>CM063303.1:2012500-4412500 GCA_032173965.1 Sitta carolinensis
CCCCTCCCTTCACCTTCCCTCTGTGTCCTCGTGTGCCCTCTGCACTGTCAGTGTCATTCTCAGGAGCAAGGATCGCTCAGGAATGCAGGATCCAGCACGGCCAGATCCTGAAGGTTCGTTTAGAACAACTCCAGCAAAGCACTCAGCACTTCTTGTGGGATGCCAAGGGAGAGGTGACCTGCAGGAGAGCCCTGGATGGGATTCCTGGAAAGGAAGGGGATGATCCCTGGAGCTGAACTCCTTCAGCCTGGCCACGGGCACATCTGGGAGCCCTGCTGAGGGTGCGCAAACAGGCACGAGGGGCAGTGCTCCCAGTCAAAATAAATCCCGTGGAATTCTTTCTATTGTATCCCACTGAATGCAGAAGCTTGGATGATGAAGCCACGAATTCCAGAGCTGGGGCACCTGGAACGGCGCCTGTGAGGAAGGGGAAAAAATATTGCAAAACATAATGATCAAACAGTGGGGGAGAGTGAGGCCCGTGAAAACATCAAAAGTCATGGTGATTGTTTTGGATGAGAATGTTTTTAAGAGTCCCTGTTTGTGTTGGACAGGAGAGCTCACTTTGAACAATGGGTGAACTTTGCAAGGCAGGCAAAATCCACTCTCCTCAGCAAGAGGAGCTGCTTTTCTTGTAAAAAATATACACAGATATGTATAAAAATGAGGGAAAATGGGAAAACAAGTGTCTTATTGTTTTGCTGTCTTCCCTTGGTGTCTCTCTCCCACTGTTGGGGATAGGGCTGGGTGAGATTTGCCTTTTGTTGGTTGTGTGGTTGAATTCCCTGGGCTGGGAATTCTGCCGGTTCAGGCACAAAACACACACTGCACCAGGGTCTAGACCTTCCTCCCTGTGCCCCTGGGGTTACCTGGCACATTGGGTAACCCCATCCCCTGATCCTACACCAATTCTGAGATTTGGGCATTATGCTTATTTTTAATATTATGAAGGCACCCAGGACACTTAAGATTTGCATTTGTGTCTCACCAAAACATTGGCACGCAGAGATTTGGCCCCGTGGGTGACAAATGGGGACACTGCAGCCAAAACAGGCTGGGGAGGCACCACTGCCCCAAGGCTGGGGCTCCTGCCCTTGAGAGCATCTCCAGGGATCTGGTGAAGGCAGCTCCAGGTCTCACTTTTCCTGACACGGGCTGGGGACTGCTCTCACAACAGGCTGCATTTCACCCCTCCACAGGAACTTGGGTTGCAAACAGGTCTGTCTGCTCTGCAGGGCTGGGGAGCCCTGGGCTCTGTCCTGGGCCATGCTCTGGGCACAGCCCCAGGCTCTATTCCCACACTCTATCCCAGGCTCTGCCCTGGGCTCTGTCCTGGGCCATGCTCTGGGCACTGCCCCAGGCTCTATTCCCACACTCTATCCCAGGCTCTGCCCTGGGCTCTGTCCCAGGCTTTGTCCCGGGCTCTGTCCCAGGCTCTGTCCCAGGCTCTATCCCAGGCTCTGTCCCAGGCTCCGTCCCAGGCTCTATCCCAGGCTCTGTGCAGGCTCTATCCCAGGCTCTATCCCAGGCTCTGTCCCGGGCTCTGTCCCAGGCTCTATCCCTGGCTCTATCCCAGGCTCTATCCCAGGCTCTGTCCCAGGCTCTATCCCAGGCTATATTCCAGGCTCTGTCCCAGGCTCTGTCCCGGGCTCTATCCCAGGCTCTGTCCCAGGCTCTGTCCCAGGCTCTATCCCAGGCTCTATCCCTGGCTCTATCCCAGGCTCTATCCCAGGCTCTGTGCAGGCTCTATCCCAGGCTCTATCCCAGGCTCTGTCCCGGGCTCTGTCCCAGGCTCTATCCCAGGCTCTATCCCAGGCTCTGTCCCAGGCTCTGTCCCAGGCTCTATCCCAGGCTATATTCCAGGCTCTGTCCCAGGCTCTGTCCCGGGCTCTATCCCAGGCTCTGTCCCAGGCTCTGTCCCAGGCTCTGTCCCAGGCTCTACCCCAGACTCTTTCCCAGGCTCTGTCCTAGGCTCTGTCCCGGGCTCTATCCCAGGCTCTTTCCCAGGCTCTGTCCCAGGCTCTGTCCCAGGCTCTGTCTCAGGCTCTATCCCAGGCTCTGTCTTAGGCTCTATCCCAGGCTCTATCCCAGGCTCTGTGCAGGCTCTATCCCAGGCTCTGTCCCACACAGCCCCTGGTGTCACCCAGCAGGACAGGAGCTCTTCTCTCTCCCCCCCTCCCTGTTATCCCCAGGGCATGCTGAGCTGTGCCTGCTCCTGAACTCAGCCTGGATGCTCGGGAGGCACCTCTGCCATGGAACCATGGGATGTTTGGTTGGCACCACAAAGCCCAGGGTCACAGTTAGGGACACTCCCACTAGCCCAGCTTGCCCAGGGCCCAGCCAGTCTTTGGTGACAGCAGCTGCCAGGGCAGGTCAGGCTCTGAGGACGTGGCACGTTGGTGTCAGCACCAAAACCTGTGCCTCTGAAGTTTCAGTTTTGCTGGAGGTGTGCCCCAGGGGCTGGAGTGTGAGCAGAGACCTCAGAGCGAGCGGGAGCGGGCTGGGGATGCCCCGAGTGGCACGGCTGGCCCGGCAGGAGGGCTCTGCAGGCAGGGAAGGCTGGCATGGCTCTGGGAATGCAGAGCTGCCCCTGGGGCATCCCCTGCACCCTCCCCAGCACACAGCAGGGCACCCCTGGCATCCTCTGCTTTTCCCTGGGGAAGAGACCACCTGGAGATGCTGCATGAGCCACAACTATTTCTTGCAGGTGCTGATAAATGTGGGATGTTTGTGGTAGCAACCAGCAAAGGATGCAATCCCCAGCACAGCTCTGGCAGAATTTTGTGCCTTTTTGTGCAGCTATCACAGAAAAGCAGCACCACCCTGGGCTGCAGCCCCTGAACTGCTCCTGCTTGTGATTCCCCTCGTGGAAAACACCCTCACCTTCCCCCCTGCAAGGACCTGCTGACCTCCCACCAACACTGGGGCAGCCTGGTGGCCCTGCAGGACAAGGGCTGGTCAAGAGGACTTTCCCCCGTGGCCCCCCGACAAAGGCGAGCCGTTCCTGGAGTGCCCCATACATTCCAGGATGCATTGGCCTCACAAGTTAAATATTTAGTCTTTCCTGATCCAAATACTTCCCCAGCTCCTGGTTCTGTTGTTTTCACCCACTGGGCTTTGTTTCTCTGGACTGGAGCAGAGGGGTTTGGAGATAGGGACTCTATTCTTGGCACAAAGGGGAGGATTATGAACATTCCTTATCTCGGGAGTGGATTTTATTGTGTGCCACCGCTCAGGCTAACCTTAAAATAAAAGCTCAGCTCTGCCAGCCTGGGCAGTGTTTTGGCTGGCAGCCACCTGCACAGCCCTGGAGCAGAGACACAACCCCAGAGTTATGGGGGCACTGCCACTCCTTCCCAAATCTCTGCTGTTCACTCCCAAAAGGACTCACGAAAGGATGGAGCATCTAGCACATCCCGGTGTGATTTGGAGCTTGGTTTCCAGCAAACCAGGGTTTAAAGCTATTTTGGCTGCTCCTCTGGCTGCAGGGAAAGGGGTGTAAATTCAGGGGTTTCAGAGGGAAAAGCAGTTTGCATTCCATACAGAGTGTGCCTGAATACCTGTGTTCCCAGAGTTCCCAATCCCTGTGTTCCCAGTGTTCCCAATCCTCATGTTGCCAGTATTTCCAATCCCCGTGTTCCCAGAGGGTTCCCAATCCCTGTGTTCCCAGAGTTCCCAGAGTTCCCAATCCCTGTGTTCCTTGTGTTCCCAGTCCCTATATTCCCAGAGGGTTCCCAATCCCCGTGTTCCCAGTGTTCCCAATCCCAGTGTTCCCAATCCCTGCGTTCCCATTGTTCCAAATCCCCATGTTCCCATTCCCGTGTCCCCAGTCCCCATGTCCCCTCTCTGTCACTCCTTCCATCTCCCCACGGGGGGCTTTGGACAGGTTTTTGGGGCAGCACTTGGGGCTCTCCCTGCCCTGCTGCCCCCACAGGGCTCGGCCCAGGGACAGGGGGGATTTGGCTCCCTGGGAGTGTGGCCAGCTCCTTCCAACCCCTTCCAGCTCCTCCCAGCCCCTCCCAACCTCTCCCAGCCCCTCCCAACCCCTCCCAGCCCCTCCCAACCTCTCCTAGCCCCTCCCAACCTCTCCCAGCCCCTCCCAACCCCTCCCAGCCCCTCCCAACCTCTCCTAGCCCCTCCCAACCTCTCCCAGCCCCTCCCAACCTCTCCCAGCTCCTCCCAATCCCTCCCAGCCACTCCCAACCTCTCCCAACCTCTCCCAACCTCTCCCAGCCCCTTCCAGCCCCTCCCAGCCCCTCCCAACCTCTCCCAGCCCCTCCCAACCTCTCCCAGCCCCTCCCAGCCCCTCCCAACCTCTCCCAGCTCTCAATCTTTCCTCTCCCAGCCCCTGCCCATCCAGGGCTGATCTTTGCTAGGCAAGGGTAAAATGCCCCGTGCTGCAGGAGCAAAAAACTCCTCCAAATCACAAAGCCATCCCGAAGGAAGATCCGTTTATTTTCAGAAAATCTGGTCAGGATAAGCAATAACCTGTCAGGATGTTTTTTGCAGCACTTCTCACTGGAGAAATTATGGAGAAGTGTTTGAGATTTTCACAGATTTTAACTGGCTGTATGTATACGGGTTTTTCCCTCTGAATAGGCTGAGTGGAGCAATAGGTCCAGCCATCCTTCCCTAGATCACCACGAATTTAGTGCTGTAAAGCAACCCGGGAGCAGAGAATTTGCACTCTGGGTACAAAGCACCCAAGGCAGGGAGGGAAAGGAGCAGCTCGTGTGCTCTGAGTGGGGCTGAGGAGAGAGTGAGGATTATTTTGTTCCAGCCCAAATGCCCTTGCCCTGAGCTCCCTCAAACTGAACCAACCCCTGGAGAAGGAGCAGAAGTCTGCAAGGCACAGGAGCCTCTGGGATGGGCTGGAGGTGAGCAGAGACCTCAGAGCGAGCGGGAGCGGGTTGGGGATGCCCCGAGTGGCACGGCTGGCCCGGCAGGAGGGCTCTGCAGGCAGGGAAGGCTGGCATGGCTCTGGGAATGCAGAGCTGCCCCTGGGGCATCCCCTGCACCCTCCCCAGCACACAGCAGGGCACCCCTGGCATCCTCTGCTTTTCCCTGGGGAAGAGACCACCTGGAGATGCTGCATGAGCCACAACTATTTCTGCAGGTGCTGCTCGCCCCCCAGGAGCCTGTGCAAGCCACAGGGCAGCTGATGGATATCTCGGTGTGACCAAGAGCAGGGACTGGAACCTGGACACCCCTCCCGTGCCAGCACAGCGGCTGATCCCGGCTCAGAGCAGCCCCAGGCTGAATTCCAGGTACACAACGACACCTGAAGGCAACAGGGCAGGCTCGGCGCTGGCAGCCTTGGCAGGGAGCTCCGAGTCAGCCCCGGCTGCTCACAAGGCTCTCCCACCCCTCTCCCCCCGCCAGCAGCTGACAGGCTCGTCTGGTTGAACTTCACAGGAGCGTGGTTAATAATTAGCAGAGCTCAGGAAGACCTTGCTCGCAGCTCTGTGATCGAGGAGGTGTTAATAGGAGCACACGAGCGGTGAGAAGTGTTTGGTGCTGGCAGCAGCTGGAGGACGCTTCCCCCCCTCTCTCCAGCAGCATCCTCGGGGCTCCAGGCTGAGGGCACCAGTGCCTGGAGGCTCCTCTTGCTCTCTGCTTTGCCTTCTGCCTTCTGTTCTGGGTCTGAGGTGTTAGGAGGAGACGCCACTTTTAAGTGGAATGTGAATTTCAAAGTTAGGATGTGTTATGTGAGTTAGAGTGTAACGGTTATTACAATGTTTACTACAGAGTGACTTTAATAACGTGATGTGAGTTAAGGGGTAATAGTTGTTACAGTGTTTACTATAAAGTGAAGTTAACAATGTTAAAGTGCTAAGAATCCCAGTGTTTGTACCCCGATGTGAATTGTATTTTTCCCTTACCCAGATATTGTATCCCTTTACCCTTCGGTCGGGGCATGAACATGAACATCGCCAGCATGGCTACAGCCAACCCCTGTGTGCAAATGAGGTGAAATGGGGTCTGAGTACATGGAGAGCCTTTAAAATCAAACGAAACAGAGAAAAGAAGAACACAAGAACCCCATAACCTAATCAACAGAGAGACCAGGATGCTTCTAGCAGAATACCCGAAGTCCTCACTACCATCAAGAAAGTGCCCGACTAAGGTGACCCCTACACAGAAAGAGCCAAAGGAGTCTCCCACAGTCTTCCCATGAGAATGAAGCCCCAGGCCTGCCAAGGGACGACTGACAGGACTGAAGCACCTCCTTCCTGGCACCTCTTTCCTGGCACCTCCTCCCTGGCACCTCCTTCCTGGCACCTCTGGGAGCAGCGGCGGCGTGCGCAGCCCTGAGCCCCCACCCCGGAGCTGATGTCCTAATTGTAAGGAATAAGATCCCAAAGACACAAGCTCTTCATATGTTATTGTTAAATGTTGAATGTTAAAGTTCTAGATTTGCCTTTTGTTGCTGTTGAATGTTAAGATCCCTTGTGAAGCTCCAATCTGTTACCCGCTATCCATGTCCCTTGTCACTCTGTATCCGTGTCCCTTTTCGTCGGGAAAACACCCCCGCTGCTCCCAGAAGAACTTGGACATGAATTATATACAAATGAAGGGCCTCTGGTGCAATTAGGACCCTCAAAACAACGAACCAGCATACAACTAGAGAATAAAAGCTGTAAATGCAGCCCGGCAGGATCACAGAAAATCATATCCCAGCAACTGGAGGTTCCGTCCCGCCTCCGTGACTTCGACAGCACTCAGGGTAAATGACAGCCCCAGACCACGAGCCAGCAGGGTCTCCCTGAGGACTCTGGCGAGGATGGAAGCCCCAGCTCTGCTGAGACACAAAGCTGTGCACCTCCTTCTCATCCTCAGCCCCAGCTGTGCCGAGACACAAAGCTGTGCATCTCCTCCTCCTCCTCAGCATCGCCCAGAGGGAGCAGTGGCGGGGTGTGCGACCCCTCGAGCCCCCACCTAAAAGCTGACCTAAATAAAGGTGTCAAAAAAAGGAGCTGGTCTCCTTGCCCTTTTTTTCTCACTAATAAAGGCGCCAAAAGGTTCCGATGTCCTGCCCTGTTTATTTCATGAGGGGTGCTGAGGACAGCGGAAGGGGCTCCAGTGTGGAGGGATGGAGCCCTCAGGCAGGGACCCTCACCGGTGCTGGCTCAGCCCGCCCTGCTCGGGCAGGCAGCCCCAGCACAGCCTGGTGTGCATTTCCCACTGCCCTGCCCTTGTGGAGCCTTCCCAGCAGGGACATCTGTTACTGTGATGTAGATAGAAACACGCAGCAACAAACACAACAAGTGTGCAGGCAGAGAAGAGAAGAACTCTCTCATTTATTGCTGACCTCATATCTATAAGTTTCTGGACAGTGACCAGAGATTGGACAGAGAAGTTCCCACCTCTCCATCTCCACTGCTCACTTGAGAAGTCCATCAGGTGATATCTTTTACAAAGGAATGCAAACATGATCCTTGTTTATTTACTATTCGTGAGAACTGACTCCACTCTACTAAACCAAATCAGAAGGCTGATTTTCAGGGACAACAGACATCTCCTGCTCTGTGTGTGTGATGCTGGCCTGAGCTCTTGGGGCCTGTCCTGCCCACCTTGGCCGTGCTCCCCATCCACTGTCCAGGGCACATCACCCATCCTTCTGGCACTGCCCCTCACCAGGGTGTCCCCAGGAGCTCTGTGGCTCTGGGTTCCAGCTGTTCTCTACCCCATCAATCCATTTCCTTGTTTATTTTCATCTTGGCTTCATCCTTCTCCATTTCATCCATAACTTTCCTCATTTCCAGCTCGTTCCAGCCCAGCTCCTTGTGTTTATGTACATTTGCTGCCAACCTTCAGCCTCCTTCACACTTCCCTTTGCTTTGCTTTTATGGCCTTTTATGATGTTTGTGTTACATGAAGGCTCTTTCCCTTTTTATCCCCTTCCCACCCCTGGATAATTATTCCTCCATCCATGGCTTTTATTGCCTGCCTTTATCATGAGTGTTTCTGAGGGTGACAGGAGTGTCTGGAGCCACAGGCTCTGTCTGGCAGCTCAGGCACGGGCAGGACTGGACGTGCCTTGCTGGTGGATTCTGCCCATTTCCTGATGGACTTTGCCCGTGCAGACCCTGAACCCCTCAGCTGACAACTTGCCCTGAATCACAGAATTCCTGAGGATCATCCATTCCAACAACCCCTGTGGTTCCTGCAGCTGAACTTTTAGGGGAAAGGAAGGAGCCAGACCTTGGCATCAGCAGAGGCACGAGGTCCATCTCTGCTCCCCGTGTGGGTGGGAGGGAATGACAGCCCCTTTGGAATGCTGTTTTCTCCTGGGAGACAGGCTGTGGAGCTCAGGAGGCACCCTCTGACACCCAGAGCCATCTGAGCCAGCCCATGGGTGATTTAAACATCACCCACCCTGACAGTGGGCAAGTGGCTGCTCCCTGGGCCTGCAGAAATGGGAGCAGAGGGGGTGGGTGCTCTGCTTTGCACCCCAGAGCCCCCTCCCCACATCAGCAATGAGGAGATACCATCACCCCCTCCATCAATGGATGCTCCTCAGCTCAGCCCTGCTGCCACCCAGGAGGGTCCAGCTGGCCCAGGCACTGGGTTTGGCCCTGCAGGAAGGGTGGCCATGGGCTTGTGCAGGTGACGGTGAGCTGGAAGGTGCAGGACAGGTTCTGTGCTCAGGGAGAGTGTCTGTGTGGTCAGAGCAGAGTCACTCCTCTCCACAGCCATAGCAGCCCAGGAGAGGGAGGAGGGAAATGATTTTGGCAGAACAAGTAGCCCTGATGGCCTGTGAGAAGTCCAGGCATGCCAGCATGGAAGGCTGCCAGCACAAAGCCCCTGAGGCAGAACGTGTTGGGAAATCAGCCCTGCACAGGCAGCAGGACAGGGAGAGGAGACTGCCAGGGCAGCAGGAGAGAGAGGAGACTGCCAGGGCAGCAGGGCAGGGGGCAGAGACTGCCAGGGCAGGGAGCAGAGACTGCCAGGGCAGCAGGGCAGGGTTCTAGGGCAGCAGGGCAGGGCTCTAAGGCAGTGAGCACAGAGAATCTGCAGGGGTCACACCTTGGTGCCTCCTGCACAGCCTGTGCACCCTCCACCCTCTCAGCAGGAAAAGCAGAGTCACAGAACAGTGCAATCTCCTGAGCTGGGAGGGACCCACCAGGATCATCCAGTCCAGCTCTGTCACTGTCCAGACCCCCAAATCCGCCCTGTGCATCCCTGGGTGCTGCCCAAAGGCTCCTGGAGCTCTGGCAGCCTCGGGGCCGTGCCCATTCCCTGGGCAGCCTGGGCAGTGCCAGCACCCTCTGGGGGAAGAACCTTTCCCTGAGCTCCAGCCTGAGCCTGCCCTGGTGGGCACTGTTGGCTTCACCACTTTCAGGACTTTCAACAAAAGCCTGACCACCACCCTCCAACCCCCAGGCCCTTTCAGATTTCCACCAGCTCTGCCTCCCAGTGTCTCTGCCTTTTCCCCTTTCTGTGTCAGAGTGATGAAATCCCATCTCAGTGCATCTACAGTAGCTTCATACCCACGTCATCATCACTGTCCTTACTAATTTTCACTTCTTATCAAGAAAATCCCATTTTCCCTAGTGTTGCTGAAGTGTTTGTGATGGTTTCAGCTCAGTACTGAGCTCTGGTGTCCCACCAGGCTGATGTGGAGGACTCTCTGCTGCAGCTGATGCAGGGATAAAGGACTCCCAGGGATCTTCTCCTGGTTTCCCAAGCTGTAACCTTCCCTTCCTCAATATTTCAGTGACCACATTCCCTTGGCAGGGACAGCAGGAGCAAAAACCTCCAAGCAGGTGCTGGTAGTGCTGCCACATAAATCCACAAAGCTCAGGGGAAACAGAGAGGGATTTACAGAGGGATGGGATTGGGGGGTGAGGCTCAGGGCAAAGGTTTGGTTTTATTGCTGGATCAGCTGATGAACACCGGGGTGGGATCTGAATAAAGGGAGGAGGAGGCCTCAGGAAATCCTCCAGAGGAAAACAAGGAGAGGGTGGGTGTGAAAAACTGTTTTTCCATTTTTCCTTGGCTCTCTGTGGCCACAGGGCACCTCAGCCCCTCCACACAGCCAGCAGCAGCTGCCTTCCCTCCTCCAGGGAGATGGAGCTGCAAGGCTGGGCACAGACAGGGCTCAGGCTGAGGCTCAGGACCTCGGGTGGGCAAACACCCGTGGGCAGCTTTGTCCTGGGCTGTGAGAGTCCCACCATGCTGCCCAAGACTTCAACTGATATCACCCCTCGTTTTTCCCAGCTGGGGGATCCCGAGTGCAGCAGGAGAACCCCAGAGCTCCCCCCACACTTCCCCCTCCCAGAGGGGAGCAGCCAAACCCTTGTTTTTCTCTCTCTCCTTAGCGTGCTTTCCCCCGCAGCTGCTGCAGTAATTTAATTAAACTGTAATGCTCCGAGCTGGCTCCTCTCCAAGGGCAGGAGCCACAGCTCATCCCCTGGAGGGCACAGCTCCCGGGGAGGTGGCACACGGCTCACACAGCCCCAGGAACACGCTGCTCCCACTCGGGAGGCTCTGATGGCAGCTTTAGGAGAAGCCCCACGGTGTGTGAGCTGCACAGCAGCCCCGAGGGGATGCTGAGCTCTCCCCAGAGGTGCTGAGCTCCCTCCTGGGTCTGGCTCCAGCCAGCAAAAGCCCTGGCAGCTCCAGGGGAGAGGAGCAGGACGGGGCTGGGCAGCCTGGGAGACACCAGCAGCACCTGCTGGTACAGGAGGGATGGGAGAAAGTGGGGTCTGATGCTCTTGGCAGGGCTGGATCATAACCAGAACTGAGCAATAAACCTGGGAGCAAATGCTTCTTCCCTGTCAGCTGAATGCTCTCTGGTCTTGGGTCTTTTCTTCTCCCTTCCTCCCTTTCCCTTCTCCAAAGACAGGGAGAAATCCCTGCTCATGTCCCGTATCCTGGCTGGGGCAGTCCCCAGGCCCTGCCAGAGCACACAGCTCTGCACTGGTCACAGGACTCTCAGGGCAGCCTCCCCTCAGCCCCCAGAGCCCATGGCCTCCCCCAGTGCCTTTCATGCAATCAGAGAATCAATAACATGATAAAACACCTCCAGAGCCCTGAGCCCAACCTTTGCCCAAACACCCCCATGCCCATTAAACCCAGCCAGGAAGTGCCAATTATGCTTCATTTTTGATCACTCACAGGTATGGTGACTGCACCCCTGCCCTGGGCAGCTGTGCCAGTGCTTCACATTATTTCAGTGAAGAAATTCCTGAAATCCACCCTGAGCCTGCCCTGCCCAGCCTGAGGCTGTTCCCACTCCTCCTGTCCCTGCCAATGTCCCACTGACCCCTGTCCCCAAGTGACACATCCCCATGGCCCTAAAATCCCTCCAGGAATGGTGATTCCATCCCTGCCCTGCCATCTGACAACCCTTCCCAGGAAGGAAATTTCCCAGTCTTCAACCCAAACCTGCCCAGCCCAGCCTGAGGCCGTTCCCTCTGCTCCTGTCCCTGTCCCTGCTCCCAGAGCCCGACCCCCCTGGCTGTGCCCTCCTGGCAGGAGCTGTGCAGAGCCAGCAGGGCCCCTGAGCCTCCTGTGCTCCAGGCTGAGACCCTGCCCAGCTCCCTGAGCCCTGCTGGGGCTCCAGCCCCTGCCCGGCTCCCTGAGCCCTGCTGGGGCTCCAGCCCCTGCCCGGCTCCCTGAGCCCTGCTGGGGCTCCAGACCTGCCCAGCTCCTCAGCCCTGCTGGGGCTCCAGACCCTGCCCGGCTCCCTGAGCCCTGCTGGGGCTCCAGACCCTGCCCGGCTCCCTGAGCCCCGCTGGGGCTCCAGACCCTGCCCAGCTCCCTGAGCCCCGCTGGGGCTCCAGACCTGCCTGGCTCCCTCAGCCCTGCTGGGGCTCCAGCCCCTGCCCAGCTCCCTCAGCCCTGCTGGGGCTCCAGCCCCTGCCCGGCTCCCTGAGCCCTGCTGGGGCTCCAGACCCTGCCCAGCTTCCTGAGCCCTGCTGGGGCTCCAGACCCTGCCCAGCTCCTCCTCTGCATGGCTGGAGCTCCCATCTCCCCTTCCCACACACCCCAGGGTGCAGCTGACCCTCCCCTGCCACACAGGAGGTTCCCAGTGCCTCATCCTGCCCCTGCCCTGTGCCCAGCATCCTCACAGGGAGGCCTGGAGCCAGCAGAGGACACTCCCCATTTCTGTCCCCTCCTCTCTGCTGCTCCCACTCTTTCTGCCTCCCCCAGAGCACCCTGTGAACAAACACCAAGGAAAGTCTCAGATCCTTTGGAGTGGAAGAATTCCACTCCAGAAAAGGCAGTGGCACAGGGCCCAGCTGTCCCCTCTGCAGCAGGAACAAAATAAACCCCGGCCTTGGCCCCGGTGGCTGCTCTGGGCACACCAGCAGAGGCAAGCAGAGGTGGCAGAACAGACCAGTGAAACCAAACCTCCCTCTGCTGCTCCCCTGTAAGAGTTCAACTCAGGGAGAGCTGTTTTCCATGCATTTCTTGGAAAGCACAGCCTTAGCCAAGCTTAAGAGAGCTGACTCCTGGAGGGGATCCCAGCCATTACCAGGCAGAGGCAAAGTCTGTGAGGGACAAAGTCCCCTCAGAGCCTGGACTGTGATTGTGTCCTGGTGGCAAACACTGTGCCAAGGCCACCCTGGCAGTGCTGGGAGCTCACAGGTGCCCTGGGCACAGCTGCACGCCCCAGGCAGCCGAGCCCTGCCAGTCCCCAGGGCCCCTGTGCCCCAGGCAGAACACAGAAACCAGGAAATCCCTGTCTGCAGTGCCAGCAGCAGAGATGGGGGGAAATGTCAGGATATTTCCACAGCTCAGGGAGTGACCAGGCTCAGAAATCACAGCTTAGTCCCTGCCGAAAGGGTAGGGCAGTCCCACAGCTGAGGGGCTCCTGCTGCCAGCCCCTCACTGGGGAGACCCCCAAAGGAAAAGCAGAGTTCCCAGGGGAGCTGGGATAAAATCCTGGTGCCAGGGGTGAGCCAGGAGTGCTGGCCTCTGTTAAAGGAATGCCCATGGGCACAGCTCAGGGTGGGTGGGTGTGAAGGAAGGAGTGAAGGTTTCTGTCATGGGAGGGCATTTCAGGGAGGTTGGTTCTTCCCCAGCTCTCCAATAGCTCTTCCCAAAAAGCACCTTGCTGCCAAAGGACATAATTCCCAGGGCAGAATGTTCCAGCAGCTTCTTTTGAAGTGCTCCAAGGCAATGACTGGGAAAACTCCCCAGCACTTTGCTCCTGGAACTCTCCCTGCTCTTTATTCCATGGCCCTTCTAATCTGCTGAGGAGGAGGAAGGGCAGAGCTCACCCTGTGCTGGTTCCTCCCGTGCCCCAGGGAGGGGTCCCTCCCACCCCTGTCCTCTGGCCCTCAGCACCTTGTCCCAGCCCTCCTGGGGACAGCCAGGACAGGGACACCCCAGGAGGTGGGGCAGAGGTGTCCCCTGCAGGTCTCTGTGGTCTGGGATGGACCAGCAGCACAGGTAACGGTGAGAGACCGGTTTTGCCGAGGACTGGAAAATCCCAGGGAAAATGAGAGGACCCAGCAGAACCTAACCCCATCCCAAGGCACATGGACACCTCATTTTAACAAAAGCTTCACCCTTTTGGGTGTCATCACAGAATTTCTGCAGGTTTCTGCACAGCTTTCCTGTGTTCCTGCTGGTGGGCAGTGCCCAGGACAGGGGTGAAGCCACACACCAGAAGAAATCCTTGGGAAGTCACATTCTATGTAAATATCTCAGTAAGAATTTCTGTCTTCTTCAAAATTCAATTCTTCCAATGCAGAAGAGCAGAAAATCTTGCCTGGAGTAGATGTCAGAGTCTGAGTGGGTTTCCTTGCAGGGGATCATGCTGACTGTCCTGGAGAAGATTCATTCTTAGTTTTACACCTACTCAAATATTGTCTGTGAGAACAGATCCATCCTAGAGAAAGGCTCAGGCTGAAAAATCTCGGGTTGGAATCCAGTGTCAGCAAGGTGGGATCCTCTTCCCAACTCTGTGTGATCTGAAAAGAAAGGCAAGAAACAGAACATGGAGAAAATATCCCAGAAATATTTTCGGTTTTATTCAATGAATGGGAAAGGATGGATGGATGATGGATGGATGGATGGATGGATGGATGATGATGGATGGATGGATGGATGGATGGATGGATGGATGGATGGATGGATGGATGGATGGATGGATGGATGGATGGATGGATGGATGGATGGATGGATGGATGGATGGATGGATGGATGGATGGATGGATGGATGGATGGATGGATGGATGGATGGATGGATGATGGATGGATGGATGGATGGATGGATGGATGGATGGATGGATGGATGGATGGATGGATGGATGGAATCATGATGGATGGATGATGGATGGATGGATGGATGGATGGATGGATGGATGGATGGATGGATGGATGGAATCATGAATGGATGGATGGATGGATGGATGGATGGATGGATGGATGGATGGATGGATGGGAGATGGGATGGATGGATCGATCCATGTAATCATGGATGGATGGATGATGGATTCCTGCCTGTGTAGAGGAGCTCAGTGGGGCCCACTGCCTGCCACATTAATTCCCAGTCCCATCCTCGGGCTTCTCCCATCTCCAAGGAAACTGTTCAGGCTCATTTATGTTCCTGCCAGGATGTAGAACAGCAGCCTGCAGAGTTATCTGCCCCCGTTATCTTTATTGTTTGCACAGGGCAGATTTCCCTCGATGTGCAGAGTGGGGGTTTTATTCTCCCTGGAAAACAGCCTGGACCTGGTGTAGGGAACACTCTGGCATTGGAATGTGTTTCTGGAGCTTGTTAACCTCCCCTGCTCTGCCCTGGCAACCTCTCTGTCATCACTGGGGACCCCCATTACCTGTGAACCTGGGCAATTCTTCATGGATCCAATCAGGATTTGCTTTGAAGTCAGATTTCCCATTCCACTGTCAGGGATGTCTTTGGGTCTGAGTACAAAAGAAAACAAAAACACAGGAAAAGGTCCCCCATCAGGATAAATGAAATTCTCCATTTTGATGTAATCTGGATGTTTGGGTGCTGCTGCAATTCTGGGCTTCCTCATGAAAGGAAATTCCAGCAGCTCTGGAGTGGAGCCCTCTGACCTCAGACAGATATTTTGGTTCAATCTTTTTATCCAATGCTGAAATTTGCCAAAAGCAAATTCCCTGGAGAAAAATTTCTGCTTTGATGTGCAGGCAGTTTCCTAGAGAGATATTCTCCATTCCCAAACATTCCCAGCCCTAATGGAGGTGTTTCACAGGATGTTTTCATTGAAGCCCAACTTTCCAGGCAGCAGATGTGTCACTAACTTGGAGATAACCTGGATAGATGATCCCTGAAATGCAGGAATGACTTGTGCAAAACACCTTTGGAGAGGATCAGATGCTTGGTTAAAAATCCAGGCATCAGAACAAAGCCCAGGAAAGTCAGGCCTCCTACCAGGATCTAAAAATGGGAAAAAAAAAATCCCTGAGAAGATCAGAATGTCAATTGTTCAGTAGGTTCATTTTGCAATCCATGAGTAATCAGGGGATAATTTCATAGTCCAGGAGCTCTCCAGGTGTCTTCTCCTCCTACTGACAGAGCCATGAGGTCTGATTTTAGCAGCAACAGCTCCAGTGTTTGCTCACTGACATTCAGAGCCATTCCCTGTTCCTCCTGAAGCCTCGTTCCTCCTGTGGTGGGGTTCTCTTTGTGTGTGCAGTGAAAATCCAGAGCCAAACTGCCAATTCCCATGGGCATCATCCTATTTCCTCTTCCAGGGATGCCTCATCAGAGGATCTCAGCACATTCCTTTACAAACCAAGGACCTGCCTTGGCAAACAGGCAGAGTTATCCCTTGTCAGTGAAGTCAAGGACACAGGCATCAGCTGGTTTGCCAGAGGTTGTAAAAATCCTTGTCTTTGCAGGCCCCTGTGCTCTGCAGGCGATATCTGGCACAGGTTTTTGGAGCACTCTGCAGCTGCAGTGACTGACACTCCAATAAAAAACAAACCCTGAGGGGTCTGGTTGGTCTTCCAGCATTTGTGGAAGCTCTTCTGCCACCTCATGCTTTGGGGAGAGCGCGGTGAGATGGTCCCTGTGTCCTCCAGAGCTGTGCAAAGCACCCGGGAGCTTTGTGGCTGCCTCGCAGCAGGAGGGGCAGTGCCCCACGGGGGTGGTCGCTGTGGGGTGGAGGGAGGGTGAGTTTGTTCCCTGAGCCGACAGTACCTTGAGGCACAGCTCAGTCTGCCTCCTCCTTCCTCCACTCCCATGTCTGCTCTGAACACAGCACCAAGTGATGGACGTAAATACCAGGGGATAATTAACATTTCCTTTGTCTTCTGAGTTTGGGAGCTGTAGATGATCCTTTCAAACAGCTCTGCCTTTCCTGTTCTGGTCATCAATGCCCTGCTGGGCTTGGCATTGTTCCCCCAATAACTCATCTCAAATATTCTTGGTGCTGCTTAAGATTGATGATGTTTTCTCCTTTCCTCTCTCTTTATATTGTCACTTAACTGCTCCGACTCACAAAGCTGTTAATCTTTCACACACATGCTTACGTTAAGCTGCTTAAGAGCACTGCAAACACTTTATCCTCATAAAGATTGAACTGCCCTGATATGAAACTTGTAGCCCCCAGAATAGAACAAAATTTACGTATGCAAATAAAAGCTGAAGGTCAGGGACAGACGGAGAGGCTGTAAATATTCCAGGGCCCAGATTTCAGGGGGTTTGGAGAGAGGGGATGGGGTGATTTGCTCCCAGCTGGTTCTGTGCCCTGAGTCAGCAGGAGCTGAGTGGAGAGGGAAGAAGGAGCAAGGAAATGGCCACGAAGCTCATGGCCCAGAGAGGGCAACTCTAGAGCCCCGGGACTGATCCCATCCCAGCCTGGCAGGACCATGCTCTGGGTTCGAGAGGCTTAGGAATATTCCTGAAGTTTTTTCTCCTTGGGATGAAAACTAAAAATGAAAATGAACATGAATTTGAAATATGAGAAGTAAAATTAAAATAGAAAATCAAAATCAAAATCAAAATCAAATCAAATAAAAATAAAATAAAAATAAAAAAAAATAAAAATAAAAATAAAATAAAATTAAAATTAGAATTAAATTAAAATTAAAATTAATTAAAATTAATTCTACGCCTGTTTCCAACAGCTAAAGTCAAGTCAAGACATATTTATTTATTCCTTGTGTGGTTTTGAAAGGTGTTTCTGTCTATGGGGACAGTTTGGGATCGCCCCTGGCTCCATGCCTGGCTGCAGCTCTGTGGGGTTTGCCCTCTGCTCCCTGTGCTGCTCCAGAGAAGCAGCACAAACCCCAGGCAGCGTTTTGATGCCAGGACCAGGGATAGGCTGGGCTCGCCCTTGGGGCAGGGTTTAACCCCTTGCAGTGCTGGGCACAGCTCAGGGTGCCCGAGGGGCTGCAGAGGCAGGTGCTGCTGCACCCCAAGACAAACCCTGCTGGAGTGAGAGGCTCTGGGACCTTGCCCGGCTAGGATTCCTTTAGTGAAAGGGATTTCCCTGTGCTGGGCTGCTCTGCTGTGGGGAACCATCACACCTGGCCCTTGTCACAGTGCCCCAAAGTCTCTGCTCTGCACCCCCTGGGTCACTCTGCTCCTGCACGGGCTGCCCAGTCCTGCTGATATTTATTTCCCCATGCCAACTGTGCAGAGCTGAAGAGGAAAGGAAGAATAATATGAAGAGCAGCTCTGAGCTGGTCACACATTCCAGTGAAGGATTTGGGTCCAGGGCACCTTTGGCTGTCTGGGATGGTGGCATAGCCTGACCTGTGCAGGGCTGTGGGGCACAGGATGGACAAATCCAGTGGATCCCCTGGTACTTTTCCTTGACCTGCAGCTCTTGATCCCATTTCTTGGAAATCCCTGGTGTTAACAGCAACAAGAACTCTCTTTTCCTATCCAATATTTCCTCTTGGATCTCTCCAGCAGTGATTCCTCTCTCCTCTTTTCCCTTCCTGTTGGGAAAGGGCTGTCAGTGAATCCCTCCTGCCTTGGGAGCTGTAGTGAAAGGGTTAAGCTTTCCCAGGGCCTGTGGTGGGGATGCAATTTATAATTGTGTTTTCCAGGGGAGCCATAAACTTGTCTGCTATCAGTTCTCTGGCTGAGGCGGCGGCTCATCAAGAGTTGCATCAGGGATGAGGTATAATTCAACCAATTATAACTGGCAGGTTATGCTGCACTTGTAAAGTGCGGATTTTAGAGCCTGCAATCGCTGATAAACAGGGCTGCAGGCAGAGCAGAGCAAAAGCTGCTCGAGGCAAAGGAGAGCTGTGTCCTTTAACCCTTTCCTCCCAGGGGATTGAGGTGCTGCTGCCAGGGATGCTCTGCAGGTGTCGTGGGGAGGGAGGGATGAGACCTGTGGAGGGGCTGCTGCAGGGATCCCTGCTGGGAAGGCAGAGGGGTTTGGGGCTGCAGAGCTTGGAACCACACAGCAGGGGTTGGGAAAATCCATCTGCAAATGAGGAGCCTTCCTGCCCCCGGGTCTGCAGCGTGGGACTCATCCAGCCCATGGGGAGCTGTGTGCTCTCCTCCTGGTGCCAAAGCTTCATCTTTTTATCCTCCAATTAAACCCAAAATTCAGTGTATCAGCAGAAGTTAGTGTAGTCTCACTACTGGATATTTGTCCTTTCATCTGGGTGCAGCTCCTTGCAGAGGACAGGGGATTGCATCACAGGAATGGGAACGGGCTCCACAGTGGGAAACGGCAAACTTGAGCCAAACTTCCATCAGTGCTGGGAGGGAGAGCAAAGGTTGCCTGGGCTGCAAAATAATTCCCTGTCCCTGCTGCTGCAGGGGCTCCAGCCCCCCAAAGCCACTCTTTGGGCATGGAAGCTCCTCAGAGCCACTGTGGGAGACCGGAAAGGAGGAGGAGGAGGAGCAGGAGCAGGAGCAGGAGCAGGAGCAGGAGGCAGCAGCTCAGCCGGGTACCAAGAGAATGAACTGGGTGCAGTTTAGGGGTTAAGCCCCCTGGTGAAGGAAGGGGTTAAGCAGATCAGCCTCCTGTTACCTTCAGCCTCAACTGTGACCCCAACAGCTCTGGGACATCCTTCCCAATGTCCTGGGGGACATTTGGGATCAGGGGCCACTAGAGGGCAAGCTGGCATTGCCACAAACCCGGGCAAGCTGGCATTGCCACAGCCTGGGCAAGCTGGCATTGCCACAGCCCTGTGAGCCACTCTGAGGCTCCAGGCTGTGGGCCGTCCCTCCATGCCATATTACAAGCAGCTGGAGGTTTTAGTGACCATGGTGGGCTGCAGGAAATCTGCTTCCATCGTTCGTTGTGTGGAATAAAACATAACCCACAGTGGTTGGTGTTGTCCCTGAAAATCAGCCTTCTGATTTGGTTTAGTATAATGGAGTCAGTTCTCCTGAACTGTAAGATAAACAAGAATCATGTTTGCATTCCTTTGTGAGAAGATATCACCTGATGGACTTCTCAAGTGACCAGTGGAGATGGAGAGGTGGGAACTTCTCTGTCCAATCTCTACTCACTGTCCAGAAACTGAGAGATATGAAGTCAACAATAAACGAGAGAGTTTTTTTCTTCTTCTCTGCCTGAACACCTGTTGTGTGTGTTGCTGTGTGTTCCTCTCTGTGTCACAGTAACAGGTTGGGTTGGGTCTGGTGGTCCTGGAGGGGCAGGGATGGTAAATGGGGCCCTGTGTGCACACCTTGTGTGTGACCTGTGCCCAGTGAGGGGATGGGACAGCAGGGAGGGCTCTGCCTGTGCTGGAGCTGCCCTTGGGTGCAAAGCCCAGCCCTGAGGATGCTCATTGAGCTCTCATTTTCTCCAGTAAAAATTTACTCTGGAGGATTTCTTCTCGATGTTTCTGCCCACAAAGTGCCTCCAGCCTTCCACTTTTTCTGTTTGTTGCTCTTGGCTGGCTCAGGGAGCAGAGGAAGGGCCCTGTGCTCTCCCCAGCCAGCAGCAGAGCCTGTCCTGGCTGGAGGATGCTCCTGCTCCCGAGGCACTCCAGGCAGCTCTGAGACATGCAGCAGTGCAGCAGGGATGCCTCTGGTACCCCTGGGAGGAATTTCCTTTATTTCTGAGACACCCAGTTGTAGTCTGGGTCTTTCACGCCTGCAGCGTTCTGAGTGTCTAAAGCTGTTTCTTCCTGTGGGAACAAGCTTCAGAAACCCAAAATATCAGTAAAAACAGGGCTTTAGAAACTCAGAACCTGCAGGTCTGAAAGACCCAGACTACACCCTGTTGTCCCTGAAAATCAGCCTTCTGATTTGGTTTAGTAGAGTGGAGTCAGTTCTCATGAATTGCAAGATAAACAAGGATCATTCATGTTTGTATTCCTTTGTGCAAAGATCTCACCTGATGGACTTCTCATGTGAGCAGTGGGGATGGAGAGGTGGGAACTTCTCTGTCCAATCTCTGGTCACTGTCCAGAAACTGAGAGATACGAGGTCAGCAATAAACTGGAGAGTTCTTTTCTTCTTCTCTACCTGAACCCCTGTTGTGTGTTACTGTGTGTTCCTATCTGTGTCACAGTAACAACACCCAGAGATGGGAACTCCACATTTTACTCAGTGCCTCCCTATCCATGCTGCCAGAAACACTTTCCAGGTGCTGCTGGGAATCTCCCCCGTGCAGCCTGAATTCCTTCCCCGCTGCCTGCAGCACCCCAGGCAGGCAGAGCACACCTTTGTCTTTGCTGTAGCAATCCTTTGCCTCCCCTCAGAGTGATGCTGAGCCCAAGCTGAACACACCACTGTCCTGGGGTGATGTTTGTATCCCCATCCGTGTGCTCTGCTGTGCTGGATATTTTGTTCTGTGCCTTCCAGGCTGGCTCTGAAGGGGGAATGTTTTGTTTTGGTTCTGTTCTCAGCCTGCTCCCCCCATGACTGGTGGGACACAGAGATGGGGCAGTACACAGAGTGGATGTTGGTTTTTTGCTGGGCTCTTTTTGCTTGGCTCCAGCTCTGGCTTCTGCTTTTGTGCCTGCTTTGCTCTTGCTTCTTTTTCTTTTTTTTTTTTCCCTATTTTTCTTTTCTTGGAACTACTTGAACCAGCTCCGGACTGGGACCTGAGACACAGCCAGAGTTTGCCCCTTGTGTCCTGCAGTGCCATCCCCAGTGCCAGAGGGACTGACACCGGAGTGAGCACCCCAGGAGAGACTTTCTGAATTTGTCATCTTTTCCAGAGCGTGACAGAGTGTTGTCATCCAGTATTGTTCATTCTGTGTGCTGGGGGTGCTGTGCCTGTTAAATAAACAGGTTCTTTCCACTTCTCTCTGAGAAATCATTCCCAAACTGGTTTGGGGCAGGGGCCATTGGGTTTGCTCTCTGGAGGGTTCCCCCTCTTTTGAAGGTTTTCTCCCAGATTTACCCTAAACCAGGACAGCACCTCTCCCCACCTTCCTTTGCTCATCCTAGGTTTCTGATCTCTCTCGTCGTGGTCCTCGGGGTGATCCCCAAGTGCTCCACAGCTTCTTCAAAGAAAGGAGCCAGTGGGACCAGGGATGTGACCCCCCTGCTCCACCAGGAAGGGCCAAAAATGCAGATTTTTTTATGCTTTGGCCCAAATAAATGTGAAGCAAGCAGAGAGGAATGGCACAAAAGCAGCATCTGTGCAGCCCCCGCTGTCTTGAGACAAGATAAGGCTGAGAAATGTTATCGGGGAGCTTAGGGGAGAAAGGGCTGGGTGGCTGAATAAAGAGAAATAACATCAAAAGCTGCTTCGAGTCCTTTTCAGTTAGTAATCCCAAGTATCCGGGATTAGGCGTTTCCCACAAAACCTTCGTGTTTTCAGTCATTTTAGGGACTGACAATATGACAATAACAACGTGACAAAGGCTTTGTGAGAGGACAACGGCACACACAGCTCACACGTGAGCAGCAGCTATTTATTGCCAATGAAGCTGCAGTGAATTGATCCATAAACTAAAAATAAAAATTAAAAATAATTTAAAAAATGAAGATAAAAGCAGGGTGGTTTTCTCAAAGGATTTCTAAAGTTAAAGATCAAACACTTGGATTCAACAAGAGAGGCCCCAGAGGAAATTCTGAGTGTGGGTTGCCCCAAACCTGCATTGGTGTCTCCTGCCTTTCAAATCTTTGAAACAATGAGATAATGAGAGGGTTTGGTAATTTCTATCTGTGTTTTCAGACAGGTTTAGGAATCCCAGCAAACCCCTCTGCATTGGGATGAATGCAGCATGTGGGTGATGTGATGTGCTGGTGGGATGATCCCTGGGGTCCCTTCCAGCTCGGGTTATTCCAAGACCAAAGGGGATGTTCCTGCAGAAGGACAGATGACCTCTGAAATCCCTTCAAACCCAGATTTTTCTATGATTCCAGTGCTCTGTATTCTATTTTGGAAACTTCTACAGGTGCAGCTGAGACCTGGACTGCACCTCTGTCCCGGGCAAACTCTGCTGCTGTTTTCTTTAGGGCTTTGGTTGTTATTTCTTCCCCCTTTTAATAATTTATTTTAAAATAAAACCTATTGGACTTTTGAACACCTCTGCTTCTCATGCTGGGGAAATTAATGGTGCCCTCTGCACATCGACTGTGTTGGGTTTAATATTGAATATAAATGTAGGGGCACAACTACAAATTGCACAGAACCAGAGATGGGACAATGAACTCGGTTGTGTTGCAGCTTTGTAAGCAGAGAGCAGGCAGCAAAAACTTCCATAAATCCCATAAGTCCATAAATCCCTTCCACCCCATCCCTAAAGAGCCCCCACCCAGAGGTGCTGCAGACCCCCTCAGGGCTCTGGGCACTCGTGGGGGTCAGCAGGGCTGGCTGGGTCTGTGCGTGCCTCCGGAGGCTTTGGGGTGGGTGGGGGTCTGGGTTTGAAGGGTAGGTGTGTGCTCAGGAGCCTCCCTTGGAATGCAGAATGCAAACCCCACCCTCTGAATTATTATAATGTTGAAATTAAGGGGCTCTCAGAGATGGGAACAGGAATGACAGCTCTTTATTAGAATTCAAATAGAGCTGCAGTGCTCCAAGGCCAGCCCTGGCAGGGTCAGAATCCCCCCTGCCCCGGGGGTCGGGGTTGGGGCAGGGCCATCCCAGGGCTGCAGCTCCTGCAGGGGCACAGGGGGCTCTGCTGGGGCAGGGGTCCTGCAGGAAGGGGCAGATTCCCTCTGAGGGTCCACTGGGGATCCCTGGGCCTGGGGTCCCTCTGGGGAGCCAGGGAAAGGCTGCCCTGGGCTGTCCAAAGCTCCCGTTGTGTCCAGGCAGGAATGCTGGGCTCCTGCCCTGGCCCAGCCTCTCCCAGGGCAGGATGGAATTTCCTCAGCCCTGCAGGGACACTCGGTGGCCCATGGGCAGAAGATCTCCCTGGAGGGAGGAAGGGTCCTGGCAGGGATGAAGCAAACTGCCCCAGCTGGTTTTTAACAGCTGCCCATGGACAGGGGATCACCCCATACCACCCCTGCCCCAGTTCCACAGATGATAACAGAATACATGATTCTGGTCACATCTTGCACTGCAACCCAAGTCAGTGCTGATGTCCTGTAGTGCCTCACTGCCTGGCTCTAAGGTCGGCTCAGCTCCTCCTGTGCCAGCTGGGCCTCTGCCAAAAAGTCATGTAGCAAAACAAGGAGAGTGCTGAGAGGAGAGAAGGGACGAGCTCAGAGCTCCCAGTGCAGATTATGGACCAGGGCTGTCTGTGCTAACACCTTCCAGGCCTGCAGCCACGTTTTCTCACTTGCCTTTTATCCTGTTGCTGCTGGAGAAAGGGGTGGAATCCACCAGGCTCCCGGGAGGGATGTAAGACAAGGTCCATGCTGCAGTTCCCTTGTAGTGCAGCAGGAGCTGGGCTGCGAGGCCCTTTCTCCATGAGCTGATCTCTGCTCTGAGCACCAGGGCAGCTGCCCCAGCCTGGCCAGGGCTGGGCTGGGCTGGGCAACACCTGTGGGGCTGAGGAGCAACCAATTCCCTCTGCCAGCAATGGGGAGTGCTCCCTGTCTGCTTGGAGCGCTTCATCTCACCGAGACCCAGCTTAGAGGGGGAGTCAGGACTTGGCTCTTGACTGCCCCACGCACCTGTGAGTGCACACTGTGACCCCAAACCCACCTGCTCCTCCCTGGCTGGGAGCTCAGCAGCTGCCAGGGTGTTTTCCCTCCTCTACTGAGACAAGAAGCTAGAAATTAGAAGTTTCTTTTAGAAACTTTATTGCTTCTGCAGGAATGGGATTCATTCCCTCCACAAAGGTGGCTGGGGTGTTCATGCTCCTGGTGTGGGACAGTCATCCCACAGAGACAGACTCTCCCCCTCCTCATTCCAGCCAGGCCAGTGATGTGGATTTCTTTGGAGCAACACTTTTCTGTTCTCATTTAAACACTGTTCACTCCTGAATCTGGATTCCTCCCTCCACAGCAGGGCTCATTCCAGGTACCCTCTGTGCATCCTGGCAGGAGAATCACAGGATCAAAGCTGGAAAAGACCTGTAGGGATTTCAAGTCCAACCCTTGACCACCAACCATGCCCTAAGTGCCATTTCCAGCTGTTTCATCACCTCCAGGGATGGTGATCCTGCCACTGCCCTGAGCAGTTCCAGTGCCCAGCCACCATGTCAGTGAAGAAATTTCCCAGTCTTCAACCCAAACCTGCCCTGCCCAGCCTGAGGCCGTTCCCTCTGCTCCTGTCCCTGTCCCTGTTCCCAGAGCCCGACCCCCCCCCCGGCTGTCCCCTCCTGGCAGGAGCTGTGCAGAGCCAGAAGGGCCCCTGAGCTCCTGTGCTCCAGGCTGAGACCCTGCCCAGCTCCCTGAGCCCTGCTGGGGCTCCAGACCCTGCCCAGCTCCCTGAGCCCCTGCTGGGGCTCCAGACCCTGCCCAGCTCCCTGAGCCCTGCTGGGGCTCCAGACCCTGCCCAGCTCCCTAGCCCTGCTGGGTCCGACCTGCCCAGCTCCTCAGCCTGCTGGGCTCCAGACCCTGCCCAGCTCCATTCCCTGCCCTGGACACACTCCTGTCCTTCCAGGTCTGTCCTGCTCAAAACTGACCCCGGACTGGAGGTGTCTCATCAGGGCCCAGCACACTGGTCACTGACACGTTATTGCTGGGACAGCCCAGGTGTCTTTGGCCTTTTTGGCCACCTGGGCACACCTGGGCTCAAGTTCAGCTGCTGTCACCAGCACCCAAAGGAAGGTGACAGCCCGAGCAGCTCCCTGGGGGATCAGGAGTTTCTGTAAAGCAGAGCCCACCGTGGCAGCAGAGCCTTGAGCTCCCCTCCTGGGCAGTGCAGAATGGTCACACTTCCGGAAAAGATGGATTTGCTCAGTCAAGGCTTTGGCTTTAGACAATTGGCTCAACCAATTCCTTAAGCAGGAAAAGAAGAGCCCTTGTGGGAGTCTCCCAGCAGAACACGGCGTCTGTGGGCCCGGCACACAAAATAAACCTGACTCGGCATTTTGGAAAGAACTGCAAAGTCGCTCAGGGGAACAAGACAGAATAAATTCTAACCAGCAGCTCTGAGAATCTGCGTCTGACCAAGGTTTGTGGCACCGTGGTAGGGGTCAAGGACTTCCAAACACCCCCAGGGGCAGCAATCCCCCAGGAGGTGAGGAGAGACCGGCTCACACATCACGGGGTGTCTGTCCCAGCTTCCCTGCTCACAGCTGGGACACCCTGCCCTGGGCCAGCAGGGACCCAGCCCGAGGCTAGCCTGGCCAGGACACGGCTGCTTGTAGGGCTGCTTGTCCAGGGCTGGGTCAGGGTGGGTCAGGGTGCAGTGGGATCATGGAGCACAGTGGGATCAGGATGATCAGTGGGATAGGGGTGTGCAATGGGATCAGTGGCAGTAGGATTGGTGTGCAGTGGGATCAGCTTGCAGTGGGATCAGTGTGCAATGGGATTACAGAGCACAGTGGGGTCAGTGTGCTGTAGGATCAGTTTGCCATGGGATCAGTTTGCCATGGGGTCGGTGTGCACTGGGATCAGTTTGCCATGGGATCAGTTTGCCGTGGGGTCGGTGTGCAGTGGGATCAGTTTGCCATGGGATCAGTTTGCCATGGGATCAGTGAGCAGTGGGATCAGTTTGCCATGGGGTCAGTTTGCCATGGGGTCGGTGTGCACTGGGATCAGTTTGCCATGGGATCAGTTTGCCATGGGGTCAGTGTGCAGTGGGATCAGTTTGCCATGGGGTCGGTGTGCAGTGGGATCAGTTTGCCATGGGATCAGTTTGCCATGGGGTCGGTGTGCAGTGGGATCAGTTTGCCATTGGGATCAGTTTGCCATGGGATCAGTTTGCCATGGGATCAGTGACATGGGTCAGTTTGCCATGGGGTCGGTGTGCAGTGGATCAGTTTGCCATGGGATCAGTTTGCCTGGGGTCGGAATGCAGTGGGATCAGTTTGCCATGGGGTCGGTGTGCAGTGGGATCAGTTTGCCATGGGATCAGTTTGCCATGGGTCAGTGAGCAGTGGGATCAGTTTGCCATGGGATCAGTTTGCCATGGGTCGTTGCACTGGGATCAGTTGCCATGGGATCAGTTTGCCATGGGGTCGGTGTGCACTGGGATCAGTTTGCCATGGGATCAGTTTGCCATGGGGTCAGTGTGCAGTGGGATCAGTTTGCCATGGGGTCGGTGTGCATGGGATCATTTGCCATTGGGATCAGTTTGCCATGGGATCAGTGAGCAGTGGGATCAGTTTGCCATGGGATCAGTTTGCCATGGGTCGGTGTGCAGTGGGATCAGTTTGCCATGGGATCAGTTTGCCATGGGATCATGAGCAGTGGGATCAGTTTGCCATGGGGTCGATGTGCACTGGGATCAGTTTGCCATGGGATCAGTTTGCCATGGGATCAGTTTGCCATGGGTCGGTGTGCACTGGGATCAGTTTGCCATGGGATCAGTTTGCCATGGGGTCGGTGTGCAGTGGGATCAGTTTGCCATGGGATCAGTTTGCCATGGGATCAGTGAGCAGTGGGATCAGTTTGCCATGGGATCAGTTTGCCATGGGGTCGGTGTGCACTGGGATCAGTTTGCCATGGGATCAGTTTGCCATGGGGTCGGTGTGCAGTGGGATCAGTTTGCCATGGGGTCGGTGTGCACTGGGATCAGTTTGCCATGGGATCAGTTTGCCTGGGGTCGGTGTGCAGTGGGATCAGTTTGCCATTGGGATCAGTTTGCCATGGGGTCGGTGTGCACTGGGATCAGTTTGCCATGGGATCAGTTTGCCATGGGGTCGGTGTGCAGTGGGATCAGTTTGCCATGGGATCAGTTTGCCATGGGATCAGTGAGCAGTGGGATCAGTTTGCCATGGGGTCGGTGTGCACTGGGATCATCTTGCCATGGGATCAGTTTGCCATGGGATCAGTTTGCCATGGGGTCGGTGTGCACTGGATCAGTTTGCCATGGGATCAGTTTGCCATGGGGTCGGTGTGCACTGGGATCAGTTTGCCATGGATCAGTTTGCCGTGGGGTCAGTGTGCAGTGGGATCTGTTTGCCATTGGGATCAGTTTACCATGGGATCAGTGAGCAGTGGGATCAGTTTGCCATGGGATCAGTTTGCCATGGGATCAGTTTGCCATGGGGTCGTGTGCACTGGGATCAGTTTGCCATGGGATCAGTTTGCCATGGGGTCGGTGTGCAGTGGGATCACTTTGCCATGGGGTCGGTGTGCACTGGGATCAGTTTGCCATGGGATCAGTTTGCCATGGGGTCGGTGTGCACTGGGATCAGTTTGCCATGGGATCAGTTTGCCATGGGGTCGGTGTGCATGGATCAGTTTGCATGGATCAGTTTGCCATGGGATCAGTTTGCCATGGGATCAGTTTGCCATGGGGTCGGTGTGCACTGGGATCAGTTTGCCATGGGATCAGTTTGCCATGGGGTCGGTGTGCAGTGGGATCACTTTGCCATGGGTCGGTGTGCACTGGGATCAGTTTGCCATGGGATCAGTTTGCCATGGGGTCGGTGTGCACTGGGATCAGTTTGCCATGGGATCAGTTTGCCATGGGGTCGGTGTGCACTGGGATCAGTTTGCCATGGGATCAGTTTGCCATGGGATCAGTTTGCCATGGGATCAGTTTGCCATGGGTCGGTGTGCAGTGGGATCAGGGGTTGGCATCACGGCCGTTCCGGAGCCGGCACCACTAGAGGGAAGCACGAAGCCGCTCTCGCTGCCGGCTCCGGAGGATGGGCATGGATCCTGGGGATGGATCCTGGGGATGAATCCTGGGGACAAAAGGAAGGGGCTGCGGGGACGGGCACAGCCGGGTGCCCTCCTGCTCACACCTTCCGCGGGTCCCGCCGGGGGGGTTCGGTGAATTCGGGTCTTTCTGGCAGCCCGAACCTCGCCTCGCAGGAGCCATCCCCTGGCAGCAAGGCTGGGTCTCTGCTTCAGCAGGAGTCAAACCCGCCGGGGAAGAGGGGGATGCTCCTGGGAGAATGCCCGACTGAAGAAAGGCTCCTGGGACCGAAAGAGGGTGAGCTGTGGGCTCGGCTGAGCCCGACAGGGGCACTTCGGGGTCCAAGGATGGAGCAGAGCCAAGAACTAATCCCCCTGTGCCATCCCCGGTGTCTGCCCAAGCTGCAGCGAAGGTCCTGGCAAGGTCGGCTCCGTGGGGACACAGAGAGCTCGAGGGACAGCGGCTCTCACCCCCTGAGTCCCCAGGCAGGGCTTGGTGCATGTTTGGAAGCTCAGAAAATCTTTCCATCCCTGCCCCAGGGATGTGACCGGTCAGCTTTGGTCCAGTGGCCACTCAGGCCCCTCCTCAGCTGCACTGGGCACCCTCCAGGGTGGAGCTGGGCTGGCATGTCCCTTTTCCAACCTGGTTTTGTATTTTCAGGAGGAAAGATGCTCCTCCAGAGCCCCTGGAGGTGCTGTGAGTTAACCTTCAGCAACTCCCTGCCCTCTGCTTGTTCCTAAAGCACCCAGGGTCCCCCACGCCCCTCTCCCATCCCTCAGGCTCAGCTCAGGACAAGAGGGAAGATTTGATGAAGAGGGATCCCAAAACACCCCAAAATAACCCCTAATCCTGGGTGATTTCCAGGATGGACTCACCTCACCCAGCCACACCCGGCTGAGGCAGGGACAGGTGACTTGGCCGGGCTGTCACACTGCTGGGAGCACTCCAGACACCTCTGTGAGGAGAACAAGGCTCCCCCAATCCCCCCAGGGCCGTTTGGGCATTCTATCCAGTGGAGAAAAATCGAGGCTGTAGGAAAACGCAGAGGAATTAAGGTGGATTGAGTCCTCCCACCTGGAGCAGGGAGACTGGGGCTGGAGGCAGAAGCCCCTTTCGGTGAGTCCATGGGTGTTTGTGTGACCCACAGGTCAAAGGGGGTTTACACTTCTCCTGCAAAAGAGCTAGAACTGCAAGATTTCATATCTGGCTCCTCTTTTCTCACTGGTTTGTTCTTGGAGGAGGCCCCTTCACCATCCTCCCACACCAGGAGACCCCAGGGCAGGAGGTTGCCCCTCGGGGAGGCTGCCCTGGCCACCCTCTGCGGGAGGTTTTTGTTCAGTTTTGGGAGGTGGGGGAGTGTGAAAGCCCCACAGGAGTTGGGGCAGAAGGGGGTGCCCAGGGCTGGGCTGTGGGACCCCCCCTCCCCTGTGCCAGCAGGTGGGAGCTCAGGAACCCCAGGGACAGGAGAATGTGGCAGTCCTGGCTGAGGGGATGGGACGTGGGGCAGGGGGGATGTCCAGCTCCACCAGGCCATGGCCTGGGACTCCATCCTAGGCACACACCTGGCTCCAGGAGGGCTCCTCTTCATGGGGTTACCAGCACACAGCCTGGGCCCTGCAGCTGACAGACCCTCAGCATCACACACACAGAAATAAGATTTCACAAGCAAATTCCTGCAATGGGCTGAATGTCCACAGCTCCAGCCTGACCCAGCCCCAACCTTTGTGTTTTGATTTGAATGACAGCTGTGTGCTAAGGAAGGCAGGAATCTCCCTTGGAATGCAGAATGTAAACCTCTTCTCTCTGAATTATTATAATTTTGACATTAAGGAGCTCTCAGGTAAAGATATGGGGATAGGAATAACAGTTCTTTATTAGGAGATATAAAATAAAAATGTATTAATATAAAGAAACAAACTCACTGACAGAGTCAGAATCCAGCCTGACACTCTGTGGGTCGGGCTGTTGGCAGCAGAGCCATTCCATGGGGGCTGCAGTCCCATTTTGATAATAAAGGCAGGAATGTATGTTTTGGACTGGTTCTGCTTCTGAATCTGCTCCCAACCACCCCATGAGACAGATTACCCTCTAAAGGGGATTCTGGAGGTCCAAATAGCATCCTGGCAATGGCATAGACAGGAAAAAGACCTGAGAACTGAAAACCTGGACAGTTCCAGACTGGAGCAGAGAGAGACAACAACGTGGGTCAGGTCAAGAACAAAGGCCTGCTTCTAGCAGCTCCTTCTTGGAGCTGGGAGAATCCTGTCAGTGAGCCTTGGCTGGGAATGCCCTTATCAAGGTGCCTGGAGAAAGCAATTCCCCATCCCTTATGGCAAAATCATGTGGCAAAGGGGGTGAGGCTTCACTGCCCTGACCCACAGGAGCTCGGGCAGGAGGTGACAGGGACAGAGTCACACCAGGGCCTCTTCCTTTGGGCCTCACAGGGTGCCCAGCTGCAGCTATCCATGTGATAATTCTTCCCTTGCTTCCAGCCCTCAGACATTCCATTTATTTCTGGAAAACTCTGCTAGAAGGATATTTCAGATCCTGTTTGAACCAGAGCCCATGAACTGTTCTCTCTCCACTTGCTGGCTGGAAAAATGGGGGTCTGAGCCCACGTGCCTGCATCTGTTCCTGGGAATGCCTGGAGGCATCGCGTGTTAATCCACTCACTGCAGCCTCAGCCGGCGCTTCCGAGCCTCACAAATCACAGGGATGACAACAGGCTCCATCTGCGAGGGAGCAGGGACAGCCTGTGCTCTCACTGAGCAGAGCAGGGAGCCCCTCACAGAGGGAGGTGCAGCAGCCAGGGCTCAGGGATCACACAATCATGGAACACCCTGGGCTAGAAGGACCCCAACGATCATCCAGCCCAGCCCCAAACCCTGCCCAGACCCCCCAACAACCCCCCTGTGCATCCCTGGGGCACTGCCCAACGGCTGCTGGAGCTCTGGCAGCCTCGGGGCCGTGCCCATTCCCTGGGCAGCCTGGGCAGTGCCAGCACCCTCTGGGGGAAGAACCTTTCCCTGAGCTCCAGCCTGAGCCTGCCCTGATCCAGCTCCAGAACCTTTCCCTGAGCTCCAGCCTGAGCCTGCCCTGATCCAGCTCCAGAACCTTTCCCTGAGCTCCAGCCTGAGCATGCCCTGATCCAGCTCCAGAACCTTTCCCTCAGCTCCAGCCTGAGCCTGCCCTGATCCAGCTCCAGAACCTTTCCCTGAGCTCCAGCCTCAGCCTGCCCTGATCCAGCTCCAGACCCTTTCCCTGAGCTCCAGCCTGAGCCTGCCCTGATCCAGCTCCAGAACCTTTCCCTGAGCTCCAGCCTGAGCCTGCCCTGATCCAGCTCCAGAACCTTTCCCTGAGCTCCAGCCTGAGCCTGCCCTGATCCAGCTCCAGAACCTTTCCCTGAGCTCCAGCCTGAGCCTGCCCTGATCCAGCTCCAGAACCTTTCCCTGAGCTCCAGCCTGAGCCTGCCCTGATCCAGCTCCAGAACCTTTCCCTGAGCTCCAGCCTGAGCCTGCCCTGATCCAGCTCCAGCACTTTCCTCAGCTCAGCCTGACCTGCCCTGACCACTCCAGAACTTTCCCTCAGCTCCAGCCTGAGCCTGCCCTGATCCAGCTCCAGAACCTTTCCCTCAGCTCCAGCCTGAGCCTGCCCTGACCAGCTCCAGAACCTTTCCTCAGCTCAGCCTGAGCGCCTGATCCAGCTCCAGAACCTTCCTGAGCTCCAGCCTAGCCTGCCTGATCCAGCTCCAGAACCTTTCCGAGCTCCAGCTGAGCCTGCCCTGATCCAGCTCCAGAACCTTTCCTCAGCTCAGCCTGAGCCTGCCTGGGTCTCTGTGCCCCCAGGGGCTGCCAGCACAGGCAGGTGGTGAGGAGGACACACCTGGGCTCTGCCCATGGCTCTCTGAGTCTGCAAACTCCAAGCCTGCCCTGCTGGGGGGTGTTTTGTTGCTCTTTGTGCAGTGTGTTGCTCTCCTGGACCTGCCAGTGGAGGCCACAGCAGCATCGATGCAGACTGCCCATCCCAGTAACCACAACAGGATTCTGGAGGAAACTGCAACCAGCTCCTCTGCCCAGCATCCTGTCCTGAGCTGAGGCTGTCACTGAGCAAGAGCTGCTGTGCTCAGCACTCAGCAGAGCTGCTTTCCTGGCTGTGGTCTCTTCATAGAATCACAAAATGGTTTGGGTGGGAAGGACCTAAAAACTCATCCAGTTCCATCCCTGCCCTTCCACTGCCCCAGGTGCTCCCAGCCCTGTCCAGCCTGGCCTTGGGCACTGCCAGGGATCCAGGGGCAGCCCCAGCTGCTCTGGGCACCCTGTGCCAGGGCCTGCCCACCCTCTCAGGGAAGAATTTCTTCCTCACATAAAGCCTAGCCCTGCCCTCTGGCAGTTTGAAGCCATTCCCTGTCTTCTGCCACTCCAGTTCCTGACTGCAGCCCGTGTGGGGACACAGGATGGACACAGAGTGTCCTGGCCTGTTGCAGAGGTGCCTCTCCCGTGGGATACCCACACCAAGCAGGAATGCTCTGGTGTGCAGGTCCCTCACCTGCCCCTGATGCAGGAAGGGGCTGTTCTGGCCCAGGGCAGCAGCCCTGCCCGTCCCCTCTGGGCTGCAGAGCACGTCCCACGCTGACCCTTGCAGCCCCAGAGCAGGGACACGCTTAGCCCAGGAGGCAGAGGGGATCTGAAACAGCAAAAATCCAACATAATGAGGCTTTTCAAACCCAAGAGGGTCAGAAGTGCTCGTTGTGTCTAATTGGACATGCCCTGGAGATGAAGGCTCTGGGTCAGGGGTGAGTGTGCTCCCTATGTCCCTGCAGGACAGTGGGGCCAGGCCAGGGTGACATCCAGGCTGCACTGCAGGGCAATGAGATGCTCAGAGCCTGAAATGCTCTCCCAGAGGAAGCAAGGCTGTTAGAAAAATCCCAGGTGTGTTTTTTTCTTCACCTTAACCCAGCTCCTGAGGAAACTGGGACGTTTAAAGGATGGAGTGGGAGGAAGAAGAACAAAGAGTTACTGAGTTGTCAGCTCTGCCTCTGGCTCTTGATACCACCCTGGGCACGTATCCTGCCAGCTCTGGGCCACAGTGGGGTGGAGATGAGCCTGTAAACCTCCCCTGCCTCCCAGAACAAGGAATCAATTGCTGAGCCTCAGGAGAGCTTTGAATCTGCAGGCAGGAGGCTGGCAGAGAGGGAGAGGCTGTGAGAGAGGGAGAGGCTGCCACTTCTGGGCTCTGAAATTCAAAGTCATATTCCTTTTAATTTCTTCCACAGTCAGCCAGGCTTTGAGGGGCTGGAGCATCAGAGGAGAGCCTCAGCTGCAGGGACCAACACCTCAGTGTCTGCAGCAGGGACTCCTCTCCGAGCCAGGGCTGGGAGGGGCTGTGGGGGGAAGGACCTGCAGTGCCACGGGGATCAGTGCCCTGCTGGAGTTTGCTGCTGGCTTTTTCTTTCAGCCCCTTGGAGATCAGGCTCTCCTGGGAGAGAGCAGACCGGGAGCCAGCAGAGGCGGAGGCTGTGAGATTCACTGATGAGTGCTCAATCCTGGCACCCAAGAGCCAGATCTGGGCACTCCAGGAGGCTCCTGGGCACTCTGGGAGGCTCCTAGGCATATTGGGAGGCTCCTGGACACTCTGGGATTCTCCTGGGCACTCTGGGATGTTCCTGGGCACTCTGGGATATTCTCAGCCACCCCAGCCTTGCTCCAGGTCACCCCTCCCAGAGCCCATGCCCTGCTCAGCCAGCCCTGATATGACAGAAGGGCTCTGGCTGCAATGCCCGTGGGTCAGGCAGAGCAAGGGGGTTTATTTTCAGCTGTAGTGAAGAGGGTGAGGAGGGAGGACACTGTGATAAGAGCAGAGCCCTGAGATAATCAGGGCACCCCCCTTGGCTGGTGCTCCCACTCTGCTCCAGGAGCTGGTGGCTCTCCCAGCTGGAGCTGCTGCCAGCAGGGCTCTTCCCCTGCCCTGTCCCCTGGCCTGGCCCCCAGGAGCTGACACAGGGATCCCCAGGACACAGCCCCTGGGAGGAGAGGTGTGGTGTGGGAAGGGCATTTCTGCCAGACAGGGCTGGACGGGTGCAATGGCACCGAGCTGTAGGGCAGGGGATGGCAGTGCTGGCAGCTGGGCAGGGCTGCCTGTCCCTCTGCCCTTTGGAACATCACTGCCAGCCCCTGTGCCCTTTGGGATATCATTGCCTGTCCCTGTGCCCTTTGGCACATCCCTGCCCCTGTGCCCTCTGGGACGTCCCTGCCCCTGTGCCCTTTGGGACATCCCTGCCTGTCCCTGTGCCCTTTGGGACATCCCTGTCCCTGTGCCCTTTGGGACATCCCTGCCAGCCCCTGTGCCCTTTGGGATATCCCTGTCCCTGTGCCCTTTGGGACATCCCTGTCCCTGTACCCTTTGGGACATCCCTGCCTGTCCCTGTGCCCTTTAGGACATCCCTGTCCCTGTGCCCTTTGTGATATCCCTGTCCCTGTGCCCTTTGGGACATCTCTACCCAGTCCCTGTCACCGCAGGGGTGGCAGGGCCCCACTGCAGAGCTGCAGAGCTTTGGGAGGCTCCGACCCGGGCTGGCTGCTCATTTGTAACAGGCTCCGTGTTCCCGCTGTGGTCTCCGTCTATGAGCACTCAGCTGCCTTGTCATCAGCCAATTCGATCCATCAGCTTCTTGACAGGCTCGGAGAATAAAAATAACCACCCATTTCTAAGTGCCTATTATGGCACTTTGAAAAAAGCCTCCGCAGGCGAGCCTGAATTATTCCCAAAGTACTCATTTTTTAAAAACGTTATTTTAATGTAATAAATTATTTGTACTGAAGAGTAAAAGATTATCCCTGTACCCTGATAGCTCTGCACAGTGAGGGGCGCGGGCTGGGCCTCCCGTGGGGACGGGGCTGGGGGCTCCGGGGAGCTGCCCCTGGTGGTCCCTGCGCTGTGGGGAAACACCAGAGCAGAGCTGGGCAGCTGCCGAGAGAGGAGCGGAGCCCAGGGGGTCCCAGCCCGGCACAGCATCCTCTGGGCGAGCTCAGCCCAGCTCCAAGGCACGGTCGCTCCCTTTGAAGATTGCCCAGTGCCCCCACAGCGCCCGGCTGGAGCTGGGGAGGCGCCCGGGGCTGCGCTCTGCCCAGGGCATGTGCAGCTCTGCAGCCTCTCAGGATGGGATGGAGGAAGGAGAGAAAGGAATTCCGGGCTGGCTCTGCGTGCGGGGATTGCAGAGCTGGGCACGGCTGGGGAGGGGTCCCTGTGCCGGGAAGGGGCGCTCCCTGCAGAGGGAACTGGGAATCCTTCATCTCCCAGCAACCAGCCCTCCCCTGGGAGCACGGAGCCGCCGCCTCCTCCTGCTGCTGCTCCTCTGGGAGCATCCTGCCCGCCCCCGCCTGCAGCTCTCCCAGTCCTCTCACAGCCAGCAGTGCCCTCATCCTGCACCAGCAGCACTTCCCGAGGATGCCACTCTGGCCTCCTGCCCGGAGCAAAAGTGCCCAAAAAAAACACGGAGGTTTTTTAGCAGGATATTTTTGGTCTTTTTTTGTTTTTTTCTTCCTGTAGTATTCCATGATAATTTTAATACCTTTTTTCTTTTCTTAAAACTGCTTGGGTTTAAGCTAAACCCCAAAACAAAATACCTGTTCTTCACAGCCTTTTCTTAGTTAAAAAAAAAAAAAAAAGAGGATGAAACCTTATTTTGGATGAATGTTTTGGGTGAACCCAAAGAAGGATTTTTTTTTTGTTTTTTTAAAAACAGCAATTTGTAAAATATGGGTTGAAAGAGGAGGAAGGCTCCAGCTCCTGTTTCAAACTACTCTGCTACCCCCAGCATCCACAGCTGGGCTGCTGGAGAACATGGGGAAGTGGGAACCATCCTTGCAGGAGATGTGAGGACACAGGGGCAGGATGTGACCGCAGCCTCAGCCACCGGGGAGATGCTGGGCAGGAGGCCCTGGCAGGGGAGCCCGGTGCCCACCTTCCTCCAGGAGGGACCAGCACAGTGTGGGGGGCACTGCCCCAGGTGTGCCAGCCCTGTCCCCACAGCTCTGTCCCCACAGCTCTGTCCCCACAGCTCTGTCTGCAGTCTGTGCCTGCAGAGCGCAGGCTCTGGACATGGGCAGGCTCTGGAGATGGGAAAGTTCTGGAGCAGGCCAGGCTCTGGAGCTGGGAAAGCTCTAGAGCTGGGCAGGTTCTGGAGATTGGAACATTCTGGAGCTGTGCAGGCGCTGGAGATGGGCAGGCTTTGGAGCTGGGCAGGTTCTGGATGGAGCTGTGAAGGTTCTGAATGGAGCTGTGAAGGTTCTGGAGCTGGGCAGGCTCTGGAGATGGGCAGGCTTTGGAGCTGTGAAGGTTCTGGGTGGAGCTGTGAAGGTTCTGGATGGAGCTGTGAAGGTTCTGGAGCTGCCAGGCTCTGGATGGAGCTGTGAAGGTTCTGGATGGAGCTCTGAAGGTTCTGGAGCTGCCAGGCTCTGGATGGAGCTGTGAAGGTTCTGGATGGAGCTGTGAAGGTTCTGGAGCTGGGCAGGCTCTGGATGGAGCTGTGAAGGTTCTGGATGAAGCTCTGAAGGTTCTGGAGCTGCCAGGCTCTGGATGGAGCTGTGAAGGTTCTGGAGCTGGCAGTCTCTGGATGGAGCTCTGAAGGTTCTGGATGGAGCTCTGAAGGTTCTGGATGGAGCTGTGAAGGTTCTGGATGGAGCTGTGAAGGTTCTGGAGCTGGGCAGGCTCTGGAGATGGGGAGGTTTGGAGCTGTGAAGGTTCTGGGTGGAGCTGTGAAGGTTCTGGATGGAGCTGTGAAGGTTCTGGAGCTGCCAGGCTCTGGATGGAGCTGTGAAGGTTCTGGATGGAGCTCTGAAGGTTCTGGAGCTGCCAGGCTCTGGATGGAGCTGTGAAGGTTCTGGATGGAGCTGTGAAGGTTCTGGAGCTGGGCAGGCTCTGGATGGAGCTGTGAAGGTTCTGGATGAAGCTCTGAAGGTTCTGGAGCTGCCAGGCTCTGGATGGAGCTGTGAAGGTTCTGGAGCTGGCAGTCTCTGGATGGAGCTCTGAAGGTTCTGGATGGAGCTCTGAAGGTTCTGGATGGAGCTCTGAAGGTTCTGGAGCTGCCAGGCTCTGGATGGAGCTGTGAAGGTTCTGGATGGAGCTCTGAAGGTTCTGGAGCTGCCAGGCTCTGGATGGAGCTGTGAAGGTTCTGGATGGAGCTGCCAGGCTCTGGATGGAGCTCTGAAGGTTCTGGATGGAGCTCTGAAGGTTCTGGAGCTGCCAGCCTCTGGATGGAGCTGTGAAGGTTCTGGATGGAGCTGCCAGTATCTGGATGGAGCTGTGAAGGTTCTGGAGCTGCCAGGCTCTGGATGGAGCTGTGAAGGTTCTGGAGCTGCCAGGCTCTGGATGGAGCTGTGAAGGTTCTAGATGGAGCTGCCAGGCTCTGGATGGAGCTGTGATGGTTCTGGAGCTGGCAGGCTCTGGATGGAGTTCTCCCCACCACCCTGCTCGAGCCCAGCCCGGCCCGGGGCTCCCCTCCCAGCCAGGGCTCCCCCCGGTGCCTGGCTGATGGGGCAGCCATTCAAATCATTTTAATGAGCTCCGTGGCTGCGGTGAGGCACCAGTAACTATGGCAACTTCATTGAGAGGTGCCTGCGGTGGCTGTCAGGATTTGTGTTCCGGGAGCTGATTGGAGCAGCCCGGCAGAGGTGGGAGTCCTGCGGGAATTCGGCTTTTGGCACAGGGGGTTCCTCTGAAGTGGAGGCAGGTGGGACTCGGGGGGCAGAGGTCCGAGGCAGACACATCCCCTTTGCTCCAGGGGCACCCTGACCACCTTGCCAGGACACCCAGGGCCCCCACACCTGGCAGAGCCTCCCGCTGCTGTCCTGGGGTTCCCTTGGCCAAACTGGATCCCAGCAAAGAGCTCTGCCTTCTGCCCCCCAGGGATGCCGAGCTGTCCCTCCTGGCTGGTGGTGGAGCAGGATCCAGCCCACGCTCCTGTGCTGCTCAGCCTGTGCCAGCCCAGCCCTGCTGCCCCTCTCACACCTGGAGCGCTCCCAGGAATTACAGGGTTTGTGTCTGCTCTGTGCTGAGCCCAGGGAGAGCAGCGCTCCCCTGGTAAATCCCTGCCATCACTCTGGGCTGGGTGACTCAGGGAGGGAAGAATTCTCATATTCCAGTGCCAGTGGAGACCCTAAAAGCTCTGTCCAGCTGCCACACACCTCTGCAGCCCCATCATTTACAACGGTGAAATAAACAGGGCGTGGGCATGCAGTGGCATCACTGCACCCAGCTCAGACTGGGGTTTGGCCTGGAAATTCTCCTGGAATCCTCCCCCAGTGCAGCTCTGGGGAGACTTTGATCCCAAAGCTGGAGCCCCTCTGTAGCCAGGCTGGGAGAGCTGGGGGAGCTCCCTGGAGAGGAGAAGGCTGCAGGGAGAGCTGAGAGCCCCTGGCAGGGCCTGGAGGGGCTCCAGGAGAGCTGGAGAGGGGCTGGGGCCAAGGGCTGGAGGCACAGGAGGCAGGGAATGGCTGCCAGTGGCAGAGGGCAGGGCTGGCTGGGCTCTGGGGCAGCAATTGTTCCCTGGCAGGGTGGGCAGGGGCTGGGCTGGAATTGCCAGAGCAGCTGGGGCTGCCCCTGGATCCCTGGCAGTGCCCCAGGCCAGGCTGGAGCTCCTGGCACAGGGGCAGGGGTCCCTGCCAGGGCTGGGGTGAGGTGGGATGAGCTTTGTGGTCCTTTCCATCCCAACCCATTCTGTGATTCCATGATTCTCTGAAACCAGAGTTTTCCTATCAACTCCACTTTTACTCCCCATTCCCATTCGGAATCGAGTTGGTGAAGTTATTCCAGACTCATTTGTGTTTCTTGGAGCAAGGTCTGGTCCCAGCTGAACCCCTCTACGAGGTGAGGGATGTTTTTAAGGCACCTCCTGGAGTGCCCCAGCAATAAATCCATATTTAAAGGCAGGGTAGCTGACGCCTGTTTTTATGGGGAATGGGAATGAACAGAGAGCACAGGCTGGGTGGGAAGGTGGGAATTTCAAGGGTCACAGGTTGCAGGAGAGAAACCCCCCTTGGGCCGCCCCATCTTGAAGTCTACTCAGCCTCAGACTTGCAGAAGTAAACAAAAAGAGAAATGTTCTTTTTTCTGAAAGAGAAAAGTTTCCCTCTCAGGTGCCGTTCCTGATTTTGTCTCCTTGCCCAGTGTAATTAATCCAGCAGGATCACAGTTCCTGGGAACGCAGCACAGGAGACACACAGAGAAAAGAAGTCATAGTAATTGTTGGATGAATTGTGGTTTTTTCCACTGAAAAATGCTGATTTTTCCAAAACTGACACTTCTTTTAAGAGGAGGTCGGTTTTGATTAATTTATCGAGTCAGAAAAAAATTTGGAATGGGTTCTGAATTTGTCAAAATGAAGTGTTTTGACATTCTCAAAGGAGAAAAAAACCCACAATCTATTTTCCAGTTCAGATGACCTCTTGTTTTGAAATGTAAGGTAATTATAATTAAACATTTCAGAGAGATGAATACTTTGAAATCAGCCTTGGGAGGGAGGCTCAGCTCCTGAAGATGCTGCTTTTCCAGGACAGGCTGTGGTGGAATCCTTGGAGCAGGCTGAGGCGTCAGCAATCCTCGTCCCCTCGGCTCTGGGTGTGACACGGGGACACAGCTGGAGCCATCCCCACAGAGCCAAAGCTTTTCCTGCTGCCAGCTTCCAGCAGCTGGACCACAGGGGCTGGAGCAGGGAGAGCCCAGCTCACAGCCATGGGCCAGCAGCTCTGAGGGCACAGGAGGCACAGAGCTCCCAAAATTGGCTCTCCAGGGACCCTGTGCCCATCCTGAGCTTGGCAGAAGGGAGGGAGCCCCTCCCCATCACACCCAAAGAGCCAACGGAGTTCATAGTCCAGGGACTTGGAGAGGGGAAGCCTCAGCACAGGAGAACACACCAGAAGGTTATTTAAAGCTCAAAATCCCGAAATATTGGGACTATAGATTAAAATATAGAACATAGAATAGATTCAAAATATAGAATCCCAGAAGGTTTGGGTGGGAAGGGACCTTAAAGCCCATCACAAAAGGAATCACACAGGGGACAGGAGGATGTGTTTGACCCCAAAAGGAACCCCGCAGGTACAGGAGGAGGTGTTTGACCCCAAAAGGAACCCCACAGGGCACAGGAGCCAGGGTGCTGCAGATATTCTGCCTCTCCAGCCCAGGACCAACCCTGGCCAGGCTGGAGAATGGGACTCCAAATCACATCTGGATTTCTGCAGCATTTGCACCATGGGACCAGCCAGGGGTCAGGGGACTGGGAGCTCTCTCAGGATTGGGGGGCTGGGGGGAGTCACTGCTTGGCTGAAGAGCTGTCACTGCTCACTCCTGTCCCCCCCAGCCCCACTGAAATCCTGGGAATGCTACAGAGAGCAAAACCACCTCGTGGAATGACCTGGAGAGGAGAAGGCTGCAGGGAGAGCTGAGAGCCCCTGGCAGGGCCTGGAGGGGCTCCAGGAGAGCTGGAGAGGGGCTGGGGCCAAGGGCTGGAGGCACAGGAGGCAGGGAATGGCTGCCAGTGGCAGAGGGCAGGGCTGGCTGGGCTCTGGGGCAGCAATTGTTCCCTGGCAGGGTGGGCAGGGGCTGGGCTGGAATTGCCAGAGCAGCTGGGGCTGCCCCTGGATCCCTGGCAGTGCCCCAGGCCAGCTGGAGCTCCTGGCACAGGGGCAGGGGTCCCAGGGGTGGCACTGGGTGACCTTTAGGGTCCCTTCCCACCCAACCCACGTTAGAGCTCTCCAGCCAAGCAGTGACTCCCCCCAGCCCCCCCAGTCCTGAGAGAGCTCCCAGTCCCCTGACCCCTGGCTGGTCCCACGGTGCCAATGCTGCAGAAATCCAGATGTGATTTGGAGTCCCATTCTCCAGCCTGGCCGGGGTTGGTCCTGGGCTGGAGAGGCAGAATATCTGCAGCACCCCGGCTCCTGTGCCCTGTGGGGTTCCTTTTGGGGTCAAACACCTCCTCCTGTGCCCTGTGGGGTTCCTTTTGGGGTCAAACACCTCCTCCTGTACCTGTGTTCATCCTTTTGGGGTCAAACACCTCCTTCTGTGCCTGTGTTCATCCTTTTGGGGTCAAACACCTCCTCCTGTGTCTGTAGGTTCTTCTTAGGGTCAAACACCTCCTCCAGTGCCTGTGGGGTTCTTTTTGGGGTCAAACACCTCCTCCAGTGCCTGTGGGGTTCTTTTTGGGGTCAAACACCTCCTCCTGTGCCTGTGTTCATCCTTTTGGGGTCAAACACTGTAACACCGTGCTGGGTGCCCCTCCTGTGCCCCTCCCATTCCAGAGGGGCCCCCGGGACCCTCGTGGCCGCTCTGGGGGTCCCGTGGGGGGAGCCGGCCTCCCCCCGAGCCGCCCCCTCTGCCCCGTGCCGCAGCTCCCGGCAGGGCTCCCGCGGGTCCCGGGAGCTGCAGCGGGAGCAGGAGGCTGTAATTACAGAGATAACTCACACCGTGTCACCCGACAATGAGACATGAAAATGCTACATAAACCCGGCTATCTGCTGCTCTCGATTTATCTTTCTGCCTCTCTATTTATTTCTTCCTCCACCCTCTCGCCCGGGACCGAGCAGGAGCTGGAAATGCCAGCTGCTGGAAATGCAATTTGTTTTGATTCAACAGCATCTCCCAAAATATCTCTGTGACCTCTCGAATTTTTTATTATTTTTTTTCAATATTTTTTGCCATGAATTATGATAATGATGATTTTTACTTATATTAACAAACTGTACTAACTCAACAGGGCCAGCAAATATATATATATATATATATATATATATATATATATAAAATAAAAACAAAAATAATATATTTATATTTGGTGTGGTCTTTTATATATATTACATATATGTAATATATGTAATATTTGTAATATATTACATATATATATATATATAAAAACCCCAGAAGTAATATATGTATATTTGAGGGTTTATATATATATATATAAAAGAGACCCCACAAAATATATATATATTACTACTGGTTTCTTTATATGTATATATACACGCACACATATATAAGAGCCCACCAAATATACATATATTACTTCTGGTTTATATATATATATATAAAAATCTAATCTACCACCAAATCTATATATTACTACTGGTTTCTTTCTTTCTTTATATATATATATATATATATATATATATTATGTGTGTGTGTGTGTGTTGTTATATATATATATATACACACATATATAAGTCCCAACCAAATATACGTATATACATTTATTTTAATTGTTTTCTTCATATATATATATATATAACCCCCACCAAATATACATATATTAGTACTGGTTTCTTTTTAATTAGGGAGGCCTTAAAGCAGTTATCAGCCAGGGTGGGTTTTCTATCTTCTCCTTTTAGAAAAGACATCAGCGCCAAATTTCTACCCTAATTATAACAATGCTCCCGCTAATGAAAGAATTCATTTGCCTTCTCTAATCAGCTGGCTGCCGGCAGGAACGGCAGCTGATCGCCGTGGAGGAGGGGCCGCCAGGCAGCTCCGGAGGAGGCAACCCGCAGTTTCCAAGGTACCCCGAAATTGGGGAGTTTGGGTGCTGCTGCCGAGCCCCGCTGCTCCCCGCCCCCGGGGCATCCTGGAATCTGCAGCGGGGAAAACGCTGCCCATGGCGGGAGGTGCCAAAGGGCATGGGGATGCTGCAGTTTGGGGTTTGTTCACGGGGAAAATGAAAAAAAAAAAAAGAAATAAAAATAGAGATGTTGAGCGTAAAATGTTCTTCTCCCAGCTCCGGGAAGGGCGCAGGCAGCAGAAGTGCAGGTGTTGGGAAGCCCGGGGAAATTGGGGGATTTCTGCTCCCTGTGCAGAGCTGCACGAGCACCAAAGCCATCGGGGATGGGCTTTGGGGTTTTCTGCTCCTCGATGGAGTTTGAGGGATTTATGCTCTTCCATGGTTTTTGGGGTTTTCTGCTCCTCAATGGAGTTTGGTGGATTTATGCTCTTCCACAACTTTTGGGGTGTTTCTGGTACTTGATGGGCTTTGAGGGATTGATGCTCTTTCCATGGTTTTGGGGTGTTTGTTCTCTTTGATGGCTCTTGAGGGATTTAGGTTCTTCCACAGCTTTTGGTGTTTTATGCTCCTTGATAGAGTTTGAGGGATTTATGCTCTTCCATGGTTTTTGGGGTTTTCTGCTCCTCAATGGGCTTTGAGGGATTGGTGCTCTTCCATGGTTTTGGGGAGTGTGTTCTCCTTGATGAAGTTCGAGGGATTTAGGTTCTTCAACAGCTTTTGGTGTTTTCTGCTCCTTGATGGAGTTTGAGGGATTTATGCTCTTCCATGGTTTTTGGGGTTTTCTGCTCCTCATGGGCTTTGAGGGATTGATGGTCTTTCATGTTTTTGGGGGGTTTCTGCTCCTTGATAGGGTATGAGGGATTTAGCCTCTTCCACAGCTTTTGGGGTGTTTCTGCTCCTCCATGGGCTTTGAGGGGTTTTTGCTGTTCCATGGTTTTGGGGTTTTCTGCCCCTCCATTGGCTTTGAGGGATCTGTGTTTGCAGCACCTGCCCCACACTGGCTCCTCGATGAGTTTTGGGGTATTTCTCTTTGCCCCTCAATGGGCTCTGGGGGTTTTGAGCTCCTTGAGGGACTCTGGGGTATTTCTCTGTGCCCCTTGGGGGGCTCTGGGACACCCCAAACTGGGGTCTGGGTCTCTTGCTCTCACTGTGCCTTTGGACAAGTGGGGCTTGGCAGTGGGGGCAGTGGGGTTTTTGCCTTTGGGGCAGTGGGGTTTGTGCCTTTGGGGCAGCGGGGTTTGGGGGCTGTGTGTGGGACAGGGGTGTCCCCCCTTAGCCCATCAGCCTTGCCACTGTGGCATTCGGGGCCGTGGGCTCCCCAGGCTGCTCCCTGCTGCTGGGGGGGCTGGGACAGCCCCCATCTCTGCAGTAGGATCCCCCTCACGTTCCCTAAGAGAGCTAATCCAGCTCCAGCTGGGTGATCTGTGGGGCAGGTGGGACACACACTGGGGACAGGAGGTGTGGTGGTGCTCAGGAGCCAGGGGTGCCAGCCTGCCCGAGCAGGAGCTGAGCACCCATCCCCTGAAAGTGGAAAAGGGGACATGAGGAACATCCCATCATTGACTCATTCCATCAGTGACCGGTGACAAAGCCCTCAGGACATGATGGGAGCTGCCTCAGGGACATGGTCCATGCTGCAGGTGATGGAATTGTCCACACAGCCCTGGCTTGGACCAGCTCTGTGCTGCCAGATGAGTCACTCCTGCTCTGGGGGTTCCTGTCAGATGCTGTTCAGTGCAGTAAAAGCCATCAGGATATCTCATATATATAAATATTTCTGCTCTCTGACGGGCTTTGGGATATTCAGGGATCCCACACCTCAGGTTTACATCTTGGAGGAGCAGTCACAGCAAACAGTGAGGAGCCACCTCCTACACTGCAGGAAATCAGAGTTTCCCCAAGCCAGCACGCTGTGATCAGACTCCCACCCTCATGCACAGACTTCTCAACAGGAAAAAGCACCAGGCGGGGTGGGACCAGCTCCAAAGTGTGGAGATCTGGGAGTAATCCTGCTCTGAGGAAGCCTTGGGAGAGCAGAGAATTTGCTGAGTGCTGCTGAAGTTGCTGTCTGTGAAGCTGGGTTTGTGCTGGGGGGGTGGGTTCAGCCGCCTGCACCCACCTCGTGCCACCCACCAGCACCACGGGAGCTTCCAAGCTCCACACAAAGGTCTGGAAAACCTCCCAGAGGGGATATCTCAGCAGATGGGACCTCCCTGAGCCTTGGCACATGAAGAGATGGGGAGGGGCTCAGGTCCCTGTTCCAGCCCAGGCTGGGGCAGTGCTCAGAGCTCCCTGCAGGCTCAGGGATGCAGAGCTGAGGCACAGCTGTAGTCACACCCCTGCACCCTTAAGAGAATCCCTACCCTTGTGAGTGCCAGGGACCCTCCTGGCAGCTGCACAGCACACAGCTGGGCAGGGGGGGATGTGGGATCCCAACCTCCTGTCTGGCTCCTTAGTAGTCACAGGACCCCGGAATGGTTGGGTTGGAAGGGACTCACAGCCCACCCAGTGCCACCCCTGCCCTGCCAGGGACCCCTCCCATTGATCCAGGGGCTCCCAGCCCCATCCAGCCTGGCCTGGGGCACTGCCAGGGATCCAGGGGCAGCCCCAGCTGCTCTGGGCTGTGCCAGGGCCTCACCTCCTTCCCAGGGAAGGATTTATCCCCAGTGTCCAGTGCAAACCCACTCTCATTGAATCCATTCCCCCTTGTTCTGTTCCTACCTCCTCTAGTAAGAAGTTCCTCTCCAGCTCTCCTGTCAGCTCCCTTCAGGTACCCAAAGCCCCTCTCAGGTCACTCCAGAGCTGCCTCTTCTCCCAGCACTCCTCCAGCCCCACTCACCCCCCTGCTCTGCCCTCTCAGACCCCTGCAGTGCTGGGATTTTCACGGACACAAGCCCTTGCCTCATGTCACAAGGTTCAGGGAAGTGCAAGAAGAGCAGGAGCTTCCAGAGTGTCTGGGGGGAACAGCAGCTCGGGATCCTGACCTGGGGCTGATCTGGTGTTCAATGCAACCACCAGGATTTTTCCATATGAATAATGCAACTTTTTAGCTGCACAATGAAATAAACCAAAAGCTTCAAGCCCAAAATTACCCAAATACAGCCAAAGGTGCCCTAAAATTCACCTTCACCCCAGGGTCCCAGCAGACCCACAACGTGGGCAAGGACAAAGGACAGGAAAGTCCTTTATTTGGTACAGGGAAAGCCAGAGATCAGCCAACACCCCCCGTGTGTGTGAGCTCTGCCAGCACCCATGGGGACAGTGCCAGTCCCCACTCCTGCTGCCTCCCCACGGGTGTGTCCTCCCAGGTCCCCTCCTGGAGATCTCCTGCACACTCAGGTCTCCTCCTGGACCTGCTCAGGCCTGGCTGTTGCTTGTCATGCCCCAGGCTATATCCAATTTTCCTTCAGGGTGCGGGGCTGCTGTGGCTCAGGGAGGCCCTGGCGTCTCTCACCCCCTCTCTCCCCAAGCAGGGGGGGGCTCAGGGGCTCTTGCTGCAATTTTTACCCAGGAGGAACCTCTCACCCTCACAGCAGCACCCAGCCAGGCCAGGAAGGGACTGGCTGCAACAATCTGGATCTCACCTGTGTGTAATGAACATCTCCAGTCAGATACAAAGATGCTTTAATGTTTAAATATGATTTTATATCATCATAGTCATAGCAACACAAAGCAGCTGGAAACTGGCCTGGAAAAGAGGCCAGGCTGGACAGGGCTTGGAGCAGCCTGGGATAGCAGAAGGTGTCCCTGCCCATGGCAGGGGGTGGCTCTGGGCCATCTTTAAGGTCCCTTCCAACCCAAACTGCTCCAAGGTCCTGTGACTGTTTCAGGAGGTGTCCCAGAAGAGATAAAGAAGCAGCACCTGAGCAGGTGGCACTGCACAGGGACACTGCCACTTGCCTGTCCCCTCACAGCCCAGGAAACACCCAAGAGATCCAGAGAGCCCTGCACAGAGTCCTCACAGCACACCCTGGGGACACAGCTCTGTCAGCCCTGCACATGCTGGGACACCCTGGGGACACCCCTGCACATGCTGGGACACCCTAGGGACACCCCTGCCCTCACAGGGACACCCTGGGGACACTCCTGCACTCACAGGAACACCCTGGGGACACCCCTGCACTCACAGGGACACCCTGGGGACACTCCTGCACTCACAGGAACAGCCTGGGGACACCCCTGCACTCACAGGAACACCCTGGGGACACCCCTGCCCTCACAGGAACACCCTGGGGACACTCCTGCACTCACAGGAACACCCTGGGGACACCTCTGCACTCACAGGGACACCCTGGGGACACTCCTGCACTCACAGGAACAGCCTGGGGACACCCCTGCACTCACAGGAACACCCTGGGGACACAGCTCTGTCAGCCCTGCCCTCACAGGGACACCCTGGCTGATGACAGACATTCCTGTCACTCCTGTGCTCACAGGCTGGGCCCTGGCTGGGCACACACACTCCTGTGTCACCCCACTATTTCGGGGTCAGGGCTGGGGTTGCTCGCACCGCGGGCTGTGCCCTGGCTCTGTTTGGGGGGCAGAGCTGGCGATGCTCACACGGGGGCTCTGCCTGGGCTCTGTTTGGGGCAGAGCTGGCGATGCTCACACGGGGGGCTCTGCCTGGGCTCTGTTTGGGGTCAGAGCTGGCGATGCTCACACGGGGGGCTCTGCCTGGGCTCTGTTTGGGGGGCAGAGCTGGCGATGCTCACACGGGGGGCTCTGCCTGGCTCTGTTTGGGGTCAGAGCTGGCCACGCTCGCTCTGCAGGCTCTGCCTGGGCTCTGTTTGGGGGTCAGGACTGGCGATGCTGGCTCGGGGGTCTTTGCCCTGGCTCTGTTTGGGGGGCAGAGCTGGCGATGCTGGCTCAGGGGGCTGTGCCCTGGCTCTGTTTGGGGGGCAGAGCTGGCTATGCTGGCACGGGTGCTGTGCCCTGGCTCTGTTTGGGAGTCAGAGCTGGCCATGCTCGCACGGGTGCTGTGCCCTGGCTCTGTTTGGGAGTCAGAGCTGGCCATGCTCGCACGGGTGCTGTGCCCTGGCTCTGTTTTGGAGGCAGAGCTGGGGTTGCTCGCAGAGGGGGCTGTGCCCTGGCTCTGTTTGGGGTCAGGGCTGGCCATGCTCGCTCCGCAGGCTCTGTTTTCCCCGGCGCCGATGCAAACCCGGGCGCGTTCCTGCAGAATCTCCCTCTCACCCTCGGTGATGACATTGGTGGTGGCAGCCCCCGGCCCCTCCCGCTGCCGCCCGCCCTCCCTCCCCAGCACCCTTGTCATTTCCCTTCCCTTTATCGACAGCCTTTAATGGGATGAGGCTTTTGCCAGCGGAGAGGAGCCAATGTGTTCTCAGCGGCTGTCAAAGGCACTTGGGCTGCATAAAGAGCCTCCCATGTGGTCTCACAGCTAAAATATATATACAGGCACCAGACAAAACTGTCACCAGCGTGCCAGAACCATCATTAGCACTTGATCTTCCCAGCACAGAGGACATGCCTCAGCTAGTTATTTTCATCCCAAATCCTTTTTTTGTTGTCGTTGCTCCCATTTTATTTTGGGAACTGGGCTGGGGAAGGGGACTTTGTTTTCCCTACACCTCATAGAAGAGACAGCACAGGCCTGGTGGGAACATTATGTTCTCAGAGGGAGCTGTGGCATCTCTGGGAGAGGTTTTAGAAAGTGTCAGACAACTTGCCAGCCTCCTGTCCCCCTGCCACCCTCACGGTGAGCTTTGGGTGAGACTGAGCCAGCTGGGAAGGGAAGAGAAGGGAAAACCCAGGGAGCACCAAGAGAGCAATAATGTGAACAAGGCAAGAGCTGATTTCTCCAATTTCTCTGATTTCTCCAATACTCTGATTTCTCCAATTTCTCTCTCTGATTTCTCTGATTTCTGATTTCTCATAGAAGGTGTCCCCGCTCATGGCAGGGGTGGAACAAGATGAGCTTTAAGGTGCCCTCCCAACCCAAAGCAGTCTGGGATTCTCTGAAATATTCCAGTAAATTTCAGGCAAGATCATATCCATCAGCTTCCCCACACAGACACGTTTTGGAGGAACAATTCCCTGTGCTTACAGCCAGTCTTGGTCTGCCTCCACTGATGCTCCTCTCTGCCCAAGAAAATGTCCTGCCAAGCAACTTTGGGCACAGAAATAGAAAAAGAGACCCTGGCACCAACAGGGAACTCTCCTGAAGAGCCAGAAGAGCCCTCAATAGGCACAGCACGCTCTGGGGGCAGGATCAGAGAAATAAAATTATTTTTGGTTGGGCTGGATAATCTGAGAGGTCTTTTCCCACCATAATGACTCAGTGATTGCAGCAGCTTGCCCTGCCCCTGGCACAGGACTGGGGATGCTCAGGGATGCTCAGGGATGCTTAGGGCTTGTGCTGCTCACCCAGCACCAGGCACAGCACCCTTGGAGCTGGAGGGGGGCAGTGGATCCTGTGCCACCCCAGGAATACCCACGGGAGCCACCTGCAGCCTCAGATCAGAGCGGAGTGATGAATTCATTGTTCAGTTTCACAGACAGAAAGAGAGGCTAAATTCATCTCCTGAATTATTCACCGGGAATTGGTGCTCTGTTCTAGCAGACACACATCCAGCAGCTCCATAATGGGGAAATTCAGTATATATCATAGTAGTTAGACACGTATCCATTACACACAGCAGTTGTTAATCTCCAGTGAATGTATTTAATAATAGCTATTTATGTACCATACATTAACTACCCCTTTTAAGCTCAAACTGAATGCATATTTGAGACCCTTAATTCAAAGCACTACTTAAAGCTGAGGCTCTGAGTCAGGATAATAAGGATTTCACAAGGGGAGTGTTTAAGTACTTCAGAATAAAGAAAACCTTAAAAAAACCCAAAAAAACCAAACAAAATAAACAACCCCAAAACATCTAAAGAGGTTTCTTGCACTTGAAAATCCCCCCTGGGTGCAGACTTGTGGCTGAGAGGGGCACCATGGGCAGACGAAAGTGTGCAGCAGTGAGAAATCCCTGGGTGCCCTGAAGGCACCAGAGCCCCTAGGAATGCAGAATTCCATGGGGAATGAGAGAAGGACACCCTGGGAATGTCCTGCTGGCAGGGAGGGGGAGCACAGCAGCACCTCCAGCCTGGAAGCTGAACCCACCACAAATCTGCCCAGAAAGGGAAAGAGGAAAACACCAGAATTCAGGATGAAATCTTCAGGGTGAATTCTTCAGGGTGTTGCTAGAGTACCCCCAAACTCATGGGAGTGCCCAGGGCACGGGATTGTGACACCCTGAGCTCACCCTGGGCCAGGGCTGGTGCTGGGCCAGGACATCCTCACAGCTCCAAAACCCCCCCAAGATGTTTATTTGTGTCAGCTCCTCCATGCCTGGGTAAAACACGGCCCCCAGAGCAGACAGAGGGGCAGAAGGAGGTGGGAAAGGATCCAAGTGGGAGCCAGGGGTGGGTCAGGGGCACTGGAGCCTCCAGAGGTTGTGGGGGGACCCCAGTGCCTTCCTCCCTGAAACACCTCCAGCCTCCACCTCCCTGCTCTTCCCTGCTTCCCCAGCCTCAGCAGTTTTTTCTCATTTTTCTGGAGATAAGTAGAGCCATGGCCTCTGCTCTTCTGTGCCTTCATGGAGAGGGAGAAGCCATCCAAGCATCCTGAGGGTTGGACAGAGCTCACTGGACCCTATGTGGGGATTCAGTGGCCTCATATCCTCTGCTTGGGATCCCATTGCTCCAGCCTGGAGAGGAGAAGGCTGCAGGGAGAGCTGAGAGCCCCTGGCAGGGCCTGGAGGGGCTCCAGGAGAGCTGGAGAGGGGCTGGGGCCAAGGGCTGGAGGCACAGGAGGCAGGGAATGGCTGCCAGTGGCAGAGGGCAGGGCTGGCTGGGCTCTGGGGCAGCAATTGTTCCCTGGCAGGGTGGGCAGGGGCTGGGCTGGAATTGCCAGAGCAGCTGGGGCTGCCCCTGGATCCCTGGCAGTGCCCCAGGCCAGGCTGGAGTTCCTGGCACAGGGGGAGGGGTCCCTGCCAGGGCAGAGGTGGCACTGCGTCATCTTTAAGGTCCCTGCCAACCCAATCCATTCAGGGATTCCAAGATGGCATTTTTCACTTTGTGAGGGCACTGACTTGAATTTCCCTTTCTGTTTTATTCCGCCTCGGAGTCTCCAAGCATTCCCATGGATTCTGAATGCCAAATCCCTGAGTCCAGCACCCCCCAGAGCAACAGCAGGCTGTGTGTCAGGGCAGGGACAGACACAGTCACCCTCTCCTGATGTCCCACCGTGACTCCTGACCCAGAGGTGCCTTGGAATCCAACACCCCCTGGTGAATTTGCCTCTTACATTCCTGTGGGGTTGGACATTTCACCATGGGCTGTGTGAGGTGGCACCCACCCACTCTCTGGGAGGGTCCTCGTGGGGCACAGAGGCTTCCACAGCAGCACCACCTGATTTTCCTGGTCTCCTGTCACCCATCCCTCAGGAGATCCACCAGAACTGCCCAGCCTCGATGGCAGAGCCCCCCAGGGATCTCCACAGGGAGGGACTGACAGCTGGGCTTCCCATTCCTGCTCTTTATTCCCTTCATGATAATTCCTAACACTTGATTTGCTTTTCGAGCCACTGCCGAGCACAGAGCTGACATTTTCAAAGCTGCCTCTGTTGTAACTGTGAGACCTTGTTCTTTAGCACTGACAGGCAGCTCATGGGGCTTTATTTAATTCATAAAGTTAGAGCTGTATTTTCCCATGTACATTTTCATTTATCTCCTCTGAATTTTATCTGCCATTTTGTCACCAGTCTCTTCCTTTCACCAAGTCTTTCTGCAGCCCCTCACAACTGGCCCTTGTTTTACTCCCAAAATAATTCAGCTGAAGGTGTTATTGCAAAAAAATAAAATTGTTATTAATAGCCCATCCGTTGTGGCCTTCAGCACAATGAACCTAAGTCAGCTTCAGCAGGGGGGTGGGACCAAACCTCCACTTTCTCTGTGGTGGGAGTCAAATCTCTCTGGTTGAAATCTCTCCCCACCTGAGAGCAGCCCAGGGGTCCAAGCTCCGGCTCTGTGCAGACCCCCGAGGCTCTGACAGCCTGTCCAGACCTGGACCTGCCCCTCAGCCCAGCTCTCTGCTGGAATTTGGGCCCCTCAGACTGCCCAGGGTGGGCCACGGTCCCAGGAGGGATCCTGATCAACCCTGGGCTGAGCAGACGGAGGGCAGGGAGCTGAGGAATGGCAGAGGAAACCGTGCCTGGTGCTCCCCCCTGCACAATTCCCACCCGAGGGGTCACACCCTGCCCTCAGAGCCCAGGGCATGTGGATTTCTGCAGAGCTTACCCGAGGATCACAGGTGCCATATTCCACTCCAGGCACCTGGGACAGGGTTGGAATTTCATCCTGTGCCAGTGCCATGGCCACCACAGACTCCTGGTGGTGCCAACACCAGCACAACACCTCCATGGCCACAGCCAGGAGCCCAAGGAGAGAGGGCTTCCCCTGAGAAAGCACAACCCAAAAGGATAAGCCAGGGTGAGAAGAAGGAAAGAGGAACATTTTCAGAAGAAGGGTGTGGAGCTGACCCAAACTGCCTTGCTGAGAACATGGGAGCACGTCAGGCACGGGCAGGAGCACCAGCTGGGCACCCTCAAGGTGCTCTCTCCTGTTTTCACTTCCCCTGGTGTTCCCTTGGTGCCTGTGTGCCACCAGACAGGGTCACAAGGGTGGTGATCAGAGGGCACCCCAAGAGCAGGGCCCGGTCAGCCCTGAGCCCATCCCAGAATCTTTTCAGCTGGAAAAGCTCTCCCAGACCATCAAATCCAAGCTGTGACCCATCCCCACCTTGTCCCCAGCCCAGAGCACTCAGTGCCACCTCCATGCTTTCCTTGAGCACTCCAGGGTGGGCACTCCAGACCCCCCTGGGCAGTTCAAGTCCTGAGCACCCTTTCCATGGGGAAATTCCTGCTCTGTCCACCCTGGGACACTGGCACAGCCTGCGGCTGTGCTGGGCATGGAGCTGTGGGGCTCTCCTGCAGGGGACAGGGTGAGGGGCCAGGGGCACTGGCAGCCCTGGGGAGGAGGATTTGACTGGCATGGCCATGAATCCATGTCCAAGGGAACCCATGTCTGAGGGAATCCATGGCCATAGGGAATCCATGTCCAAGGAAATCCAGGTCCAAGGGAATCCATGTCCAAAGAAATCCATGTCTGAGGGAATCCATGTCCAAGGAAATCCAGGTCCAAGGGAACCCAAGTCAGTGGATCCATGTTGAGGGAATCCAGTCAAGAATCTGTCCATGGGAAGTCCAAATGAATCATGTCCAAGGAAATCCATGTCCAAATGAATCCATGTCCAAGGAAATCCAAATCCAAATGAATCCATATCCATAGGAATCCATGTCTATGGGAATCTATGTCCAAAGAGAACCCATGTCCAGAGGGAATCCATGTCCAGAGGGAATCCATGTCCCCAGGAAACCCCTGTCCCTGCTGCAAACAGGATTTTCCCTGCTTTTGGATCCAAGAGCCATTCCAGCTCTGGCAGCTCCTGCTTTGTTCACTATCCCCAAAACCCACTTCAAGGTTTTACTTACTCGCTTCTCTCTGCAAAATCCAGATTTTCCCTCAGATTTGGAAAGGGGGTTTTGGCTTCTTTTGAAAAACAGAGCAATTGGAATTTTGTAATTTTTGTGCAACAAGAGCTTCATGCAGAAAAAGATTTCTCTCGGTTCATTTGCAAACTGTGCATTCGTTTGTTTGTTTTTCACGTTATTCAAGCCTGGAACAAAGATAAAGGTTTCCCAAACTATTGCCAAATTGATTTTCAAAGGATTTGGAGTCAACATTTCGTTTGACAGTATCGGAATACTTCACTTCAATCAAGCTTTTGGATTTTTCCAAATTAAATGAAAGGGAGTTTTTAAACTGAAGAATGTTTCAGGCCCAAAAAATCAAAACATTTCATTCTGAACATGTCAAAACTGGCCATTTTAAATGCTTTCACATGTTTTTTTTTGTTTTTTGTGTTTTTTGGTTTTTTGATTTTTTTCTTCCAATAAACAAAATTGGGCAAATTCACCATCACTGTACAAAATACTTCAAGAGCTGACACACTTGTGTTTCCACCATAAAGAAATTGCATGGAACAAAATTCATTAACCTCCTCTCCCAGAGTGGCTTTTGGAGGGAATAAAACTTTCCAAGAATGAAAACATGGCAATTCCAAGGCAAAACCAAATCCATTCATTCTCCTGATAAGCAGCCTTTTCCCACTCCTCATTTTTTTTGCAGTTGAATTGCAGCCATCCTGTTGGGACACACTCAGGTGTCCCTGTGGAGGGAGATTGCCAGGGCCCCACTGGTCTGCACTGGTTTGAACTGGGTGGCATCCCCTCCATGCCATGCCTGGATATCCCCATGGATAACTGTCCTTCCCTTCCTGCCTGGGAGCCTCCAAGGCCTCACTGCACAGAAATCCTCAGGGGAGATGTGAAAACAGCCTGGCACAAATATAAACCCTGTGTGGGCACCCTGGGCACCAGAGGGGCCTTTCCCTGCCAATAAAATCATCACCACGGTGGGGTCCCACTCCATGGGTGGGGTCTCTAGGCTCGAAAGGCTCCAGAATGCTCAGCTCCATGGGATGGGATAATGGGATAATGGGATGGGATGGGATGGGATTGAGCACCCTCCAGTATCAGTGCTGTGTTTGAGGTTAATTATCCTCCACAAACCAGTACAAGGCTGGCTTGAGGCATGGGAGTGATCCCTGCCAGCCTCCAGGGATTCACAGGACCACAGAATATCCTGAGTTAGAGGGGATCCCCAAGGATCATCCAGTGCACCCCCAAACCCTGCCCAGATCCCCCAACAACCCCCCCGTGCATCCCTGGGTGCTGCCCAAAGGCTCCTGGAGCTCTGGCAGCCTCGGGGCCGTGCCCATTCCCTGGGCAGCCGGGGCAGTGCCAGCACCCTCTGGGGGAAGAACCTTTCCCTGAGCTCCAGCCTGAGCCTGCCCTGATCCAGCTCCAGAACCTTTCCCTGAGCTCCAGCCTGAGCCTGCCCTGATCCAGCTCCAGAACCTTTCCCTCAGCTCCAGCCTGAGCCTGCCCTGATCCAGCTCCAGAACCTTTCCCTGAGCTCCAGCCTGAGCCTGCCCTGATCCAGCTCCAGAACCTTTCCCTGAGCTCCAGCCTGAGCCTGCCCTGATCCAGCTCCAGAACCTTTCCCTGAGCTCCAGCCTGAGCCTGCCCTGATCCAGCTCCAGAACCTTTCCCTCAGCTCCAGCCTGAGCCTGCCCTGATCCAGCTCCAGAACCTTTCCCTGAGCTCCAGCCTGAGCCTGCTCTGATCCAGCTCCAGAACCTTTCCTCAGCTCCCAGCCTGAAGCTTGCCCTGATCCAGCTCCAGAACCTTTCCCTCAGCTCCAGCCTGAGCCTGCCCTGAGCCAGCTCCAGAACCTTTCCCTCAGCTCCAGCCTGAGCCTACCCTGATCCAGCTCCAGAACCTTTCCCTGAGCTCCAGCCTAAATCCTCCCCTGGGCTCCCCAGCATCCCTTGGCTCACACAAGGGGACAGGGACACCCCATGTCCCTCTGCAGGAGCTGCCCAGCTGTGCCCAGCCAGGGTGGGAGGAGCTGATTCCCTCTGCTCCCCAGCTCCCTGGGAAATTTATGGAGTGTGAGATTAAGGGCTGGAGCTGGTAACAGGGAGCTGGGAAATGAATGAAATTGCACAGAGGATTTATGAGCGTGACTCTGCCAGTGACACCAGGCAGGGACTCTGGGCCATGTGGGGAGGACAGAGGGGACTGGGACTGCAGAGAGAGCTGGGACCCCATGCCAGGTGTGAGTAGGACAGACAAGCAGAATTCCATTCTTTTCCCTGTGTGCAGTTAAAGAAATTGTAGAACTGTTGAATATTCTGAGCTGGAAGGGACCCCCAAGGATGATCCAACTTCCAGCCCTGCATTAACACCCCGAAAATCTCAGGCTGTGCATTCCAGGAGCCCAAACAACCCTGGAGCTCTGGCAACCCCGGAGCTGTGCCCATCCCTGGGGATTATGGTGAATGACCAACACAGGCAAAGGGATGTCCTGGGATATCCTGGATTTGTCCTGATTAATTCAAGGTGATTCAGTGGATGTGAGAACCTCTCCTTTTGAGGTCTTTGTGCATCAGATCCCTGCTGTGGCACAGAACAGCACTGGGTGGGTCTGATTGTGTCACTTGTGTGCACAGGTGTGACTGTGACACAGAGAGGGAGCACAGCAACACACACAACACGTGTTCAGGGAGAGAAGAAGAAAAGAACTCTCTCATTTATTGTTGATCTCATATATATAAGTTTCTGGACAGTGACCAGAGATTGGACAGAGTAGTTACTACTTCTCCATCTTTGAGAAGTCTATCAGGTGATATCTCTTCACAAAGGAATGCAGACATGATCCTTGTTTATTTAATAATTCATGAGAATTGACTTTATTATACCAAAAACAAATCAGAAGGCTGATTCTCAGGGACAACACACAGGCCCCGTGCAGGCCAGCAAAACCATTGGAAAACACTTGCAGAACCCCCTCAATTCGTGCATCTGCTTCTGACCCCTGAGCAGTGGGGGCTCCGCTGGCCTTGGAGCTTCCTGACAGATTCCCTGGAGCAGTGGGATATCCCCTCTCATCCTTCACCTGCCAGGACCTCTGCAGTCCAACATGTGCCAGTGCTGGGAGCATCCTGGAGCCACAGGCAGTGGGAGCTCTGGCTCTCCCCCTGATGTGTCAAGGATTCAGTTTGGCCCTGAGCTCCTGCAAGCAGCAATGTGCCTGAGGGTTTCTTTGGGCACCTGAACACCAGCTCGAGGTTTCCTGCGTGGTTTGAACCATGCCCAACCCGTGTGGTGTCCCCATTCTGCCAGTCCAGCCCTGTGACATCCCAAAGGATCTCCCCAGGTCTGCAGGATCCCGGGAACAGACCAAGGAAATATTTCACCACTTCTGCACTCTGTGTCTTCCCTAAAACTACAGCAGCAGAAGCCCTGGGGTAAATTTTGCTCTTGAACCCCTGTGGATCATATAGGTGGGGAAAGGGTGGATGTAAATATCTTAAAGCAATAAGGAGGAAATGCAGCTACCCCTGGGAGTTCCTGGCATGGGGAAACCACTGCTTTCCCCCCTCCCCTGCAGCAGAGCTCCAGCACAGCTGGAGGGAGCGGCTGGGGAGCAGCACCGGGACCACCCAGGGGTCCCAAAAGAGAGGGAGCCCATTCCGGACAGCAGGGCAGGATGGATGTGCCTTTCCTGAAGGGCAGCTCCCACCGAGGCTCTGGGAGCCTATCCCGGGCAGCAGGGCAGGATGGATGTGCCTTTCCCAGGGGCAGCTCCCACAGAGACTCTTGAGAGCCCATCCCGGCGCAGCAGTGAGGGGTGTGGATGTGCCTTTCCCAGGGGCAGCTCCCACCGAGGCTCCGGGAGCCCAGCCCCGGCACAGCGGGACGCGCTGATCGAAGCCCGATGGATCGAGGCAGATCAAAGCTCGCCTTTTATCTCAGTCTCCCTTCTGCCTTCTTCCACAGCTGGAGGGCGTGTGTTCCCCTCCTTTGTAGCTGCTCCATCCCCTTCTTTAAATCTTCACTTAAAGCCTTCCTTTCTTCTCCAGCAGGCAGCCGAGCCCTCCCCGAGCGCGCTGCTGTAATGCCCGTGGAGGATCCTATTCCTGAGGCATAAATTACACGGCCCCGTGTCGGCTCCTCTCGCTGAGCATCTCTGGCAGGTAACACTCTGTGTTAAGTGCACATTAAGCAGCACCGAGCGGCCGCAACGTCAGAGAGCGCGGCTCGGGGGGACACCCCTCCGCCTGCTGCTCATTAGGATCGATGTCGGGATGAAGGCTGAGCCCCCCCTTGCTGCTGCCGGGGCTGCCATCACGTAATTGGATCCAATGTAAGGTATTAGAGACACATTAGGAGATGACACAAATTGGGTTTGGCTCGTTCTCAGCGCACCGAGGGCTCTGGTTGTTGTAATGAGCACGGCGGGAGGGGATGCTGGGGTGTCCCTGTCACCTCCTGGCGCAGGGGTCATGGGGCCAGAGCACCCCGAACAAGTCCCGAGCTGCTGCTGGGCACTGTCACCTGCTGGAAGTGCTGCTTTGGCAGCTCCTCACAGCAGAAGGGCTCACAGGTCTGCAGGGCCATCCTAAATCCCGTATCCCGGTCCTGGTGATGAGGGATGCAGCGAGTCATTCACAGGGGCCTGGCTGCCCGAGGGAAATGCCAGAACATCCCTGGGGCTGGCACTGAGGGCTCAGGCACGAGGTCACCAAGGGGCAGACCTTGCGGGGCTGCAGGGGATTGCTGAAGAGCAAAGGCTCTGCAGCCAATCCTCAGCAGCACCGCAGTTCCAGAGGCTCTGTTCCTACTTTGTTCTACCCAAAAGCAGCTCATCACCTCTTCCTGCCACTGCCTCGGCCTTTTTCCTGGGATCCTGCAGACACGGAGAGCTCCTTTGGGCACAGGGCTCACAGGGACCTGGCAGAACTCGGGGACACCACAGCTGGAGGTGCAGGATGGACAGAGGGTCTCACTAACCCTTAGCAGGGTCAGCCAGCCCTCGAATCCCTCCTGGAGCAGCCCCTTGGTGCCCCCAGGCAGGGGCAGGGGCAGTTAAAGTCCTTGGCTGTGCTCACAGTGACTCAGACGCTGCTGCTCACAGGCACCCCCAGCCTCTTTGAACATTTCACAGCAATGAGCTCTGCAGCTGAACTACAGGCCGGAGAAAAACTCGTATCGCTTCGGAATTTACTGCCGTTTAATTTCCTGCATTATGATTTTCTGCATTTCCCGAGTTTAATTTCTTGCAATCTTCATTTTCTCATCGCTGTCCAAGAGCAGATATGGGGTCTATTCTTCTTACTGCTGAGACCAAAAATACCAAAAATATCGCACAGCCAGCAATTCCCTGCAATACTTAGCAATACATTTGCATCTTCGGCACCATTTTTGTCCTCCCCCATCAAAAAAACCCCACCCAAACCCCACCAAAATAAAAACGGAAAAAAACCCAAACCCACTGGAACAACCCACACCAGAAAAAAAAAAAAAAAAAAAGTGAAGGAATATTGAGCAATCCCAAGTAAAGCACTGCAGATCAGCTTCTGAAAGTGAGTAGAGAATTAGGGTTTCTGCTTAGGGTGGTCCTGTTTGGGGAACAAAACTCAGAAATTGGGGCTGCAGGGGGTGTTTGGAGCAGACACAACACTGCCAGGACCTGTGCTGAGAGCCATGGGTGTCAGGCAGCAGCTGCCACTCACCCCTCCTGCTCACAGAGTCTCAATCCCCAGCCAGGGTCCCCCCTTTGCTCAATTTAAACAGAGGAGCACAGAGTGGTGAGCTCGGGGCCATCTGTCCCAGTGCCCTGGAGCACAGCAGGGCTTGGTGCTGGCCAGGACACGAGAGAGGCAGCAGCGAGTGGTGGCACAGCCAGGGGAGGCAGGAAACACCTCGCTGGAGCAGAGAATTCCCGATTCCAACAATTAGCCACGGCCCCGGGGCTGCCAGAACTGGGGACAGCTCCCCCAGGCACAGGGTGGCACTGCTGGCATACCCTTGGCACGGCCAGGAGCTGGGCTGATGATCCTCCCAGCTCAGGATATTCCGTGATTCTGCAGTTCTGGGCCTGTGGGCTGCCCCGAAGATGCAGATTTGGGCTGTTCCCTGCGAGGCCAGGCTGAGGAGCAGGTCCTGGATGCTGGCAAGGAAGATGAGGGTCTCCTGCTGAGCACTGTGACACTTTGCTAAAGTGTTCCGAGAGCTCTTCCTCCCCAACCCAGGCAGCTAATGGCTGGTTTATGTCCTGAAGCATGAGGGTTTAGGTCCCCTGCAGATTTTTATCCCATTTAATGTAACTGTAGATATCCTCTGTATTCATATAAATGAATAATCCTTTCTGAATCCTTCTAAGCACTTTGCCTTAGCAGGCTGGATGTTATTAATCATAATGCTCTGCACTTAGACAGCATTTTACCTATTCACAGTGCTGAACAAACACTACCTAATTAACCCTCCCCATGCCAGGGGAGGTGATTATCACCCTCGCTGTCTGGGAGGGGAGGTGGCACTAAAAGTCTCAGTGAGTGGGGATCTGGGGTCAGGGCTGCCTCTTTCTCCTCTTTCCCTGTGGCAGTGGGCACAGGTCAGTCCCTGTGGCTATAGAACTATTCAAAACTTTAGTTTCCTTCCTGAGAATTCATAAAAACACAGCATGGAAGGACCTTAAAGCTCATCCAGCTCTTCCATCATGACACCTCCCACTGTCCCAGGGTGCTGCAGACCCTGTCCAGCCTGGCCTTGGGCATTTCCAGGGATCCAGGGGCAGCCTCAGCTGCTCTGGCACTTCTGCCAGGGCCTCACCTCTCTCACAGGGAAGAGTGTGTCCCTAATATTTAATCTAATCCTAATTTCTGTCAGTGTAAAACCACCCCCTTGCTCTGTCCATGTGTGCCCTTGTGAAGAGTCCCTTGTGAAGATTTCCTCTCCTTCTTTCTTGTAGAATTCTGGGACAACATCACTTAATTCCCCTCCAACCGACTGGCTTTTCACACTGGAAATGCAGAGAGCTGAAAACTAGAACTAAAACCATTTAATTAACTAAACAGAAATCAGCACTGTGAAAACGAGATGTTCTTGGGGGCAATTTTTGTCTCGTCAAAGCAATGGGGAGTTGGGGTGGGTGGAGGGAAATACCACCAGAGCAGCTCGGGCTGGGTTTGCTGTGCAGCCACCCCCAGCAGCAGGGGAATAGTGATGATAATAATAATAACAATAATAATAATGATGATGATGCTAACGATAATATTCCTGTGCCTGGGTTCCCCGCAGCATCCTGCGCAGACGGATCCCAGAGCACATTAGAAATGGGGTTGCTGCTGTCACTCCTCCTGCTCAGGCTGGGTTGTCAGCAATGCCAGGCAGCTGAGAGCCAGGCTGGAGCTGCCAGCAGCCCCCGGTGTCCCCTGGGGGGCCGAGGCTCTCCCAGTAGGGCTGGCACTGTCCCTGTCACCCCTCCCACCCCTTCCTTCCCTGGGCTGCTCCACTCCCAGGAGGCCCAGGGTATGGGGAACAACTCACCCTCCTGTACCCCATCACACAGGGGGTTAATTAACCCTGCCTGTCCCAGGAGAAAGGCCCAAGGGATGAGGAGGGAGCACCCCATGGCCAGGACCCCGGGAGCTGGTCTGTGGGGCCAAATCCTCCCCTTACAGCAAGGTCCTTGTGGCAGGGCAAACAGGACCCAAGGAGACCCCAGGAGAGAGGAGCTGGCTCTGGTGGGGCCACCAGGGTGGGGCAGGAGGGTGGGAATCAGGAGCAGAGGGGGCAAATCCCCCTCACCCCTCCTGGGCAGGGAAGTGCTCCTCCTCCCTGTTAGTGAGCTGTGGGGGAAAAATCTCCCAAAGGAGAGCCCCAAAGGACAGACAGCCCAAAGGACAGACAGCCTCAAAGGACAGCCCAAAGAGAGATCAAAGGACAGCCACAAGGACAAACAGCCCCAAGGACAGACAGCCCCAAAGGACAGACAGACACAAAGGACAGACAGACACAAAGGACAGACAGCCCCAAAGGACAGACAGCCCCAAAGGACAGAGAGCCCCAAAGGACAGAGAGCCCCAAAGGACAGACAGACCCAAAGGACAGACAGACCCAAAGGACAGACAGACCCAAAGGACAGCCCCAAAGGACAGACAGTGTCAAGGACAGCCCCAAGGACAAACAACCCCAAGGACAGTCCCCATGCTGGGCTGCCCGTGACACAGGATTCTTGTGATAAATCCTGTAAACGGAGCTCTCTGACCAAAGGGTCTTCTTGGACCCCCCACCCCAGGAGCCTGTAGAGGCCAGGAGGCACCTCCAGACCTGCCCCACCTCATGGGAGGAAATGAATCCCTCCTGGGAGGAGCTCCACTGCCTTCAGAGGAAGCCCAGTTAACACCTGGACATATCATTTATAGGCCCTAAATTTGAGGGGTCTGGAGAGTCCATGCTATGAGGAGCAGCTGAGGGAGCTGAGGGGGCTCAGCCTGGAGAAAAGGGGGCTCTGTGGTTGGTGGACAGAAGGCAACCCTTTCACCCACATTGGTCAAACCAGAGGGACATCAAAAGAAAATCCCTCCACAGAAAGAATTCCAAACATGAATATCGTTACAAAAACAATCCTGATGTTTTGTTCTTTTGCCTGGGAAAGTAATTTCAGCAACCCAAAACATCAGGAAAAACGGAGCTTTAGAAACTCAGAAACTCCAGGCCTGAAAACCCAGACTACAATCTCCCCTGTGCTCCCACACCAGGACACATCCCCGCATTCCCAGTGTCATTCCTGGCCCTGATGGATGAGCCTCCAGCTCGTGCTGCTAACGGGAACCCAGCCCGGGTCAGAAGAGAGGCTGCGATTTCACCTTGGGAGCTGAAATTCCCGGCACCCACCATCCCCATCCCTGCCTCCCTGTGGGTGAGGAGAGGGGCTGCACCCACTGCAGGGTGGGGAGGATGCTCTGCAGGAGCCCCTTCCGAGCCCGAGGGTGGCTGACAGGGAGCAAAAGTTGCTCGCGGGTGTTATGTCCCGCAGCAAAGGCGGCTGAGCAGCCTCGGGGCTGAGCTCCTGCTCTCTGAGGGGCTCTGGGGGAGCTGCCCTGCTCTGGCACAGAGGAGTGCTCAGGCCTTGCTTGTTCCCTCCATGGAGAAGGAGAATCGCCTTCCCAGGGTCCTGTCCCTGCCTTTCCCTGCCTTTTCCTGCCTTTTCCTGCCTTTCCTTGCCTTTCCTTGCCTTTCCTGTTCCCTTTCCCATTCCTTTTTTCCCCTGTTCCTTTTTCCCCCCTTTCCTTTTCCCCCCTTTCTTTTTCTTTCCCTCCTTTCCTTCCCCCCCTTTCCTTTTTTCCCCCTTTCCTTCCCCCCTTTCCTTTTTTCCCCTCTTTCCTTTTTCTTCCCTCCTTTTCTTTTTCCCCCCTTTCCTTTTTTCCCCCCTTTCTTTTTTCCCCCCTTTACTTTTCCCCCCTTTCCTTTTTCTTCCCCCTCTTTCCTTTTTCATTCCCCCTTTCCTTTTCCCCCTCTTTCCTTTTTCTTCCCCCTTTTCCTTTTCTATTCCCCCCTTTCCATTTTTTCCCCTTTCTTCTTTTTTCCCCCATTTCCTTTTTTCCCCCTTTCTTTTTTTATTCCCCCTTTCCTTCCCCCCCTTTCCTTTTTCTTTCCCCCCTTTCCTTTTTTATTCCTCCCTTTCCTTTTTTATTCCCCTCTTTCCTTTCTTATTCCCCTCTTTCTTTTTTTCCCCCATTCCTTTCCCCCCCTTTCCTTTTTCTTCCCCCCTTTTTCTTTTTTCCCCTTCCTTTTCTTTTTCTCCCATTTCCTTTTTTTTCCCCCATTTCCTTTTTTTCCCCCATTTCCTTTTTTTTTCTCCCCCTTTCCTTTTTCCCTCTCCCCAGGCACTGGAACACCAAGGCACGAGGAGGTTTTGCAGAGCCCCCCCTGCCAAGGGCTGAGTGTTTGTGCCCCTTTGCTGTCCCACTCCCTGAGCCGAGTGCCCAAGGTGCTGCTCCAAATACATCCCAGACTGGTTTGGGTTGGGCTGGACCTTAAATCCCTCCCAGTGCCACCCCCGCCATGGCAGGGACCCCTCCCACTGTCCCAGGCTGCTCCAGCCCTGTCCAACCCCTCCCGGGATGGGGAGTTCTTAACCTTCAAAGGTCAAATCTTTTCTTCTTTCGCGATGTGACCTAAGGGATGTTGCTGTCCCGTGCCTCAGTTTCCCCAGGCTGTGACATGCATGACAGCTCTGCTCTGAAGGAAAAACCCTTTGCAGGGAGCAACAAAACAGAAGCTCATGGAGTTCGGAGCTGGTGCTTCCATGTCACTCCTTCTCCCTGCCAGAGGATTTGATTGGGATGCCTGCACAAGGGAGAAATCCCCTGTCCCCCTTGGCTGCTCCGTCCTTTCCCTGGGAGAGCAGTGCAAGGTGATGAATTGCTCAGGAGGGAAGGCAGTGGTGCCCTTTCTGTTTGTGTGGAGTGTGTCTAATATACTGATATATGCTGCATTCATCCCTTTTAAATATAAATCAATAAGCTGCTGTATTTCAAAGGGGAGCGAGCAGCGTGCAGTATAAATGTCTTCATTCCCCGGGGTGGCCCTGGCTGGCCAGGAGGCTGCAGCTCACAGGCACCCAGGGACAGCAGACGTGCTCAGGCTTTTCCAGAGAGCTGTGCCAAGAGCCCAGGGAAGCCAGAGCAGGGTTTTCCCTGCGTCCTGAGGCTGCCAAGGTTCTGGGCAGCATCAGCATGGAACCAGCCCCGTGCCTGCCCTGCAGGGAGGCACCTGCGCCCTTGGGAGCCAAACTGGCCCAGACTGGGACCAAACCTCATCCCAGTCCCTGCTGGGCAGCCTGGGGCGTTTGCAGCAGCTCACACCAAGCCAGCAGTGTCTGCTCAGAAAGCCAGCAGTGTCCTGGGCTGGTCCCACAGCACGGCCAGCAGGAGCAGGGGGATTCTGCCCTGCTCGGGTGAGACCCCACCTGCAGAGCAGAGGAATCCCTGGAGCTGCTCCAGGGCTGGAGCCCCTCTGGATCTGGGGGAGCTGGAGGTGCTCCCTGGAGAGGAGAAGGCTGCAGGGAGAGCTGAGAGCCCCTGGCAGGGCCTGGAGGGGCTCCAGGAGAGCTGGAGAGGGGCTGGGGCCAAGGGCTGGAGGCACAGGAGGCAGGGAATGGCTGCCAGTGGCAGAGGGCAGGGCTGGCTGGGCTCTGGGGCAGCAATTGTTCCCTGGCAGGGTGGGCAGGGGCTGGGCTGGAATTGCCAGAGCAGCTGGGGCTGCCCCTGGATCCCTGGCAGTGCCCCAGGCCAGGCTGGAGCTCCTGGGATGGTGTGAGGAGTCCCTGCCTGGCAGGGGTGGAACCATACGAGCTTTGAGGTTCCTTCCAACCAGATCCCTTTGGGATTCCCTGGTGTCACCTTTCCCTGCCTTGGTCCCATAGCTGAGGGCTCTGTCTCTGTGTGGGGTACTCAGTCCAGGCTGTGACTCTCAGGTTCAGCCCCTCACCCTGCAGGAACGTGGCCTCCCCTGCACTCTGCCCCAGCTGCTGGTCCCTGCATCCCTGTCCTGCTGGTCCCTGCATCCCTGTCCTGCTGGTCCCTCCATCCCTGTCCTGCTGGTCTCTGCATCCCTGTCCTGCTGGTCCCTCCGTCCTTGTCCTGCTGGGCTCTCCATCCTTGTCCGAAGGTGCCAGGGACCTCGGGGTGCAGGCACATTTGTGGACCTGAGCCATCCCTTCTCCAGAGCCTGTATCCCACTTTAGCTTATCCTGGAAAGCCCCCGGGCTCAGGCTGTGCCTGCAGCAGCACAAGAAGCCCCAGACTCACGGCAGACCCCACCCAGCTGTGTCCTTGTGGTGGTTTGTGTTGGCCAATTTGAGATTTCCCACTCTGGGCTCAGCTGGGTGAGCCCCAGGGATGGAAATCACCCCGGCGCTGAGCAGAGCAGGCTCTCAGCTCCTCCTGCCAGACTCATTCTGGCTCCAATAATCTGTGCCATAAATTCAGATTTTCCTCTCTGGCTTCCTGCCTGTCACTCCTGTCAGTCCATGCCCACACAGGGTGACCCCAGCAGCAAAACCCCCTCCACAGGGCAGGGATGGAGCCAAACGATGCCTCCAGCCACATCCACTCCTCCCTGCTCCTGATCCTGCTGGGAGCTGGGCAATAGCGCTGCTGCTATGAGAGTTTAAAAAAAATAAAATAAAACCTACTCCTCACAATTGCAAAATGGTTGCAGATCCAAGGACTGCTAATTATACAACAGTTTCAGATCTAGGCTATTATTTATGATCAAAAAATGTCAATTTGTATAGACTCCAACATTTCACCTACTAAAAAGCTCACCCATTAATTCATGTTGCATTTAAGTGTTCATTTTAGGCCAGATTTCTCTGGTTAATGCACATGATTCTCTTTCAAGTCCTTTGGAAGCCAGAGTTGAAGTTGAAAAGGAGAAGCGGTCCCTTTTCTGGAATCTTCTGCTCAGAGAAAAAAAATGTTAATTATCCCTCAATATTTTATTAATAATCAATTTCTTATGATTATTTTTTTAATGAGATGTCATTACATAAATGCCCTCATTTTCTGGAGTGCATGTGGTATTTGTAAGAGCCTGTGATACAGTTTGCATGAATAATTCCCATTCAATTGATTATTCCCAAACTGTTCCCTTCAATCCTGGGCTATTTATTACTGGAGATGTGTGGCTGGCCACTCCACTTGAGGGGTGTAATTGCTAATTGGATGAGTGGGGTTTTGCAAGCCAGACAGATTTGGGGTTAGTGGGTAGCACAGAGGGAAGAAAGCAGCCACCAAGTGGAAATATGGATAAAACCTCAGATCTGGGAGATTTCAGGGTCAGGAATCATTTCCCTGAACCTCTGGGTGTCATTTGAGAGGCACAGCAAGAAAACTGCTCCACTCTGGGCCAGGAGAGCTGCACTGGTGACTCCAGGAGGGGGGACTCGATAACCAGGGCCAGATTTCCCTGCTTGTTCTGAAGCAAAAGGGAAAAAATCATCATTTGGGGATTGGATCCTTTCAGGACTGCGTGACCCAAGGTAACAATAAAATAAAATCAAGTCTGTGATGGATTTCTGAAGGCAAAGGGCCCCTCAGCACCGTGAGGCAGCTGCAGCTGTGCCTGGGAGTATCTTGATAAGGAAAATCAAATCCTGTGCTGCAGGGCATGGGGCACGTTCTTGGGGTCAGGGAGCCCCTTCCCTCCCCCAGCTGAGGCTGGGCTGCATTTCAGCTCATTTTTCACTCAGGATGAAATTTCCAGGCACTCTCCACTCAGGGCAGAAGCCAACGACCCTGAGCTGGCTGCTCTGACACCAGGTCAGGAAGCTCTGGATCATCTCCCTGACCCAAAACCACCCGCTGGGAGATGGCTCAGGAGCAGGGTTGGGATGAGGGCACCTCCGCGGGAGCAGGGCTCATCCCAGGAGCAGGGCACGTCCAGGGCTCATCCCTGGGGCAGTGGCACATCCCCAGGAACAGGGCACATCCCTGGGACAGAGGCTCATCCCCGGGACAGAGGTTCATCCCCGGGACAGTGGCACATCCCCAGGACGATGGCACATCCCCAGAAGCAGGGCACATCCCTGGGACAGACGTTCATCCCCAGGATGATGGTCCAGCCCCAGGACGGTGTCCCAGCCCCAGGACGATGTCCCAGCGTGCCCAGTGAGGATCTGCAGAGCGCCTGGAGGTGGGAGGGAATCCCTTCATTCCTGCGGGGAGGGGGAAGGAGCCGTGGGTGATAGATAAGACCCTGGCAGCGTTCAATAAGTCTCCGAGCCTGCCGCCTAAGTGAGACGTTGACAGAAACAAAAGAAACCCCGTTAGGAAATCTCTCCCCCTCCTGGAAGAGGGCGAGGGTTTTCTTGGAGGAGGGAGAGGAAGGTTTGCATACATTTCAAGGCTCAGCCAAAATACAAAGTGCTTTTTGTGAACGCAAGAGAAAAGGACGTGAAGCAGGCAGAAGAGGAGGAGGAAGAGAAGGGGAAGGATGCCTCAATACAAAAAAGCTTAGCCTGATAAAATATTTAGGACGGGCTCACACATCAGAATATTAATGCTCTGCATTCCTTGTGCTTGCACTCTGTTGATCTTCATTCTCCAGTGACCTTGTTTACAGTATCTGAATTTGCAGTCTGCATTTTAATAAGGCCCTGAGAAGGTCTGAGACACAGCGCCTCGCTGAACCAACTTCAAAACCCTGCTCCGACTGGTTGGAATTCTGGAGGACGGGATGTGGCTCCGGGGTGCCTGGTGCCCTCCGAGGACGGACCCTCCGGAGAGCCCACCCCGGAGCAGCCGCCGCCGCCTCGCTCCGGCAAACTGGGGCAGCGCGCAGAGCCTCCTCCGTGCCATTAATTAATTTCCCTTCCCACCTCCTCCGAGGCTCGGTGGGAGCCTGGGCTCCCCCACAGCGTGCAGCCAGCCCCTGCACAATGGCTGGGCCCCTTCTCTTCCTCCTGCCATCCCCAGGTGACCCCCGGGACATCGACCCACGGGCTCTGCCAGCCGCGGTTAAGCAGCCGCGGTGCCGGGGAGCCACGGTCCCCGCGGCAGGCACCGCGCCGGGCCGGAGGCAGCCGCCGGCCCCCGCAGCGCCGGGAGAGCGACGCGTGTTGCCGGGCCTGAATTGCCTAATGGGCTGTGCAGGGTCTCAGCAGGCAGAGCCCAGGCTCGGGGGGCTGCGGGGGAGATGGAGCAGCAGCGCGTTTGTCACATCTGCTCGCTGCTTCTGCCGAGCCGCGCTCGGGGCGGGGAGGGCGGTGGGAGCCGAGACCTGCCCGGGGCTGTGCCAGGGGCTGTGCCCGCCCGGGGCTCGGCTCTGCCCGGGGCTGTGCCCGTCCGAGGATCGGCTCTGCCCGGGGCTGTGCCCGTCCGAGGATCGGCTCTGCCCGGGGCTGTGCCCGGGGCTGTGCCTGCCCGGGGCTCGGCTGTACCCGGGGCTCGGCTCTGCCCGGGACTCTGCTCTGCCCGGGGTTGTGCCTGGGGCTGTGCCCGCCCGGGGCTCGGCCGTGCCCGGGGCTGTGCCCGCCCGGGGCTCGGCCGTGCCCGGGACTGTGCCCGCCCGGGGCTCGGCCGTGCCCGGGGCTGTGCCCGCCCGGGGCTCGGCTGTGCCCGGGGTTGTTCCCGGGGCTGTGCCCGCCCGGGGCTCGGCTCTGCCCGGGCTCGGCTGTACCCGGGGCTCGGCTCTGCCCGGGGCTGTGCCCGCCCGGGGTTTGGCTCTGCCCGGGGCTGTGCCCGGGGCTGTGCCCGCCCAGGGCTCGGCTGTGCTCTGGGCACGCATTGCCACCGCACGGGGCCATCCTGCTTCGGTGCCCGTCCCGCTGCCGTCCCCGTCCCGCTCCGGTCGCGGTCCCCCAGCAGAGGGTGGTGGCAGCCCGTGGACGCGCCGGGGCTGGCTGGCGCTGGGAACGAGCAAGGACATCCCGGGCTGTGCATCCAGGGGTTGGCCGTGACCGCGGGACGGCACAGCTCCCGAGAAGCCTGGATGTCCCCAGGGACTGCCCTGTCCTGTTTGTCCCCGGAGAACACGCTGCGAGGTTGATGCGGCGCCCGGGCACGGCACAGTGTGCCCGCAGGGAAAAACCCCAGGGCTCCCGGGATTTATTTTGGAACAACCTCGAGGGCAGATCCTGGAAATTAGCCTGGTGCCAGTCACACGCCTCAAATACCCAATACGTTCAGAGGGTGGGGGAGACCTTCCCTTACCCCACCCCCCTCCTGATGGGTTTTGGGGCACCCTTCCCTTACCCATTCCACTCCTTCTGGGCTTTGGGGCACCTCTCCCTTATCCCACTCCACTCCTGATGGGTTTTGGGGCACCCTTCCCTTATCCCACCCCAATCCTGATGGGTTCTGGGGCACTCTTCCTTATCCCACCCCACTCTGCTGGGTTTTGTTTTTAGAAGAACCAGAAAAGTCCTGTGATTTGGAAAGGCAGCCACACTCCCTCACTGGCCACCCCATCTCTCCTCCCGCTGCCCCCAGGCGAGTTCCATGTCGTGCCATGCCCGGCGTGTCCCCGCGGTGCCACAGCCAGGGGACAGTGAGAGCAGTGTCCTAGAAAGGCCCTCCAAGGTGTGTCACAGCACGGGCACCGTGCCAGGAGCGGGAGGCAGGAGGGAGTTTGTGTCCACACAGCGCTTGGCACGATTTTACTCCAACATAAATCATGGAATCACAGAATATCCTGAGCTGGAAGGGACCCACAAGGATCATCAAAGGACACCTCCTGAAGGAACCCAGCTCCATGAGTGCATCCTCATGGGGACTCTGGGAGGGAAGGGAGGATGGGGGTGTTTTTTTCTGTTTCACAAGTGGGAAAATACAATCTGTAGGCTCTGGCAATGCAAAGGTGGGAATGTGGAGCAGATTCCTTCCAGTCTTACCGTTCTCACCTCAGCATCCACAGGGCCCTGCAGCCAGCTGGGTGTTCCAGCTCCTGCACAGCTTCCTGGAGACCTTCCCTCTTTCAATCCTGTTTTTTTCCTGGAGAAAGTTCAAGTCTCTCCCCTTTGACTGCTCACAGAGGAATATCTCAGGGCAAAGCAGCATCTTCCCAAGGAGTCACACAACCCTGTGGCACCCAGGGGGATGGTGATGAGCTCCACTGCCTGGTGCTTCTCCCCTGTGAAAAGGGAGGAGTTGGAAAGGCTCCAAGGGCTGCACCAGAGCACTGAGATCTCAGCAAAGCAGGGAAAATGTGCAGTTCCAGCTCAGGACTGGTTCACTGCTCTGACAGAGGCTCAGAGATGATTTTCCAGATCAGCAAGGGATGTTCCTCCTCCCCAGTGACCTTTTTTCCTGCTCTGGAGACTGCAGACACAGAGGTGTGTTCTGTCCCCGTCTCTGCTCAGCGTGTCCTGCCTGGATGGGCTTTGTGAGCAGCCCAGGTCAGGCTGGGCAAGTTTGGCCCCATGGCTCTTTCCTTCCTGGGCAGTTCCTTGCTCCATCCCTGTCACTGGCTCTCCTCCTGTTGCTTGCTATTTTTAGGATGCCTGAATTGAACTCGAAGTCCAAACCATTACATAAGAGACCCTGCACATTCTCTTGTAGTTCTGGAGGTAATTTCCCCCAGTGCAATCCTGGCCAGACACACGTGGCTGCAGGAGACTTTCCTGGGAGCTGCTGAGGGCTGAGCTGGGTGTTGCCATCACGCTCAGTTCAGCCACTGAAGCTTGAGGCCGACTCCAGACCTCTTTCCCACAGTGAAATAAACCTCAGCACTACCCCACAGTCATTGTGGGGACAGACAGAAAACCCACCAGCCCCCGCTCTGAGATGACTGGGAAAGATGACAGAGTGCACAGAGCTCAAGGCTGACTTTTGTTTTCCAGTTCAAAGCTTTTGGCACAGTCCCAGTCTCTATTTTCCAACTTGGCTGGGCACCATCATAAGGGCAAGAGTGTGGCTACTCATTAAGTAAATCCCAATTCTCCCTGGGCTCTATAGCTTGGCTGACAACACCAAAATCCCAGGGAGGTGGGATTCCCTGGGAAAAGCCAGAGGCAGCTCCCAGGGAGACACCACCAGCTCTGGGGCCAGGCTGTGCCCCTGCTCTGGTACAGCTGCTCCCTGCTGAAGGGTCTGAGCCCAACAGGTGCCCTTTGGGTCCACCCCTTTGCCCAGAGATGTCATTTGGGGGAGCAGGATTAGGCTGCCGAGTACCTGGGCACGGGGCTGATGTGTCCTGGAGCCCTACAGGACCGTGAGCATGGACGAGTCTGTGAGGAGCTGCAGAGTCCTCTGGAGGCTCATTGCACATTTGCCGAGCTCTGTGAGGTATTTTTGGGGTGCAGAGGTGCATTCTCCAGAGGAAGAGGTTCATATCCTTGGGGATATGAGCCTTTGGAGCCTTGACAGCTGTGAAATTCCCTGGCCTCTGCGTGCCTCAGTTCCCCACCCATCAAGAGGTCACCATCCCCCCTATTCAATGAGGCCATCAGTGAATCTTCCTGCACCGTTTGAGATCTCCCTCTGTGCCAGCTCGTTCCCCTGTGATGGGGCAGAGGTTGGATACTGCATGAGGTCAGGTAATGCCCACCTGTCCCAGCAGCCAGGGCGGGTGGCACAGGTGCCTGTGCTGGCACAGCCTCGGCGCTCTCACAGCTCCTGGAGCAGAGCTGCGGTGCAGGGGACACACAAACTCAGCCCCTGGGTTTCCTAAAGCCCCTCCTCGCCTTGCCCAGCCCCGGAGCATGAGCGAGGCCGGAGCTCGGGCGGGGAGCTGAGGGATGGTGCTGCAGGGCCAGGTGTGCTCTGTGTGCGGGGAGCTGTCCAGCACATCTGTCTGTGCCTCGGAGCAGCAGCAAAGGGCCCGGAGCCTCTGCTGGGAGGGTCTCACCCTCCCCCCAGCTCCTGGGAGTGCCAACACCGTCAGCAGAACCCTCGGCAAGCAGCTGGGAGCTCGGAGGGCGCTGCTCACCTCAGCCCCCAGCACCAGTTGTCCAAACTGGAGCTCTGGGGACACGGGCCACAGCCCAGGGCAGGGTCACACCAGCGGGGGAGTGGGGAGGAGACGTGGGGTAAAGCCTGAGCCCCACCTCTGCGAGGATGGCTCCAAGCCAGCCCAAAGGAGGCGTTTGGGGATTTTTCCTCCAGCCTGTGATGCTCTGTGCACCCCAATACTCTCAGTGCATGTAGCAGTGCTGAGCACCAGTGCGAGAAAAGCAGGGGAAAAATCATTTCCATGAGGAGCAGGGAACAATCGCTGGGAGCAGCCTCTTTGGAGCCTCTGTGGGTACATCCCCTAGGCAGGAGGGCTGTTCAGTGGCACTGGGTGCCACCATCAGGGCCGTTCAGTGCCACTGGGTCCCTGGCACTGGGTGTTCCAGCTCCTGCACAGCCTCCTGGGGACCTTCCCTCTTTCAATCCTGTTTTTTTCCTGGAGAAAGTTCAGGTCTCTCCCCTTTGACTGCACACAGAGGAATATCTCAGGGCACAGCAGCACCTTCCCGAGGAGTCACACAACCCTGTGGCCCCCAGGCCCTCTCCTGGGGGTGGTGATGAGCTCCACTGCCCGTGCCAGGCTCCCCTCGCCCGCCCCCAGCCCCCTCCCCCCCCGCTCCCCCGGCGCTGGCAGAGCCCTGGCTGAGGGCTGGCCGTGATTTATTTCCGAACATTTCTTGCCTGTTGAAAGCCTGACCTCAGATATGGAGAGACGACGTGGGGAAGATGTACGAGTGTCTCTCCGCAAAAGTGCATCAGAGAAATTGAGCGTGAGCTGCCATCAATCTGCCCGGGAGCCGCGGCCCCGCGCAACAGCGAGGGACAGCAGGGACCCGCGAAGGTCACCCGGGAGCTGAGTCAGCCTCCCCGCTCCTGCCATCCATCACGGCCGCCGGGGGACCAGCCAGCAGGGGCTGGAGGCGAGCTGCGGCTCATCCCGCACCCAGCCCCCTTCGCCGCACAAATGTCACGGGGGCACGGCCAGCGCTGACCTTTGGTGGCCGAAACGAGCCCTGACAGGCTCCGTGGGGAGAGCCCGGCCCCGGCTCCTGCCCCGCGGGGGCAGTGGGCTGGGGCAGGGACATGATGGATGGGAGGCAGGGATGGAGGGGACAGGAGGGATTTTCCCTCTCGGTGGCTCCAGCTCGAGCAGCAGCAGCGTTTGTGTAACCTGCAGAGTGTTCCCTAAATCTGGTGAGGACTAGAAGGGAGCTGAGCTCTTCTCAGCAGTTCTTAGGGCAGCAGGAATGAATCAGGGAACCCCAGAATCCCTGAGGTTGGAAAAGATCTCCAAGGCCATCGAGTCCAGCCTTTGACTGAATCGTCCTGTGCCCATTGAACCATGGCACCAAGCGCCACATCCACCCATTTATTGGACACATCCAGGGATGCTGACTCCACCACTGCCCTGAGCAGCCCAGCCCAATGATTAACTCTGCTTGCAGTGAAATAATTTCCCATAATATCCACCCTGAGCCTGCCCTGAGCCATTCCCTCTGCTCCTGTCCCTGTCCCCAGAGTCAGACTCCCCCAGCTGTGCCCTCCTGGCAGGAGCTGTGCAGAGACAGAAGGGCCCCTGAGCCTCCTGTGCTCCAGGCTGAGCCCCTGCCCAGCTCCCTGAGCCCTGCTGGGGCTCCAGACCCTGCCCAGCTCCCTCAGCCCTGCTGGGGCTCCAGACCCTGCCCAGCTCCCTGAGCCCTGCTGGGGCTCCAGACCCTGCCCAGCTCCCTGAGCCCCGCTGGGGCTCCAGACCCTGCCCAGCTCCCTGAGCCCCGCTGGGGCTCCAGACCCTGCCCAGCTCCCTCAGCCCTGCTGGGGCTCCAGACCCTGCCAGCTCCCTAGCCCTGCTGGGCTCCAGACCCTGCCCAGCTCCCTGAGCCCTGCTGGGGCTCCAGACCCTCCCAGCTCCCTGAGCCCTGCTGGGGCTCCAGACCCTGCCCAGCTCCCTAGCCCGCTGGGGCTCCAGACCCTTCCCCAGCTCCCTGAGCCCTGCTGGGGCTCCAGACCCTGCCCAGCTCCCTGAGCCCTGCTGGGGCTCCAGACCCTCCCAGCTCCCTGAGCCCTGCTGGGGCTCCAGACCCTGCCCGCTCCCTGAGCCCTGCTGGGGCTCCAGACCCTGCCCAGCTCCCTGAGCCCTGCTGGGGCTCCAGACCCTGCCCGACCCCGCTCCCCCTGAGCCCCTGCTGGGGCTCCAGACCCTGCCCAGCTCCCTGAGCCCTGCTGGGGCTCCAGCCCCTGCCCAGCTCCCTCAGGATTCTCCAAACCCTTCCCAGCTCTTTTCCCTGCCCTGGACTCGCTCCAGCCCCTCAATCTCTCCCCATCCTTTATCCCAGCTCCCACCAGAGCACAGCAGAGATCTCAGAACCAAGGGGAGGAGAATCCAGTCCCTCCCCTGGCCTGGATCCAAGCTGGTCACCTTCAGCTCCCAGCAGAGAGCTCCTCCAAAGGGACTTTTCCTGCAGATGATGAGGGACAATTAACACCACATCCCATCACAAGATTTCCTGAGTTCTGGAGGGACCTGAGCATGAGTCTCAGACTTTTGATGAGTGTTTTTTGAAAAGTTCTAAACAATCCACCTGCAAAATGCATTTGGTGGCTTCTTCCAGGTGCCTGTGCAGTGCCAGGCACGGGGATGCTTCTGTGGATCTGGCCCCAGATTACCTTAATAACTTTGCAGATTGGAAGCTGTGAGAGTAATTGATTCTCCACTTCATTAGTTAAACTGAAAAAGGAATTAAGAACTACCGAGGGTACGGCAAAGTGGTTGGCCAAAGGCTTGTTGTGCTGTGAACAGGTAAGCTTATTTACTTTTTGGGTTTATCAGATGGGAATGATTTTGAAAAGAAAACATTAGGATTTTAAGTGGGGAATCAAGACCTCATTACTTTTCGGAATTTCCTGTTGCTCAATTGATTCATCTTTTCTGTTACTTTACAGAATTTTGAAGACAGATTCAGTCACAGCAAAATGTATTTTTTTAATTATTATTTTATTTTTCTGGTGAGTAAACTCTCCAGGCAAGAGAAGCCCTCACAACTGCCCACAGCTGACTCTTAATTCACAGAGGACTTTTGAAAATCCTTACCTGTGGTTTTGCTCGATGGCCCAGAGCACTGGTGAGTAATGGGGTGATTCCCCCAGGATCAGGCATGGGGACACCCACACCCAGCCCCGAGCCTGGAGCAGGGTCTGGCTCCAGGGGTTGGGGTTGAGTGGGGGGAAAGTGCCCAGAAATGCACAAAGGAGGACACTGCATGTTCCAGGGATGTTGTTGGATGGGACTGAGGAACCAGAGAAGTTCCTGGGTGAGGGAGGGGTTCTCACTCTGTGGATGCTCCTGTGAAGAGAGAGCCCCAGAGGGGACACTCCAGGCAGGTGAGAGCAGGCAAATGTAGGAAATGCAGAGACACAAATTGTTCCCAGGTCACCTCTGGGAGGTGCGGACACCTCTCCTTTGTTCCTGCTCCCACCTCTGCACATTTTCTTCCTGCAAAACCATGAGGGGCACTGAGGGCACTGGCAGTGTGCAGTGGGGCAGAACCCCCCGAGGGCAGAGCCCAGGGAGCTGCAGCTCCTCCGAGGGGCAGCTCCGAGCTCTGGGCCAGGGGCAGCACCAGGGCAGGGCTGGAGCTGGGCCAGGGCAGGCTCAGGCTGGAGCTCAGGGAAAGGTTCTGGAGCTGGATCAGGGCAGGCTCAGGCTGGAGCTCAGGGAAAGGTTCTGGAGCTGGATCAGGGCAGGCTCAGGCTGGAGCTCAGGGAAAGGTTCTGGAGCTGGATCAGGGCAGGCTCAGGCTGGAGCTCAGGGAAAGGTTCTGGAGCTGGATCAGGGCAGGCTCAGGCTGGAGCTCAGGGAAAGGTTCTGGAGCTGGATCAGGGCAGGCTCAGGCTGGAGCTCAGGGAAAGGTTCTGGAGCTGGATCAGGGCAGGCTCAGGCTGGAGCTCAGGGAAAGGTTCTGGAGCTGGATCAGGGCAGGCTCAGGCTGGAGCTGAGGGAAAGGTTCTGGAGCTGGATCAGGGCAGGCTCAGGCTGGAGCTCAGGGAAAGGTTCTGGAGCTGGATCAGGGCAGGCTCAGGCTGGAGCTCAGGGAAAGGTTCTGGAGCTGGATCAGGGCAGGCTCAGGCTGGAGCTCAGGGAAAGGTTCTTCCCCCAGAGGGTGCTGGCACTGCCCAGGCTGCCCAGGGAATGGGCATGGCCCCGAGGCTGCCAGAGCTCCAGGAGCCTTTGGGCAGCACCCAGTGATGCACAGGGGGTATGTTGGGGGGTCTGGGCAGGGACAGGGGCTGGGCTGGATGATCCCTGTGGATCCCTTCCAGCCCAGGGTGTTCTGTAATTTACTGTGTAATTAATTAGTCCTTCGTGCTGCTGCACCTCCCACAGTGGAGTGTTCCCCTCCCTCAGTGTGGACATCTCTGTCAGGTGTCAAAGCACAAATGAATCTGAATCTCCTGTATACGGACTCTGCAGGGACATCAGAACCTCCAGAAATCACTGTGGGTCTGCAAGAGGAACTGAGGGATGCTCTGAAGGCCTCAGCTGATTTCTACAGAACAGAAAGGCAGTTGGACCCACCTGAGCTTAAAAGCTACCTGTGCCAGGCAGGAAATTGCCCAGGTGCCCAGACCTGGTCCTCCTGTCCCGGGGGAAACCCAGCTCCTCCTGACCTGGAGGATCTTGGTTCCTCCTGTCCTAGAGGATCTCCTCTCCTCCTGTCCTGGAAGATCCTGGCTCTTCCTTTCCTGGAGGATCTCCTCTCCTCTCCTGGAGGATCTCCTCTCCTCCTGACCTGGAGGATCTCCTCTCCTCCTGTCCTGGAGGATCCTTGTTCCTCCTCTCCTGGAGGATCTCCTCTCCTCCTGCTCCGCTCTCCCCCGGAGCTCTGCCGCTCCCAGGGCTCTGAGGCAGATTGAGCTGTTTGTTTTGCCTTGTCTGTCTCTTTATGCATCCCCAAGTCCCCAGTGACTCCCACAGCAGCTTCCAACACGGAAGGCATCCTTGTTTCCATATATCTGTTAAATAAAATGTCAGCAGGTGACAACACAGCCTTCGTTGGTGCTGCTCCGTACTTTAACTGCGTTAAGAAGGGATCAGTGCCTGGCACCACATTTAGATTTAGAACCTGCCCTGGGCTCTCTTTGAGGCAGACCCAGAGTGCACAGATGACCTGTCCATGCCCAGGCTTCCTTCTGCACTGCTTTAATCTGTGGCTGGTAACTCTCTTCTGCAGGAGGACAGCACGACTCAGGTACCCCCAGACTGGCATGGCTGGGGTCGGTGGGTGCTGTCACCTCTGCAGCAGTGGTGACATTTGTACAGCTGAGCCTGGAAAAGCAGGAAGGAAGGAGTGTTGGGGCTTTTACCACCACCAAAGTCTTTGTCACCACCAACACCATGGTTTTCACTACAACCAAAGGCTCATTTTTCCCTTTCAGCCACCCCAGTTCTGTTGTTGGCAGAAGCCATCACATCCTTCTCATTGATGCCTTAGGATTTTAGCTTTTATATTTTCCTGTATTTGTAACCCTGCAGTTCTTTAGTGTAGAACTCCAAACTCCATGTACAGTGGGAGCTGCTGCTCTCCCATTTGGGTCACACACAGCAATTCCTCCCCAGCCCTGGCAATCAAGGACCCCTCACTGCCTCAGGCCCCAGAGATGGAAACAAAAGTGATTTGGGGAGCAAACTGGGAGTAAATTACTTCATTAGCTGAAGGTGTAATTAGAAGATCAATCCCCAATATGCAAATGGACCAAACTTATAAAAGTGTGAAAACCCCTGACCCATTGTCCATTTTGGGCACAGCCCCTGGGGGCTGTGCCCAAAATATCCCTGAAGTCCCTTCAATAAATAGAACAGCTTTTTATTCCCTTAATTTTGCCTGGCCTCTATTTTTAGGTAACCCCAGAAAGGCATCACCAGCCTTCATCTGAAACCAGCGCAGCACAACCCGAGCCTTCCTCTTGGACGTTTTAATTTTAAAATGGTGCTCCCAGGAGCAGGCAGAACCCAGGCTGGTGCTCAGAAGGTTCCCAGTGCTGGCTCAGAGGGGGACGAGCAGCGCCAGCCCCCGCGGCAGCCGCAGCCCCGTGTGCAGGGTCTCGTGCAGAGCAGCAGCGCTGTCAATCACGGCCCATGTTCCGGGGACAGCAGACAGATTTTCTCCTCTCAAAGTGACAGGTACAGAACCCATCCCTGACCTTTGCTCCCCCGAGCTCTGCCTAAATGCTCGGCAAGATCTCCCCAGCCAACCGCGGTCTCCAGGTGAGGATTCGGCATTGAAATCTTACATTTCATAGCTGGAATTAAAAAAAATGCATTCTGTATGTGAGGAGTGTTGACACCATCCTCTGGCAATCCTTGCTTTCAGCTGATGCTGCTCATCACGATTAAATATGAAATTTTAAATATCAAGTTACCATGACCATGAACTTCATTTTTATTGCAGAATATTCACATCTCTCCTTTTGTTCATTCTGCAGCACACGAGCTGCTGGACTCCTACCTGGTGGTGAGTGAACTGCCCTGAAATCCCCTTTAAAAACAAGCAGACACATCCCTTTTTTTTTCCACATTTATCATTACACAGCGGGTTTGTGAAGTATCAATTAGCTGTGTTGATTTTTCCGTTCTTTAAACCACCCTGCAACCACAGCAGTGAGGGGCTTAACCCAGCCCTCACCTTCCCACATCCTCTGTGGTGTGAATTTATTTCCAAGCAGGTTATTGTGCAGAGCAGGAGCTGCCATTTCGCCTCGCTGCACTCAAAGCAAGGAGCTGGGCTGGCTCTGGCTCTTCAAAAACTTCTCTACTCTCTGGCACATGTAGTATGATTTCAGGCCTGAAGTTCTGGTTTTCTAAAGTTCTGGTTTTCTGATGTTTTGGTTTTCTGAAATTCTTTCCCAGGAAAAAAGGGAAAAACCAGATGAAATGTTTTTGTAACAATATCTGTGTTGTTCATTCCTCCTGGGAGGAGGGATCTCTCTTGCTGTCCCTCTGGTTTGACCAGTGTGGGTGAAGAGGTTTGTCTTTCACCAATCACACTGGGCTGTGGAAAATTGTATATAAGGGAAAAAGATCCCTAATAAATTTCACTTTATGCAGCCTTGACAAAAATCACAAAAGGAGTCTGTGCCCTGTGTTATCTAAGAGTGACAGCCACACTTTCTGCTCTTTCACCACAGATGAGATCACGGGCTGTGACACCCTCGGTGACACCAGAAATTGTGAAATTCTGGTGAAAAGCCATGGCAAACTGAACACACAGTGTCTGCCACAGGCTGAAGGTGTGTGAGGAGCTGTGTTTGCCAAGCAGCCCTTCCCAGGATCCTGTTGATGCAGCAGGACCAGGAGAGCATTAATCATCAGCCATTTCTCCCTGAAACTCTTCTCTGCGGTCGGGGAAATGTCCCCCTGCACCACAGTCAGTTCATTAATTTGTGTCTCTGTGCACGGCAGTCATTGAGGCCCTGGTCCTGCTCCCCGTGGTGCTCAGTGGGTGGAGAGTGGCTCTGCTGGGGGCTGGGAATTGGGAAAAGCTCTGGCAGTGCCCAAGGCCAGGCTGGATGGGGCTTGGAACAGCCTGGGACAGTGGGAGTTATCCCTGCCATGGCTGGGCTGGGATGGGATAATGAGATGGGATGGGATGGGATCCATGGGTTGGGATCCATGGGATTTACAGTCCCTTTCAACCCACACCATTCCATGATGATTCCGTGGCTCTCATCCCATCCCACACAGACCTGTGGGCTCCAGGTGGGTGCTGGCTGTGACCTCCCCAGCTGTGCTCTGTCAGTGCTGCCTGCCCTGCCCTCCTTGCTGAAGTCAAACCAATTCCCCAAAAGCTCATTCTGGATCCGGAAGGATTTGTGCCAGGGCTGTGCCCTGGCTCCTCATCACAGCCTGGAATCCCTCCAGGGAGGCTTCCATCACTCCCAAAATGACAGGATTCAGGCCAGGTGAGGCACAGGCTGCTCTCAGCACTCACCTCCTGCCTGTGGTGTGTGGCAAACACCTCCCAGAGGCCCCGTGGGAAGGCTCATCTCACAGGAGAGCTGCTCTGCTCAGGGGCTGGTGTGCCCTGCTCGAGTTCTCCAAGCACTGAGGAAAGCAGCCAGGGCTTTGTCCAGCTCTTGCCACAGACAGGGCCAGTCCTGAGAGCCTCCCCTTGGGCAGCAAAGCCCGGTCTGACCCTGCCAAGCTGCCTGCAGGAGCTCCCAGGGGCTGCTGCCTTGACTCCCCCACTCCTTTCTTGGCTCACTTTGCTCCTGGCTCCAGGGCCAAGCTCCCCAGAGGTCACATTCCTGCGAGGCTGATTTGTACCCCACAGCACGACCCTTTAAAGCTGCACTCACTCACTCCACTGCACACAGGTGCAAGGTTGGACCCTTCTCTTCATCCCTTCCTGCGTCCCTCAGGAGTTTCCACACAGGAGATGAAAGGAGCAAAGCACTTCAGGGACTTTTTTATGTGCAAATACGACAAAAGGAAGTGGTTGCTTTGCTCTGCCCTGAACCGAGTTTGCATTGCAGGAGAAGAAACCCCGAGGTGGGTTTGGGAGGTGGCACAGCAGGGAGGGCTGCCAAGCTGGCACTCGGGGCTGTCTGAGTGCCAAGGCCGGGTGTTTCCAGAGCTGTCAGCGCAGAGCAGCCCCCAGCCCCTCCTGCCAGCAGCCAGAGGCTGTGTGCATCCAGCCCGTCGAGCTGTCACCGTCCTGCAGTGACAGACACTTCACAGGCTGTGAGACAGACAGGGCTCAGCACCCTGCCTCCTGAGCCGGGGGGAGGATGAGCTCAGCTTAGGCTGGAGCTGAAACCAGGCCAGGAATCATCCCCCCAGCCCTGCTGCCCTCTGCTCACAGCACCCACCTGCTCCCAGAGTCTGCAGGACATCTCCTCAGCCTGTCCAAAGAACTCCAAACACCTCCTCCCCCCTTCCTTAGCCAGGCATCCAGCACTTCACAGCCCCAGGTGGAACTGTGGCTGTGGCTGCCCTGTCCCTGTGCCCCCCCAGGTGACAAGGTGGCTCAGTGGGTTGGGCAAAGCTGGGCTTTGCACCTGCGGAGATATTTCAAAGGCAGCACCAGAAAATAAGGGTGTGAAAGGAGAGCAAACCTCCTGCTTTGAACCTCCTGGAGTTGTTCATCCTCTGGAAAGGAAAACAGAACATGAAAACACTTCAAAGAGACCCCTCCACCAGCCAGAGAGGAGCCAGTATGGAGCTGTGGTGGGAACTCAGGCATCCCCAGGCGTGCGAGCGGCTGAGAGCGTCCCCACATCACAGCCACCGTGGGAATCACACTGTGTGCTGGAGAATAAAGCACAGGGCAGCTCCACACGGTCACCTCTGCACCAGGTGGGATGTGCTCAGCTCTGCAGCTCCAGCCCTACCCCCTGAACCGTATCCGAGTGCAGCTGTACTGCGGGGCGAGGAGAAAATTCATTAAAGCCCATCCCTCTGGAGGAATGGCACTGATATTAAGGGTCTATCAATAATGATTCACTAGGCCATGATAGCAGTGAAATTGCAGTGATAAAGGGTGACAAAATATTGTAAGATATGTGCATCGAGGCTGTGGAGCAAATTATCTGATGTGAGACACAACATGTGATGATGTGGAGGGAGCCAGCTGCTGCCCACGGGTAAGGTGAGAGAAAGGCACAGGGAATTCACTGCTGGTGGAATGAGGATTTGATCTGGGGGCTGCTCCCTGACGATGGGGACTGACCCCAGCACGGTGCCTGCACTCCTTGGGGAGGAGCCCTTGCTCTGGCCAGACCTCCCTGCAGTACACACAATTAATCACTAATGACCGGTAATGAAGAGCAGCTCTCCTCCCCTCCAGACTCCTGGTGTGCAGGCGTTTCCCACCCACAGCAATCCCCTGGGCACATCCCTGAGTGCCAACTCTTGGGTTTGGGGTGGCTCCTGTCACTCCTGGAGCAGGCTCCAGGACAGGACAGGCAAACCCTGGGCAGTGAGAGCTCTGCCCGTGCCAGAGCCCTCCAAGCCAGGCTGGCTGCTGAGGAGCTGCCCAGCTGAGCTCGGTGGGATCAGGGAGCACGAGGAGCCAGTCCAGCTCTCCACATCCTCCTGACAAACTCTCCCTCAGCTCTTCCAGGCTGGGACACCTCATTCCCTCTCCAAGACAGACGAGCCCTGGGCTGGCTCTGGCAACAGCAGAATTTGTGGTGCTCTGGCTCTGGGGAACCCCCTGTCCCTCAAGTACTCCCCATGCAGCAGACCCCCATTCCCAGACCCCTGGTGCATGCTGTCATTCCTGCTGTCATCCCTGAGCCTTTCTCCTGATGCTCAGGATTGATGGGGTTTAGGATTGCAAGCAGTAAAAACCAGGTGCAGAAACTGCAACACATAAAAGCTGCCCCATAAAAAGCAAAGGCTTCTTTTCCTCCCCGTAACCTGTAAAACATCCAGTAAATCCCGGACCCAAAGCAGCACAGAGACCTAATCCCAAAAGGCCAGGAATATCCGTGATTAGGGAGATGTTGTGAGTGATGGCTTTAGCAGGGCCCAGTGGAAGCTTGACTGGAACTTGCTCATGATTGATGGGATTTGACTGGGGGCTCTCCAAATGAACCCTCCTGTGCAGAAATCTTTGCAGTGCCTGTTCCATGGCATTCAGGGAATGTGCTGCTGTTGCTGCCAGGCTGCACGTGTGAGCCTGAGGCACAGGAGTCCGAGGGGAATGGGGAAGGAGAGTGGGAGATGGGGAAGGAGATTGCAGTGGGAGCCACGCTGCTTTCCTGCTTTCTCCTTCCCTAATGGACTCAATAATCGACTGGCAGTGGGAGTGAAAGTGCTCTGGCCAGGCAGTGCAGGAAACAGCTGATCCCTGCCAGGACCTGGGGGAAGGAAACAGCCCCGAGAGCCAGGGATGGAGCAGGGAGCATCCCTGAGCAATGGGGTGGGATTGCTGAAAGGGGTACTTCACCCTCTGCCTCTCCTGCCCACGGCAAAGATGTGCCAGTGGGCTTTGCTGAAATCCCTGCCCGGCTGATCCCGGCTCACCTGGCCAGTCCCACCCCACCACTGCCAAGCCAGCAGCGCCTCGTGGAGCTCCAGGGAGGGTGGGACATGCCAGGGGTGCTGCCAGCCTGGACTCAGCTCCGTCAGGGGGTGCAGAAACGGATGATCCTTGGAGACAGGGGCCACGGAAAGCCACCTTTGAACTAAGGGGCCGTGCCCCCATCCCCTGATCCCCCTTACATAAAGCATCTGCTGAGGTCACTGCTGTCCCCAGCTCCTCCGTGGTGGCTCCTGGAGGGCCTCAATGACATGATTATCCCTCCTTAGCAGAGCATTTCCAAAGCCCAAGGAGGGCTTTGCTCACTAATCTGGCATTCAGTGCAGATAATAGGCTTTGAGTTGAAGCCCTCCTGGAGTCTATTTTAAGGTGGTTTTGTGGCTTTGTCGCCCGTCACAGCAAGAGCCATCCTGTTAGCGCGCTCCGGGGACACTGCCACATCCTGTGCCTCTCCTGCCCGCGGCAGAGATGTGCCACGGGGCTGGGGACACTGCCACATCCCCGCCACCTTCACCCGCTGTCCCTGACCGAGGGGCTGCCCCCGTGCCCGTGTGCCACCCCCGGGACCGCCCCAGCCTTGCCAGGCTCCCGTCTGCCCCTTCCCAAAAGCTTCGAGGGGCTCCTCAGGAAGGAGGTGGGAAGGGATTCTGCCAGGCCTGGAGCAGGGCTGGGCTGAGGTGTCAGTACAGAGAGGTGTCTGTCTGTCCAGGGAGGTGTCTGTCTGTCCAGTGAGGTGTCTGTCTGTCCAGGAAGGTGTCTGTCCAGTGAGGTGTCTGTCTGTCCAGAGAGGTGTCTGTCCAGTGAGGTGTCTGTCTGTCCAGTGAGGTGTCTGTCTGTCCAGGGAGGTGTCTGTCTGTCCAGTGAGGTGTCTGTCTGTCCAGGAAGGTGTCTGTCTGTCCAGTGAGGTGTCTGTCTGTCCAGGAAGGTGTCTGTCCAGTGAGGTGTCTGTCTGTCCAGAGAGGTGTCTGTCCAGTGAGGTGTCTGTCTGTCCAGTGAGGTGTCTGTCTGTCCAGGGAGGTGTCTGTCTGTCCAGTGAGGTGTCTGTCTGTCCAGGAAGGTGTCTGTCTGTCCAGTGAGGTGTCTGTCTGTCCAGGAAGGTGTCTGTCCAGTGAGGTGTCTGTCTGTCCAGAGAGGTGTCTGTCCAGTGAGGTGTCTGTCTGTCCAGTGAGGTGTCTGTCTGTCCAGGGAGGTGTCTGTCTGTCCAGTGAGGTGTTTGCCCAGTGAGGTGTCTGTCTGTCCAGTGAGGTGTTTGCCCAGTGAGGTGTCTGTCTGTCCAGAGAGGTGTCTGTCCAGTGAGGTGTCTGTCTGTCCAGTGAGGTGTCTGTCTGTCCAGGGAGGTGTCTGTCCAGTGAGGTGTCTGTCTGTCCAGTGAGGTGTCTGTCTGTCCCGTGAGGTGTTTGCCCTCCCCTCTCCCGTGTCCCTCTCCAGCCTTCTCCTGCCAACTCCACACACCGACCTTGCTTTTCAGGCTTCCTCATGTTTCCTGTCACTGCACCCAGCCACAGACAGTGGATGTAGTCTGGGTTCAGGCCTGATGTTTCTGATTTTCTAAAGTTCTAGTTTTCTAATATTTTGGTTTTTCTAAAATTCTTTCCCAGAGAAAGAACTAAAAAAACCAAGATTACTTTTGTAACAATATCTATATTGTTCATTCCTCCTGGGAGGAGGGATCTCTCTTGCTGTCCCTCTGGTTTGACCAATGTGGGTGAAGAAGTTTGTTTTTCTCTCACCAATAACATTGGTCTGTAGAAAATGGTATATAAGGGGTCACTGTTGTGAATGACACACGACACAAATTTTCCCAAGACAGCTTGGAGAGATGATCTGACTCCATTTATTAGAAACAAATCTCTCCCTTTCATACATTTTGCCAGAGACCTCTGTGATTGGTGAAAGAAAGACACCCCCTTCACCCACATTGGTAAAACCAGAGCGACACCAAAAGAAAATCCATCCCACAGAAAGAATTCCAAACATGAGTATCCTTACAAAAACAATCCTGATGTTTACGTTCAGGCTGTGAGAACAATCTTCAGAAACCAAAACATCCGGATAAAACAGAGTTTTAGAAACTCAGAAACTGCAGGCCTGGAAAACTGGTCTACAATAAGAGGAGACAATTTCTAAAAAAAGAAATTTTTACGCAACCTTGAAAAAATCACAAGAAGAGTCCATGTCGTGTGTTATCCCACAGAAGTGAGGGGACGTGTCTGGGTGGGTGCTGAGCCCTGCAGCCCCAGATCCTGGGCTGGGATGGGGATTTCCCTGCCTGCCCCAGTGCAGCACCCGATGCATTTTCAGCAGCGTGCGGGGGCTCGGGGGTGACGAGTCCTCCCTCCATGCTCTGCTCAGCTGGGCACTCACACAGAGGTGTCCCCTGCCAAACCCCAGACAGGGCAGGGACAGCCTGCACTCACACAGGGACACTGCACTCACACAGGGACACTCTGCACTCACTCAGGGACAGCCTGCATTCACACAGGGACAGCCTGCACTCACACACGGACACTGCACTCACACAGGGACACTCTGCACTCACACAGGGACACTGCACTCACACAGGGACAGCCTGCACTCACACAGGGACACTGCACTCACACAGGGACAGCCTGCACTCACACAGGGACAGCCTGCACTCACACAGGGACACTGCACTCACTCAGGGACAGCCTGCACTTACACAGGGACAGCCTGCACTCACACAGGACACTGCACTCACACACAGGGACGCCTGCACTCACACAGGGACACTGCACTCACACAGGGACAGCCTGCACTCACACAGGGACACTGCACTCACACAGGGACACTGCACTCACATCAGGGACAGCCTGCACTTCACACAGGGACAGCCCGCACTCACACAGGGACACTGCACTCACACAGGGACACTCTGCACTCACACAGGGACACCTGCATCACACAGGGACAGCCTGCACTCACACACTGGGACAGCCTGCACTCACACAGGGACACTCTGCACTCACACAGGGACACTGCACTCACACAGGGACAGCCTGCACTCACACAGGGACACTGCACTCACACAGGGACAGCCTGCACTCACACAGGGACACTCTGCACTCACACAGGGACACTGCACTCACACAGGGACAGCCTGCACTCACACAGGGACACCTGCACTCACACAGGGACACTGCACTCACACAGGGACATCTGCACTCACACAGGGACACCTGCACTCACACAGGGACACCTGCACTCACACAGGGACACTCCTGCACTCACACAGGGACACTGCACTCACACAGGGACACTGCACTCACACAGGGACACTGCACTCACACAGGGACACTGCACTCACACAGGGACACTGCACTCACACAGGGACACTGCACTCACACAGGGACAGCCTGCACTCACACAGGGACACTGCTCACACTCACACAGGGACAGCCTGCACTCACACAGGGACAGCACTCAGACACTCACTCACCAGGGACACTGCCAACTCACAACAGGGACACTGCACTCACACAGGGACAGCCTGCACTCACACGAGCACCAGGGACACTCTGCACTCACACAGGGACACTGCACCACACAAGGGACACCTGCACTCACACAGGGAACGCATGCAACGACTCACACAGGGACACCTGCACTCACACAGGACACTGCTCGACAACTGCCTGCACTCACACAGGGACACCTGCACTCACACAGGGAATCATCAGACCTGCACTCACACAGGGACACTGCACTCACACAGGGACACCGCACTGCACAACAGGGACACTGCACTCACACAGGGACAGCCTGCACTCACACAGGGACACTGCACTCACACAGGGACACTGCACTCACACAGGGAACACTGCACTCACACAGGGACAGCCTGCACTCACACAGGGACACTGCACTCACAGGCACCACACAGGGACACCTGCACTCACACAGGGACACTGCACTCACACAGGGACGACTACGACCTGCACTCACACAGGGACACTGCACTCACACAGGGACACCTGCACTCACACAGGGACACCGGCACTCACCAACAGGGACACTGCACTCACACAGGGACACTGCACTCAACAGGGCACTGCACTCACACAGGGACACTGCACTCACAACAGGCACACATGGACACTGCACTCACAGGGACACCTGCATAACGGCACTCACACAGGGACACTGCACTCACACAGGGACAGCCTGCACTCACACAGGGACACTGCACTCACACAGGGACAGCCTGCATCACACAGGGACACTGCACTCACACAGGGACACCTGCACTCACACAGGGACACTGCACTCACACAGGGAAGCCTGCACTCACACTACAGGGACACCTGCACTCACCAGGGACACTGCACTCACACAGGGACACTGCACTCAACAGGGACACCTGCATCACACAGGGACACTGCACTCACACAGGGACACTCTGCACTCACACAGGGACAGCTGCACTCACACAGGGACACTGCACTCACACAGGGACAGCACAGCCTGCACTCACACAGGGACACTGCACTCACACAGGACACTGCACTCACACAGGGACACCTGCACTCAACAGGGACACTGCACTCACAAGGACACCTGCACTCACACAGGACACTGCACTCACTCAGGGACAGCCTGCACTCACACAGGGACACTGCACTCACACAGGGACACTGCATTCACACAGGGACAGCCTGAACTCACACAGGGACAGCCTGCGCTCACTCAGGGACATATTGCACTCACACAGGGACACTGCACTCACACAGGGACACTCTGCACTCACACAGGGACACTGCACTCACACAGGGACACTGCACTCACACAGAGACAGCCTGCACTCACACAGGGACACTGCACTCACACAGGGACACTGCACTCACTCAGGGCAGGACAGCCTGGCACTCACACAGGGACACTCTGCACTCACACAAAGGGACAGCCTCACTCACACAGGGACACTGCACTCACTACAGGGACACCTGCACTCACACAGGGACAGCCTGCACTCACACAGGGACACTGCACTCACTCAGGGGACACTCTGCACTCACACAGGACACTGCACTCACACAGGGACACTGCACTCACACAGGGACACTGCACTCACTCAGGGACATATTGCATTCACACAGAGGGATCCCCTGCCAACCCCCAGACCGGGGCAGCCTGCCCTGGCGTGACAGCTCCAGAATACTCTGAAGTGCCACAGGTGCCCCCACAGCCAGAAGGGATCTGGTGAGGTGGGAACCCCAGCCTGGCCTCCCTCCCCCTGGGAGTTCTGGTGGTGCCAGGAGGGCACCGGCAAGAGCTCCCATGGCCTTTGCCTCTCCATGGGACACGTGTGATCCCAGGCAAGGTCACACCTGGGGAGAGGTGTGGCAGGGACAGGGCTGGGGAGAGCTGGCAGGACCTGAGGCATCAGGAAAGGCTGTCCCAGGCAGGAGGGATATGAGGCATCAGGAAAGGCTGTCCCAGGAGGAATCTGAGGCTCCAGGAAAGGCTGTCCCAGGCTGGGAAGGATCTGAGGCTCCTGGAAAGGCTGTCCCAGGCTGGGAAGGATCTGAGGCTCCTGGAAAGGCTGTCCCAGGCTGGGAAGGATCTGAGGCTCCAGGAAAGGCTGTCCCAGGAGGGACCTGAGGCTCCTGTAAAAGCTGTTGGGGCCCTTGCAGGCACCCATGGAGGCCGTGTCTGGGCACAGGGAGCTGCCCCTTCCTCAAGGTTTAGGGGTCTCCTTGTGACTCTTTCCAGCCTTTTTCCCCTCCTGTCTCCCCTTCCACAGCCCCACGTGCCTCCACCTCACTTTTCAGGCTCATGTTGTGTCTCCTGTCACCCCTCAGCTGGACAGGGGACATCTCCAAGGTGGGATCTGTGTCCCCTGTATTTCTCAGCTCACAGAGCTCTGTGGATAAGGTGAGTCCACACCTGTCTTACCCCCCTGTGTCTGCCAGGAGGTGCCAGGAGGTACCAGCACTGTCCAAGCTCTGGGGGTTGGGCAGGCTGGGCTGGCAGAGCTCTGGGAGTCTCCAGGGCTCCGTGGTCCAGCCCAGCATGCACTGGCAGAGCTGCTGGGATTTGCGGACTGGAATAGCATGAAATGATGCTGAAAATCCGGGTTAATCTGAACCGGCTCCAGAGGCCAGTTCTGCCAGAGCTGCCTCTTTATCTGCAGTGTGAATCTAAATCCACAGCAGGCTTAACTTGGGTCTTGGCAGCTTTGTGTCGGCTCTGATTAGTGCACATCGCCTTCTTTGCAGCTCCCTGACCCTCTGCTGGGGAGGCTGCCTCCAGATTGTCAATATTTTATATTTACACAGCAGCATCACAGTCCTCAGGTGTCCCCAGGACAGCTTCCAAAAATGTCCCCTGGCCTCCTGCCTCCCTGAGAGCCACATCACCCATCCCTGGCAGCATCCTCTGACAGCCAGCACGTCACACAGGTTGGGAGACCACCCTGCACCCCTAAATCTGAGCCAGCCACGTGGAGCTGGCAGCTGCTGTGATGGGTGTGATCCCTGCCTTGGGATCCAGCAGCTCATCCCTCTCCCATGGGACTGGCAGCACCAGGAACACGGGGGGATGATGGGGACAGTCTGGGGACAGGACATCAGAGCACTTGAGGGTGTGGGTGTGCCCCTGCACTGGAGATCCTGCAGGAGAACCAGCCCACAGCCAGAAAGAGCACCCATCTGCAAAGGCCATCCCACCCCTGCCATGGGCAGGGACCCCTCCCACTGCCCCAGGCTGCTCCAAACCTGGCCTGGGGCACTGCCAGGGATCCAGGGGCAGCCCCAGCTGCTCTGGGCCTCCTCACCCTCGCAGGGAACAATTTCTCCCCGGTATCCCATCTAACCCTGCTCTCCTGCAGCCCCCTGCCCCCACAGTGTGTTAACCTTAAGGCTCTGAGGCCAAGGAGCCCCCTGGCACAGCTGGGGCAGGAGCTGTGCTCAGACCCCCCAGGTGTCACCCAGCTGGTGAGGTCTGTGCCCCTGTGCCACCCCACACACAAGGGGGTGGCAGAGATGCCCTCCTGCAGCCTCTGCCCAGCCTTTGACGAGTCCATCTATGATCCCTGCAGCCAGTGCCAGGGGCCTGGGGTTGCTGGTGAGGCCAGCCAGGCTGGGGGCACAGGGGAGGTGACACAGCCACGTGTGCAGCTGCAGTGGAGACAGACACAGACAGACATCCTGACACGTCCCCCATCCTCACACAGCCCAGGACACTGCTGGGGTCAAAGCACGGCCATAAAGTCTGGAGTGAGTGTCCCCCATGGGAAGACATCGTTTGTGCCACACAGGGATGTAGTCTGGTTTTCAGGCCTGAAGTTTCTGGGTTTCTAAAGCTCTGTTTTTCTGATGTTTTGGGTTACTGAAACTTGTTCCCAGGAAAGAACATAAACAACAAGACATTGTTTTTGTAGCAGTATTCATGTTGTGAATTCCTTCTAGGAAGAGGAATTCTCTTTTGATGTCCCTCTGGTTTGACCAATGTGAGTGAAGAAATTTGTATTTCATTCACCAATCACAGAAAATTGTATATAAGAGAGCGATCCCTAAAATAAAATCATTTCTTTCTTCACACAACCTTGAGAAAAATTCCCAAGAATCTGTGTCATGTGTGTCATCCCAACAGTGACACAGAGACACTCACCACTGCCACGACTTTGAGTGGATCAGTAAAGGACTGAGCAGTGACCAACAACTGTGGCAACCAGAAAGATGCCCCAGCCAGGGGGGAGTGTGCAAACCCATCTGTCACCCTCCTGCAGTCCCTGCCTCACCTCTCAGCCACCAGAGCCCTGCTGGCCCCTGGGAGCTGGGATTGCCCAGCAGGACAGAGGGGCAGGAGCAGGGCTGCTGCTGCCTGTGACCCTGAGCTGTGCTCCCAGGGCATGATCCAAGCCAAGCTGGAGTGGTGAGCACAGAGATTCCCACCCTGGGACCCTCTGGCACACCCTGGGCTCCCTGGAAGGAGGAGGAGTGCTGCCAATGGTTTGGCAATGAACAAGAGGGGAGGAGGAGAGGGGAGATGCTCAGGGGTTTTTCTGGAGGGCACTGACAGCTCAGGCTGCCATGGACAGCCAGGAGCCCTCCCCACTGAAGCTCAGCTGGGGAGGGGTGCTGAGGAAGGTCTCAAGGTTTGCACCAGATGCCAGCAGGGCCACGATGGAGCCAAAAAGCAGCGACTGTGTCAGCTGCTGGGATAGAAAGTGTAAATCCCTGGATGTTGGCTGAGAAAAGCTACATTGCTGCCCTAAATTATTTCTGCTCTCTTCACTGTTGTCCCCAGCTGCCTGTGCTGGGCCATCCCTGCTGCAGCAGAGGCTCGTAATGTGCAGTAATTAAGTGGGCACGAGTCTAATCAGTCTGCAGAGAGCCTTGGACAAAGGCACTGCTAATCCCTGCTCTCCCCCTGCAGCAGGGCCAGGCAATGTGTCAGAGCACAGCAGAGCACCAGCCAGGCACAGGCTGTCGCCTGGTGACTTTTTCTGTTGCAGACTAAACTGCTCCAGCTGAAATCAGCTCTGTCTCAGCAGCCCCTGAGCCGGAGAGGGGGAGCAGCCCTGTGCACAGCCCTGTGCAGAGCCCAGCAAGGGGATGAGGGGATCCAGCTCTGGCCTCGGCACCAGGATCTGAGGCAGGGAACATCATGAGGAGAGCAGGACAAGAGAACCCTCAGGAAGGGAGCATGCAGCCCCCAGGAGTGCCAGCACTGCTTTGCCCAGGGAGACTCAGTGAAATCCTGGTCCAAGTTCAGTGGGAAGGATGCTGTGAGCACTGACTGATGTTTGTAACAGCTGAAAGGATCCCTAAGAGCTCTTGTTCTTCCAGCAGGGTCACAGAACCACAGAACCACAGAATCACAGAATCAAAGAATCACTCACAGAATCACAGAATCATGGAGTGGTTTGGATTAGAAGTGACCGTAAAGCTCATCTCCAGGGACACCTCCAACTATCCCAGGTGACTCCAAGCCCCATTCAGCCTGGCCTTGGACACTTCCAGGGATCCAGTGGCAGTCACAGCTTCTCTGGGCACCCTGTGCCAGGGCCTCCCCACCATCTGAGAAAAGAATTTATCCCCAATACCCCATCTAACCCTACACTCTTCCAGTTTGAAGCCATCCCCCCTTGTCCTGGCACTCCATGCCTTGTAAATAGTCTCTCTCCATCCCCCTTGTTGGCTCCTTCAGGCACTGGAAGGCCACAGCTGGGTCACCCCAAAGCCTCTGTTCGGGTCCTGGCTGCTCAAACAAGGTCACCACCCTCAAGGCAGAGCTCCTGCTGCCGTTGTGCCCCGCAGTGCCTGAGGAGGGGAGGCGTTCCTGGGCTCCAGGAGCCCGGAGCTGTCCCTCGGACCCCCGCCCAGCAGAGCCCGGGCAGCAGAGGGGTTAAGCGAGCCTGAGCTCTCCCCCATCCATCCATCCATCCTGCGGGGCTGACGGCCCCATCTCTTCAACGGGCCCAGATTGATTTCTTGACTGGGAGCAATGAGCAGCTCCACATGAAAAATGAGGGTTTGTGCCGTCAATAGAAGTTCTAATTACAACTTAAATCCAGGACATTCTTTACAGCACACGCCAGATTTACAGCGCTTGCATGTGGGCGTGCAGCCCTCTCTAATTAAAAGCAGCACGCATTGCAGATTGCTCCAGACAGCCCCGGCCCCGCAGGGGCACCCCCGCCCCTGGCACCGGGCTCAACAGGGAACCAGGCACCCCAAGGGCACTGGGGAAGGACGGGAGGCTCCAGCTCCTCCTCTCTCCTGCCTCTCCTGTGGCTGGTGAGCTGCCCACGCCAGCTCAGCCAGGGCTGGATGGTCCCCACTGCCCAGCACACCCTGCACCCACCCCAGTTCTCTGCCACACGTGCTGGGTCTGATAGGGCACACAGAGTCATGGGATCATGGAATATCCTGGGCTGGAGGGGACCCAGGATCACCCCCAGGCCCTGCCCAGACCCCACAACACCCCCCCTGTGCATCCCTGGGTGCTGCCCAAAGGCTCTTGGAGCTCTGGCAGCCTCGGGGCCGTGCCCATTCCCTGGGGAAGAGCTGGGGTTTCATGGGAAGCAGCCCCAGAGATGGCTGGTGCCTCCAAGGTACCGCCAGGACCCTGAGTGTGTGAGAGGATGCCCTGTGAGGTCACCAGGAGCTGGGGCAGGGCAGGCCCCAGGTGATGGCCAGGGTGTGCTCAGAGGCTTTGCTGCCCAGTGCCTCAGTTTCCCCATATCTGAATCAGGAGAAAAGCCTTTCTGAGCAGGGCTGGAGAACCAGAGAGCTTTAGGAAGGCAGAGGGGAAGTGCTTTGTCGGCCAGGTGTGACTGGGGGAGCTTTGGCAGAGGGAGGTGGCATTTCTGGATGTGTCCCATGTACCCAAGAGGTTCCCCTGTACCTGTCCCCCTGCTCAGTGCTGCTCCACCTGCCCCAGCCCCTGGACACTGCAGGATCCTGTGCCAGAACCCCTGGAAGCTGCTCCAAGGTCCTGAGAGGAGTCCAAGGGGTAGGGGTGTGTGGGAGCTGTGTTTTCTAGCAGAACCCCAAAAGGAGATGGCGTTAGAGGGGGGCACAAACAGAAAATGTCGAGCAGGTTTTGCTCACCTGATGAGAGACCCTGGCTCCTTGGACAGTGCTGTGTGTCCAAGATAACTCCCCCTGGGGATGTGGCTGCCCCAGAGTGGGAGCAGCTCAGTTCTCACAGAGGCCACTGGGATCAGGGAATGAGCCCTTCCTGGGGGATGTCAGGATCCAGGATGACCAAAGGTGTTGTGGTGGTGGTGATGGGGTCTCTCAGCTGTGGCTGGCAGCCCCAGCCCCCCTCAGCCCCTGCCCTGGGCTGGGCACTCTGGTGCAGCCCCAGCTGCCTCTCCCAGTGCACCCCTGCTACCAGCTCTGGAGTGGAGGAGTTGCTCCCCAGACATTACTTGTTCAGCACAGGATTTGTGGAGCTGAGCTGGGTTACAGGAGCAGCAAGAGCTCACAGATTTCCCAGGGCTGGAAGTTAAATTACTGCTGCCATGAGCTGCTGCTTTGGAGAAGAGAAAATCCCACCAGAAGGTGAGAGGCGAGGAAAGTGCAAAGCACCAGGACTCTCCAGAAATCCCCCCTGCCCCAGCTGGAGCCTGGAGAGCTGGAGCTGAGTCAGGAGGCCAGGAGGTCAGCAGTGAGAGTCCAGAGCCCTTCCCGTGGGGAGCTTGCAGAGGCAGAACAGTGATGCTGGAAGCTGCTATCCAAAGATTCCACCTGTGTCCTGAATCAGAGCCTGGGACTGCTGGCTGATAGCAGAGGGCAGCACAGGGACCTGCCCCAGTGCTGGGACTGGAGGGCTGGGCAGCTGCTCCTGAAGGAAAAGCCTCCAGCATCCAGGAGAGAGACTGACAGACCCAGAGGGATGTGAGGATGTGACCCTGCACGGAGCTGCCAGCTCCAGAGGGGCCACAGCTGCCTGTGAAATGTGAGGAATAGGAACTGGGTGTTAGGATGAGCCAGAAACTGCCCCCATGACTCAGCCAGTCTGGCCCAAAGCTCACCACAAACAGCTGTGGGGCCCAGGATGTCCGGGATGAGAGCAAAACCTCCGGCTCCTTCCTCCCTGCTCGCCAAATTTCCTGATTAGAACAAGATAAACCAGGCTGTGTCATCCAGGCCCTGATGTGGGTGAGCAGCTCCCGAGCCCAGATGTGAGCTGCCCTGTCCTGGTGTGCCTGATCTGGTTTATCAGAGCTGACCAAAGGCCATCAGAGTCCTTCCATGTGGTCCCTGTCACCCCCACACACACCAGGAGTGTCCTGGGCATGAACCCTTTGGGATGAGGACACCCCAGTGTAGTAGAGAGAACACACACAACACAGACTTGTGTGATTTTTCTTAGGTTGTGTGAAGAATGACTTTATTTTTAGGGGTTGTTCCCTTATATACAATTTTTCAGGGACTACTGTGATTGGTGAATGAAATACAAATTTCTTCACTCACATTGGTCAAATTAGAGTGACATCAAAAAGATCCCTCCCACAGAAAACAGTTCACAACATGAATACTGTTACAAAAATGATGTCCTGTTGTTTATGTTCTTTCCCTGGGAACAAGTTTCAGAAAACCCAAACATCAGAAAACCAGAGCTTTAGAAACTCAGAAACTTCATGCCTGAAAGCCAGACTGCACCCCAGGAACTGGGTGTCAGCAGGGGAGGGCCCCCAGAGCTGCTGTGCCTCAGAACTCCCCAGCACTGCTCTTCAGAGCTAGAAGGGGAAATGCAGGATGGGGAAGTCCCTGCTCCAGCAATGTCCAACTCCCACAGCCCTCAGGGTGCAGGGGTCATGGGAACAGCCCAGGCACAATTCCAGGCTCTCCAGAAGATGGCCAGGGGTGCCTGGGGGTGAGTAGGGTCACCCTGCACACAGAGGCTGCTCCTCGTGCCCCCCACACCCAGACAGGCTCTGCCTATGACCTGGGCTCGGCCACATCCCCTCGGGCTGCTGTTCCTTGGCACCCCAGTGGGATTCCTCTTGTAAGAAGAGCACCAAAGCCACATCCCTGCAAGACTTCAGCCCCAGAGAGGAGGGGTCTCTTAGCTCAGTGCCTTGGGAGGATTTTGCCTCTCTCCAGGACCCTGCAACAAATCCTTCCTGGGTTTGGACTCAGGTCTCTCCACAAGGAGAGACTTGGAGAAGATTTGGTCTGGGTTTGCTCCTCAAACACGAGGCTCTGGTGACTGCATCACCTGCAGTTCGTGTGGGGTTGATCCAGGTTTGGAAAAGTTTCTGTCTTTCAAAACAGGAAAATATTTTTTCTGTCCTAACCAACATTTCTGCTTTTATTGCTCTGCTGTGGAGTGCCCCATGTTGTATCAGGGTTTGGCTCAGCCCCATCCCGCAGCAACTGTGCCTGTCACATGGAGCATCCCAGAAACATCCCAGCCCTACAAGCACCCCATTCCAGGAAATCACAGAATCATGGAATGGCCTGTGTTGGAAAGGACCTTAAATCTCACCCAGTGTCACCCCCGGGGACCCCTCCCCCTGTGCCAGGAGCTCCAGCCTGGCCTGGGGCACTGCCAGGGATCCAGGGGCAGCCCCAGCTGCTCTGGCAATTCCAGCCCAGCCCCTGCCCACCCTGCCAGGGAACAATTGCTGCCCCAGAGCCCAGCCAGCCCTGCCCTCTGCCACTGGCAGCCATTCCCTGCCTCCTGTGCCTCCAGCCCTTGGCCCCAGCCCCTCTCCAGCTCTCCTGGAGCCCCTCCAGGCCCTGCCAGGGGCTCTCAGCTCTCCCTGCAGCCTTCTCCTCTCCAGGGAGCTCCCCCAGCTCTCCCAGCCTGGCTCCAGGGCAGAGGGGCTCCCATTCACTGTCTTCTCTTTGGATTCATTCCAAGAGGTCGGCAGGGAAGCCCTTCAAGAGGCTCTTGCAGGTGGTCAGCGGGACTTTTTGGGAGACTCTGGGCAGCCCTCCGACTAAAACACCTGTGAGACTTCATGCTAAGAGCAGAGGATCCTCCACAGCCGACGAATGCTTCAGGCACACCTTGAACCCTGAAGGAAGAACGTGGGGGTTGAGTGTGGGGGGGGGGGGAAACCTAAAAAATCCTTGTTATCGTGGATTGCTCGTGCTCCCCATCTCCCAGCTGAAATCCTCCCCACGCTGGGCTGTGCAGGAGCTGATAAGGAGGCAGGGAAGAGGCGCCAACGCCTGCGCCTCCCTCCGCCTCTGCTTTTATGTAGTTTGGAAGTGCTCTGAAACTGCTGGGCACAGACACTTCTGAGGCAGCAGCAACTTTGCACGGCGCAGTTGTTTTATGTCTGAACTGTACATACAGCAGTGAATAGAGCTCATAAAAGATGGATGTATTCTTGTTCTTTTTGCTGGTTTTGATTTATTATTTACTTCACTTTTTCAACTCTTCCGAAGTGCTGTAAATCATCTAAATCATTTTTCTCCTCTGCTTGGCTAGTTTGGGGGAGCTGAAGCGAGATGAGAGTGCCTCACCTCCTCGGCAGTGCGGGGTTTGCTGGGGGGTTTTCAGGAAGAGGGAGGAAAACCAGGAAATTGGAGCTTTTAACGTCTCCTCAAAGTAACTTGGAAAGGCTTAAAGGTCTTCTTCCCTCAGCCTCTGCTTGGCTCTGGGAGCTCTCCTGCTCGAGGTTCCTGCCCTTCTGGGGGTGGCTCATGGGGCAGAACAGCACTGGGAAGGTTTGCACACCCCACCCTCGCTGCAGGTCAGGAGGGAGCACTGACAGGGCACCCAGGGCTGGGGTGCCACTGCCAAACAGGCAGCTCTGCTCAGGGGAGCACGGCCAGGGCCGGCTGTGGGCAGTGCAGGGGCTGGGCACTGCCTGGGCATGTTCTCTTGGTCTAAGGCAAACACTTTCCAGCACCCAGAGCCCCTCCAGCGATGTCCCCCTGGGCTCCTCCATGCTGAGAAGGGAGCAGGGGCTCCAGCACCCCCAAAAGGAAGGGGAGGCTGTGTGCACAGGTGGGGCAGACCCCAGAAGCAGAGCTCCCAGGGCACTGTGTCAGCACTTTGCTGTAGGAGCACCCCTCAGGCACCCAGCTCAGCGGGATGTAAACCCACCCCCACTGCTGAACCCTGCCCACAGCCAGGCCAGAGACCCCCACAGACCTGGAGCCTTCCTCCCCCATGCCCCCCTTGCTCGTCCCTGTTTTTCCTGCCAGCTTCCAGCATGGGCACAGGAGGGAGGGGATCATTCCCAGCACCTCTGAAGAAGGATTCAGGTGTCCCCACCAAATCTGAATCTGAAGGGGTGGAATCTGTGGTGTCCCCTGGACTCAGGAGGCACTCACTGAGCAGGGAATGAACCCAGCAACTGGATGAACCCAGGAGCTGGAGGAACCCAGGATTTGGATGAATCCAGGAGCTGGAGGAACCCAGCAGCTGGATGAATGCAGGAGCTGGAGGAACCCAGCAGCTGGATGAACCCAGGAGCTGGATGAACACAGGAGCTGGAGGAACCCCGGAACCGGAGGATGAACCCAGCCGTTGGATGAACCCAGCACCTGGATGAATGCAGGAGCTGGATGAATGCAGGAGCTGGAGGAACCCAGGAGCTGGATGAATGCAGGAGCTGGAGGAACCCAGCAGCTGGATGAACCCAGGAGCTGGATGAACACAGGAGCTGGAGGAACCCCGGAACCGGAGGATGAACCCAGCAGTTGGATGAACCCAGCAGCTGGATGAATGCAGAAGCTGGATGAACCCAGGAGCTGGAGGATGAACCCAGGAACTGGAGGATGACAGCAGTTGGAGGAACCTGGGAGCTGGAGGATGAACCCAGCAGTTGGATGAACCCAGGAACTGGATGAACCCAGCAGTCAGATGAACCAGCAGCTGGATGAACCAGAACTGGATGAACCCAGCATTGGAATGACCAGAAGGGATACCCAGCAGTCAGATGAACCCAGCAGCTGATGACCAGGAACGGATGAACCCAGCAGTCAGATGAACCCAGTGATAACCCAGCAGTCAGATGAACCCAGCAGTCGATGAACCCAGGACTGGATGAACCCAGGAGCTGGATGAACCCAGCAGCTGGATGTACCCCCCATTTCAAGCCCAGCAGTGGCACAGGGTGGCCCTGTCTGTGGGAGGACAAACAGAGCCCTGGGAGCCCCGAGGGGTCCTGGGGCAGCACTGGAGTGGCAGAGAGGGCAGCAATCCCATTCCACAGGGGCTGTGGGGCAGGGCAGGCCCAGGGGCTCCTCTCCCCTCCCCACACTCCCAGCCAGAGCCAGCACCACGTCCCCACAGCAGGGACACGCCAGGCTCAGGGCTGCCAGGCAGGGGCTCTGTCTCCTCCCTGTCACTTTGTGTCTCTTTTTTTTAGGAGGAATTCAGCTGTAGGGAGAGAAAACGAGCGAGCTGCTAATGAAAGGGCAGCTGCTGCTCCGTGTCAGGCGTGTGAGACCCCACTGGGAGCTCAGCTGGGCGCAGTGGGTGGCTGGACACCGTTTATTTTTACATTAGAGCTATTTTCCTCTCACCCTGTCTGCTTTGTGCTCTTTATTTCTGAGTCAGTTCAGCCCCTGTCAGATGGACATCGATGCAGGATGCACAAACCTTCCCAGTAAAAGCTAATTTTGGGATAATAGCTGATGGGGGAGGGAGGGTCTTGGCTCAGCATCCCTTTGGCAGATCTGTCCTTGGTGGGGGCATTACCTGCCCCTGCCCAGGCCTTGCCCACGCTGCAGTCAGCAAAGAGGGGAGTGTGGAACCTCCAAATCAAATGCCAGGAATTGCCTGTGGGTTTAGAAATCACAAAATCACAAGGTTTGGGTTGGAGCTCATCTCATTCCACCCTGCCATGGCAGGGACACCTTCCATGTCCCGGGGTGCTCCAAGCCCTGTCCAATCCAGCCTTGGGTATTGCCAGGGATGCAGGGGCGCCCTGTGCCAGGGCCTCACTGCCCTCCCAGGCAGGAATTTCCTCCTGACATCTAATTTAAACCTGCGTCTGTCTGTTTAAAACCATCCCCCCTTGTCCTTTAAATATCTGTCTGTATAAAATTGTCTCTCTCTCCTGGGGAGAAGGGAGCCCTGGGCCTGGGAAGGTCATCAGAACACAGGGTGCCTGTGGGATGGCACAGGATGCCTGAGGACACGTGGCATCAGCGCCAGGTGTGGTGGGGACAGGTGGCTGCAGTCTCCTCATCCTGAACTGGGTTTGTATTTTAAAACCTGCAGAGTCCTTGTGTGGGAACGAGCCTTCAGTGGACAGACTGGATTCACTGGAAAGGTCAGAGATGTGAGGGCTCTGCAGGAGTTGAGGATTCCAGAAACAAATCCATCTCGGCAAAAAATCCCTGAGTCATTACTTTGTCCTGCATTTTCAATGTCCTGAAGGAATTCCTCCACATTCCCCTCTGAAGCTGGGCTCCCTCCCTGCTCACTCCCAGTGCTGGGGTCGGTGGGACTGTGTGAGGAGAGCATCCCTTGGCACAGAGCTGGTGGAGGTGACATCGCTGTCCCAGCCCAGCCTGTGGCACCTGGGCTCACCCGTGGGGAGCAGGGGGAAGTTCCTGGCTGTCCCTGCCCGTGCTGACTGCCTGGAGCTGTGCAGTGTTCTCAGCACAGGTGTGACCCACAGAGCCAGCCAGGACACAGCAGCAGCTTCAATCGGTGCTGAGCTGGAGGCAGGGAGAGCCCAGCTCTGCTCTCAGCCATTTATCACGGGCACGGGGTGCCAGGGGAGCACCCTGCACTCACCTCATTTCAGACGTTCATAAATTGCAGGTCTAAACCTGAGTTCGCCCTTCCCAGTTGCAGGCTGGGCAGGGAGGAACGGTCACGGGTAAAATCAGAGGCAATTAGCGCTGCGAGGCTAACGAGCTCCCAGCCGGGGTGTGACCTGCAGGAGGGTGCACGGGGATGATGAGGATGAGGAAGCAATGGTGAAGCTGGGGACCCTGGGGACAATGTGAAGTCCCCGTGGCTGGATGCCCTCACCCCGGGGGTGCAGGGGGTTGCCAGCATGTGACACACAGAGCCCGGCACTGCCCCGGTGCCCACCCGGCTCTGACTGAGTCAGCCTGACAGCACGGCAGCGGCAGACTCAGACATCACATTTAAATGCCCATAAATTTGGAAACAGAGCCAGAGCTCTTTAATCTTGGTTCATTTTTTCATTGGTAACGAGATAACAAAGGAAGCCAAGCGCGAGCTGGAGTCATGAATTATTTAGGGAGGGCACATCCATCTCTGGTGGTTTGGGGTTTGCCCTGCCACCCCGGGGTGTGCGGGGCGAGCGGCCCCTGGCCGAGGGACCAGCTGGGTGTTGGGTTTCCCATCGGGGTGTGGTGCCCTGTAGGCACTGGAGAGCTTTATTCCAGCTGGGATGGGCACAGGGAGGTCCCAGGCTCCGTGGCCTCCAGGATGGCTCTGGGGTTCATGCACAACCCCTCTCATCTTCTCACAGCAGGGATTTTTCCTGCTGGCAAAGGGTGGGTTTTATCCCCACACGCACTCCCAGAAGAGGATATTTAGCAAATGCTTGCCTTAATGCAGAGATCAGAAAGCTCCTCCAAGCAGGGGAAGGCAGCAAAGCAAGGGCCCACAGCAAGGTAATCTCAGCATGAGCCATCCCTCGAGCACAGTGGGACCTTGGAGTGAAGGTCCCAGTGTCCCCTGGCTGGTTTTGGGGCCAGAACCCTCTGTCCTGGCTCCGGGCACAGCACAGCCCTGCAGAGGAGGCTGTGCCAGCACCGGGGCAGAGGAGCTGAAGGGGGGAAGCTTTTCCACCCTGCTCCGAGCCTGGTGAGAAGGATGGAGGCTCCTGAGCAGCCTGGAGCACCAATTTCACGGAAATCCATTTATCTCTCCTTCCTGCAACCCTCACGACATGAATAAATGATGATTGCAGAAGTGATGAACCTGCCCCTGTTTAGGTGTGAAATGAATGTTTACAGGCATAGAATAAATCAAGTATCCCACGGGCGAGCAGCGGGATATTAAACCAAACACCTTTGTGTGCTTAGCCCTCGCTGGGAGAGGCCAAGGGTTTGAAGCCTGGCCAGGTACTGCCATCAGCCCAGCGTGCCAGTGCCAAGCTCTGGAAGATCCCAGAGGATGAGAGGGATGAGCAGCTCCGGGATGAGCAGCTTCCCTCCCTCTTCCCCACCTTCCCCCTCCGTCTGAATCCGCACCTCTCTCCCCGCCCAGCACCACAATCTGCAGAGCCTCGAAGAAGTCAGGAATACAATGCAAATTCGTGAAGGATTGGCAAGAAATTGTGTGTGTGCTGGTTGCCTGTCAGCATGCAGAGTACTTCTAATCTTGTCACATAAATAATACGATTATGTAAAATATCAAACAGTTGGAATAAACTTAAAAGCCGCAATGTTCTAGTCACAGACTTAATAGAGGGGGGGGAGAAAGGAAAAACAACAACAAAAAAAATAAGTAAAATCCCTTTTTACTCTGCGGCATGAAGGGGAAATGGCTCCTCTCTGAAATGCTGGAGCCTCCCAGGGGATGGGTAGGTGGGAGCTGCTGGGGGAGGCAGAGCTGCTCCTTGGGGCAGCTGGACACAGCCCCGGCCTGGAGGGGAGGGGGAACAGAAGAGCTGCGCTCGGCAGGAGCCGCTGCCAAGGTCCCCGAGACTGTGGGGACAGAGCCGCTGTCCGCTACTCACCGGTTTGCTTTTCCCCTCTGACGCGCTCTGCTGTGGAGCTGCTGGCCTGGGGCACCCCCCAGCCCCGGGATTGTCCCGGGCACAGGGAAGCGCAGCTCCAGGCTCCTGCCCCGTGCACACCCACCCCGGGGGGCTGAGCCCCGAGCACTCTGCACACCCACCCCGGGGGCTGAGCCCCGAGCACTCTGCACACCCACCCCGGGGGGCTGAACCCCGAGCACTCTGCCCCGCCGGCTCTGCAGCATCCCAGCGCTGCTGCTGCCATCCGTGCTCGGTGTGCACCGCCCCGGGGAGCAGAGCCGAGCGAGCGCTGCCCAGGGAGCCGCCGCCGGGATTCTGCTGCTGGCCCCGAGATCAAGGGCAGCATGAAAAGCCAGAGTGCCTTTGTTAGAGCTCACTAAAGAGCCCAGGCTGATTGAGATGGAAAACAAAATCCTCTCCTCGTCACCTGCACAGGTTCATGGACAGCACAGACTGGATCCCCTCTTGTGCACTGACAGGATTTATGGCCGTGACCCCTCAAAGCCAGCTGGGAGCTGAAGCCAGAGCAACCCCTGAGCTTCACCCATAGCCTCCCTGTGGAATACACATGGGTCTTCCTCCAGATCCCTGGAATAGGCTCCTCAGGGAATGGGCACGGCCCCGAGGCTGCCAGAGCTCCAGGAGCCTTTGGGCAGCACCCGGGGATGCACAGGGTAGGTTGTTGGGGGGTCTGGGCAGGGACAGGGCTGAACTCGATGATCCTGAGGGGTCCCTTCCAGCTCTGAATATTCTCTGATCCCATGATCCACCTTTTCAGGCCATTCCCTGAGCAGACAGCACAACCAAGGCAGGGCAGAGCCCGTCTGCTGGGAAAGCAGCAGCATCAGGCAGTGCACAAGCTCCTTCCCTGGCTTGCCTGCCTTTGGTGGACACGAGGAGGAATTCTGTGCTGTGCACCATCTTCGCAAGAGGCACAAAGCAGCCAGCAGCTGCACCCCCCTCAGTGTGGGGCTGGAAGCTCCATCCCTGGAAGCAAAAGGCTCATGCCTGACCAGCCACAGACCAGGCTCTGTGAGCATCAAAGAGAAGCCTGGCAAGGTCTGGACTGCAAATTCTGCCCCTGCCAGCCCTCAGTGCCCCCAGCACCCCCCACACCTCCAGGGAAGGTGCTGGCATGGGGACAGACGAAATGGGGCCTTTGGGCAGGGAGGACCATCCCTGGAACATCCATGCCCAGCTCAGGTCCAGCTGTGACTTCACTCCCTGCTCTCCCTTCCCTGCTGCATCTCCCCCAGCTCCATCATCAACACTGAGCCGCTTCTCCCAGACCTTGAGAAGTTTTGGAGGCTTTGGGACAAGCCCCCCCCCAGGCCATCTCTGGAGACCTCTCTGTGGGCACAGCTGTGCCCAGGCTGTGCCCCGGCGGGCAGGGACACGTGGCCGAGGCTGGTGTGGGGACAGGGCCATGCCCGTGGGGCAGTGCCAGGCTGCAGCTGCGTGCCCTGCTCGGAGAACTGAGCAACTCCCACATGAGCATCTCCCACGCTGAGCTGCCCCTTCTGCTTAGCAGAGCAGCTGTGATGAGCCGAGCTGCAGGCAGAGCTCCTGCCACTGCCCAGGCTCTGACAGCAACACGGGCACTTTCCCTGGCACTTTCCCTGCCCCTGCCTCCCTCCAGTGCTTCCTTTCTGCAGTCAAGGCTGCTGCACAGAGCTGCCAATTTAATGAAAGAAAGAGCTCCTCTCATCTGGCTGTTTTAAAAGAGGGCAGAGAAATTGCTGTCTGCAGGGCTCCCACAAAAACCGGAGCAGACCCGCCCACTCTCATTTACTGGACAAAAACACCTGGGGAAACCTGCACTGCATCTCCTGTGCTGAGCAGACCTTCGCACTGGGGCTCTGGATCTTTGTGAGTGTCACCAAGCCCCGTTTCTGAGGATTTCTTCCCCCTCAGTATCCCTGTAAGGAAGGGAGGGATGGGTTTCTGTAAGGGTTGTGTGACCCACTTTTCTGGGCTGGAGCTACTGAGACCCTGCAGCAGGGGATTGCAGGTCACATCCCCACTGAGCCTGGCCTTGCTGCTGCCTTAATTCCTGGAGGAAAAGCCCTCTCTGTTGCCAGAGAGCTGCACCTGATGCCCACGCCTTGCCACTGCTGCCACAGCGCCCAGGGCAGCCTGGCTGGGGAGCAGCTGCCTGCTCCATGTGTGCTCCCCTTCCCCAGGCAAGGCATGATGTGGGGCACTGGAAAATAAAAGCCAGAGCCCTGCTAAGGCAGCAGTGGTGCTCCTCACCTCCTCACTCTCAACAGCTCTGCCCCCAAACCACCCTGGCAGCCCCACAGGTGAAGCAAACTCACTGTCCCACCCTCCCTGTGGTCACATCAACACCAAATATCCAAATTCCAGGGCTCAAAATGACTTTGAATGACAAAACTCCTGATTCTGGGACTACTCATCCCCTCCCGTCCCTCCTGCAGAGTGTCTGGGACAGATGCTCCGAGCTAACCCAGCACAGGAGAGCCCCAACAAACCCAGCCCTGAGCCACAGGAGATGGGGCAGGTGCAGCCCAGCGAGGCTGAGCGTGCCATGGCATGGGGACAGGGATTTGCTGCTCACAGACAGGGTTGGGCTGGGAGGGACCTTAAATCACACCCAGTGCCACCCCTGACCTGGCAGGGACCCCTCCCACTGTGCCAGGAGCTCCAGTCTGGCCTGGGGCACTGCCAGGGATCCAGGGGCAGCCCCAGCTGCTCTGGCAATTCCAGCCCAGCCCCTGCCCACCCTGCCAGGGAACAATTGCTGCCCCAGAGCCCAGCCAGCCCTGCCCTCTGCCACTGGCAGCCATTCCCTGCCTCCTGTGCCTCCAGCCCTTGGCCCCAGCCCCTCTCCAGCTCTCCTGGAGCCCCTCCAGGCCCTGCCAGGGGCTCTCAGCTCTCCCTGCAGCCTTCTCCTCTCCAGGCAGCTCCCCCAGCTCTCCCAGCCTGGCTCCAGCTCTGTCACTGACTCAGTTGCCTGCTCTGAGCTTCTGAGCTCACACCCAATGCAATGGCTCTGGGAACCTCCCTTCCCTCCCCCAGCAGGGTTTGCAGCTGAGTGCAGCACCAGGACGATGCTGTTACAGCTCATTAGAGGCTTGGCCAGGACCTGGATTCCCCCATTCAGTTATTTTACAAAATGTGAGAGAACAGAGCATTGTGGTTGTCAGTGACAGCTCCTGGGGCTTCCAACAGCCAAGGAGGAGAAATATCAAATTTCACCTGATCCCTCTGCACCATCCCTGTGTCTGAGCTCCCTTCCAGCCTGAAGCCAAGGGATATAAATCAGAATAGTCTGCTGAAGCAGTCTGACACCCAGCATTGTGGTCTCCCATGAGGAAAGAATCCCACCATGCTTTTCCTCAGGGAAATATTTCACCAAAGCAGGGGTGGGGGCACAAAATCCCCCAATCTCCCTAGCTAAATATTTCTCAGAAGGACAAGGAGGCTCCACCAGCCCCACCCCTGCAAAAACAGCCAGGGACTCTCTCCCCACAGCCCAGGAGGGAATTTCCAGCTTCTCCAGACAGGGGGTGAGAGGAGGGAGGCCCTGCCCATCCCCTGGCTCCTCTGCTGGCTGAGCACAGAGCCAGCCCTGGACTCCAGCCCCTCTCCAAGCACAGAGCTACTGCCATTACCCACAGCCAGGGATTTCTCTTTCTGGGCAGGAAAGAGCATCTTCCCAGCACTGCCTCGCTCACACATTATGAAGAGATACAGCTCGGTAAATCTCATCTTAGCCAAGGGCATCACCCCTCGCCAGTTAGCACTAGATCAAACCCAGGTTTATTCAGCCTCCCACTAATCCCTCTGCAACAAGAACCACCTGCAGTCTGGAGCCCGGGATTTAGCCAGGATCAGCGTGCAGGTGTCTCTGATTTGATCATCCCTTCGGGAAGGGCTGCGCTGGCAGCCCGAGCACGGAGCAGCCCGGGGAGGGGGAGCCGTGACAGGGGCAGGGGGGAGGGAGGCTGTGCCTGCAGGGGCTGAGAGAGCAGCAAAGTGGGGCTGATGGTTCCCCCCCACGGACACTTCTGAGATGGAAAGAGATGGGGGGAAGAAAGCAAAAAAAAAAAAAAAAAATCTTATTTTCAAGAATTCTCTGGTACTTAAAAGCTTGAGACCCGCAGGGGAAGCTAATAAATTTTAAATAGTTTGGAGAGTTGAGACCAGCAGTTTAACTTTGTGCGGCTGCTGAGTTGTTTTCCAAGTGTATTTAATGAAACCCTTCATTATGTTCAGATAATTATGATCTCTGCGTTCCTGGTGCTGCTGGAGTTCACCATCTGTGCTCACAGGTACCTGCTCCATCCTGGCACAGTGGGAGCCGCCAGGCTCTCATGGGGCTGGGACACATTTCCCAGGCCTGTGGGCTCAGGGACCAGCCCCGGTCATGGCCCACCCTGGCAGACACGTGCTGCAGCCACCAGCCCATGGCAGGAGCACAGCCAGCCCTGACATCTCCCTGTGCCACCCCCAGAGTCCTCGTGGGGTCTGGCTGCTCCTTGGATTTCCCCAATCACTGTCATTTTACAAAATGTGGGAGAACGGAGCGTTGTGGTTGTCAGCAGCAGCTCCTGGGGCTCCCAGCACTCCAGGAGGAGAAATACCAAGTGTCACCTGATCCCTCCCTGGGATGAGGGGGATGATGGGGATGAGGGGGTCTCGTGCTACCTGGTCCTTTGGGGCGAGCAGAGCCCTGATGTCCCTCCTGCCCGTTGCTGCCCTCCAGAGCAGGTGAATGTTCCCAGGAAAGGCTTGGGCTGCCCAGGGTGAGCTGGGCTCTGCACTGGAGGGGTTTGCTCCGACAGCTCCAGCTCCCCGCAGCAGCCTCCAGCCCCATCCTTTGTGGGCGCCCCTCCCTGCCCACCCAGCCCCACTTCCCGGGGGATCCCCAGCCCAGCATCCCTGCTCCAGGCCCTCTGTCCATCCCCATTGTCCTGATCCCCAGGGGTGGATGGCACTGCAGCAGAGCCTGAGCTTTGGGATGGTGCTTGGGGGGCTCAGCCTGGGGGACTCGGCTTGGGAGGGTCAGCCTGGGGGGCTCAGCTTGGGAGGCTCAGCCGGGTGGACTCAGCCTGGGGAGCTCAGCCTGGGAGGAGTGGCAGGGCTCAGCCTGGGGGGGTGGGGGGGGGCTCACCCTGGTGGGACTCAGTTTGGGGGGCTCAGCCTGAGGGGCTCAGCCTGGGGGGGCTCAGCCGGGTGGACTCAGCTTGGGAGGCTCAGCCGGGTGGACTCAGCCTGGGGAGCTCAGCCTGGGGGGAGTGGGGGGGGGCTCACCTGGTGGACTCAGTTTGGGGGGCTCAGCCTGAGGGGCTCAGCCTGGGGGGGCTCAGCCGGGTGGACTCAGCTTGGGAGGCTCAGCCGGGTGGACTCAGCCTGGGGAGCTCAGCCTGGGAGGAGTGGGGGGGCTCAGCCTGGTGGACTCAGTTTGGGGGGCTCAGCCTGGGGGGCTCAGCCGGGTGGACTCAGCTTGGGGGGCTCAGGCTGAGGGGTCTCAGCCCGAGGGTCTCAGTCAGGGGGAGGGTGGAAATCTCAGCCTGAGGGGTCTCAGCCTGAGGGGCTCAGCCTGGGGGGGGCTCAGCCGGGTGGACTCAGCTTGGGGGGCTCAGCCTGGGGGTCTCAGCCCGAAGGTCTCAGCCTGGGGGGTCTCAGCCTGGGGGTCTCAGCCGTGCTGCCCCACAGGGCAGAGCTGCGGGGTCAGAGCCTGCAGCTGTCCCTGCGGACACCGCAGCCCCGCCGGGCCCCGATGGCTCAGCCAGCTCAGCCTCCGGCAGTGGGAGGGTGACTCAGCCCCGGGAGCCGGGGCCATCTGCGGCTCCCCCTGACTCAGGGCCAGCCGCCCACCAGGCTCGGAGCCCGCCCTGGCTGCCAGCCCGCCGGCAAGGGGCTGTTCCACGGAGCCTGGCACAGATGGGGCTGGCTTGCCTCCGCTTGGGGTCCCCCCCGGGCACAGGCGTCGCTGTCCCCCGTGTGCCCCCAGCAGCAGGTGTGAACTGGAAATGAGCTCCCGTGCCAGGCCGGCTGCGTCCGGCGTGTGCCGGGCCGGTGTGGCACGGAGGCGCCGCGGATGCTGGGCTGGCACCGAGCAGTTCTTTGGTGAGTGGCCGCGGCGGGAGCGGGGTAGCCCGGACTGTCCCGTGGGCACAGAAGGAACAGAGCCCTTGGAGATGGAGCCAGGGGAGAGGCCTGAGAAAGGGGCCCTGAGGGGGAGGAGGGTGCCGGGTACCCGGCTCTGCTCTCCCCGCCTGCCAACTGGGAGCTCTTCCCCCACCCACTCTGAAATGTCAGCGAGGATGTTTCCTGCCCAAGTCAGCTCTTCCCCTTGGGGACTGGCCAGCAGGGTCTGTTTTATACCCACTCCCAACAGCTTGGGTGGCTTGGGACTGGGCTGCTGCCTGAGCTGTGCCAAGTTGGCAGCGTGGCCCTGCTCCCCAGCCAGCTTCTCTCCGAGCCCACACCAAGCTCAGCGCCTGCTGGCTCTGGGACTCCAGCTCACCTCGCTGGGCTTTCCTTCCAGAGCGGATCTCCACGGGCAGGGCAGGATAGCAGAGTCTGCTTAGAGAGGAAAAATCCCCCAGATCACCCTGGGACAGGGCAGGAACCTTTCCGTCCAGCCTTGGGAACATCGAACTCCCCGTCCTGTCCCTCGGCTGCCTCCCTTGGGGTGGGGAGTGTGACAGGGATTCGTGTGGGGAGGGATGTCACACACCTGGGCAGCAGGAAGGGAGAGCCAGGGAGGGATGTCAGCACCCCGTGTGCTCCCTGTCCTCCCGATATCCGAGTTCCAGGCTCAGCCGTCCCCCCTCAGCCCCTGTGGGCATCACCCTGCTGCCAGCTGCTCCTCCTGGGTGAAACCTGTCCCTTCCCCGGGGCAGTGCTGGCACACATCCCCTTCTTCCTGGAACCCTCTAGGAATGGGGGATGAACTAACCCAGCCCTCCTTTTCCCCTGCCGGAGTGGGAGCCTGAGGTTGAGGCAGAGCCCAAAGCCTTTGCTCCCTGCCTGCAGCACCCTGGGCATCCCTGGGAGCCCCGCCGGGTGGGCAAGCCCTGGGCCCGCGGGCAGAGCTGCTCCCCTGGGGCTGCCGAGCAGAGCTCCTGCTGCCATGCACGTCACCGGCACCATCGGCCCTGCAGCCCCCGCCGGCTCCGGCTGAGCCCCAGCGAGGGCCGGGCACAGCCCGGGGCACTGGCTCTGCCCGGGGACGCGGGCAGCACGGGGCACCCTGTGGGAAGGGGGGTTTGGGGCACCCTGGTGCTGCTGTGGGTGTCGGGCACAGCAGAGAGTCTGGGGAATGAGGCTGAATGGGAGGAGGAGCTCAGGATTCAGGGATGCTGCACAAGGCAAAGGGACTGGGGGTGTCCGTGCACAAACACGGGCCCAGACATCCGAGAAGGTCCAGGAGGGGAAAAGGAGGGCTGGGTTAGTTCATCCCCCATTCTTAAAGGGCTCCAGGAGAAATGGGATGTGTGCCAGCACTGCCCCGGGGAAGGGACAGGAGGAGCAGCTGGCAGCAGGGTGATGCCCACAGGGGCTGAGGGGGGACAGCTGAGCCTGGAACTCAGATATCGGGAGGACAGAGAGCACACGGGGTGCTGACATCCCTCCTTGGCTCTCCCTTCCTGCTGCCCAGGTGTGTGACATCCCTCCCCACACGAATCCCTCCTGTGTGCTGTAGATCTCCCCACTCCTGGTCTGGGTTGGTAGAGACCTTAAAAATCATCCAGTTCCACGCCCTGCCACGGGCAGGAACACCTTCCACTAGCTCAGGTGGCTCCAAGCCACATCCATATTGTCTTTTTCAAGAGGATTCCCATAGTCAGCGTTCCCAGAAGAGCTCCCCACCTCATGCTGGAGTGTCCTGGTGCTCTGAAATGTGAGGGAGGAGAAGGAGTGGAGATGGGGAAAGATGCTCGTAATGTGTAATGAGGCTTTAATGCTCTCCCTGGCCCCCTCCCAACACATATGGGAGCTGGATGAGCCAATTAAACCAACACCAATTAAATCAGCATCAATCACATCCCGTAAACCAGAGGTGGGGCCCGGGCAGACACCCCCGCTGTGCAGGATGTCAGAGCTGGCCTGAGGGTGACTCCCTTCCAGTTTGGAGTGAGCCAGACCCTGGAGGAACCATCAGGGAGGAGAAAGGGGTGGGTGGTGACCTGGACCAGGAGTTGGGGGGACAGAGGGGACACCAGAGCTCAGGGTCCAGCTGGGACAGGCATCTCTCACTGGAGTCCTTGCACAGGGTCACCTTGAACCCTGGAGGTGACACACCTTGTGCCCTGCTTCCCTGGGCTCAGCCCCAGGGACATCCTGCTGCTCTGGGGGGCTCTGGGTGTAGGGTGGGCTCAGCCTGGCAGGCTGCATGTCTGCCTTTGTCCTTCTGCTCTCATCCCAGCCAGTGCTGAGACACCGGAGCTGCAGCAGCCAACCAACGGGATGGAGAAGGGAGAATTCCCCTTTCCAGCCGTCCCTGCTCTGCTCAAGCTCCTTGCTTTGCTTCGCCCTTTGACCTAGAGCACAGGGAGGTGCCCAAAAGCCCTTAAAAAGGGGCTGTTTGCTGCTCATCCTCACCTTGGCTGGAAGAGTCTTGCCCTGTCCCCCGTGGGGTTCTGTGTCCCCCGTGGGGTTCTGTGTCCCCCTGGGATTCTGTGTCCACCCCTGGGGTTCAGTGTCCACCCGTGGGGTTCTGTGCCCCCCCATAGGGTTTGGTGTCCCCCACGGTGTTCATGTTCCCCGTGGGGTTTGGTGTCCCCTGGGGTTCTGTGTCCTCCACGGGGTTCTGTGTCCCCCTGGGGTTCTGTGTCCCCTGGGTTCAGTATCCTTCACGTGCTTCAGTGTCCCCTGTGAGGTTCTGTGTCCCTCATGGGGTTCTGTGTCCCATTTGGGGTTCTGTGTCCCCCCATGGGGTTCTGTGCCCCCCCCATGGGGTTTGGTGTTCCCCACTGTGTTCATGTCCCTTGTGGGGTTCGGTGTCCCCTGGGGTTCTGTGTCCCCCTGGGGTTCTGTGCCCCTCCATCTGTCCCAGACAGCCCAGGGAGCAGGAGGGCTCGGGGAGGCTGCAGAGCAGGGCTGAGCATAGCTACCTGTGAGTTAAGAGATCCAAACTGCCTTGGAGATGCCCAATGTCAGAGCTGTGCAAATCCAGGTCTGGGGCTCATGAGTGAAGTGGCAACTCTTGACTTAATCCAGACAACTGTCACTGAGCCACAAAGGAACAGGGACTCTAATTAAGTCCCACAGCCCTTTGGGAAGTATCAAGCCAGAAAAACAGTTCGCAGGCTTTAGGCAGGGTGATTTTAAACAAATGAGGAAGTGCCTTAGAAACAGCTTAAGATGAAAGCTACCAAATTAAAATCCTTGCAATCAGTATGGAGGCTACTTATGCAACAACCTCCTGAGGAGGAATTGGAATCCCAGAGATAAAACTCTAAACAAATAAAGAGACAGGAGATGAAGGAAAAAGAAATGAAACTTGGTCAAAAAGTGATGTACAGAGGGCTGCTTGAGCTGCCTTTGAAAAGTGACAGCTGAGCATCACAAAGGGGCAAAACCAATGTCAGCCAAGAGAGGAGTGGGAGGACGGAGAGGGCATCCAGCTCTCCAGGACAGCTCCCAGCTTCCCTGAGCAAGCAGGAATGTGGCTGTGGGTATGGTGAGGCACCTCTGCATCCTTGAGACCTCTGGATGGCTCTGGGCTGGGTTGAACCCAGAGGCCTTGGTCTGGGAGAAGCAGCTCCCAGCAGAGCATCTCCCCCTCCTTGCAGTGCTGGGATATTGTCCTCCCACCTGAGGCCTTGGCAGGGCTGGCAGATCCCATGGGTGCCCTGGGAGGCCAGGACAGCTCCAGCTTTAGGACCCCTGCAAATAAATGCACAGCTTCTCCCCAGTGTGGGGAACAAACACGGTGTGAAACCTGAGCCAGCAGACTGTTCCTAACAGGGCTCCTGTGGGCTGCAGGAGCTGGGGGAAGGAGCTGCAGGGCAGGGGAGAGCCCCAGGCACCAGCCCGGCAGTGCAGGGCAGGGCAGCCCAGGCACATTGGGCACTGCAGGCAGGGCAGCCAGGCACAGGGGCATGCAGCAGGCACCAGCAGCGGCACTGCAGGGCAGGGCAGCCCAGGCACAGCGGGCACTGCAGGGCAGGGGAGCCCAGGCACAGCGGGCACTGCAGGGCAGGGCAGCCAGCACAGGGCAGCAGGGCGGAGCCCAGGCACAGCGGGCACTGCAGGGCAGGGCAGCCCAGGCACAGCGGGCACTGGCAGGGGCATGAGGCAGGCCCAGGCACAGCGGGCACTGCAGGGCAGGGCAGGCCCAGGCACATTGGGCACTGCACATCTGCTGTGCCCCGGGGCCCTTGGCTCTGTTGAGGGGAGAGGGGGCCTTGAGGAACCTGGTGGCTCCAGACGGGCTTTGGTTGTAGAAGAAGTTGGCAGCATCCTCCAGGTCTGGAATGAGGCTTCTCCTGAGCCCCTCAAAGGTACAGGCTGGCCCAGGATGGGCAACTCACCCCCGGGAGATGGCCAGTGCAGCTGTGGGGTCACTGCTGGCACACCGAAGGCAGCTGGGTGAGGCAGAGCTGATGGCACTGGCACTGGGCTTGGCTCTCCAGGGATGCAGAGGCACAGGGATGGCATCAGAACTGCCCAAAGTCACTGTGACCTTGGAGTTCCAATATCTAAGGGGGTCACAAGGAGGCTGGAGCCCTTTTCCCAAGGGCATGGAGTCACAGGGAAAGGGAATGGCCTTAAGCTGAAGGAAGGCAGCATTAGATGGGATATCAGGAAAGAATTCTTCCCTGGGAGGGTGGGCAGGCCCTGGCACAGATGCCCAGAGCAGCTGAGGCTGCCCCTGGATCCCTGGCAGTGTCCAGGCCAGGCTGGACAGGGCTGGGAGCACCTGGGGCAGTGGGAGGGGTCCCTGCCATGGCAGGGGTGGAACGAGCTGACCTTTAAGGTCCTTCCAGCCCAACCAAACCCATCCCACGGTTCTGTGTGACTCCAGCCAGCCCCTGCCCTGCTCCCGGGCTCGCTTTTGCAGCTGCCCTGAGCTCACCGTGTGCTGCCCAGGGGCAGTGCCAGCAGCAGGGAGGGCACGGGGCACACCCGGGCACCGGGCACACGGCAGAGCGGGCACAGCACGGGCGCTGCTCGGGATCACCGTCCTGGCTGTGCCCACCTGCGGGCCCCGCAGCCCTGGGAGCGGGGCTGGCAGCGGTGGGAGCGGGGTTGGAGCGATGGGAGAGGGGCTGGAGCGATGGGAGAGGGCCGGAGAGATGGGAGCGGGGCCGGGGAGATGGGAGAGGGGCTGGAGCGATGGGAGAGGGGCCGAGAGATGGAAGGGGCTGGCAGCCATGGGAGCGGGGCTGGAGCATGGAAGGGGAGCGATGGGCGGGCCGGAGCGATGGGAGGGGCGGAGGATGGGAGAGGGGCTGGCAGCGATGGGAGCGGGGCGGAGCGATGGGAGAGGGGCTGGCAGCGATGGGAGCGGGGCTGGAGCGATGGGAGAGGGGCTGGGGCGATGGGAGCGGGGCAGGAGCGATGGGAGCGGGGCAGGAGCGATGGGAGCGGGGCTGGAGCGATGGGAGCGGGGCCGGAGCGATGGGAGAGGGGCTGGGGCGATGGGAGCGGGCTGGAGCGATGGGAAGGGCGTGGGCATGGGAACGGAGCGTGGGCTGTCCCTCTCCGGTCCCTTGGCCAGCAGCAGCAGCAGCGAGGTGGCGATGGCCGACCCCCGCTCCCGCTGGGGCAGGGCGGGCTCCGCAGCGCCCTGGCTTCAAATCCGACTGGAACAAGCTTGGGAAATTCGAAGGACGGGAGGGGGAGGGAGGGCTAAAATAAGATAAATAAAACCAAGTAAAAATAAACCCCAAACCATCCGTTCTTCTTTGATTCTCCCTCCTTTTTTTTTTTTTTTCCCCTGTTTTTCTTTTTTTTTTTTTTCTTCCACGCCAAGATTACTAATTGTCTAAGCATCTCAATTTGCTGGTTTCACTTAATCACAGACACTTTGGAGATTATCAGCCTTCCCCACATGTTCGGTACCTTGTTTCCAAACTACAAGACCCACGGGGAGCAGGCAGCGAGCGCCTGCAGGAGCGACAGCCGCGACGCGCGGCCGCTTCCCCCGCGTCCCTCCGGCTGCGCTGTCAGAGCTTGATTTGCCTCTGAAAGCGCCGCGTATTCCCCCAAAGTTCCCGAGCACGGGGGCCGTGAGGAACGGCGAGGTGGGGGCTGGGGGCACCGTTGTCAGCTCCTGGCAGCTCCCAGCCTTTGATTTGCACAAAAGAAAGGAGGGAGGTGGGGGGAGGGAATGGATATGATTTATTCAGCAAGTTCCTAACCGGTTTTTTTTTTCTTTTTCTTTTTTTTGGTGGTGATTTTTTTTTTTTTTTTCCCTTCTTCTTTTCCAGAGGCTGTGAAATAACTGAAGCCGACGGAAAGGTGAAGTGCTGGGAGAGATGAAGGAGGCGCGTTTGAAGGCATTTTCTTCCTTTTTGTCACATCTCACTGCAAAGCTTTTAATTCCTGGAGCTCAGTTCCTTCCTGGAAAGTCTGAGGCAGAGGGGGGTGGGCTCGCTGCGGGCAGCGGGGTCCTGCTGGCTGGCACAGGGGCAGGCAGGGAAGGAAGGAGGAGGTCCCGGTGCTGGGAGGTGTTGGTTGTTTTCTGTCCCATCACCATCTGTCGGTCCCTCGCTGCCCTGGTGCCCACCCGGGGCCAGGGGGGCTCTGCTGCAGGTGCTGGGGGCCAGCTCTGCCCTAAGCCCATCACCACGAGAGTCGCAGAGCCACAGAATGAAGGATTTAAGGCTGGAAAAGATCTCTGAGTTCATTAAGTCCATCTTGAAACCAAATCCCACCACGTCGCTAAGCCACATCACAAAATGCCGTGGCTGTTCATTTTTTGAACACTTCCAGGGAGAGGGGGCTGCACCACTGCCCTGGGCAGCTGAGACAGGGCTTGACCACCCTTTCTTGAAGAAATTTCCCGATATCCAGCCCTCCCCTGGCCCAGCCTGAGGCCGTTCCCTCTGCTCCTGTCCCTGCCAATGTCCCACTGACCCCTGTCCCCAAGTGACACATCCCCATGGCCCTAAAATCCCTCCAGGAATGGTGATTCCATCCCTGCCCTGGCACCTGACAACCCTTCCCAGGAAGGAAATTTCCCAGTCTTCAACCCAAACCTGCCGTGCCCAGCCTGAGGCCGTTCCCTCTGCTCCTGTCCCTGTCCCTGTTCCCAGAGCCCGACCCCCCCGGCTGTGCCCTCCTGACAGGAGCTGTGCAGAGCCAGAAGGGCCCCTGAGCCTCCTGTGCTCCAGGCTGAGCCCCTGCCCAGCTCCCTGAGCCCTGCTGGGGCTCCAGACCCTGCCCAGCTCCCTGAGCCCCTGCTGGGGCTCCAGCCCCTGCCCAGCTCCCTGAGCCCCGCTGGGGCTCCAGACCCTGCCCAGCTCCCTGAGCCCTGCTGGGCTCCAGACCCTGCCCAGCTCCCTCAGCCCTGCTGGGGCTCCAGACCCTGCCCAGCTCCCTGAGCCCTGCTGGGGCTCCAGACCCTGCCCAGCTCCCTGAGCCCTGCTGGGGCTCCAGACCCTGCCCAGCTCCCTGAGCCCTGCTGGGGCTCCAGACCCTGCCCAGCTCCCTGAGCCCTGCTGGGGCTCCAGACCTTGCCCAGCTCCCTGAGCCCCGCTGGGGCTCCAGACCCTGCCCAGCTCCCTGAGCCCTGCTGGGGCTCCAGACCCTGCCCAGCTCCCTCAGCCCTGCTGGGGCTCCAGCCCCCGCCCAGCTCCCTGAGCCCTGCTGGGGCTCCAGACCCTGCCCAGCTCCCTGAGCCCTGCTGGGGCTCCAGACCCTGCCCAGCTCCCTGAACCCTGCTGGGGCTCCAGACCCTGCCCAGCTCCATTCCCTCCGTTCCTGGACTCACTCCACCCCCTCCATGTCCCTCGTGTCCTGAGGGGCCCAGAACTGACCCTGGGGCTGGGGGTGCCATGCCAAGACCCAGGACCTGCCCAGGATGGACTGAGCCAAGCAGAGTCAGCTCTGCTCTAGTGCCAGCAGAGGAACATGTGAGCAGCAGAGGACAGAATCCACTCTGACAGCACCAGGACAGGCAGAGGGAAGCAGGGCATGTGCCCAGCACTGCAGGTGCCAGGGCAGGACCCTGGGTGATGTGTTCTGGGGACCCTGCTTGAGCAGGGAGGTTGGACTGGAAGGTCTCCAGAGGGCCTTCCAAGCTGACCCAGTCTGTGATTCAGAGACTCACAGAGTTACAGAGTGATTTGGGTTGGGAGCGACCTTAGAGCCCATCCAGTGCCACCCCAGGGACCCCTCCCACTGTCCCAGGCTGCTCCAAACCCTGTCCAGCCTGGCCTGGGGCACTGCCAGGGGTCCAGGGGCAGCCACAGCTGCTCTGGGCACCTGTGCCAGGGCCTCAGCACCCTCTGAGGGGTCCCTCTGTGGCCCCATGGCTGGGGTGGGTCATTTCCTGTGCCCCTTTAGAGCTTTAGGACATCAGCATGTTCTGCTCGGTAGAGGAAGGCTAACAAGAATCATCCAGCAGCATTTATGATATGAAAAAGCATCTGAAATCAAATGTAGTTGTTTGCAGGGGAAAAATCATCTGGTTTGGTTTTTTTTTTAAGGAAAAATTATGATTGGAACCTTGACTTTGTACTCCATTTGTCTGCTTTGGGAGAGCTGTGCTCCCTGCCAGTCCAATTGCATTTGTCTTTTCTAAATAACAGAAACCACAGAACAGCCCCAGGAGCAGGGACACCCGAGGGAAGCACGAGGAAAAGACAGAACAGGCTCCAGCAAACCCAGCACAGCTTCCCTGGGGGCAGAGGGGCCTTTGGGGCCCTGCCCTCCCCAGCCACCCCAGGGATCTCCTCTGGCTCTTCCTGGCATGGGTTCCCCAGGAACCAGGGGGTTCCACAGAGCAGGAGCCGTGGTTGGGGTAAGCAGCTGCCAACAGCTCAAAAAGTCGCATTTCCAACATTTCTGCTCTGCTTAGAAACCAAGAGAGGATTGTGTTCAAAGGTCTGATTTACAGCCCAGTCCCTTGGTACTGCCCACACACTGCCAGGAGCTTTCCTGTAACCTGGATCTGAAATCCCATCCATTTCCTTGGGAATACTCTGACATGACCCGTGACTTTTTATTTTTTAAACTCAAACAACCAAAGGCCATTCCCCTGTTTATCTCCTGGCCCTTCCTCTCTGCAGCTCTTCTGCACCACCACCAAAATCATCTGCATGGTTGAGCTTTGGTCCTGCAGGAAGAAGCTCCCTGTGCACGATTCATTGAAGGCTTTTATTTTTCTTTCTTTTTTTTTTTTTATTTATTTCCCATTTGCAAGTTGCTGAGAAGCTGATCCTGATTTCTGCAAATGAATTTGTTATCTGCAAGTGTTCACTGAATAGTTTATGCAAACAAATTCCAGCCCATAGGGTGTTTGCAAACTGTTCATTTCATGGTATGTGATTAGTAGAAATGGTCAGAAAATGGGTGCAAAACAATTTTTACGAGCTGTCCTCAACATCTAGGCTCTTCATTCCTCCCCTTCCATCACTGGCTTCTTTTTTTTACTGGAATTAGAAAAATATCAACCAGCACATGATGAGTTGAACTTCTCATGCTTTGTTTCCAGCTAAAAGCTCTAAAAGGAGAGCAGTGGTTGCTCGGGAAAAGGGCAGACACAGAATCAGAGAATCACAGATTGGTTTGGGTCGGGAGTTTTAAAGAACATCTCCTCCCACCCCCAGCCACACCTTCCACTGTCCCAGGCTGCTCCAAGCCCCCTCCAACCTGGCTTGGGACAATTCCAGGGATGGGGAATCCACATCCTCTTTGGCAGAGGAGTGGAGCCTTATGAGGTTATAGGGAAAAGAATTTTCCTTCAGGAGGAGACAGAACTCATCCTCAGGGATCCCTCATCATCCAGGACCCGTTCCTGGTGCCGGGTCTGTGGTGTGTCTGGTCTCCAAGGCTGAGACCAGGACTCTCTCCCATGCCCAGCACTGTTCCTCACTCACCAAAGCTGCACCTGCACCACCCTGGGCACCCCTTGCCACTGATTTGCCTGAAATCCCACAGGGGATGGTTGCCCAGAGAAGCCATGGCTGGAAAATATCCAAGGCCAGGCAGGATGGGGCTTGGTTAGATCTGGTCCAGTGGAAGGTGTCCCTGCCCATGAAGGTCCCTCCTAACCCAAGCCATTCCTTGATTCCATGAATCACCGTGCCACCCCTGGAGCTGCAGCATCCCTCCCATTGCAGGTCCACCCCGGGCTGGGAATGGGACAAAAAGCTGGTCCTGAGTGTCCTGACAGCAACGGGGCAGAGGGAAAAACCCGCAGGAGCCCCGTGCAGAGAGCTGAACACAGCCCGACCCTGCCCAGCCCCGGTGCCTGGGGCTCACGGGGGGCTCTGGGGTGGCACTGGAGCTCGGAGCAGTCGGAGGCTCCCGGTGGGTTTTCCAGCACCGACAGAAAATGGTGCCCAGAAGATTTATTCATTTAACGCATCTGGTAATTACATTTCGGCAGGTGGTGTGTGGGGCCTGGATTCCTTCCATGCACACCAGGCTCGGGAAGGCTCCAGTCCCACGTTTGATAAATCTCAGAATAGAATAAATAAATAAAATCAACAGTCCCCAGCTGCGAGTGCGTTGGAGGCACATCCTCTCCCCGTGCCACGCTCTGCTCGCCGGCTGGGTCCACTGCCCTCCCCAGGATCCGTAGCGGACCGAAGCCCCTCTCCAGGGATCCCGGAGTGGGTCGGGCATGCCCGCTCCTCCCAGGGATCCCTGTGGAGAGGCTCCTCCCAGGATCCCGTGAATCATGCAACCCGCTCCTCCCAGGGATCCCGTGAGCTGGGATCGGCAATGCCCGCTCCTCCCAGGGATCCCCTGAGCTGGGATCCGGCACTGCCCGCTCCTCCCAGGGATCCCGTGAGCTGGGATCCGGCAATGCCCGCTCCTCCCGGGATCCACTGAGCTGGGATCGGGCACTGCCCGCTCCTCCCAGGGATCCCTGAGCTGGGATCCGGCAATGCCCGCTCCTCCCAGGGATCCCCTGAGCTGGGATCGGGCACTGCCCGCTCCTCCCGGGATCCCTGAGCTGGGATCGGCAATGCCCGCTCCTCCCAGGGATCCCCTGAGCTGGGATCCGGCACTGCCCGCTCCTCCCAGGGATCCCGTGAGCTGGGATCCGGCAATGCCCGCTCCTCCCGTGGGGATCCACTGAGCTGGGATCGGGCACTGCCCGCTCCTCCCAGGGATCCACTGAGCTGGGATCCGGCAATGCCCGCTCCTCCCAGGGATCCCCTGAGCTGGGATCGGGCACTGCCCGCTCCTCCCGGGGATCCCCTGAGCTGGGATCCGGCACTGCCCGCTCCTCCCAGGGATCCCCTGAGCTGGGATCCAGCACTGCCCGCTCCTCCCGGGGATCCTCCAGCTGGGATCCGGCACTGCCCGCTCCTCCCGGGGCTGGGATCCAGCACTGCCCGCTCCTCCCGGGGATCCTCCAGCTGGGATCCAGCACTTCCCGGGCACGGGATTCTCCCTGCTCACACGGGATGGGGATGCAGAGTCAGCGTGGGTGGAGCGGGGCCGGGGCCAGATCTCCTCCCGGAGTTATGGCTCTGGCAGGGATGGGGACAGCACAAGGCAGCCGGGGAAAGCACAGGCAGGCAGCCAGGACAAGAGAGAGCCGGTGGATGGAAAATCCAGAGTTTCAGAAGGGTAGGATGAGCCGGGAATTAGCGGTGAGAAAGGGGATGGCCCATGGAACAGTGTGGCAGAGGAACACATGGGGCAGGAGGCTGCAGGGGGTGGGCGGACCTGGAAATGCTCAAGACATGAGCTGATGTGTCCCCTCAGGTCATGGGTTTGTGGGCACGGGGGTATCTGGAGGAACGCTGGACTCGCTGATCCCGATTGCCTTCACAATTCCGCGGTGCTGGGAGCTTGGAGGGGACAGCTCCAGAGCCGGGCTGGGCACAGCCCAGGGCCTGGGGCACGGCTGGGACACAGGGCACACGGGCCAAGCCCCGTGGGGCACTCCCCGGGATCCCCTGAGGTGTCCCCACGGATGGGGTGGTACTGCTGGGCAGGACAGGGTGTGGGGGTCCTGGAGCAGCTCCTGTGAGGGGCAGGGCTGAGGGTGAGGACAGCTGGGCCACAGCTTCCTCTCCAAGGGATCTCAGAGTTTCCAGGCTGTCCCAGCAGTGCCAGGGCGTGGGCACTTCCCCCGTGACGGAGGATGCTGTAAGCACAGCTGGATGTGGAAGCACAGCTGGCTGCTCACACCCAGCCCAGCACACAGGAGACAGCCTGGCCTGGCGTGTAGGGGATCTGCAGGGACCCTCAGCCCGAGCCCCCTGCCTGTGCCAGAGGGTCTCTGGGGGGATCTGGGGGTATCCTGAGGCAAAATCCCACGGCAGGAGCCCCTGGAGGGCACCACATCCCCCAGCACCCGGCAAGGCGCCGGCACAAAGACTGCGGCTGGATTTTATTTTTATACTTCACCTCCCTGCCCCCTTTGTAGAAATGACATAATTATGGGGATTTAATGTTCCACTGCTAAATTTCTTCATTTTTCAGGATAATTTCCACTATTTCATCAAGGAATAATTAATTGCATTGTCTTTAATCAGTTGTTTTACAAATCCAGCAGCGCAAGAAATTTTCATAGCCAGACAATGCAGGCAGCTGCTCTTCCCTTCTGGGTGTATTAATGAAGTGAAAGAGCTCGAGCTGAGGAAAACAAAAAAAATCGGCTGGCAAAAAAGAAATCTATTGACAGAGAGATTGAAAAGATGACAGTGTAATCCCTTAATGTGTGTGCTGGGGAGGCAGAGGGGAGCAATGGAGCCCAGGTGTCAGGGCAGGGGGAATTGGGCTGCTGGGGCTCAGGGTCTCAAAGTTTCTCCTCTCTCCTTCCAGGTCTCGGGGGGCAAAACAGGGGTATCAGCACAAACACTGTGTTATAACAAAATCTGTGTGCATAACAAATCACAGAGTCATGGGATCACAGAATTCCACCATGGTTTGGATGGAAATGACCTCAAAGCTCATCTGGTTCCAACCCCCTGCCATGGGAAGAGACAACTTTCACTATCCCAGAGTGCTCAGGACGCCCAGCAACTTCACCAACATTTCCAGGGATGGCAAAGTGTCTGAAAACGTCTGGAAGTGAGAAGATGTTCATGTGCAAATGTGCAGATGTTTATAAAAGAGCCAAAATTGGATTTTAAAAAGCCATCTGAAAGCAAAACAGAAGCCCCCCCCCGCCCTGGGGCAGGGGATGTGATGGATGTGGAGTCAGAACTCCAGCCTGGCTTTCCTCTTCTCTCAGCCCCCTCCCTCTGTGTTTCCCAGCCAGATTTACCCCTCCAGGGCACAGACTGGAGATCCCGGGGGTGCTGTGGCAGCAAGCCCAAAGCTGTCCCCAAAGGCCCCTGCTCTGGCTTCTCTGGGGGTCCCATCTGTGCCCCACTGCCCTGGGGTTCCCAGCCTGGCTCTGGCCTCTCCTGCCTGCCCTGGGTGGATCCAGGCAGCCCTGCCCTGCTCAGAGCCAGAAGGCAAAGAGAGGAAGCAGAGAAGTGATGAGACACCCCAGATCTCCCCCAGGTCAGAGGGAGTGAGAATAGAATCCCAGAATGGTTTGGGTTGGAAAGGACCTTAAAAATCTTCCAATTCCAAACCCCCACATCCACCTTCTGAACATTTCCAGGGATTCCAAATCCACCCCTGCCCCGGGCAGCCTGTGCCACTGCCTGGAGGAGTGAATCTGTGAGACAGAGAAGAGTCCCCAGCCAGGGAAGTGTGCTCTGATCCCCTGGAGGGCTCAGCCAGGCACCCACGGGTGGGTCCCAGCCCCGGGAGGGGAGGAGGTGCCCTGGCACAGGGTGGTTGGGGGACAGCAGCCTGCTAGAGCTCTGTCAGCTCTCCTCGACCGTGACACATACACAGCTGCACTTTGCAGGTAGATCTGGAGCTGCCAGGCCAGATCCAAGTGCTGGAGCTTGGCATGGGCCCCCTCTGGGAGGGGTGAGCCTCCACTCAGCCCTGTGGCACTGGGCCATGGGCAGAGCTCAGCAGGGACTGCCCCTTCGTGTTCCACCATCTGCCAAGAGATGGAGAAGGTTAATCCCAGAGGCTGAGATGGAAAATGCTCCCTGGGACCTGCGTGGATGGCGAGGTCCACAAAGACCAGCAGATCCCCATCCCTGGAAGTGCCCAAGGCCAGGCTAGATGGGGCTTGGAGCAGCCTGGGATAGTAGAAGGTGTCCCTGCCTGTGGCAGGGGGGCTCTGGATGAGGTTTAAGGTCCCTTCCCACCCAGCCCAGCCTAGGACTTTCCAATTCTGTTTGTGTGTCAGGGAGAGCAGGCACAGCACTGTGGGCTGTGAGTGCTGTGGCTCTCTGCTGGCTTGCAGCACATCTGTTTGCAGCTCTGTGACAGAACAGGAGCCGGGCTGGTGAGGTTTTCCCTCGGTATCTGTTGCAATCAGGTGTCTCAGGGTTTCCCTTGGAGGCCTCAGTGCCAGCTGAAAAGCAGCCGGTGTGGGGAAGGAGGGCCTTGTTCCTACAAGCAGGGCCATTGTCAGGCTCTGCAGGGACACGAGAGTCACACGGGCAGGGGCTGGGGCCACCTCCCCTCCCTCGGCAGCCAGAGACAAGCAGCTGCACCGGAGATAAGAGCAAGATAAGGACCCCCTTCTATCCCTCATGCCCTTGCTCAGGTGGAGGAGGAATAAGCCAGGGATTTAATCCTGCTTATCTGGGAGGGCTGGGAGAGGCTGGCTGGCTCTGCAGCAGCCCTGCAGAGAAGAGAGCAGCCCAGCAGAGAGGCAGCAGGGCTGTCCTCGCCCAGCCCCGTGTGTGAGAGCTGTGGGGACAGGGGAGGTGCAGAGGGAACAGAGAGCAGGCACACAGCCGAGGCCAGCCCAGCCTGGAGCTGCTGCAATCAGGCAAACTGAGCTGCCTGGGTGTGGATGGGGAGGGATGGAGGATGTGCCACGGCTCTGAGCAGCAGGAGCTGGATGCCAACAGGGAGTGGTAAAAGCCAGGGAGTCACCCCAGGTGTGCCCACCACCTGCACATTGTGCCATGTGGGCTCCCTGGCACGACAGAAAGGCCGAAGTTGCACTCACCCCCTGCCCAGGAGGACTGAATTCCTAATTCCCATCATGAATATGCACAGTAAGTACCAGAGCTCTCCAATCCAGCCCTGGCAGCACAGCCATGTGATTTAACGTGACTAATCACCCCGTGCCCAGCACACAGCCCACACTAAATACCCACAGGATCCACAGAGTTAAATTATTTGAAGGAAAACGCAGCTCTCACATAATTTCCCGTAACAATCAGTGCAATCTCAGGCAGCCTGCAAATATTCTGTGCATGGAGAGGAGCTGCTTCTCTCTGGGGAGCTCCCTGCCCTGCTCTCCGAGAGCCGCCTCCTTCAGCAACACCTCCAACAGGTTTCTGTGTGAGCAGTGTGGTCTTCGTTATCAAACTGCTTTACACAGTTATCACCCCAAACTCCTCTGCAGCGTAAACATATCATTCCTGGGAGAAGCTGTCAGGGGAGGGCCGGGCTGCAGCCTGCAATTAAAGCCCCAAACAATACAGCCCAATAAATCACCGGCGCTGAGGCCGGTCAGTGTCGCCAAGCATGGAGTGAGGATCTTAATTACATTTAGACCAAACAAGTGGTAGATTATTTATGGGATACTGTAAGTGCCTGACAATGGGTAGAAAGTCATTCCACACGCATCCCTGGGCATTTCGGAGTCCGGGTGAAGAGGTAGGGAAAGAGAGGGAAAGAAGTAGAGCCAATATTCATCACCGAGCAAAATTGGAAGGGAAAGAGCTGTTGCTTTAAATAAGACCCAATTGCATCATCAATTTAAAAGCAATAGCAGCAGCTCCTGGAGAAAGCAGCAGCTGCCACAGGTGGCCAAACAGCTGGAGAGCTGCCAGCACCCACGGAGCCACCAGGAGCCCGGTGCTGTGTCACGCTGTGGCTCAGCTTCAGCCCTGGTGCTCAACACCCTGCCCTGCAGAGAACCCTGCTGCCCCCAGGGGCTGCGTGGGACCAGGTGGGATCTGTTCCATGCATTATCCATCGTGCCCAGGAGCCTGCAGCTGGACCTCAGCACGTTCAGATGTGGCCAGGACTAAAGGATGCAAGCTGGCTGGGAAAGCTCAAGGATCAGCCATGTGAATCAGCCTCCAGCCACCACCCCAGGACTCCTGGGTCCTGCAGAGCAGTGCTGTGCTTGAGGCCCAGCTTGGTGCCTCTTACCAGTCCAGTGACCTTAAAAAGCAGAAGCTCCTCCTTGCTCAAGGTGATGGTTTCAGAGAGGTGCTTGTCCCCATGCTGTTTAGAGACAGGAATCCTTCTGGCAAAACTGTTTACTCACAGGAGTTTTCTCCAGGGAAAGATCCTGAAACATGGGTGGGTCTGTCCCACTGCCCTGGGCTGAAACAGCCTCCTAAAGCTGTTAGAGGATCAGGACTGCTGGCTGTGGCTGGACTACAGACCTGCAGTCCCTGGAACACTGGGCTGGGGTGCCAGGGGATTCCCATCCATGTTAGTAAATCCCACAGTCTGTGGATGAACTAACAATATGGAGTCACAGCACTGCAGAATATCAGAATGGGAAGGGACCCACAGGAATCATGGATTCCAGCCCCTGTCCCTGCCCAGACCCCCCAAAATCCCCCCTGTGCATCCCTGGGTGCTGCCCAAAGGCTCCTGGAGCTCTGGCAGCCTCGGGGCCGTGCCCATTCCCTGGGCAGCCTGGGCAGTGCCAGCACCCTCTGGGGGAAGAACCTTTCCCTGAGCTCCAGCCTCAGCCTGCCCTGATCCAGCTCCAGAACCTTTCCCTGAGCTCCAGCCTGAGCCTGCCCTGATCCAGCTCCAGAACCTTTCCCTCAGCTCCAGCCTGAGCCTGCCCTGATCCAGCTCCAGAACCTTTCCCTGAGCTCCAGCCTCAGCCTGCCCTGATCCAGCTCCAGAACCTTTCCCTGAGCTCCAGCCTGAGCCTGCCCTGGCCCAGCTCCAGAACCTTTCCCTGAGCTCCAGCCTGAGCCTGCCCTGATCCAGCTCCAGAACCTTTCCTGAGCTCCAGCCTGAGCCTGCCCTGATCCAGCTCCAGAACCTTTCCCTGAGCTCCAGCCTGAGCCTGCCCTGATCCAGCTCCAGAACCTTTCCCTGAGCTCCAGCCTGAGCCTGCCCTGGCCCAGCTCCTGCCCTGCCCTGGGGCTGCCCCTGGCCCAGAGCTCGGAGCTGCCCCTCCTCTGCCCCTCAGGAGGGGCTGCAGCTCCCTGGGCTCTGCTCCAGGATGGACACCCTGGGCCATTCCTGGGTCTCCTCGTGTGCCCTGGTGCCACCAGGCTGGTGGGTGCAGTACTGGTTCCCCTGGGCCTCAGGGAAGGGCTTGAGCAGGAGGGCTGTGGAAGCACAGAAGGGCTCCAGGGCAAGATGCTCTGACAGCAGACAGCTCACCCCGACCACAGTGAGCTGTGAGAGCCCTGGGGCACTCAGGCCACTGCTGGAACTCGAACATTGTCAACATCAGGACCGTGGCTCCTGCTCACACCAGGGGGACGCTGCCTCCTGCCCCCCCAGCAAACCTCAGGCTGTGACTTTGCCGTGCCCGTCCCCAGCCCTGGCTGCCCTCAGTGCCCAGCCCCTGTCTCACTGTTGTCCCTGCTGTGTCTGCCTGCTCAGCCCAGGGCCATGGCACAGCCAGGGCTGCTTGTATCCCTGCTCTGGGCACAGACCCTCCCTCCTTGGGCTCAGACCCTCCTCCACAGCCTAGGGCAGGCTGGGGTCAGTGTTCAGACAGGCACTGATGTCTAGACAGCATCAGGGGGTAGCTGTGGGGTGTCCTTGAGCCCATGGCTGGCCAAAGTAGGTCAGATGAGTCTGTTCTACCAGCAGCTGTTTATTGCTTCTGCGACTCTGGTGTGGGACAGTAGCAGAGCTGTGCTGCTGCTGAGCTGCCTGGAATCAGGCAAGGTGATCACACCTCCAGCAGCCTCTGGTCCTGCAGGCAGTTTGGCCTCCTGTCCAATCCCCTCTGTGTCTGAGTGCTCAGGAGTGGCCTCAGGGTTTGCCAGGTCCCTTTCACAGTAGCTGCTAGCTCAGGAGAAATTCCAGGCAGCAAGTCTGGGTTTCTTTCAGGACACCCTGAGGCTCTGGCCCAGCCTTTCAGGCCAAGAAGTGTGGCATGGGCAGTGCCACCCCTGCCTGCACTTCCAAGGACCACGTGCATCAATGACACTGCCATTAAATAAGGGACAACCCCCACGTGTGTGCATCTTTACAGTCACATTTTGACCCAGCAGCACCAAATGTTTTCCTTCCTCTGTGCCATGGGTATGGAGCCAGCCCAGCCTCCTGCCAGCACCTGCGGATGGGGAAGAGGCTGTGCTGTCTGCAGAGAGCTGAGACAGGATTGTTCCCATTCCCAGGTCCGGGAAAAGCTGTGAGCAGGGCCAGGACGGCGGGGGCTAATGGAGGCAGATGACACAAGCCCTAATTGCCCGGCAGACTGATTGATCAAGCTGACAAGCCCAGCTGATCTCAGGCACGGGTCCAAGGCCGCACCACAGCACGAGGTGCCCAAGGCTCCTGATTGATGCCAAGGTCACGGCAAGGCACAGCGAGGGGGAGGAACAGGATCCCGCTCCCCTCTGCGGGCTCCTCACCAGTGCTGGCCACCAGCAGCCACTGGGACCCCTGTCCGGGCCAGTCCCTGCCCAGAGCCAGCCAGGCACGGGGATGTCCCAGTGTCCTCGCACGCTGGACGCCTCTCACAGGGTGCAAACCACTTGGAGGAATTGGGAGTTAATGCTCTCCCCCCCTCTATCCCCCGTTCCTGTCTCAGCAGCCGACAGGCAGTAAAAGACCCTTCGCAGTTGTCAAGGCAACGCCGTATCACGAAGACGGAGCCGTGAAGTGGCAGCAGCCGAGGGCTCTGCTCTCCCTCTCCCCTGCTCTCCATCCCCGGCGCTTCCCTCCCGGGGCCGCGCTGCCGCCGGTGCTGCTGTGCGGGTGGGCTCAGCCCCGGCCCCTCGCTTGCCCAGGGGGCCGCCGGGGATGCGGGACAGCCCCACGGCCCCTGCCCCGCTGCCCCAGCTCTGCTCCACGGCCCCCGCTGGCTGGGACCCCGCACCGGCCGCCTGCCTGCCCCCAAGGCACCCACAGTGCTGAACGAGACCCCAGCAGAGACGGTCCGTGGGGGTCCGTGGGGGGCTGTCTGCATGCCGTGGGGTCTGCAGGTCCACAGGGAGCCCTGCGGTGTCCGTGCTGGGCTCTGCCTCAGGCAGAGGTGAACTCAGCAGGAGCCACCTCCCTGCAGCTCCCCCCTTTCCCAGCCTGTGGAAGGGATCCCGTACTCGGTCCTTGTGGGGACATCTGACAGAAGGAGAGGCAACTCTCTCCATCCCCAGTGCAGCTAAGAGCATCCCTTCTCTGGGGGGAACCACCACAACTCCTGGGCACGCTGAAACGGGTGGGGATGAGCTTTTGCAGGTGTCTCCTACAGGTCAGGCTGCCCACAGAGACCAACGAAATCTGAAATAAGGAGCGTTTCCCTTAGCCGCAGCCCTCCTGGAAGGAGGAGCTGGAAATGCTGGGTGCATCTGGGGATGAGCAGGGAGAGGAGGAGCATTCCGTGGATGGAGAGGTGTGGATGGGCTGGTGCCAGGGACTCTGGAGGATACACCCGATGCAGAGCTCCCCACATGTCTTTGTCAAATCCCAAAACAGCATCACAGCCCGGGAGGCCTGGGAGCCATCCATCACCTCTGAGCCCCGGTGTTGGCACTGCTGAGGGTTCACTTATGGACTGGGAGCCCCTGCCAGGTCTCTGCTCTGGGTGGGGGGCTGTAGGGCCAGCCCCGTGCTGAGAAGAGAATCAGGAGGATCATTCCCATGGGAGAATGGGGTTTGGAGCAGGGCAGGGCAGTCACAGACCATGGAGATGAGTGGGGGCCATGAGCCCCTGACTCAGGCCAGGTGCCCAGTGCTCCCACCTGCCCGGCTCCCCACATCACCCTGTGAGTCCCCAGAGCAAGGGGCTGGACAGGACCCGTGAGTGTGGCCGGGCTCAGCACAGGGGCTGTGGGAGCAGATGCTCATCCTCGATCCATTTGGCATTTCCTGTTGCTCTCGACTCCAGGGAAATGACTGCTCTGCTCAGAGGGATCTATAAATAGACACTGCCCACGAACCTGCGCTCCCTGGGGCCAGGACGTGGCAGGAGCTCCGTGATTGCTGCCACAGCTGCCACCCGGCCCCCGCCAGGGCCAGCACTCCCTGCCAGGCCCCCTGCCCTCCCAGCCTTCCTCTGCCTTGCAGGAGGCAAGGACACCAGGGAAATTCATTTTTTCCTCAGGTGGGCAGTGCCTGGGCAGGTCTGGCAGAGAGGATGAGAGACAGGATCTCTTTGTGGTGCACAGGCACTCTGGGGTGGCATTGCCCTTGGTGTCACATCACTGCTGGCTGAAGCGCCCTCCCCAGGGAGTGCTTTGGGCTGGGGGCCATCTGTGCATCTCTGTGCCCACAGACAAACTGTGGCACTCACTAAGGGCTCCCCACTTTTGTCCTCAGCAGGTCCTGGCAGAGCTGTCCCCACTGTGCCCTCCTTGGGCTGGGGAGCCACATCCCTGGGGACAGAGTCCCTGGCAGGGACAGCCATGGACATCTCCCCACTTGTCACTGTCCCGTTTGGGATGGGCAGTGACAGGCAGCCTGAGGAACGGGCACTGCTGTGCCTGGGCTAACACCATCCCCAGAAAGGGCTGGTCCAGGAGCTTTCCACAGCTCTGCAATCCCAAAACTAAAAATTACAAGCCAGGGGAATTGGAAAGGAGCTAGAGAGAATGCCAGTCAAGATCTGAGCTCTTAAACCACTTGGACTCAGACTGAGAAAGGATTTAAGTCCACAGCAGCAGTCAGCCTGCAGCGTGCCCTTGGTGAAGCTCTCCACAGTCATGATCCCAGTACATCCCTCTGCTCCTGGAGAGCTGCTGTTCCCCAGAACATCCCTCTGATCCCAGAGAGCTGCTGCTGCCCCAGTACATCCCTCTGCTCCTGGAGAGCTGCTGTTCCCCAGCACATCCCTCTGATCCCAGAGAGCTGCTGCTGCCCCAGTACATCCCTCTGCTCCTGGAGAGCTACTGCTGCCCCAGCATGTGTGCTCCCCCCCAGACTGCCAACAGCCTGCCCGGGGCCTGGAGGAAACGCTGGGAGGTGACACCTTCCCCCCGAGGGATCATCTGTGCACAGTAACCACAGCTGGGGCCGTGGTGGCTGTGCCTCCCCACGGATTTCACAGACCAGTCAAAATCAGTCCCAGGCAGCGCTGGGATCAAAGCCAGGCTTTTTGCCATGGGAAATGACAGCAGCCAGGAGGAACCCAGAAGCAGCCACACTCTGGGGACTCTCTGGCATGTGGGATGCAGGTCCAGGGACTGGTGAGCACTGGGCTGTCCATCCCTCCCGAGGCCTCAGGGAGAAGCTTTCCCCTGCCACCCTTCAGCTCTGGGGGCACATTTGGACGAGGCTTCCCAGGGATGCCCCCGGGGTGTCCCTGGAGCAGAGAGGACAGAAATTCCCGTGCAGATGCTGTCGGGGGGGGCCGTGCTCTGCTCCTGCCGGGGCTGTGAGGGGGCAGCGGGCGAGCATGGCTGGCAGGGACAGGCAGGATGCAGCCGGTGGGTGAGGCCCGGAGAAGAGGGTCCCTGCCAGCAGGGAGGAGGAGGATGCCAGCGGCGGGAGGCTCCTCTTAAAGGATCTCCCGCTGCGCCCCTGCCCGATGACGAGCTTCCTCGGAAAGGAGGGGACAGGACGAGCACGGCCTCCCCACCCTGCCAGCTTGGACAGCCTCGCCCAGGCGATGCCAGGACGTGTTGCATCCCGTTGCCATGGCAACTGGCATCTCCCGGTGCGGAGGTGGGCGTGTGCGGAGTCACGGCAGGGCAATGGGGCGGGGGGAGCCCGGCCGGCTGACGGGCACACGCAGAGCGCGGGGGGCGCGCCCGGGGGTCGGACACGGTCACTCATGCGGGGTGCAGGGCCCCGGGGGTGGCACCGGCGTGGGCAGCAACACTGAGCCACCTCCAGGCTGCTCCAGAGCCTGGCACAGCCCTGCTGGAGGGAGGGGACACAGGGACCTGCGGGCGGGGGGTCCAGAGAGTGCTGGCCCGGGTGGTGGGGGCTGCACAGAGGGGCTGCATGCTGCGAGCTGCTGATATCCCCTTCCAGAGTGTAGTGCCTGCTGCTGGGCCCCCTCCCTGCACCTGCTGCCTTGCTTGGCAGATTCCCTCCTGTTCAGCAAGGCTGGAGGATTCTCCCAAAGAAGCCCAAACCCCTCAGCTTTGGCTGGGCACAACGCTGTGGCTCCACCCACGGTGTACAATCCCGGGGCTCTGTCCAAAGCCTGGCTGCCCACGTTTTCCCAATACAGGCACAGGGCTGGGCTGCCCAGGCACTGTGATTTGTTCCTCTGGCATGCTTGGCACAGGGCACCACTCTCCGTGGGTGGACTCGAGGAAGGAGGAGTCGGCTCCCTCCTGTCACATAATTTGAGTGACATCTACCAGGCATCAAGGTCAAGGAGACCAAATTTTTCCATCTCAACTTGTTAGAGGACAGAAATGTTTCAACCCAGCAGTGGAATATTATCCCTTCTACTCCTCCCAGCTTGAGTGATTACAGTTTTCCTCAGAAAAAAAAAAAAATTAGGACAAAAATTATCTTGTGGGTTTGCTATCACGTCATCCCCCTTCTTTGCTTGGGGTGGAAAAGGGGATGGAAAGGGAGAAGGTTTGAGGTAGGAGAAAAAAACCCAAACAACTAAACCCCAAAAGCTGTGTTTAATTTAATGAAAAATTATAAGAAAAACCAAAAATGCATTTGAAATCCCTTTCAAAATGAGCAGCTTTCCACCAAGCAACCTCATGTGAGCAGCAGCACAGCCTTTCCCTGGCACTGGCTTCTGCTGTCGGTGCTGGATCTCACTGGGAACCCATTTTCCAGCAGAACGTCCCTGCAGTGGAGCTGTCCCCGTGTCACAGCAGCATCTGCAGCCTCCCCAGCCCTGGGTTTCCAGGCAGGCTCATTTCTCCCAGCAGGGCTGACCCTGCCCCGCTGTACATCACACACAGAGGACAGCCCCGAGTGCTGCAGAGCCTGCTACAGCACAAATCTTGTCACAGGATACTTAGCCCCACTCCTCCCCCTCAAAAAAAAAAAAAAAAAAAAAAAAAAATTAGTTCCTCTTCTATCCAATTCCAGCCAATTTATCCTGCTGCATCCACCCAGCTCCAGTGAGATCTCACTGGAGGCATCAGGGTGGGGATGTGGAAACCAGAGGGAGTGAAATCTGCTCTTCTGGAAGCAATAAATGATTCCTGTCTTTTCCAGGCACTTCCTGACCTTGCTGCAGCTGATGGGCAAGTTTATGATCTTGCGTTTTAGCTAAATGGAAGAGGCAATTATTCTTCCTTTTGGACTGAAGTGATTTTAGGAACAGAAATGCTAAACAAGTGGAGAGCCTGGCAAAAGCCAGCCCAGGAGGAAAACTGGGATCTCCTAGGAGAAGAGCTAGAGATGGAAGGGCTGGCAGAAGGCAGCTGTGGAGCAGAGGGCAAGCTGGGGGGAGGCTGAAGGGAGGCAGAGGGGCTGGGTGGCCCAGCAGTGGCCCAGCTGGCAGGGGAACCACCACGGGGCAGCCCCCAGCCCCAGCTCAGGGCCAGCAAAGGGCTCTGCCAGGGAACCCCTGCTCCTTCATCACTGGCAGCCTCGGGGCTCACACCTCACTCAGAGCAGGGATAACTCCACAGGAAAACCCCTGGTGTTTTCAGCATCTCTGCCCTGGTGAGCTGGAGCCCTCCCCTCCTCCCCTGGCAGGGCCCTGGCTGGCAGCTGCTCCCAGAGGAGGGGGATTAAGCTCAGCAAGCAAAAGGGGCCCCTGAGCTCCTGTGCTCAGGACGGGGGCACAGCCCGGGGACAGAGGCCCCACCAGCCCTGCAGCAGGGCAAACCTGGAGCACATTTCACAGGGATGGGACTTCCCAAATCCTCTCCTCACACATTTCTTCCCGTCAGTGGAAAGGAGGAAGGGAGCTGGGAGGATGAGCCCTGTGCTGGCACAGCAGAGGGGATTTGGGCAGCTTCTCCCATTAACCCCCTGCTCGTGCTGCCTGTGGGGTGGGACCTTGCCAGGCTGAGCCTGCTCTGCAGCACAGCACGAGGCTGTCACCTCTGTGGAGCCACCAGGGTGTCCCTGCACCCTCCCCCAGCTCAGATGTGCCCCAGCTGGGGCACTGCCCCCAGTGCCATCAGGAGGTGCCCCTTTCTCACTGTGGGGTGGGAAATACCAGGCTCTAGGAGAGACCAGGCAGGCTGGGACCCCAGGCTGAGACCCTGCTGTGCCACCCTGCCAGACCCCCAGTGACCCTCACCCACGGGCAGAGGTGCTGGGAACTCACAGAGAGCCCAGTGTGGTCACTGCTGAGGGGAAAATTCTGCCTCTTGGTCTAAAATAGAGCAAAGATGAGCTAATGTGGATTCCCCTGTAGACCAGTTCTGACCTGGACCCTCAGACTGGTGACTGGAACGAGCCAGAGCCCTGCTGTCCTTTCAGGGAAATGCTGCAGCACAGTTTGTCCAGGGGCTTTGCTGTTTCCTCCCCGAGGGCACCCTCAACCCTGAACAACTTTTCTCTGCTTTTGTTTCTGCTTTCCTGTTGTCTCTGGTCCCTTGTTTTGCAGCAGAGATCTCGACTGTGATGGGCTCCCAGGGACAGAGGTGCCCACAGGGTGAAGATGCAGAAGCAGCACCGGGCACAGGGTTGGGCAAAATTAACAGGAGGCCCCTAATTAAAATCTGCTGAAGTACAGGAAAAGCTCAGGAGTCGCTTCCTTGCTGGAGCCTCTCCACTTGGCCCTGACCAAGATCTCCCCACCTGGGTGAGGATTCTCTGGCTTTACACAAACCCAGGGCAGGGACTTGTGCTGGGGTTATATAAAGAAACACAGGGAAGGTGTTGAGTGTATTCAGAGGAGACCACTGACTTAATCCCAGGGCTGGAGCCCCTCTGGAGCCAGGCTGGGAGAGCTGGGGGAGCTCCCTGGAGAGGAGAAGGCTGCAGGGAGAGCTGAGAGCCCCTGGCAGGGCCTGGAGGGGCTCCAGGAGAGCTGGAGAGGGGCTGGGGCCAAGGGCTGGAGGAACAGGACAAGAGGAAATGGCCTTTAAGCTGATGGAGGGTAGATTTAGATGGGATCTTGGGCAGGAATTGTTCCCTGGGAGGGTGGGGAGGCAGCCCTGGGGCTGCTCCTGTCACATCCCTGTCCAGGCTGCCTGCAGGAGATTCTTCTGTGGATAAGTCCAAGCAAATAGCGACATTTGGAAGGAGATGCTTTTCTTTTGGCAGCGAAAAGGTGCAGAACAAATATGTTTTTAATAAACATTTTGACTGAAATTGAGCTTTCTCACCGCAGGAACTTGATTCTTGTCATAATTGCACTTTTCAACGGGGAAAAATAGGTGTTTGGTCAGGTGGCTGGGATGTCAGTGAACATCACACCCTGGGAAGCCGGGTCCTGCAGAGATGAGCAGAGGCTCAGGGCATGACAGCCCCGCCTGCCCGGCAGGGGGAGGGCAGGGGGAGGGCAGGGGGAGGTTTTCCTGCCCACTGGCCCCTCATTCCCAGGGCTGCAGGTGGGAACAGGGGCAGCTGTGCCCCAGCCCCCCTGGGATCTGCCTGCTGCCCCCTGCTCAGCCCGGGGCACTGCTGGGTGGTGGGCAGGTGTGGAGGGCAGCACCCTGCTGTCCAAGAGGGGCAATCCCCCAGCCTGGCCTGCACCTCTCACCCCCAGAGCTGCTGGTACCAGTCCTGGAGTTCACTGGAGCTGGCTGGGCTGGGCTGAAAGCTGGACTGGAAAAAGGTTGGAGAAGAGAAGGTTTTGGGGCGACCTAAGTGCAGCTTTCCAGCACATGAAGGAAGACAACAAAAACATGGAAAGGGACAATTTAAAAGGGGCTGGAGGGATGAAATAGGGGGATGGCTTCTCATGGACAGAGGGCAGGGTTAGGTGGGATTTTGGGAAAGAGTTCAGGGTGGGGAGGCCCTGGAATGGAACTCCCAGAGCAGCTGTGGCTGTGCCATCCCCAGCAGTGTCTAGGGCCAGGCTAGATGGGGCTTGGAGCAGCCTGGGACAGTGGGAGGTGTCCTTAACCAGGACAGGGGTGTGACTGGATGAGCTTTGAGGCCTTTTCCAACCCAAATCACTCCATGATTCCGTGATTCCATGATTCTATGACTGACCACGGGCCGGGTGCCTGTTGCTGCTCTGCATGAGAAGCCATTGGTATGGAAATGGCTGTTGCTCCCCTTAGGGCTGTGCAGAATGAAGGCATCCAGCTTTTTCCTGGTCCACGAGTTCCCCAGACTGGCTGCTGCCCCTTGGCTTGGCTTTCTCCATCCCAGAGCAGCTCTTCCCTTCTCTAACACGAGATGGGCCCTGGTGCCCTGGGAGGGCTGTTGGGAGCCTGCTTGGTGTTCCCTGCCTGGTGTTCCCTGCTCCTGCTGAGGCCAGGCTCGGGATGGCCAGGCTGGCTGGGAGCTCGGAGGCCTGATGGTAATAAACGAGCGAGGAGCACATCTGCACGCAGCGGAGACGCTCCCTGCCAAGTCGCTGCACTGCAGGACCACTCTCATCTGTCTCTCTTTAACAGGAACAAATGGAAATGAGCGAATCAATTAACACAGCACATTAGCAAAATGTCAGAGCCTCCCCATCGCACTTAACCCTTCCCTCAGCACGGGCCGAGGCAGCAGCGGGGTCAGCCCAGCCCGATCCTGCTGCAGCCTCTCCCCGTGTGCCCAGGGGGCAGAGCGGGGCTGGGGTCGCAGCTGGGACCCCTCCCTGGGGATGGAATTTAAAAACGGATGTGCTTTAAATAAAAGTGGATGTGGCACTCAGTGCCATGGCTTGGTTGATGAGGAGGTGTTAGGGCATGGGTTGCACTTGATGGTCTCAAAGGTCTTTTCCAGCCCAGTTCCTTCTGTGATTGTGTGATTGCATGATTGTGTGGTTCTGTGATTCTGTGACTCTATGACTCTGGATTCTTTGATTCTGTGGTTCTGTGATTCTGTGACTCTGTGATTCTATGACTCTGTGATTCTGTGACTCTGTGACTGATTCTGTGATTCTGTGACTCTGTGACTTTGTCACTCTGTGATTCTGTGACTCTGTGGTTCTGTGACTGTGATTCTGTCACTCTGATTCTGTGATTCTGTGACTCTGTGATTCTGTGAATGGTGGTGGGAGCTGTGGGACACAGCACAGCTGGTTTGCAGCCCCTGCAGACCCTCCTGGCTGTGGGGAGGAGCTGGGAGTACATTTCCTCTGGAGCAGGGACACGTCTGGGTGCCAGCTCCTCTATTTCCCCATCCTAGCCTGGATGGAGATGGCTTGGTGTGGCCAAGGCATCCCAGGAGCAGAGCACCTGTGGAGGGAGGATGGTGGAGCTGGGCTGCCTCAGGGCACGGAGCTGGCATGGATGTCCACTGTGGGACACGAGGGCACAGCCCCAGAAGTCCCTGCTCCCTGCTCAGCAGCCCTGGCACACGTGTGAGCAACAGGAGCACCGAGCCCTCTCCTCGTGTGCGCCAGAAAGTGCCACAGGCAACAGGAGAGCTGTGCTAAGACATAATAAACCCTCATCAGCTAATTAATAATTAGAGACACTTGTGCCTGAAAGCCTGGCTCCAGTGGTGGGATGAGGCACCTCAGCTCTCCTGCCAGGCACGAGGATCAGATATCCAAACCGTGCAGGATCTCAGGGCTGACATGGCCCAGTCTGCAGGACACAGAGCTCCCAGCTGCCCAGCCGCAGCCACAGTGGCCACAACAACTCTGGCTTCTTCAGCCCCTGTTCAGGAACAAACCCAGGGCCTGGGTGTCCATGGTCAGGGTGTCCCTTCACCCACAAGAATCAGGGCACGACCACGTGGCTGCAGTGCTCGGATAGAATGGAAGAGCAGAAGCAAGTTCAAGCTGTTCCCTCCTTCCTATGGGATGGAAACAAGGCTCCAAAATCCCCAAGTGGGTGGAAATGAAGATTCCCCACATGATGGCCCTACAGAGCCTGGCCTGCAAACAGGAGACCTGGGGCGGGGGGGGGGGGGGGGGGGGGGGGGGCAGCTGCTCCAGCATCTGCATTCACTCCCTGGGTTCCTGAGCTTGAAAATTCCTTAATGAAAATCTTGAGGAGTGTGGAAACAGAAGCGAACTTGCAGCATAGCTCAGGGAGATGTTGTCAGTGAAGCCTTTTCCAGACAACGTAAAAAGAGAGGCCAGACAAAATTAAGGGAATAAAAAGCACTTCTATCTACTGAAGGGCCTTCAGGGACATTTCAGGCAGATGAAGCCCCCAGGGGCTGCACCCAAAATGCACAATGGGTCAGGGGTTTTCACACTTTTATAAGTTTGGTCCATTTGCATATTGGGGGTTGATCTCCCAATTACACCTTCAGCTAATGAAGTCATTTACCCCTAGCTTGCTCCCCCCAACTCACTTTTGTTCCCATCTCTGGGCCCTGAGGCAGTGAGGGGTCCTTGATTGCCAGGGCTGGGGAGGAATTGCTGTGTGTGACCCAAATGGGAGAGCAGCAGCTCCCACTGTGCATGGAGTTTGGAGTTCTACACTAAAGAACTGCAGGGTTACAAATACAGGAAAATACAAAAGCTAAAATCCTAAGGCATCATCATCAGTGGCTGGTCCTTCAGTGAGTGTCTGAGCACATCCCTGCTGTCACCCTCTCTCCCCATGAAAGCACTGGTGGCCTCACCCATGGTGTGAGCACAGCCCCTGCACTGCCACAGCTCCACACCCACCTGTGCACACACACAGGCTCTTGAGCAGTGCTGCTCCATCTGAACAGAGGTGGAAACCTCCTGAGAGCCACTGGAAATGCTGGGAAAAACGCTCTCAGTGACCCGAGGTGGGCACACTTGAAGGAGGAGAGAGCAGAGCTGCCTGTGGATGAGAGAGCTGTCACCCTGCACAACCAGGAGAGCCAGCAATGCTCTGTGAGGGACGGGGGTTTGGGGAAGAGCCTCTGCAGCCCGGGCTCTGCCTGACCTGGGTCTGTTTAACCTGGGTTTGATTAACCTGGGTCTGCCTAAGCTGGGTCTGTTTAACCTGGGTTTGACTAACCTGGGTGTGTTTAACCTGGGTCTGTTTAACCTGGGTTTGACTAACCTGGGTCTGCCTAAGATGGGTCTGTTTAACCTGGGTCTGTTTAGCCTGTGTTTGACTAACCTGGGTCTGTTTAACCTGGGTCTGCCCCGAGTAATCAAGGCAAAGATGTGATGCTCTCCAAGAAGTCAGCACAGGGGCTCAGAATGCCTGGGACACGTCCCCAGCTGTGTGCCACCCACCCACCCTCTGTCACCAGCCCTGCCCAGCCCAGTGGCCCAGGCTCACACGGGGAGTCCTGCCACGTCCCCTTCTCTCCCGCAGACACGGGTGTGGGGCTGTCTGTGGCCAGGACTGGATCGAGCCAGGTCCTTTCATCTTTATTTTCCCTGCTTTTAGTCTTGCTGCAGACACACCCCAGGCCATGCTGGCCGTGCCCCGTGGTGCTCACAGCGACCCTTTGAAACGCTCCCAAAGCCAAGGCGGGTCCCTCCTGAGCAGTGCAGTCCCACCAGCCAAATTCCTGCTTTGTGCTGTGGGGCGATTACCCACCTCAATGGCCTCTAATCCACTGCCCTCGATTCCCACAGGAGCCCCGGGCTGCAGCTCCCTGCTGCATACAAATCCCGCCGGCAGAACAGGGCTGGATTGTCAAGGCATCACCTCGATTACGGGACGTGGCCCTGATAGCTCGGGGGACTTTGTGTCCGAGGCTCCCCGGCCCCGCAGAGAGGGTGTGAGAACAGCGAGGGGCTCAAACAGGCACTGACATGAATTAATGATGTCCTCGGGGTCTGGGGGCTCTCCCAGCTGGAGATTTCAAAGCGGGGTGGGCACGAATCCGAGCTCAGCGATGCTCTGATTCAGAGCCATCCTGTGCCAGGTCCCTCCCCGTTCTGGGGTGCTCTAGAGAGGCTGGTGTGGCTCAGAGGGGGCACCTCTGATCCGTGCCCCCTGCCCATCCCATCTGTGCCCCGCTGCTCTGCAGGGGCTGTGCTTGATGGGCATGGCAGGGCCTGGCTGTGCTGACTGACAGCTCAGACACCCGAGCTGTGTGAGACCTGGCAGAGCTGGCACCGAGCTGTGTGCCAGCCCCACGCCGGGCAGGAGCTGCTCCTCCTGCCCTGGAACTCCTGGGCACACTGGACAGTGGCAGGCAGGAGAGCTGAGCGCCCCCTCCCCTCCCCAGTGTGGGACTCAGGGGTCTCCAAAGAGCCCAGCGGGGCCAAGCTGAGACCAGGGGAAGGCACTGGGCAAGTGCCCTGGCTCCAGCCCTGCCTGCCATCAAACACCCAGACTGGGCAAACTTGGCCTCCAGGGAAGCCTGGTTTAAACCACGGCAGCAGTTCAGGGTCTGAACTCCTCTCCCCGTGAGCCTGAGTGTCCCCAGATACCCGTGGGACACTTTTGGACAGGATGATGGAACATAGCAGCCCTACAAATCTGTGTTTTCCCTGTGCCTGCCCAGTGCAGGGTCCTCGTCTGCCCCTCACGGCAGAAACCTCACAGGCACAGCAAGAAGGGGCAGATAAAGGCAGGAGAGGGCTGGGGCCGTGAGAATCTGTCCCACAGGTGTGTGTGCCGGGCTGGCTGCTGGCTCCAGCTCACATCCTGCTGATATGGGGTGGCCAAGCCTATCCAGGACCCAATCCAGCACTGCAGGGAGCAGTGACACCTTGGCAAGGGGGACAGCACTGACTTCTCGAGTTAACTCAGCTGGAGCCCCAGCCCACCAGGAGCAGGGGATCTGGGGAGATGTGCTCTCCCTGCAGACCCTTCTCTTCCAGCTCAGAGCAGTGTTGGTGTGCTGGCCCCAGAGGTGTAGGTGTGGGTGCAGGGTGGCTCTGCTGGCTCTGGCTGCTCAGGCTGGCAGTGTGACACTCTCCAGGGTGGGATGAGCCCCTCTCCCTGGGAAGGATGAGCCCATGTTCACCAGCTCCCCCATGAGCTGCATCTGCTGCCGCTCATGGCTGACACACAACCCCATCCACTCACACTAGAAATTTATGTAAATATGCACATATTTCTCTCCATCTCCCTCGTACAGTTACAGTCTTGTTTGCCAGTGTTCCAGTCCTCCAAGGGAGGGTTAAGGAGAGCAGTCCAGGCAGTCCCTGCACCCCGGCCAGCAGAGCTGGGGTTGGGCAGCTGCCTACAAAGCAACCAGACCCCATGGATGTCCATCCAGCAGTCTGTCCTGCCACCCAGCCTCTGCAGCATCCCCCAGTGCACTGATACAGACACAGCCCCACTGGGACCTCTGCTCTACAAGAGATTATGCACAACCTTTCTATTAAAAAAAAAAAAAAAAAAAAACACATGGTAAGATTCTTCCTTCCAAGCATGTTCACAATCCTTGACTAATCTGTTTCTCCATTCATATTTTTCCTCTCTCCATCTCTCCATCTCGCTATCCTTCCCCCCTCCCTCCAGTGCCTCACCCCAGCTCTCTCCCAGAGCCTCCCCACGCGGTTCAGCTGTAGGGAGCCATCTGTTTGTCTGTCTCTGCAGCCATCTGGGTGTCTGCCTACAGTGTTTGCTGTGTCTCCAAAGCATATACAGCCTGCATGTATAGGTCTAGCAAGTCAGTCTCTCTAAGCTGCCTTCTGTGGGCTTCATTAACATGCAAATTAGCGAGATCTGACTGGCTCACTTAGCTGCTGCTTCTCTTAGACAGCCATGCAACAATGCAAATACTAATGAGGCTCTGGAAATGGCACTTGATCCACAGCTAAGCAAGCCTGCACTCGGAGCAGGCACTGGCAATCCCAGGCATGCCATCCATCCACACACCTGCTGGAGGACTCAGGACAGAAGGGATGGGTGATGGATGGATGATTAGGGGCACCGATGCGGAAAAAGAGGCGAGAATTCCCGCTCTGATGGAGATGCCAGCACTCCCAGCCTCAGGATCCTTGGCTCTAAGATCCCTTTGTCCTCGTTGCCACGCACCAGTGCTCTGGACCCCAGCCACCCGCGGGATCCCCCGCCCTGCCAGCTGACCCGGATCCACGTGGGGCTGGGCTGTTCCCCCACACCAACGTGCTGGGATCGACCTGCAGCCCCTCCTGGGCCTGGCGGCTCCGAGGCACCTGGGCACACACCGTGCTCCCTCGCAGGGCTGCAGCTCCCAGAGTGGAGGGGACAGAGGAGCTGGGGACAGACCCTCCACAGGGCTCAGGAGCTGCTCCTGCCTCCCGGGCCCTGCCTGAGAGCCGTGCCAGCCGCTGGGCTCTCCTGCTCTGCTCCCTGCAGACACAGAACAGGAGCCCGGGTCGCCACAGAGGAAGTTTTCTGTTACTCTTCAGCTCCATCACCTCCTCTAATGATAATTCAACCATACACCTCCTTGTAAAACATCAGGGATGATCAAACGCTGTGCAGCGAGATGAAGGCACCTCATCTTAGGAACCCGGCTTCCGTATTCCTTTTTATCCTGGAGATAAAATAAAGAACCATTTGCTCTGGCTGCTGCTGTTGTCTCCTGCCTCTCCTCACCCACGCCGCTCCCCACCCCCCTGGGAGGGAGCAGAGCCGAGGCTGCACTCCCAGCCCTCCTCATCTCCCGTGCTGGCACGGGATCAGAATTTCCTGAGCTGAAGGGATCCCCAGGATCATCCAGCCCAGCCTCTGTCCCTGCCCAGATCCCCAACAACTCCCCTGAGCATCCCTGGGTGCTGCCCAAAGGCTCCTGGAGCTCTGGCAGCCTCGGGGCCGTGCCCATTCCCTGGGCAGCCTGGGCAGTGCCAGCACCCTCTGGGGAAGAACCTTTCCCTGAGCTCCAGCAGAAATCTCCCCAAGACAGCTTCAGGGATGCCTCTGTGATGCCTTAGGATTTTAGCTTTTATATTTTCTTATATTTGTAACCCTGCAGTTCTTTAGTGTAGAACTCCAAACTCCATGCACAGTGGGAGCTGCTGCTCTCCCATTTGGGTCACACACAGCAATTCCTCCCCAGCCCTGGCAATCAAGGATACCTCACTGCCTCAGGGCCCCAGAGATGGGAACAAAAGTGAGTTTGGGGGAGCAAGCTAGGGGTAAATTACTTCATTAGCTGAAGGTGTAATTGGGAGATCAACCCCCAATATGCAAATGGACCAAACTTATAAAAGTGTGAAAACCCCTGACCCATTGTCCATTTTGGGTGCAGCCCCTGTGGGGCTTTGTCTGCTTGAAACATACCTGAGGGCCCTTCAATAAATAGAACAGCTTTTTATTCCTTAATTTTGTCTGGCCTCTGTTTTTAGGTAGTCCCAACACAGCATCACCTGTCTCCCCTGTGCCAAGGTGACATTATTGGGTAGGTGCCCATGGCTGCTGTTCAGTGGCAAAGCCAAAGCAGGCGCCACACACATCCTGCCCTCCACCCCCAGGCCAAAATCTGCTCTCCAGAGCATTGGGTGCTGGGATGAGGGACAAAAAACAGCCTGGGGTGAGAGGTGGGGGATTTGGGAGATGGCGCTGAGGCCAGGGCAGGTGCTGTGGGCTTGGAGGGGAAACACACACTGAAAACAGATTTTAAATGGGCAGGATGACAAAGCACAGGCAGGAAGAGTGGCTTGTCCTGTCCAGAGAGCACCATGATCTGTGGAAAGAGACACATTTCAGTGTGGCAGGGGGTGAGCTCACTGGCACTGGAGCTGGCCCAGCTTATCACAGGCTCAGCAGCAGCCCAGGGCATTTTGGTGTCTCCGTGCCGTGGTTTCAATGGCTTCTCCTCCCTCCAGGAATGGCCTCACAAAAATCCCCTGCAGGGAGGTCATCTCTGCCCTGCAGCCAGGTCTTTGAAGAAGGTGAAAATTTAAGTGCAGCCCAGGAGGCAGAATTTCCTCCTGGCTTGTAGACAAGTGCCTGAGTTTAGGCAGATCGTCTGTGGCGGAAGAGGTGATCAGGAGCTGGTGTCCCTTTGTGGGAATTCCAGCAGCCAGAGAGGGACTCTCTGTGCTGACCACCTCTGTCAATAACCGTGCAGCACAGCTGGGCACAGCTGGGCACTGCAGCCTGTCAGGCACAGGGCTGTTCCCTGCAGGATGCCAGGGAGCTCGTGCCAGTGCAAATACCACACGGGCCCCTGGTGACTCTGCTGTGACTTGGCATGACCTACCCTATGCAAATAAGATTTCTGGACAAGGGTCCATGTTCCCTGCTCAGGGAATTCCTGGGGATATTGGCTGCACACACAGTGTGCCTGCAAGTCCTGACTCTGTGGGGAGCCCTGGATGGGGAATGGGCCCTCTCAGATTCAGCTCTCTGTGCAAGGAATGTCTTGGATGGCTTCTCTTGGGAGAAGAATCCCACTGCCACAGGAAAATGGATGAATGCAACAGGAAGGAGCTGTTCCCTGATGTCACTGTGATGCAATGAGGGAACACAGCAACACACACCACAGGGGTTCAGGCAGAGAAGAAGAAAAGAACTCTCCAGTTTATTGTTGACCTCGTATCTCTCAGTTTCTGGACAGTGACCAGAGATTGGACAGAGGAGTTCCCACCTCTCCATCTCCACTGCTCACTTGAGAAGTCCATCAGATGGTATCTTTTACAAAGGAATGCAAACATGATCCTTGTTTATCTTACAATTCATGAGAACTGACTCCACTCTACTAAACCAAATCAGAAGGCTGATTTTCAAGGATAACATCCCTCCACCACTTGCCTCTGCCAGGTCCCCAGCCTGGCAGTGTCCAGGAGCTCCACTGATGCATCCCTGGGAGGGACAGCTCCGTTTTCCAGCCCTGGACTCTGGAAACTCAGTGTTTCTACTTTGGGAAATAGCATTGCTCTGTTGAGGAGAAGTGGAGAGCTGCTGAGGGGAATCTGTGGCAGGATAAAATATGAAATACCAGATACCTGGTGAAATCCCTGTGCTCCAGGGATACCCCGTGCTTGGCTGTGTGCACACCACCAGCCCCAGCTGCCCTCCAGCCTCTCCTGCTCCAGTGTGCCTCAAGCACTGGGCTGGTCCCCTCAGCACGAGGGGCTGATGCCCATGGAAGGAGCCTGCAGTGGGACATGTCCCTTGGAGAGCACTGGGCAGTGACAAACACACTCCAGGTGCCAGCCCCTGCCCACCCTGCCAGGGAACAATTGCTGCCCCAGAGCCCAGCCAGCCCTGCCCTCTGCCACTGGCAGCCATTCCCTGCCTCCTGTGCCTCCAGCCCTTGGCCCCAGCCCCTCTCCAGCTCTCCTGGAGCCCCTCCAGACCCTGCCAGGGGCTCTCAGCTCTCCCTGGACACCTCCAGCTCTCCCAGCTCCAGAGGGGCTCCAGCCCCAACACCTGCAGTGGCTCTGGGAGGCTGCAGAGGAGGTGGGCAGTGCTGGCTGCCCTTTGTGCAGCCCCTCCAACCTGCAGCACACCCACCCCCCCCCTGCCCTCTGCCCACCCCTGGGCTGGAGCTGGATGCACTCTGCCCCGTGACAAAACATCCCAGAAACTTGTCAGTCATACCCAGGCTGTAAAACACTACAAGAGAGAGCAAAGCCAGCAACACCTTCATTTCATTTCACTTCATTTGTGCCCGTGGTGTGCTCGGCTCCCCGACAGCCGTAGCCGGGCAGAATAAAACACCTGCTTAATTTGACCTGTCGACTCTTCAGGGAGCAGCGCTGGCATCCACACAGCGAAGGTCACCTCATTAAGAGGAGCGAGAGCCACGTCCCCCACCCGGGGGAGGCTGGGTGACTCCAGCCTGCTGAAGGGTGACCTTTTCTGGCGGCGCACGGCGCGGGAGGACACAGGGCCTGGCACGCGTGCTCCCACCCAAATGGCAGTTTAGTTCCACAGACACTTACACGTCCCGAGCACTGGTTTTGAACTTTTCATTCTCACCAGCCTGTCAGCTCTTGAAGGCTGTAAGTGCCTGCGGTGTCTCCTGCTCGCTGATGGGGCGGGCATGACGCTGCTGCAAAAATGCTGCGTCCTCCCTGGCAAGATCACAGAATCTCCTGAGAGCAAGGGACCCACCAGGATCATCCAGTCCACCCCAAACCCTGCCAGACCCCCAACAATCCCCCTGTGCATCCCTGGATGCTGCCCAAAGGCTCCTGGAGCTCTGGCAGCCTCAGGGCCATGCCCATTCCCTGGGCAGCCTGGGCAGTGCCAGCACCCTCTGGGGGAAGAACCTTTCCCTGAGCTCCAGCCTGAGCCTGCCCTGATCCAGCTCCAGAACCTTTCCCTGAGCTCCAGCCTGAGCCTGCCCTGATCCAGCTCCAGAACCTTTCCCTGAGCTCCAGCCTGAACCTGCCCTGATCCAGTTCCAGAACCTTTCCCTGAGCTCCAGCCTGAGCCTGCCCTGATCCAGCTCCAGAACCTTTCCCTGAGCTCCAGCCTGAGCCTGCCCTGATCCAGCTCCAGAACCTTTCCCTGAGCTCCAGCCTGAGCCTGCCCTGGCCCAGCTCCAGAACCTTTCCCTGAGCTCCAGCCTGAGCCTGCCCTGATCCAGCTCCAGAACCTTTCCCTGAGCTCCAGCCTGAGCCTGCCCTGATCAGCTCGCCCCAGCTCCAGCCCCTGGCCACTCGCCTGCCTGGCGCTGCCCCTGGCCCAGAGCTTCCCACCCCCAGGGAGGTCTGGATGCCTCTTTGACCCACGGCAGCGTGTGTGAGCAGGGCTGGGTCTCAGCTGCCTGAGAAAACGGCTGGATGTGTCCCAGAGGTGGCCCTTGGGGTGGCAGAGTGTGCCTGGCAGCACTGCCCTGCTGCCCTGTGCCCAGGCTGTCCCTGCTGTGCCACTCCCCGCGGTCAGCCCGGCCACCAGCCCCATCCCTGTGGACAGCGCCTCCTGCCTGGTGGCCCCTGCTGCCTCAGAGCAGTATTTGGGGTGGGGATTTCGCCTTTCCATGTTCTCACCAAGCTGGGGAAGGAGAACATGAGCATTTTTCGCCAGCAGGCGCAGCGCTGCGGTGCCGCGCTCCTGCGGCAGCCCGGCAGAGCGGGCTGGGACACAGGGCTCTGGGAGAGCTGCCCTGACAGCCTGCCACCCCTGCCACCCTGCCAGCCTGCTACCCTTCCACCCTTTCACCCTGCCACCCTTCCACCCTGCCACCCTTCCACCCTGCCACCCCTTCAACCCTGCCACCCCGCTACCCTTCCACCCTGCCATCCCTGCCACTCCTCCCCGGAGCAGCAGAGGAGAAGCCCGCCCGTCTCCTCCCCTGCTCTGCCCTCGCAGCCCTTTAATTCTTCCTCCTCTGCTGTTAATCTCGGGGGTGGTGCCCAGGTCAAGTTTAATATGCTATCCTGGGGGAGTTTCCTTTAGAGCCAGCGAGAGGGAGCCCGGCGGTTCAGCGAGGCTTCCCGTGCGCTCCGAGGGCACGGCCAGCCTCCGGGGGCAGCAGCCGGGGCTCTGCGGATGCCAGGGGAGGCAGATCCCCGCAGACCCGGCTCCCACCCACGGCTCCTGCCGGCACCCGCGGCCTCTCCTCCTGCACATCCCCCCACGGCCACCGTGCCATTGCCCGGGGCCACTCTCAGGTGCCACCCCTGGGTCGCCCAGCTGCCCCTGCACACCCCCAGCTGCACAGCGTGTGACACCCCCCAAGCCCTGGGGACAATGGCAAAGGCACTGACTCCTCCCTCTGCCTCAGTTTCCCCAGCTGGAGAGGCGGACTCGGGGATGTAGGGAGGTACCAATGGGTGGTTCTGCTGTGAGCTCTGTAGGGACAGGGTCCCCGGCACAGGGGAACCTCTCCGAAGCCTTGGTGGGGTGCCAGGGGTTCGCTGATGGCTCCAGGCAGCCAGAGCCCTCCCCGCCCGCAGCCTGGGCACACGCTGCCGTAATGGGAAAGGACAGGCAGTAAAAGGCTGTGATGGGGATCATAAATATCCATTAAAGCAGCTTTTAATCCACCCTGCGAGCACCAGGGCTGTGGGCGAGCGGGAGGCAGGAGCCCGGCCGGCTGTGTGTGGGGACAGGCGGCACTCGGGGCTCGGGCCATCAGCCCAGCACCCCCGGAGGGCTCTCACTGCCCGGGAGGGGACGAGCCACCTCAGCAGGGTGTGAGTGTGCCAGGGCAGTGCCCCCGCTGCCACCCGGCCTCCTCCAGCTCAGCCCTGGCACAGCTGCAAGGACCTGGCGTGGCTCCGATCCTCCAGGGCAAACGCACTCAGTGCCCAGACGAGAGGTGAGGCCACAGTCCCTCTGCCCCCAGCGCTGCTCTGGCAAAGGGCAAAGCAGGGTCCTGCCCTCCCTTGGTGCTGAGATGTGTCCCAGCCCTTGGGAAGGGAAAATCCTGGCAGTTCTCCATCACCCCCCCAAAAAAACCCTCCAGAACACCCTGTTTGTGCAGCGCTGCTCATCCCCTGCTCCGTGGATCCAGCTCTTGCATCCAGCCTTTCCTGCTCTCCAGGGACAGCAGGCTCTGGGTAGCAAGGGCACCCTCTTTCCCTGCTCCTGTTGACGAGTTTCTCTCCACTTTGTGTACAATGTCCTCACCTTCCCCCCTCCCAGCACTGCTGCTCACTATTTATGGCTGTACAGCACAGAGCAGGTCACATCTGTGTCCTTCCTCTGGCCCTGATTGCTGCTGCCTCCACACAACGCTCGGTGCCACAGCCAGCTGCAAGATGGCAGCTCCATCCCCTCGGAATCTGGGGGCTTCCCAAAGCAGACTTTCCCAAAATGTACAAATTTCAAGGGGGTGGGGGGAAATTCACCAGAAATATCAAAATGTTTTGCTTGTTTTTGATGCTGCTAAATCATTAAACAATAAAATTCTAGATAGACTAGAAATGTAGATTTGGAGTAATATGATAATATAAAAGCCCAAATGGAATGAAACCAAATGATAATGTCAAATTGAAATGTTCGCCTCTCATTGGAAAAAATCCTTTCGACGTTATTGAAACAAAATGTGAAAGTTGAAATCATTTGATTTGACACTTCTCCATAGAAAAATATCATCAGGATCGACATGTTCCCAGGAGATGCTCAGAGTTTAGAAGCTGCTCTTCTGGAAAAATGTTGCCAGACAGAAATAAGACAGAGCAAAGCAGCCGTGTTCTCCCTGTGCCCCTCTCTGAGCCAGAGGCTTGGCACGGAGGGATGGAGGGGAGGCTGGAAAGGGACAGGGCAGGTTCTATCCTGGACCCCGCTCCTCACACTGATCCCAGCTCTGCCCCCAGGGCAGTGACCTGCTGGTGGCCAGAGTCCCATCCCTGCAGGGCCAAACCTCCTGGGGACTTGTCTTCCAGCCAGCCCCTCCTGCTCCCCCTCTGCTGTGCCCAGCGCTGTCACAGCCACCTCATGCCAGAGGTGTCCAGCAGCACCAGAGCCAGAGCTCCAGGGTTTCGCTGCACTTCCCTTCACTGCACTCCTGTATTTTTCCATGCCTCCTCCAGGTTGTGGCACCTCCCAGGACAGGAGGTGCTCTGAGGTGCCAGCCGGGGGGGGTTTGCACCCCTCTGGCACTTTCTGGTCACCCAGTGTGCAGGGGGTCAGGAGGGTGCCCAAAGGACCAGTGAGATCCCCCCTCTGCATGTGCCTTGATAACTAACCTGGCACCTGCCTCCAGAAAATGCTGCCCTTGGGGTGTGCAGAGCCCCCAGCCAGGATCAGGGAATCATTAAGGCTGGAAAAGGCCTCCAAGATCATCAGCCTTCAGCTGAACATTCCCCTGCCCACTGAACCATGCCATGCAGCACCGCATCCACCCAGTCTTTGAACCCTCCAGGGGCAGTGACTCTGCCAATGCCCTGGGCAGTGCCAGTGCTTGGCCACTCTTTCAGTGAGGAAATTGCCCTAATAACAATCTTCCCTGGACAGCTGGAGGCCGTGGCCTCTTGTCCTGTCATTCTTACCTGGGAGCAGAGCCCAACTCCCGCCTGACTCCTCCCACCAGGGAGCTGGAGAGAGCAAGAAGATCCCCCTGGAAAATCCCTGCCCCAAACCCCCCTCCATGGCGTCCAGCCTGGACAGGAGTGGGTATCAGCATCCCCCTGAGCTGGGCGAGCAGGATGCAGCGGGGCCAAGCATCCCTCCCGGCTCTCTCCCTCCTCTGAGGCTGCAGAGCTCGCCGGGGCTGGTGCTAATGAAGATTTCCTGCAGCGCTTGCTTAGCAGAAAATGATTGGTTACACCCGAGCTCGTAATTAAAAAAAAGAGAGCAAGTGCACTAATGGGTATTTATTTGACTGTTACCTTGTCATGTATTTATCGATGCAGATAAATTCAAAATCATTAAATGCTTTACAGGGCCTGACAATTTACAGCCCCTGTCAGTGCCCTGCCTCTGCAGCAGTGGAGCAGCTCAGCCACGGGCACACGCAGCCCTGGGGCCCCAGCCCAGCGGGGGCACTTGGCAGCAGCAGCCCAGCAGGATGTGAGTGTGTGTGGTGCTCAGAAAAGGTGCTGAGGCCAGGCTGTGTCATGCTTTCTGCCCCACAGGGGTGTGTGGTGACAGCCACGGGGGCCGGAGGTGCAGCCAGGGTGTGATGGGCGCCTGTGGTGCTGCATGGGGGGTGGTTGGAGCCGAATGCCCAGCTCCCACAGCCCCCAGCCCCGCCTCAGACGTCCCTGACAGCCCCAGGCAGATGGGACTGGAGTTGTCCTGGGGACACCACCAGGCTGAAATAGTTTGTCATCTCCATGTGCAGGTGGAGAGCTCCAGGCGAGCAGACCTGAGCTGCTGGCACTGCTTGCAGGCCAAACGTGGGCCAGCAGCTCCTCAGCAGAGGGGAACTCACCCTCTGCCTCCTTCCTCGGGCTGGGAATCCCTTTCCATGCCCCTCCATCACAGAGCTGATGAGGACAGTGGTGAGGAAGGAAGGATGAACATTTTCTCTGCTCTGTGACGAGCAGCAGGGCAGCCCAGAGAAGCCACAAATCTCCAGAGAGCATCTCTGTCTCTCGAGACACATCAGGTGTGCAGGGGGAGACGGGGGCATCTCCTGACTCAGTGTTTGCATAGCAACAAGGCCCTGATTATACAGCCCCTAATTACCTTATTATTCCCATTAGTGGAGGCAGGGAGCCCCCTCCTCTCAACACTCCCACAGGCAGCCTGGGCTGGGGCTGAGTGGAGCATCCCTGTGCTCTGGGCAGTGCCACTAGCATCTCACAGACCCCTAGGGCAGCACCTGAGCTGCCACAGCCTCCTGCCCTCCCCAGCAGCTCTGTCCTGAGCAGCCCTGAGCAGCAGGGGCACACCTGGGCATCACAGCCAGGCTGTGCCCAATGTGAGCACACCTGTGCTCATGCACCCCGTGTGTGCCTCTGGGCTTGGAGTCTGCCTGTTCCCCTTGCGATTTTCTGGGGGATGACTTGGGGGATTCAGCAATGCTGAAATGTGGAGTGGGTTTTTCCCCCCTCAGCATGGAGCAGAGGAAGCAGCAGCCACCCTGATCCAGGGCAGAGACAGAGCCCTGGTGGCACTCACCTTCCTGCTGCCAGGCCACCACCCCCGACCCAAACCTGATCCTGGGCCCGGGTCTGAGCAGCCCCAGCTCCAGTGCAGACACCTCACCTGCCTCTCCTGAACCCAAATTCGGTGTGCAGGCTGCAGTGCTCAGACCTGCAGCAGGGACCTGTGGAGGGTGCCATCCTCATGGCCCTGCCTGGCGTGTCACAGGCGGGCACAGCTGGCAGCGCTGCAGGCTGGCCCCAGGCACAGCTGGGAGCAGCCCCAGCACCCCGAGCTCTGCTGCCCGCTGCCCTGGCTGTCTGCAGGCAGCCTGGGAGGCAGGGGCCGAGCATCCCCTGCTCCCCTGACAGCAGCAGAGCAGGAGGATGCCCTGGAGCAGCTGCCTAGAACAGAGGCCAGGCGAGATTAAGAGAATAAAAGTGGGTAATTTGTTAAAGGCCTTCAATAGACACACCTCGGGCAGTCAGAGCCTCTCAGAGATGGACGGTGGGCATGAGTTTGTCAGACAATTATAAGTTGGGGCCATTTACATATCAGGGGTTAATCCTCCAATTACAGCTTCAGGTAATGAAGTCATTTACCCCCAGTTTGCTTCCCCCAATTCACTTTTGTTTATACTTTTAGGGCTCTGAGGCTGTAGGGTGCCATTGAGTTTCAGGCTCAGAGGGGAATTGTTTTATCTGACCAAAATGTGAAGACAGTAGCTAATACTCTGTATTTAGAGTTCCTCTAATGCAGTACGGGATCTGAAAAATATGAAGGCTAACATCCTAAGGCACCGAGGAGGCTCCGTGCAAGGCGTTTAGCGGGGGTGAGAGCATCCCGGCGGGCAGGGAGGAGGCTCCACACCCTCCAGGGCTGGGGGTGGCCCCGGGGGCTCGGGCAGGTGCCCGGAGCCGCTGGCATCGTGCCGGGAGCGGGCGGCAGAGCCCCGCATTGTTCGGCAGAGAAAAGGCAGCAACTGGGGCTCCGTGTGTAAGTAGGTCACACGCGAGGCTGGAGACGAGGCCACGGGCACAGACTGTAAATGCAAGAGTGAGGAAGAGAGGGGAAAAGGGGGGTGGGATGGCTGGGAACGGGCAGGATGAGGAGCGGGGGAGCTCTAACGCAGACACAGACAGACAGACAGACCCGCATGTCCCTCAGCACCCTCACTTTCTGCTCCATTGCCACCCTTGCAGCGTGGGAGATCAAATCCTTTCCTGACCCCCAGAGTGGGAGCTGCTGCCCGCTGGGATCTGTGCAGCCCGGCAGCCTCTGGCTGTGCTCACTGCACGGCGGGCTTTGTCCTCACGGCAGCCACAGGCCATGAAATCACCCGGTGACAGTCACACCGGGGCTGGGGCAGAGCCACCACCGCTCCAGGGACCCGTGTCCCCCTGTCCCGCAGCCCCCGAGTCCCCATGTCAGGCTGGGTGACCCCGAGACACCCCGTGGTGCTGGGAGTGCGTCCTGGGGCTTCCTTCCCACCACATCCCAGAGTGGTGGTGGCCGTGAGGTGGGGAATGATCCATCACTGTGTGGGACACGGCACCTGCAAACCCCACTGACAGCAGGGTCACAGCAGAGCTCCCCTGATTCCCCCACAGAGCAGGGTCACTGCAGAGCCCCCCTAAAGCCCCACTGACAGCAGGGTCACAGCAGAGCTCCCCTGATTCCCCCATTCAACAGGGTCACAGCAGAGCCCCCCTAAAGCTCCATTGGAACTCTCCTAAAGCCCCACTGACAGCAGGGTCACAGCAGTGCTCCCTAAAGCCCCCAAAAACAGGGTTACAGCAGTGCTCCCCTAAAGCCCCATTGACAGCAGGGTCACAGCAGAGTTCCCCTAAAGCCCCAAGAGCAGGGTCACAGCAGAGCCCCCTAAAGCCCCCAAGAGCAGGGTCACAGCAGAGCCCCCTAAAGCCCCACTGACAGCAGGGTCACAGCAGAGCTCCCCTGATTCCCCCATGCAACAGGGTCACAGCATAGCTCCCCTAAAGCCCCCATTGGAGCTCCCCTAAAGCCCCCACACAGCAGGGTCACAGCAGAGTCCCCCTGCTTCCCTCTCGCCCTGCAGCACCTGATGCTCCAGCACATGGTCCACCCCTGTCTCCTGCAGCCCGTGGGGCGGAGAAAGGCTGAGCACAGGCAGAAAACGCCTTCCCAGCCCCCGCGGTGATCAGCTGGTGCCCCCAGGCAGGAGGTGCAATTAACCTTCTCTTGACAGGAATAACTACCAATGTTATTATCGATCATAAAGTTACCCAGCCCTCTGCCAGGCCCAGCCACAGGATGGGGATTGGAGGCGGCGTGGAATGGGAACAGAGCGTGCAGAAGGGAAGGCAGAGGGTTTGCAGCATCCCAGCGTGTTCCTGGTGCACGTGGAGTGGGGCAGGGAGATTTCTCCACAGCCTCCCACCCACCCAGCCCACCCCAGCCGAGCCTGCCTGGATGGCTGCAAAGTGGGCTGCGAGCCCCCAGCCCTGGGGCTGGGCTGGGCCAGGAGGATGAGTGAGCTGAGACACGTTAAAAGGCAGCAGGAATTAGGGAATGGACAAAAGGAGCCGTGACAAAGCTTAAAAATTGGATATGAATTGATATAAAGACACAAAGTAAAGTCATGAAAAAAATCCCTGGTGTAATCCACTGCTCCAGCTCAGCGAGGAAAGGTGAGCTTTGGGTGCCAGGTGTTCCAGGAGCTGTGTAATTGTAGGCTGTGCATCAGGCAGTGACATTTCCTAATTCCAACCCGCACCTCATCACACACGGATATGAACCAGGGACGGGTCGCTTTGGGATAAATCACCCAAACCCTCCGTGCCCTGCCTGCCGACGGGGCAGTGCTCCCCCAGCACAGGAGACAAGATCCGCAGGGATGTGACAGGGACAGGGAGTTGTCCTTTGGCATCCAGAGTGAAACGGCTGCAAACAGCTTAATCACAGTGTAATTATGCCAAGGCATTGGTCGCTCACTGAGGGACTTCAGCAGGATCTGTGGAAAAGCTTTCCTTTTTTTGTAATGGGAACCAAGAGTCTGGAAATTCTCAGGGTAAAAAATATTTCTGGGCTTGGTTAGGAAAATCAGGTTTTGGCTGCTGGGAAGCCAGGCATGTTCACCATCTTCTGTCCTGACAGCTTTTGTTTGGGGTTTTTCATTTGTGAAAGGGAAGGGTTTGGCAGGGAGGGAAGAATCTGATGGCAATGCAGGGAAAAGGAGAAAAAGAAGATTTCTTCACAAAATTACAGTGGAAAATAACCAGATATTTTTTTATTATTATTTTTTTAAATTTTATTTTTCTTTTAAATTGCCTGCTTTGAGCCTCCCTGCTGGAGGAGCTGCCAAGGCCTCCCACCCAAGCCGGGTGTGCTGGGGACTCGTCCGTGGGTCGGGGGGAAGCCGAGTGCTCCCACCCCTTCCTCCCCTCGGAGCCGGGGCCACCGGCAGCGGCTGCCAGCGCTAACCCAGATTCCAGGGGCGTCTTGCTGCTAAATTGGCAGCATGTAAGAGACGTGTCACCTGGGTGACAGGGTGTCTCTGCCTGCCGGAGTGTTTGAATACACGGCGCTGTGTGCTAAATACTCCCATCATTACGGCTGAGCTGCACACACCGAGCGCCGAAGTTCCCCGGGTATTGGGAGGAGGATGGCGGCTGGGTTTGGAGTGCACAGGGCAGGGAACATCCCTGCCTGGCCACAGTGGGCAAAGCCTTGCTGTCCCTGTCCCCAAACCTTCCTGTCCCCATCCCCAGACCCTCTTGTCCCCAAACCCTGCTGTCCCCATTCCCAAACCCTCCTGTCCCCATCCCCAAAACCTCCTGTCCCCAAACCCTGCTGTCCCCATCCCCAAACCCTCCTGGCCTTTGGAAGCTGACAGCAATCTGGATGGAGTTTTAGCCTCTCCCCAGGATTGCTCTCCTGACCATCTCCAAACTCCTGGAGGCTGGTGGGAGTTATCTTCTGCTGAAGAGCGAAGCAGGGAGCAATTAATCGCCCCTTTTGTTGAGAAATAGCAGAGAAACCGCAGCCCGAGGCTGGAGTCAGCGCCGGGCGCTGCGGTCGCGGGGGTCCCGGGGGACGCAGCTGCCAGGCGGGAGGAGCCGGGAGTCTCGGCCGCAGGTGGGAGGGGAGCGGGGAAGCCGAGGAGACAACCGGAGACAACCGCAGGGGTAACCTGACCCCGGGGACGGGAGGCTGGGCTGGCGATGGAGGAGCCGCTTCCCCCTCCCGAGCCCCTTGCCGCGCTCCCAGAGGTGCTGGGACAAAGGAGGGTCTGTCCCCTCCGCGCTGCGACAAGCCAGCGCCGTGCCAGCCAGCCCGGGGCATGGCAGCACCGCGGGGGTTTGCAATCTGCTGGGATTGTGCACTCGCGGGGCTCTCTGGGCACACCTTCAGCGGGGACCTGGAAATCCTGGAGGGTGGGTGGGTGTGTGGGTGACACCCTGGTGGCTGCCCCAGCCCCATCCTGCCTCTTCTTCGGAGAAACAGCACCCACCACTCGCAGCCTTTGCCCTCTGAGACCCATCCTGGCTGCTTCCAGGGGCCCTACCCACCTTCCCTGCCCACGGGTGGTTGCTCATCATTCTTGTGAACCCATCGACGGGGATCCACCCCAGCTCCCTCCTCTCCAGCAGGCAGATGTGGCGTCTTGTTCCTGTCCTTGTCCCTGTCCCTGCCCCTGCCCTTGTCCCTGTCCCTGACCCTGACCCGGTCCCTGTCCCAGCCCTTTTCCCTGTCCCTGTCCCTGTCCCAGCCCTTTTCCCTGTCCCAGCTCCCCAGAGAACCTTTCAGGCAGGGAGTTGCCAAATGAGTGACCCACACTGTGGGACAGCAGTTCTGCAGGGGGACAGGGGACAGCCTGTGCCATGCCAAGTGACCAGGAGCCCCAGGCTGCAGCAAGCACCATCACAGAAGGTCAGCTCTGCTCCCAGCAGGGACAGTCCCAGTGGCACCAGAGAGGGACACGAGGCCACATCCTTGTGTGCACAGGCAGCTCCAGCCATGCTGTGCTGGCACTGCTGAGGCCACACCTCCAGTTCTGGGCTCAGATTTGGGTCCCTCGTGACAAGAGAGACCTGGAGGGGGTGGAGAGAGTCCAGAAAAGGGAATGGAGCTGGGCAGGGTCTGGAGCCCCAGCAGGGCTCAGGGAGCCGGGCAGGGTCTGGAGCCCCAGCAGGGCTCAGGGAGCTGGGCAGGGTCTGGAGCCCCAGCAGGGCTGAGGGAGCTGGGCAGGGTCTGGAGCCCCAGCAGGGGCTGAGGGAGCTGGGCAGGGTCTGGAGCCCAGCAGGGCTCGGGAGGCTGGCCAGCAGGGCTCAGGGAGCTGGGCAGGGGCTCAGCTGGGCACAGAGGCCAGGGCCCTTCTGTCTCTGCACAGCTCCTGCCAGGAGGGCACAGCTGGGGGGGGGGGTGGGGTCGGGCTCTGGGAACAGGGACAGGGACAGGAGCAGAGGAAACGGCCTCAACTTCTGTCAGACAAGGTTCAGGTTGGATATTCTGGAAGTTTCTTCACTGAAAGGATCATCAAGCCCTGGCACAGCTGCCCAGGGCTGTGGTGAAGTCACCACCCCTGGAAGTGTTCAGAAAACGAGTAGACATGGCACAGGTGATATGGTTTAGTGGCTGTGGTGGGATTCAGTTGAAGGTTGGACTTGGTGACTCTGGAGGTCTTTCCCAGCCCTAATGATTCTGTGATTCTTCTGCACCTGGCAAACACCAGCCAGGTCCTGGATCTGCTTCCTCTGCAGCTGAACTCTGGCGTCTGCCAGCCCTGCTCCAGGCTGCAGCTGGAGGGGAGAGAGAGGCCCAGCCGAGGCTCAGGGATGTGTATTCTGCTCATGCTCACAAATACTAATGGCCCAGAGTTATTAATATTGCCACTGTAGTCATATCTGGGTAATTACTGCCATTAACCACCAGCAGAACTATTGAGTTCCCCTAATCAGTGCATTATAATAATTGGGACCAAGTGTTTTATAGATCCAGACGTTAATTCCTTCCTAGCACCTCTCCCTCCCCTCGAGCTGCTCCTCCCTGCTCAGCTCCAGCATCTCCAGCCCAAGGCTGCTCCCTGTGTCCAGCTGCTGGGACACCCCGGGGTCATCCCAGGATGACCCATGCCTTGGGGTGTCCCATGCTCCATCCAGGGGGAAAGCATGGCTGTAGGAATGTTGGGTGTCCAACCTGTGGAGGTGGAGATGGGACTCCAAGCAAGGCTTACAGGAGACCAGCTGGGTCCATGCCCTGCACGTGTGGCCCAGCAGCAGCTCCAGGACAGGAGCTGGGTCCATGCCCTGCACTTGTGGCCCAGCAGCAGCTCCAGGACAGGAGCTGGGTCCATGCCCTGCACTTGTGGCCCAGCAGAACCTCCAGGACAGGAGCTGGGTCCATGCCCTGCACATGTAGACCAGCAGCAGCTCCAGGACAGGAGCTGGGTCCATGCCCTGCACTTGTGGCCCAGCAGAACCTCCAGGACAGGAGCTGGGTCATGCCCTGCACGTGTGGCCCAGGTGCCTGGAGGCAGCAGGATGGACAGAACACTTCAGCTGTTCCTTCTGCAGGGACTGAAATCTGGTGTGTGGGGAGGGAATTGCACATTTTGCTGTTTACACCCAGCTCCCCTTGCTCTGGGGAGCTCTTCCCTGCTGCAGCCATCGGGCCTTGGGGCCTGGAGCCACCTGGGCCCTGAGCTGGTGGCAGTTTGGGGACGGTGGATGTTTGTTTGGGGATGGCTCTTTGGGGGTGGTGGCCATTTGGGGGTGGTGGATGTTTGTTTGGGGGTGATGGCTGTTGGGGGTGATGGAGGTTTGGGGGTGGTGGCTGTTTTTTTGGAGGGATGGTGGACATTTGGGTGTGATGGCTGTTTGGGGGTAGTGGCTGTTTGGGGGTGATGGTTGTTTGTTTAGGGGTGATGGCTGTTTGGGAGTGGTGGCTGTTTGGGGGTGATGGTTGTTTGTTTAGGGGTGATGGCTGTTTGGGTGTGATGGCTGTTTGGGGGTGATGGTTGTTTGTTTGGGGATGGTGGCTGTTTGGGGGTGGTGGCTCTTTGGGGTGCCTCAATGGGGTCAGTGAGAGGAGCCTCTTCTCCTGCAGCTCCTGGAGCAGAGCTGGCAGCCTCCTGCACACCCCGCTGTGTCACCAGGGGCCCACTCCTTGCCAGCCCTGCTTTCCCTGAGCTCCAGCGAGCCCTGGGTGTCCGAGGGGATGCCCAGAGCAGGCAGAGCCAGGCTGGCTCCAAAACCAGCGTCTGCCACAGCCACATGCTGAGGACAGAGTGGGACCCACATGGAGCCTGGCAGGGAGGGCTGGAGTTGGGGGGCAGAGCAGGTCTGCAGCCCCCCAGGACAACTCAGCCCCTGTCTACAGCAGCAGATCTGTGACTGCTTTGTGACAGGGAAAGCAGAACCATGTGTCTTTCAGAGCTGGCCTGAAAACAAAAATCCCTGGAAATTCTAATAAATTTAAAAAAAAAAAGGGAGGGGGAGAATTTTTAGGGTGGCGGTTACACCAAAGGTTTGGCTGTGCCCAAGCCAATGTATTTCCTTCCAACCACAGCCATTTCACAGAAATCTTTTTTTGATGTTTAGCAAAATAAAATTAAGGGAAACTTTGAAACAAAGTCATTTGGAAGAGGAAAAAAAAAAATCAAAACATTTCAATCTGAATAGGCTGAAATGAAATGTTTTGATCTTTTGGGTTTTTTTTTCCCTCCAAACAAACCATTCAGTAGAATCGACATATTCATCCAGAACCTTTTGGTGTTGTCAAATCTGAATTTTTGGGGGTTTTGTTTGGTTTGTTTGGGGTTTTTTTTTTGTTTTTAAATCAAGCCCTTCCAGCTCTAGCCAGCCTGGCTGATTAGAGCTCCATGCAGGCAGAGTTGTGCCCTCAGGGGGAGCTTCGTGGTGGCTTTGCAGGGACCCTCCTGGGTGGCTGTGAGTCCTGAGGGGAGAAATTCCTCCCTGTGGGGCTGAGAGCATCATCAGAGCCACGCTGGAGCACAGCCTCCCCCTCCTGCCCAGCCCACAGCGGGACCCCATGGCCAGGGCACGGGCAGGGCTCGGCCTCTCCCCCCGGCAGGGATGAGCCAGGTGAGAGTCGCTCCCCTGAGCCCCGGCAGGTGAGAGAGCAGAGCGATGCAATCAATAGTGTTAATTGCAAAGGCAATGTCTAGCAGAAATAAGATGGTTATTCTGCATCACTGGGCACTCTTACAATCAAATTGTCCACAGACAATTAGCTGAGCAGGAGAAATAGGAATTAGATTTCTAATTGTTCTGCTGGTGAAAGGCATTTCGGAGCACTCGGAGGACTGGAGGAGGGAGAGGTTTGCGTCTCTGCCATCCCTGCTGCCATTCCCAGAGGGAAAACCGAGCCAGGGAACGGGGGCTGCAGCTGGGAAGTACAGACGGCTCCTTGGGAGGCTTTGGCCAATGCTCCTCTTTCACGGCTGGGTTATTTATTCCTTTCATTCAGCCTGCACCGCTGAGCAGGCAGCGCTCTGTGCTGCTCTGTGGGCACCTGGGCATCCCCCCGGCTCACCCCGGCCTCAGGACATCTCCCACCCATCACTCACCCACCCGAGGGACCACCTGCATCCCGGCTGTGTGCCGGGAGCACCGTGGGGCAGGAACCCAGAGCCTGCCCCTCCTCGCACCCCCGGCCCCTGGACTGGGAAAGGCGGGCAGGGAGTGCCGAGGCTCTCCTGATTGTTATTAATTAATTAATGCTGCTGTTGGCTCATGCCCGCGGGTGTCTGCGGCCCGAGGGAGGCTCCCCATGCCGCATCCCGGGGCTGCATCCTGGGCACAACGGGAACTCCTCCCGCCTGGGCTGATGGCGAGCACACACAGCGAGCCTGCTGCCTGCCTGGTCTGCCTGGGCTGGAGGGCTGGGTTTGCACCTCAGGCACCCTCACACCCACCGGCGGTGGGGCTGCCCTTCAGCCTTCTCAGGGTTGGGGACAGTGTGGCTGCAGCGTCCCAGGAGGGGCAGAGCCCTCCGCGGGTGTCACATCTGCGTCAGAGCTGATGGCAGCAGCCTGTCCTGGGGCAGCAAAAACTCTCCTTGGGCTAGGGAAAAGACTTTTAGAAGCCACCAGGGACCTGAGAGCAAGATCTGAGAGCACCTCCCCCTCCTTCCATCCTACAGTGTCCATCCCTCACCCCGCTCTGACCACCAGGACAGCAGGAGCAGTGCCAAGGGACTCGTGTGGGGTTTTCCCTCCCTGCTCCCCTGTGTCCCCAAGGCCTGTGAGAGGCTCTGTGAGAGAGCACCCCGACCCTGCCAGGGGAGCAGGGCTGGCTGTCACCTCAGTGGGACACCCCACGGGCACTTTCTCCTGCCCCCACTGATGCTTTGGGATGCAGCATCCCCATGGGCAGCTTCCCACAGGCTGCAGGGCCACCGGCATTCCTTCCCTGCCAGCAGCAAAGGCAGGAGCAAAGGAGGGGTTTGAGGACCCAGCTCAGCCACCTGCAGCCAGAACCCATCCCAGCCCCTCCTGCCTCACCTCTGGCAGCCAGAATCAGTGCTCAGGGCATCTCCTGGATCACAGCCTGGAGCTGCACGCTTCCATCTGAGCCACCAAACCATGGGAAAATGGAATTAAAGTCACCTCAGGGGGCATGTGGTGCTGGCCAGCACGTTCACAGCACCCATGGGTGTGGGCACTGTGTTTCTCCTGCTGGAAGCAGGGTGTCCTGTGTCCTCCACACTGCAGTCCCACCACGGATGGAGGGGCCACAGGCAGTGGGGCCAGGGCTCCCTGCCTGTCACAGCAGGGATGGGGACAAGCTCAGAGTCCCCAGAGGATCAGCCCCAGGTGATGCTGCTGCTGTGGGAGTACAGCCAAGTACAGCTCCACACGTTTATTCTCATGCACACACATGTATATATATCTATATATCCCCTTTGCCTTTGAGTCACCAGTGTTGAAATCTTCCCTGCCAAGAGTCTTCTGAGAAATATCCTCCTCCCCCTCCCCGTTTCTCCTTCTTTCTCTCTGTAGCATTCGGGCTAATTTTATCTTCTGTCTTTCATCTGCCTGTGTATCTACCACTCCTGACAAAAAAGAGATTTTCACAGATTTTGCTAGTGCTCACCAGCTCTAAAAGCTTTCATCTCCCGACGACGACGAGTGCGTGTCATCTGCTCGCTCCAAATTACAGCAGAGGCCTTCACACTCAATCGGAGCATTTTCTGCCTAATTTCCCAGGCAGCAAGATTAAGTGTGGGCTCGAGGCTTGCCTGGTGTGATCCTCAGAGCCCCCCCGGCCCCTGGCTCCCAGGGCTGGCCCCGGGGAAGCCCAGAGCTCGCCTGGCCCTGCCTGCAGCCATGCACATCTCCAAGCAGACGTGCAGCTCTGGTGTCCCCAGCGGGCAGCCCCGAGCCCGGGGCTGTGATGGCTCAGCAGGTGGCACAGAGCCCACAGCTCTGCCCAGCCAAGCCAGGGTGTGAGAACAGCTCTGAGGCTCAGGGAGCCCCTCAGCACCAAACCCACCGTGGCAGGGGCTGCTGCAAGTCCAGGAGGCAAGCATGGCGTTTGTGTGCGATGCCCAGGCTGGCTGCAGCGGCAGAGGAGCAGCAGGGGAGGGTTCAGCTCCCTGTCACCACCACCACAGCAGTGCCCAGCTGCTGATGCTCTCTCTGGGTGCTTTCCTGCCACATCTCAGCTCTGGCTGCTGCCAGGGTGAGAGCTGTGGTGCCCACACCAGGAGCACACGCTCTGCCTGGGTGGGCTGTCCTTGGGACACAGCCCCAAGCACCTCTGAGCACCACAGTGGAGGCAAAATATGCCCCTTGAAAACAGTGCTGCACTTAAACAAGGCAAAAAAGCCAGCACAGGGATCGTGGGATAAAAACACAGAATGGCCTGGGTTGTAAGAGACCTTAAAGATCATCCAGACACCTCCCACTGTCCCAGGCTGCTCCAAGCCCTGTCCAACCTGGCCTGGTACATTTCCATGGATCCAGGGGCAGCCACAGCTTCTCTGGGCACCCCTGTGCCAGGGCCTCCCCACCATCTGAATAAAGAATTTCTTCCCAATATCCAGTCTAAGCCTTCTCTCTTTTGGTTTGTCACCATTCCCCCTTGTCCTGTCACTCCTGTCACGCCCTTGTAAATAGTCTCTCTCTATCTTTTTTGTCGGCCCCTTCAGGCACTGCAAGGCCACAATTAGGTCATGACAAAGTCTTCTCTTCTCCAGGCTGAACAATCCCAACTGTCCTCACAGCAGAGCTGCTCCATTGCTCCAGTCATCCCCATGAGCCCCTCTGGGCTCTCCCAGCAGCTCCAGCTCCTTCCTGTGCAGGGCCCCAGGGCTGGGCAGCTCTGCAGGTGGGGTCTCACCTGAGCGGGGCACAGGGGCACAATCCCTCTGCCCTGCTGCCCAGGCTGGGGGATCAGCCCAGCCCAGGGGGGCTCTGGGTCCCAGCACACACAGCCAGGGCAGGGCCAGCTCTCACCCCCAGCTCTCACCCCCAGCACCCAAGGGATGCTCCCCCTGCCCATCCTCAGCTGCACTGACCCCAGGGGCTGGACAGGTGACATGGCCAGGGATCTCCAGGGCCAGCCCAGCCTCAGCTCACAGTGACCACAGTGACCACAGTGACCAGAGTGACCACACTGCCCACACTGCCCACACTGACCACACTGACCACAGTGACCACACTGCCCACAGTGACCCCCCCCTGCCATTCCCCACCCAGCACCCTGCCCCAGGGAAGAGGTCCCTGATCCCCTCCCTTTGGGAGCTCAAATGCCCTCTGCTCCCAGAGCACACACACGAGGCTGCAGGGCTGCTGAGGGCACACACCTGTGCAAACCGAGCACTCCCAGGTAAGGCACCTCTCCCACCATGGCAGGGGGCTGTGGGGAGCCAGCAGCTCCTCCCTCGGCTCCCTGACAGGCAGAGCACGAGCTGAGATGCAATGAGGAGCAGACGGCATGATTAGCTCTGCTCAAAAAGGTCAAAACACTTATCAGACATGAACGGCAAAGCTAAAAATACACTCGGCACCTCCCTGGCAATTCTCTCCCGGGAAGTGACAGCCATGGCTTGGTGGGAAAGGGGCTGTGGGATGTGAGCAGGGCTGCTGCACTTCTGGATGGGAGCCTGGAGCAGCAAAGGGGGTGTTCCCATTTCCATCACCCCTCGGTGTGACCAGGGAAGGGCTGTGACACCACCAGAGCTGTTAGAGATGCTCTGAGGGTGACTGAGGTGGGTGGTAAAGGGCAGGAGGGGGCTGATGCTGCAGCCTGGAAAGCCAGGCTGAAAGCCAGAGGGTGCAGGAGGTGAGGGGGAACACTACTCCAGAGCTGAAACATCTGGGGCCAGCAGGAGAGAGGGAAGAACAAGGAGGTAACAGGATGCCTTGGATGATACAGGTGGGGAGCTGGAGAAACAAGACATAGTCCCTTAACAAAGAGCCGGTGTGATTGTCCCTGGCCCCACTGCTCTGGCTCCAGGGACCCTCACAGCAGCCAGGGTGTGCAGGCAGAAGACACCGTCCCCGAGCTGTCCTGGTCACACTCAGCTGTCCAGGGTGTGCAGGCAGAGGACACTGTCCCTGAGCTATCCTGATCACACTCAGGTGTCCAGGGTGTGCAGGGAGAAGACACTGTCCCTGAGCTGTCCTGATCACACACTCAGCTGTCCAGGGTTGTGCAGGGGCAGAAGGACACTGTCCCCCGAGCTGTCCTGTCACACTCAGCTGTCCAGGGTGTGGCAAAGGCAGAGGGACACTGTCCTCTGAGCTGTCCTGATCACACTCAGCTGTCCAGGGTGTGCAGGCAGAGGACACTGTCCCCGAGCTGTCCTGGTCACACTCAGATACAGCCCACGACAGTGATTGGCAGGAACCACACAGCAGTCCCACCAAGAGAACCACAGAATCATTAAGGTTGGAAAAGACCTCCAAGATCATCAAGACCAACCTTCAACGAAATGCCCCCAAGCCCACTGAACCATGCCTCAAAGTGCCACTTCTCCTTGGCTTTTGAACACCTCCAGAACTGCAGAGGATCCCGTCACCTCCTGGCAACAAAGCTCCTGGAGAAGAAGAGACTTTCACCACTAGGACCTCTTCAGCTCCCCTGGCACAGGGTGCAGCTGCCCACACACCCTGGATGTGTGTCCTGGTGCTTTCCATGGTGCAGCAAATCCATTAGCTCACACCTTACACCTGTCCTGCCTCTGCTGTACTGGAAAGGAATTTCTCAGTGATGCTGCAGTGCTCCTGTGTTTTGGCTCGAGACAGGAGCGTGTTTGTTCCCTCTGAGTTCCTCTGAGCACAGCTCTTTCCAGCTCAGCTCCTCCCTCAGCCCAGCACTACAGTTGGGAAGAGGTCCAGAAACAAACGGCTCCCGTGTGACCCTGGAACACCTTGGCCTCCCCAGGACAGCAAAGGGTGTGCAACCTCCTGGCCTCGCAGGCACAGTTCAGTTGTGCCTCTGGCATTTCATATTTAAAGGTGTTTTTATGAGGCCAGGTCAGGGCTTGGAGCATCCTGGGGTAGTGGAAGATGTCCCTGCCTGTGGCAGGAGGCGGAATGAGATGGGCTGTAAGATCCCTTCCAACCCAAACCCTCCCAGGACTGCTGGCAGAGGCTGAGAAGAGGAGCTGTGGGCAGAGGGCAGAGGCTGGCACGCTGCTCCCTGGGGGCTGTGGTGACAGGAGCCAGCCAGAGACCAAGGCCATCCCTCCACAGCAATTCCTGTGGTGGAGATGCTTTGGGTGGGACCAAGGCATGGGGAACTGGTACTTTCCAACCAGCATTTTCCCAGCCCTGCCTGTGGAAATGCAGAGGTTGGGAAAGATGTGGGACACTGATGTGGCACCAGGAACGGGGACCAAGTGTGGGAAAGCTGTGGGACACTGGTGTGACCCCAGGAACCCAGTGTGGGAAAGCTGTGGGACACTGCTGTGGCACCAGGGACAGAGACCCAGCTGGGATGTGAGCAGCTTCCCTGTGTGAGCCAGCGCAGTCCGCGGTGACAATGAGGAGAAATGACGGTGCCAATTCGCAGCAGGGCTCCTGAACGCTGTCACTGCCAATCGCTGTCACCACAGCGCCTGCGAGGCCTCACCTGGGCGCTGGATAAGAGCACCTGGGCTCCCGCCTCATTAGGAGCTGTTCCCGTCATTATCGCGGCATTCAGCCCTCCTGCCCCCGCAGGGATGAGCTGCTGGAGGAGACAAACCGAGTGCTCCGGGCTCCTGGGCCACCACAGGGTCTCCTGGGGTGAGCCGGGACTGTCCCCAACAGCTCTGTGCTGTGCTGGCCTGCGACACAGTGAAACGGGCCAGCCGCTCTTGCTGGCCACTGCCTGCCCTGCTCTGCTCCAGCCTGGTACCCAGCGCGCCCGTTCCAGCCTGGAGGTGTCCCCTGGAGGTGTCCCCTGGAGGTGTCCCTGGAGGAGTCCCCTGGAGGTGTGTGCAGCTTCCTCCACATCCCACTGACCTGGGGCCACCTCGTGTCCCGGTGAGCACAGCCCGTGCTGGCCGTGGCCCCAGGCAGCCCTGCAGTGGGATGTGGCCATCGCTGCCCCCCCCGCTCCATCCAGGGCTGCCATCTCCCAGGATCTGTGCATTTTGCCCACGCAGGGGCTGGGGAAGGCACTCCCCGGGCAGCAGAAGCCAGGCCCCCAGCGCTGCTGTCCCCAGGGGCTGGTTCCTTTGTCCTTGTGCCCGGAATAGATCCTGTTCCCTCCTACACCCCCTCCCTCCCGAGCCCCGGTTGTTCAGGGGACACGGGGACCCTCTGTGTCCTCCCTCTGCTCGTGCCCAGGGAGAAGAGCAGGAGGGAAGAGGTACTTACTGCTTCACCTCCGCTTTACCCTTCCTTTAGGCAAGGGCTTTTAATTTCCTTTTAGGGCCAGAGCAGCGATCACTAAATGATGTCAGATCCCTCCGTGCAGCGCTGGAGGATCCCCAGCCTCTGGCTAAGCCCTGCTTGAGCGACAGCCCGGTACCTGCGGGTCGGAGACCTTCGCGGTGCTGCTGACAGCTCCGCTAAAAGCTCTTTGTTCCCCAACCCCTGAGGCCCTGCTAAGTGGCGGACGGCACGGAGGGCATCTGCGGAGCCAGGAGCAGGGACTCCTGGCAGGGATGGATGCTCTCCGGGCTGCTCTTCCCGCTCCTCTGAGCAGCACCGCTGCCTGCAGGGAGGTGAGCTAGGGCACAAGCCCAGTTCCACGGATGCTTTCTGTGGGTGCGCATCCAGAGGGGACAGGGCACGGTGCTGTCAGCCCTCGGTGCCACCCCTCGTTGACCTCGGCTCCTCGCACCTCTCTCCCACCAGCTCTGAGTGTGCCAGCCAGACCTGTTGATTCCACAGAGCTCCAGCTTGCTCTCCATCCCCATGGAAAAGCCGCTGGATGTGATCAGCCACCGAGCCAGGGCTCCTTTGGTGGGCGCCTACACCTTTAAATCAGGGAAAAAAAAAAAAAAAAAAAAAAAAAAAAAAAAAAAAAAAAAAAAAGAATCCTTCGCCTAGAGGGCAGTGGAACAATTTTGACTTTAAAAAGAGAGCGAGACAGAGAGAGCGAAGTGAGCGTTAACAACTCCTGATCCAGTCCCTGGGCATTCATTAATGTTTCATGGCGCTTTCAATTATTGCCTCCTCTGCCACTGCCGTCATCTGTCTCTTCAAATCGACGGTATAATAACCACTCAAGCAGAAATCCACTCTGCTGTCTGCCCGCCACTCCCCTCCCAGCCTCCGCAGCTCCCTCTCTCCCAGCTTTTCATCCGAGCCTCGCACAGCTCTCGCTGGAAACGCCTGAGCCCCTTTCCCTGCCTGGGGACAGTGCTGGGGGGACACGGGGACCTGCAGGACCCTCCTGGTCGGGGTCAGGCTTTTATCCCCCCCACCCCGAGGGGTTGGATGCAGCTGTTTTGGGGTCGTGCTCTGGGACACAGGGTGTTCTGACACCCCAACCTCAGGCACTGAGCCCCAGAGCCTGTGTGCACCCTTAACCCGACCGTGACCCTAACCCTAAATGCGCCCCACCCACAGCACAGCCCCCACCAGGGCCCATGCCTGTGTCCTGGTCAGGAGAGCAGGGCAGCTCTGTGTCCCACACATCCCCCCAGACACCCACAGCACAGCCCCTGCACCCACCCATCCACCAACCCACCCACAGCACAGCCCCTGCACCCACCCACAGCACCACCCACACATCCACCCCCCACAGCACAGCCCCTGCACCCACCCATCCACCAACCCACCCACAGCACAGCCCCTGCACCCACCCACAGCACCCACCACAGCATCCACCCACCACAGCACAGCCCCTGCACCCACCCATCCACCGACCCACCCACAGCACCTACCCACCCACAGCACCAACCCCTCCCTCCCTGCACTGCCCCTGAGCCCTTGCAGCACACGGGAGAGCCTCAGGTGAGTGTGGTGTCCCACAGCTCCCTCCTGGATGTCCACAGCTCCCTCCTGGGTGTCCACAGCCCACGGGCAGGGATGGAGAGGTGCCAGGGCAGGCTGGAAACCCTGAGCAAAGTCTGTCCCTGGCTCAGTCAGGGAAGGCCTCAGAGCGTGGAGAGGGGTGAGAAGCAGCTGGAGCACCCACATTTCACCTGCCCAGCAGTGGAGCCAGTGCTCAGCTCAGCCTTTCCATGCCTGGACAGAGTCACAGAATCCCAGAATGGTTTGGGACCTTTAAAGATCATCTCATTTCAACCTGTCTGCCATGGGCAGGGACACCTCCCACCATCCCAGGCTGCCTCAAGCCCCATCCACCCCAGCCTTGCACACTGCCAGGGATCCAGGGGCAGCCACAGCTGCTCTGGGCACCCTGTGCCAGGGCTTCCCCACCCTCACAGGGAAGAATTCCCTTCTAAGATCCAAACAAAATGTACTCTCTGTAATTTTAAAGCCACCCCCACCACTGTCACGTCTGCCAGCACCATGGCTGCAAAGCTCACAGGAGCCCCATCAATCTGCTGCTGTTTGCCCTGACCTGTCCTTGGGCCTCACAAACTCGGTGTCCCTGCACTCAGCACTCAGGGTGGAGGAGCCAAACCTTCCCACCCAGGACAAGGATCCGTGCAGGACCAAAGTGGGTTCCCAGCTGCTCTGCCCAGCATGCCCCAGCCTGTCCAGACACATCTTGGCTATCTGGGATGGGAGGAGGAGCTCGTGGCTTCCACCACAGACTGTGATGGACCCAAACCAGCCCATTTCAAAGTCAGGGCTCCTGCTCAGGAAGACAAAAGTATTTTGCTCAGACAAACTCATGTTGTTCAATCCCACCCCAACGTTCACACCTCGTGGAGGTGTTGGGACTCTGCACTTTTAAAACACTTACTACTTTCTCAGAATGGAAATAGTGTTGAAATGTCAAAATTTCCAGTGGGACATTCCCTGTGTAACTGTCCCCCGGGCTGGGATTTATTGCTGACAACTGAATCCCCCACATCTTGTTGCTATTATCAGAAAACTCCTCTGGGACACCCAGCTGGGGTGTCTGAGGATGCTCAGAGGTGGACCAGGGCCACCTGGAGACCCGGTGGGAGATGGGCACACAGGGTCTGGGCAGTGTGAGGACAGAGCAGGACTCCACTCCCGTTTTGGCCATCTCAGTGGCCAGGCCATGCTGTCAGCGTGCCATTCCTCCCGGGACAGGAGTGCCCAGCCAGCTCCCAGCCCCTTGCTGGGCTCCTGCCACCTGCACTCCCAGCTGCTCCCAGCAGCTCCAGCTCTGCCTGCTGTGGGAATTCTGGAAGCACAGAGCTTCCCTCCAGCCCTGGCTGCTCCTCCCTTCCTCCCCCTTACCCCACCGGGTCGGTTTACCTTTGGAATGTCGCTTCTCCCTTCCCTGGAACTCTCCTGGTGGGAGCAGGGCTGGAAGGAGGCGAGCAGGGACTTGGCCCCAGGCAGTGGCTGGACTCTGTGTGAGGTGCTGGGATGCTCAGGAATGCCCCAGCAGGAGTTTTGTTCGCTCCTTTCCTTCCCTGGCTCTCTTGTAAAGATATTTCAGAGCCCCTCTGATGGGAGCCAGATGTGCTGCAGATGTTTGTGCTCACAGAGCACTGCTCTGCCTCCTGCACACCCTGAAGGATGTGTTGTGTTTTGGGGACAGCACCCATAGCCCCCAGTCTTGGAGTTGTCATTGTCCCCTCCCTCCTGAGCGTGCCCAGAGCCCATCCAGCCTGGACTTGGGCACTGCCAGGGATCCAGAGGCAGCCCCAGCTGCTCTGGGCACCCTGTGCCAGGGCCTGCCCACCCTCACAGGGAGGAGTTCCTCCCCAATATCCCATCTAACTCACCCTCCATCAGTGTAAAGGCCATTTCCCCTTGTTCTATCCCTCCAGCCCTTGGCCCCAGCCCCTCTCCAGCTCTCCTGAAGCCCCTCCAGGGCCTCTCAGCTCTCCCTGCAGACTTCTCCTCTCCAGGGCAGCACCCCATCTCTCCCAGCTGGCTCCAGAGGGGCTCCAGCCCTGGGATTAATTCAGTGGCCTCCTCTGGTCACAAGCTCACAGTTCTGTGTGTTTTGGCACAGTCCTTCACCCAGCAAGGCTGTCAGGCACTGTCCCTGTGGGCCCAGGTGGGAGCTGTGCCTTCCCTGCCCCTGTGGGACCAGCAGCTGAGCCCACTTGTGTTTCTCCACACACTCCCTCCACCAGTGTGACCCCTCAGAACCTGATCAAACCCAAATTCCCTGTCCATGACCCTCCCCCCCTGCAACGTCCAGCCCGTTCCATGGAGCAATCAGCCACACACTCTGTGCTCCAGCACTCCCCTGGCCCTGAGCAGCCCCCAGCCCAGCCCCCCTGCCCACACACCTGCACACAAGGTGTGCATCACCCCAGCATTCCCCTCCTGTGCTCTCCTGCATGCCCTGCCAGGGTGTCCAGGGGAGTGCAGCCTGCCCAGGATCCAGCCCTGCACTCCCAGGGCTCGCTGGGATGGTGTGTCCAGCCCTGGGCTCCCTCTGGCGTGCCAGTGGCTGAAGAGGGGCAAGACCAGGGGTTTGTGTCGCCAGCACTTTGGGACTGGGGACAGCAGTGCCAGGGGCTGCTCCCTGGCTGGACCCGTGGTGTCACAGCAGGGAGGGCTCAGTGCCCCAGAGCCAGCACCAGCCTCCTGGCCCGGGCTCCAGTTTTGCTTCCCATGCCTGGGGAAGCTGCTGTTCACAGCCCATGGTGCAGCACAGAGCCCAGCGAGGCCGGGTGACATTTGAGAGCCAGCGCTGGGGACGGGGGGCCAGCAGGGGTGGGGGGAGCCCAGCAATGACAGCGATGCCAAACCCCCAAGAGCCCACAGCAGAGCTCCTGACCCGGCTCCTTGGAGGTGACCTCCCACCTGACAAGCCAGGAGCTGCTGCTGATGCCCAGGACAGGTGGGAGGCCCAGGCTGAGCCCCCCAGCAGGGGCTGTGAGCGGGGGGCTGCCACTGCCTCCCCCTCCTCTGCTCCCCCCCACACACACACACACTCCCCCTCTTTCTCCTAATCCCCACAAATGCTAAGATATTTAAATGTGGTATTTTCAAATCTAATCAGCGTTCCAAAGCTGTGCTGCCGCCACTCAAATTTAATTTGATCCATTTACCAACTTTGTGGTGCATCTAATCAAAGCGAAGGAACAATTAGGTGAATGTCAGGGGTCACCTCGCAGCTCCCGCTCAGCCACGGCAGGCAGCACAGTGAGGCCAGCCCTGGGGGGCAAACGCAGGAGCATGGGGGCTCTGGAGCCCAGCATGGAGTGGCTGCAGGGCTGGAGGGTGTCTGGGCTGTGGCACATCCTCGGGGCAGCCGCCTGGCCAGCATGGTGGGCTGTGCCTCTCTTGAGGGCGAGCAGGGACACACAGCCCAGGCCAGAGCTGTGTGAGGTGCCCCCAGCTCCTGTGCTGGGTCCCCAGGCTGTTCCACATGTGCTTGGCCAAGGGCTGCTCCTGCTGCTTTGACAGCTCAGTGCACAATTCTCCAGGCAAGCTGAGCTTTGAGCCCCTGCCACATCCACATGTGGGCTCTGGGAGAGGCTCAGGGAGAGCAAAACCTCAGCCAGACTCTTCCCTGCCTTAACCAAAGCTGCACAATGTGCCCATGGTGAGACCCCTCTGGGTCAGGCTGGCTTTTGCCAGCTGCTGTTGGGCAAACCAGACTGAGGGAGCAGGACCTGGCAGGGCCTCGGTGCAGGCAGAGCTGACACATCCAGGAATGTGGGCCAGGATCAGTCCTGATCTCAGGGCTGGAGACCAGGGCAGAGCAAGGAGCCCTGTGGGGCTGGGGACCCTTCTCCTGCCTTACTGAGGGTTATGGCTCTAGAAACAGAAGCCCTGCACAATAAAATCACAGAATCCCAGAATGGTTTGGGTTGCAAGGGACCTGGAAGATCATCTATTTCCAAACCCCTGCTACAGGCAGGGACACCTTCTGCTGGAATGTGGAAGAACCATGATGTGTCTGATTTCACATTCTGTCTGTGCTCTTCACTCACGTCAGGAAATGAAGGAGACAGCAATGAAGAGAAAGTGCCTTTGGTGTCGTATTTTGTATCCCCAACACGAGCAGAGCAGGGGTCCTTCCCTCTCCTGAGCTCACACCGTGCCTTGCCTTGCTCCAGGAGCCTCAGCCCACCCCTCAGCCAGGGAGCTGCCCCTGTGGGTGTCTGGGGGGCTTGGCCTCAGTTGCCCCCAGTCCCCAAACGTGAGCTTCCTGCAGGGAGCTGAGGGGACAGGGTGGGGACCATGAGGGGGACAGAGGCCAACAGGACCAGCAGCTGCAGAAAGGGGTCAAGCTCTGGGCAGATGACTTGTTTCTGGGCTTAACATCTTTAAAAGATTGAAAGAAGAAATGACTGCAGCTCCTCCCAAGGGGCAGCTCTGAGCTCCGGGCCAGGGGCAGCGCCAGGCAGGGCTGGAGCTGGATCAGGGCAGGCTCAGGCTGGAGCTCAGGGAAAGGTTCTGGAGCTGGATCAGGGCAGGCTCAGGCTGGAGCTCAGGGAAAGGTTCTGGAGCTGGATCAGGGCAGGCTGAGGCTGGAGCTCAGGGAAAGGTTCTGGAGCTGGATCAGGGCAGGCTCAGGCTGGAGCTCAGGGAAAGGTTCTGGAGCTGGATCAGGGCAGGCTCAGGCTGGAGCTCAGGGAAAGGTTCTGGAGCTGGATCAGGGCAGGCTCAGGCTGGAGCTCAGGGAAAGGTTCTGGAGCTGGATCAGGGCAGGCTCAGGCTGGAGCTCAGGGAAAGGTTCTTCCCCCAGAGGGTGCTGGCACTGCCCAGGCTGCCCAGGGAATGGGCACGGCCCCGAGGCTGCCAGAGCTCCAGGAGCCTTTGGGCAGCACCCAGGGATGCTCAGGGGGGATGTTGGGGGGTCTGGACAGGGTTTGGGGGTGGACTGGATGATCCTGGTGGGTCCATTCCAGCTCAGGGCATTCTGTGATTCTCTGATCTCAAGTGAAGGAGAGGCAGTTGTGGTGAGAGGCATCACTGCTGCCCCTTCATCCCCCCCCCCCCACAGCCCAGAGGGAGGGGGAGCAGCTCAAGAGACCCCAGGAGGGTTTTGGGCACTCCTGGGGTCATCCCAAGGTTTGGTACCCACAGCACCTCGCAGCAGGAGTGCCTCATCCTCCAGCTGCAGCCTTGGGGAAGTCCCTGCTCTGAGCTGGGGGGGAGGTCTGGGAGCATCAGGTGTTTAACTTGAAATGGACTGAAGTGGAAAATAATCTCTTTTCCCATGGAATTTCTAACCCAAACTTTAACTGCTGCAGCAGAAAAGCCTCAATCCCTCAAAACCACAAGAGAAGAAAAAACAAAAGGAGCAAATACAGGAAGAAAGGCTGGGAAAAGCTGGGGCAGAAAACAAAACAAACGTACAGAAGATGGAAATAAAACCCACTCAAATTTTTTTTTTGCTACAATAATACACATTTTTTTTCAGGATTTTTATTTTCCACTGAAGAAATCCTCTGCCTCTCCAGGAGCAGCCCCAGCACCTTGGCATGTTCATTCCTAGCACCCCTTCCCCAAGCCACAGGCACAGAATTCCCACAGGCTGGCAGCACGGGGACCTTCTACTCCTGAATGGGGACCCTCTTCTCACCATCTCCCACCCCTCTCCCTGCTGCTTCTCCCACGTGTCCCTCTCCATCATCCCATTCCCTCCTTGTCATCCCTTTCCCTCTCCATCATCTCCTTCCCTCTCCATCAGCCCATTCCTTCTTTATCATCCCATTCCCTCTTCATCTTCTCTTTCCCTTTCCATCATCCAATCTCCTCTCCATCATCCCCCTTCCCTCTCCATCATCCCATTCCCTTTCCATCATCCAATTTCCTCTCCATCATCCCATTCTTTATCATCCCATTCCCCCTTCATCTTCCCTTTCCCTTTCCATCATCCCCTTCCCTCTCCATCATCCCTTACTCCCTCCATCATCCCTTACTCTCTCCATCCACTTTTTCTATTCATCATCCTCTCCCCTCTCCATCATCTCCTTCCTTTTCCATCATCCATTTCCATCTCCATCATCACTTTCCCTATCTGTCATCCCAGTCCCTCTTTATCATCCCTTTCCCTCTCCATCACCCCACTCCCACTCCATCATCCCTTCCTCCCTCTCATCTCCCCGGGTGCTCCTCCCTCTCCCAGCCCAGGTGGGAGGAAGGCCGGGAGGGGATGGGGAGGGGGGATGGCAGCACGGAGGTGACACCAGGGGGGTGAGGAGCAGAGCAGGAGTTTCAAAGCTGCCCCCCCCCCGTTTGCTTGCAAGGAGTTAAGTCTGTGATGTGTTGCGTGAGCTCTGATGAGAAGCTGCCTGACATGCAGAGCTGCAATAATGAAACGTAATACACATTAATAGGACCTCCCTCTGCGTGATTGCTTCTGCTCCACTGGCCCCATTGAAGATTTCACTTTTCTTTCAACAGTCAGAATAACAGAATGTGACATTAAGTCTTTTACATGCAGCAATTTATTTTAAAATATTGGGGCACTCAAAACAGTATCCAGAATGTTAAATAAGATATGCATGAGATGGAAATCAGAGCAGCACTGCAGTGAGGAGACAGGAGTCAGGCAGAGCCTCTCACAGGCTAAGGCAGCTCCACTTTTTGTTCTTAATTGCTGTTTAAGGCACAAATAAATGGCCAAGTTGGTGAGAGCTCTGTGGTGCAGACCTTCTGATCCTCCCAGCTCACAGGGGAACCAACAGCCCCTGCTCCCACCTGTCCCAAGGTCGGGGGATGACACAAAGGCCCCTCTGTCACCCCAGGCCAATGACACAGCTCCAAACCTGCCACAGGTCAGGAAGTGCCTGGACTGTGCTCTCAGGCATATGGTGGGAGCAGAGAATCAGAGGATCATGGAATCATGGAATGGGAGGGGTTGAAAGGGAAGGGACCTTACAGATCATCTCATCCCACCCCCTGCCATGGCAGGGACACCTCCCACTGTCCCAGGCTGCTCCAAGCCCCGTCCAACCTTGGACACTGCCAGGGATCCAGGGGCAGCCACAGCTTCTCCGGACAGCTGTGCCAGGGCCTCCCACCCTCACAGCCAGGAATTCCTTCCCAATGTCCCATCCAGCCCTGCCCTCTGGCATGGGGAAGCCATTGCCCCTTGCTCTGTCATTCCAGGGCCTTGTCCAAAGTCTCTCCTCATCTTTCCTGTAGCTCCTTCAGCTACTGGAAGGCTGCAGTTTTGTCATCCTGAGTCTTCTCTTCTCCAGGTGAACAATCACAGATCTCCCAGCCTTTCCTCACAGCAGAGCTGCTCCATCCCCCAAATCATCCTGGTGCCTCCTCTGGGCTCTCTCCAGCAGCTCCAGCTCCTTCCCAGGCAGGGCCCTAGGGCTGGGGCAGCTCTGCAGGTGGGGTCTCACCTGAGTGGGGCAGAGAGGCAGAATCCTCCTCCCCTGCTGTCCAGGCTGGGGATCAGCCCAGCCCAGGGGGGCTCTGGTGGCATTTGTGTCTCTGCCTGTGTCAGAGTTTCCCCAAGAGCACTGGTACACAGAGCTGTACAGTTATATTTTGCAGCTCTAGTGGCTTTATCACCATTCAGCAATCTCAATGAACCTAGGGCCCGTTGCTCCAATAAACTGCATTATTGGTGAATCTGTTGTGAAAGTTCTTACTGAGCTTAGCCAGACTCAGAATGCTGGATCAGTAAAGCTCAGGATAAATCCGTGACCACAAACGAGACCAGGCTCAGAGTGTGACCCACACTTCTGGTGCAGCTGGAAGCACGAGCAGACCCGAAGTGCTGAGTTGGTCCTGACCAGAAATGAAGCCCAGCCACACCCAGCCACACCGAGCAACGCCCAGTCACGCCCAGCCCCTCCCCTCTGAGGATCACCCAGCCAGGGGGGTGATTTTCTGCCAGTTCCCTGTCCTTTTAAAGCAATCCCCCCCAAGGATTGTTCTCCATGCGAGGGAAGTTCCCGTGCCTGGGCCCCACCCTCCCCCCGGTACCTGACCCCCCAGCCAGGTGTGCTGCCACCCTGACAGCTCAGCTCCCCCTGTCCTGGCTCTCCTGGCCCCTTGTGCACCTCCCCGTGCTTCCCAGCGGGGCTGAGCCCCTCGCTGAGGACTCAGCACTGCCCTGTCATCCATTTCTCTGCCCCTCGGTAGCTCCAGGAGCATCTCCAGGTCACAGAGGCAGCAAACTGGGGACCAGCAGCCCCCCAGCACCCCCTGTTCACAGTGGGGGCACCGAGGCCATGGGAAGGCAGAGCTCCCATGGCCCAGCTCATCCTTTAAAGGGCACGTCCTTCAAAGGCCCTGTTGGCTTCTGACCTTTCTGCCACATTTTCAGGGCTTTTTCCTAGAGTTCTGAGCATCATAAAAAATGTTCAGCAGCAGCTGAGGCCCGGGAGGGCTGGGGCAGGGGTGGGGAGGCTGCAGACCCCTCCTGCTCGCTGCTCCTGACCCAGCCACCCCTGGGTCTGACACCAGTGCCCATCGTCACCTCCCTGGGCAGGACAGATCTGCCTCAGGCAGCCAGGGGCAGAGACATCAGCCACTGCCTTGGCCATGGACTCACTAAATCAGCTCAGAGAACACAACTGGGGGGACAAAAATCCCAGGACTGTGATGGGGTGACTGCAGCCATCAACATGAAGGCAGGGGGAGAGCAGGACCTGGAAGATGCCAGCCCTGGGAAGAGAAGGTGTGGGCTGGGATGCTGAGCAGAGCCAGGGCCCAACACCCCCAGCAAGCTGGGATGGCCACCAGAGCCTCCGAGAGCCTCCAAGCTCCCAGCAAGGTGCCCACGGGTGCTGGCTGGATCCAGCTGCTCCTCCTCCCCTGGAGGGGTTCCACACCCCCTCCCCACCACACTGCTCGGGGTGGGGGGCTCAGGGGGCTGTTAATGGGGGTGTCTGCATGCCCTGGGCACTGGGGGCACTCCTGCACCTGCCAGGGGTTGGGCCAGTTCCAGGACTCCTGAGGCCTCCCTCCCTCGGAGGTGATGGGCAGTGGAAGCCACTGCACAGCAAGAGCTGGGTCCTGCAGGTGCCAGTGCCCTGGGAAAGGCTCCAGGAGACTTCTCCAAGCCCAGCCCAGCCTGAAGTGACTCCAGATGCCACTGGAGGGAGGGCACACAGGGCTTCCTCTGCTTCTGCCAGCTGCACATATGCAGTAAAATCATTTTATAACAGCTTTGAAGGACAAAGGCTTGAAGCTGAAGGAGAGGAGGTTTAGATGGGATGTCAGGGAGCAATTCTTCCCTGTGAGGGCAGTGAGGCCCTGGCATAGAAAAGCTGTGGCTGCCCTGGATCCCTGGCAGTGCCCAAGGCCAGGCTGGACAGGGCTTGGAGCAGCCTGGGACAGTGGAAGGTGTCCCTGCTGTGGCAGGGGTGTCCCTGGATGGGCTTTCAGGTCCCTTCCAACCCAAACCAGTCTGGGATTCTGATTTCTGCCTCAGTCCTGTACATCCTCTGAGCCCCCCAGGACAGCCCCCGCTCTGATTTCTGTGAGGATCAGTGGAAATCCTGTGTCCTGTCATGCCAGACACCCAATTCTCTTATTGAACCTGCAGCAAAATGATGTCATCCCTAAAGCCACCAGGCTTGTGCCTGTCAGCAGCTGGCACTGCCCTGGGGACAGGGGTTGGTGTCACTGGTGGCAGGTGCCCCTGAGCTGCTCCACGTGGCCTGCCCTGCTGCCCTGGGTGACAGTGTCTGCACTTCCAACACGGAGAAATCCCCTGCTGATTGCTGTGGGGGAAATCCCCTGCTGACTGCTGCTTCAGACCAGGGCAAGGATCATGGTGACACTGCCCTGTCCCTGTCCCCAGGGACCCTGCCCCTCCTGTGCGTGCTGAACTCTCCATTCTGCCAGGCTGGAATTTCTCCAGGAATCTTTTCCTGCCAAACCCCTGATGTTTCGCATTCATCCTCACTGGGACTTGGCTGTGCTTCACAGCCAGGGCATTTTTCCAGGAGGGGCTGGTGGTCTGCAGCTGGCTCTGGTCACTGTGAGAGCTGTGGGGTGCCCACGGTGCCAGCTCAGGACCCTGTGTGGAGCCAGCCGTGGACCCCCTGCTCCTCCTGGATCCCAAACCCAGCCCCCCTTTGCTCCCGACCTTCTCAGCCCCCCGGGCACTGTCTGGATCCAGCCTTGCAAGATGTGGTGGCAGCACTGACATGGCACTGCCAGGGCACTTAGGGGGCTCCTGAAGGGAACCACAGGCACCCCAAGCCCCGTGGGAGGGTCCCACTCTGCTCTGCTCCCACCCCAGTGCATTGCATGCCACGAGCAGTGCAGAGCCAGGAGCTGAACCTCTGCGGGTCCCTTCCAACCCGGACATTCCATGGCTCTGAGACCATGGACGGGATTTACCCCCACACCTCTCTGCCTGCTCCTGCCCCCTGTGCCAAGGCTGTGCAGCTCTGGCAGAGCCCTTAAGCATGTTTGGGTCGAGCTGCTGGGGCACAGGGCTGGTGGGCACAGCTTGTTGTGCTCAGAGCACCCCCAGAGCCTCGTGCCATTGCACGGGGCAAGGACAGGGTGACAGACCCCATCCAGGACCCCTGGCACTTGGAAGGAAAGGGAGAACCCAGATGTCCTTCACCTGGGAGTTGAAAAGAGCTCCTGATACCCCTCTGCCCCACCCTGGGAGCACACCCGGGGCTCCCAGATCTCCTCAGAGCCACCCCAAACTCTTCTGTTTCTCCCCAGACTCCCCCTGCGAGTCCGGAGTCTGCGGGTCAGGGCCTGGAGCCACGGTGAGGGGCTGAGCATGAACTGGGGCTCCCTGCCCACGGGGTGAGGGTGAGCTCAGCCCCTCTGATCTGGGGACTCATCCCTGCCTGGCTCCAAATCCCAGGGATCCCGACCCTGCAGACACGTGAGGGACTGTCCCCAGGTCCCCACATGCCCTTTGCTGGCTCAGGGCACTCCTGGAGCCCAGGGCTGTGCCAGCCCCGGGGGGATCACAGCAGCAGTGCTGGGGGAGCCTTGGCCCCAGCCCCGGGGTACAGCCCGTGCCTGCAGTGTCCCCACACTGTCACAGGGTCTGCGGGGTGCCCAGGGCAGGATCCCCCCCGGTGACCCCTGCAGTCACCAGCCAGGCACGGCAGCCCTCAGCTCGCCAGCAGGAGCTTGCAGGAGCAGGAGAGCTCCACCTGTGCAGGTGCCCTGGGGCCACACACCTGGGCATGCTGAGCCAGCCGGGGGGCTGCCAGCCCTGCCAGAGCCTGCCCTGCCCTTCAGAGCCCCTTGCCGAAGGAGGAACCCCAGCCCAGCACTGAGAGAGGGGCCTGGGAATGTGCTGGTGTCCTTCCTGCCTCCCGCCCAGCACCAGGCTTGTCCCCGTGCCAGCGTCACTTCAGTATTATTCTAATTTAGGGAACTGATGCAAAAGGCTGTCCTGGCAGCCCGACTTGGCTTGGGCTGGGGTTATTTTGGTTTAGCTTCAGTCATCTGAGGACAGGTCACGCTCCAACCCGGCCTGGCTCTGCACGGCAGGGGTGTGCGGGGGGTCCACGAGGAGGGTCAAAGAGAGCTTTGGGCATGCACAAAAAACTGCCTGGGGCTCCAGATGCAGTTTGCGAACATCCTCACCCCAGCACGGCCACCCTGTCCCCTGGGGACATTCCCAGGCACGTTCCAGAGCTGGGGAAAGGCTGACAGGGTGACATCCCCATCCTGAGCCGCTGTCACGGGCAGCTGCCCACCCAGAACGCTCCGGTTTGATGTCCCTCCCTTGGCAGGTCCCTGCAGCCCCTCTGGGGGAGGATTGCCCTCCAAAGGGCTGCCTGGGCCTCACCCTCTGCCATCCCTGCAGCTGGGAGCAACTGGCACCAGCCTTCCTCTGCTGCTGCCACCCTCTCACCCCGTGGCACAGGGGGGAACAGGCAGCACCGGGCTGGGAGAGGGGCTGTGGCATCCTGGAAGATCAGCAGAGAGGTGGAAATGGTCCCCTCCAGCACTCAGCTGCCCTACAGTGGGGCTGGGGACTGCTGCAGGGGTGTGGGTGGCACGGCAGGGTGTGCAGGTGTGCCCTGGGCACCCAGCTGAGCTCTGGCACATCCTGGCACGGCCCCAGTGTGACCAGCCCAGCCCCACCGGCCTCAGGGTCACACATGGAGCTCACCCTCTGTGTGGTGAACTCAACATGCCCAGGAGAGTTGCTGCAAACTGAAGCCAAACACAAATCCCCCTTATTTCCAGGGAATTCCCTGGGTCTCCAAAGAGGAATGTTGAGTCCAACCTGTCCCCAACGTGCTGTGGCTCCATGCCCACACCGTGTCTCCTCAGTGTCCCGGAGCTGGCTGGCTCAGGATGAAGCTGTGCCAGTGCCTGAGTGCCTGTGCAGGGCACCACAAGATCACAGGCTGCTTTCCCAGCACAAACCATCTCTGCTGCTCCTCCTGGACCCTGGCACACAGTGGGAGCTCCAGTCTCCTGCTGGGGAAGCACCTCAGTGAGGCACAGAGCCCACGGTGGCTGAGGGGTCCTGTGTGATGTGTCACGGCTGGGAAAGTGGGTGGCTGCGAGGGAAGCAGCTCTGAGGCCCAAGGAACGTGCTTTTCCTTGGATTTGAGGTGAGGGGGCTTGCTGTGCACACTGACGTGCTGCCACGTTGGAGAGCAGCCTGGCTGAGCCCTGGTTCTCATTTAGCTGAAGCCACAACTCCCTGCTGCTGCTGGGAGCTCAGGCACATGCACTGCAGAAAGGGAAAGGACCCCCTTGGCACCCTCACTCTCAGTTTGGCCCAGGAGACCCTCAAGGAGGTGGGATGGCAGGATGAGAGTTGTGGCTGAGGGAAGGAACCACAGCAAGGCCTTCATGGAGCCCAGCATGGCACCGGTCAGAGGGGACTGTCCCACTCTGCTCTGTGCTCACCTCGAGGGCTGGGGGCAGCTTTGGACACCACAACAAAAGGAGGATCCAAAGATATTACAGATCATCCAGAGGAGGGGCACAAGGATGGTGAAGGGCCAGGAGGGGCCACAGGAGGGGCACTGAGGGCACAGGGAGTGTGCAGTGGGGCAGAGCCCCCCGAGGGCAGAGCCCAGGGAGCTGCAGCTCCTCCCGAGGGGCAGCTCTGAGCTCTGGGCCAGGGGCAGCCCCAGGGCAGGGCTGGAGCTGGGCCAGGGCAGGCTCAGGCTGGAGCTGAGGGAAAGGTTCTGGAGCTGGATCAGGGCAGGCTCAGGCTGGAGCTCAGGGAAAGGTTCGGGAGCTGGATCAGGGCAGGCTCAGGCTGGAGCTCAGGGAAAGGTTCTGGAGCTGGATCAGGGCAGGCTCAGGCTGGAGCTCAGGGAAAGGTTCTGGAGCTGGGCCAGGGCAGGCTCAGGCTGGAGCTCAGGGAAAGGTTCTGGAGCTGGATCAGGGCAGGCTCAGGCTGGAGCTCAGGGAAAGGTTCTTCCCCAGGGGTGCTGGCACTGCCCAGGCTGCCCAGGGAAGGGCACGGCCCCGAGGCTGCCAGAGCTCCAGGAGCCTTTGGGCAGCACCCAGGGATGCACAGGGGGATTTTGGGGGGTTCTGGGGCAGGGTTTGGGGCTGCACTGGATGATCCTGGTGGGTCCCTCCAGCTCAGGATGTTCTAGGATTGAAACTCCAAAATGCACTCCTGTGCCTGCTGTGGGCTCCTCCAAATAAAATCTCACCCACCCCCACAAGGCTCCAGGCAGGAGCTGATGCTGAGCAGAGACAGCCCACAGGAGGTGAAGGCTGAAGCTGCCTCAGGAGACAAAAACATCATTCACTGGCAGGGTCCCATCCCTTTGTGTGTTTTTGGAGCACTCCTGGCCAGTCCCACTTGGCCATGACCCCAAAATCAGTTTTGACCCTGAGCAAGCAGCGCAGCCCTCACGGCTGGCAGGGATCGGAGCCAGCAGTGAACCAGACCAAAGAGAAGCTGTGCCCTCCACCTGCCCTCCCTGGCTGTGTCTGCCAGCCTGGGCTGAGCCTTTCTCCCGCTCCCTGAGCAGGAACACCTTGCCCAGGCCCCAGGCGGTTGGTGGGAGCAGCTCCTGTGTGCTGCTCTAAACGCCAGCTCCACGCAGCCATTAGAGGATATTTATGGTCCTTATTAAACAGCAAGGGGAAAAAAAGGAGCCGTGATCCGAGCAGCGAGGCGCTGAACTCGCTGGGCTGTGCAGACAGCAGGCGCCATCCCAACACGGACCCTGGAGGCCGGCGGACCCGCCGGGGACGAGCGCTGTGTCTTTAACGGGAGCGGGCTGGGGATGTTCCTGGCAGGGCTGCACATCCCGGCAGCGGCGGGGATAAAGCACGGGCTTGTTCAGCTGACGGAGAAAAAGCCTCTTTCTGTGCTTATTTCCCGCGGCCGGAGCCCGGGCCCGCAGCAGGGGCAGGGCACGTGTGCCGCTCTCCCCCGAGCATCCCCCGCGCCTCGGGTGCGGGCACTGCCCAGCCGGGACAGCGAGTGCCAGAGGAGCCCTGGGTCCCCTGGGCAAGCGCCAGGAGCAGCGCTCGGTCCCACGGCTCCCGGCAAAGCCCCTCTCTTGTCCCCGCAAGAGACAAGAGACCCGCTCCGCTGCTGGCACGGGCACCGAGGTGGCACCGTGTGGAAGCCCCGAGGAGCTCTGGCAGCGCAGCATCGCCCAGGCTCCTGCCGCGGGGTCCTGGCCGCAGCCCCCGGCTCCGCTCCCCCGGGAGCACCGGGCTCTGCGAGCGGCGGTGCCGGCGTGTGCGGGGACCTCCCTGCGCGGCCGTGGCTTTGGAGCTGCGGATTTGTAGCCTGGCTGCTTCCTAGCTCAGCATGGAAGACACTCTACAATTTTTAATTTGCCAAAAAAGCCCTCTTTTTAGTTTACAGGGACAGAAGGGGGACTTTTATGTGCAATCTGTACAGCTCTCCAGAAAGCACTTACATTTATGATGTTCATGAAATTTATAGCCAGTTGGCAGTGCTGCTCTCTCCTCTCCTCTCCACCAGCCACCCTGGCAGGATGGCAGACTATAATAAGCAAGCCACACATTCAAGTGGCATAAAAGGCATTTCTACAAGTTAGCCTCCTGCCCAGCCTTATAAACTCTAACAAGTCTCTAACAAGTAGGCAGGATCTCTTTATACCCAGGGAGAAAAACCCCTTTCAGAAATGGCCTTTTCACAAAGCCCACACCTTACTTCTAATTAAGGTTAAATAGCTCCATGTTTTCTGGCCAATTTCATTCTTTCCCCTTATTCCCCTCTTAACAAGGCAGCCTTTAAAAAGACATCACTAATTGGTGTCTGCTTCTCACATACCATGCGTGCTTTGATAGTCAGTTAGAAAGCCTTCCCCATCGATCAAACTTCCACTGAAAGGCTGCTAATGTGCTCCATGTGTCTGCCACCAGACAAAGCCAAGTGGCGGGTCCCCAGCTCCCTTCTCCTCCTGTTCCCATACTCCCTCCCGGGACCGGGGGTCCGCAGCCAGGTCTGCCCCCCGGCCCCGGCCTCCCTGGGAATAGCCCGGCCTCGGCATTGAGAGCAGCGCGGGGAAGGAATGACTCCGCGATGTGTGTGGCAATTTGGAAATTAATGGGGAGTGGTTAAATGTTAAGGGTAGGATCTGAAACAGAGCAGGCGAGAGAGCAATTGTCATGCTTATGAGACTGGAGGAGGGCCAGTGAGCTTTCCTGTGGATTCCAGTCTCCCCCGGAGCTCCGAGCATTCCTGGGGCGCGGGCTGGGCTGGGCGATGCTGCCGTGGCGAGGGGCAGCGAGGAGCCCCTGCGGACCCCCGACGCGAGGGAGAGAGGGAGCGAGCCGGGATTCTGCTGTTTCCTTTGCCTGGATGGGCACAGGCTGCCCCATCTGCAGCTCATCAGCCCTTCTCCAGCAGGTCCTGCCCGCCGCGGGGCCCTCGGCGAGAAGCCACAAGAGATGGTTGTCGTTAGGAGAGCGCAGCGAGCCAGGCCCCCCATGGCCCTGCTCCCCCGGCCCGCACTCGGAGGCTCACAGAGGAGTTCGGGTTGAAAGGGACCTTTAAATGTCACCCAGGGCAATACCCAGCCCAGCTCCGGCAGCCCCGCTCCGCCGCCCCCCATCCCAGGACGATGCTCTGGATGTCCCAGCCCCGCTGTGGCTGTCAGCACGCCAGCTCCATGCCGCACTCCCGGCTCGGAGCAGAGCAAGGCTCCCGTTCTGGGCTGCTCTGGGGGGTCCCAAAACACCAGCGAATTAACTGTGGTTGCAGGAGGCACCGAGCTGGGCTCCTGAGCTTGGGGTCTGCAATGGAACCACAGCGTGGTTTTGGAGGGGATGGCAGCACCGTGGACTGGAAAGAGCCTTCATTACCTGACCCAGACACCTCTCCCCAGCCACGGAACCAAAACAACCACCTGAGGGGAAAAGAGAGCGGGGGCAGAGCTGCCTGGGGCGGGCTGGGCGTGCAGGATCACAGCAGGATTTGCTGTGATGCCGTTCCAAATATCTCTCTGCCCCCAGCCCACTCTAATCACCACATCTAATAAATGCTGAGGTTTTTCAAAGAACAGTTACCTTTCCCACTGTAACTCACGCCTGGCAGCCACACCTTCCCCCAGGGTAAAGTCATCCCCGGCGGGTTTAGAGGCCTCCAGCAGGGCTGGTAATCCTGGAAGTGTCCTCTTCCAGCCTGGCCTCAGGGGCTCTTTTCTTGGGGAGGGAGCCAAGGGTTCCCAGAGGAGGCTGCTGAGAGAAGCAGCCAAAACCAGGCACCTCTTTGGCACCACTGAGGGACAGCTGTGGCACCAGATGCTCCACGGGGCAGCAACCTGTGACCATACCACAGTGACAAGGCGGGGCGTCCCCAGGGCACACACACAAACGCACTCCAGCTACTTCTTTAGAGGTGCTTTGCAGCCCTTTGTGCTGCTGGAGCCAGGGAGCGGAGAGACAGGTCGGCAGCCAGATGCTGGCTCCCTCCCAGTCCTCAGTGGGGCCTGTCAGCGCCATAGGTTGTGCAGATGGAGATCTGCCAGCAAACGGCGTCCCCAGACCTCCCCGGCAGGCTGGCAGGTGCTTTCCCAGTTCTGCAACCAGGGGGGACACGCGGAGCCCTGACACAGTTTTGGAAAGCTTCCTGCTTGCTGTGACCCTGCCACTCCTCCCCAGCCCTGGAGAGCTGGGCAGATTGAAGGATTACCTGGGGTTTTTACAGCTTCATCCACAGTTTGCTGCTGCAAAACAGCACGGGAGCAGGATCTTGTCTCTCCATCACACTTGGCACTGAGTTTGCTCCTCTGGCAGGCAGCAGCACTCAGCAGCTCCCAGGGCACGGCAGCCCTTCCCCAGGCTGGTATGCCAGGGCTGAGGGCATCTCCCAGCTGCCCTCCACACCCAGCTGAGACTTGACACAGCCTCCCCCGTGGGGAGCCTGTCAGGGCACAGGCACCGGGCATGTGTTCTGGTGCCTGCAGACCCTGGGTGAGTGACACACCTGCTCGTGCACAGCTCACTCAAAGGGCGCTGCTGCTGCTGCCTCAGCCTCTCAGCAGCTCACAGGTGTGACTCGGGTGGCTACCAGCCCACATTTTCCACTGCACAGCCCTTTGTGCAGCTCCTGCTGCTTCCCCAGCTCCGGCCTGGCTCTATGCCCACAAATCCTCCCGTAGGAGAAAGTCAAAGGCTCTCCAGCACAGGGAGAGCACAGTCCCACTGTTCACACGAGCACTTCTGTGTCAGCTGGCATCTCCAGTGACGTGCACCGAAGTGAATCACAGAATCAGAGACTCTCCTGAGCTGGAAGGGAGCCACAAGGATCGTCCAGTCCAACTCCTGGCCCTGCACAGACCCCCCAACAATCTCACCCTGTGCCTCAGACCATTGTCCAAACACTGCTGGAGCTCTGGCAGCCTTGGGGCCGTGCCCATGCCCTGGGAAGTGGGACTGGCACCTTGCCCCATCCCCTAAAGCCAACAGAGCCTCACAGCACAGCTGCCTCAGCAGCACCCGTGGCTCCTGCCTTTACCTCCCAGCACTGCTGCAGCACCTGAGAGCACAGGAGCAGCCAGGTCACACAGACATCCCATCCCTGGAAGTGTCCAAGGCCAGTTTGGACAGGGTTTGGAGCAATCTGGGCTAGTAGAAGGTGTCCCTGCCCATGGTAGGGGTGGAATGAGATGATCTGTAAGATTTCTTCCGACCCAAACCATTCCACATCTCTATGCTGATTTTATGTGACTTTCACCCCACTAACCCCATTTCTCATCCCACAGGCACCCTGCAGAGCTCAGAGCCCTGAGCACCTGATGGGGGCCAGGGCTACCTGCGTCCTCAGGCACCTCATTACACAACTGAGCTAATCCTCCTGTATCAGATGTCCTGCCTGAACATCTGTGCTGCGAGGGGACGTGGCCACACGTGCAGCACCAGCTCTCCAGAGGCAGGAGGGAGCCTGCCAGGGACTCGGGATCAGAGCACTCCTCATGTCGGGCTGTTGTAATGAAGTGCCTGGGGAGAGGCACATGAAACAGGGCCTCTCTCATCTGAGTGTCTGTGCAGAATAATTACTGTGCCGAAAGTGGGGTTTGCAGGGGAGGGCTGCAGCCCAGGCCCTCGGCAGAGGTGCCTGGTGCAATTCAAGAAGCTCTGGGGGACCTGAGACAGGGCTGGCAGATGTGACACAGGATCTACAGGAAACCTGTGCCCTTCTGTTGTGACAGATGGTGGCCAGGTGGGCTACCCCGGGGCGCCTCAGGTGGCACTGGGTGTCAGCAGCGGGGACACACCTGAACACAGACACCTGATCCTGGGTGCAAACACACAGCCCTCCAACCCCTGCACGTGGCTTTTCCACACCTGCCCCTCCGTGCCTCAGTTTCCCCGTGGGTGTGTGAAAAACAAAGTTCAGTTTCCTGGTAAAGTTTAAAAAATGTTTAATAAAGACAACAAGAGATAAAGCAAAGAAATACGGCCAGGTCTTGGCACACTGTCAAGAGCACCCCCGTGTCTTGGAACCCCCCTTTTTATCCTGTTTTTCATGCATGGACTTGTGCACATTCACTCTTCCAGGAACTGCTCTGTATGGTCACTCCTTGGGTCTATCAAGTGTAATCCCACTTTTATTCAGTTATCATCTTTTTGATTTGGGCTTTGGTCCTTTTTTTCACAAGTGGTGAATGCTGAGATTCATTTGGGCCTCTTTCAGAAGTGATCTTACCTATTCAGGCAGCTGAAACACACTACACCTAAATTCCGAACTCCAGCAAAAAAACCCATTATACATCTATTCAGGCAGTTAAAACACACTAAAACCTACAGAAATAAAACATCATATTTATAACATTCATTTCAATATTTGCAAAAAGCCAACACCAAAATATGCCTTTATAACAGGTGTCACGGGGCCCTGTGAGCAGCACACCTGTGCTGGGTGTGTCCCCCAGGCAGCCCACCTGCACCCCTGCCTTGCTCTGCCCCACCCTGCTCTGAGCCATCCCTGGCTGTTGCCTCCTTTAACACCGGCCCTCATTTCCAGCTCTGTCTCCCGTGGATCTGCCTCCAGCTGCTGCTCCTTGGTCTGTCTTTCACAGCCAGATTAAAGGGCCCTTTAGTACCTGGGATTTTATCCCCATGAAGGCACTTACACGCTGCAATCAAAACACTTCTCAGCCTTCCCTCTGACGAGCTGAGCCGCCCAGGCACTGCAGCTCTCTCTGTCCTGCCCTCCCCGCATGGGGGGCTGCTCCCTGCACCCCAGGTGGGCTCTGCCAGCCTCAGAGGCCACAGGGGCCTCCCTATCTCCCATCTGCTCCTTCAGCGTTCCTTGGCCACGCCAAAATGCATCTTCCAGCTCTGCCTGCTGCCAAGACTTCACAGGTACATGTCCCTCTCTCCATTCCCTGGGGGCAGCTCACTGCCTCACATCATGTGGTTGGGGAAACTGAGGCAAAGGGCAGTTTGTGGCTCTAGGAAGAGCCCCTGGTGCCCCAGCTCGTTTGCAGAGCCAGGGCAAGCTGCTCTCACATCTTCAGAGCCCGCCAAGGTGGAAGGGGGGCTCACCCCACTCAGGTAAAGCCCCGGAGATGCTGGCAGGGAGCTCTGAGCACAGCGGGCTGCAGTGCCCCTGCTGCCTCCTGGCAGGGACATGGGACAGGCCCAGCAGCCAGATGGCAAAAGGAATCCATCAGGGACACAAAATGAAGAGGCAGAAGGATCCCCCTGAAGGGCAGCACTCACACACATGCTGGGTTTACCTTCTGGTCCCTTGGGTGGCCCTCTCAGGGAAGGACACCAGAGCACATTGTAGGATGCCCCAGCTGCAGTGCCCAGCTGCCCCTCCTGTGCTCTGGGCACGCAGGGCTGCAGGGAGGGCTGGCCAGACACGGCCACCCCCTGCCCTCCTCCTCCTCACAGCCTGCTCACCACGAGGAGAGGAGGGCAGAGCTCCTTCCTGGCTGCCTTCTCTGCCTGGGGACACTGGCACCCTTCTGGGACTACCTAAAAACAGAGGCCAGGTAAAATTAAGGGAATAAAAAGCACTTCTATTTATTGAAGGGCCTTCAGGGACATTTCAGGCAGACAAAGTCCCAATCCCCAGGGGCTGCACCCAAAATGCACAATGGGTCAGGGGTTTTCACACTTTTATAAGTTTGGTTCATTTGCATATTGGGGATTGATCTCCCAATTACACCTCCAGCTAATGAAGTCATTGACCCCCAGTTTGCTCCCCCCAACTCACTTTTGTTCCCATCTCTGGGGCCTGAGGCAGTGAGGGGTCCTTGATTGCCAGGGCTGGAGAGGAATTGCTGTGTGTGACCCAAATGGGAGAGCAGCAGTTCACACTGTACATGGAGTTTAGAGTTATGCACTAAAGAATTACAGAATTACAAATTGCACGACAGCAGGAGAGGAGGTACTTATACAGGGGTCCAGCCGCTCCCATGGACCTCCAGACACTCCTAAAATAACATTTTTTCCACCTGAACACCTTCACTTTTAGGAAGTGGAAAGGAGCCTGTTCCTACCCCACCAGAGCAATGAGAAGGTTGGGCTCCCAACACAAGACATCCAGAGGAGACGTTTTTAGGGACTGGGGTGGATGTGCTCATTTAGTCACTGCACACATGAGCAAAATGTCTGACTGTGGGGTTTTGGGAGGAGGGAGAGACTCGGCAGCCAGGGAGCAGAGACAGGTGAGCCAAGCAGAGCGGACAGGCAGGGACAGAGGCTGGCTCTGGCTGCAGGAGGGGATGCTGGCCAAGCCTGCAGCAGAGCAGCAGATGCTGGGCAGGGCTGGGAAGTGGCCACGTCCCCGCAGCCCTCCCCGTGCCAGCAGGGCTGAGGGCTCAGACCTTTCCCCAGCTCTTCCTTCCCTCCCTGGCTCGCCCAGCCCCGGGGTGGCAGCCGTCACCCACCCTGTCATTTCCAGCTCGGAGCCTCTCCCCTCGGTTCCGGGGCAGGATTGCCTCGCTCGTGGCCGCATGATTGACTCTGAATAGAAGGCAGCAAAACAACCAAAGGCCACCCATGGAAAGGCGAGTGCCAGCTCTTGACAGCTCCCACGTCCTCCCCCCACCCGCCAGCTCCCCTGATGTGACACTTGTCTGTCTCTGTCAGCTGGCAGGAGTCACCTGCCAGGTCCCCGCGGGAGGGGGACGGGATGCAGCCAGGCTGTGCCACCTCGGGGCGAGCAGCTCACCTGGCCAGGCTGGCTGGGCTCACACCTGGCGAGGGGCAGGGGCTCAGGTGTGCCCCAGCACCCCGGGGGTGGCTGGGGATGAGCCTCCTCTGACAGACACACGAGGGTGGGTGCTGCTGTCACCAGGGAGAGACAGCAGGGATGGATGGATTGATGGATGGGAGGAGGGGGACTGGGGTTATCTCATGAATGAGCATCCCAGGCACTGCCAGGAAGAAACAAAACGTGCTGGGAGGGATCCTGTAGGGATTTCGGGGGGTTTTGTGAGGCAAAGCAGTGATTGGGCAAGGGGAAGTGGCTTCAAAGTGAAAGAGTAGATTTAGATTGATCATCAGAAAGAAATTGTTCCCTGTGAGGGTGGGCAGGCCCTGGCAGTGGGTGCCCAGAGCAGCTGGGGCTGCCTCTGGATCCCTGGCAGTGCCCAAGGCCAGGCTGGATGGGGCTGGGAGCACCTGGAACAGCGGAAGGAGGGGGTTGGATCAGCTGTAGTGTCCCTTCCAACCCAACCCCTGGGGTGATTCTCTGGTTCAGTGATGCTGGAGATGGAGACACGGGGCAGGGATGCAGCAGGAGGTCAGGATGCACTGACAGAGCAGAATCTGCTGCTCCTGGAAAGGGAAATCATTCCCTTCAGACTCCTGGGTGACTTTAGCTCTGCCCAGGGGCTGTGGTTCTGTGTGTTTGCAGGCTGAGCTCGGGCTGACAGTGACAGGAGAGGTCCCCAGGGAAGCCACGGGGCCAGGGAGCCCTCAGGAGCCCGCAGGTGTCCCTGAGGTGTGGCACTGCCAGCAGGAGCTGTCCCCATAGCAGGACAGTGTGCACAGGCAGCAGGAGCTGGTGGGCTCCTCCTGCTGCCATCAGTGGCCCCTGCCCAGCACAGGGCCCCTGCCTGGCTGTCACCTCACCCAGGGCACTGGGGGATAATGCAGCAATGCCCCAGAGACCTCCCTCAGCCCCCCAGACACCCCTCCCTCCCCACACTTCACTGGAGCAGATGGGGCTTGTGGGGTGGCTTGGGAGCAGCTGGCTCCTGGTGCCTCACCCAGGCCAGGATGAGCCTCCAGGGCCAGCCAGAGCAGGACATGGGCAATGTTTCAGGGGAGGAGAAGCTTCTGCAGGGACAGGGATGACAACCTGATCTAGTTGGAATTAGATGATCTTTAAGTTCGCTTCTAACCCAAACTGCTCTGATTCCATGACCTGCCCCTGCTTTCTGCAGGGAGGAGGCCTTGCTTTGGCTGCAGGTTCTTCTGGATGCTCATCCTTGGCCAGCATGGGGCTCCATGGGCTCTTCTGTGCCATGGGCAGAGGTTTGTCCTTGTCTCAAGCCCTTGCAGAATAAACTGTATAAATAACAGCAGAGAATTACTGTGAGGAGACACCTGCCAGGACCTGAGTGCTCTGTCTGCAGCCCCAAAGGAAAACTGGGGCCAAGGAAAGCACAGCTGTGCTCAGTGGTTTCAAAGAAATCTGGGTGTGCTGGAGCAGGGTCAGCAGCTTCTGTCACTGATCTTTAAGGTCCCTTCCAAGCCAAACTTCTTTTGTGCATTGTCAAGGACTGAGAGACACTTGGGACCAACCATCTTCAGCTGCCTCTGGAAAAGCAGCACAAGAACAAACCTGCAGAGAAGCAGGACCCACCTGGCAAGAGGGGACAGACCTTGCTGGGGTGTCCAGAAATCTCCTCCATTAGACTTTTGTCTGGGAAGCTCTTGGCAGATCAGCTAGGGTCTCCAGGAGGTTGGAGAGGCCACAGGTTTTAGTAACAGGGAACTGGAGGAGCACAAACCAGAGCCAGGCACCACTAGACCTCCTCAGGGTGGGCTCCCAACCCATGGAAAAGGACCATGGAAGCAGCCCCAGCCTCCTGGATCCCAGCTGGGTGCTCCACACACCTGTGTCCTGGTCCAGCTTCTCTTCTCTCTCTGAATGCCAGAGCTTGGAGTGAGGTCAAGAGCCAGGGGGTCACCTCAAGGAGGGGGAATGGTCAGGACTGGGAGGAGGCACTCCTGAGCTGCTCTGACACAGGTGGTGGTGGGAACACCCTGAGGGGCTGGTTGGCTTCAGCTGGGAGGGGATTCGTGCTCCGTGTGTGAGCATAAAGCAAATGTCAATGCAAGCAGGCATTTAAAGATAAAATTGGTGTTAATAATAATGATTATGATAATGCTGCCACCAAGAATAACTGCAAACACCGGCAGAGTGAGGGCAGGGACAGCCTGGGTTCTAGGAAATGTCTGTGCTCTGAGGGCTGCAGCCAGTTTGGGTTTGGGAGCTGGGCAGGGGCTCAGCCTGGAGCACAGGAGGCTCAGGGGGCCCTGCTGGCTCTGCACAGGAGGGGACAGCCAAGGGGGCTGGGCTCTGCTCCATGGACAGGAGGAGAGGGAACCAGGCTGGGCCAGGGTTGGGTATTAGGAAGAATTTCTTCATGGAAAGGGTGGCCAGGCTTTGGAAGGGGCTGCCCAGGGCAGTGGTGGAATCACCATCCCTGGAGCAGAAATGTCTGGAGGTGGCACTCAGTGCTCTGGGCTGGTGATGAGGTTGGACTCCACGGTCCTGGATGGCTTTTCCAGCCTCAGTGACTCTGTTTGGGCTGGGCAGGTCTGGCTGGGGCCTGGGCTCTGCTGCCAGGAGCTGCAGCCCTGGGGGTTCCTGCACACACATCCCAGCCAGGCACTTTTCACAGCACTTATGCAACTCTGGAAGCAGCCAGAAAATGCAGTGGTGCCTCTGGAAACCACTGGGATTGATTTCAGGTCCTGACCAGGAAATTGTCACGAGGGCAGGAGCTGTGCTCAGTCACATAAGGGATTTATTTTGGGGTCTTTGTGGCAGGGATGGGTGAGTGTGTGGGAACCCAGGATGGAAAAGGGGGTCTTGGCCTGTTCCTTTTTCCAGACCCACTCTGCCCCATCCTTCCCACCACAGGTGATCACCCTGCAGTTTCCCTTTTAACTCTGAGAATCCTAGAATCCCAGAATAGTTTGGGTTGGAAGGGACCTTAAAACTCATCTCATTCCACCCCCCTTTCCACGGGCAGGGGCACCTTCCACCATCCCAGGCTGCTTTCATCCAGCCTGGCCTTGAACACTTCCAAGGCTGGAGGCCTGCAATTCCCTCTCATTACTACCCAGTGCAGGAGAAGGAGGATTTTTTTTGCCTTTGCCTTGGAGCAACTGTGCTCTTAAGTTTCTTCCAAGACTCACACCAGGGCCGCTTCTCTGCATGTGTGGTCTCTTGGACTGCGTAGAGCTCATAAATAAATAAGGAGAAAAGTTCTTAATCTTCATTCGAAAGCTCCTGGTATCACAATGCTGCTGCACAAAAGCCATCTTATTAGCCCCAAGTGCAAAATGCTGCCTTTTCTTGCAGAAGCTCATTAATTGCAGGTCACCATTCAACAAGAAAGATGAGGCACTTGAGTTCTTCAGGCTCTCATTAGCCACCGAGCTGAACAGTATGTGTGAAATTAACAGTCACCTGAGTACCTCTATAATTTCATAATTATTAGGCCTAATGGGTTAGTCTCTGCCAAATGGTTTTAACTCCTTCCTAGACAGAGCAGGGAATCACATGAGATGCCAAGGTTGGCGCATTTCTCGAGTTTTAGAACCATTTAACAGCTTTCTTGTGGAAATAATAATAAGGAAAGGAAGTTTCCAGGATCATGTACTGTTTGCATTTTTTAACATATGTTTAGCTTTTAATTATTCATATCCAGCGCGCCAAGGAAGCAGATAGCCTGTATCCCAGAGAGTGGGTGAAAGAGCTTTCTCTGCAAAGGGATTTTAATTGGTTTTAAAATGTGTTCTGCGTGTGTGTTTATATTTGCGTGTGTGTGTGAGAGCCGAGCCTTTGGTTTCTCTTCTCCTTGATGATTACATTACATTATTTCCCGTCTCTTACATTTTTATTTATCTTAGGCTTAAAAAGCAAAATCAGAGCTGAGATTTCTGTCTCTGTTTTTGAACTCGAGAAGCTTGGAAATGGCACTGCCTTTTAATGGGGATTTTCTCCTCCTTGAATCCAGCCCGGGCGAGCAGCCTGGAGGGGAAGGCTGCCTCTCACCTCCAATCACTAATTGTTTTTCTTGTGGTTTGTCTCACAGTCCGGAGCGTGGGTGTCTCATTCCAGGTGGGAACAAACACAGCACAACCCCCCCAAGCTGGGGGTGACTGGTGGGGGCTCTGGTCCTGTGGCCATCACATTGCAGCCTGTGGGGAGCAGGGGGGGCAGCCCCCCTGACCCCCAGCACAGGGAAAACCAGCGCCTTCCCTCCTCCCACCCTTCAAAGCTGGACACAGGCACAGGGCAGCCCGGCCCAAACACTCACATTTGGTAGCTGTGGATTAAGTTCGCTTTTAAAATCATGTCCTCACCTGCTCCAGAATGGGTAATATTAGGAATGCTGGGCTCTCCTCTGGGATATAAATCCCTTTCCCACTGCTTTCAGCCTTGATGAGACCCTTAGCAGTGATGAAAGGACACAGACGTGGCAGCAGCAGGCCCAGCAAAGAGTTAATGGGTGGACTCGATGATCTTGGAGGGCTTTCCCACCCTTAATGGTCCTGGGAGGGTCTGAAGGTGCTCAGAGCCTGTTCCAGGAGGTGACTGTTCCCTGGAGGCAGGTAGTCTGATATTCAGGCCTGAAGTTTCTGAGTTTCTAAAACTCTGATTTCCTGATGTTTGAGTTTTCTGAAACTTGCTCCCAAAGAAGAAACATAAACAACAGAATTGTTTTTGTAACAGTATTCGTGTTGTGAATTGTTTCTGAGAAGAGAGATCTCTCTTAATGTTCCTCTAATTTGACCAATGTAAGTAAAGAAGTTTGTCCTTCTTTCACCAATCACTGTGGTCTGTGAAAAATTATATATAAAAAGAATGATCCCTAAAAATAAATTAATTCTTCACACAACCTTTAAGAAAAAAAATTACAAAAAGTCTGTGCCATGTGTTATCTCTACAGCAACAGAGGCAAGAACAAGGAGCACTTGGCTGCCATGGGCTGCCCAGGTGAGCACAGGTGCTGCCTGCTCTCACCTGGAGAAGCACAGCACAGCCCTGGGAGTGACAAGCACCTTGCTGGGTGACAAAAGGTGGCCCTGGCACTGTGATGGTGGCAGCAGAGCTCCAGCTGCTGCTCCAGCCCTCAGCTCTGCCAGCCTCAGCCCACAGCCTGTCTGCTCTTCAACTCCAGCACATTTAAAGGTTTGGGGAGTTTTGGGTTTTTTTTCCTGGCTGATGCTGTCCTGAGCTTTGTGCAAGAGCTCAGGAAGGGGGGCTTGGGGCCTGAGGTGAGGGGAGCAGGGCTCTGCCAAGGCTGGTGGCACAGCAAGCCAAGCCTGGTACCCTCAGAGGAACCCACAGCACCCCAAGGCTTGCAGAGAGAGCAGGGATGGTTCCCTCTGGGCAGGAACCAGCTGGGAGAGCTGCAGGGATGACTCTCCAGACAGGAACCAGCTGGGAGAGCTGCAGGGATGGCCCCACTCTGATCAGGAACCAGTTGGGAGAGCTTCAGGGATGGCTCCCTTTGATCAGGAACCAGCTGGGAGAGCTGCAGGGATGACTCTCCAGACAGGAACCAGCTAGGAGAGCTTCAAGGATGGCCCCACTCTGATCAGGAACCAGCTGGGAGAGCTGCAGGGATGGCTCTGTCCCATCAGGAACCAGCTGGGAGAGCTGCAGGGATGACTCTCCAGACAGGAACCAGCTGGGAGAGCTGCAGGGATGACTCTCCAGACAGGAACCAGCTAGGAGAGCTTCAGGGATCGTTCCCTCTGATCAGGAACCAGCTGGGAGAGCTGCAGGGATGGCTCTGTCCCATCAGGAACCATCTAGGAGAGCTGCAGGGATGACTCTTCAGACAGGAACCAGCTAGGAGAGCTTCAGGGATGGCTCTGTCCCATCAGGAACCAGCTGGGAGAGCTGCAGGGGTGGCTCTGTCCCATCAGGAACCAGCTAGGAGAGCTGCAGGCCATCAGAAAAGCTCCCCACAGCCCTGAGCTGCAGCCCCAGGTGCCAGAGCCCGCACAGATCACGAGGTGCTCCTGGGACTCCAGCACTGCTCCTGCCCCGTGGCTGGAGAAAAGCCACACAGTAAGGGATGGGGACGCTGCTGTCACCCCCTGAGCTCACACTCTGACAGGAGCAGCCCTTGGCTGTGCTGGGACACACAATTCCACTGCAGCCTTCACCTTTCCTTGGGCCAAGTGTGTCATCAGGAAAGGCTGGGGCCAGGCTGCAGAGGCAGGGACGGCCCCAGAGCCCAGCTCTGATCCTCCCTGGTGGGGCTCCACTCCCAGCTCTGCTGTGCTGGGAGATCAAGGCTGGCAGGAGGGAGGGTCTTCCTTCACTTTAGGTGCTGGGGAAACGTCTCCTCCGATGATATTTCACCTTACCTCTCCTTGCCACATCTGTCAACTTCTGCTAATTACCGAGTTTGCTATCACCCTCTGCACTGATGTGAAGGGTAGGGAAAACAGAAAAAGGAGGTTAAGGGATTCTACAATTATAAATGATGTCTGGCAGGCTAAGGTACCATATAATGCATTATAAGCACTTAAAAAGCTAACCCATTCTGTCTTCTTTCTTTGGCATAAATAATGGCTTTTTTATGAATAAATCATGCAGCCAAGGTCTCTGAAAATAGCAGGAACCTGGAGCAGAATGTCTCCATCCTCATTTTTGCTAGGACAGCAGAGAAGTCAGCAATCCACTCCATCACCACTGATAAACCAGGGCGAGTGCAACTCCCAGTAATGAAACAGGGAGATAAAGTTTCGGGAGGGTGAGCGGGGCAGCGGGATATTTCTGCCAAAGCACCGACTGCACCCGGGCTCCAAATGAAACATAATGGACTCCGAGGAGATAAGCATTTTTTTCCTGCCCCATGAATAAAGCAAGACCTCATAACTCATAGACAGGCAAAGCTGCCAGCAACTTAAAAGTGCTTCCTTCTGCTTCTGGTTTGTGTTTCCTTTTAATGAAGCTGCTCCAAAGCCGAGGGGGAGCTCAGAAATGGGGCTGGAAGCAAAGCCTGCCTTTGCGCGTGTGGAGTCCGGCTGGCTGCGGGCGCTGGGTGGGCTGGGAGGGAGGTGGGGTGGGCTGGCTGGGAGGTGAGGAGGGCTGGGTGGGCTGGCAGGGCGGTGGGGTGGGCTGGCAGGGCGGCCACAGCCACCCAGCCCTCGCACAAAGGGCTCCCGGGCAGCTGCCCGTGCCGGGAGGGGCAGGGAGGGAGGTCCTGGAGGTCCTGCAGGTCCTGCTGCACTCCCAGGGTAGGGAGCCCTACCTGGGTTGGGGCATTGCTGGGGGCACGGGGGCTCTGCTCAGCCCTGGATGTGGCTTTGCCCCACCAAAGGGTCTCTTTTCGGGCAGTGGGCACCCACCCATTCCTCTTGTCCATCCCTTCCCTGCTCCCTGGGCGGCTGGGACCACCCAGAGGGACCCACATGGAGGCAGGGCTGCAGGTTGGGAGCTGCCTTGCTCAGGGTCAGGCTCCTTGTGCTCCCTGTGCTTCCCACACCCCACCCCAGCCCTGGGTGCTGCCCCAGCCCCCTCCGCCAGGCACAGCCCACCCTCCTCTTTCTGGGAAATCCATGAGGAACGGCTCATCCCCTTAAAAACGCGTGGGTGTGGGGCAGGGGAATCTCCGTGCTCATCCTGCAGCACGCAGGGTTGGGGTTCACACCCACCCCGGGCACCCTCCAGCAGGACAGAGCGTGCAGGGGCAGGGCTGGGGGCTCTGGCGCGACCCTCTGCATGAGCCAAGCCTGTCAGAGCCTTTGAAGGAGTTGAGGGCTGGGCAGAGTTCCCGCAGCTCCCACAGCCCTGAGCTGCAGCCCCAGGTGCCAGAGCCCGCACAGATCACGAGGTGCTCCTGGGACTCCAGCACTGCTCCTGCCCCGTGGCTGGAGAAAAGCCACACAGTGAGGGGTGGGGACGCTGCTGTCACCCCCTGAGCTCACACTCTGACAGGAGCAGCCCTTGGCTGTGCTGGGACACACAATTCCACTGCAGCCTTCACCTTTCTTGGGCCAAGAGACGTGTGTGTCATCAAGTCCTTTCCATGCACAGGGCAGGCAGGCGGCAGGAGAGCCCAGGAACTTCCAGCAGGAGCAGCTGCTGCTCAGCAGGGAGAGGGCTCTGCATCCCCAGCAGGGCCTGAGCACCTGCCAGGGCAGTTTGCAGGCAGAGCCCAGCCTGGGAGGTCACCCAGGGCCGAGGGCAGTGACAGGAGCCAACGTTTCTGCTAGCACCTTGCCCACCTGGTTGTGGTCTCACAGGTCCTACCAAGGAATGATTGCTGAGGGTCCAGCTTGGTGTTGATGGGTTTGGGGAGGAGGATTCAGAGAGCATCACCTGCCCAGTCCCAGCCTGGCAGAGCTGCCTGCAGCATCCTGGAATCCACAGGGCACTCAGGAAAGTCAAAATCCCACAGACTCATGGACTGTTCAGCAGCAGCCACAGGCTCCAGACTCTGCTCTGGGATTAAATCCCAGATTCCTGGGGCTCCCCAAAGCCAGTGGTGCTGCTGGGGCTAGGGCTGTGCAAGGGGAGGGAATAACAAAGCTCCAGCCTGTCCTTGGAGGAGGATGAAGGACAGATGGAGGGGAAAATGGAGCAGGGGAAAATGCACGTAGAAGTGACTTTTGACAAGGACCTGGAGGGGCAACACATCATGCTTCCAGAGGGCAGGGTTAGATGGGATATTGGGAAAGAATTCTCCCCTGTGAGGGTGGACAGGCCCTGGCACAGGGTGCCCAGAGCAGCTGTGCCTGCATCTGGATCCCTGGCAGTGCCCAAGGCCAGGCTGGACAGGGCTTGGAGCACCCTGGGACAGTGGGAGGTGCCCCTGCCCGTGGCAGGGGACAGAATAAGATGATCTTTAAGGTCCCTCTCAGCCCAGCCCATTCCTGAGTCAATGATTAGGGCTGTCCTGAGCAGGGCCAGATGCAGGGACACCTTTGCCCGGCTGCCCCAGTGCCAGTGCTCTGCCCTGGAGGGAGGCAGCACTGGGCACTCCACCCCGGGGACACTCTGCTCTGTCGAGACATCCTGCCAACCTCCCTGAGCGGCAAATGACACCTCCCTGTGCGCACACACACACCTGAGAGACCCTCTGCCCCATTATTCTGGGGGACAAGCTCAGCAGAGGTGGGCACAGCCCCCGAGCGCCCCTGTGCCCACCGCTGCAGCTGTGGCACACTCCATCACCAGCACCTGGTGCTAGAGGCTCCAGCTGGAGCCGCATTCCCTGCGAGCTCCTCCCGAGCTGGCGGCTCACCGAGCCCCTCGGGGGTGGGAGGTGCAGCCGAGAGATCTGAGCTCACCCACACCTGTGCAGAGCACACACACAGCCCCCTTCCCGGGGACACGGGGGGCTGCACGCCCCCTGACACACACACGGCGCTGGTGCTGCACTCACAGCCTGGGGATGGAGGATCTTTGCACTTCCCCAAGGTCTCCACGCTCCCCCAGCAGATCCTTCCCTCTCTCTCTCTTTGCTGCAGGGAAATGAAGGTTTCCTGGGGACAGCTCCTCCTCCTCCTCCTGCTCCTGCTCCGGGCGTCCCCAGCCTGCACACGGTGTGTCAGCAGTCACGCCCATGCCGAGGGGCTGCCGTGGAGGATGAGGAGCTCTGAAGGATGGAGGATGAAGGAGCTCTGCCTGCCCTCGTGCTGGCTCCTCCTGGCAGCCCCCAGGCCAGGTGGCTGGGTTGCTTCCTTGGGCTTCATTCAGCACAAGCAGCTTGTGCTGTTTCTCCTCCTCCCTGGGGTGGGCTGCTCATTTTTGCCCCATAAGACAATGCCCTTTTTCAAAAACAAAGAAATTATAAAGTACATATGAACATATGGTAACATATATTCTAGGCTGCCTATGTGGCCAATTTTCTGTATGTTACCATATGGTGCCGCGTATTTAGCAAAAATATAACTTGACTGTTTCTCTTTCCATATGGGGATTCTTTTGCCTTAATTAATAACATTGAGCAAAAACTCTTTCTAAGGTTTCCAAGATTTCTGCAAGGGAGTATCTTATGACAGACACATGCTCCTGAAGGCTTTCCTCCTTGTTTGTCTGCTCCCTTCTGTCCCTGTCCTGTTCCGCAGGCTCCAGGGGCAGCTGTGGGGACATCTGCCCGTGGGATTGTTGGAGGGGGCTGCTGCACCCTGGCTTGGCTCTCGGCCCAGGGAGCTCCTGTCCCCTCCAGACCTGGCTGCAGCTCCGGGGAGAGCACAGTGCCTGTGGACTGGATCCCTCCTGCTCATCCCCGAGCTGAGCTAGTGGAACAAAGGGGAGATGGAGAGGGAGCTGGTGCAGCAGGGAGAGCATTGGTGGCACACAGGCACTGCTGCCTTCAAAGGGGCAGAAGGCTGCTGCCCACTTTGCAGCTCTCCAGTGAAACCTCTCAAGTGTTATCTCCCAGAATATGTCAGAGGATGCTCTCAGATCGAGCCCACAGCCAGTGCCTGTGAGCTGAGGCAGCTGTGTCCCGGTGGGATGGGCTGTGAAGGGTCAGTGGCACAGCCCCAGCTGCCAGAGACCCTCCTGCTCACCCAGCCTGTCAGTGAAGACAAATCATGTGGCTCCAGATGTGTCCCTTGTCCCTCAGGGATGTTCCTGCCATGCGGGCAGAGTGGAGCTGGCAGGGGCAGGAGAGCAGGGACAGCAGGGGAGATGCTGGATCTCTGCCTCTCCCCCTTCCCTGGGTCCTGTTGGAGATGCTGAGCTCCCTGTCCCACTCCTGGGTGGGACACGGGCAGTGCTGGGGGGCTCAGCTTTGCCGTGGGGTGAGCCTGTCCCTCCTGCTCAGCAGCAGCACATCTCACCAGGCACTGCCCCGAGGCACTGCCCCACTCCCACAGAACAGAACCCTCCTGGGGCTCTGCTTGAGTGTCCTCAGCCTCCCTCAGCCCCCAAACCCTCCTTCCCTGTGCTGCTGAGCTGGGCCAGCTCTGTCTGTGGGAGGGGATGGGGTAGCAGTGCCTTGCCATGGGGGTGAGGGTGGTGGGTGCTTGGCCTCCCCTGCCCTTCCCCTGGAGCACCAGTGCAGCCCAGTGAAGGCCAGTGTGGGCAGGGTCAAGGCTCCAGGGCCAGCAGGAACCAGGGGCTCCTCATCTGGGCTGCCCCATCCCCCAGCTCCTCACAGCCCAGAGCTCCCCATGTCAGGGAATTTATCTTCTGAGGAGGTCACCAGGAACTCTCCAAACTCCTTCTGCCCTTTCCCGGTCCTGTCCCTCTCCTGCTGCCTCCCAGCACCTCCCCACATCCCTCTGCTCTGTGTGGATGCTCTGGGCTCCACAGCAGGTACCTGTTGCTCTTTGGGGAGGCCTCCTCCATGGGATGTTTGGGACATCCTTTGGAACACAGGTCCTGGGCATCCCCTTCCAGTGCCATTAATCGGAGTCTCCCAGGTGTGGGATGAGCCAGCTGCCCTGCTCAGCCCTGCTGGCTTCATCCAGCTCCCTTGGACAGCTGACATGGGGAGGGAAGTCCCTCAGAGGCTTTGTGCAGCCTCTCCCAGGGTTCACTGGGCAGTCAGGGCAGTCCTGTGTAGCCTGGACAAAACAGCTGCATCAGCTCCTGCTGTCTCAGCCTTGTTCTGCACCTCCAGAGCTTTCCTCTTGAGGACCTGAGCTGACCTGGAGCCCGGCTCTCTGCCCAGCTCTGCCACCTCCAGCTGGTGTCCATCCCCTGAGCAGCTCCCCAGGGCATCCTGGCAGGGTGGGACCCGAGGAGAGCTGGCAGGGTGATGGTCACCAGCACCTCTGTGTGCAGCTGTTCCTGGCTCAGGACCTTGCAGCTGCTCCCCCATTTCCTGCCAAAGCCCGGACTCGGGTGGGACATGTGCAGAGCAGGCCATCCTTGCAGCCACATGGCAATCAGCCTGAGAGCCCTGCTGGGGCTTGGCCACTTGCAGGGTGGCTTTGGGCTCATGCCTGGGAAGGCATTTCCAAAGGGCAGGACACCAGGGCTTCACCAGCAGCCAGGATTCCTAAATTTGCATTACAGGCTGGTTGTGTCCTGTGTGTCCCTGCACTAATGCTGTGACATCACAGAGAGACGTTAACAGAAATGACAAAGTTAGAGTGAGGGGAGAAAGAGAGATTTACTTTTTTAACTTTATATACCTTTCACAGAAAGCGACCACATTGGAAGATAGAGGCTCAACCTCTTCAATTTCACTGGTCTTAGAAAATGTCCATCAATTGTCCCTCTTAACTGGAAAGAATGTCAACAATATTGTTTATAAAAAATTCGTGAGAAACTGACTCCCAAATATATAAACAATCAGAAAATTAGAAAGAACAGTAAAAGAACAAGGTATCCCTGCACCACGCCTGAGGTGCTGGTGGGATGTAAATCCCAGCATCACAGAATGGTTTGGGTTGGACAGACCCTAAAGACAATCCAGTTATCCTGCCCTGGGCAGGGACACCTTCCACTAAACCAGCCTGCAGGAGAGCAGCCCCTCTTTGGGAGGGTGTGCACGGCTCAGACCAGAAGAGCCTCTGACCTCTGCTGCCCAAACCTCTTGGCACAAATCAAATCCCACCCTCGCACAGGCTGCGCGAGGGCCGTGGGTGAGGTGGTGGCATTCAGGGATGGCACTGGGAGAAGGTCAGGGATGCACAGCGGGCAGGGGCTGTCAGCACTCGGCTCTGCTCAGCCCCTGCACCACCAGGGGCTGCAGGAGCAGGCTCTGCCCGGCACGGGGGGGCTGCAGTGCAGGCAGCAGAGCCACGACATCATCCCAGAGTGCTGATCTTGAGCTCGGCTCTGGTGCAAGCTGCACGGGAATTCCTGGAGCCCTGGGAGAAAAGAGGAGCTTGGCCTAATATTTCAAAAGGGGAAACAGGGTGACGTGGGTAATTTCGAGTCTGTCAGGCTGACATTGATCCCGGAGAAAACAGTGTAACGGCTGATACTGAACACAAGGGATAAAGAATCCAAAAGGGTGATATAATTAACGCCAATCAACAGGGATTTATGGAAAATAGATCCTGTTAAACCAACTTGACAGCTTTGTTCCTGTTTGGCTTTTCTTTCCTTTTTTTTTTTTTTTTTTTTTTTTTTTTTTTTGTATAAAACAGGATTACAAGTTTCTTCAGCAAGGTCAGGTTTGCTGAGGACATGGGAAGAACAGCAGATCACCTCAATGCTGTATGCTTTCTTATTAAAAAAATAGAGGAAAACCCAACCAGCCATGAGGCATGGGTGGTTCAGAACCACATTTAGGAACTCGTGAGTGGGAACAGACTGACCCTGCAGGGGATTCTGCCCCTGGCCAGTCCCACCAGTGCTGGGGAGGTCACGCTGGGCTGTGTCCCAGCAGCTCACTGGGAGCAGGGAGGTGCTGCTGGGACGACACTGGTGCTGCTGGAGGAGATGTGATTGGCAGAGAGGGGAGCACTGGGAAACAGATGCCTCTGGAAAAAGCTGATAATGCTGATGGAGAGAGTCCAGAGGAGCCCATGGAGCTGCTCCAAGGGCTTGAGCCCCTCTGCACCAGAGCCAGGCTGGGAGAGCTGGGGGAGCTCCCTGGAGAGGAGAAGGCTGCAGGGAGAGCTGAGAGCCCCTGGCAGGGCCTGGAGGGGCTCCAGGAGAGCTGGAGAGGGGCTGGGGCCAAGGGCTGGAGGCACAGGAGGCAGGGAATGGCTGCCAGTGGCAGAGGGCAGGGCTGGCTGGGCTCTGGGGCAGCAATTGTTCCCTGGCAGGGTGGGCAGGGGCTGGGCTGGAATTGCCAGAGCAGCTGGGGCTGCCCCTGCATCCCTGGCAGTGCCCCAGGCCAGGCTGGACACTGGGGCTGGGAGCTCCTGGGACAGTGGGAGGGGTCCCTGCCACGGCTGAGGTGGGTGGAATGAGGTTGGGCAGGAAATAAATTTAACCAGGTGAAGTCAAATAGCAGATGGAAAGGGGGATTTCCAGATTATTTCCAGCCCAGTGGCTGAGGGCCATGCCCAGGGAGCCTCACAGGAAGGGAGGGGGCTTGGAGCACTGGGTGCAGGGCTCGAGCACCCACACGAGCTGGACACTGTCCCCTACCATTGCACGAGGCTGCAGTGACCCTGAGGTAGGACACATCTCCGAAAATATTGGCAGAAGTCAGTAAATACATTTATTTGTATGCCCAGGACGATGTCCAGAGGTCTGTGTCCAGGTGAGACTGTAACTGCTCACTGTCCACACCAACAGGGACAGGAGGAGAGGGAACAGCCTCAGGCTGGCCCAGGGGAGGCTCGGGGTGGATTTGAGGGGAACTTTCTTCATGGAAAGGACTGTAAGTCACGGTCACAAGGCAGTGGTGGAGTCACTGAGGGGGTTTAACAGCTGTGTGGATGTGGCACTTGGGGACATGGGCTCGTGCTGAGTTTGGAAATGCTGGGGCAGCAGTTGGACTCACTGGTCTTAGAGGACTTTTCTTTATGATTCTATGGTTCCACGACCTCCACAGCCTAACCACTGCCATGCTCTGGGTGCAAGCTCAGTTTCCCCAAACATGACATTTCCTCCCCCTTGCTAACTTCTCCCCAGCTGCCCTGGGGGCACCATCCCCCCCTCCCAGCCCAGACACACAAGCACTGACGACAGCAGCAGCCCCACCTTGTAATATTTAAAACAATTTTATTCATGAAAATATGCTGTACAATGCACTATACACAGTTCTTTACATTGCCACATACACAAACTCTAATAGCACAACCAAGAAAGTTACCACTGCCTACGATAGATGCGTGTGAGAGATGACGCCTCCGAGACCCTCCCCCCCAGTCTGTACATTATAAATACCAGGGAAAGGACGGCCCCAGAACCGCCGGGGAAGCAACCTGGGGAGGCCCTTCGGTGTCCCCCCACACCGGCTCCAGGCAGGGCAGGGCAGGGCGGGAGCACGGGGAGCTCCAGAGGGGCAGGGTGGGGAGGGGGTGATGGAGAGGGGAGGATGAAGCTGAGTGAGGTGTGGGACATGAGGTGGCCCCGCTGATTCCAGAGAGGGAGCCTGGAGCCTCAGCCAGCCCGGACAGTGACACAGAGCCCTGGTGGCCCCTTCCCCACGCTCACAGTCGCTCACAGGCACTGCCCCAACAGCCCCGTTCCGTCAGCACCACCCACCGGGACACCACAGACCCGCGGGGCTCCGGTCCCTCCGCGGGGCCAGCCTGGTGCCTCCCGCCCCTGCGACCACCCCGACCCCTGGCCCAGCCACGCCGGGGGTGCCCGTGCCTGCCCCGCCGCCCCTCGCCCCGCACGACGACTGAACACACGACGTTACCAACACGACTGCACCGCACACACGACAACCCCACGGTCACGAACCACGACGACAGCTTGGCGAGGGGCCGTGCCCACGCAGCGGGGCAGGGGCGCGGGACAGGGGGGCTCGTTCCTGCTGCTGCTGGGGGCGGCTGCCCCGCCACGGGGATGGTCAGCCCGTGTCTGGGACACGGACGGGGGCTCGGGGACCCCTGCGGGGGAGAATCCCAGCTCCAAATGCCTGCTTGCTGCCCGGCACGCTGGGGGGGCTGCTGGATTTGTGCCTGGAGATCAGATGCCTGGAAGAGCCAGGACCCCCTTCCCTTTCTCCCGTTCCTGGGGGGCAGAGGCCCCCGTTTCCTCGAGGGCAGCCACAGCTGCCCTCCTGCCTCTGGGTCCCTCACGCCCACGTGCTGAACTGGGGGGGGTCGGGGATTAAATAGCCATTTGCAATCGGTTTCCAAGGATTTGAACGATGCCTGAAACGAGAGGTGGTGTATAAAAGGAATGCGGTAATGATCCTGACCAAAGAATAATCCTTTTTAAAAAAGCATTCGAGAAAGATTATATATAATAGAATATATTAAATTCTGTACATGATCAAATAATGTAAACATAATTAATTAACTTGTAAGAATGTCTTTAGAGACCGTGCCTGCCGTGTGCCCCGGGTGAAGGTGAGTGGTGGCACATGGGCCTCCTCTGTCACGCTCTGCCCCAGCCCTGTGGGTCAGGAGAGGAGCAGGAGGTGCCACCCGTGTGTCCCCTGCCCTGACTGGGGGCAGCCACGCTGTCCCTGTGTCAGGCTGGGACCCAGCGCCTGCCCCATGGCAGAGGAGCTGGTGCTGGGGCAAGAAGGGACGAGCTGGGCTGGGAAGATGTGCTGGTTCAGTGCCCTGACCCTGCTGCAAGCCAGGGCTGGGGGTCAGAGAGAGCCTACAGTGCCCAGGAGGAAGAATGGCTGAGCAGAGACCCCACAGACAGAGCAGCAGCTCCCACCACCTCCTCCCAGCCCCTCCATCATCTCCAGACCAGTTGCTCCTGCTGGCCACCAGCCTGAACCCCTCCAAAGCCCTGCTGCTCCTGGCAGTGTTCCCCAAGGAGCAGTGGGGTTGGTTTGGGGCCCTGACACACAGCAGGACCACGTGGGAATCATGGTGCCCACGCTGCACCCCTCTTGCTGACAGCTCCTGGATCAGCTCTCCTGGCACCCAGGGGTGGGCAGTGAGACACTGGGACAGGCATGGTGGCACTGACCCCCCAGGAGCCCCTCAGCCCTGGCTGGGGGCCCTGTGGCACCTCCCTGAGCACGGTGGGGCCCCCAAACTTGGAGCAGGATGGACCCCACACTCATCCAGAGGCCTGGCCAGCACATCCTTCCCCTCCTCACACACACAGAACCCCTCCTCGAGGATGACCCACACCACAGCCCCCCAGCTTTCACCCCATCATCCAACACCCCCCATGGCCCAGCCAAGATGAGCCATGTGATGGGACACAGCCACCAGCACTGCCCATGGCCTCTCCCTCTTCTCCTCTCCCTAAGCTCGATCCTTTCTTCCTTCCAATGCAAAAACTCAATGGCAAAAGAGTGCATGAAATCAAATAAATACGCCCCCCTCCCCGCCCCTGTGAGCTGCCCCTGAGCCTCCAGCCCAGGGGACCCTCACTGCCAGCAGGACCCCCAGGAGTGTGCCCAGCTCTGGGCAGGGGCTGCAGCCTCCTCCTGGCACCCTCAGCCCCAGGGGCTGCCGAGATGCTGCTCCCAGGGCTGCCAACTGCACACCAGCACCACCCCCTTCTCACTGCTCAGTAAGAAAACCTGCCTGGAGCCACACGAGGACACCTGCAGTGGAGGGGGCCTGGGGGTGGGGGCTTGGCAGAGCTTCCATCTCCACCAGGACTGAGGGGTCACAAGCCCCACTTCTGCCTGGGGTAGGGTCCCCACTCCTGACACTTCTACCCACAGGACTCATTTCCCAAGGTGGCCCAGAGAAGAGTCCCTTCCCAGGGGGGATGCCCGTGCAGGGGGGTCCCACATTGCCAGCCATCACCACTCTGTCACCCAGCCCAAGGGCACATCAAACTGGCACCATTGCCATGGGCCACTGGGCCCCTCTGGAAAGGCTTTCCCTGCCTGCTACCCCCTGGATCAGCCCTGCTCTGGCTGCCTCTCCCACCCACCTGCCCTGTGTCCTCCAGAGGATGCTGGCAGGACCTGCAGACGGGGCGCACGTGGGGCTGGGGGTCCTCCCCCATCTCAATATTTGACCCTCCGGTTTGTGTTTCGTGTTCGACCTCAAGCTCAGACTGATGGCTCTCGCCCATCTTAACAAACAAAGGCAGAAGAGAAAGGAAAAAAAAAAGTTAGTCTCAATGTTCCCCTCGTGGCTTCCCGGTGGTGAGCCCGTGCCGGGGCAGGCGTCACCCGGGCACCCAGCTCTGGTTCGTGGGCTGCGGCCCCCCGGGCAGCGCGGGCACGTTGAGCCCGTTCTGCGGCGGGAGGGCCGAGTCGAAGTTGAAGTCCATCTCATCGCTGTCCATAAAGTCATTGAGGATGATCGACTCCACGTCGCACTCCAGGCTCCCGTTGAACATGTCCAGGTCCAGGTCTGCTGGGAACCTGTCTTGGCCCAACACGGGGGGGTGGACGGCCCCCGGGTAGGGGCCCTGCAGCGAATCCAGCAAGCTCATGTGTGCCCCTTGGTTATTAGCGTAGGAATGCAGGTGCCCGTGGTGCGGCATGGCCGTCATGCTGCACGAGTCACTGGGCAGGCTCATAAGGCTGACGGGATTGGCTAAGGCACTGGTGTTGACCGCAGGGTGGTGACCGGCTGGTGACGGGTGGTACAACGCGTTGCTCTTCATGAGAGAGCCCGGGTGGGGCGGGTAGGAGGACAAGCCCTGCTCCCCGCCCCCGCAGAGCAGCGGGTTGTGTCTGTGGCCACGGGCCGGCACCATGGGGCTGGCCTGCGGCAGGGGCAGGTCCCCCGGGACCATGCTCTCCTTGTGCGCGTAGGAGATGGAGGAGAGCAGGTCCTGCAGTGAGGCGTTCCTGTAGGAGCTGACGGGCGAGAAGGTGGCCTGCTTGTTCTCCTGGATGGTCTGCATGGGCAGGCGGCGCATGAGGCTCATGGCCGGCTGGCTGTAGATGGTCCCGCAGTAGGTGTTGGAGGCGGCGCCCATGCTGGAGCACTTGGAGTTGAAGGTGAAACTGGAGCTGCGCTGCCGCAGGGCGGCCGGGGGGAGCTGCTGGGAGGGGCTCATGCTGTAGCCGTCCTGCAGGTCCTCCAGCATGCTCTCCCCCAGGCTCTCGTTCAGGCTGATGGTGCCGGTCAGGTCGGTCAGCCGCGGCAGCTCCACGGAGCAGCGGGCGCTGAGGGAAGGAGACATGGTGCTGGAGGGGCTGGGGTACATCAGCGGGGACGAGGGGGTACCATCGTCCTCCTCCAGCTCGTCGGGCTCGTGGTTGGCCATGATGGGCGAGAGGCGCCCGCTCAGCGTGCTGGCCGTGGAGTTGGCCCGCGTCCGGAAGTCCGCCCAGGCGTCGTACTCATCGCTGGCGTGGGACGCGGGGCTCTCCGACCACTTGGCTTGCTGGGAGGACGGGCTGTCCTCCCCGCGCTCCTGCGTCACCTGCAGCTGCTTCTTCTTGCTGGCCTTGCCCTTGATGCGCAGGAACTTGCTGTTGTTGTCCATGGACACCGCCCGCCGCCGCGGCGTCTTGCCCGTCTTGCCGCCCTCGGGGTTCAGCATCCACCAGGAGCTCTTCCCGGTGCCCTCGTTCTGCACGCGGATGAAGCGGGTGTGCAGGGACAGGTTGTGGCGGATGGAGTTCTGCAGGGACAGCAAGCACAGGGGGAGGGAGGGTCAGCAGCAGGGATGGTACCTGGGGCACTGTGGGTCACTGGGGAACTGTGCCCTGGCATGGCTGAGCCGCAGGGTTTGGGGTGGCAGAGCTCAGCTGGCAGGTCCCTCCCACATCCCATGGGTCTCAGCCCTTGGCTGCACCTCCCAGCTCTGGCACAGTTCCTGCCATGGTGGGCACAGGGACTCTCTTCAGCCCATGTCCCAGGGACCTGCAGCAGCCAGGGCCAGCTCTCAGGGGACCTTTCTTCCCTGGCAAGACCCTGAGGAGGGACAAGGTGAAGAGGCAACTAACACAGTGATGGAGTCAGGACCACGCACAGGTCCAGGGATTCTCCACCCCTCCCAGCCCAAGCCGACCGCATCACAGCACATCCCACAGGATGCTCCCAGCACAGCCAGCACCTCTGTGGAAATCCTAGCCTGCTCCTCACAGCTCTGCAGGCAGAGGGAATCCCTTTGGGCACCCACCCTTTAGAGTGGACCCCAAGCCCCTTCGCCTGCCTGGCATCATTGGGGATGTGCTCCCCTCCACCCTCAGCACTGACACTTGCCCTGTGCAGGGCACATCAGCACCAGCACAGCCCCAAACAACGTGCTGGCACCATGTGAGACCTGGTGCCCAATGCCTGTCAGTCCCTGTGAGCAGGACTGGGGGCCCACAGGGGGAAGGTGTGGCTCTGGTGACAGGGACACACCCCTGCCCAGGAGGATGGGGTACTACAGCACTGTGGGTCTGCAAACCCACTACAACCCCCACAGCAGGACTGGCTGGGGTCTGCTTCCCCCCTGGGCACTTCTGGCTCCCTCATGCACACACAGCACCTCGGGGGGTTCATGCTGAGAGCAGCACTGGGTGCCCTGGGCTTGAGCTGGCAGCCCCAGCTCCGAGCAGCTCCCGGGCTGGAGCAGGGATGGGCTGGCAGGAGGCAGGAGCAGGGGGCACATCCCTGCTGTCCCTGCCCAGCGAGGTGACAGGCTGGGGTGAGGCTGAGGTCACCCTGGGGTGATGCACCCTCTCAGCTTTGGCCTGGGGAAGAGAGGGGGTGAGGATGTGAGTACCGAGTGGGAGAGGAACCCACCGAGAGCAGCCCTGCAGGGAAGGTGTAGTGGGTGAGAGGCTGGACATGAACCAGCCCCTTCCTGGGCTGCAGCACAGAGCAGGGCAAGGGAGGGGATTCTTCCCCTTGGCTGTTGTGAGACCACTCCTGCAGAGTTGCCTCCAGCCCTGTGATCCCCGGCACAGGAAGGACCTGGACCTGTTAAAGCTGCTCCAGAGGAGCCCATGGAGCTATTCCAGGGCTGGAGTTCCTCTGGAGCCAGGCTGGGAGAGCTGGGGGTGCTCCCTGGAGAGGGGAAGGCGGCAGGGAGAGCTGAGAGCCCCTGGCAGGGCCTGGAGGTGCTCCAGGAGAGCTGGAGAGGGGCTGGGGCCAAGGGCTGGAGGCACAGGAGGCAGGGAATGGCTGCCAGTGGCAGAGGGCAGGGCTGGCTGGGCTCTGGGGCAGCAATTGTTCCCTGGCAGGGTGGGCAGGGGCTGGGCTGGAATTGCCAGAGCAGCTGGGGCTGCCCCTGGATCCCTGGCAATGCCCAAGACCAGGCTGGACACTGGGGCTGGGAGCACCTGGCACAGTAAGGAGGGGTCCCTGCCAGGGCAAGGTGCGGTGGACTGAGCTTTGAGGTCCCTCCCAACCCAAACCAGAGTGGGATTCTCCGACAGCTGCCCCTCCCTGCTGACATGCAGCTCATGGGATGCCACCCCAGCTCCCTGTGCCTCAGTTTCCCCAGAGGAAAAAGGCAAGATGCAGAGCCCAGGAAGAGCCTCCTCCTGCAGCATAGACCCTTCCCCCAGCTCTGCCCCCAGGCTCGGGGCTGGCCAGGGGCTGCTGGAGAGGGGAGGCACCGCCCCGGCCCCCTCCCAGCCACAGGAGGGGCAGGAGGACGACGAGGGGGAGGAACCCACGGTACAGGGGAGAAAGTTTGGTGCTGTTGTGGTGTACAGTGGAATACTAATGAAGAGGCAAGTGAGCTCCAGCCTCATCTATCATATTATGTAATGGCTTACTTCTCTGCACTTCATTTATTTGGAGATTGCTCCCAGGCTGGCTCCTCGCCAGCAGCCACCAAATCCAAGTCTACAGAAATCAATCTCGCACTGACTGATTAAGCCGTGTTTAGAACTAATTGCTCCTTCGTGTGTGGGGAGAATAAATTACGGGCTTTAATTTCACATCTTTAAAATGCAACTGCAGGTATGGACCAGCCATTAACCCCTTCCTGCACGGCTGGGGAGGGGGCCCAGGGGGTGGCTGGGACACAGCTCTTCACCACCTTCGAGCAGAGCAAGCCAAGCCCTGCCCAGCCTTCCTGGCAGGGAGAGTGCCCGTGACCCTTCCAGCACCTGTCCTTAAGCCTCAGAATGACCCAAACTCCCAGCCACCGTTCAAGCAGCCGGGACAGAAGCACAGCACGTGGTTGTCACCAACCAGCCCAGCCCCACGGCACTGCCCTGCACCCACGGGCAGTGGGGAGCTGGGGATACCAAAGCCGGGCTTGCTGCAGTGGTGCCCAGTCACTGCTGGGCCCCTGGCAGGAGCGGGGACCCCCCCAGGGCCACAGTCCCCCCCTGCCAGCACTGCCAGCTCTGCTCGGCACAGGAGGCTGGAGCTGCTGCAGCCTGTGCAGCAGGGAGAGAGCTGCCATGCAGAGCACGGGGAGAGGGGATGGGCTTTGGGGATGTCACAGCTGGACGGGGGTGACATTCAGCATCCTCTGCTACAGCCCCCTCCCACCCCAGAGGGAGCACAGGGCACCCTGCACCCCCCGAGGCAGGGGACAGGGCTGGCAGGGTCAGACTGCCCGAGGCAGGGGAGAGAAGCGGAGGCTGCTGCTTCTCCTGCAGCCGAGCTTCATTAAGAGCCAGAAGACAGCAGCAATTAAGTGCAAGGTGCAGCACACCCGGCTCTCTCCTCATTAGCACCCCGACACGCTCGGCTGGCCGCGGCTCGGGGCGCACGGAGCAGGGCGGGGGGCTGCGCTGGGGCGGGCCGGCAGCTGATTAACCGCAGGCAGGCAGGGACCCGCCTCACCCACGGCCACCCCGGCAGCCCCCAGCCCGCTGGAGGTGACACACAGGTGGGGACACAGAGGGGACAGCAGCTGCCTTGGCAGGGGGTGCCCCGGGGCCCCCACGACAGCGCTGCCAGCCCTGCACCGCTGCTTACAGCAACCTGCACCTCTGCAGGGCTGCGCCTCTCTCCCGCCCCCTCTGTCCCCGTGTCACCCCTGCCACCCCTGCCTGCCCGGTCCCTCACTGGGAACCCGGCCCCCAAAGCACGGCCCCGCAGCCCCCAAACCCCAAACAGCGCCGGGCAAGGGCCCCGGGCCCCGGCTCACAGCCAGGCTGTGCCAGGGGGGACACACAGCCTGTGACAGGAGGGACACACAGCCTATGACAGGAGGGACAGACAGCCTGTGCCGGGGGGACAACAGCCTGTGCCGGGACAGCCAGCTGTGACAGGGGGGACAGACAGCCTGTGACAGGGAGACAGCCAGGCTGTGCCACGGGGGACAGCCAGCCTGTGACAGGGGTGATCCCCAGCCCGTGCCGGGGGTGACCCCGCACTGCGGGCCCCAGCGCTTCCCGCAGCTCCGCCGAGGGGACGGGGATGCTCTGGGGAGCAGAAAGCCGGGCTGGAGGCGGCACCAGGGCTGCAGGTGTGCCGGGCCCCCCGTTCAGCCCTGGCTGGCACCAGGGCAGGACGAGGCTGAGCCGTGCCAGCCACCAGCTGCCGGAGGCTGTGCCAAGCTGGAAGACCCCAGCGCCGCGCCGGTGCCCGTCTGCCGGGGGCTGGTCCTGCTGCGGGGCCTGAGGAGGGGCTGTGGGCACCCACAGAGCCCCTCACCCCCCCAGGAGCCCTCCTCCGGCGAGCCTCATTGTCAGGGGAACAGGCAGTGTGAAATCGGTCTGATTAGCAATTAGTCCCATTGTAAAAGGATTAGCCGGACCCATTGTTTGGGAGAGTGACTTGACTGTCAATGGGCATCTGGCAGCGATGATGATGAGGATGATGATGATAATGATGATGCGGTGGGAGCCGGAAGCCATTCCCCGAGGCCGGACTCCCGAAATGAGCATCTACCCCCGAGATGAGCCTCGGACCCCAAAATGAGCCCCCCAAGACGGGCAGCGCTGCCCGCCCCCAGCCCAGCCGCGGGTCCCGGGGCCCCAGCCCTGGGGTGCCCACGAGTGTCGGGGCGCAGGGAGCGGGGCTGAACTCCCTCTGCGTGCCCTGAGGAGAGCAGGCTGGGGGGAAACGAGCGCAATTCGAGCAAGAGTGGGCTCTGGCCAGAGGTGGGGAGAGCAAACAAGGCTCTCTCTGTCCCTCCCGGTCCCTGTCACATCCCCTGCACCCCGAGCTGTCCCCACCACTGCCCCCGGGCTGTCACAATACCAGCTGCTCCCCACACACCCCACACCTGACAGCCCTGCTCTCAGAGACCTCAGGCTGTGGGGGGCTGTCTGTCTGTCTGTCTGTCCAGACTGCTGGGCCATCCAGCAAAGGAGCCCGTCTGTTTTTACCTGGTGGGGATTCTCACACCGCTGACAGGAGGAAGCAGGGACAGGGACAGGGACAGGGACGGGGCTGCTAGCAAGAGCTCTGCCTGAGCACAAGGATGGCTCCAGGGGTGAATTGATGCTTATTCACTTCTTGCACATAAAAATTGCCACTGCTGGAGGAAATATTCCAGAGGGCAGGAATCACCGACAGCCTCAGTGGGGCTTCATCCCTGCAGATGATGTAGAGGGAGGGTGGTGGCATGGGACACCACCAAAAGACATCGCATTCACAAAAAAATGGCTGTGCCTGTGGGCACCAGCCACCTCCTGGCACCAAGCCCTGGGCATGGGCAGCCTTGCTTCCCTGCATTGGTGTCACCCTGCTGCCCGGAGCAGCCGGTGGCTGAGCACAGCCCACCAGCCCTGGCACCCCGAGTGGGGCCCAGGCCAGTCTGGCGAGCAGGTGGCAGCAGGCACACGAGCAGAGCTGCCCCCACGCTGGGGATGGCGGCACCCTGGCTGCTCGGGACAGGGATGGATGGCCCGTGGTGACAGCAGTGGGCTCCGGGCTGTGCCACAGGCAGCTGCACTGACCCCACCAGCGCCCGTGCCTGCAGGGCATCGGCCCGCCCCACATCGGCCCGCCCCACATCAACCCCACATCATTCCCTTCCACATCAGCCCCACATCGGTCTGCCCCACATCGGCCCAGTCCACACCATCCTGACCCATATCAGCCCCACACCATCCCGATCCACATCAGCCCCCTACTAGCCCCACACCATTCCCATCCACATCAGCCCCACATCAGCCCACCCCACACCATCCCGATCCACATCAGCCCCCTACCAACCCCACACCATTCCCATCCACATCAGCCCACCCCGTATCAGCCCAATCCACACCATCCTGATCCACATCAACCCCCCATCAGCCCAATCCACACCATTCCCATCCCCAACAGCCCCACACCATCCTGACCCACACCAACTCTCCTTGCACAGGGAGTGACCCCAGCCAGGGGAAGCCCACGGAGCCAGGCAGGGGGTGGCTGTAAATCCAGCCCAGCGTGTGCCAGGTTCCTCCAGCCCCACACCGGGACCCAGCCCCACGCTGAATGCCACCAGCCTCTGCCGTGGGCAGCCCTGTGGGCTCCCCACACCCCTGTCAGGGGCAGGGGAGGAGCTGGCAGGGGCAGGAGCAGCCCCCGGCTCCTGTGCAGCCTGAGCGCTGCCGTGCCCCACAGCTTGTCAGGGTGGTCCTGCCCCACAGCAGCCCCCACGCTGCCCTGCGGCCACACAGCCGCCCCTTGGCACTGCCCCACACACGACCAGCACCCCGCAGTGCCCACGCTGTGCCCCACGGCATCTCACAGCAACCCCCTGCACTGCTCCATCAGCCCCTTGCTGCCCTGGGGCAGCCCACAGCCAGACCCGCTCAATGCCCCACAAGCTCCCGAGGGCCCCGCAATGCCCCCGAGCCCCCCAGAACTCTGCAGTGCCCCTTAAGGCCTCTAAACCCCTCAATGCCTCATAATGTCCCTGACCCCTTCAATAGCCCACAAGCCCCCCAGAACCCTCAATGCCCCCCTAAGCCGCCCAGCCCCCTGCAGTACCCCACAAGCCCCTCCAGACCCTCGCAATGCCCCAGTACACTCCCCCAGCCCCTCGCTCCCTCTCAGCCCCCCACCAGCAGCTGATGCCCAGGTCCCGTCTGCCACGTCCCCCCCCTGGAGCCGGGGCTGTCCCCCCTGCCCTGGCTGTCCTTGCCCGGGGCTGGAGCCGGGCAGGGGCCGCCGGTGCCTGCGGAAAGGGCACGGCAGGGGCAGGGGGAGGCACCCGCCCCCCGCCGCGGGGGTCTCGCCGGCGGAGGCAGCGCATTCGGGTCAGCGCTCCGGCTGAGCAGAGCGGGGCTGACGTGCTGCTAATTGAACCAAATGCCCATTAGAGGCGCGAGGGGCCGCGGCCGCCCGGCCCCGGCGCAGGTGGCTGACACGCGAGGAGCCCCGGGCGGCACGGCCGCAGCATCCCCGCCTCCCCCCGCGCTCCCAGCGCCGCCGACAGCTCATTAGGGACCGCTAATCACCCCCGAGGTGTGCGCAGGGCCGAGGGACAGCTGGGGCTGGCGGGGTGCGGTGCTGCAGGCCGAATCCTCCCTGAGCATCCCCCCGGCCCCTGTGTGTGCCCCCCGCCAGGGACCGGGCGGGTCCAGCCCTGCCTCTGCGGGCACGCTGACCAGCGGTGCCAGCGGCTCCGGACAGGCTCCGGAATGCGGGAGCGGAGCTGGGATCCCGCATCACGGGGCCGGGCTGTGCCACCCCCTGCCACCCTCCTTCTGCCGTTCCCAGCGCTGGGGGACGGAGTGTCCCAGACCGGCCTCTCCGGGAAGAGAAGGTCCAGGGAGGAAAGAACCACCCTGACCCTCTGCCGACACTCACCAGCCCCATCCCGACCCCAAATCCAGACAGCCCCGGCTGCAGTGCCTGGGGCCCAGGCTGGTTTCATAACCAACAGAGGTGCTGTGAAGCTGGATGGGTCCCTGGGGTGATGCCCATTCCCTGCCTGGCCCCGTTCTGGCCCTGGCCCATCTCCACCACACATCTTGGTGATTCTCAGTGGGTCTAACCCCACCGAAGCCCTGGTATAGCCCCCAGTGCACCCCCCAGTGCAGCCCCCCTGGCACGGAGCTGCCCCTCACCCCTGCTGTTCTCTTGGCCACTGAGGTTGTTCCACAGTTGCCCCAGTGCCTCCCTTCCCCTGCTGAACACAAGCAGTTCCCAAACTCACCAGAGACATGACTGACACCCACCAAACCACCCACGGCTCCCCACGCCCCCCAGCAGCCCCCCAGCAGCCCCCCCTGCCCAGCACTCGCTCCACAGCCCTTCCCAGGGACAGCAGGGCACTCCCACAGTGCAGCCCCCTGCCCCCTGGCACAGAGACCCAGGGGACACCCCACGGGGGGTGCTCAGATCAGCACTCAGGGCTGAGACCCCCTGCACCCCCCCAGCCAGGAGGGAGCTGGCAGAGGGCACACTGGCTGCATGGGGACACTCCTCATGCCCAGGCTGGAACCCGAGTGCCAGCGTGTGTGGCAGAGGTGGCACACACGGCCAGCATCCCTCTCCCAGCCCTGGGACTTGCTGTTGCCATGGCAGCCGCTTTATTTTAGCCAGCTGCCATCACTCCATGTCCCCTTAAAAAACCAGAGCATCCTCCCTGCCCTGGGGAAAGCCCAGGGAGCACCTGCAGAGCCCATCCCTGTGCAATGGCTTTCTCTGCAGCCCAGAGGGGACAGACAGCACCAGCATCTTCTCTGTGGTCAGTGGGGCTCACACCAGCTCGGCCACCAGGTCCCAGTGAGGTGGCTCAGGGGATGGGTCAGAGAACCAAGAATCTCCCAAGCTGGAAGGGACCCACCAAGCTCATCAAGTCCAGCTCCTGACCCTGTACAGGACACCCCAACAATCCCAACCTGCACCTGAGAGCGTTTGCAAACACTCCCAGAGCTCTGGGTACCACAGCCCAGGGGGAAGAGGATGGATGGATGGATGGATGGATGGATGGATGGATGGTGGATGGATGGATGGATGGATGGATGGATGGATGGATGGAGACAGAATCAGGACTGGTGTTGAGTGATTTCAGTGCTGGGGGAACACGGTCAATCCAGCTACCACAGCACAAAGACACCCCTGGCCTTGGGCTTCTCCTGAAGGGGCCAGAACAGCCCCAAACCCACCTTGGCTGTGCTGGGGCTCTGTGTGACACACTCCCCTGCAGCCACAGCAGTTCCCAAGCTGGCTCAGGACAGGAGAGCTGGTCCCATCACCCCACAGTGCCTGCCCCAACCTTGTCCTGCCCCTGCACCCCGAGGGTCTGTGCTGCCCACCTTTGAAGGGGTGGCCTGAAGGGGCAGAAGGGGAGCCCGGGGCTGATGAGGCAGGCAGTGATCCCTGTGCACCCTGCGTGCAGATCCACACCTCTGTGAGTCCTCCAGCACCCCTCCTGCCCCACGGGCCCCAAAGGGCTCGTTAGACCAGAGCAGGGCTGTGGATAACGAGCAGGCACACGTTCCCCTCTGGGGACACGGGCAGGGCTGGGGAGCTGGGGACCCCCCTGTGGGACTGGGGGATGTTTTGGGAGAGCCTCCCTGCAAGGGGCAAAGCCCCACAGAGCTGTGGGCACACAGGACCCAGGGGCAGCTCACTCTGGCACCCGGTGCCTCCCAGGGACAGGGCCCCAGTGCCACAGTGTGGGCTGGCCCCACAGGCCCCTGGCTATGGGACAGCCAGGACCCCTGCCCACCTCCTGCCTGCCCCCCTCATGTCCTGTATCCCTGCCTGCAATGCTGCCAGAGGGGAGGGGGGTAGGGACCAGCTGAGCTGGTGTGCTGCCCATCTCAGCTCTGTGGCCCTGGCACGGGCACCCACTCATCCTCAGAGCCTGAAGCAGCTGAGCCACCCGCCCTGGGCAGTGGCCAGGGCACCTTGCAGTGCCACCGGGCCCAGCCCTGCCCTGGGAGCTGTGCCAGACCCCACTGCCCACCCAGCTCCCAGCCAGCCCCACGGGGTGTGAGGCTGGGCTGTGGGGCAGAGGGCTGCTGAGCAAGGGGGGAGCACAGGGTCAGACTCTGCCCCTCCCTTGGCAGCAGGAGCTCCAGCCCAGCAGCCCAGCTCGCCTGAGGTGCCACCACAGCCAGGGAAGCTCTGCAAGGTGCCCACATCCAGCTAAGGGACATCAGCCCCCCACATCTGGGGGCAAAACCCACCCTCAGCACTCCCTGCCCATCCAGACCCCCCTCCAACAGGTGAGGCCAGGCCGGGTGCCTTGGGAAGACCCTCTCTCCCCCAGCAGTCACTTACCCTGTAACGCTCTAATGACACCCCAGAGCTGGCCACCAAAATAGCTGCAGTAAATCACCCGGAGCTGCCATGTAATTTTTGCATGAAATTACAGGATTTTTTCCCCTGGGTTCAATTTCCTCCACACCAAGTTCTCACCGCAGCCAAACCATTAAAGCAGCCGCGCTCCCTTTTCCTCGGGTGCCGCTTTATCTCCCTGCTGGCTGCCCCCCCGCCCCTGGCACTGGTGCCCCAGTGCCCCCAGGCAGTGCCATCTGTACCCACACTGAGAGAACCCGGAGCTGCTCCCAATCCGCAGCGAGGCACATCAAATCCTGCCGAGGGACCCCGGGGAGACCCCGCAGCCACCAGGGATGCAGGAGGTGCCCCAAGCAGGATGCTGAGCCCCCGTGGGGGGTTCCAACCCCAGCAGGCAGAGGAGCTGGCTGTTCCCAGGAGGGAAACCGCCCACCTCCTCCTCACCACCCGCGGGAGCAAGGAGGGAGCAGCAGAACCGAGCCTGCACCACCCGTGACACACAGCCGTGCTCACAACACCCGTGGGAAGCCCTCCGGTATGAAGGAGGGACACTTCTGAAACACTGGGTCACTTGGCTTACCCGGCAGGGACACAGCCACTGTCACCCTGTGCCAGCATCACCCTGTGCCACCATCACCCTATGCACTGTCACCATCACCCTGTGCCACTGTCACCCTGTGCCAATGTCACCTTGTGCCATCACCCTGTGCCACAGTCACCCTGTGCCAATGTCACCCTGTGCCATCACCCTGTGCCACAGTCACCCTGTGCCAATGTCACCCTGTGCTAATGTCACCCTGTGCACTGTCACCATCACCCTGTGCATCATCACCCTGTGCCACCATCACCCTGTGCACCATTACCCTGTGTCATTGTCACCCTGTGCCACCGTCACCCTCTGCCACTGTCACCCTCTGCCACTGTCACCCTCTGCCACTGTCACCACCACCCTGTGCCGCCGTCACCCTGTGCCACCGCCCTGCCCGAGCACACTGAGCACCGCAGGAGCCCCAGCCCCGAGCCGAGAGCCCAGCCCCGTCCCTCCCTGCCTGCTCCACGCTGCTGTCCCGACTTCCAGCCGGGAGCTGCCCGAGCTGGGCGGTGCTGGCGGGTTGGGCAGGGAGCCGTGCCCCGGGACACTCGTGTTCCAGGGACTCGCTCTGCTCCGGGGATCCCCTGGAGCCTGCCCCACTCCTCACGTGGGGAGCAGCCCCACAGGGTGCCCCGAGTCCCTCTGTGCTGTGGCCTCCAGGGCTTTCCAGGTGCCGTGGGGCAAAGCCAAGCCCTGTCCAGCCCTGTCCAGCCTCCCACAGGACAGTGCTGGCTGCTGGACAGGGACAGGCTGCCCGAACCTCAGGGCAGCTCCTGGACGGGAGGAGCTGCTCTGGCCGTGCATGGAAAGGTGATTTTTGCTCCTCAAACAGAGTCAGAGAATTCCAGAATGGTTTGGGGTTGGAAGGGACTTTAAAGCTCATCCCTTTCCACCCCTGCCATGGCAGGGACACCTCCCACTATCCCAGGCTGCTCCCAGCCCCATCCAGTCTGGCTTTGGACACTTCCAGGGATCCAGGGGCAGCCACAGCCGCTCTGGGAAACTTGTGCCAGAGCCTCCCCACCCTCCCAGGGAGGAATTTCTTCCTGCAAGAGATTTCATCCCACCACCAGCAAGCACAGATGGCAAAAGCTTGGGACAACTCAGGGCTAGGAGACAAGAGAGGTGCCCAGGACAGCAGGGACATCCCCACCACCAAATGCCCGTGGCTGAGAGATTCTTCATGGAACAGTTTTATTAAAAAAAAAAAAATAAAATAAAATTCCCAGTTGCCCAAGCAAATAAATGTCTGTGCCAGTTTGCAGGTTTCAGGCCCAGAGGGTGGAGCAGGGGAGGATTCAGTGGTGCCTCTAAGGGAGAAAATCCTCACCACGGGGACCTGCTGTGCAGAAACGTGGCAAGAAGCACTATTTTAAAAACATCTCTGAAAATAAGGAGCAGTTCCCAGCCAATGGTGGGGTCGAGTCCATCTGGTCAAGCCCATGGCAGGCTCTGGGCTGTCCCTGCTGTCCCCAGTTCAGTGCTGACAGCCCAGCCCAGTGCAACACACACCGTGGGCTGGCTCCAGCCCCCTCCTCACTCAGCCTGTGGCACTGCACATCCCCCAGCCCCTGAGCAGGGCCAGCTGCCCCTGCCAGCCCTTGAGCCAGAGCCCCTCCAAAACCCTCCAAAAGCATCTCAGGAAGTGTTCCAGGCCAGGCTGGACAGGGCTTGGAGCAATCTAGTTTAGTGGAAGGTGTGGGGGTGGGACTGGATGGGCTTTGATGTCCCTTCAAACCCAAACCACGATGCTGTGAAAACCCCACATAACTCCCTTTTTCCCACTTTCACATTAATTTTTTGCACTTGTGCAGAGGAGAAAGAGGAGGAGGAGGGCAGGAGCCCCACATCCCCAGCACAGCCCACCTGGGACAGGCAGGATGCAGCTGCTGCAGGGAGTGGAGACCCCCAGGGTGCCCCCCTTGGCAGAGGGGCAAACGCTGCCCACCTGGAGCTGGCAAGGGACGCTGGCCAGGCGGCAGTGGCAGGAGCTGTCGCCGGTGTCACCGTGTCCCTGCAGGGCCAGGAACACCGCGGGGAGTGGCCTCAAGATGATGGCCCGAGGGTCCTGGCCGTGTGCCACAGCCCCTCAGGGGATGTCAGCTGGAGATGCTGTCACAGCTGAGATGCCCCCGAGTGCAGCAGCCTCTGCCACGGCATCTGAGGGACACCAGAGCCCAGAGCATCCCCTGGAGAGCAGTGCTGTGCCCCAGGCCCCTCTGCCTGCTGGCCCCTCACAGACAGGAGGTCTCAGCTGCCTCACACCCCCACAGCCCTGGGGAGGGGAGCTCCCAGCAGGGCTTTCCGTGTCACTCAGCCTGTGCCCGGGGCTGCTGTGTGCGTGCCCAGCTCCTGGCAGACCCTGCCCACCCCTCACATCGCAGAGCCCCCACGCTCAGCAGCTGCCCAAGGGTGGGCTTGAAGCCCCCACTGCCCCAGAATGTGCGGGGCCCTGTGCCAGGGATAAAGCCCCCAGGCACCCCCTGAGCACAGCTCTGCCTGTGACTCCTGTGGCTGAGCCCACGGACCCCTGGTGTCACCTCACGGGTTTCTGGTGTCACCCACAGACCCCTGTTGTCACCTGGACTCCTGGTATCACCCACAGACCCCCAATATCACTGACAAACTCATTCCTGCCAGTGGGGTTGTGCCCTGTGAGCACAGCCCCACTGAGGGGTGGGAAAGGGGGACCCCTGGGACATCCCCCTGCCCCAGGGGCTCGGCAGGATGGGGTGGCTGGATCCCCTCGGTGCTGGCAGGGGTGGTGCTCCCAAGGAGTCTGTGCAGGACAGGGGCTGGCTGCCAGCAGGGCTGTGGCTCCCCAAACACACCCCAAAGCAGCTCCTGCTGCCCTCAGCTCCCAGCCCGGCACACGGGGCACAGCACAGGATCCACGGGGAGCCCCTGGCCAGCCGCAGGCTCCGGTTTCATGCAAGCACATTCCCGGGGCAGGGCTGAGCGCTGCCGCCTCAGCAAGGGAATTTCCTGGCGCTGCAGCCACTGCTGGAGAAAGCTCTTGGAACTGCCCATCCTGGGAGGCTCCCCCCTCTCCTGCCCTGGGATCTGAACCCTCATGCCATGGGGCTAAGGGGGTGTCTGGTCCCTTAGCTAGACTGGGAGCGGGGGACATGCCACTTGGATGGGGCAGGGCAAAACTCACAGAGCACAGGGGACACTTGCTGCCCTGGGCACTCACCCCAGATAGGCCCATGGCATGAAGGGCATCATCAGCTTCAGGCAAACACCCCAGCCTGTACTGGGAGGCTTAACCCACCTCACCAGTGCCCTCCTGCCTAGACGGGTTACCCCGAGGTGACCAGGAGAGTCCAGGAATGACCAGCTGTCCTGGATACTCGCCAGCATCCCCTGGCTACTCTTCCCTTGGGAACACAGACTTCCCACAAGCCCAGTGACGGTCCCCAGCTCTGTGTGCAGGCACAGGCCCCCCAAGCCTTGCTTTTCCTCCCACCCCCGAGCTGCCCATGGCTCCCTGCACTCGGCAGACCCACGAGGCACCTGCAGTGAGCAGAGTGTGGGCTGAGCTCTGTCGTGACAGGCAGGGCTGCCTGCTCCCCCAAATCTGCCAGGCTCCTGCCTCATCCTTCCATCCTTGCCTTAGAGAGAGCAGCTCTGGGACTTGTCAGCCTGTCCCCAGCACCCAAGGCCACCTGCACGGCCCTTCCACCAGTCTGTCAGGTGGGGAGGGGCTGGGCACAGCGGCAGGCAGCTGGGGACCCCCACTACCTGCCTGCCAGAGCTCCCGGATGCTGGGTTTCCCGGGAAACAGGGCTGACATCGCAGGGGATGCAGGGAAACTCTGCCCGAGGTGTGCGGGATGCCATCGCCGTTGCCAGGGAAACAGCAGGCGACATCCTGCAGGTAAGGTGGGTGCTGGGGCGGGGGCCCGGCAGTGCAGTCCAGCTTCACCTGCCCGTGGTCCAACAAGGGTTCGTGCCCTGTGGGCCAACACAATGGGTGTTGGCTCTCCCACTGCCACCCCCCTGGGGCACTGGTGAGGCGATGAGGAGGGGACTTTCCCCCTGGGGACATTGCCACCCCACCTGAGGCTGCTCTGCAGGCTGCTGGAGCAGGGACAGAGAAGCCCCAGTTCTGGCTGGGCACTGCTGCCTGCCTCTCGCTCCTGGGTCTCCACAAAACCACATCCAGGACACGTTGCCCTGCCTGCAGCTCCCCCCATCAGCCCAAGGGCAGGGGCTGGCAGCGAGCCCAGCCCGTGGGGGGGAGCTTTGTCTCCCCGTGCCACCTTCAGCTCAACCACTGCCTCTGCTCTTCCCTCCAAGGGCTCGGAAGCACCAGGAACGCCTCAAGATTTTTCCCAGCGTCCCAGTTTCTACCACCAGGGATACACCATTCCCCCGGGCAGGATGTCCCCTCCTCTGAGCGCTGTTTGATCACACAGGGTGGCAGGAAAGCCACAGCCGCTGCAGTGGTCCCCGGGCTGCACCTGCACCGGCTGAGGCAGGATACAGGGATGCTTCCCACGGGCTGGCAGTGGGATGCGGGAATGCTGCCAGACCAGGCACAAACCTAGCAGGACCAGGGGTGACAACAAGCCAAAGGGGCTGCTGGGGCACGGGCAATTCGTGGTGCAGCCTCTGCCTCCCAAGAACGGCTCCGGGAAGGACTCAGCCGGCACAGACAGCCCGAGGAGGAGGAGGAGGGGAAGCAGGCAGCCACCCTGGGGAGGCAGCGGGATCCCTGTAGGCTGCTGCAAAGCAACAGGAACACAACAACCCCCTCCTGCCTGCCTTCGGGGAGTTTGCCACTCGAGGCGGAGCAGTTTTACCTGTAATGGCAAAAATTACATCAGCCAGAGCTGCCGAGGCAGCCGGTCCCGGTGCTGCTGGAGGGAGGATCCGCATCCACCCCGCCCTGCCACGGCCCCACGGGGCCACGCAGACCCCGAGCAACGGGGCCAGCTGCCCTCCTGCAGCGAGGAGGAAGGGCAGATGCTCTGGGCCGGGCCCTGCACACCCTCAGGACTGGTTTTTATTGCTGACGGGTCTCTCTGGAGCAAGAGCCCGCAGTAAGCTGTCCCCTACAAACTGGCAGCGATGCTTTGGGCTGCGGGATCAGCCATCGCCGCGGCGGGAGCTCCCGGCCCCGGGACCTTCCCCAGGTCCGCACTGCCAGCGGGGGTTCGTGCGTCAGGCAGAGGAATCAGACAGTCGGAAATAAAACTACCAAAAAAAGGTGTCTGGGCAGGAGGGTGTGACAAAATGCCCAAAAACGGGCAGAAGGAAGCAGTGCTCAGAGCACCAGAATAAACCAGCTCTGGACTGCAGTGACAGTGCCCTGAACCTGGACCCAGGGGCTTGAACGCACCCACAGCCCCCCGGGTGTTACTTTTAGGGTGTTCCTGGGAGGTGGGGGTTGCAGCAGGGCTGGGGCGGATGCCAGGGTGGAGGACTGAGCATGACAAGGCAAGGAGGAGGTGTGGAAGCAACGGGAAGTCACACATCCCTGCAGGAAAGCAGCTTCTCACGAGGCTTTCCCTCTGGAAGCCCATCCTGAGGGGTCTGAGCGCCTGGGCTCACACCTCAAGACCCCCCAGGCTGTGGGCACCTGCCTGTGGTGCCAACCTGGGTACAACGCCCTGCCTGAGGGTCTCCCCGCAGAGGTGGGGGCGACAGGACCCCCCCCCCCCCCCCATCCCTGGGACCTGGCAGCCCTTCACAGCCCACCCCAGCCCGGGGGCCCCCGGCCGCCCCCACGCACCGCCGGCCCCCGGCTTCGTGACACGGAGCTGTAATTGAATTAGCCTGAATTAGCCGCTGCTGCCGGGCAGCGCCGCCTGCAAACCATCCTCGAATTCCTGGGCACGGCGCCCGCTCGCTGTCTGCATCCCGGCCCCGCTGCGCCCAGCGCTGCCCGGGGCCGGGCGGGGTCCCGGTGGGCTGCTCACAGCCCCGAGCGGTGGACTGCCGGAGCCCCCCGTGCCTGTCCCCGAGGTCAGCTGGCAGCCCGAGCCGGGCCGTGCCTGCGCCAGCTTCCCCCGCTACAGAATGTACCGAGCGCGGCGGCCGCGGCCAGGGACACGATGTGCTCCCCGCTCCCGGCCCTGTTTTTCCTGGCCGGGCTCCTGCTCCGCTGGCGGCCGAGCTCTGTCACTCAATGCAGCTTTTGTTCGCTCCTCGCTCGCCTCTCTTCACACCTCCATCCCACCCCTGCACCCCTGCCGGAGCCCTCGGGACCCCGCCGTGACCGTCCCCGGCTGTGACCGTCCCCAGCCCCGGCTGTGACCGTCCCCAGCCCCGGCTGTGACCATCCCCCGGCTGTGACCGTCCCCCCGGGTTTCTCCAGCGGCTCCAGCAGCAGGAATCCTCGATGGGATTTTCCCCTCCCCATGAGCGTGGTCACGGGCTGCTGGCAGCGTCTTCCGAACCTCTCCTGAGCTTCAGGAGAGCTGAGCACAGCCTTCCATCCTGACACCCAAGGGAAAATGGGAATTTTCCACTGAACTGCCAGAGGGCAGGGATGGATGGGATATTGGGAAGAAATTCCTCCCTGGGAGGGTGGGCAGGCCCTGGCACAGAGTGCCCAGAGCAGCTGTGGCTGCCCCTGGATCTCTGGAAGTGCCCAAGGCCAGGTTGGACAGGGCTTGGAGCACCTGGTCTAGTGGAATGTGTCCCTGCCATGGCAGGGGTGGCACTGGATGAGCTCTAAGGTCCCTTCCAATCCAAACCAGTCCAGGATTCTGTGATTTGAGGTCCAGTATAGAGGATCTTTAAACACTTCCTATGGTAAAAGCAAGGGTCCCTATGATCCCAGACTGCCAGTATCCCATTTAAGTCATTGGATTTGCCCCCTGCCTGCCCTTCTCCTGCCCTCCCCTTTCAGCCACTTCACCACCCAAGTTCCCTGACCCAGCAGGTCTGGCTGCTGAGTAGGATCTGCCCCCTGAGCACTGGGGCAGTCGGCCTTGGGGCTGGAACCCCCCAGATCAGCAGTTCTGGGGCTACACCAACTGTGCAAACCCTCCCCACAACACCACCACCATCCCTCCAAGCCCTGGCATCTTGGAACTCACCTGGTGATGCTCCCTCCATCCCTGCCCACTGCCTGAGAACAGCCAAACCTCCTCCATCCCAGAATTCCCTCACTCTCCATGCCCCTATCCCTCTATCCTCCATCCCTCCCCACAGCCCAGGAACAGCGAAACCCTCTCCCACTCCCTGCACCCCATGGATTAAGCCTGGTGGCATCACCCCTGTACCCCCAAGCCCCTCTATTTTTTCCCCCCTCGGTTTTTTGCAGCTGCTCTCTTCCCTGGCAGTGGGAGGGGGGTCTCCCCTGCATCCGTCTGGCAGCTCAGCCCCTGTCGCCACGGGGGCATTAGCACCAGAGCTGCAGGGAGCTCCCCGGGGAGAAGTAAGTGGATCAAAGGGTTTTAGCAGCAGACGGCTCCCAGACAAATCTGGATCGTCTTCAAGGCAGCCACTTGCGGCTACAAATGCACTTTCTGCCTGCAGCTCCCCAGCCAAAAGTTTCACACCGGCTTTAGTGCGTTTAACCCCTCGCTGCTCCCGACCCCGCAGCCAGATCCCGGCTCGATGGCGGGGCTTGACCCTCCCTGGAGCGAATCCAGCCCTGCGGGAAGAGCTGCACTTGTGCAGAGACCCCCTAAAAGATGGGGTGTCCTGAGCCAGGCAGCAAAACCACCCCTGGCACAGTGACAACGGGGACACTGAGGCAGTGGGGTGGGGGTACCGGGGGTACCTGCCCCTCCACCCCCTGCCCTCACCACCCCCAAGCCCTGGGAGCAGATTGCAGGTGACAAACCCCGCCTCTGCCCCGGCCAGCCTGTGCCCCCACCCACAGCACCCCCAAACCAGGCGAGGCTGGGGGGGCAGACGGGGGCAGCAGGGCAAGGGAGAGGCTCTGCTGGAGTCTGCTGCCATGAATTATTCAGGGCACGAGGATAATTGCTCACTCTCCACACTCAGGAGCAGGATTTGGGGAGGGCTGGGGACAGGGAGGGGGGTCTCAGGGACCATTGCCGGCTCCATTGCCCTGGGGTGGTGTCACCATGGGGGTGCCTCAGTGAGGCAGGAGGGGACCCCAGGCATCTGTCCCCTGCAGAGAGCCACGTCAGCATCTTGGCTGGGGGGTCCTGCCTCAGACCCCACCGGCTGGGTACCTTGCTGGTTAAACTGGGAGCTTTGGGGAGCCAGACTAGCACCCCTGCAAGCAGCCAGCCCTGCACCTCACTCTGCACAGTCCATACCCCAAATCAGCCAGCCCTGCACCCCCCTTTGCACAATCCGTACCCCAAATCTCCCAGCCCTGCACCTCACTCTGCACAGTCCATACCCCAAATCTCCCAGCCCTGCACCCCACTTTGCACAATCCATACCCCAAATCTCCCAGCCCTACACCCCAGCCTTCCCCCAGCACTGCATCCCACATCTCCCCACCTCCCTGCCCTGTCCCCAGCTGTGGGGTCATCCCCTGAGTCCCACACGGGCAGAGAGGTGTCCCTAACCTTGGGGATGGGCACAGCAGACCCCACTGTGCATCCTGCTGGTAACCCCATGTCCCCTCACACTGGGTCCCCACCTCAAAGCCCCCCAGGCAGTGACAGTCTCACCACTGGCATGGGAGTCTGGCAGGAGCCTCCCGTTCCTTGGCTGGTGCACTCAGGCTCCAGGACAGAGGGAAAACAAGAGAGGGTCAGCCAAAAAATCTGCACGGGGGGTGAGCTGATCCTGCTGGGATCCCAGAACTGCCTGGCCTGGAATGGGCATCAGGAAATCTCAGCCAGGAAGTCCTGGCACGTGGGAGGACACCTGAGAACATGTTGCTGGGAATCTGGGAATCCAGGAATCGTCGCCCCATCGCAGCAAGGAACAGCACTGCACCCCCAGAGCCATCTGGAACTACCCCCAAATGCTGCTGCTGGTGTGCCATGGGGCCAGGGGGTCGGGGTTCCCCCCAGTGACACCCCCTAACCCAGAGAGCACAGAGGGGCCAGGAGGCAGAGCCAAGCACATCAGGACTTGTGGCCATTGGCCCAGAGCCCCAGCAAAAGAGTGTCCCAGTGCTCAGAGTGTACTGGGCCGACTGGGAAACGCCCCAGGGGCAGGTGGCAGTGCCCCACTGTTGACTCCGAGGTGTGGAGCTCTGCCAGGACCAGATGTGTGGGGCAGAGGCAGCCCCAGAGGTGTGGGTTTGGGTTTTCCAGCAAGCACAGGGGGTTTCTCTGGGTGTTCTTTCTCAGGGTGCATGGGGGAGCGGGTGCAGGATGGCAGGAAGAGGAGGGAGGGAGTGGGAGGGAGTCCAGACAGGTGGGGTGCGGGCTGCAGGGTTTGGGGGGCAGGCTGCAGGGTAGAGTGTGCAGGTTTTGGGGAGCAGACATTGCGGAGCACAATGCATGCTGAAGGGAGGAGAGTGCAGTGCTGGGGGGGGCATAAGTGCAGGCTTTGGGGAGCAGAGGGTGGGGTGTAAGGCATGGAGAGCAGGGTGCAGGATCAGGGAGGGGTGCAGGTTTGGGGAGCACAATGAGGGGTGCAGGATGCACGTTCTGGGGAGCAGAGTGTGGGGAGCAAGTCATGGAGTGCAGGGTGCAGGATTAGGGAGGGCTGCAGATTTTGGGGAGCAGAGTGAGGGGCGCCAGGTACGGTTTTTGGGGTGCGGGGTGGTGGCCTGGCACGGCACAACCCCGCAGGGAAATTCATGCCAACGGCGGGGCCCCTGCGTGCCTGGGGCCGACATTCCTGCCGCTCCCAGCTATGCCCCCCACACCCCACCCTCCCACCCCCCGGTGCTGCGGGGCCAGGGGGTGCCCAGGCCTGCCCTGCCGTGCCCGGGCAGGCTGTGGTGCCCTGCCAGCCCTGCTGCTGCCTGCCAAGCCTGGCACAGCTCCCCGCTGCTGCTGCACCCATTCCAGGCACAGCTCCAGCTGCCTGGCACCGTGTGCCCAGCCCCTGCCCCATCCCACCTGCCCAGCACCATGTCCCCTGCCCCATCGAACCTGCCTGGCACTGTCCCCTACCCCATCCCACCTGCCCCGGACCGTGTGCCCAGCCCCTGCCCCATCCCACCTGCCCAGGACCATGTGCCTAGCCCCTGCCCCATCCCACCTGCACAGGACCATGTGCCTAGCCCCTGCCCCATCCCACCTGCCTGGCACCGTGTGCCCAGCCCCTGCCCCATCCCTCCTGCCCAGCCCTGCTGCCCAGGGCTGCCCCTGGGGCTCTGCAGGCTGCTGCTGGAACATGAGGCACAATGGGTACCACCACGAGGACTCGGTGGGTCCCAGTGCTTGGGTGGGCACTGGGTGGTCCCCACATGTGGGCAGAGGGTTTAGCATGCCCAGGAAAAGCGTGGCACAGGGAGAAGTCAGCATCCTCATCCTCTGCCTGGTGCCCGCAGTGCTGGGGACTCGCTGCCACAGGCGTCAGCCGGGAGCTCCATCCTGCTTCTCCTATTTTCCCTTAAAACGTGCAATGCGTCGGGAAGTGGAGCTACCCCCCAGTCCCACAGTCAGCTCCTGCCTTTCACCTGTGAACTCCTGTGCCACACACACCTTCAGCACCCAGCACCAACCCAACAGGACCCGAAATTAATCCCTGCGACAGAAGAGAGCCGATTTTAACAGCCAGCGCCATCACTGCATTACACCTCGGCAAGGGTGTGAGCAGAAACCCTGAAAAAGAGACTCCTTGTCTCGGCTTTTTTGTTTTCCCTGCAGCTTACAGGTAATAGCCAGGAATGGGCAAACCCTCTTTTAATGGACTCTTAATAATGCTGTAATTTCCCTTTGCACGGAAAGTTTTCCAAACAGTCAAAGATTCAAAACAAAGCAATGATTGTTCCTATTAGCATTAAATTCTACTCTGGGAGAGAGAATAAATCAAGCAAGGGGATTCAATTCAAAACAGAACTATAAAAAATCCAATAATGATTTTTTAATATTAATAAGAAAAATATATTGTTATGCACCCTTAGCATTTAAACTTCTAATCCAATCAGCGCAAAGTGCAGAGATAAATCACAGCCACGGAGGAGAAGGGAACAACCATCAAGCAGGCAGCAATAAAATGCTGTCTTACATCCCTGGGACAGGCATAGGTTTGACAGCCTCGAAAAAAAAGTCAAAATTTATAAGTCTGTCGCTCCACAAGCCTGTGAATCCCTCCCCTGCATCCCCCACACACATTGCACCTGGGGCAGGGGGGCGAGGGTGGCTCTGGCCAGGATGCAGCGAGAATCTGGGGTCCTGGCTGCCCAAACCTGGTGGTGTGGCTGGACAGAGATGGGCGCTTGCCCATCTTCATCCTGCTGGAACCCACTCCCAGCAGCCAGCAGCGCTCCAGCCGGCTGTGCTGCGGGATGGGATGGCTCCCACTGCCCTGCGACCACCGCAGGAAGCAGCCACTGCCCTAGGAGGTCACAGCAGGGTCCTAAGCAGGGTCACAGTCCCGGCCTCCCATCCTTACAGCTCGCACTGATGTTCCCAACCCTGCACTCAAACACATCCAACAGCGCGGGCAGGCTCCGGGGGGCGCTCCAAACCTCATCGTGCCCAGCGTGCTGCCCTCTCCCCCAGCATTCCCAGAGGCCAGCATGGAGCCAGCGGCGTCCCCACAGCCCCGCTCCCCACCTGTGCGGGGATGCCGGGCAGCCCTTCCCATCCCGGGCACGGCACAAAGAGCCCTGTGCCCTCCACAGGGCTCAGAGATGCCCGCGGCTGTGCCAGGGTCACAGTCCGGGGATGGCCCGGCCGGCTCCCCGGGGCTCACGCTGTGCCAGGCTCCCCGTGCCATCCCCACCGAACTCATCACGGAGAACGGCGCCTCGATCCGCCCGGGCGCAGCCGGGCTCTGCTCCCTCCCTGATTTATCGGCTCTGTGTGCAGCCACAGCGGCCGGCAGCGAGGCGGGATGAGCAGCGAAATGCCACGGAACGCGCTCGGAAGCCTCAGCTCGCCCTGGATTCCCCCAAACGCCGCAGCTGAGCGCTCCTGCCGAAAGCAGCGACGTGCGAGGGGAGGGAGATGCCGAGCCGGCAGCGGGAGGCAGCGCAGCACCTGCAGCTGGCGGCCCCAGCCATGCGACAGCCGAGGACAAAAGCCATCTCAGCCACGCAGGGAGTTCCCGGCCGTCTGGCAAACTGCTGACGCCACCGAGCAGGGCGAGAGGGCGTTTGGGGACAGGGGCCGGACAAGCTGCTCCTGCTCGGGAGCACCCCGGGGCCTCATTCCCGCCGGCTCCCAGCTGCAGAGCGCCTGGGAGAGGCTGGGGAAGGGGGGAAAGGATTAATCACAGCTATTACAGGCCCAAACCTGACACGTTTTGGGGCGTTTCTGCTCCACTTTCCCTCCAGACGGTTTGGGCAGAGGGTTGGGGAGCAGGTGCCAGGCTCATCTCCAGGCATGGAGGGTGCATGGACACCCTGACACCCTGCCCCAGGGTAGGAGAGCTGCCCCCGGTGCCCTCCTGGCACTGTGCAATGCATTTGAAAGAAAAAAATACAGGGCTGAGGTGGCCACACATGCTCAGCCTGGCCTGATGAACAGCACTGAGAACATCGGGCTCACAGGCTGCTCCAGCCAGATGCGTGGCCTGCAGGCTCAACCCTCCTGGGGGCACCCAGTGAGGCCAAGGAGGGGGGACCCCGTGTCCTGCCACCCCCACACTGCCCTGTCACTGCTGCCAGTCTGGCTGCTGGAGGAGATGCCAGCGATCCCTGGGCCAGCACAGTCACCAGTGGCCAGGACTGGAAAGTGCTTGGGGACCTGGGAAGTGGGCAGTGCCACCACTGAGAGCCCTGCAAGGCTTTCCCACCGGGCTCCCAGCAGGACCTGGCACCCCGGCACGCAGCACCCATCCCCTGCACATCCCTTGGGGACCTCAGCAGCGCCAAGGCTGGGCTTGGAGCTGGCACAGCCCCAGGAATGCCTGTCTCCTCCACACCCCAGGGCTGGCCTGGCTGCAGCCTCCTCCCAGTCCCGCAGGAGATGAGCCAGACTGCCCGGGAGACACCGAGGCTGCCCCGAGGAGGGCGAGGGCGTGGGCAGTGCCCGGCTGCCCGGCTACGGGGCTGCAGGACCCAGGATGAGCTTCCCAGGGGTCACTCACAGCCTGACCCCCCTGGGGTGGGCGAGCAAAGGGGGTTTGGGGGAGGGGGGGGGGTGAACTTTTGAACCCACAGGCAGGAGATCAGTGCATTACCTTAACGCGAGTTAAAAATAACCGTCTCGTCTCTCGAAATGAGCCTGTCTGCAATTACAGCTTGGCATGTCTGCTCCGGAGCGTCCCCGCGCTGGCACCGCGCCAGGCGCCTGCGAACAACCCTTGCCTTTCTTCTCCTCATTGCCATTGCCTCTTTTATTTTGGGGGGGGTGTGGTTTGTGTGTTTTTTGAATTGGTGGGGCTTTTTTTTTCCCCCCCGTCCCAAGTAAATCAAAGGCGGCTGCTCAGTGCCCCAGCTGGGGCTGCCCCCGCCCACCCAGCCACAGCCTCCAAAATGACCCCAGTGCCCGGCCACGTTTTGTCCCCAAGGACATACTGTGCCCCCGAGGACAGGGGGACACTGTGACCAGGCTGCAGCAGTCAGCAGGAGCCAGCCCGAGGTGTCTGAGGTCCTTCCCGTGCTGCCCTGGCACCCCCGGCGTGCATCCTCCCGCAAGGCAAGGGCTGAGTGTGTGTGGGGAGCACGGCACACGCCGGGACAGGCACAGAACACACGAGGGAACACTCGAGGGAACACACGAGGGAACACACGAGGGAACATATGGCCCTAGAGACTGCAGGTGCCCGGCAGCATCACTGCCTGCACCCCCTGGGATCTGCCCACAGTCTGTCAGCACCAGGGGATCCCGGTGGAGCCTTCCCATGCCAGCATCCTGGGCTGTTTGGGAAACCTCCTCGGCCCTCCAGGCCCCCAGGAGCAGGAGCTGGGCTGCATCACTGCAGCATCCCTGGCTCAGTTCGTGCAAGGTGCCACCAACCCCAGAGGAAAAGCCCAAGAGCCACCCAGCCCCAAGCCCTGCTGGGTGTGGAGGGAGGCACGGAGTGCCAGGGAGGTCCTGGGGAGGGGAAGAATGAGCCCCTTGCTGACAAAGTGGACACCAGCCACACGGACCCCAGTATCACCCCCTCCTGCTGCTGACCCCCACCCCACAGGACAGCAGCAGCCCCAGAGGTGGACATCTCCTGGTGGAATGTGTCCCTGCCCACGGCAGCGGGTTGGAACAAGACGATCTTCAAGCCCGAAGCAGTCAGATGATGATGATTCTATGACACCTCACAGCAGGCAGCAGCTCGGGATGCCCTGGGATGCTGCAGCATCCCTGCTGGGAGGGAAGGAACCAGCCTGCCTTGGGGGTCCCCGGGCTCCCCGCCCAGCGCCGAGTGCCTCCTCCTCCTCCTCCTCCTCCGCCTCCTCCTCCCGCAGCGGGTGAAAGCGAGCTTTGTGCCGGGGCTTTCAGTTCCCCTGGCTGGCACCCGGCCAAGGCACCACATAATAATGAACAGATGCTGTCCAAAATGAGCCTCAGCGGCAGACAGGCGAGCCTCCGAGTGTCCTTCCGTAACCCAAAGTGCCTTTCACCTCGGCACGGATCAGGCACCTCCGCTGGGAAGTGTCGGGATAATTAAAAGTAACGTGAGCTGGGAGCAGGGAGCCCACCGCGGTGGGTGCAGGGGACAGGGGGGAGCAGCTGCCTCCCCCCAGGCGGGGTCGGGGTGCAGTGGGGTGTCAGGGCCAGGGGAGAGCCAGACCCAGCTCCCCAAGGACACAGCGGCTGTGAGGGCTGGGATGAACACCAGGGATGGAGGGGGCAGCCTGGGGTGGGGGTCCAACCATGCCCAGCCCCTGTTGATGCATGGGGAGGTGACATTCGTCTCCCTCCGGAGGTGACAGGTGTCCAACCCCACTCCTTACTGCCCCAAGAGCCTCCCACTGCCAGCAGCATCCCAGGGAGGCTCCCACTGGGATGGAAAGCCTTGGCCAAGGAGCCCCAGCTCACTGCCAAAACATGCCTGGCCCGACCCACAGCCTCCCTAAAAAATATTTACAAGGCCTTTTAATTACAAAATCTATTTCCTAGCCCAGGATGCTGGTCCTCCTCCCATCCCAGCACCAGGAAACAGAGGGAGGGATGCACGCAGGGATCCACGGGGGAAGGATGGTGAGAATGCCAGGCTGCAAGCGCTCTTCTAGTCCACAGGATCTTAACTGTAGTTTATATTCCAGTGGTTATTAAAAATAAAGGGGGAAGTGGGGGGAGGAAGCTAAGAACAGAGCAAGCTGTTCATTTGGAGCCTTTCCCTGGGGTTTAATAAAGCCCCACTCGCTTCTGTAGTATCATTTTTATGCTATCATAAAGCCGGACCATTTAGCAGGTTTGTGTTACTTCAGCAGTTAGCGCTGCATGAGAAGCGATTCCAGAAGAAGGGAGAGAGGGGGGAAAAGAAAAAAAATCTGAAAATGAAAACCTCCAAAAGGAGAGAGTGAAATGGGGTGGGAAGGAGGAAAGGGGATTCCTCCAAGCCACACCGGTGGCAGCACTGCAGCACATCAGGGGATGTGAGCAGGCTCCCCCATCCCTGGGAAAGGCTGTGGACAGGTGGGAGACCCCCGCTCCAGCCCCGTGGGACTGAAGGGTCAGAGACCCCAGCCCAGCACGCAGAGGGACCCTGCCTGTGCTGTGGGAAAGGGTGGGAGGTTCCCCAAACACAAGGGGATCCCGGGGGGAGTTGTACCTGTGGGGACAGGAGAGCCAGGGTGGGTTATCCAGGAGCTGAGTGGGGCTGCAGCACAGGGGTTCCCCCAGGGGAAGGAGCCGCAGCTCCCCCTGGCCCTGCGTGCTGCTCGGGCTGACCGGGCTCTCCCAGCTCCTCTGCTCCCGGCCAGGGCAGCTCCCCGGGGAGCATCGGGCTCTCCCTGCCGCTGGAAAAATCTCCTTATATGGAGAGGATGGGATACGTGACCGAGCCGGGCAGCCCGCACTGCACCGGGGTCCTGGGGCCGTGCCCCCACCCAGGGGCCACCCACCCTGCGAATGCCAGCACAAACCCCCAGAGCCAGGGCACCCCATCCTCCCTGCACTGCCCCCCTCACTGCCCTGCCACCCCCGGTGGCAGCACCCGCACCCTCGTGGCACTGCCCTCCCCGAGGGGAGAGTCATCCCCTAAGGGCTCAGGCGCTGGCTTGGAGCCTCTCCAGCCACACTGGGCAAGGCTCCAGAGGCACTGTCCCCATCCAAGAGGGGAAGGGCAGGGGTGGTACCAGTGAGAGAGTCACAGAGCCGGGAGCTGCTCCCTAGGAGGATCCTCCGGGTGCCCAGCAGGACCCTCCCCCTTGGCTCAGGGGTCAGGAGCAGTGGGGAGGAGAAGCAGCCTGGTACCCCAAACCCCCAAACGGCAATGCGAACCCTGACCACGCTCCCACTCACACACCATTCCCACGCCTTTTTCTCCCTGTTTCCGTCCTGCCCTGCAGGAGGACGGTGGCACTTGGCAGGGGGCTGTCTCTGCACGGCAGCCCCGGCCCCCACGGCAGGCACGGCCGCCACGCTACCGACCCGGCAATAGAAAGGAGGAGGAGGTGGAGGGAGGGCTGGGAAATTAAGGTTTTCAGCGCTGTCAGAGCCGCATCAAACAGGCATCCACCAGCTGATGGCTTGATTGTTATATTTTGGATGTCAAACCGGAGCAAGCAGAACCCTTTAAAATGCATCAGTGCCGCTGCCTTTCTGACGGAGGGTGTTGGTTTCCCATTAACAAGAGGAAAGCGTGAGCTGGAGCAGAAAACTTCAAGCGCTTTGGAATTGATAAAATAACAACTCCCTAATTAAGCAGAACTGTCAGTCAGCGGGCGCCCGCTGCCCTGCATCGGGAAACAGCAGCAGCTCCTGGAGCACGAGCCCGACGAGCCGGCTCAGCCTGTGGGGGATGCACTTCCCCAGGATCAGCAGCCATGGCACCCCCACTGTGTTCTCCATCAGACCCACTCAGGTCCTGGTGCTGGTCCCGAGGCTGGGCACGGCCGAGTGTTTGGGTTCTGTCTCTCAGTTTACCTCACCATGAATGATGTGGCTGCTCCATCCCCGGAAGGAACTGAGGGGCAGGTTGGATGGGGCTTGGAGCAACCTGGGATAGTGGAAGGTGTCCCTGGTCATGGCAGGGGGTGGAATGAGATGAGCTTTAGGGTCCCTTCCAACCCAAACCACTGCAAGAGGCTTTAGTGAAATTTTATGATTTTATGAAATCGTGTAATGCAATGTGCAGCATGGTGGGGAAGGAGAGGCCTGACCCCAAAATGCACCCCCTGCCAACAGCCTTCCCTTTCAAGAGACAACCACCAGCCTGGGACACACATTCCTGACAGACACATCAGCCACCACAGCCAGGTGCATGCTCAGCATCCCCACAGCTAGCTGGATGCAGGAAGGGGTCTGGCTGTGAAGGTCCCTCCAGTCCCTCCAAGGCAGAGAGGGTTTGGAGAAGTCAGGAGCAGGGTTTGAAGTGTTCAAGGCCGGGTTGAACATAGCTCTGGGCAACCTGGTCTAGTGGAAGGTGTCCCTGCCCATAGCAGGGAGTGGGAAGAGATGGTCTTTAGGGTCCCTTCCAACCCAAAGTGTTCATGACCCTACAAACTCCTGCCAGAGCAGCAGCACAGCCAATGCCCGTGGGGCTGCTGGGCCCTCAGCCAGGCCCCCAGACCCCACCATCCTGCTCTGTCCAGACCCCACCATCCTGCTCTGTCCAGCACGAAGAGGCCCTGAAGGAACCAACCGAAGAAGCAGCTGAGACCTCGCTCTGACTCTGCCGTGCTGGGCAATGAAAAGCTGCAGCCCTGCCACGTTTCTCCCAGAGAAGGAGCACCCAGGGGGCACCCAAGGGAGGGCACACTGAGGGGATTTGGGGCAGGGGACAGCCAGGAGGGACCACGGGCTGTGGGGAAGCTGTTTAACCCCCAACATGCTGGTGTCTGATGAAACCACCAGGCAAAGGGGGTCTCTGCTTCTCACTCTGGGCTGTCGCCAGCCCTCGCAGCACCAGCCCCAGCTGGGCACTGGGCACTTGCAGCACCAGGAGAGCGCCAGGGCACCCTGCTCTGCCCAGCCCGGAGTGCAGGGTGGGCAGGGCACTTCAGGGGCAGTCCTCAGCCCAGCTGGGGGTCCAAAAGCCAGTGCAAACCGGGGAGCCAGGGGGCTGCCAGCAGGGAAGCAGCCCCAGCAGTGCAGCCCAGGCAGCAGAGCACCTGCCCAGAGCCCAGGCAGAGCCACGGCAGAGGCGCTCAAAGCCAGAGATGGGCCCGGGAAGGGGAGAGCATCCCACGATGGGCTGCACACAGGGGAGCCCACCTGAGCAAGCAGCCCCTGAAAATGACTCTGGTGCCCAAGAGCAGCTGGGCTCTGAGCCTGTCCTCCTCCCTCGCACACCATGCAATGCGAAGCCGCCGATGACACGTGTGACTGCCTGGGAATCCCTCCACTCCTCATCCCAGCCCTGGGTCCAGAGCCCTGACAGCTCCAGACCCCATCAGTGCACGTCCCCTGCTGTCCCCATGGTGTGAGAGCCTCGGGAGACCCTTTTACCCAGCACGTGTAGACCTGTGCAGGTCTCACCCCAGGTGGAACTTTGAGAGGCCCCACACAGGCACCACCTCCAGAGCCCTGACGTCCTTCCTGCACCAGGGGGACACCAGCTGCCCTCAGCCCACTCATCAGGAGCCCAACCTCCACACAACAGCAGCTCCCACAGCGTGGATACAGGTGCTGTATAGTCCAGCCTTGCTGCCCCAAAAGAGTCCCGTTTGCACTCAAGAAGGAGCCCCCGAGGAGGGCTGGATCTGGTTGCCCCCAACGGAGCCAGGACACGCGTGCCAGGGCTGTTAGTGGTGTGGAAGCCCCCGGAGCCTGGTGACACACTAATCACACTGGAGGTGACAGGGCTTAGGGGAGGACTTAAGAGAAACTGCCTCCTTTTTACTGACACCATCGGACACAGCCGATCTCTTCCCCCTTTTCAGAGCAGAGCCCAGAAGCCAGAGGGGCAGGGGTGACCCCAGACCCAGCAGCCTCTGTGCCCTCGCCGGTGCCGGGATGGCCTGTGCCATGGATCCCCAGCTTACAGCGACAGGGAGGGGAATACTGCCTGCGCCAGGGAATCCTAACGAGCCCGCAGTGCCAGGCGAGCCCAGAGCCGGGGAATGCCAGCTTGGAGCCGCGGGGACCGTGTGCTGCCTGCCTGGCCCCCCGGGAGACGGACGCGGCCCCGGAGAAGGCGGGGGCGAGACAGCGGGGAGGCACTGGGGGAAAGCCAGGCTGGAGACAGCTGTTTGGGAACAGCCCTGCCTCCGGCTGTCCCGCCGGCCCCGCCACGGGCACGCAGGGACCCGGCACAGGCAGAGCTGTGGCGGTGCGGTTATCATTCACCGTACCCCGGTTCTTGGCGTTGGCACTCACTGTACCCCAGGGCTGGCTCACCGGGCACCGCCACCCCGGTGCCTGTCGCCATCCCTCGCCCTGACCTCCCGGGGGACGCCGGCACCGCTCCGACCCCCAGCCCGAGGCCGGCGGGCGGCACAGGGACAAGCTCACCCCGCTTCCAAAACACAACACCACGAGGCACCAGCTCTGCCCAGAACTTGACCGAGCCCTTAATCTCCCCATCTGTGAGGACGGCTGGGATCCCCCAAACCACCCCGCCAGGACGAAGCTCCGGCTGCCCCGGGAGAAACCTCCAAGCTCCGGTACACCTTCGGGAGAGAGGGCAAAGTTGCGCTGGGGTTGGGGTCAGGGGTCAGGTACCTTCCAGCCGGCGGAGCTGTTGCTGTCTCCTTTATCCTTAAAGTAGGGGACGTATCGCACCATCCAGTCGTAGATCTGGGAGAGGGTGAGGCGCTTCTCCGGCGAGCTCTCGATGGCTTTGGTGATGAGGTCGGCGTAGGAGAGGTTGCCCCAGGCGTTGCGCCGGGAGGTCTTGGCCTTGCGGAGCTGCCCCACATCTGCTCCGGGGGGCGGCGGAGGAGCGGCGGCCACTCTGCGCTCCACCGGGGCCGCCGCGTTCTCGGCTCCGTCCCCGCCGGCCGCCAGAGCCGGGGTTCCCCCCGCGCCCCCATCTTCCTCCTCCGCCAAGTCGGGGTGGGGGAGAGGCCAAGTGCAGGAGCGGGGACGGCTCTGCGGCTCGAAATCCGGGTCGATCTCCACCTGATGCGCCTGGAGCTTTTCTTCCATGGTCGCCTCCCCGCTGCCACCCCACAGCCCCCCCCGGAGTTACGGGCGGTTTCCACCCAAAAAATAAAAAATAAAAAAAACCCAAACACACAACAAAAAACCCAAAATCTCGAGAGGGAGAGGAGTGCGAAGGCGGGCTCCCTTCCCGGCTGGAGAGGAGAAGGGAAGGAGGAGCCGCTCGGTGCGCGGTCCTGGCGGGGGGAGCCCCGAGTCCGGGGGAGCCCCGGGTCCGGCGGCTTTAGGAGGCGGCTGTGCTCGGCGCCGCGCCGGGAGCGCCGAGCCGGGGTACACGCTGCATGGTCCTCGGCCGCCTCTCCAGTCCGGGCCGAAGCCTGGGGGTGTTTTTTTGGTTCGGATTTGGTTTTGGTTTGGTTTTTACCAGCCGCGGAGCTCCGGAGCGGTTCCCGGCTCGGTAGCCAGCGGGGCGGCTGCGGGCGGGCAGGGCGCGGGGGCGGCCGCATCCATCGGGCTGGCGGCGCGGTCAGGCAGCAACAGATGAACCGGAGCGAGCGGCGGCGGGCGGCATCCTCGGCCGGGGATCGGCGGGCTCCGGGGCCGGGCGGCGGGGCACCTAAGCGGGGAGAAGCGGGACGGGGATTGTGGGGAGCCCTCGGCGCGGCGGGCGCAGCCTCTCGCGGGCGGCCCGGCGCTAGGTCCGGCGGCGCGGCGGAGCCATGCTGGCGGGCGGCACGCACCTGACAGCGCCGGCGAGGGCGGCGGCGGGCGGCTCCCGCCCCTACGCCCCCCCGCTCCGCTTCAGCGGCCGCGCACCTGCCCGCCGCCGCCGCCGCCGCCGCGCTGCCGCCACGGCGCGGGCGGGCCACATGCTGGGGCGGCCGCGGCTCGCTCGTTCGTTCGCTCGCTCGCTCGCTCCCTCCTTCCCTCCCTCCGCCGTGCCCGTTCCCGAATGCGGGCGCCGCCGTGACACAGGGGGAGGGCCCGGAGGGGCGGGGGGAGGGCGGGGGAGGGAGTGCCCCCGCGCCTCGCGGGGCAGCGGCGGGGCGGGACGGAGCGGAGCGGAGCGGAGAGCCCCGGCCCCGCGCTCCGGCCCCGCGCTCCCCCCGCCCGGCCCGGGCCGCGACCCCCGCCCGGCCCCGCCGCGGCCCCACGTGCGCCCCGGGCGCCCCCCATTGTTGCCCCGGGCCGCCGCCGCCGCCCCATTGGCTGGAGGGGCCCGGCGGCCACGCCCCTCCGCCCGCTGATTGGACGGGCGCCGGCGGGACGCTCCTCGCGCGGGGGGGGGGATGAATGGGGGGTTCGGCCCCGCCCCGCTGGTGACGTCACGGGTGCCGGCTGCATCCGCGCGTCACCCCGGGCAACGCGGCCGCGCGGAGGGACAACGCCCCTTTACTACGGGACACGCCCCCTCCCGCCTCGGCCACGCCCCCGCAGCGCGGCCGGGGACACCCCGAGCGGGCCCCGCCCACCGCCGCGCGACCACGCCCCCACGGGACACGCCCCTTAGCCCGGGACACGCCCCCCGCTCACGTTGGGGCAGATCCCGACCCCGATCCTGATCCCACCCCGATCCCGACCCCGATCCTGATCCCACCCCGGCCCCCATCCCGACCCCGATCCCCCGGGGCTGTCGTGCCCGCCGGGCCCATCCGCCGGTTGGGTCCCCGGGATGTCCGCACCGGGCATGCGGTGCCCCCGGGGTCGGACCCCACGGTAGCACAGCGCTACCTCCTGCGCCTCGGGCGCGCTGCCGACGCTGCCCGGCCACGCACAGCCCGGCACCCAAAGGGTGTAAACGCCTCATCGAGGGGTGTCCCGCTGGGGACACCCGCCGGACCCCTGCCCCCTGCATCCACCTCACTGCCTGCACCCCGACATCCCCCTCCTCACGCATCCCCTGGGGACACACCCCTGGCACCGCACGCACTGGGGCAGGGGTGTCTGCAGCAGCAGTGTCCCCCACCTTTGCCCCTTCCCCACCTCCTCAGGGACCCTCCAGCCTCACACTGCCCCTCTGCAGCCCTGTCCCTGCCCACCAGCCACGCCTGAGTAACGCTGTCACTGAGTTCCCTGCATCCTTCTGGTATTTGTCACCCTCGGTGCCACCAGTTGTTCCTGTAACAGCGTCTTTCATGCCACAGTCACGTGCAATCCTGTTCCTGCAGCCCCATTCCTGGCCCAAAGGGACGGCCTGAGGTTACCCAAGCAACTAAGGAGCTGATGGTTCCAGCCTGGAAGTGCTCAGCCTGACAGCTCTAATAATATAATAAAGTATAATATAATCTAATAGATACAATATAATGTAATAAATATAATACAATATACAGGCGGGACTTGACAAGTGCTCTGTTTCACAACCCGCAGTGACAGTGATGGCTGCAGAGGCTCCAGCTGTCCCTGAGAGCACATCCCAGCAGCTGGGGGCTGGCGGGGTGTGTTCCCTGACCCCCTGCCAGGCAGTTTGGGGACCTGCTGGCCAAGCCCCACATCTCCTGGTGTCACTGCTCCGGGGAGGCTCAGTCAGGCTGGCACCACAGCAACCCTCAGGACAGACCTGACCCCAAAATCCCCTGACCCTGAGCGGTGCCACATCTCCCTGTGCCTCCCTCCTCCCCAGAGCATTTCTCCAGGGATCTATTCCAAATTTCCCTCGCTGTGGTTCACACCCATGACCTCCTTCCTCTGCCCAGGGCCCGCCGTTCCCCCCTCTTTCTGCATCCTTTTGCCCACTTGGAGCCCAGCGATGTTTTTCCCCTCAGTCTTGCCTTTCTTAGTCAAAACCCTCCCACATTTCTCACCCTCTCTCCCAGCCTTGTTTTGCCAGCCCAGGGCCGAGCCAAGGAGAGGGTCCTAGCCTGCACAGCCCTTCCCGTGCTGCTCCGTGGGTGCCTCTCCCTCCGGGTGCTGCTCCGTTCCTCCCGCTGCGCTTTTCCTCCTCTGCTGCAGCAGGTGCCTCTCCCTACCCTCACCCTCAGCCACCTCACACCTTGGGGATGGCACTCAAAGCTCCCTGCCCACACTGCCAGGTCACCCTGGAGCTTTGGCAGCTCCCCGTGCTGCAGAAACACGCTGGTCTCGATCACCTGCTGCCTCAGTTTCCCCACCTGTGCAGCAGGGCCAGCCCCTCCAGGCAGGCCTGGCTGCTGGTGGGCAGGTGACAGGTTGGACAGCTTTGTGGCTCCTCGCAGCTACCACTGGTCCCATCCCTGGCTTGCCCAGGGCTCACCCCTGACCTCCTCACTCATCCCCGCGAATGTAGAGCAGCACATTCCTGGGTGCGGGTGGCCCCATTCCTGGGTGCACACACAGGTCTGGGGTGCCCAGAGGGGGATGCTGGATCCTCTGCCCCCCAGCAGGAACACGGGGCTGGCCCAGCCCCCCTTCCCGAGCACCTGGATCATTATCACCCTCCCGGCACTGTCCCCATCAGGCAGCAGCCCCTTGGAGCCACAGCCCCTGCTCAGCCATCACCCCGTGGGGACAGAGCCCAGGGGCAGAGCTGGAGGGCACCAAGCTGTGCCACCTCTGTCCCCCAGAGCTCAGGGTCCCCCTGGACCCAGCTACCCACTGGGGAAGTGGGGGCTCTGTGAGGTAAGACCTGGAATTTCAGGGATGTTTCTGAGTCAATACCCTCCTAGAGCCCTCACCTGCTGCTGCAGCCTGCTTTGGCAGAGGCTGGGATGAGCATGGGCACAGAGGGCTGGGGGAAAGAGCAGAGCAGAGCTGGCTGGGCAGCAGCAGCAGCAGCAAAGGAGGCAATGGGCAGGGGATGCTGCAGGCTCTGGGTACACAAATCTCCTTCATCCTTGGGAATGGCCACAGTCCCAGGCCTGACAGAGCTCAAACATCATTTGGACAACGCTCTCAGGCACAGGGTGGGATGGCTGAGGTGTCCTGTGCAGGGCCAGGAGTTGGACTCGATGATCCTTGTGCATTCCCTGTCCATAACTCAGGATATTCTGGGATTCTATGGTCCTTCCCATGACAGGTGCAACTCCCTGCTCCGCCCTTTCCCTGGTGGCTTCCAGCAGCACCTGGAAAAAGGTGTCCACTGGAATGCTGTGCTTGCCCCTCTCTGCCCATCTGGCCAGGAAATGGGGCTCCTCTGCCCCCCTGCTCTGGGGCACAAGCCAGTTGGCTCCTGAAGCTGTTCCTCACTTTGGTTTATTGTGTGAAGTTCACAATTCAGGAGAGGGAGGACTGGGGTGACAGGGATGTGGAAAGGTGCCCAGCACCTCCATGGGAGGAAGAATGAGGCTGAAAGGGAAAACAGGAGCTCAGAGGGGATGAAGTGGGCAGATCCAACACATCCTGCCACGTGCTTGTGCTCAGTGAGGGGGGCTGGACCTGCCCTGTCTGTACCCCCAGACAGCACTGGAGCTGTGCCCACCAGCAGTGGATGCAGGGAGTGGTGGATGCTCCAATGTCTGTGAGCTGGTGGATGCTTCAGTACTTTGGCTGCTGCAAAACTGGTCAGAATGGTCTCAGAATGGTGTGAACTGGAGGACTTTCACCTCCTCAGCATCTGCTACCGAGGGTTAGGGTCAGGGTTGGGGTTCGGGCTAGGGATAGTGGTAGGGATAGGGATAGGAATAGTTGGATAGGGGTAGGAATAGGGATTGGATGGGGATAGGAATAGTTGGATAGTGATAGGGGTAGGGATAGGGATTTGGCTGTGGGGGGCAGGGGGAGCTGGCAGAGCAGGGTCTGGGCAGAGCTGGGGGATCATACCACCCTGCTTGTAGAGTGAGGTTTGTGCAATGAGAAGGAGCCCCAGGAGCAGCAGGAGGAGAGTTTGAGAGGTGTTGCTCCAGGTATTCTCTCCCAGAGCTTATTCCCTAAAGGCCGTGCAGGCTGAGCCCCCATTCCCTACCTATGGGGAGAGCCAAGGTTTGCTGTCTTCACCTGGTGCTAGTGCCACTCACATTCCATCCTGCCCCAGCAGTCCAGCAGGATCTCCACCTGACTGCTTCCCACAATGTGCCCCTCGGCTCCCTCACTGACACCTGAGGGCTCTCCTGACCCCCCCATCCTCTTCTCCATCCCAGCAGCTCCAGGTCCATGGCAGAACCCCACGGGAAGCAGCAGAGCAGTCACTGGGTGCCTGCAAAAGGCTGGGAGGGGAGGAAGCCCCGAGACGGCCCCAGCAGTGTGTGAGGTGCCTGCTCTGCTTTGCGAGGCAGAGCCACACGAGCAGCACGTCCTGTGAAATGAAAATTCCCCCAAATGCTAATTTGGGCCCCGTGTGACGCTCCCGCATCGCTTCCTCCCCGGGATGTGGCGGTGCGAGGAGCTCTCAAGCGGCGCCTATTAAAAAATGCTTTCACGGAACATAAAGTGGAAGTTAAGTGAAGGAAATGATAAAGTCAAAATGAAATATTTTTACTTTCCTGAAATGAACTTCGTGTTTTGACATGATCGGAATAAACATTTTGACACTGCTGAAACAAGAAAGTCAAAGTGATTCTGCGAGGCTTCTTCCTGGGAAAATGGCAGCGAGATCGACAAGTTCCCAGAGAAACATTGGATTCCAATAAACCCCTGCTCTCTGATGGAAAACCATTCCAGGATGTCCTTCAACCCTGTGCAGAGAACAGGTGTGCAGGTGAGCCTGCTGCCCAGAGCAGTACCAGTGTGCCTTTATCCTGCTGGGAAAGGGAGGGATGGATGTATCTCGGGGCTGGATTCTCCACCATCATATCAGGACTGATGCTGAACCCTCAGTCCAGGCACGAGGTGGCCAACAGCAGCAGGGTCTGTCCCCTCTTCATGGACATGCTCAAGGTCACATCCTGTCAAACTAAGTGGGATTAAATTTTCATGCTTTTATTTGGGGAAATTTCAGGAGGTTTTTTTGGTTTTTTTTTTTAAGTTGAAAACCCAAATTGTTGCATTTCAAAGGGCTGGAGTTTTGCTAAAAAACAGACAGCTACTTTAGGAATAGTCTCATGTGGCTTCATTTTTCAGGAGATACCAGTTGGGTGGGAATTGCTGACCAACCTTTGGCAGAAAATTTCTGATCAATCTTTGGTGCACTCCCCAGGTACTGGATTTTGCTCCAAAAGAGCATTTATGGGGAAATTTGTTCTTTAATAATAGCAACGCCTAATAAGAGTTTTCAATGCTAATTCTTGGCAGTAATTCCATGTGATTAAACATACCTTTGTTGCATAGAAATGGTGCATGTCTTGCAACAAGATCATTCACCCTCTAATCTCCCCTTCTGGTGCATCCACCATGGCCAAGCACGAGGGCAGGGAAATCTGCAGCCCAGCCCAGCATTCCCTGTCTCCACACCAACAGGCTGCAGCAGCTCCTCTGGGCTCAGCGTCACCCTGGCAGCTCACAGGCACTGGTCACAGCCCCCAGCCCCCAGGCAGAGCCCCGCAGCAGCCAAGGGAGGCCCTCCTGGACAAGAGACATTCAGGGGATATGGTTGATTCCTCCCACTGGTGTCCCACAGGTGAGGACATGGAACCCACAGACCCTGCCAGAGGCTCAGGTCACCAGCAGGGCCATGCCAGTCCTGTTGGGAAGCATTACCAGTAGCTGAGCCCCTTCAGGACCCCCTCCACTTCCCAGGTGTGTATGGAAGAGCTGTCCCACGTTCCTGGTGCTGCTGGCCTGGAGACAATCACCATCATCATCCACCTCCCCCAGGCCCTTTGCTGGTGGCTGAGGACAGACAAGGGAGGTGGGAGACCAGGAGAGGCTGTGGGAGGTGCTGCTCTTGGTGGCACTGGGGAGGCTGGTGCTGTTGGTCACCAGTGTGACACGGGGCCCCCAGCTCCAGCACCCCTCCAGGCACTGCACCAGGGTCCCCAACATCCCTACAGGGTGATATCTGTGCTGGAGGCTTGGTCAGCCCTGAATTTGGGAGATGGATCCCTCAGTCACAGCTTCAGCAAGAGCTTCAGCCTCCCCGTGCATGTAGAGGCAGAGCACTCCTCTCCAGATTGCATGCTAATGAAGCATCCTGGAATCCCTGCGTGGTCGCTTCCTAGTTAGGCTCATCTGCCTGAGTGAACTGAAAACTGTTAAACACATTGAGTGTGTCAGACCAGATATTATCAGAAATAAGACTACCTTTCACTGGCACCCACAGCCCCCAGACACACAGAAAAGAGATATTTAAATCTTTTCCAGCTGTCTCCTATGTTTCCAGAGAGGCTCAGCTCTGACAGGTCTTTTAACCCTTCCCTTCCCTTCCCTTCCCTTCCCTTCCCTTCCCTTCCTTCCCTTCCCTTCCCTTCCCTTCCCTTCCCTTCCCTTCCCTTCCCTTCCCTTCCCTTCCCTTCCCTTCCCTTCCCTTCCCTTCCCTTCCCTTCCCTTCCCATCCTTCCCTTCTCCCTTCCCTTCCCTTCCTTCCCTTCCCTTCCTTCCCTTCCCAAACCTTCCATTCCCTTCCCAAACCTTCCCAAACCTTCCCAAACCTTCCCTTCCCTTGCTGTATTTTGGTTTTCTTTTCCCTCTCCTGGGCTCCAGGAGTCCCCGCTGGCCCAGCCCCCTTCCCTGCCATCCCATCCCTCCTTCAGGCTCGTCTCCACCAGCACCAGAGCTCTTTTCCAGCACCCTCCACCTCCACAGCCCTCCAGATGCCCACATCCAGCCCTGTCCCCTCCAGTTTGGAACTCCTCGCCTTAACTCTGCCCTCCACAATTCAATCCCCTCCCCGGAGCCCCTGGGCTGCCGGTGCTGTCCCTGCCCAGCCCGGCCTGGCGTGGCCCCAGCCCTCCCCCTGTCATGGGCTGCCTTCCCAGAGCACAGCCTGAATGCGCCGTTTCACGAGGCTGCCTTGGAGCAGGAGCAGGATCCAGGAGTAAAGCCCCGTTTGCACAGCCAGCGTGTTTGAGAAGGGCCATCTGGCCGGGCTCGGCGTCCAAGCCCAATTTGCTGGATGGTTTTGAAGGTCACTGAGCAGGGACTGAAGGCACTTCCATATTTTCTCATATAAATAACGGCATTTCCAAGGGAGAGAGCAGGAGCACATGCTGGTAGGAAGGATCTGGAGGTTAATCTCACCCTTCCTGTCCAAAAGGGAGGAGAGCAGGACACAGAAGCACAGGCAGAGGCACAGACACGAGTGTAACACACAGGGACACATCTATGGTCATGCATGCCATGCTCCCTGCAAGCACTCACACACACCTGCACTGAGGACAGAGCTCTCCCAGCTGGGACAGGCTCCAACCCCCAGCCAGGATGTCCTGCTTGTCCACCCCAGGCATCCCTGCTCTGACAGCAGAGCTAGATCCCCTCTGGAAGCAGAATCAGGCCCCTCTGGCAGCAGAGCCCTCCCGCCCCTGGGCTCCAGGACAGCACTTTGTGCCCCACAGCAGCCAGGAGAAGGACAAGAATGTCCCAAGTCCTGCAAGCCCCCTAAAGACCCCTCACTCCAAGCCTTGCCATATTTTTCCACAGCCATCCAGCCTTGTCCTACACTGCACAAGCTGGGATCCAGCACCCAGCATCCAGCTGCAGTGCTCAGGACCTTCCCCCAGCCACCCTGACCACTGTCTGGGGACAGCCAGCCCTGTGGCCACTCAGACAGGACCAAGGCTCCCTGCTGCTTCCCTGGAGAGCCCTGGAGGAGAGCGCTGGGCTGCCTCTGCTCCTCAGCACTGGCCAGGTGCCACATGGTGCCAGCCACAGCCCAGCCATCCCCCTGTGCCCCTGGCAGAGGGAGGCTCCAGGCAGGGATGAAGTGTCTGCAGAAGGCAGCGCTGCCACTTTCCCTGGGGAGGGAATGTTGTCCCTCAGTGTGTGGGGACATGGGCATGGTCAGTGTCCAGGCACTTTGGGGCATTCCCCGGGGTGACCAGGTGACACTCTGCTGTCACTGCCACCAGAGGATCAAACCTGGCTCCTGCAGTGACCAAGGGACACTCGCCCAACCACAGCACCAGACCCAGGTGGGTCTGACACCCCCGAGGTAACACAGAGCTGAAAGCATCCCTGTCCCAGCACCGCCCAGACCCCAGGAAACCAGAGGGGAGGTTGGCCAGGGCCCCTGCACTCCTGGGACATGCAATGGGTTTATGCCCATGCCCACACCCCGCAGTGGGTTCCACTTTCCCTGGGCAGCCCTGCTGGGAGAGCAGGAGCTCCTGGCAGGACAGGGTGTGGATGGGGGCGTTCTTGCAGAGGCAAAGATGCAGTCAGGGAGGTCATGGCCCCAGGAAGGCCTGCAGTGGGGACAGGCCTGAGCTGGGCTCACAGAGGGCTGGGGGCAGGAGAGCTGGGGGCTTCCCAGTGCCTCAGGACCCCTCTGTGAGGAGTTCCATGGCAGAGACACACTGCATGGAGGGACACTCTGCATGGTGGGGACACATGTCAGGGACACATGCCATGGCAGGGACACATGCCATAGCAGAGACACACTGCATGGTGGGGACACTCTGCATGGAGGGACACTCTGCACGGAAGGACACACTGCATGGTGGGGACACATGTCAGGGACACATGCCACGGCAGGACACATGCCATAGCAGAGACACACTGCATGGTGGGGACACTCTGCATGGAGGGACACTCTGCATGGAGGCACACACTGCATGGAGGGACACACTGCATAGTGGGACACATAGCAGAGACACACTGCATGGTGGGACACACTGCATTGAGGGACACACTGCATAGAGGGACACTGCATGGCAGGGACACACTGCATGATGGGGACACATGGCAGGGACACACTGCATGGCAGGGACAGCCCTGTGGCCCTTCCACGGCCGGTGTGCAGGCCAGGCCCACCTGCTGCAGGTTCACAGAGAGGGGATTCTCCCCCTGGGGCCGCCTCCCTCTCACCAAACGCAGTGGAGTCTGCGCCCGGCCCCAGCCCAGCCGCCCCCTGCCCTGCTGCACTCTGCCCCTGTGCTGTCACCCCTCCCCTCCTCTTCCCCGTCGGGTGGGCAGCCCCTGGGCACTTTGGGAGTTTCTCCTCCGTAGCTCCCAGTGCTGTGAAACCCAGCCAGAGCTCTGGCAGGCAGCGGTGCTGCTGAGGGGCATTTCTTGCTTCCACAGCACACACCTTGAGGCTCAAGCCGGGGAGCATCCCTCACCTGGCAAAGCCCCAGCTTGGGGTCAGGGCTGCCCCTCCTGCCGGGAGCCCACCTCTCCCGGGGGAACCGGGGGGTCGCTGCCCCCGAGCGGGAGGGAGGGGAGGCTGGAGCCGGGGAGCAGCCGGAGCGAGGAGCGGCCCGAGGCTGCGCTCAGAGCCAGAGCCTGCCGGGAAGCCCTGGGCGGGTGCTCCCATCTCCGGAGCCTCACCCCGCTGGGCAGGACACGCTCCCGCCCCAGCCTCCAGCAAAGGCACCGGCACCGGGGGCTGCGACCCCCACGGTGCGGGGCAAGGCACTGCGAGGCCAAAGGCTCAGTGCTGTGGAAAATTACAGATCCTTTATTTTTTATTTTTTTTTTTTTTTAAATAAGGGTGAGGTGGGTTTGGTTTTTTTCCCTTGTTTGTGCAGGTATTTGTCAGAGGATATTTTTAAATGAGCTGAAGTCAAGCAGCGCGGGATCCGAACGGCCTGTGCTCCAGCATTCCTGTGGCTCGGGCCAGCGGGGACCTGCTGACCCGGCCGGAGAGGTCGGCCAGCGAGGACGTGCCGTTCCCGGCCTCTGCCCACGGGGAGGAGGAAACTCCGCGCTGTCCAAGAGCTCGGCTCCCCGGACGCTCCCAGCAGCATCCTGCGCTCCAGCCGAGCGCGCCGCTCCCGAGCCATCCCCGCGGCCGGCCCGGCCCCCGCCCGGCACACACGCGGCTCCGAGCCCGAGCCCTGCTCGCCACCAGCTCCTCCCCACAGCTTTGCAAACCGCCCGGCCTCGGCGCTCGGCTCCGGGCGGGGAGGTCGCGCCCTGCCCAGAGGGACACGGGGGATGCGGCCACCTGCTCCCTGACAGCCTTGTGGGGAGGGGACAGCCGGGGCAGTTCCTGCAGCTTGCTGTTTGCTGAACTGCAGCGGTTCAGACCTTCTGCCAGCCCCTCCTTTCCTGCCTGCCTCGATTTCCCCTAAGCCTGGTGTGGTTTCCAGGAGAGTTCGGGGGACCGTGGTGAGGTGGGCTCTGCTGGAGCACAGAGGGGTGACAGGAGAGCCCCTTGTGCAGCACCCCCGGAGCTCCAGCTCCCTCCACCCCTGCACCAGCCCCGGGCAGTCCCCTCCCGAGCCCTGGTGGGTGCCTGGCACCGAGGCACGTGGAGCTGTACCCGGAGCACCTCACAGCCCAGGCAAGGGTCAGCAGGACCCAGGATTCCTGCCCCAACCTCCGGGAAGCACCGCCTCCAGCCAGACTCGGGTGGAATCCTTCTCGTTGGATTTGAGCCCCGTTCCTCTCTCCACCCACCCTTCTCCCACGCAGAGGGCTGGTGGCCAGGTATTTCTGGGGTTATGGGCTCCAGCCAAGGGCCAGGAAATGTGGGTGCCATGGTCGCCATGGTCACCATATCCTGTCCTGTTTGGGGCTCTTTCCAGGGGTGTAGCCATGGGGAACCCCTTCCTGGTTTGGAAGGGTGATGGAGTCACTGCCCTGCTGAGGTGGCCATGATCATCCTGGACAGAGGGGAATGGCTTCCAGCTGACAGAGTGTAGGTTAGATGGGATATTGGGAAGGAATCCTTCCCTGTGAGGGTGGGCAGGCCCTGGCACAGGTTGCCCAGAGAAGCTGTGGCTGTTCCAACCCTGGAATTGTCCAAGGCCAGGTTGGACAGGGCTTGGGACCTGATTTATTGGAAGGTGTCCCTGCCCGTGGCAGAGGGTTGGAGGTCACTTTCAACCCAAACCAGTCTGAGATTCTGTGACCTCTTTAAGCAGCAGTGAGTGTGGGATGAACTCTTTCTACACCAGGAAAATCTGGATTTAAACACTGCAGCACCACTGCCCCAGGATAAAGAGGGAGGAACTGGACAGCTGTGGGCAAACTGGTTCAGCACTTGAGATGGGAAGGTGGCAGGGAAGGCACATGCCAGAACCTCAGCATCCCCCTGAGCCTTCCCTGCCCTCTCCAGCACCTGTAACACACCTGGGCCAGCAGCACGGAGCCCCTGCTCTGCAGGTGATCTTGCCCTGGACCAAGCAGGGCAACATCCCCACTCCTACTCTCGGCAGCAAACGGGCTGAACCTCTCCTCCTCCTCCTCCTCCTGTGCCTCCACCCCAACACCCACACGCTCCCTCATTTGTGCCAGATGACTTCAGGATGGGAGCCCACAGGAAAATCCCTCTCTGTGAACAGGGTTGTTGTGAACTGTGTCCTCGCTCAGGGAACACAGTCAGGGCCAGGCATGGGCAGCTCCCAGCTGGTGGCACTTGCCAAGAGGTCACTCATCCTGTCCAGGGAGAACCACACAATCATTAAGGCTGGAAAAGGCCATCAAATCCATCCTTCATCCAAATCCCACCATGCCCACTGAGCCACATAGCAAAGTGCCACATCTGCTGGTGTTTTGAACTCTCCCAGGGATGGTGACTCCACCCTGGTCATCCTGTGCCAGTTCCTGACCACTCTTCCAGTGGAGAAACTTATCCAAATATCCAACCTGAACGTCCTGTGGCACAACCTGAGAACTGCCACGATTCTCTCACAAAAGGCAAAGCAAAGCCCCACCCATTTCCCTATTTCTCACAATAGGATGGGTCTGACAGAGCCGGTGCAGCCTTGTTTAGGGTTCTGGCACAGCTGAGGAGGAACCCCACAGGTGCTGTCCTCTCCCCTTGCACCCCACACCTGTGTGATGTCCCTACACAGCAGGACCTGCCCCACTCCAGGAGATCCCAGCACGTGGCCAGAACCAACTGATGGGTCCAAAGGGTGAGCACTGGGAACAAGAGGTCCTGCAGATCATCTTCTTCACTCTGTGAGGGTCACAGGGAACACAGAAACCCAGGGGGTTCTCAAGGAGGGCAGGGGGATCTCTGCAGGCATCTACAATCCTTGGCAGGTGGAGAGGACCAGAGGAAGACACCAAGGGCTTGTACCTGCTGCAGGTGGCATCCAAACCCCCAGGCAGGAATGGTGACAGTCCTGTGCTGTGTCCCACCCTGCAGAGCTCTGCACAGACCCCCCCCAAGCCCCCAGCTGCCATCAGACTCCCAGGGGTTTGCTCACAGACTCAGGACCATTGTCACTGGGGCTCCCCTAACAGCGATGGGTGAAGCACAGGGAGGAGGGGGGCAAGCTCTCCACCCCTACAGCCACTGCTGAAATCTCAGCATTAAATCAGCTCTAAAGTGATGACAAAGGCTGTTCCTTGCCCCCCTGGACCAACCCTTTCAGCTGCTGCAAGCAGAGCCCTGGCAGCACCTGCGGGACCGTGGGGCAAGCACTGCCCAAAGCACTGCTCCTGGAGTTTGAGTCCACCACAGTAGGCACGGTGCCCTGGGTGCGATGTCAGTGCTGGCAGACACCTCTCAGGAGGCACGGAGGGGTTGGGAAGCTCTTCGGGTGCTTTCAGCAGTGTCCCCGGTGAACACCCCCAGCCCTGTTCGTGCCGGGAGGCGCTGGCCCCGCGCCCGGGGACGGGAGGGTGGTGCTGCACTTTCTCTGCCACAGAGCAGCTGCAGCCAAGCTGATTTCCCCACACTGAGCATCTCCACCCTGGATGGGGTTGCCTCCTCCCACTCCCCCGGGGCGTTTTTTCAGGGGGGTGGCAGGTGCTGTGGTTTTGCTGCTGTCCCAGAGAGGACAAATGATCACTCTGGACTGTCAGAGAATCACAGAACACCCTGAGCTGGAAAGAACCCACCAGGATCATGGATTACAGCTCCTGTCCCTGCCCAGACCCCCCAACAACCCCCCCTGTGCATCCCTGGGTGCTGCCCAAAGGCTCCTGGAGCTCTGGCAGCCTCGGGGCCGTGCCCATTCCCTGGGCCCTGGGCAGTGCCAGCACCCTCTGGGGGAAGAACCTTTCCCTGAGCTCCAGCCTGAGCCTGACCTGATCCAGCTCCAGAACCTTTCCCTGAGCTCCAGCCTGAGCCTGCCCTGATCCAGCTCCAGAACCTTTCCCTGAGCTCCAGCCTGAGCCTGCCCTGATCCAGCTCCAGAACCTTTCCCTGAGCTCCAGCCTGAGCCTGCCCTGATCCAGCTCCAGAACCTTTCCGAGCTCCAGCCTGAGCCTGCCCTGATCCAGCTCCAGAACCTTTCCCTGAGCTCCAGCCTGAGCCTGCCCTGATCCAGCTCCAGAACCTTTCCCTGAGCTCCAGCCTGAGCCTGCCCCTGGCCCAGAGCTCGGAGCTGCCCCTCCACTGCCCCTTGGGAGGAGCTCTAAGAGAGCTGTCACCTCCTTTTTTTGTGGCTTTGAGACCTTTGGTTGCTGCTCTGTCCATCCAGCCTCCAGGATAGTGCTTTTAGCTCCCTCCTATCAGGATTTTCGTCAGTTTTCCTCAGGATCTCCCATTTGGCTCTCTGTGGCCACATTCTCACCTGCACACGGGGAGAGAGCATTCCTGGATCCCCAGACCGCAGGGCTGGAGGTGCTGAGGACAGTTCAAACCTCCCCACTCACACTCATTGACTACAGCTGGGTACCTCGTGTGGGTCTGGGTCTTCCAGAAGAGCAGAGGGAATCCAGAGGAGGCCACTGAGGTGGTCCATGGGCTGGAGCCCCACTGTGTGGAGAGGCCGAGGCAATGAGGTTTGTCCAGACTGGGAGTGGAGAAAGCATCAGTAGGGGAATCTCCACAGCCATCTACGAGGAGATCACCCAGAAGGCAGAGCAGGGATCCCCACAGCTGTCCACAGCAGGAGGACGAAGGCAGCAGACAAGAACCAGAACATTGCATTGGGTATGGGGGGAATATTTCACTATGGGGAAGGTCAAACCTGGCAGCAAGTTGCCCAGAGAGGCTGTGCAGCCTCTGTACTTGAAGACCTTCAGGACCTGACTGATAATGGAAAAAAATCCCTGAGCAGCCTGGTCTGATCCTGCTTGGAGCAGAAGGTTGACCAAGAGACCTTCCGAGTCCTTCCACCCTCAATTTTCCTGTTGTGCTGCTTCAGGTGGGGTGCTTTTCTTTCTCTGTATAGTTTTTTTCCCTTATTATATCTTCTGTCTGAATTCCTTAAAAAGCCATTTCACTGTTGAAGGAATGTCTTGGGAATGGCTTTGCGCTTTCACTTCAGGAGCATTCAAGATTGTTTCCATTTTCTGGTGGCTTGGGGGATTTTTCACACCCATGATTGATAGTGTGCCACATGCAGCAGCTACACGAGCACTTAAGTTGCAAAGCAAAGCAACTCCAACCCACGGAAATGCCACAAGTGACACAGTCCACAAAACCATAACTGTGCCTTCTTATCCATATTCAGGCTGCAGGGTATTTAATTACGAGATCCCAGATTATCAGCATGCACTCCTGCCTGGTTTGGTGGAGGAGGAATGATGTGTCTGGAATGACAAAGCTGCTCAATGCTTTCTTTTCCTTGGTGCTCTTCAGTGAATCCAAGGACCCTGCATGTCCAAACCTTAATAGGACCCGAGCTCTGGGCCAGGGCAGGCTCAGGCTGGAGCTGAGGGAAAGGTTCTGGAGCTGGATCGGGCAGGCTCAGGCTGGAGCTGAGGGAAAGGTTCTGGAGCTGGATCAGGGCAGGCTCAGGCTGGAGCTCAGGGAAAGGTTCTGGAGCTGGATCAGGGCAGGCTCAGGCTGGAGCTCAGGGAAAGGTTCTTCCCCCAGAGGGTGCTGGCACTGCCCAGGCTGCCCAGGGAATGGGCACGGCCCCGAGGCTGCCAGAGCTCCAGGAGCCTTTGGGCAGCACCCAGGCATGCACAGGGGGGGTTGTTGGGGGTTCTGGGCAGGGACAGGAGCTGGGCTGGATGATCCTGGTTGGTCCCTTCCAGCTCAGGATCTTCCATTCCTTCTGTCCAATTCTCTTCCATACTTGAGCCAGGCAGAGGGATCCTGTGCCACTCTTGGCGTGAGCAAGGCAGGAACCCCCAGCTCTGTGCTGACAAGGGAAACCATCAAACGTGTCAGAGCTCCTTCTGCCTTCCTCCTTGCAGCCTCTGCTCATCTCACCTCTGCTCCACCTGCCCATCTCCCTCTGGCAAACAAGCCTGTAACCCCAGGGATAGGCCCTGGGATCTCCCTGGGGAGCGGGGCAGGGCTGTGGGGCAGTGCTGGGCTGTGCGGGTGCGGGCTGAGGCTGCAGACCCCGGGGCTGGGTCAGCTCTGCAGAGCAGGGAGGTGACAGCCCCGGCACAGCCTGGCACCGGGAGCTACGGGGAGACCCCCGGGCAGCTGCAGCCGAGGGTCGGGGCCAGCCGCTGCTGCTGCCCGGGCAGAGCAGCGCCTGTGCCGGGGCTGTGCTCTGGCTGTGCCGGGCTGTGCCGGGGCTGTCCCGGGCTGTCCCGGGGCTGTGCCGGTGCCGTGCCGGGCTGTTCTGGGCTGTCCCGGGGCTGTGCCTGGGTGTGCCGGGGCTGTCCCGGGGCTGTCCCGGGGCTGTGCCGGGCTGTGCCGGTGCCGTACCGGGCTGTTCTGGGCTGTCCCGGGGCTGTGTGGGGTGCCGGGCTGTGCCGGGGCTGTGCCAGGGCCGTGCGGGGCTGTGCCGGGGGTGTCCCTGGCTGTGCCGGGCTGTGCCGGTGCCGTGCCGGGCTGTGCCGGGGTGTCCTGGTCTGTGCCGGGCTGTGCGGGGCTGTGCCGGGGCTGTGCCGGGGTGTCCTGGTCTGTGCCGGGCTGTGCCGGTGCGTGCCGGGCTGTGCCGGTGCCGTGCCGGGCTGTGCCGGTGCCGTGCCGGGCTGTGCCGGGCTGTGCCGGGGCTGTGCCGGGCTGTGCCGGGCTGTGCCGGTGCCGTGCCGGGCTGTGCCGGGCTGTGCCGGGGCTGTGCCGGGCTGTGCCGGGCTGTGCCGGTGCCGTGCCGGGCTGTGCCGGGCTGTGCCGGGGCTGTGCCGGGCTGTGCCTGGGCTGTCCCGGGCTGTGCCGGGGCTGTGCCGGGTGTGCCGGGCTGTTCTGGGCTGTCCCGGGGCTGTGCCGGGGTGTGCCGGGGCTGTCCCGGGCTGTGCCGGGGTGTGCCGGGGCTGTTCGGGGCTGTCCGGGCTGTGCCGGGCTGTGCCGGTGCCGTGCCGGGCTGTGCCGGGGCGTGCCGGGCTGTGCCGGGCTGTGCCGGGCTGTTCCGGGCTGTGCCGGGGCTGTCCGGGCTCTGCCGGGCTGTGCCGGGGCTGTGCCGGTGCGTGCCGGGCTGTGCCGGTGCCGTGCCGGGCTGTCCCGGGTCTCTGCCGGGGCTGTGCCGGGGCTGTTCTGGGCTGTCCGGGGCTGTGCCGGGGTGTGCCGGGGCTGTCCCGGGCTGTGCCGGGGTGTGCCGGGGTGTCCTGGTCTGTCCGGGCTGTGCCGGGGTGTGCCGGGGCTGTGCCGGGTCTCTGCCGGGGCTGTGCCGGGCCGTGCCGGGGCGTCTGTGCGGGGTGTGCCGGGGCTGTGCCGGGTCTCTGCGGGCTCTGCCGGGGCGTGCCGGGGCTGTCCTGTGCCGGGGCTGTGCCGGGGCTGTCCCGGGTCTGTGCCGGGGCTGTCCTGTCCCGGGTCTGTGCCGGGGCTGTCCCGGGGCTCTCCCGGGGCTGTGCCGGGCTGTGCCAGGGGCTGTGCCGGGGCTGTGCCGGGGCTGTGCCAGGGGCTGTGCCGGGGCTGTCCCTGGTCTGTCCCGGGCTGTGCCGGGGCTGTGCCGGGGCTGTGCCGGGGCTGTCCCGGGGCTGTGCCGGGGCCGTGCCGGGGCTGTGCCGGGGCCGTGCAGCTGCCTGGCACCCCCTGGCCATACGGGCATGTGTGGGAGCGTGGGACACACGTCCTGCAGCCTGGCACGGCGCCTGGCAGGCCAGCTCGGGGCAGGAGCCAGCTGTCTGCTCCCAGCCAGGGGCGGGCAGGGAGCTGGCTGCACTCCACTCAGCGGAGAGCAATTGAAAAATCGCTGGAAGGCTTCCACTGAAGGGGAAAAAAAAAAAAAAAAAAAAAAAAAAGGTGTCAGTTAAAACTTGTTTAGCCAAACGGGCTTCCCTGGCACGAGGCTGGGGCTGAGCTTTGCCGTGGTCCAGGCAGGCACGGGCAGGGAGCAGAGCTGGCACTGGCAGAGCTGTGGGATCCACACTCCAGGCCAGGCAGCTCCCTGCAGCAGGGACAGGGACAGAGGACCACGGGACAGCCTACTCTGCCATTTATTGATTTTTATTTATTTTTTAGGAAGTGCAAGTGTTTCCTAGTGCTCAGCATCACCCTGGGGGCGAAGGTGGAGGAAGGGGAAGGCCCTTCCCGTGAGCTTCTCCCTCCCTGCACACACATTGCCTGTGCTGCTGCAGTGCCCTGTGTGCCCACCCTGCCCTGCCCAGCTGGGTGAGGGGCTCCTAGCAGCACCAGGAGCCAGAGCACTCGCTGCTGGGTCCCCAGAATCACACAACCCAAAACCTGCTTGGATGACAGGTCCTTTCCAGGGGAAAAGGCTCTGAAGCCTCAAGCATGGGCTTGAGGTTCCAGCTCCTTTTCTGTTCTGTGGGGCTCAGAGCCAGCCCAGCCCTTCAGGCTGCTCAGGACTGACAATCTGCTCTTGATTGTCACTGGGTTGTACCGACAGCCACTGGGGTGTCTCTCTCCAGGCAGGGCCCACTGAGGTTTTCCTGTGTGCATTTTCTCCTGCCCATTCCCACAGTCCCTCATGCTGCACATCATGTCCTGGGGATGCTCCTACTCCAGGTGCTCAGAGGTGTCTTATGAGGCCTGCAAAAAACACCAGTGTAGTTTTGGTAACCCAATTTTCTAGCCCAATTTTATATAGCAATTTCATAGCCCATTTTTTTTGTACCCAGATTTTATAGCCAAATTTTGTAGCTCGGTCCATCACTCCTGCCCTGGGATTTGTCCTGGCAGCTTCCTGCTTCATCCCCCACCCCAAACCTGCAGGGCTTTCACCAGGGAGACCCTCCCTGCTAGCAAAGGCCTCCTGCCTGACCAGTAAAGACACTGGCTGCTTGCCAGAGCACTCACCTCCCTGCTCCAAGAGGTTTCCCTCTCTGTTCCATCAGCATCCACACCATCAGCCAGGACAGCATCCCTGCAGGCAGAAGCTTGGAGCACCCCCTGCCCCAGCCTGGCACCCCTGCCCGGGGCCAGGGGCCAAGCTGGCTGGGCAGAGCCCGGGGCAGCCGAGCAGCTGGGCTCACATGGCAGCAGCCAAGAGGCCGTGGAAAGCCATGTCACATTTGCAGGACAGGATTCCCAGCAGCACGGCTCCGTCTGGCTGGGCATGTTCTGTAGGCAGGGGAATGCTCAGCTGCTAATCCACGTAATCCTGCTCTAGGCTGGATTCATTTTAAAAAATAAATAAGTGGCTGAGAGCAGTTTTTGGACCATCTGACACAAGTGCTGGGCTCTGATGGCGAGAGGCAGAACCACGGGAGTCTTATTTACATTGATTTTCATGGAATGTGCTGCTTGGATCAAGGAATTAAAGGACTACAAGGCGAGGGTAACCTGCAAATCAGGCGAGGGCATCCCAGTCGGCACACGGGATGTAAGATCTGATTACCACTTGCCTGGGCTTTAACCCCTGTTTGCTGCACCATTTTCATATTCACATCCAGAGCCCAGGCATGCATACAAATGACACAGGCTGCTGGGCCCAGCCTGGGAGATTTTGGTCAAAGAACAGAGTGGCACTGGAATAAAACACCCAAACCCTACACAGGAGCTCCCATCAGGGTGTTTGCCCCGTGGTGCAGCACTGGGGACTCAGCAAATCTGTTGGGTGCTGGAACATCTCCCCAGGATGGCAGGATCCTCTGGAGCATGTGGAAAGCAGCCACCTGTAGGTGCCAGGGAAAGATTTCTCACCCTGGCAGCATTGGACAATCACTGGGGTGACCCAGGCAGCACCTCAGAAGTGTCAGCTCCCTTCTCCTGGGGCAGGACCTGCTCTTGGCAGGACCTCTGGGGCGTGGACCATGGTCTGGTTGGTGTCAACTTCTTCCCCACCCCAGGATGACCTGGGGAAGAGCAGCACCCAGCCTGGCTGATGGGTGTTAAAGAAAATAATGCATCATCTCCAAAGCAGCTTTGCTCTGCTCCCAGGAGAAAGGCAGCCGTGGTCGTCAGGAGGAGCCAGGGCCTGAAGGGACTTGTCCCATCAGACACCTTCAGCTGAAAGCCAAGTTTCTGTGATGATCTCAGGGCCAGATTCACAGCAGCAGCAGAGACACACACCCCAGCCTGCTGAAACTGGCAGGAGGCAGCAGCCAAGAGGCTCCTTGCAGAAATTCTCCCGTGGCTGTGGCAGCCAGGGCCGGGGCTCTGCCGTGTCTCCGGTTGCCCGGCTGCTGCGTCCACCCATCCCCAGTGTGGGAAATGCCTGACCCAGATTCAGGCCTCATTTGCAAGTCAAGTTCCTCGTGAAAAGCAGGTTCTTGATGCTGCATCTGACCATGAGTAACTCCCCATGGTTGCACAACCCCTGCCTGTGCCATCTCGCTTCCCTTCCCAGCCTGACGAAACCCGCAGCCCGGGCATCACCCTCGGCTGGTGCTGGCAGGTCCCTGTGGCATGTGGGTGATGCCAGGCTGAAGACACCTGCAGGACTGGGGCCACTAGTGTTGCCAGGTCAGGAAAACCTGTTTTTCAGGTGAAATATCCTTACTCTGTAAAGAAAGAGGACCTGTCTCTGAACGGCAGAGCCCAGAGATGAGCCCTGGAGCTGTCTGGCTGCAGGTTGGTTATGGGGAAGGGGAGGAGAGCCTGGAGGAGGACAAGGCAGTGTCAGGATGCACATTGGTGTCTGGCACTTGGAAAAAGTGTGGGGGGTGTAGGAGGATGGAGAACCTGCCCTGCTGGGAGTTTCCCCTGAATCCTGGCCAAATACAATCACACAGGAATTAGCCCCAGTGGTGCCAGAGGTGAGAACACCCCTGCTTGCTTTGGACACCTCTGACTGGCCTGCAAGGCAAAGAGCTGGCAGGAGTGAGATGGTCAGATGGGCAGTGGGGAGAGGCAGCCCCAGGGACAGGCTGGGGGGCACAGCCCTGCCAGCCCCTGTCTGTGTGCAGGGACATCTGCCAGCCCCAGGCTGCTGCTCTGGTGCCTCCTGCTTGTGATGCTGGCACAGACTGACAGCTCCTCATCCTCATTAACAGAGAAGTCACTGTACGGCCACGAGGATCAGCATGAATCACCCACAGGAACCCAGAGCACAGAGGCACAGGGCTCACAGCCCCAGCGTGGCCCTGGCTGCCCCTTGCAGCACTGGATTGTAGAATCACTGGGTGTTTTGGGTTGGAAGGGTCCCTATATCCCATCCAGCTCCTGCAGCCCACGTATCTCTTTGCCCTGCCATGGCCTAGGACATCTGAAGGCCATGGAAGATGCTGCACGTGCCCACCTTTTTACTTTTAATGATTCCCACAATACATTGCTCTACATTCTTCTGTTTTCTTCTGTCTCTGAAACCTGTTTTTACAGTTTCCCATGACCCTTTATTTTTAATGATTCCCACACCCACGGGGCCCTGGGTCCCCACTGAGCCTGTGAGGGCCAGCCAGGGTGGCTGCAGTGTCACCAGCAGAGATGGAGCGTGGAATCCCTGTGCTTGCTGCAGGGTGTGGGAGCTACCATGGGCATCCTTCTGAGGACACCCAGGTCCTTCCCAAACAGCAGCGTGTGAGGAAAGCTTGCAGGACACCCAAGGAAAAGGATTTTGCTGGTTAATCTTGTAGCTGAAGCTTGACAGAAGTGTCTTGTGGCAGGTGAGTGGCCAAGCACATCTTCCATCACCTTGTCCTTGCTGGACCGAGGCCTCCCCATCCCTGGGAGGGATCAGAGCCCACAGCTGTGGGAGCACAGAGCAATGCTCGTGTCTCATGCAGAACCAGCTCACCACACACAGAAAACGCTCAACACTGCCCAAAAACTGCATCCCCAAGACCAGCCTGTGCCCTGGAAAATGCAAATTGATGTGGGAATGATCCTCAGAGCAAGGTCTCCCTCCAGGGACCCCAAAACACGCAGGAACCTGCTCACCCCACTCCCCACGAGGAGCAGAGGAAGGCAGCCCCCCTCTCATTGCCTGCTGCCCAGTGGGACACCTTGCAAGAGAAAGCTATTTCCTCTCACAGCAGCACCTGTCAACTTCAAACCTTTCACTGCCTGGTGATTTAGTTTCCCTTCTGCTCCGAATTAGGGAATAAAAAGCAAAAGTTTTAATGTAATGGAAGCCAGCGCAGTGGCCTTGCAAGTTGTTAAAATTTAAAAAGGCAACAATAAATCTGCTGAGCTAAGAAGAGCTCTCAGTGAAAAAGGCTAGATTTGTTTTCTCTTTATTATCTTGCAGGTGATTTTCAGGGCTTGCTGGTATTCTATTTCTTGTTAATTGTTCTCCTTTCTGAACCGAGGGCTCAGTCACCCCCCAGACCCCAGGCAGGCAGGAACACCTGGCAGGGGAACAGCAGCAAGGTGAGAGTTAATTCTGCACCTGCCTTCCCAGGGGAGCCTCACCCTGCTGCTGGCTCAGATGCTGTCTTGCCTTCCTCCTTCCCCAGATCAAACTGAAGTGTTCAAGGTCGTGTGTCCTTTCCCAGGGAGATCTCAGCCACAGATCCCTGAGCTGTGCCCTGTGGTGAGGCTGGACCCCACTCTCCTGCTGCAGTGGGCACTGGGGGCTGCACAGCTCCCCTGGGCCTTCCCTGCAGGGCTCCTGCAGCTGGGGAAGACCTGGGCCCCTCCAGCCCTGCAGGCTGTGGCTCTCCTGCTGCCCGGGCTCAGGGCTCAGCCTGGATGATGCCAAGGGGGTTCCTGTCGTGGCTGGGGGTCCCCCAGCTGGACAATGCTGTCCTGTCTCAAATCCCCCCATCCCACCCCCTCCTCTCCCAGTCCTGCACGTGCTGGCTCCCCTGAGCCAGGGAGGGGACAGCTGGTGGGAAGGGATTCGGGCTCTGGGATCTCACCCAAAGCTGCTGAGCAGCAGGAGGTGGGGAAGCCAGCTGGGAAAAGACAGGCAGTGCTGAAGGCTCCCCTCCTCCTCCTCCTCCTGGGAATACCCTGCTCATCCATTCCTCTACTGCTCCCTGAGGCCTGACAGCCAAGGCTGGAGCAGAATGCTCACTATCAAAGGGCACAGACCACCAGACCCCATAGAGGAGCTCCAGGTGTGGCCACCTCAACCCTGGGAGCCCAGAGACCTGCAGTGCAGAGGAGAGCACATGGAGGGAAACAGGCTGGAAGGGGTGGACAAAGTGGGTGTGTGGGCATTCACCACCTTCTTCAGGACCAAGAACACGGTGAAAAACTCACCAGAGACTACAAAGCAGGTGGCTTCAGAGTCTGCGTCAATCAGGGGACAAAAATTGGTGTTTTCTGGAGGAAATTGGTCTAAATAGGCCCAAGAATGAAAAATTACATGTGTGTGTGTGATTGCTCACTTAACCTCAGCTAGATCAGGAGCTCTGGAATTTAACATCCCTTGCTTCAACTGTCCAGATGAAGAATGCTCACAACACTGCCCAAAATCAGCAGCTCCCCTTGGAGAGTGCTGAGGTAAAGCCTTCAGAGAAGACAATCCCAGAGCACCATCCCATGCCACGGCCCAGCCAGCACCCCGGGCTGTGCCCTGCTCCACGGGCTTCCTGTGCTCCACGGGGTAGCAGGAGGCTCCTGGGAGAAGCTGCCAGAAGCTTCCACCATGTCCAGTGGATCCAAGGCCAGCTGTCTCCAGGACATCTCTTCTGCTGCCAGCCTGAGGTTGAATGTTCCACACAGCCCCAGCCACATCCCAGCACAAGCCAGCCCAGATTTTTACATTTGTGTGAAAGATTGAGCAGTGCCTTGCCAATACTGGAAAGTTCAATACTAAGACAGGAAAGGGCAGTGAAATTTGGGTTGAAGGGGTTACTTTCATTCACGAGCTGTGTGGTTAAAATCTTCAAACACCCCCAGTGCTGCCTGGTAGCAGCTCAGCAGAGAGCACAGGGCTGTGCTGCTGGAGCCTCCTCACCTGCTTGTCCCCAGGCTGTTATCTGCACTTCCCCCAGCCACCCAGCTCTCTGCTCAGAGGGTCCTGAACTCCCCAAACTGCTGCTGCTGACTTCTTAAACAACACCCAGAGCTGCTCCCTGGCTGCTGGTGCCCCCCCAGTGCCCAGAGGGCTCAGGTAATCAGCAGCTCTGTGCGGTGTCACACAAGAGCTGCCAAACGCTGCTGGCAGCTCCTGCCAGAGCCTGCCTTGAGCATCTTGTCATCAGCCATCTGCATCCCACAGCCATCCAGACAGAGCCCTGCACCTCGCTCCCAAGCCTTCCTCCTCCCTCCACAGTGTTAACAATGCATATTGGCTTTTCACAAATATTGAAATGAACGTTATAAAAATGATGGTTTATTTCTGTAGTTTTTCGTGTGTTTTAACTGCCTGAATAGATGTATAATGGGTTTTTTTGCTCTAGTTCAGAATTTAGGTGTAGTGTGTTTCAGCTGCCTGAATAGATAACTTCTGAAAGAGGCCCAAGTGACTCTCAGCATTCACTGATTGTGAATAAAGGGACCAAAGCCCAAATCAAAAAGATGATAACTGAATTAAAGTGGGATTATGCTTGATGGACCCAAGGAGTGACCATGCAGAGCAGTTCCTGGAAAAGTGAATGTGCACAAGTCCATGCATGAAGAACAGGATAAAAGGGGGGGGGAGGGGGGGGGTCCAAGACACCAGGTGTGCTCTTGGCAACATGTCAAGACACCCAGTCTACCATATTTATTTCTTTACTTTATTTTATTTCTCTTATTGTCTCTATTAAACATTTTTAAATTTTACCAGGAAAGTGAACTTGGTTTTTCACAACAGGGATTGAGTGGAGGATGCAGAGCAGGGGGAGCTCATGGGCACACAGAGCCAGGAGCCATTCCTGGCGCTGCCAGGGACATGAAGTGCTGCTCCCTCCCTGCTGATCGTGGAGCCATGGCCACTTGCTCAGCCCTTGGGGCTGAAATGTTGCAGGGTTTCAGCCAGTGGTGCTGTCTGGGGCTGGGGTCTCCTCTGAGGTGGGCTCAAGGCCGGGGTGATGAGCTGCAGGCAGCCCAGGCATGGTGGGTATATGAGACACAGGCACCCTGTGCTCGTCACTCAGGGAAGGGAAATGTCCTCTGGAAAGCACCATGAGCTGCTCCCCAAAGCTCTGTGTGCAGGGCCAAAGCTAGCAGGACTCCTGTGAGCAGGTCTGCATCAAGGAAAGCTGCACAAAATTGGGGATTTATCATGAAAAACCACTCAACCACACACAGAGCAGAGAGCACCCGCTGGAGAGAAGAGGGGATCTCACAGCAGTTGGATTTTTCTCATTACTGTGAGGTTGCAGCAGGTCCCACAGCACCTGTGACCCCATAGCACATCCCAGCTCCCCCATCAGGGATCTCCACTGCTGAATCCTGCTGGTCTCTGGTCCCCAGCCTGGGACACATGAGCACCCCTGTTCCCCTGCTCCCAGCCACCAGGTCCCCACACCAGGGACAGGCACCTCCTGTGACACTCACCTTTCAGCTCTCCCTGCTTCCTTTTTTCTGGGCTGGGAAAAAAATGACAACAACAAAAGCTGAATTTTCCAGGGAGTTACCTGATTCCAGAAATGGAATCTCTAAGAGAGGCACCAACTGTCTAAAAAAGGTTTCATCCTTGTTTTTTTACTCCAGGAGCACCAGTGGCTCAGGGATGTGGGGGGAGAGCAGGCCCAGGAGGCAGCTTAGCTGGGACCAGCCCCCCCTCCATGTGCACGTAATGGGATGGCACGAAGGCAAGTGAGCTAAAAATTAAAGCCTGGCAGATCCTGCCAGGAACGACTTGGAGGAGCAGCTTGCTAATGGTGTAAAAGCTGGTAATAAAAGCTTTTTCAAATACATCAGAAGCAAAGAGCCTGCCAAAAAGTCTGCAGGGCCAAGAGATGGTGAAGATGTAAGAGAAACACTCGGTGAGGAAAAGGTCACACAGATGAATTATCTGCATCATCGTTCATGGGGAAATGCATGAGGTCCCAGTGCCAGAGCAGTTCTTTGGGGATGGGGATCTGGGAAGCATTTCAAACTGAAACATCCATCAGAAGCAGGAGAGAATCGCCAGAACCAGGTGGATTTAGCTCTGGAGGTCTGAGGACCCTGGTGGTGAAACTGCTGAGCTGCTGAGCTGTGACTGCCTGAGGAGTGGGGAGGGCAGAGGTGGCACCTCCAGAGAGAGAGCAGGGACGTGACCCAGGCAGGCAGAGCAGGGCCTGGCCTGTGCTGGTGAGGAATGCAGGCTTTTGGGGATTTGCACTGTCAGTTTATTAGTGAGTTTCCAGCACACAAAGCTGGAAATCTGCTCTCAGCACTGCAGCACTTGTGCTCCCATCACAACCACCCCGAGCCTCATGCCTTGCTCTCAGAGAAGGAGGAGGAGGAGGAGGTGCTGCCAGCCCCCTTCCCAGTTCCTCAGCCAGAGCAGCCTGTGCCAGAGCTGGTCATGACCCTCCAGCCCCTGGGGTGGCACAGCTGCCCTGCCTGAGGGGCTTCCCCCTGGATGAGGTGAGCTGTGCCTTGGCTGTGCTGCTCTCCCAGTCCTCCTGGGCAAACCTGGATGGCCAGAGATCACAGAGCTGCTGGGGTTTGTAGGATGAATCCAGCCATGAGCTGCTGGGAAATACAACTGCAGGTTAAATTCAGCACTAATGAAAACAAGGAATGCACATGGGAAGGAACAAGGATACAAATGTACGCAAGGATGGAGAAGTTGTGGCTGCTCCTGGATCCCTGCAAGTGTCCCAGGCCAGGCTTCAGGGGGCTTGGAGTAACATGGAACAGTGGAAGATGTCCCAGGGGTGGAACAACAGGAGCTTTAAGGTTCCTTCCAACCAAATCATCCCACGATTCTGTGATGACTCTAAATTTCCTCCTGTTTCTGAGGGAAACAGGCAGAGAATGCAACAGAACCATCAGTGCAAAACCCAGCCATGGCCCAGAAGGCAAAGAGAAGGAAAGGACCAAAGAAGAGACCCCAACACATCTTCCTGCAACTGAAACACCCAGCAAGCCCTGCCCTCAGAAAGGGAAATGAAAATGGGGAGAGCACCAGAAGGCAGAGCTGGGGGTTAGGGGATGGATGACCTCCACCCAGCTGGAGAGAAATTACCTTCCCTGCAGCTGGAAGGTTTTCCCAACAGCCTGTAAACCCCCCAGCAGCCCCAGGAGAGGAGCACTGGTATTTCCCACACTGCAGGAGCTGAGATTGCCCCATGGACAGATGAGGTCAAACCATTCCTCCTGTGGGATTCATGGCCACAATTCATGGAGTTGAAAATGATCTTCGGGCTCAGACTGCTGTTAGGAACCAGAAAAACACAGGATCACAGGCAGATTTCGAGTGGAAGGGATATTTGGAGGTCTCTGGTCCAGCCTCAGTCTCCAGTGGCAGCTGCAAAGCTACAGGAGGTTGGCTGGGGCCTGGCTCACTCCGTTTTTAAAAATCTCTGTGGTGGAGACACCCTCTCCCTTGTGGTGAGGAACACATTCCTCACATGCCCGTGGGATTTCCCTTTCTGCAGCGTGTCCCTTTGCTCCTCTGAGGGAGCCTGGCCCCTCCTGCCCCGAGGCAGCCCTCCAGCAGTGGCACATGGTCACCCCTCTCCAGCTCTGCTGCCAGCTGGCCCAGCCTGCTTCCCCCATCCTGGGCTATTTCTGAAGCCCCCTGAGCATCCTGATTGCTCTCCCCCCTGTCCTGTGCTGAGGGTCCAGAACAGCAATGTCACCCCTGGGCCAGGCAGGGGAGCAGGGCCTCCCTTTGCTGCTGAGCCCACCAGAGCCTCAGCCTTCAGCACTGCAGTGACACCCTGGGGGTGACAGGTCCATGCCAGATGTGACCACAGTCTCAGAACATCCAGGAGCTGCTGCTCCGAGAGCACAACAGCCAGGGTTCCTGTCTGCACAGCCCAATTCCCTTCCCTTGCTGTGTTTGTGCAGGTCACAGCTCATGCCAAGCACAGGGAGAGCAGACATCTGCCCACAGTGAGGGTCTGCAGCCGTGGGGTGATGTCCAGAACCTCCTGTGACATTGGTCACTCTGGAGGCACAGAGACTGATGAGTGCCACAAACCACTTGAGTTCTTTGTTCTTTTGCCTTTCCAAAGGGCACTGAGGCACTGAAGCCCTGCCCCAAGAGCTTGGGTGCAGCCTGGAGCAGAGCCCTGTGCTCTGAGGGGGCTGGGGGTGGGTTTGTGACCCCTTTGTGCTGTCCCAAAACCAGCCACACAGTTCCTTAGGAGGGGAATTCCACAGGCAGGGTCTGAGCTCTGGAAACACCCAGTGGGTTTGGAGCCAGCACGGGGCTCTGCTCGTGCTCACCCCTGCAAGCCTGGCAGTCCAATCCTTCCCTCCTCACAGTCCTCTGACTCCAATAGCTCTGGCCACGACAACAAAAACACCTGGGGAAGAGGAAGCTCGGGGGGAGCCTTGTTCTCTACAATAAAAGGAGGGGGCAGCCAGGGGGCTTTGGGCTCTGCTCCCAGGGAACAGGGACAGGACAAGAGGAAACAGCCTCAAGCTGTGCCAGGGGAGTTTTAGGTTTGATATTAGGAAAAAATATCTTCACTGAGGGACTGTCAGTCAGTGGCACAGCTGCCCAAGGCAGTGGTGGAGTCCCCATCCCTGGAGGGATTCTGAGAGATGTGGAGATGTGGCACCTGGGGACATGGTTTGGTGGTGCAGTTGTCAGCATTAGGGAAATATTTGGATTTGATGGTCTTAGACATCTCTTCCAACCTAAACAATTCCATGATTCTTGTGTTTCTATAAGAAAATGGTGCAACTTGCAGTAAAACTCCCAGAGGTGACACCTGGCTGAGGGCAGAGGCACCAGTTGGGAGTGCCCACCCCTGGGGACATTGGAAGGGTGAAGGCTTTGGGGGCTCTCAGAGGGGCCTGGGTGGGGATGGGCACAGGGATGAATCCCTGCAGGTGTGCTGGGAAGGGTGGGAAAGGGGTGAGGAGGGTGAGACAGGGGTGAGGAGGGTGAGACAGGGGTGAGGAGGGTGAGGAGGGTGAGAAGAGCCCCCAGGCAGCCCAGGGGCAGCCCAGCTGCCTGGGGCTGGGCTCGGGGCAGGGATGCAGCTCAGAGAGCAGAGCCCTGGCCCCCGGCTGCTGCGCCAAGTCCCTGAACTGAAGGATGGAGGGCTGTGCTGTGAGGCGCCAGTGCAAACCACAAGAAAGCCAGGCTGGGCTTCTTTGTAGCACTCCAAGCTTGACAATTAATGCGTGCAAGCCACTGAATTATAGGCTGGAGACACTGGGAGCCCAAATGGCAGCTAACGAGTGCTGTTGATTGGCTTTCCGGAGGCCATGGAGACACAGACACTTATTCTTAGAGACATGGGTCCCAGAGGGAGCTCGTTGGACACAGGAGCCTCTCTGCAGCACTCACATCCTCCCTGTCCTGGCAGCCCTGCCTGTCCTCACGGGGGGAGCGAGGCAGGGGTGCAGGGAAAGGGGGTACTGAGCCCTCACCTCCTGTTTGTTCAGCCCCAGGCATCCCAAATAATTTTATCTGCTCTTTCTGTGCCCTGTGCCTCCACCCTGGAGGACACAACTTGCCCTTGGGGGTGATGCCTTAGGATTTTAGCTTTTGTATTTTCCTGTATTTGTAACCCTGCAGTTCTTTAGTGCAGAGCTCCAAACTCCATGCACAGTGGGAGCTGCTGCTCTCCCATTTGGGTCACACACAGCAATTCCTCCCCAGCCCTGGCAATCAAGGACCCCTCACTGCCTCAGGGCCCAGAGATGGGAACAAAAGTGAGTTGGGGGAGCAAACTGGGGTTAAATGACTTCATTAGGTGCAGCTGTAATTGGTAAATTAACCCCCAATATGCAAATGGACCAAACTTATAAAAGTGTGAAAACCCCTGACCCATTGTCCATTTTGGGTGCAGCCCCTGGGGGCTTCATCTGCTTGAAATGTACCTGGAGGCCCTTCAGTAGATAGAAGTGCTTTTTATTCCCTTAATTTTGTCTGGTTTTCTGTAATCCCAAAAGGCCTCAGAGGGATGGGGGGTGATGCCAGCAGGTGCCAGTCCCCTGAGGGCTGGGCAGAGCCACAGGATGCTCTTGGGTCTGGGAGGGCAGCTAGGGAGGAGCAGGAGGGGCAGCTGAGCTCCCTTAAGGCAGCCCAGTATTGCAGAAAAAAAGCCCCCCAGTGCCAAGGAGTCCCAGGAAAGCCTCCCATGCCCAGTGCTGTGCACTCCCTCCCTCTCTGTGCTCCCAGACACTCCATCCAGCCCAGGAACGCTTTACAGTCAGCGCATGTTTCCTGTCACACTCCCAGTTAATTGCTGAAGTATTTGAATGCTGCCTTTTCTCTCCATCTTACCAGAACAGAGGCCGTGTGCTGCTGTCCTACCTCTCATCTCCACGCTGGATTTTCCCTCCCTGATTATTTCTGTGTTTGTGCTCTGCAAGCCCCAGCCAGGCGTGAGGCTGGCACCTCCCGAGCAGGGCAGTCAGCTCCAGCACTGATGGAGCAGCCAAGGGCAACCAGCTGGAAAATCACTCCCTGGATCAGGCACCACTGCTTCAAGGTCAAGGCAGCCCTGTCCACGTCAGGCTTGGCTCTGGGGTGGCTGCATCCCCTCAGGACACATCTGGGCAGCACAGGATGGACTGGTTCAAACACTGGGGCAGAGCAGAGTGCCCTGGGCAGCACTGGACAGCCCAGGACACTCGAGGGGGTTCCTGCAGCATCTGAGAGACAGATCTGGGCCTCTCACGAGGGCACCAGGGGAGAGGAATAAACGTGTTCGTGGGGAAGGATTTATTTGCCAATGCCAAAAAGCAAAGGCCCAAAGCTCACCGCTGAAATGCATGAGTGGAGATCTGAGAATGGCCCCAGATTGGATGCTACAGCTCTCAGTGCTCACAGCACAGAGAGAGGTTTGGTTAGGGCTGAAAAGGCTGATTCCTGAGGTTGTCATCAGCTCCTTTGGGCAAGGAGGATCTTTGTGCCTTTGGCAGCTGGGCGATGGATCCGTGTCTCCTGTGCCACTCAGCCCTGTGCCCCAGGTGTCCCTCACCCCCTGCTCAGGCACTGCCTGGACACAGCTCAGATTCTGTCCTTCCCCAGGCCTCAGATCCTTCCCTGGCTCTAGATCAAAGTTCCCAACTTTGCAGTTACCATTTAAAAATAAGAGATCAGCGCTGATGCATCTGAAAGTGCAATGAGGTTTTTAGTATTATTTTGTTTGGTCGTTTGATTTTGTTTCATGGAAATTCATCCTCTTGGTGGGTGCTGATTCCCCTTCAGCAGCTCTGTGTCTCTCCTTTGGACATTCTTGAATAGCTCTAAGTCCTTCTCATATTATGGCATCCAAAACTGCCCCCAGCTCTCGAGGAGAGAGAGCAGCACCTGACCAAGCAGGAAGGTGGTTCAGCACCCCCTGAAGAACCTGTTGAATGGTGAGTGATGGGTTTGATGCCCTCCTGAGGTTCCCTGAGTTGTGTCCCCACAGCCTGTCACCACCACAAAGGCAGCAGTGAGATTCACACAGTCCTGCTGGGGATGGAAACTCAAAGGGAGGAGCTTCCCAAAAAGGCTTTGTTGCTTTCCCAGCACAATCCACCCAGGAGACTGTGGTACTGCTTTCCCCAGGTGCCTCTGAGAAAAACACTTTTATCCCAAGAAATTTACAATAATTCCACCTTATCAAAAATCCATCATTTCACCAAAACCCCGTGAATGTGATTTTCTTTAATTTTCCATTTGTTTTTGTTGAAATGGTAATTTTCCTTTTTTCTTTCCTCATTTTCAGGGTGTTTCAACAGATTGCTATTTTCCACATCCTTTTGTCAGATCCTGGTTACCACAGGATGAAGGGCATCAGCCTTGGTCCTTGGGGGTTTTTTTTGTAATTTTCCCTTTGCTAATGTCCAGTTTTGCAAACTTCTCCACATTAGTAAAGTAGTAAAGAGGACTGAAAAGAATGAAGCTGAAGAGCTAAAATAAACCCAGAGTCCTTGATAAATCTGGGCATCACACTTATGGGGTTACCAGTGGTGAAAGGAAAGAAATGGGGAAGGTGGGAAGGAGGATGAACAGCCCAAATCTCTTCCATGTCATGGCTGGTTTAATCAAATAATTAAAAGACATTCTTCCTGCTGGGGGAAGAACATAAACCACAGACATTTGGGGCATTTCTTCCCCGGTGCTATTGCTTTCTCCTCAATAAATTTCACCACTGAGTGAGCTCGGTGCTGCCAGGTTCTGGCAGCTGTCTCCAAACCTCCCAGAGGCTGCATTGCTTTGCCCAGGGTGGTGACTGGGGAGGAAAGCTGCAAGTGTGGAGAAGAACCAGGGCTGGCCCAGCTGACCTTTAAAGGCCCTCCCAACCCAAGCTGTTCTGTGGTTCTGTGAAGGCACAGAGGGGTCAGGAGGGCACAAACCCATCCCTGTGCTGACAGTGGAGGGGAAGAGCTTGTGGGGCCAAGCCCCAGCCACACTGCACCTGTTAGGAATAGTCCTGAGACTGATGCAAAGCCAGGGAAACCTTGGCTGGTGTGATGCCTTAGGATTTTAGCCGTTACATTTTTCAGATCCTGTACTGCTTTAGTGTGTAACTCTGAAACTCCTGTCAGCTGCTGCTCTCCTGTTTTATTCAGACAAAACTATTCCTCTCTGGGCCTGAAACTGAAGGGCACCCTACAGCCTCAGAGCCCAAAATGTACAAACAAAAGTGAATTGGGGGGAGTAAACTCGGGGTAAATGACTTTATTACCTGAATCTGTAATTGGAGGATTAACCCCTGATATGTAAATGGACCAAACTTACAATTGTCTGAAAAACTCGTGACCACTGTCCATCTCTGGGAGGCTCTGACTGCCCAAGGACTATCTATTGAAGGCCTCTAATAAATCCCACTTCATTCTCTTAATCTTGCCCAGCCTCTGATCCAGGGACCCCCCCCAGGCACCAGGGGCAGTCCAGGTCCAGCAGAGCCAGGCTCACTCACAGGAGGGAAGAGCAGTGGTGGCTGTGGCCAACACAAAACCCAGCCCTGAGGCTCTGTCCTCCACAGAGGCTGTTCAGCTCCAAGGCATCTCACAAGGATCCCTTTTTGAACCCACCCAGTACAAACCCAGAGCTTTGTCTCCATTTCCATCAGCACAGGGACGTTGTCCTCCACCTCCTCCTGGGCACCTCCCTCGACCAACATCACTTCATCTGCAGGTGTCAGGACTCCTCCTTCTCCCTGTCAGGAATGCTCATCTCAAAAGCCAAGTTTCCAAACTACTTCGAGGCAATGATGAGATTATTTCAGGATGACAAGGCTCCCTGGAAAAGTTACAGGGACAGTTCTTTGGCCCAGGGTCGAAGCTGAGAATCTCTGGATTCAGCAACGTGGACAAGAGAGAAAGATCCCAGAGTGTATAAATCAGACAGGAGGGTTATTTCTGAGGGGATGTAATACAGCCATCCTGACGTTACAGTAATTCTTGGGATAGGCTGACTGAAAGGAGTTCAGGAATTTGAAGTATGGGTGATGAGAAATTATTTTGGAACCAGCATATTCACTTTATTGAGAATAGTGGTAAGGTGCCTATAAATCTTTCTAGGAGCATTTCAGGTACTTTTATGACTCTTGCATGGGATTTATTGCGTATTTTCAGAAAAAAAAAATAATTTAAAAGGACATTGCTGAGCAGTTTTTATAGCTTTTATTTATTTTTTAATCTCCATTGTTTGCAGAGCCCTCCTCAGTGCTGGAAAACGCAATTCTGTCCTGTTACAACTCCCAGACAAGGAATTTTGCTTTCCCTCTGCAATTCTGAGCAGGGATGGAGGTAGAGTGTGTGGGGGTGTAAGTGGGCTGGGGTGGGTGGGGTGAGTGTCCCTCCTGCAGAGCTCCAGGAGCACTGGGCCTGCTGCAGTGGCTCCCACACAGGAACAGTCAGATTTTAGGGCAGACATCCAGTGTGATGGATCTCCCCGTGCTGGATCTCACTGTGGGAGGGTAACAGAGAGCTTTCACCTTGTATTTCAAAACTCATTTTTTCAGCAGTGGTGATAAATCCCATGCAGCCCTGGCATGTCCCAAAGGCTGCTTTGGAAAACTGAGCAGATGAGGAATGCTGGGGAGTGATTCCCATGTCTGAGCACAGCCCCTGGGGAGGAGAGGGTTGGTTTCAATTGCACATTGTTTCATGAGCACTCCTTATCAGCCAGGGAACCACAGAGTATCCTGAGCTGGAAAGGACCAACCAGGATCATGGATTACAGCTCCTGTCCCTGCCCAGACCTCCCAACACCCCCCCTGTGCATCCCTGGGTGCTGCCCAAAGGCTCCTGGAGCTCTGGCAGCCTCGGGGCCGTGCCCATCCCTGGGCAGCCTGGGCAGTGCCAGCACCCTCTGGGGGAAGAACCTTTCCCTGAGCTCCAGCCTGAGCCTGCCCTGATCCAGCTCCAGAACCTTTCCCTAGCTCCAGCCTGAGCCTGCCCTGATCCAGCTCCAGAACCTTTCCCTCAGCTCCAGCCTGAGCCTGCCCTGATCCAGCTCCAGAACCTTCCCTGAGCTCCAGCTGAGCGCCCTGGCCAGCTCAGAACTTTCCTGAGCCAGCCTGAGCTGCCCTGATCCAGCTCCAGAACCTTTCCCTGAGCTCCAGCCTGAGCCTGCCCTGATCCAGCTCCAGAACCTTTCCCTGAGCTCCAGCCTGAGCCTGCCCTGATCCAGCTCCAGAACCTTTCCCTGAGCTCCAGCCTGAGCCTGCCCTGATCCAGCTCCAGAACCTTTCCCTGAGCTCCAGCCTGAGCCTGCCCTGATCCAGCTCCAGAACCTTTCCCTGAGCTCCAGCCTGAGCCTGCCCTGATCCAGCTCCAGAACCTTTCCCTCAGCTCCAGCCTGAGCCTGCCCTGGCCCAGCTCCAGCCCTGCCCTGGGCTGCCCCTGGCCCAGAGCTCGGAGCTGCCCCTCGGGAGGAGCTGCAGCTCCCTGGGCTCTGCCCTCGGGGGGCTCTGCCCCACTGCACACTCCCTGTGCCCTCAGTGCCTCTCCTGTGGCCCCTCCTGGCCCTTCACCATCTCCTTGTCCCTCCTTTGAACACTCCAATAGTTTCATACCAGGATGGATGTTCCCCCGCTCCACTGGAGATGTTTTCCAAATCTGCAGCACTTCTGGCCAGAAATGCAACCCTGGAGTTTTGGCTCCTGCAGCCTCCTTTGGACAGCCTGAGTTTGTTTAGCCTTCCCTGGCCTTCCTGTTCCTAATTGAAATGCTGCTCTCGAGGCCAGTCACGTTGTGCTGGTGCCTCCTCTGCTGCTCAGGACCCAGGGCAAGCGGGGGGCTGACACGCCCCAGTGTCACACACCAAAGGCTGGCAGTGCTGGCAGGGAAGGGCCTGGCAGTGTTGGCATTTTGCTGTGCTGAGGGCAGGGGCAGGAGCTGCCTGCAGGGGCTCCGTGCTCCTGGCAGGGAGCAGAGGTGCTGGGGCCAGAGGATGGAGTGGGAGGATGGACCAGAAAGCGTCGCTCCGAGCCTGACTCCTCCACAGACCCCGACAGCCCTTCCAGCAACCCCTTCCCAGTAGTGCTCCCTGGGGGCTCTGCAAGGAGGAAAAAAGTTAAACACATTAATCAGGCAGGTCTGGCTCCTTTCCCCTTCCTTCGTCATCATCGCCGACCCCTCCAGCTCTGTGGGTTTATGCTTCATTCCCTCTCCCATAAAATGCCTTTCATTTGGTGGCTGTTGTTCCTTTAAATACTTATGAAAACTCGTAAAACTATGTGGAAACAAGCAGCCGTTTTCTTCTTAGAAAGAAGCTTATGCCAGCAAAGCAGAAAAAAAAAAAAAACTTGCTCAAGTGATACAGAGAAAAGGAAGGAATAAAGGAAGCCAGGAAGCAAGCAGGGACGCAAGGAAGGAAGGTTGATTTTCACATGTCCAGAACGATTGCTTTGCCAAAGACTGTGACCATGAACATCAGCATTTTCAAGTCTTGTTCCAGAGAGCCCATGAAATCTAAATGACAAAAATGGGCTCTTCCATCTCCAGCTGTCAATTCCTAGAGATGTCAGCTGCTCTGAGCAGAAAAACGAGAGGTGGAAGCCACCACCTCTCCTGTGACCAGGACACTTCTCCTGCCAGCTGCTCCAGGCTGAGGCATCAGGATGGAGGAGGAGGTGCTGACCCCAGACCTGCAGCCCCAGGGGAGCCACCTTCCTGCCTTGCAGTTGGGTGGCAGGAGGGTGAAGCTGCTTCCATCCTCACCTGCAGACTCTCCAGAGAGGATGCTTTGGTCAGGTTTGCTCGTTAGCAAGTCCTTGATGGACATTGCTCAGGATGTGCCTTCTCACCAAAGGCCCTCAAGGACAGTGCATCAAAAAAACACATTGCACTATGAATACACGCAAATCCAGCCCCTGGATTTCTCCTCTGCCAGGGCACCAGCTCCTCAGAGAGGGCAGGCTGCAGGTGTTCCACCCACCTGTGCTGATGTGAAGAAGTGACCCTGACGCATTTGCCTTGCCTCTGGTTTTCCTCAGCCTGGTCTTGCTGAAATCCTCCTGACACAAGATCCCTGGAGCTGGTGGTATCAATTTCCCAAACCAGGGAGGTCTCCTTGTGAAGTAAAATCACAGCAGCTAAAAAGCTTCCTCTGCAGGTTCATGAGTTTGTTTATTTCTGTTGCCTTTTATCTAGTAACTGATCTATTTTCTTGCATTTCCACAGTGTCATTGGAAGCTGAAGCTCACAGTGGGCTCAGCAATTAGTGGTAGCACAGAAATATAAGGCAAAAACAAGTATTGCTAATGAGCTGACACATTAAACAATGAGTCACACTTCCATAAGGAGCCCAAATCGAGTTATAACCCTAAATAAACAAGCTGTGAGAAACAGTTTACAAAATATGAATGTGTTACTTATTTAACTGCTGTTGAGAAGCTGCGATCTGAACCCTGAGATGTATTTAAATATCTGAAACAAATACTCAGAGAGTGGTTTGTCAGACCGAGGCGGTGGGGGCTGGATGGGATGGAGGGAACCTACAGCAGGACAAGGGGACCAGCAGCACACTGCCTTGGGATTGTGTCCTGCCCTCTGTGTCCTTCCACATCCCCAGGTGTGCAGGCAGGGGCTGTCCCACACCAGGGAACGGAGGCAGCAAAGGCTGAGAGCCAGGAGAGGCTGCAAATGGGAATGTTCCTCCTCTCACAGGTGTCTCTGGGCAATGCCAGAAATTTGGGAATTCTCAGGCTCCTGAAGAAAGTCCTCACATGGTCAGGCAGAGCCCCTGTGACTTTTCATTTGGGGGCTAAAAGGTAAAACTGAAGATAAATGATTAGTCCTAAATCGAATGAGAAACTTCCTTCACTTTTTATCAGGGCCTGCTGTGACAGTTCAGTGGGGAATGTGTTTAACTGCAGAGAGGTCAGTTTGGATTAGATATAAGGAAGGAGTTTTCTACAATAAGGCAGGAAGGCCCTGGCACAGGGTGCCCAGCTGTGGCTGCCCCTGGATCCCTGGTAGTGCCAAGGACAGGGCTTGGAGCAGCCTGGGACAGTGGGAAGTGTCCCTGCCAGGGCAGCAGGGAGGAGATGACATTTATGATGACATCTGGTCTTTTCCAGCCCAGACCCTCCTGTGATTCTATGGATCTACTTCAAGGTCACAATAAGATCAACCAGAACCTTCTCCAGGCTGAACAATCCCATGTCCCAACCCCAGCTCTCTGTGTCCCCAGAGGTATATAGATACAGATATAGTATATAGATATAGATATAGATATATGATATAGATATAGATATAGATATAGATATAGATATAGATATAGATATAGATATAGATATAGATATAGATATAGATATAGATATAGATGTATAGATATAGATATGATATAGATATAGATATCCCTGTTTGTCAGGGAGATTGTATTTTCCCCAAAGAGGGGCACAGTGTGTGCTGGAGGGGGGTGATGCCTCCCTGCCCTCCACCCTGGCAGTCAGCTGGGGATCTCCAGCCTGCAGGTGCCACCAAGAGAGAGGAGAAGGGGGACAGGGCTGTGATGTGGGGGTGCCCCAGCTGTGCCCTGCTGCTCTGAGGTCTCCTCAGCACCCCGTGGGGTGTGACCACCCCACACCCTCAGTCCCCAGCTCTGTGAGCAATGCCACCAGCCTAGCCATGGACTGTGTGATAGCCTCACCTCAGCAGGCTCCAGCTGCCCTCCAGGAGCAGCCCAGACCTGTGGTCACAGCTCTGATCCTTCCCACCCCTCCTGGAACTCATCTCACCCTTCCATCCCTCTCCTCACGCTCTCCATCCTCTCACACCTCTCCATGCCTGCTCCCTGGCCGCAGAGTGACAATCCTCAAACCATGAGTGGCAAAAGGACTGGGACAAGCTCCTGGGCTGGCAAAGTGAAGAGTTTTTAGAAGCCAATTAGGAATTACAGAAACCCCAGCAGTGGCAAAGGGTGCTGCTACACAGAGATGGTAAAATTGCTCATAACAAGGCAGGAGAGGCAGACGTGACCAGGGAGCATTTCTGTTCTGTGTGTTTGGGAGGAAGCACTTCCAACATGCAAGGACAATGAAGTGCTCTTCAGGCTCTTGGTACCTCTGGAGAATGTCAAACAACATCTACATGGGACAAACATTTTCAAATCACCCTAAAAATAATAGTAATCTCAATAATCAGTCTAATTTCACATGTCAAGAGTCTGAAAAGAGCTGGCTGAGGGTTTCTGCAGCCCTGCACAGTTCGTGCTAAATGATTTTATGACCAGAGAAATGAGGTGCATTGTATTGGGCAGGTCTAGAGCTCAGACCCCACAGCATCACAAGAGCACAGAGGAGGCTCGTGAGCTGCAGCAGTGATGAGTTACTGAGATTGGAGTGAGCTGCCTGAGTGCATGTCTGTGTCCTCTGCTCACCCACCACTCCTCCACAGGTACCTTCAGACAGGGCCCTGGGGCTGCTTTGGTGGTTTTGGACCCTGCAGCCAAGGGGCTGAGCTCTCTGGGGAATGCCCATGCCCTGGGGGTCCAGAGCAGCTCTGCAGGCAGCTCCAGCCTGGCTGGGATTTTCTCCCAGTCCTCTCAGGGTCACTGAGCTCATCCCAGGCGTGGCCATGGGATGCTCCAGGAGGGGAGAGGGGATGGGAGCTGTGCCTAGCCCAGGTTCCAGCTGCAGCAGGAGCTGCCCGGGCAGAGGGTGAGGTGGGGCCACCACCCTCCCTGCTGGGAGGCTCTGCAGCCCCAAGGCAGAGCAGGAGGCTGCTCCCCTGGGAACTGGGTGTCCCACACCTCAGGTCAGCAGAAAGGGGATGAGTTACCCACCCCAAGGCACATGAGTGGCTCAGGACAAGCTAATTCCCATCCTGGAAATGCTCTCTTGTCTCCAGTACCTGCAGGGGAGCCTGGGTGAGCAGCCCAAGGGATCCACCCATGTGGGAGAAGCTGGTGTTTGACTGTTTAAAGTCCCTTTCTTTCCACACACACAGAATCAGAGAATTATTAATGTTGGAAAAAACTCTGAGAACATCGAGTCAAACCACAGGGACACTGTGAGGCTGGACAGAGCTCCATCCAAGCCCTGGGCCATCTCCAGCCAGCAGCAGATGCTCAGAGATGAAAGGCCAGCACTGAGCCATCCTTTCCCACAATATTTTTCCTGGAACAGTGCAGGAGCTGCTCACAGCATTTGGGCCAGTCCAGCAGCCCCTGTGGCAGTCACTGGTGTTGCCCAGGAATTTGTCTAACCTGCCTTTCCAGACACTGACACTTCTGGCCTTTGGGATGTAGTCCAATTTCACCACATGGAGAAGCCTTGCTGAAGCAGGTACTTGAATGCTGGATGTGGCTTTGGTGTCTGGATTTTCTAGAGGATGTGGAAAGTTTACAGGTGCTGAGGAAAGAGACACAGAAATTATATAAAACCTGAGGAAAATGCCTTGTGGGGGGACATTCAGATAGCACAACTCAACAGGAAGGATATATTGGAAAGGGATTAAAACCCATGGCTGGGAGGGATCTTTGGTCCATGGGGGCAGAACCCAGACCAGCCTGGACACCCAGCTAGACCCAGTTTTGCTGGAAACAAGGCAGATGTTCTCAGTGCATTGGAGTTTAGAGTCCATCCCTTGGTGCTTCTGCAACCCAACCTTTGGGTTCAGGCTGCAAACCTGCTCAAACTGCCTGGTTTGAGGCACACTTCCAAGGACATGCCCAGTGACAGCTCCCACCAGGCAAAGCTGAAACCATCAGATCTCAGTGGCTCAAAAATTCCTCCTGTCTTTAAATTTAATGACTCACAGGCCCTGCCCCGTGGCCAGCAGCACTTCCTTCCTCTCTCAGAGCTGTCCCACCTGTACAAGTCCCCAGGAGCTCCCACCTGGGCCCCAGGCTCGTTGTCCCCAGGAGCTGAGGCAAAAATTGAATATCTGAGACAATAACTGAGCTGTTATTGTGCACACAGTGGCCAAGACCCAAACCTAGGCTCAGCCCAAACCTCTGCTCCAGTGGTAAGGGGGACTTGCCTGCAACCTCCTGCTGGGCACCCCAGAAACTGGTGTTGGGTGACCCTGCCCCCTGTGAGGGGGGTGCCATGCCAGTGTGAGCAGAGACCAGAGAGAGGAGAGTCTGTCCCTGTGGTGTGGCAGAACAGACCCTTCTCTGTCCCTCCATCAGGCCAACCCAACCCAATCCCACCCCTCCATGCCAGGGGCTGGGGAGGGACAGGGGGACCCTGCAGGGCCAGGGGCAGGGAGCTGCCACCAGGAACCCCTGTACCACACGAGGGCTGGGACTCTGTAGTCTGGGTTTTTCAGGCCTGAAGCTCCTGAGTTTCTAAAGCTCTGTTTTTTCTGATGTTTTGGGTTTCTGAAACTTGTTCCCAGAGCTTGAACATAAACATCAGGATTGGTTTTGTAACGATACTCATGTTTGGAATTCTTTCTGTGGGATGGATTTTCTTTTGATGTCCCTCTGGTGTGACCAATGTGGGTGAAGGGGGTGTCTTTCTTTTGCCAATCACAAAGGTGTGTGGCAAGATGTGTAAAAAGGGAGCCATTATTTGAAATAAATGGAGTCAGATTCATCTTTCCAAGCTGTTTGGAGAAATTTCATGTCGTGTGTTATTCACCACAGCGACAGGACTCCTGCCAGAAATGTCCTGGGGCAAGGCCAGCACAGGACACCTCCAAACCCTGTGAGACCACACCCTTGCCACCTGTGACTCCTGTTCTGGCCCACCTCAACCTGCCCTGTTATCTCCCACTTGGAAACACCCAGGCCATGAACTGGGCAACAGCAGAACACCCTGATTTGGAGATTTGGACAGGGACCATCGAGTCCAGCTCCTGGCACAGGACAATCCCATCAATCCCCCCTGGGTCCAGGAGCACTGTCCATGCCTGGCAGTGTTTGCCCAGCACACCTGAGGGACTTTGGCCTCTGTCACCCCGGGGCAGAGGTGACCCCTGTCACACCCAGGCAGAGCTCACAGGGCTCTGGTGTGTGACACTCTGCAAGTCACCCCGTGCTGGGCACACACTCTGGGAAGCTGTGTGTGTCCTCTGGGACAGTCACTGTGATGGACAGAGGCACCAGAGCGTTCCCACTCAGCTCTGGCACACAGGTGAAGGGATGGGACTCTGCTGGGATGATCAGCTGCCAGCCCTGCCCCACGGCAGTGATGAAGAGGATGAGGATGGCAGGAAAGAAGTGTGAGAGGGGGAGAGGGTGAGCCCAGCCCACGGGGCACAGACCATATCCTAGGGCAGTGCCAGGCCCTGACAAACTCAGCACAGAGCAGCATCTCGGGCAGCTCTGGTGATTTCCAATCTGCACCACGTGGCTGCCCATGCTGATCCAGGTGAGCGGATGGGGCACAAAATCCCTGAGGCTGTGGAATGGGCAGAGGACAGACCCCTCCTGCTGGCTAGAGAAGCACCAGGGGCTCAGAGCCCCATGGGGGTGCAGGGTGGGTTCCCTCCTCTCCTGGGGCACGGCCCTCAGCAGTGCAGGGGGAACTGAAGGGTCAGAGACAGAGCTGGACTTTGCCTCCCCTCTCCCACAAGCTGGTCCCAAGCCCCCTCCTGCCCCGAGCACAGCCCTATTCCAGGGCAGAAGGGGCTCCAGGGCAGCGAGCAGCCAGGGGCAGGATCAGGGCAGGGGAGCAGCTCCCAGCCGATGGGTATTTTTATCTCTTTCTCCAACCTGCCTGCTTCCCAGCTCTCTCCCCTCAGGGCAATTTCCTCTGCTGGCAGCGCCGTGTCGGAGGTGTGAGGGCACACCATAAACCATCCTCCATCCCTGAGCAAACAGCTCAGAGCTCCCACCACGGGCAGCCTGCCCCTGGTAATTACCTCAGCACACACCTTGGGTCTTAAGTACATGGTTAGAAACAGATCAGTGTGAGACATCTCCTTAAGCCTCATCTGGGAATCGCTGCTATCACCGAGTCCTGCTTCCCCAGTCAAAGATGATTTACTCTGATCTGCACTATTGATTTTATGGTGGGAAATGTGGTGATACCTAGAGAGAGAGTGAGACAGAGATTTGACTTATGTGAGCGTGTGGGGAAGGCTCCAGTCCTCACCATAGCGCCTGCCTTTTCTGCATCTGTACCAGAATTATTTGTAGTGTTTTATGCACCCATCTGCTCCCTGCATGCTCTCTATAAATCTCACTGGCTCTCTCACACACACACATGTTTGCTTTCCATGTAGATTACTTATGATGAGAGTCTAATTAGACCCGGGGAAGCCTGCCTACAGAGCGAGCCTGGGGAGAGCTTAATTAAAGTCAATGGAGAAAATTATAGGGGGAAAAAAAAATTAGGGCAGCAAGGAAAAAATATCAAGAAAGAAACCAAGGGGAAAAGAAGATGAAGGAAAGTAACAGCACCAGTGAAGGAGTGTGTGAGGCTGCCAGGCTTCTGGGAAACCACCCTGAGCACCAGGCTCAAGGGCAGGACTGGGAGCTGTGGCCTGGAGAGCTCAGGGGGTGTTTGTGGGTCAGGAGGGGGGCTGGTCACAGGTGGGTGGGTGCACACAGCCTCATGCACGGACTGAGCAGGGATCCTGCCCTCCTGCCCTGCTCCCCGGGATGGATGTGAGGGGCAGTGAGACCACCCAGCTCAGGATCCTCTCCACGAGTGCCTGGAGCTCCCCTGGCCTCACCCACATCCCAGATCCCTGAGCTGGGTGAGCAGGAGTGTGCAGGGGTGTGCAGGGTCTGCTCCTGGCTGTGTCCATCCCCCAGCTCCCAGAGGGGCCCCTCTCATCCTCAGACAGGAATTTGTTCCCCTTTGGGGTGTGAGTGATGATGAACCCGACCTGGAGGGCAGCAGGGATTTCGGGTGTCACCACAGGGACTGAGGGCACCCCTGTGACCCCTGTGCAGGGCAGGACACTGCTCTCCCCCAGGCACTGTGGAGCCCACTGACACCTGGCTGAGGGAGAGCATCTCTCTTAGAAAGTCTTGATTTAAAGACCACGAATGATGGAGAATCCGCCACATCTCTTAGCAAATTGCTCCAATAGTTAATTATACTCCCTGCTTAAAAGATGCATCTTATTTCCAATTTAGGTTTTTCTAGCTTCAGCTTCCAGCCAATGAATCTCATTACATTTTTTATCTGCTAGATTAAAAACCCCTCCATTATCAGAAATCTCCTCCCTCCATAAGTATTTATAGACTGTGATCAAGTTGCCTCTTAACCTCCCCTTGATAAAGTAAATAGGCTGAGCCACTCCATCTCTCCCAGTCAGTCAGGCCTTGCACACCTCCACCCATTCCTGCTCTTTCCTGAGCCTTCCCTGTGCCTGCACCACCCTGGGACAAAATCCTGGATTGGAGCAGGTGAGGGGAGAGTGACTTTTTCCTGTGGCAGAGCCCAGGGAGGCTGTGCCTGTGCCACGGTGCTGCTGCCACAGGGCTCCGTGTGGGGAAGGTGCACTCAGTGCTCGGGGTGCTGCCAGCACAGAGCAGATCCCACGGGCAATGCAGAGAGGGACAGGAATGGGGATGAGCAGTCAGGAGCCATGGAATCATTGGGGTTGGAAAAGATCTCCAGGAACGTCAAGTCCAACCTTCAACTGAATCCCACCGTGCCCATTGAATATATACCGTGAATATATAATATATAATATTATATAATAGCATGCAGTGCCACAGCTGCTTGGGTTTTGAACTCTTTCTGAGATGGTGACTCCACCACTGCCCTGGGCTGCCCCTTTGAATGCTTGACCACTCCCCGGTAAAGAAACTTTTCCTGATGTCCAACCTGAATCTCCTGAAGTGCTGCTAGAGGCCCTTTCCTCTTGCCCACTTGTTCTCTGGGACCAGAGCCCGACCCCCTGGCTGTGCCCTCCTGGCAGGAGCTGTGCAGAGCCAGAAGGGCCCTGAGCCTCCTGTGCTCCAGGCTGAGCCCCTGCCCAGCTCCCTGAGCCCTGCTGGGGCTCCAGACCCTGCCCAGCTCCCTCAGCCCTGCTGGGGCTCCAGACCCTGCCCAGCTCCCTCAGCCCTGCTGGGGCTCCAGACCCTGCCCAGCTCCGTGAGCCCTGCTGGGGCTCCAGACCCTGCCCAGCTCCCTCAGCCCTGCTGAGGCTCCAGACCCTGCCCAGCTCCCTCAGCCCTGCTGGGGCTCCAGACCCTGCCCAGCTCCGTGAGCCCTGCTGGGGCTCCAGACCCTGCCCAGCTCCCTCAGCCCTGCTGGGGCTCCAGACCTGCTGGCTCCTGAGCCTGCTGGCTCCAGCCTGCCAGCTCCCCAGCCCTGCTGGGGCTCCAGACCCTGCCCAGCTCCCTCAGCCCTGCTGGGGCTCCAGACCCTGCCCAGCTCCCTGAGCCCTGCTGGGGCTCCAGCCCTGCCCAGCTCCCTCAGCCCTGCTGGGGCTCCAGACCCTGCCCAGCTCCCTGAGCCCTGCTGGGGCTCCAGCCCTGCCCGCTCCTCAGCCCTGCTGGGGCTCCAGACCCTGCCCAGCTCCTGAGCCCTGCTGGGGCTCCAGACCCTGCCCGGCTCCCTGAGCCCTGCTGGGGCTCCAGACCCTGCCCAGCTCCCTGAGCCCTGCTGGGGCTCCAGACCCTGCCCAGCTCTCTCAGCCACTCCAGCCCCTTCCTCAGCTCCATTCTCTTCTCTGGACAAGCTCCAGCATTTCAATGTCTGTCTTATCATGAGTGGCACAAAACTGACCCCAGACCCTGAGGATGGACGTGCTGGTAAGAGGAAAACCAGGAGGAGAAGAGAGGCCTCATGCCAGGAGAACACCAGCTGGGCAGGGGTGAGTGCAGCAGCATTTTGGGGGCAGGACCTGCAGCAGCACAGGGCAAAGTCAGCTGGGGTGATGCTGCTGCACCAAAATCACTCAGCAAGGAGAGCTGGGCAAGTGCATCTGTGCAGGCAGCAGGGAAGGGGCTTGGAATGACCCACAGGACAGGTCTGGGGGCTGTGGCAGCTCTCAGGGAGGGTCAGCTCAGGTTCAGGGTCATCTGTGCCCCTCTCAGAAGTTGCAGCCTGGAAAATGTTGGAGACTTCACCTGAGTGAGGATGGGAACACCTGGAGAGGCTGAGCTGGGAAATCTCTTATATTGTGTCTGTGCTGCTGCCAGAGGCATGACCAGCTCCCCCAGGACTGTCCTGTCTGGGACAATTCAGCATCAGCAGTGCAGACATCTCTCCAGCCAGCTGCTTGTCCTGCAGTCGTGTTGACAAGCACAGGCTGAGCTTCCTCCCAAGGCAAAGAGGGAGGCCCTCAGGTGATGAGTGACTCCTCACAGGGCTGCTCCAGCCCTGGAGCATGGTCAGACCTGGCTGGGAGTGGGGCAGGGTGGGCTGATGCCATGTGATCCTTGTGGAGTGCCAAACTGACACATGCCTCCAAATGTGGCTTGGGCAGTGCCATCACCTGTGCCCCACCGCTGGGCACCTTCTCCTGGGTCAGCACTGTGTCCTTGGGGTCACCTGGGCCAGCCTGGGCAGGAGCTGTACCCAGAATGCTGGAATCTGATGGGAGCACTGCAACCTGTGCAGGCTGCCCACAGGCTGGGAACTGCCTGCTCCCCCTGCCCTGGTGCCACCACGTGCCCCTGCTCTGGTGGGTGACAATCCCACAGGCAAGGGCAGTGCTGTAGTGAGTCCCAGTGGCTCTGCTCCTTCTCTGTGCTCCAGACTGCCAAATCCTCTCCGTTTGGGCTGAAAAAAGGGTTTTCCTGGAAGGCAGAGATACAGATGTTCTTCTGCTCACAACATCCAGCTGTGGATTCCAGTGCCACCAGCTTAACCTCATCCTCACCAACTGACAGCTGGAGCAGCTGGAGCCTCTTGGAGCAGGGCTGTGCCCAAAGCCACCTCCTCTTGCATGCTGGAGCCCCAGGCACTCGGGGTCTAGGGCAGTGCAGGGTCCATTGGGCTCTGGGGAGCTGCTCCTGCAGGCCAGGGACATCAGGCTGCTGCACGGGGGGGAGGCTGCCTGCAGCCCTGGAGAGCCTTCTCACACCCACAGCTGCAGAGCCTGGCTCGTCCTGCCTGGTGTCAGATGCAATAAGGGAGATGAGCTCCCCCAGCACAGCCAGCACACACTGTGTGGTCTCCCTCTGGCTTTAGGCTCCCCGAATTTCTTCTTCTCTCTGCGAGATGTCAGGTTGAATAAAACTAAATAGATCCTGATGGAGGAAAACTGCAGTTAAGTGGGTTGGCTGACTGCTTGGCTTCTTTGTGTTTTGTTTTTTAACTTGTCACAGTTAGAAAGCCACCAGGGAAATGTTCTGGCAGGCCCTCGGTCACGGTCCCTCGCTCTTCCAGGCCATCTCCCCTGGGCCTGGTTAGCTCTGCCTCCCTGCCAGGACAGGAGGCCACTGCAGTCCCAGGAGAGGGGTCAGCACCTGACAAGTGTGAAATGAGACTCGTGTCACCTTGTGCCTGGGTGATTAGGAAGGGATCACCCGTCCCTGGTGGCTGCGAGGGGGTCCTGCCCGCAGCCACCCCTGTGCTGCTCCCAGGAGCACGGGGAGCCCCGGGCAGTGCCCTGGTGGGACACAGAGCCCATCCCTGGGGATGCCCTGCTGGAGGCTGGCAGGACAGAGAAAGCCCTGAGTGCCTGCAGAGTGACCACATCTCGTGGTCTCAATGTGCACCTTGGGGGGTTGTGTACTCACATGAGCCCTGCTGCCCTCAGCTTCCAAGGCACGTGCTTTGGGGGCCTGTTGGGAATGGGGTGATCATGGAATCACAGACTCACAGAATGGCTCGGATTGGACCTTACAAATCATCCAGTCCCACCCCCTGCCATGGCCGGGACACCTCCCACCATCCCAGGCTGCTCCCAGCCCCAGTGTCCAGCCTGACCTGGGACACTGCCAGGGATCCAGGGGCAGCCACAGCTCCTCTGGGTAGCCACAATGGATAAAAGCAGCCCAAGAAGGCAGGACATGCTTCATCAATCCTGTTAAAATCTGATTTTTGAGCTTGACTTACAATTCCAGGCAAGGCAAATTTGCATTTTCCCTTACCAGGAAGCCATCAGCCAACAGGTCCAGAGTACCTGAGAGGCAGCATCCAACAGTCCTGGTAAGTTAAAAACACTGGATGGATGGGAAACAGTGGCTAGTGGGGAAGCTGCTCCAGCACTGGCTTTCAAGAGTTCCTCAAGAGGCTGACGAAGTGGAACAGCAGACAGAGATGTTTGGGGTACATGTCATGACAACACACCAAAAGAAAATGTCAGCATTTTGAAGAAAATTCTCTCTGCAAAACACTCCCAAGGTCAGCAAAGACCAAGCAGAGGAGATAATGCAAATGCACCGAGTGAAAGGAAATAAAAACTCTATGATTCAAAACATGATCGTGGTGTTTGTGCTGGTTGATCTTAAAGGTCTTTTCTGACCTTAATGGCATTATGAACATTTACCTCAGGGCACTGGAGCTGCTCCACTCCATGCCCAGAGGTGTGTGCACCACCTGAGGTCAGCTCTGCTGTCCCACCTTGGCCAGACAGGGTCATGGACACACAGGTACACCCCACCAGGTGGGACCTGGGTACTCAGGGTCAGGGGCAGAGCCCAGGAGCCCCAGGGGAACCCACAAACTCTCAGAGCTTCTTTGGCCCAAGGTTAGCCCAGACCTGCTGGACTTCACAAAGAAAAGCTGCTTCTTGTTAGAGGAATGTGACCCAGATTCCATGGAATGGTGGGGATTGGCACATCAGGCAGAAATGCAATTCTCTCTTGGGGTTTCCTTGCTGGATTTTCAGAGGTGCTGAGCACAGCAGGGCAGCATGCAGAGTTTTGAGGATTTTAGAGGCTCAGTTCAGTAATCCTCTCCTGGTATATCAGCTGGAGCTCACACACAGGTGATGAACCACCCAGTGGGATAGGAGGAAAGAGCCCAGTAAAATCCCAACCAAAATCCCAACCATCAGCTGCCCACAGGGCCCCTCTGGAGCCCTGTGTCCTGGATGTCATCACAGCTCCCATGCCCTGCTGTGTGACAAAAACACACTGCAGTGACGTTACTGGGACCAGCAGAAATAGGCCAGTCATAGATTTTTCTCTGAAATATCTTCTTCTAGTTTATTCCAGGTGTCCTCATGCTCCTCCTAAAACTCAGAAGTTTTCAGACCTGAAGTTTTGTCTTTTCCATTTTTTGAATTTTTAAATTTTTTTTTTTCTCTTCTTTCCAGTCTTATCTCTTTTCCCTTTTTGGTGAAGGAGGAAATGAAACCAATGGAAATTTTTAGGTCGTTAAAACTGAGATCATTCCAAAACATTACTTTTCTTTTAAATTTAATACCACTTTTATCTAATATTTCACTCATCTCTGACCACAGCAGATTTTAGAGAGCCCCTCTGATACCTGAATGTGTCCAGACCAGATCCCAGAGCCTGTGAGTGTTTTGGGTCCCACCAGCTGATCCAAACTTGCTCCATGAGCAAGGAAATGAACAGAGATGCCCAATGCAGACACCCAGGGAACCATCCTCATCCTGCCAAGGTGGCACCACACCTTCTGGCCAGGAATCCAGCTGTGCCCTCCTCACCCAGCACAGGTGTGTTTGAATTTCCTGGCATTTCCTGGGGGCTGTGATGTCTGTGCTGGCAGCAGCACCAGGAAATAAAGGCAGATCTCTCCCGAGCCCTACCATCAGACCATGAGGCCAGAAATGTGTCCACTACAGGATGGCAGATGATTGTCCTCCTCTCCTTTACCACTGAAGGTTTTCCAGTGTGGTCTAAGAAGCCCAGTTTGTGTTCTGCTCCTAGAGGGACTGTAGAGAAGCTTGGGCAGGGCTAGCTCTGCCCTGGGACACCTTACACCTCCCAGGGAGGAGCACTCAGATTTGTCATGGGAGAGGGCACCTCTATAACCATGCTCCTCCAACAGGGTGCCACTGAGTGGGCCTTGCCACTGTTCTTTGGTCATCATTTTCACATGAGAGACAAATCCTGGTGCTGTGCAGCAGCTCAGATGTCTCTGAGCATCCCAGGAGTCAGAGTAAGTGCTGGAAATCAAACCCTGGGTGTGGAGGGCTGAGGGCAGCCACCTCTCCTCACTGCAGCAGAGGTTAATCACTGCTGATTAAACCAAGGCTGGACCTTCCTGGAGAGGCTTTAAAAACCTGAATTCCAAGCTGCACACCCCCACCCTCAGACCATGAGGCTGAACCTTCACAAGCTCCTTGGCTTTCTAGGGCTGAGCCCCTGATCCCTCTGAGCTAGAGGCTCTGGTTGGCCTCCAGACATCTCCAGAGTGTTTTGTCCCAACCACAGGGGGTTGGACAAGTTGGTTTTCCCTACACTGCTGTGACATGAAAGCAGGAGAGGGAAGCTCAGGGCCCTGATGGTGGGAGGGAGGGATCCTGGTGGGTGCTGGGCTGTGCTGGCACACCAGAGCGAGGTGCTGGGGCTCACCGCTGATTTATTGGCAGGGCTGGAAGGTGTTGCATTGGGTTAAGTATTAACAGATCTCATGAGCCTCATTAGCTGTCCTCTTTTCACTCTCCAGCTGAAGAGTTACTGCTCCAAAATCTATAGTGCCTTGGCAGCTGCCTGGCTGATTCCCAGGTTAACCCTCACGGGGCTGCTCCCTCCGGCTCTCTGTGCCATCCCTGGGCACGTGGTGTGTCTCAGACCAGAGACACCCCACTGCTGGGGCTGTCCTGCTGCTGGGCAGCGAGGCAGGAGGCCTCTTGCATCACTGTCATGCACATCTCTGCCCTGCAGAAGCCAGAGGCCCTCTGAGCAGAGAGACAGCCTTCCCCAGCCCTCTGGGGAAGCCAGCGAAAGCTGGCTGCTGGTGCAGACCCCTGGGCACTGGGACAAACCCCTGCTCACTGCTCAGCTGGGGGCAGCCCACAGGGTCTGCAGGAGGGGTCTGCCTGGCCAAGGTGGTGCCTGTCCATTGGCATCTCCTCAGGGCCAGTCTCCCTGGCCCCAGCAGAGCCCACCCCCACAGCGATGCAGACCCCACCTGAACCCATCCCCCTGGGCAGATGCCAACAGGCTCAGGGGCCCAGAGGGGCTCAAACTGCACAGCCAGGGCCCTCCTGCCATGAGCAGCCTGGGGGGTGACACTGTCCATCACAAACTGCTGGAGGTGCCACCTCCACGGGTCACTGTGACCTCCAGGGACCTCTGCTCAGCAGCACCGAGCACAGGGCCAGGAGTGACCACGGGAGCAGCAGGGGTGACCCCTCAGCCACGGGCTGGCCCAGGCAGCTCTCATGGCTGATGGGGTCCTGCTGGGGATGGGGATGCAGTGCTGTGTGCTCAGCTGCTGCCCCCACACCACAAAATATCAGGGCCTTCCTCCTGCTGAGGTGTGCCTGGTTTCAGCTGCCTTGAGAGAAGGCTGCAGCCATCTCCATCCCACTGTGTCCCTCCCTGGCAGCCCAGAGCTGCTTCGTTCACACCAGATCCTTGTGGTCCAGCTGAGGCACGAGCAGCAGGGACATTTGGTGGAGCCTGCTGGGTTTCCTGCTGCCCTCCAGCTCCAGCCTCTCCAACCCAGTGCCCACAACCCTGGTGATGCAGGAGGAGCTGGCAGGGTGTGCAGGGGGCTGGCATGACCTGGTTCTCCTTCTCAAGGGCAGCTCTTGCTTCGACAAGCCTCGGACAGTTCCTGCAGCTCCTGGTAAGTCTGTGCTGGAAAGCACTTCCTTCAGGCCTGTTAATGGTTAAACACTGGGCTTTAATTAAAAAAGAGTCAGGTACGTTGCAGGGAGAGCTGGAGGTTAACCAGCTGGGCAAGGTCGTTATCTGACCTGCTCCTGCCCTGCCCCTCTCTGACAGCGCTGGGGAGGGCTGGGCAGCCCCGCTGTTTTCCCATCCCTCAGGAGCCAGCCCGTGCAGGCAGGAGCTGCCGTGCCAGGGACCCCCACACCCCTCCTGACCCCCTGACCCTCCCAGGATGCTGCCCAGGACAGGCAGAGGGCACTGGGAGTTGCTGGGGGGGCCCAGGCACTGCTCCAGTGCTGGGGAGCAGTCGTGCTGGAGCACGTCACAGGGCAGGCAGTGACCAGGGCGAGGGTCAGCATGGCTCTGCAGTGGGCACTGAACTCCTGCAGTGTCCCCCGCTTCTCTCCACCCTGTGATGCTGCAGCACACTGCCCACCTCACCCCCCTTCTCAGGGCCCTCCTGGAAGCTCCCTTGAGGCCGGAACCAGCCCCTTTCTTCCTCTCAAGGACAGAAACTTGTGTTCAGAGAGGTCTGCGCCTCATCTGGGAGAAGAAAAATGAGATTTGACCGCTCTTAAGCTGCTCCTGTGGAAGGCCCAGTGCTTCCCAATGGACTTTGCTGCAGCTCCCAGAACACAGGCAGCACCAGGAAGCCGGGTGCACCAGAAGCTGAGCACTTGCTGTCACTCTGTGCAGCTTTGTGTGGTTAAACACCTCTGCAGACAGAGCTGAGTGACATCCTGAAGGTCAGCGAGGAGGAGACCAGCAGGACTGCGAGCCAGGAACCCATCCCAGGCTGGCCACGCCATCTGAGCACTGGGGGGTGTCAGCCTTTGGCCAGATGCTATTCACCAGCCCATCAATAAGTTGGCAGTCAATCCCAAATCTCTCCGGATAGAATTTGTCGATGACACAAAGATTGGCAGAGTGGTGAATAATGAGGCTGTCACATGGAGCTGGATCGCTTCCCTCGCTGGGCCAGCTCCAACAAAAGAGGTTTTAATGGCCTCAGATGCAAAGCAGAGCAGGGCTGGGGCTGGGTGGAGGCTGGGCCAGTGCTGGTGGGATGGGAGGGAGGGTCTGTGGGGGCTCTGGAGGTGGGAGAGGTGGGTGTCACCTCCTGGGGTGGCAGGGACAGGGAAACACTGATGCCTGCAGTGGCTGACTAGAACAGAGACCAGAGTTAGGAGAATAAAGTGGAAATTTATTAACAGCTTCAATAGACACACCTTGGGCAGTCAGAGCCTCCCAGGGGCTGCACCCAAGGTGGACAATGGTCACCAGTTTGTCAGACAATTATAAATTTTGTCTATTTGTATATCAGGGGTTAATCCTCCAATTACAGATTCAGGTAATGAATCAGTTTGCTCCCCCCAATTCACTTTCCAGGCCCTGAGGCTGTAGGGTGCCCCTGAATTTCAGGCCCAGAGGAACTGTTTTGTCTGACCAAAATGTGAGGAGAGCTTACTAACACTGTGTATGGAGTCCACAGTTATACACTAATGTAGTACAGGATCTGAAAAATATAAAAGCTAAAATATCAAGGCATCAACACCTGCCTGAGGAGGTGCTGGGATAAAAGGACCCCCAAGCTGAGGCACAGCATGTCAGGCCTGAGACCACTGAGCCTGGGTGTGTCTGGCTGCAATCAACAGCCCTGAATGGGAACCCCAAATCCTTCTCCCTCCCTAGGCAGGAAAAACCTTTCTCTAAACAATTTGGAGCTCCTAATACTCAGCCCTTTGGTGAGGATGGCACCGAAGGGGGGATAAAACAACCAGAAAAGATTGCCAAGAATCCAAGTCAGGGTCAGGACAGGGATGTCAAAGGTCCTTGGCTGAGCCCCCATGCTCAAACCCTCTGCCCTGCTGTCCCAAGGGTCCCTCATGCCCACAGCCTGGAGCCAGCCCAGTAGGTTTGCTCAGCATCACCACAGGCATGACAATAGCAAGGGAAATGGGTTTTATTTTAGGAGCAAAACCCCAGAGCATGCAACTGACTCAGGATCCTGGTCCCAGTGGCAAGCAATCCTTTCTTGGCTCTGCTGCACCTCTCCTCCCATCACCCCCTCTCCCCAAGCTCCCTGCCAGCCCTTTTCCCAGAGCTCACAGGTTGCTCTTTCCCGAGAAACACGAAACTCCAGGATCTTTTCTCATAGAATCACACAATCCTAGGATGGTTTGCATTGGAAGGGACATTTATAGGTCACCCAGTTCCACCTCATTCCACCCCCTGCAAGGCAGGGACACCTTCCACCAACCCAGGTTCTTTTGGGTTCCACCAAACTGGCCTTGGACACTTCCAGGGATGGGGCAGCCACAGCTTCTCTGGGCATCCCATACCAGTGTCCCAACACCCTCTGAGTAAAAAATTTCTGCCTAAATCTAGCCTAAATCCACTCCCTTGTATTTTAAAAACATCACTCATTGTCCTGTCACACAGACCCTACAAAAATGTTTGTCCCCATCTTTTTTATAATCCCCTCCAGGCCCTGCCAGGGGCTCTCAGCTCTCCCTGCAGCCTTCTCCTCTCCAGGGAGCTCCCCCAGCTCTCCCAGCCTGGCTCCAGAGGGGCTCCAGCCCTGAAGCAGCTCCGGGGATTCCTCTGGGCTCATCCAGCAGCTCCAGGTTCTGCTGAGGTTGGAATACTGAGCTCTGCAGGTGGGGTCTCACTCGAGCTGGGCAGAGGAGCAGAATCATTTCCCTTGAGCTGTTGGCCAAGCTGAACTTGGTGCAGGATTGACATTTTGTCCCAACCTGGCTGCTTTGTCTCCCAAGACTCCCTCTGCCCATCCCAGAACATTTCCACCATCTGAAACCCCAGGAATTCTGGAGATGAACAGAGGCTTTTGAGGAGGATCCTCAGATTTGAGGAGAACAAGAAAAGCAAGGGAGGATGAGCTGCTGCTCTGCATTGATGGTGATGGAGCAGCAGAGCTGTGCTGGTGGCACTCCCATGCAGGTGTCACCCCTGCTGTCCCCGTTCTGAGGGACAGAAGCCACCCCTGACTCCCAGGGAAAGGCTCTGGGCAGGGATTGTTCCTGGCCAGGACCTGGGGCTCCCTCACTGACCCTGCTGGAGCCTGGACCCTGCGTGCCCAGAGCCCTCCTGCAGCACCTGCTGGGCACAGAACCGTTGGAGCAGCCTTGGCAGGGATTTACATCCCTCAGAAAATAATTATGGGAAGAAAAGTGCTGGTATTAATCGGAGCCTCCATTTAAAGATTAACCACAACAAATGTGTTGCATGCAGGAAGTTTATTTAACAATGCTCCCATTGTACACCCCGAGAGCATGTTTGTCTTCATTAGTGCAGTAATTCATTATATGGCCTCTCTAACATTCAAATCAGAAGGAAGAATATTAAAAAAGTAATTATACTTTTCAAAGTAAAGCTTTATGGGTAAATTGTATGCAAATAGCTGTCTAAATCAGGGCGGCATATCTTAAGCAGATCTAAAAGTTGCAAAGGCTTCCACCGCATCATTGATATGTAATCAACACAGATGTATGATTCTGCTCCTTACTTAGGCAAATTTGAATGGCAATCCTCAAGTAGGTAATTGGTATTTATCACAATGGCTGATGGGGAGAAGCTATAATCTTGTTACGGGTGGGACCGGCCTGTCATAAATCAACCTGCTAGGAGGTTACTGCAAGACTCTGTCACATTTGGGTTTCCAGATGCTTTTAATCACCTTTTTTAACCTTCACCTCGTTTGTAATATGGGCAAATAACCTTCAGGTCTTTGAAAGCCCCTTCTGCAGGTGTCAGTGCATTCAGGGAAATAGCTGAGTGCCCTCACACCATTTGTCCACCCCATGATGACAAGCCCCTTTTCTCTAATCAAGATAGTTTAATGAGATTTTTTTTTTCCCTTACTAAAATAGCGCTAGGAATAAAACATGAAATTGATCATTTATGTGCACCAGGGAAATCACGTCATTTGGAAAATAATTTAAGAGGATTGGATGGTTCAGATTTACTGCCCAAACTGCAATCACCAGCTCTGGGGACTGGGAAGGGAGGGCAGAGGGGCATCCCAGAGCCTGCTGGGGGAGCGTGGGTGGCTGGAGGACACCCACCCACATGGCCCTGGGCACAGATGTCCCCTGCCATCCCGTCCCCTTTGCAAATCCACACTACTTCCCCAGGCATCAGGGGCTGAAATCCCTGCCCAGCTCCTGGGGATGCAGCAGCTGCCCTGGGGAGCTCTGGGGTCTGGCTGGACCCCGGGATGGGGTCGGCTGGGGTGTAGGGCAGGATGCAACTGCCCTTCCCCAAATTCATCCCCCAGGCTCTGGCTGTGACAAGGGGGTCCCTGCAGCCCCCGTGTCCCTGCTGGCACACAGCTCAGGGGTCCCACAGAGCCCTGAGGCTCAAACACACAGCAGAGTTTTGGCTGACAGGTCAGGGCACCCCCAAACACCCCACCACCACCCCCAGAGGAATCACACCTTTCCTGCAGCTCTCTGGGGGGGCCATTGGCCATGCTGCCGAGGGACCACCAGCCCCACATCCCCACCAGTCCCTGGGAATGAGCACAGGCAGGAGTGTGCCCGAAACAGCCTGAGGAAAGCTGCTGCCAGGCTGGGGTCACCAAAGGGGAGCCAAGGGTCTCTCTGTTCCACACACTGACTCTTCTGTACCACCTGCCCAGCTCCCCCGTGCTGGCAGCCCCACTGTGCTCCTCCCAGCACGGATGGGGGCATTCCCAGGCACCCATCAGCATCTCTGCTTCTGCCAGGGAGCACCTGCAGTGCACCCAGCCCTAACACCGAGGGCGTGCAGGAATCTCTGTCAACTCAACTCCCTCCCAGATCCCTGCTCTCTTTATCCATCTGGCTGCTGGGTGTGTTTCCCACTCCCTTTTGGGCACACAGGAGCAGATACCCCAGGAGATCTGGCTGGTGCTGATGGTGGATCAGGAGAGCTGCATCTCGTGCCCCTGGCCGTGCCAGGGGGTGGAACTGGATGAGCTTTAGGGGCCCTTCCAACCCAAACCATTCTGGGGTTCTCTGATTCTCTGCTCTCCCTGTGCGGAGCCCATCCTGTCCAAACTCCCAGCACTGATTTAGGGGAGATGCAGACACAGACCTGGGAGCATCCCGGGAGGCTGACAGGGAATCACGGCACAGAAAGAACAATCCAAAATGTCCAGTGACTTGAAGAGGATTCTCAGCTGAAAATAGGGGTGAAATGGTTTCTGCTGGTTATTAATGCCGTGCTATTTGTTCCATGTTATTAGCAGGCCATAACGTGCCATGCAGAGGTGAAAAGCAGATACAGAAATGCACGGTGGAAATTCATCTCCTCCAGCACGAGGCAATTGCGGGGCTGAGCTGGGGCACTGCTGAGCACCATGAGCCAGCAGAGATCTGAGCACTGGGGAAATGAACATTTTATTCATCCTCTTCCTTTCTTCTCTTCTTTATTTTTTTTTTTTTTTTTGGAAAGGGGAAAGAGGTTACATTTTTCTGTGTCAGAAATATGCCGTGACACGAGAGAATCCATCAAATGACACTGCGTGTCAGGTCATGTCACAACATCATTAAAACATTATATCTTGTTGATGAGGCTCTCGCCATCAATTCAGAGAGTGACTGATTTGATCTGCAAAAAGTGGAAGTTTCTGTGCCCTGTTTGCAAGACAGCTGGCAGCTCTGTGAGAGGAAGCACTATTTCATATTCTATTTAGGGCATTAAGCCTTAATCCCATTAGAAGATTCATAGCATAGCCAGCTTCAGATAGAGAGATACTTCCATAGCTGGATGGATTTCTCCTACGACACCTGCACCACATGCTACATGGAGCCATTTGGAAAAAAAAACAAGCCTACAGTCTTCCCAGCTCCTCTCTGAGAGCTTATCTCTTCCTATAATACAGTTTAGTGCCAGGTTTTATAGACTGCTCATGCTGTCGGGAATGTTTGCTGGTATTCTGTTAACTTGATGCTTGGCTGTTCCAACACTATTCATTTAGGGCAAGCATCTGGCATGTAGCAACAAGATGGCTGATAGAATAAAATTAGGCAAGTTTATATGATTAATCATAGCTGGGAGCCAGCATTGGTCTCAGTTTGTAAGAGGTTTGGATATATCCTGTAGGTTATTTATCCGAGAGAGCAAAGCTGCGTTCACACGTTGGGGGAACCAGGGAAACACACCTTTGGGGGATGCTGACACGGCTTCCAGAGGGCTTCTGGCAGCCCTGGGGCTGGGAGGAGGCAAAAGCCACAGTGCTGCAGAGGGCATGGTGGTGGCACAGGCTGGGCCACTCTAATCCTCTGCCTGAACCACACGGAATTGGGAACCTGGTCACCAGAGTGGGACCTGGGTGAGCCCAGATTCACATCCTTCATCCCCATCTCGTGCCTTAGTGCCAGGGCAGTGTCCACACATACCCCCAGGTTTAGCCCAGAGGATGATAAACCCTGGAACAGAAAGAGGCCAGGGTTAGATGAGATAGCAGGAAGAAATCCTGCCCTGTGAGGGTGGGCAGGCCCTGGTACAGGGTGCCCAGAGCAGCTGGGGCTGCCCCTGGATCCCTGGCAGTGCCCCAGGCCAGGCTGGATGGGGCTGGGAGCACTTTGGAACAGTGAAAGGTGTCCCTGCCCGTGGCAGGGATGGCACTGGGTGGGATTTAAGGTCCCTTGCACCCCAAACCCCGCTGTGATTCTCTGCCTTCTCTGCCTTGGTTTGGTGTCACAGCAGGGGACAGCCCAAGCCCTGATCCTGAGCAGGGACAAGCATTCCCAAAGCTGCAGCCCTGCTGTGGGGGCACAGTGTCTCATGTCCTCCTGTCACCTCCTACCTTCACCTTCCTGGGCTCCTGCTCATCCCCCTGGCTCTGTGGGCCACCACATCCCTGGGTTGGAGGCTCCCATGGATCCTGAGCTGCAGGCTGCTGTGGATCCCCCTGGCCAGGTCCAGAGCTGCCTTTGGCCCCTTGCTGCTCAGCACCCAGTGCCTGAGCTCCTCTTTAAACTGGCAGCCCTGATGCTGCTGGGCAAGCCAGCTGTGAGGGGGGCAGGGTGCTGAGCTGTGCCCAGGATGTGTCCATGGCACAGGAAAACTGAGCCCCAAAGTATCCTGCCCTAAATCTGCCAGCACCGCTGGGATGCAGAGCAAGGTGCCCAGCCCTGGCTGATGTGCTGGGGCAGGTCAGTGTGACCATCACCCGCCAGTCAACCCCCAGGGTTTGGGGAACAGTCCAGGCAGTGTGGGACCTGTGCTCTCTGCAGGCCTGGAGGTGTCTGTAACACGGGCACAGGGCAGAGAAATGGGCTCCCAAAAAATTAGAAATCAAGAAGGAATGCAAATGCAGAGTCTGAGCTGAACCCCACAGTCCTGCCAAGCTCTGGCTGTTTAATTTTACTTTTGTACCATTGCATTGCTTACCACAGTTCAATAGAATCTGAAGGAAAAAGTCATCCTGAGCTGAGGAATGAAGCACTTGGGCTGCTGTTAAATTATAATTCCCATTTATTCCCTTATTGCAGAAAGTTTTCTTTTTGAGGTATGGCCATTTGCAGAATTAAAAAAGAAGGGGGGAAAAAATCCCAGTGCCTGGTCCCAGCTGTGCATCTGCCCAGGTCTGGTGCATGTCAGGAAATGCAGCATCAGCTGCCATGCAATAGAGCCGTGATTGATAAGTGTGTAATAACCCTGACCCAGAAAACCACACCTGTAATCTTCCCCTGATGAGCTCTGCCTGCATCAGTCCCAGCCGAGTGGTTAAATGCCTCACTGCTCTTTAAGGCAGTCCATTGACCCAGCTGGGATGAGATGGTGCTGCGGAGGTTGCTGGGGGCTCTTGGCTCTGGCTCTGGCTCTGGCTCTGGCTCTGGCTCTGGCTCTGGCTCTGGCTCTGCTCGGCTCTGCCCCACCTGTGGCTCTCTGGGGTCACCTCTCCACAGTGTGCTCCCCTCTCCATCACAGCCCTCTCCCTTTCCCCACCTCCCCAGGATGCCCCTGTTCCCAGGCACAGCCCCTCACCCTGCAGCCACAAGTGCTGGGGCTGGGAATTTAGGAAACAAGGATTTTCCAAGTGACATCAAAACACTGGCCAAGAATTTTTAAATAAACCCCGAGATCAGCTCTTTTCTCGTTTATTACAAAGGAACCAGTCGTGTGCCAAACCCTGTGCTGGGCTCTGGCTGTCTGTCTGTCTGCCTCCCTGTCTCCCACAGCCCTCTGACTCGCTTATCTATTTACCTATCTATTTACATGTATTTCTTTTCCCAGTGAATTATGTCAGGGAGGCAGTAAAGTGTTATGTATTTGCAAGCCCCATAATCTTTAAAAGCACAGTGATGCATGCTCCAGATGAGAAAAGAGCCTCCATCCAGTATGTTAATAGATAGCATTAGGGCAATAATGAAAAGCACTTGAGACAAGTAAGCCCCTATCAAAAGCTGAGTAATAGAGATGCACAGAATGAATCACAATGCACCTCCTCTGCAAAAGATATTAAGACGTCTGCTTTAGTGCAGGGTCTATTCACTCCAACAGCTGCTTCATTTCTCTGATTAAAATGGGAGTGGGGAGAGCTTTTCCAGCCATTTCCCCTTTTACACAGGGCCTTGCCCACGGGCAGCCGCCCACGCCGAGGCTGCAGAGGGGCCGGGCTGGGGCTGCAGGGCAGGGCACACGGGGGGACACGGCAGGCAGGCTGGCACAGGGGGCACAGACACACAGGGACATGGCAGGCAAGCTGGCACAGGGGGCACAGACACACAGGGACAGTGGGCAGGCTGGCACAGGGGGCACAGACACACAGGGGGACACGGCAGGCAGGCTGGCACAGGGGGCACAGACACACGGGGGGACACGGCAGGCAGGCTGGCACAGGGGGCACAGACACACGGGGACAGCAGGCACACTGTCACAGGGGGCACAGACACACAGGGGGCACAGACACACGGGCACTGCAGCAGGTGGTGTGCAGCAGCTCCACCGGGCACCCTCAGGCTCCCCAGTGCCCGTGAGAACTGCCACACACACACAGGGGCACGGGCACACACTGGGCACACACAGGGCACACACTGAGCACACACTGAGCACACACAGGGCACCCCTGGGGTTCTGACCACATCCTTACCACGCATCCTCTGCTGCCAGCCCAGCCCCACACACCCACAGGACACAGGGCACACACAGGGCACACACTGGGCACACACAGGCACAACACAGGGCACACACAGGGCACACACAGGCACACACAGGCACACATGAGCACACAGCACACAGGCACACACACAGGCACACACAGAGCACACACAGGCACACACTGAGCACACACTGGGCACACACAGGGCACACACACAGGGCACACACTGGGCACACACTGGGCACACACACAGGGCACACACTGGGCACACACACAGGGCACACACTGGACACACACAGGGCACACACAGGGCACACACACAGGGCACACACAGGGCACACACAGGGCACACACTGAGCACACACAAGGCACACACAGAGCACACACAGGGCACCCCTGGGGTTCTGACCACATCCCCACCACGCATCCTCTGCTCCCAGCCCAGCCCCTCCGGGATTCTCTGCAGCCACCGTGGGGGTCTGGGCTGCAGAGCCCCCCACCAGTGATGGCAGTGCCCTGATTGCAGTGAGGAAGGGAAGCCAGGCAGGCTGGGGGGTGCAGGAGGAGATGAGGGCCAGGCATGTGGGATGCAGGACAGCCTTACTGGAGATCAGACAGGGGTGTTGGAGGGGCTGGCGTTACCAGAGAGGACAGGCAGAGCCCTGGTGGGAGCGTGCTGGAGGTCCTGAGTGCACAGAGGAGGGAAGTGCCCTGCTGCAATGCCTGAGAGGGCTCTCCTGACAGACCCAGGGCTGTGTCATCCTCCAGAAAGTGTTTGATGCCTTTGTTAAAGCCTGAGACAGCACCTGGGAGCATCACTCCAGGACACCAACCAAGTGCCAGGCTCTGCTCTGGGGTGCCAGAGGAAGGGAACAAACCCACCCCATGGGGATGGTGAGGTGCTGGTGCAGTTTACAACCAACCCAGCAGCATCAGCCCAGCCTTTGCCATGAATCCTGCAGACTCCAGGCAGGAGCAGAGGCCTGAGCCAGGGGCTCATCTCCTGGTTCAGGCTGGGGCCCACATGAGCCTTGTGCTCCTCCACATCCACGGCTTAGAAGCTGGGGGGCTGCTGAGCTGCTGGTGATGCTGAGGGTCTTCCTGGGGTATCTGATCCCATCTCACTGCTCCTCCAGGGCACAGCACAACACAGATGAACCTCTCCTGATGCAACCCCCCTGCTTAGACCCTGGTCCAGGCTGTAGCAAGAGCAGGAGAAGAGACAAAAGCAGGGACACACATCCTGACAGTAGTTAACACAAGCAACTGGGATATTCCACCATTGGCCAGCTTAGTCTCATTTCTGTTTACCAGACACACTCAAGGGTAAATCATTCTGCCCTGGCCACTGTGGGCTTTTACACCTTCCCCACCAGCACCTGAGAGGGCTGGTGTTGCAGAAGCTGAGGATCACAGCCTGGCTCATCCCAGCACTTCCCCATCCCTGGCACTGTGGATCGCTGGCCCAAGCTCTGCTGGACTCTCCCTCCCCCTGCTCACCCACATTTCTTCCTCAGGTTTTGGAAGCAGCAGCCAGGAGGAGCAGATGGGCACCGGTGATGACAAAAGTGCCTCTGGCTGCAGCAGGGAATAGGCCCAGGGAGCAGCCCAGAGCTGAAGGGACAGAGAAGGGAGAACCCCAGAGAGGATGAGGAAAACCAGGGGGACAGGGCAGCAAATGTGGTGTTGACAAAGCTGCTGAAGGTGGTTCCAGTGCCCCACACACCTGTGGGGTCTGGTGGTCTATGGTCCCCCCCAGGTGCTGTCAGCTGCAGTGGCAGTGCCTCCTCAGTCCCCCAGGAGCCACATGCCTGAAGCTGGTCCAGGAGCTCCCAGCACCAAACTGGACACAAGGCATGCAAATCCTGGGGAGGTGGGAGAAGATCTGGCAGGTGCTGAAAGGGCTGCAGCTGGAGAGCCCAGCATGAGCAGTTTGACAGCAGCCACTCGCTGTGAGCAGGGCACTGAGGCTCCTGCAGCCCCTCTGGCGTGTGTGTGCCACCAGCAGCGAGCACGGACACTGCCAGGCCCCTCGGCCATCCCAGGAGCCACCACCACCAGCCACACCAGGGAGGAGGCTCTGCCATCGCCACTGGCACCTCCGAGCTCGTTGCCAGATGCCCAGGAAAAGGCAGCGAGGCCTCAGCAGGGAGCTTCAGCGCCGCGTCTGCTGCTGCCTGCCAAAATTAACATCACTGACAAAAGGCATGATCCTGAAATTGCACCACCAAGCAGATGGATTGCTGGAGTATGGGAGGCCTCGTAATGGAAAAGATGAGTAATTCAAGGAGAGAGCGTAGTGCCAGCGATCCAAGCGCTTGGCTGCTGCAGCAGGCTGGGAACCTGGAGTGCTGCCTGGCGCAGGGCTGGGTTCCTCCGGCTCCCCGGCAAAACCTGGAGGAGCTGGCGGGCTCCTGCCGGCCACGGGCACGGTGGGGCACGGTGCCACGGCCAGCTGTGCTGGCTCTGCTGATGGGCACAGCCCGAGCCTGCCCACGCTGCCCCAAGCAGAGCTGTGGCACTGGTGCAGGCTCCCAGGCAGCCCTGGAGCAGTTGTGCTGCGAGGATCGCTCCAGAACCACGGCTGCTCCTGCTGCAGAACGCCAGGAATATGCGGGGTAGCCAGCCAGCTTCTGCCCAGCAGAGGAAAGAGGGGAAGGAGCCTTTGTGTAGCTCCACTTTAAACACGGCAATGAAACGTGTCCCAAAAAGGCTCTCTGAGCCCCCAGTTCTCTGCAAAACCCTCACCCTGGATCCTGTGAGGGCTGGTGCATTCCTTCCCTAAGAAGTGACTCACGGGAGGATCTGAGAAAGTCTGATTTTCTTCTGGCACTGAAGAGCAAGATGGATGAGAAAAGGACCAAGCTCCCTCCTCAAACAACTGCTGCCCTTGCTGTCCAGGAGTGTCCTTGTGCAGCCTGTGGGGTTGTGCCAGGGGCTGGGATCCATTGCCCAGTGCTCATGGGTCACACAGATCCTGCCAGCACAGCTCCTGATTCTACAGTCAGAGCAGAAAAATAGGCACAGCCCTCAAAAACAGCCAGGACCTCACCTCGCTGCCACCCCACAGCTCTCCCTGCCCTGTCATTAGACCTGGGATTATTAATTGTTCTTTTGCTTTTTAAAGTACAACTGTACTGAAATCATCCACTTGTCAGTGCTGTGACTGTGGTGATGCAAATGTGACACAGCAGGCTTGTACTGGGCACTGAAATTTAAATTAATGGGGAAAAATGAGCTTGCTGGGTTTTTGGCAGAAGGTCTGGACTGTTCGTGTTGTCCAGTGCCCTGAGGCCGTGCTGGGTCCCACGGGGACACCAGGACCAGTCTGCACCTCCAGCATGGCTGGGCATGGAGTCACCCTGCAGCAAACACTGCTCAGCCCCTGCAAGTCCCGTCTGACACACTGGGGGAAAGTTTAGGCAGTTCAACATTTCAGCTTCTGGGAAAAAAAAGGCAGGAAAGGAAGGGAGGGAGTGTAAATCACCCACAGTTTAAGGCCCCTTATCTCAGAACGACGCCCTGCAGTCCGTGAGGGCAGATACATCCCCGGGCTGTGAGAGCACTGGGATTAGAGGGGCTTTGCTGTGCCCTGACTGCTCCTGCTCCTCTCCACACCCAGAGATGGGGCTGTGGGGTAGCACCAGGGGTCCAGGCAGAGCTCCTGGTGCCCCAGGGTGCAGGTCCTGCCTGCTGCATGCCCTGGTGGGCCAGCAGGTGCTGAGGTACAGACAAGGCCGTGTGTGGGGCAGCAGACACAGCTGAGGGGCAGCTGAGGGGGGAAATGTGGGAGCTGCAGCCCCCCATGCACTGGACAGAGCACCCCAGGGCTGGGGCAGTGCTGGGTGCTGCAAAATGCAGCGTGGCTGTGGCAGCAGCCGGCTGGCTGTGTGTGCCCCCAGTTTCATGGGTAACACCTCATTTAATGTGAATTATTCACCACAAGGGTTTGGGTTGGTTCCTCTGCCTGGGAGGCTGAAAGGGCACCGGACATTGCTGGGGTCCTGCCTCCCTGGGGGTGCCCTAAGCCCACCCCCCACAGGTGGGGAGAGGAGATGAGGAGCCCCACGAGCAGAGCAGCGTGGATGGGAGAGAGCAGAGTGTGAGCACCAGCCCAGCTCTGGTGCAGAGGAGGGAGGACACAGAGCATGGGGAGGGCACACGGAGAGGACTCGGGGACAACAGCCCAGCGTGACACTGTGCCTGTCCCCTGCTGGGGCAGGGGCTGGCAGAGCTCTCCCACCCACCCTGGGAGGGAAAGGTAAGTGCATGTGAGTACCAGAGAGCAAAACCAAGCCCTATATGTTTAAACTGGCAAGTTCTGTGTTTGTCATCGAGCTGTAAAATGATACCCGAACAGATGAGGACAGGAACTTCTTGGAAGGCTCAAGCACAGACAGCAGGAGTGGGGGAATAGCATTTTGCTTTATTTCTTTACATGCAATCCAAGGTTTTTATTTTTTTTTTTCCTTGCAGTGTTATATTTTTCTATCCAAAAATGGTTATGAGTCTGCCAGCTCTCAGAGGCAGCACTGAGGGCTTGTGCCGTGTCTGACACACCGGGGCCGAGGGCTGGGACACAGCAAAAGGCACAAACAATAAACCCTGGCCTGGAGGGTTAATGAAGAAGCAGAACACGAAGGAAGCACTGTGAGAGTGTGTGAGGCAGTGTCAGAGCTCACATCCCTCACAGACCTGGCCGTTTCCAGCTGATTTGCCCCACGGAGATGCAGAGGCCATCAGAGCCACGCAGCTGATGCTGAGCTGCAGGCTGGGTTTGTAGGAGAACATGTGCTCGAAGCAGCAGCTCCTGTTTGTCACCAGGATGTAGTACCTGTTCCAGTGGGTGGATAATTTTAGGTGAATGAGAAAACGCTGTTTATTCCTTGGGCTCAAGCCATGTGCTGGGTGGGATGATGCTCACAGCAGTGACTTGTCTCAGGTGCTGCGTGGTAGGGGCACAGCCACTTCCCTTGGCACATGTTCCTGGGTTATTGATCAGGCAGAGGTGGTGCCTGGTCTGTCTGGGTGTGGATCCTGCACAGAGCAAGTGCCCAGTTCCCTCTGTGATGCTGTGACTGTCAGGGGACAGAGCACGGAGTGACAGCATGCACATGAGCTACTGATGGGTTTAAGGATTCTCTTTTTTAGCTTAAATTAGGTGAGAATCCTGTACAACACACCTAACAAAAGAAAGGTTTATTTCCCAGCCATTCTCTGAGCTGTGTTTCAGCTCTCAGTTTGTCTTGGGGCATCACAAATGTCTGAGCAACAATTGGGGTGTCCCCAAGGGAGTGTCAGAGAGATGAACGTGGGTGCTGGGCACTGACCCGGTGTGGTCCCTCACACTTTTGTTCATCTCCCCCCAAAAAGGCAGCCCTTAGGGAAGGTTGGGTGGGCTGGGGAGAAGGCAGGGACCACATTTACTGCTCAGTGCATCAGCAAGGATCTGCTCTGCTGGGCAGGGTCCTTCACCCAGGCCAATGGCAGCAGAGCCCTGGCCCTCTGTGAGACACTGTCCTGGTGCTTTATGGCCATCACTGTGCCCCAGGGCAGCACAGACTGTCCCAGAGGGTCACAGCCTGCCCAGCTCAGTGCTGGGAGACCCTCAGGGAAGGCCAGCACAGGTTCTCACCCCTGAGGGCTCTCCTGAGAGCACTCCTCATTTTGTGTGGTGTTTGGGAGGGAAAGGGCTGGGAAACCTGAGTTGCTGGAGTCAGGAGGGCTGTAAGAACACGTGGAGGGAAAGACAACATCAGCCCTGGTGGAACAGCAGTGCTCCAAGAGGAGCCCAGGCTGTGGCTCCCATGCTCACCCATTCCTTCCCAGGCTCAGATCCAAGCACCTACAAGCACAGTCACAGGCCATGAGGGAAAGCTCCGTGCATCCAGGGTCCCAGCATTGTCACAGGGGTGACACTGAGGGCACATCATGGGGACCATGAGGAGTTCACTGTCAGCTGGTGTGTTAGAGAGGGGTGGGAACCTGAGAAGGCCAATTCCTGGAAGCTTTGGGGACCTTGCAGTGGGGTGCTGTTACAAGAAGGCCACAGCAGCCCTGGGACCCTGTTGTGACAGCACAGACACGTCAGTCCCACTGCCTGTCCCAGGTCTCACAGGTGGAGTCTCAGGAGGGACATCCTGAGGTCTGTGCTCCTGTGGGGAAAGCCCTCATCCCCCACCCTGCTGGTCCAGGTGCCCACAAAGCCACGTGCTGGTCCAGGTAAGGGGGTGAGCAGTCAAGGTGGCCTCCAGGTTGCTGTGGCCCTTGGTGCCATTCAGATTCAGGCTGGGCACAGCCAGCCTCCATCCCTGCTCCCTGCACAGCCCAGCGTGGTGCCCAGGGGCTGGGGGAAGAGGAGCACCAGAATTAGGGCAGAGTGCTGGCCATGGGGCAGGGACAGCCAGGGGCTGGCTGCTCAAAAACCCTGACACAGCTGGGCTGGAAGCCAGGGCACAGTGTCCTGCCCTCACCCTGCTCAGCACAATGCACCCCAGGGATCACCAGGGCAGGAACTCTCTGGTGTCCTGGTCATCTGCAGGCCCAGAGAGATTGTTTCAGCCCCAGAGTTTGAAAAGCCTCCAGGGAACTGAACAGGCACAATTAAAAATGTGTCATTGAGAGCCACAGAACACCACAAACAGCTGGGCAGGGGCACAAAAACCCAGCTCAGCGACCCTGTGGTGTTGCACCTCCCTGCTTGGTGCAGTGGATCACCCACGGGTCCCACGTGGGTGTCAGTGCATCCATGGCCCCTCTCCCATGTCAAGGTGAGGGACATCCAAGGATATCACTGAGCTTCAGCACAGAGCTCCATGGGCTAACCAAAAACAGATGTATAAAAATAAACAGAAATACTAGAGATGTGATTACCAAGGAAACGCATTTACATACAGGAAAACGTCCAAAACGACTGTCATTTACTTCCTTTATTTATTTGCATTTATAGAAATGCTCCCACCCAAGGATCTGGGCTCGGTCCTGCCGAAATCACAGGAAATGGAGCCTGCTGGACCCTCACCCCACCACCCACCACCCCTCTCTGATGGGGCTGGGGGTGTGCCATGCTGGGAACTGCTTCCCTGCATTTCCCATCTCCAGGCACAGAGATTCCCATTGGCTTTCCTGGGATCCCCCCAGGGAAGGATTTCCTGGGCTCACCACGGGGCAGCTCCCCCTGCACCCAGCTCTGGGCAGCCACAGGGGGAATCAGGCACTGAGAGCTGAGGGGAGGGAGCAAAGGGATGGTATTGGGGCAGGGATATGGGGATTTCTCAGTCCAGTTGCCTACAGAGAACATGAAGGGGGGAGATACAGGCTGAGGCAAATCAAAAGAGAAGCATTTTAACTTGCAAGAAATGGAAATGAGGGGAGTGAATTTGGGTCATGCCAAGGCATTCATTCTACAGGAAATGAAATGTTTTACAAGCCTTTCCTTTTCTCTCTTTATTTTCCCTTTTTTCCCCCCTCTTTTGGGGAATTTACAACAATTTTTTTTTGAAAAATTTTATTTATAAAATACACAAAGAAAATATTTGAGCTGTCCTTTTCCCCTGCAGCTGTACACAGCCCTCACACCCAGCTCCAGCCCAACCAAAATGGCATGGGGGGTTCATTTACCAGCCACCAGCACCACAACAACTGCACTCGTTGCCTGGAATTCTCTCAGATGAGGATCTTGCCTGCAAACCTTTCCTGCTGCCCACAAGAGGCTGGCACTGAGCAGTGGCATGAGGGTCTGGCATCAGGACAAGACCCACTGTGGGGACGAGCCAGCTCCCTGCCAGGGCTGTGGAGATGCTGGGGTGCAGCAAGCTGGGCAACCCCAGGCTCCTGGAGAGCTGGGAGTGGCTGCAAAGGAGCCTGGGTTGGAGAGAAAGCTCGTGTGGGTTTGGGGGGATGCCTTAGCTCACAGTGCAGCTTTGCCTGACAGGACCCCAGGCTGGAGGGGGCCCTAAAGCTCACCCAGCTCTCTCAGCCTGGAGGTGCTCCAGCCCTCAGAGCGTTTCCATGTGGATGTGGGGACATGAACAGCTCCACCAGCTCTGGAGCTGCTCTCAGGGGTGAAGGAGGGGGCAGCTCTGGCAGGCCAAGGAGCCCGTGAGCTGCAGAGCATCCTCGGTCCCCACGCAGGAAGGGACACAGGGCCACGCTGCCATTGCTGGAGGGGACACTGGCACGGTGAACCTTTAGCTCCTGAGCTCCATCAGCTCTCCCATGGGAGGGTGGGGATCGCACAGGACTGAGGGATGGAGCCGTGCCCCCCAGCAGCTGCAGAGCTGAGCCAGCAGCACCCACTGTGTCACCCACACCCGGCAGAGCAGCTGCAGGGCGGGTGACACAGTTTGCTGCTCTGCTCTGGCGCTGCCTCTGCCGGGTAATTAGAGTTGACAGGGTGTGTGCAGAGTTACTGGGTAATTGCCCACACACCTAAGGTGTGGTGGAAGTCGGGAGGTGAACCAAAACCTTCCACCTGACCTACATGCAGAGGTGCTGCCCAGCAGCAGCGGGACGAGGAGGTGGAGAGGAGGAAGCAAATGATGAAAGGCTTCTGCAGGCACAGCACAAACCTGGCCATCCCCCGGGTGCTCTGAGAAGGGACTGAAGTAACCCCAGGTTGGGCTGGAAGGGAAGGCAAGGCGTGGAGCCTGGTGAGAGCATCCCTGTCCAGCCGGGTGCGGGGGCTGCTCCCGCCCCGCAGCAGCGCCGGGGAGGGCTGGGTTAGCAGGAGCCTCACATGTAGGACAGGTAACGCTCTGCTGGCTGCCCGTGGCTGTGCCCACATGTTCAGCTGATCAGGTTAAGTGGCTCATTTGCCTGGGAGCAGGCAGCCAAGCACTAATGGCTTTGGACATGCAGCCTGTGCGCTGCTCTGCTCTCCAGCCCTGCTGGGGCTGCCACAGGTGCTGCCGAGCTGGCCCAGCTCAGGGCAGAGGGGCTGGGGCACAGCTCCTGGGAAATGTGCCAGGAAATGTGCCAGGAAACGTGCCAGCCTCTGCAGCCACGGCCCCAACAGAGTGGTGCAGTCCTGGAGGTGCAGCAGGACTGGCCTTGTCACACAGCCTGAGGGAACGGGGGCTGCTGAGCCAGAGAACCACGGAATCATGGCCTCGTTAAAGTTGGGAAAAACCCCTAAGATTGTGGAATCTAACTGATCACCCAGCACCACCATATTCACCACTAACCCGTGTCCCCAAGTGCCACAGCCACATGGCTCTTGAATATTTCCAGGGATGATGATTCCATCACTTGCCTGGGCAGCCCGTTCCAATACCTGTTCCAATTCCACCTTTTCAGTGAAGAAATTTTTCTTGATATCTAATCTAAACCTCCCCTGGTGCAACTTGAGGCCATTTCCTCTCATCCTTTACAGTTCACAACCTTGGCAAGCAACTGGAGAGCAGAGGTGAGGGCCAGGTTAGCTCTTTCCTTCATCCCCTCATCTCCTAGAGCTCACCTCTAATACTACAGAGAGTCTGGGGGCTACAGCAGGGCAGAGGGACCAGGAGGAAGGTAGCAGAGCCCAATTTTCTGTCACATCTTAACCCTATACTTACAAATAACTCTCAGCAGCCAAGCACCAGCACTGAGCAGGCAGTGGCCACTTCCAGTCCTGGCAATCTCACTGTGCAGCAGGATTAAATATTCCTGGTGCCACCCAGCAGCCCTGGCCTGAGTTTCTCACCCACAGAAACCAGAGATCTCCAGCATCTAGGACTGTCTTTCATCAGCCCATCCTGCTTGTGTCCCACCTTTCCTCCCCTCCTAGCCTTGCCCTTTCCTGCCAGCTGTGCCTGGCTCGGGGCCTGTCCATGGTGGGGACCTGCAGCCCTCCCCTCCCGCAGGGATGTGGCTCCAGGCAGCACTGGCCACGGCTCTGTACTCACTCCCTGAGCTCCCCTGGCCAGGCACCACCATTATCTGCTCTGCCTTGGCTCTCAAAGCCTGCAGGCCAACACCCAGACCTTGGGGAGAGACCCACTCGTGTCCAGCCCGTTTCACAGAAACCCAACCAGGTCACAGCCATCCAGGCTCAGGTTGTCAGCAGCAGCAAATTCTCCTGCCCAGCTCTCCAGCCAGACAAACTCTGAAGCCACCTCCCCTGTCTCTGTCTGGAAGAACAATCTGACTGCAATCAAGAATATCTGTAACACTTGTTCTCCCATCTACGCTCTGGAAGATAAGTTCTCCCATATCCACAGTTCCCAGGATTACTCATTCCTCCTGGATGAGGCCTTCTCATTCTTCCATTTAATTGCTCATGTTCCTGGCATCAGTACAGAAATACTTGAACTGTTTCTGCCTGGTCTTATCTGCGCTCTCAGCCCAGGAGGTGCCGTCCCTTGCTGGCTGGAAGGGCTGCCTGACGTCGATTTTTGGCCAGGCAGGAGCTCTCCCATTCCTTGCTGCTCTCTGCTCTTCCTTTCTTGGTTGCCCTGCTCCTGCTGACATGGTCACCCTGCAGATGGATGTGGATTCCAGGCAGGGAGCAGCCAAGGCCAAGAAAGGAAACGCTCGGAGACAGCCCTGGGACCCATCCACAGGGAACATCACTGCTTATCTGCCTTCCTCCTGATAACCTCCTTTTCATATTACCCACTGCAGACTCACCCTTCACAAGTTCTTTATCCACTTTAATTCTGTGATCCCATCTTCTCGGGGTTAGCTAATAATTTCCCATGGGTGCTTTATCCAATGGTTGCTTAAATCCAGGCAGACACAAGGCCATGCAGAAAACCCATGGAATGCTCAGTCCCTGACAAGCTGCCTTTGGAGAACCCATGCTGCATTTTATTTTTCCATACATCTCGTTGACTTTAGCTGTTGTCCGATACAATATAAGCTAAAAAAACTTACGTACAACTCAGGCCAGCCTATTTACCCTGCACATACAGGGCAGTGGTGCTATGCCTTGGACTGACTTCTTGCTCCAGTTCTGCTCCTTCACAAGCTCCTTCCACCCTCATGGCTGTCCTAGTTCTGTAAGTCCAGAGGAGGCAGCTACACTGACCCCAGGGCTGGAGCCCCTCTGGAGCCAGGCTGGGAGAGCTGGGGGAGCTCCCTGGAGAGGAGAAGGCTGCAGGGAGAGCTGAGAGCCCCTGGCAGGGCCTGGAGGGGCTCCAGGAGAGCTGGAGAGGGGCTGGGGCCAAGGGCTGGAGGCACAGGAGGCAGGGAATGGCTGCCAGTGGCAGAGGGCAGGGCTGGCTGGGCTCTGGGGCAGCAATTGTTCCCTGGCAGGGTGGGCAGGGGCTGGGCTGGAATTGCCAGAGCAGCTGGGGCTGCCCCTGGATCCCTGGCAGTGCCCCAGGCCAGGCTGGAGCTCCTGGCACAGGGGAGGGGTCCCTGCCATGGCAGGGGGTAGAATGAGGTGAGATTTGCGGTCCCTTCTAACCAAAACCATTCCAGCATTCTGTGATGCATGAACCAACTCTTCCAGGCCTCTGAGCAGAGGTGAACTGGTTCCTCACAATCTCAGTGCATTGAACTCTTGGAGCTTTCTGCTCACCCAGCCAGGGTCACTTCTATTTCCACACCTCACCCCCCTATTCCCTGAGTGCCTCCTCACCAATGGCAGCACCGAGGGCTTGGGCAGTGCTCTCCTTCCTCCTGTACTCCCCAGACTCCTCTTGTCATAAAGACACTTGCCAGTTGTGCCACCTTCAGCCCAGGAGACTCGTTCCCAAAGTTCACAAGGGCAATTACACATTTAAGAACAGCCCTGTGTATACTAACCCCTTCCAGTCACTTCCTACACTCAGATCATCTCCCCACCTCCACAGTGCTCACTCCTTGCCCTTCACCAAAAATGACAGAATTCCTCTGAAGGCCACCCAAGTCCCTCTTCTCTCTGCTCATATTGCCCACCCCAGCCTAGACACACTTGGGGTGGGACAGCAGGAACCTGTCTCTGTCCCTCTTCACCTGCCCTGTCCTCTCAGCCTGCTCTGCCTGTCCCCTTTTACCTCCACCTCTGGTTCCTGGCTAACACTTCTCTCTCTTTCTTCCTTTAGGCCCAGCTGTTTCTCTTTTACAGCTGACCCTCTGTTTCACCTCCCTGAGCTTTGGGACACTAAACCGCAGTCTCTGCTCAATTTTCTGTCCTACCTTCCTCCTCCTTTGCCCCTGGGTTTCTATGGAGATTTCTGAGGGTGTCAGTCCTTGTTCAGCTCTTTTTACAGAGCAGTTCTTCGGCTTCTTTATGGTTCCTCCTTTCTCCTTTCCAATGTTGCTCTGTATTTACCATTTCACTCCACCACACTGTCCAGCTGCTTCTCTACTTTTGAGTCTCTTCTGGTGCTCTCTGACACAGCCCCACTTCACCTGCAGCACGGGAGGATGAGGTGGAGCAGCTCTGGGATCAGAGTAGGGAATGCTTTCCTAGTTGCTCTCAGCCTCATCTTTGTTTTCCCTCTCCTGTGTGGCTGTGAGTGAGAGGGGAATGAGCGTGGCAAAGGCTGCACCACTCTGACCCCTCACCACGAGCATCCCACTCACAGAAAAAGGAACTGCAGGACGTGTTCAGCCACACAACAGCTGGGGTGCTGGAGTTTGAGATATCCATTCCATTAAAAAGCTCAGAGATAAAATCCTCCTCCAGCGGCATTGTTATTTCCAGGAACACCTTCAAGATTCTTTGATTCTCCTTTTCTTATGTCCTTGTTATACAACAGCAGCAAGAGCAGCTCTGCTCACAAGCACCATTAGCTACTTAACACACCACTCAGAAGGAATAAAACCTGGGTTTGTGGCTGTTCTTCAGGCCCAGCCCATGGAGCTGTTCAGGGATGCACCAAAATCGCAGTGATATTCCAGCCCTGTAACCAAAAGGCTTTGGGGTGACCCAGTGGTGACCTTCTAGCACCTGAAGAGGTCCATAAGAAGGGAAGAGAGTTTTTGTGAGGGTGTGTAACTGACAGGGCACAGGGAATGGATCCCACTGCTGGAGGGCAGGGTCAGGTGGGATATTGGGAAGGAATTCTTCCCTGTGAGGGTGGGCAGGCCCTGGCACAGGGTGCCCAGAGAAGCTGTGGCTGCCCTGGATCCCTGGAGTGTCCCAGGTCAGGCTGGACAGGGCTGGGAGCACCTGGGACAGTGGGAGGGGTCCCTGCATGGCAGGAGTGGCACTGGATGGTGTTTAAGGTCTCTTCCAACCTAAACCATTCTGGGATTCTCTGATTCTATCTCCACAGAAGCCACCATCATGAGATGGTTTTGTCAGTCAGGACAATCACACTGGCTTGTGGATTTCATCTGATTTCATTTATCTCTGGAGCAAAACAGGACAGGTGAAGTGCAGGCTCCAAGCTCCTTACAGACAGGGTTCAGCAGAGCTGCCCTCCCGAGCCTCCCAGCCACACAAGAGTCATTTATTCTGGGAGATAACCACAAGGCACCCCGTCCACAAGCCAGATTCCATCAGATGCAGGATTTGTTCACCTATTGGCAAAGCAGTATCTCAAACTCAGCACCAGCCAGACGCAGACATCAACCCCAAAAAGTGCAGCACCAACCTTTCAGTGTGTCCCAGCAGCCTCCCACGTTGACATTTTCCTGCCTCTTGCCTCCTGGCCCCTGGGCTGCTTCGTAAAGAAGTTGCACAGTGAAACCAGCCAAAGTTGAGAATTTCCAAGAGATGTGAAAATAGCAGAATGCAAATTTTGTGGAGGCTTGAAATTTCAAGTGATTTACCGGTGTCAAACCCGTAAAATCAATTTGGCAGGTGTTCACCGGTTAAAATTAGTTTTAACTGAAAGCTGGAGGCATTATTGTGGGAGTCTTTGAGCATTGTTGTGGATGCACAAGGCACAGGCAGGGCTGCACACAGCGCATGTGTTGTGGGGTGTAATCCTCCTGGAGGATTGTAATGCTGCTCATGCAGCTCAGGGAGCTCAGGGGGCCGAGCCTGTGGGGCTGGCACCACAAACCAGCACTGCCACAGCTTCCCCTCGGGCTCTGGGGTGGTTTGTGTGCTGGGCTCAGAGGCAGACCCCACCCCGGTGCCTCGGGTGGGCTCCCAGGATCCAGAACAGCCGAATTCCAGGGACAGTGAGGGGAAGAGACACCTGGTGAGCTCCTAGAATCACTGAACTACAGAATTCCTCAGGCTGGAAAAGATCTTCAAGATTCTCCTGTCCAACCATCCAAGCACCAGCACTGTGATGATCACAAGCAGGGACTCCCACACCACTCATCCTCCCAGGACATCCAGAGAAACCCAGCAGAACCCGGGGTACAGCCCCGGGGCATTCCAGCCTCCCAGTCTGTCCCACCAGTGCTGTGATGGGATGCCAGGCTGCCCCCACACCCCACTGCCCTTTGGGACCCCAGTGCCCCGAGGCCTGTGCAGGATCCTGCTGCAGCAGCACAGGCACCAGTGCCACCAGTTCCCTCTGCCCTTCCCAGCCCTCACACCAAGCTGGCAGTCCTGGGGGTGACATCACCCCAAAGTCAGGGATTTTGGGAGCCCATGCTGGCAGCCAGGGTGGCCTCCCTCTGCCACGGTGCTGGGTTGAGGTGAGAGCCCTGGGTGCAGAGGAAGAGCCCTCAGAATGCAGGTCCTTCAGCACTCCGTGGAAGCAAAATACTGTGAACTCCATTGTCCCCATCAAATCCTCCTGCAACATCCATGTCTGACCTCCTCACTGAACTCTCAGCTTGTGGCTGGAAAGAAAATCCTTCCCACCTCTCCTGCTGTTTCTGTGGAGCAGGGCTGGAGCCATGGGATGCCCTGGCAGTGGCTCTGTCCCCAGGTTGGTCACCACATCCCAAATAGACCAACACCTGGGAAGCCTTTTGGGGGTTTCACTCGAGCAGAGCACTCTGGGGCTCCTCTCCAGCCTGAGACATCACCCAGCTCCCCAGACAGGACCATTCCCAAAAGCTTTCAGGGATCAGAAGCTGCTGCAGGACCCCAGTCCCAAGGGAGAGGGGTCTGTGCCCAGGCCCAGGGCTCTGGGCTGGCTCTTCCACAAGCAGCAGCAGGGCTGGCCCAGCACCACTCCTGTCCTCACTGCGGGGTCAGCAACGAGTCCAGAGGGCAGGGCAGGGAGCCCTTCATCTCCCCTTTGGAAATTAAACAAGAAGCAGAAAGGGTTTGGTTTTCATTAATATTTTTCTTCAAAAGTTTTCTGGCTTCCCTTCCCCATCTTCTGCCAATATTTCTTCGAGGGGGCGGGCAGTGAGGAGCAGGGAACGTCTGGCAGCTTTTTGTTTTCAATTTGCACAAACCCATTCTTGTGTGTGTGTTTTTTCTCTTTCTGGAAATTCTCTGCAGACAGGCACTTCCTGCAGAAATCATAATTTGCAAGGGAAAAATATCTAACAAACATGTTTTTTCCCTTTTGGTTTGCCCTGGGTCTGCAAAACCCTGGGCTGGGCTTTGTGCTGCTGACCCTGTCAGGCACCAGTAACACCCAGCACTGTGCTCCCACACGAGCCCTGCCTGGCCCAGCCCCTCTGCCAGCCCAGCACAGCATCTCCCTGGGCTGCCCCATCGCTCCCATGGATTTGTCAAAGTCCTGGGAGGCAGCTCCAAGTGACTTTGGGGTTCTGCCAAGAGAGAGGTCACGCTGGTTGAGCTCCACCAGTGTGTCCTGCCCTGGTGGGGCAGTGACGGCCTGCCTTGGCAGAAGGCCACTCCAGATGTTTCACCAGCTGCGCACATCTGGTTTTCTCCTCTTTTTCTGAGCTTTGAAGGACGGGCAGGCAGTGATGGCCACAGCTGGGCAGGGGCACATGGGAGGAGAGGGGGCACCTGCAGCTCTCAGACCCTGTGTGGGTTTTGCCCTCTGCCCAGCTGGGTCCCCTCTGATCCCCGAGCACCACCAGTCACACACTGGCCCATCCCGACCTGGGCTTCCCTAGAAAAGCTTCTCTGGTCCTGAAGTCTGGGCAGGCACAGGGGTAGCCAGGAGTGTGAGGTTAAATAATTCATTCCACATAAATCTTTCCTAGAAACAATTTTTTTTTTCTTCCCAGGGAGACACATTACCACCTCACACACACAAACCTGACCAGGAATTATAAGAGTGCGTTTCTGCCGCGGCGAATGGGGCAGGGAGAAAGGAGAGGAGGGAAGGAATAAAATATAGATTCTTGAACTCAGACCTGGGAAGCGGCAAAGCATCAATCTTGTTAAAGGACTAGTGTGGACTCTCCAGCCAGCCCACTTCATCCTGACTCCTGACAGGCCCCGATGATTTGTGCCTGCTCAGCAGAGGAGAAGTCCCATAACTCACCCACCGAGACGGCGTGGGATGGAGGCAGGAATGACTCACCACACCCCGCATCCTGCCGTGGCACCGGAGCACCTCTCGTGCCCACCGCCCCCACGGAGCCCATCCCCATCCCACACCCCACGGAAGCCTTGGAGCGTGGCAGATTTGCTCAGAAATGTGCGGGACTCGTGGTGTTTTTAGCTATTGCACAATCTGGGTTATAAGAGGATGGGGGGGGGGTGGGGGGGGGGGGTGAAATTCCGGGGTTGTCCCAATTTGCTGTGCTGCTTGCCTGGAAAACAGGCGCAGCAGCTGTGCCCTGTCCTGCCAGCCAGAAGGATTGGCTCTTTCCACCCAAGCCTGGCTGAAGCGGAGGAATCCTGCCGCTGCTGCTGCCGGTGGCAGGTCGAGCCCGCGGGGCTCTGCGGGGATGTGCTGAGCATGGAGATCATCTCCGAGATGGACGGCACCTCTGCTCCAAGCCCTGCCCGCAGGCGCCGGAACTGAATGGTTGATTAGAGCAGAATCCCGAGCAAGGAGAGGAAATTCTCCCTGGAGCCCTGCCAGGCCAAGCCCACATCCAAAAATACATCCTGCCGTCCTGCTCCGAGCCCAAAGGTTTTTGGAAGGGAGAGCGCAGCTGCTTCGCAGGCAAAAAATAACAGCAGCCCTGAGAGCCCCCCGTCCTCGTGAGCAGGGCTGGAGTCACTTTCAAATCACAGCACTTATTCCAAAAGAGAGATGGGGAGAAGAGGAAAAAAAAAAAAAAAAAAGACACACATGCACCACCACGGATCTGGCAGGCAAACACAGCTCCAGGGCTTCTGTTTGCCCATCACAGGAAGATTTACTAGGGGAAAAAAAATATAGGCTGATTAATTATGCAGCCGGTTTGGTCCATTATATCATAAAACCCAGCTGTGTAGGACAACCTTGGAGATGCTCCTCTCCAGCATTATCTCAGCCTGGAACCAGGCGCCTGGAGCCAGGAGAAGCTGTCTCGGCACCGAGCGCTCGCCGCCGCGCCGAGCGATAGCGTCTTCCCAAACCCACCTTTTCCATTGGAGATTAGGAGTGCAGTGAACTTTGATATGGTACCAGTGCTAATTTCAATCGGCAGGCCCCTCGCTGGTGTCACCGGAGGCCTTGGGTTCATTCAGAGAGCTGCGGCAGAGCGAGGGGAGGAGGGAAAACAGCCAAAGACTCCCCTTGAATATTAATGAAGCATCAAAGCTTTTAGCTGCATGGCCGTGTCTGAGCGCGACTGCTCTCCAGGGCTCTGCTATGTTTGGCACAATAAAGCCTTGGTAATTATTTCCAATAACTAATTTAGATTATCATTAGCCCCACATTGGAGGCACAGAGAATGCTGCCCTTTCAAACACTTGAACCACTGAGCCTCAAAAATAAAACGTTCGCTCTCTGCAAAGAGATCTTTGCCAGCTCTAATAAATTAGAATATATTTGTGTGCGTTAGCGCCTGTGGTGGCTCCGGATAATGAGAGCAGGTTGTGTCTGGGAATGGAGGAGAAGGCGGCACCTCCCCTGCCCCCCGCCTCCTCCCGCTCCGCCAGCGCACATTCCTTCGGGCCCCAATTTGTCCCCATTATCCTCCCGGACCCCCCAACCCCAAATCACCCTGGCCCGGCAGCTGACCCTGTCACAGCCGGTAATAACCCATAAATCATCCCACACCTTCAAAGAACATTTCTGCGTGGTGTTAACAGGCTCCTGTGCCCCAGCCCTGGCTGCCAGCCCCGCGCCCAGCTGGGCTCCGCATCCCGGCGGGGATGCTCTGCCCCAGCCCTGCTGCCTCTGCAGCCGCGGGGGCTCCGGCAGCTCCGGCCTCGCCTCTGCAGCGCCCAGTGAGGCTCCCCAGCTCCACAGCGGTCTGAGCTGGCAGCGTGGGCAGCCCTGGGCACAGCAGCAGGGTTCTGCACTGGGACTGCAGCGCCGGGACCCCAGCACCGGGACCGCAGCACCTGAGGCTCCTCCAGCCCGCAGAGCAGCCCACACTGCACTGCCTGCATTGCCTGCATTCCTGCACTGCCTGCATTCCTGCACTCCCGCATTCCTGCATTGCCTCCACTGCCTGCATTGCCTGCACTGCCTGCACTGCCTGCATGCCTGCACTGCCTGCATTGCCTGCACTGCCTGCATGCCTGCATGCCAGCACTGCCTGCATTGCCTGCACTCCTGCATTACCGTTGCATTCCTGCACTGCTGCTGCATTTGGCCTGCACTTCCTGCATTACCTGCACTGCCTGCACTCCTGCACTATTGCACTGCCTGCGCTCCTCCACTGCCTGCATTCCTGCACTGCTGCACTTCCTACACTGCCCTCCTGCACTCCTGCATTGCCTGCATTGCCTGCATTCCTGTACTCCTGCCCTCCTGTACTCCTGCCCTCCTGCACTGCCTGCAGCCCCCTACTGCAGCGCCCTGGAGCAGTCCCAGCCATCAGGGGTGTCCCGGGAGTGTGGAACACACAGAACCCTCCAGTGACCTCCAAGGGCCCCCAGACAAGGCAAAGCTCCCAGCGCCCACCTGAGCCCAGCCCTGCCTCCCTGTAACTCCTGGCTCTGCCACCACAGGGGCCTGGGGACCTTGGGTGGATCTCTGCAGCTTTCACAGCCTCCGTTTCATCAACCATGTCATTAGGCTAATGATAATTAATGCCTGCAAAGGGCTTTATGCTCTTCAGCTGGAAGGTGATAGTGAAGGGTAAATTATTGTTATTACCATAAAGACAGGGTACCTGCCACTTACCGGGGTGGGACCTGCTTTCTGACTTGCCTCAGCTCTTCTTGGACTGAGACCAGGGTCAGGTGTGGGCTTTGCTTCCTCTGTCATTTCTAGCTGAACCTGTGTTTGAGCCAGGCAGGAGTTGAGAGTGAGGATTTTTCATGCAAAGTCTCAAAAATAAGGGTTCAGTTCATTCCATGGAAGCATGCACGCTGGGCACTGCTGGGGTGGGATGGGAGAGGTTCCTCCACTGTCTCCATGCCTGATGGGCCGAGGACAGGCCTGATGTTCAGCAGGTTGATGTGCCAGCTTCTGAACCTGGGCCACAAGAGCCCCTGGCAGTGCTCTGGACTGGAGGCAGAGTGGCTGGAAAGGTGCTCGTGGGAAAAGACCTGTGGGTGCTGGTTGGCAGTGGGTGAACACGAGGCCAGGAGTGCCCAGGTGGCCAACAAGGCCAGTGGCACCTGGCCTGTGCCGGCCACGGTGTGACAGCAGGAGCAGGGCAGTGACCATATCCCTGTGCTGGCACTGCTGGGGCCTCTCCAACACTGGGGTCAGCTTTGGGTCCCTCAGGACAAGAAAGACATTGAGGGGCTGGAGCACATCCAGAGAGGGGAATGGAGCTGGGGAAGGGTCTGGAGCCCCAGCAGGGCTGAGGGAGCTGGGCAGGGTCTGGAGCGGGGCTCAGGGAGCCGGGCAGGGGCTCAGCCTGGAGCACAGGAGGCTCAGGGGCCCTTCTGGCTCTGCACAGCTCCTGCCAGGAGGGGACAGCTGGGGGGGTCGGGCTCTGGGAACAGGGACAGGGACAGGAGCAGAGGGAACGGCCTCAGGCTGGGCAGGGCAGGCTCAGGCAGGATATTTGGAAAAATTCTTCACTGAAAGGATGATCAGGCTTGGAGCAGGATGCCCATGGATGGGGTGGAATCACCTGGAAGTGTTCAAAAGCCATATGGATGGCTTACTGGTGGCCTGGGCAGTGCTGGGGGAATGGCTGGACTCAAAGATTGAAGAGATTTTTCTAACCTTAACCACTCTGTGATTCCATGATTCTACCCACGTTCTCCAGGGGGATGGTGACCTCCACTTACTGGCTGTGCCATCCAACCCTTTGGTGGTGAAACCAGCTGAGCTGCAGCCCTTTTCCAGTGCATGTGGATGTGCAGGGTCCTGTGTGCACCAGGAACGTGTGTGTGATGGGCACTCCCTGTGCACTCCAGCAGGATGCAGCGGGCAGGGTGTGCAGGCATCCCACACTGCTGCAGCCACCGTGACCCAGCACAGCCCCTGCCCCTGTGCTGTGGCCCCACAGTGTCCCCAGTGCCACACAGGCAGCAGATGCTGATGGGATCTGAGCAAACCCTGTGGCCCCAGGGGAGCAGCCACATCCCACAGTGCAATTCCCCTTGTCCCAAACCTTCCAGCCACCACTCATCCCCACCTAGCTCCATCGTGGCCGTGCATCCCAGCACCCTCCCATTGCTCTCACACCACCTCTTCCCTCTGTTTTATTAAACTTGTTTGTGGCTCACATTTGGTTGGACGGTTGATTGACTTCATTGTTTACTTTTTTAAGCTCCTATTCCCTGTGGATGGTTTCAGTTTTCATTAAAAGTCTTTCATCAGAAGGAGCCAAAATTGTCGAAGGCTGTTCCTGGGTTTTGATTAAAAGCTGAAATCTGCAGTGGAGAAAAAAAAATAAAAAGAAAACATATTTCCCTCCATCCTTTCCCATCCTTCCTCGCCATTTTTATTGAAATCTTCCACACACAAAAATCCTTTGCTGATCTGAGCAGTTGCCTCACATGGGATGGAGCAGGGTCTCATTTACTCCAAGCCACAGAGAGCAGGAGCATCACTGAGCCATGCTGAAGGTTCACAGCAGGTTCAGAGCAGGGACATGGTGCTTGCTTGCCGTTGTGCCCAAGCTGGGATATTAAAATCACAGCATTGTCCAAGATCTGAGTGCTCTCTGTGATTCACAGGGGGACCAGGAGCACTTCCCACAGCTCCAGGGGACCTCCCTGCCCCCCCTGCCAGGGTTCACATTGTGTTCACGCCATCGACATCGTTATCTATGAAATGCAACCACCTCTTCTCCTTCCCTCTCCTGCCCCAGTTCCTCTCTCTCAATCCCAAAGTGGATTCCTTCAGCCCCTGTTCTGTTCCTGGAGGAAATGAGTTATCTTTCCTATCTTTCCATATGTGCAGAATCGCAGCTCCTACCCCCCGGCTCGTCACCGCATATTAATGGGGAGGAGGCTGAGATTGAAATGTATCAAAATGCAAGAACTCATCTTTGCTTTTGCATCCTCCAAAGCCTTATTTTGCTTTTTGGGCCAAACATACTGTGCATTTTCTGTAACAATGAACTTATCACACTTATTACGATAAACTGAGAAGGCACTTCCCACAGTAGACAAAAATCCTTCAGATTGACTTCAGCTCTCAATTATTTTTGGATACACATACATTTTTCCATGGGTTTTCCAACAAGGGGAATATCGTGACTGCAGCCAGCCCTCGTGTGAGCACAGCTGATCTCCAGGCAGTGGGATCTCCTGCTGCTCTTCCATAAACTGGGAGGGAGCAGCTGGAGCTGTGCCCTTGCTCCCTGGGCAGTGCCAGAGCATTACTTTCCCTGCCTTGGACTCATCTGGACATACTGGAAAATACATATTTGCCACTCCAGAGTCAGTCCATCCCAACACTGTGAGCACCCAAGGCTCAGGGACTTTTGGGCAGTCCCGCCCAACCTGTGCCACCACCCCCTGAGAGCAGTGCAGAAGTCACCCCCCTCTTGAGCACTCGGGTTCCTGACAGCAGGAGGCAGAGAGAGCCTCTGGAAGATGAAACCAGGCGTGTATCCCTGTGGCTTTGCTCTCTTGCTGAGCAATGTGAGACAAGAAATCCCCTTCACCCACTGCCCCACCACGGCCAAGCCACCACGGCAAAACCCCGAGCTAAGCAAACATCTGGCAACTACAGCTGGAGGTTTTCCCTGTGTGACAATCCAGGGGGACAGCAAACACTCCCCCTTCTGACCCCCTCCCCTTACCTTTGCAGACACCTGGTTACACATTCCTCCTGACACAGAGATCATCCACCACCTGCAGCCACCACATTTCCCCAGCAGGGTCCAACCACCCATCTCCAGGGACAGAAATAAGCTTACAAACACACCAGACAGGGAAGAGAAGTGTTTTCCTCTTCACACAGATTGGCCAAACCTGGGAGGATGCTGCGTGGGGATAAATCCTGAGGACGCAGCAGCCCACTGCCAGCTGGCCAGCCTGTCCCTTGAAGCACGTTTGGTGACACAGGGAAATATCCACTGTGTCAAACTCTGTGGAGCTAATTCCTGGGAAATGAGAGTGCTGTGCCACCAGGAGCCCAGGGGAACAGAACTCACCCCATAAGTGCCCTGGACAGCCCCTGGCCCCTACTGAGGGCAGGATCTGGGGCAGTGGGGAGCTGTGTTCTAGCACATCACCTCCATCCTTCACCTTCAGAAATGAGGCGTGCAGAAAATGAGAGCAGAAATGCCTCCGCTGACAGGTTGGAATTAAGAGATTCCATTTTTTTATAAACAGTCTTTGGATTTCCTGAAAGTTACGGCACCGGGCATCATTTGTATGCAGGATGTGTTGCAGCTCAAAGGTACCAGAACTAATGCTGTCCTGTTAATGAACTGAGTGAGTAATAGCCATGGGTATAGAAAGCTTATGTCTGAAACTAATCCTAGTTAATGAATCTATTGTTACAGGTATTAAATGGTGACAGGGGGTTTCATCCATCAGCCCTCCATTAATCACAGCGTCCCCGCCTATGCTTATTATTTAGAAGCCAGCAAAGGGATCTTAATGATATTAGTAATAGAGCGGTTGTGGTACGTGACCTGGGACGAGCCGGGGATTGGAGGTGATAAGTGTCTGATCGCATAAGGCATTTTAGAGGTGATCCAAGCAGCTTTGCTCCCCATGGCATGTTATCTTGTCTCTGCCAGCCTGCTCTGCTCAGCCAGCGCTGCTCGGAGAGCACCGAGCCGTGCTGGCCACGCCGGAGCCTCCCCTCGCCTGCTGCTGCCTGCAGGAGCTGCCTCTGCACGGGGGCTCCAGAATCCCCTCCCTGCAGGCAGCGCCAGCTGCCCCAGCGTGCAGGGCACGGCCCGGGGGTGCTCTCCTGGGCACAGGAGGGATCTGTGTGCACAAGTAGCCAGGTGCAAGCCCACGTGCACGAGCACAAATACCCACCCACCCACACAGCCTCAGAGCAAATGACTCAAAGGTTTCTCTGGAAAGACGTGAGGAGCATCTGATATTCTACGCTAATTCTCCATCTGGACGTTCTCGGCGCGTGCGTTGGGATGGGATTCATCTCTTCGTGGTCCCCTAAAATCAGAGAGATTTCAGCCCAGTGGAGGGGCACCACTGAGATGATAATAGGGCACTGGAACTTTTGGACACCTTTTACCCTCCACGAGGGTGGCTCCCACCACATGCACCACTCTGGGGATGGAGCTTTGGCACAGCTTTGGCACAGCTTGACTCTGAGCAGGAGAGGCTGCAGAGAGCATGAGGGTTCTTAAGGGGGGCAAGGGTGAGTAGGTTTGGAGGAGATCTTGCTGAGGGTTCAGCAGTTCCCTTCATTCTTCTCCTGAAGGCTGCTGTGCCCTGAAGATTTTTGAAGAGGTGAGGGACACCCAGTGCATCCACGCTCACTGGCCCCCGTGGCAGCAGCAGGGCCAGCAGCTCATCCTGGTGGGCAGGGCTGCTGTGTGAGTCAGGGCCTTCCCTCAGGATGCAAGTGCAAAATCCCAGATATAAAAACCTACGGCATATGAACAACCCCGAGGTCCCTGCACAGCTTTCGTGTTCAGCCCCCTCTGCAGTTCATGGTCTGCTGAGTTTCCAGCTGACAGAGCAAGCTCCCCAGTTGGTGCCACAACTGCGAGGATCCTGGTGATGTGCCTGAGCTGATGGGAACAGAGGGGGCCACACACAGCACGGGAGGGCAGCGCCCCTGAGCCCAGTGCCCAGGTACCCAGGGCCCCCACAGAGCTCAGCTCGTGGGGAGCTTCTCCCTCAGGGCAGGGCTGCCAGGGACAAGATGTGCTGGTTTAATGACCAAATGTAGTGCAGAGTCACTGAGGCAAACACTGACTCCTCGTCAAGTCCTGCTGTTCTCCAAAAATCTCCTCCCTAGGTAAGGGAGGCCAGTGGCACCTGGCCTGCACCAGCCACGGTGTGACAGCAGGAGCAGGGCTGTGACTGTGCCCTGTGCTGGCACTGATGAGGAACTCCCAGCACTGGGGTCAGCTTTGGGCCCCTCAGGACAAAAGGGACATGGAGGGGCTGGGACATGTGCAGAGAGGGGAGTGGAGCTGGGCAGGGTCTGGAGCCCCAGAAGGGCTGGGGGAGCTGGGCAGGGTCTGGAGCCCCAGCAGGGCTCAGGGAGCTGGGCAGGGTCTGGAGCCCCAGCAGGGCTCAGGGAGCCGGGCAGGGTCTGGAGCCCCAGCAGGGCTCAGGGAGCTGGGCAGGTTCTGGAGCCCCAGCAGGGCTCAGGGAGCCGGGCAGGGTCTGGAGCCCCAGCAGGGCTGAGGGAGCCAGGCAGGGTCTGGAGCCCCAGCAGGGCTCAGGGAGCTGGGCAGGGTCTGGAGCCCCAGCAGGGCTCAGGGAGCCGGGCAGGGTCTGGAGCCCCAGCAGGGCTCAGGGAGCCGGGCAGGGTCTGGAGCCCCAGCAGGGCTGAGGGAGCCAGGCAGGGTCTGGAGCCCCAGCAGGGCTCAGGGAGCTGGGCAGGGGCTGGAGCCCCAGCAGGGCTCAGGGAGCCGGGCAGGGTCTGGAGCCCCAGCAGGGCTCAGGGAGCCGGGCAGGGTCTGGAGCCCCAGCAGGGCTGAGGGAGCTGGGCAGGGTCTGGAGCCCCAGCAGGGCTCAGGGAGCTGGGCAGGGTCTGGAGCCCCAGCAGGGCTGAGGGAGCTGGGCAGGGTCTGGAGCCCCAGCAGGGCTGAGGGAGCTGGGCAGGGGCTCAGCCTGGAGCACAGGAGGCTCAGGGGCCCTTCTGGCTCTGCACAGCTCCTGCCAGGAGGGCACAGCCGGGGGGGTCGGGCTCTGGGAACAGGGACAGAAGCAGGAGCAGAGGGAACGGCCTCAGGCTGGGCTGGGCAGGTTTGGGTTGAATGTGAGGGAAAATCCTTGTCCATGGCAGGGGAGTCTGCTTTGGCATTTGCTGTGTGAGCCCGCATGACACCCCCCCGTGTGTCCTGCCCTGGGGGCAGAGCTGAGCTCTGATCAGGGCTGTGTGTGCACACAAGGACTGGGCACCCTCAGGGTCTCTCGTCAGTGCCCGGGGTCATTCCCTGGTGCTCTGGCACCACTGAGCTGGTCATGAGGCAGCTCTGGTGACCTGCAGGATGGATCAGCCCTTTTCTATTCTCTGCAAGGACTCTAAGCCCTGCATTTCTGTGGAAAACCAAGACAGGTGATCTGCCACTTGGTTATATTTTTAGGTTAATAACAGATGTGTAAATATATATATGTCTCATCTTCACAGGTGCTCAGAGCCAGGAGCTCACCACTTGCCAATGTTTAAAACAAGCCCAGAGCTAACTTGATAAACTGACTGTAAATCCAGCTCTAACCTGACCCCCAGCTCCCAGGCTGAGGCTGCAGAACTGCCCACTCAGCTGACACCAAAATCTGCCCACAAGCACCAGGGTGATGCCTCCAGCTGAGTGCTCAACCCAAACTCCCTGCCACAAGAACAATGTGTCTTGGGGGGCTGTGTTTTCTTGCAGTGTCAAGAATCCATCTTCACTCTCCTACCTGCTCCAGAGGGAGAAGAGGAATGAGGGCTCCAAGGGGTACCCAAAACCCAGAAAACTGCCCAGAAATCTCTCTGTAAAAGGGTAAGGAACCTCAGGGCCTTTGCCTTGTCAGTCTGTACTCACAGCATTCTTACCCATCAAAGGAGGAAACTGCTTTTATGCAGCAAGGGGAGTTGAGATCCTCCCCAGTGCCCAAGAGCTGGGGTTTCAACAGAATTTCCAGGGCTGCAGGGTCTGGAAAGCAAGACTAAGCCCTGGGCAGACCTGGCCAGCAAAAGCAGAGCCAGCTGAGCTCAGTGTGCCCATGCCACACGAGCCCTGGCACGGAGCAGGTGGGTACCTGTCCTCCAGTAGTGCCACACTGCACTAGGACAGCAGCCAGCAGAGGAGGAAAAGGGAAGAGGAGAGATAATTATTAGTGATTGAAACTGATTGCATGAAAGAAGGACAGATGTTTCTAGTTGTGCTTGTGTGCCTCAGGCTATGGAGCCATGCAAGAGACCGGGAAAAACTCCTTCTCAGCCTGGGAATGCTGTGGCACTGAGCTGCATTCAAATCAGGGCTGAAATCCACACACACTTTGCCTCTGACTCCTTCAAACCCACCCAGGATCTGGTTAAATCACCAATCTCCTCACTCCCCCTGTGCAGGCAGGTGATGTTCTTATAGGTCCCCTCTGGCCAAAGGTCACCAGGGGCTGCAGGGACCCCCCAGCTTCTCTCCACACCATAAGGCCCAGGCTCTGGGAGATGCTGGGACTGGAGAAGTGCATCCAAGCCAGGCAAAGCAGTGGGGAGTTGAAATTTTGAGCAGAGCATCTATAAAGGAACGGGACTAAAGTCAGGGAAAGCTCCTGGTCACCCTGCTGCCAGAGCAAAACAGCCTTTCTCTGAGAACAGGAGACTTTCAGCCACCATCCTCCCTTGCAGGACCTGGGATGAGACATCCTGCTGATATTTTCCTTGAGAAAGGATGGTCACCCATGGGGAGAGCCAGCTGGTGTCCTCAGCAGGCTGAGGAGAGGCTGTTGAGGGGACACAAAGCCCCTGTGGTGTGTTCTGTGGGCTGCAGTGCATGTTTAATGCTATAAAATATGCAAATAGAGGCTTGTCTTAGCGATGTCAGTGGTGGTGGTGATGTGCTCCTGGCACCGGTTCAGCTGGCTCCGGTGCCGAGGCAGGATGGAGCCAGAGATGCATTCAGGGAATGGGGCAGGGGTCTTGTCCCACCACGGGAGGAATCAGCCCCCCCAGCATGGCCTGGTTCCCTTGGGGTGGCCTGAGCTCCTCCCCTGAGGGCCCCATCCTGTTTGTGACCATCGGGTCCCCAGAGCCCCGGCAGCGCTGCAGGCTCGGGGCAGAGGGGCTGCAGAGAAAGGGGCTGGGAGTGCTGGTGCTGAGAGTGGCTGAGCATGGGCCCAGGAGTGCCCAGGTGCCAAGAAGGCCAGTGGCACCTAGCCTGCACCAGCCATGGTGTGACAGCAGGAGCAGGGCAGTGACCATATCCCTGTGCTGGCACCGCTGGGGCCTCTCCAACACTGGGGTCAGCTTTGGGTCCCTCAGGACAAGAGGGACATGGAGGGGCTGGGACATGTCCAGGGCAGGGAAGAGAGCTGGGGAAGGGTCTGGAGCCCCAGCGGGGCTCAGGGAGCTGGGCAGGGTCTGGAGCCCCAGCAGGGCTCAGGGAGCTGGGCAGGGCTGGAGCCCCAGCAGGGCTCAGGGAGCTGGGCAGGGGCTGGAGCCCCAGCAGGCTCAGGGAGCTGGGCAGGGGCTGAGCCCCAGCAGGGCTCAGGGAGCTGGGCAGGGGCTGGAGCCCAGCAGGGCTCAGGGAGCTGGGCAGGGTCTGGAGCCCAGCAGGGCTCAGGGAGCTGGGCAGGGTCTGGAGCCCAGCAGGCTCAGTGAGCTGGGCAGGGCTCAGCCTGAGCACAGGAGCTCAGGCCCTTCTGGCTCTGCACAGCTCCTGCCAGGAGGGCACAGCCGGGGGGGTCGGGCTCTGGGAACAGGGACAGGGACAGGAGCAGAGGGAACGGCCTCAAGTTCTACTGGGTGAGGATTAGACTGAATATTACAATATAATTTCTTCACTGGAAGGATGATCAAGCCCTGACACAGCTGCCCAGGGCAGTGGTGGAATCACCATCCCTGGAGGAATTTAAGAATTGTAGATGTGGCAGCTGGGGGTTAGTGATGGGACTTGGCTGGAGTACAGCTGACCTCGACCTTAAAGTTCTCTCCCAACCTGAAAAATTCTATGGCTCTGTCCAGACTCTGACCTGCTTTGGTTTCACTTGAAAGAACAGTTTGCTAACTCTGGATGTAGGGAGGCTCTAGGGAAGGTCCGTGGGAGGCAGTGGGGACCAGACCAGTGCAGGTCTCACTCCAGCAGGAATCCAAGGGAGATCCAGGGAGCCAAAGGCCCTGTCCAGGTCCCTGTCCCTGTCCCATTCCTGTCCCACTGTCCCTCTGTCCCTGTCCCCCTGTCCCTCTGTCCCTCTGTCCCTGTCCCTCTGCCCCTGTCCCTCTGTCCCTCTGTCCCTCTGTCCCTCTGTCCCTGTCCCTCTGTCCCTCTGTCCCTCTGTCCCTCTGCCCTCTGTCCCTCTGTCCCTGCACCTCTGTCCCTCTGTCCCTGTCCCCTCTGTCCCTGTCCCTCTGTCCCTGTCCCTGTCCCTCTGTCCCTCTCCTGTCCCTCTGTCCCGTCCGTCCCTGTCCCTGTCCCTCTGTCCCTCCTGTCCCCTGTCCCTCTGTCCCTGTCCCTCTGTCCCTCTGTCCCTGTCCCTCTGTCCCTGTCCCTGTCCCTCTGTCCCTCTGTCCCTCTGTCCCTGTCCCCTGTCCTGTCCCCTGTCCCTCTGTCCCTGTCCCTCTGTCCCTGTCCCTCTGTCCCTGTCCTGTCCCTCTGTCCCTCTGTCCCCTGTCCCTGTCCCTGTCCCCTGTCCCTGTCCTGTCCCTGTCCCTGTCCCTCTGTCCGTCCCTGTCCCTGTCCCTGTCCCTCCTGTCCCTGTCCCCTGTCCCTGTCCCTCTGTCCCTGTCCTGTCCCTGTCCCTCTGTCCCCTGTCCCTGTCCTGTCCCTCTGTCCCTGTCCCCTTCCTGTCCCTGTCCCTGTCCCCTCCCTGTCCCTGTCCCCCTCCCCTGTCCCTGTCCTCTGTCCCTGTCGCCACTCTGCCCCCTGGCGTCCTGCCCCCGGCTGGTCCCACACTGCCATGGACGGGGACACGGACTGGACACGGAATGGCCATGGGAAGGGACACGGGAATGGACACGGGAATGGGACCCGGGAATGGGACACGGGAATGGACACGGGAATGGGACACGGGAATGGGACACGGGAATGGACACGGGAATGGGACACGGAATGGGACACGGGAATGGACACGGGAAAGGGACACTGGAATCGGGACACGGGAATGGGACACGGGAACGGGAACAGGAACGGGACACGGAATGGAAATGGGAATGGGACATGGGAAGGGACACAGGAACGGGACACGGGAACGGGACATGGTCGGACCGGAACGGGACATGGAACGCGGAGAGGGTCTGTCCGGCCCGGGCAACCGCGGGGCCTCAGCACGAAAGCAGGTCGGGGTCGGGCTGCTGCTCCCGCTATGTCCCCCCCTCGCCACAGGGTCAGAAACTGGCCGGGCTTGGAAGGGACCTTAAAGCTCTCCCAGTGCCACCCCTGCCATGGCAGGGACATCTCCCGCTGTCCCTGCCCGTGGGGCAGATCCTCCAGCACTGTCCCCACACCTCCAGTACTGTCCCCACCCCTCCAGCACTGTCCAAACACCTCCAGCACTGTCCAAACACTTCCAGCACTGTCCAAACACCTCCAGCACTCTCCCCACACCTCCAGCACTGTCCCCACACCTCCAGCACTGTCCCCACACCTCCAGCACTGTCCTGGCCCTTGGCAGGGACCAGCAGCTGGAAACACCAGCTCCTCCTGTGCTCCCTGCCTGGGGCAGGACAGCTGGTCCTGTCCCTCTGACAGGATTCAACCCCACCCTGCAATGAAGGAACAACCCACGGGTTGAGATGAGGACAGGTTAATAGCTGAAATGAAGTGAAACATTATTTTAATAGTAATAGTAATAACAGTAATATTAGCAATGGAAAGGAAAAGGGAGATAAAAAGAGGAGAGAGAGGAATAAAACCTGAGATAAATGAGTGACACCCGATACAATTGCTGACCACCCACCACCCAGCCCAGCCCCCAGCTTCCACCAGCAGCCCCCAGGTGACTCCCCCAGTTTCTACACTGGGCATGACAGGCTGTGCTGTGGAATATCCTCTGGCCAGTCTGGGCCAGCTCTCCTGGCCATCACTGGCAGAGAATGGGGCGCTGAAAAGTCCTTGATTCAGAGGAGGCACTACTCAGTAGCAGCTAAAACATCACTTCATCACCATTATTCTCATTCCAAAACCTAGCCTGTACCAGTTACTGGGGAGCAAATTAACTCTACCCCAGACAAACCCAGGACACCCTCTGCCATGCCAGGCACCAGAGCAGATGAGGACTGTGCCCTGACAGGGGCTGGGCAAGTCCCACCCCTGAGGCTCTGATGCAGCCACTGCTCCAGCCTCTGCTGGGCCAGCCTGCTTTGGCTGCACTGACCATGCTCCAGAGATCCATGGCATGGGGCAACCACCTCCTGCCATTCCCTGAGAGCACAGCTCTCCTGCCTGGACACACAGCTGCCCAGGCCATGCATGACCCCAAACCCACAACTACCCTGCAGCTCCTGCTACAACCTTGGCCAGACTCCTCTGCATTTCCCCAGGACCAGAAATCACACCCTGGACCAAAGGGAAGCTCCTAACAATGGTTTAATCACATCCAAATCCTTTCTGCAGGAAGTTTGGGGTTTGGGAAATCGCTGCTCAGTTTTTGTCCTGGTGTAACTTGGTGTTCCCTACTCATCTCAAAAAGCCTCTTGTTCTTTCATCACTTTTCCCCTCACACTGGAGAATAATATTTTCACTCACACGCTGAAATTAGATCCCGATGTTTCTGCCAGTAAGGCTTTCAATAACTCGCTTATGTTCCTGGATGGAATTGCCTGGCAGACTGTGCTGGGGTGAGGGGGGTGTGGAAAAAGACCCGTGAATGCCCCCAGCAGCCCCCAGGCCGTGTTGGCTGTGCCATCAAAGCCAATGAGGGACGGCAGAGTGAGCACAGACAGGGCTGACCCCTCACAGGGCACCAAGGGGATCCTCCACGAGCTCTGCAGGAGCCAGGACTCCCTGCTCAGCACAGGGCAGTTCCTTACACATTCCCATAAGGCCCAGATCCTTCCCAGCAGCTCCCCAGGGGACCTGAGCTGCCTCCCAGCCTGGAGGGCTCTGACAGTGAGTGCCAGTCTGACAGGGGTGCCAGCAAGAGGGGACCAGTGTCCCTGCCCAGCACAGCCCAAAGTGTGCTGTGCCAGAGATGGGGTTCATTTCAGGGTTCCTCCAGCTCACAGCTTTGCTGCTGCACGGCACCCCTGGAATTCCTGGTGATTGCAGGTGCTGAGCACACTCCCAGGTTGCCCCAGCACTGGGCCAATAGCCCCGGGGAGCAGGGAGCCCAGGGATGCTGAGAGCCTGCCAGGCAGGCAGCACGGAGCAGGGGATCCCTGCCAGCCCCGTGGTCCATCTGGCACGCTGTGGAGCGGGCTGGCAAGCCCCACTCTGCAGCAACCTGCGTGGCAAGCTGCTGGGGACTCAGCGAGCCTGGAAGCCACGGGTGCCCATCTGCCAGCCTGGCAAGTGCCAGGCAGCGGAGCAGCCCCAGCTCCAGCACCAGCAGGGTGGAGCTGGGAGCAGGAGAGCATCCTGCAGGCCACTGCCAGGAGTCCCAGAAAGCTTGGCAGGGGCTGGAGAGCCCCCACCACTCTTTGTCATGCTCATATTTCAGGGAGTCAGTGTAGGGAGGAAGCTCCCTTGCCCAGCAGGAAATCACAATTCTCCAGGCTGTAGTTCTGAAGTTCTCCTTGAAGCACCTCTCCAGCCAGGTCACCTTGAAATAGAGATTTTTGGAGTTCACTGAAGTTAGTAAAATGAATTAAGTATCTAAATTTTAGCTTGTAGAATTATGTGTTGAATTTGAACCTTTCTACGCATGAAACCTCTGCCAGGGTACAAAGGACATAAGAAAATGCAAATTTCTGAAGCTTCTTGCATAAAGAACAATACCAGGAGAAGACCAAGGGCTGTAAAGAACCCAGATAAAAGGGCGCCTCCGCCTCCAAGCTCATCAAGACCAACAGACGTACTCAGATTAGCACCAAGGGACCAAAAGCACACACGCAGAGGAGAAAAGTTCAAAAGTTCAGTCATGACAAGACCACAATATTCGGCCTCAGACACCACCAAAGACCCCCATGCGACCACCACAGCAAACGAGGCGTGCCCAGAGGGCGTGGATCGAATTACCAAGCGAAGCGAGGGCAGGCGGGACCAGGGGATGAATAGTCATGAAAAGTGCGCATATGCAATACCTTTGTAAATAAATGTAAAACTCCAATCGGGGCTAATTACACGAGACTTCAAGAATTATCTCGCTTGTGTCGGGTGCTCAATACATCCTCACTTCATAATTTAACGAGTTGTGGAGTCTTTATTCCGTAAATCAACCTCAGCTCTGCTCTACAGCATTTCCTGAGGCTCCGGGAGCTGCTGCACCGCTGGCACTGCCCACACCTCCCACACACCCGGGCACTGGCCACCCCCTGCCCCTGCTGGCCCCGGGGCTCAGGGCCAGCACCCCAAAGCCCCTGGCAGCACACCTTTGGTGGGACTCAGCATCTCCCGTGGGCTCTTACAGCTCCAGAGCTGCACTTTCTGAAGGCACAAGAAGTTGCTAATAAACGATGGGGAAATAATATCTGTCTCCTCATATCCTCAGGAGTATCACGGTCATTTTCCTCTGGTTTTTCAGCTCATCCTCTGGCACAGACACGTGGGGAGCTCAGCTGGGTGTTTCAATCAGCTCTGAACATCTACAAAAAGAGGCTGTAAGTGGTCTCTGCATTAGAGGGCAGCTGTGTCTTAAACTTCTGATCTTCAAAATCTTCACCAGGGTGGTACCAGTTAGAGCCCAGATCCTGCAGACGTTGCACACACGACTCACCTGAGGTTGTGGCGCGCTCCTTCGGGAGCAGAGGCTCTGGCAGGGTGCAGAGGCACCTCGAGGTGGAGCCTGAGCCAGCCGGTCCGGCACTGCTGGTGTCACCAGTGACCTCCCTGCCCGCAGGTCGCTTCCTCTCCTTGGTTCAAACCAGCCCTGGTCTGCTGCTCCCGTTCAGAGGAGCCTTTGAAAAACACCACAGGAGATTGGCAGGACTGGGGCAGGCAGCCCACAGCCCCCAGCAGACACAAGCTCAGCTCAGCAATATTTTGCCCCTAAAGTAAGAGCTGCTCCCTAAGGAGGAGACAGAGCTCTTTTAAAAAGAACAATTTTTTTATTATTATTTTCAGCCACTGCGTGGACACTACTCCAGTGTCTTCTCCACCACAAATTTCGTGTCAAAAAGGGATGTGCCCTCCCTGACCTGCTGAGGACCAGGGGAGTTTTTGCTTTCTTCACATCAGGAGCGCCCCTCACCTCCTGCTCCTCTAACCTATTTCCCTAATATTTCAGAGGAGCCTTTCAGAAACACCACAGGAGATTGGCAGGACTGGGGCTGGGAATTTGTGGCTCAAACCCTCCAGCTCCCATATCTGAGCTGCCCTGGACAGTCCCTGACCCCAGTTTGTTCATGAACCCTCCCCTCAGCCAGCAGGGCACCAGGCAGGAGCCCTGTGTGCACCGAGAGCTGAGCCCTGCTGCCAGAGGGATGCCAGCCTTTGCCAGCCCTGTCCCAGCTCCAGAGACAGTGCTGCTGGGCCTGAACCCCTCAGTGGTGAACCCTCCTCAGACCTGGGGGCAAGCTGACCACATTTAAGGTATTCCAGTAAGAAGATCATGCTGAGCAGTGAAGGACAATGCTGGCATGGTGCATAATCGTCCCTTTGTTTCCAACTGGGTTTTGAAGCAACACACACTGTAAGCTATTTTTTTGAGCTTTTTTTTTTTTAATCAATTCTTGGGAACTGTGTCTCTTTCCACCTCCAACAGCCTGAATCTCTGCCCGTGCTTCTGGTGGCTTCAGCTGCTGTAAAGATGCCTGTAACAAGGAGAGGGAAGACCATCTGAGCCATTCTGAGCCACACTCCCCAACAGCAACTGCTGATAACTCGTGCCACGATCAACTGTGCAATTTGGAGATATTTCACCTCTTGGACGTCCTGTCAGGGGACAGGATTGGGCAGCCAGAGCTCAGCCCTCCCTTTACACCAAGCAGGAGTCACCTGGAGAAGGTCTGTCAGGATTTATGGCCTCTATAAAGGGGCAGGAGTTGGATGTTTGCTGTTATTATGGGCTGTATTTCTCTCTCTCAGCAACCTGCAGCTTTTACCCCCTGTGGCAGGCTGGCTGGAGCCCCATGGGGTGAGAAGAGCTGGGTTGGGGCTCACAGAGCCTCCTCCCCTCCTCTTGGGGAGTGCACAGCACCATGGGGGACAGGAGCTGGGACCACCTGCCAAAGCCCCCTGGGGCCCCCGAGTGCTTCCCTTCCAGCCTGCCCATCCTCCTGGAAGGCACCCAGGGGCTGGGAGCTCAAGGCTGGGGAGAGCAGCAGCAGCACAACCCAGTCCTGGGCGCCTTCTCTGCCCTCCAGGTGAGGGATTGCAGTAAATGAACCACTCGTGTTAAAAGTGCCCCCATCCACCCGTGGGTACTGGAGGGCCAGAACTGTCAGCTCAGCCAGAGTGGAAACTGAAGGCTGTGTGCTGGGAGTGTCTGCTCTGAATGTCCCCAGCAGGCTTTTCTGCAATGAAAGGTACCTCAGGAAGGAAATGACAGGACCTTGCAGAGCCTGGAGTGCATGAGGAGAGCCTGGTTCAGTTGCTGCCTCAGTTTCCCCCCTTGGACACTAAAAAGAGTCCAGCACCAAAGACTCAAACAAATGATTTCCTAATAAGCATCCATACCCCATCTCAGACCAAGCTCTCCAACCCATCTTCTCTTCCTTTTCCCCAACATGGTCAGGTCCAAGGCTCTTCAAGAATCAGCCTCACCTTCACCCACCCCTCCTGGCCAGCCTGGAAGGGAAAACGGCACTTCATTTTAAAATCCTGATATCACAATTCCATCAGTTTCAAAAAATAAGGGTTTTTCCTACTCTATGTTTGAATTTTTGTTTTCCTTTTCTCTTCTAAGCATTTTCTCCCCCTTTCTTCACCATCTCGAGCCTTGCTACCAAAACACTGTACCCTGGAAAGGATGAAAGCAAGATCCCAAAACTGCCTCTTCTTCACTGCCAGTTTTGTCAAACTGGAAATGAAAAAAAAATAAGCTTCTCCAGGCATTTTTCCCCCTCATTTAACTGAAGGCACTGTGGCAGGGGAACATGCCTCCGAGCAGCTGTGCTTCCAGGCTGCTCAGAGTGTCTCCTACCTGTGGAAGCAGATGGAGGCCCATGGCACCTGTGAGGCGTTCATTCCTATCTGTTCTCTCTTTTTTTCATGAGCATCATGTGTTCATTCCCCCTTTCAGACTCCCAAGTCCCACTGGAGTTGCCCCATGTTTTGCCTTACTTTGGTTCTTCCATTTTTCCCATATCCTGATTGAACTTATCCATCAGCAGATCTTTCTGTCTAGGATTTTTTTTTTTTTATGGGTTTGTTGCAACTCCTTTACCAAAATTCCCCCAGGTTTTTAGCTCCACGCTGCTCACAGTGCTTCTCTTCCAGTGCTTAAGCCGCTCCCAGACACAGTCCCTTGGAAAGTGTCTGATCTCTGAGCCCCTCCTGGAGCTGATCTCATTCTGCCCTTCCCACACAGACACATCATATTCTTCTGGTTTGTCAGGGGAAAATCACTGCTGGACACACCACAAGCTCAGCTCAGCACTATTTTGCCCCTAAAATAAGAGCTGCTTCCTAAGGAGGAGACAGAGCTCTTTAAAAAAGAGCAATTTTCTATTTTTTTTTTTATCATTTTTTTCTCTTTTTGATTTTCAGCCACTGCATGGACACTAGTCCAGTGTCTTCTCCACCTCAAAATTTGGGTCAAAAAGGGATGTGCCCTCCCTGACCTGCTGAGGACCAGGGGCGTTTTTGTTTTCTTCACATAAGAAACTCCCCTCACCTCCTGCTCCTCTAGCCTATTTCCCTAATTTTTGGGAAGCAGGAGCAGGAACTCAAGGCACTGGCAGTGCCCATTCTCCTGCCTCCTATAGGCCACTACAAGGCTTTGTGTTCAGCATCCTGCAGATCTCGTGTCTCTGGCACAGTTGGTGACACTGTAATAAACACTGAAACTAATAGCAGGTATTTGTGAGCCATGTTTTGTTCTCTGCAAAATGTTAATAGAGAAAAATCTGCAGCACCGTGCCAGGAAATCTTTTTATATCTTATTTCCAGACTACCCTAATATCAATTTATATCTGCAATTCAATTAATGTTCTGGGACAGGCAAATTAGCATCCCCAGGTCCCTCCTGCCTCAGAAAAGCAAGTTCCCATGGAAAGAGAAACTCTGGCACAGCTTCTCTCAGGGGCTCAGAGTCGATCAGTGCAAGACCCCAAACACAGAGATCCCCTAAATAACCAGGGGGTAGCTTCAGACACACCCTGAAATACCTTTTGTGACATAAAGCAGTACTTAACCCCTCCTGAAATTGGTAGTGGGGTGCATCATACTTCACCTGTAAATCTGCCTGCTAATAAGTGCATCATGCTTGAACGCTATAGATTTAAAAATATGAATCAGATCAGATGATGTCACTCAGCTGTGCATGCATCCAATGGATTTTATGCTCACAGAAGCAGCAGAATGCTGCAATTTTAATTTCAGCAGAACAAGGGGGCTGGTCTTAAAAAATAATCAGGTCCCGTCCCGAGCCTCCTGAGGACACTGCCTTAAGTTGTGCTAGGGGAGGTTTAGATTGGATAATGGGAAAAAGGGTGAAATGGTGGTTGGGCTTTAGAACAGGCTGCCTGGGGTGCTGGTGGAGTCACCATCCCTGGCAGTGCTCAAAAAATGTGTGGATGTGGCACCTGGGGACGTGTTTTAGCAGCAGCCTTGGCAGTGCCACAGGCCAAGTGTAGGGAATAGGACAACCCCACTCCCCTCCAAAATCCCTGCACGGCACAACCCCCTGCAGGCAGGGGGGACCCTCTGCCCTACGGTTTGGGCAGAGGCAAAGCCCTGGAAATTAATAAAACTCCTCCTGTAAGTCTCAGCATGCTGGCAGCGTCCCGAGGAGAGCAAAGACGTTACTTAGGAGAAGGACTTTTGAAAGGAGGCAGCTCCTTTTCCATACTGAGCAGCCCCAGCTCCGAGATCGTGTCCTGAAATAGCCCCGGGAGCCATTTCCCAGCAGGACTGCCCAGGAGCCTCCCCTTTTCTCCAACACAGGCTCTGTGTGTTCATCTGTATTGATGGGCGATGAATAACCCAGTGCCACATCTGCAGGAAAACACAGGATGCCCTGGAAAACGCTGCCAGCCCGGGATCTGCCCGTGGCCCCCAGTGCTGCGTGTGTGGGAGCTGTGTCCCACAGAGCCCAGCCACCCGTGGCTAATCCTAATGAACAACTCACAAATTAATTCCCCAAAATGATTTTCCAACTGGCTTCGAGCTGAGCACGCAGTCTCGGGGATCTGCTGCAAGTGGTGATGGGGAAAAGGCAAAGGCAAGGTGGAAATGGTTGCCAGCTGTGGATCCAGGGAGTGGGCAAGCTTGGTGGGAGCATCCCTGTGGAACCAGGGGGGTGCTGCTGCAGCAAGGAGCCTGCAGTGGAGCTCAAGCACTTCCAGCCCCACAGGAATGACCAAGGGCTGGCTCTACTCTCCCACCATCCATGGGTAGAGGATTTTACCCCCCAGAGCAAAGGAAAATGTCTGATGTCTCTTGACTGGCAGAGGCTCATCACTTGCAAACGGGAAATAATTCTATTTAATTTGGAAGACATGAATGGACTGTATGGCTATTTCTGAAAAAAAAAAAAAACAAAAACAAAAACCACAGAAGGACTTCAAAAATTAAAGCCAAAAGTGACTGTTAGAGACCACTTACTGCAACTTTTATGTCACTAGTCTTGCCCAAATGCTCTCTGCTGAGACTGTAGAGAAGGTGAATATTTCAATCCTGTAAAACTCAGCTGACAGAAGAAAGGGACCAGCAGGGCCACTGGAAGGGGTGGGATCCACCATGATCTTCCCCAGATGAACATGGTAAACCACATGCTTTGAGTGAGATGGAAACCCTCAGATCCCTGTCAGCCCAAGGAGCAGGCTCCTCCCAAGGTTTGTGCTCCATTAAGACATAATAGAAAATTCAGGGCTAGTGGAAACTCTCTGTCATAGGTGAAAGCATGGTCCACCATACTCCACCTCCAGGTGGAACAGGCCTGAAATAACTTGGAGAAAGGAAATCCCAGAAAGGCAGGACAAGTGTTTCTGCAGACTCAAACAGAAGCTCGGTATGTGCTCATTAACTGCAGTCCCTGCTCTGGGGCAGGAATTCCTCTTGTCAGCCAGGGTCAACATGAAGGGGTAGAGCCCCAGAGTGAGATGCTCAGCTTCCCTGGCCCTGGCCAGGCCACCCCTGGCACTGCCATCTTTCCCCTCTCTGCATTACCCCCATTTTCATCCCCAGCCCCTCCATCCCATTGCATCTTGCAGCTCCTTCTACGTGAGCGGGGCACACGCCACGGCAAAGATCCTTCAGCCTCCTGTGCCAAGCATAAAGAGCTCCTTGACCTCAAGTCAAGGAGGTTTTCCAGCCCCCAGAAGACTTTTGTAGCTTTTCTCCCAGCCCCCTTTGTGCTTCCACAGGCCCTGTCAGAGGCTGACAGCAGAGCTGCTGTGTTGTTCCTGGAATAGCTTTTCCAATGCCGTGTGAAGGATCTAGGTCACCCCTGACTCTTTGCTATTCCCCTTTTTATAAACCCAGTGTCAGGCAGATACACAGAACCACTCTGAAGCTGCCCTGAATGATGCTTTGTGAGACAGTCTCTCATCTTGGAGTATGCATTTTCGAGGCTCTCAGGGGTGGATTTGTGGATGGCTCTTCAAATACAGCGGCCAGACTGGGGCTATTTAATGGTCCCGAGGGTTTGGCAACCATAACCTGCCCTGCTCAGGATTTTTGTCATCTGCAAACCTTACTGTGGATTTTATGATTGTTATCATCTTTACTAAAATTACTTCACAGCTGTCTTTCTAATTTCCAGTCCCAGCAGGAGCAGCACCTCTCCTTCATCTCAGCGCGCTGGCGTTGGTTAGAGGCTCTGACACAAATCCGGGCACAGCTGACATTTAACATGCCCAGTTTACAGCATTAAAGAATATCCTTGCTGGTGCTGGTTCCTCAGGATTTGTGTCCAGCCTCCCTACCCCACAGTGCTGCCAGGGTGCTGCTTAGAACTGCCTGGACCAGCGTGGATGTTTTCACCAGCCCCAGTCTCTCACAGCAAAGCTCACGAGCCCGTCCAGCCAGAGCTGCTTTCTGTACCAAAAGCCATTAATTCTGCCAGTGTGTAGCTGCAGGAGCTCAATTATCCCTCCTAGCATCTGCTCTGGGTTCATGGCTCTCTTTCCCAAACCATCAGGATAATTTTGTAAATCCCCAGACCCTCGGGATTTTCCAAGGCTTGCTGAATCTCTTGGGTCACAACTCAAACACCTTCCAGCTGACACCTTTGTATATCCCTGGTTTAGACTTTCCACAGTGTCAATCTGAAAATATTGGCTGTCATTGGGCTTGCACCCTCCTTAGAGCAACATGACAGATTTTCCAAGGAAAATCAGCTGAGCTGTAGCAGTATTTCAGAGAATCACAGTGCCACAGATCAGTTGGGTTAGAAGAGACCTTAAATCCCATCCAGTTCCACCCCCTTTCCATGGCAGGGACATTTTCCACCATCCCAGGCTGCTCCCAGCCTCTCCAGCCTGGTCTTGGGCACTCCCAGGGATCCCCACAGCTGCTCTGGGCACCCTGTGCCAGGGCCTCCCCACCCTCACAGGGAATTCCTTCCCAATATCCCACCTGACCCTGCCCTCTGGCAGCAGGAAGCCATTCCCCCTTGTCCTATCACAAAGAAAATCTTCCCAGAGAGACACATCGAACAGGTGGACCCTACATCCTGGTTTGTTGATTATGTATTCCTTCAATAAGCTAAAATAATCAATATTATTTTGCATTCTAAAGGGATATTCTGTTCTGAAGGGATGAGAAAGGTGCCACACCTGCTGGAGGGTGAGCCCAGCCAGCAGCCAATGAAGGAGCTGCAAACTATTGGTTGTATTTTTAGGGAGAAAAATTTGGTGAAAAAAACTAAACGGGGATGGGGATGCAGATTTCCCAGTGAAACTTTGTTTTCAGATACTCAAAATGGTCACATCATTTCAAGGAGAGCAACAGCTGGAATCCATCCTATTTCACTGGAAAAGGAGGGGAAGAAATAGTAAATTGATCATCCCAAATTGATATGTAGGTGTCAAAGTGCAGTTAGGGCAAACAAATAGCAAGACACATAAATAATAACATTTTATATTGATCAGTGAGTCCAAGATGACCCTGAATCTAAGCAATGCCAGAAATTCAATGGGAGGTTTGAGAAAAGATGACTCAAATTGAATCAATACCTTGAGCTGTTTCCTTTGTCCAATAGTTTATTATGATTCTGAAAAACATCTTGCTTGAAATTTTTTACAGTAATTCGAGAAGCTGAGCAGGTGCTGTGCTGGGGAAAATGGCAGAAAGGAGAGAAAGGAGAATGGTGAACAAGGGGGATTGAACATGAAAACTCCTAAATTAAATTAAATTAAATTAAATTAAATACCTCAAACGGTTTCAAAGTTTGGGTGGGAGTGGAAAGGTCAAAAACTGATGAAAACTTTTCCCCCAGCTCATCCTTGCTGGGTGTCAGGGGACAGGGCTCAGGGAGGAGATTTCCCCTCTCCCACCGGGCACGGAGCAGCGAGCGTCCCTGCTGCTCCCTCCCTGTGCCCACACCCCCGGGCTGCTGGCTGGGAGCCCACCCGTGCTGGGGAGCCCTCCTAGCAGCTCGGGGTGTCCCGGGCAGTGGGGCCTCTTCCCGCCCCGTGGATCAAAGGGGGCTCTGGAGCCGCCAATCCCCGCGGGAGGATGAGAGGTCAGCTGGGATTAAGACGGGCAGTAATTTGTGCAGGGTATGAACAGAAGAAACGAGCTATTAGGGAAAGGATTCGTGGCTGGCGGGATCAAAGAGCAGCAGTAGGAAATGTTTAGAAGGCGCTGGGAACAAAGGGAATTCAAACCCATATGAGGCTATTAATAGACACAGGAAATTTATTAACAGCGGCAACAAATCAAGTGTTCAATAACTTCCTAAATTCTGCTTTTGCAGAGAAACCAGATCTCCTTCCATAAAGCTGATGAAGGACTTGCAAGACAGCTATTAGCCAAGAAATTTAAACAACATACCTAAAAATAAACTGATATTTTACTCCTACGCCCTGCTAACCCAAACACAATCATCCCTGAAGTGTTGATGGAGGTGTATAGCAGGCTTTGGAAATAGCAGAAAACTGCTGAGTTAGGACTGAGCTATTGTGACAGCCTGAAATCAGATAATTATGGGTTGTATATTGATATTAAGTAATAATTAGATAATAATTTCATATTTGAATAACAGAAGGATTATAAATACACACCCAAGCTTGGTGAGGTGCTAAGCAGCAAAGGTGCTGGGGTGGAATCAAGAAAGCAGCAACTCTGGGAAGAAGTTCAGGGTGAGGAAAGGAGAACTGAATTGCAAGGAGTGACTCTGTAACAGGAGGGATTTAGCTTAAATTTGGGTGTATATACTGACAGAAATGGGTACATTTAACCAGGACAGGGGGTGCAAGGCCTGGACATGGCACAGTGACACCCTGGCACTTTGGCATCCACTGGCACATGGAAAAGATAGAAAGGGTTGCAAAGAGCCATGAGAAACAGGAGAAATAAATATGTTTATGATGAGAAAATGTGTTCCTTTGCCTCACGAGGATACTGGGGGCTCACAGCAGGCAGCCTTTGTCAGAGGGTCACTGTGCAATTGGACAGGGAAAGGCAGAGCTGCCTGCAAATGTCTGGGACATGAGGCCAGGAGATTTCCCACTACCAAGAGAGCATTCTTGTATTCACAAAGGTGATTTTCCAGGCCATGAAGCCTTCAGAACAAAAATGTGCTCCTTTGGGCAGAAAGACCTTGGTAAATTCAACAGCTGGTCTCAATATGAGATTGCTTTGGGAAAGGAAACTTATGGCAGGCCCTGCAAAGTGATCTGCTGACTGTTGGGGCTTTAATCTCTGTAAATAACCTTTTCCTCTGCCTTTTTGAGGCATGGGGAGAAGATTCCCACCTCCCCTCTCCAAGAAAGATGTCAGGTCAAAGAACATATCTATGAGAGAAGCAGGAATACTGGGTACACATGTTCCTTTAGATCTTTCTCCTCTACATCCATCCCTGTGCCCTCTTATTGACCTTTTTATGAAGTAATAGATTCAGGATAAAAAAGGTCACGGACCAGGGGACATTAGGCTTTTTCTTTCAAGCAGAACATGCTCTATATTTTCATCCATGCCAGAGTGAGGATCAATTTGTGGCAGAAAACAAAGTTCATTAATGGGAACACTGCAAATAGTGGGAACCAGCCTAGGAGGACATTTGATGCTGGATTGCTGCGAGGCACTAATGGAGGAAGAGGGAGGGGAGAAGGGAAAACGCAGGAGGTTTTCTTCCCAGCCACACTGCCTTACATCCCACTCCACCCTCTCCAGGTCCTGCTCCAGTCTGTCCAAGACCCCGTGCATCAGGACCCCAGTGCCCCTTTGAGGGGATCCCCCCAGCCATTCATCCCCGGGAGCTGGCCCAAACCAGGCTGCAAATGTGCTGAGCTTTTCTGGCAACACTTCAGAATAAATGGCAAAACCCTTCTGTGGCTCGTTTCCATTGTAGAATTAATCAGACTGAATTCCTGTGGTGCTCATATGGATGTCATATGTAAATCCCACTGCTCATTCCAAACTAAAGCCAATGGAGAAATTTCGCTCCTGTCTCCATCTTGCAGCTCTGAGCTCTTTGTGCATTTATTCCATTCATGGAATCCCGACTACTGTGGACATGAGGGAATACCAGAGTTGATGACACCCATGAGAAGCCCTGGTAATACTTGTGAATTTATAGAGAAGGTGCTCAGGTGCACAGAACAGAAGCCCTCATCAGCATTTTTCAAACTGTCCACCCCTCAATGTGACTATTTCAGAACAAGAGGCTTCCAGGCTAGGGCTGGCCCTCAGCAGTGGCCAGTGCCACCATTCAGAAGAAGACATGAGAAACCTCCCAACAGCAGCTCTGGAATAATTTCAAGGAGTTTTCTTCACCACTATTAGAAATCCCACCCTGTTTGATGAAGTATATGTCTTTATTTATATTTTTTTTTTTTTTTGTGGTGAGAGACAGGCAAATACAAGTCTATTTTGCTCAGAGAGTACTGATCCCTTTTTTCTCCCCTTGAGAAGGGGGTCAAAGAGCTGTGGACAAATTGCTGGACCCCAGCAGTGAGCTGCTGATCAGGCAGAAGCTCCTTTAGCTTTGGGCAGGAATTTCACCTTGCACCTGCTGAACCAAGTCCAGCATGTGAACCAGGACAGTGTGAGCACCTACAGGGTGTCCCCTGCCTCCAGTCCAGCCACCAGCTCCGGTGCCTTGGGAACACTGCAGCCTTCAGCCCATCCCAGTGATGCCATTCACTTCCCAGAGGAAAAGGGAGGAACACAGGAAGGGGCTGAGGTGGTTCCAGCCCTTCCTGGAAGGCTGGGTGGTGGTGGGAAGGTCCCACCCTGGAGCCCTTGCCCACGCTGTGCCTCCCTGGCTGGCAGCAGGTTTGGCAGCGGGCAGTGAGCTGGGGAACCTGCTTGGCTTTCTGTCACAGGTAACAGAGCCACTCACTGCCCCAATCCACACTTCCTGCAGGGCTTTCCAGGAACAACCTTCCCACACTCCACCAACCCCCAACACCAGGGGTGTTTCCTTCTGATCTTCATTTGACCTAAACCACTCAAGCCCCCATGAAATGTCTCAGAACAAGAAACCATTCCGGGGGAGACTCCTACATTAGCTGTGTCACAAGTACTTTGGGAATTGTTCTGGTGCTTTCTCCCTGAGAGGACTTGTCACACATGTCTGTGTCACTCCAAAGGTATGTAAGAAAACATACAGGAAAATATATTGGGGAAAAAACTCTTCCCTGTGAGGGTGGCAAGGCCCTGACACAGGTTGCCCAGAGAGGCACTACCACATCCCTGAAGTGTCCCAGGCCAGGCTGGACAGGGCTTGGAGCAACCTGGGACAGTGGAAGGTGTCCCTGCCAACAGCAGAGAGGCAGAATGGATCATCTCTTCCTCTTCCAACCCAAACCATTCTGTGATTCTGCGGTGTCTCCACTGCCCCACTGAAATGCCTGGGTCATGAGACCCAAGTCTACCCCCACAGGTCCTTTAGAATCACTGACCACTCGAGTATCTTAAAAGATGTGAACTGAATCTCCAGACCACAAGAATTTTGTTGGGATTTTTTTTTTCTGGCCAATCCAGCAAGCAGAGCGAGGACAGGATCTCCTGCTCCAGTGCAACAGTGGCACGAGGGATCCTTTTAGCTTTAGGAATCCTTTAGGCAGTCACTGTCTCGGGGGGAATCTGGGGACACTGAGTCACCAAATATATCTGTGGTGTCTCTGGCTGGGATGGCACTGCAGGGAAAGGTCCTGCCCAGGCTGGGAGGGAATATCTGGGGATTGCCAGTCCCCAGCATTTGTCTGTGCTGCATGGAGCCCACCCCAGTCCTGCCTGTCCCCAGAGGGGACCCAGACATGGATGGGCATCACTCTGCAGTACCCAGGGGGCTCTGCTGGGAACGGGGGGTCCAGCAGGTCGCAGTGGGGTTCTGCCCTGGGAATGGGGGTCCAGCAGGTCGCAGTGGGGTTCTGCCCTGGGAATGGGGGTCCAGCAGGTCGCAGTGGGGTTCTGCCCTGGGAATGGGGGGTCCAGCAGGTCGCAGTGGGGTTCTGCCCTGGGAATGGGGGGTCCAGCAGGTCGCAGTGGGGTTCTGCCCTGGGAAGGGGGTCCAGCAGGTCGCAGTGGGGTTCTGCCCTGGAATGGGGGTCCAGCAGGTCGCAGTGGGGTTCTGCCCTGGGAATGGGGGGTCCAGCAGGTCGCAGTGGGGTTCTGCCCTGGGAATGGGGGTCCAGCAGGTCGCAGTGGGGTTCTGCCCTGGAATGGGGGTCCAGCAGGTCGCAGTGGGGTTCTGCCCTGGGAATGGGGGTCCAGCAGGTCGCAGTGGGGTTCTGCCCTAGGAATGGGGGTCCAGCAGGTCATGGTGGGTTCTGCCCTGGGAATGGGGGTCCAGCAGGTCGCAGTGGGGTTCTGCCCTGGGAATGGGGGGTCCAGCAGGTCGCAGTGGGGTTCTGCCCTGGGAATGGGGTTCAGCAGGTCACAGTGGGGTTCTGCCCTGGGAATGGGGGTCCAGCAGGTCGCAGTGGGGTTCTGCCCTGGGAATGGGGGTCCAGCAGGTCGCAGTGGGGTTCTGCCCTAGGAATGGGGGTCCAGCAGGTCATGGTGGGGTTCTGCCCTGGGAATGGGGGTCCAGCAGGTCACAGTGGGGTTCTGCCCTGGGAATGGGGTTCGGCAGGTCACGGTGGGGTTCTGCCCTGGGAATGGGGGTCCAGCAGGTCGCAGTGGGGTTCTGCCCTGGGAATGGGGGTCCAGCAGGTCGCAGTGGGGTTCTGCCCTGGGAAGGGGGGTCCAGCAGGTCGCAGTGGGGTTCTGCCCTGGGAATGGGGTTCGGCAGGTCACAGTGGGGTTCTGCCCTGGGAATGGGGGGGTCCAGCAGGTCACAGTGGGGTTCTGCCCTGGGAATGGGGGTCCAGCAGGTCGCAGTGGGGTTCTGCCCCATGCCCAAAGGTCCTGGCTGGGCACTGGGGCACCCACTGCCAGGTGTGGAGATCACGGCAGGGGTCTACGCTGTGCCCATGTGTCCTGCTGGGCATGGGAGGTCTTTGCCAAGGCTGGGGCTCACGGGTGGAGCAAGTCCGTCCTGTCCCAAGGGTCCTGCCACGGCACAGGGGAGTCTGTCCCCAGGCTGGGGCTCACAGCGGGGGTCTGTCCCGTGCTCAGAGGGTCCTGAGAGAGCACGGGGCCATGTCCCCAGGCTGAAGGTCATGGGGGTCTGCCCTGTGCCTGGGGGGTCCCTTGAGGGCCGGGGGTTCCTCCCCAGGCACGGCGAGGACACTGCGGGTCTGCCCCGTGCCCAGAGCGCGGGGGGACGCGGGTCTGTCCCTGCGGGAGGGCGGGCACGGCTGGGGCGGCCGAGGGGCGCAGAGACGGTGGCGGGGGCTTTGTGAGGCCGGCCGACGGACCGGCGAGCCGAACGGAACCGCCAGCCGAGCGCGGACCGGCCGAGCCGAGCGGAGCCGGCCCGAGTCGAGCCGAGCCCAGCCGAACCTAGCCCAGACCGAGCGGAGCCGAGCCTTGCCCGAGCTCGAACCAAGCTGTGCCGAACCGGAGAGGAGCCGAGCCGAGCCGAGTCGAACGCAGCCGAACAGAACCGAGCGGAGCCGAGCGGGTCCCCGAGACGCGGCCGATCGGCGGCCGGAGCCGCGGCGCGGGCCGGAGCCGTCCCGGCGGCGGGGGCGGCGCGGGGCCGGGCCGGGCCGCCGGTCCCTCCTCCCCGCTCCCCCGCCGCTCCCCCTTCGCTCCCTCCCGTTCCCTGCCGTTCCCTCCCCGCCTCCCTGCGCAGCGCGAACATGGCGGCGGCGGCGGCGGCGAGGGACTGAGCAGCGCCAGCGCTCGGCGGCCGCGCAGGTGAGGGGGCGGCCCGGGGCGGGCGGCCCGGCCGGGCTCGGTCCGGCCCGGCGCCGGGAGTCGCGGCGGCGGGCGGGCGGGCGCGGGGGGGTCGGGCCCGCAGCCCGGCCCGGATCTCATCCCTCCTGTCAGCGCGGCCCGGCCGCCGCCTCTGCGCGGTGCCCGGGCCGGGGCGGCTGTCACCGCCCGCACCTGCCGGGCACGGGCCGGGACCGGCCCTGCCGGCGGCCGGGCCGCGGCCCGGGGGCTCCGCGGCTGCCCGGCCGGGCTGTGCCCGCCGGGGAAGCCTCTTCCAGCGCTTTTTTGTTCCGCCGGGTGTCCCCGGGCAGGGCCTCGGGCAGTGGCGGTTCCGCCTCGCCCCCAGGCCTCGGAGCGGTTCGTGGGCCGGCCGGAGCCGCCCCGCTCCCCGGCACCGCTCCGTGTCAGCCGGGCGCTCCTGGCAGGAAGGGGGGAGCGGGACCGAGCTGCCGGGGCTTTGCAGGAGCTGTGCCCGGCGGGGTGTTTTGCCTTTTCAGCCCCGCAAGCCTCTTACGGGGCTCGGTGACCCCCCCATGTCCCCGCGGTGTGTGTGTGTGGAGCTGGTCCCCGGTGCTCCGAGCAGCAGATCCAGCTGCTGGAAGTGGCAGGGGTGACCCCGGGGAGCAGCCGGAGAAATCCCGTATGCACCATGCCTGGGCAGAAGCTGCGCCTCCTTCGCAGCCGCCCCGAGTCGAGTGCTGGGAGTGAGACAAGATTCGAGCGTTTCGTGCACAGTGAGATGTTTAAAAATAACCCCGGTGACGGCTGGCTCCTGCCGCGCAGGTTTAATCCGCAAGCTCTTTGAAGCTCCCGTGCAAAACTGTGGCAGCACTTTGGAGTCTGGATGACTGAAGGTAGAGCTGGCAAATCCGAGCAGGCGGCCTGAGTTTGGGATTCGCAGAGCAGCTTGGCTCCCCTGGGCCTCGGATGGTTTAGGTTCAGCAGCTGAACATGAAATTGGTAATTTCCTTGGGGAACGTCAGGATGTAGAGACCCAGCTCTAAGGTCCCCGGCTTTGATTTTTTGGCTGAGTTTCTGTTTACTGTTGTTGTTTATAGTAAACAGCGTGCACTGAGTGGCTGGGAGCAGCCATGTGGTCGCTGCAGTTCGCAGCCAGTAATATTGGGGGAAAATATTCTCCCACCTCGGTTCATCGCCTGAGCGCCGGCTGCGGGCTGGGCCTCCTCCTCTCGCCTTCCTCTCCTCTTGCTCTCAGCTTCTGCTGGCCAGGCTGTGCTGTCCATATGTGTTTGCTGGGAATGTTTGGAATATGGGATGGTGGTTTCAATTCCTTGTGCTTCATCTCAGGCACCAGCGTGTGGCTTGGTGTTAATATGGGGAACAAAACTTGGCTCATGGGGGTCTCAGCTTGGGACAAGCTGTGGTATACAGCCCTGCACGTGCTGGTGGGCAGTTCAGGATCTGCCCAGTAGATGGTATGAAAATGCAGATGGAAATCAGGGAGTCCCTTACAATGGGCACGAGGGAAATAAAGGTATTTCTGTGCTATTTAAAGTATTTATTTAATAAAAAGTTTGAGTGTGTTCTATTTGTGAGAGATACGCTGAGCCTTGATCCTCCTGGTTTGGTACATCTTAGCAAGAGAAAATTCTGTATCTTGATAATCTGCTTTTCTTGAGGCACTTCCGTGGAAATCTGATGAATTTTGCAGGACAGTATGGTGTCTGTAAGTAAAAGATGCTGTTAGGGTATTCAATCATGATCTTATTCATCAAGTAGCTGTGCTTCAGCCCAGGCAGGAGTGCTCTGGGAGCTTTGTCCCTGCCTTGTGTCTAATTTAAAGGAATGTCTGAAACTTTGTTTCGTAATCTCAGACAGCAGGGACCTCCAGAGATGTCCTGCTTGTTTCCCAACCCTGGGTAAGGTGAGGTAGACTTCTAAATCCTTCCTGAGTAATAGTTCTTCTTTTAAGACTCTCTGTGCTGGCAGTTCCACATCCTGTGCAGGTGACGTGTGCCAACACTTAGGCCTCATCATCATTATAGAGATTTTTCAGGATTTAATTTAAATCTTTGTCTTGCACTTTAAGCCTGTTCTTTTTCTAATGTCCAAAACTCATGTAGAACACCCTACTCCCCACATCACTCCACTTCCTACATGTCTGCAGCTCAGTTAGAAGTATTTGAAGACTTTTTCCCCCTCTTCCTAAGCTGAGCAAGATCAGTTTCTCTGTTTTCTCACATCAGCATGTCAGCCTAGCTGACCTCTGTCTCTGACTTGGGTTCTGCTTCCATTCACACTCCTCCTAAAGTGCCGTGCTCAGTCAGGGTAGGACTGTGTCACAGGGGTTCTGCAGAGCAATTGTATGAGCTGGGCCCAAATGCCCCCGTTTTGGGTATGTCTCAGCACTGTTGTGTGATGAGGAATGCAGATCACATGTTTCATATTTGTGCTTTTTAATTGTGTGTTTGTGACAGAGGCCTTGGCGCGCTCGGTGAGCTCCTGTTTGCAAATCTGGAGTAGCGTGCTAGCAACGTGAGTTGGAGCTGTGCTGAGTGAAACCTTGGCGCGTTTGGGGCTCCTGTTTGAGCTCTAATGTTTGCATCTAGCACCCTGTCTTTTCTCCTTTTCCTTGCCTGCTACTGCAATTCAGTTTTTGCAATGGGACAACAAGATTTTGAGTCGTTTATGAATCCATTTATGTTTGAGAAGTTTCCTGATGAGGAGGGGTTCCTCAGAAGTGAGGGAAGGTGCATTGAGCAGCAACTCTGGGCTGCCAGCTTCTCTTGTGAGGTGGTTAATCTCCTGCATATATGGAATTCAGAGACTTGCCAAGGTAATAATCATCTCCACAACTGAACTTTAAGTGTAGCAGAACTGTAACTCTGACCCCTCCTTCACCCCAGCACTCCATCCTGGTGTAGCACCTGCACGCCAAGCTGGGTTATGAATGTTTCATCCTAATTTCTTTGCAGGATAACACAGCCTAATCCTAAAGGAAATGCTTTTTCTGGGTTTAATACAGTTGTTAAAAACTCCTTTCTTACTTAGCTTGAACATCTACCAGTGGAAGCTGTTACAAAACATTTGCACTATGTTTAACCTGATAGTGCAAGTCTGAGAGCAGCAGGAAGCACAAGAAAACTTCCCTGTGTATCACCAGGTCTCACAGGGCGTGGAGTGAACAAATCCAGTGAGCTGAGCTAGTCGTGTCTGGTGGGGGCACCTGAGCACTGGAGAGCAGCACCTCCTCCTCTTTGCAAAGTTGCCCTCTGTCCTGGGTTGCAGTCTCCCTTAGCAGGACATCTCAGAGGTGGTTTCAGCTGTGAGCAGGAGAGATCAGTGCAGGGACATCACTGCAGCCTGGCTGGTGCTGGAAACAATTCCCAGAGATCTCTATCTTCATTCAATTCCCATAAAACAGAGTAATACTTAGCTCTTTTACCCAGGTTTCTTACATACACCACCTCTAGCAGATTTAGACACTGTGATATATAGTTCACAGTCTGCAGGGTTCACTCAGGCACCTCCCAAATGTTTCTGTCTTTCTAGCAGGGATTTAAGCAGAGTTTATGTCTCTGCCTCTGCTCTTACTGGGCTGAATCTCACACTTTTATGCAGACTGATCCTGAGGAAAAAAATCAAGAATTTGGCTGAGAACTGAAGGAAAAGAAAGAATGTCTGTTTTGCTGCCTCTGCTGTTTGCGTGGCAGCCTCGTCCAACAGGCCCGAGGGACAGGTGATGTCTGAGCCGCTGCAGAGGAGTCTAAAGCACTTGGCTTCCTGAGAGCTGCTTGATCAGCAGAGGGAAGTGACCCCTGCAGCTCCACTGCCTGCTTGGTAACATGTCCCTGGAGATGAGGAGACGGAGCCAGGTCGATGTGGTCATTGCCAGCACAAGGGAGCTGACGTGGGAGTTCAGGGCAGGACTGTTTTTTCCCTGGGACAAGCTTGAGCTTCTGGCGCTCTGCATTTCTTGCTCAGAAGTTTTTTCTGTTTGTATTATAAATTGAATGGTGTTATCACCAGTCAGAAACTAAACTCCTGATGGAGGAGCCTCCTCCCAGCCAATGTGGTCTGAGTTTACCCAGCTCCAATTAGCTTGTACATTTTCCAGACTGCCACAGTGGGAACAGCCCAGAAACCTCCCCATGACTTGGGTTTGTTTTCAGCAATGGAAACTGTAGGAGTAGATGCCAGCAGAAATTTGCAAAGCTCAGACTTTGCCCACTGAGTTTCTTGCAATTCCTCCCCTCTCCTGGCCTTTCCAGGTTTCATTGGACACTGGTCTGGGTCCTTTCTCCTAGATATTGTGGCAAGGGAATGAGTTTGGTTCACCCGTTTCTGGAGTGACATCTGCTGTGGTTTGCTTGGGGGTAGAAGGAAGTATGTGCACCCTTCTACATCACGGTGTTCATATTTGACTCCAGGAAAAGGTCCTGCCAGGGAAAATAGGATTTGTGCCTGGGGTGACCTGGGGGATGCTTATGATGCTGGAGTTCGGTGTTGGCAGAGGCTGCACAGGGTGAAGATCACTCATCTGTGCTCCACCGAGTGAGCCACGGTCCCATCGGCTGCTGCTTGCAGTCACCTCCCTGTTGCCTGCCTGGACAAGGAACACCTTCCACCAGTGCCAGTGCCTGACCGGCTGTCACCCCCTGTGCCCTCCCCTGTGCCACCGCTGCAGGGTGTCCCTGCCCCTGGGCTCCCTCCCTGCCCCCTTGGAGCAGCCTGCTCCTGCCACGGGGAGCCCTCAGCAGTGGGATGCGCGTCCAGCTGTGTCTGTGGTGAGTGGGGGCATCCCGTGTGTCCCCGTCCCGTGTGTCCCCGTCCCGTGTGTCCCCATCCCGTGTGTCCCCATCCCGTGTGTCCCCATCCCGTGTTCCCAGCCCTTGTGCCCATCCCGTGTGTCCCCATCCCGTGTGTCCATCCCGTATTCCCTGCTCCCCTGCTCCCCCAGGCTGCGGAGCCTCCCCGGCCGGGGGGCCGGGCTGTGCCGCCCAGCCCGTGGGGGGCGCACACAGCAGCACTTTGGGGCAGGACCCCGGGCTTGGCTCGGGCCCGGGGCGCACAGAACATCCCCGCAGTGCTGCTGGATGTCCCGAAAGCGGCTGGTGTGCAGAGGTAAGGGTGGCTGCCTGAGCTCGGCCTGCCGGCGCTGGGGAGCTCCCAGCTGTGCTCTCTCCCTGCGCTCGCTGCTGCAGGGCCCCTCGCTCCACGGTTTTGCCTTTCCTGCCCAGCTGCAACACATAAGGTAGGAGAAATTTCTGCCCTGTGCTTGTTAGTTAAGTGAAGGCGTAGAGAGCAGGCAGAAGAGCTGATGGAGTCTGATGTGGACTGAGGAGGAAGTTGTACCAATTCCACTTACTAAAAATAAGTCGAGTGGCTGTTCACGCAGCCCAGAGACTGATGCTCTCTGTATGCTGACTGTGGTTGCTTTTGCTTTTTTTTTTTTTTTTTTTTTTTTTTTTTTTTTTTTTTTTTTTTTTTTTTTTTCTTGTTACAGTAAATCTTAGATGCTGCAGTCCATTAAAATTGTGCAGTGGCTGTGTGATCAGAGAGGTACCTATGGAGAAAGTCCTGTGGTTGCATTGTTTCTAAAAGTGACCTTGAAGGATTACCCCTACATAATGTTTCTTAGAGGTTTCTCTAAGGTGTTCTAAGATTTCCAGTGATGGTGATTCCTGCTTCCCTCAGCAATCCACTCCAGTGCCTGACTATTCTGAGATTAAGGAGCTTTGCTTGATTTCAGGCTGGTATTGCTGTACTTTAACCCCATCATTTTGACATTTCACCTTCTGGCATGCTACCAAAGAGAAGAAAAATTCTGGCAATGTAAAAGTAATCGTTGTGTAGGGTTTGATCTTCCTTTCTGCCTTTCCCTTGTGCAGTCAGAGAGCATCTGCTGGCTCTTGGGCAGTGCTGTGGATTTAATGACACGTGTGTGGCAGCTGGGCAGTCCCAGTCCTGTTGTGTTGGCCATGACTAACAGCTCTTAGTGTGCACTGATGTCACTGAAAATAGGGTGCTTGAGGTGAGGTGGATTTTATTAAAATTGTATATCATGAATTCCTGAGTTGTCTTATACTTCTGTAGCAAAATGTATATCTTGAATATTTAAAGAGTTTTTGGTTAGTGATACATTTTATAAAAATCAACTAGGTGACATTAAAGTTACATTATTTCAAAACATGTTTTGTTGCCCGGAGCAGCTGTGGCTGCCCCATCCCTGAAAGTGTTCAGGGCCAGGCTGGAAGGGCTTGGAGCAGCTTGGGATGGTGGAAGGTGTCCCTGTCCATGTCAGGGGGGGAACTGGCTGATTTAAGGCTATTTAGTGATTCTGGGTGTGCATACACCAGCTCTGCAGAGCCCTGAGATTGGTGAGAAGTACCTGGCAGGTGCCAAACTCCCTGGTTCTTGCTGGTAGCAGGTCAAGGTGAGGCAGCCCTGCCCCAGGAGTCATGGAGCCGTGTGATGCTGCCTTTGGGCCGAGCAGTGCTGACTGCAGTTTTACCTTTCCAGCTCAAAGCTTTTGTGTCTGCCTTCAAAAAGACCAGGGGGACACTCATCATCAGCTGGTGTCCTAAGTTTTTACAGAAAACAACTCTTGAGGTAGCACAGCATCATTGAAGAATATTTTCAGGTGTGGTCTCCATTGGAGTAGCAGCTGCAGGTGAGGTACTCTAACCTGCTGATGTGGTGAAGGGCCACCAGATGTTGGGATTGTTTACATCTGTGTCAGGAGTAGTTCCTAGTTCAGTAACAATCCATGGTTCCCATGTAGTGCCCTAGGTGATAGAAGTTTAGCTCTTTCAGATTTTGGTGCTGATAGTATTTCTGTCCTTGTGTACAGATTACTCAGTAAAATGTCATTTTTTTCCTGTAGCTGAATACCTGCTGTACCACTTGTTCTGTACAGTTGACATTATCCAGAGGATATTGGCCACTGATGGGCAGCAGGTATCAGTTCCACCACCTTGCTGCTCGCCTGGGGCCCTGAACTCTTACCTGAGTGGAGTAAACCATGGCAGCTGGCTGTCCTGGCTTGTCCTGTGACTCCAGAGGTGAAGTCCACGCTGTCATTCCCTCAGCCCCACGCTGTCATTCCCTCAACCCCACGCTGTCATTCCCTCAGCCCCACGCTGGAGGGGTGTGCATGGCTGTACAATGCCACATCTCCTCCAGCATGGCAGGAGGGAGCAGCTCACTCCATGGAGAGGGCAGGAGGAACCTGTTTCCTTTGGGATGATCCAAGCCCTGCACTGTTGTTCCAGCATTATGGTGTGGTTGGGGGATGGCTTTTAAATTTTGGCTCCTTTTCCATCACCATGAGCCTTGGTCTCATCTTGCACACTGCTGGCAGTCTCCAGTTATGTGTGTGTGTGTGTGTGGTAGTATCTGTTCAGCATTATCTTGTGCCTCAGCAGAAGACTCATTCTGGGGCTGCTCAGTTATTTCATATTGTTGTCAGCTGGAAAATCTCTAAATGCCCTGTGATATTTTATGGCTTTATAAGCTGTACAAAATGTCCAGCAGGTACTTGAATGTGGAGCAGATACAGTCTGTAAGAGTGCCTTGTTTTCATTAGCTCCTTGGCAGACACTGAACATACTTGCAGAGCTGCAGGATGGACTTTTGGTTGCTTGTGGTCATGGTTTGGGTTTTTTTTTTTATTGGCGTCTACTGTGTGTTGTACAGAAAACAGTGAAAGGCCTCACAGTATAATTTTTAGTTGTCCAAACTTATGGCCCTTCAGGAATGTAAAGCAGCCTAACAACTTTTCCTTTATATAATTAACAGCAATCTATTCAGGGTTTCCTGCAGGAACTGGCTAGTGAGTTTTCCTCTCTGGGAGTAATTCTCCTGAGCTAGTATTTCTGTCTGTGTCTAGATTGTTCTTTCTTTTGTTATTAAAATTGAGTGTAATTTTGATGGGCATGTTATACTTTTTCTGTATCCAGACTTTATACCCAGTATAAATATATCCCAGAGGATATTTCTCCTATTTGAGTAGATCCCTGGTTTCGAATACTGGGATTTTATCTTCTTAAGTCACAGATGAGACCGGAGTTATACACAGGTTAAAAATAGCAAGCAGTAATTAATACCCATCCTCAGTGAGCCTGGCTCTTCTGGTTTCTCCTGACATGTTGCACTGCAGCAATTTCCTTTCTTTTTCCTGAGAAATAGATGCGTTAATATCTCTCTACATAAGTGAGAAAATAAAACAAAGGTGCTTGTTTCCTGCCCTGGCACACTGTTCCCTTGGGGTACAGTGAGTTTGTGGGAGCTCTCCTGGGCTGCCCTTTGCCCTGGTTGGAGTGGAGCAGAGCAGGCACCAGGAGGAATGGCACAGCCACCCCCTTCGCTCCCAGACATCCTGCTCTCCCTCTATCAAGACTGGATTATCTCTGTCTCACTGCTCCCAGCAGCAGAGACTGACTCCTCTTCCTCTCTAACAAGGGTAAATCCAGGTTTTGTGGCTCTGCTCCATACCCTGAGGGTTTGGAGATTTTGTCTTTCTCATTTCTTTAGCAGATGGGGCAGATCAGTAGGAACTATTTCTCATCTGTCCTTTGTTTGCATAAGAAGAATCAGCTGCTGGAAGTATTGGAGGGGAGTCTGGCTGTGCTTCCTGCCAGGCAGACCCTGAGTTTTGTCAGTCTAAGGGTAGATTTTTATTTTTATTTTATTTATATATATACACACACACATTAAAGGGATCATTTTACCTTGCCTTCTCTGAGAGGGCAGGTTCAGGAGGGCAGGGAGAGTTGCATTTGGAAGGTTTGGGAGGGCTGGCTGTATGGATATTGAGTCAGGGACAGGGATTTGCATATGGATCTGTGAAGGATTCAGCCTTGAGTGGGACTGGAGTCGTGCCCCCCTCCCTCCTCCCCTTTGTCTCTGTTGGTGCTGGATCTCAGGAAAGTAAGAAATCCTTAACTCCATGAAAGGTCATTCCTTTGTGCTGGAAAGAGAGCACTTTAAGCACTCCAGTAACATGCTCAGCGATTGCTTCCATGCCGTGTGAGGCTTGAGGATGAGTTTTCATCCCGTGTGTTTTCCCAAGGGGTATTGCTAAGCATTCCGTTTAATTGTTAGGGTTGGTTACAGAAGGAAAATACAATTGTAGGTGTGTGTAACCAGTATCATCCCCCATGCCTCAGTAGTTAGCTCCTTAGAGAGTGGTGATTTTGTCCCTCACCTTTTCTTCAGGACTGGTTTGTTCTCTGCTTTCTGAGCTCTCGGCTCCCTCCCTGCCATTTCGGTGGAAACCCTTGCCCCGTGTGCCTCTCCCTGAGGATCACCCTCCTCCCTTGTGCTTTTGAGATACAGGGTACTTTAAGGGATTGGGTCATCTCCTTCCCCTCTCTTTGCACGGTTTTCCTCATTTACATTTCTGTTGTGTTCCTTAATTACCATCCCTTTGGTTTTTTATTCCCCCTCAAGCTGCCTTTCCCTGCTTACGGTCTCCTGAGGATGTTCTGCTGAAACTTTATCAAACTTACATTACTAGAAATAGTTAATGCAAAATTTTCTTTGAGGAATTCTCACATCCTGCTTGCAGCATCACTGCACAGTCTGTCGTGACATTTCCAATAGAGACACAACTGGAAGTCAGTTCTTTCCTTCTGGATTGCCTCCTGTTTCCCCTTCCATAGGGACATAGGAACACATTGTCCTCCCACATCTTCCATCCCATAAAGAGTTTATTTTTTTAATAGAGTCCAGTAGAGAATTAAGTATAAAGTTGATTAAACATTTTATGCATACATATATCTACTGGGTGTCAACCAGAGACCCATGAAGAGTTTTCCCACTGGAGCCCATTCTGGGGCCACATCCATCACCCGTGTAACTGCTGTCTGGGAAAGCAGCCATGGCTGCCTGCAAGGGGGGCTGTGCTAGCCTGTCTGGGGCTGATATGGAAACCATGCACTGGTTTTTAATGTACTCCTGTTTAAATTCTTATTTAAAGACTTTGAGGCATCCTATTGTGAGCTTTTGTGAGGGGTGACTTTGTAAGTGCCTTGGGCAGAATCCCATTTCAAGGTCTCCTGTAAGCCATCTGCTTTCAGTAATAGCTCTTAGCTTTGGCATGTGGCTCAGTGCAGGCTGAAATAGCCACATTGCTGCAAAACTTGCCTCACTGCCTGCATCAGCTTGGGCTTCCCACTGTGCCTGCACAGGCTGGTGCACCCTGGGGTGCTCTGCATCACCCCTGTCCTCGAGGTTCACTCTCCAGCTTGTCCCCAGGCAAGGGTTGGTCACGACCCAGCACAGGAGTGTGGGGTGCACCGTGTCCTGCACCTCCCTGTGGTCTGGGATTGCCAGGAAAGGAAACTCAGGTACTGCAAACCTGGCCTGTGGCCTGGTTCCCAGTCACCAGGGTGTCAGGGTATGGTCACAACATGCCAGGATCAGGCTCCAGAGCCCCATGTGTGATAAATCTTCTCTACTTTCAGGTGTCCTCAGTGGATTGGGTGCACTGCTGTGCCAGCCTATAACCCGGGCCATTCCTCTTCTAAAGTCAGGAGATTTTAACTTTTAGCTATGGGAGTCCTGCTGACACAAAATAGCTGTAGCACAGATGGTTCAGTGTTAGAAGCAGCAGCCTTGGGCACACAGATTCACTTCCTTGCTTTGGCATGTTCTCCCCATATGGCACTGAAGTCCATCAGTCCTTTGCTGTTCTGTATGTAACAGGCACCTTACCTGCCCAAAAAGCCTGTCTGTGTGTCAAGTTTTGTTACAGGGCATTTGGGAGAGCTCTGTGGAGGTAGAGTGGTGGGACAGGTCAGAAATTTCTCCACTTAACACCCAGAAAGAGAGATCTGCAGCTTTTCCCAAAACTCCTTCAGAACAGTTATGGAAAGCAATGGTGATGATGGCATCTTCCACACTGGGATGTGGGACATGGGCACTGCACACCTCAGAGGCAGAACCTCAAAGTGTCTTCAACAAGGACCAGCCATGAAGGAATTGCTGAAATAATTCTGGAGCCCAGTGAAGCTTCCTTAACCCCAGCAGTTGCCACAGGGGGTTTGTATGATCAGCTAAAGTCTGCACCACATCAGCACAAGCTCCTGGTGGGCCACTCACTGTCTGTGGCAACAGGAGGCAGCCCAGGCCTTGGCTCCAAGCCTTGGCCATGGTTCTGTGGAGCAGCACAGGATCCTCTGCATGCTGGCAATCCCTGCCCACCTCACGGAACAAGAGGATCTTTGAGGTCCCTTCTGACACAAACCATTCCATGAATCCATGTTACCCTGCATGGGAAGGCTTTAGGTTTTGAAGGCTTTAGGTTTCTTTCTATTTGAGTGGGTGGGAAGCTAATCAATAGCAGTCTTAAAAGCAGCTCTGTTTTTTCAGACTTCTTACAACAATCAAGCCCCATCTTTCCAAGGGGGATTTGCAGGGCTGGAGTGTTCACCTCCTCACTACAGAAATGGCAACCACGGAGCTGCAACTCCCAGCTCATCAGTAAACATGTCTGTACTGAAAAAATTCATCCTGTTAATTCCTCCTTTAGCAGACTCAAGTCAGATTATCTTATTTGGCTTTTATTTTAAGCTCTTTCATCTCCTCATGTCTCTCAGCCTGGGTATCCTGTTCCTGGAGTGTGCTAAATATGTTGTCTTTATTGCAGCCTCTTCAGTCTTTGTGGAGAGCAAGTGATAATGTCAGGATGGTTTGATCCAAGGCCTCATGGTTTTTTGCTTGTGGGGTGTTTTGGGGTTTTTTTTTTTGGGGGGGTTGGGGTATTTTGGATAGGGAAGGAAATCTTTATTGAAATCCTGCAAGGTTTTATTTAATTTCTTCCAGGATCCTGAGCAGTGGTAACTGTTGTAGCTTTGCTCACAGTGGTGTTCCTCTCACTGGTCCCTGGTTTTCCTACTCGCCCCCAGGGTGATCTCTTGAGCTTGGCTCAGCAGTGTCTGGTGGTCCAGCTGCCATTTCCTGGGAGGCTGACTTATCTCCTCTCCCCTCCAACCTGAAGGTGTTCAAAAGGAAGTCATAAAATCAATATTCTCATTGTAGAAACATGGTCTATCCAAGTTTTTCACGTGTTTTTATCTTTTAAAATATGTACTGCTGTGAGACTTGGCTGGGGGCTGAGGAAGTGTGTTACTTGTGATCACATCTTGGAGACACCTCAGTGTGTTAACACAAGAATGTGTTTGTGAGGAACCTGTCATGAAGTCTGGAGTTCATCAGTCCACTTCTTACATGGTAGAAAGATAAAATTAATTCCAGAGAACGAGAGGTGTTGGAAATGACAGAAAATCCTTCTGCTGGAAAGAGGAGTAATGGTTTGTAGCCATCAGATCTCAGATCACACAAGGGGATCAGTACTGCAGATGGAAATACCAGCATTCATCATACAGGGTTACTTAGAAATACTCTCTGGTGTGAATTTAAGGACTCTCTAGACCTGATGAGGGAAGATACTTCCAGAGGTGCTGTATCTTCATCAGCCTTTGTTCAGAGCTGCCAAAAATGTGACTTTGCACAGACAAGGAGAAATAAAACTCCACCCTTGTCCAGGAGGATGGTAATGGGGAGGTGGAAGGAACTAAAATAATTGGTTAAGATAATTTCTGATTCACCTTTTCAAACTTGAAAGGTCACTCCTGAGAGTTTCCTTCATGTCCCACAGAAGCATTCATGTGGCATTTTGGTTTAGGACTCTGCCTGCATATCTGGCTCCAGGAAGGCTGGTGCTCAGTCCTGGGAGCTGCTCTTTGGCTCTGCCCAGGAAGGGGTCAGTCACCTGGTCAGAGGGTGCCTTGAGAGCAAGAACTGTGGTTTAGACCAGCAAAAGTTCTGGTGTCCACAGGTCAGGCAGAAATCTGAGGAGCCAAGTCCAGTGTCAAAACTAAAAGCAGTAAGAGGAGTCAGATCGTGCACTGACAGTCCTCTGGTTTCTCAGGTAGGCTGAAAGTGCTTTTCTTTCTCCACCATAGACATTAAAAATGCCAAAAAATGTGTTAAATGAGGAAGCAGGCTGAGGTCAGAAAAGGTTCTTCCTGTAGAGCATGGTGGGGCACTGAGAGGCTTCCAGGGAATGGTCGTGGTTCCAAGGCTGCCAGAGCTCCAGGAACATCTGGAAAATACTCTCAGGGACAGGGTGGGATTGTTGGGGCCTCCCGTGTTGGGTCAGGAGTTGGAATTGATCTTTATAGATCTCTCCCAAGTCAGGATATTCTGTAATTCACATGATCACATGCCTGGTTTTCTGATGGGGTTGGGATGCCACTGGATGTGCCTGTGTAGCCCCAGGTCACACAGGGGCTTCCAGAGCAGAGCTGAAGCATTCCAGCAGGGAGGCTGGAGTGACAGGCAGGAGCTTGCAGTGCAGCCCTCCCACTTCCCCAGGGAATTTGTAAGGGACAGCTCTTTACTGCTGGAAACATTGATGGTGTTTGATGGAAACATGACCGTGAAAAAAACCTCAGCTGAAGCACAGGTTGCATGGAAGGGATTTTTAGTGGCTGCAGTGGTTGTGGTGCTCCAGACCTGTGCTTTTGTGGGGAACAAATCAATGACTGCAGGCACTTTGCATCATGAGAAACTGTCAGGATTCTCTTGTGGCAGCCCCATGGGATTTCCAAGAAGCGTCATTCTCACAGTCCTCTGTCAATATGCAGAGTTTCCCTTTTTTTCTTTTCTCCAGTGCTAATCTCTGGAGTATGTATCCAACCTAATGAAACCATTTTCCAACTTCACTGTTGGTGGTTTTCTTCCTCTTCTCTCTGAAAGCCTCTGGCCTGCTGGCAGTGGCATTGTCCAGCCAGGTTTGAAGCTTGGCACGCTGTCAACAAACCTTCAGGTTCCCTTTCAATCAAACATGGTGGTGCTGAGACCCGACTTGGATCCCATCCCAAGGTCCACCATTATCATCCCTGTATAATAGGAAGTCCAAACAACCCCAGGAAATAATTCAGATGTGACTGGTGCCTTGAGTGGAATAAAGAAGTGCCTAGAAGAGACATTAAGAGCTTCAGCTCTAACTCTTCATAATTATGTGCTCCAAAGGAATGGAGACTTTGGAAATAAAGGGATTACATGCATCTCATGAGGTCTGGAAAGATGGGACAGCATCTTCCATCCACATTTTCTCATTTTTGCATTACTGATATTGCAGTTGCCACATTTTGTGGAAGAATATTGCAGAGCAGGCTCCCCTCTAACCCTGCAGTTCCCTTCCAATCTGGCACAGGTAAATTGAATCTGTGTACCCTTAGGGATGAGCTTTTGGAAGAGTCTGTTGGCAAGAGCAGCAGGGGGAGAACTTAATTAGATTAAGATGCATTTCCACAGTGTTTGTGCTGCGGGCTGTGCAGTGCTCGGAGCTGGGGATGCCCTGGGATGCTCTTCCAGCCCTGGCTGCCTCTCTGCTGCCTGAGAAAAAAGGAAAATGCTTCAGAGGTGTGAATCTCAAATTGAAACCACGACATTAACCCAGCACAGGGCTCACCAGGGGGGTGAACAAACCTTGTGCTGAGCTGGTTCCTGCTCGTGGCTGTGAGCTGGTGGCAGCAGCCTGCCAGGAGGGCAAGGGCTCAGCTTCTCCTTGCCACAGCACAGCAGCTGAGGCAGTGATGGTGGGCAGGGTTTGGCTGGGCACCCAGCCTTCATTCAGCTCGTGCTTGAGGCCTGGGTACTGATGGCCCACGGGTCTCATACTTTGATACCTTACAAATGCTGGTTTGCTTCCAATGTCTGTGTTATTTCTAAGGTTACCCGTTTACTTCTCTTGATAACTTCCTCCATGAGGAAGTTGCACATCTGCTAGTTTCCAATGAACTGTTCCTTCTCCCTGCTATATACCTGGGAGTTTTTTACTTTTGTAGGTTTGCTCTGCTGCACTGGGAAAGGGATAATTTGGAGTCCCCAGTTCTCTCTCTTCATGCTACTCATTATTTTATATGTCTCTCCTGTGGTCTCTCTCCTTTTCATTACTAATCAGGTCTAGTCTCTTCAATCCTCCTTTGTGTGATAGTTTCATTTTACAAAAGCTGAACTAGTTTCAATCAGCTCAGTTGATGTGATCTTACTCATATCAAAGGTGTTTAACAGCCGCAGTCCCGTGTACTCACTGCAAGCTGAACTTAAATTGTGTCAAGTTCTGTGCTGCTTTGCGAGTGCAAGTGGGAATGTTTGTTACAGCTGTCTTTAAATTTAAATTTGGATGTTTTAAATGAATTAAATATGAACATGAATAATGCAGCTGGTAACATAGCCTTTCTGCAATTAAATGCAAACTTTTTCATTTTGTCTCTTGCTTTCAGGTTTTGCTATGCCGCAGTGTTTGTACTGACTCTGCTGTCTTGTAGGAGTGATGGGGAACTAGAGCCCATGACAGTTCAGTGGAGCCCTTGGCACTTTTGATATCTCGGTGAGTGAAAGTTGTTTGAAACTCTGGGAGAGGCTCTTCATCTGCTACTAAAGGCAGCAAATCAGTTGGTCTTTTTTACATTTTTAAGGTAGCATCTTGCTGAAATGAATTTGCACATTGATCTGTCCTTTCAGGTTATAAATTCTGGACGCCAACGCTCTGTAATGCTGTGTTCATGCTTGGGAGATTATCTTGATCTCTACAAGCAGGAGAAACAGAGCTTTTGAAAACAAGGGGAGTTTTAGCTCTGGTGTGCAGCTCTGTGCAAGTGTCAGGCTCTGGAGATGGACCATTGCAGCGTGTGCTGGGCTGTGGAAATCTCAAAGGCTTTATTTGATGAACAGTCAGATTGTGCCCTTTGTGCCATGGATCCAGCCCACAGGCCCTCATCAGGGGCATGTTTGTGCCTGAGGTGATTCTGGAAGGTCTGTGAATAGCCTGGGTTTGCCCCTTGGATACCAGACTGTAGCTTCTGCTATTTATTACTTTCACATTTTTGCATTCTTCAGTCCCTGAATGGAGTAAAGGGCACGTCCATTGATACCATGGTGCTCCTGTCCTGCAGTGCCTGTGAGCTTGTCTGTTTTGCCTTTGTCTTTTTCTCTCTATGCTGAAGTCTCCTCACTGGGGCATTTCAGCCTTGTCAAAACCTATAGAGTGATTCCTCTTGCCATGCAATCTGTTGTCAGTGAGATAAAGTCCCTGGGTGTTTCAGGTTGGAAGGAGCTTTTGGAGATTGTCTGGTGCAATGCTGCATGCAGAGATGGGCTGACTTTGAAGTCGGAGTCAGCTACAAGGTTACATCAGGCTGGCAGGGGAGGGAGCTGGTGATGTTTGGAGTGTCTCCAAGGGTGGAGGTTTTACAGCTCCTCTGGGCAGCTATAAATTACAGTCAGTGGAAATCATCAATCCCCAAGCCCTGTGTAAGTGAAGCCCGGGGCAGCTCCTATCTGTGAGCAGGGACAGGACCCAAGGGAATGGCTGGAGCTGTGTCAGGGAGGGTCAGGCTGGTAGAAAGAAAAGGTTCTTTCCCCAGGAAACGGCCATGACCCTAAGCCTGCCAGAACTCCAGGAGCATTTGGACAATGCTGTCAGACACCCCCAGGGTGAGGCTGTTGGGGTGTGACAGGCCAGGAGTTGGGTTTGGTGATCCTTGTGGGTCCACCCAGTTGTGATTGTAACAGTGTCAGGAGGGCTGGGGTACACATGTCTGTCTCTGTGGCTGAAGAAGGGCATCCCTGCATCCCAGGGCAGGAACTGGTCCCTGTCCCTGGCATGCAGTGAGGCTGGTGGCTCCCATCTGCCTGGGTAGGTCCAGCTGCCCCTGGGGCAGGCAGGCTGGAGCTGTGCATCAGGGGGTTTGGCTCTGCCTCTTCTCTAGGCATTACACGACTGAGCACACAAATTATTTTGCTTTATTTTGAGTTATGATTTTGCAGGATTAACCCATGTGTTGCTGTCCTGTGATGTGAGATGTATGGGAGATCTGGGTGGTGCAGAGCTGTGTCAGGGGCTCATGAAGGCTGGCAGGAGTCAGGTTGGGGCTGCTGCATTTGGACAGCTTCTTGGAAGCATATTTTGGAGTGCAGTATTCTTGAGCTGGCACTCTTGTGGCTCTGAGCAAAGTGGGACTCCCCGTGCAGCTTAAGTCTCCTCCTCCTTTGGGGAAGAGTCACTATTTGTTTATTTATTTATTTAAATCAGACATTTACAACATCTGATTCTCTTTCATGGCATGAGGTCTTGCTGAGAGCCTGCTGCAGTGTTGGCTGAGGGATACCAGCAATCAGCCCTGTGCTTTATCAGTATCACAGAGTTAGAGAATCATTAAGGTTGGAAAATACCTCTAAGATAATCAACACTGAACATCATCATGTCCACTACACCAGAGCTCTAGTGCCACATCCAGTCATTTCTTCAGTACACCCCCACCTCCCTGGACAGCCCATTCCCATGCTTGACAGCCCTTCCTGTGAAGAAATTCTTCCTGATGTCCAACCCGAACTTCCCCTGGTGCATCTTGAGTCCGTTTCCTCTGGAACTGTCCCTTGCTCCCTCAAAGAAGGCCCTGACCCCACCTGTCAGAGAGCTGTGGAGGGTGAGAAGGTCCCCCTGAGCCTCTTGAGGGTTATTCCAGTGTGAGGATGGAGGGTGCAGCAGTGCACCCCTGTCCTGGGCCATAACCTTTCCCAAACCCTGTCTGAGCAGCTCAGACACAGTCACAATCTGTTTTCTCCTGATACTTCTGAAGGGAAGGGGTCACACCTCCCTGCCAGCAGGGCTCTGAGGTGCTCAGGCTGAAGCACTTTTCAGAATCCCTCAGAGGAGCACAGGAGCTGCTGTGCCAAACACAGGAGATTCATGGCAGGGGTCCTTCAGAATGTCCCACAGGCAGCAGAGGGGCAGAGCCAGAGATGGCAAATGCTTGTCTGGTGCCTTTATATATAAACACCTTTCAGCCTGGGTTTTTGTATCTAGGGGACCTTTCCTGCCAGGAGTGCTAGTCTTAATAAAAATGACTGAAGAAAATTATGAAAAGAAGCTTTAAAAGTTGTAAATAACTTTTTGCATGTAGGTTACCTTCTGCTATTGAAAGGGAAAGCAACCTTACTCCTTTCACAAGTGTGTACAGACACACATGCTATTTAGGAGAGAGGCAATAAGTGACTACTGTGCACCTTTTGATTTGGATTAAAAAAAAAAAACAGATTTTTTTTTTCCTTTAGTATTTAATATTCCTTCAGTATTTTTCTTCTCAGAGTATTGCTCAGTGTTGCATGTAAAGAGGCTGTAGTTTGCAGAGCTATTATAGAAAAATTAAAGTCTATTTCTCTTACATTTAGAAAAAGCCTGTTTTTCAAAACCCCAAATCCTTGCCAAGTTGGATCTGTAAATAACCCTTTAAGCAGCCACTCAGTGCTGCGTCCTGAGACAGCTTCCTCCTCCTCCTGACTGCCCCACTGTGAACAAAATGGAATTATATTGATACAATTAATCTTTCATTAGTTAGTGGAGTGTCAAAACAGCTATTCCTGGCTCTCCCAAGGGCTTGTTTGTGGCTCAGCCATTCATTTGGATATTTCCTGGCTGGGCTCTGTGGGTGTGGCAGGCCCTGCCCTGGGACAGTGGCTGTGCTGGAGCACTGGCTCCCTGTACATGTCCAGCACACATCTCCCAAGAGCTCTGATTTTTCAGGAATATTTCTTTATAACAAGAATGCAATTGCCTTTGCTTGTTGGGCACAGTCCAGCCAGTTTTCCTTCAACCAGGGAAAAAAAAATCCAGCACAACTTGGACACTGGCAGCAGTACTAACAGCAAAAGTATTTCCTGGGTCATTGTCCAATTTCTCATCCTTATTCCCCAGAACTGCTGCGAGCAATTTGAATTGTAAGTGGCAATCTGGGGATTGCTGTGCTGCTTTGCCAGAGTTAATGTTATGTTTCCATGTGTTTTCTTTCATAAATTCCAGCTCTGCCTGCCTTTGTTAGTGAGTGGGAGCAGCCCCTCCTTCCCCACACGCACTCTGGACCTGCTGTAGGGTCCTGAGAGAGGACAGGCATCTGCTCCTTGTGCTGATTTGTGCTGCTCCTGCTGCCATGAATTTGACGTTGTCCACAAATTGGAGAAAGTCTTGTAGTTTCAGGGGGTGAAATGAGTTGTGTGTAGTTTCAGGGGGTGAAATGAGTTGTGTGTGGTTTCAGGGGGTGAAATGAGTTGTGTGTGGTTTCAGGGGGTGAAATGAGTTGTGTGTGTTCTGTGCAACGCCAGGTGACAGAGCCTGTGTTTCCCCCCACTGTGTGACGAGTTAATGGTGCAGATGACTGTGTGCTCCAGAATGGGGAGTTTTCTCATCTTTATTTCTTTTGTCCTAGACATCTTCAGTTCTGTAAGAGCAACGCAGTCCCAGGATAAGGACAGCAGCAGGTGGTAGAATGCGGAAGCCAGGCCCTCAGAAAGGTGAGCAGTGATGCACAGCCAAGGGCCTGCACTGAGCTGGTGTGGCCTGCAGAGCCTGACAGTGGGGTGGGAGCTCAGGGGATGTGGCTGGAAGCCCAAAGCAGATTTGTGTGTTTCTCAGTCAGTGTGCAGAGAGCAGTGCATCAATCCACTCCTGTGACAGGAAGAGGAGAGTCCTTTCTTGGGGCATCCCTGCAGCTGCTGGGTGCAGTGTCAGCAGTGAGGGTGCCCTGCAGAGCCCAGGGCACCAGCTGGCAGAGCTCCCAGCATGTGGCAAACTGCCTGTGCTGGCACAGGCCTCCCCCCTCTAATGAGGCATGAAACCAGAGACCAGCCTACCTTGTGGAGAGGAAATCTGTCAGGTTACCCTGCCACCGAGTGCCTCAGCCCCTCACACAGCACATGCTTCCTGGGTCCTGCAGCCCCAGCCAACAGGGTGAAGCCCAGCAGGCTGCCTGCAGCTGAGCTGCTCTGGCTTCTTGTGCTTAACAAAAATATTGATTTCCTTTAGTGCTGTGCCATGCATGTGCGTTTGACTGGAGTGATCTCATCACATGCACTCGGAGGAGGGGGGAAGGGAGAGCACGGAGCATCCTCCACAGCTCTTTGTTCACATCTGCTCCACACTCCCAAGGTTTATTGCAGGAGATTTCTATGCTCGATTTCTCTCCTCCCTTTATTTTTTTTAAATGTCTCTTTTGCTTCTGTCGTGGTTCATCTTACAGCAGCATTATCCTCTTCCTAACACTGCTTGTCCTTTAATGAAGTGAAAATAAATGAAGGAAAGCAGGGAATGGGGAGACCCTGCTGCGAGGCAGCTGGAGGGCTTGGCAATAAAGGAGGCTGGTTGATTAGTCAGCAACGTGGCTGAGGCTGGGGCTGGCTGGATTCAGCCTCACTCACAGCTTGTTCTCTGTGCTCCTGGAGCCTCCAGCCAGCCTGCCTCTGTGACCTGTGCTCAGAATGCCAGGCTCTAGGTTGCAGAGGCAACACCTCACCTGTACCATGCACATGTGGGTTTCTGTCCTACTTACCTGCTTTTTTAATAATGCATTGAACTCTCACTGTTTCTTTATTTGTCTGCAGAAATTCTTGTTTCTCTCTCTCTCTTCTGCTTTTGTATCCTGCTTAATGAGGGTTTTTGCATGTTAAAGGTTAAGAATAAAATGTACCTTCACCTGCAGAGCATGGTGAGAAGCTGCTTTGAGTGCATGGATGCTGTTAGAGCTGTCCTGCAGCACTGAGGGGAGATTTTACCCACACAGGGGGCTCTTTTGCCTCTGACTTAAATACTTTATGTCCTTTATTCTTGCTTTCTTAGGGAGATGGCACAATACTGTGCCTCGTGGTAATGCATTTATTAGGAAGGGTGTCCTTCAATCCTTTTCACTCATTTATGTCTCTCCAAGGAGGCTCTTTGTCTGGCCCATGTCTAGTGATGCTGTGGCCACACTCCATATGTCCCTCGTGTTCATTTAAGGGATGCTGATCTGGCATCCCTCCTTTGGGCTGGAGGCAGTTGGAGGCAGGGTGGACATCCCCCACTTCTTGCTCTATCACTTTCCAGAGCAATAAAACCTACTGTCCTGTCCATTGTGCTGAAAAGAACTTGTCAGGAAGAGAAGGTTGTAAAAATAATTGTCCCAAAGCAATTCCAGACACGTTAAGACACCCCAGGCCACTTCAGAAGCAGCTCTTAGCCTGCCTCTTCCAGCTGCTTCTCAGGGCATTTCAAAACTTTTCCTTTCACAACAAACTGCTTTTCATGGGGATAAGGCACATTTCGTAGGGCACTACCAGGCTCCTGTCTACAATAGCCCTAAAAATGGTCTGTAAAATAAAGGAGCTGGAGTGCAGCAGCAGGTGCAGGAGCTGGCTCAGGGTGAACTTTGCCATGGCACAGGGATTCTTCATCCCTCCTTTGGGCTGGAGGCCACTGGAGGCCAGGATGAGCATTCCCCACTTCTTGCTCTATCACTTTCCAGAGCTGTCTTGAGAACTTGAATTTTTTTAGAGCTCTGAGGCCCAAAGCTGTCATGAGCAAAGACAGCTCAGGTGAGCTGCTCTGCAGAGCTGGTGCTGCTTTGCTGTGCTCTCTTCTGAGCCACAAGGGACACAAGGAAACCTGGTGCTGTGTGGGGAGAGGGCACTTATGCAGATTTTCAGAGAAGTCCTCTCCCTGTCACCACGAAGGGTTGAGGCTGCTTGTGTGGAATAACCTGGAGCTGACACACGAGGAGCCATTCTGCACTGAAGATTCACACGAGCCACTTATAGTGGCTGTTATGTTTGTTCCTCTCAAGCCCTTCTTCTCATAGCTAAAAGGATGGGAGCTCTAGCAGCTTGCTGTTCTTTGTTATTGCTTGTCACTGAAGGAGAACAGTGGCTGGTGGGAACTAAACAGGGATTGAGGTGCAAACGTAGATCCCTCCTGTCAGGTACCTGAGCTGTGGGGAGGAAGGGATCACACCCCAGAGAGAGAGGCAAATCATCCCTGTCACTGGGGATGACAGGGAGGCCACTGCTCTCCTCTGGAGTGCCTGTAGAACACAAAGTGTGAAGGGTGTATTGTCTGGCTCCTTTCCCTGACACAAATGCTCTGTTTCTTGTCTCAGCCATAGACTGGAAAGATGGTAAAAAGCACAAGTACAGCCGCCCGTCAGAGTCTCCCTCCCAGTACCAAGGTAAGAGAGCTCCCTTCTTCCTCCCTGCTTTTTTTCACCCTCTCTTCAACCTTTTGCTATTTCAGAAGATGTGTTTTTACAAGTGCATGGTGCAGTAGTGAGGATTGGGAATCCCCTGCTGGAAACTCTGAGCAGCTCATCACTGCCCAAAGCTTGGGCACATCCTTGTGGGGTTTGGGCCTGGAGAAGGACAAGGTCTGAGGAGACCATAGAGCCCCTTCCAGTGCCTCAAGGGGCTCCAGGAGTACTGAAGAGGGACTTTGGAAAGGGGTCTGAAGTGACAGGACAATGGGAATGGCATCACACTGACAGAGAGCAAGGTTAAATGGGGTATTGAGAAGAAATTCTTCCACGTTAGGGTGGGCAGGCCGTGGCACAGGGTGCCCAGAGCAGCTGTGGCTGCCCCTGAATCCCTGGAAGTGTCCCAGGCCAAGCTGGACAGGGTTTGGAGCAGCCTGGGACAGTGGGAGGTGTCCCTGCCCGTGGCAGGTGATGGAAGGGCTTTAGGTTCCTTTCAACCCAAAGCACTCTGTGATTCTGCACAGTGAGGGGATAAAACTGCAGCATCGGAGCACCCTGACATCCAGGCTGGGAGGATTCTGGGTCAGAGCTGCATTGGGACACCTCTGAAGAGAGCAGGACAGCCCAGACAGCACCCTGGTGTTTCAGAGCTGTTAGTTTTGCCTCACACAGTGCAGTGTTACTGAGCAGGCCAGTGAGCAGTGGGCTCCTGTGACCAACTGCAGCTGGCACGGTGGGGCACAGGCAGCTGCACAGGCACAGGCTGCACAGGCTGGGCACAGGACCTGCCATGGGTGGAAGCTGAGCCCTGGGGAGCCCTGCCCACACATCAGGACAGCCACTGTCACCTGGGATCTGCCCCCACATCAGGACAGCCACTGTCACCTGGGATCTGCCCCCACATCAGGACAGCCACTCTCACCTGGGATCTGCCCCCACATCAGGACAGCCACTGTCACCTGGCATCTGCCCCCCCATCAGGACAGCCACTGTCACCTGGGATCTGCCCCCACATCAGGACAGCCACTGTCACCTGGGATCTGCCCCCACATCAGGACAGCCACTCTCACCTGGGATCTGCTCACACATCAGGACAGCCACTCTCACCTGGGATCTGCTCACACATCAGGACAGCCACTGTCACCTGGCATCTGCCCCCCCATCAGGACAGCCACTCTCACCTGGGATCTGCCCCCACATCAGGACAGCCACTGTCACCTGGGATCTGTGAGCCCAGACAATGCTCTGCTCATTTTCATACCAGGCTGGCTCAAACTGTGCTGCCTTGGTGCTCCCCAGCAGCCACACATATGGGCTGCAGACTGTAATGGGGTGCCTTAATCTGGGTAGGGCACATTCTCCTTCACATATGTGACCTGAGACACACATGTATTGTTTCAGTTGGATTGATGAACCCTCGGGAGCCAAAATGCTAATGGAGCCTAAACCAGGCTTCAGTTAAAGATATAAACAGAAACTCCATCTTCATTTAAATTCTGGGCAAAGGATCAATGTTAAATGCAATATGAAGAGAATCAAAACATGAGGGTGCAGAGCTGCATTGTTCACAACTACTGCAGTTTGACCTCTTGGGTGTGTGAAGTGTTTGGAGTAAATATTTTTGAAGGTTAAGACATCAGAGCCCAAATCTGACTCTCTGCCTGGAAGTAATATCTGCCTTTGGCATGAGCTTTCCCAAGGCAAGCACAAGTGACAGACAGTCACCCCAGAGGCATTTCCACAGCCAAGTCACAGGGAGTCACACAGATTTCCCAATCCTTGGCTTTTGTTTGGCTCACAGATGTAGTTGCAAAAACAGGGTGTTTCTCATTTAAGTGTCTTTCTCTCATTTCTTCCTGTGAAGAAGATCCAGTGTGCTGGAAAGAGGCAGAGAGGCACTTGGGGCAAGGGCCTGAAGTGCAGACTAAGGGTGTGGTGGCAGCTTTCAACTGCAGTCTGCAGTTTTTACCTTGGTTTGAGGGTAATTTTAAAAAAGACATGCAGGTTCTACCGGTGCTTGCCCTGCCATCTGTGTGTGAGGGGATGGCTGGTAGTGCACAGAGAGGGAGGGAGGGAAGGCTGAACACTGCTGTATCAGCTCTGTCTTTTCTTAGAAGTCTTTCTGCTGCTTCTGCAACCATTAGCCACAGGAACCAGAGAATCACAGAATATCCTGAATTGGAAGGAACCCCAAGGATCATCCAGCCCAGCCCCTGTCCCTGCCCAGATCCCCCAACACCCCCCCTGTGCATCCCTGGGTGCTGCCCAAAGGCTCCTGGAGCTCTGGCAGCCTCGGGGCCGTGCCCATTCCCTGGGCAGCCTGGGCAGTGCCAGCACCCTCTGGGGGAAGAACCTTTCCCTGAGCTCCAGCCTGAGCCTGCCCTGATCCAGCTCCAGAACCTTTCCCTGAGCTCCAGCCTGAGCCTGCCCTGATCCAGCTCCAGAACCTTTCCCTGAGCTCCAGCCTGAGCCTGCCCTGATCCAGCTCCAGAACCTTTCCCTGAGCTCCAGCCTGAGCCTGCCCTGATCCAGCTCCAGAACCTTTCCCTGAGCTCCAGCCTGAGCCTGCCCTGATCCAGCTCCAGAACCTTTCCCTGAGCTCCAGCCTGAGCCTGCCCGGATCCAGCTCCAGAACCTTTCCCTGAGCTCCAGCCTGAGCCTGCCTGATCCAGCTCCAGAACCTTTCCCTGAGCTCCAGCCCGAGCCTGCCCTGATCCAGCTCCAGAACCTTTCCCTGAGCTCCAGCCCGAGCCTGCCCTGATCCAGCTCCAGAACCTTTCCCTGAGCTCCAGCCTGAGCCTGCCCTGGTCCAGCTCCAGAACCTTTCCCTGAGCTCCAGCCTGAGCCTGCCCTGATCCAGCTCCAGAACCTTTCCCTGAGCTCCAGCCTGAGCCTGCCCTGATCCAGCTCCAGAACCTTTCCCTGAGCTCCAGCCTGAGCCTGCCCTGATCCAGCTCCAGAACCTTTCCCTAGCTCCAGCCTGAGCCTGCCCTGATCCAGCTCCAGAACCTTTCCCTGAGCTCCAGCCTGAGCCTGCCCTGATCCAGCTCCATTCCCTCAGGTCCTAGAGTGCTCATTCTAGTGTGTGTGTGTCTTGTACAGTGGTTGAATCCCAGCAGGTTTAGAATTAATCTCAAATAAGTTCCATGTCTAAATGCTATTTTTAGAGGCCTGCAGCTGTCTCAGAAATTCTGTGCTCCCGCTGGGGTTGTGCAGCGTGGATCTCAGCTGTGGGGTGAGCTGCTGCAGGGAGCAGGACAGCCTGGCTTGGTGTGGAGGGAGTGAAAAGTGTAAAGATGAAAACCATGACAACTTTTAATAGTGATGGATTGAAACCAGCTGAGGGGAGTTGTTGTTGGGGGTTTTTTTAATATAATTGTCAAGCACAGCTGCTCCTGTTCAAGCTGCTGGCTCGGGGCCTGGGGCTAAGCCTGGCCCCAGTATTGTCACCTGGGCATCCTCTGGGTTCCAGGGAGCACGGCCTCTGAAGGGCCACCCCAGTGTGAGATGAGCCCAGATCAGCTAGCTGAGTTAAGGGTGGGATGCAAAGGCACTCCAGGCCAGGAGTGCCCAGCTCTGCTTTGCCTGGGTGTTTCATACAAAGAGTTTCATTGACAGAACCAAGTATAAAATTGTATCTTCAATCACAGCAAAAGAATTTTGGTTTTGTGAGAGTATCACTGCAGTAACTCACTGAATTTCTTCATTCACCCAGTGTGAGACTGTAGCTGAAAAGAAAATACGTGCCAGTGGATGGAGCTGAGTACTCTGGGGCATGGAGTGCTGTCAGTCTGAAAACAGCCACATTCAGGCAGTGTGGCAATGAAACTGTGTTTTTTCTGTTCATTTTCCCCATTTTTAACAGTGTACCAGTCATCTGTATGGGAGGTGGTGAGAAAGCAGCGTTCCTTGTGTTTGTTTGAAGCTTGTAGATTCTGAAGGCTCCTCTGTGCACTGAAGCAATGTGTGCTGACCTTACTGCCTCAATTTTCAGAGGTGTGGTGTGTGCTGCAGTAGCTAAAATGGCTCTTAATGTAGCTTTTGTTTTGGAAATAGACTGATTAAGAACTTGCCTTGACTCAGGGAAGCAGTGGCTGACTTTAATTGTGTTGCCACCAATGCTCTTGAAATGCCTTGAAAACAGTGGTCTCCCGGGAGCTGTTTGGATGAATACAAGCGAATGTCATGCTGGAAGGTTCCTCTCCCAGCTGCTCAGTTTAAATGGCAAAAGTCATGATTTGCTCAGATCACAGGAGCTTTTAATTCCTCATTTAATAGCAGGTTTCCCTGGGTGGCATATTGCTTTTACCCTTCCTGCTGCACGTGAGGAAGGTGCAGGCAAGGATGAAATGCGCTGCCCCTGGCACTCGGTGGAAGGGGGCTTGGTGAGGGTGTGAGGTATTGAGCTCAGTAAATCCCTGTTTGGAGGATCCCTGCTCCCATCCTGCCCATCCTGTGGATTCCATGGCACTTCAGGAACTTAATTGCTGACCTATCCATTTATTGCTGGGCTTGGGCTGATCCCTGGCCCCTGGGGTGGGCTGTGTGTGCTGGACCAGGGGGACCATCCAGTCACCACCAAGCAGGTTCCTGTTCCAAATCCATGATTTAGAATCGTGGCATCACAGAAGGGCTTGGGTTGGAAATGACCTTACAGCTGATCTCATTCCAAGCCCCAAGCTGTGCTGTTTCATAGCCCACGGTGACTGCTTGCCATGGCCAGACTGAGTGATGTGTTTAATGAGTGCTGTTTAAGGGACAGTTGTCTGGCAGACTCGGCGGATTCCCATCTGTGCTGGGTGTTTCCATTAGGTTGTAGGTTGTTATCCTGACTCTGTGCAGCCCTTCTCGGCAGTGCAGGGCAGGAGGATGCCGAAGGCAGCACCAGGCTTTGTTCTGCCTGTCAGTTGCAGTTGTAAATCTTCTGTGCTCACAAACATCAGAGTTCTTGGTGAAAACGTGTTGCCTGTGAGCACCTCCTCTGTGAGAAGTGCAGAACTGCTGGCTTAGGAGTCTGGCCAGTTCTTTTGCTGAGAATTTTGCTCATCCATTCCTATTTGAATCCTTTTGTTTTTACTTCTCAGGTCACTTCACGTGGGAGAAGTACCTGAAAGAAACATGTGCCATCCCAGCTCCTGCCCATTGTTTCAAGCAGGTAAGAGGGTGAAAACAAGAAAGGTCAAGGGCTGTGGTCCACTGGGGGCCCCAGAGTTCTGTGCCTGGGACAGGCCCCTGGTTTGGCAAGGAAGATACTTAAAGATATTAAAGACTTAACAAAAATCCAAGTTCTGAAGCAAAGATTAAAAAGATACATTTAGAGTAGCACACAACATTTTCCTCTCAGATGTAATGTTGGGAATGTGAGTATGCTATTACTCCATCAAACATGGGCCCTTGGAGGTAGTGTCCTGAGGAGGATGGGATCCAGCTTTTGGTGGATCCTGCTCAGTCAGGAGATTTTCAGCAGAATTCATCCAATGGTTGTGACAGAATAGCAGCCCCTGGGCAGCAGGTGCTGAGCACAGAGGTGGTTGTGCTGAGAACAGGGGGTGCAGGAGTGAATCACTGTGGGACACCTGGGTCTGGGCACAGGGGAGCACGAGTGTCTGGGTCTGGGGTTGGCTGGGTGAGTCTGCCCAGGAGTGGGTTGATCCCCTATACTGGGCACTGGTGGGGCTGCACCTCAAATCCTGGGATCAGTTTTGGGCCCCTCACAACAACGGAGCTGAAACATGTCCAGAGAAAGGAATGGAGCTGGGGAAGGCTCTGGAGCCCCAGGAGAGGCTGGGGGAGCTGGGAAGGGGCTCAGCCTGGAGCAAAGGAGGCTCAGGGGGCCCTTCTGGTTCTGCACAGCTCCTGACAGGAGAATGGAGCCAGGTGGGGGTCAGGCTCTGCTCCAGGAAACAAGGAACAGGAAGAGAGGAAACAGCTGCAACTTGTGCCAGGGGAGGGTCAGGTCATATATCCAGAAAATTTCTTCACTGAAAGGCTGATCAGGCCAAGGAACTATCTGTCCAGGGCACTGGTGGAGTCCCCATCCCTGGCAGTGTTCAAAAACCATGTAGCTGTGGTGCTTAGGGGTAAAGGGTTAGTGGTGGGCTTGGCAGTACTGTGGGAACAGCTGGAGTCGATGATCTTAGAGGTGTTTTCCAGCATTAATGATTCTGTGATTCCAAGAGAGCAGGCTTTAGTTGCCTGGATGATGCAGGATGGAAAGATGGGGCTCTGTTACAGAGCTGCCAGGGCTTGCTGAGTTCTCTGTGGTGCCTCCATTGCCAGCTGCCAGCCTTCAGCTGACGCCATTTGGGTGCTCCTAGCGCTGAAGCTTTGTGCCTCCGCTGGTGCAGGCATTGGCAATGCTGCCTCTGACTGGCCCCTGTTCCACTCTTTCCAGTCCTACACTCCACCTGCAAACGAGTTCAAGATCAGTATGAAGCTGGAGGCCCAGGACCCCCGGAACACCACGTCCACGTGCATCGCCACCGTGGTGGGGCTGACGGGCGCCGCCTGCGCCTGCGCCTCGACGGCAGCGACAACAAGAACGACTTCTGGAGGCTGGTGGACTCTGCTGAGATCCAGCCCATTGGCAACTGTGAGAAGAATGGAGGGATGCTGCAGCCTCCTCTGGGTGAGCTGCAGTTCAGCTGTCCAGCCAGGGGCAAATGGATGGTGGGGGAAGCTTGGGGGTTTTAATAGATCTGTGCTTGGCCCGTGGGCTGCCCCTGCCTGCTCTGGAGTGCACACAAGGTGTATAAACCACACCAGGTCTGTATTTCCACACAGATATATGGACAGGGAGATCCTTTAGAGTGTGGATGAAAAAGGTCTCTGCATCAAGGTGAGCTGCTTGCCCTGGCTGCAGCTCGAGCTCTGGATTGGTTCCCAAAGAAGCTGTGGCTGCCCCATCCCTGGCAGTGTTCAAGCCAGGTTGGATGGGGCTTGGAGCAGCCTGGGATAGTGGAAGGTGTCCTGGCCCATGGCAGAGGGGTGAAACTGGTTGATCTTTAAGGTGCCTTCCAACCCAAACTACCCTGTGATTCTAGGATTCAGTACCAGTTTACCTGGACAGGAAATAAAATGTCTGAAAAGGTTCACAGTGACTAAAGTCCTATCTCATGTGAAAGGACATTTGCAATAGTTCATAGTTATTTATTTAATTTTGCTTGGCTACAACATTATAAATAGCCTGGACAATCTAACACTTCTTCCAGTCTTCTGTTAAATGCACAACATTTTCCTTTTTCTTTGATGCTAGCCCATTGACAAACTTATTTGCTGATTCTTTCCTGCAAAATTAACCTGCTTTTGCAGTTTGCTGCCCAACAGTTTTAGTGTCTTCATAATCTCTCTTGTTGCCCTGAGATCCAAAGCCTTCTGATTTGTTTTCATAATTGTAATGTACTTTCCTATGAATTGTAAGATAAACAAGGATCATGGTTGCATTCTTTTGTAAAAGATCTCACCTGATGGACTTCTCAAGTGACCAGTGGAGATGGAGAGGTGGGAACTTCTCTGTCCAATCTCTGATCACTGTCCAGAAACTGAGAGATACGAGGTCACCAATAAACTCACCCCTTTTTGGTGCCTGAACACCCTCTCAAAAATCCCCAAATAATATTTTCAAAGCCAGGCTGGACAGGGCTTGGAACAACCTGGGATAGTGGAAGGTGTCCCTGCCCATGGCAGGGGGTGGGACTGGATGCGCTTTAAGGTGCTTTCCATCCCAAGGCGCTCAGTGGTTGTGCTGCCCGTCTCTTCCCAGCCGTGTCCCGGCGGGTCCCAGCTGTGCGCGGCCAGCAGAGGGCACGGGGCCAGGTGGGGCTGTGCCGGGACAGGGCTGGCTGCGGCTCCGGGGCTGCTCCGTGTGCCCGGCTCTGCTCCGTGCCACCTAACCCACCTTGTGCCAGAGAACAGGGCACGGGCAGGTGAGGTACTAGGAAAAAGTTCTTCCCTGTGAGGGTGGGCAGGCCCTGGTACAGGGTGCTCAGAGAAAGCTGTGGCTGCTCCATCCCTGGGAGTGTCCAAGGCCAGGTTGGACAGGGCTTGGAGCAGTCTGGGATAATGGGAGGAGTCCCTGCCCATGGCAGGGGTAGAAGTGGATGATTTTTCACCCAGCATGAAGACAGGTAACTGAGCTAGTGCTGCAGTTGTCCTTCCTGCCAGCAGAGTTCAAGGGCCTAGAAAAACCAGCGAGGATTTTCTGTTTCTGTAGTATTTTCCATGTGCACACATCTGCTGCTGCTCTTTCTTTACACAGATAATTCCAGTGACAGGAGCTAGGGAACAGCTGGAGCTGGGCCAGGGCAGGCTCAGGCTGGAGCTCAGGGAAAGGTTCTGGAGCTGGATCAGGGCAGGCTCAGGCTGGAGCTCAGGGAAAGGTTCTGGAGCTGGATCAGGGCAGGCTCAGGCTGGAGCTGAGGGAAAGGTTCTGGAGCTGGATCAGGGCAGGCTCAGGCTGGAGCTCAGGGAAAGGTTCTGGAGCTGGATCAGGGCAGGCTCAGGCTGGAGCTCAGGGAAAGGTTCTGGAGCTGGATCAGGGCAGGCTCAGGCTGGAGCTCAGGGAAAGGTTCTGGAGCTGGATCAGGGCAGGCTCAGGCTGGAGCTCAGGGAAAGGTTCTGGAGCTGGATCAGGGCAGGCTCAGGCTGGAGCTCAGGGAAAGGTTCTGGAGCTGGATCAGGGCAGGCTCAGGCTGGAGCTGAGGGAAAGGTTCTGGAGCTGGATCAGGGCAGGCTCAGGCTGGAGCTCAGGGAAAGGTTCTGGAGCTGGACAGGGCAGGCTCAGGCTGGAGCTCAGGGAAAGGTTCTGGAGCTGGATCAGGGCAGGCTCAGGCTGGAGCTCAGGGAAAGGTTCTGGAGCTGGATCAGGGCAGGCTCAGGCTGGAGCTCGAGGGAAAGGTTCTGGAGCTGGATCAGGGCAGGCTCAGGCTGGAGCTCAGGGAAAGGTTCTGGAGCTGGATCAGGGCAGGCTCAGGCTGGAGCTCAGGGAAAGGTTCTTCCCCCAGAGGGTGCTGGCACTGCCCAGGCTGCCCAGGGAATGGGCACGGCCCCGAGGCTGCCAGAGCTCCAGGAGCCTTTGGGCAGCACCCAGGGATGCACAGGGGGGGTGTTGGGGGATCTGGGCTGGGTTTGGGGCAGGGCTGGATGATCCTTGGGTGTCCCTTCCAGCCCAGGATATTTTATGATTCAAATAAAATATTTTCTTTGCCATTCTGGGAGCTGAGCTCTCCTGTCCCCTGCAGTTGTGGCTGCTTGGGTTGGTTTCCAAGCTGATCTGACAGAGCTCAGGGCTGGCAGGGTGACCTGTGCTGAGCACTGCAACCTTGGCAAAGTTGTGCCATGTTCTTGGTCCAGGTTCAGTGCCAGGATTACCTTCAAAACCCTTAAACACAGAGCAAACACAGCTGAGCTGCAGAAATTGCCTGTGCAGGAAGATACATGTTTAGGAAAGATGGTGTTCTGTGATATCCAGAGCCTTCTGTTGGTTGTATAGTCAGTGCCACATGCTTCAGAGCATGTGAAATTGCTTCTTTTCTTCCCATAAGCCCTCTCTTGTTATTTCTCCACTTTTTTCACAGCAGGTGTTGAGCCAAAACCTGACATCTTCTCTATAATGGTTAAATCTGTTTCCCAGCCAAGTCAAAGCCTCTATTTCTTGAGATTACCTTGCCTGCAGCTCACACTAGAGGTGGAGGAGGCCACCCAGAAGCTGTGATTCCCTGTTGAGGAAGAAATTCCATAGCCTGAGTGTGCACTTGCTGATTCATGTCTCCCCTGCAGCAGGATCACTGTGGAACTGGCAGCACTGACAATGCACAAAGTGCCTGGATGGTCCATGGGCCAATGGGATTGTTATGATCAGTGAATATTGCAGTCAGGCAGCTGCTTCCAGATGTTTCTTTTCAAAACCACAAATGCTCTTCATTCAGAATATCTGCAGAAAGTCCCACCTGACTCCAGCATGGGAGGAGGGTGGTTTGGGATCACAGCTGGGGGAGTTCCCATCAGAGCAGGGCTGATTCATCTACCCCCACAGTCTAAAAGTCTCCATCTCTGCTTCCCTCCCCTCAGGCTTCCGGCTGAATGCCTCCTCCTGGCCCATGTTCCTTCTGAAGACTCTGAATGGAGCAGAGATGGCTCCTGTCCGGATTTTTCACAAGGTATTTCCCCGTTTGTGCAGATCCTTCTGGCAATGGCCCCTTGGCTGCAGAGCACCAAGCTCAGAGCTGGTGTCTCATGAGAGGTGTGCTGCTCCTGTAGGAGGTGACATTGCACAGCTCTGCCTCGGGCTGCTCTAGGACAGACCTGTGTCCTCTCCAGCTGGGTCATAGCAATGTCAAGATTGCCAAGGACGTGCCCTGGGCTTCGGCACTCAGGCTGGAGGCAGGAGCTGGTTTTTCACTGGTGCTGCTCAAAGTGGGGAATGCCAGGTGGGAAGGTCAGCACTGCTATGGAGTGTCCCACTCCCGGGGTTCAGTCCAGCAGCCAGCTGAGGGCAGAGCAGCGAGTAGTGGACTTTGCTGCCTCTTGATTAAAGGGCAGTGGCTGTGTAGCCCAGCCAGTGTGTGCACCCCTTTTGGAGTTCAAATCCAGCTCACTAACTCCCTTCAGCTGCTCGTGGAGGTGAGTTTGCTGGTGAGGGCACAGCCCTGGTGTGGGGAGGCACTGCCATATCCCCTTTGAGCATATATTCCACTTCTTCTTGTAGGAACCACCATCTCCTTCCCAAAACTTCTTCAAGACAGGTATGAAGCTGGAGGCAGTGGACAGGAAGAACCCTCACTTCATCTGCCCGGCCACCATTGGGGAGGTGAGAGGTTCTGAGGTCCTCATAACATTTGATGGCTGGAGAGGTGCCTTCGATTACTGGTGCCGATATGATTCCCGGGACATCTTTCCGTAGGCTGGTGTTCGCTGACTGGAGATAATCTGCAGCCCCCTGGTACAAAAGGTAAGGCCCACGTTGTTGCTTAGCTGTCTTTCTCCTCCACTCAGGTCTCAGAGAGCAGCAAAGCAGGCAGAGACTGGCAGCAAGGACATCCAGATGCCCTGTCTGGTTTTTGTGCTGCTTCACGCGTGGTAAAGGTCCAGGTGATCGGAACTGTAGCACTGGAACAGCCTGGCACCAAGGTGCTGAGGAGCAGCTATCCATAAAGATGGGCAGGATGGTGGCTCTGGGGAGGGATGGTGCTGTACAACATTGCTGAGGTCTGCTTCTCTCCAGGAATTTCCTTGAAGTTTTTCCTGCGCCTTTGAACCACATTTTCCTATGCAGTTTTTCTCAGGGGGCCTGGAATGATGAGAACTGTGAAGCTGCAGGACTGTGCCTGTTTGTACTTTGGACAGTTTTCTTGGTCTGCCTTATGCTGTGAATGTGGACAAAGCAGGTGTGGAGCAGGTGTTACCTGCCTTGTTCCTAGGGCTGGGATTGTTGGGTAGGAGCAGTGCTGGGCAACTTGCTGCCTTGTAAAGGCCTGAGCAGTGGCTGGTTTGATTCTCAGACATGTCTCAAGCTTCCTCACATCAAGTTGTGTCTGGGCCCAGGGGGGCTGTCATTGTCCCCAGGCACATCCCTCTGGCATTTGTTGGCTGGCAAGCCCTGCACGTGCTTGTCAATGAAACGAGGGGCAGGGGAACAACCTCTGCCAGAGCTGAAGGATTGCTTAGGAAAGGCAGTTCTCTGACAAGACTGTTCTCTTGGAAATCCTGGGTGAGCTCACGGTGCCCTGTCAGGCTGGTGCTGCCCTGTGTCCCTGACATGGGCCAGGTCCCTGCTTGGGCTGCAGGGCTGCTCTCAGTGGATTGCCTGAGGTGATCTCACTGACCTGTGTGCAAGCTGAGCTGTGAGCTCCCCTGGGCTGAAGATGATTCCTCTTTATCTTGGATTTCCACATCTTGCTTGATGTTCCCAGCCTCACCCTCTCTTCTTGCTGGTTGTTTGTGTCCCACCTGCTGCTGTCTTGCAAGCTCTGCCTCTTGGCCAGTGGCTGACTCCTCCAGTAGAGCCCTGGAGGCAGGGGCTCTCACCAGGCACCTCCAGGGCACCTCTAGGTACTGCATGAGTGACTCCAGCCGTGTTTGTGTTTGGTGGGAGCTTTGCTGGCACTAACCTGGGGGTGGAAGGTTTCAGGAGCGTGGTGGGAGCCGCCTTCTCAGGGAACTGGGACCCTCTGTCTGACCCACAGCCCCAGCACAGGCAGCTCTGTTCCTCCCCAGCCTCCTCTTGCCAGGGGCTGAAGCTGTGAGTGAGCATTGCCCAGTCAGTTATCCAGAAACAACACCCCATTGTGCCGTCCTGGGAAGCTTGTGCTTCCCCCTTGGCAGGTGGCTGTGACAGCTTCTCCCTTTCCCATCAGCTCCATGTGCAGTGACTCTGCATTTCCTGCTCATGTACAAAAATTGTGACCCCCTAAAAGTCACATCTCCCCACTTTCAGAAAGGGGAAGCCCTCACTCTCAGGCAGATTTCTGCTCTCTTTGTCCTTTTCTTTCTACTCCTGGGACAAGAGCAGGGATTGGCAGAGTTGCATAAGCCATGCAAAAATGCCAGGGAGCTGAGATCAGTCTTGTCTTTGTGGTTTTACTTCTCCCTCTGTGACTGCTCCCTTTCCTGCCCAAGAATTTCTGACTTCCACTTGTGGGATTAAACCAAAAGAGCAGTGTACTGGGAACTTTCTCTAATGAAATTCCTCCTGTGTTTCCTCACTCCTCAGCCCTGCTGTGGTGGAGGGTTGAGCATGGTTCTCCCAGACCTGAGAGTGCTGCTCTTGGCAGGGTTGGAGGATGCATCACCACAGAGGATTTGCCCTTTCCTTGAGCTCCAGCAAACCCTCTCCATGTGCCAGCCTGCAGGATCATGTGGTGGAGTCGGGCAGTTTCCCTTTCCTGGTGGGAATTCCTCTTAAAGAGAACTGGAGAGTCATGCAGGCAGTGAAGTGCTGCTGTGGTAATGCTGCTCTGTGCTCATACACTGGACTGACTGGGTGAAGCCCTTGTGGGAGATGGGGAATCCTGTGAAGAGCTAACTCTGTGGGAGTTGAGGAATGCTGTGAAGAGTTAACTCCATGGAGAATGAGTAACCCCGTGGCTTCCTGGGGCTGAGCAAAAAGAGGCCTCTGAGCTCATGTTCAAGGGAAGCAGAACTTCAAAGAGGGCAGGCATGTTTATTTAATGCTGCTAACTCCACTCAGCTCTAATCTGTCTCTGCTGCTGGCTGCCAGCAGAGGTGGAGGAGTGCAGGGCTTCTCCCAGGCAGGGCCTTCTCCATCTCCAGGGCCTCCCACTCCCAGCAGTGTTTGCGTAGCTGGAGTGGCTGGGCAGGGAGCTGGGGCCCAGCCAGCCACTCTGGGGAGCTCTCATCAGGGCCTGTCTGTGTCTGTGTGTGTGTTAAAGAAGGGAAGGGAGGTCAAACAGCAAGGTGGAACACCCTGCATGCCCGCTTGGCAATTCCATTGCTGCCTGCTGGCTGTGCAGCAGCCTGCTGGGAGACCTCTGTGGCCAGTGGCTGTGGGCTCCTGGGCACCTCCTGGTGCTCCTGTCAGGATGCTGCACACCTTGGAGCTGGGGGATCCAAACCAACACACCAGACGGGGGGAATGGAGCTCTGGGAGTGCCTGTGGTGGGTCCTGGTCCTCTCTCCATGTTGGCCACAGGCCAGGGGTGGATGTTGGCTCTGCTGGGCTACAGAGCAAGGTAGAATGTGGAAGAGTTCTTCCTGTGCATCCACAGCTTTTCCACCTCAGCCTGGCAGCCCCTGGAGGAGGCAGGTCCCAAAGGAGGGGGAGTTCTGTGAGTGTGCAGCCAGCTTCCCTCAGTGTCCCACCCACACCAGTGGGGTGCTCCCAGGGTTGTCCAGTGGGCAGGAATCCCCACTCCTCATCTGCGTGGTACAACACCTTACGTGTCTTTTCATGTCTCTTATACATGTACTTTTTTGCCCTTAAATACATGTCTGGGCTTTAAGGAGTATAAGGTGAAATGGACTTTCTGTTCAGCTGAGTGCTGGCTGGGAGCCTGGGGCTCTGCTCTGACAGTCAGAGAACATCCTGAGCTGGAAGGGATCCACAAGGATCATCAAATCCAGCTCCTGGCCCAGCACAGGACAACCACAACCAAAGCTGAACAGCCTCTGCTGTCCTTTCTGAAATGTTTTCTCCAGGTACCTCCCTGGATCATCTCTCAGAAGTCAGGACAGTGGGTAAACTGGTTCAGTGACAGCTGCTGCTGTCCTTGCTCAGGACTTGTGGGGTCACTTCGGTTTCAATTTAGGGGGGTTTAACTGTTCCTGGAAGTGCTGCTTGCACAATTGCTTTTACTGAGTCAAGCACTCATCCCAGAGAGTACTGAGAAATATTTATCTGCCACAGCACACAGACATAAACCAGCTGGATGAAGGTTGCAGGGGGCATCAAACCCAAACTTCCTGCAGTTGCATGGTGGGGTCAGACTTTTTCTGAAAGAGGGCAAAGCAAGAAGAATGGTGTCTCACCATCTTTAGATATTGCAGCACACAAAAGCAAGGCCAGAATACACTGTGTGCACATTGCTAACATGGGTTTTATCAGCAGAAGACCCTGAAGGTATGTGGGGTGGGGAAGGAGTTACCCACACCTGCCAGGTGTGTGTGCTTCCCAGCTGGAGTTAGTGATCCAGCTGGCAGCACAGCAGCTACAGTGCAGGAGGTGGCTGGTGTTCCTCAAGCCAAGAACTTCAAGGGTTAGGTGTTGTGATGCACATAAGGAGAGCATGACTCTGTGCACTGTAGCAATGGGTGGTAGAAGTGTAATTTGGGAGGAAAGCAGAGATTGAAGGAGGAAAATGCACATGTCATGTGTGGTGGGTTGTCCCAGGGGGCAGCTGAGGCCCCACAGCCACTCCCACAGTGGGATGGGAGGGAGAATCATAAGGGTAAAAGGGTGAAAACTGGTGGAGGTACAGAGAGTTTAACAGGTAAAGCAAAAGCTGCAGGTGCACGGCCAAGCCAGGCACTGCTCCCAGCACAGGAGGGTGCTCAGTGTCCCCAGGAGAGCCAGGGCCATCCCAGGGGACAGGGGCTGGGATGACAAACACCATCACTCCATCCCCCTTGTCCCTCCTTCCCCAGCTCTACATGCTGAGCATGGAGCTGTACAGTCTGGGACATCCCTGGGGCTGGGGGGTCTCAGCTGTGCCCCCTCCCAGCTCCCTGTGCCCCCAGCCCAGTGCTGGCCATGGGAACAGAGCAGAGCTGGGCTCTGGGCAGGCCCAGCCCAGCTGGGCCATGGGGTGCTGTCAGCCCTGCCTTGGGCACAAATCCCAGCACAGTTACTGGAGAAAGTGAACTCCAGCCCAGCCAAACCCATTGCTTTGAATAAAACTTGTGCGTGCATTTTAATTTTTCTAACCATCCTGCTCTTTGGGATGCCTGTGGGCTCTTAGGTCACTGCCATAAGTGGAGGGTGGTTTTTCTAAAGCTGCTTTGGAGAGTTCCTCCCCATCATAAGCAGTGCAGAAAATCAATATTTAGATTGACCTAAAGAATAAGGATGGTTGTTTAGTTACCTTGAATCATGGCTGGGGAGAAAGAGAGAGGGAGATGCACATAGAAATGGAGGTGCTGCTGCTGAGCTTCAGGGAAACAAAGAGGGAAATAACTGTGATAAAAATCAATGGGAAAAAGGAACAGGTAAGAGGCTGGTTAATAATTGTAGTTTCCAGGGCCACCTTCCCTCAGCAGGGAGGTGGGATGAGGGAAATCCCCCTCAGCCAAGGCATGGGTTTGTAGAGAGGAGTTGTGTCTGCCTCTGTAATTCATGGGAAGTTTGGGAGTTCACAGCTCATCACAGACTAGAGGAAAGTTCAGTTCTTTGTAGTCAAGGAAGCACACATTGGAAGAGCATCCATGGGAAGTTATTTTCCTTTCTGAAGTGGTTTGTGGGATGGAGAACTGTGAGCCCCTGGGGGAGGAGCAACTAAAGCAGGGTCTTCTCAGGTCCCTCTGCAAGGAGGCATCGTGCTCTGAGCTCTTCCCCTGGGCAGGTGATGACTGAAGGGTTTGTCTCTGCCAGGGAAAGGCACACGGGCTGGCCAAGGGCCTGGGCAGGTGGGATGTGATTGTGGCCTCAGGCATCTGAGAACTTCCACAGAATCTGTGTTTTTGCACAAGAAAGGGCTCTTACTTAAACACCAGCTTCAAGTTTTGGAGAAATGCAGGCATTTTCCTAGGGTTTGTGCCACAGTATCAAGAACTTTAGCTGGGGTTTGGTTCAAAAAGTGTGAGACCTTTACAGGACCCTCCTCCAGCTGAGTGCCAGTGTGCACCATCCCAACAGTGCTGCTGCTGGAGGTGCTGTGGCAGTGACAGTCTACCTGGCTTCTTGAAAAGCAGCTCATTTTCTCCATCCTGAGAAATCTGGATTTAATCCATACATATTGAATTACCTTGCCCCCACTCACACATACAGACACCCATTTCTCTGTCACAGAGTCCCTTAAGTCTGCTCCCACGTGTTCCTGCTGGAGGGCAGGGAAAGCTGTCACCTTGAACACAAGGAAGCAGGGGCACACCTGCCCAGGGACACAGGAAAAGCCCTCAGTGTCTGCATCTCAGGAGGTCCCCGTGCTCTTCCTCCATTTGGGCTTGCCCTGGCTGATACTGGGTTCCTCTGGGGTTCCTCTTGGGTTTGCTCCTCCCTTTTCCACCCTTCTGGATGCTCTGTGACAGAGAGGGCTGACTCTGTGCTGTGGGAAAGGGGCAGCAGTGAAGGAGTTAAGGTTGGGCAGGCAGAGCTGGAAGCTGCTCCAGCTCTGGAATTTGGAGGACTGGAGTTGCTGCCTTGGCAGTGGCCCAGCTGGCAGAGAGCCCCGAGCCAGGCAGGCAGGGCAGAGCTAACACAGAGCTCATCGTCTGTGCCAGGGCACTAGGGACACTGGGCACTGCCTGCACAGCTCTGGGGGGCTCTCACACCCTGCTCCCTCTGCCTGCAGAGCTGGCACAGGTGAATGGTTTCAGAGTTCCCATGGGGATGGGCTGAAGGGGAGCTCCACCCACCCTGGGCTCCCAGCTCTGCCTTGTCCTGGGGCCAGAGCTGCCTGTGGGGGCTGCTGCAGTGACTCCAGGGGGTTACAAGATGCTGACCCTGCATAGAAAATTCATGAAGGGCTTCACTTCTCACCACCACTGCTGCCATGTGATTTGTTGTTTATCTGCTCCGTCTCCTCAAAGGAAGATGATGATCAGCCACTAGGTTTCCTGCCCAGAGGTGAAGGTAATGTGTATTTTATTATTTTATTTTGGATATTGCCTGGTTTCTCTTCCTTCTTCAAGGTGAGAACATAGTGGTGGGAAGAGGAGCCTCATCAGTAATAGCTGGCAGGGTAATACTCAGATGAGCTCCTGTGCACTCCTGCTTGGAGGAGATGGGAAAACATTAATTACTGTCTCTTCAGGACTGAGCTGGGATTTGAGCTCACACATTAAGCTGGGTGACATTGCTTTGCACTGCCATGGCTGCTTTGGGGACCACACAGCTAGAGCTTATGCACCAGCAGCAGGAGGAAGGAGGGTGCCCAGAGTTCAGGGTTTTATCCCTGAGTGTAACACACAAGCAGCCCTGGGACCTGCCTGATGCTGCCTCTGAGGCTGCTGTTGGAAGATCCCAAGAAAAATCTCATGAGCTGTTTGGAGCACAGAGCCAAGGCTCTTAGCAGTGACCCTGCTCAGCTTGGGTGTGTGTCCTGGAATACACCTGGGGTTTGGAGGTTTGGGGGCCTGGCCAAGGGGGCCCAGCCCTGCAGGAGGCGGTGGGGTGCTGACAGTGCCTGTGGCTCTGCAAACACCACATCTGTGGCTCAGTGGCAACCATGGCTTGTCAGAAACCTGAGGTTACTGAGTGATGTCTTGAGGCTGGCAGGAGCCTCTGAGAAGGGGAACTGACCTGGGAAAAGCAGTTTCCTCTGGTCTCCAGCCTGTCCTTACTCTGTGTCTACCTTCCTCTCAACCTGACTTTTCCTCCTGTTTTATTTTGAAACATTTCATATCCCAGAGAATCTGGGTTTTGTTCAGGATGTTTCCTTCCCCTTTCTACCAGGCTTCCTGGCCCAAAGCAGAGTTTCAATATCTCAGGGTGTTACTGAGTCTTACCAGGAGGTTTCAGTGTGACCCTGCTGTTGGAACCTCCTCTTTAGCTGAACAGCACTGGGGTCATCACTTTGTTTCTGCAGGATCTCTGACCAGTACCAGCACTCCTGTTCACATGGTGCAGGGCTGAGAAGTCTGAGTGCCTTCAGGGTGGAATGGGACAACCTCAAGGAAGAAGAGTATGCCAGGGCTGTTATTTATGGGGGTCTAAAAGTGCCTGACTCAGGATGTTCTGAGCTGCTGATTGCAGGCAGGGCTGGTGGCTCTGCCCAGTCATCCTCTGCCATGAGGTTTGGAAGCAGAGGGAAGTCAGCTGAAAGTCTGCCCAGAGTGACAGTTTGTGGGAGAGCAGAATTTCCCATCAGGAGGAAAGGGTTTAAACACTCAGTTGTACAAATCTTCACTTCAAGCATTTCATGCTCCGTGCTTTGTTTCTGCTTGTCACCATATTCCAGCCTTGGTGACAGGAGCTTGGTCCCTTGTAGGGGTCCTGCTTCTGATGTGGGCAAGTGCTGGAGGGGCCAGAGTGCTCGACCATTCTCCTCTCACACAGCTCTGCAAGGGCTGCACACAGGGAATCCCCAATCCCTTCACGTTGGGAGGGGCCTTAAAGCCCATCTGGTTCCACCCCTGCCATTGCAGAGCCACCTTCCACTGTCCCAGGCTGCTCCAAACCCTGTCCAGCCTGGCCTTGGACACTTCCAGGGATCCAGGGGCAGCCACGTGGTTGTGATGGGAGCAGGGTAGGTGCATGTGGGAAAAACAGCCCCATTTTGGTGGGATTTTTGACAGTGGCTCTGTGGAAGCAAGAACATTACATCATCTTTTTGTGACCTGCTGGGGAGTTTCTTCATTTTTTGTTTCCTCCTCATTTTTTGGAGAGAGGAACTAAATGCTTTTGAGCCCAGCTCTGTCCTTGGCTTTGGGGTACAGGCTTAAGTTGCCTGTGTGCATTTGTATGGAATCCAGGAGCTTCATCCTGAGCACACAGCCCCACTTGTTACAGAGATCAGACCTTCTGCACCTTGTCATTGTTCTTCTCTTGATCTTTGGTATTTTTATGACTTGTGAATTTTAAAAAATAACAGAAACTGGAACAAACCACACCCACCTAACACTCTGCTCATTCTTTGAGCACTGATAAGTTGAAGGTGTTCTGCTAATATTTAACCCAGAAGCCAAAGCTAAAGAAAGAGCTTCAGAGAAGATCAGAAGAAGCAGAAACCCCAGGAACTGCCCTGAATAACCTGAGTAGGACAGGAGTACAGAACCATTCTCAGTGTGGGGTTTGGAACCCCCCTGGCAGTTACCTCCCAGGGGCAGAAGATGTGATCAGTCAGTGTGGCTGTCTCTCAAGGCACATGCTTTCACTGGGAGACAGCTGAGTATAAATAGCAGCAGAGCCATGCAAACTTCCCAGGGGCTGCAGGGCTGTGAAGAAACCAAAGCTCTGCCCTGCTGCAGGTGTGGCTCAGCTGAAGGCTCGACAGGCTGTGGGCTGGTTGCTCACTGGGATTTGGCTCTGGGGTCTTCTGGAGGCCCAGACCCCTCAGCCAGCACTGGTGCTTTGGGCAGGCTCTGCTGTGGCCTCTTGAAGCTCTGAGCCTGCAAGAGCTGCAGTGGTGGCTTTCCTGAGGTGTGAAATCAGTTGATTTATGCTGTCACTGTCTGTGTCAGGACCAAAGGTGCCAGTTCTGCTCATGTTCCCTCTGCCAAACAGCTCCAGGGCTCACAGGTGGGCTCTTCTCTTGCTGCTGGGTACTCACTGTGTGCCCATGGGCACTGCCATGCAGGAGACAAAGCCTGGCTTGGAGGTAATCAAATCAGGCTTAAAGTTCAGATTTCTACTTGATTTTCTTCTGACTTGGGCAATGCCATTTCTCTTGGAGCTTTCCTGATTGCTCCTCTCTCTCTCCTTTCACCACTGGTGCATCCCCTCAGTCAGAAGCTGGATTTCAACTCTGCTAATTTGCTTCTCAGGCTGGAGCTGCCCAGCTCAGTTCTCATCTCCTCTCTGTAGTTCAGAATCTCTGTTTTAATTCCAAAGCTGCTTCACAGCTGATTAAAACAACACACTGCTTCAACAGCTTTATTTTTGCAGTGAAGTGCAGAAGATGAGGCTGTCATAGGGCGATCACAGCAAGCAAGATCCCAGGTTGTGTTGCAGCCAGTTTATCTGGAATAAGAAATGGTGGGATGGGAACAGGAGAAAAAAACTGCTGATTTGGGGTGAGAAGAGGGTGATTGTAGACAAACCTGGCATTTCCTTGCCCTCTGCATTTGGACCATATGCTGCAGGAGACTCACTGCAGCTCCTTGTCTGACCTGGGAGCTGTGTGGGAGGAGGAGCCGTGCTCCAGACAGGCTGGGCGAGCTGGCAGTGCCAAGGAACATGTGGCTGACCTTGAGAACTGGACCAGAGTAAAGTATCTGAGCACTGGAGAAATAAAAACAATGCACAAAAGAGTGAGCTAAGGCCACCAGCCTTGTGCAGCTGGGCTGCAGAGGTTGCTGCACACTGGCTCCTACAGGTGAGTGCTTCTCTGAGGGTGATGAGGATACTCTGCAGAGAATAAATAGCAGCCTGCTGCAGTCTGGGCTGTAATTCTGCTGAGGGCTGCCTGTGTAGTTCACATGTGCACACTGAGTCTCTTGAGCCAGCCCTGCTGTCCAGAACTGCCATTCTCCAGGGTGTAAATGCCTGTGGCCAGGTCTGTTCCCAGCACAATCCTGTGCTTTGCCTGCTGGGTGCTGGAATGGGACATGATAGGGACAAGAAGGGCTGAAGAAGCAGGAATGTGCTGCTGCTCTTCCAGGCTCCACACATGCAATTGCCAGCCTGAGAGGTTTGTGGCTGGTTGTGCAGATGTTCCACACATGAGGGGCTTTGAGCTGCTGTGGAGGGAGAATTTGCTTGGCAGCTCCAGTGGTGGGCCAGGAGGATGTTTTCCCTATCCAAGTGCCAGACTTTGAAGGCTTTTATAGGAAAGATGCGTGTCTCAGTTTCCCCATTCATTTCCTGATGCTACTCAGTGGGTGCAGAGCAGTTAATTTCTTTCCTGTGCAGAAGAGAAATGAAGACCTGGGTTCGGGACTAAGGAAATCTGTGTGCTCAGCACAAAACTGAACAAGGCTTTTGCTGAGGACAACAATTTGGGCATCCTTGCTCTGCACAGGCTGTCACTTTGTGTCTCTGATCACGAGCCAGTCACTTCTCTGAGTTTATTTTGCTCTCAGCAGAGCAGGAATGGTGCTGACCCCAGAGCAGCTTGGGGGATTGTTACTGTGACGCAGATAGAAACACACAGCAACACACACAACAGGTGTTCAGGTAGAGAAGAAGAAAGGAAGAACTCTCCAGTTTATTGTTGACCTCGTATCTCTCAGTTTCTGGACAGTGACCAGAGATTGCACAGAGAAGTTCCCACCTCTCCATCTCCACTGCTCACTTGAGAAGTCCATCAGGTGATATCTTTTACAAAGGAATGCAAACATGATCCTTGTTTATCTTACAATTCATGAGAACTGACTCCACTCTACTAAACCAAATCAGAAGGCTGATTTTCAGGGACAGCAGGGGATATGTCTGTTGTGTGGCACATCCTGACACTCACTGTGCTGCACCTCAGAGCACTTCCCCTCACTGAGGAATAGCTGCACATGGATGTTTAAACTCAAAAACTGCTAAGTAACATAAGAGTTACTGCCTCTGAAACTGAGGAAGAGATGTTGGCTGTTGTGTGCAGAAGAGCCAAAGCAGTGTGAAGGAACTCTCAGAATGCTCAGTGTGACTGATGAGCTTTGGTGGGACCAGTGAAGGGCAGTCTGGGGGGTCCTGGTGTTCACTGGGCAAGGCAGAGCTGAGCCTTGGATGAAATGTCCCCAGAAAGACTGGAACTCTGTGGAAATGAGGATCCAGGCATTGGCTGCAGGCCTGGGGGGCTTTTTGCTTGATTCAAACCAGTACATTTAGGATTTTTATTAGCTGGTGACATCCAGTGTTCTGGTCTCTCATTTTTCCAATGTGACACTTTCTCTCTGGCTCTGTCTGGCCACTGCTGTGTGTGGAGTGCTGTTCTTGTGCAGTGGAGCTGCAGCCCAGGTTCTCCATCTCCTCCAGCTCAGCATTGTGCAGCTGAAGGCAGGAGTGGGTTTCCCCACATTCCCTGCTTTCTCTTCATGGCTGTGGTCACCTTCTGTGTTCTCTCCCTGAAACCCAGTCTCTGCTGGTGGGCTGCCACAGTCCTGCCTGCCCTGGAAGGGGGAATCATTAGACTTTGTCACCTCTCACCCCTCATCAGGTCACTCGTGGATGAGCAGTGTGAACATCCCCGTGTTCCCCACAGAGATCTCTCTCCTCTGCAAGGATGATTCTTTGCCCTACCTCTTGTAATCCTTGATTTATCCCTTTAGAATCTTTACTTCTTATCCCAGGGCTCTGGAGGTGTTGTAAGAGCTTTTGGTGAGGTTCTTGGAGGCAGATGAGGCTGTGTCACATCCTTCCAGTGGTCTCTGGCCAGTCCAGACCCCTCAGGTTCCTGTTGCAGACTGACACTGCCCAAGTGGCTCAGGTTGCTCTTGTGGGCTGTGTTAGTGAGTAAAGCTTCTGTTTTGCTTTGAAAAAAAGTTTAACAAATGCACCTTGTGCTTGGGTAGAATTATCTGCCTGGGTTTAGCCAATGTCTGGGTGAGTGGGGCACACTGAGATGTGCCAAGGGCAGCCCTGGAGATGGAGAGGTCTCTTGGGTGCTGAGTTCTGGTGTTTAATTGTGTGAGCAGATCCTGCAGGTCCAGAATGGGGTTTTTGTCTTCAGCTCCAGTAGCACTGACTGCAGTCCCCAGCTCCTTTCCACACCTCCATGTGTGGTTACAACCAGACGTGGGACACTTGGGCTGTCTGGCAGTTTGGTTACTGCTCTGGCACTTGAGGCAAGTCACTGAATCTGTCATGTGCTGCCCCACACCTCTGAGACATGGGACAAGGTGCTGGGAGCCCCTGCCAAGGTGTGCAGGATCCCTGCTGAGCTGCTTCAGAGAGCTCTGGGTGTCACTGCCAGTGTGGTTTAGGGCACACAGGAATGCTGCTGGGAGACTGAAAACGTGACACTGGCAGATAGCAACAGCAGGCCCTGGTATCACTGTGACTCTTGAGACTTTTTTTTTTATTTTGATAAATAAAACAACTGGAGAAACAAATAAAACAACCATAAAAAATGGCACAGCTTGTGCCAAGGGGATGTACAGTGGCACCTGCAGTGACAGAGCTCATCTGAGTGTGTGCCAACAGTCAGGAAAAGTGCAGATTTCTAAGCCTTTTAGAAATGGGACACTGATGATGAGTGTTCAGAGCCTGTCTCAGGTTTGATAAATGCACAAGGCATTGCTTTAGTTTGAAGTAACAGCTTTTCATGTGCCTGTGAATGTCCTGCCCAAAAAAAAACATTATAATGCACTCCCATGGTGAGGATAAGTGGGATGGAGAGTTTTGGGAACTGTGTTTGGGTTTCTTTATGTGCTGCTGTGTAGCCATTGGCCAGGGGATTAGTGGGTTAAAGAACCTTATTTCAGTAGTCAAAACCTGCAGGTAGACAAATCTTGTGTAAAAAGAAAGTGTATCTTTGGGAGAAGAGAGAGCTCCTCATGAGAACAGGTAGAACAAGCCAAATGCTGCAGTGCCTGGATCCCTGTGCCTTGTTGGATATCTCCTCTGGGCTCAGCCTCAGCCCTAACAGGTGTTTCAGAGCACAGATCCCTGCAGGAAGTACTGAATTATCAGAACAATTGTCTTTTCACCTTTAAATTCCAGGATTTGGAGTCTTGTTCTTAATCTCTGTTTTTGCAAGGAGCTCATGTCTCCTACCCATGCTCCAAGCCTTTGTCCTGTGTTGTGTCTGCCATGTCTGCTGAGAGCTCAGGACAGTCCAAGTCTGGAGCCTTCCAGAGCCTGTATTTCTGTCCCAGTCATGTTCATGATGGCCAGTGATGATGGTCTCTGCTTTGGGAAGAATCACAAGGCTTTGAAGCTTTCACATTTTACTCTGAGACAGAGCTCTGGATCCTGTGCAGCTCCAACCTTCAGCATGTCTAGGATTGAAATGTCTCATTCAGGGAAGGATTCAGCCAGACCTCAACAAGATTCCTGCTCTCTGGCAAATTTGCTTATCTTAAATGGGTCTCTTTAACCCACCTCTTTGAGTGCTGCTTCTGCCCAGGAAGTGCTGAAGATGGAAAGGAGCAGTGAGCACAAAGGGCCCAAGGAGGGGTGGCCTGCAGGACATCTCTCAGAGGGCTTTGGAGTGGGCAGGAGTGGGGTGCCCAGAAATCTCCCCCTGCTCTTCAGGATACTGCAGGGGCCGTTGCAGAGATCTCCAGGCAGAAGCACATGAACCACAGCTGCCTCTGAGAGTACAGAGCCCTTGGCACAGAAAATGGGAATTTGGGATTTGTGCTCCTGCAGCCCATGGTAAATGAACCTTGTAAATACGAGAAAGGCAGGAAACCTTTCTGCAACTTCAGCTTTTCGGTTCCATATTTTTCTACGTGTTTGACTTTCTAATTCTTGTCCCAGGGATATAATTTTGTCTTCTTCAAGCTGTGACAAGTCTCAGATAAGCTGATGGGTGACAAATGCTGCTGGCATTGACTAAACCCTCAGAGTGTGGATGGCAACTGTGCAGTCTTCTGTAAGCTCAGTTTCAGTCACAGGGGTGGGCAGCTGCAGGTGCTGTGGATCAGCTGACAGGGATATTTTGGCATTAGTAGAGCCCAAAATCAGGAATTCTCAGTCAAGTCTGTTTCTGCAGAAAGCTTAGAACTCTTGTTTGAACTAATCCTTCAGTGATGAATAACATCATCAGTGGTGCCCAGCTTCTCTTTGGCTCTGACTTCAGCCAGAGTGTTTGAGCTGCATCTTCAGGCTGATGTTTCTCACTGTGCCAAATGCATCCAATGCCAGCCAGCCCAGCAAGGTGCCAGCCTCCTCCCCCTTTGTGCCTGCCATTGTCCTGGATGCCTGTGTGACCCAAAACAAGACAGTTCAGCCAGCAGGAAAATTCCAGTGATTAGTTTTCTGTCCCGTTAATGAGCTGAAATAACCATGAGCACACATCACTGAATAATTCAGGTCAGAAGGGAGCTCAGGGTTGCACAGCTCAACCCCTTCAAAGCAAGGCCAGCTTTGGAGTTGGTTGGATTGCTCAGAGCTCAGGTGAGCAACAAACCTGTGGCACAGAGAGATGCTGCTTTACTCAGGAGCACCTAACTGTTGGGTTTTTTTTAAGAGAGGCCCCACTTGATTTTCTAAGAATGTGGCTCTTCTCAGTGGCTTGTACAAGAAAGAAGAAGGTGAGAATGTCCCTGGCAGCTGCTCAGGCTGGAACTGTCACCAGCCAAATCACAGAGTATCCTGGGCTGGAAGGAACCCCCAAGGATCATCCAGCCCAGCCCTGTCCCTGCCCAGACCCCCCAACAATCCCCCCTGAGCATCCCTGGGTGCTGCCCAAAGGCTCCTGGAGCTCTGGCAGCCTCGGGGCCGTGCCCATTCCCTGGGCAGCCTGGGCAGTGCCAGCACCCTCTGGGGGAAGAACCTTTCCCTGAGCTCCAGCCTGAACCTGCCCTGATCCAGCTCCAGAACCTTTCCCTGAGCTCCAGGCTGAGCCTGCCTGATCCAGCTCCAGAACCTTTCCCTGAGCTCCAGCCTGAGCCTGCCCTGATCCAGCTCCAGAACCTTTCCTGAGCTCCAGCCTGAGCCTGCCCTGATCCAGCTCCAGAACCTTCCCTGAGTCCAGCCTGAGCCTGCCCTGATCCAGCTCCAGAACCTTTCCTGAGCTCCAGCCTGAGCCTGCCCTGATCCAGCTCCAGAACCTTTCCCTGAGCTCCAGCCTGAGCCTGCCCTGATCCAGCTCCAGAACCTTTCCCTGAGCTCCAGCCTGAGCCTGCCCTGGCCCAGCTCCAGCCCTGCCCTGGGGCTGCCCCTGGCCCAGAGCTCAGAGCTGCCCTCGGGAGGAGCTGCAGCTCCCTGGGCTCTGCCCTCGGGGGGCTCTGCCCACTGCACACTCCCTGTGCCCTCAGTGCCCCTCCTGTGGCCCTCCTGGCCCTTCAGAATCTTTGTGTCCCTTTTTGGATGTCCTTTGATAGCTTCAGCTCCTTAATAATTAACATGTAATAATAGTAAGAATAAGATGCAGTAAATTGAAGCTTTTAGCAGTTAAAGAGACTTGGGCAGTGGTTGGAGCTGTGAGATAATCCTGGGCACAGCTGTTTCCACCTCTGGAGCTCTGTGGGTGCTGGGGTGGATGCAGGCAGGGCTGAGTGCCGGGCAGTGATCCCTGCTTGGCAATCCCATGTTTCTGGACCACATTTGCATGACATGGGCTGGAATCCTACAGGAAAATAACTGCAGGCTCCTCTAGGAACCATCCAGTCACTGGAAGGAGTGCCTTGGGGATGAGGCCAGCTGTAACTCTGTGTTTTGGGGGCTGTCCCATTGATGTGCAGGTACAGTGGTGGGAGGACTCTGCTCTGGAGCTCTTGGTGTCTCCTCCTCACACAGCTCAGTGCATCTGGCAGGGCAAGAGAAATGTATTAGCACAGGCTGATGTTTGCTCAGATTCTGGTTCAAATCCAACAAAAAGCCAGGCAAGTCTTCTGGATTGTGGGAGGATTAGACCTCATTTCATTAAATCACTCCGGGTCAGAAAAATGTCTGTGCATTGCATCAGTCTGATGGAATCAGCCCCAGGGAAAGCATCAGTGCCTGTCCAGGGCTGTGCTCAGCAGCACTGCTGGGCACACAGCACCAATCTAGGTCACAGTCTGTGTCTCTGTCCTGGGCTGGCTGCACATTGAGATGTAATTTAGGCTGTTTATGTGAACAGCCTCCTGTGCTGTGGCAGCTCCTCCATCCCTGCAGGAGCCATGGCTGCAGCAGGGACCAGGGAGGTGCTGCCAGGGGCACAGGCACAGTGGGAACTCCTCTGGGTGCCTGAATGACATGAGGAGTCCCAGCATGGGATCTGCATGCACCTAGTTAGGGGCTTTTATTGCCCAAATCCCAAAACCAATTCTTCAAGCCTGGCAAATTACTATTACATGTACTGTCGTTACAGCTGAAGTGGGCAACAGATTTTTCTTAAATTTATTTCACCAAAAGATGAAATCACTTTTTAACATAAAATTATGCAGTCATTGCACCCCAGGACTTATGTGACAGCAGTCTCCTTTTTCCAGGCACTGAGTTGCCAGTGATGTGGTCCCAGCCTGGGAACAAAGGGTGCAGTCCAGCTGCTCTGCCTGCTGCATGCCAGCTTCCCAAAGGCACCATTTCTCTGGGTCTGTTACCAGTAAAGCTGAGAACAAGGGTTTGCCTCACAGCTTGTCTGTAGAATTCTCAATTTTTCCTCCATGTTAGAGAAACCTCATTGTGGCACAGCTTGGTTTTCATACTGAGCATTGTGCAGATCTCAGATGAAATGCTCCCTGCCTTGCCTTCCACATTCCTTTGGTATTTAACAGTTTCTTTGAAGCATGGAGAGTTTTAGAATCATGGAATCATGGATTGGTGTAGGCTGGAAGGGACCACAAAGCTCATCCCATAGCACCCCTGCCATGGCAGGGACACCTCCCACTGTCCCAGGTGCTCCAAGCCCTGTCCAGCCTGGCCTGGGGCACTGCCAGGGATCCAGGGGCAGCCACAGCTGCTCTGGGCACCTGTGCCATTTTACCTGTGTATATCCTTGTTCTGTCAACTTGTGGGATTCTAATAAATGGTTTAATACAAACATTTCTCTGCTGGGATCAGTCATTGCACACCTGAAGCCCCAGGGTTCCTTGATCAGCCCCTGCCTTTCCTGTGGCATTCATCCTTGCAGCTCAGTGTCAGATGTCACCTGGGGCAGGTGACACTCCTGGAGTACCATCAGTTCTAAGTGCCTGAGCTATCACATGCATTTTCTTAACAGCAAAATAGTCTTGCTTTTAACATTAACAGCTCAGACAAAGAGTAGTAAAACCCTATTTCTGCCACAGCCCCTGTGTCTGCCTGACACAAAAAAGTCTTTATTCAGGAAGTCACATAGATCCTGATGGCCACGTGCTTCTTCCCAGCTTCTGATACAGAATGCTAGTGCACAAAAGCAAGGAAATAAAATTAAAACTAAACATGCCCACATGACAAACAGAATGGGGCTGGATCCTGGATGCACTGTGTGATTTGGGTCGGAAGGGGCCTTAAAGCTCATCTTGTTCCGAGCCCCTCCATGGGCAGGGACCCCTCCCACTATCCCAGATGGCTCCAAACCCTGTCCAGCCTGGCCCTGGGCATTTCCAGGGATCCAGGGGCACCCAGAACTTCATTGGGCCAGGGGAATGAGTCCTTGCTCACAGTAACTGCTCCTAAAATCCTCATTACAGGAACCTTAAAAATCTCTGTATGCCCACAGTTGTGCCATCCTGGCATCAGTCTTTTATTGCACTCTGCTTCCCTGGCTAAGACTTTTCTCCTTAACTGCAAAGCCCCTGATTTCAAAAGTGTTTGCTTGTGTTTTTTCCTAATTCCTTGCCCCTATGTTGAATACACATTGAGGTTTCCAGATGTGAGAAACAAGACATCCTAAAGATCACTCTGCAGTTTTCAAAATGCAGCAGGATTTTGATTTGTTTCTTTTTAGCAGAAATTTAAAACAGAAGGAAATACTGGTCTGCAAGGCTGGGTCAGCATATCTCTGACCTTTAGCTGGCTTAGGAAAGATGACTGTCCAAATTTAGGGGATTTGTGGGCAAGTACACCAGAAACCTGGTTTTGTAATGGAAAGAGTGAGAAGATAAGAAGGAACAGACCTGCCTGTGGTAGTGTGTGGGAGGAGCAGGGCAGCTGGTCCAGCTGAGATGAGCTGCTGCTCAGGGCCAGGAGCAGTTATCCTTGCAGGCAGCCAAGATGGAGCTGGTCCCTTCCACTGCAGTTTGGTGGAAATTTAGGGACAGAAGAGATTTGGCCTCAGCCTTAAGAGAGGGGATTTCCAGAGTTTGCAGTGCTGGCTCTGTGACTGTCAGACAGGTCTTGACTGCTCCCTCCCCAGGAATGCTCTCAGCGCCTTTCCGTGGCCCTTGGCAGGTCACCACTCGCAGAAGGAAGAGCTGTAGGAGCCAGTTATTTTCAGGAAGGAAGGGATGGCTGCAAGCATGATCCTTCTGGAGTTCAGCCCATCCAGGTTAAGCCCCAGTGTCCCCCAGCTCGCGTGCTGAGCTGGGGATCCATGTGTTTGGTTTTCACTCCAGCATGGAGAGCAGTCCCCCTGCCCAGGGGGCTGGGAGTGCTCCAGGTTTTTCCACGTGACACTGTATAAAGATGGAGGCTGCTCTTGTTTTGATTCTCACCTGATTTAATTACATTTGCTTTTTCTCTTTTTATTTCAGTTGTGATTCCAAAGAGCCCTTTACCTGCCTCCGAAGTAAACTCGGAGAAACCTAGCATGCACAGTAGCACAAAGACTGTTTTGGGGCATCAACAAGGGCAAAGGCGTCGCAAAACAGGGAAGAAGCGTGGTCGAACGACCAAAGCGCTAATCCACCACCCCATGCCTACACCCTCCAAGTCAGTGGAGCCTTTGAAATTCCCCAGAAAGAGAGGCCCCAAGCCTGGCAGTAAGGTAAAAGCTGATGCTGATGCAGGCGGGTGAACAGCAGGTGCTGCAGGTCCTGCCATGGGTTGGTGCATGCGTGTGTTTGTGCACGTTTGTCTCAGCCTCTGGCTGTGTGACTGCAGCAAGTAGGAGACCAGAGGGGTGTGCGGGCTGGGAGTCTGCTCAGAGCCCAGCCCCGGAGCTGTAGAGAATGTCTGTGTCCTAAAGATCATTTCCATCAAGAATCTGTGTCTTTGGAGTAGCATGGCAGATGCTGGGAGCATGACAGGATGGCCAAAGGGTAGAAGAAGCTCTCTCGTCCTTTGCGTGTGGCTAGTCTGAGTCAAACAGAGGTGGCAGATCCCAGGCTTGTTATTTTTCAGGGCTGTGGTTTGTAAAATACACACGTATTGATCACTAGGTTCTTGAGACACCCCGTCATCACCATCAGAAATGTGTCATGTTCCACAGTGCTTTGTCTGTTGGATGCAGAGCAGAGTGTAGTGATCACGGGTGGTAAAGGAGAGCAGGGGTAAAAGGAGAAATATCTCCTCTTTTTCTACAGAGGAAACCTAGGACATTGCTGAACCCAGCACCCACCTCTCCAACAACCAGTACCCCAGAGCCAGACACAAGCACTGTGCCCCAGGACGCTGCTACAATCCCCAGCTCTGCCATGCAGGCTCCCACAGGTAAGGAGGGTCTTGGACCACATTCTTGACAGGATTGCAGAGTTAGGAACTGCAGCAGGCAGGCAGCAGCACCCTGAGAGAGTTCCATTTCTTCCTAAGCCTGTAAACCAGTACCACTCCAGAAAGGCTGGCCTGAGAGAGGCACGTGAGTCCAGAACAGCTGTTCATTTATCTTTCTATTGGAAATAATGAAGTAGGAAGATTGCAAGCCCACCTGTTGAGGGCAAGGACCCCTTTCCCCTGCATGCTGGTGACTCCACAGCTCTCCAGGGACGTTTGTGGTCCCTTGTGCCCAGGGGCAGTTGGGTGTGCAGCACCCCTTGTGAGCCCCGAGCCTGAGCTCTCCCACACAGTGCCAGGCACAGCTGCTGGAACTGCACGAGGGGCAGAGGAGGTGCTGAAGGACTGTGATCTGCCCAGGCTATCAAGGAACACAGGGACAGGAGGGAATAGGGAAGGAGGAGGAGCAGCAGTAAAGAGTATATGCACTGTTACAGTTGAGGATGAATCTGGCCAGGAAAGTCTAATGCAGAGCTGCTTTTGACATGTCGAGTCAAGCACTGGATATGGGCTGAGCCCTCTGTTTCCCCAGAATGTAATTGGCCAGTTTTCAGAGGAACCCAAAGAAGCCAGTTTCCCTAAAAAGGAAACTCTGTGAGAACCCCTAGAAAGTGGAGGCTGCATTCCTTCTTCCCCTCTGAACATCACAGCCACCTTCCCTGGCTGACATGGAAACCACTTCACAGCCTGACTGCTGGGGAGAGCATGGGAGAAACAGCAGCAGTTTGGAAGGTGAGCATGAGGCAGGAAGATTTTGGAGGTGATTCCCCTCTAAAAGCGGCTCCACTGTGAGGATGCAATCAGGCAGTCGTGGTGGATTCTACTTTGTGAGTGATTGGACAGTCTTAAAATCTCAGCATCTCTCAGGTTGGATTTTAGGCATCTTTTTCTTGCTTTCTTGAGTGGGTTAACAGCAAACACATTTCTCATCTTGGCAGTTTGCATTTACTTGAACAAGAACGGCAGCACTGGGCCCCACCTAGACAAGAAGAAAGTTCAGCAGCTGCCAGACCATTTTGGACCAGCTCGAGCTTCTGTTGTCCTGCAGCAAGCAGTACAGGCCTGCATTGATTGTGCTTATCATCAGAAAACAGTCTTCTCCTTCTTAAAACAAGGCCACGGGGGAGAGGTCATCTCAGGTGAGAACGGGCCCGCAGCACTTTGCCTCCAGAGAGGTTGTTGCAAGAATTCTCTCGTTGGAAGATGTCTATCCTGAAGCTCGCTGCAGCCACAGGCCAGGGGCAGACAGAAGAGTTCTGTCTTCTCTTTCTTGCCACACATCTGTGTCAGTGAAGCACCAGCTGGCAGCTGAGTCAGAGCGGAGCGGTTCCCATGGCCCGCGGGCACAGCTGCTGGAGCAGGCAGTGCTGGCATCAGCCCGGGCAGCAATCCTGCCCCAGCCCTGGCAAGAGCCACACCAGGGGGGATTCCACAGCTCCTCACGGAAAGACAAGAAATACCCCGGGTTTTAATTGTCCTTTAAGGCCGTGCCTGGCCGGATCTGCCCGCTCCCTCGGACGCGGCTGCCGGGTGCAGCAGGCTGGTCCTGGCCCGCCCCGGCGGTGGAAGGCAGTGGCTTTGTTGGCTCTCGACAGCCCAGCGATGCTGAGATCCAGGAGCTGTGCGGCCCTGGGCGTAGCCTCCCGCCTTGGCGGGGGGTTCACGTGTTGGGCTCTGTTTGTTTCTGTCTCCAGCTGTGTTTGATCGGGAACAGCACACTCTGAACCTGCCAGCAGTAAACAGTATCACCTACGTCCTCCGCTTCCTGGAGAAGCTGTGCCACAATCTGCGCAGTGACAACCTCTTTGGGAACCAGCCTTTCACTCAGAACAGCCACATGCAGCGCTCACACGAGTACGACCACGACAGGTATCTACCAGGTAGGAGCTGGGGCGGGGGCGGCACTGTAGGGACCCAGGTGCTCCGGGTCTTATCCCCGATTTTATCTCAGTCTCCGATGGCAGGCGCCTGTTCCAGAGCCCTCTCCCAGGGTTCATTACATCACACCCAGTGTCGTGCACATGCCCTCAGGGCTCTTGTTTAGCATTCCAGTTGCATTTTCTGCCTGTCAGTTTGGTTTCCATCTCCGCTGTAGGTTCTGCTCATCCGTGCTGTCTCCTTGTCTTCCCTCCTCTCCTCGTCCCCCAGTCCTTCCTGGGATCTGATTGTGGTGACTTCATACAGCTAGGAATTCAGGTGAAAGACTGCATGAGAAGGGAGAGTGATAACATGCAGCAGGAAAACTGTAATTAGAAATGAATTAAAGCAGAGTGGTTTCCATGCTGGCCGTGGATCTGCTGGCAGCAGCCCTCGGTGACAAGGTGGCCTCTTCAGGGGTGATGCTCGTGCAGCAATCCGAGGCAGAGGTGCTTTTGTTTTCTTTGGCATGGCATTGAAGCAGCTCACCCCAGAAAGACACTTCATTCACAGTGCAGATTGTCAGGCTGCAAAACTGCTCTGAAGTAGAAGCAGTGGAAAACAAACCCAGTAGTTCCCCTGCAGAGCAGGGCAGCAGGCCTGGGGTGATGGCTGGGGTTCTGGGGAGCTCCTGCTCTCTGGGGTTCTGGGGAGCTCCTGCTGTCTGAGTTTCTGGGGAGCTTCTGCTCTCTGGGGTTCTGGGGAGCTCCTGCTCTCTGAGGTTCTGGAGAGCTCCTGCTCTCTGGGGTTCTGGGGAGCTCCTGCTCCAGGAATGTCAATCGTGGAGAGGATCAAAGCTGTCTGCACCCTCTTAGGTCGCTGACAAGTGCTGGTCTCCTCTCCTGTCTTACTTTCTTCCCCCTCTAGTCAGCAAAAAGCTGTTGTGTTGTTTGAGGTCTTTCCAAAGTTAATCCTTTGCACAATTATGGTTCTGGCAAGAAAATCAGAAGATGTATGAATGTAAAAGGATGGGCATTTAGGAAAAACTGTTCAAGGAGAAGTTGCTAAGCATGAGGTGTAGGAACAACAGCCAAATGTCACAGTGCTTCCATTCATTGCACTTCACAGAGCGCCTTAGGCAGAGTCTAGAGAGCAAGAGGTTCTTCCCATCCTCTGCTTCCTCCTGGCTGGAGCCAGCAGGGCCAGGAGCAGAGGAGCTGTAGGATATACAAGGACAAGAGCAGCATGACCAGTTACTGGGACTGGATGCTTTCACCTGAGAAACCCTCAAATAGAAGAAATCCCCATGTTTCAGTGTGGAGATACCCTGTCATCATGAGAGCAAAACCTGAGTGGGTGGGAAAGCACCCAGCTCTGGGCATGGATGAGCTCACACACAGAGTTCCCTGCCTCCATGAGAGGTCAGTGGTGGCTGTGCCAAGAGCTGGGATTCTGGGCAGAGTGGAAAAGGATAAATCAGAATTCAGGGAGACTCAGGCAGAGCACCAGATCTGACACGATGCTGAGACCTGCCCATCCTGAACTCTGATTCAGAGTGTTTGCAGCACTTACAGAAAAATTAACCACAGGCAGAGGTGTGACAGCACCTAGTCCTGCAGTTCATCCCGATGTCTTGTTGGACATCTGCTCATGTAACACCTTTCTCAGGCACCTGAAAGAAGATGGTAAACTTTGTTATCTACACATTGCAGTGGCTTCTGGTGAGGGCAGGGAAACAGTGCTGGTGATTTTGGGAAGTTTGGGCTGGTCTTGGAGGAATGAGGGTGGAGTTGTACGTCCTTAAATCACACCAGATGTCAAGGCTGCTGTGGTCTCACCTTCAGCTCTGCGTGTCCTGCCTTGTTTCCTCTCCAGGACAGGAATGTGTTGTATGGGGCTGATTCTTCCAGTAAACAGCCACTGGTCAGGACTGGGAACTGGTCTGAGTTCCCAGAACAAACTAGCTTGGCATGTGGTGCCATGGAGAACTGGTGTGCTTGGGGCAGAGGGAAGGTCTGCAGCAGCCCTTAGGGCAGCAGTGTCCTGCCATTCTGCCTTACTGAGTCAATGGAAATGAGGAGAAACAGGCTGAGTTGTACATCAGGAACTGGGCAGCTGATTGCTGTTCATGGCAATGTGGACATGGAGTCACCTGAGCTGTCTGAGAACACAGGGCTGGAGGGACCCTCTGGACCACAGCCCTGCTCCTGCTGTTACAGCACCATGGCACATGGGGTTTCTTGGATTGACTCTGCAGTTGTGGATTTTGCTTTTCCACTGGAGGCTGCTCCAGGGTTTTATGCTGAGATTTTAGAAACTATGTTGTAATTTCCATCTCTAATTTATTCTTGGGCAACTTGGTGTCTGCGTCTCCTGGTCTTAATATTGTCTTTTAGCTTAACTTGGTTCTCTTTCTTCTGGAAGCAGTTGCAGAGCAGTTGTAGCCCTCAGAGGAGTTCATCTTTTGGCTGCTTTTCACTCTCCTCACACAGTGTTGGTTTGACTTAAGCTTCATGGGTGGCCAGAGTGTCACCCAGCACTCTGGGGAGGAGCTGGTGGGGACCTGGTGCCACAGCCCTGGCACTACCATGGTCACAGGAAATGTCTCTGCAGTCACTTTTAGTCACTGTGTCCTTGTACAGGCAATGGTCAGCCTGTCCTGGTTGTCTCCTCCACTGGTGTCACCTGCAGGTCACCTGGGACAGTGCTTCAAGTGCACATCTGGATTTAGCGCTCGATTTTCCTCCTTGCTGGTTCTTGGTTCTCTCTGTATCCTTTCTGCCTGATTTTAAATGCTCCTTTGTCTGGCCTGGCATGGGAAGACATCAGCAGATTTCATCAGTAAATCTCTAAACTTTCTGCCAAAGTTATTGCAGTTTTTAAATGACACTGGCCTCAAGGATGGTACTCAGACAGATTCACTGGCAGTTGCTCCCAGTCTCATGTTCCTTCTCAGTGTGCTGCCAACAGCTTTACCTCTCAAATCTCTCAAAGATTTCTTTGCATAGGACAAGGCTCCTGGTAATTCACGTTCTGACTCAGCTGGTGGTTAGAATTTAGTGTTTCAGGTGCACTGTCATTCTTGGCTTCCTCTGCACCCTCAAGTTCAGTTCAGTTGTCTGACTTAGTCGATGGAGGATATTTTGGTTCCTGTCCTGTTTCTTTTATCATTAGAGCCTTGCCTCCAGTGCTCAGCATGACTGCAGCTGGAAGTGAATCCCAGACTGGTTTGGGTTGGAAGGGACCTTAAATCTCGTTTTGTTCCGCCCCCTGCCATGGCAGGGACACCTCCCACCATCCCAGGCTGCTCCCAGCCCCATCCAGCCTGGCCTGGGGCACTGCCAGGGATCCAGGGGCAGCCACAGCTACTCTGGGCACCCTGTGCCATGGCCTGCCCACCCTCAGGGAAGACCTTTCTTCCATAAATCCAGTTTAAATGTACCATCTTTCAGCTTACAAGTGCACTGAGTGCAGGTGGATGTCACAGATGCATCAACACCTGAGCCAGGTGTGCAGGGTGCTCTGCAGCCAGGGAGGTGCCAGTGCAGGCAGTGCAGGGTGCACTGTCCTCAGTTAGAAGGCCTGGCAAGGTGAGGTGAGTGACTGTCACTGCCCATAGAGGTGGCCATGCCCTGGGATGGCCCACAGCCCCCTCCAGGCACAGCAGGTGAGCTGCTCTTCCCCCAGCAGCCTCCCAAGGCAGGGCAGGTGAAATATCCCTCCCAGCTCTCCTGTCATTGGAGGCAAAGATAAGCCTTTTTCCTTTTCTCTCAATCCTTTCTGCACAGTGTTCCCTCACTCTGCTCCCCTGTGCTTGTTCCTTCTGTAGCTGAAGCATGGGCCCACCTTTGCCTTTGCACTGTCTCAAAACACAGAATTAGTTACAAACCTCCCTTTATCACTGCACTCCCCATCCCCTGAGGTGCACAGCTCCATGCTGAGCAGGGCCTTTTTATCCAAGTAAATGATCTGCTTGTTCTCAGCATCCTTCTCAAAGTGAGCATTTATCCACTGAGATTTGGGGTCCTTCCCTCTCTGATTATTTCCTCTTTGATGATACACATTCATGAGGTTTATGTTGTTTTTGAACTGAAGGCATTTTCTTTTTATTCCTGATGATCTGAGTACAGCTCTGTCTGTTACTCCATTTCTTTATTTTCTTAAAACTTTTCCTTTAAAACCAGAATTCTATTTTTGGTTTATCCTCTCATTAATTTACACCAACCCCACTTCTGATTCCTGGGATTAACTTCTATAACCTGACCTGCTGCATTTGTATTACTTTTAACATCAACCACTTTAAAAAAAAATAACCCAAACCAAAACCTGATGAAACCTTTGTAAAGCATTGCCTTGTGTTGTGGTTCTGTGGCTGTTGGGTGAAGAGGGTCATGCAGTTGGCACAGGGCTTTGCAGAGACATTACCAAGAGCACCTGTTCCTCTCTCTGGGCAGTGAGTGTTTCTTACAGGGACTCGTCCTGAGGATGGAATTTGTTTTCCTGGCAATGTCACAGTGATTTTTGGTCATACTCCTATGGAGTCCCAGGGTCTCAGCAGCTCTTTGATTTCCCTGAAGGATGTTGATTGAACAGTCCCTTCTCTACCTTTGTGTTTCTCCTTACCCAGCTCAGTTGTGCCCATCTGGTGCTCCCCCCAACCTGTTCCTCTGTTTGTTGGGCATTCTGCATCTCCCTGGTGTTGGTCCCATTGCTGTCCCTGTCCTGCACCTGTCCCTGCCCTGTGCCAGCTCCCAGGGCTGCTCTGGGCTGGGGGTGGCTCCTGGCATTTGTGCAGCCGCATTTGACCCAGGAGCTCTCACCTGCCACCCGTGCTCAGGGTGGCTGCAAGGGCCCAGCTGTGGGCAGGGGGCAGCTGGAGGGTGCCCTCAGCTGGGACAGGGTGGGCCACCCCTGTGTCACCTACCTGGCTGCTGTCCCCATCAGTGTCACTGCTTCCATTCCTCGCCCATCCACCCCCTGACTCCATGTGTGCAGAGACAGCCCAGCCCAAGGTCCCATCCTTGGGATGTGTTTGGAGAGGAGCAGCAGTGACAGCACCTGGGAAGTCCATGGAGGGGAGAGACTGAAAACTGGAGTAGGGTTTAATGCAGTACTGTGTGTGGCACAAATCACCTGAGGCTTGTTTGTCAGCTGTCCAAGGGTTACGTGCATCTGAAAGGTGACAGTGGGATGAGCAGGAATTGTGTGGGGTGAGCCACGGAGTAGAAGGAGGAGAAATGGAATTAAGTCAATTAGAGGTGATATTTGGGTGAAATATGGCAAAACATGGCTAAGAATCTTTGTTAGTTTTCTCACCACCCTTTTCCTCTGATAAAACCTGCAAACTCTGCTCTGTTGAGTCGTGCCAGGTGGGCTGGGCTGCAGCTTGAACCTGGGTGGGTGCCCAGGCTGGTGATGCACACAGAGCTCAGGAGACTCTGTCAAGACTGCACTTCCCAGGACGTCTCCACTCTAAAGAGGGCTTGTTCTCTTTTCCTAGACAGAAGCAGCTCGTTAGACGGCTCTCTGCAGGGACCAGGCCGGGGTACAAAGCGCTATTCCCAAGAGTCCCCTCCATACAGTGCTCCTCTCTCCCCCAAGTTACCAAAGAATGACCGTCACCCTTTGGAAGGTGAGCACAGTGTCTCTTCCCAAAGCTGCCTGCAGCAAGTGCCAAACTGAGCTGTGGCTTCAGGCAGCTGCTTTGCTTGTCCCTGGCATGGGTTGTGCTTGGTATTCCAGAGGGCAGTGGAGGAGCTGCTCTGTGGTGAGAGGTTCCCCACACAGATGTGTCAGGCGTGTGGAATGCAGCAGGAGTTCCTCCTAACCCTGACAGCCATCATCTCACACTGTATGATCTGGTTTAGCTTCCCTCGCTGTGCATGGGATTAGCAGTGCTCCAGCTGCCTCAGTCAGTCTGCCCCCTCGTTTTTCCCTGAGGGTTTGCTGCAGCCTGTTGTACAGATGCTGATGTGCAGCTGTAGGGCCATGAACTTGCTGCCCTTTCCCAGGATCTCATCTTGTTCCTCACAGGCCACCCTAAAACAGCCAGGGGGTCTCACTGGCTCCACCAGCTCAGCCACACCACTCCCATCCCACACTGCTGCTCCTCCCCAGAGTCCCCTGGTGCAGATGTGCTGGGCCATGTACCCAACAGCAGCTGCAGGATCCTCTTTGGTGTGGGATCCACAGGTATTCCTTGCATGCACGTGTGGGAGATTTCCAGAAGGTCCAGATAGCTGGAGGACTGCGTGAACTGAGTAATCTTCAATAAATACACTCCCACTCTTGTTCTGAGCTGCAAACCCTTCATAATGCAGACTGAAGATTTGATCTTACTGAGGCTTTTAATTAATGGATGGTGAAATCTGCCAAGGTGTTAGTCACAGTTCTTTGTGACTCAAATCCCTGAAAAATTGCTGGAGACTCCTGGGTGGGCTCACAGTTCAGTGGCTTCATGCTCAGTTGCTGTCCCTTTAGAATCCCCATTCCCCTGGTTTTGCTGGGGTTGCTGATCCCAGGTGTGGGTGCCCAGCCTGGCCCCTCTGTGGGTGGTGTTGTCTGTGTCCATCACTGTGTCCTGTGCTCTGCAGAATCACTGACCCTGTCTCTAAGCACAGCTGGTCTGAACCTGCCCACAGCAGCTGGGGCTGCCCCATCCCTGGCAGTGCCCCAGGCCAGGTTGGACAGGGCTTGGAGCAGCCTGGCACAGTGGGAGGTGTCCCTGCCATGGCAGGGGTGGCACTGGATGGGCTTTAAGGTCCCTCCCAGCCCAACCCATTCCATGATTCTCTGATGGACATTTCCAGTGGCCTCGTTATCTGCAGTGATTAAAACTGTAGGTTTGTCACAGAGCTGAAGTGAACACAAGGTGGTGTGTGGCAGTGCCTCATCTATTCCAGCATACTGACAAGTCAAAAACTGTTCCCAGAGGGCCCTTGTGTTTCTCACCTCCAAATGGGTGCTGGTCTCCTTGATTCCCCTCTGATGCATCAGCTACTGCATTTGGGTGACCACTGGCACAGCCCAGCCCCTCCTCCTCCCCCAGCAGGTGGGACATGCAGTGTTCAGCCTGTTCTTGGAGCACTGGATTGCTCCAAAGGTTCAGATACCTCGGTTGGGTGGTGAATATTGCACACTCTGTACTGTCAGTGAAGAGAGAAGGTTTCCATAATGAGTAATTCCAAGGAGGAGCCTTCATTGGGTTTCTACAAGATTGATTCTTAGTCTGCCTCAAAGTCTATTCAGTTATCCCTTGGCCTTCAAAGGGGTTGTGCCATCTGGATGCCAGAATTCTCCAGCCTCTTCCAGAAAAACACAGACTGGTGGGCAGGAAGTGTGGCTGCATGTGAGGGGGATGATCCTTTCTGCAGCAGCTTGGTCTGGTTCTGTTCTTTGTCCAGGCAGGGAGCAGTGAGGTACAGTTCCAAATTCCATCTAGAAATTCATTCTTATCCCACAGCTAAAAGCTATCATGAATACATGCTCCTCCACCATGAAATTGAGGTTCAGGCAGGAATATTTGCATTTCAGAGGGTATATTTTAAGAATATGCACCTGAAATACTCAGATATTGAGTATTTCTTGAGCAAGGTACATCTTCTCATGGGAATGAACTGTCTCAGACAGCAGCTCCTGAACACATCCCAGTTTGCCATATGGAAGGCTCTGAGCAGCAGTGGGACATTTCCATTCACCCTGCATTTGGCAAGAAGCAGAGACATCAGGAGGGGATCTCACATCTTACACTGTCTTTCCTCTTGCATCCAGTGGAGTTTGTGTGGCTTTTTGCTGAAAACTGCAGTCCCAGCACAGTGGGGACCTGCCTGCACAGCCCATCACTTGCTGGAAGCAGTGGGTGTTCAGGGGTAGTGCAAATCACATTTGTGCTTGTGGCCAAACTCCCATGTTTTAGCCGTAAAATGACACTGTTGAGTCTATAGCACTATTTGTTTAATTAAACTTTAATTATCTGCTCCCTGCCTCTCAGCCACTAATCGTGGCATGTTTCCCTACAATGTGCCAACTGCCAGTCTTTAGTTAAATCCAACAGTTTGTGTAAGGAGATCTGCCTAAGGATCAGCCACCTCTTCCTCCAGCTGTGGTTATTAAGGGTGAAGGATCCTGGATCTTGCCTGAGTGCACTTGTGCCCTGCCACTTGCAGGAGCATCTTGTGTGCAGATGATTCCCAGGGGCAGTAATCATTCCCCTCTTGCTTCATCTCCTTCTCCCTTCCCTGGAGGTATCACTCATTGAACAGTTCCCTATACTTGTATCTTTAGGAAAACCCTCAATCTCCCTGGCACTGGTCCTGCCACAAAGCCCCCAGCTCTGCTGCAGTGTTACAGCCCCAGCAGGCACTCACCTGTGCAGGGATAAGGAACCTGGGGATCACTGTGTGCCTGCAGTTTCACCTCCTGGGCAAGAAAACATCCTGCCCTCAGGGCTTCATCCCTGCCCTCGGGTGGGTGCTCACCAGCGTGTGAGAACAGGATCCCGTGTTTGCAGAATGCATCACAGCACATTCCTGTCATTAACTGTGTTAATTGTTGAGTGAAGTCATTGCTGAGGGTGAGTTTTGGATCCTCAGCCTTGCACCGACAGGAGCCTGTGCATGTGCTCTCCCAGACGGGGCCCTGAAATTCCTTCTGTGAGAGCTCTGGGAGTTTTGGAAGCACTCAGACACGTGTGTTAGCATGACCCAGCACTTCTGGGTGAGTGTCCCAGGACTTCCTGGCAAGCTGAAGCTCTCTGTCCCCTCAGAAGGTGCTGGGTTTCCCTGGAGGGCTGAGACACACGGCCTGGACCTGTTCCCATGCCCACAGCCTCTGTCCTGTGGCAGCTCAGAGGGCTGCACCCACTGACCCCTCTCCTGCCTCTGTCCTTCCCTGGCAGTCAGCACCCTTCCCTGGAGTTTAATGGGAAGTTTTGGGGTTTAAACATCCTGTTGAACAGCAGACCAAATGTAGTTGCTTGGAAGCAGCTACAGTGGAAACCCATAGTGTCAGTGACACCCACAGGTGGGGCTGGCTGGGCAGGGCATCTCCACCCAGGCCAGCTCTGCTTTGCACCCAGTCTGGGGCTGAAATGCAGTGGTGGGAGAGCAGGAGGGGTTTGAAGTTATTCAGGAATAGCCATGAGTCAGCAAGCCATTTTTTATGCATCCAGCAGGTGAGAACACAGGGAGTGACACCAGCACAGCCCAGGTCATTGGGGGTAGCAGCCTTCACACAGCAGCTTGTACATGAGATTTTAAGGCAATGCTACTGCTTCTGGGCACATCCCAGAGACCAAAAAGCAAAGAAAGGCAGCTGTGCCTCAAGTGCAGAGTGACAAAGCCCTGGTGTGGGAGCAGCAATTCCCCATGATGACCCCACACCAGGCTGGCCAGCAGCCAGACAAGGGTGTTCCCATTTCATATCCTTGTGATGGGAAGCCCTGGAAGGTCGGGGTGGACCAGCTGAACTGGCTTCTGCATCTCTGCTCAAACCCAGGCAGCAGGACACAAGACCAGCAGATCCCAGCTCTCCCAGTAGTGCCTCACAGAAACCAGAGCAAAGAAAGGCAGCCAGGAGAGGCTGCCCCAGTCGATGGTACCCAATGTCTGCAGCACTTGGGAACCACTTCAGGCTCTGGCAAGCTGCACTTTCCTTCACTGGAGTGTGGCAGCATCAGCTCAGCAGGGAACTTGGGAAAATCTCAACAGCTTCTGGGTCTCACAGATCCTGCACCCTCACCTTGATCCCAGTTCAGCACAGCATGCTGTGCTGCCTTCTCACCTGCTGCTCCTGTAGTCTGGGAAGTACCAGGGAAGAAACCCAGGGCCTGGCCAGTGCTCAGGCTTCTTCAGCTGTGGCAGCTGCCGTGGAGCTGTAGTGGCAGCAGCTCAGGGCTGTGAGCTGCCCTCAGGGTCCCTGCAGGTGCTGCTGGAGGAGCTGCAGCCCCCAGGCATGTGTGCTGGCAGGTCTGGAGCACACAGGCAATGAATGCCCCTTGCTGTGGAGCTGCTTCCCTCCTTGGCAGGTGTTTCACCCTACAGAACACAGGGATTTGGGGGTGACTCATGAGGCACAAGGACCACCTGGGCTGAGACTGGGTTGTGCCATAGTAAAACCTGCCAAGGTGGCCCTGCAGTGGAGCTGTGCAGTGTGACAGCAGAGGCAGATCTTGCTGGCTCAGCCAATGCAGCATGTCACCCTGGGCAGTCCCTCAGCCCCTCCATCCCAGTAGTGCCTCAGACAGCTGCAAATTCAGTGCATTTCAGAAGAAGGTGAGGAAGCCACTATTGCTCTAATACCCTGCCTGGGGAGAGCCCTCAGGCCAGGCCCTCCTGTGCGTGTTCCAGCACGGGGAGTTGCCCTCCGATGTGGTTAGGCTGGAAAAGGGCCCAGCAGGAGGCCAGGAGGGGGAAGCAGCATCACCAGCATGCTGCTTTTGGGGCCAGAGGAGCAGCACAGTGTGGGAGCATTGCCTGGCCCTGATGGCACAGCTCCCTCCTGCTCTGCATGTGACTGACACCCCAGTGCCAAAGGCCATGCTGGTGCTGAGGATGTGCAGTGTGTGATCCCTCAGAGAGCATCCCCTCCCCTCCCTGTTCAGGGCTGTCTGTGAGTCCTGTGTCCATTGGCATCCAGGTGGGACAGCCCTGCCCTAGCCCACGGTGCCCCTTGGCCACAGAGGGGCCCAGGGCAGCCAGGCCACAGGGCTGAGCCATGGCTGGTGGTGGCATGAGCAGAGTAGCTGAACAAAGGAGCTGCTGCTCCAGTCTGGGAGCATTGTCACTACACTGGTTGGACTGGCACTGGCAGATGGTGACAGCATTGGCAGCTGGTGAATACCAGGGCTCCAGCAGTGCCTGGTTTGATCCCTTTGCTGGGGAGAGCCCAGCCAGGGGTTGGAGCCAGCGAGCTGCTGTGGCTCTGCCCAGCCTGGGAGCGTGGGGCCGTGGCGTTCGGGTGCACTAACTGCAGCTTGGTGCATTCCAGGTGAAACCTTTGTCCTGGGAGATGGCCTCCCAGGGCCCTTAGAACCTCGCCTGGACCCCATGGACTCTGCCTTGAACTCTGTCAATTCATCCAGCCACAGCAGGAGCTCCAGAGACTATCGCCTGCCAGGATACAGGCACCTGCACCAGCCCTCTAGCCTGAGCCAGGGCAGCACCTCTGCCCTGCGCAGGCTTAGCTCTGGGGGTAAGAGCTCAGGACAGCCCTGCAGCTGTAAATTGGGCAGTGAAGGGCTATTCTAACTCCAGTCACACCTTTCTAACTTCAGCAAGTACCAGAGGCTGGCTCTGCACAGCCAAGCAACTCTGTTAGGTGTGATGGCACCTGGCAGGTGGCAGTGTAGACAGGTGACATTTCTGCTTTGGCTGGTGACTGGGTGGACCTGGAGGTCGGTGGGGAGATAGGAACAGGCAGGAGCTGAACTGTGTCCAAGTGATAAATGGGTGTCTGAGTCCAAAGGATGGATTGGGAATGGCTGGGGAGTGGAAAGTTGCCTGGTGGGGTGGGAGGATGGGCAGATGCATGAGTGGCACTTGTCTGTACGGAGGAAGAGGGGCAGGAGAGCTGAAGTGCTCATTGCAGCACCTGGGGTTGCAGTAGTGTCATTTCAGGTGCATGGCAGTAGTAAAAGCCTCTGAAAAGCTCAGGCTGCTGGTGCCTCCCCCACACGTTTTCAGGCAGAGCTGAGACAAGGGGCTGTGCAGGCTGGGAGCAGGACCTGTGCCAGCTCGAGCTGTGCTTTTGGACAACCTGTGGGTTCAGTCCATCAGCAGATGCAGCCAGTGAAAACATAAACCAGCTTTGCCGTGTTAAATGTGCTAAAGGTGTTGGGAGGGGAGGAGGAACCGTGCATGGGAAGAGATGTGGGAATGGCAGAGGGGTGTCCTGCTGAGGTGGGAAGTGTCAGCCCATGGACAAGGAGGAGTGGAAGCTGGGAACAAACAAGGGGAGTGGGGCTTGAGAGAGAGGCCAAGGGCTCACTATAGAAGGCTGCCCTGAAAAGTCAGACCTAAGGAGAGACCTAAGGCTTTGGTGCCAGACCTGAGCCACAGGAATGTGGGGCGTGCCTGGGCCGTGCCCCTTGCTGTGTCTCTGCCCTGCTGTGGGAGAGGAGCTGAGTGGTGGCTGGAGGGGAAGCGCCATGCAGCCCCAGTAAGGGCTCTGTCTGTTCCAGGGTCAGACAGGTACCTGGGCTCCCGGGACCCCTCCCGCCTCAGCAGCAGGGACCCCTCGTCCTGGAGCGTGGAGGAGGTGATGCAGTTCATCCGGGAGGCAGACCCCCAGCTGGGCCCCCACGCTGACCTCTTCAGAAAACACGTGAGTGCCACGGGGCCTGGGCAGGGGTGTGTGTGTTTGGGGGGTGTGACACCTGGGAGGGGGCAAATCACACGAACAAAACCCATGAGTGTCAGAACACGGCAGCACTGCAGACCAGGTGGAGTTTGTGCTTAATGCAAGGATCCTCATAAATCCTGCTCATGCCCTGGCCAGGCTTGGATCCTGATCAGAACCCCTTAGGGGCATCCTGGGTGCATAGAGAGCCTCTGCAGTGAATCCCAGTGCTGAAAACACAAACTCTGCTCCTCCTGGAGTCTAATACTCACCTCGTGGCAGATTTCTGCTGGCAATAAACACATTCCAAGTGGGATTCAGAGTGCATTGCTGCTCAGCTCCTGTACCAGCGAGTCTCCCAAGGCTCTGGGCCTTGTGCACATCTGTAAGTGTAAAACAGCTGCAGACACAGCATGGAGTTTGTACCATTACTGCTACAGGAGAGGTTTGGCAGCTGCATGTCCTGAGCCCTGCAAGAGCTGTGTTCCCTTGCCTTCAGATGAAGTCCATGTGCTGGTGCTGCTCATGGAGAGCAGTGGGAGCAAACACCCAGGGCTGTGTCCTGCTCTGGGCTGAGCTGACCCAACACTTCTTTTTTTTTAATTTGTTCTATTTTAGAAACACCAATAATTGAGAAATGTTTGTTTTAATTATGAAAAGCTGCCAAGGGATGGAAGTGCCCTGGATTGTCAATCCTCAGAACCTTGCTTTTGTCTGTGGGAGGGAAAACCAGCTCAGGCCTGCTACTGGAGATCCCTGGAGATCTCACCAACCTGAAAGCAACTGAGCATTGACACAGGACAGGATTTTCTGTTGTTCAAGGCTGTGACTTTTATTTTTCACTTACAAGCCAATTAACACTTTCTTCATGGAAAACTGTCCAGTGCAAAGCTCTGGGCCCAGCCTGGACTGGGTCATGGACAGGAGTGCTGCAAGGGACTGGGAGACTTCCACTTGCAAATGCCAAGTACAAAGCTGTTTTCTGGTTATTCTAAGCTTCATGGTCCATCCCCTCCTTAGTCTCAGGAGGGACACAGCTGGCTCTGCTGTAAAGCATCAGATGCTTTGAAAGTTGCTGTGTTGGAATCAGCCCCAGTGGGGGTGAGCAGCTCCACCACTCTGCCAGTGGCTGGGACTGTGCTGTGAAACTCCAGAAACAGAACCACAGAATCCTTCAAAGCTCTCTGAGGTGACATAGTCCAACATTCCACCAGCACTGCCAGCACTAAACCATTTTCCCAAGTGCCTGATCCACATGTTTTTTGAGCACTTCAGGGATGGTGATTTCAGCCTGTGCCAGTGATTAACCACACTTTCAGGGAATAAATTTTTCCTAATATCCAGTCACAGCACAGGCTCCTTGGGTTTCAGGATCTGTTCCCTCACCTCCATCTTCAGCCATGACTTCAGGGCTGTGTGTGTCACAGCAGGGCTGTCACCATCCACACATCCTCTGCCAGATTTCTGCTGCACTGGGATGACAATGCCCTGGAATGAGCAACTGCTCCCCTGCATTGCCACTGCCTCTGTCGTTCCCCTGTCAGTGGAACCTCCCTTTTCCTTCCTCCCCTCCTCCCTTCAAGCTGGGCTGGCCCTCTGGAAATGGTCCTGGATGATCATCACCCAGGAGAATTCCCATCGCACCCAGGGGTCTGGGGCTCAGCAGGGTGGGTGTAGGGATACCTGGGATGTCCCTACTGGGATGTCCCTACTGGGATCTCCATACTGGGATCTCCATACTGGGGTCTCCATTCTGGGGTGTCCATACTGGAATCTCCATACTGGAATCTCCAATTTGGATGTCTGTACTGGGGTGTCCACACTGGGATGTCCCTACTGGGGTGTCCATGCTGGGATGTCCCAACTGCAGTGTCCATGTTGGGATCTCCGTACTGGGATCTCCATACTGGGCTCTCCATACTGGAATCTCCATACTGGCTCTCCATACTGGAATCTCCATACTGGGCTCTTCAATTTGGATGTCTGTACTGGGGTGTCCACACTGGGATATCCCTGCTGGGGTGTCCATGCTGGGATGCTGCTGACACGGCTCTCACACCCAGCCCTGCTGTTGCATTTTGGGCAGGGCTGGTGCTCCCCGGGCCATCACAAGCACTGTGCTGTGTTCATCCTTGCAGGAGATCGACGGGAAAGCCCTGCTCTTGCTGCGGAGTGACATGATGATGAAGTACATGGGGCTGAAGCTGGGGCCAGCCCTGAAGCTCACTTACCACATCGACAAGCTAAAGCAAGGCAAGTTCTGAGAGGACTCCTGGCAGGACGGATGCTGGACGCTCCCGGCCGTCCCCAGCCGCGCTCAGCTGCCGACAGGTTCGCATGCACACACCCCCTCTGCCGGACACCCCGGACAGCCGGCCGCCCCGGGGCTCGGGAGGAGCCCGGCACAGCCGGCCTTGGCACCAGACTCAGGCTGTGGGCGTTGGAAGCAGAGGGTCTGCTCTCCTCCCTGCTGCCCACCACTTCTCCACGAGCTCCTGCTCCCCTGGGATGGAGCAGAGCTCCGGGCAGTGCCCTGGGCACTCAGCTCCTCCCTGGGGCTCAGCACTCCCGGCTCGGGGCAGCCCCTGAGCCTGCCCAGCCTGCAGGGGCTCGGAGCCCCCCGTGCTCCCTCAGCGAGCTCGGAGCACCGACCACCCAGCCCTGCCTTCCACACTGGGGGCGCCTGTGCCCCGGGCTCTGCCTGCCCCAGCTCCTGCCCGCGCTCCGGCTGGGCACACCAGGCCAGGGGTGGAGGGCTTCGTATTTATTGAAGACTGGGCAAGCTGCATGGGAGCGTGGAGTGAGCTGGGAGAGCTGAGTGGGGCTGGGCCTGGCGTGCCCCTGGCACAGATGGGCCTGGGCTGCTCTTGGGGGCTGCCTGGATGCTGCAGGACTCGGCTGATCCTTCTCGCTTCCTTCTTTTTTTTTTTTTTTTTTATAATTTTTTTTTTACTATCTGTTTCAAATGATGAGATGATTTTTCTACCTATGTTGAACTCGCAGCTCTTGGTGATTTTTAGCCAGAGCTGCTAAGGTTTGTCTTCCCAGGGGCACTCCTGCTCCTCTAGAGTTTTGGTCTGTCCCAGCTCAGCGTGTGCAAGAGGGTTTTGGGTCTGGCCAGAGCATCCCGGGGTGGTGACCTGTCCTGGCATCACTCTTCCTGTGAGGGCTTTGCCCTTCCCAAGGCACCTGTTGGTCTCAGGCAGTTTAATGTATTTATTTTTGATGGCACATGGGTGGTTCTGGTGGTCCCAGACACGTTTCTGCAGCTGCACGAGGAATGTCAGGGTGGAGCCACCAGCGGTGCCACCACAGTGTGCCCTGGACAGCAGCTGCCAGCTGGGGGCTGCCCAGACCCCAGGGCATCACTGGCACCAGCCTGGCCCGAGCTGGGACAGGGCTGACAGGACCTGGCTGACAGGACCTGGCTGACAGGACAGGGCTGATGTGGCCAGCACGGGCTGTCCCCTGGGTGTGCCCACACACCCCTGAGCACAGCACACACACACAGACGCTTCCTCTGCAGTGACCAAAGGGCTGGGACGGAATCTCCACTCCAAGCACTTCCTTCTCCTGTCCTCAGCTCCCCCTCTGCATCCGGAGCACAGCTCACCCTCCCCTGCAGCCTCGAGGGCCTGGCCAGCAGCAGGATGGGCCCCTGTGGTCACCAACCCTCCAGGCTCTTGCACTGAGTCAGGTTTACCCCTAAGGGGCAAAGTTACGAGAAAAAAAAAAAAAAAATACCCCGAACCCCAAAGTAATAAAAAGGCAAAATGGCTTTTTGTCCTCTAGCGCTGCCGGCCCGGGGCTGGGGGCTCCGGCTGCTCACGGAGCCCGGGGTGGGAGCCGGCCCGGCCCCGCTGCAGCCAGGCCCCCCGGGCTCAGCCAGTGCTTTCCTCTGCACTTATTTTACGTTGATTTGTTTATAAATAAAAGGATACCAAGTTCCTCCCCGCTGTTCGTGCGCTGGTGGCAGTGCCGGGCTGAGCCCCGGCCGTGGGGGGAGCACAGGGACGGGCACAGGGGGCTGCCCCGGGATTGACCGCGGGACTGACCCACGGGACTGACCCCGGGATTGACCACGGGACTGACCCACGGGAGTGACCCACGGGACTGACCCCGGGATTGACCACGGGACTGACCCCGGGACTGACCCACGGGTGTGACCCCCGGGATTGACCGCGGGATTGACCACGGGACTGACCCACGGGAGTGACCCTCGGGATTGACCACGGGACTGACCCACGGGATTGTTCCCGAGACTGACTGGTGGGATTTATGCCAGCATTGACTCCTGGGACTGACCCCAGGGACTGATCCCGGGACTGACCGGTGGGATTGACGCCAGGATTGACCCACAGGACTGACTCTCGGGACTCATCCCCTGGATTCACCCCCGGGACTGACCCCCGGGACTGACCCCCGAGATTCACCCCCGGGATTCACCCCCGGGATTCACCCTCGGCCGCTGCCCCGGGCGGAGCGGGGCCAGGGTGGGGCTGAGGAAGCGGAGGGTGACCGGGCGGAATGGCCGGGGCTGGTTGAGGCACATCGTGTGCTGGAGACAGAGGCTTTGGCAATTCCTTGTTCCGGGCTGGATTCGAGGGCGATGTCGGGGCAGGGGCAGCCCTGAACTGGAAGGGGAGCCCTCACTGGGGAGGTGGGCAGAGCCCCTGTGGCCAGAGAGGGGTGGGGGCTGAGCCCCGAGCCCTCACACTGCTCCCCAGCACAGACCATGGCCAGGAGCAGGGACCCCCAGGAGCCCCTGAGAGCTGCCAGGGGCTGCTCGGTCCCACCGGGGCACGGGATGGGCAGCAGAGAGGGGCCAGAGGCCGAGCAGGGTGGTGGAGTGAGGGGTGATGGTGTCACCCCCATGTGCTCGGAGCCGTGGGTTTGTGTCCCAGCTGCAGCACCTGGTGCTGTCCTGCAGGGGCTGCTGGCAGGTGGGGGACACCCAGCCCAGGGCGGGCACCGAGCTGGGCGCTGCAGTCTTGGCTGCTCGTCGAGCAGCAGGTGAGGGAGCAGAAGCCCCCAGGTGTCTCCTTGCAGACCCAGTTGCGCTGTCCCCGCGGCTCCTGTCCAGGTGACAAACCCCTGGGGCCACTTGTCACAGCACAGGGACCTTGCCCAGGCTCCTGAGGCTCCCCTGTGCCAGCACCGTTCCCCCAGAGCCCCCTCCCCTCCGGGGCTGCAGCAGTGTCTGTGCCCGCGGGCCCTGGCAGCACAGCAGAGCTTGGCTGAGGCCCCAAAGCCACCGAACTCCCAGACCTCTGTGACAAGCCCCAGGGATGCCCAGTTCATCTCTAAAATTAATTTCTAAAATCTTGAACTGCTCGTCTCTGTTGCTGTCCCAGCTCAGGAGCTGAAGTGCAGCAGCTCAGGGAGACAGCAGAGCAGAGCTCCCCATCCCAGCAGGGACCACCAAACCCAGGGCTGGGCAGTGGCACCAGCCCAGTCCTGCCCAGGCTGGGCCCCTGGGGTGCTGAGTCCCAGTCCAGGCTCTGCCCCCCTGCCCCAGCTCTCCCATGAGGACCCTGAAATTGGGGAGAACAGCCCAGCCCCAGTGCCGAGGGGTCAATGGGGACAGCATTTCCCCTCCTCAGGGGGAGTGGGAACCACAGGGTGCCCTTGGCTGAGGGTGCTCCCAGGATTCCTGAGGGCTCCCAGGGCTGAGCCTGCTCTGGGGAGGGCAGAGTGGTGCAGTGACAACCCCACATCACCCCACAGCCCAGGGACACAGTTCTGGGCCTGGAGGACAGGGGTGGGACAAACACTCCTGGGGCAGCTCAAAGTCATTGGAACCCAGTTCCTGCCCTGCAAAGCCTGCAGGCTCAGCCCAGGCTTCCCAAGTTTCTCCAGTGCTGGAAGGAAGCTCCATGTCTAAACCCATTGTGAACAGAGCTCAAGTTTTTGCTAGCTTAGAAGGGATTAATTCAACATTGGGCAGTTTTGTGCTCCAGTTCTTTCCTTCACTCCCTCCAAGCAGGCAGGAACAGAGCAAGCAGAGGGCTCCGCACTCAGTTTGTTAAAAATGAGCTTTTAATGACCTGGTCAGTTGCATGATTTTGGCCAAAACAAACATTTCAGGAGGAAAAAAACACATTTGTGCTGCAGCCGAGGAAGGATCTCTCCCTGCCCCAGGGGCAGCCAGGCCAGGGCAGGACTGGGCAGCAGCAGAGCACTGCAACTCAGCAATTCCTGCACAGCAGCTGCAACTGGCACATGAGGAATGCTCCACGCTCTCCGGGCTCACAGCAGCTTTACAGGCAATATGCGACTGAGGACTGAAGCAAGGGGGCTGGGGAGGAGAGCACTGAGGAGGGACAGGACAGGGTTTGGTGTCGTGGCTCAGCCAGGTCTGGCCGTGCAGCTGTCCCCAAACTCCGCGGAGCTGCTGCAGTCTGAGTGACGGTGGAGACGCCTCCCTTCCCTCCTTCCCTCCCCTGCCACCAGAGGCCACGCAAGCTGTTCCACGGCAGCAGCAGGCAGGGAACCAAGGCAGTTCAGCCCCCTCAGCGCTGCACAGCCGGACAGCAACACCCCCACCCAGCACAGGTCACACCCCCAGGAACAGCCCTTGGGACTCCAACGGGGACAGAAAGGCAACGAAAGGCTCCGCTGCACATCCATGAAAAAGCACCAGGAGCTGCTGTGGCCCAGGGCAGGGACACAGTTCAAGGCAGCAGTGGAAGTGGTTCAGTGGTTCACTCTGTTCTCACCTCCCCCTTGATGCAAGGGGTCGGAGTTTCCCAGCCCCAGGAGCAGCTCCAGGAGCGCTGGCACAGGCAGGGCTCACACAGAGCCCTCGGGTCAGGGCTTCCCTGGCAGCTTTGTTCTCCTGCGCCCACAACCTGATCCCAGTTCATCACATCCCTGCAGTGACACCTCAGCCAGAGCTGAGCATGTTCCAGAGTAACACTATTCCAGGAAGATTTTCCTGGTTACAAATTCATAGTGACGATGAATGCACCAAGAGCACCAAGTGCCTTTGCAAATGCTACTGAAAAAAAATTAAAACAAACCAAAAATCATCCCCTTCCCCCTTTCCCTGAAAAAAAAGAAAAACAATCAAACCTAAAAGGCTGCACGAAGCTGCCCAGAGCCCTCTCTGCAGCACAGCCCAGCTCAGACACTAAGGTAGCCCCTAAAATCTCGTGCCATCCATAATTTCACCAGGGAAGACTGAGGAAGAAGCAGAAAGACTGGAGAAAGCAACTCCACTGTCAGTGTCCAAGGCACCCTGGAGCCAAGCACTCCCTGCACTGGGAGGGACGTGTGCCATGGGATTCCCCTCAACACAGCAAATCCCACAGCCCAGTTTGCTTTGACCTCCAAGCTGGTGCAACTGAAGGAACTGAAGGAAGTCTGGAGGGGCCTCTGTGAACTCTCCTCCACAAATAACCAAGATCTATATAGAAAATAAAGGGAGGACAGAAGAGCTCAGGAAATAAGGGACAGGATCTCAGAAAATTATAAACCCACGAGTTAGGAAAGCCCAAAGCTGAGGGTGTTGAAGCTACTGCTGTAAGAACACCTGGAAAACCTAATGGAGACTCCTCTCTGCAGCAAGGACACACCTGGAGAGGGAGAGAAAAGGAGCAGGAATTACTGACAGGGAAGAGCCAGAGGCTGGAAGTGCACAGCACTGGAGGCAGAGTCTGACACGTGGGCCCTGCCAAGAGCCCTGTGCCCTGCTCAAGTGCCAGTCAGCTGCACAGGGGCACTGTAGCACCAGCAAAGGCAGGAACTGCTCCCCTGGACACAGCACAGGGAGTGGGCACTGCTGAGGCAGGACTGAGCCCTGCCCAGCACCAAAGCAGCATTCCCACTGTGCTACAGCCCTCCAAGAGCTGGGCTGGCACGAGTGCCAGGGACACTGCCACCAGGCCTGCCATGCCAGGGAACACAGGGGATACTGTCAGGGAGACCAAGGTCCAGAGTATCTTTAGGATAAGAGGTTACAGGGAGAATTCTTGAACTCTTGGTGTGGACCCGGCTGTGGAGCAGCCCAAGCCCCAGCAATCACATCTGGTCCCAGTCCTGTGCCCAGGGAAGGGGAGCACTCCTGTGGCAGACTGGGGCTGGCCCTGCTTTCCCCTGCAGGTCACTCTGGGAGGGTCAGCTACACAAAGGGAAGGGGGAGGAGGGAAGGGCTGGACTCTTCAGAGCCCAGCACTCACAGTGCAGCCCTGCTGTCAGCCCAGAGGTGTGTGCAGATGCTGCTCAACTCCTGCAAAGCCCCCACACAAACCAGCCAGAGCAGGGGCAGGTGTCACATGCATGTCACCTACTGCACAGGGGGAGAATGCAAATTTCAAGTCTGCCTGTTTTGCTGGTGCAGTCTGAGTGCAAGGTTTTAATATCTTCTCCTTCCCCAGACTGTGTACATCCAGTTTTCACATCCCTGTAACACCTGCAGCCCTTACAGAGCAGAGCTTGAGCCCTAGGTCTGACAGGAACTGCTGCCCCAGGAGATGGACACAATAGATACTTCCAAGATCTTCTTTTACAATGGAGAGGGACTGCAAAATATTGAACTTCCTAAACCCAGGAACCCCTTGCTCAGCTCTGCCCCCATTTTCAGGGGCATGTGCTCCACTGGTGCTTTCCTCTGAACCTAACCCCGAATTCCTCTGTGTGTATTTGTATTTTACTGTGTGTGACCCTGCTAAGGGGGCAGCCATCCCCAGCTGTCACAGACCCGCCCAGCCCTCAGCACAGCTGAACACACGTGTGAGCACCAGCACATCTCCTGGGGGGCCAGCTTTCTCCCAAATCACGTGGGAAGTCAGATGCCAAGAGCAAAGACTGGCCAAGAAATTTCTCCCAAAAGGAAGAGGTTGGGATCATTAAACATTACCAGGAATCAGTCATGATTTGCTGAAGGGAACTTCAGCTCTGTTATCTCCAGGTCGGGAGAGCTGCTGCCACTCCGATCGCTGTAGGTGTCCCTGCAGGAGTAGGAGATTTGGGGTTAGTGGGCACAAGTGCTTTAGGGACTGATAATTAATTTAGGGACTGATAAGGGACTGATGATGCAGCACAGGGAAAAGTCTGGCTCCTGTGCTGGGAGGAGCCATTTCAAACTCCAATGTGCAAAAGCAGAGAATTAAAATACCCCTCAGCCCCTGGAGGTGTTGAAATGAGAGTCCCTCACACATGAAACTCTTCTGGGCCACACCTGGCACAGGTGATGTCAACACTGGCACAGGAATCTGACACAGCTGCACTGCAGCCCAAAGCCAACACTTTCCTCTTGGCATTGCCTTTGCCTGGTTTGATACAGGCACTGTTAAATTCTCCCCTGCACTTGGTCTGGTTTCTGTTTGGTGCCTGTCAGCTCTCAGCAACCCCTCGATGTTGAGTAGAGAACAGGTCAGCACCTCATGGTTGTTACTGCACAGTCCTGAGTGCCAAACTGAACTGCAGCACCAGGTAACTGCACCATGAAATCCACCCAAAAACACCTCTTGCTTTGCAAACTGAAACACAGAAAGCTGAAGCCAGCAGGAAAAAATATGAGGCTGCAACCAGCAGGGCCTGTTCCTTAAACCAGCAACAAGTTTCTTATGTCCCAACCTGTATGTGGATTTGTCTGAGGAATGTAGGGAAAAGCCCTTGAGGTTTCCAGTCGTGTAGAAGAGCAGGCCCAGCCTCAGTTTCCCCAAAGACTCTGACTGACAGCACAAGGCTGCAGATCTCCTCTCCCTGAAGCCTCTCTGCAGGACAGCTCTGTGGCCCCACAATCAGCCTCAGCACACCAAGAGAAGAGTGGGAAGAGGGGGTGGTGCAATTCCAAATGATCCCCAGGAGCTCTGTGCCATCCTGCAGGAAGCAGCACTGTCCTGTGACAGCCCTGACTGGGGCCTGTCTTGAACCCACCTGGGGGAGAGCCTGCAGCCCTTCTGCAGGTAGTGGGTGAGTCTCCCTGCAGATGCCAGGAGGAGCCCAAAGTATGGGGGTGATGGCTTGATGGGCCTGGAGAGGAACTCGGGGTGATACTGAACCCCAACGAAGAAAGGATGCTCTGAGGGGAACAAACAAAACATTCATGTCAGGTCTCTCCAGCCTGTGGCTGAGCTGCAGGTGAAATCCTGATTATGGGAAATATCATTTCCATGTCTTTTGTCCATAAATAAAGAGGGACATGGGATTTTATTTTTACCATAATTTATGGATTGAATCATTCCAAGACAGTCTGAATGGGTCCCACAGGACAACCTGCTCCATTACCCTCCAAACACTTCCCTTGTCCATCCCACACCCTCAAACCAACTGCTTGAGGACTCACCTTCCAGCTCAACCACTTCCATCCGCTCTCCCTCCTCATCCTGCCCCACAAACTTCAGACCTTGCTCTTCAAAACACTTCTTCAGTTCTGGATTGACCTAAAAAACCAGAAGCAAGACAAGCCAGGATATCCCATGTCTGGATTACACAGGAAAGCTCAATACCCACATGAGCATTTTTACCTCAAATCTGTGTCTGTGTCTCTCTTCCAGGAAATCATGGTCTCCATACAGCTTCCCTGCAGTGAAGTAAGATGTTCCTCAGAGCAGTGATCACAGCTTTTAACACATTCATTTGATCAGCACCCTTCAGAATCTGCCACTTCTGGAGGGGATCAAATTCCCTGATCCCCATTGCCCACCAGAACAGTCTGGGAACACCCCCCAGTCAAGGATGCTTCCACATCCCCAGGTCTCACTTCCCCATCCCACCACACATGCCAGCCATTCCCAGGAAACACTTCCAGAAGAGGGGAAAAGGGCCTTACTCATGATTGAATTCTTGGTTTGGAAGAGTGTCCTTCTCTTGCCAAGCCTCATTGTCCCACCCATTTGCCCAGGATTATGTTCTGGCATGTCTATGACCTGTGGAAAGAATTCAGAGGTGAGAATTAGGGAGGAATAATAATAACAGGCAGACTATGACACATTAAAGGAAAAAAATCCCACCAACATTGAGGCAAAAACCCAAGGAACACTGTCTTGACAAGGCAGAGCACCAGAACCAGCTGAGCTGGCCCAGTTGTTCAGCACAGGCTGCACAGTACTCATGGGAGGTTTGGGGATGTTCAGGAAACTCTCACATAGGAACTGGCCTCAGTCAGAGTTTGCACACACTGCACACACCAATACCATGCTGTCCACTGAACTGCATCTTAAACAAACAAGCAAATTGATGGCAACAAAACCCCCAAATCAGAATTGCTTACTCTTTGATAAATAATATCATAAGCTGGTTTTTTATAACTTCCTCACTTTGAGTAGCATTTTAAATTATAGCAGAAGCCAATCGTTATGGTGGCCCAGAAACACAGAGCCTTCCACAAATGTTCCCAGGAACTCAGCTCTGTCTGTAGCTGCCATACAACAGCTCGAGCTGGAAGGGACCTTAGAGCCCACCCAGTGTCCCCCCTGCCCTGGCAGGGACCCCTCCCACTGTCCCAGGAACTCCCAGCCCCAGTGTGCAGCCTGGCCTGGGGCACTGCCAGGGATCCAGGGGCAGCCCCAGCTTCTCCTGGCAGTCATACCCAGGAATGTGCAGGAAAGACTAGTAAGGACATCACAAATAAATCCCCATAAACTCACCACTGGATGAGAAGTTTTAGGGTCAAACTCTGTCGAGTTGGCATCTGCAATGCAACATTCAGCAATCAGAAACACTGATTTGTGTGACAGCACCTTACTCCATTGATTTTTATTTAAATAGGGTAAGGAAATTGTTCTTTTTACTCCAAATTAGCAAAAGAGAGGGATTTTTTATAGGTCTAGGTAAAAAAATTAAACCCACCTATGAAAAATTTAAACTCACAGGTATCTAAAAAATCACAGGTATTACTCAAGCAACCCAAGAACTGAGCAAAGGCAGGAAGGATTCTGTGCCATTACCTTGCCAACCAAGGACACTGCGAGCAAACTCCACCACTGCCAGCTGCATTCCCAGACAGACTCCTGGGAAGGAAAGGCAGGACATGGATCAGGTGAGGACAAGGACCTCTGAGCCCAGGCTGCAAAGCACACATACCTTCACAGAGCATCCTGAGTCAGAGGAAAACCTGGATGAGGCAGATCTTTGCCTGGGACTAGGGGCTCTGTAGTCCCAGCTTTCCTTCCCTCCCTTTCCCATGCCCTCTGCCCACTCACCAGTTCAGTCTCTCACCTCAGACACTCCACTGAAATGCAGTCACGAGGCTCTTGGTGCCAAGATCACCACAGCCTGATCAGAAACACCCCAGACTGCTGGCCCCTCATCACAGACTCCCTGTCAGCACCTCCCTGCCAACTCTGACCACTTCAGAGTAACCAGGGGTGAGGCTGCATTCCCAGCTCAGCTGAGCACAGATCTGCCTTCCTCAGACTGCAAAACTGCCCATCCCAGACACACTGAAGAGCAGGGGAGCTCCTGCAGCAGACCAGATAGGCTGCTCTTCAACCTCCTCTCCTTTGCTTCATTTCCTCTTATGGATGAAACATGTTTCTCACCTAAGAAGGGTTTCTTCTGTTTTCTTGCCCAGGAAATAGCTTGGATTTTGCCTTCTGTCCCTCGAACACCAAATCCACCAGGAACCAGAACTCCACTGCATGAGGATGAAAAGATTCCATTGAGCATGGCTGCCCCAAACCACACACCCACGTGTCTTCTCCCTCCCATAAAATCTTGGGCTTGCAAGACCTCTCCCCTGAGAAGGGCTCTGAAGCAGCCACGTGGCAAGGCCTGGCTGCAGCAGCTTCCACATGACTTCACATGAGCTGGCACATAAAGCAGAATTTACAGGGAAATATTTTATAAATGCCAATTTTACCTTCAAAAGAGAGATCCCAAATTTATTGCAGGTTACCATACTGAAATGGCTCGTGCTCTGGGACTCACACAGCCTGCACCAAACCTGTTTGCAAACACATCACCAGGCAGGCCCATGCTGAGGAAGCCTCTGCCTACAGTGTCAGGTTGTCCTGACGCCAAACTCTGCAGGAGGCTCTTCTGATCTCACCCAAATCCTGCTCTAGCAGGATTGTTCTTGTGTTTGTGCTAACTCTTGGCACTCCTCTGCATCCACAATCTAACACCTCTCACACGTTATTTTTGAAGAACTTGTTACCCCATTTACACCTTCCATCCTCACTCTGGCTTTAACAGCCTCCACCAGCACCTTTCCTTCCTCCTGATTTTCTCTCACTGTTTCCACCTGAGCACACAGGTGTGCACATCCTCATTTCCCCCACTGCTGCCTTGCATCACCTCCCTCACTTATTTAACAACTCTCCATTTAACATCTTATCCTAAACGCCCCTGAGAGGTGTCTGGGGCCTTGTCAGAGTGCTGACAAGAGTCTCCACCAGGCCCTTAGCCCCAGAGCTGGCAGCAGCAGCAGCAGGTTTATCAGACAGTGTCCAGGGAAGGGCCAGAGCAGAACTCACTCAGCAGCACAGAGCTTCTGCCATGCCTCGTGGTACCTCACAGGCTCCTCCTGCAGAGTGTCTGGCTCCAGGTCAGCAGAGTCAATGTACTGGGAAGAAATCCAAGCAAAGGATGATGAGAGATTGCCACAGGAGTGTACAGCACCTCCTGAATTCTCACTGAATTAAGAGAGCCTCATTCCTCCTGGACAGCTCTGGGTTTGTTTCCTACATGGACACTGAAGTTTTTTTCTGGGCTGATTTCCCATCTGTTAGCCAACAAAACCACTTTACTCTTGGTGCACAAACAGAACCAATGCTTTCTCTGTCCTCCCCTCTCTGCAGCTCACACCAAGTCCCTGAGCCCCAGCCTGCAATGTTAAATGTGAGGTGTTAATGAGGCACAGCAAGGTGGGAACGTGGGGCTGTGCAGACACAAACACCACACAGAGAGGGAAAAAAACTATCCCTCTCTCACCAAATAAACATCTTCTTCCAGAGGCATTGAAGAAGGAATAGGATGTGGTGAAACACAGCCTGCTGTAATTCAAGGGTGTTATGACAATGGGAAAAAACCCTGCAATTTTTCCATTTTCTCATCTCCAGTATTCCAGTACCTCTGAACTTCTGGACATTCTGGCAGGCTGCTAACTCTTTAAAAGAACCATCTTGTCCTTCTTCTTTTGTTTGTTTTTTGGAAGTCGCAAAACTACCCATCAGTTCTTTAACCAAGCACAGCTACTGAGGCTCACAGAGCTCACTTCACTTCTGAGCCACTCAGACCCAGGCAATACCCACAGCTGCATGTGCAGGGACTGCACTTTACCAGTCTCACTTGTTTTGCTCCTTTTCACCTCTACTGATTTTGGAAACTGAAAGGAAACCCCAACCTAGATCAATACTGTTAGAAAGCAACCACCTATTTCCATGACTCACTGACATCGTGAAACTGCTGGACATTTAGAAGTCTACTGAAATGAAAATAAAATTTCTGGCAACAGGTACATATTTTATGACCAAGACCTCTAAAAGCACCTGTGCAGCCAAACCAGCATGAAAACCTTAATAAAGCCTGAGGCAGGAACATCATAAAACCTGAGTCCCACAAGGTGAACAACAACAACCCCCAAAAAGAATCACTTGCAACAAGTGTCAGAGAAATTAAAGCAGGGAGTGCCCTGCTTTAAAAAAGCAGGGAAGTGTCCTCCAATCCATCCACCAGTGCCACAGCTCAGCACCCAACGCTGAGCACTGAGGAGTTTCCACCCTCTGCAGACACCTGGTACAGCTCACAGGAGGAGAGGCTGGTTTGCTCTAACCTGGTTTAGCTGTTTTAATGCTGTTACAATCAAAAGAGCTGTTTTGATGCAAGGACAATCTGGGTGTTCACTGGCTGAATCCCTTCTCCCTTCCTGTCTGTGGGTTTGTGTGACTCTGAGTTAGGATGGGCAGCATGCTAGGTGCAAGTGGGGCAAGGAGAGTTTTTTCCCCACCCACAGACCCATCCCTACCTTAATGTCAAGTTTGTGGTTGATGGCCAGGGCAGAGTGCTCCAGGGCTTTGATGACAGATGCATAGGAGTCAGAAAACTTGGTGTATTTGCCCACGAGTGCAATGGAACATGTTTCAAGTAGGCGGTCGTACCTAGAGAACACAGAACACACAGGTTACTCCAGCAGTAACAGAGAGGGATGGCAATCATTCCACTCTGTTCAGCTTTCCAAGGAACAGCTGTGCTCTCCTAAGTCTGTCCAACAGAGCTGACGTCTTTGGAAGAGTGACCTTTTATAATAATTATGACTTAGAAATATCAAAGCGAGATCAAAACCAAAACAGTGACTGAGGGGAAACAGTTGCAGAAAGCCAGATATAAATTATCCTCTCTCCTGATGATGAAAAGCCATTCTGAGCAGACCAAACAGCCTTTTCAGGAAGCTGTCTTGGATTCAAAGGCTGCAGTGAACTCCTAGGAGAGGATCAAAGCTCAGCTTGGTGTATGTCTGGACTGCACAGCATCTTCCCAGGCTGCTGCTGAGTTCAGACCTGCAGCTACAGACACAGAGAGCATTCCTGGACTCCTGAGGCTGTGCTGCCTACACCTTCAGTCCCCAGCACCTGGCAGCACAGCATTCACACTGCATTCCTGGCTACAGCCAAGAGTTTGTTTCAAGTTTCTCCCAGAATTGCTAAATACTTCCAGCCCAGCTGGTGGGCACAGGCTTTCCCCATCCAAAGGAAATGTTACTGGCAGGGCTGGCTTATGCCAGGCACAGAAGGAAAGGAAAGCATCTAGATCTGGAAAATTAATTTCTTCTAAGAACAAACATATTTAAGGCTTCAGCTGACATTCAAGCCCTTTCTGAAAAGCCTCTATTCACTATTTCCCCATGAACATCGAGTCTGTTCCTCACTAGAAAAAACCCCAGTGTCCAAGGAGTCTCAGAACAGGTACCAAGCACTTGTCCCACTTGCCTGAAAGCACACTCAGAGGTATTCTTTACTGACACCCCTGACATCTCCATATAGCTACAAAAGGATCTCAACACTTTGTAATGTTACTGAGAGGTTTTTTATTAAAAAGGGAGGGCAGAGTTGTCCAGCTTTTAATTACTTCAAGCTGGGTTTGACTCAGACAGTACACTTCCAACATAAGATAAGGATCTCACTGAGTTTACCTCACAGGATTTTATGGAAAAAGGTTGAGGGAATGGGGGTGGTTCAGCCCAAAGAAGAAAAAGCTCCAGGGAGACTTTATGGCAGCCTTCCAGTAAGAGGATTTATGAGAAACAAGGGGACAGACTTTTTTTGTAGGATCTGTTGTGCCAGGACAAGCAGTGATGGTTTCCATCTAAAAGAGGGGAGATTTAGGCTAGATATAAAGATGGGATTTTGTACAATGAGAGTGGGGAGGCACTGGCACAGGTTGTTTACAGCAGCTGTGGGTTCCCCACCTTGGAAACATTCAAAGTTTGGACAGAGCTCTGAGCAAAAGGAAAAAAAAAAACCAATGTGAGCACGTAAGAACCTTGAAGAACAGGAAATAACACTCTTCTCTCACACAACCAACACCCCAGAACAGAACCCTGCAGTGTGCTGCAGAGTGCCCAGCACTGCAGCTCACCTGTCAGCCATCTCCTTCCACTTCATGAGCATCCTCCTGGGCTGCCTCTCGATGGGCAGGTCCAGCCTGTGCCTGAAGTAGTCCACAACTCCCTGCTCCTCCAAGAGCAGAGGAACCCGGTAGATAGAGGAGACATCATGAACACAAATGACCTGTTCATAAAATAAGGGTGTCACTAAACACAGCATCCAGTGCCCACACAAGCATTTCTTGCTCAGATGTTCAGTGTTCCTGTGTCTAGCACAAAACCATATGACCACCTAAACTTCCAGGCAGTATCAATAGCTTTATACTGGATTCCTTATGCTTGAAAAAGCCATTCCTCAGCTCTTCCAAGGCAGTACTGCTCCCTGGAGCCCCTAGGGAAGGGCTATGACACAGTAACCCAGCAGCAGGAGAGTCAGCTGCCCAGCACACTATGTGAGCAGCACACAGCAAAGGTCAAAGAACACTGCAGACACTCCTGTGATCCAGAATCCCAAGGGAAGCTGCAGACAAACTGCCACAGGCAAAGCTTCCCTCTCCCTCCACTGTCCTTCCTAACCAGGGCTCCCAGTCTGACTGAAACCCAGGGAAATCTGTGACCCGAATACAGCAGTACACTTTACAGGGTGCCCCTCATCAGATTTAGGATTACACAATTATGAGCAAAGGATTCCTGTGTCAATGAGGAAAATCTACATCAACAGTTCCAGTTCACTGAAATGGGAAAAGATGGCTCAGGACAACTGTCACCTGTCCATTGATAATGAACCTGTGCTTTAAGGATCCAAAACACACTGGCAAAACTCTTTTAAATCCTCATTTCTACTGACTCTAATGAAAGCAGAGTTCAGCATTGCACCAGTCAACCCTCCCTGGCTGCACATTTTCCTCTTTTAGCCTCAGTGCTGTTTACTTCTCAATCCAAGTGCAACGGCAGTCAGAGCAACAACTACATAGAACTGCATTAAACTTCCTGGAAAGGGACAAGAGCCAACTTATTTTGAATTCCTGGCCAAAAAGAGGTAGATATTTTACTGATGACACATCAACATTATTGCCAGCAGCGCAGTGCTTGAAATTGCAGGACTCAAGTTTGGTCTTGCTATAGAGCAGATGTAATAAAAATTACTTGACAGAACCTGGGATTATGAAGTTTTACTCAGTCTTTTACAAAAAAGACAACATTCTTCAAGCTCCAGCTGGATGGGAAAGTGCTAATACCCAGCCTACATACTTTTTATTATTTTCCAAGGTCCACCTTAGAATGTGTTACAAGTCTCAGCATAGAAAGGACCATGCAAACATGGAATTTGTGCCTATCACAACCTTCAAGTGAAGCCATGTTTCTCCCAAACACCATTTCAACCTCTCTGTGAAATCTCTTCTCAAGAATTCTTGGGCAGGAGAATAATATTTTGAAAAGAGCAGTGTATGAAGAAGCACAGTCATACATCCTTTAAAACTAATTTTGGGCAAGCCTTCTACCTCTAAATACTGGAAAACCTCATTCTTCTATGTTCACTGAAGGAATGCTGAAGTATAATTAAGGTCAAAACATTGATTCAGAAATCACCTTGGATTCCATAGAATTCTCTACCTTTACACTAATCACCTTACAAGAAAATCTGAGTGCTGGCACAAAAAGAATTGGTTTAGCAACAGATCCATGCAAGACAAAGCAGCAAATGAATTATGCAGCTACCCAAACACAGAGCTAGAACTGCTGCACTCAGACAGAACTCCCCTCAGCATCTGACAAACAACTCCAATATTTACTGCAAGGAAGCACAGACAGCAATCCTTACCTGTTCTGGTTCAACATGACAGAACATGGAAATCTTTTCTTTTACTGAGGTATCCAGTGGAGTGGAGCACCTGCAAACAATCTAACAGAGCAGCAACATCAGGGCTGTGACACAAAGCAGAAATACTCAGGCATTCATAAAACAAACCTCTAAAAAGAGCTGTCTGTGCAGTCTGTGATTTGAGAGAAAACCCCCACAACTCTGTTTCTTTTCCTTATTTATCAGCACTATACAAGAACTCTCAAGCATTACTTAGACAAGACTGCTGCTGCAACATGCCAGATTTTCACATTCAAAGCTGTGCAACACAAACCTTACCAGGTCTGGAGAGAGCCCGAGCCCTCTGAGCTCACGGACGCTGTTCTGGGTGGGTTTGGTCTTCTGCTCCCCTGTGGAGCTTGGCTGTCAGAGAAGAGCAGTTGGTGTATCAGTGTGATAGGCAGCAAGGATTCAGCAGCTTCATCAGGACTCTCAGCCATCTCATAAAAACTTTGACTCAGTTTTGGACAATTCACATGAACCTTGTGTAGCCCATTTTAATCCCCAGGACTGAAAGCAACAGCAGGAACCCAAATTCCAATCTGCCCACTGGAGTGCAGGATGGAGAGGGACAGAGAGCCTAAGGTTTATCCACTGCTCCCTCCAAACACCTAATGTTTTGTATCTCTAGTTTTTTCTCTGTAAATCACCCAGCCTGGGCAGAAGGGGAAAAGGGAGGCGAGAACAGAGATTGATCTGCACTCTGCAATTATCAATTTGCCCTGTCAAATCCAGTTCAGTCTGACACAAGGACTGCTCATGCTGCATTTCTGCAACTCCCAAGCTTTTATTACATGATTACAAAATTCCTGTTCAATTCCTGTAAGACTTTTAAAATACATCAGCATATAATCTCTGCATTTCTGCCAAAAGTTTACATGTACACAGAAATACAAAAGTAACAGCACTCAAGAGACACCACAGCTCAGTAACACCTACTCAGGAAATTTTGGACTGAGGAAGCCTCTGACCACCAACATGTTTAGGGTCCTTACCTGGGGAACCAGACTGACATGAATGTTACAGAAATTCTCTCTCTTGGCCTTGAACTGGAACTGGCGGAAGGCCTCGATGAAGGGCATGCTCTCGATGTCACCCACAGTGCCCCCGAGCTGGGAACACACAGACAGGGGCAATTAAAGCTACTGCCTAAACAGCACCTGGTGAAGGTGGAGAGACGTGAAAACATACACACCACCACACAAACACCTCCCCAGCACATCCCTCTGATTGCCTAAAGGAGCATTAACACCAACACAGCTCCTCCCGAGGAGCAGCTCCGAGCTCTAGGCCAGGGGCAGCACCCAGGGCAGGGCTGGAGCTGGGAAAAGGCTCAGGCTGGAGCTCAGGGAAAGGTTCTGGAGCTGGATCAGGGCAGGCTCAGGCTGGAGCTCAGGGAAAGGTTCTGGAGCTGGATCAGGGCAGGCTCAGGCTGGAGCTCAGGGAAAGGTTCTGGAGCTGGATCAGGGCAGGCTCAGGCTGGAGCTGAGGAAAGGTTCTGGAGCTGGATCAGGGCAGGCTCAGGCTGGAGCTCAGGGAAAGGTTCTGGAGCTGGATCAGGGCAGGCTCAGGCTGGAGCTCAGGGAAAGGTTCTGGAGCTGGATCAGGGCAGGCTCAGGCTGGAGCTCAGGGAAAGGTTCTGGAGCTGGATCAGGGCAGGCTCAGCTGGAGCTCAGGGAAAGGTTCTGGAGCTGGATCAGGGCAGGCTCAGGCTGGAGCTCAGGGAAAGGTTCTGGAGCTGGATCAGGGCAGGCTCAGGCTGGAGCTCAGGGAAAGGTTCTTCCCCCAGAGGGTGCTGGCACTGCCCAGGCTGCCCAGGGAATGGGCACGGCCCAGAGGCTGCCAGAGCTCCAGGAGCCTTTGGGCAGCACCCAGGGGGGATTTTGGGGGGTTGGGCTCCCTTCCAGCTCAGGATATTCTATTCAAAGCACCAGGATTTACCAGCTGCATGCACTACTTTCACAGTCTCCCATCTATTCCAGATACTATTCTACCTTCTTCATTTCCCCACATACCAAAAAGCCACAACCTCCCCTATGGGCAGCACCTCCCCAGAGACATCAGCCTGACCTCAATTTTCTGAGAAAAGACTTAGGTGTGAAAATTATGATGTATGAACATTAGGTGGCAGTGAGAAGCAGAATTTCTGTTAAGTTTTAGGAACTATAGAGTGGACACATGCAGGAACAGATCCAAGATTAAACCTGGAGCCTCCCAGGCCCTGTCAGACAGTGCCCCCTTGGTACTTCAGAGCTGGGCTGGTGATCCTGGCACAGAAGCTGGCACCCAAGCTGCAGGCAGAATCCAAGTCACCATGACCTGGGCTCTGTGACATGCTCCCTCTCCTGTGTTAGCATAGCCCAGCAGCCAGCTCACAGTGTCAGAGCCTTTGCCCTGCTCCACCTCCTCAGAGACACCCTGAAAACTGTCACCACAGACTCGTGCCATTCCCTGTGTCTGTGCCTGAACTGTCACTTCAAGGAGGACAGAACTGTCTCCAGAGGGGGATTTACCTCCCCTCCCTCCATCCACAGCACAACTCAGACTGGCATGTTAAGATACAAGAGCTAAAAAAATTCATTCTGTGAGTTAATTCATAGAATATCCTAAACTGGAAGGGACCCACTGAGTCCCAAATCCAAACCCTGCCCAGACGCCCCAACAACCATCCCTGGGTGCTGCCCAAAGGCTCCTGGAGCTCTGGCAGCCTCGGGGCCGTGCCCATTCCCTGGGCAGTGCCAGCACCCTCGGGGGAAGAACCTTTCCCTGAGCTCCAGCCGTGCCCTGGGGTCCTGTGGGGAGCCCCTCAGGAGGCAGCTGCAGGTTGCAATTCAAAAGATTTGTGAGTGAAGTTAACAAGGGGAATTTTTAACCTGTTCAATAACATGCAAAGTTGAACATTTCTGTACAGAAACATGCAAAACATGCATATGGATCAGTTTACTGCACACAAGACCTGCTTTTTAGAAGTTACAAACCTCAATCACACAAACTTGGGGTTCAATGCCATCTTCATCCACTGGAATCCGTGCCTGCCTCATTACCCATTCCTGTATGGCATCTGTGATGTGGGGAACAACTGGAAAAGAAACCCAGGCAAGGGTTAAAGCCAGAGCAAATTACTGACAATCACAAGCCAGTGCTTCTAATTCCCACTCCTGCTTGAGCAGGAATTTGTGTCTTTAAAGAACTATGCATTTTTGAAGTGATGATTATTCTTGGCTGTGATTTTCAAGTGCCTTGGCAGGAAATGGAACCCTGCCTTAATTTAAACACATGTAAGCAACATTTCCTTTAAGCTGAAAGATTCGAGCACAAACTGTTCTTTGCTCTAAGCAGAGAAAGTTACTCTGTTTTTAACTGTCTGTAAAGTCCTAATGTCAACCAGCTGTGGAGAGTGATAAAAATAGAAGGGACTGATCTGTTATTCACAAATCCTTTGCGTTTTCTACTGTCATGAGTTAACAAAAGTATTAACCATTTTAACCAGCTAACAAACAACCCCAAAGTGTACTGGTCTGAAGTCAGTTCACATTTATCACTGGGTACATTAGACAGCTGGACCCAAGTCCAGCACAGTCCAAACACAAGCAGGATGGTGCAGAGCCACAAGTGAAGATGAAAGGCAAAAGCACCCGGCCAGGACTGAAATACAGAATGCACTTCTAAGCACCAGGAAAGAAGTTTTGCATCACCTTGGACCGTTTTGCCAAGGTAATCTCCCTTCCTCTCCTTGTTAATGACATACTGGTAGATCTTCCCAGTGGTCAGGTTGTTGTCTTTGGTGAGTCGGATGTCGAGGAAGCGCTCGTAGTTCCCGAGGTCCAGGTCCACCTCCCCTCCATCATCCAGCACAAACACCTCCCCTGCACAGAAACAGGCACCAGCACACACGTCAGGCGTGCGGGAGAATTCAACACAAGGCAAGCCCTGCCCTGACTGTGCTGCTTGCAGTCCTTAGGCGCGGCGAACAGAACCAAACGCCTCCTGCGAGCAGAGGAGCAGCGGCCCGGGCCCGCGGCGCTCAGGAGCGGCCCGAGCCCGGCCGTGAGCGGGCACAGCAGCCCCGCGGCGCCGGCAGCAGCAGCCACCGAGGCTCGAACGAAGGGGCGGACCCGGGCACGCCAAGGCAGCCCCGGGCCCCGCGGGGCGCTCACCGTGCTCGTACGGGAGAAACGTGCCGGCGTCGATGTTGATGTAGGGGTCGATCTTGATGGAGGTGACATGCAGCCCGCAGGATTTGAGGATGGTGCCGATGCTGCTGGCGATGATCCCCTTGCCGATGCCCGAGATCACCCCGCCCGTGACCAGGATGTACTTCATCTGCCCCGCGCCTGGACGCGACAGAGAGCGGCACGGCCTCACCGCGGGCTCTGCGGGGGCACGCTGGCCGGCGGCGACACTCCGGACAGCGACCCCCGCCCGTCCCGCCGCTGCGGGCGGCTGAGGGTGGCTGACGGCGGCTGAGAGCCGCTGCCCCGCCCGCCTCTCCCGCCAGAAATTCCCGCCACCGCCGCGCGCCGCCCCGCCCGGCCCGCGGGGTCCGCGTGGTCCCGCTGTGCCGCCCCCCCCCCCCCCGGCGCTGCCCGGATGGTCCCGCCCGCCGCTCTCACCTGTGGCCGCCGGGCGCGCCGACAGCGCGCCCCGGCGGGGGGAGCGGGCGGGAGGTGCGGAGCGCGCGCGGCGCCGTTGCCGGCCGGCTCGGCGGGGAACCGCATGAGGCCCAGCCGCACCTCTGCGCATGCGCGGCGCGGGCAGAGCGCCTGAGGGTGGGGAGAGGGCGGGGCCATGGTAGCCCCGCCCTCCGCTCGGCTCCGACCCCGCCCCTCAGTGCCTCACGGAGAGCGGGAGCGGCGGCGCGGCCGCAGCATGAGCCTTTTAGATAATCTAGTAAATAACGATTTAAATTTCATTTAATAATTTAAAATTAGCCAGTGCAACCTCTAACCTAACAGCTCCTCATCCTGTCTCCAGGTGCCACAGCCACGCCTTTCTTGAACACTTCTAGGGATGGGGGCTCTGCCGCTGCCCTGAGCAGTCTAGGCCAGGGCTGGACAATCTTTCAGTGAAGAAATTTCCCAAAATCCAACCCAAACCTGCCCTGCCCAGCCTGAGGCCGTTCTCTCTGCTCCTGTCCCTGTCCCTGTTCCCAGAGCCCGACCCCCCCGGCTGTGCCCTCCTGGCAGGAGCTGTGCAGAGCCAGAAGGGCCCCTGAGCCTCCTGTGCTCCAGGCTGAGCCCCTGCCCAGCTCCCTGAGCCCTGCTGGGGCTCCAGACCCTGCCCAGCTCCCTGAGACCCGCTGGGGCTCCAGACCCTGCCCAGCTCCCTGAGCCCCGCTGGGGCTCCAGACCCTGCCCGCTCCCTCAGCCCCGCTGGGGCTCCAGACCCTGCCCGGCTCCCGAGCCTGCTGGGGCTCCAGACCCTGCCCGGCTCCCTGAGCCCTGCTGGGGCTCCAGACCCTGCCCAGCTCCCTGAGCCCTGCTGGGGCTCCAGACCTGCCAGCTCCTGAGCCCTGCTGGGCTCCAGACCCTGCCAGCTCCCTGAGCCCGCTGGGGCTCCAGACCCTGCCCAGCTCCCTCAGCCCCGCTGGGGCTCCAGACCCTGCCCGGCTCCCTGAGCCCCACTGGGGCTCCAGACCCTGCCCGGCTCCCTGAGCCCGCTGGGGCTCCAGACCCTGCCCGGCTCCCTCAGCCCCGCTGGGGCTCCAGACCCTGCCCAGCTCCCTCAGCCCCTGCTGGGGCTCCAGACCCTGCCCAGCTCCCTGAGCCCTGCTGGGGCTCCAGACCCTGCCCAGCTCCCTCAGCCCTGCTGGGGCTCCAGACCCTGCCCGGCTCCCTGAGCCCTGCTGGGGCTCCAGACCCTGCCCAGCTCCCTGAGCCCTGCTGGGGCTCCAGACCCTGCCCAGCTCCCTCAGCCCCGCTGGGGCTCCAGACCCTGCCCAGCTCCCTGAGCCCTGCTGGGACTCCAGACCCTGCCCAGCTCCCTGAGCCCTGCTGGGGCTCCAGACCCTGCCCGGCTCCCTGAGCCCCGCTGGGGCTCCAGACCCTGCCCAGCTCCCTGAGCCCTGCTGGGGCTCCAGACCCTGCCCGGCTCCCTGAGCCCCGCTGGGGCTCCAGACCCTGCCCAGCTCCCTCAGGATTCTCCAGACCCTGCCCATCTCCCTCAGCTGCTCCTCAGGTGGATTCTGTCACTGTTGGTCTCCTTTCCTGGTGTCCGTGTGTCCTGCCAGCACATTTCCCATGGCCATGGTGCCCTGGGTGTTGGTGGCTCTGTGGGCAGAGATGTCTCTTTGCCTTCCCATGGGCTGCGCTGTCCCCGGGCTGGCTGCCCATGGGGACCCCGCACAGGAGTGCACAGCCTGCTGCCCTCTTGGAGGAAGCATCTGCTTTCAGAATTACCTGGCCATGCTGATTTGTTCCTCCACGAAGGACTCTTCTAGTTTTCTGCTGCCCTACGAGTGGGAAAAAAAGCCCATTTCCAACCCCTTTTCTGCAGAATGGTGGTGGTGGGCAGTGAGATGGGTGACAGCAGGCAAGGGCTGTGTGTTGTTACTGTGACACAGATAGGAACACACAGCAACACACGCAACAGGGGTTCAGGCAGAGAAGAAGAAAAGAACTCTCATTTATTGTTGACCTTGTATCTCTCAGTTTCTGGACAGTGAGTAGAGATTGGACAGAGAAGTTCCCACCTCTCCATCTCCACTGCTCACTTGAGAAGTCCATCAGGTGATATTTTTTCATAAAGGAATGCAAACGTGATTCTTGTTTATCTTACAATTCATGAGAACTGACTCCACTCTACTAAAACAAATCAGAAGGCTGATTTTCAGGGACAACACCATGTGCTCGGGCTGTCACTGTGTCTGCCTGCTGGCACAGCCCAGGAAGGCACAGGGAGGCTGAGCTCCCTCAGGACTGCCTTTGGACATCCCAGCTTTGCCCGTTTCATGAGCAGGGCACAAGATACGTGTCTTGTAGCCAAAGGGAAGTCCGTTCTTGTGGAGATGTGTGTAACCTCGATGTGAGCATTAACTTCAGGACACACAAATCCTTTTCTCAGTGCCTCATTAAAGGCCTTAGGGGTTGGACATCCCGTGGTGCTCAGGAGAGAGCTGCACTCAGTGGGAGCTATTGTGAATATTAAGTGGTGTGGAATAACAGTGACCCAGAAAAGTCAGATCACAAATATCTCAAGTTATGCAAAATTACATCGGCTTTTTGCAGAAGTGGGTGAAGGTGTATGTGGATGGATGCATGTGTTTCACCCTGAATTTTGCCCTCAGTAAATTCTGCCCTCGCAGTGCTTTGTTCTCAAGTCTCAGTAAAAAACAGGCTGAATATTTTCCTTTCAGAAATGTGAAATGAGATGAAATGGATCTGCTCTGCTTATTTAACAGGATTTGATTCACAACAAAACAATTTAACTGGAAAGCATTGTTGGGAGGACTGGCATAGCTCTGGGGAATGTTAATGTGTTACTGGGATTATGCAAGGAATGAATAGACTGGAATCCTCAAACACTCACTTGAACATCCTTGTAGTTCAGGGGCCTATTTGTACAAAAAAAAAGCTTATTGTGATGTTACATGTATATAACATTAATGACAGTGATAATAATCAATTATATAATATGTATGATATATACATGCAGTTATTCCAGTCAGGACATTCACAGCCTCCTCTTAGCATGCTCCCTCCTGAGGGTGACAGGATGACCTGTTGCAACAAGATTTTGGGACTGAGACACAAGTTTCAGGCAGCGACTCTTTTCTGTGACTGGTGAAAGAAGTGGCTAAAGGTGGCCCTGCACTGGAGTGTTCCTGACAGCGACAGAATATCCAGGAGCTCGCAGAGCCCGTGGGTCTGGCAGCTGTGCTGCCACCCCACCACCGGGCAGCACTGCAGAGAAAACTCTTCCTCTTTATTATGACTGCTGTTGCTTTTCACCACAGGTGTCTGATATGTACATCCAGCGCCTGTCTCGCTCAGATCCCGTTGGGTGGGTGTCAGCTCCTGCTCTTCTGACTGATGCCTGCTCCAAATGCCCTGCACATGCCCCAGGTGGCAGCAATGTGGTGGGGACATCCCTGTCACCATCCCCACCCACCCGGACCTCAGCCCTTGCTAGCAGCAGAGGGCTTGGCAGGACAGGTCTGGCATCAGCAAGGACACTTGGAATCACAGAATCCCAGACTGCTTTGGGTGGGAAGGGACCTTAAAGATCTTTTTGTTTCATCCCCTGCCATGGGCAGGGTCTCCTTCTACTGTCACTGTTTCTGTAACACATGACACGGACTCCAAATCATCAAGAAGGTTAATATCACTTTTATTAGGGATCATTCTCCCTTATATACAATTTTCCACAGCCCAATGTGATTGGTGAGAGAAAGACAAACCTCTTCAGCCACATTGGTCAAACCAGAGGGACATCAAGAGAGATCCCTCCTCCCAGAAGGAGTGAACAACATGGATATTGTTACAACAACATTCCCACTTTTCTTGGGAAAAGAATTTCAGAAAACCCAAACATCAGAAAACCAGAACTTTAGAAAACCAGAACTTCAGGCCTGAAACCAGACTACCTTCCACTATCCCATGCTGCTCCAAGCCCTGTCCAACCTGGCCTTGAACACCTCCAGGCAGAGTGTGTAATGTGCTGCCAAAGTGCCCTGGGTATTTCTGGCTCTGAGTACCTGGGAGAAGCATCTTGGCTGGTTTTTAAGTACAACATATTGCAGACAGCTAAAAATCAAGGCATGAGGGTGATTGTCATCTGCCCTACTCCAGATTCACCCCCAGCTCTTACTCTGTGACTGCTGAAGTGGTGATGAAAGAGTTCCTGTTGATCCAAATGGCTTCTGAAAGGCTTCTTCAGTGGTTTGGGGTAGCAGTTCCTTCTTAGCAATGCAGGTGTGTACTGTCTGAGGTAGGATGCTGGACTCCCTTCTATAGAGATGACTGTAAAAGCTTTTAGGTTCTCCTAACCAAATCCCATCAGCACGTGGACTAAAGCCAGGATCCAGTGCCAGCCAGGCCTTGGATCACACCGTGGAAGCTGTTGTGTTTGGTGTCCCCTGTGTGCTGATCACTGGGGTGATGCACATGACCTCATGATTAATATAAACTTCAGAGGGGTGATGTGGAGTCACTGGCGAGTGTCAAGCACTGTCCAGTCCCACTGCCACGCAGCAGGATGCTCCCTGTGAGGAGCTTCTGCCTGGCTCCTTGAGGTCTCCATCTGCAGGATTAATCAAATCCTTTTACAAGCCTACCCTTGTGCTCTCAACTTGATCAAGTTTTCACCTAAGTGCAAAGTAACATATCTGTAACCCCGAGTAACCAAAGGATCTGGGCAGAACCTGAATAAGATACAAAATAATGAACTAGAGCTGTTACATGCAGGGTGCTCTGGGGCAAAAATCTCATGAGGGAGGAGCAGCTGAGGGGTGGAGTGACAGAAAAAGGGGAAATGGCCTCAAGTTGTGCCAGAGGAGGGCCAGGTTGGATATTAGGGAAAATTTCTTCACTGAAAGAGTGGTCAGGCATTGGTGCAGGATGCCCAGGGCACTGGTGGAGGCACTGTCCCTGGAAGAGTTCAAAAAATGAGTAACCATGCCACTTCATGGAATGGTTTGTGAACGTGCTGGGATTCAGGCAGAGGTCACACTTGATGATCTTGGAGGTAGTTTCCGTTTTTCGTTGTCTTGTGGTTTTGTGCGCTGTGGCAGCTCTTGCCTTCTCGCCTTGCTGCACTGTGTGCTCTCTGAGATCTCCACTAGATGGTGGAATGGACCAGTGAAAGAGTTTGTGCAGTGACAAAGGGACGCGTCGGGGCTGCGGTGACACCCGTGGGGATCTCAGAGCTGCTCTCAGAGCCGGGTCCTGGAGCACCACACGTGCCCTGCGTGTTAAGGGGCATTTGGCACCACCCCTCTGCTTCTGTCTCTGCGGTGCCATCCCAAACCCACCGGGACTGAAGAACTGTGATCCTTCCACACCTCTTGATTCTTTCAGGAAGGGGTTTTCCCCTTCAGGACTCTTCCTCTCTACTTCTTTTTCTCCATGGAGAAGAGCTGCCTTTTTCCTAGCAGGCAAGGAGCGAACCCACTGGTGTGCTGCAGAGCTCATCCATGCTAGGAAGGGAACGTTTTGGCTGGAGGACTGTGAATGAGAATGGGACAGCATGTCACCAGAGAGGTGGGGGGTGGGGAGAAAAAGTTCTGCAGGTGCAGAAGATGTGTGTGATGGAGATTCAAGCTCTCAGGTCTGTGTGATGGAGCCAGTGCTGGCCTTGGACAGAGTGCTGAACTAAGACCAACTCTCAGCCCTCAGCCCTGAGAGGTCATGTCTCAGTTCTGTGCCTCAGTTTCTCCCGTGTAAGATGGAGTCAAGGAGTCCAGCCTTTTGGGGAAAATCTTTGTTATCTATAATGAAGTGGGCATCAGAGCTCTCTGTTCCAGTACTGACTCTGCTGGTGACTTGTGGGACTGTGTCCTCTGTACCTGGAGTCACAGGGAGGTGAGGCTTTAGCTCCACTCCTGGCACTGCCCAGAGTCAGGGCTGAGCCAGCACTGTCCTGGTTCCCTCATTTCAGTCAGAGCTGCATGTCCTGCACACAGCAAAGGCAGAGCTGCCAGAGCCAGCTGCTGCTGAAGGGCTGGTGGGTGCTGCTTGAGCTGCTGTCACTCTTTGGCCAGCCAGGTGAGGGTACACCCTCAGGTAGGTTGCAGGCCTTCATGTCTGCAGAAACACTCATGCAGATTTGATGAGTGGAGAACTGTAGAAACAGAATGAGATGTTTTCCTTTAACAAATGAAGTTTCCTTCTCTGAGGGGACTGTGCTGGTGGTGGTTTTGCCAGGAGATAACCTGGTCTGAGGGGGAGTGTCCCAGCCCAGAAGGGTTGGAATGAGATGAGGTTTAAAGTTCCTTCCAACCCAAACCATCCTGTGGTTCTGTGATTCTATGACACCTTTTTTTTTTGAGGAGAGAAACCTCACAGACCATCTGAAGCCTAAGGAGTGTCCTCAGCTCCTGCAGCACTCTGCAGGAGTGCATTTCCAGCTCGTGCATTCTGGAGAGGCCAAGCCAGCTGCCACAGTGTGCTACGAAGACATACAAGGGCAAGAGGCAGCATTATCAAGAGCTGCTTCTCTACCTGCATGACTGAGCAAAATTTAATTACCTCTGCTTCCAGGAGAGCTGCCTGGCCCTTGTCCATGAACCCTGAGATTTAGGTTTCTAACGATTTGCAGTGCTATGACATCCCTGAGAGCCCTCCAGCCTGTAAGGTGCCTCTGGTAGAGACCAGGGAAAGCTGGGACTCTGTAGTGAGTCATTCAAGAAAAAAAATGGTGTAGGGAAAAGAGACCTGCTACCTACAGGAAGCATGCTGGTTGGGTTTTCCATTCAGTCAGCTCCTTTAATGTTTTTAGCATGTTGTATTTCCATAGGTCCATTTTCACCTGCCTCTTTGAAGCTGTGAGCTTGACCGGCTGCAGGATTTCTCTGGGGCCCAAATCTTCATTCACTGACTGTTGTGTTTGCATTTTCAAGTCTTAAATTTTATCTGCTGTCAAGTAACACCTTCTGTTCTTATTGGCTAAGGAGGCTAATTGTTCCCTTTCTTTCTAGCAGCAACAAGGAGCCACCATAAAATTATCTCACGGAGCTGCTCTTCAGTCATGGCTGTGGTAATGAACCAAGTGTTCAAGGAAAGGCTTGGTCCAGAGAGCTGAAAGGACAAGGTGAGAGATCTGCAGGAACATTTGTTGAGATGACTTCACCCTGGGATGTCAGGGTGTGCCTGCAGGTTCTACCAAAAACTCAAGCTATCCCTGCTATCCCTTGTCAGTCATACGTGTTTTGCTGTTGGGATAAAGTGCAGGACAGGTTGCCTGTCTGGGCATTCGGTAAATGGGCAGTACTGCTGTAGTGGGACCTGCATGGGGACAAGAATGTCACTGCCAGGAACAGAACAGGGTCTCAGTGCTTAGAAAAATAATGCAGTCACCCAGGGAGGGTCAGGTTCAGCAAACCTGAGGAGCTCTGCAGGGCAGGAACACTCAGCAAAGCACTGAGGTGCCAAGAGGCAAAACAGGTTTTGGCCTCACATTTTGCCACATACAATACCTAAACAGAGTGTGGCCAGGGTTTACTTTAGCACCAGCCAGGTGTGCCAGGCCCAGGGCACGAGGTGAGGCACTGCAGAGATGCACAGTAAGGGGTCTCATCTCTCCCAGAGTTCATTTCCTCAACAGAAAAGCCAGGGGAAAGAATAAATGTGATTATCCATAACAGTTTTCCTTGAATTAAAATACACACCAGGGTCCCATTCCCCCAGCACCTTTTTGACTCTCGGCACATCTCAGCCTTGATCCAAGAGGACATTTTCAGGTACTGTGTGACAAAGTCCAGAACAGAGCTGAGTCCTCTCCCCACAAAGACACGTGAACCATCTGGTCAAGTCCAGGTTATCACACAGAGAGGGAACCACGGCTGGAAAATCAGGTGGGACCATCCATAGGAGACCTGTGTGTCACAGCAAACCACAGTGAGGGAGCACCAGAATCCCAGAGGAGCTTTGGGCATGTGAAATTATACCTGTCCCTAATCCAGGATGCTTTTGTGGTGTGTCAAAGACTGGAATTTTTTTAAAATGTTGTTTCTCTGCCACAACTGTGACTGTCCCATCAGCTCACTGACCACACAACAGCCCAGCTGGAGCTTGTTTAGAACTCTGCTCAAATGCTTCATTTTTCTGTCTTTAGACCAGCACTGGCAATATTTGCATTGTAAGATTGAACTCTGCTTTCACCTCAACATTTGCCTGGTATTTCTGCCTAACCAGAGAACATCTGAGTCTTCCCATTCCTCTGGGAATAGTCTCACCTCAGTGTGGGACTCAGCTCTATTCAAGGCATAAGGGAGCTGCTTTTTCCTAATACTACATGGGAAGGTTTGGAGCTGCTAACAGGTACCAGGGTGCAAGAAGTACATTTTAGGGACTAGAATAAGCCAGGAAGCTCTGGGAAAATGTTAGGTTCTCCCATATGTTTGCAGATGCCTCTTTGAAAAAAGAGAGAGAAGGTCTTTATATATAGGCAGGTAGTGACAGGAAAAGGGGAAATGGTTTTAAACTGACAGAGGGAAGGGTTAGGTGAGATATCAGGAATAAATTCTTCCCTGTGAGGGTGGTGAGACCCTGGCACAGGCTGCCCAAAGAAGCTGTGGCTGCCTCATCCCTGGAAGTGCCCAAGGCCAGGCTGGATGGGGCTTTGGAGCAGCCTGGGACAGTGTGAGGTGTCCCTGCCCATGGTGGAGTGTGGAACAGGATGAGCTTTAAGGTCCCTTTCTACCCATGGTCCTGTAATTCTATAATCTAGGGATGAAGGCACTCAATGTTTTGCTGGAGGTCCCATAGGATTTCTGGCAGAGTTAAGGGGTGAGAACAGATCTCCATGTTTCACTCTACAACACAAATCTGACAAAATCGCTCTCATGCACAGAAGAGCTGACAGATTCTCACCCAAGTGTCCCTTTCCCTTGGGTTTTTGGGGTTTTTGCCTGTAAAAAAGGTGGAATCCTTCCATTTCAGGAGCAGAGCATATGTGATCACCAGCAGGAGAGAGTGTGCCACCAGCACAGAGATGTGTGGGAGCCGTGGGACCTGGCCTTGGCCTGAGAGCAGCAAAGCACAGCTCAGCACAGGCAGAAGGAGCTCCACTGACAAAGTGCTAAGCAAACAGAGGAACTGGTGTGAGGAAAGCAGCATGAACAGAGGGTTGGAGAAGCATGGAGCAAATGTGCAGGCAGAAGAGTTTCCAGGCCAGCATTGATGGCTGAGAAAAATGAGGTCCCACAGTGTCACTCCTGTGAGTCTCTTCCTGGCAAGCTGGATGAGAGGAGGAAAGACACAAAGGCTCCAGAGAGAGGATGAAGGAAATTCAGGTTGACAGGAAGCCCTGAGAGAGGAGGAATGCCCTGGGGGGTTCCTGGATGGACTCCTACAGAGGTGAAGCTAAGCTGGCAAGGAGACCTCACAGGGCAGCAGAGCTCATGCTCTGCCCTGGCCATGTGCAGGCCTGCTGTGCCACGGGAGAGGTGGCAGCTCCACGGGCACACCATGGGGCATGGCAGCACCCAGGGGGTGTTCCTGTCAGTGTCCACGGCCAAAGAAATCCAACAAAAAGCTTTGCCTCTAACAACCAGCCTCTGGCAGGGAGCAGGGTATCAGCAGAACTGGGGTGGTTGTTCCAGGGGCTGGATGGGCTTTGAACCACCAGATCAAACCCATAAAACCCTGAGTAAAACATTTGGGGGTGTGCACTGCAGGTGTAGTACTGTCAGAGCCCAGGATGTCTCTGACAGTCCTGGATGATCCCAGCTCCAGCCAGGGGGCTCCAAAGCCCTGGCAGGGGGGTGGGAGACTCTGGCATGCAGCCAGGGACTCCTGCAGCTTTGAGTTTGATCCATGGAACAAATTACCACCTGTGAATGAAGAATTACAGGTCACAAATTTTAGCATGATAGTAGTAGTTGTAGAGTGAAAAGGGAAATTTTAGGGATTTTTACCAATGGAGTTTAGGGGATAAGATGGAGGGATTTGGGCATTGTCCTGACCTCCTTCCTTCTTCTTCCTAACCCCCATCTTCTTGGTGATGGTGGCACTTGGGGATTGGATTGGAGTAGAATGGAACTGTCTAACACAGGTGATGGGCATTGGATCATAACTATAAATAACTAACACAGAATTTGTAGTATAAAAATCAGTGCCTGCCCCAGGGGCAGAGAGTGTGCCTGGGTCTGAGCTCAGCAGCCCAGACAGAAAATATTTTAGATAAGAAACAATAAAGCAACCTTGAGAGCATCAGCTGAAGACTTTTGACTCATTCTTCGATAGCTGGCTTGGGAGAGAGCAACTTTTTATACATCTCAGGGTCATCTCGACCAAAGCAAACCCTGAGACAGTACAACTCATGGTGTGACTGAGCAGCACAGCCCCTGAGAACAGCCTGTCACCACCAGAGACACCCCTGTATCCACCCCAAGGGACACGACAGCTCCACAGTGCAGGGAGGTGCACTGGGATTCACAACAGCCCCAAAGGTCTCTTACTCCCTTGCACTGATTTTTTGGGACTCCTACACTTTGAACCTGATTTGCAGGTGGCCTCTTCCTCCTGCTGTGTCATTTAGTTTCTAATTTTGAAGGGGCAAAAGCTTGAGGGATTTCAATCCTTTTCTGGGTGCATCCATGCTTTGTTGGTTGGTAGTGAGAGTGTCACACCGGTGAGAGATGTCTCAAAAGGCACTTCAGGAAAAGGACAAATCACTCATGGCTCATGCAGCCCTAAGGACACCAAACCGTGCTGTAAGCGATCTTTAAAATCTTTATGAAATGTGTGAGAAATACAGTGACATTCAGTTAATTCGATTGCAGGATAATTTGAACTTCTATTTAATTCAATCAAAACTCCCGAAATAAAACCATTTGTATTCTTGACACAAACCCATTTGCACTCTACTTCTGCTGGGCTGATGGAGATGTGATGAGTTTTTCACTTAGGGGGCACTTCACAGCTAATTTTTATACTGTTTTTACTTAACGGACAATAAAGAAATACTCACACACTTGTGCTACAAATTCCTGCCTCATTTTATAACATTTCCTTGCACAAAGTGAGTCATTACAGAAGAAACCCTCAAGTACAGAAGAAACCCTAAAGTCAAAGGGCTTGAGTGCTCTCTCCTGCTGTGCTGCAGCCAAACTAAAGCCTCCAGCTCGTTTTGTTGAACATTCCTGCACCCGCAGACGGGCCCTTGTGAGGTGTGAGCAGGCTGTAAACCCAAATCCTTGCCGAGGAGAGGCCAGCACTGTGAAAGGCACAAAAGCACGGAGTGCTCAAAGGGGCTGAAGGTGTGAAGGGAGAGGCAGTCCCTGCGTGCTGGGCTCCCACACCAGCAGGGACAGTGCAAGTTACACCACCCTGACAGAGCTGAGTGTGGGGCATAACAGGATTTATTTATTTCAGTCTGGAGTGGGAGGAGCTGGGTTGTTTGCAGGTATTAAACGGGTGCCCTCCACTGCTTGAGTTTCAGAGCAGTGAAGGGCTCTGGGAGTGTAAACTCAGCAATGCTCACACCACAGGGGTGCACTTGGCATTTTTATTCGTTCTCTCCCTCTTGATCTCTCTAGCATAAGGCTGAGCATGTCCTCAAGAGTCCAGCAGCGAGGAGGGGATGTGCCATGAGGGCAGATCAGGGAAGCTTTTGTCCCTGCCATCACCCTGGGGCTTCGGTCCTGCTGTGCTTGCACAGGGGCAACTGGATGGGCCAGAGGAATTTTAATCCTGAATGATTTCCACATTCCTTCCAGCCTGGCAAAGGATTCTGCTGAGGCATCAACTGCCTTGTCCAGCTCAGCCTGTCCTGCATCTGATAAGTTAATTGAGGATTTAATTGAGGAATTAATTGAGGCATTCTGCTGGTTACCACAACATTATCAGTCAGCTTCCCAGAGTTGGAGCTTTCCAGTTCGTTTGGACTCAGTCCTGTAAATAACTAAATACCATCAACCTCCTCCAAAATCCCTGAAGTGGTGGCTGCTGAAAACTTGAGGGATCAGTGTCCTCTTTGCCAGCCTTTCTGTGAGTGCTGTTTTGCTCAGCTCAAGGAAGAAAGTTCACTTTGGAAGCAGAAGTGCTGAAAAGTCTTTTTTCCTTCATGTCCTGGTTCTGCAGCTGCAGCTGGGTGTGCTGTTCATTAGCTCTGATTCTGGCATTTGTCTTGGTGGTCTAGGAGGATGTTCAGCTTTTGTTCTCAAAATCATACAATACCCAGAGAGATTTCCACCTCTGTTCAATGCATTTGTGCACATTGGAAATGTAAGATCTAATGCAGCTGGAAGGTAATAACAGTACTTCTATTAAATTTGAGTTCCTGAACTGTAACATTTTAAACCAAAAACTTCACGTGATTATCTCTAACCCTTTGAGGCCCATTGTGGTCTTATTCAAATTGGTGTGAATGGGAATAAGGTAATGAGATAGTCATGGGACAAGGAGGCAGAGGTAGCTCTGGGTTTTCATAGAATCACAGAATCACAGACTCACTTGGGTTGAAAGGGACATTAAAGTTAATCTCACTCCATGAACACCACTACCCCAGGTTGCTCCAAGTCCTTCCAACCTGGCCTGGGGCACTGCCAGGCATCCAGGGCAGCCACAGCTTCTCTGGACACCCCGTGCCAGGGCCTCCCACCCTCACAGGGAACAATTCCTTCCCAAAACTCATCTAACCCTGCCCTCAGGCAGTGGGAAACCACTTACCCCTGTCCTGTCCCTCCAGGCCTTTGTCCAAAGTCCCTCTCCAGCCTTTTTCTAAGCCCCAATTTGCCCTCAGTAAACCCAGTCTAGCTCTTTGTGGTCACTTCCCCATCCTGCACACATTTGGATGAGGTCTCCAAGAGGACGTGCTCCATGACTTATCTTTGCATAGACAGGTGACTGGCCCAGAGTTCCCAGTCCTCTTCCTGCCTCAGCAGATGCAAATTCAGCAGGAATGTAAAACCCTGCCCAATTCTGTCCCTAGGCATTTTTACTGGCTTCGAATCATAAAGGAATGCCACTCTGATGAACACAGGCAGAGTACGGCCCCAAAGCTCTTCTGGGTCGGAGGTGCTTTTCACTCCTGTTGTTCTTGTGCCTCTTTCTCTTTGGCTGAGCAGCTGCTGCAGCTGTGCTTGTTCCAAATTGCAGCGTGATGTTAATTTTCTCAGATCTGTCTATCGAGGAGGATTTCATTTCAGTTGGCAAAAGACAATGCTCTGAAACAGCTACAGCCGAGACAAAGACGGAAATTAACATTTGTAAAGAAAGAAAGGGACAAAAGAAATGTTGGTGACAAGGAAGAAAGTGAAACAAAAATGAAATCATCGTCATTGTCTGACTACAAAGGAGAAGGGATCCAGAGATGAAGATTCCTGCCATGCCAGCCTGCTGCCTGGGACTCATTCCAGAGGGGGAAACAGTTTGTCCCAGAGTAGGGCATGGCTGTGAGTGCAAAGGGCTGCATCACCCACCATCAGCCCAGGAGAAATGATTCAATGATCCATGGTACTCACTTTAAAGCTGTGCTTACCCCTCTGTTAGGCAGGTTGTTTTAAAATGTCCCCCCAGGCAGAGGGGAGATGCCCCAAATGACAGCCAGGCTGCACTGCAAGCTTCTGACTGATCCTCAACCTTCACTCATGGCTGGTGATAATCCGGAGCAATCCTACCCCCCCAGCTGGGAGAGGTCACTCCTACCTTGCTCTGATGTGTGTTGAAAACGCAAATTCCTCCTGCTTTCATTTCCAGGAGGTCTCCGAGGGGCCTGTGGTCCCGTTGACATCCCTCCAGTGCCACCCAGTGCTGGCAGCCCTGGTGGGATGGGTGTCCTCCTGCAGGCCAGCACTTACAGCCCTTGAGCTGGGGCAGCCCAGAGCCTCTGGCTGGAGTCAGAGGACAGTCAGATCGGACAAGTTCAAGGGAAAATGTAGGTAGCAAGCCTGGAACCTGTGAATGTCTACATGTGCTATCATTATGCTGAGTGACTCCAGGCTGGGAGTTGATGGGTGAACTAACACCACCCCTGAGGGCTGCAGACACCCAAAATCCTCACTGAGTACCTGCCCTGAAATGGAAACACTCTTCTGGAAGGACTTGGCTGTTTCCTAAATGCTTCCATGGCTCAATTCTCATCTTCCCTGGGCAGGTACCATCCTGTCTTCATCTCCTAGGGCCTGGCTGGCCTGGCTGGCTCCTCCCAGGGCTGGACATGCTTCGTGCTCATGCTCTCTGTGGAGTCCATTTGCTTGTGGAAACCTTTCCCTTTCTGTCTGGGTTGGCTATTGTCTGTCCATCTCAGGTGACAGCAGTCACTGCTCCAGTTCAGAGGTGATGCCTAAATTCCTCTTCCCAGAGAGAGGATTGGGTTATCCCTGGGCACTGGTGGTGTTTTGGTTAGGGGGAACAGTTGTGGGCCAGGGTCCACGCTGGCCACGAGTGGACTGATACAGGGATCATGGTGAAGTGCAATTGCACTCTATTTCTTACTCCCATCTCCATGTCTGGAGCTGACTCCAGGCTCTGCCCTGGAGCTGTTGCCCAGCAGGGAGCTTGCTTCACAGCCCCGAAATCAACAGAAACTTTGGGAGCTCAAAAAAAAAAAAAAGAAAAATTCTTTTTCTCAAGAAGATGAAATTATTCTTCAAATGGCAGCTAGTACCTGTAACTCGGCGACAGTTTCCCAGTAGCAGGCACAGGCGTGAACAGCGAAAGCTCAGCCAAAGGACAGATCTGAGGGTTTTGTGAGGCTGGGAATCAGCTTTGTGAGAACCGCGGGGACTCATTTACAAGTAATGAATCATGAAACAGCAGGAAGCGAACGAGCCAAGAGAAAGTGTGAGCTCTGCAATTAACTCCGGAGTGCTGAGGTGAATAACAAAGCGAGGCGATAGCAGGGCAGAAAGCAGGTCTCCAAGCTGGGAGTGTTGCAAGACTAATTTCTGTAAGTCACAGTTTTTCCAAGCAACTTTTAGTCAAAGAAATTGCTACTTTCTCTTGAACTGAAGCAAATCCCATGTGCATGTATTTATCAGGCAAAACAGCTGACAGCTTTTAACTCGAATTTAAATTTATGGGTGACCCAGATCAGCAAAAACCAGGAAACCATCTCCTTGAACAGTCCTGCTGGCAGGTCCTGCACTGAGCCAAGGTGAGCAGCAGGTATCAGATAAACCCTTGGGGCAGGTGAAGGATGGATTTCCACTGAAAGAGACACTGGTGGGCTATCAGTTTACAATGAAGAGGAAGGAAAACATGTGTTATTAATTATCCCCTGGATATGGGGAGGGGTTGGAGAAGTGAGAAGGCAAAGGACCCCAGGGCAGCACAACCTGTGTGTGGCAGAGCCACCACGAGCAGGAGCCGGGGTTGCTGCACAGCACAGTGTGTGCTGTTCCCAGCCCTGTTACAGACACAAGTGGTTACACTGCCTGGGAAGGGAGAGTTCTCTTTGTATGGAGCCTGGAGATAGACACGAAACTCTTTCAGGACAGCTATCTTTTATTAATGTCACTCAGGTCCCAGTAATCCATCCTCTTTTTCTGAGACTCCATGCCAGGAGCAGCTGTGTCACAGCAGCTGGCTCCCCCCGCAATTCCTGTTAGGGTCATGGGGAAGTGAGGAAATTCCTCCAGCAAACACGAATTTTAGCTGCTAAAACCCATGTTTTGTGTTCCTTTCTCCCATTTGATGTCACTGCAGAAATACAGATGAGCATAAACCATGCCATCACCTGGGTAGGTTGAAGTTCAGTGTTACCAAACTGTCTCTGGGTGAGGCACCAGACACCATCACCCTCTGGACAAAGGGATGGAGCCCAGCAGGGCTACCACAGCCTCACTGGATCCAGCAAACATCCAGTGGATCCTGGAGAGTGTACCCTGCCCTCAGTCCAGACACGGCCCAGGCACGGACCTGCTGTGCCTTTCCTCCTGGTCTGTACCCTCGGAGTTTGGGTCACTCTGGCCCTTCACGTGCCCCAGCACCCCTCTGCTGGCAAACATCAGAGGAACTGCTCTGCTCCTCCTGTGCCTCTCATGTGGAATAACTGGAGCAGGCACAGGAGGAGCAGAGCCTGTTTCTTTTTGTGTCCCTGGTGCAGCATCCCCTCTGAGAGCTGTCAGTTCACATGTGCAGCTCCGGTTTTTGCCTGGGCTCTGTGAATAACCATAAATGCCACTTGGCTGGAATAATTGCTTCCAAGCATGTGAAGGATGGGAGGCACAGCCAGAGGCACAGCTGGAAACTTGTTGGAAGTAAGTGTTCAGGAGACCTGAGCAGAAACCCTGAGTGGAGTCAGCATTTGTGGCCTCAGCTGTGCAGGGACAGCAGGATTGTCACACTGAGTCCATCACACCAGCTCGTGCTGCTTTTGCTCCGTCTCTCTGCCCCAGTGACCCCACCATGCTCACCCTGATCTAGTGACTAGAGCTGCTGCAGGACAGGCACTGGGGGTGGGAAATGCCCTCTTCCCTTCAGATCTCTTTCAAAGTGGCATCTCTGAAAAGCAGTGATGTCCCACACCTGACATCCAGAGCCCCTTGTTCCTTTGTATGTGTTTTCTCTCTCTGCTTCTTCTCTGACCTCTTTTTGTTTTCTTTGCACCCCTTGCTGGTTTCCCAGAGCCATGAGGAGAGCAGATCAAACAGATGGGTGCTCTGGGCTTGTCTCCCAAGCCTTGGGAGAGCTGAGTTAGGCAGAGCAGGGAAGGTGGTGCCTGTCAGTGTGAGGCACCAAACCTCTGTGCAGATGCTGTCACTGAGCAGCAGAGCAGCACTCGCTCCCTGTAGCTTAATCCCCTGACCCCAGACCTGCATCACTGCAGCCACAGGAGTAATTCTTGGTGTTTACATGGGTCAGCAGCCAGACAAGGACTTGGCTGGGATTTTCCCAGCGGGTCACACGGCTCTTTGCTAATCAGCAGTAGCATAAACACTGCCAGGCTCCTCATGGGTCACTTGCTAGGGACAGGCTAAACAAACCAGCACCAGAAGAAAAGCAGCATGGCTGAGTGGATGAGATTTGAAACAACTGTATTGGAGTCCCGAGTCTGTGCCCTGGAGGGGTTTCAGGCTTGTGAAGTGGAGAGGTGGTTAGCTGGGAGGCTTGGATCCCAGCCTGAGTCCTGGACCAGGCAGGGGGGTGCACATGAGATGGGCACCGTGCAAGCACATGAGCTTGAACCCACCAGGGATGGGAAAGAGACTCCCCCTCCCTCAGGCTCACTGCCAGGCAGTGCTCCAGGGAGCTTGGTGATAACTTCATTTCAACAGCTACTCTGGTCTGCCCCTACCGTGTGTGTCTATTTACCTGGAGACATGAACTATCCCTGGAAATCCCACCTCAGCTGCCCTGGCAGAGGGCAGCAGTTGTGGAAGAATGAACTCCACAGAGCAGCAGCACAGGGGAGACCTGGGCTCCCAGCTCGCAGCTGCAGAGGGTGAAATTTGTGGTTCTTGATGTGCTGTTCCCTCCCATCCCTGTCCCAGGCCGTGGCACAGTTAAACACAGGAGTGAGTCTGGCACGGAAGTCACTGAGCTCTGCAGAGTGTGACACCTCCTGGGACGGGGTGTCCTGGCTGTCACTGGCACCTGGAACACAAGATCAAGGGCACAGCCTGGGCCAGGAGGGTGTGAGAGGTCTTGTTAAAGCTCCTGAAAACGTGAGACACCAGCACAGTCTGTGTTCTGAAGAACCCACAGGCATCCTGCTCCAAGCAGGGACACTCTCCTCACCCAGGAGCTGTCTCAGGGCTGTCCTGCATGCCAGGGCAGGGCAGGAAGGGGGCAGGGATGGAAGAATCTGCCTTCCCTTCACCAGTCCCCACTGTCAGCAGAAGAGGAAAGATTCAGGATTCAAAAGCCCAGAGAGAAAAGGAGTAAAAATGAAGAGCTGGTGAAGAAAGGGCTCTCTGGTGATGGGGAAGTCCTGCCTTCCCTCACTCTCCTCACATGGCAGCATTCAGTTCCTTTTGCCCCATGAAGCCTGGCTGTGCTGCACTTGCCCAGGGGGTTGTCAGCTCCTGGCTGAATGCCCTTCTGAATGGGCTGCTGGGGCTGCCAGTCCCTGCTGAGCCTGACCCTCCCCAGCACAGGTCTGGGAGCTGCTGCCATCCCAACAGGTGGATACAATGCTATCATGGACCTAGGGACCCACAGATTGTATCAGAGCTGTGCCCAGAGATGCACCAGGGCTGCTCTCTGCTGTGGGCAGAGGAGCCAGGAAGGATTTCAGTGGGTGGGGAGTGAAGTCATAGAATCACAGAGTGGTTTGGGTGGGAAGGGACCTTAAAGCTCATTCTGTTCCACTCCCCTGCCTTGGGGACATCTTCCACTGGACCAGGCTGCTCCAAGATCCATCCAACCTGGCCTGGGACACTTCCAGGGATGGGGCATCAGCAACTTCTCTGGGCAATAATAACTCCTGTAAGAAAGAATTTCCTCTTTTCTTCCCTCTGCATCTGCTTCATACTCAGGGATTTAGGGTTTATGTTTGTATATTGCTGTCAAATAAAATTACGAAACATGTTCAGGATATGTATCATCTTGATTTTATCTTTTTCTTTCTGCAGAAATCCTGGGATCAGTATGGTGAGAGGTGATGGATCTTTTTGCTCTCTCTTCCATGCTGATCCTTTCTGGCCTGTCCTGGTTTTGCTGTATTCCCTGACCCACTGTGGTACTGTGCAGCTGAGCATTCCACCACTAAGAGCAAACACAGAAGCAAAATACTCCCAAAATTCAGGTTTCTGGAGACGATCCCTAAGAACTTTCCTAGAATATCTGTGGTATGAAAGAAACCCAGAGCAGGTGAACGAGGCTGTGGCTAAAGCAGGCTGTGAGCTCCCTCGGGGCTGGCAGCCAGGTGGATCAGCAGCCTCAGGTACCCTTGTGAAAGGCTGCAGTGTGGGTTTGAAGCCAGATCTGTTTCTCAGTAAATCTACCAGTGTGGGACTGAGGAAGCAGGGATGTTATTAGGGGTGGAAAGTATCTTAAATCGGGCACAAAGGGGCCAAGAGTCCCATGCACAGCCAGAACCAGCTGTCCCCATCCTGCCGTCCAGCCCAGCCCTTCCTGCCTGCCAGGACCTGCAATCTGCAGTGCAGGCAGACCTCAGGTTTCCAGGCTGAATCTACAAGGGCAGCATTGACCTAATTAGTCTCTGAAACAAACGGGAGAGAAAGACTCGCTGCCGTATGTTGCAGAATGAAATCCTCTCCCTCTCCTCTTGCTCTCCTGGCCCCGGGGATTCATCCCAGGCAGGTGCGTCTTTGATTGCAGCAGGTTTTGAATCCTCTTCCCTCTCCTCGCGGGGATGCCACATGCTGTCTTCTGACCTCGTTAGCTTCTCCTCCTGTTCCACTTCCCCGCTCTGCACGCCCAGCCCCACCGATGTGCTAATTACCGCGGAGCAGTCTGCAGGAACGCGGGAGAGAGGGGGAGACTCGCGGGGGAGGGAGGGAGCAAACCGGGCGAGCAGGAGCTCGGCTTAGCAAGGCTGAGCTGCTACCAGGCTCTGCCCCTTGCATGGGACAGTGCCAGCTGTGGCACAGGGCCAGGGCCAGGTATGGCACAGGGTCAGGGCCAGGTATGGCACAGAGTCAGTGCCAGCTGTGGAACAGGGACAGTGCCAGGTATGGTACAGGGACAGTGCGAGCCATGACACAGGGTAGCACAGGGTCAGTGCCAGCTGCGGCACAGGGACAATGCCAGCTGTGACACAGGGTCAGTGCCAGCCATGGCACAGGGACAATACCAGCTGTGGCACAGAGTCAGTGCCAGGTATGACACAGGGTTAGTGCCAGCTGTGACACAGGGTAGCACAGGGTCAGTGCCAGGTATGGCACAGGGTCAATGCCAGGTATGGCCCAGGGTCAGTGCCAGTTGTGACATAGGGTAGCACAGGATCAGTGCCAGCTGTGGCATAGGGACAGTGCCAGCTGTGGCACAGAGTCAGTGCCAGCTGTGGCCCAGGGTCAGTGCCAGCTGTGGCCCAGGGTTAGTGCCAGATGTGGCCCAGGGTCAGTGCCAGGTATGGCACAGAGTCAGTGCCAGCTGTGGCACAGGGTCAGTGCCAGCTGTGGCCAGGGTCAGTGCCAGTTGGCACAGGGTCAGTGCCAGGTATGGCACAGGGTCAGTGCCAGCTTGGTGGTCTCCAGTGGGGTCAGTGCCAGGTATGACACAGGGACAGTGCCAGCTGTGGCCCAGGGTCAGTGCCAGGTATGACACAGGGACAGTGCCAGCTCTGGCCCAGGGTCAGGGCCAGCTGTGGCCCATGGGTCAGTGCCAGGTATGACACAGGGACAGTGCCAGCTCTGGCTCAGGGTCAGTGCCAGGTATGACACAGGGACAGTGCCAGCTGTGGCACAGGGTCAGTGCCAGGTATGACACAGGGACAGTGCCAGCTGTGGCCCAGGGTCAGTGCCAGGTATGACACAGGGACAGTGCCAGCTGTGGCACAGGGTCAGTGCCAGGTATGACACAGGGACAGTGCCAGCTGTGGCCCAGGGTCAGTGCCAGCTGTGGCCCATGGGTCAGTGCCAGGTATGACACAGGGTCAGTGCCAGCTGTGGCCCATGGGTCAGTGCCAGGTATGACACAGGGACAGTGCCAGCTGTGGCACAGGGTCAGTGCCAGGTTGACACAGGGACAGTGCCAGGTTGGCCCAGGGTCAGTGCCAGCTGTGGCCCAGGGTCAGTGCCAGGTATGACACAGGGTCAGTGCCAGCTGTGGCCAGGGTCAGTGCCAGGTTATGACACAGGGCAGTGCCAGCTGTGGCACAGGGTCAGTAGCCAGGTATGACACAGGGACAGTGCCAGCTGTGGCCCAGGGTCAGTGCAGCTGTGGCCCATGGGTCAGTGCCAGGTATGACACAGGGTCAGTGCCAGCTGTGGCCCATGGGTCAGTGCCAGGTATGACACAGGGTCAGTGCCAGCTCTGGCCCAGGGTCAGGGCCAGCTGTGGCCCATGGGTCAGTGCCAGGTATGACACAGGGACAGTGCCAGCTCTGGCTCAGGGTCAGTGCCAGGTATGACACAGGGTCAGTGCCAGCTGTGGCCCAGGGTCAGTGCCAGCTGTGGGCTCCCACATAACCACAGGGCTTGGTGTGCCTCAGCTGCATCCGAGGCCTGGATGTGCTGTGCAGGATAACCCAGACCTCCAGGTCTTTAACCATCTTCCCTCAGCTCCAAATTCTCCTTGGAGAGACTCCTGCAGGCAGGCAAGGCCTGGCCATGGGCAGTGCCAGCTCCCTTTAGGACAGTTTATGGAGCTAAATGTCTTGTGTCTGACACAGAACCTTGTGCTCAGCAATGTCCTGATTATTTTTTCCATTGACGAAATGATGATTTCATTTTAAAGGCTATGATTTTACTTGTAACCAATGATTCCTCAAACCAAGGAAATATCAAAATATTTCAAATTGTTGCTGCATTGTTAAAAGAAAAGGCAATCCATCGTTTGCTGCTTATTTTCAAGAGAGCAATGGAGGAGTGTAATCTTGGAAAATTTAGGATGTGACTTGTAGGAAAATGTCATCAGCTTAGAAAATAGGAAATTTGCAACTGGGGATGTGAACACTGCCATTGGAGAAGCTCTATCCAGTAATTACTGGAAAATGGGAATGAATATTGGCTTCAGCTCACACAATGCATAGGCACTGCAAAACACACAAAAATGCTGCCATTTGATTTCCAGTGTTTTCTTATGCCAATTTTTCATCTGCTTTTCTTATTTTCCCAATCTCTTCAAGCTTCCAGAATTAACTGTTACGGATTTACATTTAATTTTACAGATTTAATTTTTCAGACTTTAGCACACAGAAATCATAAAATAGGCTGAGTTGGAAGGGACCCATCAGCATTTTCAAGTCCAACTCCTGTCCCTGTACAGGAGACCCCAACAATCCCACCTGTGCCTGAGAGAGTTGTCCAAGCTTGTCCAACACTGTCCAAATGACCACAGCCATTAGCTTTGTCCAGAATATGACACTGAAATGCTTTTAATTAAGTTTCTCTCTATTACAACATTGTTTCACTGTGTCTTGCCCAGTCATTGTTTTTTCTTTTAAGGGATAACAAAGATGAGGATGATGGAGTTTGGTTTGCAGGGAGCAATTTAGATTTCTTGTGTGTGTTCCTCTTCAAACCTCTGGTCTTCCCCTTTCTTTTTACACAGGGACCTTCTTGTGTTCATTCTTATCTCTCCAGGGGCGGAAATCACACTCCCTTGTCAGGAATGCAAACCTGCTCAGGGTGATTCCACTAACACCAAGATAGGAATCAGACACAAACCCACTGCAGCTTGGAGTTTTATGAATTAGCTGAAAAATAGGTGCTCTGAAATATAACAAGCTGACATAAGGATGCATTTACAGGAATACATCGAAGCCTGACAAAATTTAATTGTATTTTAGTCCAATGGCAATTCATAGTTGAGGGAAAACCACGTGCTGCATGAGGGATTTCCATTCTTCTGCAATATCTCATGGAAGAAGAGGCAGCACTTACCCTCCCTGAAATTGTCACTTATTTCCAAGGGTTACTGAAAGATACCTTGGTTTTTCAGCCAAGATTTTACTTCTGTGTTCCTCACCAAGCAGAGAAACTGTCACCTCTGAAGAGCTGAAGGCTTGTTTATAAATGCCAGCTCTGCTTCAGGCACAGAGATGTCAGGACTGCTGCAGAAGGGGTTTCTTGCCCAGCCATCCTTTGCAGAGGCACAGGGACATTGAGGAATACCTGGCTTATAGTTACTCCTCTCAGCCCTGTTTGGCACTAGAGTTTATCCAAGAAAACACCAGATTTTATTTCCACTGCACCATTGTGTCTGGCAGGGGGAGTCTCTGCACACCTGCAGAAATTCCTGTCAAAGCAGCGAAATGCTGCTGGCAAAGCTGATGCTGTCCCTTAATGGTCTTTGTAGGGATCAAAGGGTCCTTTGTTAATGGACCAGAATCTTTCTCCTGGGCCAGAAGCAATGAAAGAAATGGCAGAACTGGGTACCCTAAGAAGAGGTCGTGCTGAATAAGCTCATCATGCTCAACGACTCGTTAAACACTTCCAGCTCTTCCACAGGATCTTGGTCCTCCGGCACTGGGCTGGCTCTGTCCAGGACAGGATTAATTTTTGCAGTAGCTGGGAGGAGGCACCGTCAGGACCCTGAGGTTATTCTGTACCACCTCAGCTCATAGCCAGGGGCAGGGGAAGGGAGGCTCTTCCAAGGAGAAGAGTTCCTTCCAGGCAAGAGGAGACACGAGTATTTTTTATTGTCTGGGGAGTATTTTCGTGTGAATTGTTTCTTTTCTTGTACCCTCTGTCATTACTGTTGTTGCCGACACTGTTCTTTTTGTTATCTCATTGCTGTTTACATTAAATTGTTCTTATCTCAACCCGTGATCTTTACATTTTGTGCCTCCAATTCTCCTCTCCCATCTGCTGCAGAGGGGAGGGAAAAAGAGGGGGGAGAGAGGTGCTGGTGATGTCTCAGCTGTGTTGACTCAGATCCATAACCCAGTTCTTCAGAGACAAAACAGATCTGGCTAACATGGATCACATTACACAGAGAAGTCAAAGTCCAAAACCTGTGAAATTCCTACATGAAAATTTGCATCTGCAGGAGGTGAGTATCTCCCAGTGTTCCTCCAGGAAAAGCTACAGATCAAACAGATGTTCATTAACACTTTGAATTACTGAAACAACAGTTAGTTGACCATTTTCTACTGTTTTCCAGTAGGAAAAATCATCCAGAAGTTGAAAAATGGCTATTATTCATGGGAACACGTTCATTTTGTGAGGAATTTTTGTGTAGTGGATACCTCTCAGTACTAAGAAGAGAAAAGAGAAGGTTAAAAAATGACAGCAGATTCTTCTGAGGTTAGGAAATATTACAGATATCATTGATCTTCCATCCAAACCCAAAAGAGAATAGGAAAGGATGTCTTTTATGGAAGTTCACTCACCTAGCTTCATGTAAGAATAGTCATTCTTGGGGTAGCCAGGGGTGGGGAGCAGCATAACCCCCTAACCCAAGGGGAAGTGGTCAGTGAGCTGCTGCTCCTCTGGGGCACACACAGCTCTCCAGGGACAGATGGGATCCAGCCCAGGCCACTGAGGGACCTGGCAGAGGTGCTCACTGAACCATTCCTACCTTGTATCAGCACTCCAGATGACTTCAGATTTTCAAATGTGGAAGGAGGAACCTTCTCTCTCCCTACAATTCCCTGAAAAGAGGTTTGCACCCAGGTGGGGGTTGGTCTCCTCTCACAGATGAAAAATAGAATGAGAAGAAACCACCCAAAGTTGCACCAGGGGATGTTTAAGTTGTATATTAAGGAAAATTCCTCCATGGAAAGGGTGGTCAAGCCCTGGCACAGGCTACCAGGATGGAGCCACCACCCTGGAGGGATTGAAAAGAAGTGTAGATGTGGGGTGTGGTTTTGTGGGACTTGGCAGTCTTAAATTCAGTGTTGGTGATCTTCATGGTCTTTTCCAACCTAAATGATTCAATGAAGTCCACTGGGTCTGAAGGGGTTTCATGTGAAGTGGGTCAGGAAAATGAGCCAACCCAGGGCAAAAATCTCCTTTGCAGGTCAGGCATTTGGCTGGGATCAGCATGGTACAGTGCATTTCAGCTATGCCAACAGGCCTGTACAAGAAAAAGAATTCTTTCTTCAGAAGAGGTTTCTAGCTGCACAATCTGGTCCAAATTCTGGCTAAAAAGTTACTATGATCTTTCCCAGGCATGTCCCTGTTAACCCTTGGCAGTTGCACAATCATTTAAACAGATATAGACTCACATCATCACAATTTATCAACACCAAATTCAGGCATTGTTGAATGCTAACAAAAGTGCTGTCATACTGAAGAAGTGAATTTTAGGGAAGTTGGACAAAAAGGTTTTTTCAGCTTATGGTTTTTCTCAAGAAAATACATATTCATAGTAGTTTGATATACCAGCTCACATGGGCAAGTGTATTTGCATAAATACTCAAATGAGAATATTTGCACGAGTAATTAGGACATGTTTGTTTTTCACGAGTCCTTATTTTGAAGGAAATGTTTTTCTACCAAATACTCATATATAAAAGAGGTCATGAATGCAAACAAAATGATTCATGGGGATTAGTCTGAAAGGAGATTTCCCTGTGTGTCTGTAATATTTCCACTCACCTCTGGCTGCTGTGTAATAGGCTGTCATCTGCAAAACCTGATGAGCTCTGACAAGGCCCCTCCAAGTCTGCAGGATCATCTGGAGCACGGATGGAGGCATTACCACACGTTCCCCAAAGCACTGAGCTTCTGCCAGTAATTAACAATATAAGAAATAAGAATATTAATTATAATAAAATAATCCTCCCTCAACACGAGACCCTGAGTCTGGGCTGACACCTGTTCATTATCCCCAGGATGCCATTCCCAGTTAATGCTGCCTGAGCCCATTAAGTTGGATCCACAGGACAGGGATGTGTGTCCTGCAAACCCCAGAGACTGGCAGCAAAGATGCTGCTCAAGGCTTTTGTTCCACCTAAGGGCCTGCCTTGATCCCAGACCTTCCTGTGTTGGGTTAATTTTAACAACAGCACTGTGCTGATGAAACTCATAGAGCGGGTTCTGATGCCTTGGATCGGGCTTACCTAGAAACACAGGCCAGACAAAGTTCAAAAGGTAAAAGCAGATATATTTAATGAAGGGCTTTCAGGTACATTAAGGGCAGACAAAGACTCCCCAAGGGACTACACCCAAAGTGGATGGTGGTCATGAGTTTTTCAGACAGATATAGGTTTGATCTCTTTGCATGTTAGGGGTTAATTCTCCAATTATAGCTCCAGGTAATGAAGTCATATTCCCCCAGCTCACTTCCTCCCATCCCTGATTCACTTTTGTTTATACTTTTTGGGCCCTGAGGCAGAGGGTGTCCTTGGTTCTTAGGCCTGGAAGGATTGTTTTGTTGACCACAATGTGAAGAGAGCTTACTAACACTCTATATGGAGTTCAGAGTGATACACCAATGCAGTACAGGATCTGAAAAATATAAACGATGAAATCTTAAGACATCAGTTCCAGCATGGTCACGCTCTCACCTTCCCTTCTCAGGGCGTGAATGCAGAGTTGGGGAATCAGCTGGATTCTGCTGTGCTGCTTCCCCCCTCTTCCAGATGGAAGAGATCCTTTCCACATAAATTTTCTTCCTCTTTCAATGTGACTGGGAGAAGCATAAAAGGATCTTTGTTCAGGATTTAACAATCTCACCAGCCCTCTGTCACTGCAGGTTTCTGAGTTGTGTAGGTTGGCTTTTCAGAGCAGATCAAAGCAGACACTGTCCAGGTGTCTGTGGAAGCTGTTCCTGAGTCCTCTGGGGCCTTTAAAAACCCAAAGTAACACCAGAATTACCAAATACTGGTGCAGTGGGTTTGACCTCCTAAGACAGTGTGATTCCATCACTGACTTCCTCCTTGTCCTCCCCTGGAGAGCCACACTCCTCCTCCCATTGCTGCCTTCCCAGCCAGTGCAGGAGCTCCTGAGCATGCTGAGGAGGAGCCCAGCCCTCAGCTGAGTCTCTTTCCCAAATATCTGGTTGGATTCAAAGGGAGCAGAATCCAACCTGGATCTTCAGATTCACTGCTCCTGCTATGCAGCTGCTCAGACGGGCCTGGAAAAGCTTTGCTGATGCAGGCAAAAGCATCCCTGTGGCAATGCAGGTCCCAGAGTTGGGCCTTTATTGTGCAAAGAAAAGTCAGTGAATGCTGAAGAGGTGTTCTGATGCCCAGGTGCAGTACATTCTCCTGCTGCAGAAATATCCCCAAAGCATCGCAGTTTTGGTGCACCTGAGAAGCTCCTGGGTGGCTGAGGTACCACTGCTCCCTCCTGGCATCCCCTGCCCCTGCCTGTCAGTGAGTGCTGCAGCTCCCTTCTCACTGTGCCAGCTCTGAGCCACCTGGAGCAGGCAGAAACCACAGGCACTCCCCCCAGAGGAGAGCAAAGCCCATCAGGACACGCCTGGAAGGGAGGTGGAGGCAGCCTGGCATGTCCTGTGCCTGCTGCCAGCCCTGCTGCCCTGTGCCAAGAGAGGCAAAGTCCTCATGCTGCTCCTGCAGCCAAGGTCAAGGATTAATGGCACTTATTGAAGTTTACTCGACTCGATGCCCTTCCCAAAGCAAACCTCCTGTGCACAACAGGAAGTTGTAGGCTTGGGGCTGTTAATGGTTTTAGGAATCGCCAAGATCCTCTGCTAATGCCATCAGCACCTCACAGCTCATCCAAAAGCAGCTCAGGAGAAGGGCCTGAGCTCGGCGGGGTGAACTGGTGATCTGTGCCCTACTTAGCTGGTGTATATATTTGTCAGTAAGTGGGGCACTCAATAACCTCAGATCTGACAGCCTTCAGATCCTGTATGGAGAGATGTCAATCATTCTGGCTTACATTAAACATCTTCCCAGGCATCTGGACTATATTATAATATCCCATCAGTGCCAAATTATAAACATGAACCACACATGCTAATCTCTTGATTCTGGCTTATTTCCCTTTCAGACAGTCCATGGAAGAAGGAAAAAATGTCCTTTGTCAGCATAATAAAATTATAAACCATGTGTGAGGGAAGGTGGAGCCATCACCCAGTGTCTCTCCTGAGCCAACTACAGATTTTTGCAGTAAATTTAGTGGGTTTGGCTATTTTTACTCTCTGCCCTGGTAATGATCATAGTGAAGACAGCCAATAAGCAGTAAGTGGAATCACAGCAGAGGAAATCCTTTGATGTTTTGTGTGTGCTTCTCAGTTTGCTCTATGACATGGTCCCACCAGCCCAGAGCTGGACCTGCTGTCCAGGCAGTGACCACAGAGAGGGCACTGACCACCACCTTGTCCTGCTCTGGGGCAGTGGTGGGAGCTCTTCAGGAGAATGTGGAAATCACTTGGAAGCTCTGATCAACTCACAGGTGACTTTTACATCTTAAAGTAGCTTCTGGTTTATTCTTCTTCTGAGAGTCAATTAGTGAAGGTAAAGAACATTTTCCTGGAAGTCCTGGAGAAGGAATTCTTTGCATGGATAACTCACCCCTTTTCTCCATCCAGTTCTGCTCCAAGGCCAGGAGCCCAGGTCAGCACAGGGGTGTGAATGTCCTGGCAGGTATCCACAGCTCCATCTCTTCTCAGGCAAGGACAGAGTTACTTGAGGAAAGAAAACAACAGGAGTGCTCTTGCACACCCTAAGGAAAGAGATGGAAGAGCTTGGCAGCACTTTCTGAGAGATGCTCAGCATTCCCAGGAGCTCAGGCAAACCCAGCTATCTCTTTTGGAATCTTCTCCAGGGAACTGCTCCTGTCCTGTGGAGCACCAGAAATTGCCCACTGTAGATCACAGTCTGAGTGGGATCCCCCAGGAGGAGCTGGACTGGCCCTTCCCAAGGACAAGGTTAGAAACCATAGGTTTGAGCCCTGCCATCTCTCTTGTGCCACAATGACCTTCACACGACCTTGCTCCCCAGTGTGAGAGCAGCAGCAGAAGTGGTTTCAGTCCACTGCAACTGGAATGGGCTGGGCAATTTGCCAAGTGAATATCTGCTGGGTTAATCACTGTGCAAATCTAATCAGGAACTGGAATGTGCCAGGCTCATTACTGAAATTAAATTCACCTCCAATTAAAGAGAGAGCTACAAGCTTCCATCCTGCAGAGGTGCCCCCAGGCTGCCCCTCCCAAAACCAACATCAAATCCAGTCCTGCTGAACTGCAGGTCTGCTGAGCTCTGGAGGTATTTCCAGGTGTGAGAAAGTGAACTGCTGCTTGTGATTTCCCCCAAGGCTCTCTAAGGAGTTTACTGGTGCCTTTAATAAGTCACCTTGCAAGCCAGGAGTCACTTCCATGGTAGCATTTCCAAGGAGCACTCACCAAGAGAAACCTGGGGATGCAGTAACTGGAACACCTCCCATGGCAGGATTGTTTTGTGAGCACCTTTAGAAATTCTCACCATCACATGATGAATCCTTCCTTGGGACCTACGCACCTTATGTCTACACGGTGGAGTCCAAATTAAGAAATTAAGTTTGTGTTGAGAACAACAAGGCTGCAAAGTCAAGCAGGGAAAGCGTAGAGATGCTGACTGAAAAGTTGTTCAAGCTTCATTTGCCCCTTTGGCTTCTACATTAGGCTTGCACAGCCCTATCACATCATCATTGCACATCACATCATCTCTGCCTCCATCTGTGATTGACCTGGGCATTACCTGATTGCAGGGAAAAACCTTTAATATCTTAGGTCTAAATATGTGGCTGTAACTGAAATCCAGCTCTGAAGATTTGGCAGGACTGCAGATGTAATTCCTGACCTTCTTCTTTTCTCCTCCAGTACTGAAAGAAAAAACAATTCACAAAGATTAGGGCTTGGCTTTCACCTGGAGATGGGTGCAAAACTTGAAGGCTTCCTGTGCATGTCCTTGGACCACTCACACCTTCCACTGCCTACTCTAAAACCACAAGTATATCCAAAAATATATCTGGGGTCTGAAATCCTCCACGCTCATGCCCAGACACCAGCAGCAGCTAACAGCATAAAAAACCACAAACTGGCTCAGGTTGGAAGATCACCAGAGGGTCACCTGGTCCTACCACCCTTGCTCAAGCAGGGTCCTCCCAGAGCATGTGGCACACACTGGGATTAGCAAGACATTGAAAAACAATATTTGTTTCATGTATATAGGCAATTAAATATATATTGAAGAAAAGACTTCACCTGGGTGTTCCAGGTCTGTGCAGAAGTCACAGGTACTGAGCAGAGCCATTTTCCAGCAGAAGGAGACTTTATCTTTAAACAAAACCTATTTGCTCCCTCTCAGGCTCAGGAGCCCCAAGATGGCTTTGTCCCAGTGTGACCATAGCCACAGGTGGGTGTTCAGGTGGCCCATCCTTGATTGATGCAGAAGATCATGATGGAAAATCACAAGCTGGGCAAGTTCATGGGCAGGTGTAAGGTGTAATTATCTCCTTTGATGTACCGCACACACTGTTTGTCAATTTGTTTGACAATTTCTTTAATTTTCTGAAATCTTGTTGGGTTTTGAGTGTGGCTGTGTCCTTGTGGAGACTCCTGTGAGACTGTGGGTCAAACTGTGTAAGACTGAATCATGGCTTCCTTACTCCTGTTGAGTTATATCACATTTCACAGTCACCCTATCAAGACCATTTGGAGTCACAATGAAAAATAGTTCAAAACCAGAGCTAGAAAATGAGATCTGGCCCTTAAATAGTTTCTGTATTTGTTGGTATAAAGATGTGATTCTTTCTGCCATTCTAGGACCTGTTTGACAGCTGTCATTCCTCCCTTCCTTGTTCCTCCACTGGATTTGCACATCACTCTCCTGGGTTTCAGGCCCTTTGCCTCAGAGCAATGTTCCCATCAGTGTGGGGTCTCTCTCTGGGCTGTTCCTGCTCCTCTTCCAGCCTCTGCTGCTGTCTGATGGTCTCACTGAGGATCTCTTTGTGGAGGGCCTTAGGACACAAGCCCCTGCAGGTTCTGTTCTCAGCTCCAGGGCTCATTGCCCACATTGTCTCTCTTTAGCCCCAGATCACTAAGTCCAGTCCCTCTGGGTTATTTAGCACTGAGCCTCAGTAGCTTCTTCTCTTACACGCTCTGGGATGCTTTTCCAATGAAGGGATGTTGCTAAAGTGAGTAACAAATGACATGAACCTCATTTAAGAAAATTCATCTGACTCCAATCTTTTATTCAAAACCTGACTCCCTTTATATTATCTTCTAGAACAGGCCACTCTCACTGGTCAGAAGAGTGCCAGAACTCTTCATCCCATTGGCCAAAACCAAAAGACACAGAGAACATCTGTCCCACAGACAGGAATCCAAAACATCGCTCTTGTTACAATAACACTTGCAATGTTTATGCCAAGCCTGTGAGAACCAGGTCTTCCTAAACCAAAACATCACAAAGAAACCAAGTCTAGAAACTCAGAAACTTCAGGCCTAGGAGCCTCAGACTACATCAGGACACTAATTCCTGCTGCTCTCTGGGAATCTGGAGACTCCCATCCTGCCTGGTTATTGCTTGGTTACCTGTTGGAGCCTCCCCAGATCTCAATCTACACCCAAGCTCCACACAGCCACTGTCCAGTCAGACCTCGTGGGGTCTGGTGCTCCTCTGCTTCTGGAATTGGTGCCATGGGGCTCTGGGGAGGCACTGGTGGCACAGCTGGAGCCAGGGGCAGGGCTGCTCCCTGCCTCACCCCGACCTTCTGCTCCTGCTGCCTCCTGCATTAACAACCCCACAGGCAATTCCCTCCCTCGCTGGGGCTGCTCAGGAGCTGGAAGCACGAGGAGCAGCAAGGCAGGCTCGGGTGAACACCTTCCACGTGTCAGCAAAGAGCTGCTCCAAGAGCAAAGCTGCCCCACCGGGCAGCCCCTGCCGGAGCAGGTCTGAGGCAGAGAGAGCCCTCGAGATGCGGAGCTCTCGTTACGGAGCAGAGAGCTCAGCGCTGCCCCAAGGGTTAATTAGCCTTCGAGGTGTTCATCTGAGCACTTCCTCGTGGAGGGACAGCCGTCTTTGTTGCCTGGATACTGCCTTGCCGCGGCTTTGAGGAAGATACCTGGAGCTTCATTAGAAGAGAATGTTAGAGGGATTTTCAGGTTGAGCTGCACTATGTAAATTATTACCCGGGGCAGCCCTGAGGCAAAGTGGCTGCCGATTACTATCAGCCACACATCACATCCATGCTCTGACAAGACAAATAAGGGTAATTGTCTCTCTCCCCTTAATCAGGGGGATGTGATTAGCTGGAGGAGGCCTTGGCCAGGTGCTCACCAGCATTACCCGGCTCAGCAACCTGAGCATCCCTGCAGAGCCAGGTTGGGCAGCAAGGAGTGGCCAGATCCAGCAGCCTTCAGCTGTGGGAAGTGAACAGCAGACAAGCAGCCATCTCTCATGGCTTGGAGGATGGTTTGCAGAGAGTATAATAATTAAAAAATGAAGACTACCTGATGAAATGGTGACTTGTTCCTGGTTTTTTTCCATGTTAGCTAGGCTGTATCTCTGCTGCAGCTCACCTGCCCAGTCCGAGATGTGTTGGATGTCTGCTGATGCAACGTGAAGGATCCCAAAGGGACTGGGAAGGATTTGCACCCTGTCTGGGAAACTGAGCCCAGGAACAGATATGTGGAAACACAGATTTTCTGAGGTGGGAGATGAATGTCTTCGGTGGCTTTGTCTCACATTATCTCTTCATCATGCTCTCTCTACCCATGATGAGTGAGATGCCCTGGGAGATTTTCCCTAAGTTATGGAGCAGGAGGATATCCTCCTCCACCTCTTTCTATTTTAAGGATAAAATTCCAGTTAAACTGGGCCCGAGTTCCTTGGATCCTCCCACACTCTCCAGTCACCGTTTCTGTTCACCACGAGACCTAAAGTCAGACCAAATGATATTAGGCAGAGCCATCAGCAAAGTAAATAACCAGCCACCCTTCTCCTTGCCAGCAGGACAGAGCAGCCAGCTGGGGTCTGACCCTGTCAGGGTCTGAGCAGGGGGAAGGGCAGGAAATGAGGAGGATGGAGCAACAGCCTTTAACTGGAAGGCAGTGCAGCTAATTGGGATGGTTCATGTTTTCCTTAGAACAGAGGAAGTTGTACAGTGCGTGTGCCAGAGCATTTGGAAGCTTCTCCTGCTCTGGGAGTGAGGAGTCATCTGTCCTGGCTTTGCTGAACCCTTCCTTGTGTGTCCTGGGGTGGGGAGTCCCTGCCAAGTGCAGCATTGCCTGGCAGTTAGCCCTGGTGGCCGAGTGTCACACCTGGGGTGGTTTGCTGTGCCCTGCAAAGGACTGACTGCAGAACTCTGTCCCCCTGGCTGAGGGAGCAAACCTGTGCCTCCACCCCATCACAGCAGAAGCATCTGCCAAGGTGACCTTCACTCACGTGCCTTCCAAAGGTGCAAAACGTTTCTGAGTGTGAAGAGAAAGTGAAAGCCCCTCTACCAAGACCCTGAGACATCTTCCCATGCTGCTTCCTTCCCTGCTGAGGCACAGCCACCAGGGCTGCTCCATCCAGCAGAGATGGTCCAGCTGGAATGGCTTCAGTGTGAAAGCCTGGGAAATTCACCTGGAGATTATGGGACTTCAGAGCACCAATTTAACAAGGAATATGTCAATCACTGGAAAGTTACTTGATTTAGAGATGGGCAGTCTTGGTGCCAGATTTAACATTTTGAAATGCATTTCCTTTCTCATGTTGCAATGGAATCATAGAAAAGAATCACAGAATCACCAAGATTGGAAAAGACCTCCAAGATCATCAAGTCCAACCTGTTACCAATCCCTGTGACCTTGTCAACCAGACCAGAGCACTGAGGGCCATGTCCAGACACTCCTTGAACACCTTCAGGGATGGAGACTCCACCACCTCCCTGGACAGCCATTCCAATGCTTAAAACACTCTTTCAGTGAAGAAATTCCTCCTGATGTCCAACCTGAACCTTCCCTGGCAAAAGCTGAGCTCCTTTCCCCTCCTCCTGTCAATGGATGGAGGTAATGGCTCTCATTAATTATGCAGCACAAGTTCCCCAGACTCCTGCACACTGATGCTCGTGCACATCTCTGGTTTCATTGGAATGTTTTGATGCAATTAGAAGCATTTCTACTCCTTTTCCCTGGAACAGGAAACATTTGTCCCAGAGTGATCCTTGGCAAACTGGCTAGGCTGGTGGTGGTGGTTAGAGGGGACGCTGATGCTGCAAGTTGTCCTTCACAGATGTGGTTGATGGTGCCATTTGCAGCTTCCTCCCACTGCTTCCCTCCACCTATTGATGGTGGTTTCATCTCCTGGTTGTGCAAGAGTTTTGTGATTTGTTGTTGTGAATGAAGGTGCACAACTGCAGCTGTGTGTCCTCCGTGCCATGAGCAGTTTTTCAGTTTTTTGGAGTGAGGGTGTGCTCTGTAAGGTGACTTGTCCTAACACCTCCCTCCTGTTTAAAGAGAGCATTTTGTAGTAGGGTTCTGAACCCCTGCACCAGAAGTGTCAGACTCATGAGCCAGCCAGGCCAGCTGACAGCAGGATTGATGACAAACTTACTGCTCCCTGAGTGTCCTCTCATCTGCTGCACATCTATCAGTTTATTTCACTTTGCTGTTCCTGTACAGCACTCAGAATGTCTGAGGCAGTGACCTATCACCAGCCCAACCATCCAAGTGCTGGGAGTTCAGACCTTGTCCATCCCCCACAAGAGCAGGAGCAGCTCTGACCTGGAGCCTGGATCTGCTTCATCAGGGGAACTGGGTGACACTTCTCACCCAGTTCTTACCAATTCTTCTCAAAACCCCACCATGCAGTCTGTGAGGCCAGCCTGGGTGACTCTCTAATTCTAGGAGAGATTTCAGAATGAGTAGGGACAAATCATAGAATCACAGAATCTCATCTGGGATGAAGAGACCCACAGGGATCATCCAGCCCAGCTCCTGTCCCTGCCCAGACCCCCCAGCATCCCCCCTGTGCATCCCTGGGTGCTGCCCAAAGGTTCCTGGAGCTCTGGCAGCCTCTGGGCCGTGCCCATTCCCTGGGCAGCCTGGGCAGTGCCAGCACCCTCTGGGGGAAGAACCTTTCCCTGAGCTCCAGCCTGAGCCTGCCCTGATCCAGCTCCAGAACCTTTCCCTGAGCTCCAGCCTGAGCCTGCCCTGATCCAGCTCCAGAACCTTTCCCTGAGCTCCAGCCTGAGCCTGCCCTGATCCAGCTCCAGAACCTTTCCCTGAGCTCCAGCCTGAGCCTGCCCTGATCCAGCTCCAGAACCTTTCCCTGAGCTCCAGCCTGAGCCTGCCCTGATCCAGCTCCAGAACCTTTCCCTGAGCTCCAGCCTGAGCCTGCCCTGATCCAGCTCCAGAACCTTTCCCTGAGCTCCAGCCTGAGCCTGCCCTGATCCAGCTCCAGAACCTTTCCCTGAGCTCCAGCCTGAGCCTGCCCTGATCCAGCTCCAGAACCTTTCCCTGAGCTCCAGCCTGAGCCTGCCCTGATCCAGCTCCAGAACCTTTCCCTGAGCTCCAGCCTGAGCCTGCCCTGATCCAGCTCCAGAACCTTTCCCTCAGCTCCAGCCTGAGCCTGCCCTGATCCAGCTCCAGAACCTTTCCCTGAGCTCCAGCCTGAGCCTGCCCTGATCCAGCTCCAGAACCTTTCCCTGAGCTCCAGCCTGAACCTGCCCTGACCCAGCTCCAGAACCTTTCCCTGAGCTCCAGCCTGAGCCTGCCCTGATCCAGCTCCAGAACCTTTCCCTGAGCTCCAGCCTGAGCCTGCCCTGATCCAGCTCCAGAACCTTTCCCTGAGCTCCAGCCTGAGCCTGCCCTGACCCAGCTCCAGAACCTTTCCCTGAGCTCCAGCCTGAGCCTGCCCTGATCCAGCTCCAGAACCTTTCCCTGAGCTCCAGCCTGAGCCTGCCCTGATCCAGCTCCAGAACCTTTCCCTGAGCTCCAGCCTGAGCCTGCCCTGATCCAGCTCCAGAACCTTTCCCTGAGCTCCAGCCTGAGCCTGCCCTGACCCAGCTCCAGAACCTTTCCCTGAGCTCCAGCCTGAGCCTGCCCTGATCCAGCTCCAGAACCTTTCCCTGAGCTCCAGCCTGAGCCTGCCCTGATCCAGCTCCAGAACCTTTCCCTGAGCTCCAGCCTGAGCCTGCCCTGATCCAGCTCCAGAACCTTTCCCTCAGCTCCAGCCTGAGCCTGCCCTGGCCCAGCTCCAGCCCTGCCCTGGTGCTGCCCCTGGCCCAGAGCTCAGAGCTGCCCCTCGGGAGGAGCTGCAGCTCCCTGGGCTCTGCCCTCGGGGGGCTCTGCCCCACTGCACACTCCCTGTGCCCTCAGTGCCCCTCCTGTGGCCCCTCCAGACCCTTCAATCTTCGTGGCCCTTCTTTGGATGTTCTTTGAGAGCTTTAGAGCCTCTTCACAAAACTGCGCCCAGGACTCGAGGTGCAGCTCCAGCACAGGGAATGACCCCCAGAAGTCAAAGGAGGGGGTCTGAGTGCTCCCTTCAGCTGCAGATCCTTGTGGAAAAGCAGGACTATTCAGAAACAAAAGGTAGATACCTCAGGAAGGCAATACCAACACACCTGACTGGTATTACACTGAGAGCAGCAACGCTCAAGAGTGCACTGCAGAGGAGGTCACAGAACAAGACAAGAAAAACTATCAACAGATTTGCAAAAAAAACTCAAGCCAGACCTGCACTATATTAACTGGAGCTGAATGTCTCTGAAATATGTCCTGCAAACAGGGAATTCTGCAGCAAACAGCCACAGAAAGGAGCATTAAGAAAATATATGCAAAGTTATGAAGGCAATGTAATCACAGACAGTGACAATGCAGAGAGCAGGGGAAATCTGCACTGTAATGATGTCCTAAAGAAAGGAAAGAAAATAGTGGAAGAAATCAAATCAAATCAAACTGCCAAGGCTCTCGAGTGATCTGTGGGCAGGAGTGTGAGAATGTGAGTTGGAGAGTAAAACAAAACACTGAAATACCAAGCCATAGGGAAAACAGAGAAGTTCCCAGTGACAGGGACATAGTTTGCAAAATGTGTGCTTATGTAGGGCAGGCCTGCTTGGCTACAGGGTCACTTTGGGGATTGGGAAGATTTAAGGCCAGGCAGCTCTCAGGCATTTGTTTAGTCAATGAGGCACTGCTTGGGCTCCACCCTTTGCACTGAAGAGATCAGGTTTTGCAGGAACTGAAATGCAGAGGGGATGGCATTGTTCCATGGCTGCTTTATGGTGGCTGGATAGGTGCAGGGATGGCATGGGGACAAGGCTGTGGCCCTCAAGAACGCCCCTGTACAGGTATCAAAAGTGCTGACTCTGGAAGCACTCAGGCTGGGAAGAGCTGCACAACAGCAGCTCAGCCCTCCAGATGTCCAGAAAATATTCTTTTCTTATCCAAGTACCAATCACTCTACATTTGATGGGTCTCACATCCTGAAATGGCCCCTAGCATGGCCTGCTCACCTGTGCTTCAAAAGCAGCACCTGGGGGCTCTTTGAGAAGATTATATTGGAAAAAAGTGGAAAAGTCATGGAGAGCAATGCCACAGTTACATAACCAGTCATCAGCCCAGGATCTTGTGGACTGCATTGTTCAGGGAGTACAATAATGAATTGCTGTATGAAGATTAAGGAATTAATGACCAGCCTAGAGACTGGCAGCCCTAATCTTAGGTAGGGTGTCATGACATAAAGCTCTCCATAAAGAACAACATGGAGCAGAGGACACACTCTGCCCAGACCTCAGCCTGTGCAGGAGATGGGACACAGGAGATCAGCAGCTGATCAGGGAAGGAGGATGGAGGGAATGTCACTGCTGAGCAGGGCACAGCACAGCACTGCAGGGATCTGTGCCTGCCCTGCTGTGAGGACTGGAGCCCAGAGTGGCTCTGGGGTGAGCAAAATGCTGTGGGAATCACCACGGAGGCTTCAGTGTCACAGGAGCTGTTGGAAGCTGACCTGATGGCAGCCAAGGCAGGCTGGTGGATGGAAAGGTTGTGTTCCAATTGCTCCACAGGCCTGTGAGTCAGACAGAGGAGTGGGAAGGACATGCAGAACCAGAGAAGAAATTGTGTGCTGTTACATCAAGGAAGCAATGAAGAGGAAACCTGTGCATGGGAACAGTCAGGAAGAGAGTGGGAAGGGAAATGAGGTGGGTGCTGAATTCCTGCAGGCATTGGGAAAAGTTGAAGCCTCAATGCCAGGGACAGAGATGCAGACAGATATCCTCATCCTCCTCTCTCTGGGCCCTGGGTGGAACTGGCTGGCTCTTTGTGGGTGGTCTCAGGTGTAAATGCCCCTTATGCTGAACATCCACTCTGTCTTTTAAGGACTTCACTAGATCAGGTTTCTGGGAATGATCCTTTGATTGAAGAGGTCTAAAATAGAATTTCCTTTTCCATATTCTGTCCCACCTCTTCCACTTGCAGGTCCAAGCATGCTTATCCTACAAACCAAGTGCCCTCAGTTGTATTTGGGGGGTAAAACAGACAGAGGCAGATGATCTGCAGCCTGGAGAGCAGTGTCTGCCTTGCTGATACAGGAGTGGAGAGGGAAGAGCTGGGTGTGACATCCAGAGACCCTTCCTGTGCAGGAGGGGGTCTTTGAGAAATCCAGCACCTTCTGGACGAGAAAATCCTGTTGTCCACACCACATCATGTGTGCATGAGACATGTCCCCTTGTCTCATGCAGAACAGGTATGACTGGAGACTTCCTGAGGAGGCTTCCAGGGAGGCAGAAATGCTGCTGCCCTGGCTGAGCTGGTCTGGGGTCAGAGACAGCACCAGGCAGAGTCAGTGGTGCCAGCTGAACTGACTCCAGAGCTCAGCAAGGAGCAGGGAAATTATGTGAAGGAGCTCCCATGGCCACCATCCCAGGGAGCACCTCACAGTCACTCTTTCTAAGGCACAGTGGTTTCTCAATTTCATTCATCCAGCCTGTTGATTTCCTTGAGGATAACACAACAAACTGGAGCCAGGTCACATCAGACAGATTTTACCTGTGTCCAGGAATTCCTCAGAGGTGTCACTTGCCAAGCCAGCACAGCAGTCAGGAGTCCAGGACCCTCAAACAGGTGATGGAGAGCAGGGATTCTTGCAATCCTTGTTAGCCAAGGTCACCACAGACCACTCCAAGTTTGCCACAACTGGGAAGCTCTTCCCCAGAAACACTCCCCAATAACAGCATGGATTGTGGATGTAGCTTCCCAAATGCTGCCCATGAAAACTCTGGGCACAGCCCAGGCAGGTGTTGAGCTGCTGCACATCTCCCTGTGGTGAGGTTGGTTTGGGGCCAGCAGGAATTAATTAACACATGCAGTTCCTAGAGGTTTAATCTGTGAGGACCAAGAAAATTCCATCAGGAGTAATAATGGAGCTTCCTTTCAAAGCAGATTTGTGGACAGAGTGTTCACATTTGTGAGCCAAAAGGGTCTGAATAAAGAAGTTTCTCCAGGGGTCAGGCCCACCACTTTTAGTTGAAGCACACCCCAGGCTGGGACCAGGGAACTGGTTCTCACAAACTGGTCACTGAAAATAGGCCAGTTATGGAGAATTAATTCTATGAACCCTTCATCTGGAGGTGGAGTGACATGATCTAACATTCTCAGCACCAGGCAGAGCATCAGCCTTGGCAATCAGCTACCTTAGCCTGTAAACAAGAGAATTAATCACAGCCCTTACTGCAGCATCCATGGCAGCACACCTGGGAAGGTGTGCTCTTGAAGAGACATCCAACAAAGAGCTTTTAGCCTGGCAGATTTTGATTGCACCTCCAGAGCTGTAATTATGGCATGCCTTGGTTTCATTAACATCACGAGGGCTTCGTTCCCCATTTGTCCCTGGCAGTGGCTGGCACAGAGCTGGTGCAGGGACAGCTCCCTCTGACCCACCTGGCACCTCGTGACTCAGAACCTGCAGTGCCAGGAAGCAACTCAAACATGTAGCCCTTGATTATCTCTTTTCACCCAGATGAATGAACCCTGAATCAGATGTCAATAACTGCTTGGCATTCCTGGAGATCTCAGCATGCTGGTGAGTTTATCTTCCTACAATTTCCTGGTTGAGAAAGCAACAAATGGCCTCAGCACCCGCTGCTCTGTGCAATAGGAAGCTGTGGTGGAGCTGGAGCAATCCAAGGAATGCTTGAAACACCCACTTGAGTTTTGGCTCTGGATGCCCGTGTTTTGCCTTTTCTCCGTGTTCTCTTGGGCAGATGTCTCAGTTTCTCAATTCCTGCCACTTGGCCTCAGTGTCTGCAGGCTCCTCCTGTGCTTGCCAGAAGCCATTGTTGTGTTTGTGGAGCAGAGTGCACAGGGTGGAAGCAGAGGAACGAGCACAGGAATGCACATGAGCACATCCCAGCTCTTGCTGGGCAGGAGAAAGGCTGGGAGGGGACTGGCCACAACATGGGAGCTGTCAGGACAAACACAACAACATCCTCCTCATGACACAGTGTCTTGGGTTCACACCTTTTCCCTGCACAGCTCATTTTGGCTCCTGCTGAGCCCTGGGAAGTTTGTGCTCAGCTGGCCTTGCCCTGCTGTGCTGCACCTTGTCCTCCCAGCCAGAGCTCTGGTGCTGCACACCGTGCTGGTGGCAGTGCCTCACTGTTTGAACCCATGATCTCTGCAGAAATGGAAAGTTTAGGGAGCCCAGAGTTCCCAGCCCAGCCTGCCAGGGCTCTGTGTGGCTCTGGGTGTTACAGAGCCTCAGCCCAGCTATCCCACAGGCAGGGGCCACCCCTGCAGGTGGAACTGGGGGCTCAGTGATTCATGGCATTGTCACCCTGCCGGGCTGCTGAGCCATCCCCGAGGCTGTCACACCCACCCCCCTTTCCACAGGACAGGGAGGGGGGATGAGGTACAGCTTGTGACATCTCCCAGCAGTTACGTTTTGAGTTCCACATGTCAGAGCACACCTGGAATTTCAGGAGTCTCCATTCCATGTGTAGTTGTGTTTTTCTAACCCACAGCCCAGCTTCAGACCACAGATGGGAGCAGGGCTGTGGTCCTGGCTCTCACCAGCCCTCAGTGTGGGCAGAGGGTTATTCCCTGGGCTGCACTGGGTTTGTCACAATCCTGTCTTTGATGCTGAGGGACTTTTTCCTCTTGGAGATGCAGGAGAAGAACTGACTGATGTTATAATTCCACATGGGAAGTTTATGAAGTCCTTTCTACCAGTGCCTGGTGGGAGCTGAGTTATTGCTGTAAGCCCTCTACATCCTCCCTCTCCTGCTGCTTTCCCAAATGAGCACCTTTGCCTGCCCATGACCAGACCCTGACCATAACTGGCACCAGTAGTGGTGGAACCATCACCCACAGAGGGAATGGGAGAGCCCAGCCTTGTGCTAAGAGCTCCACATCAATCCCCTGTTCCCCAGGAGGACAATATCTCCTTCCTCCTTGTCTGGGTGACATGGAAGAGCCTTCTGCCCTTTTCTCACCTGCCTGTGACCTAAAGGAGCCATGGCTGTGGCTGTATTCTCAATCTGACCAGCCTGGAGGACACGCAGCCCTTGGGTGTCAGCCCCCCTGAGAGCTGGGTGAGCTGCTGAGCGCTGCACTGACAACACCACGGGCACAAAACCCCTCAGAAGAGCACAAAGGACTCTTTTCCTTCTCTCAGAGGTCTCTGTAGGGGCTGTCTGCAGCATGCTGGGTGCCTGCAGCCTCTCCACATTTCCTGTTTTCATTCTAGTATCTGCAGTGCTAACATACTGCATGCCTCAAATTCCAGCCCTGACACACCAGGAAAAGGGGACAAGGGCAGATTCGTGGGATTCTCAGAGTCTCTCATGCCATTTCCCCAGCCAGGCAGGGGACACTGATAACTCCCTGACTCCTTCCTTCTCTCTTCTAATTCCCAGATATGCTGTTATCCCTCAGCATTTTGATGGTGCAGTGTTCTGACAGGGAAGGGCACAGATTTGGTCTGTCCTAAAAGCAGCAGCTGGGAAGAGCTGAATCAGAGCTGCTGGTCTGGTCAGAAAGTGTGTGCAAAAGATTGCTCTGAGGCCTAAGACCTTCTGCCAAAATGTGGCATAGCCACTATAAAACCATCTCCCCACACAGTGGTAACTTTCTAATTCCTCCTCCTAATGGCATAAATCAGGTGTAAAACCCTACAGCCACTGGAAGGATTGTCTTGGCAAGTATTTGATAACATGGCTTGGAGTTCAGAGTCAGCCAGATCCATCCCTCAGTTCCCAGCCAGCACTGAAAGCAGGACACAAGACACACTAACCTTGGCAATTTGAGACTTGGCAATTTTAGACTTAAGGGACAAACTCTGTTCTTTTTAATCCCACAGTTAGTTGAGGCCAGATGCTGACAGCAGAAACAGAAAGCTGTGGCCAGTCTGAGACCCAAGCAGAGAGCGCCAGCACAGGAAGGAATTTCCAGCCCCAAGAATGGCACCTGCTGTTGGCAGGACCCATCCCTCCTGGGGATCATGGATTGTCACAGTCAGGATGGACATGGCACACAAACAGCAAACCACCTGACTCCATGAGGGCTTTTATTTTTTTTTTTTAATTGTGCCCCTGTATTCCTTTATTATACATCCCTTACCCAGCGTGCTCTGCACTCTTTGGTCACCACAACCCAACCCCACGAGTTCATTGGCACAATTACTGTTCTGGGAAAGCATTCCCAGGCATTCCCAATTACAGATAAACAGCCTGTCTTCCTCTCACAGGTGTTCCTTGTTTTCCTCTCTGGCTCACAGACCCACTGAGCCCTCTCCCACAATGGCTGGGCCAGACAGGCACCTCCCACTGCAGGAGCTGATGGCATCACCCAAGGGATCCCTTCCCAGAGCCCTGTGTCCTGCAGTGCCCTCCCCACCCAGCGAGGTGACAGGGACCCTAGAGCCAGCAATGCAGAAGCAGAGGATTTCCATCCCAGCTGGAATTTCTCCACACCCCACCTCCAGCCCTCCCTGGGCTTGGGTTCTGCAGCTGCCCTGGCCCAAAGAGGCTTTTCCATGGTACTGTGCTCCTGCTGCCTCCCCGTGCTCCTCCCTGGCAGCGTGGGGTGGGCGAGGAGGGGAGCCCAGCCCTGCTGTGGCAGCCCTGGGGCTCCATCTGGAACCAGGGGAGCAGCAGCAAAACCCACGGGGCTGCTCCTGGGGCTCCAAGGTGCCAGCTGAGCCCAGCCCAGCCCACAGCATTCAGGATTCCAGCCTGGGATCATGGGCACCCGGGGGGGACTCTGAGGGGTGGGGGAACAGGACACAGCCCTGAGCAGAGCCCAGGCTCTCCCGGAGTGCTGGCAGGGTGTGCACACTGGAAAGCTCTCCAGGAGGGGCACAGCAGACCCTGCTCAGGGAGCAGCAGGTGCCCCCACTGCTCATCCCCTGGGCAGGGTGGCCAGAGGCTTTGTGGGTTCACCCCAATTCCTCTGAGCATTTCAGAGCCCCTTTTAGCTGCACTCCTGAGGTGAATTCCTTTGCTTCGGGCTTTTTATGAAAACTCCTGGTTTTCCTTGTTTTAAGACAATATTCTATTCCCACTGGAAGAGTGGCTTGAACTGAGACATTTAAAAGACAAACACTGTCTCTCACCACATTTTAATTATTTAAGCAGGAAAAGATCTCTATTTTGTCTTTTACTCATTTAAAGAAACAGGTAGTTTAAAGTACATTGTTACTGAAAATTGAATGTGCTACTTCCTCAGGAAGCATTGTATATTTGAAAAATTGCTTTTGCTAATATTTTTTTACTCCCTTCACTTTTCCTGCTCCTTGTTTTTTTCCTTCAACACACCCCAGAGACACGTTTTTCTAGTGAGAAAAAAATGGACAGTTTTGGAAAAATAAAAAACTATGTGAGAGACAAGACAAGATTATCAAATTGCCAATTTTTTGTCTAGGTTTAAAGCACAGAATCTCTGCGCAAAGTTCCCCAGCACTCTTGCACAGCTCCAGGAAAGAAGCTTTCTCTGAAAAGGCTTTTCTGATGAAATCACATTTTCCATGACAAAAAAAATGGTCTTTGAAAAGACATCTTGACAGCCTGCTCCTGGTTCTGCCTGCTGGGCAGAGATGGGCCTTTTTCTGCTCTTTATGTAAATGTTGTCGGGGCTGAAGGTTGGGGAGGGGGCTGCTCCTGTGCCCCCCAGCTGCCAGCCTGGTTGGAGGGCACTTCTCTGGGTCAGGGCAGCAGCCAGGGCTGCGAGGTGCCTGCAGTGACCCCGCAGCCCTGGAGTGCAGCCTGTCCTTCCTGCAGCTGGAGCTGCTCAGGTGCAAGGACACACCTCAGGCTGGAGCCAGCTGAGCTGGTGTCGCTGCGGGCGATGAACAGACGACATGAGACTTCGTTATAAAAACTGATTCTGATTCTCCTTTATTTAAAGACTGACCCTTTTTTATAGTTTCTTGAGCAGGCCATCTCACTGGTCAGAAGAGTGCCAGAACTCTTCATCTCATTGGCCCAAAACTGAAAGACAGAGAGAAGTCTATCCCACAGAGAGGAATCCAAACCATCACTCTTGTTCTAATAACACTCGTGATGTTTATGCCAATCCTGTGAGAACACAAGGTCTTCCTGAACCAAAACACCACGAAGAAACTGAGTTCAGAAACTTCAGGCCCAGGAGCCTCAGACTACAAGCTGGGGCAAGCCAGGGTCCCATCCATCCTTCTGTGAGCCTGGAAATGCGGCTGGAGCAGCTCCCAGCTCTGCCTGCTGCAGCACCCCCAGCCTGGTCTCCCCTGATCCTCCTGCCTGCCAGAGGAAACCCGCACAGCCCGTGCTGCTGGCTGAGCCCAGCTCGGCAGTGCCTTCGTGCAGATGTGAGGAACAAGTGGTGAAGGGTTTAAAATAACCCCTCTGATGTGCCCTTTGTGTGTGTCTTTTCAAGTGACTTTTCCCACCACATTTTTTAACGTCGCTCACAAAAGAGGCGCGTCTTGAGTTATCTGTGCCTCATCTTAACAAAGGTCCCATCCTGAGAAGTTTTGTTCTTGATTCTGATCTTCTTCAGTATCCTGCAAGTCATTAAAAATCCCATCTCCTTTTAAATCTTGCTTGTCCCTGAGAACAAAAATTTAGGAAGATTCAAAAAAGGAAGTGAAAATTTTTCTGCACATGCAGAATACCCTGTTGTGATAATAGACAGCAAAGAGAAGCACAGCAGGGATGTTCAGGGCTTAAGCCAACTTCATTTAAGCTGATCTTCAGAGATTGGACTGTGCTTGACCTAGAAGGAGGGGTCCTGCATCTGCTGCTGCAGGGCTCTGGCACTTTCTGGCCACTGTCCCCTGGATGAGCCAGGCCATGTGTGGCACTTGAGGAGCTCCAGTGTTCTCACAGCCCTCAGGGGATGGGCTGGGGACAGCAGGACTCCATTTCCTGGGCAGACTGGTGCTCCTTGACCAGGACCGTGGGTATCAGAGCACAGCTTGCTGCTGTTCTCAGCTCAGGGGGTCCATGGCAGAAAGCAAATTCAGGGCTGAGTCCCCAGCGGGACACACTCACCTGCTGGGCACACCCTCCTTCTGCCCAGCCCTGGGGGGAACTGGGGTGAGCAGCACCTCTTGAAAGGCTTTTGTTTTCATCTCAAGGCTTTCCCAGTGTTCTAAACAGGGCAGGCACGGTGTAGTGTGAGCCACTTCTGGCCTCAGTCCCACAAAGCTCCCTGCACCCCAGCCCTGGTCTCACACAGCCCTGCCCTCCCTGTGCTGCCTGTCCTGCAGCACTGAGGTGTGGAAGGGAGATAAACCAGGAGTTCCTGAGCCATCTGCCTCAGCCTGAGCACTGTGCAAGGCAGAGCCCAGCCATCCTGGCAGCCCCTCTGCTGCTGGCAGCACTCCCAGAGCCCTCCACTTGTGACCAGCCAGCATGCCCTTCACTGGTCCCTCTCAACCTTCATTTAATGGGTTTGGGAGTCCAATCTGAGCACTGCTTCCAGATAAAAGCATCTGCTCCAGATAAAAGCATCAGCTGGAGGCATCAATGGGATTTGTAAGTACCTGAGGAACAGAAGGTGCCCTCAGAGTGGACCCAACCTGCAAAGGCAGAAACCAGCAGGAGCATCAGGTGTGGGCAAGGCTGGGGGACCTGATGGAGGCAGAGGAGGCACAGAGGCCCTTCCCTCCTGTCCAGCTGGGCCCAGCAGGCTCTGAGAGGGCTTGGTGAGCAGCAGGAGCAGTGTGGGGTGAGAGGAGTCCCAGGGCAAGGAGAGGGAGGAGGTGGAGGGGCTGGGCAGGGAAGGGCAGTGGGTGCTGGGCTATGTCAGGATTAGGGATGGGTGTGGAGGTGTGGGACAGGGGAAGGCTTCTGCTGACTTCCCAGGGATCTGCCCTCTCACTGGCACCACGGGTGACTCCAGTGGGAAGGAAGAGTCCCAGCCCTGGGGGGGTACCCTTGAGAAGGAAGCACTGCTGTCCCTGCCCCAGAACCCCATCCTATAAACCAGTGTGCCTCCTGCCCAGCACAGATTCCCTGTGAGCTCCAGGGCTGGCAGAAGCACTGGGGTGACCCCTGAGCCCAAGGGTGTCCAGCCAGAGCTGCTGCTCTTCAGCCCTGCCCAGGGGCAGCTGCAGCCCAGCCCAGCCCTCAGAACTGCCTGGGGACAACCAAGGACACAGAGATGCTGCAGGGTGTGATACCTTAAAATTTTACCTTTTGTATTTTTCAGATCCATTAGTGTGTAACTGTGGACTCCATACACAGTGTTAGTAAGGTCTCTTCACATTTTGGTCAGACAAAACAATTCCTCTGGGCCTGAAACTCAAGGGCACCTTGCAGCCTCAGGCCTGAAAAGTACAAACAACAGAGAATTGGGGGGAGAAAACTTGGGGTAAATGACTTCATTACCTGAATCTGTAATTGGAGGATTAACCCCTGATATACAAATGGACCAAACTTATAATTGTCTGACAAACTGATGACCATTGTCCATTTTTGGGAGGCTCTGACTGCCCAAGGTGTGTCTGTTGAAGCCTTTAACAAATTCCCACTTTATTCTCTTAATTTGTCCAGCCTCTCTTCTAGGCAGCCCCCCAAGGCATCAGATGGAGGATCCCTCCTTACTGGGAGAAGGTGAGACCTGGGTTTGTCCCTGAGCTGTGGGAATGTCCCTGTTCCCTGGGGCCTGCTGGCTCTCCATGGGGAGCAGTGGGACCAGACCCTGCCTCTTGCCTGTAGCAGCACCAGGGCCCTGCAGCAGAGCAGTGGGGCAAGGGTAGCTCTTATTTTTATATTTTTTTTTCTTTATGTCTTTCAGATGAATCCCAGCCCTCTGCTTCTCTCCCAGCATAGGCAAAGTCACTTCAGGGAGCCAAAAGCAAAATCCAGATTCCCACTCCTGGGATACAGCTTCTGTAAAAGTCCTGGAAAGTGGAAGAAAACAGCAGGTAAAAGAGCAAGGAAATGCCACTGTAGGTGAGTGACTGTGAATAATCCCCATGCTCACATTTTCTTCTGTGTTATTATCCTTTTTAAAAATTAAAGATGGTAATAGGTTACTGTAGTGGAAAGTGAGATAATGGGGAGATTTTAGCGAGATAAAGTTATAATGGTATCCAGGGAGGGAGGACAATAGGGACAGAAAATTGAAAGGGATTCATTATGAACTTATCCTCACTTATAAATATTCCCTCAGGTTAGGACTTAGGGTGTTAATAATTAACCAGAATCTTATGAAGGCTAAAATAACTACAGCATGCACAAAGCTCCTCACTTCAGCACTCACCATGTGCACAAGCCTTGCCTGCCACTCATCCAAGTTACTGTGGTAACTGTACATCTGCTTCCCACAATATCCTTCATTAATCATTTACACACAAGGGGGGAAATAAAGTCTTGCAGGAATGATGCCATGGGAGTTATTTCTGCTCTGAACCTCTGAGCCCTGCCAGCCCTCCCAGGCCACAGTGCCAGGCACTGTCTGAAGGAATTGAACACACCCCAACCACATCCATCAGCTGGGAGGAGATCCTGTGTGCTGGATGTGTCCATTCCCTGTCCTGCAGGGATTCCAGACTGTGCTGGTTCTGTGGTGTCCTTCTCTGAGGCACTGGGAAAGGAGCCTGTGCACTATGAGCCTCCTCCTTTCTGCTGCATGGTTCCTGTCAGTCCTGTGCTGTTGGGAAGGGAAGCCTCCAGTGCACCTCCCACTGCAGGAGCATTTCCAGCACTGACCAGTCACCCTGGCTGTGTTTCTGTCCGCTGAAGATGCATGTCCAACACTCTCTGTTCCAAAAACCCCAAGGAGTCAGTGGGACAATGGCCCAGAGGGATAAAAAATCTCCTCTGGCTATTGCAGTGCAGTGGCTTCCTGGGATGTCCCTGCCATAAAAGCAGAGTTGCCACTGGCCAGGAGGTGAAATGCCATGTGCACAGGTGACAGAAAAGCCAGCTGAGACCTGCAGAGGAGCCTCTGGTGACAGCAGAGCCCCTGGCTGAAGAAAGGGCTGATGGTGTGGAATGAAGGGACAGCAAATGCTCCTCAGAGGGTTAATCTTTAACCACACTGTGGCACAGATCAAGCTGCAGGAGGTGAATCACAGAATCATAGAATTGTAGAAACATGGAATCACAGAATCACAGAATTATTTAGGCTGGAAAGGACCTAAAAGTCCATTCCACCCCCTGCCATGGCAGGGACCCCTCCCACTGTCCCAGGACCTCCCAGCCCCATTCCAGCCTGGCCTGGGGCACTGCCAGGGATGCAGGGGCAGCCACAGCTACTCTGGGCACCCTGTGCCAGGGCTGCCCACCCTCCCAGGGAACAATTTATTCCTAATACCCCATCTAGCCCTGCCCTCAGGCAGTGGGCAGCCATTCCCCCTTGTCTTGTCTCTCCAGACCCTTGTCCAAAGCCCTCTCCAGCTCTCTTAGAGCCCCTTCAGGTACTGAAAGGCCACAAAAATTCTCCCTTCTTTTCTCTAGGCTGAACAGGCAGGACCCGTCTCCCCATGAACTGCTGTACTCTGTGCCCTGGACAGCCCCGCTGGATAAAGGGGATCTGACCAAAGCATCCTGATGAACAGCACGTGCCTCTGAATTTCTTAGCTCTGGAAGAGCGAGCCCGCCCCTGCAGCCGAGTGCAGAAGGTGTCAGTACTGAGCCGGTTTTTAACACTCTGCCACGAGGGAGCGAGGTGAGGGGGAATGCTGCACAGGACACAGCGTGAGGGAGTCTCTGGCACCTTGCAGGACCCTTCCAGCCCAGGATATTCTATGATCTCCATTTGCAAGGTTGTGCCTGGAGAGGAGAGACTGTCAGGAACCGGGAGTTATCTCTGGGAGCTCACAGCCTCAGTGACGAGTGTCCTCGAGGTGACACAAGGCTGATGGAGCTGGTGCAGAGGCACCAGGGAAAAGGCAGCAGCACACACCCCAGGAAAGCCTTGACTTCCCAGGAGCACTCCAGGAATGCATTGTAACCATGGGCACCCAATCCTGGCAGGGAGTTTTGGAATCAGTGGGGAACTCCTGCTGGAGTCTCTGCAGCACAGGCAGAGCCAGCCCCCCTTGTCCTCTGGGTGACAGCTCAGTGACAGAACAAGATTGGGAAAAGGTGTTTGGGGCTACCTGTCCTGCATCCCAGCAGGGTTGTGGACTGGTTGCCTCAGGCTACCAGTCTCCCTGAAGTTTTAGAAGTGATCCAACAGCCAGCACAGAGGGAACCCTGCCCTGCCACAGGCACAGGAGGTGTTGATCTCCAAGTGGGGTCAGCTCTGGCTGGCAAGGAAAGGACCCACAGAGCAGCCCCAGCAGCACAGCACGGGCTCTGCACAGCACCACGCAGCCCCTGGTAATGAGGACAGCAAATTAGAGTTCTTTAAATAACCAGGACCTCTTCAGGAAAGGCAGTAAGGTCCTCAGACGGCCTGATCTTCACTTAATCCCTGCAAACAGACACCTCTGATTAGGAGGATTGGTTTCTTCTGGAGGGGAGAGGATTGAGGGCTTTGCCTGGCAAGAGCGAAATAACATCTGGTGCTGTGTTTCCTAAACCCAGGGAGCCCCTCACTCCTGCCCCCAGTCCAGTGCTCAGCCTCCTCAATCCTCCTCCTCATCCCAGCACCCACCTCCCTTTATCAGCACCTGAGCTGGAGCAGGGGCACCCCGTGGGTCAGCTCAGCCCTGGCACAGGTCGTGCCAGGCTCAGAGAGGAGCCCTGAGCCGCTGGGAGGGCTGGCAGGGTGGGCAGAGGTGGCAGGAGCTGCCCTCGAGGGCTCAGTGCCCGCCGGGTGGGCAGCAGGGCTGCTCCTCACCCCCTGGCCACACACCGACTGCAGGAGCCAGGGGCACAGGGGTCTGAGTTAACGAGCAGGGACACTAATGAATCTGTGTGTTATCTGCGTGCATCCCCTGCCTCCAGGACAGCCCCGGGCGCCTCCAGCAAACAGAGGAAGGGAACCTGGAGGAGATGTGTCTATCAGGGCTTGCCAGCCCCTGGGCTGTGCACCCCTTCCCCCGGAGCTGGCTGCATTCAGGGCAATGTACATTCACAGCAGCCGTTTATACAGACTCGCAGCAAAGATTTTTGCTGATGATTTTCTGCAAGATTTGCCAGGGCTTTTATCAAAACCAAAAGTGAGATTTCTTTTTTCCTTCTTTTTTTTTTTTTTTTTTTTTTTAAATGCTAATTTGCATAATGAGGCTCTGAAATTTCGCCCCTCCCCCAAGATCGACACAGTTTTCTGTGTTGATGAAGATCAGATTTGGCTGAAAATAATTTTGATGGAAAATGTTCAGCTGTCTCTGCAGCAGGATAAAGCCCTGACAGAGCCCTGCCATGCAGAAGTGCTGGCATGACCAAACGACTTTGATTTAAGAGGCAGCAAGAGATGAGCCCCTGGCAAGGAGGGAAGAGCCCCTTCAATCCCAGCTGCATTCCTGGAGAAGCCTTGGAGATGCTGGAGACCCACCGAAGTGTTTCAGAGCACCAGCCTGCCCCAGTGAGGCACACGTGGTGTTCTGGCTGTGTTCTTCCCATGCTACCCCAGCTGGGTGGCTCTGAACACACCTCCAGAGAAGTGCAGGGTGCTGGAGAGGGGCAGGGTGCAGAGAGGTTTGGCACCTGGACAAGGACACGGCCAAGGAGAAGGAAGCTCTGTATTTTCCTAACCCAAGTCTTTTTTTTTTTTTGCAGTGGTTCAGACCCAAGAGGGTTTTTGGGCAGCAGTAGCCCCAAAGCTGGGAGACCCCAGGGAATCCCAGCACTGACAGGGAGCGTGGGTGGAATGCTGGATCATGTGGGATGGCTCTGCAGAGGAGGTGAGGGTGTGCTGGAGCTGCCAGCACAGGAAGGGACCTCTGAAGGTGCCAGGGAGGTCTCATCTCTCTTGTGGTCCAGAGGGAATTCTGTCTGCTGGGGTGAGGGCACCTCCAGAGCAGCACATCTCCAGGAACCCAGGGGGAAGGGCAGTGGAGCAAGAACAAGGGGGTTCTGTGGGAAACACTGGGCTGAAACAACTGGAGCCCTGAGGTGACAGCTGCCAACAGGCAGGACATCTCAGATCTCAGTGTTTCCTCAGGCCTACATTAGGCAGTGCCCCAAATGGCTCTGGGAAAATGTCCAGGCACTGGGACCATCACTGTGATCAGCACACTCTGTCATGAAATTCCCTGGCCCCTGCAGCAGATGGACCCATCCAAAGGTGTAATTAGACAATCCTGAGGCTCTCCTTCAACCCAAACCATCCTGTGACTGTATGGAAGCAGTCCCAGGAATGCTCCTGCTGCTGTGCCCAGGAAGGGCTTTGGGGTGAGCTTGTCCTGAAGCCAAACCCAGGACACTCAGACAGGTGGGGTCACCCTGGCAGCCCTGCCTGGCTCTGTGCCATGGGTGTGCCAGGGTCTGCTGCTCTGTGCTGCAAGTGAGCACCAGGGGGTTGGCACCTGGCTCATCCCAGAGAAGAGGAACAACTCATTTTCTGCCATTAGATGCTGTAATAATAATTTTAAAATGAGAGTTGTGGGCTAAAATATACATTCTGCTTGGAGTAAATGAACAAATCAATTAATCAATCAACTGATTGCTTAGACATAGGAGGAGCTCATCGTCACTCATGGCTGAGTGGAGATGAGTGCCATGCACTGTTGAAGCAATTTCACATTTGCTGCTGTGCCACAGGGCTCTTGTTTGCCATTTTCATGATCATTTATGCCACATTTGTCAATTTGTTGGCCTCACATTCAATAGATTCAGCAACTGGTTGAAGCCCCTCCACCTCCAGCTAATTATCCAAGTCAGCCCAGGGAAGGACCTCTGGACATGGTGCTCTTCCAGGGCTGGATTCAAGCACCCAGGAGTCTTTTCCAGGTCTGGGTTTCTAATTAAACTCTTGTCAATTCTCACACCTTCCAAATGGAAAAGAGACATCTGCTTTGTCCACTCATTTCTCCAGCTAATAAGGAAGACACCCACTAACAAGCAGGGCAGATTGCAGCAATCAGGAATCCCAACATGCAGATTATTTTCCTGTATTTTGCTTCAGCACAGTTGAACTCGATGTCATGTTAGAGCATAGAGTGAGGTAATTCAGTCCAAGCAGCTCCTGGAACAAAGCAGTGCAGATGTTCATTTCCTTGCTGGAGCTGTTAATGACCCATGGTAAGGCACACAGGACCTGCCCAAAGCTTGGCCACTGAGCCCTGATTGCCCCAGGGCCAAAATCTACCAGCGTGAGAGTCACAGAATGGCTTGGGTTGGAAGGGACCTTAAAAATAAACTAGATACAACTCCCTTGCCAGGGCAGGGACCCCTCCCACTGTCCCAGGAGCTCCCAGCCCCATCCAGCCTGGCCTTGGACACTGCCAGGGATGCAGGGGCAGCCACAGCTGCTCTGGGCACCTGTGCCAGGGCTGCCCACCCTGCCAGGGAACAATTTATTCCTAATACCCCATCTAGCCCTGCCCTCAGGCAGTGGGCAGCCATTCCCCCTTGTCTTGTCTCTCCAGACCCTTGTCCAAAGCCCTCTCCAGCTCTCTTAGAGCCCCTTCAGGTACTGAAAGGCCACAAAAAATTCTCCCTGGTGCCTTCTTTTCTCCAGGCTGAACAGTTCACTCAGCATTTCCTCACAGCAGCCGTGCTCCTGCCCTCTGATCAATCCTCCTGGCGGCCTGGAGAGGATGGTGCTGTCTCAGGGGTTAATTAATTGATGAAACACAGGGTCGTGGGAGGGAAAGGAGCAGAGCAGCTCCTTCAGCTGCTCCCCAGAAGGGAAGAGCCCAGGCTCCAGGCAGGTTGGGTGTGCTGTGCAGGGCAGGCTGTGTGCCCTGCTCTCCAGGAGCCTGGAATCAGGCTGGATTTGCAGCCCAGGTCCATGGCCCAGGCTGGGGAGCAGCTGGGGATGAGTGGGGTGGCAGAGGTGCCCTGCTGGTGTCTGAGCCTCACACACCTGGCAGGGCTGCTCTGCTCATCTCCCTGCCATGGGCAGGGCCAGGGAGGGGGGAACTGTCTCTTTGTATATCTTGCACTGCAACCTTTTGGGGTGGAAAATAGCTCAAAGCACCAAAGAAGATAATTGAAGTGCATTTTAATGATATGTGTCTTCCGTCTGAATGAGCATCTCAGATTACAATATCATTTGGCTCCATGTGAGGAAATCCAGCCAGTGAAAAATCTCCCATCCTCTCCTTCTACATTAATACATATATTTACGTTTTAGAGCTTAATTTCAACTGTTACGTTTTTTTTCAAAAGTAATTAAACTAGATTTCAAATGAGGAAATAACCTCATGTACTCCCTGCTCAGCAACCACACATGAATACTAAAGAAAGTGGTCAGAAACAGATCTATTTGTGAAAAAATGATAAATTAATTAGATGCAGTTTTTCTTCCCTGCAGCTTCATTCAACCTTTATATCAAAAATGACATGAAATACATCTGGGTTCATTTGTTTAAAAATTTCCTTTGAACACATCTCCATCTCCATTTAAATTAAAAAATGACTTAGCACAAAGAATAACAAAAAGCCTTCTGTGCAGGAATATAATGAGTAATGAACTTCAAATCATATCTGCATGAAAAATTGTCAAGTTGGATATTGTTTTTCCATATGACCTGTTTTTTTCTAATTATTATATTTTTCCTGGCTCTGATTTTATAAACAGTGGCACCTCTCCCCTTAGCTGGCTCTAAAAGAGGTTCGTTTAATCTTTGACATTTCCTATTTTACAGGCTGCTTTGCAAGTGTCACACAATAGAGCTTTGTTGGTCTCAGTTTAATTAAACACCATTTCTTTGCTTTAAGTAGCAGAGGCAGTGACACTGCAAAAAGTCCCTTTTCTGCTTGAAAAACAATACAGCGTCAACGAATAATTAAAACATACAAATCATCACAATTAATTAACATCTTGAACACTTTTAAGTGCTTACATGTCTTTATCTCTGGACATTTCATTTGGAAGGGTTTTTGGGGACTGAGAGAAGTAGCAAGTGTCATTTTGGTGATGTTCTTTGGGGCCATGGACAGGAACTCTCCCATTTCCCAGCAGCCAGGTGAGGGCTCGAGGTCCCTGGGTGTGGAGTCCTGGTCCCTGTCTCCTGTGAATATGCAAAGCCCCTGCTCCAGCCCAACTGCCCCTGCCAGGGGGTTACAGCACCGGGAAAAATGAGTCATGCAGGAGCCAACAAGACCCCAGTGCAGTTAGGATCTTCTCTGATGTTCTGGTTTCTTCAGGAAAAAACAGAAGCTGGGCTTAATTTCCAAACAGTGCTGTAGTAGGAAGGCCCAGAGAGGATCCTCTCTCCTGTCCTGTCCTGTCCTGTCCTGTCCTGTCCTGTCCTGTCCTGTCCTGTCCTGTCCTGTCCTGTCCTGTCCTGTCCTCTCCTCTCCTCTCCTCTCCTCTCCTCTCCTCTCCTCTCCTCTCCTCTCCTCTCCTCTCCTCTCCTCTCCTCTCCTCTCCTCTCCTCTCCTCTCCTCTCCTCTCCTCTCCTCTCCTCTCCTCTCCTCTCCAGTTCTCACTCAAGTGCCTGGAAGTGGCTGCTCTGTCTTGAAACACAGCTTTGTGCTTTCATCCAATGGCACCTACTTGCTCCAAACCCGTTCTTCTTCCCCTTTCATGAGTGCACTTTTCAAATGATAATGGGCTGGTGTCATGACCTTGCTGAAGCAGAGACTGCCGTGCTAAAAATATTAACGCTTTTCATCTTCGCTTCTGAGTCCCAGACGGGTTTGCCGGTTTTCTCTGAACGTTTCAAACTCACTGATGGAACTATAGAAATGAACTTGCCCCTTTCTGGCTGGAATATGATAATCCACCACCAGCCCCTGTGAATTTTGATTCCGTAACCACCGGGGCTGTGCAGCAGCAGGCAGCCCCTCCCTGCCCACCGGACTGGGATGCTGCACAGCAGCCTTGGCAGCACACACACCATCAGGACAGAACTCTCTACATATCCACCCTCCTCTCTGTTCTTCCTTTGCCATCCCTGGCACGGCATCAAGAAGCCCCTCCACCTTTTACCCCAATAATTGACTTTTTTAGGTCGAACTGGGCGAACACAGCTGTGTCAGAGCACACCCCAACCTACAAAAGCTCGGCTAAGCTGCCCGAGGCACACCCAGCTCTGACCTCTGAGCAGATTTTCCAGGAATACTCCATCCCCTGGGATGGGTGGTCTCGCCATCAGAGGTAATCGAAGCAGGAGTCCTTTTCTTGTGGTACTCTGTGGAAATCTCAGCTTTTCAGATAGGAAAGGTGGACATTAACACCTCAGGGTATAACTGGTGATACAGAACCAACAATAAAGTTCTTGTCTACCACAGGCTCCAGCAAAAAGCTCTGAAAAGGAGGCAATGTTTTCCTTAGATAACTGATAATAGTCTGGGTATAATGTGCAGCCAATTTAATACTTAACCACTTTATGCCTATAGCAGGTGTTTGTTTAAGAGAGATTTCACAGTACAGAGAGAGGTAAATAGCAGATTTCTTCCTTTAATGGGCCTCAGGCTCATTAAACAACATTTCACTTTCTCCTGCACAAGGTTTTTATTCATCAAAGGGATTCACTCTGTTTCCAAGGGTGTTTTTTTCTCCTTTATTGACAATTCACCTTAATGTGCTGAAAGTTGTGTATCAGAGTGGGGGACAGGCAGCCACCCAGACTGGGTACACTTCTACCTTCTCAAGTGGCTCCTCTCACTCTAACAACACAACTTGGCAGATTTCGTGTATTCTGGATTAATTCTTTTCTGAAAGACAAACTGTATCTTTAAAAGCTGTATTTTGCTACCTCAGAACAGTCACATCAGCAGCCCCAGAAAGGCATCGAATTTGCTTTTGAGATGGGCCAGCTCAAAATTCAAACTGAAAAATCTCCACCAAATCTTTCGGTTCTGTTTCATTTTTCTCCCAACGCTGAGCATTTTTCTCCTCTTGCCTTCAAAGTCTGTGCATGAGCCTGTTCCTTCAGGATGGGACTCTGTGGAACGGGGGCAATTCCAGGTACACACTGTAGGAATTACCTGGGCTAGAAAGAGCCGTGAGATAAGGAAACCATCACACACTGAGGGAGGCAGTCAGTGCTCTCAGGTGTGTCACCTGGGTGTTTTATCTCTTAAATTCCAGTTCTTCAGCCCTTGGCCTGTCTGTGAGCCCCCATGGGCATCACACATTTATTTGCACACCCAGGACTCGGGTGCAGAAGCCAGGAGGAGAGGGGAGAAATATTCCTGGGGCATGTGGACCTCTCCCTGTTGTTTCAGCATTTCTCCTCACAGGTCTGGGACTCCCAAAGCCAAGAGATTCCCTTCACAGCTCTTCTCCCTAAGCACACAGCCCTTGGCAGCCCAAAGCAGCTTTTGTTGTGCTATCTGGAGCCAGCCTGGGCAGGGACCAGAGGAGAGCCTGTCCTCTGCAGCCCAGTGCCAGGCAGGGAGCCACGAAGCCACAGGAGGGGTCAGCACAGCTTTGAGTCCCCCACCCAAACATCTGCAGCTGCACACGAAGGAGCAGCCAGGCTGTGAAGCTGCCCTGGCAGGATTTGCCCTTCAGGAATGTCCAGATGTGAGCAGGATGTCACATCTCCACTGCCCTCTGCTCTTCCATCACCCTCTCCTCACCGTGTGCTGCTGCTTCTGCTCCTTGGGGTTGATTCAAAGAGAAGCCATGAAGGCTCCTCGTTCCTGATCTCCCAACTCTCTGATGTTCACAGGGTCATGACAGGATTTGCTGAGCTAAAAGGCACCTGAAAGGCAGGAGTTAGAACCAGCTAAAGGCCCACTAGCACAGACAGCTCCAGAGACACAACCTGGAGTAAACAGGGGAAGCTGTTGGAAAATCATAAAACCTCTAAGGTTGGAAAAGACTTTTAAGATTATCGAGGACAAGCATCAATTAGCACCACTAAACCATGTCCTCAATGCCACATTCACTCACTTCTTGAGCACTTCCAGGGATGGTGATTCCACCACTGCCCTGGGCAGCCTGTGCTAGGGCTGGACAACCCTTCTGTGAAAAAAAAAATAAAAAAAATTCTTGCTATCTAATGTAAACAACCCTGGTTGTTTATTACAAAATATTACATATTTTGATGGTTATCGAAATTAATTTTACTGCCAAGGGATTCAGCCCAAATTAATTATTCCCCTGAAACCTGCTTCATGTCTTCTCAACTGACTTGTGACTCAATAATAGCTCCAAATAAAAGCCCCAAATCCTGTGTGTGAGCATGAGCTGAGGGCAATTAGCACCCACCTGGGTTCAAAGCTCCTGAGCCACCACGGGGCTGTGGAAGCAGAGATTCTGCTCAGGAGATGTGCTCCTGGGAAGACTTTGGCTTCACACTGTAAAGAATAAAAGATCAGAGGCAGCAGCTCACCCACCCCATCTCCATTCACTGGGATGAAGGTGTTTCTTTGGAGGAAAAGAAAAGCAGTGAACTAGAAAAGGAGCTTTGAATTAATGGCTATATAATTTGGCAGTGGGATTTGAAAGTTCCCAGTCAAAGAGAGATTAATGATCCAGATAAAGAAAAAAATACTGAAAGAAACAGATGCTCCATGTTTGCACACTTGGCAGAGCCATGGAACAAGGCAGGAGGAGCAGGATCAGCCCAAGGCTGATGGGGCTGGGTCTGCCACAGCCTCCACCAGCAGCAGCTCAACTCAGCAGGTTAATAAAGACTTCAAGCATTTCTCTTTTGTCATTTATGGCAGAGTTAGGAGGGTTTGCTGTCTAAAATTCTTCACAACTTCAGGCCCATAGGAAGTAAACAAATACTGGAGGAGACAAATTGTGAGGGCACCATCACTGCTGGTGGGATGCTGGGCTCTTTCCCACATCCAGCCTTTCCCAGGAACGAATTTCCTGCACTGAAGAGCTTTGCAGGTCCTTTGTGAGAGGAAAAAGATAATAAAATTTACCCCCTTCTTTTTTTTCCTAAGGAAGAAAGGCCTGGGAAAAAAGCTTGTGAGAATGAAAAGATGAAATTAAGAGGATGCTGACTTAGCTCTTCCAGCTAGAGCACTTTCTCTTTTGAACACATTTGAGCTTTCCTTTTCCTTCAAAGCTAAAGAGAAAAAAAAATTATATATTTTTTGGGTCAAATAAGCCACTTCTTTCCATTCACCCTGAGACTCTCAGGTTTGTGTCAAGCAGTTGACAGTGATTCCAAATTGAGAAATCTTTCACAGAATCATAGAATATGTTGGAAGGAACCCAAAAGGATCGAGTCCAACTCCTGAAATAGCACACTGGTGTTATTTTAGCACAGATAACCCAGCACAAACTCTGGGCTGGTCCCTCCCTCACTCCCTTCTGACTTCTTGCTGAAGGAGGCACAGCTCACACCTGCTCTGTGTCCCTGCCTGACCCCAGGTGAGCTCCACCTGCCTCTCTGAGCTCCATCTCAAGGCCCCAAGGATTTGTGAACTGGGGGCTTTCAGCTGCTGGAAAAGGTGGAACACACCAAACAAATGCCTGAACACATCTGTGGATTCACCAGTCTGTTTGAGTTGAGAAGTCATGTGAAAACTCAAGAGAATACAAGGATTTGCTGGGTTTAAGTTAAATTCTTCTTTTGTTTTATTTTTGGCTTTTTTGATGTGTATTCAGTGAAATAAAAAAATTTTTTTCATGTTTTATACCTCAGCCAAGACAACGAATTCATAAAACTCTGATTATTTTCTCCTAACCCAAAGGCTTTGGTGGAGAGCTGTGGCCTCGAGCAGAGGGATGCCCAGGGAATCAGGGATCTGCCCCTCTCCAGGCAGCTCCTGTGAAATCCCCCTTTTCCACCATGACCCCCTCAGGTGACAAAGGACCTTCTCATCACTGCCCACCCAAACCCTGGGAAACTCAGCTGTCTGTATTGAGGAAATCTAGAGAGGCAGGAGCCTGCACTCTGGAGATGTGTGATCCCAAATGCCCTCACCAGGAATCATGCTGGAGCAGGGCATGGGATCTTCAGGGGCAGCAGTGACCATTGCATCTTCAGAGGTTCCAAACCAGAAATCCAGTGGGAAACCCATGAATTGGATCATAAATTCTCCCTGTGTTTCCCCATGGCTGTCCCTGCTGCCATCTGTGGGTCTGGAAAGCACCACAAGGCTTTGGCTGCCTCGAGGAAAAGCCCACACCCACAGGCTGGTGACACAGCCAGGGTGGGAGTGCCACCCTGGGAGGATATTGCTTCACTAGGAAGGGCCTCCACACTGGCAGGGTGTTATTCAGAGTTTCTTAGGAAGCTGGGCTCTGATTTTGAGAGATAAAATATTTGAAAAAAAAAAAAAAAATCAGGAACCAGAACTTTAAATAGACACAGAATGTCTGAAGTGATGTAATCACAGAGAGAAACACAAAGTCATCAACTCTGACCAGTGCCCTTGCACCCTCAGTCTGAGTCAGGGGACTGAAATGACTTCATATGTCACAGTGCCCCCAGCAGAGTGTGTGCAGGGCTGTGAGTCACTGCTGGGGACAGGCAAGGCTCTGCCATGCCTGGGGACAACTCCCCTGGTACCTGACATCACTGGAGATGCTTGCAGGACCAGCATGGCTCTCTCTTACCTTCATGCAGTCCTGGACTGCGAGGCCAAAAGAGCCTGGCTTGGCCAGCCAGCCTGGCCTCCCACTGGCCCAGGCTGAGAGCTCTGGGCTCAGGCTGGCTAATCTGGAGTGATTTACAGCTGGGGACCCCAGGGGCAGGGCCCAGCTGCTCTGAGGAACAACTTGGAGTCTGAATGGATGTGGAGGATGCAAAACCCACTTCCATCACAGCAGCCATAGGAAGAGCCACAAGAGACCAGCTTTAAAGCTCTGAGATATTTCTGTCTAAACAGCATTTCCAGTGCCTTTCATTACATCAGGGATCCTAAATCTGCCTGGAATGGTTGTGTTCAAGTTTTGTGAACCAGCTCGGGCTCCTGCAAAGCTCAGCCAGCAGCTGGGTCACCTGTGCTCATAGTGGCACAGCGGGTCACCTGTGCTCTCAATGGCCAGCAGCTGGGTCACCTGTGCTCTCAAGTGGCCAGCATTGGGTCACCTGTGCTCTCAAGTGGCCAGCAGCTGGGTCACCTCAGGCACCTGCACCTTATGGGCACCAGGCTGGTGTCCTGTGCAGTTTGCTGGCCAGACACATCAGGTACAGGCTTTACCCTGGGGAAGAAAAAGAACAAAAGAAAGAAAAAAGGTAAGAAAAAAGGGAGGGGAAGAAGAGCCATATTTGCATACTGACATGGAAAAATAGACTTGGCTTTTCTCTGTACCATAACTCTGCTGGGTGCTCAAAGCCCAGAACTGCCCCCTCAGAGGGGGATTTCTCCCATTCCCAGCATTAGTGAGGAGTCCTGTGCCTGCACTGCTCAGCAGGAAAGGTCAATTGAGTCATTAATCCCAGGGCAAACAGTGGCAAAATGTGTCTGGGGCAGTGAGTGCAGCTTATCTGTGTTTGTGAGGAGGTGTCACCTTGCCAGTGCAGGTATCAGCAGTGAATATTGGATATCTTCAATGTATTTCACTCCTTTCTCTTCCTTGTTCACAAATGCATTTGCTAAAGCACAGGGCAAATGTTTCTCTCTGCACAATGAACCATGTAAGGGAGGCCAGAGACTTACAGAGCCTTTCCCTGTGTGCCAGCCCCCAGCCAGGGACCCTCTGGAGCCACAGGGCCAGGCTGCTGTCTGTTCCCAGCAGGATGCTCCCATTGCCCTGGCAATGACTCCCCTCTGCCCACCTGCCCCAGGGGAGCTGAGCTCACTCCTTGTGGGCTGCAGAGAAATAGAAGCTGAACCTCTGGGCACTGTGCAGAAAGCTGATCCATCCTGGCAGGAGACTGATCTGAGCAGAAAAGATGGACACAGGAGACCCATCCAGAGCAGGGAGACCCATAGCAGTCTGTCTGCAGCCCCACACCCTAAGGTCATTTCTGCCCAAGGAGAGGGCAGAGCCCCTGCCACACCAGGAAAAGCTGGCAGCTGGAGAGCTGGGTGCTCACCTGTACCCTTTCCATGCAGAGTATTTTATTTATCAGGGGGTATACTAGCCAGGGAATGCCTCTGCTCCTGCTGTGCTTGGCAGAGGCAGCTCAGGCCAAGGCTGTGTGCAGCTCCTCAGGGCACCCTGAGGGGTTCTGGCTGTCACCTGGCACAGGGACCTGTCACTGTGGGATGACACACGACACAGAAAATTTGTGATTTTCTCTCAAGGCTGCGTAAAAGATCTTTATTAGAAATGTCTCCCTTTACATACCATTTTCACAGACCAATGTGATTGGTAAGAGAAAGACAAATCTCTTCACCTACATTGGTAAAACCAGAGGGACAGCAAGAGAGATCCCTCCTCCCAGAAGGAATGAACACATAGATATTGTAACAAAAACAGTCATGTTGTTTTCCCATTTCCCCTGGGAAAAGAATTTCAGAAAACCCAAGTATCAGAAAACCAGAACTTTAGAAAACCAGAAACTTCGGGCACTGCCTCCTGCCAGGATGGGTTCAGTGGCAGAGATTTCCTGGACTGAGACAAGATTTGCTCTGTGCTCTGGTCATGAGAAATCCCTTTCCTGTCCCCAGCAATGCTCTCACTGCCTGCTGTCCTCTGTGTCCCCTGGCAGAGCACAGCCAGGGGACACCTGGAGACACCTGGAGACCCCTGGAGACCCCAAGCTCATGGCCCCCCAGGACTCTGCTCCTCCTTTCTGCCCTGAGGAGAGAGGCAGCAAGGTCTGCAGGACAGGCTGGTCCTGAGAGGGGACCTGGGACTAAAGTGACAAGCCAGGGCAGGCAGTGAGCACTGGATGATGAAGGTTTGGGGTAACACTGCTCAGATGTCCTGGGGGTGTCAGGCCACCACGTCCATGGGGGGGGTCACTCTGCAGGGACTTGGGGCTGGACAAGCTCACATAAAGCAGGAGCACTGGGGTCTCCACCAAAGGTCACCTTTGGGTAGGTTTGAAATATTTCCTTTAGTCAATCAGGAGTAAATTTGTCTGAATTTCGACAATCAAATGTTGGAATGACCACAGGTTATTTAAAAAAAAAATCCAATTTTTATGGATTTTTATGTCCATACAAATTTTATGTTGTTTTGGTGGCTGAGAAGGGCTGGAAAGCCTGAAAAACTCATCACAATATCAAGTGTGAAATAAAAGCTGTTGGATCCCTGCCTTATCAGGAACAATCTCAGCTGACTGCTGGCTTTTAGCCTGGGTACTGGTAACACCTTATGGGTATGGGAAGGATAGTGTGGACTGAAAATAAAATGCATTATGAGAATGCATTCAACAGACTGCAGAATAAACAGGATGGAACAGCCACGAGGGTAAAGACAAAGACCTGGGATTGCTGAAATATTCCAGCAGCAAATGCACAGGCTGGAGATGCCACAGGCCCTTCAGGGGATCGAAAGGATCAGGTTGTCTCCTGCAGCCCACCGGGATTAACACAGCTCCAAGGAATTCCCTAACTGCTTTGTTAATATCTAGGAAGAGAGTGGGAGACAGCAAGCTGAGATAACACCCAAGTGTCTGCTCCACCCCCAAGAGAAGGAGGGTGTTAAACTGCAATCAGGAAAAAACAAAGTTTAACCGGTGGCTTAGAAACTTCAAAGTTAAACAGCTCCAATAACCTGAACCCAAGGGTCTGGAAGGGATTGCTCTCATGGGATGATGATATTTTTAATAAATCTAGGAATGCCATGAAATATTTACGAGGCTGGGAGAAAACAAATGCTGTGGCAGCCTCCACCTAAGAGCAGTGGGGAGGCCCGAGGTAATTAGGGAGCTCTTTCCCTGCTATAAACACCTCGGCAGCCCAAGGAATGGCTGGCACATACTCGGGGGCTGTGCAGGTGGTCCCATCCCATTGTTAAAAACAGCTGCTCAAGGGGGGGTTTCGAAAGAACGCAGGAACTCTAGAAAATCTGCCTCGTGCTGAAAAAGGTGAGGTGGTGGTCAGTGTGTTTAATTTATCAGTGAAGGGGCTGAAGGGTGAATCGAGGGTGCTGGGAAGTGGCAGAAACAGAGATCTGCCTGTGAGCTGATGCTGGAAAATCTCAAAGTGAAAATAAGTTGTAATTAAGAGTGCAAGGAACCTTGGTTTAGGCAGGAGCAGTTGATTTTGGCAGGGGAGACATTTTCCAGCAGTATCTGTATACAAGGGTTGCAGGGCTTGGAAAATGATGCATTTGGCTCAAGGGAAAAATAGTGGAGGAATCCATGAACAATCCCATTGGAGGAATCCATTCAGGCAGTCACACCAGGAACTGGAGTAATCTCTGCTGGTCTTACTATCTACAAAGGTCTCCCAGAAATGTTCCCCCCTTGGAGATTCAGCAGATCTTCAGCAGATTCATTGCAATATTTGGGAAGTGAGTATTTGTTCTCCGTATCTTCATAAAGCACTATCTATAAAAATAAAGCTAATTCAATCTCCCTCAAATAATTACTTCATCTCTCTAAACATGCAGAGAAAATAAACTGTCTGAAATTAGCTGATTACACAACATATCTCACAGAAATAATAAATCATTTATGCTGACAGGAAACTGAAGAAATTTCTTACATCAGGCAGAAACCACTAACTCTGAAAGTAAAACTGAATCCTGCTGAAATTGTAGGTTTTGGGAGCATGTTTAGTCAGTTTGGCTGTGGTGTCCATGGTGGAAGGGGCGAGGGGTGGTCCTGGCTCCAGGTTGTGTTTTATGGCTCTTAGCCCATTAAAACTGCTGATTGCTCTGGGATACCCTGATTCACAAAGCCCCACAACTCTTGTGGGACATGAATTTGTTACTGTGAGGAAGATAGAAACACACAGCAACACACACCACAGGTGTTCAGGCAGAGAAGAAGAAAGGAACTTTCTATTTTATTGTTGACCTCGTATCTCTCAGTTTCTGGACAGTGACCGGAGATTGGACAGAGAAGTTCCCACCTCTCCATCCCCACTGCTCACTTGAGAAGTCCATCAGGTGATCTCTTTTCACCAAGGAATGCAAACACGATCCTTATTTATCTTACAATTCATGAGAACTGACTCCACTATACCAAAACAAATCAGAAAGCTGATTTTCAGGGACAAAATGTCTTAGTTTGGGGACAATTTTGTAATTCTCAGCTGGACCTGGGGCTGCAGGCACAGTGAGAACAGCCCCTGGCACAATGCAGCCACCTGGGTCACTGGCTGGGGACACTGACTGGGACACCGGGACTCCCCCAGCTACTGGGAAACTGCTCAGGCAGCTGTTGTCCTTAGCTGTGATGTTGACTGACAGCTGTCTCTCTTGGAAACATCTGGAACTTTCCCTGTTCAAAGGAAACGTAGAAAGTTTCAGCCCGTTTCAGACCGAAACCAAGTTTCAACTACCCTCAATTATTCATTTTCTTGGAAATCACATTTTCCAACTAAGTTTCAATTCCTTTTCTTAGGAGACGTCTAAAACTTTGGCTCGTGGGGATCAGCAAACAGGATTCTCCCTGTGGCTGGATCCAGCCACAGATGGACCTGGCTGGGCTGCAGCTGGGATCCCTGAGCAGGTGGAATTTACAGATTTGCCCAGGCTCCTACAAACAAGAAACAAAATATTTGCATAAAATTCACTTCCCCTCCACCTGTGTTCTTGCTTCCCTGGATGATGAAACACTGGCCTATTTCCATAACAATCGAAATGCCTGAAGAAATGGCCCAGAAGTGCTCAGGACTGGAGCACTTGTGACAGCACTGATAGGATCAGGAGGGCAGAGAAACCCTTGAGGTTCTGCAAAGAGAAGAAATTGCAGCTTTTCTATGTACATTTATTTCTGTTACTCCTAATACCTTTGCTGCATTTCCCCACCAGGACAAAGCTGTTAATGGTATTAAATCCTAAAAATGTAGACTTAAAATCTTAAAAAATAAATCTTGAATGCTATTCATTACGTGCACCTATGCAAAAAAAAAATATTGCAAAATCAGGGGCATTTCAACTTCATGGACTCCCCCCGATGTCATTAAAGCTCCAGGCTAAAATTATTTTCAAGATCACATGAGAAATACATAACAAGAGAAGATGAGCTCAGGTTAAATTCATTTTTACTGGGGGTACACTGCCCAGTAACTGCAGAGTAGCTGCTGCAATCCATGATTTTTTGAACAGTTACTTTATTTGATATGGTGTCATTTGATTAGGTCTCCTATCAGATGTGCAGGCACACTCAGCTGAGAGCCCCAGGAGTGAGCTCCAGCTCTGCCCTTGCTGTTTGCCAGCAGCACATTCCTCTGCCTGGGCTGCAGCTGGTTCCCAAGCGGCTTTGAAATTTTCCCTCCTGGTTTCTTGTGTCCCTTCCCCAAGCCTGCAGCTGGACGCTCTCGGGTGCTACGTCAGGGAAAACTGTGCCAAATTAGCATTTTCAGAAGTGCAAAATAATGTCAGTGAGAGGATGGTTGCGTTCAAGGGAAAAAAACTGAACCACAAGAGCAGCAAGTCATGACAGAACATGGTTTCAATTCAGCTGTCTGCACAATGTGAACTTCCACTTTCCAAGAAGCAGGAAAATGACCCCATGTTGCCTCTCCACAAAGGCATTTCGTTGATGTTTCACCTCCTGGAGACCCTGTTTCCCTGCTTCTGCATTGTCCCTGGTTCAAAACTGTGAGAAATTAAACACAAGAGGAAAGAAAGCAACACCTTGCTTTAGCTGCTGTACAGATGTGCCTGGCCAGACTTGTAGGTATGAATTATGAATATGATTATTGCGAATTATGAATTCACAAAATATGAATTAAATGCATTTACAGCCATTCCTGGAGCTGGGTGGAGGAGCTGGCCCAGCTCTGCAGAGCAGGGACATGCAGCAAGGCAGGTGAGGGGGAAGTGTGCTCAGTGGGGCAGGGACATCCAGGCAGTGAGCAGAGAAAGGGCAAGATATTCCCAAATGTCCGGGCTGAAGGATGTCTGACGCTGATTGATGCTGCTGATCAGAGCCCTCCATCTCTGCCCGTGATGGAGGGGTTGGAGCCAGGGGATCTTTAAGATCCATTCTGTGATTCTATGGTTTTTCTGCTCTTACACCACGTTCTGACTGCGCTTGGGTCTGAGCAAACGAGGCAGGTGTGAGCTAGAGGGGAGTTTTATCAGCATATCCAAGCCTCAAACACTGTCACTGAGGAGGCAGCTTATGCCCTGTTGTATGTCACTATTCTGTGATCCTGTGTCCCACTGCCAGCAGCAAACTTTCTCTGCTCACCCTTTGGGTTTAAGGGTGGGTGGAAGAGACACTGCCAGTTCAGTGCCTTGTAATTGACTGGAATGAAAAATAAACAGAGAGCCAAAAACTTTTGGATGGACAATCTCCTGGGCACAGCTTCAGCTCCCAGCTCCAGCCTCTGGAGAGAGACCACTGGTCAGCAAACTGGGAATGGCTCGGCTGGGAAGGATCATGGGATGCATAGATTTCCTCAGGAGAAAGTCACTGAAGTAGATAAGGAGGCACCCTCAGCACATTCCCTGCAACCCAGGTAGGACACGTTGATCTGCATTTTCCTGCGGGAAAACAAATGCATTTGGCAAAACTTGGGTGTATTTTGCATATGGCAATGTGGGTTTATGCAACCAAGCTCCACTCCCGAGCACTTCAGTAGAAGATTTCTGAATAAATACATCGGGACTAATGTTTATTTATCAGAGATAATCCCTCTGTGAGATAGGCACATCCCATCTAACGCTGGCCCCTCGTAGGACCCTCCTCTGGTCCTTGTAGCTCCAGGCACAAGGCAATCAGACAGCCCTGACAGTGTGAGCATCCTCAAAGCAGCTCAACCTCCTTTACCCCATCCCTCTCCTTTCTTCCAACTAATCAATTTAGGAAATTTAAGGTATTTACAGCTTGGGATCTCTTGTTTGTGGCAATGCAAATGAACCGCTGTCGGAGCTTGTCGGGCGCTGGAATACACAAAGCCTTTGTGATGTGCTGATTGCTCACACCAGGCTCCCCCTCCTGCCAGGCGGCTGATTGAGTTGCCACCTTCCCAACTACCCTTTTCCCAGGCAGCTGGAGGGTGTGGTGCTACCAACATTTTTGTAGTGGCAAAGCCAGTTTGAGAAATTCCTGCCCCCACCCCTGCAGTTGTGTCAATACAGCTGTCTGGGGAGCGGTGTGGCAATTGGGGTGGCTCACATGGGCACGCACAGCGAATAATTGGAAGTATTTGAGTACACCTGGCTGATGTCAGCAGTGCAGTCAGAGAGCCCTGTGCAGCAGAGAGGACACAGAACTGCAGCGGGAATGAGCAGCCAGGGGGTGGGAAATCTTTAAATCCACTTTTTCCCCAGTGAAAACCTCACGAGCTGACACCCTGATGGGCATCCCAGCCCTCCATGGCGTCCCAGGCACCTGTGGGTCACACCTGGCTGGTCATCACCTGTGCAGCACAGGTGGGTGGGCTGGGTAAGGCTGCTCCTGGGTGCAGGAACACCCTGCATGTCTCCAGGGCAGGCTGCCATTCCATGGAATTTATAGAAGAGGTTCCTTGGATGTGAATCCCAAGGGAAGTTCAGAGATGGGGTCTGATGCACCTTTAGGCTCCAGGGGGAACTTGCTCTCTGAAAATTCCTGGTCACTGAGAGAAGCACGAGGGTGTGGATGATAAACAGAGTGAAGAGTTTCCCTGGCAAACCCACATGGCCCCACCCTGGGGTGAAATGGATAAGCCACGTTGCTGACACAGCACAGAAACTCAGCTCTCTTGAAGATACCCTGGAAAGATGGAAACAGGGGATGGGAAGGCTCAGCGGCTGCTAAAGATGGCCAAAGCCAGAAGGTCCAGGAAAAGTAAAAGTCTCCTGCAGAGAGGTGGCCACACTGGAGAGCACAGTGGGGACCTGATCCTTCCCTGGGGGCACCAAGCAGAAAGGAGAGAAGGGGGTGCTCCACCCACAGGACTCACCCTCAGCCCTGAGCAGCTGGGTGTTCTTGTCTCAGGGAAGCTGAAGTTTCCCCATGGGACACTAAGGAAGGGTTCAGGATGCCCTCATTTAAGGGATCTGCAAGTGGAAGTGTTTTCAGAAAGGGGAGGCTTAGAAGTGGCTTTTTTACACTGAATCTCTGAGAGTCAGGTCACCTGAGTGTGCAGCTGTGTCAGACTTGGCTGCCACCAACACGAGTGTGCTGGCACTGGTGGCAGAGGGTGGCAGCTCTTGCAGCTGGACTCATTGCATGGGGTGACACACAGGAAGTTTTGGTCATCATTTTTAGGTGCACCATCAGCCTCACTGGGTTTTCTTATTCTCGGGGCGTGAACTTCTTCCTGTTTCTGAGAGTTTTAGAAAACGGGAATTTTGCCTTTTAGTTTCTCCTGGATAGGAGAGGTTCCTAATTGTACCGGAGGATACAACAGCCTCCTAAGATAATGATCAGCATGGGGTGATGAAGACCACCTGCCCCATGCCCCTGGAGGGAGCAGCTGTGACAGCTGAAGGCTGGAAGTGTGCAGGGCTGGCAGCATATCAGCTTGGATACAGCTTTGTGAGTCTTTGCTCTCCAGTGTCAGTGGCACAAAGAACAGCTTTGGTCTCAAAGGTGTGTTTACAGGTATCATTGCCTGGTCCTCTTCTCCAGAGGGGAAGCTAAAAATCAGTTATAACAGACAACAGGGCAAGAGTTATCCACCTTCACTGCAGGGGACAGCAAGCCACGTTTCACAGCTGGTGGTCAGACAGCCACGAGCTTGTCCCTGGATCTAGGCAGGCATTGAGTCTACCCTGCCCCACCTGAGCCCACTCTCCTCTCCAGCCATTCCCTCTCCTCCCTGCCCAGCAGGCCTGAGACTTCAGCATTCCCCAGCCTGGAGCATCACCCAGCACCTCTCTGTGTCAGGGGCTCTGCTGGCCAAGGGGAAAGGGTGTGGAAGCCACGGGGACCAGGTGAAGCACAGCAGAGCAGTGGGTGATCCAGAGGGACATTTGGGAAACATGGACTGGTGTCAGCCCAGTGTGAGCAAGAGGCTGGACTGGAGATCCCCACAGGTCCCTCCCAATCACCAGTGCCATGAGTCAGTGATTTCAAGAATTCAGAATATTCCTGTGTTTTCCCAGACCTGGCGTCATCTGGTCCCCAAGACATCAGAAAGTGGCAGCAGCACAAGAATGAAGGTTCATAACCTCTCCAGGAGCAAGTCAGGAAAACAAACTTCAGATCCTGCCATAAACTGTGTAACTTCCAGCTGAAACCATGAGAACTGTATAGATGCATGGGACAAATTCCCTCGTGCCATGAAAACAATTGGTCTACAGCTGTCAGAGAAATATAGGAAATTAGAAGGATAAAATCACCATCCTGGGGACCAGGAGTGGCTTTAAGATGGCCTGGTGAAACCATGGACCAGAACAGTTGAGTCATGTAGACTTTGTAAAAATTGTGTTTTTAATAAGTGCTGTCTGAGTGAAGCAGTTCTTCTAGGAAACCACCCTGAATTAGGTTGGGTTACCCATATCTGAGACTCTGGGATTGTTGCTCTGTGCTGAGTTCCAGGGTTTTATAGCAGAATTCATGAGATGCACCAGATTAAACAGTTATTGGGACTGATATAAAACCTGATCTCTGCTTTTTGTTGGCAAAGCTTAGGTACATCCTGATGGACAGTTGGGAAAGGGGCTCAAAATCAAGGAGCAACCAAAGAGTTCAGTGTCACATGCAGGCATCAAAATGAGAAGCAGCTGGGATCTGCACAGAGCAATGGGTTAAAAATTTAATTGTTTTCTCCTGGAACCAAGAAAATGGTGCCAGGAATTTTGAAATTAGCAGTGAAGACAAAAAGAGAAAGATGAGTGAATATGAGAGAGTCCTGCAAGCATGAAATGAGCCTCTTCAAATGGGTTTTTACTGGGAAAGAGTGAAAAAGTGAGTGTAACCAAGTTTGTCAAGGAGCTTTGAGCTCAGCTGCCCACTGGCTGGTTAATGCTTGGCAGAAATGAGCACGTGGGCAGCAATGAATCCTGTTTGATTTGAGAGGAAGGCTGTGATTCATGTTCCTTGCACTTTGTTTCTGTTGAATATTGCCACTCTGGATTGTAGATGTAGACAAAAAGGAGGATGCACAGGGAAGTGCTTGCAGGACACAGCCCCAGAGCAGGGACCAGCAGCTGTTTCTTGTTTGCTGCAGCTCAAAAAGCCAAATCTCTGCCAAGCCAGCCCTAGTTCAGCTCTGGGGATGTCCCCCATTCATAAGGAATGCTGCTTTATCACAAACTCAACCCACATGAAACCATAAGAAATTTTAGCTCTGAGCTGGATCTGAACAAGTCGCTCTCAGTTTTGCTCCAGACCCAGGGCCAGGACTTGCTAAGTGAACACTCAGGTCATTGACATGTTCCCTGCTCTCTGTAGGGCACAACTTCCCTTCCTGATTGTTCCATTTGTGACCTATCCTCACACACCATCACACACGGTCTTGCACCTGAAAATTAATTTGAATGGACATTTGGTTTTAACCTTTGATAGGAAGTGAATGTTTTGTAGCTCAGGTCTTTGAGGCAGAAAGATAATGACAACGTTTGGATTGTAATTTTAGCTGAAATTAAGAGTATTTTAGTTCCTTGTCATTCAGAATTTCCTGCCAGTTACCACATCTGGTCCACATACAGTTATAGAAACCAAGTTAGGCTGGCCTGGCAACCACTGGACCCAACAGAAACATCTCCCAGGCAGCCCCCTCTGAGCAGTGACATTTGCTACCAAATATATATGGATATTATATATATACATATACCAAATAGATTTATTTCCCATTAGCTGGCTCTGCTGATGGGCTATCATCTCCATTGATTTCTTTTTCCATTAAAACTACGAGTGCACAGTCCTGGCTGTTCCCAGGGTCTGGTTGCTCAGGGCATGGTCTTTGATGTGATGCCTTGTAGTGGCTACCTAAAACAGAGGCTAGACAAAATTAAGAGAATCAAAGCAGGTATTTATTGAAGGCCTTCCATAGATACAGCTTGGGCAGTCAGAGCCTCCCAGGGGCTGCACCCAAGGTGCACGATGGTCAGGAGTTTTTCAGACAGATTTAAGCTTGGTCTCTTTGCATATCAGGGGTTAATCCTCCAGTTACAGCTTCAGGTAATGAAGTCATTTTCTCCAAGTTTGCTTCCCCCAGTTCCCTGTTGTTTACACCTCTTGGGGCTTGAGGCAGTGAGGTGTCCTTGAGTTTCGGGCCCAGAGAGGAATTGTTTTGTCTGAATGAAACGGGAGAGCAGCAGCTGACAGGCTATGGAGTTTTAGAGTTACACATTAAAGCAGCACAGGATCTGAAAAATATAAAAGCCAAATCATAAGGCACCAGCTGCAGCCCCTCCTGCCCTCATGGCTGCTGTGCTGGGGGCTCCAGCCCAGCCCTCAAGGTGCCAGATGAAGACAGTGTTATAAATGCATATTTTGGTATTGGCTTTTCACTAATGTTAAAATAAATGTTATAAATACGATGTTTATTTCTATTGTTTTTAGTATTTTTTACTGCCTGAATAGATGTATAATAAGGGCTTTTTTTTACCGTAGTTTAGAATTTAGGTGTAGTGTGTTTCAGCTGCCTAAATAGATAAAATAACTTCCAAAAGAAGCCCAAGTAACTATCAACATTCACCGCTTGTGAAAAAGAGACCAAAACCCAAATCAAAAAGATGGTAACTGAATAAAAGTGGGATTACACTTGACAGACCCAAGGAGTGACCATGCAGAGCAGTTCCTAAAAAAGTGAATGTGCACAAGTCTATGCATGAAGAACAGGATAAAATGAGGTGGTTCCAAGACACCCAGTCGCCCATACTTATTTCTTTGCTATATTTTATTCCTCTTATTGTCTCTTTTAACATTTTTAAATTTTACAAGAAAGTGAACTCGTTTTTCACAGCCGGAGTCAAAGGCGTGGCTGGAGTGCTGCTGCCCGCTCTCGCTGCCCTGCCTGCCGCAGGGTCCAGCTGCCCGGTGCTGCTGGCCTCCTCATCTCACGGCTCTGCTCACCCGGCCTCGCCCAGCCGGGCTCGGCGCTCGGCCAGCGCCTTCACCGAGCCGACTGCACGCAGTGCGGAGCCTGCGGGAGCAGCAGCTGCGAGCTCCGACCGTTCCGGCTGCCTGTGGTGCAGCACAGCCCTGATGGACTGCTGCACTGCCCGATGGGGTGCAGCACAGCCCTGATGGGTTACAGCACAGCCTGATGGCTGCAGCACAGCCCTGATGGGTACAGCACAGCACAGCCCTGCTGGGACTGCTGCACAGCCCTGATGGTTACACCACAGCACAGCCCTGATGGGGCTGCAGCACAGCCCTGATGGGTACAGCACAGCCTGATGGTTACACCACAGCACAGCCTGATGGGTGCAGCACAGCAAGCCTGATGGGCTGCTGCACAGCCCTGATGGGTTACCCCACAGCACAGCCCTGATGGGATGCAGCACAGCCCTGATGGGGTACAGCACAGCACAGCCCTGATGGGACTGCAGCACAACCCTGATGGGGTACAGCACAGCCCTGCTGGGTGCAGCACAGCCCTGATGGGTACAGCACAGCCCTGATGGGTGCAGCACAGCACAGCCCTGATGGGGCTGCAGCACAGCCCTGATGGGGTACAGCACAGCCCTGATGGGTGCAGCACAGCACAGCCCTGATGGGACTGCTGCACTGCCCTGATGGGGTAACAGCACAGCCTGATGGGGTGCAGCACAGCCCTGATGGGACTGCTGCACTGCCCTGATGGGGTACAGCACAGCCCTGATGGGACTGCAGCACAGCCCTGATGGGTGCAGCACAGCCAGCCCTGATGGGACTGCTGCACTGCCCTGATGGGTGCAGCACATCCCTGATGGGTGTACAGCACAGCCTGATGGGACTGCTGCACTGCCCTGATGGGGTACAGCACAGCCACAGCCTGCTGGGGTGCAGCACAGCCCTGATGGGTGCAGCACAGCAAGCCCTGCTGGGGTACAGCACAGCACAGCCCTGATGGGGTACAGCACAGCCCTGATGGGACTGCTGCACAGCCCTGATGGGTGCAGCACAGCCCTGATGGGCTGCAGCACAGCACAGCCCTGATGGGACTGCTGCACTGCCCTGATGGGGTACAGCACAGCCCTGATGGGGTGCAGCTCAACCCTGATGGGTGCAGCACAGCACAGCCCTGATGGGACTGCTGCACTGCCCTGATGGGTGCAGCACATCCCTGATGGGGTGCAGCACAGCACAGCTCTGTTGAGCTGCAGCCCAGCCCTGCTGGGACTCCAGCACAGCCCTGCTGGGATTCCAGCACAGCCCTGCTGGGTGCAGCCAGCCTGCAGCAGGGCCCAGCCAGGCTCTTCAATCTGGCACAGGCAGTGCTGCAGCTCTGCAGGCCTGGGCACACTGAAATGGAGATCAGTTTTCTCAGCAGTGACCTTCTTAGCATGGAAATATGAATTTCCATGTTAAAAGCACACGTGGGGTTTCGTTGGCAGCTTGGAACTAGCCAAAACCATCAGCACAGTGCTGCACTGGCTGCTGAAGAAATCAAAACTCCAGAGGAATTGTTGTTTTGGACTGTGTTTGCACGTCTTGCAAGATTTGAATGTGAGTAACCCTAGGAATGTGTTTTTCCATCCATTAGATGTGCTTTGCTACCCTGCTCTTGATGTTGGTATCTCTTGGAGCCAGGCTGAGCCAACGTGCCTGCACTTGTTTTACCAGGATCCTTCTGGGCCTTTGGCTGAGCTGAGCTCTCACAAGGCAGGGATCCCTGCCAGGTTTTCGCCTGAGAAGACACCTTGCCCACCTTCAGCAAAGCTGAACAGCACACCGGGGTTTGCAGCTGAAAGAGCTGCCAAGGGTGAGTTTTATCTCCTGCCCTGGAGGGAGCAGAAAGAGATGAGGCAGGGAATAGCTATCCAAACAAGTTTGTACACACATGAATTTGTAATGTGCTGCCTAGAAGAGACTTTGTAGCTGTGGTGTGGAAGAGCCTGGAGAGTCTTGTGAGGATCACAGCCCTGCCCTCGGGGAGCATGGGGCAGGCAAGCACAATCCACTGGCATTTGGCTACCCCAGCCCAACCCCTGCAGATGGGTCTGGGAGCAGCAGAGCCACACAGCGCTGTGAGGACACAGAACAGCTCCAACTCGGTGAGGTGGTGTCTCCTGTATTTACCTGGCCCTGCAGGAAATTCCAAATGAAGTGCCAATAAAGCTGCCAGATGTCAGTGACTGCACATGGAGGCTGTTTGGGATGCATTGAGCAAGGCAGGGGGTGATTTCAGATTGCAAACATTTTATGGTGCCATATCTGAAGAGCAAACCACAGTCTTTTGCCAAAAGAGAGACAGCAGGTTTTACCAGCACCAAGAATAAAGGAAATGTCAGTAATGACCGTGGTTAGGCCCCAGGGAAATGCTGCTTTCAGATATGCTGCTGGCTTCTGGATCATTCTGGGAAAACTTAGGGGAGTGCTATACACCTCACCAGAAATCAGAGTCCATCTGAGGGCATGGCTTCCCTGAAGCATCTCCCTCTCCCTGACCAAGCCATATGTGAGCAGCGAGAACACCTCTAAAGGTCAATAATCTGGGCAATAATCAGGTACCAAAGCAAATTTTACCATGGAAAAATCTCCCTGGAGAAGGGAGACACAGAGGATCATTAACAGCATTCACCTTCCACAGCAGTTAAATTCCCAATTGCCATGACCCTGCAGATCACAGGGTGGACAACCAGCCTTGCTGAGCACCAGCACCCACCCTGACATCACCTCCTCCCACTGCCCTCACTCAGAGGCAGCCTTGTTTTGTACCCTGATGAGGAAACTCCTGCACATGGCACTCCAAGGACAAGCTTGCTTCTCACCTCCAATGGGACCCCAAACAAAATGGGTTTATTTGTTGTCATGAGTTGTGTCTCCATCACCTGCTCTGCCCCAGAATTGTCCACACCCTGCAGCAACCCCTTCCTCAGGACCTTTGGTCTTTCCAGCTGACTTGTTGGCTGATGGGATTCTCAGCAGCTCCCAGAACTCCTGACCTTATGCCTGCCATAAACTGCTCCTGGGAATCCCCAGCCCATCACTGACTTTTAAAATGGGACACAAATGCAATCGAGCTAAGTGATGAGTTTACTGTGTAATCAGAAACAACTGATAAAAGAAAACATGGGCTCTGAAGGTCCTTGCCACAAGATCAGCTCCTGTCTCCCAGATGCCACTCTCTGCCAGAGCTGTCCAGGGCAGTAATGCAGAGGTTGCACAGTCTGACCACGATTCTCCCTCCACTGAGAAGTGAGTCTTGTGCTGCCTGGAAACAAATCTGCAAAATCACTGGACCAGTCCCTGGGGCCCTGCACACACCCAGCCAGTGGCCAGGGGCACATGGGCACCCTGATGTGCCACAGCCTCAGACACAGCTTCTCCCTGTCTTTTCTTCAAGTCAGGATGTCTTGTTCTGTGTCCTGTGATTTCTGAGTTCTCTTCTCATTTCCTTCCCCTACAGCAGCCAACAGCCTCCTTCTTTTCTGCCTGGCAGTCTGGGACACCTCTGTCATTTCCAGAGCACCACATGATAGTACCAAATACAATGATTTCCAATACACTTCCCTTCTTTGTTCCCAATCCTGCTTTGTGGATTTTCCAAGTTTTATCAGCACTTTCCATATCACACAATTTGAGAAATAGTGACTTCACCCACTGTGTGTTGTCATGTGCTGGTAGCTCAATTCGCCTCTGGAGAAGAAAACTGATATCAGGGATCATAGAATCATAGAATATCCCGAGTTTGAAGAGACCCATAAGGAAGATAGAATCTCTGGCCCTGCACAGGATGACCCCAACACCCCCCCTGTTCATCCCTGGGTGCTGCCCAAAGGCTCCTGGAGCTCTGGCAGCCTCGGGGCCGTGCCCATTCCCTGGGCAGCCTGGGCAGTGCCAGCACCCTCTCGGGGAAGAACCTTTCCCTGATATTCAGTCTAAACTCCTCACAATGAGGCAGGCAAGCATCCCATGCCTCCCTGTTCCCAGAAGAGTGGGAGAGCCCAGGTGCCATGCTGGGTTTCCCTGGCAGCACCTGTGCCCAGTCCCACCCCTCACCCTGGATCTGTGTGGAGCCTTTGCTGTGCTCTCCAGGGCAGGAAGAGCTGCTGCTCCTGTGACTGCAGTGTCTGAGCACAGCAGGGCCTGCTGCTGCCCCAGGACTTGGCTAACAGCAGTGACAGGAGGGGAGGAGGACATGAAGGCACCCCAATAAAGAGGAAATGGGTGCCACCCTCCCTTTAGCTGACCCAGCTGTATTTGCAGCCCAACAAGACTGCAGCCCAGGAGGAATCAACATGATTGGAAACTCAGTGCTGCTCCCGTGGGACTGGCTTCATAGAAATGGCTGCTGCCAGATGGATTTTGCTCAGGAGTGTGATCTGCTTGAGCTGCCCTGTCCAGGGGCATTTGTTCTGCTGACACATAGCCCTGGCAGGGGGATGTTCATGAGCAGCTTCTGGCACAAAGGAGTGCTCCCACTCTTCCCACACTGGTGCAGAGCAGAGTAAATCCTCTTTGATCGATGCAAAACCCAGTGTAAAACAGGAGTATCCAGCCCAGGCCATTTAATTCTCCAAGATATAAGCAGGCTCATAATCTTCATCAGCGTTGCTTCCTGCTTGAAATGCTTTTCATTAGCTGCTCATTCAGTGAACACAACCACTTCTGCTGCCTCAGCAAAACACATGCCACACTTCTTGCTCAGCAGCAGAAGGCAAACATTTTATTGCATTTTAATCACTGGCAGTTTCAGCAGTTGCTTCCTGCTCTCTGTGTTTCTTCCACCCATCCTACTAAGATTGCTTGGCCAAAGCAATACAGGACCTCCTCAGCCTCCAAGTCCTGGGGGAGCTGAAGGTTGAAAGCTTGGTAATCTCAGTGGCCTTTTGATCCTGTTGTGGAAGAAGTGAAACAGGCTGAGCACAGCTGATGGGCTGCAGAGCTTGGCTGCCCTGCCGAGACCTTTGCTATGTCACCAGCCTTGCTGGAAAATTCCATGTGAAATTTTTATTCTGAAAATAATGATTTCATGGAGCTGAAAGGTTTCAGGGGAACATTTCAATGACCAAGAAAAAAAAACAAAACACAAACAAACAAACAAACAAAAAAAAAACCCCAAACAAACAAAAACAACCAAAAAAAAAAAAAAAAAAAAAAAAAAAAAAAGAAAAAGAAAGATAGTTTGAATTGCAAAATGAAAAAAACCCACTGATGGTGTGTCTGCTCTCAACCCAGCCATTGAGGAAGCAGAAATGCATGGGCTTACAGTCACAACATGGTTGAGCTTCACTCTGACCCTGCAGTTTCAAGCTAAGAACTGCTGAGTGACCAGGGAAAGGCTGATGGACCCTGGTTGGGTCCAGCCCAGTGACTGGGATCTGTCAGCTGCTCAGTGTCCCTGACAGCTCTGGGTGATGCCCAAGGCCAGGCTCTCTGAAGTGTTCACCTGCAGATCACTCCTTTCCCCTGGGCAGACCCTGCCCTGCAGTGTGTGACCCCCTGCTCCTCTCCCAGGATCAGCCTTCCTGTGCCTCTGAGTCACAACGAGGGTTTCAAAGAAAATTTTGGTGCTTCATTTTGTCATTTTCCTGTGTCTGGGGATTTTCCAGCCGCTCATCCACACCCTTCACGCTGTTGCAGTACAACTCGTTCTCCTCACTCGTTCTCCTTGCTTGGGCCTGATCCTTGATGTGCCTGTGATTTGCTCACAGCCCCCACATTAAGGTCAAAGCCCCTTGGCTTGTCCTGCTGCTGCAGCAATGGCAAGGTGGGCAGGAGATGGGGCAGGAGTGCGTGTCAGAGCCGCCCACCAGCTGCTGCTGAGCCCCAGACCGGCCGGGTGAGGGCTGGCAGAACCTCTCACTGCCCAAGGATGGCACCCGGGGCAGCGGGGCCGCCAGCATCCCACCAGCAGCATCGGCATTTTTCCTGCTCGGACACCCCGCACGAATGACAGGATCAGGCGCGGGCTGTGGCCATCGGCTGTGCCTCGCCCTGCACAATTCCCTAAAGAAAAAGGGAAATCCGGCACAGAAACGCCGGCGGGGAAGGACAAAGGCAAAGGCGGGGGCCCTGCCCTCCTCGGCGTTATCCCGGCTCCATCAGAGCCCCGGTACCGCGATCCCTGCCCCGCCGGCCGCACAGCCGAGCTCCAGCGATGCTGTGCCCGTGACACGGAGCTACCTGCGCAGGAGCCTCTCGGTTCTCCCCAGGCGGCCCTTTCAGGAGGGGATTTTACTGACTCTGCAAAATAACCCAGCATGGCTTCGGGGGGGACCCCCAGACCTCCAGGTTTTCTCCTCCAGCTCCGATTCCCCTGGCCCGTGGGGTCTCAGGTTGCCCCGGGACAGTCACTTGCTGAAACTGTGCGAATGCAGTATTTTCTCGCCGGGACAAATTTTGCCACATCCTCCTCCTCCCCCACTGCACCCTCAAGGTCGCACCGGCAGAGATCTGATGGAAGGGAACGGGGAGGGAGAAAAGCCCAGCGAGATGAAAACTGATCCCTGCTCCAGCTCCAGCCCGTTCCCTGCTCCCTCTGCCCCGCCTGGCTCCCTTCCCACTGCCCCAGCATCTTCACACCTTGCACCCTGCACACGCTTTTGAGGTGGTTATGAAAGGAGTTGTACATTCAGGTATTCTAAGAACTGGCTGAGTCTTTTGTCGGGGCAGCAGATGGGAAAGCTCCTTAAGCGAAGGATTGTGTAACCCTGGCATGCTGCAGTGCTCCCGCTGGAAGGTGATGGGAAAGTGAGCAGAAAACAGCCTTTGAAATGCCCAGCTGGACACAGGAGGGCTTCACTGAAGCCCTGACTCCCCCTCACCTCACTCATAACCTGACGGCTGCTTCCCCACCCAGGAGACACCCAGGGATTTACCAGCAGCCAGTCCTGCATTTGTAGCAGCAATTTAAATGTGACTGGCTCTGCTCCTGGCCCTGAGGCCACTGACACTGAACACTATTAAACTTTCTTATCCCTCAAGCTGGGTGGATGCAATCATATCAAGGTGACCCTAAACTTTTTCCAGGAATTGTTTCCAAAACCCCAAATCACATGCCTGAGACCTGCAGTCACAGTGAGACCTGGGAATGCTCTTGATGGCCACGGCGACCTTCCAGCCCAGGTCCCTGTGGCCCAACCCAGACTGGGGAGGGCTGGAGCAGGACAGGCAGCCCCAGCAGGAAGCAGTGATTTGCACAGCCTTACCCGAGGGGCAGCTGCAGCTGGGTGCAGTTTGGGCCACTTTGCCCAGTCCTGGAGCTGCCCCCCAGCTCTCACTGCACAGCCCTCACCTGCAGCACCGGGTGACACCCCAGCCTCCTCAGGGGCACACTGCTGCTCTCCCACACCCATCTGCAGTCCAGGTTTGGCTTCAGTACACCCCTGCCTGGCCATGTGTGCCTGCTAGTGAGAGGGCTGTGACAGCATCGTGGGAATAAACACTCAAGAGAAAACACTGATTTTTGCTGAAATTCCATGGTGAGCAAGCTGAAGACAGCTCACACTGGGACATGTGCCAAAAAGGAGCTGAGAGCAGGGGCTTGGGCTGTCCCCTACACCAGGGTTTGGACAGCAAACTGCTTCCCATCACTCTGCTCACCCCAGTGCCAGCATGGGCAGGGGCAGATGGGTCCCTGGGCTCTGTCTGCTCGGGGGGCAGGAGCAGCACAGGGGAAGGGATGATGTGAGGACACCTACAGTGTGAAAGTCTGGCAAGGCTGCACGTGCCCCTGAAAGTCCTTGCTATTGTTTGAAGCTCTCCTCAGCACTAGTGGGATTTTCCTGCCTTGCTTCCTAACATCCTCACCGTGGTTTTCAGTGCTAACAAGGTGGAAAGGCAGTTTTTGTGGTAAATACAGGATAGTGGGACTTAGGAAGCTTCAGGAGCTCCAGTTTCACTGTTCTTCCTCCTGCTAATGGAAATGGCATTATGGTCTCCAGCAAGGTCATTTGAAGGTTATTTCCTGTCCCACTGTAAACCTGAGGAGCTCTTGGCCTGCAGGGACTGCACAGCACAGTGGGGCTGGTGTGCCCAGCTCCCACCCCTGCATGAAACAGCCCCAGAGAGAGCTCTGCCCTTCCAGACGTGCTGCTTCCTAAGGCAAAGCATCTGAGAGGAGATTCTCCAAAGACTGAACCCTCTTCACAAAGAAAACTTTCCCTGATGCCCTGTGTCCATGCAGGCTGGCTAAGCTCCCCAGAGGCAAACCAGGGATCTTTGGGAGTTCAGAGCAGGTCTCTCAGCTCATCTCCCCCCTCTCCCTGGAAGGCTAGGTAGGGGTTAATCCACTCTTATCTCTTTATCAGCCTGGGCAGGAGCATCCACAACCCCCAGCAGGGCTCCAGCTCCCCTTTCCTCAGGAGTGCATTGAGCAGCTCTCCCCTTCTGCCTCGTTCTGCCCACTTGCATCCCAGTTTTCCAGTGTACCAAACCCAAGTGTTCTGCACTGGGGCAGCATTCCTGGGCCTGACTGCTCAGATGAGCCACCCAACAGGCTGGGAGGGTGCCAAAGTGCTTTCTGCAGAACTGCTGGACTGTTCTTCAGCAAATGTCCTGTCAGGAGGTGGATTGTTTGAATATCCAGGGAAATCAAGTGCAAACTGCAGATTGGCCAGGCGACTTCCCAAGAAATAATTTTATCAAAACTCCTGGCAGAGCAGGTTTGACAGAGCCTTTTCAGGGAGGGGCATGGGGAGCAGGGATTCAAGCAGCACCTTTGAACAGGGTTGGAAGCTTGGCTTCACTCCTCACTTCCAGTGTGTGCCCCAAGCACAGGCTGCAGGAACAACCATCTTCATCAGGAGTGTGCAATTAAATTTTCACTGGGCCAGGAGTGTGCATGGTGCAGAAGATACCCATTCAGACACCTGAGCTGCATCTTTCCAGGGTATCATATGAACCACAGATCTGTCTTCAGTGATGTGGCCTCAAATCACATCTTCTCAAGCATGATTTGAGTTGCTGCAGGTTTCATGCCACTCATAAATCAAATATTGTGGAAGCTCTGTGGTTGGATTTTTCCTCCTTTTCACAAACCAAGCTTCCATTTCTCATAAGCAGGGAGCACAAGTTTAAGCCTGAAGAATATCTTCACATTTCTGGTTTGGGTTTTCAATGAGACATCATCAGATACCAGGTGGAACAACATACTCCACCCTAAGAGAGAGACCTCTAGTTCAAGCAGCAGGATAGGGTCCTGCACAGGACCACTCCAAAAATCATAGCAGGCACATGGTGTGATTTTTGGGGTGTCCTGTGCAGGGCTGGGAGTTTGATTTCAATGCTCCTTGTGGGTGCCTCCCAGCCCAGGGCGTTCTGTGGTTCTGGGTTTGCAGTGCATCTCAACACCCAGCATCGGAAAAATCAGGCTGCTCCCTGGCTGTTTGATATGCTATTGTTAGCAGCAGTAATCCTGTGGTACAGGAGCTGGGAGGGATTAGGAAGGAAGAGCATTTTCCCTGTGTTGTGGGGATTGCACAGTAAATTTCCACCGGCTGGTGTGCACTGAGGTGAGGGTTTCTCAGCTGCAGCACTCACGGAGTTGCTGCTACAGTTGTGGCCTCTTTAAACAACACAGGAGTCAAGAAAAAAGTTGTACCACTATCATGGAAGTGTAAAACCCCAAAATGGTCGGGTTTTTTTCCAGAACAGTGGTTGGACTAAAATCTGCTTTAATAATAATTTTGTTTCTGTTGCTTGAATTTCAGGCAAGGATTGCTTTCCTAGGAGCACAGGGTGGCTGGATTCTTTAACAATGAGTTTCAGCATTGCCAGTCATTGTCAAACCTCAAAAGTATGAAATCAGATTAAAATATATTTAAGAACTGGAAGCACGTTGGATTCTATTTTGCCTACTCCATTCTGCCATCACTTGTGTTCTCAACCTTTGTCTACTTCAACTAACCTGAAAATAAAGAGGCTCAGATTAGCCTCCACAGTGGATTTGTGGTGGGAAAACTGTGCCTGCACTTGTAGGTCCTTCCCTTTCCAACTGCACCATGATCTCCACTCACTGTCCAGCCCCCTCAGGCTTCCTCTTCCCACTGGAAAACCATAGGCAGCCAAAACCATGGCCCCAGACAGCCTTGGCCATCCAGCTCTGCTGTGCTGGTACCTGCAGGGACAAGAATGACATCTCACTGTGTGAGATTTGGGGTGATTGGAAAGCCAGGCTGTGCCAAACAGCAGCAGTCTGGCCCATCAGCAGAGTCCAGCCAAGGCTGAGTGTGCAGTGTCTTCACTTGGAAGCAAAACCCAGCAGGAAGGATGTGTTTTTTTCAGGTTTTGTAACATAAAAATAATTTAAACACTTCTGGCTATGGTAAGTAGCCTGGATTGATCTGTCTCCACAGAGGCACAAAGGAGGGCACACACTCAAGGAGATACTTCCTTGTATCCTCCTTCATGCCATGGATCTTCCTCCCCATTCACATGGGTGTCAACCACAGCCTTGTCCAAGTTTCCCCTTGGCAGCGTGACTGGAGCTGTTGTCTGTAGCCCATATCACACTTATTTTCCACAGGGCTATAACAGGAGATGGAGCAGTGACATGTGACAGACTGATTTAGGCCCTGCTGAGAGGATGTTTACAGAACTGGGGCATCAGTGACGTCTTACAGAGAAGCAGGATGTCTTTGCTCCTCTAACTCTGTGGCTCAGCAGAGCTTAACCTGTTTGCTCCTTCCATAAATGTCCCAAAGAGAACTGTGAGCATCTCCAGGAGTTTCCCACCAGTGTTCAGTCAGTGGTGTTGCTCTCAGGGGTTACAGGAATGCTCTGTCCTGGGACACTGCCATGCCTGACATGATCATAATGGCAAAGAACCACACCAGAGATTGGGGCAGGTGTAGCACAATCTGATTTCCCATTCTGTTGTCCTTGAAAATAAGTCTTTTGATTTGTTTTTGTATAGTAGAGTCAGTTCTTATGAATTGTAAGATAAACAAGAATCATATTTGTATTCTTTTGTGAAAAGATCTCACCTGATGGACTTCTCAAGTGACCAGTGGAGATGGAGAGGTGGGAACTTCTCTGTCCAATCTCTGCTCACTGTCCAGAAACTGAGAGATATGAGGTCAACAACAAACGAGAGAGTTTTTTTCTTCTTCTCTACCTAAACACCTGCTCTGTGTGTTACTGTGTTTTTCTATCTATGTCACAGTAACACCATTTCTTTTGGGAATTTTAGCAACAGCTGAAGGAATGCATCTCTTCATAGCCAGACTGCTTGCAGCTGCAGATGCTTCTGTCCCTCTCCTGGGCAGAAGTACACCTGGTCATCCTCATGTTGCATCCCAAGAGTCAGAAACTTTCCCCGTGAGCATGAGTGTGGGTGCTCCAGGCAGTGCTGATGGAGGCAGACAGAGAGGATGTGAGGCAGTCAGTGAACCCAGAATAACTCCGGAAATGATTGGACTCTGCACTGAAAATTCCCTGGTGCCTGATTGCTCTGCCCAGAGCCCAGATGAAGGCTGTGGGGTGGTCCCTGCACCCTGTGCCACACCCAGGCAGAGGCAGCAGCTCTCCAGCCCAGTAAAGCACCAGGTAAGGGTTGGAAGTTCCCAAAGCTGGTGCTGTGGTTGGGTCACTTGGCCAAGCCCCAAGCCAGGTTTTTTTTGTCCCAGCAGTGAGCAGGAAGGCTCTGAGGTCAAGACATGCCCCAGCTCTGGCAGGCAGCTGCTGTCTGTGCAGCAGAGATCCCACCTTAACCTGCCAGCTCCTGCGTCCCCACCCTCCCCACACACTCCCTGGCCAGATGTTCCCATGGCATCCACAGCTTACAAACATTAACTCCACATCATGTGGATTGCACAGCTCCCACCAGCCCGCCGGGTCCATCTGCTGCCTGTGAGCAGCACGAGGTGGGAAGGAAGCAGCTGGTTCCCCTCTCAGTCTTTCGGGCTGTGACTTGCTCCATTCAGACACAGGCCACACCTGCCCTCTCTTAGGCCTTGTTTCTTCCCAAGGGAATTTGCTGATGTGAATGCATAAAAGGCAGGAAATGTAAAAATTCAAGACCTGCTAGTGAGAGGAACTCCCTTAACCTCTCGCCTATCCGAGCATCTCTGGAATCCAGCCAGGAGCTGCAGTCCAAGGCATCCACGTGCCCAGTGTGCTGCAGTCAGCAGTGACAAACCCTCCCGAGCTGCAGCCAGGGCATGTGGCTTCCCAGCCAGCCAGGGCCTGAGAGCCAGGGGCCACTGCATGCAAAGAAACTGTTCCCTGCAAGACCTGTGATGTCTCATAGCTGGTTTTTCACCGTTTGCTCTGTTTGAAGCAGCACAAGGCCCTGCAGGTTCAGTTCTGTCCCCATATATGCTGGCACAGGCTCTTGCACATTTGCTGATGCTCAGCACCTGCCAGAAGCCTCTTCTCAGTCCCTACCCCAACATCCAACCTGCACTGTTGAGCAAGAGAACACAAAATCTAACACGTGTCCAAAATTTTCTTTGTTGTTACCTATTGAGATTGTGGATGTTCCTGTGACTCTGGAAATAGCTGGTAAGATTTCAAAGCTCCCTAAAGTGCCAGCTGAGCTCAGGACTGCCACAGGTGAAAGGCACACTCGGTTCCTACTGTGTGAGCTGCACTGGTGGCATTTGTTGTCCCGGGAGATGTGGCCACAGTAACTCACAGAGGAGTTCGTTAAAGTGCTTTGGAGGAGCTCTTGGGCTGTGAGTGGTGGAGGAGGGAGAATTCGAGGCTGTATTAGATACAAAATGATTACAAGCTGCTGACACAGAATGCCCATAATAAGGTGAAAGGATGATAAAACAGGTCTGGGAGACACAGCAAGGTGTCAGCTAATCCCCTTCCCACTCAGTGGTGCTTCTGGCACTTACGAGAGTCTGACCTGGATTTAAAATCTTCTCATACTGGAGTCACAGGATTTTTCCCAGCATTTGCCCTTCCTGATGGTCAAAAGATTTCCACTTTGTTGAACCCAAACATTCTTTTTTACAGTTTATTTTCACTATTTCTCTTTGCCCATGAACACTTGTTGCCTTCAGCTTTGTGCAGGCTTCCCTCTTGAAATGTGTCTCAGCAGCTGGAGAAGCTATGCCTGCCATTGTAAAACTCCAAATTTGCAGGAGGAGTGTAAATGAGTTCCCTAAGGCTCCACCTTTCATGAGCACACACACATCCACATGCTAGCATTCTCCTCTGATTATTTTGGGAAGTTCTCTTGTTCCACCGTGGAAAGAGAACCGGAGATCTGCCTGCCCCAGACAACAGAGGTGGGATATGAAGTGGAAATAAGATGCCAGAGTCCAAAAGTGAAGCAGGGTGCAGTTCACCTCCTGTGTGAAATGGCTGAAGGGCAGAGAAGCTGATGGGAGCAAGTCATGCCCAGCTCCATTTATAAGCACTGGAGGCAAAAAAAAAATGTGCAAGTGATTCATTTGGTTCTGACCTACCTGTCAGGCAGGTGAGTCGTGCCCCAAAAGTGCTTCATTCCCTGTGTGGAGCCTGCAGCTGGTCTAGACAGCTCGCCCAGAGGGATTCAGTGACAGCACCTCCCACGTCTGAACAGGGGGGAAAGGAGTGTGAAGCCAAGCTGAGAAGCACCACCACCAAAGCCTGGCCTGGCAATATTGCCTAAGCCTGGGCAATAGAAGGATCAGGGTTTTTTCATCTTGCAGCTTGGAAAACATCCCTCTGCCCCTTATTTTTGATCCTTGTTTTCTGTTTCAATAATCTCTTTATGTGGAGTCCAATCACCGGGTCCCCAAAATTTTCAGTTGTCCTTAAACTGCTGAAAAGTGTGATAGGATGGAATATAATAGGATAGACTAGAACAGAGAGAATAGGATAGGATAGAACAGAATGGAATATTTCACTTGGAAGGGACTTACAATCCTCAGCCCACCCATTTCAGGGCTGACCAAATCTGAAGGGTGTTATTAAGGACACTGTCCGAATGCCTCCTAAACCCCTCCAGACCTGGGACACCCCCAGCCCCCAAGGAAGCCTGCTCAGTGTCTGACCACCCTCTCAAGAGAGAAATGTTTCCTTAGGTCCAATCTTCTCATGCATCCTGAAACCATGAGCAATACTGGCTCTTGGCTGGGCAGGCTGTGAGGATGGCAGAAGGAACCTCACTTGCAAACCTGCAGAAGGGTCACTGGTGTTCCCAGACCTGCCTCATGGGAGGGCAGAGGGGTGCATGGGTGAGAGGGGCATTGGCAGGGTGAGCTGCTCTGAGGAAGCAGGATGGCTCCAAAGCTGGCAAGCACTTGCCCTCACCAATGTGCCAGCCAAGCTCCTGGGCACTGGAACTGGTGCCAGCACAAATCCAGACTGACTACTCCTTAAGAAGGCAAATATCCCTGATGGGGAGGCTTTATGATACCCCTTGAGGGAAGTTAAACACACATTTGTTCTTAGAGATAGAAGAGAAATTGAATGAACACTTACTGGGCAGAGTCCTACTGCAATATGTGGAGTCTGAAAAGATGCATCACAAGCAGATTCCTTATATTCCTTGTACACCCTTGCTTCAGCACCAGTGCCCTGCAAGGAGCCATTTAGTCTCTGGCACTTCTGCTTCAGAGGGTTTAACCCCTCCTTGCATTTGGCCCTTTGCCCTCTGTGCCAGATCATTCCTTGCTCACAAATTCTCCCTGCTGAGCAGTTACAATCAGTATTTCCTTCACCCCAGATCAGAGCCTGGAACCAGGGGTTAAGCCCATTTGTGTGTAACAGAGGGCAGGCTGCAGTGATGTTCTCATCTCCTAGGACTACACTGATGACCCAAGTGCAGCTCCTGCAGCAGTGAGACAGCTCTGCAGGAATCTGCCTCGTGGGGAATCATCTCCAGGTCCCAACTGAGACCATGATCCAGCTGGAAAATCTCCTGGGTTCTGTGGCTCAGCTCCTTGGCCACCCATGGTCCAGAGTTTATCCAGCAGCCCCTGGGGCTGGATGTTTTCCTCAGCACAGAGGATTGATTGGAGCAGGAGTGCAGGGCAGGTGCACACAGTGGGGGTGAGCACCTGAGCTGCTCTCAGGCCAGGCCCCAGCAAGGGTGGCAAAGCCATGCTCTGAGCTGCTGAGATTTGCCCCATTTCATTAACTCATGGCGTGGCTTAACCCCATCCTGATTGCCAAGAAAAGCTTAAAAGTAGGGATTAAGTGAAGTGTCTGAGGAAGCACATCCTGGACTCCAGCCAGGCAGAGCTGTTCCTTTGAGAAAGGCAGAACCCCAGCGTAATGGCAGCAAGGCTTCTTTCAGGAGGTTCTCTCACTGCCCAAAATCCAGCAGAATTTACTGGCCAGAATGTTGCCCAGAGCAGCTGTGGCTGTCCCTGGAGCCCTGGCAGTGTCCAAGGCCAGGCTGGATGGGGTTTGGAGCAGCCTGGGACAGTGGGAGGGGTCCCTGCCCTTGGCAGGGGTGGAACAAGATGAGCTTTGAGGGCCACAATTCCACGATTTTATGATTCTATGAAATGGTGGTCCTTTCCCTCACACAAGGGACTTTTGGCAACCCTTGAGGTGGGGAAGGAGTTTGCCCTGCAGGCTCCAGGTCAAGGCTGCAGGTGCAGGTTGAGGAGCTCTGTGCAAGGCTGTGCCCAGCCCAGCTCCTGGTCCTGCAGGAGTTGTTTCCTGTAAGGAACAGGAGGCTCTGGAGGGCAGAGGCTCAGGTGCAGATGTGTGTCACTGTGGGATAACACATGACACAGGCGCCTTTTGTGATTTTTCTCAAGGCTGCATAAAGATTCCCTTTATTAGGAATCGTCCCCCCTTATATACAATTTCCCACAGACCAATGTGATTGGTGAGAGAAAGACAAACCTCTTCACCCACATTGGTCAAACCAGAGGCACAGCAAGAGAGATCCCTCCTCCCAGAAGGAATGTACACATGGATATTGTTACAAAAACAGTCATGATGTTTTTCCCATTTTCCCTGGGAGAAGAATTTCAGAAAACCCAAACATCAGAAAACCAGAACTTTAGAAAACCAGAAACTTCAGTCCTGAAACCAGCCTACAGCTGTGCAGCCAGTGTTTGGGCTGAGAGACAGGTGGGGATCAGACCTGGGGAGTGACCTGCAAGCCATGGGAAGGGCATGCACGGGACCTGCCAAGAAGGTGAGCAGGACCACTGGGCTGCCAGCATTGCTGCTGAGCCCTGCAGAGCAGCACCCCAGAATGAACATTTAAAAACAGATTTTGCAAAGAGCCAGAGTCCAAATTACAGATAATAAACACAGCCAGATGGACACTGCTGCCTTCTGGACATCTGCATCATTTATTGATGCTATCAGGACTCAGCCACGCTGCCAAAACTGGAGGCACAGGCCCTTTGCCAAGGCTGTGCCCAGCACAGCCTCCTGCTCTGCCACAAGGACAGAACAAACTAACCAGGACTCACATTGTGAGCAGGAGCCTGGCCCGGCTGCCCAGCCTTCCAGTGAAAACCTGCCTGAAAGACAAGCTGTAGGAAAACTCTGTCCTGCCAGTTGAACCATCTGTCCTGTTCCAACTTATTAATGAGCCACATTCTTACCTTTGCTTGTGTCGTTTTTCAGCTCTGCTAGCTGAAAAAGCAGCTTTATATTGACAACAATACTACACTGGAAATCTGTCCATGCAAATGAGAGCCACATCCACAACCTTTCCAGGTCTGAGTGAGTGAATTAAACATTTCCCAAACTGGCATGAGATCGAGCTGCCCAGACCCACCCACAGCCTTGCTATCAAACTCTTTGAGGCTCCAGAACATCGTGGTGGATCCAGCCTGCCTAACGGGGCTGGGGTCACTCCACAAGGAGCCCTGAACTTGCCCAGGAGCCTTTTGGAAGAGCATCAGCTGGCCCAGGTGCCCACAGTGGCATGGGCTGTCTCTTGGCATCAACTCAACCCCTGTAATGGGGCAGAAGAGGGTTTTGATTATCAGCAGTGATTCATCATTCACTCTGGTTTTATTCCACATTAAGGCTGTTGCAGTAGCCAGGAATTCTGAAGCCTGCTGCCTTCAAAACCCTTCTGGAGTGGTGGCTGAAGGCACAGGGATCTGCAGTGCTTACACATCATTAGTGATCTCATACAGCTCAATATGAAAAGAAAAAAACAACCAACGAAACCAACCCAAACAATTTAAGCCTGTAGCACAAGGAAGAAGGTTGCCTCCATGCAATTATAGCCAAGAAATCCGCAGACCATATTCCTGGAGGCACTGCAAAAGGTGGCTGAACATAAATGCCATGGTTCTCTTCTTCCCCCTTCTCAGCAGTTAGTTTTGTGTGGTTGGGATTAGCACAGCATTGAACACGTCAGTCAGGTACAAAATTGTTGTCAGCACTAGAAAAATCACTTGCCCTGTGGACAAGCTTGCTGCACAATGAGCTGCTGTGGTGAGGGCACAGATTCAGCATGTCCAAACACAGGGAGTGAGCACAAGAGCTCCTCTCTGGGATGAACGAGCTGCAGCCAACACACTCCTGGTTAAAGTGCCCCAGGAAGCTTCGTCCCTCTCTGCGAGTGCAGATCTGATTTACACTGATAAAAACGGGGCACGGAGTGTGCACAGAGCCCCGGGCCGGTGTCAGTTTGTCTTTCCAGGCCATGCTCAGCACCATCACATTAGTGCTCGTGGTAACCTGACTGAGAGGGGAAAAGGGCAGCAGTGAACAGATGCCATCTGCCAGGGAGCTGAACCTGAGCCACTCTGCCCTGGAACGGGGACTCCGGTGTCAGAGCAAAGCTCTGCTTGCAGGGATGAAACACAGAGCAGTTGACCTGTAGGTGACAGTTTGCAGGATGTCAGCTCGAATGACACTGTAGGGAGGGGGGTGGGTGTTATTAAAGTATAAGATACCACCCACAAGCAGGAAAATAACAAAATTCCCCTAGGAAAAAAAAAACACCAAACCCGCCTGTGATTTGTCCCTCCCCGTGTAAGACTTCTCGGCTCACTGCTTCACAGATGGGAGACAAGAGCTTAACACCAGAGTACCTGCATTTCTCAGAAGAGGTAAATTGCCTTTTAACTCCTCTCCATTGCTTTAAAATCGTCCTACTTAGATCTAATGGTGTGCAAAAGTTTACAAAGCATTTTCCATGACCTGGAATGCTTGGCAGCTTGTGAGTAGAGCAAATAGCTTAGCTGGGATAACAGAGAGGAAATCCACTGAAGAGCTCAAAGCATTAAGATGTTTGCCTTTGATGGCAAAACTACCAGGGGCCAGAGCAAAAGAAATGAGCCAGTGGTGCTCATGTGAGGTGCTTCGAGGATTTTCTGCATCCATCACCGTCCCAGCACCAGCAGAGCTGCTGGCTCACGTCTTTTCCCAGTGCCCCAGCTCGATTGCTTTCTGCCCAAAATCTTGACATTCAAGCGATTCTACACAAGGAAATAAATAACAAATTAAATCCCACAGTGACCACAACTGCATCACTCCCAGGTGATGCAGCAGGCCCCTCACTGGAGCTCTCTTTGGGAAACATCATCAGCCTGAAGTTACAAGGTGGAGTCAAATACCTCTTAGTTCCCAGTGTCCATTGCTGTGGTTTTCATTTGTATTTTAAAACTTTAGGGAAACTGATTTTTTTTTTTTTTTTTTTTTTTTTTTTTTTTTTTTTTTTTTTTCTGGGTGAAATGCATCCTTTTCCCAGGAATAACTGGGAGATGCCTGGAGAACAGGGAGGACCGCTGCAGAGGACGAAGTGCTGGGTCAGGAGGAGGCGACAGCCTGCAGACACAGGAGCCCTCTGGGCTCTTTTTGGGTATGTCCAGTCATGCCACACACCTTGGAAAGGGAAGCTGAGGCAATAACAAACACATTACGAGCACCAGATGGAAAAGAGGATTTTATCTTTGTCACTCAGCCTCGGGGACACATACAAATGGAGGCAGAAGGGATTGCAAGCAAGTAAAGAAAGCTGTTTCCCACTGATGGTTTCTGTGAGGAGGCCAGGAGTCAGAACCTTCAGGCAATGTGGTGCACAGGGCCTTGTCCCTGCCCAACTCTCAGCTCCACCCTGGGAGACCCTGTGATGCCATCAAGACTTCTGCCTGCTCATTGCAAGACACTTGACCTTCCTCCTCCTCTGTCTCCTACTATGTTGCGTTATCACTGAAAAGTTCCTGGAGCACAAAACCCAGGGAGTTGCCAATACTCAGGTGGGAGATGTCTCACTGGGGTTTGTGTTTTACCCAAACTATCAGAACATCACTTGAGGACCAACACTGGTGGTTACATCTGAACTAATCCAGATAAATTCCTTGATTTTTCTCTCCAGCTGGCTGTGGCAACTCAGCATGTCCAGGTGGTATCTGGAAGGAAAACACCTGCCCTTCCAGAGGGATATTAAAGTTAAAGTCAGCCCTACTTTGGCTCATTATCTGCTGAGTCCCTGGGTGTCATTTCAACAGCTCATGAGAAACAAATGGCTTCGGAGCAATGTACATTGCACACAGTTGCATGGAATTCTTTCCCAACCCTTTTTCCTTTATAGAAATCACAAAAATGCTGGATTTTTTTTATGACTAAATGGACACTGTGACAGCAGCGATTGTCTGCCATAAATAAATGCCAAGACTAATTGGATTAGACACAGGTACAGTGATGAAGTCTTCAAAATCCATTTGTCCACGGGGTGTCCTCTTGCAATGTCATTGTTTTCAGACGTGACCCTCTGCTGACACAGCACAGGTGCTGTCCCAGGGCTGTGGAGTTCCTCTCCCTGCACCAAAACATGAAGTTTTCAGACAGGAAATTGCTGGGATTCACATAAAACTGTGTTAGTAACAGTTTCAAGGGTGCTTAGTGGATGCTGGATTTGCACGTATCCCCCTCCTCGCCATTCATAAATATATGCACAAACGTCATTTTATTCACACAGATTTTGGCAAAAGGCCCATTGAATTCAGCAGAGAGAAGTCCATTGACTTTGGTAGACTTTGCACATTGAGGGTGAGAACAGATGGAGGCTCCATTCACCAGTTGCCACTCGTTAGTTAAAGCTTATTATTGCTGAAGAGTTTTGTTAATGCATTTACAAACGGAGCATGATCCGGGTGATGTAACCACTGCTGAGGGCTGGAGAGCAGCAGATGTGCTCTCCCAACACGGGTGGAGTGAACAAAGGACACCCCAGTGTACACAGGGCTCACGAACTGGGGGTTACTGGGCCCCTCTGCCCTCGGGAGGCAGCAGGGCTGCAGCAGCCAGGGCTCCCCAGCAAAAGGCACTTTGCAGCAGGGCCACTGTGAGACAGCACAGACCTGGCACAAGACAAGCAGAAAGAGGCACATGTGAGCTCAGACCCTCTCTGCTGCCCGAGGAAGGTCCCCTGGGATGGGCAGGAGCTGCACTGAGCCTTTCCACAAGCTACAGCTACAGTGGAAACCCTCCTTGCTTTATGAGGGAGCAAGAAACCACATTTCCTGAGCATGGTCAGGGGAAGGGATCTCCCTACACATGGCTCCTGCAGCTTTGGCCAAGATCTTCCCTCCAGGGACCCACACCATTGTGTTTCTCAAAGCTGGATCTTGTTTCCATGGAGCTCCACAACTCCACCTGGCAAAGGAGGTGAGGTGGGGACTGCCCAGTGCCTCATGGGCAGGCACTGCTCAGCAGTCAGCTTTTGCAAAAGGCAGGAGAATTTACATTGCCCATGGAGCCATAGGGTTAGAACAGCCTTAAATCAAATAATGCCAGGATGGCTTGGGTTGGAAGGGACCCTAAAATTTATCTCATTCCACCACTTGCAATGGATGGGGACAACTTCCACTATCCCAGGTTCATCCAAACCCCATCCAGCCTGGCCTTGGGCATTTCCAGGGATCCAGGGGAAGCCACAGCTTCTCTCTGGGTGCCCTGAGCCAGGGCCTGCCCACCCTCCCAGGGAAATGTGCCAATAGTCTGGCTGGGGCAATGTAGAGCTCACTCATAAAACTCTTGTTAAGACCTGACTGCCCAAAACTCCTCATGAGGCATGGATGAGCCAGAAAGAGCTTGTTCCAGTGGTCAAGCACTGGGACAGGGGCCCAGAGGGACCATAGAGGGTCTGTCCTTTAAGATTTGCCCAACGTGCCTCGACAAACACTGAGCAACCTGTGCCAGCAGGGCAGTGAGATCTCTGATCTGTGCTGTGATTTTACACTCTGTATTCCGGTGGAGAACATCAGAACTGAAATCCTTGCATGGAAACATGCCAGAGTCATGTAAGATAAACAAAACCTGCTGTTTCTACACTTAAAATGGTTCAAGGAGGAAAGTGAACATATATGGGTGAGAGAGGAACTGAACCCTCCCATCCCTGCTTTCTCTTTCTGCTTCAGGGCTTTTTGTCAAGACTACAGGAACAGCATCTCTTGGGGCAGAAAATGGCTTGAAGGGCTTGAGTTGGGTTATTTTTTTTCCATCTCACACATATCCTTCCAAGGCTGGACTTGGTGTTGTGTGGCTTCAGCCATGGCTAATGAGCACACTCCCATGGAGCTGATGTGTGTGGATGCCTTCCATACAATAATTGAAAGGTGGATCTCTCAGGCAGACTGTAGCTAAGCTCATCTTACAACGAAACTTTTGTGTCTCAGGCAGGCTGCCTTCACCTCAAGTCTCCTCAGCAGAGAGCTCTTTTTACAACATCTCTTCTTGAACCATTTGGCCTGACCATGTGCCTGCTGCCTTCCCCCTGTGCTACCCCACACATCCTGCAGCCACAGGGGCACCTACACACTTTGGGCTTCCCCATATGAGCCACCCTGGTGGCTTATGGAAGGCTCTGTCTTGCTTTTTTGACATCTGTGGGCAGGCCCAAAAGCATCACTGAGGAAGTCATTCATTTCTACCCAGGACTGGTTCATATGCTCAAAAAGAGGGCACTCCTTTGGTCTCTAAGGCCACATCTGGCCCAGGCAGGACTCTCTGCATCACATCCTTGTGTTCTTCTGCACCCAATGCAGCTGCTTAAGACTGCTGGTCTCCTTCCAACCAGCTCCTGAAATAAAGGCAGAGGGAAAAGTGTTTATTCTATATTTCAATGCTAATTCTTCAAAAACAAAACATACAAGTCCCACCAGTGAAACAGTTCAGGTAGGAGAGGACACAAGATGCTTTTGTCCCATTATTGTGTCAAGCTCCAGTCCAAGTTCTCAAGTTGTCAGGTTGGGGTGGTTGGACTTACTAAATAAAACTTGAAACTTTCAAACATTTACCATGAAAACCAAGGAGAAATCAGACTCCTGCATTTTCAGGAGATAATGATGCAAGCCAAAGATGGCAGCTAATGCCTGTGCAGAACTGGCTCTTCTCCCCAGTGCTCCAGGCACCCCCTGGCACAGTGGCTATTGACTGGCACAGCTCCTAGGCTGGCCAGGAGGGTCACAACTCTGTCCTTTCCTCCTGCTGCTCCTCTCCACACCCATCTGTGAAGCCAAAGCAGACCCAGGGAGCAGCACTGAGCCTGGAGTGAGGCTTTGCAGCTGTAAGTGGCTGTGGAAGAGCAGCCTGGCTCTGTAGCTGGTATCAGTTAGTGTGTGCAGAGCCTAAAAATAGAGACCCTCTCTCTCACAATGACTCAGAGATGCAGAAGGGAAACCCACAAGCTCAGTGCTTGCCTGTCCCCTGAGCTGATTGAAAGTTTGCATCTAAAATTTTGTTTTGAGACAAAACGACTTTTCGAAAAACAAACTACCAAAAAAAAAAAAAAAAAAAAAAGAAAAGAAAAAAAAAAAAGAAAAACCAAACCTCCTCTCTCACCATCAGAGCTGCTGGGAATTCTTCTCATTTGGTCTGAGTTTGGAAGAGGTCTTGCCCAGTAAAGCATGACGTTTGGTAGTTTTTAAATACTAGTTGGCAAACCCCCTGCAAGTATTTACTTGCTAAGCTCTTTCTTGGAGATCTTTGAGACCACATGAAATGCTTCAAGGTGTGCCAGTCCTCTGGAGCTTTCAGAGCACACAGTTCATTTTGCAGACAGCTCTGATTCCAGCTCAGGGGGAACACCTCCACCAGCTGCCTTGCTGAATCCCGTGGGGAGGGGATCCTTTAACTGCCTCTGTTCATCCCGTGCTTCAGGGGCTCCCAGTGCCACCCAGGTTTTGGCCATGCCCTGGGTGATTGCAGCCTGGAGGGGAAGCAGAAGGAATCAGGGTCCCATGCTGCTCCAGGCCTATCCTGCCCATGATAACATCAGGTCCTTGCTCCCCTGTGTGTTTGTCTGTCCCACGGTCATTTTAGGACTGCTTGAGCAGCTGCCTGTAATTCTAGAGATGTAATCCACAGAGATTTTCAAGATTGCTGGACAAGGCCAGGAGTGTCCTGCCCCATCTTTGACATGGGAGGTTGGCTTAGTGTCCTCCTGTCCTGGTTTAGGGCACCCTAAACCAGGGGCCTCCAGGGATCCTTCCAGTCTCAGGGTTTCCATGGTGTCTCCTCTCAGGCTCCCACACAGGGCAAGGGGAGACAGTGAAAAGGAAATCAGCCCGTGGTGATGAGCTGCCAGTAATTCCCACAGACAGCTGGGAGGGGAAAGACCTCGGGAAGCCTCCCCCCTTCCCTGCCAGGATCAGCTCTACCTAAAGCCATGGACCATCTGCCTGCTGGCCTGGCCTGTGACCCCAGCAGGGCAGAGGCAGCCAGGGATGGGAGGGAGCTGCTTCCTCCAGCTCAGTGCAGAGCTCCCATGCTCAGCACCAGGAGCTGAGATCTCTCCACTGCTCACTCCTGCTGGGCCATCCCCTGTCCAGAACCCCCCTGCACTTCACCACCCCTGGCTCTTGTCCCAGGGAGGGTGGTGGGGGCAGCATGCTGCCCCTGCCACCACACACAGCAATGTCCCCTGGGTGCAGTGGTCACTGCCCCCATGACCTTGGCGTGGGCTTTTCCGTGTCCTGCTGGGCACCACCTGGAGCTTCAGCAAGTCTGCCAGGAATGAAATGGCCTGTCCTGAGCTCCCCTGGGAGCTGACACTGCCACAAGCACCTGCCATTGAAGAAACAGCATGTGCTGAGCCCAGGTCTGGCTGGGGAGCAGCTGCAGGACCCGTGGCCACCCTTCAGCTCAGTGTGCCAGGGCCTCACAGCCACTCTGCCCAGCACAGGGTCCAGCCATGCTGCCATTGGTTTGTGACTCTGAGGACACCCAGAGTCAATTTCTGCCACAGGAACATCCAAATTATCAATTAAAACATTGAACCAGAAAATTATTTCATGATCAATTCAGATCTTGTCACTTTTATATTCCCTTTTTCTCACCAGCAGAGTGATGTGCTTGAGATTAGCCAGGAATATGTTGTTCCAGCTTAAACAAAATTTCTGCCTTCGTTGTGGCCTCTGTACCAAATTGAGATCCTTGGCCCTTGGAGGGCTGGGGCATTTCTGAGACCCCAGGGGCCAGGCTCCTGCAGGACATTGGACATTTGGGCTGCGTTCTGTCCCCATGTGTGGCTCTCTCCTCCATGGCAGGTCTGGAGATCCCTCTGGGCCCCTCACCCCTCTCCTGGAGAGCCACCATGAGACTCTCATAGGCAGGAACAAGATCTCAGCCCCTACAGGAAGGGCCATAACCCCCAGGTTGTTCATAACCCCCAGGACAGCAAGATGATCTCACTCTCCATGGGCCACTAAGTATTTCTGTATTCTTCACAGGGCAGAGAAGATTTTCCACCCCCTGTCTCTGCACACCCACAGCAGGACAAAGGCACTTCACAGCTCAGCAGCTGTGGGAGTCCAGCCCCAAGCATCTTATTCAGACCAAAAGGTTTTGTCCAGTTTCCTGTGACTGTCACTGGCATTTCCATGAATGCCACACTCGCTGAGAGAAAAGTCACTTGCTGTTAATAACGATACTTGAGTTGGTGGAAAACACTGGGAATTTCTCCCTCATGAGATGAAATGGTATTTTGTTTTGATCTGAATCGAGATTTTCTCTTAATTTTAGTCTGAAAATTTTGGAATTGATGGCTCTGTTACATTCTCAACTTCTTGTCTGTTCTTTCTCTGCCAACCCCCAAGGTATCCTGGTTAAGCTCAGGAAATTTGCCAATACAGGACAGGATTTGGATTGTCAGTTGCACTTAAATGCAACATTTTTACAAATAACCAGAATAGATGTGTGAGGACCTGCTCTGAAATAGGGCACTGGGACAAAGAGAAAGGCACAGTGTGCTCAAAGTGTTCGTGATGAATAACAAAGCAGAAATGTCACTGCTCCTACACACCAGCCCATCATTAAATACTTCCACTTTAGTGAAATGGCAAAAAAACCAGTTGATGCTTTCAGCACAGAACAAACCCAGCTCTATCCACGTCTGCCTTACAGTGTCAGATTCATGCAGGAAGCAGAAGTGTTCCTGTGAGATTATCATCTCTGTCTAGAACATGCTTGTGAAAGGTGAGAACACAATGCCAGCACAGTGCAAGGTTCCTGTGCATTTTAATAGTGATATCATTGTTAAAATGAGATATAATGATCTTTGCTTCACTTAAGGAAAAAAAAAAACTGACTCAAGGAGTTTCTGGGCACTTGCTCAGAAATTTATTCTTCCTGGACCTTAAAATAACCCTTCCAACTCAGTCTTTCCAGACCACAGAAGAGCATTGCTGTGGGATGGTTAATGCCCCTTTGGTAGCACTCAAGGGGTTTATTTTATTCTGCCACCACTTTTCATCTAAATTCCCACAAAGAAATGGTGATTTCCAGCTCTGAACAGGTGAAAAGCACAGTGTGAAAGCTCGAAGAATTGAGAACTCTGCTTACTTTTAGGAGGAAGAAGCCGATCCAAATTTCTCAGCTGCAAGAAAGGGAATCTGAGATGAGCTGCCTCAAGGAGGGAAGTGCTTCTCTCACACTTGGGGACCAGGGGGCTGCTCTGCCTCTCCCACCTTCTCCTCTGCCTGAGGGCAGGGCCAGGCTGTCCTGGGGCCACTGATGTCCTTTTTGAAGGGTTTAAGCCAGGCTCTCACCTTTCCACCATGGCATGAGGAGAGCTCTCCTCCAGCTAAACTAGGTGGTTGAGAGGTCTCAGCGGGACACACAGAATCTGGGATTAGAAACTATTTCCAAGGAGCTGCTCCAGAGCTTTGCCCCGTGGGTGCCCTGTGTCCCAGAGCTCAGATCTGCCTCACTGTGCTGCTTGTGGCCATTCAGCCATGAGCAGCTCTGGGGGGTTTAGCTGCACCTGCAATGGCCAGGAAGGTGTGCTCAGAGTCAGAGGAGTGGCTGTGCCATGTTAGTAACCTACAGGAGCACCTCGGGGACTGACCCCATGCCTTGCATTCCTAGGCCATACCTTTCTGCCCCCAGCAGCACTTCAGGTAGCCTCTACCTGCCTGGCCTGCCTGTCAAACCCACACCAATCTCAGTGTTTGCAGGTGCCCAGCATGGAGAAATCAGGAGAGACCTTGGATTCATGGTCACACATGAGTAGAGATCCAGTGCAGGAAAAGCCAGGAGTGTCCTCCTGAGCGTTCATACCTCAAACCATGGTTTGTTTCCTTCCTAGGCTGCCTCATGGGAGATAGGAGAGCAAAAACATCCACAGAAGATATCCTGAGATTAGCTCAGGAGCCATGGATATTTTTATCTGAGCAATCCAGTGGGTTAGGGGAGGTGTTTTGGTTTCGTAGGCAGCGTTCATGGACTGTGCTGCCAGTTATGGTGCCCGTGTTTCACAACAAATGTGGACAAATTAGAACTTGCCTGGGATTGTTGGATTTCTTTGAAAACTTGCAGCAAAACTCTTTAAAAAAAATCCTGCATTCTTTATCCAGAAGAAAAAATAACTTGAGGTGGTAACCTCTGACGCCTGCTGAGTCCTAAATGACCTGACTCCTTCTTGTGGCTTTTCCCCAGATGTGCTGGTGACTCAGTTGTCCCACACATGCCAGAAAGGATGGCCAGCCCTGAATTCCCTTCTGTGCCTGGCTGCCCTGCTAAGCCCACTGAGCTGGAAAAGAATTCACTTGGGAAGTTTGTGAGAGCTGCTCATCCAGCACCAGGCAGTCATGCTGGTCCCTTGCTCTGCTCTTTCCATCTCAATGCCACAACCAGGAGGAGATGGGGTTCATCAACCCAGAGGAGCTGAGGGGATGCAGCTTGTGGCCACACCAGCCTGGCTGAGCTGGGGGCATTTGGCCACATCCAATGGTCACAGCCTGGCCCAGAGTCTCATTGGCTCTGCCATCTCCAAGACCTTCACTTCCATCCATAGGCAGCTCCTATATTTAGTAATTCTGCTGGTGGCAAAGGCCCAGCCTCCAGGATGTTGATTCAGACACCCAGACACTCAGCCACTTCCTGTTTGGATGCACTAAAATTATTTGCATCATTTAAAAAGTGATGTTGGTTAAGGGAAACAAAGTTTTATTGTCAGAGGAGGCTGAGCTGGGTTAGGTGCCCATGCACAATGGAAAAAAAAGCAGAACCAAACTCCTCCATCTGCCAACAGCAGCACCCTCAGACAGCATGTCCTGGGAGCCACTTTCAGCCCTCCTGTGTCCCCCTGGCACTGCCATTGCCACAGCATGCAGTGAAGCACTGGGATCCCCTGCCCAGCCTCCCCCAGGGTGACCCAACATCTGCACCTGAGTCAGGAGCAGGGACATCTCAGGAGCTGTGCTCTGCTGCTGTCTCTGCCACCACTCCCAGCCACAGACAAGCTTTTCCACTGTCTCACAGTCTTTGCAACCCTGGGCACAAACGGGGCAGCCAAGATCTTCACAGACTTCTGGAGGTGCAGGGGCTGGGTGTGCCCCCTGAGGCTTCCTGGCTGTGTCCATCAGCTGGGCTCAGCTCCTTGCTGCTGAGGGGAAGGGCAGGCAGCACTCACTTTGAGCCAGCTGCTGCAGGGCCAGGGCTGGTGGGGGACCCCTGCCAGCTCTGCCAGGGCCTGTGTTTGCCCTTCCACAGAGCCTGGCTGTGCCCCAGCGTGGTCTCACCCAGGGTTCAGCCAGCACACCTTCCAGGAGCTGCCTGGAGACATCCCTGCCCTCTCAGCCTCCCCTCCCAGCCTGTGCCTGCAGCCACTGCAGCCTCTCCATTCCCAGAAGAGAGGCAAGAAAATATTTTCAAAATATTTTCAGGGAACCCTTGCAAGTGATTCCTTCTCCTCTGCCTGCAGGACCTGCATGTCTGATAACACCCAACTACTCCAGCTCAACTCCTCACAATCTCCCAGACACACAATACCCCCAGACATTTATTACATGAGGGGAGTTGTCCTGGATGCTTCACATCCCATCTCCAAAATATGATCAATTTAGCCTTTCTCCTGTTTTTTTAAAGCCTTACTAAGCCATCCCCAATGTCTAGGAAGGCTGATGACTCAATTGGTTTTTCCACACAGTCTGGGCAAGCAATCTCTTGGCAGGGGTTGTTTATGACTTAGCTGCAGATGGATTTACCTATCCTGCCTTCTTTTTAGCAGAGATGTAATTAGTCATGTGGTCCAGGAACTTTAAAAGTGGGTGCCTTGACTTCCACCTTAAAAACACACAGCTGAAATAGAAGGTGACACTGTTTCACTGTCCTTTCTAAAATCCTTTGCCAAAGAGCATCTTCCAAGCCCAAACTAGGTGACTGCACTGTTTAAGCTAAGGAATAAAAGGCAAATTACAAATAACAAATCTCAAGCAGTAGGTTCTGAGTCACCCTCAGTCAATGACAGCAGCTCTGCAATCAGCATTTAGGTCATAACTGCATTGCTATTGTATGTCCAGGAATATCATCTGGCACCCACAGCAGTAGCTGTGTTGAGTCAGCAAGGCAAACAGGAGTCAAATATAGTTAAAATCTTATTTTTGTTACTGGGTTTAGCAATCGTTTCTGACTATCTGTCACAGTAGAGCAAACCTGCAAAGTTACATCCCTGGATTTCTCAGAAGAAAGTCACAGTTTTGATGCCTTAAGTTTTAGCTTTTCTGTTATATACTGTTATTAGATATTTATCTAGTGTTAGATATTTATTTACTATTAGATATTTATCTCTTGTTAGATGTTTATTTTAGATTGTTAGGTACCTGTATTTAGGATAGAGACTCAACAAGGTAAAGGCTTATTGAGCCTCTAAAGGGGGGAAATGATGCCTTAAGTTTTAGCTTTTATGTTTTTCAGATTCTGTGCTGGTTTAGTGTAATTCTGGGTTTCATATTAAGTGCTACTGAGCTCTCTTCAAAGAGTAGAGAGACAAAACAATTCCTTTTCTAGCTTGGGACCAAGGACAACTGATACAACTTTCAAGCCCAAGAACAAAACCAACGGTGAAGAGAGAAAAACAAGGAGGATGGAGCTTCATAACCTGAAGTTATAATTGGACAATAAATTTCAATATGCTAATGGACCGGAATTTATTAAAGTGTGAAACCTCATGATTGGGCATTTATTTTGTGACCATTTTGGGTTCACCTTGGGTGTGCCCCAGCCAGGCTTTTGTGCTGCCCAGGTCTGCCCAGTGAGGTCTTTTAATAAATCCCTGCTTTATCCCTTTGCTCTGCCTGGTCTCAGTTCCAGGTCAGCCTCCAAAAGCCATCAGTTCAGTTGTTGCAAAGTATTTTAAACCTCAGGCCAAAAATTCCCAGTTTGTGGCATCCCAGAGTTCTTCAGGTTTGAATATACATTTTGATTTTTGCATCTGATAGCAAAATGTCAGGGAAGCACTGATCATAACAGAAACTACCAGGGTGAGAAGCCAGGGATGTTTCTCCAGCACGAGGCTGGAGCAGGGCACAGAGTCCTTGTGTCCAGCCTGGTGCAGGTCAGGGTGATGGAGCAGGGAGGACCCCGAGCCCCTGAGCTGAAGTCTAGAGGGATGCAATGTTGACATCAGTGACTGAAGATTTAAAAGACATTGACAGTATTTCCATAGAGATTTTGCTGCTAAATTTTAATAATTTATTGTACTTAATAACCTTTTTCTGTGTTGTTGAGTACCGTTAACTTCAAAGATTACTCCCTATTGTTAAGGTCTGATGCAGATTCTTCATTATGTGTAGCATCAACAAAATTTGAATAAATTATAAATTATTAAAAATAAATTTGTGTATTTATATTTTTTTTTTATAAATCCAGATGATTTCCCTTATGCTATGTAAATATTAGAATTGAAGAAGTGTTTGCAGCATGACTTTCAGATAAGAACCTAATGGAAGGAGAGACCTCCCTGAGACGAGGGGAGCCCTGCCTGCTCCTGCCAGGCCCAGCCAGGAGCAAACCTGGCCTGGATCTCAGCACTCAGGAGGGCTGACTGACAGCTCACAGAGGGGCAGAGTCCAAACTCAGATTCCCAGATCCAGCCCAGATGCCCTGAGCAACACAGGACAGGAACCTTCGTGGAATTCCTCCAAAGCTCTTGGAGAAATTCATCTGACTCTGTCCATTTCAAAGGATCTCTCCCTTTTAGACATTTTGCCACAGAGCAGTGTGATTGGCAAAAGAAAGACACCCCCTTCACCCACACTGGCCAAACCAGAGGGACAGCAAAAGAGAATCCATCCCACAGAAAGAATTCCAAACATGGGTATTGTTACAAAACCAATCCTGATGTTTATGTTCAATCTCTGGGAACAAGTGTCAAAAACCCAAGACATCAGGAAAACAGAGCTTTAGAAACTCAGAAGCTTCAGTCCTGAAAAACCCAGACTGCATGCAGCTTCCCTCTGCAGGGATCCTCTCCTCATGGAATGTGAGACCTTGCATGCTCAGCTTCATCTGCTTTGCCTTCTCCCAGCACACACCAGACCTGAGAGCATGCAGGCTGACCACACTGCTGCACAAAGATAAGCCTTTGATTGTGTCCTGGGTTGATGCTGAATTGTATCCCCATTTGCCTGTTTAAATCAATAATAAATTCTGCACCTTTAAAACTGGATCTGAGAGTGAAGGAAAAACAGTTGAATGTCTGAGGCAGTTGTTTTCAAAACATCAGGATAAGAGCTGTCAACTTTCCTAGACACACGGCGAGTCCCGTTCTTCCCAAATTTGCCTTAAACCAGGACAAATTGCAGAGTTGAAAATAAAGTTAAAAACATGGGAAAATAAAAATGCAAGGACTCAAGGCAAAGGTAGGGCCAAGGTCATTGCAGGTTACTGCCCAGACTGCTTCTGAGGGATATCCAGCCTGTAACTCCAGCTGCCATGCACATCCTAGAGCATCACCCTGCTTTTCCCATCACACCTCTTCTATTCATTTCCTTTCTGGTTGGCTCAGGTCAACATTTGATGCAAGTGCACAAGGGACTTCTCCATTCAAGACTCCCTGCCCTTGCAGACCTGCTGAACTCTGCTGGGTTCACTTCTTCAGGCTTAAAACTCCTTCCTGTTGCCTGCAGGGTGGTCACACTGTTTAGGGACCCCCAAGGAGCCTGCATTGCTCTCATCATTGCTCCAGTTTCCCCCAGAGTTCTCATCTGTGCCCTCACAGCTGCAGCAAGGGCAGCTACACCAGCCAAGAGCCTTTGGCCAAACAGCTGCCCCCTCCCTCTGCCACTTTGGGGCTGCTCTGTTTCCCTGCTCATGCATTCTCCCCCCAGGATGGAGGAGCTGGGTGAATTCCTGTGTATTTTGGGTAAATAATCCATGCACTGCCTTTGCAGGACCCCTGGGCTCAAGGCAACCCATCCAAAAATCAAATCATCCAAATTCTCCTGAAAACCAAATTCACTATCAAGAAAAATAAAGTCAAAGAACCTACTTAAAAAATCCAGTTCCTGAGAATAAAGTGACAAAATAAACAACATCAGATTCCCACTGAAGTTATCAACAAGATCACATCGATGTCTCCACCAACCAACAAAAAGTCTAATTGACAATATAAAAAACCCAATTTAAACTACTGAAGAATAAAAAAACCCACTACTAAAATAGAGAAACTGCCTATGAAAATCCACCATGTAAATACCCAAATCCCCAAGAGTACAACTAAAAAGAACATCAAAACAACAATTGAGTAAATCAAACTACAAAAACAAAGTGTCAAAAATAGACTTTAATTGACAATGCAAGAAAAAATTATTCCTAACTCAGAAAACCCATGATGCCTCAAACCATCAAGACAAAAATACCACCTATAAGTAAGCTCAAAACTGAAGAGTAAATCCAGAAATCTGTAGATGGTATTTCTTGAGTTATCCATAAGTGTAAGACATGTACTCTGATCAAACAATCAGAGCACAGAGAAGCCAACCAGGCTTCCCAAGCTCCCACCAGGCAGTCCAGCAGCTCAGGCTGAGAGGAGCTGGGGTTGGACAGGGCTTGGGAAGGTGCTGTCTGTGGATGTCACAGGCACTGGTGGAGTTGTTTGTTGAAAGAATTTGCAAATTACTGTAATTGATTAAGAAACGGAGTAATTGTGCAATCTGCTGATTACAGGGAAAGGGGTTATTAATCCTCCAGACAGGCCTGGTAAAGGCCCTGTCAAAATATTTGAGAAGATGCTGTGAGGAGGAAAAAGGGCAGGTGGTGTTAATCACACCTGACTGCCAGCTCTGCTGCACGAAGGATTAAACTGGTGCAGCATCTGATTTGATCCAGACATCCCCTGGAGACCACTGGTTTGAGATTCATCTCCCTGTGGGAGAACCAGGTCACCTGAGGGTCCCATTGCAAACTGTGGTGGAGTTAATTCACCCACTGAGCCTGCTGAGACCTGAGGGGTTCAATCTGATATTTAGGCACTGATGTGCCTTCATCAGTCAGGGGAGTTTAGGGGAGGCTGGAGGTGCCAGCTTCAGGGTGAGCTGACCTTCTCTTCTATCTCTGCTGCCTCTGAACTCATCAGCTCTCCCAGAACCTCCTGGCTGATGGGAGACACTCACCCTGACCCCCAGATGTAGGTGTGATCACAACTCGAGTCTGATCCCAGCTGTTATGGGAGAGGAAAGCACCTTCCCAGCCTGTGTCTCTCCTGCCCCTTTGACTTTCCCAGACCCTAAGAGATGTTGTCAGCAAAGCTCTTGTTCTCACCAGCAGACACGAGCTCAGGGCAGAGGTGCAGGCTGACTGCTGCCTTCCTGAGCCTTCTCTGGCTGCTTGACTCCCTCCCTTTGGCCAGTGTCTGCAGACAGCAGCAGGGATGCTCAGCCAGAGCCCCACGTGCCCCAGGCTCCTTGGGTGCAGGCAGGGCATCCCCCACCACCCCCTGTGCCCCTCAAGGGTCACACAGCCCTGGCTGCTCACAGGGACCTGGTGAAGACAAAAGGAGAACCCAGACCCACCCTGGGCACATCCTGAGTGGCTGAGGCCTCTCCAAGGCTTGGCATGTCTTGGCTCTAGCAAGCACTGGGGCATTTTCCTCCCCTGAGCAGAGCCTTGCAAGCAGCAGAGCAGGGGCAGCTAAACTGGCTGCAGCCTGCCCGGTTAATCCCTGCTCAGTTCCTTCATCCTGTCTGCCTATATTTAATCTCCCTCCCAGCCACCTGCAACCACGGGGAGGGGGAGCACATGCCACGGGTGTGGGAGGGCAGGGGGACGTGCAGGGAGCCCCTCAAAAGCAGCTCAGCTGCTGCCCAGACTGGGCACCACGGGGGATGTGTGGGCAGCCCCAGTGCCTGGGCACACCTGGGCACACCTGGGCACACCTGGGCACGCCTGGGCACACCTGGGCACATCTGAGCACACCTGGGCACACCTGGGCACACCTGGGCACGCCTGGGCACGCCTGGGCACACCTGGGCACACCTGAGCACACCTGGGCACATCTGAGCACACCTGGGCACACGCTGGGGGGTCCGGGGTCTCCTCTCCTGCCCCAGCCCCAGGCTGGTTTGGGTGGCACTGCTTGGTCTGGGATGCAGCCATGAGCAAGGTGGACTTGGAATTTGGGACAGACTCAGAGCAGGATGGAGGTGGAAGGAGAGATGCAGAGCACAGGGGAATGGGGACACTTGCAGGGGTGAAAAACCCAGAGAAACAGGAGAGTTGTCTTCCCACAGAGAAGCTGGGAGTGACAGTCTGGATAGAAACAGAAGTCATGAAGACACAGCAGGGAAAGTTGCTGGAATCTGTCCCATGATGGTACTGCTGGGCAGGACACAGGGACACAGGCTGGGCAGAGTGCATGGCTGAGGTGAGCTGGAGGAGGCACAGGAAGGGATGTGTCTCCAGGCTGGTGCAGAGGAGGAACTGGGGTCCTGCAGCAGGATATGAGTCTTCCTCACCTTTGCAAGCACAGTGTCCAGTGCAGACCAATTTGCATCTTTGCCACCTGCCCACCTCCAGTCCCTCCAGAGGCTGCATGGCACACAATGCCACTGTGGGATTGCTGAGCCTGCTGAGAAACAGCTGGAACAAAACCTCTGCTCCCAGGATGCTTCCTGCTGGAGGAAAAAGAAGAGAAATACCAGTTCTCCATGCTGTAGAGATGGAATTTTAGGGAATTCCCCTTCATCCTCACAGACATGTTTTTTACATTTAAATATTGATCCTTCTAGTTTCAATGTGCTTTGTACTCCAGCATCACCCAGGGAGAGGCACTGCACAGCCAGGGATGCAGGCTGCACCAGGGGGTTATCCTGGTCCCTGGGGCATGGACAGCAGGGGTTTTATCACAGCCATAATCCAGGGGGACATCCCAGGAAGTCTGCATGGCCAAGAAGGACAAACCACTCCAGGACAAACCACTCCAGGACAAACCACTCCAGGGCAAACCACTCCAGTGGTCAACATTGCTGTGAATGATCCATGCTGGGCAGACCAAGGGAGGCAAATCATTTCATACAAGTGCTCTGAAAGTTGCTCTGCCCCCTCAGGAAAAGGGACAGGACAGCTCCAATTAACTGCATCAGGCCATGTCCCTGTGGCATTCACATTATCAAACCCTCCTCTTTTAAGGACATTCTGGAAAGGGGAACGTTGGTTAATTCTGATAGTCCAGCCCTTTCCCTTGCCTATCAAGGAACCCACCACCACCAACTGCCCCCACAGATGCAACCAGGCAGAGCTGGCCATGGGTCTCTGCCATTTATGCTGTGTGACATAAATGACCTTAATGCTTTGGAGCTTACAGCTCCTGATCCATGGGCAGCCATCCAGCTCAGCTCATTCATGGCAAAATTGTTAAACAGGCACCTTGGGAGCTGAGAGACAAAAGTGACTTTGTGTTCCTATCCTCCTGCCAGACCAGAGGAGGTCAGGCAAGCGTGTGTCCCAACCCTCTCCTGAGAGCACAGGTCCTGCTCCCTGCCTTGGTGCTCAGGAGGCAGGAAAGTCAGGCTGACCCATGAGCAAGGGCTGTGAGAGGGTTAAACAAGAGGTGCTGATGGCATCTGTCCAGGAACCAGCAGGTAAGTCAAGAATTTCCCCAGTGCATGCCTCAACCTTGGAGCAGAGCTGAGCCAAAGTGTTGTAACACCTCCTGCAAGCTGAGGAGACACATTAAAGGAGTTCACAGGATGGAAGCACTTCTAGGCCTGTTGCATAATCCAGATAAGTAGATAAGTCTGTAATATTTGCACAACATCGTGTCCCTTCCTTGGCCTTGTTACTGGTCTCGTTTTGCAGGACTTAATTCAGGGGATCTGATGGATTGAGGACACCTTTCAGGTCATCGATTCCTTGGGAGGTGGCTGTGACTCAGCTCTAGCATTGTGACACTGTGAGCATTAAAGGGACAGGGACACCTTGCTGACACCTGCACTCTGTGCTCTGCAAACCTGTCCCAAAGGTATGTTGGGAATGGCACTGTGACACCCATTGGGAAGCTTTTTGTGGAGAGACACTGCAAAACCACCATGGAAAAAGAAAGGTGTCCTGCCAAAGGTGAAACAACCTTCACACAAACACACAAATACACACAACTTGGGCACATTCACAATCTATTTACTTGACCCAAAGGGTGCAGGATGTGGGAGCTGAATAGCTCAGGACTCAGGTGCCAGGGAAAGAGGTGGGACACTGTGGAGTGCATTGTCTGAGTACAGGCATGGTCCAGAGCCTGCTGGGATCTGCCTTGCTTCAGTACCTCCCCTCTCTGGGATTTACCAGGCAGCCCGAGGCGAGGGCACGGCAGCATCTACCCAGCAGATGAATGGCATCACCTTGCACTTATCTTTGGACTGTGGGTGCGGGGAGGATGCAGCCAGCAGGCTCCAGGGACATGCCCTGAGCACAAAGGCACAGAACTGAGCAATCAGTGCTCTTATCTGGGCACTGGCACCGTCCTACAGCACACAACAAGCAAGGAACAATGCTGTGCCAAATGCCAGAGCCAGCCTTCCCTCCAGGAGCTTTCTGCAAGTCAGTCCCACACCTCACACTGCAGGGAGGGGAGAGCAGGAGGTCCAGGGCTCAGTGGGACCCTGCTCATAATTGCCTGAGCCCCACACATTGTGCATGAGCCTGAGCTAACAGAGCTGGATGGGCAAATTTTCTGAGTCAAGGACCCCAGCCTGCTCTGAGGTCACTCCAAATGGATTTTCACCTGACACGTGGAAATCTTCCCCATTTCTCTGCTGACCCTGGGGTGCTTTGTTCTTGAGTGCAGATGATCTTCTTTAGGGATCTGCAGCATTTCTAAATTGCTGCAGAATCCCAGGAGAGACCACATTCAGATTCCTTTAAGCCATATTCCCTGTGCCTGTGGTTGTCCAAAGGCCACCAGCCCCAGCCCACTCTCACACCATGGGGAAGGTCCAGACCTTGCTGTGCCCCCACTCCTCTGGTCAGCCCATGCTGTTTTAGCAGTGGAGTTTTCCTCTCTCTCAGGGCTTTCTTTGACTTGCTCCCAGGCCACAGCCTTTGGTCAAAACCCATTCAGAAATTCCCCCTGGAGTGCCCTTGGCCACGGTGTGGGGCTTGCAGGGGAAACAGGCAGCACACAGGAGTGGCAGGACAGGGAGCAGGGCCAGCAGGGCCAGCAGGGCCAGCAGGGCCAGCAGGGGCCAGCAGGGCCAGCAGGGCCAGCAGGAGCATCCCTGAGCTCCCAGCCCTGCTGGGGTGACTCACCCACACACTGACACCAGGGCAGGGCAGGGACTCCTGGCCCAGGGGAAGGGTTTTCCATGCTGTGCTCCCTGTATAGCCACTGCTCCTGCCCTTCCTTCCATATCCCAAACATGAAACATCTCTGCTCCTTGCCCTGCTCCCCACCTCAGCCTGATCCACCTGCCCTGGGCACAGCCTGAGCCTGGAGAGAAGTTCTGTCCTCTTCAGCTGCAGGAGCATGCACAGATGGAGAAAGCAAACAACAGAGCTGCCTCGTGGTGTGGGTGCAGAGAGCTCCCTATCTTCCCCAAAATCTCTTCCTGGGGCAGTGCCAAGCAGCCAAGCAAAGACTAGACAGGAAGAAGACTAGAAAGGAAGGAGTTGGCATAAGTGATGGTAAAAGACTTTCCACTAGCTGCTTTTCCTTCTTAGTAGGGATCATAGTGAAATAACAAAATTGCAAAAATTCATGCTTGGGATGTTTTAAAATGCTAATTCTGGATATCCAATCTTGAGCTGGGCAGGGGGCCACACTGAAATAATAAAAACCCATTTGTTTTCCTGAGGGGGAAACTAGAGGCTTGTTTGTTTTCCTTCCACATCAGAAAGTCAGATCTTGTACATCTAACTTTCTGAATTCTTGGATGAAAAAGAGCAGGTGGCTTTGTAGCACCAGATGCACCAAGAAAACACAGTCCTATTGCTTGAGTTGTGACAAAATGGTTAAACATGTCAGTCACTGTTGTTTGCTTCACTCAGTAACTAAACAAACAGCTGGGAGAAAAGGTTAGTCCTCTAAGTTTCAGTGCTGGTCAGTGAGGGTCAGATGAAGCTCATTTTCTGCATGTGGGGCCTCCAACAAGTCCTACAGGAAACCCAAGGAATGTCAGATGTGACCTTCCTGGCAAATCGAATGTGAAAAACAAGGAAGCCATCCTGGGCAGGCTTTTTAAGGAAGTAGAAAATGGGCACAGCCCATTTATTTTTCCTCAGCAGATCTCTCTGAGGTCACAATACTCCTGTAAACTACATCTCAGTTGGGCTGATAAGAGAATTGAATACTCTGTGGCATTAGTCCTGTGTGGGTCTAAGTTCATGCAGAGGAGAGCAGAGCCTTGGAGAAATGCAATGCAGCTCTGGTTGGCTGTGGCATTAATCACATTATTCACAATCTCCTGGTCCTGGCCTCCTCCAAACCCAAAAGACAGACTGTCTGGGACTGGACCCAGTTAAAATAAAACACCTCTGTGTTCAAAGGAGCCAGACATCTTGTATGGCTCCCATTGTGAGGGTCCAACTTCCAACCAGCGTGGCAGAGGGGCAGAACTGGGTGTCCTGGTTAACTGCCCACACTGTCTCCCCTTTTGGCCGTGTTCCTTTTCAAAGCCTCCAATGTGTCGGGAGGATGCTTTGTGCTAATTAAAGTTGTGGCAATCCCATCCCAGATGAAAAAAAGCCCAGAGGGACTGTCTGAGTCACCCCTGAACCACAAAACAGCCAAGACAAGATGGGCAGGGAGGTCATGGAGTAAGTGCAGGAATCTCCAGGGGTGGTGTCTGTATCTCGGGGGTTACTGGAACTCCTGTAGGCACAAGAGAGTGTGGGCCATTTGCACTGCTGACCAGAGCAGAAAGAGGTGCCCAGTGAGGGAGAGGTGCACAGCCTGTGTGGGGAGGCTCCCAGAAACTCCAGGAGAGCCCCCTCTGCCAAATGAAGCTCCTGTCCTGTGTGGTGTGCAGTCAGCTCAGTGCCAGGACACGCTGTGTCTGCTCTCTGCAGCTTTCATCCTCCTCCTGACCCCCACAGCTGCTGGGCTCACTTCCTCCTGTTGGTATTTAGCAGGAAGAGTTGTGAGGACCAAATGCAGGATTCCTGCAGTTGGAGAGGCTGTTGAGATAGACAAGCAGTGGCAAAACTCCCTCAGCATTGTGAGCTCAGCCCCAGGGGAACAGGAGCTGCAAGAGGAACACCACAGGCACTGCCTTTCACAGGGACAAGGTTTGGATCCCCACAGAACCAGAGTCCTGCTTGCTGCCTGGGATGATCAGCTGGAACCAATAAATGACCAGAGAGAAGGAAAAGATGCAACACAAGGATAAGGCAGGAAGGATGGTGCCCTGATATCCAGCAGCCAACACCAAGGCTTGTTCTGAGATCCACAGGGAAAACCGCATCCCTTCCATGTGTGGCCATGGGCACACGAGCCAAGCCAGGCACAGCTGTGCCAGAGGGGCACTGGGAGCTGCCTGCAGAAGCCCAGCACCACCCTCCCTCCTGCCAGGCTGCCCAGGGAAGAGTTAAACTCTCCCCTCAGCAAGAGCACAGAGCAGCTCCCGTGTGCCCTCTGCTCTCACTCACATGCAGGGCTGCTTTTCCATTTATTCCCTTTGACAAAACCAGAGCTGCTGAGATGAAGAAGAGTGTTGGGGCATTCCCATTGTGCTGGGGTCTGGGGTTTGCTTTGGTTGAGATGACCCTGAGAAGTGTTAAAAGTTTCTTTTCCCCAACCCAGCTGTTGAAGAAGGAGTCAGAAGTTTACAGCTGATGCTCTCCAGGTTGCTTTATTGTTTCTTATCTCAGATATTTTCTGTCTGGGCTGCCCAGGTCTGGTCAGCAGGGCAGCCCCAGGTACACACCCTGCCCCAGGGGCAGGCACTGATTTTTATACTACAAATTCTGTGTTAGTTATTTACAGTTATGATCCAATGCCTCTCACCTGTGTTAGACAGTTCCATTCTACTCCAATCCAATCCCCAAGTGCCAACATCACCAAGAAGATGGGGTTAGGGAGAAGAAGGAAGGAGGACAGGACAATGCCCAAATCCCTTCATTTTACCCCCTAAGCCCCTTTGGTAAAATCCCCAAGATTTCCCTTTTCACTCTACAACTACTAGTATCATGCTATCTAAAATTTGTGACTTTTAATTCTTCATTCACAGGTGGTAATGTGTTCCACGGGTCAAACTCAAAGCTGCAGGAGTCCTTGGCTGCATGGCTGGGGACTGCCAGGGCTCGGAAGTCCCCTGGCTGGGGCTGGGATCATCCAGGACTGGCACAGACATCCTGGGCTCTGGCACTGGGGGGGCTGGGCTGGCGGGGGGCTCAGCTCAGGGAGGGCAGGGACGTTCCCCAGTGCAGGCAGGACAGGGCTGTGTCCTCACCCTGCTGGAAGTGGCTGCTGGCATTACCCAGAGCTGTTCCCTTTGCCACTGGGTACCTGGGCAAGCAGGAGTATTTACATTCAAAACCATCCTCTGTTTGCAGAGCATCAGGGCTCTCTCCAAAGCTTCCCCCTCCTCCAAACCAGCAACACTCTGTGCTTGAACAGTCTCACCATAAACAACAGGAATCCAAGAGTCACCCCAAGAGTCTGCATTGAACCTGAAATGTGTTGCAAACGGGCACAAACACAAATTGCAACTGCTGGAGGGCAACAACCCAAGCCTCACTCACATATTTTTTTTAAAATGACCCATTGTCCTAAAACCCCAAACCATTCAACAGTCAAAGAAATCACTTTTCATTTAGACCTTTCCAGTAATTTATACCTCAAAAGGTTGGAGGAGATAAAATATTTATAAATTATTCAAATGAAATGTTTTTGTTAATTCAAAGCAAACCAAATCTTTCTTTAAATGGCCTCTTCAATGAAATTTTCAAAAATTTGCCCTAATTCAAGTAGAAAATGGTTTCAGATACTCATGAACTATGAGATGGGAAGTGAGAGCTAGTGAAAATCAGCTGGTTATTGCTGGTCTAAATCACTTGGCAAGGCCTTGTGAAAAAGCAAGTCAGCAAAAGGAATGAAGATGGGCAAGGTAAGGGAAAGGCACAGCCCTGGGATCCAAAGGCTCACGGGTGGATTCTGGATTCTGGCCTGCAGAGGCTCTGGTGACTCACGGGATTTCCTTGTCTCCTCTTTTTGGCTCATGCAAACACAGCTTGTGGTCTATCCCCTGCCCAGGGTTGGTTCTCTGGAAGTCGTGGCTCTGCAGGGCTGGTTCCTGCTCCTGCCTCAGAGCTGGATGCAGCCCAGAGGAGCTCCCAGCTGAGGGGGCTGCAATGAGGACAAGTGAAGTTCAGAAAGCTGAGGCACAAAGAGGAAGCAATGGGGCAGAGAACTGGTGCTGCTCTTTTCCTCCCGTGTCTCATGGAAGGAATGAAGGATTTTCTTTACAAACGAACTGTGGGTCTGCTGATAAATAAAATTGGATACTGAGAGATGAAAGAAACAATGGGAAGAACCATAAATTCCATAGGAATTCCACTGATTGACATGAAGAAATGAAAAAGGGGGAGTATACATTAGAATGGGGTCTGTATTAGGAGTTTGGGGAAGTCTGTCCCTCTCAAGTACCTCAGGGAAAGAGAGGGGGAAATGTACCTGGGAAATTGGGATAAAAAGGAGGCTGCATCCTCCAACAATTCGAGACACCCCATGGGGAAATGCCCCACGGCCTCTCCCTTTATTCAAATAAAGTTCCAGGATTCCTCTGTCTCCTTTCTGGACATAAACTCTGGTGTTTGTGGATGAATTTCCCTGACACTCTCTGGGCAGTGCATGGTGCTGGAGGGCAGAAGGAGCACTGATGTGCCAGGAGACCCCTCACTGAAGGGCCACGTTGGTGGCAGCCCCCACTGCCCCCATCCCTGCTGGCTCCCTTCGTTCTCCTTGGACCCCCCTTGCTGACCCTTTGCCCTTTCATTTTCCATTGCAGCCTACAATCATTCCTGCATTCACTTCACAGGTCGGGGGTGAATTACTTCTGAGGAAAACCAGGCCAAGATATCCCAGAAACCCAGCTAACCTCCCTGCATCCACAGCAGAGCTACCCCAGAAACTCCCCTGGCAAGGTTCCCTGGCAGTCTGAGACCCCCTGACTGCTGCCTTGGCTTTGATATCCCTTGCAGGGTAACTCTCCATCCTGACTGCCTGCTGGGACCCCTCCACCTCTCCTGACTGTGTTTTGCAACCCAGATATTCCAGCAGGAGAGCTGTCCCCGGGAGCAGTGTCTGTGCCCTTGTCTGGCTGAATCCAAAACAAAGCAGAGAGGGAGCTGCAGTGGGTGTCAGGGCTTCAGCTGCAGCCTGCCAGCTCCCACACAGATGTTTCAGTCCCCACCTCCACACTGGAGTTCCACAGGGAGGTTTTAAACAGTCCCAGGTATTGACCTGGGGTAAAGGAGGCTTAGATCAGCTGGGGCTGGACAGACACATTCTGTGCATGATGCTGAGCAGTCACAGATCTGACACTGGCTGAGACCCTCATGCTTCAAATCCTGGCCTTCCAAGTAAAATAAACCACAGCAAGAGTTTAAAAGGCACCTGACAGCACATCCAGGTGAAAAAGCCAGGCCATAGCTGGGATAGTGGCTGAGAACAATGAATTTTGGTTAAGGGTTGGATTCAGTGATCCTAAAGGTCTTTTCCAACCCAAGTGATGCTGTGATTGTAAGATGTGCAGAGCCCACAGGAGTTTGTTCCTGTGCACCTCCTGGTTCCAGTATTTTTCAGTTAGTTCTGTCTACAGAGGTTGTGAAACTGCAGAGACATCTGAGCACTGCATTCCATGTAAAAATGAAACTAATAAACCTCATGTTTTTAATCAGAGGGCAATAACAGCAGGTGAAAACAAAACAGTTTGCATCTCCTTTGAGACTAAGGAACTAAACTTGCAACACTGACCCCTGAGGGGCCCAGAGGTGGCATCCAGTGATCCCCATTTCTGGGGATGCAGCCGTGGACAAGCTCTTCAGGCCACAACACAGCATCCAGCACCAGGTGACCCTGGGTCATTCCCAGCTGGCTGGGGCTCACAAAGCCCTCTGGTTTCACAAGGAGAGGCAGTGGGCTGTGCCTTGCCCACCACCATCATCCCACATTGCCTGGTCTGGTGACCTGCTACTGCCTGGGCACCAGCGACCCTCTGGAGCACTTTGGGTGGAGATGTAGAACTTCAGTCACTGAGAACCCAAGTCAAACGTGTAAAATACCTGCATTTTGCATCCTCCTCACTGGATAAACTCTCCCTGCTGATCATAGTGGCCCTCACTGCACCTGCTGAGGGATGGGTTTGACTTACTGCTTCCTTTCTCTCACTGAGCTTGTCTTGCTCAGCAAAGAGGATGCTCAGCTCTCCGAGGCAAGTAAATCTCAGAACTGCACAGTGAAAAGGAAAGGGGAAGACCAAACCAGGAAGCGCCAAATTATTTTCCTGTGTCTCTGCAACTCATCAACAGCCAGAGGGGCACATCACTGGCCAGTGGCCAGCACAGGTGGCACTGCTCAGCCCCTCAGCTGCAGAGCATCCCCGTGTTCCAGGGGGCAAACCAGGCTGCCCAGAGCAGAGCACAGGAGCTGCTCAGCACCCCACAAACCAGACAGGAGCAAGCCCTGGGCTTGGTGCAGGGACCTTGGAGGATGGCATGGCTCTCAGCAGCTTGTGGCTGTCAGTGGAGCAGCCTTGGCACAAAGCAGGAGCCAGCAGCACCCTTGGTGCACAAAGCAGGAGCCAGCAGCACCCTTGGTGCACAAAGCAAGGGCCAGCAGCACCCTTGGTGCACAAACACCCCTGGGAGCTGCTGGCCTGGGCACTGCTGGGGCTGAATGCAGGGTTGGGTGGAAGGCAGAGACCCTCTCATGTCTGAGGGGGGTTTGGACACTGGAACTGTGTGACAGCAGCCCTGGAAGGGTATCTGGGCAGAAGAAGGCTGTGAGGTGAGAGGGCTGAGCTGCTGCCTGTATGACCCAGCTGATTAGAAAGGATGCAGGGAAAGAATACCCATGGCAAGGTACCCTGGGTGAGGAGCCAGGGCCCAGCACCTTGGGATGCTGTCCATGGGATGGAGAAGATTCCAGCAGCCACAGAAGGACATTGATGCCATTGTCCACACCACACTTTCAAAAAAAGCGCTGTTTTTCAAAAGCTCCATGCACTTGTCAGGATTTATCTCCCCTCCCCTGGCAGAGAGGGACTGCCTGGCTCAGTGCAATAGCACTGCTGGTGCTGCTCTTGCCCTTTCCCCTACTTCAAGAACTGCATAGAACACAAAATATTAAATAAATACATAATAAAGGGAATGTTTTCATCACAGGAAGAGGACAGTGAGGGCACATCTGGTACCAAATATTTTTCTGTGCCTGCTGTGTCACTACAAGTTGGGGCAGGTGCATTCAGAAAAACAGAACCCATATTTGTGCACTCTTTAAACTGTCATTGAGCTGTGTTTAGGACTCAGCAGGAAACTGAAACTCCTTTTTGTGATGTGGAGGCTACAGATGTGTAAGTAAACCACATATTATCTGGTTAATAACATCAGAGCCAGGGACTCCAGGCAAGTCTGGGTTAAACAGTCCAAACAGCAATATCCATATAATTCCTATAACATTTGTTGATGTCAAGATAACAAAGATGCAGGGAGGTTTCACATGGGTGAGGGCTGTCTGAGAGTAAAGAGGGCACAGAGGTGCCTTGGCCTGCAGGGAGATGCCCCAGTTACCCCAGCAGAGACAGCCCAGGGCTGTAGCAGGGAAGTTCCCTGCAGCCCCCCAGCCTGCTGCAGCCCCCCAGTGAGAGCAGAGTGATGCTGCAGCTGGATTGACTGAGAGGGACACCCCCATAGCCCTCCCCAGCCCACAGAGGAGACCCCAGCCGTGTGCTGGCAGAAGGGTCAGGCAAACAGCTACATTCTGGCTTCACCTTGCAAATACATAGTTTTATTACAGGAAGCCCTGGCCAGCTGAAACTGGCCACAAACCATTTAATGTGTGTGCCCACAGGGTATGAGTTACTGCCTCTGACCTGGGCACCCATGGGAAAACACCTTCCCTGCAGAAGTCCCTTGCAACCTGGCAGGCTCTGGAGGCCCTGGCTGGGGTTGTGGCTGCCCAGAGCCAGCCCAGCACTGAGAGCTCACCCTGGGGCTCAGTAAGGGCCAGGTGTGCACAGGTGCAAGCAGTGCAGAGCCCTTGGGGTTTGCTGTTCCACTACCAGAGCACCCTGCCTGCACCTGGGGGTGTCATCCAAACCATGCCTGTCCCCCACCAGTCAGACTCCAGCAGCATCCACAGGGATCAGCTGTCACCTGGCTCCTGTGGAAACACAAATGCAAACAAGCACAGTGAGAAATGGTCCTGGAAGTCACTGCAGAATGCAGAAACTGCAGTGGGAAACTCAATCCAGGATGATCTCAGGAGGGGAAGGTGGGGTTTATTTTTGACAGAGGTGATCCAGCTCACAGGGTTTTGCTCACTGTCCTTTCATGCTCACACACAAGAGATGTGTGCCCAGGGGTGACGGGGGAAATGAGGGACCCCAGCTCCTGCTCCAGCGGGACTCTCCTCAGGTGGGTGGGTGGCTGTGCCCAGCTCCTCAGGCATGCCTCCTGTACCCTGTGGGAACGGACCCGAGTGTCATCCTCTGCCTCTTCACTCAGCCCTGCCTGGGAGTCACGAGGAGCCGCTGATTTACTCAGCTGCTGGGGCTCCTTGGGGTGTGAGCTCTCCTTTGTTTTAGGCTGTGCTTTGTTGTACTGCTGAGGAGCTCAGGCCAATTGCTCTGCTCTCATGCCCTGCTGATCAGGCAGATCAGCACATGCCATTCCTTTAAGCCCTCCTCTCTCGCTGTTTCTCCTGCTGTTTTCACACCCAGACATCTCCAGTCAGGACAATTTTAAGTTTTTGTTACAAATCTCCACAGCCTGAGCTGGATTCCAAATCGCTGACACAACGTTACAGAAATCCTAAAAGCACAGCGTGTTTGGGTCTCTCATTGCACTGTTTCTCACATGGACAGCTACAACACACTTCCTTCTTGCCAGCTCCTTGGAAAGCCTCATCATCACCATTAAAAGCTGAATTTAGCCATTCATTCTCTCTGCAGAAGGATGGGGGGGACTGAGTGAATCACAAAACTGTCAAGTTTGCCGGGACACTACTTTGAAATCACTCCTTGCACCAGCTCAGTAGATTCCTGAAACAGCCCCACGTTTTCTTTGCTATTAGTTTGTTGGAGCCCTGCAGCTTTGAAACTGGATCTCCTTCATGTTCAGTCCATGCATGGACAGAGAAGATCTGAATTGTTTAAAAAGGATGAGCTCTTACAAATCTTACATCCAGGAAAGGCTCTGAAAGCTCATATACAGCCTGTTGATTAGATGAGGCTGCGTCTCTGTGACATCTCCTCTCCTGTCTGATATCACAGAATCGTAGAAAACCAGGCTAGAAGGACCTCAAGGATCATCTGGTCCAACCTTTCTTGGCAAGAACAAGGTCTAGACAAGATGGCACATCACCCTGTCCAGCTGAATCTTGAAAATCTCCAGCATGGGGGATTTCACCACTTCCCTGTGGAGATCATTTTCATTGTGAAAAATTCTCCAGATATGTCTAGTCAGAATATCCCCAAGGGTAACTTGCACCTCTTGCCCCTCATCCTCGCCATGGGACTCCTGGTAAGAAGGGAGTCTCCAGCTTCTTTGTAGCCACCCTTTAAACACTGCAAGATGGTGAAAAGGTCCAGGTCTGTGCCACCCCAGGGACAGTGACTGTGCCACCCCAGGGACAGTGTCTGTGCCACCCCAGGGACAGTGACTGTGCCACCCCAGGGACAGTGTCTGTGCCACCCCAGAGACCCTGTCTGTGCCACCCCAGGGACAGTGACTGTGCCACCCCAGAGACCCTGTCTGTGCCACCCAGGGACAGTGTCTGTGCCACCCCAGGGACAGTGACTGTGCCACCCAGGACAGTGTCTGTGCCACCCCAGGGACAGTGTCTGTGCCACCCCAGGGACAGTGACTGTGCCACCCCAGAGACCCTGTCTGTGCCACCCCAGGGACAGTGACTGTGCCACCCCAGGGACAGTGACTGTGCCACCCCAGAGACCCTGTCTGTGCCACCCCAGGGACAGTGACTGTGCCAAACCAGGGACAGTGTCTGTGCCACCCCAGGGACAGTGTCTGTGCCACCCCAGGGACAGTGACTGTGCCACCCCAGGGACAGTGTCTGTGCCACCCCAGGAACAGTGACTGTGCCACCCCAGGGACAGTGTCTATGCCACCCCAGGGACAGTGACTGTGCCACCCCAGGGACAGTGTCTATGCCCACCCAGGGACAGTGACTGTGCCACCCCAGGGACAGTGACTGTGCCACCCCAGGGACAGTGTCTGTGCCACCCCAGAGACCCTGTCTGTGCCACCCCAGGGACAGTGACTGTGCCACCCCAGAGACCCTGTCTGTGCCACCCCAGGGACAGTGTCTGTGCCACCCCAGGGACAGTGACTGTGCCACCCCAGAGACCCTGTCTGTGCCACCCCAGGGACAGTGACTGTGCCAAACCAGGGACAGTGACTGTGCCACCCCAGGGACAGTGTCTGTGCCACCCCAGAGACCCTGTCTGTGCCACCCCAGGGACAGTGTCTGTGCCACCCCAGGGACAGTGACTGTGCCAAACCAGGGACAGTGTCTGTGCCACCCCAGGGACAGTGACTGTGCCACCCCAGGGACAGTGACTGTGCCACCCCAGGGACAGTGTCTGTGCCACCCCAGGGACAGTGTCTGTGCCATCCCAGGGACAGTGACTGTGCCACCCCAGGGACAGTGACTGTGCCAAACCAGGGACAGTGTCTGTGCCACCCCAGGGACCCTGTCTGCGCCACCCCAGGGACCCTGTCTGTGCCACCCCAGGGACAGTGTCTGTGCCACCCCAGGGACAGTGACTGTGCCACCCCAGGGACAGTGACTGTGCCACCCCAGGGACCCTGTCTGTGCCACCCCAGGGACAGTGTCTGTGCCATCCCAGGGACCCTGTCTGTGCCACCCCAGGGACCCTGTCTGTGCCACCCCAGGGACAGTGTCTGTGCCACCCCAGGGACCCTGTCTGTGCCACCCCAGGGACAATGTCTGTGCCACCCCAGGGACAGTGTCTGTGCCACCCCAGGGACAGTGTCTGTGCCACCCCAGGAACAGTGACTGTGCCACCCCAGGGACAGTGTCTGTGCCACCCCAGGACCCTGTCTGTGCCACCCCAGGGGACAGTGACTGTGCCACCCCAGGGACAGTGACTGTGCCACCCCAGGCACCCTGTCTGTGCCACCCCAGGGACAGTGACTGTGCCACCCCAGGGACAGTGACTGTGCCACCCCAGGGACCCTGTCTGTGCCACCCCAGGGACAGTGTCTGTGCCACCCCAGGGACAGTGACTGTGCCAAACCAGGGACAGTGTCTGTGCCACCCCAGGGACCCTGTCTGTGCCACCCCAGGGACAGTGTCTGTGCCACCCCAGAGACCCTGTCTGTGCCACCCCAGGGACAGTGACTGTGCCACCCCAGGGACCCTGTCTGTGCCACCCCAGGGACAATGTCTGTGCCACCCCAGGGACAGTGACTGTGCCACCCCAGGGACAGTGACTGTGCCAAACCAGGGACAGTGTCTATGCCTCCCCAGGGACAGTGTCTGTGCCACCCCAGGGACAGTGACTGTGCCACCCCAGGGACAGTGTCTATGCCACCCAGGGACAGTGTCTGTGCCACCCCAGGGACAGTGTCTGTGCCACCCCAGGGACAGTGTCTGTGCCACCCCAGGGACCCTGTCTGTGCCACCCCAGGGACAGTGACTGTGCCACCCCAGGGACAGTGACTGTGCCACCCCAGGAACAGTGACTGTGCCACCCCAGGGACAGTGACTGTGCCACCCCAGGGACCCTGTCTGTGCCACCCAGGGACAGTGTCTGTGCCACCCCAGGGACAGTGTCTGTGCCACCCCAGGGACAGCATCTGAGCCACCCCAGGAACAGTGTCTGTGCCAACCCAGGGACAGTGACTGTGCCACCCCAGGGACAGTGTCTATGCCACCCCAGGGACAGTGACTGTGCCACCCCAGGGACAGTGACTGTGCCACCCCAGGGACCCTGTCTGTGCCACCCCAGGCACCCTGTCTGTGCCACCCAGGGACAGTGTCTGTGCCACCCCAGGGACAGTGTCTGTGCCACCCCAGGGACCCTGTCTGTGCCACCCCAGGGACAGTGTCTGTGCCACCCCAGGGACAGTGTCTGTGCCACCCCAGGGACCCTGTCTGTGCCACCCCAGGGACAGTGTCTGTGCCACCCCAGGGACAGTGACTGTGCCACCCCAGGGACCCTGACTGTTCCAAACCAGGGACAGTGTCTGTGCCAAACCAGGGACAGTGACTGTGCCACCCCAGGGACAGTGTCTGTGCCACCCCAGGGACAGTAACTGTGCCAAACCAGGGACAGTGTCTGTGCCACCAGCAGCTGCTGCTCATGGAGCCACCGAGTGCCTGAGCAGCTCCCACACCTCCAGACTGAGCCAGAGCTGCCAGAGCTGGTCCAGCAAGCCAGCCTGGGTTGCAAATCCACAGCTGACAGGACAAGCCCAGAGCAGACAGGACAGCATTCCTGGGCTGCAAGCAGAGCCTCTGGCACCCTCCACGAGCTCTTCTCAAAGAGATTATGCTTGCAAATGAGCTCAGCAGGCCTGGACTCCCAGAACAGCCCCTGTGCAGCCAAGGGACCATCCCTTGCTCCACTCCCAGCATCTGGAGAATTCAAAGGGGGCTGTCACACTCAGGAAGATCCCACCCTGGCCCCTGCTCCCCTGGCCACAGCCACAGGAGGGGTCTCACCAGGACAGCTCTCCTTCCCTGCCAAAGAGCTTTGCTCTTTACCTCGTGTCAGGTGTTCACATAGCTCTTTGCAAGGCCAATCATCTTGATTATTTTTTCATTTAAGATTTTCCTATTTCATTTAGAAGTTCTCCTGCTCCTGTAGAACTTAGAGAAATGGGTCTCCTTATCTGGAGGCCTGAGCTGATAGCACATGAACTCTGGCAGCTCTTCAGGAGGGTGTGTGCAAGGTGATTCCAGCCATAAAACCATTGCGGGTGGGGTGGCATCATTTTTTTTACCCTTCTCATTCTCCTGTTAGAAAGTTGCACTGATTTACAGATTTCTGTGCCCCCCATGGGTTTATATGGGCTGAGGGACATTTGACTGTGAAAGCACCTGGCTGGCCACATGCCCAGAAGGGGTGTCCTCTGCAGTGACTTCAGACAGGCAGCTCAGCACGACACTGAGATGCTCCTCACAGTCCCCAGGCACCGAGCCTGATGCTGAGGGGCGTGGGGGGACAGGGATAGGCACCCACCACCCCAGGGGTGTGGGAGATCCCCCTGGAGAGGCAGGGTGAGCTGTGCTGCTCCGGGTGCCAGCAGAGCAGGACAGGGCAAGGGGAAGGGCAGGAAGGCACCAAAACCAAAACCAGCCCTTTGGGGAGAGAGGGGCGACCCCAGGGCTGTGCCAGCAGCACGAGGGGTCACGGCTGCTTCCTGCTCGGGCAGACCCGTGGCCACCCGGACACCCCCTCTCCCCGGCAGGAGGATGCCTTTGTGCACAGTTTATGCATAATAGATCTTCCGAGGAAAGAGATACTGTCTCCTTGCTCCAAATACAATTTCAATTAGATGAATAGCGGCGTAATCCCATAGAGGCGCTCAGCTGGGAACTGACCATGTGAGAGGCAGCCAGCCCTCCCCCAGCCGAGTGGTGAAAGGGGATCCCCCCTCAACCTGCTGGCAGAGAGGCCCCGGACCCTCCAACAGGGACCATCTGCTCCGGCAGCAGCCCCTCCTCCCGCAGCCCCAGCCAAGAAAGAGCCAGCGCTGCCAGCGCCTCCCGAGACAAAGGGGGACCGGGGCACCGCCGCCTTCAGCCCCGGCACCGAGGAAGAGGAGGCACCGGGAGCCCCGGTGGCCCCCTGGAGACCCCCTTGCTGCGACCCTTTGGGCAGGCAGGATTGGAGGGAATGCTCCAGGAGAAGATGGGGCACTGGAATGGGGAGAAGCCATTGTCCCCCTGCGCCAGATGATGCCAACACAGGGGAAGAGGAGAAGGGAAGGAGGACAGATCACAGGGATGCTCCAAGCTCTCCTCCTTTTCCTCCTGATCTGCCCCTGGCACATCCCAGGGCAGGGACTTGCTTCTCCTGCCATCCTGGCCAAAGGGCAGAGCTGCTCCACCATCTGCCAGCGATGACAGCAGAGCAGTGCAAGTACAGAGCTGAGCGCTCTCTTTCCTCTGAATATCTCTGGGCTCTCGGAGGGAATTTCCTCTTGCATCGAAATTTTCAGACTGGTCCCTTAGTGCCAGTGAGGTAATTTGGGGAAAGTCTTGAGAAACCTGCGTTGTGCAACTGGGAGTTTAAAGAGATTTTCAACCCACCAGGCAACTGACACCACTTTTGTCAGCAGCTCTTACCAAAGCCCTCTGTTACAGCAACCCCTTCCCAAGCAGGAATGCACCTCACTGGCTGCTCCAGAGCAGATGTGCTCACTGGGATCAAACCACCAGACCCTTGGCTCTGTGCTGTCCTGCTCCACACATCCCAGAACCATCCAGAACCAACTCCCTGCCAGGGGCACCCTCCCTCTCCCTGCCTCCGGACAGATGGGAGAGCACTTCTGCAGCACATGAAGGAACATCACCCAGCAGAAGGGGCAGCCTGGCAAGCTCTGCAGGGCAGCAGCGAGTCATTTTCTTGCTAAAGTCAACAGCTCAGAGCCTGAATACACACAGCTGGGCACAAAGTGGCTGGAGATCACATCTGCTGAATAAGAAATGGCCATTGTTATGCTTTGTCACCCGTTTCAGAGCAGATAGCACTTTAAAGCCATTTGGTGCACTCTGAATAGTTAAAAAGGTCAGGCTCTGAGCATGGGCAATGGGGTGTTTTCCCAGCGCTGGAGCGTGATGAGAATATTCCCAGGTGCGAATATTTGTCTGAACATCCGCTGCTTTCCCAGCCCCTCAGCTCAGGGGGGGAGAGGAGCTTTGATCTCTTCCCCAGCGGAGACCTGGAGCACGGTGTGCTTTCCCTGTCCCCACTCACCCCCTCCACAACCTGTTGCTGTGGAGCAGGACCAAAGCCAGGACCAAAGCCGGGACTAAACCCAGGACTAAAGCCAGGACTAAAGCCAGAGCTAAAGCCAGGACCAAAGCCAGGACTAAACCCAGGACTAAAGCCAGGACCAAAGCCGGGACTAAAGCCAGGACCAAAGCCAGGACTAAAGCCAGAGCTAAAGCCAGGACCAAAGCCAGGACTAAACCCAGGACTAAAGCCAAGACTAAAGCCAGGACCAAAGCCAGAACTAAAGCCAGGACTAAAATCAGGACCAAAGCCAGGACCAAAGCCAGGACCAAAGCCAGGACTAAATCCAGAGCTAAAGCCAGGACCAAAGCCAGGACTAAAGCCAGAACTAAAGCCAGAACTAAAGCCAGGACCAGAGCCAGGGCTAAAGCCAGAACCAAAGCCAGGACTAAAGCCAGGACCAAAGCCAGGACCAAAGCCAGAACTAAAGCCAGGACTAAAGCCAGGACAGTGACTCTGAACCGCAGAGACAGGCGGGGGGTTCAGGGCGGGTTTAGCCCAGCCTAACCCTGCAGTCAAAGCCTTAATGTGCTCTTGGTGTGAGACACAGCAGAACGCACTCGCGAAAGGCCGGTTCTTGGCTGCCGGTGAGAGGGCGCTGCTTTATCCTGGTTTTTGTGCCGGGATGCTGCTGGAAGTGCAGCAGGCGCCCAGGGCCGGCCAGGCGTGCGCCCCACCACGCTGCTCCCGCGGTGCAATCACAAACCCAGACATAAATCGTGGTTAACCTTTGCTCCCTTCTCCTGTGTTTGTCCAGAGGCTACAGAAATATTGCACAAGACACGTGATAGCCGGAGAAACAAAAATAACATTTATTAAACTGTCCCAGAGTGGGAGGGGTGGGGGAGTTTTCGGTAAGCCAATGCTTCTTACAGTAAGGGAATGCATTTGGGAAAATAATGCAGGCCAGGTAGTTCTTTATCAGCAGGTAAAGGTATGTGTTGGGATCTCAAAAGGGACAGACACACCCCCTCATGACTCACCCGCACTAGGGCTTTTTACTCTGACTTTGACGTCTTTGCTAAAGCAAAACAACTTCTTCCCCATCAGCTCAGCTCCTTCCAGCTCCCCTGACTTTAAAAGCTCCTGCTAAATCCTTTTTCCTCCCCTCTATCACCGCTGCAAAACAAAGTTGAACGTGTCCTAATGCCTCGTTATTTCTGAATTACGCAGGATTAACCAGAAGAAGAGAACCTGATTTTGCAAAACCGACTGAGATTTCAATTGGCAGAGAAAATAAACACCTTGCTTTGCTCAGCACGGAACTGACTGCGAGATGTTTGCGTCTACCTGCAGAGAGAGATATCGCCCAGCTGTGCGTGTATTTGTGATGCTAAAACTGGAGTCATAAAGGTGATAATCACGGGAAAGAACATTCCTGCAGGCTGAAACCCACGAAAGCACCAGGAAAGGTGGCAGAAAAGCCCAGTGAATATCCAGGCTGAGTTTATAGAGAGGAATCATCTGTACCAGAGCATGCAAATACAGCCTCACGCAGCTTTTGTATTCACTTGCCACAAACCTGCGAGTGAATGAGTTTTACCAGCACAAATGTTGGAGGAAAGTGAAGTTCAAAGCTGCACGCATGAGTAACCATGGAAACAGAATTTTAAATTTGCACATGCGAGTATTTGTGTCCAAAGTACTTTGTACGCTCGGCCAATGCGGGAAGAGGGACACCCCCATGTCACACCCGGCCAATCGCGACTCAGGAACACGGCTTGAATTTCAAATATCACCTACTTACAGCAAACCTCCGTCCCGAGTGGAGAAAAAAGGAATGTGAAAAAACCTGCCTGGAATTGCCATCTGCTCGTGAATATTCCACAATTAGCAGGGACGGGGATTCATTGGATACATTATTCATTGTGGATTATTCGCCCAGATCTAACAGCAATAGTGCAATGGGCATTTCAATGTCGTGATGAGGAGCCATTGCAGACATTGAAGGTGTATGTGGCTGTCCCCCTGTATGAATATGGATGTGCTCCTCTCCTGCAGGAACCTCTGGGAACAATAAATGTGTGGCAAATACCTTGTCTTCTGCACCAAGAAAAAATCTAGAACTCGGTGATAAATTGCTTTTTTTTTTCATATCCCTTTTCCTGTCATTTGTCCTCTGCCTCAACTCCTCCTCCCTCAACTGGGCTACTCATGCCCCAAAACCAACTGCCATTTCAGCAATACAGGCACTTGCTGTTTGCCTTGCTGTGGCTCAGGCTATGGAAGAGGTTTGGTGAGGCAATGTTTTCCCCATTTCCTCCCCAGCCTTCCAGCATGACCAGTGTTAGCCTCTGAAAATCAAAAAAACCAAACCAATCAAAAAACCTCCACGTGCAACACTACATTTGCACTCGTGGCTTTCCCAGGAAATCTCCATGAGCTGCCTTGCAGTTTGCAGTGGCCACAGCACTGATGGGTTTTGGGACCCTCTGCAGGTTCAGCTTGCACAGCACAGAGCCAAATAATCCATGGCCATCAGTGGCAGCTTGACCCTGTGTGCCAAATCATGGCAAAACAGACACCCCATAAAACTGCTCAGCTGAAAGTGATGAGCTGCAGGCACAGAAAGAAACAGCCTTGGGAGAGAGGCAGGTTTGGAGGGTTGTATGTGAGGCTGGAGTAGCATGGAGCTGACACAAGCAGGCTGTGCCAGTTTGCCTAAGTAGAAACACAGAGAAAAAGAAAGAGGAAAACTTATAAGAAAAAGGAAAAAAAAAAAAAAAACACACACAAAACATACAAATCAAATGAAAGAGTCCAAAGAGCCCAGGATGGGGTTATGCAATTTCAATTTGTCCAGCACTGCTTGCAGACAAACACTCCCTGCAGCAGCAGGGACTTGTGCAAGTGAGGATTGTGAAATCCCCCTGCTCTGCCAGCTGTTGCCCAACGCAGCTGGGTAGCAGGGCTGCACTCCAGGATAATCCAGGATCCTGCAAACCCCACAGCCAGGCTCTGGCACTGTGCACACCCAGGGCTGGCAGGCAGCACTGCAGCCCTCTGCCTCTGCTGGGGTCTTTGGGAATGGGGCAACCATCCTGCAGGCAGAGGTGGTCAGGAGCAGACAGGACAACCTTCCTGCTGTTATCAGGAGCCACTCCCAGGCTGCTCCTGATGGGCCAGGGCTCCCCATGCAGGATGCCATGATACAGATGCCATACACAGGCATGTGGTGACTCCCCAGGGGTTTATTTCCTTCCCCAACACCAAAAAATTGTCTCCTGTGAAATGGTAGAATGTGAGAAACTCCCAAAAGGAGTTTCTTCCCTCCCAAAAGGACTTATAATGTCCAGGACTGTATGCTCAAAGCTGGCAAGGGAACCAATCTTCCTTGGGGTGCACAGGTACTTCAAGGCTAATTATTTGGTCCCAAAGGTTTGAGGCAGAGGGTAAATCTTGGGTCAGTGCACAGACATCCATGTTTAACACCTTGAACAGGATCTGCTGAACCCACACAGGCCAGGTGAGGGAAGAACTTAAAGAAAAAAGAGAAAAGGGTGTGAGGGTGGGAGTGATGGGTTCACTAAGAGAACTGCAGCCCCTTCCAAAGCTAGTTTAGGGCATGCCAGAGGGTGAGTTCCTGTGAGAGAGGTGAACTCAGCAGTGAGTTCCTCTCTGAGTCTTGTTCATCTCTATAAGTCTCCACTAGAAATACAGTCTGGCCAAAATAGAAATTCGTTGTTGGAATGTGTCAATTTGGATCATATTTTCTGTGGAAAAAAGAGTCAAAACGAATCAGTACATTTTTTTTCTTCTCATTTCAGTGAGGTAGAAAGTTTCATTTGACCATGATTTATTTCATTTACACCTTCAAAGCTAAATAAGCTCTTGCACAAGAATAACATCCATGAATCAGCATTAGATACCCATCATGTAAATCTTGCTGCAATGACCCACCAGTACCAAATTACTGAGTCCTGTGTTCCCCTACACTTTGCAACCACTCTTTTCCTTGGTGAAACCTTCCAATTTGTGCACTGATGTGAACTCGTGTGTATTTTCTTATGGCTGAAGTGACCTTGTCTAATAGGATCTATCCTAAAACCCCAGCAAAGTGTGCTTGGGATGGGATCACTTGATGAGCCCCAGAATGAGCAGCATCTGTAGGATTTACCTGTGATTCAATCACTCCCCAAAGGTAACAAGGCAAAGACCCAGCACATAAAAAGCTTTACCCTTATGAACCCATCCTGTTCCAGTGCTGGTACACAAATCACTGTTAATATCCTCAGAACCCTCATGGTATGCAAAAAGAATCTATTTAAATCTGGAACTGAGATTCGACTTAATGGAGAAAGACTTTCCCAGCCTTGGGAAGAAAAGGGTTACTGCAGGAGACAATAATTCTTCAAGTCTTTCCTTTGCTCTTGGAGCCAGTTCCTCACCCATCCAACTGCCTCCAGCGTTTCTGGGCCAGCTCCTCTCAGGGCTGCTCCCCACAGGGAGTGCCGAGGAAGGAGTCTGCCCCAAGTTTGATTCCTGTTGGTGTTCCCAGACCTCCAGGGTCCCAGACACAACCTGACTCGTCCTCCCCCACCCACAGGAATTGCTGTGATTGTCCTGTCCCAAGCACACACCCTTTGGGCCTAAAGCTGTCCTTTCCCATGTATCTGTACAGCACCTAGCACAATGACCTGGTAATTATAACAGAGCTAAATTACTGCTAAAATTAGGTGCTTATTAACATTATCGCCTCTGGGCACCACCACAACACTTAATAATGCTACAGTCTAAGAGGAACCCAGGGCCCATCATAATCTTCATAAAAAACTGTCCTTAGGGACAGTATTTCTGTACCAGGTCTTGGTTTTCCATTAGGTCACATTTTACTCATGGAAAAAATATCTGTTCAGCTGCCTGAGGAGTTCAGTTCAGTTCAACGATTTCAGCTGCAAGACGAAGGCATGCATCTGCTGTCACCTCTAAACTTTACTTTTGGTTGTAAGCTGTGAGTCATAGGCTTTGGGAACAGTTTGGGGGTTAAGGGACTGGGACTCTGGCAGGTCCCACACTCACAGAACTGCAGCAGAACCAGCAGCACAGAGCCAAAGCCAAGCTGAGATTTCTCCTCTCTGGCTCCCCACAGCCTCTCTCCTGTGACCAGGGTTCCTGGTGGGGTCAGGTCCAGCCCCAGGGTGAATTTAGGACCATGGCTGGAATGGAGCACGGCCAAACTTCACTTGGCTGCTTAAATCCAGCCCGGTACCTGAGGTGTTGAAATGCAGTCCATGGCAAATCCCTCAGGAGAGGCTGAGAAGAGGGCAGAGCCAGCTTGTTCAGGTGCCACCCAGCAGCGGTGAGGCAAGGGGCAGGGTGAGCTCAGGGGTTGGAGGACAAGCAGGAAGGGTTTGGGGGCACTTCTGGGGTCCCAAAACTGCCACCTGCCACACACAGCCCCCCGGAGAGGGCACAGATCCCAGCAGGGACCATGCCCTGCTCGGAGATGCAGACAGGACAGAGCAGAGGAGTGGCACAGACCTGAGCACCTCCTCTAAAGACAAGCCCACATCACCACCGCCCTGCCAGCTCTCCCTGTCTGTCCCAGGTGAAGGAACCCTGGCAGAGCCTGGGGCACAGCCCCGCTATCCCACACACCTTCCCTTCCCTTCCCTTCCCTTCCCTTCCCTTCCCTTCCCTTCCCTTCCCTTCCCCTTCCCTTCCCTTCCCTTCCCTTCCCTTCCCTTCCCTTCCCTTCCCTTCCCTTCCCTTCCCTTCCCTTCCCTTCCCTTCCCTTCCCTTCCCTTCCCTTCCCTTCCCTTCCCTTCCCTTCCCTTCCCTTCCTTTCCCTTCCCTTCCCTTCCCTTCCCGAGGCACCGGCAGGCTCCTCCCGGCTCGAACACACCCCCACAACCACTCATATTATCTGTATCAAGCACATTTTTATGTAAATGCCCCAAGCATCCCTTTCAGAGGTACAATGCCTCCCAGACTAAGCCCCTGAATGGCTCGGGCACATTTCCCGTGCCTCAGCTGCTGGCCCAGACAAACAGAAGTGTGGCTCTCCACAAAGGGCTATGGAAATGCCGAGCTGGGGAGGGCTGAGGGGAGGGGGCAAGCAGGGGCCAAAGCTATTTCAATGACAGAAGAAAAGCCCAGCTCCGGTATCTGGATGAGTCAAGGAAGGGACAGGCTCCACAGATGGGTAAATGGAGCTGCACGGGGCAGACGGCTCAGCCTCCCAACAATGCCTCAGCTCTGGGCCCCGGAGTGTTGCTGGGAAGGCAGGGCTGCACTCACAACCTGGGATCTCTCCATGGAAACAGCCTACAGAGCAGGGAAGGAGTGTCTGGAAAATCGGGAGACGCTGAAGACCAGCACACGATGTCCCCAGGCTCCACACATGCTGCGGGGAACAGTCCAGGCACAGGAGAAGGGGCAATATCCCACACTCCACCCTCATCCCACCAGAACTGGGACCTTCCTTGGGTCCTGCTGGGGGAAGAGAGGCTCTGCTTCCCCTCCTGGGCTGGTGGGCAGTGCTTGGTGGCACATCCAGCAGCTCTGCCTGCCCCAGGTAACCTCTGCACCCAGGAAACTTCTGCCAGGAACGGATCAGCAAGAGACTCCTGTTCAATGAGCAAGCTTTGAAAGCATCCACAGACACCTCTAACCCCATGCTGGAGGCTGGTGTGCCCAGACGTGGTTCCTCAACACCCACCCAACCAGAGGGACCTCCTAGCTTTGCTCTGCAGTGGTTTTGCAACAAGCCAGGTGTTACAGCTCTACAACTCTTAGGCTGTATTTTCCCAGCCATAGATTAGGAACAACTTCATTAGAACCCTGATCAAAGGGTGGACCACAGATGTGACCTTGGCCTCCCCATGTGCTCCATCCTGTGCTCAGTAAAGCCCCTATGAGGACAAGCCAGGATCAGCAGGGGGGTCCTGGTGTGCACAGGACCCTCTCTCTTTTGGAGGGCCCAGAGGAAGCTGGAGCTGCTGCAGAAATGCTGCAATTATGGGACACAGCAAAAAACCTCCATGGGGAGCTGTGTGTGGTGAGGTGGGGATAGGGAGGGTCTGCAGGGACCTGAGGGTGGAGTGACACCTGGATTTGACATTTCACCACCTCACACACGGGCTGGGGCAGAGCTCTGAAGGGGGGAATGTGAGACCAATGTCTGTGCACAAATGGGATGTTTTGGGGCAGCCCAGGCGTCTCACACCAGTGGCACCTGACTCTCACAAGGTCAGCTCCACAACACCAGCTGTGCTCTGCTGGTGGAGAGCAGCAACACCAGACCTCACCTGGCAAAATCTTCTCCCTCTGCTGCTACACATCCCAGCCACTCACTTCAACAGTCTCAAGTGGCTGCTGAGAAAAACTGGGCAGGGATGAGGGGCCAATGCAGCATGGCTCTCCCAGCATCACTACAAGCCAGAGCACTGAGAAAGCTTGACAAGAAGGTCAGGATCCACGTGGAAAGCCCTGGGCAATGTTTCCAGCTGCTTCTCATGTACAGAAACCCAGGCAGCACATGGCTTTGCTATTGCTGCCAGCCAAGCCATGCACTCAGTGTATCAGCCTCCCTCTGCAAAATCAGGCCAAGGGCACACAGCTATTCTTTCCATTGATTGTTCCACTCTACTTTGATAATTCACCAATAAACTGGAAGGAGGTTTGCAGTGAGAGGCAGGGAGAGCTGTGGGACATCCACTGGATCTGGATCCAGTGTGACAGGAGGGGCTGGGGCAGCTGCAGGCAGTGCCAGGGGGCTCATTCATTCCAGCCAACTCTGCAGCACCCACCTGCCCCACCAGGAGAGACAGGGCAGCCCTGGGGGTGGGAAGGAGACCCCAGGGATGAATCTGGAGTGGGGCTGTTGGAAGGATCAGGCTTGAGGCTGTGGCAGCCTGGGTCTCTAGGTCCTGCTGGTGCCAGGCCAGCTTTAGGGCTAAAAGAAGCTTTGTGATTGTGAGTTAACTTCCCCGTCACTCCCTCCAAACTTGGAGATTTCTGGTGTTCCCCACGTCCAGGGCTTCATCCCACCAGGCTGGGAGCTGCAAACCCAAGCAAAGAGCAGCTGAGGTTTGGGTCAGCTCAGCAGCTCTGCCTTGGAATGTGGGCTTTGCAACAAACAATTACGATAATTGCCAGTGACAAAAACAGGCAGAAAATGTTTGTGTCATGGCAACACAGGAAATAAACCCTGAGCAGAGCCTGTGTCCATCAGCCACTGCTGCCAGTGCAGCTCCTGCTCACACTGGCTGATGCCCTGTGCTTTCTAACAGGCTCTGTCCCCCTCTCTGCACCCCCTCAGGAGCCAGAGCAGCGTGGGTTCCACGACCCCAGAGCTGTCCTGACCACAGGGCTGAGATTTCACTCTGACAGGAATCCCTGCAGTGCTCAGCCCCACAGAAGTACCCCAAGCAGAGTTAATCCTCCAAATTGCCCGCACCAGGTGACTTCACAGGGAAAGCTGCTTTGCCAGCTCCACTGGGGGATTGTTCACCACCTGATAAACACAGTCCCCTCCCTGCAGCTCTCAGCACATCTCCCAGCCTGGTGCTGGAGGTGGGTTGTGTCCCATCCAGGGCTTTACAAAGACCATGATGTCCAGAAGAGAAGTCCACTCCTCCTGCCAGGAGGGTGGAAGGCACTGCAGGACACCAGGCATGGTGGGCCTGCCATTCCCAACCTGCTCTGCTCCCCTTTCTCCTCACTCCCACTCATCTTTTTTTGCAGTTTAGTAATGACTGATGAGAATTCCTTCTGATTTCCCATTATAAAAATAGATAATATCTGGACTGAGGCCAGGGAAATAAAACTCCAGCTCTACAGGACAGTGATTCAGCAGAGCACAGCCAAGGTTATAATTGAAGCTGCACTTACTCATATGGTTTGTGTGCTGGCATCTGCTCCTGAACACCAAACCATGTGTGTCAAATTACAAGCCAGGCAGAGGGCAGACCTGGCTGTTCCTGTGCCAAAGACCTTCACCCCTCCTGTCCTCAGGAGCCAGCCAGGCTCCGTGATGTGGCTCTGCAGGGCTCACCCATCCAGGGAATGGACCTGGGAAAGCTTCCTCCTCCTCCTCCCCATAAATCAGCAGCATCCTCCCCACACTCCAGGTGCAGCCAGGCCTGTGTGGTTACCAGGCTGGATTCTTGTCACCAAGGGCATGCTCGGAGGACAAGGATGGTGTTTAGAAGGAAATGGGTGGCACTGATGTGACCTGCAGCATTTTTACTGCCACAATGATGTGAGGGGAGCAGACAGCACAGGTTGTTTCTAAGATCCCAGGCTGACAGGTGGAAAAGGTGATGTCTCCTGCCTTGTTGGAGCTCCAGTCACAGAGTCCAAATATTTTCATTTCACTCTATTTTCTGTGGAACTTGTGAGAGGCTGGATAAGTAGCTCTGCAGCTGACTCCCACAGCCCTGGGAGTTCCTGAATTTCCAGGTGAAGGAAACAGGGGGCCACATGTGGAGCAAGGGCAGGAATAGTGGCTCAAGGCACCCTTGCTCATCAGTCTGACTTTGATGCCAAGTGAAGGAGCAATAGGTGCACCACTCTGTTAGCAACACATTAAAATAGAACAATATAATTAGGGCCAATTACATGGTTACACAGAAATGGATTTTGTCAGATTAGCATGGTGCTTCTTGAGTAGATTAAAAGATTGGATGATCATGGAAAAGAGCTTTTAAGTGAATTTCTGACAGAGGTGTCTGGGTTGGTGCCACAGAAATGCTCTCAGGCACCAAGTGCTGAAGTCTCTGTGCACCACGATGCCAAATCTAGGGGTAACCATTTTGCTGTTTTCCAACCCAAGTCTCAGCTTTTCACTTCATTGTTACCTGTTTCCTGAAAAAAAAAAAGTCAAAGCAGGAGTGTTTTTCAGGAGGAGTGCAGGGCTGTGCACGAGTTCTTGGTGTCACAGCTCCCCAGAGGTCAGGACAAAGCCCTGCCCTGGCTCCTCACTCACTCACAGCTGCAGAGCTGCAGGGAGAACAGCCACACCAGGCTGGCAGGAGGGGTGCAGCAGGAAATCTTCCATGGGGATATAAGACAGATTCTGCTTGTGGTGACTGAGAGAAGACTGATGAGCCATTAAAGGGGAGAAAACCCCCAAACACTCAGTCAGGATGGAATACTGCCTGGACCCTGGCCTCTGTTAGCCACAGTACTCTAGCCTTTGTGGGTGACAGTGGGACCATCCCCCTGAGTGACTGGGGGCTGTAGGGGAAGCCTTCAGAGCAGCCCAGTGAGTCTGGGATGGGCCCTGGGTGCTTCAGGAAGATCTCAGCAATGCTCAGAGACTGTCAGCAGGGATGGAGTGGGAGGCTCCGGCATTTCTCAGTTTATTCATATGTTAAATCCTGCACATGATGGTTTTTCTCACTGTCCTGGGTCTCTCCAATAATGAAGACACTGAAATATTGGCAGACAGGGAAAATCTAACTGTCTGGAGCCAGGCAGCAGCACCCACCAGCTGAACACTCAGGACAAACCACCAGTGAAGCAGCAGAGCTGTGTCCCACAGCCTGGTGCCTCTCTGCACATATTCCATGCACCCAGCAGCCACCACCTGCCCAAGACCAAGGCCAGGTTTGGTCCATGCAGGCACTCAGAGGTCCCTCACTTCAGCAGAAGTATTGCCAGTGACAGGGTTCTCACCCATGGCTCTGTCCAGCAAAATATTTGGAGGGCTCTGGAAATCTGCAGCAAGAGTCCAGAGATAAAGTGGCAAACAGCAGAAGAGAAATCATCAGACAAATCTCCTCTGAAGACGATGATGATGAAGGGAGGAGTTTCTGGAGCAGCTCCCCCTTCACTCCTGGGCTGTGGCACTGTCCCAGACTGCCCTGGTGAGGGGATAGTCCCTCGGGAGGCTGGAGATGGCTCTGGGCACGTGGGCAGAGCTGTGCACTCACTGAGGACATCTGGAGAGCCTTTGGACTGGCTCCTGGATGAAGTACACGTGTCTCTGGACAGTGAGGAGCCTGTGGAAACCAGGGGACAGTGCTCAACCTCAGGTGTGTGCAAGGCTTTCCCTGGCAGCAGGACAAAGCAGTGAAGGTTCAGCAGAGGTGACAGGATTGCTGTCCTGGTGTTTACCTCCCACCATGGAGAACAGAATAAATCCCAAAACATGAGAGGCAAGTGAGGGAAACCAGGCAACACTAGACTGGGAGGGGTCTCTGGTGGGCAGGTGCAAGGGACTCGGTCCATGGAAGGACTTGAAGGTGAAGAAAAGTAACTTTTACCTGTCAGAGCAGGTGTGGAGGTGTGGAGAAGAATGTGAGAGAGGGATTAGGCAGGAAAGCAGCAGGAGAGCAGGGTCCTTCGCACAGTGATCTGGGTAAAACAGGCAGGACAGATAACTGAGAGTCCCTCAGTACCCAAGGTGGTGGAGAATAAGAGGAAGTGATTTTTGCCTTGAGCTGGCAGCTGATTGTCCAATGTCCCCGGTCAAGGTCTTTGGGACAGGTCCAGCTTCCTCGCAGTGGAGAAGGAAATCAGCACAACTGCATCCCCATCAGCTGCTCCCAGCTAATGGGCCTTGTGGACTGAGAGCACAAGGCACAGCTGCTCAGAGATCCCTCTCCCACCCAGGCCAAGGGAACAGGAGGGGAGAGAGGAGGAGCAAGAGGAACCTGGGGCCAGGTGCTGTCCTCTTGCCAGGCAGCAGGGAAAGCTGCAAGCAAAGCCCCATGCCAGGGGGTGCAGCTTGAGTCCCCTGAGCCAGAGCTGGGCAGTGGCCCGTGCAGGTGCCAGCCACACCAGCACAGAGTGTCCTGCTGCATCCCCACTGCCCCCTGCCCTCCTGGGCTCTGCCCAGGGGCAGCAGGGCTGTGGAAGTCACCTGCCCCCCTGCTCTGAGCCACCCTGCAGCTCTCAGACTCAGCCCTGGGGCAGCAGAGGAGCTGCTGAGCTCTGGGCAGGGGGATGTGTGCACAGACACCTGTGGAGCTGAGGGTGCTGGTCCCTGGCAGGGGCAGAGGGATGTTCTGAGGGACAGGTGATTTCACAGCAGGGCCCAGCTCACCCTCTGAGAAAGGGGAGGCAGCACCAGGAGAGAAGGCAGCTGGGGGAGCTGCAGAAACACTGACTTCACCCCAAAATCTTTTCACTGTAACATCAACTGAGCAGGAAACATTATGAAAACTCCAGGGAATCCCAAATACCTTTGGGCTTTTCCCTTGCCAGGAGTCAGAAGTGATTCCCAGGGCAGAAGCAGTGTCGCAAAGGCCAGCACTGAGTGGGGCTCTCATTTCCAGGTCCTGCTTTGTGCCACAGCCTTCAGGAATCCACACCCTGCACAGCAGGCACTTCTTCCCAGCCGGCACCCCTCAGAGCTCCCCCATCCTTCAGAGCTCCCTCCATCCCTCAGAGCTCCCTCCATCCCTCAGAGCTCACCCATTCCCTCAGAGCTCACCCATTCCCTCAGAGCTCACCCCATCCCTCAGAGCTCACCCATTCCCTCAGAGCTCACCCTTCCTCAGCTCACCCTTCCCTCAGAGCTCACCCCATCCCTTGGAGCTCACCCCTTCCCTCAGAGCTCACCCATTCCCTCAGAGCTCACCCCATCCCTCAGAGCTCACCCCTTCCCTCAGAGCTCCCTCCATCCCTCAGAGCTCACCCATTCCCTCGGAGCTCACCCCATCCCTGGGCTCCAACACCCTTCCCTCAGAGCTCACCCATTCCCTCAGAGCTCACCCCATCCCTCAGAGCTCACATCCCATTCCCTCAGAGCTCACCCCATTCCCTCAGAGCTCACCCTCCTTCCCCCTCAGAGCTCACCCATCCCTAGAGCTCACCCCATTCCCTCAGAGCTCACCCCTTCCCTCAGAGCTCACCCCATCCCTGGGGCTCACCCCATCCCTCAGAGCTCACCCATTCCCTCAGAGCTCACCCCATCCCTCAGAGCTCACCCCATTCCCTCAGAGCTCACCCCATCCCTCAGAGCTCACCCCATCCCTCGGAGCTCACCCCTTCCCTCAGAGCTCACCCATTCCCTCAGAGCTCATCCCCTCACCCCATCCCTCAGAGCTCACCCCATCCCTTGGGACTCACCCATTCCCTCAGAGCTCACCCATTCCCTCAGAGCTCACCCCATCCCTTGGAGCTCACCCCATCCCTTTGAGCTCACCCATTCCCTCAGAGCTCATCCCCTCACCCCATCCCTCAGAGCTCACCCCATCCCTCAGAGCTCACCCCATCCCTCAGAGCTCACCCAGAGAATCAGGAGCCACCCAGGCTACAGCCAACAAGTGTGTTTTTGTGTTTTTGTTTGGGCAAGCTGGAAACCCGCTCCTACCAAGAGCCACCCCCTGCCTCTCCCTTGCCCCCTGCTCCTCAGCAGCCCCACTCGTGGCACTGGCCAGGCTGCAGAAGCCCAAGCCACGCTGAGGTGATCTCTGCCAGCATCAGATAGCAGTTCAAAAGGCAAGCAGCCTTTCTGCTCACTCTCAGGCTCCTTCTCAGTTTCTTTTAAGGACAAAAACGGCATTAAAAAAAAAAAAAAAAAAAAAAAAAAAAAAAAAAAAAAAAAAAAAAAAAAAGAGAGAGAGAGAGAGAGAGAGAGAGAGAGAGAGAGAGAGAGGAGGAAAGAAAAGAAAGGGGCGATTTCCAGCCAGGCAGTAAAATGCCATCTGTCTCCTGACGGCTCATGTGACATTGACAGACGTCCATTGCCAGCCAGAGCCAAAGGCTCGGCAGCCCGTGGTCCCCAGCCCCTTTCCCAGTCCCCACGCACTCCTGAGCACAGCGAGGGCTCCCGAGGAGGCAGCAGGACACGAGCCAGGCCGGTCCGGGGTGCCCTTCCCGAGGACAGCGTGCCCGGAGCGGCGGTGGAGCAGGCAGTGCCGGACTTTGGAGCGGGGCTATGCCTTGTGACTCCTCACCAGGCTGAGGTCCCCTTGCATCCACCTGCTTTCCTCTCAAAAGCAGCTCCCGGAAAACAAAGGGGATGAACAGCAGGCACCCCACCACCCCCACACCACTTAATTGCCTGTAGGAAAAGCGCCTGGCTGACCCTGGGACCCCCGGGCCGGAGGGCAGGGAGCAGCAGAGGGCTGGACAGGAGCCCTGCCGCCCGAGACCGCCGCAGGCTATCCCTGCCCACCCTGCCACAAAGAGGGAACGAGCTGCAGCTCTCGTTTCCTGCGAGCACAGATGTCTCTGGATGACACAGCCACATCCCAGAAAGAGATAATGCACCCATGCAGTCTCAGGGGAGACAGCAGGGAAATCTCTGTGCAGTGGGGAGAAGAGGAAAAGCCCCAAATGTCCCTGCTTCCCCAACAGTGATGGTTTCAGCAGAGCAGGAGTTAGGTGGGTGTTGGAAGGTGTAGCCTTCTTGCCCTTCTTCCCAGGCATCTGTGGCTTTGCAGAGGAGCACAGCCCCTGGGGAGCTCAGCACCCGCTGGTCCTGGGATGGCATCAGGTGAGCAGCCCTGGCAGGCTGGGCACGAGCCACACACGTGCCCGTGGCAGCCACCCTGGTGCCAGCCAGGAGGGCAGGGCTGGCACAGCAGCAGGGTGCTCACCCTGCCCTTCACTGGAGCACCAAGGAGCACCCAGCAGTGCAGGCCAGCACACACCTCCTGCAGGAACCCCCTGTCCCCACACTGGGACACAGCCAGGAACTGCTGCCACCCTGCTCCAGGTGGGGAAAGGGCAGCACAGGGCTTTGAAGGGCTTGTCAGGAACCTGACAGTGCCCTAACCATCCCCACCACTGACAGGTTCTTCTGGGGAAGTGGTGAAGGGGGTTGTGGAACCTTGTACCATCATCCTGCTGGCCCTTGGCAGGCAGGGGAGGCCACCTCACATCATCCCCCCAGCTGTGGGTGGCTAATTCTGTTCACATCTGGCAGGTCCAGGAGATGAGCAGCTCAGCTCTGAGATGGACAAGCTGATCAGGTTCTGGTCAGGTCACATACTGGGTGGTGAGCAGTGGTCTGGATGGTGAGGCTGGGGATGAGGAGGAGTTGGACTCATGGATCCTTGTGTCCCACTTCCACGAGCAGGGCTCAACATCCTGGCAGTGGCTGCCAGCATTATTCCTGCTGGGAGAAGCCACCAGAGAAATGACACCCCATGTCACACTGTGTCCTCCCTGCTGCCTGCAGAAACAGCCTTGGTCCTTGGCACTACCAGGGGATGAGAAGGGCTGCACACATGGCTGTCTTTTAAGGCTGAGCAAAGAAACAGCAAGATCCCCCCAGGGCAGTGCCAGGCTGTGGGGCACAGTGCCAGGGCAGCAGCTCTGTCAGTGCTGCCCTCAGGAGAACCCCTGTGAGGAGCTGCTGCAATGAGACCCCCAGAGCACACCCTGAGCTTGTGAAGCCTGGACAACCCTGGTATACCACAGGGATGTGCCAGGCAGACCCCCAGCACCTCCCCCAGCTCCTGGGCACAGGTTTGCATTGGTTGACTTCTCCCTGCACCATTCCACCCAGACATGCTTTGTTTGACCTCTGCAGCCACCCCTGACCCCGCAGTCACTCCACAGGTGACACCTTTGGTGACTCCTACCCACATCCTGCTCCCCTCCCCTGGGTTCTGCCGTTTTTCAGGAGGGTGGTGAAGGGGACCAGGGCTCCTGGCTCTCTGGGAGACAGAGAGAGCATCAGTATCTGAGCAGCTTTGAGCCAAGACAGCAATGGACACAGGGTGCAAAAGGCCCTGCAGGGTTTACCAGTGTGGAAGAGGAGGGAGCTCTGATTGTGCTGTGAAATGGGGGTGTGGGATTGCCTCAACCTGTGGGCACAGGAGGGATGGAAACAGGCATCCCTGCAGGTGTGGGGCTGGCAGGGGTGGGGCTGCCTCCAGCCCAGCTCCCAGGAGCCACCATCCGGTCCTGGGCACAGAGAAACGCTCTGGAGCATCCTGGCCCTGCTGTGTTTAACCTGGCTAATGAGTAGCCAGGCAGGATGTGGCCATCCAAGGACACTGGATGACAACAGCCCTTCTGCCTGTGCTTACACAGCACACACAACTGGGCCATTCCCACATCCCCAGGATCCTGCCTGAAGCCCGCACACGGCTGCTGGGATGAAGAACAGGTCTTGGACCAGGGAATGACCCCATCTCTGCAGTAAGAGTCCATCAAAACCTGTGAGAGGACAAAGTGTGGCCTCCCTGAGAAACCCCCCTGCTAAAACCCCACCTAAATTCTCCCTCTGACCAAAAGCTGAAGGCAGCAGGTGTTGTGCTTCTCCCAAGCCAGCAAAAACGTCAAGAGGCTGGAGGAATGGAGACACTGCCTTCCCTGAAAGCACACAAACTGCACGTGGGATCAAAGGGCTGAGGTCGTGGGTGTGAAAAGCAAGCACAGCAGACCAGGCTTGGCTGCTCCAGCTCCTGCTCTGCCCCACAGACATTCCAGGACTCAGCTGAGGAGCTGTTTAGAAAGAGCAGTTCAGGATTTGTCTGTGGTGCTGAAGAAGGAGGGACAGTCTCCCAGTTTTGGAGACTAAATATAGGACATGTCCTGTGGCAGGTACCCATCCCTAACAGGAATGGTTGACACTGGGACAGACACACAGGGATGGTGTGGACTCCTCATCTTTGAAGAATTTCCTAATTTTAACAAACTGAGAAACCCATTGCAGATTTTAAGCCAGTTATGCATAGAGCAGGAGGCTGGACCAGGAGCCTCCAGAGATTCCTCCTAAACTACTCCTTACTGTGATTCTTTTGGCTCTCTGAACTTCTGATCTTTGCAGACCAGCAAAAATAAAGGGCCTATCCAAAGGTTCCCACCTAAGGCAAGTTCGGGTGAACCCAAGAACTGGATTTTCTTGGCTGTAAGTAAAGTTGGGTTATTCATGGAGTTTGCTTTGCATGGCTCTGGGAAAGCCAAGGCTTGACATGTCTCTCACACATGACTCCCACTCAAATTAATATTATTCTTCTTGTGAAGAGGAAACCACTTAAGGCTCTCCCAAGTGCTTCTCATCAGCTTAAGTGAACAGAAAAGTGAATATGAACTGATCTTAGGTAAATGAAGTCCACTTCAATTGTCAGTTAAGGGTTCAAAGCCATTTCATTAATACACTTCAGCTCTGCCTCCTGTGCTCAGATCCAGAGATTCCTCTCACCCACTTGCAGTGCTGTTCAGCCACTGACACTCCTACTCAATCCACGGGTACTTGAACACCTTGGTGAACCTCACCCGGGCCAGATCCAAAACCCCCTTCTGATTCAGCAGACCCAGGACAATTTCCACCATTTTCTAGCCTGAACTTTCTTTTTCTTTTCTTTTCTTTTTTCTTTTCTTTTCTTTTCTTTTCTTTTCTTTTCTTTTCTTTTCTTTTCTTTTCTTTTCTTTTCTTTTCTTTTCTTTTCTTTTTTCTTTTCTTTTCTTTTTTTCTTTTTACTTTTCTTTTCTCTTTTTAATTTAATTTTATTTTATTATTTTATTTTTCCTTTTTTATTTTTTTTCCTAATTTCCTTCTTACTTTTTCTCCTTCCTCCCTTCCTTCTTTTTCTTCTTTCTTCCTTTACCTTTCTTTTCTTCTTTCTTCCTTTTCCTCTGTACCATTTGAATGACAAAGGTTTCTGATTACAGTCCTCCTGGGGAATCAAACACCAAGGCTGCTGCTCATTTACTGACTGGCAGATTAAGATGGATAAAAGGAGAGATTTGTATATTGACTCTGTGTTTATGTAACTCATGTGCAAGGCTTGGCCAGAAGCAAAGGGGGATCTGACCCACATAAATAATAACGAGCAGCATTTTTAAACTAAATCATCTGGAAAATTCACAGACGATTCCATCGGTCCCTTCTATTGTGTCACCAGAGGGTCATAAATAATTCAGCCTTGCTCAAATATTTATGGAAATCAATTTAGCCCTCAGTCCAATGCCACCTCCCTGAGAAAACAGTTTCCTTTCCTATCACAAGTGCAAACTGCCTGCCCTCTGTCCCACGAGCCTTCCCGGGGCCAAGGGCACCTGTAACCTCGCACAGCACATCCAGCACCAGGGCACCCAGGGAAGGGGAAGCTGCAGGGGCCTCCCAGGAGAGGAGCAGGTCCAGCAGCAGCCCCCCTCACTGTGACCACCCCCAGCTCCTCTGCCCTGCCTGGGGTGGCTGCCAGCCCCAGAGCTGGGGGACAGCCCCTGGCAAAGCTCGGCACATGGAGAGCAGCTCCCGTGCAGGTGACAACTGATGCTCGAGTCAACAAGCCCTGCACAGGAGAGAGAGAGAGACACCTTGGTGAGATCAAAGGGCACCAAACAAACTCCCAGAGGAGCCAGCAGCCCAGGGGAGCTCCCAGGGCAAGGTCCATGGCTCTGCCATAGGACAGCTGCCAGCCAGCCTGAGCCCTGCTGGCACCGCGCTGGCTGCTGCCCGTGCTCCCTGCCTGACTCTCCTGCCAAAAGCAGAGCAGCCACGCAGCTGCCCCTGATGACCAGCACCCCTTGGAGAACCCACCATGCCCCTGAGCACCTTGCTGATCCTTCTGGAAGCTCAGCATTTCATGGCTATTCCCTGTTTCCTGACTGAAAACCCCACTTCCTGGGAACTGTGAATCTCCTCCAGCACCTTTGTTGCACACAAACAGGACAAATTCCTGGGCTCGAATACGTGCACACTCTTTAGGGTGTAACACATTCAGTGAGTAACTAGACCACCACACAAAGATCAAGCCTCCTCCCAGCTCAGCCACAGCACAGGAACTGGGAGCAGCCACATCTCCTCCAGCCTCTGTGTGGCCTGAAATTCCTGATCACCTCTTAGCAGGTCATTTACCTGGCCTCTCCCCAAGTTCCTGAGCCCTTTTCTCTCCCAAGGTGCACTTTGCCTGGAACATGCAGGACTGTGCAAAGGCACAGCACAGCCAGGTTCCCATGGATCCGTGGCAGACTGGGACATTTCCAGGTGGGGTCCCATGTCTGTGCCAGCAGCAGTGCAGTGAGCTGGACAGGCACGAGCTGTGAATGACACAGGGACCTGAGGAGATGTGGACATGCTGCAGTGACCAGGAGCCCAGCAAGGGAGTGTTTTGGTGCTTTGGGAGAGAACATCCTCCCCTTTCCACCACGGGGGTATCTCTGCACCAAGAGCACCAGACTTTGGCTGTGAGCACCCAGGGCAGGAGGCAAGCCTGGTGCTGAGCTCAGGGCAGGTGTCCCAGAGTGTCACTGCCAAGAGGTGAAACACGAGAGTTCCTGTTGCTGTAGGATAACACACAACAGACTCCTTTTGTGATTTTTCTCCAGGCTGCATGAAGATCTTTTTATTAAAAATGTCTCCCCTTATCTACCACTTTCTACAGACCTATGTGATTGGTGAGAGAAAGACAAACCTCTTCACCTGCACTGGTCAAACCAGAGGGACATCAAGAGAGATCCCTCCTCCCAGTAGGAATGAACAACATAGCTATTGTTACAAAAACAGTCATGGTGTTTTCTCATTTTCCCTGGGAAAAGAATTTCAGCAAACCCAAACATCAGAAAACCAGAGCTTTAGAAAATCAAAAACTTCAGGCCTGAAACCAGAGTACAAGTCCCCTCCAGCCATTCCCACTTCTGAGGCTCCTCCAGCTCTTAGGTCAGGAGTGCTCTGTGCTGCAGCAGGGGGTGGCTGGCACATGGAGGGGCTGTGGGAGCTGCAGTCACTGTGGGTTAAACCCTGCACCCTCCTGGCTGAAGGAACAGCAGAGGCACACTGCACCATGTGAGGAGGCTTTGTGAGCTTCTCCAGTGTCACCTCTCAGCACAGGACACTTCCAGCCAACTCCCTTCTGCTTCCAGACTCTTCTTTCACATCAACTTGTCACCATCCCTGGAGGGTTATTAGAGCTGTGTAGATGTGACATTTGGGGACATGGTTTAGTGGTGGCCTTGACAGTGCCAGGGGAATGGTTGGACTTGATCTTAAAGGTCTTTTCCAACCCAACCAATTCCATAATTCTATAAATCAACGTGACACAAATGCTGAGGCACCCCAGGGCCCACAGCTATCCCACATCTGCTCATCTGTAGATGTCCCTAGGTGAGAGCACAGCTTTTGGCTCCACCATAGAAAAGCACCAGTGGCCCACACAGGGGACACTTGCACAGCTTTACACGGGCAAAACCTTTACTTCAGGTGACTCTCCCAAAATCACAGCCCACCCTCTCTGCTCTGCCTGCACTCCAAGGAGCTGCAGGATGCAGTTGGCTTGCAGCTCCCACCACAGGGCAATGCAAGCACCAATGCTTCCCCAGCACACCTGGGCATGGGAGACAAAGGACCATGGATATTACTGACATGGAAGAGCTTCACAAAGGGAAATAACTTGCCCTTGTTAGGAGAAAATCCTGGGGAAAAGTTAGGTAAGATCCTTTTCTGGTTTGGGGTTTTTTTCCCTCCTTGCCTGGCAAAGTCCCTCTCCTGTCCAGCATTTGTGATTTAGGAGCTTGGAAAGTATACTTTTCCTTGTCAGACTGGTGATTCATCACAGACTGAAACAAAATGGATGTTCCTGGGCTGCAGGGCCCTGAACTGCCTAACATTTGGGATGCCATCTAACCATTACCCTTAATTCACAGTCTATTGTACAAGTGTCTGCCTCTGCAGTCAGGACAAGGACATCACCTGGTCTCTCTGCAGAGCTGTTTCCTGACAGCATGTGCATTAGTTGTGTTTTATTCAAAAAGGGGTTAATTTGTGCCCTCTTATCCCCCAAGCACAGGAACACAATCAATCTCAAAAGAGCTGCCTGGCTTTCTCCTCCCTTCTCCAGCCTCACTTCTTGGCTCTTAATAAATTATTCAGCTTTCCTAAATATGCATAGGGATCTCATTAACAACTAATTTTGCTTATTTAAACCAACTGCATAATCAAACCACTATAGTGTTTCCCCTTTCTTATATCCATGAATTATTCATGCGCTGGGAATCTGCATACAAATTTATTGATTCTTAAAAGGGTGTCTTTTTCACAGCCTGGAAAAAAGAAACCCTGGTTATTCTGGTGTCCAACATCTTGGCCCAAACTCCCATGTAACAAATCATATGGTGTTTTCCTGGGGACAGACAGTGGACAAACCCACAGCATCACCAAATGCACCTGGAACTCCTGAGTGCAAGGAGAGGAGTGCTTCCAACACTGCAATTAATCATTTGCAGAATCTCAGATTGCAGCCCATTCCCAGAGTGTGAAGGGCTTGTTGTTGCAGCATTCATTTCACTCTGACTTCCTGCTGCCTTTGGGTTCTCCCACACGAGGCAGAAAGACTCCCAGGTAAGAAATGGGCATCTTGCAAAGACCTGCAAAGCCACCAGTATCCCCAGACACAATCTGGGCCTATCCCACAAAGGAATCCAAATAAAAGCAGATAAAAGCATGCAGAGGGTCAAGAGGAAACATGGACCAGTGTTGGATCTGCTCAGCCCAGTCATGGAGGAGAGCAGGGCTTCAGGGACCCACACATGGCCCTGCTCGTGCACACCATGGGTTCTATACTGGCCTGCTACTTGTTTTTCTCATCATGAAGCTCTTCTGAAGAGCTGTCTTTGGAGATCCAGACCCCACATCCTTCTGGCACAGATCCCTGAGGAGGTGGTCCCATTCTGCTGAATTACAGAGGAATTCAGGTCAGAAGGAACCTCTGGAGGATTCTAGTCCAACCTCCAGCTCAAAGCATGCTCAGCTGTGAGATCAGACCAGGTTGTCACACCTCTATCCACTGTTGTCTTGAGAATTTCCAAGAGTCAAGACTGCAAAATCTCTGAGCAACCTATTCTACCACCTGACTGTCCTCATGGCAGAGATGTTTATCCTCATATCCATTCTGAAACTCCAGTTTTCAGGTTATGTCCACTGTCTCTTGTCCTTCTGTAATGCACTATTGGGAGACCCTGGGTCTCCTGATTGACTCATCCTTCCCAATGCTCCTGGTTATCATTGCTCCCCAGCTTTCCAGGCCTGTCTAAACCTCAGGCTGAGATCTGAAGGAGCAGTGTCCATAATGACAAACACAGCACAAAAAAGCTTCTACAAATGTCTCCTCCTTATGAGGGACATCTTTGGAGAAGGCTTTGACAGCCTCATCCCCTGAAAGGTGAATGTCAGAAATGGAGCCATGAAGCAGTGACCTTCAACTCATTGTAGAGGAAGAAGGATTGTGAAACATCTGTGCATCTTCCTGTAGGTACCCCAGGATCTCAGTCCCTGCTGGTGGTTGGGGACCAAAGGGAACGTGAAGAGTGTCTCCATGTTCCCCAGCTGGAGTTCTGAGCCCCAGCACAGACAGCTCCTTCCTGAGTCTGCCAGGAGCCCAGCAGCAGCTCCAGAGATGCCAGGCAGGACCCCAGGGACGCTGGGGTTCAACACTGCTGGTGCTTGCAGGGTACCAGTGTGCTCCCTCCATTGGCAGCAGCTGCAGTGGGGCCACCCAGGCAGAGGAACTTGGGGCTGCACATCCCCCCAAGAGCTCTGATCTTGCCTGTCTGAGGCACTCCAGGCTCTGGACAGTGCTCACACCTGCAAAGACCCTGAGTGGCTGCAGCAGTGCTCACAGGGGGCCTGGGTTCACCCCAGGATGGAGATTTCAGTCCATCTGCTCCAGCCCTGTGGCCAAAATCAGGGCAGCAGCACACACAGCCCAGGGACATTGGCAGTGCTGCCACCCAGGAGAAGCCTCCCTGGCAGGGCTGGCTCTGGGACATGTCCCTGGCAGCCTCTGCTTTGGTGGATTGCTCAGATTTGTCCCACACGGGGCAAATCTCTGCAGCCACATCTCTCTCCAGGCCTCTGCTGCCAAAGCCATGGCTTATCTGCCCCACGGGCCATCAGTGTTTCTGCATGGCATGAACATCACATGGTTCATTCTCTTTGTCTTTTGAGGCCTGGTGAGGCTCTTTGTTTCTTTGCATGCTTTGTAAAGGAGCAGGTTGTTGTGTTTTAATTTGTCTTCTTGCTCCTTCATGATAAAAAAATAACCCTGGCTGTGGGAGGAACATGAATTTGTAAATGTTCTTTTATAACACAGCAGAATCTTGACACAAGAACTCCAGTTTTTTCCTTTCCCTGTGCCTGCATTGCTGGCTGGCTCTCTCCTTGCTCACCTGTTCAGCTGCAGCTTCTCAGGGTGTCACTCAGAAGCAACCCCGTGTGGAGCAGCTTGAGGACTTGACCCCAATCCCAGCCCCTGCCTGCCCTGCAATGCTCTGGGGTCAGCAGGAGCCAGGGAGGACCTGCTGGGGAACCACAGAACCATTTCAGTTGGCAAAGCCCTCCAAGATCATCAGCTCCAAGCACTAACCCAGCAGAGCCAAGCACAATGTCCTAGGCTGCAGGATGGCTGCTGAGCCCCCATTTCACCTCCATTTCACCCCCATTTCACCCCCATTTCACCCCCTCAGCTGGAGGGAGGGATGGAGCTGTGCAGAGGTGCCAGCTCAGGTATCACAGCAAGGGCACCTTAGGGCTGGCAGGACACCCTGGCACTGCTGGGAGTCACCCTGGCACTGGCAGAGGCACTCAGGGTGACCTCTGGAGCCCAAGGACAGGGCAGGTGCTTCAGGCTCCTGTGGGTGTCTTCTCCATGGCCCACGCTCCTGGGCACCCAAAGGCCACCACCTCTCCTGGCAGCTTGGGACACCCCCATCACCCCCCCACAACCCTCAGCCCTGTGAGCCCACAGCTGAAGGACTGAACACCACTGCCCTGCCTGCAGCACACACAGCAGGGCCAGTCCAGTATAGTCTGGTTTTCAGACCTAAATTTTCTAAGTACTAATTTTTCTAATATTTTAATTTATTAAAACTGGTTCCCAAAGAGATAAACAACAGAACGTTGTTTTTATAACGGTATTCTTGTTATGAATTCTTTCTAAGAAAAAAAAAAATCTCTCTTAATATCCCTCTAATTTAACCAATGTAAGTAAAAAAAATTGTCTTTCGTTCACCAATCACAGTAATGTGTAAAATTTATATATAAAATATTATATATATAAATATATAAAAAATTATATACAAAAAAATTCCTAAAAATAAAGTCATTCTTTCTTCACACGACCTAAAAACAAAATCACAAAAATCTGTGTTGTGTGTGTTATCTCTACAATGACATGGGTGAGCCATGCAGGAAGGGCAGGGAACACTGAAAGCAGAGATGGAAAGAGAGGAAAGGGCAGGAGATCACTGCTGAGCTGCTCCTCACAACCACCAAGCTGAAGCAGCTGAACTGGTTGTTTGCAAACCCAATTCTTCTGAATCTTTGGAAAAGCTTTCAGTAGTTGACTGAGAGAAAATCTTGACAAGACAGAGCAGCTATCACCCCTATTCTGATCAAGCAGCTGACTGATCCCAGGAGGAATTTCATTTAATCAGAACAGCAGGAACTTGACAAAAATCCCAGTTGACAAAAATCCCAGTGTGACCACGGGACACATCCAGGCCCTGCTGCAGCCAGCAGGTAAAGCCCTGCAGCAGCTGCATGGACACCAGCGAGGCTGCTTGGAGCACAGATGAATGAAGACATGTTCCCAAGAGCTAATTTTGTGCAGACAGCAGGCCTGAAATAGCAGCTGCTGGGAAACATGGCCAAGAGGCAGAGAAATGAGGCTGTTCCAAGGAAATGAGGCTGTTCCAAGGCTGGGTGCTGAAGGAGTTCTTGGCAGTGTGGCAAGGAAGGCTTGGTTACAGATGAACCAGCAAGTTTGTGCCCTTGCCTTTTGCTCAGAGATCTGCTAAACCAGCTGAAGGGCATCCACAGGGCTCCAGCTGGGACAGAGCTCAGGTGGGGATTGCAGGATGAGTCACTTGGCAGAGGACAATCCATGAGCCACACAGATCCTCTCCTGCTCCAGGAGTCACACTCCCCTGTGCAAAGAGCTTCAGTGTCAAAGACGTCACATTCCCTACCTTGAGGTTGAAATCTGCCTTCCATGGCCCCTTTTCAGCCTAAGAGGAGAGGGAAGAGGTGCCAGCATGTGGGGTTCACACAGAGCACCCCTGCTGGCACCAACAGTGAGCACAAGAAACAAGGACTTCAATGCAGAACTTAACATGCCTCCAAAAAATCAACCTGCATAAATTTTATCAGGGACAGTTGGTCTCGATGTAACTTCAGGCACATTCCTAGAAGAACTCTGAGCTTTTTCTCCTCTTTAAAATCAGGTTTCTTGTCTGTGTCTTCAGTCAGTTCCCTGTTCCTTTGGTCACATTGTAAGAGCTAAGTTCATCCAGTGATCCTGCTGGTAACCAGGACACCTGGTCCCGTGGAGGGTGGAGAAGGCACTGTCCTTGACTTCTCTGTGAGCATGAACCAGTCATCTTCCTCCTGCAGCCCTCATTTTCCCAGCTGGAGATGGTTCTATTTACCCACACTTGTCAATACAGTTTTACAACCTGGGTTAGTATTGATTTCCAAGTGAATGCATTAAACTCATATCTAATCCCCAGCACTCACTGAGAGCTTCCCTCTTTCCCAGCACTTCACAGGTCAACTGCAAAGCAACACAGATGCTTCCAGAAGCTGCTACCAAAGCACAGCTCTTCAGAACAATCCCTGGGACAGACCCCTCACACAGCACCCAAGAAGGAGATAACTTGGCTTTTCTGGATGCCTTTTACTTATCACAGCTGCACCTCCTGGCACTTATTCCTGACCTGCTCTTGACACCTGTGTCCAGCCCAGCACACATCCCCCATGCCCACCTACCCATGGTTCAGCAGGAGCAGATAAAATCCAAAATGTTGTGAGAGCAAATACACAAACGGGCTTTTGTTATGTTTTGTTTACATCTTTGCACATGTCTGAGCAGCTCTGCCAGGCTCTGGGTGTGTGCATGGTGCTGTCCCTTCCCAGCCCACCTGCTCTCTTGCCTGCAGCCATCGCTGCCCTCCCTGCCTGCCCCATGGAAACAGGGAGGGGCAGAGAGTGTCTGGATTCCATAAGAAGCTGAGATCCTCACATAGGCAGCATTAATTGCAACTTTTAACCTTTAATTATAGGTTCCCTTGGTTTCCACTGTGTATTTTCAGCTGATTGCCTCTGTGCTTCCATAGCTCAGATGTGAACTCACACTCAAGCAAAGGCAGAACCACTCCAAGTGACCCAGGCCAGTTTGTGACCTTAATGATCTGCCATCCATTGACAGGCACCTGGAGAGAGCCCAGGTGAGGATCCAAGTGTTCCCCACTGATTCCATCCCCTGTTAAAGCAACGTGTCCCAAAAATGGCCTCAAGCAGTTTAGGAGAACAAGAGTCTCCTTCACACCAGCAGAGCTGGGGAGTTGAGCCTCTGGGGCCAGTAATCCACAGGGAAGTTGGGACCATCAGTCACACAAGATACTGCTCCAGTGGAGCTCCTTCTAAATGGACTGCCAAAAAGATTTATCATATGCAAAAATATGCAGATGGAGCTGATTGCTCTGAGTCATACCCTGTGTGCTTCTCCCAGTGCCCACAGTTTCACAGGAATGCGTGCAGCAGGGACAGCACAGGGATTTACCTGTGAGAACTGAGTCATAACCATGACATGTCCCATCCACATCCCTTGCTGGCAGCTCCCTGCTCCCTTCCCAGCCCCTGCTGTGTGGAGCTGCCCTGGTTTGGGGGTGACAGGAGCTGCCAGGATGGGTTTGCACTCCCTGGGAGCAGCATGGCTCCAGGGCCACCGCAGGGGAGCAGTGGCAGGGCACAGCAATAGGGAGCATCCTGGTTTCTGCTCTAATCCCAGAACTCTGCCAGGAAGCTGGACCTGCAGATCTGGGCCTTAATTAGGACTTCAAACACCCCTCTGAGCACTGGATGTCCATTATCTTTGCTGTGAGGGAGGCAGCTGCTTCCTTCAGCTGAATGATGGGTTGTGTGACCCAGGAACAAGAGCCTGTGGCATATTTTGTAAGATCAACCATTTCGCCCCGAAGCTCCTCCCTCAGAGCTTGCCAAAGGGACAGGTCTGACTGGACAGGAGGCAGCTGGCCATACTCAGAACCAGGTGTGATCTGTGCAATGTGCCCTGTCCTGCCCTCCCAAACACAGCCCCGTGCACAGCCACTCCCTGCCTTCCCTGGAGGAGAGCTGCCACGGCAAGGACTGTGGCATGAGCAGCTCCACACTCGTGCTGAGGAGCAGTGTCCACCCTCAGGAGGCAGGACACGGCCCTCAGCCTTGCCCAGCTTCCAGGACAGCCTGGCCCCAGCCTCTGCATGCCTTCTGCACCCTGGCACTGGGCATCACAAACTCACCTGCTTCCTCCAGGCTTTTCCTATGGGTTGTGCCTCCACAGAGGGCTTGGAAAGCTCCTTCTGTCTTTTCTCATGCACGAACAGCAACTGGCTCAAGGAAAACAGAAGCCAAACAGCCCAACTGCCTGTGCTGCCAGGAGCACACGTGTTCCCTGTCAGAACCCAGGATGTCTGTGACAGTCCTGGATGATCCCAGCTCCAGCCAAGGGGCTTCAAAGCCCTGGCAGGGGGGTCAGAGACCCTGGCAGGCAGCCTAGGACTGCTGGGGCTTTGAGTTTGATCCATGGATCAAATTACCACCTGTGAATGAAGAACTAAAAGTCACAAAATTCTAGATAACATGATAGTAGTAGTTATAGAGTTAAAAAGGGAGTTTTGGGAGGATCTTACCATAGGGGCTTAGGGGATAAGATGGAGGGACTTGGGTGTTGTCCTGTCCTCCTTCCTTCTTCTTCCTAACCCCATCTTTTGGTGATGTTGGCACTTGGGGATTGGTTTGGAGTAGAATGGAACTGTCTAACACAGGTGATGGGCATTGGATCATAACTGTAAATAACTAACACGTAGTTTGTTGTATAAAAATCAGTGCCTGCCCCTGGGGCAGAGAGTGTGCCTGGGGCTGCCCTGCTGAACAGACCTGGGCAGCCCAGACAGAAAATATCTGAGATAAGAAACAATAAAGCAACCTTGAGAGCATCAGCTGAAGTCTTTCAACTCATTCTTTCAGCAGCAGGGCTTGGAGACAGCAGGATTTATATATCTGGGGGTCATCCTGACCAAAGCAACCCCTGAGAGTTCCCAGCTTGGCAATCTGCTTCCCACAGCAGGACCCCAATGGCCCCACAGCAGCCCTGTGACTCCCACTCCTCCCAGAGCTGCTGCATTTCTTGGGGCAACTTGGAAAGAGAAAGGACCAGAGGAGTTCATCTCATGAATCCTCTGTGGCTCTGGGAAGCCTGCACATCACAGTGCCAGGAGTTGTAAATATGGCTTCATTTCTTTGAGGGAAGAAGGAGAATATGCCCAGCACAGTAGAAAAGTGACCACTCCCTCCTGCACTCTGCCCTGTTTGGAGACAAGACAAGATAAATCCTGCTGACCCCCAGCTCCTTCTGCTCTGTGTTTGCCCAGGCTGGCACCCAGCAGCTCTGCACTGCCTGCCCACCAGCAGGCTGGCCTCAGAAGAGCAACAGGATCCCCTTTATCTCAGCTACCTCACAAAGCACACAGGACCCAGCCCTCTGGGATGGAAGGGGACAAACCCCACTCTGGGCTGTGCAGGTGGGTGCAGCAGCCTCAGCCCCATCACACTGTGCAGCAAACCTGGGGGGTGTCACTGTGGAGAGAACACACACAACACAGACCCCTGGGATTTTTCTAAGGCTGCATGAAGAAAGAATGACTTTATTTTTAGGGATTGTTCCCTTATATACAATTTTCCACAGCCCACTGTGAAAGGTGAACAAAAGGCAAACCTCTTCACCCACATTGGTCAAAGCAGAGGGACATCAAAAGAGATCCCTCCCACAGAAAACAATTCACAACATGAATACTGTTACAAGAACAGTGTCCTGTTGTTTATATTCTTTCCCTGGGAACAAGTTTCAGAAAACCCAAACATCAGAAAAACAGAGTTTTAGAAACTAAGAAACTTCAGGCCTGACAACCAGACTACAGTGGATGAGCTCAGAATCCCTGCCAAGCAGCACAGTCCAGGCTGACACCACATTCTGCAGCACCATGGAAAGGGACAGCCCCCAGGCCTGTGCACTGCCTTGGGTTCTCTGCCTCCTCAAAACAGGGACAATCATAATTCACTGCTTGGGGAGAGTTCCAGCCTGGCATGAGGTTTTGTGCATGAGCCTTGTTAAAGCATCTCCTGGGGACTCTCCTAAGACTCAGGTGTCCTGAAGGGGAGGGTGGCAGCCCCTGGAGCATGGCACACTGACCCAGGACAGCTCTCCTGGGAACCCCAGCCATTCCTGTCATGGTCATCTGGTGGCACCAAGCAGGGGGTTTGCCTGAGACCTCCACTGGTATTACAAACCCTTCTCACTGCAGAAACAAGCTGCTGCACACCAGGACACTCGAGAGTGACCTCTCCTCCATCACTTTCTTGTCCAAGTCAGTCAGTGACAGGCCCCAGTGCAGATTCAGGTCACAGCAGGACATTGCTTAACCCTTCTGCTGTTCCTCAAGGACAGATACTTTGCATTTTGGCTCAATGTCACAGAAGAGTCATTCAGCCTTGGGCAACATCTGTCCAAGCACAGAGCTGCTGTCCAGTCCCTAGGGCAATATATAGGGAGACAGGGTAGGACACACAGGGGCACAGCACACAGCCTGTCCTTAAACACCAACCAAAACACCAACCAAAACACCTTAAACACCAACCAAAACACCTTAAACACCAACCAAAACACCTTAAACACCAACCAAAACACCAACCAAACACCAACCAAAACACCTTAAACACCAACCAAACACCAACCAAAACACCAACCAAACACCAACCAAAACACCTTTAGCACCAACAAACACCAACCAAAACACCTTAAACACCAACCAAAACACCTTTAGCACCAACAAACACCAACCAAAACACCAACCAAACACCGACCAAAACACCTTAAACACCAACCAAAACACCAACCAAAACACCTCAAACACCAACCAAAACACCTTAAACACCAACCAAAACACCTTTAGCACCAACAAACACCAACCAAAACACCTTAAACACCAACCAAAACACCTTAAACACCAACCAAAACACCTTAAACACCAACCAAACACCGACCAAAAACCACCAACCAAAACACCTCAAACACCAACCAAAACACCTTAAACACCAACCAAACACCAACCAAAACACCTTAAACACCAACCAAACACCAACCAAAACACCTTAAACACCAACCAAACACCAACCAAAACACCTTAAACACCAACAAACACCAACCAAAACACCTTAAACACCAACAAACACCAACCAAAACACCTTAAACACCAACCAAAACACCTTAAACACCAACCAAAGAAGGGGCCCAGGGACAGGTGGATGTGCCCCTGGCAGGTGGCACCCACTGGTTCCTCTGCAGCTTGGAGGAAATGTCCACATGACTGTGAAAAGTCATCTCAGCTCTGACAGCCAGGTGGAGATTAAAGGAAGAAAGCATCCATCCCCACCATCCAAGTGGAGCCTTCTCTCCTGTCAGGCCTCCCTGCATTGCTCTTGGCTGGTTATGCAGGTGTGGGGGCACCAGGGGCTGCTGCTCTGCTTGCACAGCCAGCCCTGCAGGGGCAGGGAGAGGGGCTGAGGATGTGCCTCCCCCTGGGCCCCCCTCCAGCCTCCTCTCCCTGGCTGTGCCTGGCAGTGCACAGGCTCCAAGTGCCCCAGGGCTGTTTGCCTCTCATCTCCACTGGTTCACCAGCCAGATGCCCCCCAGCTCCTGGGATGCAGCCCACAGCTCCTGGCAGGGCCATGTTCCCAGGGCAGGCTGCAAAGGGCCAGTGGCAGGATGGGAGACAGCACCACAGGATCATTTAGCTTGAAAAAGACCTCCAGGATCATCAAGTCCAACCTGTGACCACTCCCCACCTTGTCACCCACCTTGTAACCCTGAATGCCACTTCCAGATATTCCTTGGACACCTCCAGAGATGGGGACTCCACTCTTTGCTGGGCAGCCCCTTCCAATGCCTGACCACACTTTTCATGAAAAAATTCTTCCTGCTGTTCAACCTGAACCTCCCCTGGTGCAAATTGAGGCTCTGTCCCCTTTTCCTGTCAGCAGTTGCCTGGGAGAAGAGGCAGACCCACACCTTGCTACAACCTCTTGTTGGGCAGTTGTAAGAGTGATAAAGTAATCCTTGGGACCCAAACCTTGTGGGACCTGAGCAGTGCCTCCTCTGGGTCCAGCAGCTCTCCCTGGCTTACCAGAATCTTGTACCTGGGACCAGGCTGCTGGCATCCCCACAGAAAGGCCAGCCTGAAAATCTCTCACCAGAGCTGATAAAGTGCACACGTGGCTGCCTCCCAGAGAACCACCCAGGGCAGCTCCACATTCAGCAGACATCCCCAGGGCAGCTCCACATACAGCAGAACATCCCCCAGGGCAGCTCCACATACAGCAGAACATCCCAGGACAGCTCCATACAGCAGAACATCCCAGGGCAGCTCCACATACAGCAGAACATCCCCAGGCAGCTCCACATACAGCAGAACATCCCAGGGCAGCTCACATACAGCAGAACATCCCCAGGGCAGCTCCACATACAGCAGAACATCCCCCAGGGCAGCTCCACATACAGCAGAACATCCCCCAGGGCAGCTCCACATACAGCAGAACATCCCCCAGGGCAGCTCCACATACAGCAGAACATCCCCCAGGGCAGCTCCACATACAGCAGAACATCCCCCAGGGCAGCTCCACATACAGCAGAACATCCCCAGGGCAGCTCCACATACAGCAGAACATCCCCAGGACAGCTCCACATACAGCAGAACATCCCCAGGGCAGCTCCACATACAGCAGAACATCCCCCAGGACAGCAACAGGGCTGGGGAGGAACCAGAGGACTACACCAGCTGTGCCATGCCTGCTCCTTCCTGGCTGTCCCACCCCAGCCACTCATCCAGCTGCTGCTGGGACATCCTGAATCACTGCAGGACACCACCCAGGGAGCACCTGGCAGTGTGCCTGTCCACAGGATGGATGTTTCTGCTACAGCTGCCCAGACTCATCCAATTCCCAAGGGGTTTTCTCTTTCTTCTGCCCTGCCAGGAACTCTGATGCTGTGCCCTGCAGCCCGTGGTCCCTGGGAATTACCAGGTCTCCCCATCACAGCCCCTCCTCCCAGCCATGATCTCTCATGCACAAGCTCTAAAGCTCTTCCAGAGGCTCAGCCTGTTTACACTCACCAGGCCACAGACTTCACTCAGCTCCTCGATTCGTGCCACACCGGGCTTGCTTTGTAGCCAAAATTGCAGGATGCTTTCAAGTAAGGTGTTGTCCAGCTCTCATTAGAGCCTGAACAAGAGCTGCTCTGGCCTTGGGAGGATCCAGATGATTCCTCTCTGGGTTCTCTGTCTATACACAAGCTCATTCTTTAGCTCAGCCAGTCCCAAGGGGTTTCATTCACGTGTAGGGAATTGCCACCTCCTCTGTGTCTTCCCTGTTCCAGGGCCTCAACAGGTTCACAGGGAAGAATTTCTTCCCAATGTCATCCAACCCTGCCCTGTCTCAGTTTGAAAACATTCCCTGTTGTCCTATGAAGGGGTTCAGGGGCTCCTGACTGTTCAGGGCATTTCCTGGAAACCAGCATACAACCATCAGGCAAAGACAGAAGAAGCAGGGGCTTGAAGGGTGTCAGACACCTCCCACCCAGGACAGGTCAGGGTCAGGCTGCTGATGGCTGAGGGATTGAAAACATGGTTGAGGAGGGGCCTGTCCCTGCCCTGCTCAGTGCTGTGCACTTCTGAATATTCAAGGACAGTGAAAAACCCCATTTCCCTGCACCTCACTGGTGCCTCTGCTTCCCAAGAGGCTCGTGCCTTTTCCTAGCTTCACCTGATGAACCACTGCCCCTTCCCTCTCTGTTTCTCACCAGCAAAAGGACAGCAGATGATCTGTAATTAAAGGAATTAAGATTTTTAAGTGAGCCAGAGGGAATTCACAATCCACTGCAGCTCCAACCTGTTGCTTTCAAGCAGAAAAGTCCTCCCAGCAGCTCCAGCTCAGCGTCTGACTTGGCTCCCCAGTGATGAGGAGAAGCCCTTTGCTTCCCAGGGGTCAGACAGCTGTGCAAATGGGGTTCAGGCTGTGCCTGATTCTGCCAAGTGCACTCAAACCCCACAGGATAAAAGGTTCAGATGTCATGCTCTGCTGCATTACGTCACATGAAGTCATGTGCTGTCACCCCTCACTGTGTCAGCTCTCAAAGCTGCTGTGTCCTGGTGACTCAGTCATTGAGGCTGAAATACAGTCCCCCCTCCCAAGGCACTCATGTCTGGGTGACATCTGAAGAACACATAATATCCTGTAGTTCTCTGAGTAACTGTTTTCTAGGTACAAAAATGAGATTTCTGAAAACCTACAAGAAAAATTTTTATTAGCACATGAGATAACATTAAAGCAGAGAATGCCCATTGTAAAAGTGGTGCCAGGGAGTGTGTCCACCACTGATCCCAAAAATGAAACAGCACACACTCAGCCTCTGATACAGAGAAATTCTCTAAAATCGCAAGGAGACATCACATTTCAAGAATACTTTCTCAGAAATAACAGGCCTTTCTGCCTCTAGCACTCTCTGAAAAATTTCCTTCTGCGACAGCTCTCGCTCCTCCTGACATTCACAGCTGTGTCACTCCTTATCCTCAATTAGCATGAAGCCATGGCATTGTTATTAGGAAAAGTCATCTCTTGGAAGGGTCACTGCAATTTAAACCTAACTTTAGCCCTGACTTTCCCATTTGCTACAACTGAGTATAAATAAATCCTGAAAACATTTTATCATCAATTTTTGAATCTGGGCACCCCATCCAGGCAGACTTTCCTGGCTGCTCCCCATCCAGGTCTTTACACCCTGCTGTTTGCTCTGGCCTCTGCAGTGCTGCCTTCACAGGTGGGATTGCTCTGTGGGTAGGTGAGAGTTGCTCTCATTTTTCACATGCTGCAGCAGAGCTGCCTGAGCACAGCCAAGGACCACTGGCACTGCTGATGAGCTGGAAAAGAGTCACAAAGCTGATTATAGTCTGTCAGCTTCCCTAACCACTTCCAGCAATTAGATTTAAGGACTTTCTTACTAAATTTGCAGAAATTGCTTCCTTTCCTCCTGTTCCTCTGAGCAAAATCAGCACAGCCTGATCCCAGGTCTGCCCACTTGCATTGTCAGGACAAACAGTCCCAATGCACCCTGGTCAAAACACACCCCCGGACTGCTCAGGCAGCAACGACTCCCCCAAGACCCTGACCTTTACCAATAACCCAAACAAGAGAGAGCCAGGATATTTACCTTCAAGCCAGGTGCATGTCATTCAGCAGCTGAAGCAGCCTCAGCTCACTGGCAGTGAGTGCTGGACTCAGGTCAGGGACTGCTTGGATTGATGCCAGCCTACTCCAGACATTTGTGGGATAATTTCTTCCCCTTTCTCCTCGGCCCCATGCAGTCAGCCCTCTTGCAGCTTAAACCCCTCTAACTGCCAAGGCAGGACCTGCCTTCCCAGCCCCTTCCCTTGCACCAGGCAGAGTCTCTGGCCACACAAACAGCCATCACACGGGGATGATTTGGCCCAACACAAAGCACATTTGCAAGGTTATTTTCCCCTGAATTAGCTCAGCCAGCACTGGCACAGGGGCAAGCAGGAAGATGCCACCAAGGGCAGGAGCCCTGGCAGGGTCATGGAAGCCTCCACTCAGATTAGCTCCAGCCATGGAGTGAAATGGATGTGTGAAAGGGAAGATCTTTGCAGGGGACAGTTCATCCCCTCCCTGCCACACTCACTGTTCCTTCCCTTCACTCTGTCCTTGGCAAAACACAAGCTGTACCTTTCCACTGCAGAACACGTTGTTTTTTTCCTCTTGCAAAGAGCCAGGCAGCCCTGTGACACCAGGCAGAGCTGTGGCAGAGTCCTTTTTTCCCAGAGGGTCCATGCCCAGGAGACAGAGCAGCTGACACCCTGCAGAGGAGGGCAAGCCATGCTGTGTCCTTTGTGTATCACACACAGAGAATGAAGAAACAGAGCTTCTAGAAACATTCCCAAACCACAGGGATGGCAGAAGGCTGAGTGGATGAACAGGGACCTGCACAGGCAAGAGCTTTGGGGACCTTTTGGGCTGGAGAGAGTGGACAGAAACCTAAAGTCCTGTCCTCCTGCTCTGTTTTCTCCCAAAGAAAATTCAAGTCTAATGAATCTATTTCTCAGCTCATCCTGCAAGGCCAGGGGGAACCCAGAAGTGATTTCTCATGCACTATTTTGCCATTAGCTACTCTGCAAAAAAGAGGCAATGGCTGTCTGAGAAATGTGGCTGTATGTGCAAGGGCTGCTGCCACTTCCCAAAAGAGAACTCTAGCTGCAGCAGTTCTCATTATTTGCTTTTTAGCTCTTTTACTTAACACACGTTCAGCTGGCAGGAAAGCTCTCCATCACAGAGTAACTTCCCTCAGTGACAGGCTCAGAAAACCTCCCATCCTCTGGTCTTGACCAAACACAAATTGCCCTTCTGTCTCTTCAGCTTTCCCTCAAAGGGAACCTGGTCAGTGGAAGAGTTCTGGATGGTTTCCTCACAATCAGGAAAACAGAATCAGGCTGGGGAAAGCCAAGACTGAAGCCCAACACAGGAACCTTCTCCCCAGGAGGGCTATGCTGTGGAGCTGCTTTTCCCTCTCTGTGCCACTTCCCCACATTCCCTTGTCTTAGGAAATGCAGTACTTACAATTTAGAAACATGCTGTCAACACATATCAATTTTGGCAGTTTTTCAATTTAAAAATCTGTCACTTCCCCACCCCCCCCAACTCACCTGATCCCTGCTCCCATGTCAAGTCTGCTTTTTAGCTTTAAATACAATGCTGCCACTTCCAGACATACAAAAATATCCTCCATATCCTCAAATTGGCCTGAAGATCATTTAGACCATAATTTTAAGAAATTATGAGTAAATTAGCTTGGTGTACTTTGCCATCTATTCTTGAGCCTGAAAACGTTCATTTCTGTCCAAGTGCCTCCACCCAAGTCTCTTTTCCTGGGTGACAGCTAAGGCTCAGCTTGGCATCTGCTCTGAATGGAGCTTCCTCGGGGTCCAGAGCTTGCATGAGGACAGATTTTGTTTTCAATTTAAGCCCTGGGGCTTCCCAAATGCAAAACCCTAGGCAAGTTCCTCTCACAGTGGCATGCAGCACCAGCTGGGTGCTTCCTTCTGACTTGGGCTCTGCCTGATGTAGGAGAGCCCAGAGCACACCCATGCAAATGTGGCAAACCTTAAACTGGAGACAGGAGGAGAGATGTGGCAGCTGAGGAAAGGGATTGCCAGCCCTGTGTGGGCTACACCTGGAACATGGGGAGCAGTGGAGCCCAGTTCAGAGGGACATGAGGAAACTGGGGAGCTCAAGGAGGAGGTGAGCCAGCCTGGCAAAGAGGGGGCTGAGGGCAGCCTGGCAGCCACATTGAGAGCTTCAGCCCAGCCTCAGCCCAGAATTTTTCAGAACTAAGTAAGGCAGGCACAGCCAGCTTGACCCAGTGCTGGGATCAGTCCTGCTGTGGACTGTCCTGCTCCAAGGGTGAGGCTGGGCTGAAGAGCTTCAGACATCTGGCAGCAGCACTTCAGTGATTCTGCAAGGCTCCTTGCCCCTGCTCTGAGCCACTCAGTGCCACTGCAACATGAACACTGAACCCATACAGCTGTGTCCCTCAAAATGCTGTCCAGATTTCATCAGTCTCCCAACGCTGCTCAACAGGTACAGAATATTGTGGAGAAATACTGGAGGGGCATGAAGAGTACAAAAACTTTTTTTTGTGGTGACCACAAATGGACCAGACACATCTCCCCAGCCCCTGGGGGGGTGAAGGGCAGGGGAGAAGAACTGAGGAGGCCAGGTGCTGCCCACAATGGCAGCACAGCTCACCTGGGCACTGAGGCTGAAATGCCCACAGCAGCAGCACCAGGGCACGGGGCTCTGGCCAGTCCCTCTACCCACCCCAGCTCCCAAGGGAGATGCCACGTGGACACAGCCCCAGAAGTGGGGCCCAGTGCCTGCCCTGGAGTGTGCCCACCTTCCCCAGTCTGCCCAGCAGCAGGAGGGCTCCTCCACACAGCCCAGGGGCAGCACAACAGCTTCCCCTGAGGCCCCAGGTCAGCTGCTGTGACAGCCAGGACATCACTGCAGACACAGCTGAGCAAAGCCAGAGTTGGCACCACTGATCACAGAGACTGTCCAGAACCTGGCTGGAGCCACCACACCATCAGTGTAGCCCCAGGGAACCTCCAGCCACCTTGGGGTCTGCTGAGGACAGCACAGGGTGGCCTGTGGAAGTCTCACCTGGTGCTTCATCACCAGTCTGTGGGCTGGGAACAATCACACATTGCCTCTTCCTGTCTGGGGGCAACGCTTCCTTGAGGGCTGTCAGAGATAGCAGCAAGTCAAACCCACTGAAAAGCCTAAAAAAGCCACCCTAAAAGCCTCTCTCCAGGAGTGTCACCTCCTGCATCATGCAAGACAGCATCTTCTCACCCAACACCCCTCAGTCAGACAGGGCTGGGACAGAACCTGCTGTCAGTCCTGAGTGCTCACCCTCCTCCTCCTGCCTGGACTCCCAGAAAGCCCCCATGGCTTCCCCACATGCTGCTGCCTAGAAATGCTGAAATGTGGCCACCGTGGAGCCTGGCTGTGCTGCTGGGCTGGCTGGAAGAGCCAGGGGGGCTGAGGTGCAGTGTGCCCCCCAGTCCCTGCCCCCAGCTCACACACTGCCTGCCCCCTGAGCCTGCTGCTGCCTCCTCCCCAGCTTCCTCCTCACAGAGCCCACAGGAAACACCGTGGTATTTATAGAGCCCTGAGAGCATCGTGCACAAACTCGGGGAAAACCTACACTCAGCCAAAAACAACCTCCTGCAGCCAGAGCTGCACTGGGAGCTGGTGCCCTGGGATGTGCTCCCAGCCCTCTCCTGGGCACACAGGTCCTGGAAGGAGGTTGTAGGACCTTCTCCACCATAGAGATGGGATGTGGAGCCTTTCCAGGACTATTTCTGACCTTCTCCACTGTCTCCTCCTCGTGTGTCTCCTTCCATCTCCCATCTTTTCACTCGTGTTCCTCCCTCTTCCATCTTTCTCTTCCTTTCTCCTCATGGCCTGTGTGACCAAAGCTGCTCCCACCTGGCAGCTGAGCAAGGAAAGCAACCACCAAACACAGAGAACAAACCTGCTGCCCAGAACAAACCTGCTGCCTGTACGGGGTGGAGAAAAGCAGAAGAGTCAGAGCTGCTCATTGACAAGTGGCAACACGTGCTCATCTCTCTGGGACAGTTCTCCATAACTGGGAGAGTGCAAAGACCCCTTCCACCACGAATTTCAAGATGTCAAAGTTTGACTTTCTTCTCCATTTTTTGAAATATCTTCCATCTCAATTTTTGGGAACAAAATTTTGCATTCAATATTTTAGAGAATTCCAGGTTGCCATTTCTGCTCTGAGCTTGAGGTCATTTTCTGCTATCACAAACAGCAGGAAAATATTAACATTTCAAAATATCCACTTCAAAAGGAAACCTGGAAGTGTTTCATTCTGAATGAGCTCTGAAACAGGTTCAATTACAACCTTGAACTTTTCTTTCCTGAATGGATTCTGATTCCTCTGGCCCAGTTCCATGACTTCTTAGCAAATTTGTATAAGCTGAGGCAATAGCAGTTCCAGGAAAATTTTCACAGCCACTTCTGGCCTAATATGAAGCCCACCTCCAAGCCCAGTAATGTTCATTTCCCTCTGAGCTGGAGGTGTCCTCGTCCTGTGCTGTGTCCTGCCCTCTGAGCAGCAGGACAGGATGGGTGATGCTCTTCCTACACCTCCCTGCAAGTGACCCAGCAGTGCCTTTGCCCCACTGCTCTCAGTCCTGCAGCGTGCCCAGCAAAGCTCTCCTGTGGCTGGGAGAGGCACACAGCCAAGATTATCCCCCTCCCATCCCAGAGGGATGCAGGGGCACGCAGAGCCCAGGCTGGCTGTGCTCAGAGCAGCAGAGAGCTGCAAGCCAGAGGTGACCCACTGCAGCTGGCTGTGCTGAACCTGCTCTGGAAGTGCTGTTGGTACCTAAAAATCCTGTCAGGGAGCCAGTGCTGCCTCAGGCACAGGAGTAGAGCCTTTGCTACATCACTCAGCTAAGGAGACAAACCACTGATTCCTTGTTCCTCCACACTGAATGTGGAATTGGCTCTCCCAGCTGGGCTGGAAATCTTGGGCTGGGTTCATTGGAGCCCTGAGCCTTCCTGAGCTGCCCCACTGGCATCAGACCCATTTCGAGGGCCAGGCAGGCTCTTGTGTTTAACAAACCTGCTGTGGCTGAAAACTTAGTCCAACAGAAAAGTTCTCTTTGCTTCCCTCTCCTGTGTCCCAGGAGCACAGGGAGAGCAGGAAACCCTGAGGCTTGTGCTGCTTCAAAGAAAGGAGGTGGCAGATGACTAAGTCCATCTGCATTCTGGGTGAAGACTCATCCCATTTCATCCCATCCCACCCCATCTCATCCCATGGATCCCATCCATCCCATCCCATCCCATCCCATCCCATCCCATCCCATCCCATCCCATCCCATCCCATCCCATCCCATCCCATCCCATCCCATGGATCCCATCCCATCCCATCCCATCCCACCCTATCCCATCCATAATGTCAGGGGCACAAACAAGGAAACCTATAAGAACTACATTAAAAAGCATTTTACTTCACAGGCACAATGCATGAAATGCATATGAAATCTGTGCTACAGCTCCATATTCAGGACTTTTTTTGGATTAGCAGAACCCATTGTCATAGCTGCAATGAGCTGTCAGTTCCAAAATACCAGTAGGGAACTTGGAAAAGACTTTTGATGTGACAGAGCTCAAACTGGCATGGATTTTGCCATTTTGCTAGTGCCATTCCTCAAGGCTGAGCCCACAGGGACTGGCAACAAACACACCATGCACCCTCCTTTAGCCTGGTGCCCTTCTCTCTGTGTATATGTGCAAATGTGTAGTCTGAAAATCCCTGCTTCCATCTGGGAGCTGCAGAGGATGAAGCACTGGAGAGCAGGAGCAGCTTTCCATGACCCCAGGTTGTCCTGGCAGAGTGTTGAGATGATCCACCTCTGCCTGTAAACCATTCTTTCCACCCTCTCTGGGAGGCCCAAGCTGTGGCAGCATCTTGGAGATAACTTCTAACACAGGAATATTTGCACAGCTCTCTCTCTGGAGCCAGGCCAAGCTGCCTGTGGTTTGTGGCCAGCAATTATAAACGTTACAGCAGAAGACAGTATTTGTTTAACTGCTTGTCCTGTCAATACTGCAGCTTGCAAAAGCCCAATTGCACAGCCAGAGCTGGCAACAGGTTGGAAATCAGCTGTTCTTGCACCAAGATTTCCTGCAAGGTGGGAATCTGGCAGGCTTCACTGCTCTGGGGACCAGGGGCTGAGAGGATGGGATGGGATGGGATGGGATGGGATGGGATGGGATGGGATGGGATGGGATGGGATGGGATGGATGGATGGGATGAGTCTTCACTCAGATGGACTTAGTCATCTGCCACTAAGAATCCCACCCTGAGCCTTTCAGTGTTGTCCAAATGCTTGTTGAACTCCCAAGCTCCACCAGAAAACCCACCTGGACCCAGACAAGAGCCCTCAGGCACAGCTACCTGCCACACAGCTCACCAGAAACACCTGCCCTGTGCAGGGCCAGGAGCTGGACTCAATGATCCTTGTGGGCCCCATCCAGCTGAGGAAAATCCATGACTCCAGGAAGAGTTCAGCACAGAGAGAGAGGCAGGCAGCCCCTGGCAGCCCCTGACTCTGCACAGCACTTCCATGGCCTGTTTTGCAGCCCAGTTCCACTTTCCTCTTTGTGAAAATCTTCAGGTTTCTTTCTGGGATGGCTCAAGTTTGTTGTGAACCAGAATTTAAGTGTTGAGCTGGGCAAGCTGCTGGTTTCATTGCTCCTCAGAATAGCAGCTCTATTTCCTAAGCCTTATTTATAAACTGCTGCTGTTTGGGGTTTTTATGACAAAGATAGTGAGCTCAGGAAATCAGCAGTGGTTTCTGTTATCTGGAGCACAGCCCCTGAAAGAGGGAAGAGAGTGTCATACTCCAGGAGCCTATTCATGGAAACTAGTATCTCACTGCTTTGCCCTGGAGAGCCAGATATTTATAATCCCTCACACTTCCTCTTCCTGCTCCTTGCTGTCACCAGCTCCTAAACCTGCTCATGCTTTTCACCCCACAAAAGGACTAGCAGGGGAAGGCCACCTCTCTCCACTTCCTTCACTTCCACGTGCAACTCGCTGCTCACCCATTGCACAGAACAACACAACAGTGGCAGCACCTCGAGCTGTCTCCAGTGGAACCCCCAACTACTGGTTTTGTCCTTGGGAGTCCCCCAGTCAACCCAAGCACAGCTCAGGTCCACAAAACCCCTGGCATGCCCCACACCTCTGGGACAGCCCAGAGCAGGAGGGTGCAGGGAGGAGCAGTTCTGGGTGGGCAGCAGTGGGGCAGACCCCAGGGATCACGGGGGCTGCAGCACAAGGATGTGGGCACCCACGGTGGCTCCAGCTCCCTAAAGCAGATTGCAAATACAGCAGTGAGACATCAGTAGCACAACCCTCCAAGGCATTCCCAGAGGTGCTCAGAACCCCAAGGAGATCTCAAGGTCTCCGAGAAGCAGTGCCCAGAATCTGCTGCACAAACTGCAGTACAGAAAAGGTGTGGAGTTACTGGAGCAGACAGAGCCAAAAATTGCAGGGGTTGGAACATTTGATATATGAGGAGAGGCTGAGAGAGCTGAGACCCTTCAGGTCCAAGAGGTGCCCATTCCCTGTGGCACAGAGCTGATGAGGACAGGTGAGCTCTGAGAGAGGAGCCCATGGACAAGGACAAGGCAGGGATGCCACAGCAAGGTTTGTCAAACTGGAAGGCTTTTGAGCTCACAGCAGGCTGCCTCTGCCTGTGAGACCTGTGCTCCCAGTCCTGCCATCACAGCCAGGGTGGGCAGCCCCAGCAAGCAGGACAGCTCTCTGCAGTGATTCAGACCTGGATCTGCAGGTTTGGAGCAGCTTTGTTCTAACACAATGCTCCAGCCAGACCACTCCAGGGTGCAGCCACAGACTTTACCACATCCCAGGTACAATACCTCAAGGCAACTGCTCTGGGGACACCACCTGAGTGGGTGCCCTGAGAGAGCAGAGAGGGATTCAGCAACCAGAAAAGCCTCCTGTGCACAGACCCCCTCACCTGCCTTGTCCTGCTCTTGCCCCAGCATCACCTGGTGCAGTACACACCCAAAGCTCAGGGACCCAAATTCTGCACAGTCCAAACCACGGGCAGCACCTGCCACATTCCTGAGCAGTGACACTGGGCCACCCAGCACAGGCTCCAAAGCATTCCCCTGTGGCCATGGGGCAGAGCCTGGGACAATCTGAGATCTAGATGAACCCACGGGACACACGCATCTCCCGTGTTGTCTCCAGTGAGTGGTGATCATTCCAGGAGAGTCTGTGTGCTGTGTCACCTGCTCCCACACCTCGAGAAGGAAACTGCATTGCTCATACAACCCTGGGAAAGGGGACCTTAGCTGGGAGTGCTGCAGCAGCCTGTGCAGCTCCCATCAGCTCCCTCTCTGCCACCTTGGGCTGCTCCTCAGGGCCCACATCCATGCTGGACCTTGCCAGTCCTCTTGAGTCCAAGCCCAGTCCAAATCCTCTTATATGACAACATCCAAAAATGCCCAGAGGAGGTCCCAGACACTGGTGGGGCTGCACTGCCCTGGACACAAGGTGGCTGCTGCTGTTTCTCCTCCTCCTGGTTGCTCCTCTTTGCTCAGCTCAGCTCCTGAGGCACAAGGCCCCTTGAACCTTCTCGTGGAGACTCTCAAGCACAGCTGGCAGGGGACTGCAGTGCCACCAGGGTGGAAGCTTAAAGCTGGTCCAGATTGCTCTCCAAGGCTGAGGGTGCATCACACAAGATATAGTGGACCAGATTAATTCCACATATCCACAGCTAGAAGGAGACCTTGCTTCCCAGCCCAGTGCTCTTTTTCCCTGCTTATCAAGAGCTCCAGCACTGGAGGAGCCCCTGTGTGAGATGCTGGAAGTCCCTAAATCATCAGATAACTACACCAGTGAGAAGGCAATTTGGCCACCTGTAAATATGCATCCATGGAGCACAATTCTGTGTGTTGTTTCTTCAGGACAACAGTAACACAGCCAACTCACCCCAAGACAGGGTAATACTTTCACAGTGCTGCTGAAAAGTGCAGCACAACCAAGCCACAGGCAGGAACACAGGAAGAGCTGTGGTGGCCCAAATCTCACCCAAAACCTCTCACTTTGTCCCAGGTGAGAGGCCTGTAACTCCATTCAGAGCTGTCCCCCAGCCTTACACTGGTGTCTCCCAGGGACTGCAGTTTTTTAGGGTGGATTTTCCCATTTCAGACCCTCAACTTTTCCCTAAACTCATTTAATGCTTTCAACTGCAGAGCTCAGACCTTGCCAGGGCCAGAACTGGCAGCACTTGCAGTCACTAGTGTCAGGAAATGAGATATTTAAAGGATGCCAACATATGAGTGGTACCATCTCACGTCTCTGCTGGGTGCACTGGGGGGACTTCAGTGACAGGAGAACCTCAGAGTCTGCCCTTGGCCTCTTCTCCACTGAGATGCACAGGAGAGCCCCTTGAGACCCCCCCTGCCATGGACAACCCTGCAGAGACAGGGTGAGAGGCCTGTAACTCCATTCAGAGCTGTCCCCCAGCCTTACACTGGTGTCTCCCAGGGACTGCAGTTTTTTAGGGTGGATTTTCCCATTTCAGACCCTCAACTTTTCCCTAAACTCATTTAATGCTTTCAACTGCAGAGCTCAGACCTTGCCAGGGCCAGAACTGGCAGCACTTGCAGTCACTAGTGTCAGGAAATGAGATATTTAAAGGATGCCAACATATGAGTGGTACCATCTCACGTCTCTGCTGGGTGCACTGGGGGGACTTCAGTGACAGGAGAACCTCAGAGTCTGCCCTTGGCCTCTTCTCCACTGAGATGCACAGGAGAGCCCCTTGAGACCCCCCCTGCCATGGACAACCCTGGATCCAGCAGCAGAGAGAGATGGATGGGGCAAGAGGAGCAGGGTGGGTGTCATTGTGGGATACAGAGGGAACACAGCACACACACACTACAGGTGTCAGGATACAGAAAGAGTCAAGGTTTATTGTTGACTTTGTATTTATAGATTTCTGGACAGTGACTAGGGATTGGATAATGAAGTTACTACTTCTCTAATCCCACTGGTCAAATGAGAAGTCCCTCAAGTGATATTTTTCACAAAGGAATGTAAACTATTTTCGTTTTACTTTACAATTCGTGAGAATCCATTCTACAATAACAGATCAGAAGGCTTATTTTCAGGGATGACAGGTGGGGAGGAGGGAGGGATGCTGCTCCCACCCCTCCTGCACCCCCCATACCCACAGCACCAACTGTCCCAGCACCACTGTCCCTGGAGCCTGGGCAGAGATGAGGAACACACATTCATGCAGAGTGTGGAACTACAAACACCTTTCACCATGCAGAGTGTGGAACTACAAACACCTTCCACCAGCCCCAGCACGGCTGTGGCAGCAGCAGGAGGGTTCCTCTCCCCACCTGACAGTCAGCTACTTTCACCAGCTTGTCCCTTACACAACAGATGCCTTCAGCAGTCCGTGTTCCCAAAAAGGGCAATTGAGTTTTAATCCTGACAATGGCAGCAGCACCACGAGCTGTTTTCCTAACATCACACGTGCCAGCAGCTCCCGTGGATCCCAGCAGGTCCTGGCCAGCAATGTGCATTTTCGGACAGCACGCATTTTCAGTTCACTACCAATAAATTAATAATTCTCTTGAGCATCCAGACAATTTTCTTCATGTAAAAAGAAAACCTGTCCACATGAGAACTGGCCTTCCTTTGACCACAAACCCCTTGGCTTTGGCTGATCTCCACCAGGCCAGCAGTGCTGCTTGAGCCTCTGACAGTGCCCTGGTGACAGCACAAGATCATGAAAGCTGGGGTGGGCAGCAGCAGCAGGGCTGCTCAGTGAGATAGGCACAGCTATGCTCCTCTCACCACAAACACTAACAGATGTTTTCTTCTGTATTGCTAAGATCACAAGCAGGTCCTGCTCCCTGTCAGCTTTTACCGCGATAAAAAGGAGAATGGATGACGCAAGAAAAAGTTGACTCTTTCTTTCTTCAAAATAAAACAAATACTTCCATGTGACTGGTTTGCTGTTAAGCAAAAAATTACCTATCAGTGAAATCCCTGGTTTAGCTGGCAGTTTTTTCTGCTGAAGCTTGCCCTAAGAAGAAATGTTCAGCTCCAGAAAGCCATTGTTGCAGATGAGGGAAGCAGCAGAGTCCTGCCACAGGGACCTTCTCCCCAGAAACTGTCTGCAGCCTCCCGAGGTTGTTCAGGCTCTCTCAGGGCCCTTGCATCAGCCTGTTGCTAGCTCTTTGGCCTCTCTATATAACCAGCAATTTCTCTCACAGCAGTGACTCTGTCCTGCTCTACCCCAACCCAGGGGAGACTCAGGGGCCATAATCAGCCCAGAGCCTGAGCCAGGGGCCAGCAGAGCTCACCCTGCTGCAGGAGGGGGCCAGCTGGGAGCACACCCAGGGATTCATGTGCCAGTGAAGGGTCTAGAGGAGAAGCAACAAGAGGAGCAGCTGAGGTCACTTGACCTGTTCAGCTGGACAAAGGAGAATGAAGGCAGAGCTCTGAGAGCTGCTCATGAGGGGCAGTGGAGGGGCAGCTCTGATCTCTGCCCTGGGCCAGGGGCAGCCCCCAGGGCAGGGCTGGAGCTGGATCAGGGCAGGCTCAGGCTGGAGCTCAGGGAAAGGTTCTGGAGCTGGATCAGGGCAGGCTCAGGCTGGAGCTCAGGGAAAGGTTCTGGAGCTGGATCAGGGCAGGCTCAGGCTGGAGCTCAGGGAAAGGTTCTGGAGCTGGATCAGGGCAGGCTCAGGCTGGAGCTCAGGGAAAGGTTCTGGAGCTGGATCAGGGCAGGCTCAGGCTGGAGCTCAGGGAAAGGTTCTGACTGGATCAGGGCGGCTCAGGCTGCGGCTCAGGGAAAGGATCTGGAGCTGGATCAGGGCTAGGTCAGCTGGAGCTCAGGGAGGTTTGGAGCTGGTCAGGGCAGGTCAGGCTGGAGCTCAGGAGGTCTTCCCCAGAGGGTGCTGGCACTGCCAGGCAGCCCAGGAATGGGCACGGCCCCGAGGCTGCCAGAGCTCCAGGAGCCTTTGGGCAGCACCCAGGGATGCACAGGGGGGATGTTGGGGGGTCTGGGCAGGGACAGGGGCAGGGCTGGATGGTCCTAGTGGGACCCTTCCAGCTCAGGAAGATTCTACAGTTCTGTGAGGTCCCTGCTGCAGGTTCAGCCCACAGCCACCTCACACAAGACACAGCCACACATGACAGACTCTGAAGGTCTCCTCTGCTTTGATGCTTTGCCCTGGCTTTGGAGGAGCTGGTGGGGGGCAGGTCTCCAGGGGCACAGCCCAAGAGGAGCAACTCTGGCTGCAGGCTGCCACAGGGCTGGCACAGCTGCACATGGCCACAGCAGAGCCAAAACCCAGCCAGAGCTGAGATCCAGCCACCCAAACAGGCTCCCCACGCGGGACACTCTCCACGCTCTTACGCCTACGATGCCCATCAGGTGACAACAACACAATTTGTTTTCAGGAATACTGAGCTAGTGAATAACAAAAATAGGAACCTGACAAACAGGTCCCAGTGACCTGGATCCCAGGCAGCTCTCCCAGGACAAAACTTTCAGTTGCCCTGAGTCACCCGCCCTGATCCTCCCCTGGCCACGCGAACAGAGCTGCCAGCACCCAGCCCGTTCACGAGCTTGCATCTGCCTTGCTGCAGTCCCTGCTCAACAGGGACTCATTAATGGAGTGGAAAAGTACTCGAGGATCCTAATGCAGTCAGAGAGAGGGGCAGGTGTGACACTGGATGTTACAGCCATGAGGGTCTGGAAATACCAGCAAGAGTTTTGTTGCTACATCAACCCTGGAAAAACAACCACTGACATCTCAAAAGGAGGTTGCATAACACGAAGGAAAGAGAAGGCAGATAAACAGCAACAGATATTCTTAATGATAATGAAAGAAACACCATTCTGCAGCCCCCCCAAAGACTCAGCACCCCGACTAGCCCAACCTCCAAATGCAAGTCAGTTGCATGAGGCAACAGCAGACCAGAGAAACGGCCACAGCTAATCTGCCTCAGCACAGCAGTGATGCAGGTGCCTGGAGATAACAAGGGAAAACCCTCAGCCTCTCTGGCTCCCTGCCCCAGAGAACACTGGGTTTCACAGGAGCAGCACTTGAGTGAGACAGCCCCAGTGCTGTCCCTCTCCACTGACCCCACCAGCCCCTGGAATGGGCAGAGGCACAGGGCATGGAGAAGAGGCAGCCTTGACCCACAATGACACAGGACACAGTTGGCTCTTGCCAGAGAAACCACAGCCCTGCTGTGTCCATCCGTGCCTCAAATCCAGCCTGGGGGAAATCGTGGTGGCAGGACATCCAGAAATGATGATGTCCAGTGATGACCACAAGCCTGGACAGTGATGTGAGCCAGGCCTTGGGCAAAGCAGTTTCTTACCCTGAAGCAGATGTATGGGTCACTCACATGAGAAGGGCTGACTCCCTGGCTTGTGTTTGGAAGGGAAGGAACATGCTGGGGGACCTGGACAGGAGAGCCATGGCAGTGATGGGGCTGTGCAGGAGCAGAGCCCTGTGACTCAGTGAGTGGCACATCCTCAGACACCAGAGCCAGCTCAGCCTGTGGGCCACAGACTGCAGCCAGAAACCTGGAGAACTCCCTGGTGGAAAGGAAGAAAAGTGAGAAACACCAAGAGAGCACAAGCAAGGCCTGTGCAGGCTGGAGGCTCAGCTGTGGCCAGCAGCAGGGCTGGGCCAGTGCCTCAGTTTGCCTGGCTGCAGCAAGCCACAGAACCGTGCTGGGGAGGGATGACAGCACGGGGAAGAGCTGAGTGCTGACACGTGCCCCACTCCTGCTGAGGCAGGAGCTGGTGACACTGGTGGCCCTGTGGCATGTCAGAGGCTGTGCTGGCAGACTGGTCTGGCAGGCTGCCTGCTCCTGCCACGCTCACAGCAGCCTCTGGGCCAGGCTCAGGCTGCACATCCATGGCTGAGTGGAGCCTGAGCTGCCAGCCCTCTCCAAAGCAGGACAGATTTTCTCTTGTCAGCCACTGTAGGAATGTCCTTGAGGGCTTGAGGGGTGATAAGTGGAGTCTCTGGGCAGGATGGGGACAGGCAGCTGGGTGGGCTGGTGCAGTCTGGTTTCAAGCCTAAAGTTTCTAATTTTCTAAAGTTCTAATGTTTTAATTTTCTGAAATTCCTTTCTCAGGAAAACTGAAAAACAACATGACTATTTTTGTAACAATATCTATCTTATTCGTTCCTTCTAGGAAGAGAGATTCTCTCTTGATGTCCCTCTGGTTTCATCAATGTGGGTGAAGAAGTTTGTCTTTCTCTCACCAATCACGTTGGTCTGTGAAAAATGATATATAGAAAAAAATATTTTTAATAAAGAGATCTTTTTACATAACCTTGAGAGAAAATCACAAAAGAGTCTGTGTCATGTGTTATCCCCCAGTGACAGGCTGGGCTCAGGTACCACCCCACCTGTGTTGGGTTTGGATCTGCCACAGGACAAGAACCCCTTTGGGCCTTTGAGGGCTGAAGTGCTGCCCACCCCAGCCATGGTACAGGTGTAAACCCAAAGCAGCTGCCCTGGAAAAAGTCAGGATGCAGAGCAGGAGCTCACCAAGAGCCAGCCCCACTCTGCAGGACATCAGTGAGGAGGAGAGCCCAGACCCCACTGCCCCTCCTGCTCCCTGCCAGCACCCGGCCCCACAGGGACATCCAGGGAAGCACAAGCGGTGCTGGGCTTGCTCTGGTCACTGTCCATGAGGCCAGGAGCCAGGAGCAGTGAGCAGAGCAGGAAGCAGGCCCAGAGGAAAGCAAACAAGCGAAAGCAATTGAGGAAGCTCGTGTCTCATTCATGTGCACCTCAGCCAAAGTCCAAAGCAGGAGGCTCTTGCAAAGGACACTGGAAAAATTCCAGTGATGTTATCTGCCCCCACAGAACAAGATTAGCCCAGAGGAAAAAAAAAAAAAAAGCTGTTTACAAGCTGGGCAAGCCAGCTTGGTGGTTGGAGCACAGGGGCAGCTGCTAGGAGCAGCTCCCAAGGGAGCAGAGCCCCTCCTGCCTGGCTCTGGCCTCAGCCACCTCTGCACCCTTTCATGACCCTGGCAGGTGAGATGCTGCTGAGGGGCAAGTGTGCCCACCTCAGTGCACTCAGGGAGCTGTGCACCCAGCACACCTGTGCAAGGAGATTGCACACCCCCCACCTGCACATTTGGCAGACCCAGTGGGGCTGCCAGGGCTCAGCACACCCTCTGCCCCCTCCAATGGGCTGTTTGCACCCTTGGCTCTGCCTAGCACCTCCTGCTTTTCATGGAGTGTTTCCATCTAAATGCAGATGAGAATCACAGGCTAATGTAGCCCCTGGATTCTGCTCCCCTGGAGGACCCTTTTACCAGGCAGAAATCAGGGAGAGATTTGGGATTGCTCTTGGGTGAACTCTTGTGTGGCAGCTGTGAGGCTGTGCAGTTACTGGTGCCCAGAGAGGAGCCATATCTGAGCTCTTTGCTTTTCCTCCTTAATATCTGGGGGTTTTTTAACCTTAATGAAAATTCTTCCCTGCTGCACACCCATAGTTACTCTCAGAGAAATGAGAAATCCCACACTCATCCCTCCTCTCTCATCCAAGAGGCATTTGCTCAAGGAAGCTCCATGCTGGCACCAGCCTGTTCCTGCCCTACATGTACTGAGGGATGGAACCACACCATGACTGTGCTGGGCAAAGTCCTTCCCTGTAAATCACCTGTGGGGTGACAGCTCCACGGACCCATCACCAGGCAGGGAGTGTCTGGGGCACCTTCCCAGGAGATGTTGGGCTGCCCTGCTCACATCCCCAGGGAGCTCAGATCAACCACAACTCCTTCCTGGGCCAGGTGGCACCCATGGCCCTGATGGAACCACAGATTCCCCACATCCTGCCCAGTCAATGGTGGCTGTCACCTTAATTGTCCATGTCAGACCCATCTGGGAGCAAGAAATAGGTTTGGTAACAGGGTGTCTCAAAGAATTTGCTGATGGCCAGTTCTCTTTCTCAGAGATGCCTGTAAGTGTAACTCGGTGTAAAGAAGATTAATATTTAATTTAATTTCTAAATCTTGACTTGTTGACGTACTTATCTAAAGCCAAGCTGAAGAAATTCCATCAGAATTTGCTCCTGGTTCACTATTTATAGCACCATAGTCTCTGCTGGACTTCTCACCTTCAGAGTTGAGCTTTGCAAGCTGCATTGGTCCTCAAACAAATGAAAAATGACACTGCATTGCACCCCCTTCTCATCTCCTGGCTGTCAATAAACAAACCTGCTAGGAAAACATTGTATGTGCAGCAGAGACTCCCTAGGATCCTTCCAGACCTGGTGTAGAGACCTTCAGCAGCTGATAGCAAATATTTGATGAAAGTGTGTGTCCCAAGCCAGTCAAACATGAGGTAGAAAAACTCAACCCCTTGGCAGTGTAGGGACAGGCAGCAGATGTGCCCCCAGGCAGGACTTGAAGGAATCAGAAAGGGAAAAACAGGCCCTGGGGGTGGGAACTGTGGGCTCAGGGACCCTCCAAGCCCAGCAGATCTGTTCAGCCTCCCTCTGCCTGGATTTTCTTCCCAGGAGCCTGAACCACCAGCAAGCTGTGGGCTGGTGAACCTTGTGAGATAAAAGTCTTTGCCTCTGCTTACAAAAGGCACATGCCTGGGCTGCCTCTCATCCCTGGGGAGCTTGGGGGCAGGAATTTACCACTGGAGCTGCACAGTCCGTGCAGGATGATCAGGCAGCAAATATGTGGAGGGAGCACCCCACCTAAACAAAGTCATCCATGACACAGAGGTGTGAATCAGGCTGCCTCCCAAGAGGGAAAAGGGAAGGTCTGCAATGTGCTGGTGCTCAGCTCCCTGAACTTCTACCCACCCACTTGGGTGCCTTGACCTGGGACAAAAAACACACGGGTAGTGCTGCCACATCCCCAGTCATGCCGAGGCAAACTGGTGCCACTGGAGAACCACTGTGACTAATTCCCAGCCTGGGGAATGCACCCTGGATAACACAGGGCTGATGATACCAGTACAGTAGGGACATGGATGCCTTGGTTTGGAGACAAATTTAGGAGAAAACACTCTGAAATGAGTGTTTCCTCTAAAGAGAAGGGTTCCAGTAATCTCTTTTCCCAATAAGAAATGAATACCATTGGGTGAAAGTGAAAAAAAAAAACCATCAAAACTGTTTATAATAAAAAAAACAAAAAACAACAAAAAAAAATCCCTAAAAAACAAAGGAGTGCCAACAAGGCACAGAAAAGGATTGAATACATGCTAGATATCGAAATTTTAAAACCTTAACCCTTAAATTCTGCCGAGAGGCAGAGAGGGTGGCTGCCCCCCTTTGTCTCAGGGAAAGGGGCAACAGGAGCTCATGCAGCCACTCAGGCAGAACAGATGGGACCTTTTCTGGCATGGTCTCCTCACAGCAGGCAAAGCTGGTGGGTTCTAGTGTCCTTTCCTCTGCTGGTTCAGCTTCTCCAAGGTCTCAGTTCAGGGTGGGCCCCTGCCAGCTCCCCAGACAGACAAAAAAATAAAATTAATCAAAGCCAAAACAGTTCAAGGAAAGAAAAAAAAAAAACAAAAAAGCTACCAAGAGGATTCCCAGTACAGCCTCCAGGCCAGGAGAACAACAACAACAAAAAAAAAAACCAAAAAAACTTTCTTGCTTCAAGGTAGCAAGAAAACAAATCCAACAGAAGGAACACTGAGGTGTCCATGTGCACACCACAGCCTGAGCACACTGGAGAGGGAGGATCTGAACCAAACTGCACAGGAGCCCAGGGCTCCCCACCCTGGGACCATCATAAAGCTACAGCAGCCATTTCTGGGCATAAAGCAGATGATTAGGGAATAAAATATCATCATAAAATCACCCCAAGACATCGGGGAAACCCCATGTCAGGAAGCCAAGAACAGCACACTGATGGAAGGACTTCATTCAGGGCTCACTGACCAGCAGCCCAAGGGCTGGATCTGGCAGTTTATCTGCTTTCCCAGAAAGGCCAGCCTGTCCTTGGGCTGACAGATGGCAGGGCAGAGGGGAGAGACACGAGCCTGGGGTTAGATGGGTCACACACAGCGTTTGTAAATGTGGCTGCAGAGGTTTGGGTCCTTAATCCTCAAGTCCTCAGCACAACAAGGACCCACTGGTTGTTCTGGGCCAAAAAGAGCAGTGAGAGAGATGCTACCAGGACTGGTCAGCCCTTTCCCAGCTCTGCTCCCCAGGCACCAGCTGGGGCAGTATGAATTGCAGCAGGCCCATCTAAGCTGGTCCCTGTAAAATAAAATATTACTGGCTCAAGAACAGGGAGCACTCAGGACACAGAGCACAGGAAATTGGCACACACGGGGCAAATGTGGAAGCTGTGGATCTCTGGACACCTCTGCCCACCTCAATGCCTCCCATCCTCCTGTGTCCTTCCCTTCCTGCAGGCACTGATTCTTCTCAAACACCCCAGGTCATGCTGGGGAAACATTAGGGACAATGGCACAAAGCTGGCACACAGCTCTATTTCTGGTCAAACTGTTTTCAGACTGGATGAGTAGCTGACTGGTCTCACCCTTGCAGGAGAAGGGGCATGAGTGAGGACAGAGGAGACCTTCCCATTTGTGTCCAGCAAGAGTGTTCTCTCATCTGCTTCATTTCCAGAATGAAGGGCAATTCACCACCTTTGGGGTCTTCAGTAATGCAAATGCTGTGGAGAGCTCTTCCCCACCTATTCCTCCTGTCAAAGAATTCCTGCCCCTGCCCAGGTCTTGCAGGACACACCACACCTCTCCTCCAAGTGAGAGATGTTTTCATGGCTGGATGCCTCTGAAAAGACAAGGGCAGACACTCCCCTAGCATTTATTCCTCACCTGGGTGTGCATCTGCATGTGAACTTGTAGGCAGGCAGGTATAAGTATGTGAGCGTGTGTTTATTAGTACTAAAAATGCATTTGTCAAAATCTCTAGAGGTAAAAAACAATCATTACATAATTACACTGAACAATTAACTGATTCATCAGCTAGAGGCTCACCAACAACACCTGAAACCTATCCCAGCCACCTAACAAGGCAGAAGGTGGCACAAACAAAAGCAAATCCCAGAATGTCCTGGAGATTTGTGGCCCTGTGCTCTGTCCAGATAAGAGAAGACACTTTCCATTCCTGGCTGCTGGCATCTTGGAGCTGAGGGCTCTCAGGTGTTACCTGCACCGAGCTGCTGGTTTAAAGTGTTTTGATACAGAAATATTCCTTATGAGTAACCTTTTGGGTCAGTACCATGGCTCAGAACTCCACTAAGGTGCCTGTGATGCTTGGCTTAGACCTTCCCTCTGCTCACCAGGGTCTGGGAGCACCATGGATTTACAGAACACTTAAAACTCCACAGAACAACCTGCTCCAAGGCAGCAAAAAAGTTCTGTCACTACCAGTGCCATGGTCTGTATGCTGTGGTTAAGAGTTGTCTGGGAGAGGACAGAGACAAAGAATGAAGCTGGGGAAGCAAGTTGAATTATGTCATTCCCTACCTTCCAAGCAACACTCTAACTTCTGTGCAACACTAACATCTTTTAAAAAGCAGCCTCTGGTTCCTTCAAAACACAAAGCAGACAAGGAAGATCACCGCTGCTCTTTCATACACTGCTGGAATGCAGCACCTCCTGAAAGAGAGCACCAGAGCTGCTGTAGCCTAGCCCGTGGTGATATAATCGGGCTAGCAAAGCTCAGCATGTGGGCTGCATTGAGAGCCCGTGAGACAGAGCTCACCTCAGAGGTGAAAAAGACACTGCTGCAGACGGTTACACCAGCAAACCCCTGTGTGTGCACTATCCTCAGTACCACCTGTGCTTGGAAGGCTGGAGCATCCCTGCAGGAAGATGCTGCCGACCGAGTAACCAACCACGCAGCTGATGGCACCAACTACTCTCGGCCGCTAACCTCGGCCCCGGGAGCACCTGTCCAAGGTGCATCCCTCAGCATGAACAGGGAGCTCAGCACAAGCCCCGCAGCGCGACCTGAAGCCCAGCCAGCCTGCGCATCAGCGGGCACAAAGACTCGGGCAGCGGCACCGTGAGGAGGAAGGCACGGCAGAGGTGACTCGAGAGACAAGGCAGGACGGAGCAGCGGGCGTGGCGAGCCGAGCAGAGGCGGGAGCGAGCGCAGCGCTCCTCCTTCCCTCCCTCCCTGCCCGCCGCCCGCGCTCCAATGGGCGCCGGGGCCGCCCCCGCCCGCCCCGCTATAAGTGCGGCAGCGCGGCCGCGGCTCCCGGCCAGCCCAGCCCAGCCGAGCCGAGCGGAGCCGAGCCGAGCTGAGCCGAGCCCAGCCCGGCCGAGCCCAGCCCGGCCGAGCCCGCGGCGCTGCCGGAGAGCGGAGCGCTGCCCGGTGCGCACAGCACAGCCCGGCCCTGCCCGGGCTCCCGCGGACTCGGAGCGCAGCGGAGCCTTTCCCCCGGCCGAGGTGGGCGCTCTCCCGGATCTGCCGTCGGAGCCGGCCCGGCGGGAGCGGGACGCGGTGCCGTGCCCGGCAGCCGTGCCCGAGCCGCTGTCGTGTCGCAGGGAGCCAGCCGGAGCCATGGCCGAGCATATGATGCTGCCGATGAGCCACGGCGGCGCCGGGCTGCAGAGCTACCGCATGGGGGTCAGCGGGCTGCAGGGCCCCCCGCAGCACGGGCAGCATGTGCTGAGGACGCTGCCCGCCGCCGCTCAGATGATGCCCTACGGAGGGGCTGGCATGGACGGTGCGATGAGGCCGAGACCCAGCCTCGGCGGACAGATGGGCCACCACCAGATGCAGAACGCGATGATGTTCAATGGCCCGGGTCAGCAGCAGCAGTACATGGGGCCGGTGGGCACCCAGCAGCTCATGGCCAGCATGCACCTACAAAAACTCAACACCCAGTACCAGGGGCACCCGCTGGGCATGAGCAACGGGCCCATGGGAGCTGGTGCCCAGCAGTACAGAGTGGGGCCGGGCCAGCACCCGGGCATGCAGCACATGCCCTCACCGGCGCTGACATTGAATGTTATGGACACTGATCCTATAGATGAGGAGGTCTTGACGTCCCTTGTCCTGGAACTGGGGTTGGACCGGATTCAGGAGCTGCCAGAGTTATTCTTGGGACAGAACGAGTTCGACTTCATTTCAGACTTTGTTAGCAAACAACAACCCAGTGCCATCAGTTGCTGAGGGGCTTTGAGCTCCTCCTTGTGTCTTGGTGGTTTTGAGTTTGTTTCTAACTTTTCCCCATCTGATATCCTCCTCCCTTCCCCTGCCGTGCCCCGTCCTGGATTCCTGCCCTCCCCAAAGGGACAATCATCGGACACTGGCTTGCAATGGATTGCTTTTCTCTTCTGTGTGTTTTTTCTATGTGGGAGTTTCTGGAGAGGGGGTTGGTGCACCCCGAACAGAAAGCAGATCAAGAGCTCCTGCTGTAGAACTGCTTCTAAATGACATTAACGGGATTTCTGGCTTAAGTAGAAATAATGGACTTAGGACTTTCCTCAACTAGGCTTGGAGCACAAGAAGCAATAGGCAGCTGGCAGCCCTGCTGGTAGCTGGATTTGATCGTGGATTCTGTGGTGCCAGTAGAGCTGAAGGATCCTGAGAGAGAATTATCTCCCTGGTGCATGGTTTGAACCAGTTTCCCCTTGCAACCATGGGTGGGGTTAGTTATTTGTTGGGATGTTTTACTGTGACAGTAAATAGGTCTTCAGTCGTGTCTGTTCAGCTCGGGAAGGGGCACTTCCCCATAGCAGGCTTTTTTCTAAGTCGCAAAAATAAAGTATGCCTTGGGGAAGGGTGTGCGTTTGTGCCTAAATGTTCATCTCCGTGGAACTTCAGATCTCGGACCTGTACTGCTAATCAGCTGTAAAATTTACCAAGTGTTTGAGGTTGATTCAGGCATGAGGCTTAAAGCTGCAGTCTGGCTCCACTTTTTTCCACCTCTGAAACCAAATAAAGACCATGTAACTGTATATTTCAGTTCTAATCTTATTTATTTTCCTGTGATTATTTATTTGCAAGGGCTCCTTTTGTTACTTGGCTTTGGGACTGCTGGGAAAGATGCCTGGAGAGTACTGCAGCTTTAAGATGCTGGCTTTGGGAAAAGCAAGCCTGGGATAGTTTTCAAGCTGCTCTGCAGAATAGTCACTTCAACTCGAGATCGTTATGCTGAACGCGCAGGACTCTAAATCCAACACCTTTCTGAATGTGATAAAGATGACTCGATTTCCAATTCCCCCGCTCAGAGAAGGTGAGATGTAAAAGCCGGCGGGGTTTGGTTTCCTCCGCTGGCTCCTGTTTCCAGGCTCCGGTGACTCCTGGCTGCTGCTGCCCCCTGGTGCTGCCGGCCCTGGCAGCCCGGCGAGTCGGAATGTACAGATGGATTTGCGAATAAAAGCTGAAATCTCTCCCGTGTGCATTTGTTCGGTGCCCGTCTCCCGACTGGTGCAGTGTGGACCGCTGGGAGAAGTGTTGCCTTTGCTCCTGTGGTGGGCTGCAGCCCTGGTCGCTCGTGTGCCCCACCTGATGCTCGAGTTGGAAGGATTGGGTTTCTAGTTTAATGCTTGGAACTAAGTCCTTGAAGAGTGGCTGGGAGGATGAGATGCTCCTTGTCTGTGCTGAGGACAAATCACAGATGTGGATGGTGTTCTGTTGCAGAATGGCTGCTTTTGCTGGCTGACCCAGGTGATAGAATCACAGGATGGTTTGGGTTGGAAAGGACTTTAAAAGATCATCTAGAATTGCTTGGACAAGTGGGTGGTGATTCCTTCTAGACTGAGTGCACCTCTGACAGCTGGGCTACAGCTCTGCTAGCAGCTCTCTGCAGCAGTTTTCTAAACCACAAAGCCTCTAAAAATCGAGACAGTCTTTGCTCTCCTACTCTTCCAGGGCTTAGATTTTTCTTTTTAAAGAGTTTCCAGCCAGTTCCTTTGCAGAATTGAGGGATTTACACAAGTGTTCCTCTCCTGCCCTGTAATAATGGGGCTGTGGATGCTCGTTTTGGAGTGGCTGAACCACTTTGAACTGTGAGTGTCCCCTGGTCTTGTTTCTTGCACAAGTCAAGACCAGTCATTGAAATCCTGTCCTCTTGGTGGTTATGCCTGTACAGTCCAGAGAGCTGGTCAAAAAACAACTGGAGGGGCTTTTGTTGAAGGTGGGAGAGCCCTGCTCAGGCTGTCAGCTTTGTGGCAGTGGGCTGTTGGAGACCTGGAAGAATTTTGCTGCTTCTGTGCAGCTACAGGTTGTAGGTGAGCAGTGAAGGGTTTGCAACCTCCGAATAAAAGTAATTCAACCACAAAATAAGCACGTTCTAGGCTGTCAGTCCTTGTTGGGGGTGTAGGCTCTGTGGTACACACCACTGTAACCTACAGTGTCCCAGTGACGAGTGGGGAGCTGTGTCCAGCCCATGGATGAGGATGAACAACCCAGCAATTTCTGCAGAGCTTTCCCAGGAGCAGGTTTCTGTGTGCTTGGCTCTTGATGGCCAGAGGAATGTCTGTCCATCCTCTCTGGGGGCTCTGCAGTGCGCTGGGGAAGGTGCTGTTGATTCAAGCCAGAGTACAGGAACTGATAATACCAGAGATGTAGAGTGACTGGGGGTTCACAGTCAGGATTTTCTTGGGAGTCTGTCCCAGGAGGCTCAGCTGAGATTATTTCAGCGCTTCTTGAGGATGTCACCCCTTCATTTCCCCAAAAGCCCCTGTTAAGAGTGGTCAGTCTGTGATTTTTAAAAAACCCAGTTTAAAACCACTTATCATTTCTGCTAGAGGTATGTATTTCTGTCTGGGCTGGACTGGACAAGTGCTGTGATCACCTCCTTTGTAATGTTTTCTTAGTTCAGGTGCAGTTTGTCCCACACACCTTCGAGCTGCAGGCTCTGTGTGCCTTGATCAGCAAGGACAGCAGGCTCTGTGTGCCCTGGACAGCAGCACAGACTGCAGCTGGGACAGCTCAGGGCTCCCTCCCCACCCCGCTGTGTGTGCACCCTGCCTGCCCAGCTGCCCTGGCAGGGTGAGTGGCCCCACACTGGGCAGAGGTGGCACAAGGGGACAACCCAGCTACCTGGCTCTGCAGGTGAGTTCCTCAAAGGTCACCAAAACTATACCAGGGCTGAGTTCTGCTTGTCCCATCCAGCTGACACTGATCTCTCCATCCCACCCCAGGCAGGAGGGCAGCAGGGTGACCCCCAAAGCTCTGGAGGGGCTGACAGGCTCTGCAGAGCCCTGTGCACTGCTGCTGCAGGCCAGTGCCTGTCAGGTTGGGAGCTTTGAGGGCATCTCAGTGAGCTCCTCACATGTTTACAGACTAGCACCTCTCCTCTGAGGTGCCAGAAGATTATTTTCAGTACCGTGGAAGAAGGGAGGCTCTCAAACCCCACCCTGTCCCCTCACCTAGGCTGGGAACTCCAAATAGGATTTGTAGCTCTTTGTGTGGTGTCCAGGGCTCGAGGCAGCCTCTGGGAGCATAGGAGTGTGAAAGTACAGAAAGACAAGGCCTTTCTCCACATCCCAGTCTCTGACCACATGTTCTTGGGGTGATGAAGTCTGTTGATAGTGCAGGGTGATGTAGAGTTGCAAAGGTGAAAGTCTGGTGCAGAGCTGGTGAAAGATCTGCTAACAGTGCAGGCAATAACAGGAGCAGTGCCTGGTAAATACAGAATGATGGCTAGAGGGTTAATCCTCCTTGATTTCACACAGTGCTGGCCTCTAAACTAGCTATGGCCACTCAGCAAAGATCTTAGTCTTACAATAAATGCTTCTATGAAAAATCTCAGCTTGCTGTTCAGGCGAAGCCAGACAAGCAAAAGGAAGGCTAGAAAATCATCAGAAGATGAATGAAAAGTAAAATCGAACAGTGAATGCCCTATAGAACCAACAGATAATTCAGCTGCATCCTGTGCACTGCCCATGATGGTGAATTGTCAAAAATTCTGGTCTGTTTATAGAAAAATGATAATGTAAAACTAGAGAAGTGGTAGAGAAAGAAGAAACAGCTGAAGCAGAGTAATGTTTCCCAAAAGAAACCACAGAATAGCTTGGGACTCCTCAGTCAGGAAGAAGCTGGCCAACAGAAGTTTATAATGTAAATGAAAGGAGAAGGTGACAGGGAATTATTTTTCCCAGGTGTGATGGGAAATATCTGCTGATCTCTGCCAATTTAGCAGAGGCCAGGGTCCACCCTGAGTGAACAGAGGTGTTTCTGCAGGCAATGTGTAGCTCACTGGACATTTCTGTATGACCAAAGATCTCCTGAATCAAAGGTTCCTGACTCAAAAATAGGTTTTTCTGTTTGTTTTGTTTTGGGGCGTTTTTTGAGTTTTTTGAGGTTTTTTTTGTTTGTTTGTTTAATTCATAGATACATTTTCCTTCAGTGATGTCTTGTGCCAATGAAATCCACAGGGGAGAAATCAAGGTCTTTGTAAGAAGCTTAAGCTCTCTAAGCTCCTCCTCATTTTAAACCTGCCACCCCCTCACTTTGTTCAGTGCCCCCAAATTCCCAATCATTTATTGTTTATCTTCTCCACATTTTGGAGCTCCTGAGATGTTCCCTCCTGAGTGTCTCCCTGTCCAAGAATCACTGTGTGTTGTAGATTGTGATCACCTTTTCCTGCCCTGTTTCTAGCTTTATGGGATGGGGGAGGGAACAGCCCTGGTTTAAGCTGTAGATAGATGTGTCATGGATTTCTCCAATGCTATAATTAGGTCTGGTTGTTCTATATTTCAAACATCCATCACAGAACCACAGAAATATTTAGACTGGAAGGGACCTTTTGAGGTCACTCAGTCCAATCCCCTACTCCAAGCATTCAAAGGTAGGGCAGGCTGTCCAGGGTTTTGTCCAGGCAGATTTTGAATACTTGAGGTGATGGGATTTTTTTGGAACCTTGTTTTAGTGCTGTACTGCTCTTATTTCTTTCCTAGTTTCTCCCTTTGCCTTGGCTTCTGGCTGCCACAGGCACTTAGCTGCTATATTCAGAGACCTGTGCAGAGATTCCAGCTCTCTCTCCTGTCACTGCTTCATATAACACATGACAGGGGCTCTTGTGATTTTTTTTTCAAGGCTGCAAAAATGACTCCTTTATTAGAGATTGTTTCCCCTTATATAAAATTTTACACAGACCAATGTGATTGGTGAAAGAAAAACTTCTTCACCCACATTGGTCAAATTAGAAGGACATTAAGAAGAAATCTTTCTTCCTAGAAAGAATGAATAACATAGATACCATTACAAAAACATTCCCTCGTGTTTACTACATTTTCCTGGGAAAGAACACCAGAAAACTAAAACATCAGGCCTGAAACCAAACCACACTCTCCCAAGGGTTAATACTGCCCTGTGGCCATGTGTGCATGTCCTGGCCTGGGAGGTGGTGTTTGGCCACCTCCACATCTCGGACACAAGAGTGGGGATAAAGTGGGATGCCCTTCTTTGGGAGGCAGTGCTGGAGGGCAGGGCAGCTCAGCCTCCCCCTCCCATCCACTGTCCCCCTGGACCAGCCAGAGGAGCCAGCCAGGCCTCAGAGTGTGCATACACAGACAAGGCTCTGGCTCCTGCTTGCTGTCTCATCTCTCAGGTGTCTGGGTCACAGGGAAGGACACCACAGTCAGAAAGAGCAATGCAAGGGGCCTTACACTGCAGTCTGGTTTCAGGCCTGAAATCCTGGTTTTCTAAAGTTCTGGCTTTCTGATGTTTTAGTTTTCTGAAATTCTTTCCCAGGGAAAGAGCATAAACACCAGGAATGTTGTTATAACAATATCCATGTGTACATTCCTTCTGGGAGGAGGGATCTCTCTTGCTGTCCTTCTGGTTTGACCAATGTGGGTGAAGACGTTTGTCTTTCTCTCACCAATCACAGTGGTCTGTGGAAAATTGTATATAAGGGAGAATGATCCCTAATAAAAGTGATATTAACCTTCTTGATTTGGAGTCTGTGTCGTGTGTTACAGAAACAGTGACAGTGCACCACTCCCCAGGGCCAGGCAGGCAGGCAGGGATCCCCCTGGGGAGTATTCCCCGGGAGTATTCCCCCTTTGCTGAACCCAAGTCCCTAGTGAGCAGGGATTCCCAGGAGCTTCCACGTGCCTCTGCATGAATAGGGATTAGGGAAAGCAGCTCTTTGCCAAATCCAAGTGATATTCCAGAGACAAAGGACTAAGCCCATAGTAAATCTTTGCAATTGACTGCTTTCGCAAGCTCTGATCCCAGCCCAGTTCCCAGATCAGCCTTTGCCCTGAAGAAGAGGGAAAACAAGGATCTGCACCTCAAGCCTTTGATAGCATGCTGCTGTTTAGAAAGCCAGTGGTTACCCTGTGGTCCCTCTCAGCAGTATTTGCATGCTGAGGGGCTCCTCTGGGGCATGTCGTTGTTCAGCACGTTACAACACTCCCGATTTTCAGAGCCTGGTTACAGTCTGCCGTTAGGTTGCTTCATCATTGCTACACCAAGGTATGGACCAAGTCCTGCTTTTCCTGTTTCAACTGTAAATACAAAATTCAGTTGACTGCAAGGCACTGTAGGGAGTTGAGGAAAGTTTTGACAAGTCAGCCAAGTCCTGTGGCAGTGGATGTGTGCAGCTCAGAGGCAGTGGGACCTTTCATGTGCAGGGGCTGTGCTGCATCCTGCAGCCTCCGGATGGATTATTATTTCCTTTCCAGATTTGCCAAAAATATCCCTGAGTTCACATTTCCAGGGAATTCTGCAAGTTCAGCTTGCTACAAACATTCATGACCTGCTCATGACCACTGAAATACCAGGGGGGTGAAGAGACCTCAATGCAAGAGTTTTCTGATCTCCCACGCTGTTGGCTCTGATCCATGATCCATCCTTGCTGCTTCAGCTGCAAAAAGAAAGCAGATTTGCCCATGGAAATCTGGCTCTCCATACATGCTGAAGAGCTGTGTGTCTGCCCCATCCTCTCTCCAGCCCTCTGAACACCTCTGCCTTTCTTCAACAGCACAAAACTCCAGAAGGGGATAGAGGGTGTTATGTAATTCTTTAATTCTCTGCCAAGCCCCTGTGCCAGGTGTTTAGCCAGGCACACTGGCCTTCTGTGCCAGAGCCACAACCAAAAGCCATCACATCCCTACAGGTGGGAGAACACAGGTAACACTGAAGTACGGTGAGCAAGCCTGGTTTGTCATGAGGGCACAGCTAGGTAAGGGAAGGAATAGTAGCTTTAATAACTAAACTTAGCTGTAGCTTCCTCAGAGTTTCTGGCAGGGCTCAAAAGAGGATCCCAGTGTTCCTGAAGGAAGAGGAGCTCAGCACTGCCCACAGAGCCAGTGGCCTGTGGGGGCAAAACCAGGGAGGGAGGGTGTTGCCCAGCATGCCAACACAAACTGGTAAACCCCAAAGAAAGGCATCTCATGGAGATGAGCTTTGAAGGAGTCTATTTCTCTCCTTTCACAGGTGTTGGGAGGAATGGGTTAAAAGAAGAAGACTGGTGAGGAGAATTGTAAATGCACAATTGACCTTGCAGCTGGGAACAGCCCTTGATAAAGCAGTGTAAGCAGCAGACTGGTGTTCCCCCAGCATGGACCAAGTTTGTGTAGCCCTGCCTGGGCGTTGCTTTGGGGATCCCTGGGACAGCTCAGTAATGGGAATAAATTTGCCGTTTGTGCTTGAGCCATGGGTTTGCGGCTGTCCCGACTGCCTGCCTGTGCTGACTCACAACAGAGAAGCAAAGTTAGCCAAGACTCCAAGGCTGTGTTTCAGACTTCTTGGAGCAGCCAAATCCCACCGCCAGTGCGAGGGTGCAGTGAGCACTGCACTGTTCAGCATCTTGGAAAGACAGAGCTGCAAGTGCTCCTGATCTCTGCCTGTGCACCTCAGGGATCTGTGCCTTTGGACAGCCCAGCTGAGGCACACCTTAAAGGCACAACTGCCACAAATGGCCAATTCCTCCTGCAATGCTTTTGTAAGAATTCAGGGCTGTGAACAGCACCAACCACACAGCTGAGGGATTTAGGGCTGAATTAGATACTCACTGGAGTTTGACATTTCCAAAGAGTTACTACAAGGCTGTTGGTATTGGAGCATGCCTCCAGCAGATGGGCAACAAGACCTGCTCTATTCACCCCTGTCTGAAGGATCTCTGGGTGAGCTCAAGGCAGCAAAAGCAAAGCTGCAAGAATCCCTGCCCCCTGCAAGGGAAGGCTCAGCACCACAGGCTGTTTATAAATAGCCAGTTTCAGGAAAAGGCCCTTTCCGTTCTGGTGTCAGTACGCTGTAAAGGATAAACAGCTTTCAGAGCTGAAAAAAGTCCTCCTTATCTTCCCATTCAAAACCTGCCCCCATGTGCTCAGCAAGGTCCAGCATTTTGGGCATAGCTGGGGTCCCCTCAGCCATCGGGGAGGCAGGCAGGAGACCCCGAGTCACATCCTCCCCAGGAATGGTTGTGGCAGTTTTGCCGTGGCCACCAGGCAGAAGGCAGGCTCCTTAGCACAGGATGTGCAATCAGGGCCCTCATTTCTGGACTGCTGACCTGGGTTATGCTCAAGAGGGGTTGAGCAAACTGGAATAGGGCCCAGAGTGTGATGTCTTATTAAAGGACACTACCACACTTCCACAAATCACCTGAGCTGGACTACGGGTTAAATACGTGGTACCCCAGAGGAAAAACAGGTGAATGCTCTGCCAGTGTGAGACTGGCAACAACAGAGCTGGGAGCAATGGGAGGGAGCCTGCAGCTCCTGCTCTCAGAACTGGGCAGCTCAGCCCAGCAGAGCCCCACGGGAACTTCTTTATGGACTTGTCAAACTCAAAATAGCACTCAGAGCTCTCTAGTGAAATCACAGCTTCTGGAATCTTGGCACTTTATGGAAAGCACACCCTGTCTTTTCCTTTTGTCTTCAGCCTTGGGCACCCGGGACTACTCTGATGTCCGGTGCGAAGGGGTTGGAAGGGACAGGAGAGCACTGCCACTGGTAGGGGTGGAGGGGAAGAAAAGCCCTATATATAGCTGGATCCATTGCCACAGCAGCACCTTGAAGTCAGCTCTTTGGAGTAGGCAGTGAAAAGCAGATCCGAGTGCAGACAGGTGTGATCAGCCTGGCCCCCCATCCCAGCACGGCTGTGCCCAAAGGAGGAGGGATGCTCAGGTGCTGCGGAGAGATTGTTTGGGGGCCGTCGGTGGGGACCGCGCCCTGCTACGGGCACCGCTCATCAGCCGTGGTGCTGACAGAGCCAGCGGGGGCAGGAAGGGTCCGGAGCCCGCCGCGGCCACCCGGCCCCCCCCCCCCCCCAGAGCCACCCGGGGCCCCCTGGGCCCCCCCGGAGCACCCCGGTACACCCTGGGCCCCCCCCCCAGAGCCCCCCGGAGCACCCCGGGGCCCCCTGGGCCCCCCCAGAGCCCCCCGGAGCACCCCGGGACCCCCTGGGCCCCCCCCAGAGCCCCCCGGAGCACCCCGGGGCCCCCTGGGCCCCCCCAGAGCCCCCCGGAGCACCCCGGGACCCCCTGGGCCCCCCCAGAGCCCCCCGGAGCATCCCGGGACCCCCTGGGCCCCCCCCAGAGCCCCCCGGAGCACCCCGGGGCCCCCTGGGCCCCCCCCAGAGCCCCCCGGAGCACCCCGGGGCCCCCTGGGCCCCCCCAGAGCCCCCCGGAGCATCCCGGGGCCACCGGAACTCCCGCGGGGCGCTGCTGCCCCCTCGCGGCACCGAGCGAGAACAACCGGCCAGACCGGGCCCAGCGCCGAGAAGAGAGGAGAGAGGAATACGGGATGGGGGATACGGGATGGGGGATACGGGATGGGGATAGGGGAAAGGGCAGTGGAGATAGGGGAGCGGGGGTAAGGAATAGGGGAGAGGAGATGGGGGAGCGGGGAGAGGAGATAGGGGAGCAGGGAGAGAGGATAGGGGAGTGGGGAGAGGGGGTAGGGGAATGGGGAGAGGGTTTAGGGGAGTGGGGAAAGGGGAGAGAGGATAGAGGAGTGGGGAGAGGGGATAGGGGAGTGAGGATAGGGGAGTGGAGATAGGGGAACGGGGAGAGGGGAGAGGGGAGTGAGGAGAGGGGATAGAGGAGTGGGGTGCCGAGTGTTGGGAGCAGACAGCGGGGAGAGGAGACCAGGGAGTGGAGAGTCTGAAGCAGGGAGCTGAGAGCTGAATGTGGGGTGCAGGAAGGGGAGTGCGGGATGTCAGGTGCGGGATAAGGGGAGTGGGATGCGGGGTGCCAGGTTCTAAGCACCGAGAGCTGGGTGTGGAATGCTGCATGCTGGGTGTGGGGTGTCAGGTGTGGGATGAGGGTTGTGGGGAGCAGGGTTTGGGGTGCTGGGTGCTGGGTGTGGGATGTCAGGTGTGGGATGAGGGTTGTGGGGAGCAGGGTTTGGGGTGCTGGGTGTGGGGTGTCAGGTGTGGGATGAGGGTTGTGGGGAGCAGGGTTTGGGGTGCTGGGTGCTGGGTGTGGGATGTCAGGTGTGGGATGAGGGTTGTGGGGAGCAGGGTTTGGGGTGCTGGGTGTGGGGTTCAGGGGCGGGATGAGGGCTGTGGGGAGCAGGGTTTGGGGTGCTGGGTGCTGGGTGTGGGATGTCAGGTGTGGGATGAGGGTTGTGGGGAGCAGGGTTTGGGGTGCTGGGTGTGGGGTGTCAGGTGTGGGATGAGGGTTGTGGGGAGCAGGGTTTGGGGTGCTGGGTGTGGGGTGTCAGGTGCACAATGTGGGGTGTCATGTCCTCAGTGCTGGGTGTGGTGTTTGGGAGCAGAGTGCCAAGCCCTGGGTGATGAGTGCTGAGGGTCCTACTTCACAACACGGGTGTCTCTTCTCAGAGGCAGGTGCTGGCCCCATCCTTCCCACATGTGGGAACCAGGATGTCCTTCTGACTGTCCTGGAAAATTTATAGGAATTTAGGAAGAATGATACTTAACATATCACAGGGTGAAAAAGTAGAATTTTGGGGTTTTAGAATGTGAGTTTAAGTGACAAAGATGGAGGAATCTGGGTGTGTCCCTGTACTTCTTTGTCTCTTGTTCTCCATCTCCTGCTGTGATGGTGGCACTTTTTAATTGGTCTGGAGTAAAGGTGCACTGTTCAATATAGTTGATAGGTATTGGAGAGTTATTGTAAATAAAGCATATGTAGTTTTTAGTGTAAAAGATAACGTTGTCCCAAAGGTGGAGGGAGTTTGTCACAACCTGGCCTGCAAGAAAGACCTCAGCAGGCCAGAGCTACAAATGTGAGATAACAAAGAATAAACAATCCTTGAAAGGACAAGAGAACAGAGGATCTCAGCCTCTTCTTCAGGTGCTGGGCTGGGGGAAACAGAAACTGGCACAGAGACAGAGACAAGTTCAAAGTCAGGCTCAGGAACAACAAAAAACATTTTTTTAAAAACCTAACACCCACAACCACAGTATCTGCTGCAGAGACACGGGGTTGTGTGGGCTGTCTGTAGGTGGTGATATCTTCACACTGTGCACCCTCAGAGCCCAGAGCAAAGAGCCAGAGCCCTGGGAATCCTCCTGGCTGAGGCAGAACACACCATAAAGCACAGCAGCACCAAGGGGATTCCCTCAGCAGCTACTGCTGTCACTGTAACTCCTCCTGCAAAACTCCTTCCCTGCCCCATGAGCTCCCCGTGTCCCATCTCCCATTCAAGTCACATGTTGGTGTGAGTGTGACTCCCAGAGCATCTGGGTGGGCAGACAGGAAAGTTTCCCTTCCAGGGCCTCAGCACCCTCACAGGGAAGAATTTCTTCCCCATATCCCACCTACCCCTGCCCTCTGGCAGTGGGAAGCCATTCCCTTTTGTCCTGTCCCTACATCCCCTGTCCAAAGTCCCTCCCCAGCTTTCCTGGAGCCCCTTCAGGCACTGGAGCACAACAAGGTCACCCTGGAGCCTCTCTTACTCTATTACACGAGTTTCATCCACAGCCCTGCTCTGTAGCCTGGTTTTCAGGCCTGGAGTTTCTGAGTTTCTAAAGCTCCGTTTTTCCTGATGTTTTGGGTTGCTGAAACTACTTTCCCAGGCAAAAGAACAAAACATCAGGAAAAACAGAGCTTTAGAAACTCAGAAACTCCAGGCCTGAAAACCAGACTACATCGCTCCATATTTACCAGCATTTTGACCTGTTGTGGATGCTTCTGAAATTAAAAATATTTTGTTGTACCAAGCGTTTCTTAAAGAAATATTTACACTCTTACTTTACACACACATACAGTGACTTCTTAAATTCTTACAGGACATGACCCCAGTTTTTTTAATTCAAAGATTGGATGTACTTTCCTTAAAATACTACAACTCCTGCAGCAGGGAGCATGTTATAAATACATATTTTGGTGTTGGCTTTTCACAAATATTGGAATGAATAAGTGTGATGGGTTTTTTCTGTAGTTTTTAGTGTTTTAACTGCCTGAATAGATGTATAATTAGTTTTTTGCTGTAGTTTGGAATTCAGGTGTAGTGTGTTTCAGCTGCCTAAATAGGTAACTTCCAAGAGAGGCCCAAGTGACTCTCAGCATTCGCTGCCTGTGAAAAGAGACCAAAGCCCAAACCAAAAGATAAGAACCGAATAAAAGTGGAATTGTGCTTGACAGACACAAAGAGTAACCATGCAGAACAGTTCCTGGAAAAGTTTGAATATGTAAAAGTCCATACATGAAGAACAGGATAAAAAGGGGGGGGCTCCAAGACACCAGCGTGCACCCAGCCAGCCGTTTAAAACTTTGCTTTATTTCTATGTCTCTTATTGTGTCTATTAAACATTTTAAAATTTTACCAGGAGTCTTTCACAGCCCCTCCCTCCAAAAAGGACATTGAGGTGCTGGTGTGTGTGCAGAGAAGGGCAACAAGGCTTGTGAAGGCTCTAGAAAAACATGTCTGATGGAGAACTGGGTTTGGTTAGTGTCGAGGAGGCTCGGGGGATCACACCGCTCCCTACAGCTCCCCAAGCAGAGGCTGTGGTGCGATGGGGGCTGATCTCTGCTGCTGTGCCCGCAGTGAGGGAACAGGAGGAAACGGCCTGGAGCCGAGACAGCGGAGATTCAGGTGAGATAGCAGAAAAAAAACGTTCCCAGTGTCAGGCATTGGGAGTCGCTGCCCAGGGCGGTGGTGGAGTCACCAGCCCTGGAGCTGTTGAGGACGCGGCGGGATGCGGCGCTGGGCGATGCTTTAGCGGCTCAGGGGGACAGCGGCGGGGCGGCCGGGGCGGCGGGGCGGCCGGGGCGATGTGCGCGGGCTGCTGCCGGCCCGGCCGGCTGAAGGACCGCGCCCCGCGCTCCCCTCGCACCGTGCACGGTACACGGTACACGGTCCTCTCACACGGTACACGTACACGGTTCCCTCACACGGTACACGGTCCTCTCACACGGTACACGGTTCCCTCACACGGTACACGCTCCCCTCACACGGTACACGCTCCCCTCACACGGTACACGGTACCTCCCCTCACACGGTACACGGTTCCCTCACACGGTACACGCTCCCCTCACACGGTACACGGTACACGCTCCCCTCACACGGTACACGGTTCCCTCACACGGTACACGCTCCCCTCACACGGTACACGCTCCCCTCACACGGTACACGCTCCCTCCTCACACGGTACACGCTCCCCTCACACGGTACACGCTCCCCTCACACGGTACACGGTTCCCTCACACGGTACACGGTACACGCTCCCCTCACACGGTACACGGTTCCCTCACACGGTACACGATCCCCTCACACGGTACACGGTACACGCTCCCCTCACACGGTACACGCTCCTCTCACACGGTACACGGTTCCCTCACACGGTACACGATCCCCTCACACGGTACACGCTCCCCTCACACGGTACACGCTCCCCTCACACGGTACACGCTCCCCTCACACGGTACACGCTCCTCTCACACGGTACACGGCCAGCTCTCCCCTCGCACGGTACACGCTCCCCTCACACGTTCTCTGCCCTCCCATTCCCCGCTCTCTCTCCCTCCCTCCCTCCGCAGCGCGCAGCCGCCCTGCTCTCCCTGCCCTCCCTGCCCGCGCAGGCGCAGGCGCGGCGGGCGGGCGCTGTCAGCGGGGCCCGCGCTCGCTCCGGCCCGGCCATGTCGTACGGGCCGCTGGACCCGCGCGGCCCCGGGGCGCCGCCGCCGCCCCGGGACTTCGGCGGCATCATCCAGACATGCAGCGGCAACGTGCAGCGCATCGCGCAGTACAGTGAGTGCGCGGCCGGGGAGGGACGGGGCGGCGCGGCCGGGCGGGGCCGGGGGTGCGGGGTGGGCAGCGGCTCCCCGGGGCGGCGCCGGGCAGGGGCGGCCAGGCAGGGGCGGCGGGGCCGGGCCGGGGGCGGCGGGACCGGGGGCGGCCGGGCCGGGCACACGGCGGGCACCGGGCGCGGTGGGGCCCGGCCCGGCTGCAGGGCGGGGTGAGCGCTGCCTGTCCGTGTCACCGAGCCGCCCCTTCCCCCGCGGCTCGCCGAGGGGCTCCGCGGCCCGCAGGAGCCCGGGGGGTCGCCCGGGAGCCGCAGCTGTGCCACGGATCTCGAGTGGCCATGGGAAGGTGCGGCTCTGCCCTCGGTGTCCTGCTGGCCCGGCAGGATGTCCGTAAGAACGCTGTGTTTTACTTTCTTGGTTGTAGTTAAAGTTATCGGTATTGGATGATAATCATAGAGATCTCAGTACTGTTCGCTGAAATGCTGCTCGTTAAAGCAGTCACATCCGGGCGAGTCTTTGATATAATCCTTCCTAAGGATACAGCCATTGCGAAAAAAGACATTAGTTGTTGAAGTGCCCATGCAAGTTTTTAAGGGCAAGATCAGTTGAACGTGTTGGTTCCTCAGAAAACTGGTGACTTCTCTGATGATCCAAAGCTATTTATGTTACTGAAAATGCTTTGCTCAGTCATGTTCATTTCTCCTTGGTGTAGGAATTGCTGACTTGCTTCAAAGTTTGCCAAATAGCATGGCTTGTTGAGGTTTTATCCTTTTTTTTCCCCTTTTTATTTTTTCCTTTCCTTCTTCCTTCTGTGGGATTTCTTTGAGCCTCCTGTTCTAAGCAGCTCAGCTTCTCTCTCTCATAGGAGAGGCTTCCGCTGTCTCATGACCTGCAGCCATCCTATCTCCATCAAGTTATCAAGTTAAACAAATAGCCTCACAGTTTTATCGAGGTGGGTGGGAACACACAGAACATCTGACTTACTATTACAGTAGTTAACTTTATTACACACTCTATAAAAGCTTTCCATTCAAGCCTTAGAGAAAAAGATATATTGAAGCCTTAAGGCTGTCCTCATTTCTTCTTCCCCTGTAAGGAGAAGAGCAGGCAAACAGTACACACAGCTGAGTGCTGTTCACTTCTTGGGGGCGTCTCTGTGGAGTGAGCATTTCACACAAAATGTGTAGAAAACCAGTGGCCTGAGCTGAGTTGTTTGCTCAAGTAATGTAGCAGACTTGAAGCTAGAGGAGAGATTGAAGTGTTTCAAGAAATCTTAGCTGTCAGATAGTGAGTATGTGGAAGGCTCTACAGCCTGAAATTAAAAGGGCTTGGAGATGGAAAGCTGTTGACTGAGGAGCTCTGTGTATTGGTACACACCCACTATCCAAAGAATAAAGAGCTCCAGCCTCTTCCTTTCATTTCCCAGACCCTTTATTCTCCTTTTGTGTAGACTGTGTGTGTTGCTGTTGGCAGAGCTAAACTAAGCAAAGCAAACTGGTGAACCTGGCTCAGGGCAGGACAGACATTGCCTGGCCATGGGACTGTGCAAGATTCTCCCCATGCAGAGAGAAATAAGTCACAGAGTGTCTGGACATTATGGCACAAGTGCTGTCTGCCAAGTCCTCGGCATCCACAGGCCAAGTGCAGTCCTTGTGCCGTTTGTCACCAGCTTGACTGTGAATTTCTCTGACCTTCCTGTGTCTGACAGAGCTGTGAAATATGTGCAGCCTTGCTTGCTGGAAGCCAAGTTCAGTGTATGAGGAGTTGCCAACCAACTCCTCACTGTATAACATAATAGAAGTCTGAAATTCCAGGTGAGAGTACACTTGGTAGATGTAAAAGCTAATTACTGGCTAATTACTGATTAACTCGTATTGCAGCTTTAGCTGAGCTGCCCTTGTTATAAGCCATTGGACATCCCTTTAAAAGAAGTGGCCATTGTAGGGATCTGAGGCTTTTCCAGCAACACATTTAATCAACTGCAGAGGCTCCAGGCTGAAAGCAGAAGTTACACAGGAGGGTGTCTCTGAACTGGAGGAAACTCCTGTTCATAATTCAGTTCAATTCAGTTGCCTGTGGAAGTGTATTAAGGTGATCCTCCTTGGTCTTGCCTCTCACTGCCTGATGCGATAGCACAGATTTCATTATTGATTTGGGACAATCAATCTTTGTGCTGCTGTTGTAAGTGCTGAGCCCAGCACTTCAGAAATGATGAAAATTGTGCTGCTGCAGAATAAAGTGAATCAGCTTCTTGATCTGTCAGAACAGAATTCTTAAGGTAGAGGGAGTGGGGAGAGAAAATGTACTTGCTCTTCAGGTAGGTTAATGGTTTGATGTGATTCATTGTGTGGTTTCATGATCATGAGTGCCTACACAAAGCAAATAATGGGGAAACTTCAGAGAGAAGGGGGGAGGTCTAAAATATCTCTGTGCTACAACATGATTTCAAACTGACAAAGGCAAACTGTGAGGTGCACATTGCTATCTCTTGTTCTTGAAATACTGTTCATGTCAGTATTGAGAAAGGTTTGGACTATTTTGAGTAGAAAAATTCAGGTCTGGGACGGGACATTTGAAAGTAATAGCAACACTTGGCATTTTCTTTTTATTTTTTTTTTAACAGAGCACTAATAATTTAAGTAACTTAAAAATAATGTAAAAGTGGCAATACAGCGTAGTGAAGTTTTTTCGCAGCAGAGATAGCTTAAAATACTGAAATGGCAAGGCTGGTAGAAACAGCTCTGTCAGTTGGTCTGAAAAGGTTGAGGGAAAGGGGTGCCCAAGCTCTTAGCTCCACTGACTTCTCTTCAGGGTGTCTGTGCCTCACTCTCACTATCTCTTGAAAGTTAGTTTGTTAGGCTGGATCATGTATAGGTGGGGTGTGTTTAAAATACACTTTGCATTTCACAGAGTCCCAGAACTGCTGGATTTGGAAGGGACCTCTGGAGTTTCTCTGGTCCAGCCCCTGCTGAAGCAGGTTCCCCCCTGAGCAGGTTGTGGAGTGCAGGCAGGGTTTGAATATCTCCAGGGAAAAAACCCCACAGCTTCTGTGGGCAGCCTATTCCTGGGCTGTCACCCTCTCAGCAAATGAATTTTTGGTCATATTTAGATGGAACTTCCTGTGTTTCTGTTGTGGCTGTTTGTCCTGTGTCCTGTCTGGACACCAGTGAGGAGGGTCTGGCCCCATCCCCTTGGCATCCCCCCATAAGATATTTGTGTATATTTAAAGCAAAGAGTGTAAGTGTTGCCTTACTAGGTTAAGTCAGATACTGAAACTAATATAACTTTCAGCTTTCTTTTAGAGAAAGCTAAAATAATACATTCAAGAAGGAATAAAATATGTTTTGACTTATCTTACTAACTCATCTTGTGATCTCTTTATCTTCAGCTGCTCAGATAAAGAATTTGATGAGCCAGCTGGGAACCAAGCAGGATTCCAGCAAGCTTCAGGAAAATTTGTGAGTATTTAATGAGCAAACATTGCTATAGATGTTCTTTCATTCCTATCTGTGTTCTTAGGGATAGTGGGTTACTTGCTTTGGGGAGATGCTTTATTAGATAAATTTAATATAGTCCTACAAACCCAGAATGACTAGCTGCATTAAGCAGTTTACTGGACAAATTAAGGTGTTTCTGCAGGACTCTGAAGAAGCCATTCAAAACAGCTGGGTAGGAATAATTCTTTCTATATTGTTCATCTATAGTTTCTTCTAAAATTAGTAGTAGCTCAGCCATGCATTAGCATTAGCTGTCCTCTGAGGAGCAGTCAGACTAGCTTCACTCATGGTTCAGGAGAAATTAATGCCATACCAGGTATTTAGTGCTCAAATGACACCAGTAAGGAAAACAGTCAGGGAGCCCCATAACTGGTGAAAAAGTAGCTTGTAGTACAGATGGATTTGGGCAGTAGAAGGATTAGCAATTGTATATGGCAGACAAAATGTCATATGTAATTTTTTCAGAAGAATAATATGCCAGTGGGAGACAATGTAGAAGAATTTAAACAGATCTAGTTCAAACTGATCTCTGGAGAGACTGTACAGGGGCTCTCTGTGTCTGTGCATCTTTTACAAAGTTATGGAACATAAATAGCTCATTATGGAAAGAATTATTTCTGAGGTCATCAAAGAAATTTGAAAGTACATTCTTCCACTCTCTCTTCATGTGACAGTGCCTTGAATCTGTGAATGCACAGTTATCCTGGTTTTTGTAACAGTGATTTTTGGATGAGTTCATGACTTGTGCTGGAAGATACACGTACCACATTCGAAGGATGAGATCAGAGTCCAATTGGGAGGAAAAGGGATTTGTTTCCTTGAGCTGCTCAGTTGACTCAATCTCTATTTAATCAGTAGATTAAAGAATAAATCACTGGTGACCAAACAAATGCCTTCCCATTTAACGTCACTGCATAATCTCTCCCCTTGGGGGTGACAGTGGCTGCACCCCACAAATGTCAGCAGCATTTGCCAAAATGCATGGATGGTTTGTTTATACAGTTTATACAGTTTACACAATAATGGGGCCTAAATGCCTTGATTTGTGAGTCCATTGGGCCAAGCAAGTGACTTTCACTTAAGCATCTTGTACACATTGAATGCAAAAGAAATTGCTTCTGGTTTTAGTATTTTTTCTCCTAGTTTACCATGCAGGTTTTATATAATAGTATTAGATTGTTCACAACAATAGCTTCATATTGCAATGCTGTTGGAAAACATAAAGGCTCAAGGGAAACCCTTGCAATTCCTGAAGTAGAAGCTGGATTGTTCTTCTTTCTGACCACTGTTTTTCACAAAAATGAAGAATTTAATATCAGAGTCCCTGTACTTTTTTCAAATGTACATTTAACCAATGGTGTTAGTGGTTGTCAAGTGAAGAGTTAGCTATTAATTAGTACCATGAGGAATTCACCATAAAAGAGGGATTATATTCACTGAATAAAGTTGTTTCTCTCTTATGCCTTTGGAGAAAAAGATAATTTTTAAGCTACTGAATTATACTAGTTAGCAGTGAAAAAAGAAGTTTGTTCAATCTTTTTTTAAAAATGTAGTCCAGAGTCAAGCTGATGTTAAAAAAACAAAGTACATCTCTGATCCTTTAGGTTGAAAAACCCTACTGTAAAGCTGTGTGATGTCAGAACCCCTATTTAGTCATTATTCTGGATGCTGAAATGCTCAGTGACTGCTTTTGAGGTAGATCTTGTGTAACTGCTTTTGAACTTCTGTTTCAGACAACAGCTGCAGCACTCTGCAAACCGCCTTGCCAAAGAGACCAATGAATATCTAAAGGAGCTGGGCTCTCTGCCCCTTCCCCTCTCTGCTTCTGAACAGGTAGGCAGGCAGAACTTGCTGGACATATTTTTAGATCACAAAATGTGAAACTAGGGTAGACCACAGTGTCACAGAGCCTGAACTGGCACAGCTGAAGAAACAGCAGCCTTTTGCAGTGAAGGATGATGGGGAAGCAGAGAAACTCCTTAAGCTGGCTGATTATATGGCACTGGGAAAACAATGTTTCCCAGGAGCAAATAGGTATGAAATTTCCCCACATAAGAGGCCCTAAATGTTGGGGGAGAACTCAGTATGCAATTCTGGTTTTCTGAGTAAATTTCTGAAAAATAATCTTGTTTACAAAGTGCCTGGTGGTGCAAGGTAGTGTTTTAGGATAAGAATTCAGAGCAAACTGCCTGTCAGTATGAAATGTGAGCATGCCAGAAAGCTTCCCCTTGCATGTGATTTATTAGTGGTGGAGGGGGGGAAGCTGACTCACTTTGCTTATATTTGAATAAAGCAAAATATGATGATGCAAAGGTTATGGTTTTCTCTTACCAAAGAGAGTTCCTGCTCCCTGTGGGAAAGGGGAGGGACAGTCCAGTGCTGCTAGTGTCAATTCACCACTGCCTGCTTTTGGGGTGCTGCTGTAGGATGATCTGGGGATGTGGGTCAGCAGATGTTCTCTTGGGTTTAAGGTTTATATGCCATTTGAAAGCATGGCTGTGCTTTGCTGGTTTGTTCAGCAGATATTTCTCAGTTAATCTGTTGTGAACAAAATCCTGTCATACGCATCTCACTGAAAGCAGCCCAGGGAACATCAGTTCAAAATCTGCAGAAGCTGGAATCAGCATGCTGAGGATCTGCTCTGGCAGAAGGGTTGTTGCTTCCAGAGGGTTCAGATGGAAACTTCAGTGTATTGTGAGGCTGCTGTAGTGGTTTATTATAGAAAACACATAATTGAAAAGATTTATATGCTTGAAATGATTGTTGAATTGGTACAAGGTCATTGCAGGATTACAGTCCTGGAAATCCCACAATTTGAGCCAGCTGTTGCAAATCTCTCTCTATCAGAAAACATAAGAACTGACCTAATGTTGTCCTTGGGACAAGCTTTTCCACAATTTCTTATTTCCAATCACTGGAATGTCACAACACTTGAAGGAGATGTCCTGTGGAGACTAAATTAGCATTGTAAAATGAGTATGAAAAGGATTGTTGCAACTAATATATTTGGAGAAGAGATAAACTGAAATGGTTATCAGGACTAAGGATGTTATCTGATTTAATACCAATAGGCTTGTAGTGTGGCTTGGTTGGGAGAGACAGCTTAGGAGACTGGGCCAGTGATTTCATTAGTTCTGGAAGTGTGGGGCTTCCTGTATTTGTGTGGATTTTGTTAAATACTATGAGTTTGACCAAGTCAAGGAATGGAGGGAAAAGGCACAGTAGGTAAATGAAAGGTGTGTAGTTAAATGTGGTGAACTATTGGAATGTAATTAGAATAAAAGTAATGGTGTACCTCAGACTTTGAAACTAGGTTGAAATTGGAGAGCCTTGTTGCACAAAACTGTCCTGCAGTTGGCACGGCATGGGGCACTGGTTTAGGGAATTAAAACACGGTGGGCTTTTTGTTCTATGGCACCAAATCTATATGCACTGGCACCAAAGATCACTGAATGCCAGCATTCTTTGTTGTTACTGTTGTTGTTATGATGTTTTTTAAGTCACTTTATAATGAATGGCAATGTCTAAACTCTTGTTTGTGCTTCGATTCTTCAGCGCCAGCAGAGGCTGCAGAAAGAACGATTGATGAATGACTTCTCCACAGCCTTAAACAATTTCCAGGCAGTGCAGAGGCGAGTGTCAGAGAAGGAAAAAGAGACTGTAGCGAGGGCAAGAGCTGGCTCCCGGATCTCTGTAAGTATTTATGGGAATTTTGGAGTGATAGAGTGAACTGTGAGTCTTCTGAGAGGTCTCGTACTTGCCTTGCAACCTCACACCTGTGTACTGACACCTGACTGGGTGAGGCTGAGGCCTTGGTGCAGTAGCTTTCCATCCCAGGTGGTGGAAGTAATCTCTCACTTCAGTGTGCTCAAGTGTCACTTTAGAGGAGGGAAGGAATCCTGATAGTTGCAAATGCTGCAGAAGGTGAGATGGGGAGTCAAAGCATAGTGAATAGTAAAGTATTGCAGGCTGCTCTTCACTTCGTGTCAGCCCTATGCTAGAAAATTGAAAATTCAGATGGAAGCTTGCCACACCTAAAATTGCATTTCAAATCTCACACTGTATTGGTTTATATTTTATAGTTTCTGTCCTGCTAATATCTCCAATGTGTGTTTCATGTTATGTTTTGACAAACCCTCGTGGCTACTAAGAATTCATAATAAAATGGCCAGTGAAAGCATTTCTCTCCTCTTCCCTCAGGGCTTTCTGCTAGCTCTGCATTCTTAATTTCTGCAAGGGAACACATTTATCCATTGAATTATACTCTAAATTTTCTGCTTCATGTTGGGAAAGGAGGTTTCAAACATTGACAGCTGATCCAAGAACATGGACTGGCTGCTTTCAATCATTGAGTTGCCTCTGATTTGCAGAGACAATCCGAATCTAAAAATTAAATCTAAAGATGAAGCTAAAACTCATCCTACCATACCCTGAGTTAAATCTGAAAGCTGCAGTGACAGTGGCATTCTCCAAGGACTCTGGACAGTAGGTGCCTTGGTCTCAGGATGCTGCTGGGGATTTGTGCATGGTCCTGCTAGTCTGTGAGCAGTGACTCATTTCTCTTTTCCAGGCTGATGAGCGCTTCAGAGAAGAGCAGCTTGTTTCATTTGATAGGTAATAACTTCTTGTGTTGAGGTTTTCACTACATACAACTAAAGTTTTTATGGTGTGATATATTACTGTAACTTGGGCCAGGCTCTGCTGGCTGAATGCAAAGTAAAAAGAGTTGAAAAGCATCTATTACAACTCATGTAACATACTATGTAAAAAACTGCATGTGACAGTATTTTGTCCTCCTTAAGTACAGATTGTGTACCCTGTAGGGGAACAGTAGTGCCCTTAGGGTGGGGCAGCTGGAGCTCCTGGTGTTCTGGCCTGTAAAAACAAGATTACCAGACAGAATTTCACTCACTGTGACTCTTTCCACAGAGAGCTGCATATTTATATCATGGGTTTGGATGTTCTCTAGCAGCCCAGTTGGAGCTGCAGTAGAATAGCAGATGAGGCTGCCTAAAGTTCAGAAGTCCTGGACATTGTGCACTGGCAAGCTAATCCTGGAATGTGCACAAGACAGCATTCCTGTCACCTGTCAGACAGTTGTACTGCTTCTGCAGTAACAGTGTGCCCTTGTAGAATGTCCCATCAACTCTGCAGTGTGGTGAGGAGAGCCTGAGCCCCTCCAGGAGTGTCTGTGATTAATGTGTCTACTGGGCTGAAGTCTGTTGGCCCTGTCTCTATAAATCCTTTCACTTTCTGAATCAAGAGACCTTGCTTGCCTGTCTCATCCTCCCTCTGCAAACTGCCTGGTGTGTGTCCCTTTGTTTCACTCTGAGCCAGGGTGAAACCCCAGTGTTCAGTTGTGCAGGTGCTGGATGGGTTTGAAGGCCTTGCACACTAAAGCAGTGGGACAAGCAGAGACAAGAGCTGATGCACACAGCAGCTGTTCCACAGTCAAAGCTGTTCTTGTGTGCTGGGTGTCAGAAACTTCTGCTTTTGAGATTTGCAAACCCTATGGTCATCTCAGAGCTGAATCACTGGAAGGGTCAGCTGTGCCTGACCTATTCATGTAGTTTATTTTCATTTCTTTAGGCACTTTTAAGGCTTTAAAACTTACTATTTGGTGTTGTACTAAACACTGGACTGGTACAATGTTTACTGGCACACTTCTCTATTGGAAAGATGGAGATGTTGCCCTTGAAGAACATTCTGAGCTGAACATAGAGATGGCCTTGTATTATAGATGCTGGCTCCACTCTGATGTAACTTCTGCAGCAGTTGTGAAGAACCAGCTCATCAGGAGAGAGGTAGACTGGGATGCAGTTACTTGAGTTTTAATACCTCTTTTGGTGTGGAATTTAATTCAAAGTTCCTACTAGACTAATGAATTAAAATACTAAAACGCTTTAGTCTTCTCTCCAAATGCCAGATAGGCAAGAATCTTTGAATCCAGATGCTCTTCAGGTGTTCTTCTGTTCTGTTAATGTGTTTGCAGTCTGCTCTCTGTCAGAACTTTCACCCTGATTTCTCCCTTTTGGAGGGATGGTAAGAAGCAAGGAAGGTACAAGTATTTTTTTTTAAACCAGAACTGAAATAGGCAGGTTTCTTCTATAATGCTGTAGATAACTTGCATTCTAGAACAGAGTGTGCTGTGCATGAAGCTGCTTTCCAGTGTCTTCACATTGCCTGATCTGTCCCTTTTTTCAATTGTTCCAATTTGTGACTGGTCACAAATCAGCCCTGTCCTTGTACACAGTGACAGGGCCAAGAACCTGGGGGTTGTTCTGTAGGAAACTCTTCAGTTTTAACTTGTTCTGCCATAAAATGCAGCATGGAAGAGTCAGAGAGACACTGACTTTCCCTCTCTTTGCAGTGGTGAAGACTGGAATCAGATGCAGTCTCAGGAAGAAGATGTGGCAATAACTGAACAGGACCTTGAACTCATTAAAGAAAGAGAAACTGCAATCAGGCAATTAGAGGTGACCAGTGTATCCTGCACAGTTACCAGTACTGGGAGATAAATCAGAGGATGCAGTGTTCATTAATGGGATGGGCTGAGGAGAGCTGATGGTGGAGGAACAGAGTTCCTCATAGGGAGGATTGATGCCAAGATAACCTCCCTGCTCCTCTTGAAGGGGGTTCATTTTCCCTCAGTGTGGACTGGTGATCCTTCAGATATGGCAGGAGCAACTCATGTTACAGTGTTCAAACTGGGCTGGTGTGATGAAACAAATGTTCAGTAGCTGGAGTATTGTAGGCTCCTATGTGAATCCCAAGTTGCACAGGTGGTACCATCAGTCACCTCAGCCACTGCTGGTGTCTGCTCTGGCCCTTTGAGTGATGGACTAAGAATGAGGATTTGAAAATATTGTACCCAGTGTTTGTTGTAACTTGTTAAACTGTTCTCCTCAGGCAGACATTTTGGATGTCAATCAGATATTTAAGGATTTAGCCATGATGATTCATGATCAAGGAGATATGATTGGTAAGTGCATTTGGATAATAAGTAGTTTTTTCTTGGTTCAGTTACATGTTTTGCCTACATGGATTAAATTTTTCAGTATTTTGCATTAAAAGTATTGTATTTCTTGCTATAATTTTTAAACTGAAGCTCTGAAATTTTTTTGCAATGACTTCTCTTGTTTTTTCCATAGATAGCATAGAGGCAAATGTGGAAAGTGCAGAAGTCCATGTGGAAAGAGCCAGTGAGCAGTTACAGAGAGCTGCCTATTATCAGGTAAATTCTGTGAGCTTGCTTGCTTGTCAGTGTATGGTTGAGCAGTAATGAAACAGGCAGAGCAAGACACTGAGGACTGCAGCACACCAGACTAGTTATGAAAACCAGCTCATGCAAGCTGGCATTCATTCAAAATTGGCTGCAAGGAATATATAAAGCACTTGAGTCAAAAACATGGTATTGAAATTCACCTTCTACTCTAGAGTAGATAGAGTCTGAACACTCTGCAAGCCTAAGTGTTTACCTGTCTTTGTTGTTAAGAGTTAGCAGAAGAAACAAGAACAAATTCTGATGTTGTATCCAACTTTTAAACATCTCAGCCAAGACAGTGACATGCAAAAATCTATGTCTTGAGTAACCCTGGTGACCAGGATTTGAACCACTCCTGTCCAGCTGCTGAGTTTCTGTCCCTGTGCTCCCTGTCCCACCAAGTCTTGCAGTGGCTCTCCCTGCTGGATGGTAGCCAGAGTTCTCTGCAGGTTCCTTTCCTCATCCTTGTCCTGCAGGTCCAGCTCCTGTGAAGGGGTAAGGCTTTGCTGGAGTCAGTCCCACTACTGCTGGCACTTCAGGCTTCCACCCCAATACTGGACCCTTCCAGGCTGTTAATGGGGGTACTGGAAGGCAATAAACTCCAGTGTTGTTGAGTGCAAGGGTGGGAATGTTGCTTTTGCCATCTGGCAGTGTGGAGTAGTATTGTCTCTCTCCATGGCTTCCTTGCCAAAGTTCTGAGCTATTTATAAATCTCAGTTTGGGAGCTGTTGGACATGTTTCGCATGTATTTTTTTTCTGGATGGAGAAAGAAGTGGTTTTATATAACTACTCTCAAATCCTTAGATGCCAAATGAAAAATATTTGGTGTATGTGGATGGACTGTAGTTTCCTGTGATGAATAAAGTGAGCAAAGCTGTAAAATCCACGTCCAGTAACTGTACATGAAATCATTTAAATTGTAGAAATGCAACACCAAACCCAACTGGCCAAGGGGAGATTGTATTGGAGAAGTGCTTAGGAATTTAATTAGGATTACCTGAAAAATCTAAATAACTAGAAAGGTTTGGCCTTCTCTGAGACTTGTATTTTCCTGAAGAGAAGCAAAACCTGTCACATTTTGACTTAACTGCATCTCTTAGACCACTGCACCCCTGAAATTAAAAAACATTCATCTGTAGAATCATGGAGTTTAAGGAACACGTAGAAGTGTTCAGACTACACTGGTTACTTCTCTCAAATAACTGTGGGTATCAAGTGCTCTTGTTCACCCAAGTTAGAACATGAATGGCAGCCTTGCTTTCTCCTCAGGCGTTCCTGCTGTCAGTGGCTTTTTTTTTTTCTTCTCTTATTAGAAGAAATCCCGTAAGAAGATCTGTATCCTGATTCTTGGCCTTGCTGTGGCCTGTATAATCATAGGACTCATTATCTGGAGGACAACAACAACATGAACTCTTCCCATGGAACCCAGTCTCACTGCTGAGATTTTTTCTGTCAGAGCAAACAGGCTGACTTAGTCTCAGAGATGAATTGACCACCCTGAGAGAGCACAAGTTGGAACTACTTCTAGTAATAGATATTAGCAACTAATGTGCAGATAACTAGTACTTGGAATTAGTGAACCATGGAGACAGTATTTATCAGTTTATATACAAATTATATTGTTTTATGTAACTAAAATCTTGTGGTTTTGCTTTCTGTAACGTGTTATTCCCTGTCCCAGCTGTATGCTGAAGTGTGATCAGTAATTGGAGATGTCTTGGTTTTGACAAGTCGCACAACTTCAACATTTTGTGAGGTAACTTTTAGGTAACTTTGTTGGAGTGGAATGAGAATGACTTTTGAAGACAGCCCACCACCAAGTCACATTGTGTAAATCCAGCAGTTTCTAAAGTCTCCAGTATCTGCCCCATGGTTTTATTGTCTCCACGTGGCTGTGGTTCTGGACTCTTGAAGAAAAGGATATTGTCAGAGATTTGAGAGGCAAGGAGGGTGTGCATGGATGATAATTTGAACCTCTACATGCTGGTCAGTTTAGCCTTGAGACTCATAACTCTGTTTAATTTTTTTGGGTGTGGTTGGGGTTGGTTTTTTTTCACAAAAATGTATCACTTGAGGACAGAATGTTCTTTGACTTAGAGTCTAACAGTGCAACCTCCTTAGACAAACTAGCTGGTTGCTTGCTAGTGGACAAATAAATTTCTTCCAATGTTGACTCAAGCACTAAATATAAAAAGTTTAGCTGCTCACTCCCAATTACTTTTAGAAGCTTCCAGGGGGAAAAACACTTAAAAATGAGGAAGTGGGCACCTAAGTTTACAGCTAGCAAGATTAGTGAAGAGTGTTAGCAGAAATCTTGATTCTGAAGTGCTCTTGAAGCTCACGTGTAGTGTTCTAGTAAATATTATGTGTGGCTTGTGACCATTTGGTATTTTCAGTTCTTTATGAAACAGAAAGTGCAGAAACTGGCTGAGTGAAGTGCTAGGATTTTCAGACTATGTGTGTGCAAATGAAAAACATTGCTGGTTCCAGCTCATAGGGTTGGGCAGAACAAGCAGTCACTCCCCACTTCGATGTAGCTCTGAACTGACGTGCACTGAGGGAACAGTAATCTGTCCAAAGCCCAACGGGGGTGGTAATGCAGCATACTGACCCATTTTGTATTTAATCCTTATTCCATGTCTATAATAAAGTAAACGTGAAAGCTGGGAAGGGAGTGTTCTCCCAATTGCACAGTGGTTTGCACTATTGTGCCATCATTCCATCTAATAATCATCAATAAACACTTTCAAAAGCCTCTGTCAGAGCTCATTTCTCTTGCAGTTTAGACATTGGCACAGGTGTGTTTGCAGTTCCCCCTCTAAGCAGAGTAGAGGACTTTACATCAGCACAGTAGAGTTTCCTGCAGCTTCAGTTCTGTGGCCCCTGATTTTTCAGAATGAAACTGCCTGACAACACGAAATTCATTTCATGAGGACATATGCAATGCTTCTGTGCAGAGTCCTGTACAACAGCTGGTCCCAGAAAGATGAATCTCACACCTCAGAGCAGCATTGGGTCAGCCCTGTTTGCCTGTTGCTAGAACTTGGAGCCATTGGTGAGCCTGTACCATAAACTCTGACTTGAAAGCAAGGGAATTCTGTGTTGTTCTGCTCCTTTTTTTTTAAAGTATTCCTTGGAACTGGTAGAAGTTCCTGATTTGTGCATGCCTGCTGCTAGGGCAGAATCCTTTGGGTGTCACACTGCCGTGGAAGAACGAAAGCACTTAGCTCCTCAGCAGACCTGAAAGGGAGCATTATTTGTAGGCTCCATCCTTTTCCTAGCCTGTTTTAGTCCTCGTGGGACTGGAATTGAGGACACAGCTACAGGTTGTGAGCTCAAGGTTTCTGTAAGTGCTGGACTCCTTTCTCCTCTCTAGATCGTGGCAGGGGAACTGGAGAGCCGGGGCAGGAGCGAGCGGGGCAGCCGGGGAGGCACCGGAGAGGGGCGGCTTTGGCTGCTCCCGGGCCGGGCGTGCTCTACCGGGCCGGGCGTGCTGCTTTCACGGGCCGGGCGTGCTGCTCCCGGGCCCGGCGTGTTCCTACCGGGCCGGGCATGCTCCTACCGGGCCGGGCGTGTTCCTACCGGGCCGGGCGTGTTCCTACCGGGCCGGGCGTGTTCCTACCGGGCCGGGCGTGCTCCTACCGGGCCGGGGCGTGTTCCTACCGGGCCGGGCGTGCTCCTACCGGGCCGGGCGTGCTCCTACCGGGCCGGGCGTGCTCCTACCGGGCCCGGTGTGTTCCTACCGGGCCGGGCGTGCTCCTACCGGGCCCGGTGTGTTCCTACCGGCCGGGCGTGCTCCTACGGCGGGTGTCCTACCGGGCGTGTGTTCCTACCGGGCCGGGCGTGCTCCTACCGGGCCGGGCGTGCTCCTACCGGGCCGGGCGTGTCCTACCGGGCCGGGCGTGTTCCTACCGGGCCGGGCGTGCTCCTACCGGGCCCGGGTGCTCCTACCGGGCCCGGTGTCTAGGGCCGGTGTGCTCCTACCGGGCCGGGCGTGCTCCTACCGGGCCGGGCGTGCTCCTACCGGGCCGGGTGTGCTGCTCCCGGGCCGGGCCCCGGGCTCTGCTCGGCCAGCGGAGCTGTCCCCGTGTCCCGGGATTGGTACCGGCGCTGTTCCCGTGTCCCGCCGCTGTTCCGTCGTGTCCCGCTGTCCCGGCGCTGTTCCCGCTGTCCCGGCGCTGTTCCCGGTGTCCCGGCGCTGTTCCCGTGCCCCTGTGTCCCGGCGCTGTTCCCGGTGTCCCGCCGCTGTTCCCGTATCTCGGCGCTGTTCCCGGTGTCCCGGTGTCCCGGCGCTGTTCCCGTGTCCCTGTTCCCGTGTCCCGCCGCTGTTCCCGTATCCCGCCGCTGTTCCCGTGTCCCGCCGCTGTTCCCGGTGTCCCGCCGCTGTTCCCGGTGTCCCGCCGCTGTTCCCGTATCTCGGCGCTGTTCCGGTGTCCCGGTGTCCCGGCGCTGTTCCCGTGTCCCTGTTCCCGTGTCCCGCCGCTGTTCCGTTCCCGCCGCTGTTCCCGTGTCCCGCCGCTGTTCCCGTATCTCGGCGCTGTTCCCGGTGTCCCGGTGTCCCGGCGCTGTTCCCGTGTCGCTGTTCCCGTATCTCGGCGCTGTTCCCGGTGTCCCGGTGTCCCGGCGCTGTTCCCGTGTCCCTGTTCCCGTGTCCCGCCGCTGTTCCCGTGTCCCTGTTCCCGCGTCCCGCCGCTGTTCCCGTATCCCGCCGCTGTTCCCGGTGTCCCGGCGCTGTTCCCGTGTCCTGGCGCTGTTCCCGTGCCCCTGTGTCCCGCCGCTGTTCCCGTATCCCGCCGCTGTTCCCTGTGTCCCGGCGCTGTTCCCGTGTCCCGGCGCTGTTCCCGGTGTCCCGGCGCTGTTCCCGTGTCCCGCCGCTGTTCCCGTGTCCCGCCGCTGTTCCCGTATCTCGGCGCTGTTCCCGGTGTCCCGGCGCTGTTCCGTGTCCCGGCGCTGTTCCCGTGTCCCTGTTCCCGTGTCCCGCCGCTGTTCCCGTGTCCCTGTTCCCGTGTCCCGCCGCTGTTCCCGTATCCCGCCGCTGTTCTCGTGTCCCGGCGCTGCCGGCGGCTCCCGCGCCGGCCGGGGGCGTGGCCATCCCGCAGGGGCGGGGCACCCTTAGACCCCGCCCATTGCCCGGCGCCGCGCGGGGCACGCCGGGAGGGCCGTGCCTCCCATGACGCCCCGCGCCGGCTGAATGGGGCAGAGCCAAGATGGCGGCGGGCGCGGCGCCGGCGGGCGGCGGGTCCCTGTTCGAGTGCCCGAGCTGGTGAGCGGCGGCGCGGCCAGGGGGGATGCGGGGCGCGGGGCTGCGCTCCCCGGGGCCGCACGGTGCTGGCCGGCCCGATGGGCTCCGGCTCCGGGCGCGCCCCTGCGGGTGCCGCCATCCATAAGCGCCGCGGGGGGCCCCGGGCCCGCTCTGGGGTGCCGGGGCTTTTCCCGAGCGCTCGGACAGAATACGTGCTGCGGTAGAAATTAAATATCCTGCTCAGGGGATGTATCCGGTACGGGAAATCTGACAGCTTGAAACTAGCCTGGGGTTTTTATTAGCTTGAGTTGAGAAGTCAGGGCTGAGTGAAATGTTGGAGAAGCATCGCGCCCATGCCTGTGGCTGGGTTGGACCCCCTTGGAAGAGCTCCCCGAAAATGGCCTTTGCATCAAACACATGAAGCGAACAAACGGACCCTTGTTCGTTTGTTCAGAGGGTTTCGATGCACCGCTGAAGAGATCTTGGCTCTGCTGCCTTCTCTGCGTGCCCGAGCCTTGGGCTGGGCACCGCTGTTAGAAATCGCACGAGCCCCCGAGAGCCGGAGCGGGTCTGCGGGGCAGCCCTGCCCGGTTCTGTGAGCCGGGAGCCAGCCCTGCCCGGTTCTGTGAGCCGGGAGCCAGCCCTGCCCGGTTCTGTGAGCCGGGAGCCAGCCCTGCCCGGTTCTGTGAGCCGGGAGCCCGTCTGACAGGGGCCCCCTGCCCGGTTCTGTGAGCCGGAGCCAGCCCTGCCGGTTCTGTGAGCCAGGAGCCAGCCCTGCCCGGTTCTGTGAGCCGGCCGCCTGCCCGGTTCTGTGAGCCGGGAGCCAGCCCTGCCCGGTTCTGTGAGCGAGCCAGCCCTGCCCGGTTCTGTGAGCCGGGAGCCGGCCCTGCCCGGTTCTGTGAGCCGGGAGCCGGCCCTGCCCGGTTCTGTTCGCCGGCCCTGCCCGGTTCTTTGGGCCGGCCTGCCTTGGCCCCTGCCCGGTTCTGTGAGCCGGCCCTGCCTGCCCTGCCCGCTCAGCTCTTGTACCGCTCTGTGCTTTGTGGAAGTGCTCGGTGCAGGAATGCGGTTTAGTTTCGACCTGTTTTGAAGTGCCTGCTTTGGTTGGTAAAGCCATTTAACCCTCGAACGGAAGAGAGTTCCTTATGTATTTTAGGGTCTTATTTATGCTGAACATACACAATATTAAACATCCACATGAGACAGGATGGTGTTCCATAAGATGATGACACAACAGACCAGATAAAGCCAAAAATTATTCTGGATATTCAGCTTGAAATATCATCCTTTTTCTTTTCCTAGTGTTTTTATACAACAATGCAGTATGCATTATATTCCATGACAAATTGGAATGACTTTTGAAAGCTGTAGGTGAAGGAGCTGGGGAAGTACAGCTTGTAAAATGATCAGCTCGGCAGCTTGCAGGCTATTGCTGAAGAATTCCTAAAGAAATCCCATCTGGAGAAGAGAACTGTAACACCTGTATCTGTGAGGGCCTCTTCAGGTGCCTGTTTTGTGTCTTTAGCTGCAGCAGGGCAGGGTCTGACCCTGCAGAGAGAGTTTCCCTGTGATCCTGCCCTGGTTTGGTTCTGAAGCAAATCCGTTGTGCTGGATGAGAAATGAGGTGGGATCTGGGAGATGACCCAAGCCCAGGGGTAAGGGGGCATGTTTGGGTGCCAGGTTCTGTTCTGTTCACACATCTTAAAGATTTTTTCTTTTGTAATTCACTTACTGCAACCTGAATGTCCTTTTACAGTTAATATTCCAGAATAGTTCTTGGGTACAGCAAAGTTCCTGTTTGGACTCTCTCCTCACACATTCTAAGGAAACCTTTTATTTTCTCTTGGGCTCTGTTGTATATTTGCACATTGTGATGGTTTTAGGTGATTTGTGTGTTTGCACCTGAGACAATTTGATCTCATGCAGACATGGCAGCTAACACCAGTGGAAGTTTTGTGTTTTCCTTATTGCTTCTCTTGAAAACCAAAAGCTTTTTCATAGGAATAAAAATAAAAAAGTGAGCTAGCAGGAAGGCAGCCTGGAGAGCTTCCAGTCACAGTGTTTGAACCCAAAATGGGAAGTGTTGGGTGATGCTGACTGGTGATAACCATGGCCTCATCCCCTGGAAATGAGGCACTCTCCTACCAGGTGGGTTTATTTATTTCTGGGTATTTTTCTGTTCTGCAAAACAAGTAAAGTATATTTCATGCTAAAGCTCTGGATGCCTTCTGCTGGCATCTACTGAGCTGCAGATTCCAGCTCATGGTTTTAAAGTTGTTGTTCCTTTCAGAGCCAAGCACAGAGTGCACAGGTGTGATGTGCAGTCAGTAGTGGGCCTTTCCCAGGTGAGATTCTCTGGAGTGGAGGAGGTTTGCAGGAGCAGGTTTGGACCAAGAGTGCTGTTATTCAAAGCTCTGACTTAAGAGGGTGTAGAAAGGGACCCTGCAGGGAGCCTGCTCCTACACAAGCACCAAAAAGTCTCCTGTACAGGCAGCATTGGAGGGCCTCATTCCAAGAGCTTTGGGTGACCAAAAGCATGGAGTTGCAGAGAGTCCTGGAATGGACATACATTAGAAATAGTTTGTTTGAAAGCAGCTATTGTTTCTCTTTAGTTTCTTTGGTCAAGAACTGGCTCTTCCTGGCAATGCTTTTACACAGATTTCTGGAGAGTATGAGCTCCTGTCCTTGAAATTCCAGCCTGCCCTTGAAATTGGGCATCAAGGTGTGTGCAGTAGTCACAGAGGCCAAGATTTTTAGGAAGTGGCTAAATTTAGCTTCTGAGTCTATGTTTAGAAACCCAAATAATTGACCTAATTTTAAACTAACACAAAGAATGATGGCTGTCCTGTCTGTGTCCTTTATAGCAACAACTCAGAATTTCTTGGTGTGATTCTGTCAGTCAGGGTGCTGAGTTTCAGCTGGATACAGATATTGTAACCCTGTTGGCATGTCAGCATTGAACCTGCACTGCAAAAGATCCTGATTTGTCAAACTTCAGTTCTCTTCCTTGGCACATTCCAAAGTGTTGGTGGCCTTGTCCTTCTTTTCCAGGATGGTTTATCTTTGTTACAGAGACATGGCCTGGCCTGTGGAGCATAAGGTGAAGAAAGCAAAGAGACACAACTTTCTGTTTCTAATACAGAAGAAAGATTTCTTTGCTTGTAGGTATTTAAATCTTTAAAAAACCTGTGCTGGAACCTGGTTTTGTTCAGTGGTATCCCTTGTAAGTATTTAACTGCTGATCATTGTAAGCAGTTGATGTCTTCTCTAGGGCCAGCAAATGCAAGCATGCAGCTGCTGGGGGAATTCCCAACTGTCATCCTGTCCAGCTGCTCGGCCATGAAGGGAAGGGACTGATTTTTCTGATTATTCAGGGCAGCAGAACAGAGGTGCTGTGTCTGCCAGAGGCTGTCAGATGGAGCATCTCTCTTCAGGGCTTTCTCACAGGACACACAGGAAATGATCATTGGAGGAAGCATCAGAGGATTCAGACAAGAGCCATGCATTTATAAGGGATTGACTTGGAGGAGTTAATAGCAGTTGAATGGGTTCTGTGGTGTGACCCTGTTAGTGCTGGGGTATAATTACCTTGACAAAAGTGACCACAATACTTGGTAGTGACATTGGTATGATCAGCATAGAGACCAGAGAATTATTCAGCCCTTTTGGTATGGTATGAGTACCATGACAGTAAAAGCAAGATAAAATGCAGAAGTGCATGGTAGAAAATGGAGACTAAGAACAAGAACTTCTCCAATCCAGAAAGTAACTATTTAGAAAAGAAAGGACCCAAGTTTTATCTTCAGAAATAAAAGAGGAGATACCCAAGAGTATAGTGTGAGGACAGGCTGAGCATCAGTCAGCAGTGACACACAACTGCTCACACGCAGTGCAGGCACTGCTGTGTCCCTGATGGTTGATACCTGGGGCAGTGCCAGGCACACACACAGCCTGGGTGGAGGGTGCATGGACAGCAGCCCTTAGGGGAAGGGCTGGGGTGCTGCTTGCTGAGAACTCAGCGTGCCCCAGCCGTGTGTGCTGGCACCAACCCCCCTGTGTCCTGAGCTCAGCCCCCAGCCTGGGCAGCAGGGATGGGGCTGTGCCCCTGCACCCTGCTCAGGTGAGACCCCACCTGCAGAGCTGCCCCAGCCCTGGGCCCTGCACTGGACATGGAGCTGTAGGAGAGTCCAGAGGAGCCCTCCTTCCAAGGGCTGAGCCAGGCTGGGAGAGCTGGGGGTGTTCACTCTGAGAAGAGAAGGCTGCAGGGAGACCTCAGGATCCCTTCCAGGGCCTGAGGGAGGCCTTTGAACAGGGATGGAGGGCCAGGACACAGGGAATGGCTCCCAGTGCCGGAGGCAGGGCTGGATATTGGGCAGGAATTGTTCCCTGTGAGGCTGGGCAGCCCTGGCACAGCCCAGAGCAGCTGGGGCTGCCCTGGATCCCTGGCAGTGCCCCAGGCCAGGCTGGATGGGGCTGGGAGCCCCTGGCACAGTGGGAGGAGTCCCTGCCATGGCAGGGGGGAGTGAGATGATCTTTAGGGTCCCTTTCAACCCAAACTATTCTGGGATTCTGTGTGTGAGGTAGAGAAGTGTCAGTGCTGCTGTAAAAGGTGTTCATGGAAAGGCATAGTCTGTGTCACTTGTACTTGATGAAGCTTACCTTTACTTAAAAAAGGGAATCTTTTTTACAACTGAAGGGAAAGAATAAGAAAAATTAGAATGGAAGTGAAAGGATGTGATGAAAAATTATATGGAAATCAAGCTGTCAGAATAAGAATGTCTTCCTGGTAGGCATAAACATTACAGGCCTGTCTTCCTCTGATTTCTGCAAGTAAATTACACTTCCAATATATCTGTTCTCACTCTAAAAATGGAGGAATAATCTTACAAAACAATTGTTCCATTGTTTCTCACTACTTAATACTAATTTTCCTATTTAATTCAGTGTCATTTGAATTAATTTATGATGTCATAAAACCTGAAGTTCTCTCTAATAGAATATTTATGGTTTTGCTCTCAAGAATTAAATTTTTACACAATTTCCAAATTTTACTGTATTCCATGGAGACTTTGTTCCTGAGTAAGTAACCAAGGGAACCAAAACAAGCCAGTAAAACCTAGTTCTGTGTGGAACTGCATTGTAACAAGAAAAGGTGCACAGTGCCAAGGTGAAGTTGGGCAAATGCTTTAATCCAAGTGGAATGCTTTGTTCAGTCAAAGCAGGCACGTTCCTAATCAGAAATCTTCCAGAAAACACAGTGCAGTTTTTTAATTCAGGAAAGGTCTGTAATGATCTAATCTGAACCACAAGCTTTTTAAACTGTCTTGCTTACAGCTGGAAGTTTAGCAAGAAGAATGCTTCTAAGAGCACCCTGACTTTGCTGTGTGTCATTTCCAGATCACTCCTGAAATACTCTTTGAAATTAGCAGCATCAGTTGATAGCTGCATTTCTGACTGATGGTTGTTTAAGCAATAGTTGCTGAACTGTTAGGTGTAGAAGGCTGGTATTTGAGTTCTCTCAGAGTGCCTGGCTGAAGCTGCCTGGGGTTTGCAGTTTGGCACTCCTATCACTTCTTTACTTGCTGACACTTCTTTGAGTTCCTCGGGCTCACCATTCGAGAAGAAGAGCTCCAGTGTGGTGTGTGCTCTCATCTTTTCTCTGATGCAATGAATTCCTTTAATGGTGCTGGTAATTCCCATGTTCTCCTGTTAATTCTCTGGAAGGCTTCACATCCCTGGGGAGCTTTGGAGATACAGGAGCAGTCAGAGCATCCCGTGTCTGTCAGACTCACTCAGCTGTGCCCATCACAGCCAGGCCATTTGCAGGTGTTGTTTTCAGGTCACTTGCAGGGTGCTGCCCTGGGCAGGCACCGGGACGCTGAGGCACCATCTGGAAGGCACAGGAGAAAGTGTTTGGTTCTCATTTCCAGACACAAGCACTCGTGCTGGGGCCAGGTCGTGACAGGAGAGTGTTGGCCTGGGGCACTGCTAAGGGCTCTGTGTGTTCTGGAGAGGGGACAGTCTGCTGACCTCCAGTAATTCTTCAGCCTTCAGAACTGTGTAGGAAAATTAATTTAGTGGGTATTTGAGCACATTAGTTAGTGGAAAAGGACTTCTTTAACATTGGACATAAGATGGGAAAAACCTGCTCTCCTGTAGCAGCATAAGGCCAGCTTTCTAAACTTTCTTCTAGGAGATTTTTGCAAGAGATTTCCTTTCCTGTTTTACTCCTTGGTCCATGAGGTGAGGTCTGATGGAGCATGTGAAGGGTGAATGGTACTTCCAAACCCAGGCATTACTGCTGATCTTTGGTGACTCTGGAGCTAATTAGTTTTGGATATAAAACTGAAAACTCTGCTTTTTTTCATTAAAAAAAAAAAGTCTCTAACTTGTGCAGCCTGAAATGTGACATTGACTTAAAATGTCCCAAAGGAGTTTTCTATCCAAAATTACTTCTGTGAATTTGTTTTCATAATCAGTATTTACAGCCTTCCTATTTCAATGTTTTGTAGGGATAGGTAGATGGGAGAAATACTGCCTACAAAGGATTCTCAGTCCAAAAGAAGCCAGAGAATAAGTAGATTTTTCAAGCACTTTAATTCATAGCTGAAGGCACTGCCTTGCAGTACTGCTGGGCTTGGGTTATCTGTTCAAAGTAAGGTTGAGGATAAAGGCAGAGTAAAAATAAGAGCAAGGGTGAAACTAAAAGTAGAGGGGGCAGTGAAAAAGCAGAGGTGGTATACAGCAAAGCATGACCATCAGACAGGATTCAGCTGTGCTGGAGTCCTGGGGGCTCTACTGTGACCTGACAGGTACAGGGAGGAAGTTGCTAAAATGTGCTAGGACAGGCTGAGCATTGAGTATCCAGGAAGAGATCACTGAAAGGAAAAGCAGTGGCCAGACTGAGTAAGAAGTAGATTTGTAGAATTAATTTGTTGAAAGTTTTACCTATTTGGAATGAAAAAAGTAATTGTGGAAGTAGCTGTTGTTGGTCAGAGTAAGGCTGGTGTGTAAAATTACCAAAAGTTGTGTTGCAGAGTAACCAGAACTTGGCAATTTCAGAGGAAGGGGGGAAGGCAAGTTTTCCAGTGCTCAGAGGCAGAAAGAGGGAATACTGAGAAGTGGACAGGAATCCATGGAAGGAGCCTGTGTTTCAGTGAGTGCTGAGTCCTGCAGGCAGCACAGAGACAGCAGTGCTCAGGTGTAGCCTGGCTGTAAGTTGCTCAAGCAGTACCTAAGAGCTTCCCTGGCTGTGCTGGAGGGTTTTCAGCTCACCACACAGACTGTGTGCCACCTCTGGGAGCATTTCTGCTTGGTGGTCTGTCCCCCACATCACCATAATCCCATTTCGGTGGTGAAGGCACCACTTCAGCAGATTGTGCTGCAGTTCAGCATCCTCTGCTTTAGCTGCTGCCGTTTGTTCATCTGAAACAGTAAGAGTCAGTATTAACCATATGCCTGTTAGGGTGGTATATCCACAGTCTGAGAAGGGCCTGACAGGAAAACTTGTGAAAGTCCCAAGTGATAACTCAGAAAGGGTCAGAGAGATCTGGGCAGGCTGCTGTAATGGATTGGAAACAAGAAAGGAAAATGCTTGGGAAAGAAATAAAGGAGAAATAACAGGAGACTGTGTTCTTACATGAAATTACTTAGGGGAGCTGACCTTGCAACACAGAAGAAATCAGTCATTGTAAGGCACACCCCAGAAACGTGAACATCTATATTTAACCCCTTCAAACAAGTTCAGTGATCTTTCTTTCTTCTCCAGCCACCCTGAGAACATCGCTGCCCATTGTCACTGTTCCCTGCACAGGGCAGAACAGGAACATGATCTCTGCAGAGTTCCTCAGCAGGGCAGCAGTGCAGCCAAGAACTGGGTCACTGCTGCTGCCTGCAAAGCTGCTCCAGCCTTAGAGACAAGCAGCAGAGGTGTTATCTCTGAGGAGGTGCTGGACATGCAGATTCGGAGACAGCTGAGCAGAACAAGACCCTTTGCTGCGAGGGCCGAAGGATCCTGTGTGTGTTGGTGCCACAGCAGCATCCTGCCTTGGAGCACTGGAAATGCCCAGTGTTTGGGAGCTCAGCCCTGTGCTGGCCTTGTCTTGCTGAGAGCTGCTGAGTCCCTCAGCCTCTGTGCTGCCTTGCCAGGGGGATGGCTGCTGGCAGGTGAATCTGCCCCACAGGAGGAGAGCAGGGGCAGTGGGGCTGGGGCCGTGGGGTCCCTCTAGACCTTGGTGTGTTCTGAGCACTGGCTGTTGGCCAGCATTTCGATAATATTACAGCTGTGTGCAGAGCCCTTTGAGGGTGTTGCCAAGGCCAGCTAGAGGGGAAGGGGGGTAGAAGTTTCTGTTGCTCCCAGCAGCCAAGGGCAGAGCTGTGCTTCGAGGGTGACACGAGCAAACAGAGCTCTTCAGCAAACATTCCCAGCTAGCCCCAGCTCTAGTTGTTGGTCTTTTCCTGCCTCATACCACGTGCTCTCAGGACTTGCTCTGTTTGTTGTGTAAATCAGATGGTTTCCACCTGGAGAGGTAAAGCTTGAGATGCTTCGTGTCCTGTTACCTTCACTCTTACCATAAAAAAATCTTGGTTTATGTGTTGTCAGAAGGAATCTGCAGGGAGGAAAATTATGAGATTTTCATATTTTCCCCCCAAATACTTCTGCTTACATTTGTGTAGGTTTGGTCTGTAGCTCGAGCAGCTCTAACACTAATACAATTTTTATTAAATGTTTTGATCTTATGTTTTTCCTTTCTTTACTTTCCAGGGCGGGGAAACCACCACCTGGCTTACACCTGGATGTAGTCAAGGGAGACAAACTCATTGAGGTATGGAAGTAGGGTTTGATGGATTGGGTGTATCATGTACATAGGCACCAGCAGCAGAACATTCCCCATCATTTTCCACTCTTATTCATAACTATTTCCTTTTTCTCATGTGTTCATTATCTTCAAATCAATTTGTTTTGCTCTGAAACAATGAATGAAGTGACTTTTCCCTTGCCTGTGCAAAGCAGCCTCTTCTCTCAGTCAAACCTCTTCCCTTTGTACTGCTTGTTTGAGAAACCTTTCTGGACAGTTTTTTGTTTTTTTTTTTTTTTTTTTGCATTACAGTCAGATTTACCAGGAATCCTATATTTTGCAAGAGTGCTGCTCTGTCCTACAGTATGAAATTCAGTTTGATTTGATTTTTCCTCCCACATTCAGGATCTGTGAACGGTGTTGTGATCAGCACAGATACAGTGAGTTATTTTTATTACAGCACCACCTCATTCTCTATTTCATATTTTGTCTTACATCACACTGAAAGTAATAAACAAAGAAAAGTCTCTACCATTGTGTTGGCAGAGAACCCAAACCAGTGAATGTGTTTCAGCTGTGGAGAGACTCCTAACTTGAAGCTGACTGAAACAGAAATGTTTCTGGGTGTAGTGGTTTGACACTGGCCACAAAAGTCATTCCCTTATCCTCTCCTGCCACAGTTGGGCAGAGGAGAGGGAAAAGAATTACTGAGGTGAGATGAGGAGTGGGAGAAAAAAAGCACTGTAAGAGCAAAACAGGTTCAAATTTACAGGTATAAAATAAATTTATTATTAACAGAATCAGAGGAGGATAGCAAGAAGTAAAATAAGCCTTTAAAACACCAGCTTTCCCCCTAGCCACCCCCCTTTTCCCACCTAGAGCACAGGGAGACAGGGTGTGCGTCAGTTCATCCCTGGAGATGTTCTCTTTGCTCAGGGAGTCTGTCCCCTGCTGTGCATGGGGTCCCTGCCAGGGGCACCCAGGCTTCCCAGAGCTGCTGTGCCCTGCTCACTGTCCTTGGGCTGCACTCCCCCAAGGCCAGGCTGCTCTGGTTTGGAAGCCTCTCTCTCTTTGGGTCTCCCCCTGGATCACAGCTCACTCTGGTCCCCCCAGCTCTGGTGTGAGCACTTTGCCAGTGGATCTCTGCTCTTCCTGCATTCCAAGGGGACAGTTTGTTTCACCATGCTCCTCAGCATGGCCTGCAGAGGAATCTGAGCTCTGGTGCTTGGAGCACCTCCTCCTCCTCCTTCTCCACTGGCCTTGGTGCCACCATGTTGTTTCCCCTCACATGTTCTCACCTCCTCCTCTGTCTAGAAGGAAAAACTGCTGCTTGTAGTCCCACTGCCAAGGAGTGCCACTCATGTAAAGATTCTTGCAAGATCCCAAAGCACCAAGGCAAACAGTGCTGGGATGGGATCCTTGTGCTTCCCTGCTCAATACAGGTGGCAGAGAGTTTTGCAGTTCTGTCTTTTCTGGTAGCCAGCAGTAACCAAGGAGGATTGTTAGATCCTGGGGGTTACTGAGCACTTGATACTTACCGAGCCATCAGTGCCCCAGCCTCGTGCAGAGGTCTGAGGGTCACCCTGTGATTGCTGGGTCTGCAAAGTGCAACAGCAAAACAAGCCATGCAGTGTTTAAGCTCAGTGTGTGAAGGAAGACACTGGGTTATAGCTCAGAGGCACAGAACATTCTGGAAATATTATCTTGAATTAAAGGCAATAAAATTATCTTCTCTGTTGGTGATTTGTTGCAGTACTTCCACGAATTTGTGTCCTTGCAAAATCTCTTGGAGGTGCTGCAGCATGGGGGCTGACAGATATTCAGCAGAACACTGGAAAATCCACCCTGGAAAATGTAGAATGTGTATGGGGAAAAAAAATCAGGAAAAAACCCAAACAGTGGGGAGGTGACATGTGACTGTAACAGTGGTAAAACCACAGTTGGTAGGCAGGTGAATAGATGTGATCTGCAGTAGAAGCCGAGGCCCATGATGGGATTTTTGTCCTCACAGATAAGGCAGGGCAGTATAAACACTGTTCCTTGTTCCAGTCTCTCTCATTTTCTGCATGTCTTGGTGGTGCCCCAGAGTGAGTGACTGGGTGCTCCCTGGGTCATCTGGCCCCTCAGGAAAGCCCCAGCCCTGGGCCTGGCCACACACTGGCTGGTTGTGCTGGGCTGTCCCTGGGCTGTCCCTGGCAGGTGAGCAGCACACACCTGCCTGGCTGGAGTGCTGCTGCCAGGGGGATCCTTGGATCACCCAGCCCAGGGCCTGAATCCAGGGCAGCCACTGGGATCTGACCAGAGGCACACTGCTCCAGCCCACTCACATGGGGCAAGATGAGCACAGGGAAAAACTGGCTCTGCAAGCCAAACCCTTTGCTCACACACGTGGCAGTGGGATGGAGGAGAGGATTGAATAGCTGGGAATGCAGGGGCAGAAGTTCTGCTGCTCAAGCAGGCAGAATGCTGGTTCATCTCAGAGCTTGTCATGGGAGCAATGCTCTCCTGAACCAGGGTGGGTTTTTTCAATGGAAGATGTATTAGCATTCCCTGGATGATGCTAGTGAAACATGTGGGCTGTGGTAAATGTTTCAAAAAGTGGAGAAGCCTGTTAACAGATATGTAATGTGCTGCCAGCCTTTGCCTTGTGCAGCTGGAGCAGGAAAGTAGATTAGATGAAGTTCTTGGGATGCAGTGAGAAGGTTCTGCACATGCCCTGCTCAGTCCTGCAGCATTTCAGGTGCAAGGAGTTCCTGTAACAACAGTCTGGTAACATAAATACTGTAAGAATTCATCACTATAGAGATGTTTTATAGAACTGATATTAAGAGTTGTAAGATATTTTAAAGAAGAGATTAGAACTAGGATCAATACAGAAGAAATACCTGACATTATTGGTTTACTTGAATAGACTAATATGGATTCAGATCCCACCACATACTCAGTATAGTTTTACATCTTTACACCAGAGGTCTGAAATCTCCATTTCTGTACAGAAGTGTAATTTTGATGTCCTGTGTCAGACTGGAGATCACTGAGCATGGGTTCCTGTCTTAGACAGAGGCTGAGGTCATCCACTGAGGAATGTGTTAAAGTCCATGGGAGCAGATGGCAGAGGAAATCTCCTGTGTGAGGCAGTCTAATGCTTTGAAGAGTGACAATCCTTCCCAGACTGTCCACTGTTGGCTGGTAAAGAAGGGAGTAGCTGGGACTCTCCCATATTCAGCTGTTCTGATTTTATAAAGAGCAGACTTGAGTTCATGTATTTAACAGTGCCAGACTGAACTAAATATTGATGAGCTGTTGATGCCTTGTTTTGAATTTGCTCTATTTATTCATGTTCTTGAATTTTTTTCAGGAAGATCCAAAAGGTTCTAAGAGTCTAATATGCTTCTCTTTTTGATATTCTACCTCAGAAACTCATCATTGATGAGAAGAAATACTATCTCTTTGGGAGAAATCCTGATCTGTGTGATTTTACCATTGACCACCAGTCTTGCTCTCGGGTCCATGCTGCCTTGGTCTATCACAAACATCTCAAGAGGGTTTTCCTCATAGATCTGAACAGCAGTAAGTAGTGTGGCATTTAACCAGACAGAAGAACTGTGCTTCAGTGCTTAAACATTCTCAATCTTAGACACTTTTTCCTTTTCCATTGTTGTCTGCACTGTGGGCACAGGGATATAATTTGAATTTACATCACAGGGAAAGACAAGAGTTAGGCAGAGGAGTGTTTGCTCCAGTCAGCCTACAGCTGCCTCACTGGATGTTTCAAACATTTCTAACGTGTAGGAGGCCAAAGGAGAGGAGGATAGTGACTTGGCCTTCCCATCACAATTTTAGTGGAACCTTGTCTTCTGAGGGTGATTGCCCAAGGTCTAAAACCTCTCAGGTGGTTTTTTGCACTGTCCAGACATAGCACATTGGGACCTGCAGGAATACAGCCAGTAAAAGGTGTTTGTAATTTATTTCCAGTGATTGTTCGAGGATTTCTGGTGCGTGTTATCTCAGTTTGTCAGATGGTGCTTTCAGCAGTACCTCAGTGCCTTGTACCTTGGAACAGTTGTCACAATTTCTGAGATTCTCAAACTGGAATACCCTGATCCCAAGCTCAACAGACTATTCTGCATTTTGCTGTCCTCAGCACACGGCACATTCTTGGGTCACATCCGTTTGGAAGCCCACAAGCCCAGCAGATCCCCATTGACTCCACGGTGTCCTTCGGAGCCTCCACCCGCGCGTACACGCTGCGAGAGAAGCCCCAGACCCTGCCCTCGGCTGTCAAGGGGGATGAGAAGATGGGGGGGGAGGATGAGGAGCTCAAGGGGCTGCTGGGGCTGCCAGAGGAGGAGACAGAGCTGGATGTGAGTATGTGGAGGGGATGGTTGGGATGGACGGAGACCAGAGATCTCTGAGGCCAGGTTTTGGAACTTGTGGTTTATTGTGAAGGGCAATTATTGTTATTGTTGTTGTTGTTATTATTATTATTATTGTTATTGTTGTTATTGTTGGGTGCAGGGCCCTGCTTGGAGCTGCCAGCACAGCTCAGAGCAGACCCGAGAGAGAGTGAAGTTCCCGTTACAATACCATAAATCTTCTGTGCTGAATATTCTAATTTTCACTAACCAATCTAGTACAAGATACAAATCCTATAGCATTTACATACAGCCTATAAAAACCATTACATTACCATACTGTGCTACATTTTAAACCCTCAAAAGTGCTCTTTGGACCCCTTCTGCCAAGCTAGTGGGGTCTGCTCTGACCCTTAGACTTGTCTGCAAGCAGAGGGTATTGTTTAATCAAAAAGAAATTACCTTCAGCCACCTATACCATTGTTTTCCAGTTGTTCAATAACTGAGGTTTAGTATCTCAAAGCTTGCATTCATTTCAATCTCCCTTACAGTTTCCATATTCTCAAAATCTTTTGCCAGGCAATCATATTTATAAGGCTTTCCTGTTTCATCTTCCCCAACATCATGATGGCACACTGCCTTGAGGCATTTCCAGCAAGGACAGTGTTCCCTGCTTGTTTGCTTAGTCATGGAATCATTTAGGTTGGAAAAGACCTTTAAGGTCATCAGGTCCATAAATCTAACACTGCCAAACTGTTCTGACCCACCCCTGAAAATGAGGTGAACTCAGGTTCTTGTTAATAGATCCCTTGGGGCAGATTAGAGTGAATATTTGTGTGTATATATATATATGTTTATGTATGTGTGTGTATATATATATATATATATATATATTATTTTAGAACCATTAGGTTGCAGTGGAAAGGAGGTCAATAGCCATTTTGGTTATAATTATCTGGTTATAATAATTATTATCTGGTTATAATTATTTGGTTATAATATAGAAAAACTAAAGTATAAAAATATCACTTAAGAAAATATAGAATGAAAAGAAAGGAAGGATACAAGAAGGATTTCACCCCGTGGTTCCACTGGTTGAAGTGATGGTTGCAGTCTTGACCCATGAGGGTGAGAGAAGCCCTCAAACCACAGAGTTTAATGGTTTTAGGTGGAACACCCAGGTACCTCCCTCGGGCAGGAGAAGGTTTACACTGTCTCTTGCGAGACTGTGGATCTCCTGCAGGCCTCTGGTGAAAGGCCCAGAAATTAGTCTGGGGGCAGCTCAGGGGATGTTGATGGTTTATGACCCTCCCAGTAGTGACCCTGGCTCTCACATCAGTGCAGCTGAGCCAGTTATCCCCCATGAGAGGGAAGAAACCCTTCAGCTGTAGGTGGGAATGGGAATGTGCCAGTGCCTTCTTTGGCAGGGGAGGGCTCAGAGAGTTGAGGGCTGTCGTTTTGGAGCCCTTGTGTAAGGCAGGGCACTGCCCTGGCAGGAAGCACTGTCCCCCCTCTTGCAAGATCTCCTTCTCCTCCCTTAATCTGGTTCAAAACCCAGCTTGTTGCTGAACCAGGGTTGATTTGTCACAGTCATCCTCTGGTGCTCACACCCTCTGTGCCTGGGCTGTTCCTTCATGTGTGTCAGCAGAGCCCACCGTTTGCAAAGGGCCAGTTGTTTAAGCCATTGACATTTCAGTCTGTCACACAGGCCCACAAGATCCTAAACCATGTCCTTAAGTTCAATGTCTAAATGTCTTTTAAATATCTCCAGGCATGGTGACTAAACAACTCCCTTGGCTAATACTTCCTTAGGTTCAGGTTTTTAATTTCATGCCTTTGAAGACAGTCTGAGGTGTCTTCTGCTGTCCAAACCATCCCATCTGCAGGGATTAACCTGTGATCATGCTGCTTCCCAGAATCATGGATCTAATAACTCACTATGCCAGGGTCATCTTACCAGGGTTTGCCGGGACGTGCCCTCCAGCTCACCTTGCCCCAGGTCAGGGTGGTTCCCACTCTGTTCCTGTGAATGCTGCCCTGTTCCTAAGTTAGCTACTGAGGAGGGAGAAGCAGTGTCTGTGGCATTCACAGACTGTGGATGTGGGAAAGGACCTCTCAGCATCAGCAACCAGCTCCAGCAAGGCCACCTGGAGTAGGCTGCCCAGGATTGTGCTCGTTCTAAATATCCCTGCAGAGACCCTGCAGCCTCTCAGGGCAGCTGAGTGCAGCCCTGAACCTCTGCTTGTTCCTCAGGGTCCGAAACTGAAACTCAACAGTGTCCTGTGGGCTTCATGTCATTAACTCGGCCTTCACACACTAGTTGTTTAAACTCTTTTCTTCCTAAATTTGCTGTCAGAATCTGACAGAGTTTAACACAGCCCACAACAAAAGGATCTCCACACTGACCATCGAGGAGGGGAACCTGGACATCCAGAGACCAAAGCGGAAACGGAAGAACTCCCGAGTGACGTTCAGTGACGACGACGAGATCATCAACCCGGGTAAGGAGTCTGCTCCCACCCTCAGCTGCTGCCCCTCGGCACCTCCTTCCACCGTGCTCACAGGCATTCCTCAGGGGCCTTTGGAGAAGGAGAACACAAATTTGGCAGTCAGTATTTGGGATCTGCTGTTTCACAGAAGCTGCTGCCCCATCTCACTGAAGTCTGTGACCTTTTTCTGTTTCTTCTGTTCTACCTGTGAAGTAACTGCAAGCTCTGAGCAGGATGGGGATATCAGACTCAGCTTCATTGTTCAGTACTCTGTCAGATACTGGAGAAATGTCATGGGGCCAAAAGGAGGAAGGTGGTTTACATTTTTTGCCCTCTTTAGAATCTCAGTGGGAACAGAACTTGTTTGCTTTTCACCTGTCCTTTAATGCTTTCTTTACCTGTTGCCTCTGAGATGTCTCAAGCTCAGAGGGTTTTTGCTACTTTTCTGCACATCTGAACCAAGTCATCCCCAATTCTCACTCAAACTGATGCATTTGAAGATGTATCAAATTCCAAATTAGTCTTTTTCTCTCCCTTCTCTGTTCTGTATTAATGGCATTCTTATCAATCATACTTTATTTGGATAATGTTCCTGTTAATAAGAGCAGCTAATTAATGAGCAGATATTTTGAAATGCAGTGTGGAGGTGGTTCCTTTGGCACCCAGAGTGACCATTTTGGTTTAGAATGTGACGCAGTTCAGTGCTTAGAACATCCTAATGCAAACACCAGTCATTCTTATCACAAAAAAAAGATAATTTTCTGGACTTTCAGAGACTGACTGCGTCTGACTCCTGCTTCAAGGCCCCCCAAGGACTTTAGGGACCAGCTGCTGTGCCTTTAGCACATGCAGGCCCTTCCCAGCCCAGCTTTCAGCCCAAACTGCAGCCTGGCAGATCCCAAACCACTCCTCCAGCTGCTCCCATTGGAGGGAAAGCCAGGATGCCCGATGAGCCAGCTGGAGACAAAGCCACCGACGTTGCTCCCTTTGTGTGGTCACACTTGTGCTCACTGGGAGCTGCTGGAGTGCTGGCTTTGGGAGGAGCTCTGTTGCAGTTTTCCACGGGGATCCCGTTCCCCAGAGGTTTGTTTTCCCCCTGGGCTCAGTGCAGGCCTCTCTGTGGTTGCTTTGCAGAGGACGTGGACCCGTCTGTGGGGCGCTTCCGGAACATGGTGCAGACAGCAGTGGTCCCTGTTAAGGTAGGAGGGAACTCCTGACTTTCTCAGCAGCACATTCCATTGATGAGCTCACTTCATGATTCATGAATTGCACCTTAGAAACAGAGTGCTCCCACATGGGAACTGTTTCACTGTTAAGCAGAAGTCACGTCTGTTTTTCACAGGGTTTTTTTAGCAAATTTGATCATTTCCCTTTGAACCCAGCTTTAGCTTTTTTCTTTAATAACACATGGGATCAATGGTGATTTTTTTTTTCCCTCTCAAAAAGAAACACTTTATAGAAATTCAATGTATTCGTTCCAGAGGTCAGATAAAACTGTGGGAAATGTGGAAAATAGAAGGGAAAAAATGAGAGTTTGTTAATTTAAATACCATGTTTGACGTTTCCTGAGTTTGTGTACTAGAACAAGCAGGTTTAGGCTTTGCTCCAAGACGAATGTGTTGCCAGTGTTCTGTTTAATTGGAATATGCAGGGAGAAGAAAGATCTGCAGAACATCAGAGCAGCTAAGCCACTGTGTAACAGCAATTTCACTTTGTGCTGGTACAGACTAAATAACATCATGTGGAGAAGGACAATATAAATTATATAAATTAATTTAATTAAATTCCATAAACCCAGACTGCAGGAGAAGATTCCAATGATCAGAATTACCCTGATCTAGGAGTTGCAGTTTGTTTCTGTGGGGAGGGAAGGTTTGTGTTATGATGCTGTCAGGCACAGGGTGGGACCCGGGGTGTCGTGTGCAGGGCCAGGAGCTGGGCTCAGCCTTGTGGGTCTGTTCCAGCCCAGGACATTGTGTGACCCACTGGGTCTTTGTTCAGGACGAGCTCAAGACTGGCAGGAGTGTGCAGGAGCTGAAGAGCTGCTCAGACTTTATCTAAATTACACCTGAGTGTCAGCTTTTGTCTGCCTTCGTGCCCTGTGCACCTCTAAGAGTTTCTCGTGGTTTTCAAGGGAAGCCAGAGGAAACCCTGTGGGCCCGGGACTGGCCCTCTGGGTGTGGCAGCGCTTTGTACGAGGCGCTGCCTCTCGGGGGAGTGCAGGCGGCTGCGGTGCCCGGCAGTAACTCTGTCCCTCTGTGTGCAGAAGAAGCGCCTGGAGAGCGCGGGCGCGCTGCCCGCGGAGGAGTCGGCGGCGCGGCGCATGCAGAGCTTCCCCTACAGCGGGGGCCTCTACGGGGGGCTGCCCCCCACCCACAGCGAGGGGGGCTCGCAGCCCCACAGCGTGCACGGCACGGCGCTCATCGGCGGGCTGCCCATGCCCTACCCCAACCTGGCCCCCGACGTGGACTTGACTCCGGTCGTGCCCTCCACAGTGACCATGAACCCAGCTCCCAACCCCGCCGTGTTCAACCCCGAAGCTGTGAATGAGCCCAAGAAGAAGAAATACGCCAAGGAGGCGTGGCCGGGCAAGAAGCCCACGCCGTCGCTGCTGATCTGAGCTGGGCTGAGGCAGGGCAGGAGCTGCCGACTCCAGGAACTTTTCATGTGCGGTATCGTCTTTTTAAAATTTCAGTGTCCTAACAGATGTAATACCAAGATTGGAGGAGTGAAATATCCTTTAAAGATCTGTCTTCAAATGTTTTTATATGTCTGTAAAAAAAAAAAAAAAAAATACAGCTCCCACCTCCTTTTGAATCAAAACCCCTCCAGCCTTTTCTTAGCCACCACTGTCCCAGAGGTCTTTCTGCTGAGTTTGGATCCACAAGTGGAAGGGGCAGTCACACAGTGTAATTATCACTTCTGGCATGAGCCTGCAGGTCCGTGTATTTCAGTGCTGAGCTCGTTGTGGTGACACTGTTCCTGCTGGACATGCTCACAGCAGGGCAGCTCTGTCAAGAGGAAATGTTTGTGAGGCCAAGCCTTGCACAATCCAGTTGGAAAGAGTTGTAAAAGTTGCAGGATAATAGGTCAGCTTTTATTTTTTATATTTTCAAAACCTCACCAATGTGGGGCATTCTCTTTTTTATTATTATTTTTAGCTTGGCTACAGCTTGTTTTAACTTCCACATAGAACACTAGATCATCCCATGAGTCAGGAGCTGAGATGGATAAGCAGCAGGTGGGTTCCTTAGCTTTGTTCCAGTGCTGCAGAATGGGGTCTGGGATGGACACAGGGTGCAGTCAGAGCATCCCACAGGATCAGGCACTGTCTGCACTGTGCCATGGTGACTCCCCTGGATAACTCAGGGTGAAGTTAACACAGTGGAGTTTCTTTTAGACTTGGTGGCCCCTGTAACTTAAATAGTTCCATTTTTATTTGAAAATGGAACTTTTAAGTTTAGAGTATATGAGGTTCAACAAGACAAAAAGCTGGGAGGACTGGTGTGTTCCACACACACTAATATTTTGGCTGCTGGGAACTGCAGGTGAGAATTGAGAGCTACTGAGAGCCAGAATAAGAATTCTCAGTGGACCTGGGTTGTTGTTCAAGCCCTTTAGTTCCTTGTGTTTAGATTTGAAAATGATTCACATACTCAGATATATTATGGCTGTACTTTATGCAGGGTAAGGCCAGAGCTCTGTTATTTTTAAGTTTAGTCTGGATTTTTGTACACTCTCTAATGCAGCTCAGCTACAAGTCACATTCCTTTGCTGTTTGGGGGATCCAGGAAATGTGCACTGAAATGAGAGCCTGTGCCTGGCTGTTCACTGTGTGCAGGACTGCAGCTGCTTGGGGAAGTAGTGCCAGGTTAGTGGGGCTGTGTTCCAGGAGCTGGGATTGAGGGATGGTCCTGGATCAGGGCTGTGTTCCAGGAGCTGGGATTGAGGGATGGTGCTGGATCAGGGCCGTGTACCAGTGAACTGGGATTGAGGATGCTGCTGGATCAGGGCTGTGTTCCAGGAGCTGGGATTGAGGGATGGTGCTGGATCAGGGCTGTGTTCCAGGAGCTGGGATTGAGGATGGTGCTGGATCAGGGCTGTGTTCCAGGAGCTGGGATTGAGGGATGGTGCTGGATCAGGGCTGTGTTCCAGTGAACTGGATTGAGGGATGGTGCTGGATCAGGGCTGTGTTCCAGTGAACTGGGATTGAGGATGGTGCTGGATCAGGGCTGTGTTCCAGGAGCTGGGATTGAGGATAGTGCTGGATCAGGGCCGTGTACCAGTGAACTGGGATTGAGGATGCTGCTGGATCAGGGCTGTGTTCCAGGAGCTGGGATTGAGGGATGGTGCTGGATCAGGGCTGTGTTCCAGTGAACTGGGATTGAGGATGCTGCTGGATCAGGGCTGTGTTCCAGGAGCTGGGATTGAGGGATGGTGCTGGATCAGGGCTGTGTTCCAGGAGCTGGGATTGAGGATGGTGCTGGATCAGGGCTGTGTTCCAGTGAACTGGGATTGAGGGATGGTGCTGGATCAGGGCTGTGTTCCAGGAGCTGGGATTGAGGATAGTGCTGGATCAGGGCCGTGTACCAGTGAACTGGGATTGAGGATGCTGCTGGATCAGGGCTGTGTTCCAGGAGCTGGGATTGAGGGATGGTGCTGGATCAGGGCTGTGTTCCAGGAGCTGGGATTGAGGATGGTGCTGGATCAGGGCTGTGTTCCAGTGAACTGGGATTGAGGGATGGTGCTGGATCAGGGCTGTGTTCCAGTGAACTGGGATTGAGGATGGTGCTGGATCAGGGCTGTGTTCCAGGAGCTGGGATTGAGGATGGTGCTGGATCAGGGCTGTGTTCCAGGAGCTGGGATTGAGGATGGTGCTGGATCAGGGCTGTGTTCCAGGAGCTGGGATTGAGGATGGTGCTGGATCAGGGCAGTGTTCCAGGAGCTGGGATGGTGCTGGATCAGGGCTGTGTTCCAGTGAGCTGGGATGTGTGTGGATCAGGCTTTCCAGGAGCTGGATTGGATGGGCTGGATCAGGGCTGTGTTCCAGGAGCTGGGATTGAGGATGGTGCTGGATCAGGGCTGTGTTCCAGGAGCTGGGATTGAGGGATGGTGCTGGATCAGGGCTGTGTTCCAGAGAATGGGATTGAGGGATGGTGCTGGATCAGGGCTGTGTTCCAGGAGTTGGGATTGAGGATGGTGCTGGATCAGGGCTGTGTTCCAGGAGCTGGGATTGGATGTGCTGGATCAGGGCTGTGTTCCAGGAGCTGGGATTGGTGTCTGGATCAGGGCTGTGTTCCAGGAGCTGGGATTGAGGATGGTGCTGGATCAGGGCTGTGTTCCAGGACTGGGATTGAGGTGTGCTGGATCAGGGCTGTGTTCCAGTGACTGGGATTGATGGTGCTGGATCAGGGCTGTGTTCCAGGGTGGATTGAGGATTGCTGGATCAGGCACCACGAAGACCCTGTTTCAGACAGATGACCCAAAATCTGTGTGAGTTCTTCTCTGCAGAGATTGCTTCTCTCCTGTCCCTGAGGTGCCAGCAGGCAGCTGCCCAGCTCCCAAGAGCCATGGCTTTAGAGACTGCTCTGTTCCCTCCCCACACCATCACATCCAGCTCAGGCTGTTCCTTGTGTGGATCCAGCACCTGCTCCAGGATCCAGGTGTGTTGCTCTCTGTTTAAGTTGCCATTGATGACTCAGCTGTTGGGCATTTGTTTTGCTTCCCAGTGTTCCCACACTGACTCAAAAATCTTCCTCTCTTTAGTCTGGCCTGTAGGATTTTCATTTCCCAGCCAGTTGCTTTCTGAAGGCAACTCTTTAGGGTAAGAGTAGTCAGGATAAACAAAAGTTGAGCAGGTTTCCTTTTTTTTTTGTTTGTTTTATTTTATTTTGGGGGAAAGAGGGTTGGGTTTGGGTTTTTTTGGGATTTTTTTTGCAAGTGGCTCTTTGCAAGATTTTTCTTGACATGGGAAACTTTACTGCTCGTTGTTTTTTAAAGCTCTTCTCCTCCCAGACTCTGAACCAGCTCTTATTATTTCAGAGCTTAGGGGCCATAGTTGGCCAGGAGGGGACAGGAACATCAAGGGGCTTTGTACAGACATTTGTACACTTGTGTAATATGTAATAGGCCTTTTCACACTTCTGTTGAGCTTTTTACCTGTAACCTTTACTATGTTGTAAATTAAATGCAGATTTTGCCAGGTTGGAGAGCATAGTGTGTTTGTTCCAGTCTGCACTGGTACAGCTGAGAGTGCCCCTTGTGCTGTGGCTCCTGGAGGATCCTGCCATGGCCCAGGGCCCTTCCCTGCAGCCTTGGCCTTGGGCTGCCTCAGGCTGCAGCTCCTAAAGCTGCCCCAGCTGCTTTGCTGGTGCCCTGCTCTGCAGGGACACAAGTGACACTTAACAGTGGATTTTGAACAGTGGTTGCTTTTGTTTTCTGAGTTTTACCTGGTTCTGGCATAATCCTGTTTGTGAGCTGTAGTGCAGAGCCCAGCTCTGCTCTCACTGCTCAGCCTGCTCCTGCAGCAGAGGGAGCCTGGAGCAGGCTGAGGGCCCCACCCTGGCACTGGCTCTGCAGCCTCCCTGGGCACAGCTGCAGTGACAGACAGCAAACTGGGCACAGGAAACCACAGCTAACCTGTAGGCTGGAGAGGAACTCCCCAGCTTTGCTCAATTCAGTAGTTTTTAGGGCAGCCCTAGTTTTTTTTCCCAGTGCAGCAGCAGCTGGGGCAGGTGCACTTGCAGAAGGCTGAAGTTCCAGTCCCAGGGCCACTGCTCACCTGGCACAGGCTGAAAGAGCTGGAAGAGCTGAAGGGGTTCCCTCTGTGGTCTGACACTGTCAGTTTGGGTGTGTTAATCTGTATTAAATGAAGGATTAAAAGGGAGGAAACTTGCAGAATAAGCTGAAGTCCTCTGCAATGGGCATGCAGAGATGGGAACAAAGTGGGGATTAGGTTGCAGCTGACTCAGTGAGCTAAAGGAAATGGTAGTAGTGTCCAGGAACATCTGTCCTTGCAGAACTTCCTGGGTTACCACTGTAACTCCTTCTGCCTGATTGGGAAATACATGGATAAATAAAGGGTGCAGCATCCAGCAGGCAGCTCAGGAGCTTGATGGGAGATGCCCCATGGACAGTGAGGCACCAACACAGCAGCCCCTGTGCCAGCAGGACTTGGGGAGGAGATGAGAACTCCCTGGGGCCCTTCAGGAGAGCAGGAAGAGCTTCCAGTGCTGAACAGGTGAGTGGCCAGGTGAAGGGTGTACTTAAACAATTACACCAAGGGCTTTGAAACCTCAGTGGCACCAGGAGAGACCAGAGCACTGCAAGACACAGCCTGGGACAAGCCAAGGAGCTGGGGCTGTGCAACACTGGGCTCAGATGCCAATTGCTGTTTACAGTGTGTTTTTTTATAAAAAAAGGCAAATACAGTCTGAACTTCTTTGCTCTCAAAACTCCTAGCAGTGGTAGGTAAAGGGGGAGCAATGTTTCTGCTCTCACTTCTCACCAGCATATACAGGTGTTCTCCCTTAGGAGCTGTGTGCTGGCTCTGGCCTTCACCTGCTGGGAATAGTGGAGAGAGTGTGAAGTAAGAGCCTGGAGAGAGTTCAGGACCAACACCCGTGGGGTTTGGGTTGCAGCTGTTAAATACCCCTTCCCCAGAGGTCCCATAACCTGTAAAGCAGTAAGAGGCATCACAATTAGTGCCTGCAATTAACCCCGATGCTTCCCCTGCCTCCCTCAGAAGAGAGCAGCAGCTTTCCAGAAGCAATGGTGGTGAATTTGGTTATTGTCTTTTGCTTTACATGAATTTTCCAGAACTGATGTCCTCCTCAGAGAAGCAGCTAAAGCACCTGAATCTCTGCTCTCCGACCCCTTCTACATCACCTTTGCTGTCTCTCTTGTCATAGAAACAGACAAACATAGGGAAAAGTTTCAAGCAGTCGCAGAATAGTAGCAGAAGAGGAAACCATAAATACTAAAGCTTAAATACTGCTGGGGCAGGCGTGGGCAGGCTGGCCCCAGCACGGCCACGGGTGCGAGGAGGAGCTGCCAGCATTGCTCTCGGTGGCACACACTTCTCACGAGGCACAGTCACCCCCGCCGCCCCTCTCCCGCACCCTCGGGGCCGGTCCAGCATCCCGCGGGTCCCCGGCGGCGCCTCGGGCGGGAGCAGAACCGCTCCGGCCCGGCCCGGGAAGCGGCTCCGGGACCGACCCTGCCCGGGAAGCGGCCCCGGCACCGACCCTGCCCGGGAAGCGGCCCCGGCACCGACCCTGCCCGGGAAGCGGCCCCGGCACCGACCCTCCGGAAGCGGCCCAGCCGTGCCCGCTCTCCGCACGGCTCCGCAGCGGTCGAGCCGCGCCGGGCAGAGCCGCCCGCAGCCCCGCGGGCCGCTCCCCGCGTGCCCCGAAGCTCCTGCCCACGCTCGGAGGTGTTTCGGAACCGAGCTGGTCTCAAAGCAGCCCGGCTGGGCCCTGCCAGCTCGGTCCTGCCGCTGCAAACGGGAGGGTTTCAAGACAGGCAACACCGGCACCTGCCGCCTGCCTCGCACCGTTCCCTCAGCTCTGCGGAGCTCTGGCTGCGAGCCCAGGAGCCGAGTGCCGTGAGTTCCCACGGGCAGGGAGGCACCAACACAGCAGACCCTGCCTGCACTGGGCCCCGGCCCTTAACTGCGTGTTCGACCACTCAAAAACATTGCTCTTCACACATCCTGTCTAGAAAATTTCAAATCAGCACCACAGGGCTTTTAGTAAACATTGACAATTTTGTCCTGGTTTCCAAACAAGTTCTCAATGCCAAAATCACCAATGCACATGCAGTGTAGTGTGATCTCGTGCCCTCCTCCTTTTCTCTTGCTCTTGGCCATCACAGCACTCTCTGAAGACTGAGAAATCCTAAGAAGATGCAGAAAACCAAAAGCCAAACAGTGCTGGCAGCAGAGGCAGAGCTGTTGGTTTTCACACACTCATCATACTTTCCGAAATCAACTTCCCTGATGGCACACAGGTGATCCACACGGCATTGCTGCCTGCACGGCTCCAGGTCATATCTGGCAGAGTTAAACTCGTAGTACAGCTGCAGGTAGTGAGGGTCCCTGGAGATCCTCTCCAGCACTGTGTGCATGGAGTGGGCAGAGCCATCAGGGACCTGGAAGGCTTCTGTCAGCCTGTACTCCTCCTCCCACTCTGGGAACTCCTCCCAGGACGAGGCCATCATGTTGGCACGAGTTAGGTTCAAGTAGTAAGTCACCATATCCTGAGGGAGAGAAAAACAGAACTGGGGAGATATCAGGACAAGATTGGCCCTGGAGTGAGACACTGGGCTGGGCTTGGCCCCCACTGCAGCACCCCCACCCCATGAAGGGGCTTCCTACCAAGATGGGCACCTGGGGACACCTCAGTGCGACCCTCCAGAGCCCACCCCAAACAGAGCCTGTTTTCTAAGGGGTGGCTTTGCTCTGCTTGACTTTGACCTCCAAACATCAAAAGCTTTGGGCCTGGCCTGCTTCAGACATCAGTCAGTTACTATCAACACTGGCCAGCAGCAGAAGGGCTGCAGTGTTACTGAGCAAAGTTATCTTCTCAACTGAACAAACTGAAGACCTGAGTTTTTCACAGCTTCTGTTCTCAGTCTCTTGCCCTTTTTCTCTCTGCTTCACTGGCTCCCCAGCCTTGCTCAGCGTATTTTAGCATCCACTTCTATGCTATAAACATGTAAACAGAGCAACTACAGAGAGCTTAATCCACTACAAAGGAGGGCATAAACACCCATCCTCCACCTCTTAGCAAAGAAGAGCTGGGAAACAGAAGCTGCCCCTACAATTCACCTCAATTCAGATCCACTCCAAATGCATCATTTTAGCAAGTAGAGAGACATCAGTAATTTTTCAGATGGTTTAAAGGTTTTTGAGGGGATCTGACAAGTCTGTTATTACTCAGAGTAGTTCTGTGAACCATGAAACAAAGCAAGAGTCAAAGGAAACTTGCTAAGGACATGAAGAACACAACAAAAACTGTCTGACCCTGCCTGGGGGAACTCATCCCAGCAGGATGCAGGCTGCCAGGGCCATGCTTCGACACACTGACTAAATCTTTGTGCCAAACACGAGGTGGAAATATCCTGGGTAAGAGTCCTCTCCCACACAGCCACTCAGCTTCTGTGAAATCCTGCAAAGCCTCTTCTGACTACAGGGGGCAATTAAAGTCCTTCCAGAACTGCAGTGTGGTGCACACAGGGATGCCCTACCAAGACCTGAAGGGTGTCCTGATCGTAGTCGATCACCCGAACCGCAGGATTGTTGGCTCCATTGCTCACTCCAGGCAATGTGGTTTTCCAGGGAGTCACTCCAGGGGCCAGGAACATGACATTGATTGGAGTACCTTCACAGAAATGCAAAGCAAACTGTGACTGGAGACCATGGCTTGTCCCACAGCCTGTCCCCATCACAGTGAGGCCCCAGGGCAGACAGCACCTTTGTCCCCAGCTCCCCAGTACCACCACCCACACAAAGATCCACACATGGAACAATCCTGGGGACTGAGCACAGGGCTGCTGCAGCCAGGAACGGGCTCTGCAGTGCTGGCAAAGCTCTTGCAGTGAGGGCAGCAGGGAACCACACTCAGCAAAGGTGTTTGCCCAGAGCTCCCCACACACACAGAGATTCAGCAGTGCTCCCTCAGCAATGCCCAAACCCCTCAAGAGGGAACAGGCAAGAAGCTGCCAGGCATTGAAGGGGAAACAACAACATCTGAGGGGGAAGCAACAACATCTGAGGGGGAAGCAACAACATCTGAGGGGGAAGCAACAACATCTGAGGGGGAAGCAACAACATCTGAGGGGGAAGCAACAACATCTGAGGGGGAAGCAACAACATCTAGGGGGAAGCAACAACATCTAGGGAGCAACAACATCTGAGGGGGAATGGGAAGGAGGGCAAGAGCTACAGACTGGGGGTAGAGATGAGAACCACTGCTGCCTCTGGTTGCCCGAGGCATTTCAGAAGCTTTTGCTGGCTTGTTAGCTGCTTTCAGCCAAGAGCCACTAAAAGCTCTCATGGACAGTGACTCTGAGCTGTCACAGTACCTGTGGCGCTGTAGAACATGCGAAAGCTGTCTGTGTGATGGTGCCCAAAGAACTGGGCAGCAATGACCCTGTGGTGCCTCTGCACGATGCCCAGGTAGCGCTCGTTAAAGCCCCTCCGGAACCAGGGCTTGCCCCGCTTCTTCTCGAAGATGCCAGGAGGGACGTGGCCCACGATGTAGACCTAGAGAACAAGAACACAGAGCCCACAGCACCCCTGGAGCACCAGCCAGCTGAGACTGCACCCAGGGGGAGCAGAGCAGGAAGAGCTTCCAGGCTGGAAACAAGCCCAGGTTGTTTTTTGGTTTTTTTTAATACCATTTCGTCTGCTCTAGAGGCGTTGGTCAGTGTTTCTTCCAGCCACTGGAACTGCCCCCCAGGATCCTCCTCCCCAGCTGTCTCCTCGTTCTGGTCATAGTACAGGTTGGTGTTGAGGACAACCATCCTCCCCCTCGTCCCTGGGCCAGGCAGCTTCTCGCTGTAGAAAGCTCCTTAAAAATGTGACCAACAGAGAAAGAGCTGGAGGTCTGGTCACACAGGTGCTGTGATCCCAGATGCCCTTGTTCCCACCTCTCCCTGTTCTCCTTAGCAACAGCCTGGGACAGTGCTCTGACCACTCCAGGATGTGGATTTGGAGTGACTCTTCCCTGTGTGTCTCTTCCCGTGCCTCTCCTGGTGAAGGGAGGCCTGAATGGGTACAATGGGCAGCACCAGAGAGCCCCAGCACTGCCTGCACCAGCTGCTACCTTTAAAGATATTTTTCCTCCCTCTGCAGGTCACCACTCTGCATTTTTTCCAGTAACTCCACAATGACAGGAGAGACTAAAGTGTAAAATAATTTCTCTTCTTGAGAGCAGAACTCCAAGACAGAAATCAGCATTAAATTGGACCCTACCTCTGCAAAACCTCTAGGAATACTGTTGCTCTGAGCATAGAAGCAATGAAAATTATTCATGGTACTCTCCTACTGCTCCTCATATCCCCAGCATGCTCTAAACATGAGCCAGCAGTGCCAGACCTGCTCTGAAGAGAGGGAGGGAGGCATCACTAAGCCAGGGCCGCCACAGTTCTGCTGTTTGGTTGTAGATCCTGTGCTCCTTCCCAGGAAACTGATTCTTGGGGTGGAAGTCATGATTGCCCATGGCTGCATAGACCTTGGTACCTGGAGACAGAGCCGAGGAGGGGAGGTCAGTGCTGCAGAGCTCTGCACAGCTCCCCAAGGCACTCCCACTTTGCCAAGGCAGCCACCCTCTGCCCCCAGGGCCACCACAGGGCTCTGACCAGACAAGCCACCCACAGCCAAGGGACTGAGTTGCCACCTGTAGTCTGGTTTTCCTAGTTTCTAAGGTCTATTTCTTAGTGATGTTTTAGATCTGAAAGCCTGTTCTCACAGTTTGAACATTGCCATTGTTTTTGTAACAAATGTTTAATGTTTTAGATTCTTTCTGTGGGACAGACTTTCTTTGATGTCTCAGCTTTGGCCAATGTGTGTGAAGAATTCTCTCACTCTCCCTACCAATGAGAGTGGCCTGTCCAGAAAGGTATAAAAAGGGGGCAGTTGTTTGAATAAACTGGAGTCAGATCACGTTCTGAAGAAGAATTTGTGTCATGTTGTTACTCGCCACAGTGACAGTCACCAGCAGGAAGGCTCCTTGCTGACACAGGCTGTGTCTGAGGGTATCCTGCAGCCTTTTCTGCCTTCATGACTAATGACAGAGACCTTTCTTTTCCTCTCTCCTGAGCGAGCTAACCTGAAACATGAGTGTGCATCAATGCTAAATAGCACAGAAGAACTGAAGCCACCAGACAAGTCCCAGTGACCACAGCCCTTCTGTGCCTTTCCCTGTCCCAATTCCATCATTTCTCCATCCTGGTTAACCCTTCCCATGAGTCACTATGCCCCACTCCCCTTCTCATCCCCTCAAATCCTACCTGGAAATGTCTCTTTTATCAGAGAAGTCAGATTTGCTATTATGTGCAGAACCTTTTCTTCTCCAAGCTGTTCATTGGGGACATGGGGAGTGTCATCTCTAGAAAAAGAGAAGCAGCACAGTCACTGTCTGGGACTAACAGGGCCTGTGCTTACAGCAATGAGCAAGGCAGAGAAACTTTCCAACTCCTCTCTCTCCTTGCCTCCTTGAAGAGAAAGTTCAAGGTTTTGGTTGCAGAAGTCAGTGCTATGTCGACTGGCCAAGACACTCAGGGAGTTTGAAGAAATTGCTCACAGGGAAAATGAGCTCCACTCCAAACTTGCCAGAGTCAAGGAGTGTTTGGCCAACACTCAGGGACGCACAGGGTGGGATTGTTGGGGTGTCTGTGCAGGGCCAGGAGTTGCAATCCATGATCCTGTGCCTCCCTTCCAGCTCAGGATATTCTGTAATTCCACAATTCACTTTGTTAAAACCCCCATGCACAGGGGTGTGAAGGGGAAGCTCCCTCTGCCTCAGGGTGTGCCACAGGCACTAAAGCTGCACAGGTGCAAGGATCAGCACTTTGCAATCTGAGGGCATCTGATCTGCAATAATGAAGCAGAGCTGTTTGCACTGTTTGCAACTGTTGCTGTTTGCAACCGTGAACACCGTGGAGCAAGGGAATGCCTCCAGTAAGGCAGCAATCTAGGGCTGTTCCACGTCCGTGCATTAACAAACATTTAGCATTTGTAGATGATGCTGGGCTGTCCACCAGCCCACTGGAGAGAGAGGACTCAAAATCATGTCAAAGTACTGGGGAAAATTGCTCAAGGGAAAAGGAGTACTCGACATAAGGTCACAAGAACCAATAACTACATCTAAGCAGGAACAGGCATCTGCAAGGCCAGAAAATGAACACATGGGACAGGCAACAGCCCTGCAAACTGGAACTGGAGGTTACAGCAAGTTGAGGCTGCACTATCAGAAGAAAGAGCATATGCACAATCACCATGCCAAATACAGCTTTTCCCATCTGTAAGTGCTGATGTGGCTCCCATGGGACAGGGGACCCACACCTGGAAACCACACCAGGAGAGAACATCCTCCACTGGGGAGGGTCTCTGACCCCTAAAGCAAAACCGTCCCTTCTCGAGACGGGTCTCCAGCTGCCTCATCGCAGCCAGAAGAAATGCTGCGAGCTGGTTTACAGCTCTGCTCCCTCTGCTGTGAGCGGACACAGTCCACAGCGCCTTCCCTGGGCATTCCAGAGCTCGGAATCAGACACAAAGGGCGGACATGAGCTGTGATCCCTTTGTCACCTCGCTGCCGCGAGCTTCTAGGCAGTGTCGAGAGGCCTCGCCGGGGTTGTGCTTTCCCCCAACCCCGTTCTGCATTACGAGGAACACTCTCCCGTCTCCTGTTCAAAGCGCGGACCACGCAAAGAGCCCTGAGCGCCGCACGCGCTCCGTACGGGCTCCACCGCCCTCCTCCCGGCCGGCCCGGAGCGCCCGCGGGCGGGCCCGGCCCCGCTCACCCGGTCCAGAGCACGAAGTCCGGCGCGGCCAGGCGGCCCCGCATGGCCCGGGCGGCCGAGCCCAGCAGGCTGCGGGGCGCGTCGCACAGGTAACTGCCCCAGCGCCCGGCGGGCCCGGCGCGGCCGCCGCCCGAGGGGCACGGCCGGCCCGCCGCCGCCGCCGCCTCGTACCCGGGGTCCCAGTGCAGGTCCGTGAGGTGCCAGAACCTGCCCGAGGCGCCGCCCGCACCGGGCAGGGCCGCGGCCAGTAGGCACAGCAAGGGCGGCAGCACGAGCCGGCCCATGGGCTGCGTGGAAGCGGCCGCTGCGCTGCCCCACCTGAGCCCGGCCTTTACCTGAGCTCGGCCCTCACCTGGGCTCGGCCCTCACCGGAGCCCGGCCCCCACCGGACCCCGCCCCTCACCGGACCCCGCCCCTCACCGGAGCCCGGCCCCACCGGAGCCCGCCCTCACCGAGCCCGGGCCTTCACCGAGCCGCCTCACGCCCGCCTCACCTGACCCCGCCCCTCACCGACCCCGCCCTCACCGGGCCCGCCCCTCACCTGGGCCCGCCTCACCGGGCCTCGCCCCTCACCGGCCCCGCCCCTCACCGGGCGGCCCTCACCGGACCCCGCCCTCACCGGAGCCCGGCCCTCACCGGAGCCGGCCTCACCTGGACCCGCGCCCCCCTGACCCGCCCTACCCTGGACGCCCGCCCCTCACCTGACCCCGCCCCTCACCGGGGCCCGGCCCTCACCGGGGCCCGCCCCTCACCTGACCCCGCCCCTCGGCCCCGCCCCTCGGCCCCTCTAGGCCGGGCCCCGCCCGCTCTCAAAATGGCGGCGGCGGCTTCCCGCGGCCCGCTGCCATTGGGCGGCGCTGAAGGCGCAGGGGCGCCATTGGCTGCCGCCCGGCAGAGCGGCGCTCCCGGATTGGACGCGCGGCGGCGGCGCGCGCGGGCCGTGGCGCGCGGCGGAGCCCGGGGGGAGCGGCGCCATGTGGAGCGGGCACGGTGCGCGCGGGGCCGGGCGGGCGCGGGGCGCCGCTCCCGGGGGGCGGCAGCGCCGGCGGAGGCGGCTCCGCCACCCCCTCACGGTCCCTGTCTCTCCCCCTTAGGGAACTTCGATGGCGGGTACGGCGGCATGGGCGGCGCGGGGCCCCCGGGCGGTTACACGCAGTCCCCGGGCGGTTCGGGTCGCCCGCCGGCGGCCAGGCGGAGAAGAAGCAGGTAGGCCGGGCGGGGCGGCGGGAGGGGGCGCGGGGCCGGGGCCGGCTCTGACACCGCCTCCGGCCCTCGCAGCGGAGCCGCTCGCAGAACATCGTGCCCTGCACCGTGTCGCAGCTGCTGGCGGCCGAGCAGGTGGACGAGACCTTCCGCATCTGCGACGTGGAGATCTCGCAGGTAGGCGCGGCGGCGGCGGCGGCGGCGGGCGGGCGGACCCGCGGGCGGGCCGAGCACCCACCGCTCCTCCCCGCCGCAGGTCACCGTTGTGGGCATCGTGCGGCACGCCGAGAAGGCGCCCACCAACATCCTCTACAAAGTGGACGACATGACGGCAGCCCCGATGGACGTCCGGCAGTGGGTCGATACTGATGTAAGCAGTGGGTTTGCCACCAACAGGCTTCTGTAGCAGCTTTTGAGAGAGGCGGGTAAAGAGAAGGTGTGGGACTAGTGTCTCGACTGGAAGGAGCCCGTATGAATCACTGATCATCACCAACTCCGTACTTCTCACAGAGCTTTTCTAAGCCAAAAGATGTGGCTCTTTTTTCTGAGTAGTATCTTAGGGATAACATGTCGCTGAGATCCAGGGGAGATGCTGCTGTGGCACAGGTCACTGGTGTTGTGTATGACTGCCTGTTTAGTATAGCTGAGGTCAGTTAACAGTTTTGGGAGGGTAATCAGGCAGCTGTTCAATTGCCTTACTGTAAGTTTAGTGTGAGTTCAAAAACGGCTCTGGCCTGCCCCATTTCCCAGCCACATTGTGGAATTCAACACTTATGCTATTCGAGGTTCCTTTCCTCTTGCACTGTGAGAATCTCTCATAAGGGGACAGAGACAGCAGAGCAGACAATTGGCTCTGACTGCTCTGAAATGTATACCAGTATTTTTATTAATTTTTACTTTCATTTTTGTTTCTCTGTCTGCTCTTACTGGACATAGGAATGCATGTTTGTGCTTGCTTGAGATGAGCCTGCTTTGCCAAGATGCCTATTGTGATAATTGAGAAATGGAAACAGGAAACCTCTCTTTTTTTTCCCCCTCTGTTAGGAGGCAGGAGGTGAGAATGTTGTGGTACCTCCAGGAACTTATGTTAAAGTAGCTGGTCACCTTCGGTCATTCCAGGTAAGGTCTGGTTCCCTGAGTGTGGGTCATGGCCATGAGGCTGGAGCAGGAGTGTGAAGGATTGGTGACCTGGCTTAGTGCTAGGAGTTGTTTAGAATATCCACTTAATTGTGGTCTCTGGACAAATCCTTCAATGTCTCTGCCAGGGTTTGATTTAATAACATTCTAATTGTTCCTGAACGCAGAGGACTATTTAAAATAAGAATCCTTTCAAAATTCCCCTCATCATCAGTGTGTTTTCAGCAGAGCAGAGTTCTGGCCACAAGGTTTTGGGGTGTTGGTACTTAGTGACCAAGTTCTAGTTCATGGGGAGACTTCTTGTAGCACTTCATATAGCACATGTGGTTTAAATACTCAAATAATGGTGCATGTGCTTTAAGGCAAGGTGCAGTTAATTCCCAGCTGGTTGGAAAGAGGAGTGACTCTCTCTCCATTGTCTTTCAAAATCACATCCCTGCCCCACTGCTTGCTTGCTCCCAGTGGGATGGGGGAATTGGAAGGGTCAAAGTGAGAAAACCCATGAGTTCAGATAAAGGCAGGTTAAGAAGTAAAGCAAAACAAGAAATTCATTCCACACTTCCCATGGGCAGGCAGGTGTGCCTCTTCCTCCTCCTTTCACCAGTTCTATAACTGAGCAGGACTGGCTGGGCTGGGTTCTCCTGTGGGGCAGTGGGGTCCCAGCTGTTTGCCCTCCCAGCTTCTCTCCCCTCCCAGCCTAGTGCTGGTGGAGCTGTGTGTGAAGCAGGGAAACCCTTGGCTCTGTGCAGGGCTTGGTGAGCAATGACTAAAACATCCCTGCATTACCAACGCTGTTGATAGCACAAGTCCAAAATTAGCCCATTCTACTGTACCCCAGCCAAAACCAGCACAAGATGTAGGTCAGAACATTTTGGATGAGCTGCATGCAGAGAAGCTCTCTCCCCACTGCTGTCCCACTCCTGGAGGGAATGGCTGGGTTGGCTGTGAGACATATTCTTGTTGCTGTGCTGTAAATTGTTTTCTTTGTTTTGTGTTTGTGGTTTTTTTTTCTCTCTGAAAGAATAAGAAGAGCTTGGTAGCATTTAAGATCATGCCTCTGGAAAATATGAATGAGTTCACCACACACATACTAGAAATTGTCAATGCACATATGATCCTCAGAAAAAATCTTATGGTACGTACAAAGATGCCATCGTGGCCCTTCCTGGGTGGCTGGTGATCTCCCAAAGAGGGACTTTTCACTGGGAAAATTGCCTCATTGTGGGGCTGGAAAGCTTAAAGCTGGGCAACAGTGAGGGTGTAGCAGGAGTCCTGGCTTCCTTGGAGAGAGATTGTGTTGCAATCCCCTTCCATAAGAAGCTGTTTTTACTTCCTGGCTTAGAAATAACTCTTTATTTCTGTGACTCTTTAACTCTGGGCAGCCTGGGTAACCACAGCACTTTTATTCTCCTCATTCCAGTCAGCATCAAGAATGCCACAGTCATTTTCCTCTGCTGGGATAAGTGACATGGGGGGCTATGGAGGAGGTGGCAGCCTGCCAGTGAACGGGCTCACGGCACACCAGAGCCAGGTGGGTGCCAGCAGCTTTCCTGGGAGCACAGCAGTGGCAGCAGAGGCTTCTCAGATGTGATGTAGTGTGGTTCTTGCTCATCCAGGTGCTGAACTTGATCAAAAGCTGCCATGTCCCAGAGGGGGTGAGTCTACAAGACTTGAAGCTCCAGCTCCACAGTATGAGTATGTCGACGATCAAGTAAGTGTGTAGAAATGAAGGGTGCTGTGGAAATGCAGGCAGTCCTTCCAGAGACACAGGATAGGGGACAAACCCAGACACTCACCTGTGAGTCAGGGTGGGTAATTCAGGTGGTCCCAGCAGCACAGGAGCCAGAGCTTTTGAGAGTCACTGTCCTGAATGAGCTGTTGCCAGTTGCTTTGCTCCTTATTTTTAAAACAAGCTGTTTATCAGTTCAGTGGCAGTGTTCTGCAGGGCCTCAGTAGCATTTCAAGGACTGCCTTGCTCTCTGCACACTGATAAAAAAATCTAGGAATAGTCTGTTCTATTCTACTTCACTGTCTCTTATAATTTCTTCTTGAGACTTAGAAAAGTAGTCATTACCTTCCAGACCTTTGTATGTTCTGTCCCCTCTGGAGCAGAGTGGAAGTGGTATTACCTAGGAAGAGCAGAGTGGTGACTCAGGCAGAGTCTGAGCTTCAGGGGGTGCACGTTGCCATAGCTTTGGAGAAATTTCCTGTGTCACTTACACTGCCCACGGGACAGAGACACCAAGAGCTTCCCTTGGCAGCTGCCAGGAGGGAACTGTGGGGATGGGGTCTGTCAATGGGAATTACCTGGCAGGAAGGTGGTTATTTACCTCCCTTTGCTAAGGAACTGCTAACTAGTTACTAACTGTGGGGTTTTTCTTCAAGGCAAGCTGTGGAATTCCTCAGCAGCGAGGGACACATCTACTCCACGGTGGATGATGATCACTATAAGTCAACAGATGCTGAGTAAAAATGTTCCTTCCGTCTGAGTTTAGTTCCAAGCAAATGTTTGTCCACATTTCAAGATACCTTGCTGAGCTCTGTCACATGGAGGGTGACCTTTATTCTTTGTGGGAAGTCCTGGTTACTCAGTGAACTCCTTGGAATTCAAGGATGAGCAGAATGTGTGTGATTCTGGTCATTGGACCTGATTCTGTGCTGTGACCATGTGACTGAAAGCAAAAACAGACACGGGAAAACTGAACTTCTCAAAGCTTCACAGCTTTCACTTTATTTTGGCTCCTTAGAGAGTGCCTGGTAGAAAGAAGAGCCTCTTTATGATTTGTCCTTTAATTCTAGAGCTGTTACTCCTAAGTCAGCTTCCATTCCATTTTCTTCACAAAGTGGGTAGCCAAGAGTAATCTTCCACTGATGTACAGCAATCATGAGAAGATGTTTTGGTTTAGTTCGTGCATTTAAGTCTATATTTGTACTAGGGCTGATCTTGTTACTAGAGCTTTTGAACTTTTCCAATAAAATGTTAACTTGGGCCACCTTGTACCATGTGTTACTGCTGGGGCAAATCCCAGTATCCTGCTTGGGTTCAGTGGCTAAATCACTCAGGATTTGCCTATGGAGTTCAGCATATCTAGAAGCCGAAAGTACTGTAATTTCCTTGTAGGAGGTGTGGATTTTTGGAAGAGCAGTGGAACTGCTTGCAGTCAGGAGAGCGGCCCCGGTGTCCCGGCCCGCCCTGACCCTCTGTGTCGGGGCCAGAGCCGTGGAACAGGGCGGGCTGGCGGCAGCAGCCGCTGCACCGAAGGGCAGTGTGCGGGCAGCCCGAGCGCCTGGCCCCTCCGCCGGGCGAGCCCCTCGTGCCCCGGCCGTCGGCGGCTCCGGACCGCGTGTGACGGCGGCTCCGGAGGGCTGCAGGGCTCGGGCGCCTCTGCCCCGGGGCAGCACAACCGCTGCGGGAGCCGTGAGAGCCGCGGGGGCCGGGAGCAGCGGGCAGGGCCCGGGGAGGCGGCAGCGGCCGGGAGGGCCCGCGGCGGGAAACACGGGTCGGGGCGGGACACAGAGCCCAGAGCGGGAAGCACGGCCCGAGGCGGCACACGGGGCCCCGAGAGGGACACTCGGTTCGGGGCGGGGCACTCTGCCCGGGGCGAGCCCTGCCCAGGGCGGGCCGGGTCACGGGGTGGGTGCGGCCCGTGGCGGCGCCTGCACCGCCGGTTCCGGGCCCGGCCGCGGGGCCCCGATGTCTCCGCGGGCTGCCCCGCCGCGCTTCGGGCCGCTGCAGTTGGCGCTGGCGGCGGCGGGGACGGCGGCGGCCACGCTGGACCTGTGCATGGACGGCTGGGTGGCGGCGGGGTACGCGCGGCGCGGCCACCCCGGCTGGGCCGCGCTGTCGCTGTCGCTGCTCGCCGCCGCCTCGGCCGCCGGCCAGGCCTGCAGCTGGCTCTGGCTGCGCTCCGACCCGCCCGCCCTGCGCCCCGCCGTGCCCCTGCCGCTGCTCGCCGCCCTGCACCTCCTGCAGCTCGGCTTCTTCTTCAGGTACGGCAGCTCCGCGCCGAGTTCCCCGCGCGTCCCCCGGGTGCCCGAACCCTCCGCAGCCGCCCCTCGGCCCCTCCGGCGCTGGGTGAGCGGTGCCTGGGCTGTCGGAGTGCCCAGAGGCTCCTGCGCACAGCGGTTCAGCCCAGCTGCGTTCGGAGGGAGTGTGGCTGTCGGTGCGAGCCGCCCGTGTCCCTGCCAGAGAAGTTCCCCTCCGGCTCTGCTCCGTGTCCCGGCGCTGTGGCCGCTGCCCTCTACACAAATCCCCGAATCCTCGTCACGGCGCTCCCGGCAGTTCGGGGGAGCAGCGAGGCCGAGCCGGGGGAAGGGGATAATCCAGGCGGGACCGCTGAGCTCGATGCTCAGCTTTTTACACTTGCACTTCACCCGTGGCTGGTCATCGAGCGGCTGCTGTGGTTTGTGGTTTGGGCAGGGGGAAGGAGGGTTTGGACTTAAACCACTGGGGTTTGCTGTCCTGCCCGGAGTTTATCTGCCAGGGCAGCGTGGGGACCAGGGTGTGTGGTGCCTCGCGTGGCCCCTCACACCGGCTGGGTCCCCACGCAGGTGCCTCCATGCTCTGAAGGTGGGCTGGAGGGTGTGCTGGGCCAAGGCGGACCAGGAGGATGAGCAGAGACACATGGCCTTCCTCTCCCACGACATCAGCATGCTGCGTCTCTTCGAGACCTTCCTGGAGAACACCCCGCAGCTCACCCTGCTCCTCTACATTGTCCTGCGGACAAACAAGGCTGAGCTCTCCCAGGGTGAGGGGCCTGGGCGGGTGCCGGCTTGGGGTCAGAGTGGGCTTGGATGGGGCAGGTCAGAGAGGCTGTCCAGGGACTGGAGGACCCAGCAAGACTCTTGTGCTGTTATTCTGCTCCCATATCACTCCTTCCTTTGACGTGTCACTCTGTAGGGTGGAGCCCTGTCCTGCACTCCCATGCCCCGATGGGCTTTGCTGTGTTTGGGATGGGGGGGTTGAAGCTGGGGGACCACTGTGGTCGTTCCCTTATGAGCCCCAGGAGAGGCTGAGGGGCAGGTGGGAAATCAGGCACCTTCTGGGGAGTAGGGAGGTGCTGATGTTGGTATGGGTGAAGCACAGGCTGCTGAGCAGGTGCTGTGGTGCCCCTCCCAGGGTGGGGAGCAGGTGTCACTGCAGGGAAACGGGGAGCCCAGCTATGTGGAGCCAGCACTCACCTGCCTGTGTGGGCTGAGGGTTTCCATGCCTGGGAGATGGGCTCTGCAGAGCCATTCAATCCCAGTGTTTCTTCCCATCTTCTGAGCAAGGCCAGGCACCAGCCTTCTTGTCCTTGGGGAGGGCAGAAGGCCAGGGGAGAGATGCAGGTGCTGGTTCTCTGACCCTGACAGCAGCTGCTTTGTGAGCTGGGGAGGAACTCATTTTAGCAGTGGTGGGCAGAGACAGGTTTGGGCCAGGCCGGGCCACCCCTTGGCTCCCCCGAGCATTTTCCCCTCTGTTTGCAGGCCTGGGGATGGGCACGGCGTTCCTCTGCGTGTCCTGGTCTCTGCTGGACTACCACCAGTCCCTGCGCTCCTTCCTGCAGGACAAGTACGAGCTGAGCCTGGGCTCTTCCATCATCTATTTCCTGTGGAACCTCCTCCTCATCTGCCCCCGTATCCTGGCCGTGGCCCTGTTCGCCCTGCTCTGGCCCTACGGCGTGGCTGTCCACTTCCCCCTCGTGTGGCTGGCCATGTTCCTCTGGGTCAGCCTGCAGGGCACGGACCTCATGGAGTCCCCCGGCCCCGAGCAGCTTTACCGGGCCGTGGTGGCCGTGATCCTCTACTTCAGCTGGTTCAACGTGGCCCAGGGGAGGACACTGCAGCGCAGCATCATCTACCACGGCTTCATGCTGGTGGACAGCTCGCTGCTGGCCCTGGCCTGGCTCTGGGGCCGGGCTCCCTCCGAGGAGCACTCCTACCTGCTGCCCGTGCTCTGCGCCGCCCTGCCCTGCTACCTGCTGGGGCTGGCCCTCAGGGTCACCTACTACAAGTGGCTGCACCCCAGCCTGCAGGGGCAGCAGGAAGGCAGAGACGACGAGGTGGATGGCAGCGGAGGGAGCGATGGGGCGGAGTTCCGCTCGTTTTTGGAACCAGACCTTGTGAACAGGCGGATGCAGTGGCTGGCCCAGACTCACTTCTCCCTGTCCCAGCCGGCACAGCAGCACTTTGAGAATGGGGCTGCTGCTGTGGAGTCTGCTGTCTGAGGGCAGCTCCTCTAAAGGGACGTGAGAGGGGAGGTGGACTTGTTTGTTGTGCCCCCAGGTTGTTGTTTAGGACAGCTGGAGAGAGACCAGGGGTGTTGTGGAAACACCCCTGAGTCCCATGGCACTCAGCATGGCTGTATCCTCAGGGAATGCTGCAGCTTGTGGTGAGTCCAGCACATTGTGGCATATGGCTGCACTGCTGTCCCAACTTTTCTTGTTATTTATTACTAGTTTTTTTCATAAAAGAAAAATGAAAAGAGCACTAGTTTATTTTCTCTGTGCCTCTCCTGTGCCTGGTGCTGCCATTGCTGTGCAGGGGTCTGGGTGGTGGGGCAGGGAGCACTTGCTTCCTCCATGGCTGTGGCTACCTGACCTTTCTGTTTCCAGCCAGGATTTTCTTTCTTTTGTTAACTTTGGTGTTGAGGTCAAAGCTCACCTGTTATCACTGCATTCAGGGAGGGATGGGGAAGGCCTGTGCTGGGAGGAGTGGCTGCAGGGTGGCTCAGGGTTTGTAGCTTGTTATGGACACCTCGTGCTCCCCTGGCAGCCATCCCCACCTGCACAGCCTGGGCAGTGCTCCCAGGCCCTCACCGGGCTGGAGTTGGCCACAGCATTTCTCAGCCAGAGGTGGCTGTTGATGTGGTCAGTGCTGTGCCAGCTCTGGGCACAGCCACCCACCACTTCCCAGGTGGGGCTGCCTCAGTGCCCTGGCAGCTGTGGCACATGCTGGCTGCCCTCTCCACTGACCTTTGGCTCCTTCTCCTCACCTCCATCACCAGCACCCCAGCCCAGGAGGGAACTTCCATACCTGGGAAAGCATCTGGATGCAGCTGGAGGAGCAGCTGAAATGCTGTTCCACAGCTGCCCCTGTAAGAAGCTCAGCCCTGCCCAAGGCCAGCAGCACTGCAGCAGGGGGTGGGAGTGGGCTGTTGCCTTGTGCAAAAGATGGGCAGGGAATGTTTGTGCAGGAGGCACCACGTGCCTGCCCTGGGCTCTGCCCCCCTGGCTCCCCAGGGGCACGGGGGCTCTGGGGCTGCACTGGCCCCTGCTCCTGGTGCTGCCAAGCCTGGCTCAGGCTGTCACAGGGGCAGGGGCTGACACAGGGGCAGAGAACAGGCTGAAGCACTGACTACAGAAAATAAAGACTTTATTATTTTCTTTCCAGTTCACAGGACAGTTCCTATTACAGACCATGAACAGGCAAAGGTCCCACAGCCAGCAGCACCTGGGGCTCACCCCTCGTGGTGAGGTGCTGGGGCTCCAGGGTCCTGCTGCTCCCCACCAGTGCCAGCACAGACATCTCCCCAAGGGCTGTTGGAGGCAACAAATATTAGTGGATCAGATGGTTTTAAAGCCTCTGTGGCTGTGTTGAAGCTGAAGGGGAAGCCAGCAGCACCCAGGTGAGCTCAGGGGCTCTGGGCCTGCAGGCTGACTGTCCTTCAGGTGTTCAGGTTTGCTCTCCCATTACCCCTGACCTGACTGTAGCTAACTGGTGACAGAGACAGGAGAAAAATCAATGTTTGGATAGAGAAGCTGTTCTTGCCTCAACAGAGACAGGAAAAGGCTTAAGTTCAGCCAGTAGAGGAAAAAATAAAATAGCCAGGTCACCCCTTTATTAACAAACACAGAAATGTACCATCAACCTCCTGTTATAAAAGTACTTTACATACATTCAAGGAAACATCATATAAATACCAGTATGAAATGTCAGTGGCTGCGAGTTCCACACTCATCTAAAATTTTACCAACATCTTAAAATTTCCTTAAAACATTTGAAGTAAACAAACACAAAGCACAGCCAGCTGCCAGGCAGCTCAGGCCCGCAGGTCCAGCACCTGCTGCAGTGCCTGGGCAAACCCAGCCCCTCTCCAGCAGGGATTTTCAGCTGCTTCCCATGGGAGTGGAGCACGTGGGCTGCTCAGCCCTGCCGGTGCTGGGAGGTTAAGGCACAGGTTTAAATTCCAAAGTTCAGCCAGCTGGAATACGAGACGTGCTCCCAGCAGGCTGCTGCACAGGCTGGGACAGCTCCCAGACCTGCTTACAGACCTTTGGATGGGCTGAGGGATGTTCAGCATCGGCACAGACTCTTCTGTGGCTACATGGAGTGCTGATCCTCTGGTGCCTCCAGCCCTGGAGCAATGAGGCAGCTGCTCAGCACAGCTCTGGCACTTCCCAGGGCCCCCAGAGCAACTGGACTCTATGGACCCCGCAGTAAGGGAGCTGGAGCTGCCTCAGCTGCCTTGCAATGGGTGTGAGCACACCTGAGCTCTCCATCTGGTGTAGACAGAGAACACCCCTGGGTCCTGCCCCCCTTTGCAAACCCACTGCTGAGCACTCCCAGCACAGCCCGTTTGCCCCCAGGGCAGCCAGACACCTTCCCCTCTGCTGAGCTGCCCGGTGACACCCACAGCAGACTCAGATTCTGCTCCTGGGATGAGCAGGCAGCAGCTCCCACAGGGACAGCAAGTTCCTGCTGCAGAGCTCCTGGGGACACACACAGACCCAGCATCCACCTGGGATCAGAGCACAAGGCCAACACCTGGCAAGGAGCTGAATGGAAAGCAGATCACTCCTGACTCCAGTGACCACCCCGGAGAAAGAGAATAGCTTTGATTCCAATTTAATTCATCTAAAAAGAAAAAAACCAAAACAAAACCAAAAACCCAAAGGGAAACTGGAGCTGGTACCATGTGAAATAGGCCCTGAGCACGAGGGATCCAAACCCCTGGCTCTAGGCACCTTCTGCCCCAGGGTGACTGGAGCTGGCCCAGGGACAGATGCTCCCAGGGCACAGCAGAGCCTGTGGCAAGCTGGCCCAGCAGTTCCCCCTGCACTGATGGAAATGAACCCTCAGTAATTAACACCATGAAAGGAATGCAGCAAACACACCCCTGCCGGTGTGGGCACAGTGAATGGTGAGTGTCTCCCTGCAGTGCCAGACTTTCAGCCCAGTCTCCTGCTGTCTGATGACCACGGTCTGCAGGGGTCTGGGTGCAGCCACAGGTCTGGCTCTGCAGGAGCAGAGGTGCTGGGGCACAGCACACACCTGTTCTCAGGGCACCTGCTGGTCTGGTGCCATCTGGGGACATGGGGGAGACCAGCCAGCACAGCCTGAGCTGGCACAGAAGCAGCCCCTGTGCCAGCCCCAGTCCCCAGCTGGCTGTTCCTGGCCAGGGGAGCTGCAGCTCACTGACTCCAGCCTCTGCTCTGAGACAGCAGCAGAACGCTCAGCATCACCATCCCTCCCAAGTGCTCCATGCTGCCAAGTCACAGTGTCTTAGAAAATTAAGTCCCTCTTAACAAGGCATTTGTTTCTCACTATGTAGTTAGGCTAATGCAAAGAATATAAGAAAATTGAATCTGATTCTACTAAAAGGAACTTACAAACAGGGTCAGGAACACAGAGGTGAAGGTTATACCATAGCCAGAGCCTTCTCTGCAACGTTCATGAGGATTTAGGAATTAGATTATTCCTAGTCCAGGTGAGGACTCTGTTCACATCTGAGCAGTCTGCAGCAGTCTGCTGTACCTGATATTCACAGGTGGTTTCATTTTTCTTTGCAGGGAAAATCTGTCAGATCTACAGTCCAGACCAAGGCTGGAATCCAGTGATCTCCTGCTGGCTAAAAGGGCTTGTGCACACCATTGACTAGAAGCCACTGGGATCAACTCAGAACACCAATACTTGCCTCTACAAGGAACCACATATCCCAGAAGCATTCCCTTACTTTTATATTTTCCAGTAATTCCACACTGAGGAAATAACATAAGAACATTGTAATAAATTAACTGTTTTGAACACCCAGGGAAGGAGACAGGACACATTTTACAGCAATAGAGGTATTTTTGACATTTTCATTAATATTTCCTATGAAAAAAACCATAGCTCTCTGGCTTTGCAAAACAAGGGAGGTTTAAGCTCTGCCATCAGCATTTTCCTATAAAAATAAAGTTTTGTGTTTAGTTGGGTTCTACAACTAAGCTGAATAGAAAGGAGAAGGCTCTTACAAATAAATCTGCTGTTTTATGGCCCCTCCCTCTGGAGGCACCTGCCAGAGGCATTCAGCTGGCTCTGTAAGTCCCTTCTGCAGACAAGCTCTAGCTCTGCTGAGTCTAGGGCTTCTTTACAGGACACCTTTGGACTTGGCAGGGCCTGTGCTCCCGAGGAACAACCTGCTGTCATCTTCCACTGTACAGTTTGCATTAGGTATGGTTTCTTCATCAAGCTGAAAAGTGAGTCCCCAAACGTGAGATTTCTGACCCCCAGTAAGGGAGAGAGCTCACGGGAGCTGCAGTCACATCTCTGCTCCAACTTCTTACAGGAAGTCTAACTCCAGGGCTTGGTGAAGGGACACGAGGTCAGCATGATTTGTGATCCTCCAGAAGGGCATGTTGTGCTGAAAGGAGAGAGGAGAGTCAGCTTCATGCAGAAAATGCAGGGATTTCCAGCTGAGGGGGAAGCAGGCTGGGCAGAGCTGCAGGGCTGGGCAGTGTGCTGCTTCTGAGCACACCACTCTCAGGACAGACCTTGGCCACGTGCACATCTGTATCTGGAGCCCATCTTACGTGCACATCTGTATCTGGAGCCGTTTTATGTGCACATCTGTGTGTGACAGGCACCAGCACTCACTGTCAGCTGCTCAGGATGGAAACCCTGGCTGGGAGCTGCTGCTGCACCCAGGAATGCCTGTCCAGGGCCCCCAGGAACCTGCACAGCCAACAGCTCTGGCACATGGCAGAACGTGTGAAGCCTGCAGAGTCAAGGTCCTGACAGTCATCTTTGCACTTCACTACTAATTAGCACAACTGAACAACCCTGGGCCTGGGTTCAAACCAATCAAACTCTTTGCTCCTTGTTTGTAACCCAGCCTAATGGCAGGTGCTGTATTGATCTGTTGCTGTTCCTGAGCCCTGACTCCTCCTCACTCCTGAGAAACTGCACTATCCTGATCAGCATACAGAACCTGGGTGGAAGGGACTTCCAAGATCACCAAGTCCAACCTTTCAAAAGGCTACATCCAACATGCTACACTAAGACACTGCTGACAGGGACAGTGTTACATGCAATCCTAAACAGCAGTAACAGAGAAACTTTAAACACCCAGGAGCCAGAGAACTGCCCATCTTAACACAACGGAAGATCTCTTCCATCAAAGGCAAATTCTGCTCCTGGCTGCCCTGGCCTGAAGAGTTCAGCCTTGCAACAGGAGCCCTTGTAGGCAAAGCCTGCCAGCACCTTGCCTTGGCCAGCTCTGCAGCCAGACCCACCTGCTTGGCTGCCACCTCCTCGTCGCGCCCGTCTCCGATCACCACGTATGTGACCTTCTTGCCAAAGCGCGACACGATCCTCTCGAAGCAGCTCTCTTTACCTGCCAAGACAACCCCCTGTAAGGAGCCTCAGGCAGAGACTGAACAGGTCCCTCCCTGTAGTCTGGTTTTCTAGGCCTGAGGTTTCTGAGTTTCTGAACTCAGTTTCTTCGTGGTGTTTAGGTTTCAGCAGACCTTGTTCCCACAGACTTGACATAAACATCCCAAGTGTTATTGTAACAAGAGTGATGTTTTGGATTCTTTTCTGTGGGATGGACTTGTCTCTATCCATTGGTTTGGGCCAATGAGAAGAAGAGTTCTGGCACTCTTCTAACCAATGAGAGTGGCCTGTTCTAAAAGGTATATAAGGAGGGCAATTGTTTTAATAAAGTGGAGTCAGATACAGTTTTTATAACGAAGTCTCATGTCATTTGTTCATCACCCACAACGACACCTCCCAGCACAGAAACACTTCTTGTCTTACTGGGGTTAGCACCTAGGTTGAGCTCCCAAAGGCCAGCAGCCTCGACCAGGTGGAGCACAGCACCTGGGACTGCTCAGCTGCAGAAATGGCATTTCTCCATGTAAAAATCCCAGCTAGTCCTCAGCAGATGCCACAGTGCCAGAGGTTTGGCACAACTCCTTACCTATTTTTGTAGCACTATAAATATTTTCAATGGGAAACACCTCGCCCAATCCATACAGAAGAACTTTGGCAAGAGCTGGCATCAGTTGGGTGGTTGTGATCAGGATGTTCTCACAGTTTTTTCTAGAAGAAGAAAAACACTTGTAACAGCACATCTACAGGCAGTGGTGCCAGCACTGCTCCAGGCAGTCTGATCAGCTTCCCCAGGTGCCACGTGCTGTGTTGCTTTCAGAAGGCATTTTAGGAAAAGGTTTTGCAATTTTTGCTCGTTTGCTTCTGGCAGAATTCCCTGTCAGAAAAACCATTTGGTGAGCACGGGGATCTTGCTAACTACAGGTGTTACAGGAGAGCAACAGGGGTGGAGTTCTTGCCCTCAGCCACTTGGCACCTGTGCTGAACAGCAGCAGTGATGGGGCAGGCAGTAAGAGAGGGCTGAGAAAGCCTCACGTGCATTTCCAGGCTCCATACCTGGACTGGATGAGCAGCAGGGATTTTAATGCAGTTTCCAGCCAGGAATCTGTCAGCACTTCTATGTCAGTCCTCAGTCGCTGCAGAGCTTCCCTCTTCTGTGGGCTAAGCAGGCCTAGAAGGGGAGGAACACGTGTTTGTCTGGCAAGTCTGACACAGGGAGGGCTGTCCCCCAGGGCACCAGCTGCCTGCTCTAAAATAAATAACAGAACTGAAGGCCTCTGGAAGCTGGATTGTCTGTCTCAAAGCAAGGAAAGAAACCAGCTCCCAGTGACATGAATGAGCCCAGACATCCATCCAGGAGTCTGACTGTGGGGAACTGGGCAGATATTTATCTGTGATTATTTCAAAGCATTTCTCAGGATACAGGCAATCACAGGCACTTCTCTCATACAAAGCACTCACAGTAGCAGGGGTCCAAGGTCACAGAGCAGGGGAAGGAACTCCTACAGTCACCCTCTCTGACTTTCTGCTTCCCAAGGACTCTTTCCACTTTAAGTCCTTTTACATATTTTTTTAAGCCATGCCCTTCTTTTATTCCCATGCTTGTAATCACTTTTAGATATCATTTTCTTCAAGCCTCCAGTTTTGAACTCAAAGCAGACAGAAGTGGAGCCCATTTCTGCTCCTGACAGTAAACATAGGAGCACATGGAACCTGCTCATCTCCCCAGTTTCCATCCATGATGTATGAGCCCCCTCACTCAGCCTTGTTACACCAGTCCTCTGCTCTGAGGCCACAGAGGGACCCACAGCAGGCTGCACTGACAGCTGCTTCATCATGTAGCTTTCCACAGACCCTCAAAAACTTCTACATCCAGGTTTTCCACGAGCAAAATAAGAAATCAGATAACTGCAGCCCACCGAACTGCAGCCCTGTACTGGTTCGTGTAGGTTGTACAGATTTTTAAGGCTGAAAATTGTAGCTTTGAACACCTGGTTTTTAGAAAATATGTCCAAAACAAACATCTATCAAGGGTTTTGTGTAGGCAGAGGGTACCCAAACCCACAACCAACCAGGCCAAGTCACCCTGCCAGGTGAGCAGTGTTCCTTTTCCAAGGGTGGCAATGCCATGATTCAGACTAAACAGAGAATTCATCTCCATTTGCTCACTATGGTTTGCATGATTATGACTGCTTTGGAGCTGAAAGGGAAGCAAAACTAGAAGGCTTTAAGTGACTTCGTGAAGAGAGAGCAGAGAAGTCATGTCAGACTGTATTGGGGTGTATGTGGGGTGACCACTGTATTTCCTGACAATGCCATGACCAAAGGCAGATTTGTGGAGACATGAACGAGACCTCCTGAGCAGCAGGGCAAAGGAGGCATTGAGGCCACAGCCCAGCAGAGTACCTGGCAGCCTTTCACACCAAATTAGCAAAGGGATACTACCTGCACCAAAACTTGCCTCTAGGATTGAGTGACCATCCTTATCTCCATGATAAATCACAGCCTGCACTGGCACACTGTTAATTCTGGAAGACATACCCTCTTAGATTCCAGGGAAATTTGATCCCAGTTAGCACCAGGAGAATGGTTTATCCTGAGGCAGGACAGAGCCTGGTGCCAGGCTGTGCTCAGTGCTCAGGCCCAGGTGCAGTGGGCTCTCACCTCCGACGTTGGTTTTGTACTTGTTGTAGATCTCGCGCACCCTGCGGTAGCGGAACGCCAGCTTCCTCATCCAGTCCACGCCCTGCACGCCCAGCGACGAGCTGTGGTTTGCATTGCTGCCCGAGCCACTGAAGCCATCCGTGGAGAAGTTGTAGTTGCTGTGCCAGGAAAGCAGCTGTGTTAGGTGTGCCACAGCAGCAGTTCAGGGGGGCAGCAGCTGGAGGACACCTCGGGGAGGAGCTGCACAAGCACCGGGGCACTGGGGAGCAGAGCCTGGCTCCTGGGGCAGTGCTGACATCCAGCTATAGCTGCTGCTGGCTCTGAACTGCTGCACTGACACAACTCCTTTCACATGCTCCACTACAAAACCTTCCTCTGCTCTTTGCCTGCTCAATCCTCTACCATAGAGCATCCTTCCCACTGACCCCTTCTTCATCCTGCAGCAATAAACCCCAGAACAACATCTGCCAAACATAGCATCCATGCCTTTCCATCACAACTGCAGCTCCACAAGCAGATGAGCTGCTTCACCAGTTTATGACTGCAGAAAGCAAGTCCTGCTTTATGACTTTCCCTTTATTTCTTTCTCCCTGATTGATCTTTCTCAGATTTTTTCCTGAGCCAGTTCATCTCAGTAAAAAAAACCCACCTCCCCCTGTTTGATAGTGAGCACTATAAACTCTCAGAGGGATGCAAACCACAGGGGGGCTTTCAAAGGCCAAGATCATGGAATCACAGGATGGGTTAGGTTGGATAGGACCTTAAAGATTATCCCATTCTCAACCACTGCCATAGGCAGGGGACTTTTTCTACTAATCTAATTAGAGCACCCATTAGACTGGTTACTAATCTAATGCTGTCATCATGAGATCTCTATTCCTCACTTGTCATTGAGCACAGAGGCAGCATTCAACAGTGGACAATATAATTCACAATATAATTTCAAAACTCCTAGTGCTTTGTAGGTCTCCAAAGAAATGTTCCCCACTTTGCCAGGTTTTGTCCCCTGCACAATGCTAAGCTCCATCCCTTAACCCCATCTGCATTTGAAGTCTTCACAAAACCTGATTACATCAGCAATACATTTCCTGCATTCATCAGTACAACACCTTAGATCTTGGCCATTGTCATCAGATGCCACATCTTCTATGTGTACCTGGTCACACTCCTGTTAAAGACAAAAAAAAAAAAAACAAAGTCATGTTGTGGTAATCCAGAAACACACTAACATTTGCAGATTAAAGAAACTGTGATAGAAACCAATCCCTTCACACTTCCTAACAGAAACCCACAGAGCTTCCACTAGCTCTGTCTGCCAGTACTGGGTTTTACTTCCCAGCCCCTAGAGGTCCTTGCCCAGCCTGAGATCTTAAGTACCAGAAAGGATTGAAAAAATCACGTTTCTGTGGCATTTTGAGTTGTCTGCATAAAAAGAACTTCAACACTCAGTGAACAGGTTGGACTCAAAGCTCACTTGCTACTTGAAACCCTTCTTCTATTTCAAAAAAGCAAACAAAACAAAAATACCCCAAAAGCAAATTACCTGGTCAAGCACTTTCCACTTTCTCAGCACAGGTCAGTAGAGCCACAGCAGTGTGGTGGCACTACCATGGCTCTGGTGCTCACTGCAGCTGATTTAACTCACTCACCAACAGCAGCACATTTTGTGGCTGAGCACTCAGCTAACACATCCATGAGTCCCCTTCCAGCACAGGAGACTATTTGTCATTTCCATTTGGTTTTTTTGTTGTTTTTTTTCCTGAAGCAGGGAGTTAACTCATCACCACCTTTGCAAAGTTCACTGCTGCCAGTAGTCACAGCCACAATGGAAACATCATTTAAGTCTCTGCTTGCATCAACAAAACAATCTTGTTTTTCCACAATGTGCATCAGTGATACACCTACAACTAACTGGTCTCTGTTAATATTCAGCCTTCCTAAACGTTTAACTAGTGCTGTCAGTTCTGCAAATTACACTGAGTGGAGTTAATCAAAGACAAAGGGAGGGTGTTGTGGGTCCTCCGTGAGTACAGCCTCTTGTCTCTGCAGTGTGTCCATCAGAGCTGTTCCAAAGTCACCTCCTGCATTCTGTCCTTGGCTTAGTCACAGCCCTTGAGAACTGACATCGTCAAGACTGCCTCTTCCTCACACCTCTGGTCTCCATTTCAAAAGAGGACCAGTGGAAGCAAAGTGCTCACCAGTCCAGAAATGCAAATACAGGATGGATCAGACATCACTCTTTTTATTTGTACAGATTCAAGCAGAAACCCAGCAGAAACTGAGAGCTCTCCTGACACTAGAAGGCTGCAGAATGCCTGTCTCAGTTCAGAGTGCAGCCCTGATTTACAACAAGCAATAAGAGGCTCTGAAGCACAGAGCCCTCACAAAGAGTGAGGTGTAATTCTGACATGGTAACGTGGAGTTCTGCCTCTCAAACACATTTGCCATGTACCTCCAAGTCATTGAAAAACAAGTGAGTATCAGCAACTTCAAAGATCATCTCCTCCATGGACAGACCTGAGCCAATCACTAGAGTTGGATCCTGGAAAAAACACAAAAAGAAAATGTAAATGCACTGTGGATACAGGCAGAAGGGAATTCTCTCATCAGTTAAACTGCAGTTTTCCACTGTATTATCAAACCTGGCATAATTCCATCAGCATTCAATGGTATGAACTACAATTTCCCTGATATTTTAAACAACTCAATTAAAAAAACCCAAAGGAAAAAAACACTTCAGTGCTCCACAGGAGAGAGACTGATATATTTTCACAGTCAGAACATACAAAACATTAAAAAATCTAAGATGTATTTTGAAGGAGAAAAAACACTTCTCTATGTGCAAGTACCTCAGTTCCCAGTGAGGATGAAACCAGTTTGACAGGCTTGCATTGTAAGAAGGGACATGTTGGTGATGTCCATGTCCTAGCTCTGTATAAAGCCAAATTTAGTTCTTTCCCTGCCCCAAAATGCCAACAATTTAAAAGTACCACTGTAGAGAGGTAAAAAACCACTCTAGTCCTTTTCTGAAAACTAACATTTAATTCTGCATGACAGAAATGGGTTTCCTTCCATGGAAAAGACAGTATTACCTTGCCATATTTTTGGGCATAAGACCCTGTGAGAAGAGAATGGAAGATGATGATGGTCTCATCCAGGTCCCAGAGAAACACCCGCTGCAGAGAGAACAAGAGTAGGTCAGAGCTGAGATATTCCAGGCACTGAACTGCAACAAAGGAACAAGGTTTAGAGTTCATTTTGTGGTTAGCTGCAGTATGTTTTAACAGGTATGAACAACAGTTGTCATCTTACAGGCTGAACACATTCAACTCTTCAGTTTATTGCAGTGGAGTTTATTTACTGCCACAGAAATACTCACTCAGGCTATGGTGTTTGGTCCAACTATTTCAAAAGCTTCTCTTGCTTTTATAGTTACAAAAATAAAGCTCAGAGTGCTGATGAATTTTACAGCCCTGCTGAGGTAAAGTGTCCTTCCTGTGATCTGGAGAGCACCAGGTACATGCCAGGTGTTTGTCAGAGAAACCTTTGCTATGCCATGAGGAATGGCACACTTTTGGTACAGAAGGACTTTGACATTGAGAGCTGGGCCAACATGTGGGGTGGAATGATCCCTCACACTAGTCCAGGCTGAAGGAGCTGGAGGGCAAACTGGACACCAGCACAAACCAGCAGCACTCTCCCTGTGGATAACATGACTCTCCTGCTGGAGTCTGCCACCAGAAAGGAAGAGCTGTCTCAACCTATTTGGCACTGGGAAGGTTACCCCAGATTGCATCCCTGGTCCCAGAGATATGGCAGGAAATGAGAGTTGCCAGCAAAATGCTATTGAGATGGTCAGCAGCCCACAGGAGAGGCTAAGGAAACTGGGATGGCTTATCTCAGCAAAGAGGAGACTAAGGGACATCTAACAGGAGAGCACAGCTATCTGAAAGGGAACTGCAAAGGAGAGAGAGATAAATTCTTTTCAGTAGTGGCAGGTGGAAAATTGCTGTGGAAGAAGAAGGGGAAATTTGCAGCATGGGAGATTCCAACTGGAGAGAGAAAACCTCCTTCCCTGAGTGGATGTGGCAGTGCTGGGACAGAGAGGTACAGGATCACTAGGTACTGTCCAGGTACAGGATCCTCAGCCTTGCAGGCTCTCGTGGCTCAGGCAAAGGCACAGCCCCAGTGCTGGGGACAGCCCTGCTCTGAGCATGAGCCTGAAGTGCAGCCCCCTGGATGTCTCCTCAATGACAACACAAGGATTCCCAGACACGTTTAATTGATGCTTTGGGTTTGAAAGGGACTTGGAAAACCACCCAGTACCAACCCCTCTGCCAAGGGCAGGGACACCTTCCACTAGACCTGATTGCTCCAAGTCCCATCCAACCTGGCCTTGGACACTTCCAGGGATGAGACAGCCACAAATTGCCTGGGCAGCCTGTGCCAGGACCTCCCCACTCTTACAGGGAAGACATTTTTTCCTAATAGTTCATCTAATCCTACTCTCAATTTGAACTCATGGGGACAGACCTTTCAGTAGGGCCTGTAGTCATAGAACAAGGGGGAACAGTTTTAAACTCAAAGACAGTACATTTAGACTAGATGTAAAATTAAGACATTTTTACAATTAAAATGGTGAGGCACTAGCATATGTTGTCCTGAGAGGTGGTGGATGCCCCATTCCTGAAGACATTCAAGACCAGGTCAGATAGAGCTCTGAGCAACCTCACATCTACTTGAAGATGTCCCTGTTCATTGCAGGGTGGACTAGATGACCCTGAAAGGTCTCTTCAAGCCAAACCACTCTATAATCCCCTTCCATTTCCATGGAGATAGAATGGAAAAAAGTGAGGAGAATTTTTCACCATCACACTATTCTGCAATGCTACCTGTAGAAAGAAGATCACTTTTTACCTCCAGTTCACTGTCCTGTGAGGAGGAGGTATCTGCTTTCCTCTTCCCTCTGTTCTTTCCAGGGATGTTTTTTCTTGCTTGCTCATCTAACTCTTTACTTGCTGTTGCTCTTGGTAGCAAAGGACTTGTAGATGCATCTCCTGGAAGAAAGAAATCACACAGCTTTCATCCCTTTGTGTCTCAAAACAAGCACCAATACAGGGCTGGCCACAAACTGCCTTAGCAAAAGCTAAGATGTTTCTTTACTATGTGGATCCAGTAGTAGTTGAGCCCTGATTAGAATACAGACCATGATTTCTTTGTTCCATCATTTCCAAACAGCCCAGTCTCCTCGATTCAGTCCCCCAAAACTGAGCTACTGCCTGCAAAGCAGAGCCAGAGCAGAGCACCCAGCACCCTCCATCCTAAGGCCTGGAACCCTGCAGTCATTTCACTACCCTGCAACTACTCTATTACTCAACTATGTCCACTTCATTTAACAGACAGTTGAATATAAAAGAGTAACAGTGATGATGGAGACACAGCCTTGGCCAAGCAGCAGGGCCATGACTGACAGGGACATGTGATGGAGCTGTTCTACTACTGCTAAGAACACCCTTCCCAGGGAAAGAGTACCCCTGCTGCATGCTCCTCTCCTGCAGCCAGGTGTTGAGAGCACTCCCTGTCCCTGGGGCACACAGAGTACGTGGCAGGAGTCCTGCAATGGCAGCAGTAGAAGGTTTCTGACACCTAAGTTGGGCTGGCCCACCATAATTCTCTGCACTCCAGTCTGACAAGGAAGGCAAGTGCCCCATCAGGCCCAGCATGAGAGATGCTGCAGGTGCCCTGTGGAGGTGTTTGCCCACACCTGCCCCCTGCAGTGTTCAGCTGAGGGATTTCACAGACCCCGCCTCACCAGAGGAAGGTCTCTGCACTGCCCGTGCTGGCACCAGGGTGTTTGGTTTCTCCTCTGGGTACGTGGTGCTGGCTAAGGCCAAGCTCTCCGTGCTGCTGTCTGCTGGTGGCACCACCCCAAAGCCTGAGCTGGGGTAACAGGTCTGGTACTGACCCTGGCCGAGGATCGTGTACGTAGGATATTCCTGTCGGAGGAAAGAGTTAGTGATGGTAGGACACCTCATTCAGAAAACACTCTGGAGCAGGATGACTTCTGCATCAGCATATCCCATCCAAGAAAAATCCCAGCAAGAGCCCAGCCTGACTTTATGCTGCTTCATTCTGCATATGTAAGGCATTCCCAAAAAGGGCTGAGAGCTCTGGCTGCCCAATGGCCCCTGCACAGGCAGGTTTTGCAGAGGAGACCAGTGATCACAGGGCCATTCCTCTGCTTCCAGTGTCTGCAAAAATCAATTCATAATGAATGAAGTGACAGTAACAGGGGAGTTGAGTGGATGCCAAGCCACCAGTGCACTCTGTGCTCTGGAATGTGTGGTTTTGTCTTGCATTTGACTTCCTGCATTTAACAGTGACAGAACGTGACCTTGGGCCTGGCTGCGGGCACAGCTGCAGGATAAATGGTCCTTACTCATGTCCTGACTTCATCAAGCAATAATCCTGCATGCTGGAAGGTATCCATTGATGAAAACTACTTAATTCATTTAGGAGATCACTCAGCACCTGGAGTAGTGCTTGAGGATTTTAACTTCTGCTACTGACAGTAAAAAAAAGCAGCTCCCCCAAATGTCACATCAGACTATTCTGGTACACAGTGCTCTCCTGACCCCCTTGAAGAGCAGCCTGGGTTTGTGAATCAGGTACCTTGGTCTGAAATACTAAACGAAAATCTTTTTTTCCCCTGGTTTCAAGCAAGTTTATGTTTAAAAAGCAACAGCATAAGTACAGAAGGTTTTTTTGTGCATCCATTGCCTTTTCCACACTTCCTGCATTCTCCTTCTGAAAAGCTGGACACTGAAGGCTTCCTTTGTATATCCAAGTCCTCAGAATGGCAGTTAACCACCCACAGAGGGAAAAGGTCTTTGATAGCTTGCATGGCTGTCTCACTTGTTTCTACTCCACCATCAGAATGCACACCCTACTTTATTGGGTTGGGTTTTTGTTTGTGTACAACCTCATTTCCTATTCTTGCTGAGGGAGAACAAAGGCCCCCAAAAAACATCCACCTCTAATCCTCCCTGCACGTTTAGTCCTCAAAATAGCTGAATTGTTCCTTCCCCTCCATCTCTGTTGCAGAGATCTCAGTTTTAAGACTCACCTCACAATTTAGAGATGAGGCAACAGCTTTGAACAGATGAAGTGAGTGTGTTAGAAAGGCCAAAGGTGGAAGAATCATGGTCAGAGAGACAGCAGGAGTGATTTGGTGACTCTGAGTTACACACTGAGCCCCCCAACTCCAGCACCACTGTGCTCCATTTGAAGTGACATTTCCATGACAGTTTTGAGTAATGTATATATGTAATATAATAAACAAAGGTAGAAGAGACAGTGCACATAAATTTACCAAGGAAGTTTTACCTGTGAGATGCTGGCTACTGCTGATGTGGAAATATTGACAACAGTTGAGGATGTAGAGACTGGACTGGCATTGGTAGTTGATGCTGTAAAATTGAGAATTACTGCATTAAATATTCTAGAAAAGTGCAAGAAATGAGAAGTTGTGAAATAAATACTTACTAGGCAAATGTGCTAGTATTTGTGCTTCCAGTAGCAGCTGCTACTAACAGCCCAAAAAGGACTGGGGGGTATTTTGACACCAGTCACACTTCAATTTGGTTTACAGGAAAGGAGAGCTAGTACATCTTTAAAAACAGCCCTGTCAAATTATTCAGAAACCTTTTCCCTCCAAGGTTGCTAAGCAATTGGTGTAGAATTAAAAAGGTTTTACATATTTACTACATGGTTTGATAAGACAACAATCCCATTCTGATGGTCAATCAGCAGCAGCTGAAAACGAATCAGAATAAATCAAGAAAAAGGACACGAATGTGTTTAAAACAGTTCTGTTAAAATAAAATCTGCATCAAACTCAGCATTTTTAGTCTAATTAGATTTAAAATTTAAGGAAACATTAAGAATGTTTCTTGCTGGAGAAAGTGAGCATCTCTCCCAACATCCCTGTGTCTAGAACTGCTTTTTGGATACGACCTTCTGAAATATTCTGTCAACAGCTCACAGGACAAATTCTTAGAGATGTGTAGTTTTTAGTACCAACTTGAAGAGGTTTCATCAACTTTGCGTCACTGTATTCAGTTCTCCCAAAATACAGCAGAGGCTGCTAGAGCAGTGCTTGGGAACACCAGTTGTTTAGCAGTTTTTGGGAGGTTGCAGACACAGGGCACTCCATTAAACATTCCTCAGCATGGGGTTTTGGGACTCACAAGGATAACAGCAAATAATTAAATCAACAGGAACAAAACCAGGATGTACAAAACCAGATGCCACCAAGTACTAATTTTTTTCCTAAACCACCTTCCTCTTCAGACAAATAAAACCAAAAAATCACTTTCAGATGCTTATGCAAAGACTTGCAGAAGTTCACAGTATCCCTACTTTACCATCACTCTGAGAAAAACCCTTATTTTCTGCAAATACCATGCAGAATTCACCCCAAGCTTCTGAAGGCTTCAGTCCAGCTCCCCAGGAAAACAGACCCACCATGAACTCTTAACGAGTGTTTGTTGGGCTGTGGCTAGCACCAATAATACCTGGTGCCTCCTGGAAAGAGGAATGGATCCAAAATGAGCCCCCAAAAAGTTAAGAAAACAAAAGAAACTGATCTTAAAAGATGTGTAGAAATACATGGTATTTACAGATGAGAAATATGAAGGGTGTCATCTCTGTGGGAGCAGAAACAAAGGGAAGTAATTAGCCCTGGAAACATCTAGAAAAAGGCAAAAGGGCTGCACTGAACAGCAGCAATGGCAATGAAGAACCCAAGGACCTCCAGGAGCTCCAGAGCCACTGGAAGCCCAGCTGTGTGAGCCAGGGAACCTGCCACAGACACTCCTCCTGCTCAAAAACAGGGGCAGGGTCCAAATAAAGCTCCTTCCAGGTACACACTATGGAACCCCCCAAGGCTGTTATCACCTTGAGAGAAGGTCCCTTCCTAGGCCCCCGAGCTCTCCAGAAAAGACCCTTACTAACCAAACCAGCCTGCCATGCTGCTGGGGCAGAGCAGCTCTCTGGAAGACAGATTGTTCCACCACTGCTCTCAAGACTGTCATGGAGAGGAAACAGAAAGGGATTCTTGTCTGTAATGCTCTGCAGAGGCTGCTTCTCCAGAGATTGATTAGAGAAGTTAAGAAATGAGAAAAAAGATTTCAAGGTTTGGCATTCCCTCACATGAACTTCATTGTTTATCTTAACTCTGGTGTGCCTCCACCAGGTCTTTTTAATAGTCCTGTATCTAAACAGGGCTACATATCAGATTTTTTCAAACTGTTCCCACCACACAGATAAACCAAGTCTTTCTGCACTGTGGGCCACTTCCTTTTACTTGTGAATGGGCCAGAACTATGCAAAAATATTTGGCACAGATTTGCCAGACAGGACTTCAAGGGCTGAAGTTTAAAGACCAGCAAACACAAGTTCTGCATTATTAAAGATGCCACAACATTCTTCCTCTTTTCCTTTCTTTGTCCCCCAATTCAGACATCATCCTCAGACATTACACCCCTGCCTCCCCTACTTTATCACTCCCAATCTGCTTTGCTTCAATCATTTTCAAAGAGCCAAAACCAGAACCATGCACTGTAATTGCCCTCCAGTGGGTCAGCACCATTGTATGACTGTGTCTCACCCTGCTGATTTGAGTGGAGAGGAAAGACAGATATTCCAGGGATTACAATTAAAACAACTCTGTCCATCCTTCCAGCTCTGCTCTCCACCACCTCCCTGTACTGACCTGACCCCTTGGCTGAGCTGCTTGAGAAGGAAATACAGCAAATCTGAAAAAAGAAAAGTTTCCTGCGAATCTGCAAACAGTTTTTGGAAAAAGCAACAGCACAATTGGAGTGACTTTTGTACACTTTGGGGTGACTTGTGCACACTTTCAGAGAGCAGCCTGCAGGGAAACTTCTCACATCACACTCTCCCAGCAACATAGATTAAAATCCTTCTCCTGTGTGAAAGCCTGACAAGGCTGGGGTTGAGCAGTTTGCAGAAGAGAGGACTCCAGGGAGACCTTAGAGCCCCTTCCAGCATCCAGAGGGGCTCAGAGAGAGCTGGAGAAGGACTTTGGACGAGGGATGGAATGACAGGATAAGGGGGAATGGCTTCCCACTGTGAGAGGGCAGGGTTAGATGGGATATTGAAAAGGAATTCTTGGCTGTAAGGATGCCCAGTGAAGCTGCAGCTGCCCCATCCCTGGAAGTGCCCAAGGCCAGGCTGGACAGGGCTGATGGAAGGTGTCCCTGCTCATGGCAGAGGGCTTGGAAGTGGATAATCTTTAAGGTCCCTTCCAGCCCAAACAAGTCTGTGATTTTGTAATTCTTCTCCAGAGCAAGGTCTGTCACCTCACCAACGCCAGGGACCCACCTGCTCCCCAGGGACACCTCTGGGACATCTGGCAGGGGACACACTGTGCAGAACCATTCCTGCCCCTGGCAATGAGAGCTGCTGCTGCCAGACACACTCAGTCATTCTGCTGGTGGGACTGAGGGAAGGAGGGGTCTGCTGGAAGGAAAGGAGCATTTCCAGTATTGCTTTCCTCGTGTTATGAATGTGAAAAGTGAACTGAGGATAAATATCACACTGGGCCATTGACTGTCACAGTAACGCAAGCTGAGCAAGCACCAGGACATACCACACGACTTTCCTCCATGAGAGACATGCCAAAACCCACTCACTGCTAACTTTAAGAATCATCCTCCTTTTCTTGGCTCTCATGAGACCACATCTGGTTATGGCATTCGGTTTGGCCCCTCAAGCACAAGAAACATGTTGATAAATTCAGTGGGTCTGGTAAAGAGACACAAAACCAGTCAGGGATTTGGAGAACATGCCCTGCAAGGGGCATTTCAGGGGAGAGGAGGTGGCTGTGGGGACCTGATGCAGCCTGCTGGTACCTTAGTGAGAGGACAGACACAGGCTCTTTTTGCAGGTGTGCAGCAGCAGGAGAGAAATGGTCAGAACATGAAAGAGGGAAAGCTCTGAGTCAAAAACAAAAAAAAACATTTCATCATAATGACAGTTAGGTTCTGGAACTGGCAAAATTTCCATCCTTGGAGGTTTTGGAGATCCAACTAGATAAAGCTCTGAGCAATCTGGTTCTGAATTCTGTATCAACTACTCTTTGAGCAGGAAGCTGAACTAAAAATTTCCTGAAGTCCCTGAATTGTTCTGTTGAAATATTCCACAAGAAAGATTATGAATTCCTGAAATGCTTTATAAAATATCCAAAGAAAGAGACAAATTTTCACAATTTGTCACCAAAACAAAATGGCAAATTCCAGCCTAAAGAAAAGGTATCAATTTGTACATCTGTGCCATAAGCAACAATATTCCATTTATTCAGCTATCTGGCACATTCACTCCTAAAAACTGCTGTGGAAGCTGGTGAAATTCAGCACCTGCCCTCTTAGATGTGGCACTTCCAACAACTATAACATTTGACTGGTAGTTCTATACTGAGAAATTAATTTCCTAGCAGATTTACCAACCCAGTGTGTGTGATACACAAGTGCCATCTACCTCCAGAAGGAATTAAAAACAAATGTTTAAAAATCTCACTGCAGTCAGCATATTTCCTGACATCAAGCTGAAGAACACACACAAAGAGAAATGCAAGAGCATTCCCAATAAAGCATGCAGGAACACAACATTTAGCCTCTTTCCCCTTCCCATTTGCTCTTCACCCTGTTCAGCCCAGCAGCATGGCACCAACGAGCCAGCCTGGTGCACACACAGGTACGAGGCAAACACAAACCCAGAAACACACAGGCACAAAGAGAAAAGAGGCAAAGCATGAAGAAGCATGCACAAACCAAGGACAAGCGTGCAAGCCTCTCTAGTTTGGTATCTGGACTCAGTTAGGTGGAGAGAGATGCAGATAAAAACCATGCCAAGTTACCTTCAATGGAATAAGAATAATGTGCTGGGCTGGGCTGGCTTGTGGTTAACCCTGTAGTGCAGGTAAGAACACTGTGCTGACTTGTAGATGGAGTCTGAATTAAACCACTTTCAGGTTTCATACCTGGCCACAGTGCACCTGAATCAGATAAATTGGACCAGTTACAAACAAATATGCTGGGACCAAACAGCATGCTCCTACCTCAGATTAAGATTTTTGCTGATCACAAAAGCAAGTAACAGATGACACATGGGAAATGTTTAATTTGGACAAGAGTAAGCACTGACTGTAAGGCTGTGCAGATATTAGAGCTGGTGACAAAACGGCTGAAAAAGAGAAAATTAGAAGTGCCAAGAAGACTCATTTGCCAAGCTTTTAACTAAAAATCTGTTTGTGTCTCTGAGATCCACTGCCCATGCAGATACAGGACCTGCCAATGGCTGTGATTTTGGGCTGAGCTGCACAGCACTGCCAGTGACATCAGCTGGTACACAGTGAGGCCAAGGCTGGCATCTGTGAAGGCCAAGCTCAATGCTCCCACTACTTCACTGGGCTTTGGGATGAGTATTTTAAACCAAGCCACCAGTCAGTAATTTTCCTAGACTGACAACAACAAATATGGAGCTAAAAAAAAAAATTCAAAATCCGAATGTTTCTTCCAGATTTCCTTTTCACTTTTTTAACAACCCTGGGCACAGCACAGAGCAGAGAGAGTGTAATTATGTGTACAGGGCACACTTAGCATGTGGCTCAGCTCAGGGGCTGTGTTAAGGTCGAGGTCTCTGCACTGACAGGTGCCAACAGTGTCCAACTGAGGCAGCTCAGCTCGGGCCTCACTCTTCAGAGCTCTTCAGGCTTTCATTTGAGTGTCTCCAAATCTACAGCCAAAGTCAAAGACAGTTCTCCCTGGCCCTGGTTAGAAAGCAGAAATATTTTGAGAGGATCGACTTAAAAACAAGCAGGAGTGTGCAAAGCAGAGGGACAAAGGACGTTTGGAGCCAGACAGAGCTCAGGGCCATCAGAAAGACCACCCTCCTTTTAAACACCCTGAAAACAATACCAAAGCTGCAGAAGCCACCTGCAGCCCTTCAGCCACTCCAGCAGGATTGAGCCATGGGCTATGAGCTCCAGGTTGCTTACCTAGAAGACATGGGAGACTCCATCAAGCTGGACATGAGCAGCAGCTCCAAGAGGTCGCTCCATGCTGCAGCTTTGTCAGAATTAAATTCTGCAATGGCCCTTTGAATTATTTACAGATCTGATCTCAAACTGACACCTATGAGTCAACTTAAATGACTCCCCTCAGCCCAGCCACCCCAGGGTTTGACTCTTAGACTCTCAAGTTGTGTCTTCATCAAGGTTTCAAACCACCAGAACCTCAATAATTAGCAAACTAAAAGGAAAGGATGATTTAAGAAAGACTGTAGATACATTGCAGAAACTCCAGAACAAAATACATGGGAAAAAGCTCCTCCAAGGAGAGTGGGAGTAGCTGTGTTTGCTTAGTGTGGAAAGGGAGTGCCACCATCTCCAAATGGGTGAGCAGTTTTCACAGGGGACAGTAACCAGAGGCCCCTTAGGGCACAAGACAGAGGGACAAGGAGCAGCCAGCAACACAACGTGATGGCCACATGACATGCAGAAGTGCCAAAGAACCTGACTGAAACACAGACCCACCCTGAAGGCTACAGGATAATGAGCACACAGGGAGTGTGGCAGCAGGGCACACACCAGAGGTGTTGGCAGCACTGCCTGGGTGCCAGTGCAGGAGCTGACTCAGGTCATGTGCTAAGGCATCTTCCAGCCCTGCCTTCCACGACTGTCCTGTGGTTACAGACAAGCCCTGCTTTCTAGAGAGCCAGCACACTCCTACACTGGCAAATGCCCCTGCCCTCTCCCTCTGCAGGACAGCCTCAGGATGATGGAGAAGCTGTGAGAGGGTGAACGAGCCTCTTCCACACCCAGTGTCAGCACTGCATGTCACAGACTGTCACAGACTGTCACAGACTGTCACTGCACACATCTACATGGACAGGCCCCACACAGGACATCCCATCACCTGCAGGTTTTTCTTGAGTTAATATGAGCCAGCACATCCATGGTGTTTCTAACACCAAATTACAGCTACACATATGCAGCTTGAATGTCACTACTCTTATTTTAATGCTTCTTTAAAAAAATCTCTAGAGACCACAAGGGCATCCCATGCAGAAAAATGCACTGAACACCAAGAGAGGTGACAAATCAGCAACAGCTTAAGTCATCCCTTCTCTAAAAGAGCATCCTGACTTTAGTCACCTAAAGACTATGCTTGTGTTTGTCAGCTTGCTTACATTTCATGCTGGTTTGTCCAGTTAGATAATCCACAGTGCCTTCTTTCTGGCACAGGAACAAATACACAGCAGAAAGACACACCAACCTCTGTAAGAAGCCCTCTGGGGCTGGTAAAACATGTGACCAAGTTGTTAGCCCTCACCTGCTCACTGGGGATTTTTTGTGAGCAGAAACAATTTCCAGAATTCCCTCTGCAATGTGAATGCCCTCTACCCCACCCAAGGTCCATCTTCTCAGCATGACTCAGCAGGTACCACTCCAGTATGACTTCCATTACTGGAAATAATGACTTTTAACGTCTTCCTAACACTTGATTTCACACTAAAAATTCAGCTGTTTAACAACAGACCTCAAAGTCCACACGAGACATTTCAGTAACTGATGAGGTTTTGGATATTTTACAGATGAAAGCTCCTCTGAAGTCAACAGAAAATGCAGATCTCCTTCCAGGTCTTTAGAAGAATTTCTAGTGTTACATTTAGATATAATATTGAAGCAGCTGAGTGCCCCTGCACTCCAGAACCTTTGGCTTCAAAAAAAAGAATACTCCCCCCAGATATAGTCACCATTACTGCCACCAACAAAACATCACACACAGCATACTAACAAAACCCCTACACCCTCCCTCCCTCCCAAATTGTAGAAGTCTAAACCACCATTTTTTAATACAACTTCACTGGAGGACTCCACATATTTACAAATATTTGCCTTTAAAAACATCAGCATGTGACACATTAAAACAGGCAAGAGCACACAAAGCAGCCTCAGTGCACCATGCACAACACAATACTGAGAAACACCAAATAAATGAAGCAAAGGAAACCATCAGCCACTGCTCAGATACAGCAAAAAACAGTGCAACAAGGCATTGAAACCGAAGTGCAGGCACCAGTGAGGAGCAGTGTGTTCCAGCAACCATTAGTAATTACAGTATTAGTAATTTATGTTTATCAAAGCCAAGTCTGGATTTATTATCTTTCCTACACCATCTTTCAAATATATCATGACAAATCAATTGTTTTGTAACCTTTAGAAAAGCCCATGCTCTGTCAGCAGCTAACAAAAACCAGAAATGTAGCTGTTTTTATTCAAAGACACCTAATTCTTTAACTAAAGAAAAATTCATCCTTACACACATCAAGGTACTAAGATTTTAGCACTACAGATAAATCTGCAAGAGGCTGAGATGTACAACCACAAGCCCCTGAGACCTTTACTTAGAATCACAGAATTGTAAAACTTGGAAAAGACCTTTAAGATCATCAAGTCCAACCATTAACCCAGCACCACCCTGTCCACCACTAAACCATGTCCCCATGGGCCACAGCCACACATTTTTTGAACCCTGCAAGGGGTGGTGACTCTAGAACTTGCACAGGCAGTGAGGAGAGGTGAGAAGTTCCCATCACAGTTCCCTGCAGGGTGATGCTCTCCCCTCTCATCAGTGTTGCCAGCTAAGGGATAAAACAGCTTCTGCTCCCTTCCATTGTTTGAGAGCTGCATTTGCAAAGACTGGAATAGCTATCGAGAGGGCTCAGTTATTAGAGCAAATTAAGCAACTTATTTGCCTAGTAAACTTGGGAGACATTTTAACACAAGCTCTCATTTAGTGAAAGGTGAGATAAAAATATCTTAATCTTGGACAACAAAAAGGAAAGGAAAAAGCAGAGAAGTTGTATTATGGGGTGTTGTGTCATTTCACTTACAAGGAAACTGCACAAACATAGCTATACCACAACTAGAGACAACTATAATCCCAAACCAAGAACCATATGGCAAACTTCATGGGGAGATCCAAAGTAACAGCTTTGTAAAAAATCCCATTTTTTAAGCTGAAGTCCCATCAAGAGATCAGTGCCCATGTACAATTTAATCCACGCACGTGCTCTCCTACAAACTCTTCTCTCCAACACACCTGGTTAAGCTCAACATTGGCTTTTTAATGAGACCTGAAAGAGGAGGTGCAGGCAGGGAGAAGGCTTTGAGAAGTGACTCTTTACCAAAAGGAGGTAGTCCGTAGGTCTGGGTGGTCTGGGGTAGATGTAGGGCTGGGACTGCTGCAGTGCTGGGTACTGAGGCTGAGCAGGGTAAGGGCTCAGTGCTTCCGACACTGGGACAGAGAGGATATGTGCATATGGCCTGGGGGAAGAGAGAAAAAAAGTCAGAAAGAACTGTTTACATCAGGCATCTTTCAGCCTTCAAATCAGAAGACATGTTAAAAAAAATTGCTCCAGAAAGGAGAAACTCCCCAGACTGACACATCCTCAGAGCAATGAGCTCCCAGTGCTGCCCGAGGCAGGCTCTTAAGATGAGAGATGCTGCAGGGACACCAGGGCTGCCTGCCCACTCAACCAGGCCAGAGCAGCAGTGCTCAGCCAGGACTGGGAGCACAAACTCCCCACTCCACCAGGCACGAGCAGCAGTGCTCAGCCAGGACTGGGAGCACAAACTCCCCACTCCACCAGGCACGAGCAGCAGTGCTCAGCCAGGACTGGGAGCACAAACTCCCCACTCCACCAGGCACGAGCAGCAGTGCTCAGCCAGGACTGGGAGCACAAACTCCCCACTCTACCAGGCACAAGCAGCAGTGCCACTGACCAGGCCTTAGCACAGCAGAGCCTGCAGCTACTGTGACCTGTAAGAACCAGGGGGACACACAGAGAAAGTACACAAAAGCAAGCAGCAGGGCTTAAGGCCTACCCTGCTCCAACAGGAAGAGCTACAAAGAACCCTAAACACAGTGAGTGAGGAGAAAATCTTATATTCCACTTATATTTATTTATGTTCAATTTGTTTATTTGACAAGTATTATGTGCATTATTCACCAAGACTATCATGTTAATTACTTTGAAGGGCCTCATTTATCTTTGTGAACATAAACCAACAGTCACTAAAGCCAAAGGGTGAATTCTGTAAGCTGTGTCCTCAGCAGTATCTGCTGCCAGTAGTGGGATTTACAGCATTAGAGAAATACATAAAGATATAAAAAGATTACTTCAGAGAGAAGTAAGAGTTACAGAACTCAGTAACAATTTCTTGACTTACTTTGCTGAATACATTTGTGAGGTATAATCATTTGATGACCTTGGGATATAATCAGTGCATGTCATAACTGAAAAAAAAAATAGTTTGTGTAATTACAGAGGTGCTCTCAAAACCCAATAAATAAAGACAAATATCAATACTCATGGTACATTTTAGTCAACACACAATATTTACAAAGAGTTTTAGTGCCCTGAATATCTGTTTCAAAGCAAATTCTCAAAAACATACTGTTAAACTGGCACAAAAATGTTTTGCCAGCTCACAGCAGGTAGATCAATCAGTCACACTATTCCTCCCTGTGAAAGAGTGCTCTTTATCAGCTGGTACCATAATTTTTTGCAACTGTCATAAAAAACTTTGATTTCAGTCCTCCCCAGAACCCTGCATATTTGCCAAAGGGGCTTCATCTGCACCAAGCATAACATCTCTATGTCCTGGAGCAGAGACCAAACACCTGTTTTTCCAAACTTTACTCTTCCCCTATATACTCTATCCATGCATGGCCCCAGGAAAGAGTCTTTGCTGTAAAAAGGAACAGCTCCAGCTCCATGAATTTAATCACACACATCCAGTGAAGCACAGCTGCAGTGCACAAGGCTCAGAGATTCCTCTGAAGTAATCTGGGTAAATGAAATCTGAAACATTTAACCAGATGTTTCCGTTTTTCTGCTTGAATAAATCCACAGCAACTGCACTCTGAAACTGGTAAGGCAGAGTGGCTCAGCTGGCAACCCACAGAGGAAATGTTTCAAATGTTCTCAGCCAGCAGAGCCTATGGCTCTAGCACACCTTGTGTGAGAGAGCTCTGTTACAGCATCCCAGGCTGGGGGGAGATGGGGGCTTGGGCTCAAGAGCCTCTAAACACCCCTTGGATTCACATCAGCTGCCCTGATTAAATACTCAGCTGGCAATCAAATTAGGGAGGCAAGGATGGGCAGGAGCCCAGCACAGATTTGGCCCCCACAGCCTCTCTGGCAGCACCACAGTGCAGCACTGCTGGGAGCTACAGCCTTTGGGGCTGTGCACAGGGCTCTGCAGCTCACATCTAGAAGCACCATGCCCAACCCCTCAGCAAACACAGCTGCACTGCTGTGGCTCCAGCTGAGCCCCCAGGGCTTGCCCAGGAGGTTCTCCAGGCTAACAGCGTGGGCACAGGGCTCTGATCCACCACTCCCATCACCAGAGCACACATTTCCCCCTCCCTCTGGAGTGACCTGATTAACAGCCTTCAAAACAGCCCAGGGTCATGGACAGCAGCAGAGTCTGCCTTGGGATTTGATCCAAATGCCAATAATGTGCTCAGAAAAGCTGGGCTTTCCATATCAGACCTGCCTTACTGCTCTGGTGTGAGCATGTAGTTAACTCTCCTTAGTTACACTGAGTCACCACAGGCAACTCTAACCCCAGTGTGCATTCTGCCACCTCAGTAACCTTCTCTTGGTGAAACCTGAACACAAGCAGCTGAGAAGTACAAACCATCAACCACGTGTGCTGGACCTCCCAAATGATCCATGGACCACCTTCCTCTGCTCCTCAGTGTTTGCCTTTACTCACAGTGTGAAGCCCACGGAGCACAAGGATACAACAGGAAACACAAACTGGGAATTTTTGGCCCTAAAGGCTTTCCTTTAACACTTGTCAGTTCCCACATCCCTCCTGTCAAAAACTTTAGGATTTGTAGGGTTTTTTTTTTTAAGAATGACAATATTCATCTGAATAGTTATATAGTAATGATATTTCTAGAATTCATATTTATAAAATTGCATACAAGGAATTAGGCAATGGTGTAAAAAAAGCAAAAAAATCCCACAATAATACTGCATGCAATTTCTGGGATTTGTAAATAGCTTATCCAGTTAGGCAGGCTGAAATTTCTTGTAACTCCTGCAACACAACAGTACATGGATTAAAACAGCAAAGATTAAATCAATTACAATGGAAAGTTACACCTTACACACTTTCAGCTAAGTTGAGCTGACTTACTTCTAAATATGTACTGGCAGTCAGAGGTATTCCACACAGGAATCTGACTTTCCCAATAACTTCCAGCCCTTTTTTTCCAAGAGAAAGGATACACTCCACTTTTCACTTACTATTCAATCTTTCTATTCCCTGCCTGTTTCCTCTCTGTTTACTTCCTAAGAGCTTTCTGCAGATATTCAATACAATTCAGAGCCTGAGATGAAGTGTATGGCATATTGCTACAAAGGACTCAACCAGCTGTGTAGAGATAACGATTTATAAAACATGTTTACATCAGACATTATAACTGATACTGACTCAACCCTCAAGAAGAATCATGTCTAAGGCAGATAAGACAAGCAGTGCTCACAAGCACCCAACAGCAAGCTGAGGGGCAGTGGCACAAAAATATTTGTCAGAAACAGATATTTCCTTAGCATCAGGCATTAACACCTTGTAAACACTACAGCAAATGTTCACTTTACCACTAATAGTGAGGGCAGGCTAAGGATCACAAGGAGGAGACAAAGCTTGTGGTGGATGAAGCATGGTAGCAGGGGAAGACAAGAGGAAAGACAGTGGGACAGCTCCAGAGATACTCACTCTCACTGGACATGGGAAGGTTTGAACCAAGGTTTGAAGATTCAGTTTTCTGATCGCTGACTTCTGTGTTGCTCACATGACTGCCAGGACAACAGAGGCTCAATATTACCATTATGAACTCTTAAATTAACATCCGTGGGCATCACAACCCCTGGGTTCAACCTTTCTGACCAAGACAAACTAACTCTTCACAAAACCTGTGCTCTTTGCTATTTCATGAAGAGATTCTGACCTGCAGCTGGGATCAGACATCAGACTACAAGGGCTTTGAGTGGCCAGGGTTTGGTAGAGGGGGCACTGCAGGGGTGGCTTTGGTGAGAAGCACCTCTTGGCACCTGCAGTCCATTCCCCCTGCAGCCAGCAGTGGTGGGTGGCCCTCTGTCACAGGCTCCCTGCCCACAGGCATTGCCTCACTGCTGGATTTGTCCCTGAAGGCCAGGGCTGAAACATCCTTGAACTGGGGGTGACTTCTGTACTTAAATATTTGCAGGTTACTGGATTATTTTAGATTTGTCCTGCATTGTTTCCGTTCCGTGTCAACGTTGCTTTGTTCATGTACAGAGCAGGAAGTACAGGTAATTTCTGAATGAAACTGTTTCTTCCTTGATTATTGCTTCCTGGCTTTAGTTTTATTACTGCTAGCTCTGCAACCCAGCTTTTCAGGAGGTTTGGAGCCATCTGTGTGCTGTTCTGAACTGCAGTTCCTCCAGGGAAGGAGCCAAAAGCCGTTTATTGCTGCTGAGGGTGTATTGTAGCTCAGGGGTGCAGCAGGCATGCTGCTCTCTGCCCCTCTCCCACTCAGCATCCAACAAAACCCAAGGCACAGTTTTGTGCTGGATGAGCAAATTAAACTCTCAGGAAGAGCCTAAAGGTGCCTGAGCTGAACTACACAGGGAGCAGGAGGCTGCAGGAGAAATAAACCCAAATCTTACAACACCTCTCCCCACCCATCCCTGCTCTCTGGGCTCAACTAAATGGCTTTTCTCTCCCTCCACCACCTCCTGCAGTGCAGGGGAAAGGGAGAAACAGGTTGAATAAATTCTTTTAAACTAATCCATTGGTCAAACTTGAAATTATGTATAGCTTTATCAAAACAGAGCCAGATTATTGAAACAGAATATTTAACCAAGTTAGAAATGCAACTTTATCCCTCCCTTCTCTTCTGTTTTTAAATACTGGATAGCTACAATTTTAAAATACAAGGATGTTTATACTCAAAATTTATTTTAATAAAATATTTTATTATTTATAATTTAAAAATTTTATTATTTGTATTTATTTTAATATTTACACTCAATTTATTTCAAAATAAAAGGAGGTTTACACTCAAATTTGAGCTCCCTGTGCCCATAGGGAAGCTGTGACTGTGCTGAAGCAGGGTGACTCAGAGGGAGAAGGGAGAGCACCCTGATGAGCTCAGACCTGCCCATGCTGCCCTCGGGCCCTCTCTACCCAAGAGAGGGAAAAAAGCCTGCCTAGGATCTGATTTCTCTAACCTCAGATGGGCCAAAAAGGGAGCTTGTGTGATTAGATCAAAATTCTAATTTTTACAATGTACCACATCCACTCCTGTGGAAATGGTGTTTCCTCCTTGCTCCTCCTGGAATGGCAGAGACTCCAAAAAGAAATCCTTCTTCACTTAGAGAAACAGAATAAATCCTAATAGAGCTATTCTCATTATAAGTAATAATAATAATAGTAGTTAATTCCTAAATACAATACCCATCAGAAAGCATCTACTGAGGCTAAAAATAGATTCACACCACAGCTTTAAACAGGAGAGGCCACCAGTTCAAGAGTTTCATTTCTCAAAGCAGTTACCCACACAGTTTCACAAATAATATTGCCCAGATATTATTAAAATATCCTGAGTCTCACCAAATTCACTGCATGGTGTGTGCAGTACTTGACAGTCTCATTCTGTGAAAGATGGGGGTGATGGTGCCATTAAGACTCTTTGGGGCCACTTTTACAAAAGCTTTAGACCATAGGGCCAGTTAACCATTTTTTGTTGGGAATTTAATCAAAATTATACCTAATACAAATGTAACTGTATTTTCCATAGCTCTGTAAAAAAATAAATCAAGAGGCAAATTGCTAAAATGAAAGCTTTATAATTGTAAAAGACCATAAAGAACTGTTCCACACTAAAACTAAATTAAAAATCCCGTACCTCAGGCTCTGTTCTCTGGATTCCTGCATCTTGGCTTTTTTTACCTGTGAAGACAAAAGTGTTCAGAGCAACAACCAACACAAGCTGGAGGGTTCACAGTGGTGCCAAAATGCACAGCCCTGTCCTGCACACCAGATCTCACCAGTGTAACTCTTCATCTCCAAACAAGCCTTTGCCTAGGTAGAAAACAAGGGCTAACACTGGACCTTGTACACCATAATTGTCATTAGTTATTGTTAGTAATTAATAATCCCACATGTTAGTAATTAACTAATCTCACACAGGTGCTGAGATATACAGCCACAACAACGGCTGGCAAGGAGAATTTTGTGGCAATTGAATAAAGCAGTGGTAGATTTTAAGGAAATCTTATTCTGCACAGATTCAGCACTACAGCCACAGACTTTGCTCTTTCCCCCCTATATTTTAGTGCTACATAAAGATAGGAACATGAACTTTTTTTCTGTAATAAACGAGGAGTTTTGACTCCTGACTAAAACAAGTACAGGACTTTTTCTCATTTTGTAGGTGCCAGCTGCATCCTGCTCTGCACAGGGTATTACACCACAGAGCACTGGCTTGAACACAAATTCAGTTTCTGCAGGCTACAAACATTACTGTGAAAGCCTCAGCAGGATGCCAGGGTGAGCTCCTCCTGCAAGAACATGCCATCACACCCAAAACACTGCCTCACTCATTCATTATGACCCATCTGCTCTCATATACTGTCACAGAATGACTCACTGGTATCAGGTACTTAAATGAAATTACCAAGGAAATCTTTACCTGAACATTACAGCAGAGTCTGCTTAAAGGACATGCCAATAAAAATTAGCTGTACCCTATCTCTCCTGCCCTGAAGAATAAAGACAGTTTGCATTATATAAGGATGTGTTTAGAGAGATTTCCTTTTTTAGTACAGGCAATTCATTTTTCAGCTCCTCACAGCTGGAGTATAAACTATATGGTTTTCCTGCTTAGTTTCACATTTTGTGGATATTACTCAGGCCCATCACCTGCAGGTTGTGGCAAGCCACGTTCTGAATAATTTTAAGTTTATATTTCCATTTCATCTGACTTTGTTCCTAAGTCATAAAATTGCATAAATGACACTACAATGTATTTTCTAACTAGTTTAACTGAAGAACATTAAATTCTCACATTAAAAAGGCATCAAAATCTTTCCAATTACAACACACCCCAAGTGCCCTCAAGCACTTTATTCAGTTTCTGTGTGCATCTGACAAGATTACAAAAATCACTCCCATTGTAACTTGGCAATTTCTTGTTGAGTTTGTACCAGGTTTAGTTTGGGAACAGAATATTAATACAAACATTTCTGCTCAATTCCTATGCTATTAAGTTTTAGACACACAATTTAATTCATCTTGTACTGTATGGATAATGCTCTACCCAACACTTCTGTGCTAATATCAGTTAATAATGCAAACAGAATTGCAAATACTTCACATACATGTAGCAACTTTAACCTCCAGACATGCTTCCCTACCCCAACATACTGTTCTATCAGTCATTAAAAACTGTTTCCACTTGTAGAAACAATGAATCCCAGGATTTTTTCCAAGATCTCAAGCCTAAGAATTAAAGACTCTATACTCTGTAATAACCAGCATGCTGATTCAGTCCCTAAAATAGTGAATTTTATTTTCTCTACAACAGGCTTGAAATAAGTCTGGTTTTCTGAGCATAGCAAGTAATCACTTTGCATAGAAACATCAGAGAGTTCAAGTACACATAACTATTCCTTTCTTACTACTGCCTGTACAATTATAGCAAATTAAATGTACAGCACGTTTTATGAACAACAAAATGCTTTTTTGACCTCTGGATAAATATACTAAGTATAAGCCTTCTCTTCCAGTATTAGTTAAAATAACTGTATACCGAAATTGTGACATTGCTAATTTGTTTTATATTCTCATTTTCAGCCTTTTTGAAATGTACTTACTGGTTGTTCGGGTAAGTCTTGTGGCTCTTCCATGGGTATTATTATTTTAATGCTTAAATGATTCAAATCCTGTGTTCCTCAGCAGTCTTCAAGCCCTGTTAAAGAAAGGTGTTCATAGCTTTATGTACTTTTGGGGGGCTTATCATGTAGGCTATCAGAGAATATTGTTAAATATTCCTCCCCCAAAACTCGTGTGGCCATCTCCCAAATAAAATACAAAATCCATATAGGGAAAGATTTCATAAACAAGGGATTTAGCTTTAAGCTTGGAAGATACAGATTTTTCATGCACATGGTACATTTCTACATCATTTACTCAGACCACACTGACTGCAGAAGCTAACACACTAATCAGACACGTGCACCATAATTTTAAAGATACTTTAAATGATCAAGTCTGGTCTACTAGGTCAGTAAACAGCATGATTCAATCTAACCTGTTTTAATTTGGAGCATTTATGTAACAATGAAAAAAAAATCAGGACAAGACTGTACAGGACAAGCATTTACACACAGTGCTGCTGCCCACCAAATTCACAAAGCAAGTTCATTATTTCGACTGCACCCTTCAAAAAGAGAAGGTTGATGAAATTTTATAAAATAATTTTTATTTTGGAAGCATTTAGTAGAGAGATCTTGCATACAACATCAAAAAGCTGCCACCTTCCAGGGGCTTAAAATCATGAAAAAGAAATTTTGCAGAATATTTTCATAATCTGATTAACTTTTGCAATTTGCTGGGCAAAAGATAAAAGGTCTCTGTCCTCCTGGCTTTCCCCTCTGCCCACCTGAGGTGCATGAGCACTATGATCTGTGCTTTTGATTCTGACTCCATCTCATTTTGGAGTCACTTTATTAAAACCAACCCCAACCTCTGCAGAGCAGCTTTTCCTGAGCCGCCTCCTCTGCCACACACCCACACAGCACAACTTCAGGGATTGCAGAAATCAGGAGAAATACTTAAAAACACTTAGTGGGTTGGAGAAATTAAACCCAGTGGTTTAAATCCAGTGAATTCTGTGCTGAGTTACAACCAACTCCTGCCTCCAGATCCACGAAAGCACAGCCCAGTGTGCCTGCAGAAATGTGAAATTTTACACACCACTCCTTCCTCCTGTTCACCCACCCTGTCCAGAGCATCCAGGCACCCTCAGAGCATGGGATTATCCCAAAGTGACTGAACTAGTTCACAGAAACAACTTTCTGGTGTCCTGAAAACCACGTCCCTGGCTCCTGGCAGACCTACTGACCCTGGCAGCACGTGCAGGTGCCCGCAGCCAGCCCCACGTGCCAAGGCTGCTGTGATTTCACAGGAACCACCAAAACACAAAAGGCTTCTCTTTTCAAAAGGCCACGGTGTATTGGATGTGCCAGGATTAAATTTTATTAAGGATTTTGCAAGGCTGCTACCCCTAATCAAAGCTACTTAGTGTTATTGCCTGAGCTCTAAATTCACCATTAGTCTCTTCGGAAATTCAGGTTCTTTGGAAACGACCCCATTCACAACACACAAGTCTGTAACACAAAGCATTACTGGCACCTTTACAGTTTTTCCTCCACCAGTTTCAATCGGTTTTGTTTTAAATATCTTATTCATTTTTTGTAGAAATAATTAAAAAACTAGCATTGAAGAGAAACTCTGCCAACAGAGATTATAAAAAGGAGTACAAAATACAATGGCCAACAGCAAGAAGATTTGAAATTCATACCAATAGGTCCCGTCCCTCATCCTTCACTTCTGATATTTAACACTGTTCTGTTGTGTAATTTCATTGAAAAATCCCAAACTAAACTTTTCAGTATAGAAAAATATTTTACATTCCACTGACCCATACAGCAGCAACTGCCCATGCCATGGTTTGCTTAAAAGCTGAGTAGTTCTTTAATTTTGGTTCTGAGAAGGATTTAAATAATTACAAAGACAAAAAGATTCTCAGAGTCCCACTGGAATATGCATGAAGAAAAAACCCTTTCCAAGTAAGCTGGGCACCTTGTAGCACCTGGGAGCAGATGACAGAACGAAAGCAGGAGAACAGAAAGTGCCTGACTTAATGGCAGGCAGAACTCTGGTGGCATTTCCCAGGGAAGTGAGAATTCCCAGGGAGAACTTGGCTTAGGGTGGATTTGCCCTCCCTGTACCCCCAGAAACAGCAGCAGGGGCAGAGGACACCTCACCCTCCAGGGTGTGGGGCAGCAGTGTGTGTGAAGTGCACCCCTGGGAGAGCATCCTCCCCCAGGCAAGGCCAGCAGCAGCAGCAGCAGCTGATGGGGTGGGAGAAGGCAGAGCTCCTGCCTTGGTCCCCACCTCACCCCTGCCTCCCTCGGGGCCACCACGGGATCCTGAGACTGGACACAGGTCTGGGTGTAGGATCTGCCAAGGGGAAAGAAAGAAAATGAAAAAGAAAGAGAAAAAGAAAGAGAAAAAAGAAAGAGAAAGAACCCAGAGACCCAAGCAGAGTGTCTCTGCTAAGCTGGCATCAGAAGGACCAGCTCTGGCCCCACAGCCCTGTTCCAGGGAGCCAGCAGGATGGGGTCAGGCAGAACATGCAAGCAGAGCAGCAGGATGTCCCTTTCCAGCCACAGCCACGGCAAAGAGAACCATCATTTTATCATCTACCTGCCGTTTCACTTCGATGGAGCAGAGGCAGCACGGTGCTAAACACACAGCAGCCTTTTCCCCTGTATCACCGAGGCTCTCCCCTCGGGTCATGCAGGGCAGGCAGCTCCCCCTGCCATCACCTCCTGCCCTGAGGGAAGCTGCTGCAGCACCAGAGGAGGACCCAGCTGCTCCTGCCCTGCTCACAGCCCTCTCCAGCCCCAGCTGCCCTGCAGGCTGCCCCAGCCCTTGGGGGTCCATGCCCCGGGCCCTGAGCCCCTCCAGGGGCTCTTGGACACCTCCTCACCCAGCTGACAGCTCTGTCCCACCCAGAGCTTGGCTTTCCCAAGAAACCAACCCAGCAGCTGGCACTCTGAGGAGAACACTGAGCCTGCAGCCAGCCAGCAACAATGATTTTTTTAAAATTGAAAGTACACAACGCTGATTTTTTTGTTGGGGTTATTTTGGGGATTTTTTTTTTTTGGTCATTTTGGGGTTTTTTTTGCACATCAAATCTCGAAATCAGATTTTAATTTGTATAAAACTCAAGTTAACTGCATTTCAGGTAAGCTTATCACACATTATTATGGAACATTTTTAAACCCTAAGTGAGCACAACAGCAGAGGTATCAAAGATTCAGGTGGTGAGAGTGCTTCTGTGGGCCACTGGGTCTGTGAATGAGAAAAACGTTACAAAATGGAAGCAAGTGTGCAAGGAGCCATTAAATGAGCTGCTGCAATGAAAGAAACATTCAGAAAAATGAGTCCATTGTTCTGCTTCTGAAAACCAGCAAAGAACCACTCTTTTCCTTTATGGGATGATTTGTGTTTATTACCTGATGAAAACTATTCTGTAATATGTGAATTAAACACCAGGTTTTATTTGACCTAGACTTGTTTTGAATAACCATCCTGTTTAATTCCAACTTGCATGGAACACCAACAATGCAAAATATTAAGAATTGGGTTTGTGTGTCATTTTATTTTGTTTGCTCAGTTTAAGGAGCCACATTTTGTAAACTTCAAACCAGAAGGCATCAGAGCAGAGGAATGGGCTGCACAATCCCTCTCAGCAGCTGCCTTCTGCATTATCCTGATGCCAATAATTCACCAATAAAAGCCCTGGCAAGTGATCTCCAGTTTCTTGCACTAAATCCTGTTTTAAAAATCCTAAAATACAAAGTCCAGCTTGGTCAGACTTTCTCAAACTAGATACTCTGGATAGAATTTCTGAAAGCTGCCTGCCATGAGCAGCACCTGGATAGACTGCTATTTACTTTCAGCTTGTGCTTTTCAAGCCCATCTGCCTTGGCTTTGAATATAAAGTTTCATGCAAGAAACAGTTCTCCCAAGCTGCAAATAATTAAAGTCAGGATACTGTGATAAAACCAACACACAGTAATTATAGTGATGAGAAAAAAAAAAAAAAAGTTAATTGACTATGGTTTTATGTTACTTTAAAACAGTCACTATTTCCCTAAGAACAAAGTTTTGATTGGAGTAACGAAATTACATCTATTAAACAGAGTTGGAATAAAATCATAGGATCATTTATTTTGGAAAAGACCTCTGAGATCATTAGGTCCAACCAACACCCAGACCCCAAGTGCCTTGTCTTTTAAATCCTGGAGGGATGGTGACTCCACCTCTGCCCTGTGCCAGGGCTGGACAGCCCTTTCAGGGAAGAAATTTTCCCTAATATACAACCTAAACCATCCCTGGCACAGCTTGAGGCCATTTTCTCCAGTCCTGTCCCTTCTCCCCTGGGAGCAGAGCCTGACCACACCTGGCTCCTTCCTCCTGTCTTGTGGAGAGCAAGAAGATCCTCCCAGGCCTCCTTTTCTCCAGGCTGAGCCACACCAGCTTCTCCTCATGAGATTTATGCTTCAGTCCCTTCCTTCCCGAGCTCTGCTCCTCTCTCTGGACATGCTCCAGCCCTTCAATAGCTGTATTGCAGTGAGGGGCCCAAAAAGGAACCCAAAGAGGGGGATGATCACATCCCTATTCCTGACACAGCTCTTTCACACAGACCAGGATGCCCCTGGCACTGTAAGCACAGGCTGGCTCACTCTCAGCAGCTCTCAACCAGCACCCCCAGGTCCTTCCCTGATGGGCTCCCCCCAGCCTGGAGTGTTCCATGGGAGTGTTGTGCCTAGGATGCACTCCATTCCCATGTCCAGAACATTAATAAACAGTTATTCATTAAGCAGGACTGGTGCCAATACTGAACCCTGGGCATCTCCCCCAGTGCCTGCCCCACAGGGATGGAGTTCCATTCACTTTTAAACCCAGCAAAGAGTACACCTGCCCAGGCCCTGAGCAGCCAGTTTCCCCAGGAGAAATGGTGCCAAAGGCTTTACAAAGGTTCAGGTGGACACATCCACAGCCCTTCCCTCATTCATGATGCATCTCCTTGTAGAAGATGAGGTTAAACACATGGGACTGAGCCCTGGCTGTCCTGTATGTGCCAAATGGAGCCATGGAAGGTGGGCTCTTCTACAAGCTTCCACGCCACTGAGGCCAGGCTGTTGTGCCCAGATCCATTTTCTGCCCCTTCTTCTAGATGGGCATCACATCCGCAAGCATCCAGCCAAGAGGGACCTTCCTGGTTAGCCAGGAAATGATGGAATGTGGCTCAGTGAGCACCTCTGCCAGCTCCTTCAGTGCCCTTGACTAAATCCTATCTGCCCCCAGAGACTTGTCTAAGTGGTGTAGTATGTATTTATAGTAACATTATTTTATTATTGCTTTTACAGCAGTGGCTGAAATGTTTTGTACAAGTCACCTGTTTTTCAGCTATTCTCACTCCTTAGTTATTCAAGGACCACCACCTTGCAATGAGCAGCAACAAAAATACACTAATTAGGCAGCAGAATAGTATAGTTTTCTCATGTTTTCTGATGAGGTATTTCATGACAATGTGCCCCACAGGATTGAAGCATGCAGCCAAAGCAATCCAAGACATCACCCAACTGGAGCAGAGCTTTTCCTCACAATGTTTTCACTCCGTGCCACTCACACATAACAAACAGCTTCTGACAGAGAGGAGAACTTGGCACAGTGCAGCATGGCAGATCTACCCTCCTTTCTTTTTTTAGATTTAATTAAAATACCCAAACACAAACATACTGACATTACTATGCACTGCACAGCTGTTGAGTGCCTTTTATTTTGAAGGGCTGATTTAAGTTTTAATCTACAGGCAAAACATGACCTCAGTCATGCCCTGCAATGGCAATGGCCTGTGCTTCTCCACATTAGGGTGTAAGCAGGCATATGCACAGATTTCATTCTTGCCTGTATCTCAGCATTCCTAAATCCAACCATGATAGTATTTCACCTGCCAAGCTGATGAAATATTTCCAACTTGTTATTCTACACAGGCAGATCAGTGTTCTGACTATAACGAAGCAACACAACCAACGTGCTGCCTGCTCCTACAGGATGTCTCCTGAGGATTTGTCAAAAACAGGAATTCTCTAATGTTTCGAAGAATCTCCCATTTTGCTCTGAAACAGCTTGATTAAAGATCCCAGGAAATTACAGCAACAGGCTGGTTCCTGGTTTAAGGAATAAAACAGTCCCTTAAAGAATTGTCAGGAATTGAACAATACTAAGCTTCATTTTTTCTTCCTTCAGGTAAAACCAAGATCATGGAAATTCTTTGTGAGTTGGAACATCACAGTGATGCAAACAAAATGAGTGAGTAAACCGTGTGTAAAATGTTTAATCTGGTGAAAATCAAAAAATACTAAAGATACTTAAAAGGAAAGGACTCCCCATAGCAGTGCAACCCTGAGGCAGGAGTGAGCAGGAGTGGCTCAGTGAGCTTTCCTCTTCCACCTTGGAATGAAATACCTCACAGAAATAAATCACTGCCCTCAAGCAGAGCTGGCAGCAGTACAGTGTGTGCCCTCCTTCCCACAGCAGGCAGGAGCTCATTTGTAACTGTCTAATTCAGGCTGCACAGGCCATGTCTGTCTGTGACTGCTACCCCACAGCTTCCAAGCCAATGGGAATAGGTACCTCAACCCAGTGTTGGAAAACCAGCTGAAGTCAGAAGGAAAAGGAAGTGGGATTTCTAACTGCACACTGTGGTGCCAACCCCTCTGTCCCGAGTCCTACTTTTTAATACTGCTGACTCCTCCATCAGCCTTGCTCTCCAAAACAAGTCTTGAAAACGCCCTCTAAAATCCACCTTCAAGACAGCATCCTCCAGCCATTCTCTCATTAAATCCATCTCCTTTGAAAACAGTTTTCTCCTAGTTTTCTTCTTCATAAAGAGCTGAAAAAGGACTCAAGTTAATGACTGAAAGCTGGGCTGCACATCAGCCTGCTCATTCCCTGTCTTGAACAATCCAGCAGAGCTCACAGCAAACACTGATACTCCACTATTGGCTTTTTTCATCCTCCACACACCCCTAGGTACAACACACACAGCTGTTGTATTTATCTGCAAAATACTGTTGACAACCAGAAGAATAAACCTCTGTGATGAGTGCTGCTGGACGTTCCCTGCTCTCTCTCCATGCTCCTTCTTTATCAATCAAGAAATTTCAGAAACAAACACTGTAAAAGCTACAAGGAAGGCATTTTGTATGCCCTATTTCTGAAGGTATGGATGGTCATGACAAGCCTCCAAATGCTTTCCTGTAGGACTGAAACATCATGGTTTGATTAAAATTTCATAACCTTAAAATAGAAAAAAAAATTGTGCTGCGTGAAACAAAATAAGAAATAAACACAGTGAGAAAATAACCGAAATCAAACATGGAGATACAAATCTAATCTTCTAAGCAATGCCTGTTCCAGTGACAGGAAGCTCCCCATGACTTTGAGGTCCTTGAAGGGCTATCAGAGCTCTGACTGTCTGCAGCCCACTCTGCTCCACCGATGACACATGCCTGTTTGCCCAGCTCTTATGCAATGCTTCCTCAATTCAATTTTGAAACACAGCAGGGAAAATTTTAATGGGGAAAAGAACTGTTTTCACAAAAGGAAGATTTGGAAAGAACAACTTCATCCTCAAGAAAAACAACTCCCACTGAGCCCAGAACTCAGGCAGCAACTCCTGCTAGACAGAGCCAACATGCATCACTCACAGGGCACAAGAACACAGAGCTGCTGCTACCTTGCACTGACAAAACCAAAGCACAGTGACTTACAGAAACATCAGCCAAGCAGAAGAATTTGATTCCCTCCTCTCTTCCTGAGGATCTAACTTGCAGTGAGACTGGACACATTTTCCTCTGAAGACCACACAGGGTGTGGCACCTGAAATCTCACAAGCAATATACGTTTTTTTGTTTCTGGAAATTAATAAACAGGTCAGGAACTTCTAGAGCTGCAGCCCTAGACAGGAAAATCACCTTGTCCTGAATATTCATATTTCTACCCTGATCATCTTAAGTCAATTATATTTAAGGAAGGATTTCTTAAGTTCTCTCAAGAAGAACAGGGACAAAATGTGTCAGAGAAAAGACAATAGTGACAGGAGATCAACTCATGAAATCCCAGAAATGGAATTACACATAATAGTGCATTCTGTATAAAAATAAGAACTATCACCCAAGGTTTAAAGCTGCCACACACTTTGTGATGTTCCAGCTGGTGACTCTCAGCGAAACAGCACTGTCAGTATTCAAACACAACCCAAAAACACTTCAAGACACAGCAGGAAGCCCCTGGGATGTGAGAATAGTGTTCTGGTCAAGTCTTAACTCAGGAGAGACCCATCTGCTGCAGAACTGAACTGTCCCATCACCTCTGAAATTAAACATCCTCAACCCCAACTAAAGGTCTACTTAAGAGATGGAAAGAGTCCCAATATTATATTATTTTTCTAAATACAAGGCTTCTTTTCTAGTTAGCTTGTTCAGTTATAGGACTGATGGGTGACAAGCTGGAGAAGACAGGGCAGAGATTGGTGTGAATTACAAAGACACCATACCCTGAGGAGGCTGCTGTGCCCTGCTGTGTCACAGCCCTCTCCTAAACATCATGTTGGGTAAGGCAGCAGGAGGAGATCCCAGCCCTTGCAGCATCACCTTCACTGAGGCTCTGGAGGCAGCTGCAAGAAGAAAGAAAGGATTTGACGTTACTCCCTCGGGTACTGGAGTGCCTCCAGTCATGGCATCTGCACAAATTATCCCAGAATCACTGCTAGAGAGGGGCCACCAGAGAACACTGCTGAAGAGATGCTGGTTTGCAGCCCTTTAACCAAGGAAAGGAAAGAAACTCTAGACAAATTAGGGCAAAATAAAGAAAATAAATTAAGGGTAAGACAAAGCAAAAAAAAGCTGAAAGACCTTCCTCAACATATAACCAACCAGTGAGTGCCACTGGTCACGGTAGAGGGGACAAAACCACTCCCAAACTCCTGTAAGAAGCAGCTGTCTGGAGACACTGCTTGGTGCAAGAACATATATAAAATACCAGCTGTTAAGTCCTGACACAATTCCATTTCAGGCTCAAAAGCTTCTCCATCCTCACAGCTCCTTTTCCAATCAGACCCAGTAGAAGTTTTATATCGAACATCCATTTTCTAAGAGCAGATTTCAGGGAAACAAAGCAGAGACTTGCCAAGAGGGGAAGAAAAAATAACCCTACTTCTGCTAACTGAGAGTACAGGCATGGAGCTACCCATGTCCCAGGGACATATTATCTGCTTTATGTCTTGAGTACTTTGTGTATAGCATGGCTGGCACACAGGAACACAGTACTTGCCTGACTTTTAGTTCAATTAAAGTATTTCAGTCTATTTTATCTAGTTTTATGTTTAGCCATCTATACCTTTTGGTACACAGAATTTAGGAAATGGTACATTAGCTACTGAGAGTGGCTCCAATTCATTCATACAACACATGGAAACCCATTTACAGTGTCCTCTAATGTTCAACCCAAAATTCATTCAACATCTGGCTATTTCTGGGGCAAAGTTTTGAGAAGTTACAAATACTTCTAAATACTTCTACTTACTGGGGAATTCCTACAGCTATTGCATACATCCCTGACAGTTTTTCAAACAAATTATTTGAAAAGCAACAATTTTTCAATCAGATGTGTTGCACAGCCCAACGATACACAGTTCCCAAGGTGCCAAAACCACTGCTGAGGCTGAGGGAAGAGCTGAGGGGGAGACAAAAGCTGCAGGCAAACACTGCAGGAATTGCAGCAGCTTGGAACTGCAGGACCTCAAGCTCAGCAACGTTTTAAACAGAGCAGGGAGAATGTAACAGCAGATCACTGCTTGGGCAGCAAAAGCTGGATAGCAGAACTCCACGAGAGGAATCACACCATGAGATGGCAAGGAAATCCCTCAAACACAGTGGGTCAGCCCAACAAGCCTGTGGGTTTGCAGGCTGAGAAAGCTGCTAGGTTAAAAAGTAACTTATTATGAAACCACTGACTTGAGGCACATGAATTGTGACTCTCAATGAAACATACCTTATTCAGCTTCCAGAATTTAATATAAACCACGACAAACGTAACTGAAGGAAACCAAATGAGTGGCAGATAAAACTTCTATGATTATCGTAATGTTAATCAGTATGTTGACTGTTAATTATCAGTCAGAGGTTACTACACTACAGATTAAGTGTATCACAGAAGCAGAGCTAGCTCCATTCCGAAAGCAAACTCCATCGCGACTCTTTGTTTGATGCTCCATCAGAATGGCTACAGCTATGTTCCATCAAGGACTGGCTCTAGTCTGGAAACCATTCAGCCACACCACGCAGCACAGCAACCGAACTAACAAGGCATTCTGTGCTGCAGCTGGCTGCACATAAAACTCCAGCAACTGTGCACAGCATTCCCAGGAACATCCAGCAGAGCCGACCTGAATCCAACCTCGCTTGTGAAGCCCAAGCCCAGGCGAACATCCTATCGGACTGCACAAGGTCCAGCACAGACAGCTAAACCCACCCAGGTGTGCCGAGCCGTGCTGCGGGGAAGCGGGCACAGCCTGCGCCCGGCCATCCCCGAGCCCTGGGCTCGCTCTGCCCGCTGCTCGCAGGCGGGCCGAGCAGGGAGCGGGCAGTGCCCCCTGCCCCTCCTGCCCAGCGGCGAGGAAGCCGGGACAGCGGGAGCACCCCGCCGGGCTGGGCGGCGAGACAGGGCCGGCCAGCCGCGGCCACCGGGCCCGCGCTCCGGCGGAGGCAGGAGCACACCGGGAACACACGGGGAACACACCGGGAACACACCGGGAGCTCATGGGGAACACACCGGGAACGCACCGGGAGCTCATGGGGAGCACACTGGGAGCACACCAGGAACACACCGGGAGCACACGGGAGCACTCCGGGAGCTCACGGGGAGCACACCTGGAGCACACGGGGAGCACACCGGGAACACACGGGGAGCACACGGGGTGCACACGGGGAACACACCGGGAGCACAGCGGGAGCTCACCGGGAGCACACCGGGAGCTCACCGGGAGCACCCCGCGGCGGCCTCGCCGCCCGCGGCCGCGCAGCCCCGGTCCGCCCGCCCGCCCCGGCCCGAGCCTGTGCGCGGCACCGCGGGGGCGCTCCGTGCGCAGGGCCCGAGCACGTTCTTACCGAGAGGCGGCTCCGGAGCCGGGCCCGGGGCCCGCAGCGGACATGGCAGCGGCGCCCGCGCTCCCCGCCCGCCGCCGGAACAGAGAGCGGCGCCGGCAGTGGCGTCACTGCCCGCCGGGCCGGGGCGGGGCCGCGGGGCCAGGCCAGGCCGGGCCGGGGCCGTGTGGGGAGCGAGGGGCCCGGCGGGCTGAGGGGCCAGGCCGGGCCGGGGCCGTGTGGGGCTCGAGGGGCCCGGACGGCCGGCCGGGGCCCGGAGGCCGTGTGGGGCTCGAGGGGCCCGGACCGGGGCCGTGTGGGGTCGAGGGGCCCGGGACCGGGGCCGTGTGGGGCTCGAGGCCGGACCGGGCCGTGGGATCGAGGGCCGGCCGGCCGGCGTGTGGGGAGGCGAGGGGCCGTGATCGGGGCCGGCGCTGTGGGGATCGAGGGGCCCGGCCGGACCGGGGCCGTGTGGGGATCGAGGGGCCCGGACCGGGGCCGTGTGGGGAGCGAGGGGCCCGGCCGGAGCCGTGTGGGGCCCGGGCCGTGTGGGAGCCGCCGCGGCGGGTCCGGGCGGTGCCGCGCTCCCGGGGCCGCCCCTCCGCCCGCTGTCCCGACGGGTGTTGCCATCGAGGGGGCCCGGCCAGCCCGGCTGGGTGCCCCCACAGCCGCTCCATCACCGCCCTCCTCAGCCGGGCAGGGGAGGGAAAACAGTACGGCAGGGTGGTGAGGCGAGAGCAGGGCAGGACAGATCTCTCACCCGGCGGCGTACGGCAGACAGGACCCGGCTGGGGGAACCCGTTTAATTTATTGTGAGAGAAATCAGAGTAGGGTAATGAGAAATAAATCTACGTCTTAATCCCCCACCCCTCCGGGCTCGTCGGACTCGGGTGTATTCCCGATTCTCCCCCCAGCATCGTGGGGCGGGGAGCAGGGCATCACACGCTCTAGCCCTCCCTCAAGGGATGCACTCCGCAGAATTATCCCCGCTCCAGCGTGGGGTAATTCCCACGGGGTCAGTCTTCCAGAACAGGCAGCTGCCCTGCGGGTCACTGCCAGCAAAGCTGCTCCAGCACGGGCCTCCCAGGCGGTCAGAGCTTCTCGGGCAGCCCCCTGCTCGGGCGTGGGCTCCTCCAGGGGCTTCTCCGCACCCGCTGCCCACCACGGGCTGCGGGGGAATCTCAGCCCCAGCACCCGCAGCGGGTCCTGCTCCCCTTCCCCACCCACGCTGGCCTCCGAAGGGCTGTACCTCGCATATTCCCACTCCTCTGTTCTTTGGCTGAGAATTGCTCCTATGCAATAATGTTACCGTGACGCAGATAGAAACACACAGTAACACACACAACAGGTGTTCAGGTAGAGAAGAAGAAAGGAAGAAGATTCTAGTTTATTGTTGATTTTGTATATATAAGTTTCTGGACAGTGATCAGATTGGACAGAGAGGTTACTACCTCTCCATCTTCACTGGTCACTTGAGAAGTCCATCAGGTGATATCTTTTACAAAGGAATGCAAACATGATTCTTGTTTATCTTACAATTCATGAGAACTGACTCTATTATGTTAAAACAAATCAGAAAGTTTATTTTTAAAGATAACACAATAACTTTTTCGGGTTTTATTGTCATCCCAAAGGTGCTGCCACCATCACTGGAGCCGATTGGCTTTGGCTGCATTGGGCACGGGGAAAGTTTCTGACAGCTTCCCACAGGAACCCCTGCAGCTCTCCCCACTCCCTGCCACCTCCACTACCACAGCCTGGCCCTGCAAATCAAACACATTAAAACAGTTTGTCACATCCCAGCCACACAACTGGTCGGTATAAATTTCCCATATTCAGGTCAGAGAGTTCAGGGGTTTTGTCTAGTAGGGTTTTGGAGAGCTCTAGCAGATTTTTCAGAAGCTGTTTCCTATCTGAAATTATTTCTTCCCCTTCTCTTATAACAGGTAGAATCTTGCTGAGCCTTTAATTTCACCCCTCCCAAGAATTCGTATGATGGTTAATAAACCAAAAAGAGACACGTTGAAGCTTTTTCAGTGTGATACCAAGACTCCCTCAAGTAAAAATACAGAAAGATGAGAAGGTGGGAAAAGTTAAAGAGCAAAACACCTGGGAAACACACTTTATTTAGAGGAACTTTATTTTGAGGATCCATTTCATTGCAAGATAAAGCAGAGTAATGCAACACTGTGGGAAGAACAAGAAAGTATTTCCAGGAACAGAAGTAGCAGCTTAGCCTGGTTTTTAGAAAGACATTTTTACTGACTAATTTGCACAACATCTCCTGAAGTGGCCTTGAGGCTTTTCCCTCTGCTTTTCCTCAGATGCAAGTTTATGTTCATTCCCTGAGCCCACAGTGCTTGCTGTGGAATAAAAAGCCTGTTATGTACCCACGGTAAATAGCTAAACTGTAAACACCTACAAGCTTTCCAAGAACCAGTAGAAGATTTCTGCCAACTTTCCATGTAAAAATCCTTTCCATTTCCTCCAGAGTTGCCAAGCTCCATCTATCAGGACTTCAGGGTTTGTGAAATGAGAGCCCCACTATTGCTGGGAGCCAAGGGGGAAAAGCAAGTCCCCCCCTCTGCCAGCTGCAGCTCCTCATCCAGGATGTGCCCACAGAACTGCAAAACCAGAGGCAGATTCCTCCAGCAAGCCAGATTTAGGCTTTTAAATTACAGGAGCTGCTCCCTTCCTGTGTGTTGTGTCTCTGCAGATTCAGGGCTCATCTTTGAATGTGTCTGAGGAGCATGAGGTACTGGCAAGTGTTTGTTGTGGGTGGCCACTACTGGAGCAGAGCCCAGGACTAGGAGGGTGATGCATTCTTATTGTGATCAAATTCTTTCCTCTGGCCCTGGGCCTGGAGCGCAGGGCTGGCCCTGGCAATGGTCTTAGAAAAATAAACATCTTAGTTCTTTTTCTCATTGGCACAAATAAGGACAGAAGCTGCCTGAGGAGCTCCAGAGGATACATCTGAAGGACCTGTATCCCCACTGGGTACAGGCAGAGCAGTACAAATATTGGTCCTGGCTTTGGAAAGGCTTGAGCTTCTCACTCCTGCTCTCAGGCAGGTGTGGGAAGGCTGCTGTCCGGCACATGAATAATTGGTGTCACAGGTCACACTCTTCCTGTCATCAACAGACTAGGTCTTTTAGGGAACCAACAACTGTTGTGAAAACTAGTAAGTTCCCTTCCCTGCCCAATTTCCTGTGCTAGATTGAGCAATTTGGGTCAGAAAAGGAACCCCAAGTGTCTCATGACTGGTAACAGAACTCAGTACCATGGAAAACCACTTTGCTCCGGGTCCCAGCGTTCTGCATCCGGCCCTGGGCGAGGACTTCAGTGCTGCTGGAGTGTGTGAATTATTTGTCTCTCAAGTGTCCTGACCTAACACTTCACTTGCTGTAGACCAAGAACTAGTCAGCTTCAATTATTTGTGGCAGAACTGGAAAGGCTGGAGGAAGGAATAGTGTAATGGCTGTAACCCTAACTTAAATAAATAAGTACGAAGATACAGAAGCATTTAAAGCTTTTTTTCCTTATCATAATGGCCATGCTGACAGTTGTCCTCTGTTATCTGGAGCCTGTTGAACAAGACTGGGTGTCTATAGACACATGCAGTCAGTCAGAAATTACTAAAGTGAGTGCATAGGGCCACTGGCTGGCCAGCTGCAGTCTCACACAGGAGCCAGGGCAGGCCATGGTGCCCTTTGGCCATATTGCTGATCTGGTGCAGGGAGGAGGGAAGGTGTGCTGAGGCACTGCACCTTTCTCTTCCTTTCCTTCCCTGCTTTACTGACCCAAGAACTGGAAGTAAAGATTCATAATAGCTACTCCCAGACATCTATCAAGTTTGGATCCCAGCAGATCATGTGAGTGGCTATAAAGGGATGAAGGAATTGGAGGTGCAGATCTCTTCAACAGCAGTTGAGGAATTCTGTGGACAACATCCCTTACAGCCACTCAAGAGCTTTGCCAGCTCAGACTCTCTTCACAGGACCATGTAAGCTGCTTAGAAGAGCTACCCAGTGATACTCAGAGCTCAGTCTGTTCTTTCAGGTCTTTTAGAAGTCCCTTACAGCTCTGATACTGGATCCACTGTGAGAGATGGCAGGCAGAGGAGCAGAGATGGTGTTATCTGGACTGACACAATGGGTAATTTTGGTACACTCAGCTTCTAGCTGCTCACTGCAGAGGCTCAGTGACACACTCTCTTCATATAAAGCAGTCAGTCATCTGAGCTGCTCTCAGTGCCCTTAAGAACACCAGCCTGGACAGAAGGAGCTTTGCTGCCAGATGACTGTAGATTCCAGTTCTGCCCATTGCATGTGACACAAGAAATGAGCATCCATTCTTCTGTCTAATGGGAAAGAGAAAATGTAAAATCCTGGTCCTCTGTTGTGTCCCTTGGAGCTTCTTCATGAGAAAAGATGAGTGAATAATTCACTCCTCTCATGCCTCTCCATGTGCCATCAGAGCACACTGAGTGGCCCTAACAGATCCTAATGGCTTCCTCTTGGTGAATGGTGCCCTCAATCACCGTGTCTGTTGTTTGCCTGGAGCATTTGCGACTCCCTTTCATGCTTTTCAGGTTTTCAGAAAGATGCTTCTGGAACTTCTTGGTGAGGAAGCAGTAGATGATGGGGTCCAGCACACAGTTTGTACTCAAGAGGCACAAAGTCACCTGGTGAGCGTCGTTGAGCTGCTGGCGCAGCTGACAGTTTTCCTTCTTCCACTGCTCCAGGACAGTCAGAGTCCAGGGCAGGTGCACGATGTGATGGGGCACAAAGCTAATGATGAACACAGCCAGCACTGTGCACACCATGCAGAGAGCCCTTTGCTTGACATGAGCTCTCTTCCGTGGATGCACTGACTTGGAGAACAGGGTCCGGATAATGACAATGTTCCAACCTAGTATTAAAAGGAAAATGATATAGAAGAGGATGCAGATGATGACATGGATGGCGAGAACAGCTGAAACACCGCTGGAGGAGTCATAGCGCTCAAAGCACCGCGTGAAATTCCTGGAGCCGACCTCCTCCTGGTTTGTATTATTGTCAAAAAGGTAATACAAAGAGCTGCCCGCTATTATGATCCAGATAGCTGCTGACAGGTAGATACCTCTTCTCTGGGTGGTCAGCTGAGCAGCTTTAATAGGATTAGTCACGGCTTGGTAACGGTTGTACGTGATGACCATCAGAAAGGCAACAGAAGAGTAGGTATTAACAAAAAATAAACAGCCAGCCACATTACAGAGGAACTCGGGCATGATCCAGTCTCCATTGTGGTGGTAGTAAACAATCCACATTGGCATGGTAACTAAGAAGAGCAAGTCAGCTACTGTCAGGTTCACCATGAATATCTTGATTTCACTGAGTTTCTTGGTGGGGTAAATACGGCTGAAAATCCAGAGAACATAGCAGTTGGCAACAAAGCCCAGAATGAAATAATGCTGTAGAAAACAGTGAAGAGGTTGTAGCGAAAGTCAGAGTCTATGTGGCATGAAATGTAGGAATCAGCACTGCCTTCTGCACCTCCTTTGCCCTTTCCAGACATCATGGTGTTGTGTGGGCACGTCTGACACAGTTTCCTGACACAGCTTTTCTTCTTACCTAAAAATAGACAGCAGAAATCAAGCTGATTGGTTTGGCACCATTGCTAAGCCAAAGCCCACCTTTCATTATCAGTTGTCCATGACCATAGGTGTTCTGCTGATGCCTTGGTTCCAGCCAGGCACCTGCTCTTGGTCCTTGGTCCTCACTTTGATCCCGTCTCCGCAGCATACAAACCTCTGTGTCCTCATGCAGCATTGTTTGCTGCAGTGAACTCTCAGATCACTCACGTCTAATCTTAAAATACTTTTCTGCATGGAAGTTCTTAGATAAAAATAATCTGTTCCTCTGCCCTGTCTCAAGGTTTATAATCTTTTACTAAAATCAGGAGTTTTCTGTGACTCGTCCTCTCCCTGCATCTGATTCTCCTTTCTTCCCCTGCCACCTCACCCATGCCCCTACCTCCCACCATGGTTCCTGATACTTTTAACTTCTTTATACTTACTTTAAAAAATTTCAGATGTGAAACAATATGTGGTAAAAATGTCTCACAGAATCCCAGAAGAGTTGGGGTTGGAAAAGACCTTGGGAGATCACCTGGCCCAGCCCCTGCTGAGGCAGATTACCCTGAGCAGGTTGTGCAGGATGGCATCCATCCAGGCAGGGTTTGAATAACTCCAGGGAAGGAGACTCCACAGCCTTGCTGGGCAGCCTGTTCCAGGGTTCTGTCACCCTCACAGCTGAGAAGTTTTTCTCATATTCAGAAGGGACTTCCTGTGTTTGAGTTTGTGGCTGCTGTCCACGTCCTGCTGCTGGGCACCACTGAAAAGAGTCTGGCCCTGTCCCCCTGCCACCTCCCTGCAGACACAGAGGGATGAGGGCCCCTCTCAGGTGTCTCTTCTCAAGGCTGAACAGCCCCAGCTTCCTCAGCCTTTCCTCATCAGAGAGATGTTCCAGTCCCTTCATCATCTCTGCAGCCTCTACTACACCCACTCCAGGAGCTCCATGGCTTTCTTGAGGGGGTTAATTACAGATTGAGGAGCTCAGAAATGAACACAACACTCCACATGTGGCCTCACCTGGGCTGAGTAGAGGGGTGGGATCCCTTTCCTCACTTGCTGCTCCTGAGCAGGTGCTCTCCTGCCTCAAAATGTTCTGGATCCTCCCCAGCAGCAGGCAGTGCCAGGAACCCCCATCCCATCCTCTGTGGGCTGAGTCCCCCTGGGTGTCCTTGTGCTGTTGTTCCTCATTTACACTTTTGCACGTTTGCAATTTTCCTCTGCAAATGGGGAAGTCAGCTGGAGCTTGCTCTCCCTTTTCTGCAGAATTGCAACCCTCGGTACTGCTCTCCAGTCATTAGGAGAGGAAGGCAGCAGTCTCCTTCCTGAGGATCCTGTCCCTCCTCACCCCTCTCAAGTCCCCTAAGGACATGACATTTACAGGATTTGGACCTTCCCAGGCAGTGCATGCTGGGCAGGGCTGAGCTCCAAGTGTCCTTCAGCTCCTCTTCCAGCCCCAGTCTGTGTGGAATGGACACGCAGCCGTGGCAGTGGGAGCTGGCCCCAAGTGACACATCTATTTCTCCCCCTGATCCCTGCCACCCTTCTGAGAGCCCCTGATCTCCAAAGGGCAGTAGATATTCAGGTGGTGGGCTCTGTCACAGGCAGTGTAATGTTTGATACACTAGTCTGACATTAGAATAAGGAATAAAACCCCACAAAGCCCTAGTTACCTAAGATCATTACAGAACTCTTCTTTTTTTTTCCAAATCTGCATTGTAAACTCACACTGCTGTACCTATCTGCAACACCAGCAAAATAGTTCTGGTGCTTAGGGCTGAGATCTTTGCAATGAAAGGTGGCACCAGACCTGAGTATACCAAGAGTAGGGGAAAAAAAACAGGTAATGAATCTCTCTGGCAGGATTCATGAGGAGAAGTGCTTACATGCAATACAATGGGCACAGTTGCTGTTCACAAAGTCCTTTCAGAGGGTGCCCCAGGGCACTGTCCACCCACACCTCCGTTTCTGGTTCTGCACAATGGCATGGTGGCCACCAAACCTTGCCCAGGAGCTCTGGTGAACTTTACTGTCTGCAGACTGCACCCCAGCTGCCAGGTTGAGCAGATGGGGTGGAAGGGAGAGGGAACATGCATGTGCCCTCCATGGCAGAGTCTTGCACAGAAGGGGGGCTGGAGCCACAGGGCTGTGCTCTGAAGTGGAGAGGGGGGTGTGAGAACATGCTCTGTGGCTGCCTCCAGTCTGCTGAAATCTCTGGCAGGTGAGATTGTCTGGTGGTGTGTGGAGCTGGCAGTGCCACCTCCTGGCCCCAGCACCTACCTTTGCATGAGGAGGCTGTGCCAATGGTCCTGAAGGGAATCACAAGAGAGGGGCTCTTTCCTTCTCAGGAGCCAAGTGAGGTGTTCTATGAGCACAGCTGGAGGGAACACTGCACTGTTCCCCACAGGATTTACCGGGGCCCAATTCCCTCCCCAGCCTGAGGAACCCAGGCTCCTGTACACCTGTGAGTGCCCTGAGCCCTGGGCTCTGGGGTGCCCTGCAGGGCTCTCCTCAGCCTGTGCTGCTGGGGCAGTTCCCCTTTCTCTGCAGCCTGTTCGTGCTGCCTATGCCAGCAGAGAGGCACCACGGGCAGGGTTAGGGTGCCTGTGGTCCTGTTCTCTGCTGCAGCAGCCTGTGCTGCCTGGCCAGACCCCCTGAGACCTCCAGCCCAAGCCACTGCCTCGTGCACAGTCCCCCAGCCAGTAATGCCAGGTGTTTGTACCATCAGCTGCACTGGATGCAGGGCTGAAGATGAAGAAACCAGCATGGTCAGGGCACCTGCCAACCCTGCTCCCACTCTATAGACTCTGCATGGACTGTGCCTTCCCAGTCAGGATTTACTGGCTTGTAGATGCAAGCAAGCTCTGCCATCAAGAGTATATTCCAAGAGGAATAGTACTAATAAAGTAAATTTTCTGCTTACCAGAGTTGAAAAAATTCAGCACAATATGTCCATCTTCAGCCTTGATAGCAGTGGGGGTTTCACTGAGGATGCTTGGTCGTCTCCCAGATGTTATTTTCCCTGCCCTGGGGCTGGGCAGTCTCCACACTGGCAGCTCTTAAGAACAGGACACCAGAATGGGAGCAACTGTAGCATGACTGCAGAGTCACTAGAGGAGAGGAAATGTGTGACATCAGCTAAAGGAAATGAGAAATAAAATAAGCTGTAGAGGAAAGACAATTAGCCACAGCAATGGTCTGTAAAGTCCTTAAGGCTTTTTCCTCAGAGTATCTCTGCTTCTGTTGATCCTGAAAGAGGGCAAAATTGGATTGGATCCCAGTTAGATTTGGGATTACACAACTTTTTGAGCATCTTCCTCCCAAATAGATGGATGGCAGAAGAGCTTTCATTTAATAATTTCCAGGAAAGAAAGAGACAGGAAACTCATATATGGACAGACTAATTTCCTAGCAGTCTACTTCACACTTGTGTTGGAACTAATTCAGATTTCCAGCATCCCAAGTCTCCCTTTATCTCAGGGGTATTCAGCAGACAGAGACACTGACGAAGGGCAGATTGTTACCTGTCCCAAACACCATCACATTATGGGCACTGTTACCTGTGGCAGCCTGAAGCTCACTCAGCGTGGTTGTGCTGATGGAGGGCTGCTCAGAGACCCCTCTGACAGCAAAGCTGCACACACCCCAGCCCAGCCATGAACCCCAGGCTGCAGCTCCCACAGCAATGATTACCCTGCCCTCCATGCCTTCCTCTGCTCTGTCACCTGCACACAGCACAGATGTCAGCTTAGGGCAAAAACCTCTCACCTGACACACCTTCAGCAACCAGAGCCCCAAGTCTGGGGTTGGATGTTACTGTGACGCAGATAGACACACACCAACACACACAACAGGGGTTCAGGCAGAGAAGAAGAAAGGAAGGAGATTCTAGTTTATTGTTGATTTTGTATATATAAGTTTCTGGACAGTGATCAGAGATTGGACAGAGAGGTTACTACCTCTCCATCTTCACTGGTCACTTGAGAAGTCCATCAGGTGATATCTTTTACAAAGGAATGCAAACATGATTCTTGTTTTATCTTACAATTCATGAGAACTGACTCCACTATACTAAAACAAATCAGAAGGCTGATTTTCGGGGACAACAGTTGGGGTCACTGTGAAGCACACCAGGACAGAGCCACAGAGTGCATCCCCAGGACAAAGGGGTGTCTGAGCCTGCCACAAGGCTGCTCAGCAGTGAAAAGGGCCCAAGCAGCAGCAGCAGAGGACTGCAGTTCCCCTGGGAAGGCTGGGAAAATCTCTTCTGGCCCTTCTCAGGAAATGTCCCCTGAGGGAAATATTCCATATAAGGTCCTGGCCATGTCTGTGCTGTGGGGACACCAGAAACCTCCATGGCTTGGCTTCATGTCCTGGGAGCCAGGGACAGGCTGAGGGCCGTGTGCCCCGGGCCTCACTGAGGACACCAGCCAAACTTCTCCAAGAGCAAGGAGCTGGCACAGACACTGGGACACTCAAGTCACACTGTTGTAGTTGGTTTGGTGAGCCCCGGCTCGAGCTGGGATGTGGCAATCTCCTCATCAGTGAGGGAGATGGGTCCTGGTAGAGGGGCCGGGGTGGACAGCAGCAGGGCTGTTCCAGGCTGGCTTTTGGCTCACCTGGCCCCAGGAGTCCCAAGGTTTTGGTCTGCACAGTACCAGGGCAGCCAGCACCGTGCCAGACCCCACCCACTGTCTGTGCCAGAGCCTGGATGTCTCCAGCCAGGGACAGGCAAAGCCCCAGCACCAGTCTGGGCTTCTCTCCCTGGACTGGACCTTCCCTGGCTCTTCTCCAGAGGCCACGACTGAGGGAAACACCCAGAGTGCTCTTCAGCACAGTGCTCTGGAGTGTGCATCCAGGTGCCAGACAGCCCCCAGCACCCCTCAGTGAGCTCCAGCCAGGCTGGACATGTGCCTGCTCTGCAAACTGCAGGACAATCCATGTCCTGCTGCTCTGAACCCCGCTCAGGGAGCACTCCAAGACAACCAGAATCCCATGGACACAAGAGGCACCACAGCACAGGGTGGCCAAGGGATTTGGGAGCCCCCTGAGCAGAGTGGAGCCCCTGCAATGTGAGGAGCCCCACAGGAACAGCAGCACGAGGGATGGAAGCCTCGGCAGGGTGGGCTGCGTGGGGGCTGGCACGTGGAGCAAGGGACAGCCAAGCTCTGTCTGTCAGGCCACGTGAGGGTGAGCTGAGGCTGCACTGATGCTCCAGAGCTGTGCTGGGATGGAAGCTGCAGACATCTCCTTCCCTCTGCCACCAGACATCCTCCCTCCTTTCCCCTTCCCACCAGCTGCTGTAAGGATGAAGGAACCTAACCCTTCACGGATGAGACAGAGCCCCAGCTCTGCCCTTCAGGCTGCTCCTGGGGGTTTAAACTTCAAACCAAACCCGAGCGTGCTATGGGGGTTGGCTGACAGCCAGCCCAAGTCTGAGGAGAGCAGCTGGTGGTGTCAGGGGCAGGGGAGTGCTCGAGGGGGATGTAGCAACACTCGACAAATCTTGGCTCACTGTCCTGCCGCAGCCCAGCCCTTAGGGGAAGTGAAAGCCCAGGGGGGTTTGGGCAGGGGAGGAACCTTTAGAAGTCTTCATCCTTCCTCTGCTCAGCCCTGCAGCATGGCCACTCTCCATTGGCAGGTCCCTTTGCCACCACAGAGTGCCCACAGCCAGCTCCTTCCTTTTACTCCCTCCCCACCTGGGGTCCCTCTTTCCTGCTCTCCTGGCCCTGCTGCCGGTATCTGAGCAAGGAGCTGACTCCAGTATTAAGATGCATTTTGCCAGTGGAGGCTGGGCTGGTTCAGCACTCCTGGCAGTCTGACTGCCCCGTGCTTGACACGATTTCCTGCTCTTCCCACTCAGGGAATGCACACAGGGGCTGACAGCTTGGATGGCTATGCAAGGCTAAGTTGAGAAAAAAACCAGTCTTGAATATGCCTTTACTTTCATCAAGCCAACTTGCAACCTAATAAAAAGTAAACATCTTTAACTCTGATCCCCATAGATGCTGTAAAGGAGCACTGCTGGTCTTTCAGGTTGTACGTGCTGGATCCCGGAGCAGCTGTTCCCAGTTCCACTCTGGGATAACCCCACACAGGCTGACTGCTGGGCAGTGGCTCTTCCCCAAGGCTCTGGCACCCAGCAGCATTCTCGTGGCAGCGCATGCTGCCATGGCAGATGCCCAGTGCCTCCTGTAAGCCCCACCTGCCTCTGGCACATGCCCTGGCAGTTTCCTTCTTAGACATAGCCTGTTAGCAACATACTTGCTTTGGATAACCACATGTAAATTCTGGAGGGATCAGAAACTCTTGGTTTTATAAGCAAATATCAAATTTCTTCCCAAGAGCAAGCTGCACTGTGTTGGCAGAGCAGAGCTCCCCGAGGAGTGCAAATGGAGGAGCAGCATTTTTGCTGGTGGGTCTGTGTCTGCCCTGTCAGTGACACGAGCAGCAAACAAGGACAAGATGAAACAGCAACATGCAGCTTGTGACAGCACCAGCCACTGGCACACAGAGGAGCTTGGTCCCTGCTGGATCCAGGATCTTGAGTGCCAGGATGGGTCTTTGAAAAACCATGAAATTCTTTTGGAGCTGCAGCACACGCTCAGCTGGTGCTGTGTTATTGTCTGAGTTCCAACTACTCATGTAACACTCCGCAAAATTTTCTTTTGCTTGTTGCAGGAAAGAAACACTAAATAAACTCAGCTTCCCCCGTCATGAACACTTCAGAGCTGAGCACAGCCTGTCCCCACCTCAGTTACCAACCCTGCAGGAATGTGCCCCAGAGCTGGGCTTGCTCAGCAGGAAAACACCCCAACCCACCTGGGGCAGTGGCACTCCCTGGGTACCCCCTGACAGCTGTCAGGGCAGGGCATGGCTTCTGCTGCTGGCTGTGCCACAGGAGTGCCCACACTGGCACAGATGTCACTGCTGGGAGCTGGGCAGCAGCAGTGGGTGAGGCAGGGAGCACAGCTGCCTCCAGCTGCTTTTGGTTCCAAGCCCAGCCCTGCTGCACTGGGCAGAGGGGTGAGTTCAAACTGTGTCAGGATTTGTGTCAGGGCTTCAGCCCCAGGCTGTCACAGCTCTGCAAGAGGCAAAAGCCACGTCCTGCCTGAGCTGCCACAGCTGGGACAGAACTCCTGCCACAGCTGGGACAGAGCTCCTGCCACAGCTGGGACAGAGCTCCTGCTGCTCCCAACTGCAGAGACCTCCTGCCACAGCTGGGACAGAGCTCCTGCCACAGCTGGGACAGAGCTCCTGCTGCTCCCAACTGCAGAGACCTCCTGCCACAGCTGGGACAGAGCTCCTGCCACAGCTGGGACAGAACTCCTGCCACAGCTGGGACAGAACTCCTGCCACAGCTGGGACAGAACTCCTGCTGCTCCCAACTGCAGAGACCTCCTGCCACAGCTGGGACAGAGCTCCTGCCACAGCTGGGGACAGAGACTCCTGCTGCCCCCAAGCTGCACAGACCTCCTGCCCACAGTTGCTGGCCTTCTGCCCCCAGGCAGGGGCTGTGCAGTGTGGCTGAGCTCTGCCCTCCCTGGGAGGCTCCAAACACTGCCTCCTCTTCCTCGCAGCAGCGAGGTCCAGCCAGGGCTCCTCACCTTGCTTCACAGCACCCGAGCAAAGCCAGGGTTGTGACTCAGGGCTGGAGGGGGTGAGAGCAGCCCCCTCCCCACAGCCCCGAAGGCAGCAGCAGCACCCACCTGACTCTGCTGTCCCGACCCAGCTCATCAGCTCAGCCCTGCTCGCCGGGCATGTGGAACAAGGAGTGTCTCCCCACACCCACGCTGGGAGGATGGAGATGTCTCAGAAGCCCTTGGCCCTGTCTGAGACACCACAGCTCAGAGATCCATGGGGGATGTTGAGCCAGCCCATGTCCCCAGTTACCGAGACACAGAAGGAGCTTGGGGAGGGAAAGAGAAGGGAAAGGAGCACCTTACCTTGGGTCACAGAGCACCTGCTGCAGCTCAGTGACAGACCCCAGCCCACCAGCTCCGTGCTGCAAGTGGAGACACCAGCAGGGCTGAGCTGTGTGTGTGCTCCTGCCTGGGAAGAGGCTCTGACAGGAAGGAGGGCGTCGTGCTGGCTCCCAGGTGAGTGACTCACTTCCCTCTTGGCACTTGCGACACGTTTAACTTTGCCCTGGCTGCACCCTGGACCTTGACACCAGTTCCTATGGCTGTTCCTCGGGCAGGCAGCAGAAGGAACAGAGTGGTTGATGCTCCGTTGATGGTGAGGTGCTTGTCACCCTCCTGTGGCACCTGGTGCCTCACAGAGGTGGGGCAGCCCAGCCCTGGAGCAGCTCCAGGTCAGGGGCACGCCCTGGTTGTGCCAGGGGCACAGAGGTGGCCCCAGCTCAGCAAGAGGGGGCCAGTCCCCTCGCCAGATCTGTCCTCTGGGCTCCTCATTTCCTGCCACAGCCCGGGGTCAGGAGGCAGCACTTGTGAGTACTTGTTCCAGGGCTTCCATGATAGGTGGAGATTCATCAGGCAAAGGGCCAGGAAGGGCATTGCTCTGCTGTGGAAGGTCCCAGAGCAGAAAACATCAGCCAGAAAATACTCCAGGCTATAGCAGCTCATTCCTGCACCCCTTCTGCACCACTACGAGCCCCCCTTGGTCCTTGTGTTCCTTCAGCCAGGGAAGAAGGGGTGGTTGGAGCCATGGGGGACCCACTCCTTCCTGCTGCCACTGGCACTGTCTGCCCAGATTCCCCATGGGGGTTCCCCCAGTAGGTTCTGTGGCACTGGCATTGCTCAGATCACAGGCACAACATCCACTAAGTCACTCACAACAAGAAATCACGTGTGTTTCTGTCTGCTCCCTTTAGGGCCCGTGGGCTGTTTAACAAGGAGATGTTGTTGGGGGTTCCTTGCCAGTAAGAATTGGCTCTTATTTTGGCAGGAAAGGAAGTGTGAGGCTTTTAAGACAGCCCTGAAGGGCAAGAGAGTCACAAGCCAGAGGTGCACAAAGCACTGCTGCCAGAAGGAACTGCCTGCCTGCCCCGGAGCTCCCCAGGCACCCAGCTGCAGAGCTGCAGCAAACATCCCAACTTCCCAAGCCAACAACCAAGCTGCACCAGCTGAGAGTGGCCTTTCCCAGCAGAGCAGGGGGCCAGCCAGGTTGTGGATTAAGGCAGCCAGGCTCTGCCAGGAGCACAGCCAGAGAATGAGGACAGTTCATGTCCCCTCTGTGTCAGGCTGGTGACACTGCACTCAGAACAGCTTGGGCAGCTTAAAGGGATGTGGAGATCTGGAAAGGCAGACAGCTGGCACCACAGGCTGAGCTTGGGGCACAGGCTCATGCTGAAGAGCAGCAGCATCTCAGTGACAGCACTCCATTCACACTCTTGCTATTCCGTTTTTTAATAATTCCAAGAAAAAAAAAACAGTACGTTGGGTAAAAATTTATTTTACATACAGATCATTGCAGCTTAACTATTAATCAAGAGAAGTTATTTTCCTTTATAGGAAGTGACCAGCTGGTCTGAGATTAACAGAAGTCTAAGCCTGAGAGCTGGGATTTTAGTTTGGAAATCAGATCTTGGGGGCAGGTTCCTTTCAAGCACCACTCAATGCAGTGAGGAGCTGCAGGCCTTAGCTGCAGTTAACAACTGCACTGCACCGTGCTGGAAGCAAACCCCCAGAGCCAGTCCAAATCTCTCCCAAGCTGAACTTGCTTGAAAGATGGTGCCTGGAAGGGTTTGGATGCGTTTCCAATATTGAGTTCAGCTCTCAAACTAGAAATAGAAGTGGTGAAACAGCACAGTCTCTGTGAAGTACAAAACACTGAGTTACAGGGCAGCAGACACACGGGACAGCAGGAATGGCAGGGACTCTCCTAAGCCAAGTGTTCTACGTGGGGCCCTGGCTGGGGGCATTCTCTGGCCCCATCCCAAACAGACAGAGTACAAAAATACTTCGACTGATAATTAATTGTACTGGAAACAAACAGTCTACCAAAAAGCAAATCTTACTCTAGGTGCCAATGAGTCCTTAAAAGCAGAGAAGGGACTGAGGAGTTGCACTTGGGCAGTGCTTCCAGGATCATTCACGCTGCTCCATTTTTACTTTGGGAGGTCTCAGGAAGGTCCTGTTTTTCTTCTCTTTCTTCCCCTTTGTATTTGCCTGGAAATTTCTCCAGCTGTCTACACGACCATCCCGACTTTCCTGGGATCAAGAGGGAGGAAGTGGAGAGTTAACAAGTGCAAGAGCCAAAGCACAGGTAGAACATACCAGTTTCAAGAGATGAGCAGCAATTTCCCCTTATCCAGCATGCAGCCTCTGACAGCCAGGACACAAAGACACTGGGAAGAGCCAGAGCAACACAGAGCACTGGAACTGCAAGGGGGCTTACACACACCAGTATAAGCACTGTGCTGGATTCTTGTTTCAGAAACCACCACACTGGGCTGGGCAGTCCTTAATGCTTTATGGAATCCTCAAAGGAAGCAAGAAATCTCTCAAGTGGATGTTCTTAATCTGTCAGCCCAGAACGTGCCATGTCCCTTCGCTGTCTCAGCTCCTCACCCTCTTGGTGCTACAGACTGGAGGCAGGGAGATCTGAGAAGGGAAATGCATTGCTGCCTTCTCTCATGCTGCTTGCCCAACACCTCATCACATTGACACAAAGGAAAAAAGGCCTCTGGTGCACTTCTCTCCTCTCCCTGCCCCACCTGCTGAGCAGCAGAAACCTTTCCTGAGGAAAAAAAAACCCCTAAACAGAAACCAAACCAAACAACCCACAAAAAAAAAAAAACAAACCCCTAAACCCCCAAATCTCCCCACAAAGCCAACCTATGACTTCTACAGGCTGAAGATTTCACAGCAGGACAGACCAAAGGCATGAATGATCCACTTCACAGCATGTGATCCTTCCACTCCAGGCCCATCTCTGCAGATGGGCTCTGCTTCCCTGCCCCCTGTGCCACAGCAGGATGGGAGGGGGCCCAGCACCCCAGCAGGGATCTGGATGTGGAGCAACCAGACTGGAAAGTACCACCAACAGTCCCACAAACACCTTCCAGATTAAGTTTTAATGGTCACCAGTGACCTGGGCTAAGCAGCAATTATATTTTACAACTAAAACCAAGAATGAACTGCTGACAGAGATGAAAAATAGTATACCTCAATTTACCAGACCTGTTTCTGCACAGGTGAGACCACAGCCCTATGGAGGGGCTCTTCTCCACACTCATGAACAAAACACAGGCTGGTGCAGATCTATTAAATTGTCTCACAGACTTGCATACAACAGGTCTCTCATCTCTCTAGGGGCATTCCCTGCAACATGGACAAGAATTGCTGAGGTTTATTCTGCTGTTAAACTGCTGAATACCTCAAAGTTCTTCTGCCACTCTCGTTCTCTTTTAGCTTTCTCTTGTGCTTCAATTTCCTCTTCCCTCTGCCGCTTCCTGGAAGGGAAGCCACAAAAGTTATCAACCCACAAGCATCTACTTTAAAAAGCAAGGCAATACTTTCAAAACATCTTGGAAAGCTCTTCTAATTTTTTGGCAGATTACAGAAGAGATAAATACGCACACCTAAAATAGCACAGCAAACAGAATTTGGTTTCAAATCTGGAAGATCAGAGAAGATGGTTTGGCCCCACTGACAGCAAGCATACAATTAAGGAGTTGGCTTCTCTTGCTCAGCAAAAAAAGCTGGACTTCTTCATGCAAGAAGCTGGACATCACCCTAGTGGTAAGTCTCTAAAACCATTGAGGGTATGCATTCTGAGAGGTTAATAACCACTTCAGTAGGCAAAGTACAAATTACATTTTTAACCCCCCTGGTTTTCACCTGTAATCACAAGCAATGTCCTGCAGCCATCCCCCAGAACCCTGCTGCAGGAAGTGTGTTCACAGTGAGCACCCAGGCAGCATGGGATCAAAACACCTAAAACAGTTCAGGATCACACATGCCACAGGGCATTTCTGGCACTTAAATAAATTTTAGAAATCAATCCTTTGCAAGCTAATAGCATGCAGAATTGTGTCACCACTTCAGTGTTGTGGCTGGCCCCCATGTGCACACGTAACAGAATGCACCCATATAAAATATATTGACATCTTCAGCACAGGAGGGCAAACTTCCTGTGTGCTTTTCCCAAGCACAGGGCTCTACAACCCATGGGCTACCCAGACAAAGGGTGGAATCCACATTATAGGAAATCAGTTTGACAGGACACTTGTTAATCTAAGCCAAGGCCCTGCTTTCAGCAGGAGGTCAGACCAGATGATCCCCACAGGTTCATTCCAATTCAGACTATTCTAAGACTCTCTGATCCCTTATCTTCTCTGAGGAAGCATGAGGGGGAAGAGCCTGAATTGCACAAGCAGAATGTCATTTATACCTTTCATGCATTTCTTTTGCTTCTCTTTCTTTCCTCTTAATTTCCAGTTCAGCAAAGAGCTTCATTGTCTGTTTGTACACAGCTTGTTTGAACTGTAAAATACAAATCCAGTCTTAAAATAATGCCTATGAACACAGTTAAAGTCTGTTTTACATAAGAATGTAAGAAGCTAGGAAGAGAGCAAACCAGAAGTGTGCCCACATAATCCCAATCCTGCCCTGACAATAGCAGCAGCACAAAGGTATAAACCACTGCTGATTAAATTCTGGCCCTGGCACCAGGAAACAACTGCATATTAACTTCATATTAGTCTCATTTTTACTTGTATTCTTGAAGCTGTGCCTAAGCAGAACTGTTCACTTCAAACCCTCGTATTCTTGTGTTAAGTCTTGCATTGTTACATTTGACAAAAAAAGGCAAAAGGCAAAATGGTCACTGCTTTAGAGAGTAATTTTCCAGCAGATCTTCTTGATGTGTTGTAAAAATCTAGCATTGGCTTCTCAGTAGGAAATCAGTATGCTTAAACCAATCTTCATTACTAAAGAAGAGCAACAGACTTCTGAAAAATGAAAAATAGGATGGTTATGGGGTTACTGTGGTCATATACACAGGAAGAAGTCACTCTCCAGGAAGAAAAAGGGCAATGAGACTAAAGAAGGCAGTGTTTGGCAGTCACCTACCACTGTCACAGCCTTACTGCTGCACTTCTCCAGACTAGAACCCAGCTAAGATTTAAGATATGCCATGCCCTTTTGAATACAAATGGTTTGTTGCAGAACAGCACATCTGTCCCTCAGTGCAACCTGACTGGAACAGATGAAACTGCTCTCACTCAAAAGTCACAAGCTCATTTTAGCCACGCTGCAGTGAGTGCTACATCAGCCTCTGCCAGCAGCAGCAATGCCACAGTTCCAGCAGTCAGAAGACAAGAAGAAATTCAATTCAAAAAAGAGTGCATGATGCACAAGAAATGAAGACTTGTTTTGAGAAAAGAACAGGGTATTTTAATCTATATAATCTCACAATATATTTAGTCTTTACACTACAGTGAAGTTATTTTCCACAGAACACAGGTATCACCTGGCACATGATACTCTACAGTGGCTAAGCAGATTTTGGTCTTCTGTAAATGCAAGGGTTTACAACATTAACAAGTCTAATAAATACTTCTGTACTGAAGTTTAAGATTTGAATCTTAATTCCTCAAAACACATTTTGTACTCTCCGGTTTCTCTGAACATAGTATGACTTACAACTTCAGGATCATCCTCCTCTACAGTGGGAGGTTTTCCATCCTTCTTCAGCTGCTTCTTTTTTTCCTTCACCTAAAGATTAAAAACTAAAATAAGAGCCTTAAAAATTTTATAGGGCTTACATAATTGTATCCAAATGGTTCTACATTTCTACTCCAATGTATAGAAAGAACTCTGTTCCTGATTGTTTTACACCAAACCCTCCTAGGCCCAGACAAACACATACAAGATTGCTATCACATGAACTGTAATTAAAAATACTGTGTTAGATACTATTCCTTCAAAATCATCCCTTTTGGTTTCTTGAAAGATATATTCTTATTCAATATACACCTTCCAAACCAGCAGGAAGTTTATTTTGCTTCATGATATCCAAGTGACTAACAACAAACAGAACATCAAGTGCTCCTAGTGTTAAGAGTATGTGAGCTCTCCAATATCATCAGCTTCCTCAAGCCTTCTGTGTTTTAATCCACCCACATCACTCCAGCTTCTTGGCCAATACAATCCAGGCTCCTTTTCTTATCCTATAGGTCAATAACCCCCAAACTTCCCAGGCTCCTGCTGTCACCACCTATCCTCTCCCACCTACACATATCTGAACTGCATCATTCATTCACAGACTTGGAAAAACATATTTAGGTCAGATCATGTGGTCTGACCTGATTATTTCCAGTACTGAATTTCACAGAATTATCTTGCACTGAGCTCCACAGCAGTCCTGGACACAGCAGGCTTCTTTCTGCTGTGAAGAGCTTGGAGCCCACCAGCACAGTGCCATTACAAGGTTTGCTCAGTTTAGTGAGCAAGTGTACCAAAAAGCAAAATATGAACAATTGATTACCCCCAGCTCTGGACATTCCCATAGAATACTCACAGTGTGTTCCACATATTCTTTTCCTGCCTGTATCACATCCAAGGCTCTCTTCTTTTGCTCCTGATCTAGCAGCAGCTTGTAAGCTTTATCTACAGCTAACAAAAAGCATCAATATTAATAGCACCAGTAGTCATGCTCACAAGGCATCACAAGGCTGCTATTTGTTGGCATTACTAATTTGGCTTCTAGAATTTGTGGAAGTCATTTGTTTGGCAGTCTATTTTGATTTTTTTTAATTAAATACATCTAGGAAAGTGATAACATGATTAGTTGAATGAGTTTTGGGGTACAGTAATTTCACATCAGGCGAAAGCATCAGTCCTACCAGCTGTAGCTACGGGTGTGAACACCTTACTGTGATGCAAAGCACACACCTAAAACCATCACTCTACTTCTGTCATATAGTCTTTGAATAAAATAAGATTAAACACTTTTTCCTGAACAATCCCCATGAAGATGTCTGTCCCTGCTGTGACATGGCAATGGTGCCACCTGCTGAAATGCCACCAGTCACACAGCTGCTGCTGCCCCAGCTAAAGCACCTCTGCAGCAACCCTTCTGTGCCCTCCACCCTAAGGAATTTTTAAACCAGCACCAGAAAAGCTGCAACTACTAACCCAGAGAAGGAGTATTACCTTCAAACGCCTTCTGGGCTCTGTCTGCATCATCTTGGTTTTTGTCTGGGTGCACCAATATTGACAGCTGCAAGAAAAAGGATCAAAATCATGCTGAAAGAGTATTTCAGAGATGTCTGAGAGAAATAGTCTCAGACAGAAGGAATCCAAAGAGATCAGATTCCCTTGTACGTGGCCAAAGCAGCTGCCGACGTGCAGCAGAATGTGCCATGTGCTATCAGCAAAACAAACAATCCCTGACAGAACAAACAATCCCTGTAACAATCAGGCTGTGCAAGAAAAGCTGCAGCTTGTGATGAGAGGAACAATTTAACACCCCTCAGCTGCAGTGCCTGGGCTGATGTGAACCCCTTGGGCATCAAAGCTTTGTATCCTTGGTCTTGACAAGAAACAAACATAAAAAGGTCATCTTCAACCAGACTCAAGAAGTTCTCCAGCATCCCCAAGGCTGTCCAAATACCAAACTATTTAAGAGTGCTAATTTTTCCTTAGGCTACTTCACTGAAAGTTAAGAAAACTCCTGCCTGTCCTCTACCTGGCAGAGACAGGACATGGATCACTACCACCCTGAGGGGAACTTCAACTGGGCTGGAAACCACATGCTCCATATTTCCTCTTTCAGAAAGTTATCTCGAACTTTCCCCATATTACTTCTTTTTATTTTTGTTTATATAGACCTTTTATTGTTGCCATTGCTGTACAGAGCAGCAACAGAAACTGCTTTAGAGCTGAACTATACAAAATAACTATTTCTGGAACTCTACAGCTGCCAGTTTGCAGCTCCCAGGAAAAGGCCTGCCTTCAGCACTGAACAGATTTACTTCAGCCAGTGCCTTTCTCCCCTTTGTTGGCTGTTCCACATTCTGCACTTAGGTGTTTGTTTTCTTCAGTGCTCAATTCCACACACATTTTTTATTTCATTAACTTGAATTCAAAACATCTCGCTGTAGTTTTAACAGCCCCAAACTGAGAACATCACACTTTATTGTTTTGCAGAAGTGAGAAGTCAGCAACAGACCAAAAAGTTATCCTCCCATTTCCCACATACAGGAGTAGCCCAAAACCTGTTCCTCTGCCACCCAGCATCCTCCTGTCTAAAGACTCTCACACCATTAATTCAGGGGGAGGCTGCAGCCCTCCAAACAGTGTTTCTTTGCTGTGTGCACTGATTAAACTCAAAACTTCTCCTGCAGGTCTGTCAGCAAAGGCAGGCTGGGGTAATGCTTCCTGTGTTGCAGACTTGCCAGCAAGCAGGGCTCCCTCTTTTCCAGGTAATCAAGCCACTAAAACTGATCACGGAAGTTCTCTAAGAAACCTCAAAGAAAATCTGGATCCAAGTCTATATATCTGAGAAAAATACCTTCTGATCTTCCTTTTGACCTCAAGCTCAAGAGGCTGATTTTACATGGCTATATTGGCTTGCCAGAGCCCCACCACACATGGCACACCTGTCATGCCTGGACCAGGGACACTGCTGCAGCTCTCCTCCTGCTGATACAAGCATTGTTCTATGCATTTCTGCCAAAAACAGAAATCCCTCTACCCAGATACAGCTCTATTACCATTTTTCTTGTGCTCACACCCAGCTGCACAATCTCCACAGCACTTCAACTTCCCTTCCAGGACTTTGAATGCAAAAGCTGAATACCTGTCGGAATCTTTTCTTTATCTCTTCATCTGTGGCTTCAGGATCCATCTGCAGCACCTAAAAGAGACCATGAAAGCAGAGCAAGTTTGATGCTACTCTCCATGTTTCAGGTTCCTGTCAGCAAGCTCTAACACTCTCATGAGGAGTGGCTGAAGTCCCTTGGTTTGCTCAGCCTGAAGAAGAGGAGGCTGAGGGGAGAACTCATTACATTCCAAAACATCCTTCCAAGGGCAGCTCAGGGCAGCTCTTCACTCTCATGCCCAGTGACAGGACAGGAGGGAACTGTGTGAAACTCAGTCAGGGAGGTTTAAGTTGGGTATCAGGGAAAGGCTCTTCCCCCTGAGGGTGCTGGCACTGCCCAGGGAATGGGCACGGCCCCGAGGCTGCCAGAGCTCCAGGGATGCACAGGGGGGTGCTGGGGGGTCTGAGCAGGGTTTGGGGTTTAGGGTTGCACTGGATCATCCTGTGGGTGTCTTTTGACCCAGCATGTTCTGTGATTCTGTGACACTTGGCTCACTGGCACACAGACACACACCAGGAAGTTTGCCCCACAATTACATGAATTTTCACCCAGTAAAACAGAAACATTTCACAATCTTTTTTAATATTTGTGACACTAATTTTAGCCATGCTAGATTCCTCTGGCTATGCCAGTGGCTTTTCTACATTCAAGACTTGTGTAGACAGCTACAATCCATAAATTGGTCTGAACCTTCAGCCAGTCCTGTAGCAATGCTCAGTCTGACAGAAACAAAACCATATGGTGGTTTGGGGACAATGTCAGGTCACTCAGAACACTGGACAGGAAACATACTATTTTTAGAAGAATTTATTAATGCTATCATTTTGAAAGAAGACAGTAGAGTTTTTCTGTTTGGCTTCCACAAGTGACACCGCTTGTTTATTGATCTTTACAGATGTGGCAGAGTTTAAAACTCCTGTGAATTAATTTACTGAATGTAAGCTTTACACAACAAGTGAGCAGATGTGTGCTGGTCTGACTCTAAGAATCTGTAAATAAACACTCTCCCACAGGAAAGCCACAGTCTACTCTGAAACAGCTTTAATTTAGTCTTCAAGACAAGTACTAAAACCAATACAAAACTGAACATTGTCAAAGCAAATCTGCTGGATCATCTGGCTGACCAGCCCTGAACTGGGACTACAAAAGGCACCTGAGGCTTGAAAAAAGCAGTGAAGATGACAGCAGGAAGGAATACACCCAGGGAAAGCCAACTCCACATGAATACCATATTGTTTATTTACTGTGTTCCTCAGGCTTTCCTATTCATTAAGACTTTATAACTGACTGCAACTGGAATCAAACACTGTAAAGTGCAAGGGGATCATCCAATACCCAGTGGCTCCTCAGAGACTACTCACTGGGGTGACCACTGACAGACCTTTTCTTACTCTAACCACACCAGCTCACTGGGATGAACACCCAAAATAAAACACACAACTAGAAATGCTGAATTTAGAGAGCTATGACCAGAACCTGCCAAGCTGCCACTTCCAGCTATTACCTTCCTATTCAGAAAGCACCCAGCCAAATCTTCCAGTGATACATGAGGGAAATGTGAAAATACACAGCTTGTACTGCCATCAAACACTGAGAAAGTCAGCAAGCACATATACACCATCCTGCTGTCCTCTTCAAACCTTCTGCACAGTAATTTTTACCCAGAGAATTTTCTTATTTCCTTATGTTGTCTTTTACTGGAATTTACTCAGGAATCAGGAAGCGGATAGGATTCAGAAAGGAGGATAGAATGTTCAAACTAACCTCAAAAGGGTTCAGGTTGAAATATGAAGATCCAGGTCGGGTCAGCCGGTCAATTTGGTTTTTTGATGTTAAAACAGAGTCTCGTTTTTCAATCTGCTTTACCTGAAGAACAAGAGAGATCTGTATCAACTGACCATCACAACTCCCTTACCTGTTTATTCCATGCTGTTAGTATACCAGTCATCCTTGTCCTGTACTACAATTCATAATGCCCTAAGCCTGTAGTTATTTTCTCAGACACTAGCAGTACCTATTTTTTAGCTTTTCCTACAGCCCAACAGTATTTTCAACATCACATTTTAGCAATAAAAAACACTGCAGAACAGTTCTGCCTGTTTCTTCCATGGCCTGCTCTACAGCTGCGCCTTCCCTCCTCCCCATGCACCTCCACCAGTTCTGTCACCGTGATTCCTTGGAAACCACCGCATTATCACTTTTAACCCGTTCTTGGCAGTGCAGCCTTTTAAACGCGTTAAGTGACACTGATGCAAACACACAAAACAACAGGTGCATTTGCAACCTCCGACCACAGGTTATTTAGCTCAGCTTTAGTTAGCTCCGTTTTTACCCTTCGCAGTACTACGCCGAACCAAACCACGGATTTACACTTCATGTTTACCTCTACTTAACGACACGCGCCCGGCCCGCCGCGGCGCTGCCTTGGTGCGGGCAGCTCGGGGTATGGGCCCGGCCGTGCCCGCGGCCCTCACCGGTGACAGGGCAGCTCGGGGAGCGCCGGGCCGTGCCCGGCCCCTCACCGGTGACAGGGCAGCTCGGGAGCGGCCGGGCCGTGCCCACGACCCCTCACCGGTGACAGGGCAGCTCGGGGTATGGGCCCGGCCGTGCCACGACCCCTACCGGTGACAGGGCAGCTCGGGGAGCGCCCGGCCGTGCCACGACCTCACGGTGACAGGGCAGCTCGGGGTATGGGCCCGGCCGTGCCCGCGGCCCCTCACCGGTGACAGGGCAGCTCGGGGAGCGGCCGGGCCGTGCCCACGACCCCTCACCGGTGACAGGGCAGCTCGGGGAGCGGCCCGGGCCGTGCCCGCGGCCCCTCACCGGTGACAGGGCAGCTCGGGGAGCGGCCGGGCCGTGCCCGCGACCCCTCACCGGTGACAGGGCAGCTCGGGGAGCGGCCGGGCCGTGCCCGCGGCCCCTCACCGGTGACAGGGCGGCGGGGCCGGCGGGGCCCGCCCGGCACGAGCCGCGGGCACTGCCTCAGCCAGCCCCGGAGGGCCGGGCCGCGCCGGCCCCGCCGCTCGCCCGCCCCCTGCCCAGCGCCGACAGCGGCTCCGCCCGTCCCGCCCGCCCCGCCCCGGCGCCGCGCGGCTCCCGCCGGGCGCAGGCCGGCCCCGCGCCCGGTACCTCGTTGTAGAAGGTCAGGAACGCGTCCTCGGCCGCGCCCGCGCCGGGCCCCGCCGCCGCCATGGCCACCCACACGTGACCGCGCCCTCAGCACACGTGACCGCGGCGCGCGGCCCGCCGTGTGACGTCACAGCCCCGCCCCGGGGCGGGGCCGCGGCCGCGCAGGCGCGCTGGGCGGGCCCCGCGCCCCGTCCGGCGCTCCAAGGGCAGGCGGCCATGGCGGCCGTGGCGGCGGTGGCGGCGCGGGGCGGCCTGCGCGGGGCTCTGCTGGCACAGCAGCAGCGCTGGAGCTCGGGATCGGGCGCCGACCAGGTGCGTGTTCCGACAGTGTCCCTCGCCCCTCCCTCCGTCGCTCTGTGCGCGTGCCCGTCCCTCTGGCCCTCCGCGCTCAGCGCCGTCTCTCCCGCAGCTGGGCGAGCTGGGCAAAGGCGCCGGGAAGGGCGGCGGCGGCGGCGGCTCCATCCGTGAGGCCGGCGGCGCCTTCGGCAAGAAGCAGGCGGCCGAGGAGGAGCGGTACTTCAGGTGAGCGCGCCCGGCCTGCGGGGCCGGCGCAGGGCCCGGCCGGCCCTGGCGCTGCACTGCCTGCCCTCGTGTCTTGCAGGGAAAAGGAGCGGGAGCAGCTCTCTGCCTTACGGAAACACCACGAGGAAGAGATCCACCACCACCAGAAAGAGATTGAGCGTCTGCAGAAAGAAATCGAGCGCCATAAGCATAAGATCAAGCAGCTTAAAGACGACTAAGCTGGTGCTATTGTTGAATGTGCATGGCCAATATTGATCATGGTGTAAAACAGCGTGAAGACTGTACTTTTTGGTCAACATAATCCAAATCCATACAATTATGGTCTGCAACAACATCAAATAAACTACTCAGTCTCACTTTCTTGCTCAGTAACTGTTCAATGAAAACAAAACTAATCAACCTCACTATCTTGTTTTAATCTTTATTTTCTTCCAGAGTAAAGCTGCACTCTTGAGTAGGCAGAGCCTGTACAGAACTGAGCTATTTTTTTTTTAGATTTGTATGATAGAAATGACCATTTGTGCTTAGTGGGATAACTTTAAAGCTGCAAGAAGAGTTGGGGGAAAATGGTACCTGTGTAGCAATCCACAGAGAAGTAACTTTGTTTCAAGTAAACTGGCCTGGAGGGGTGTTATCTCCACTGAACTAGCAGATAGCAAAAACAGGGTCCGTTGTTGTACTTAGTATTTAGTGCCATAAATTGAGAGAAAAAGTGTTCTAAGTTATGCTGGTGTCTCTTGTTGTGGTTCTAGTTTCTGGAGCAAGACAGCTGGGATCCTGACTCCATGTGAATGTTCTTTTCCACAACGACTTTAACTTCCCAATAGATTAGGGGGTTTTTTAACTGTGTCATCTTTTGTTCCTTAGCTAAGTCTCTTTCCAAAGAAGGATGGATTAAGACTAATTCTATGTAGTTTCAATCACTTTTGGCATTTTAATGTAGGAAACTCATCATAAAATACACAGTAAGTGAGTGACCTGAAACAATGTGGCCTTACTGCAGTAAGCACGGCCAAGAAGGGAACTTTATGTATCAAAAGGCAGGTAAGGAAAATCTTTTCCTGCTCTATCCATACTGCTGTGTCTGTAAATCTGCCCAAACAGGCTTTCTGTGCATGTTACAGTCAGTGAAGGGTGCCAACGACATTGGACTGGGTGGGTCTGTGCCTGGAACTGCCCTGTCTGAAAGTGCAGGAGGCAAATGATGCCTTTGATGTTGAAAGTGGTTTACAAGGGTGTGACTGGCTGGCTGAAGGTGTCCCAGTTTCTCCTGTGTATTTCCCTGAAACATCCCCAGCCAGCTGCTCCCCTTGGGCTGCCCTCGCTTGGTGGATTTTGCAGGTAGTGGTACATCTTGTCTGCAGAGTAAATGGCACCACTGTCACTCTGATGCCATTAAACACTTAAATTCAGTGAAGATGCCACCCATGTGATCAGCCCTGGCTATGGAGTGTCCTTGCCGGGCTGTGCTCAGTCTGGGAGGGATGATGGTGTGGTGAGTTCTGCCAAGGCTGTGCACAGAGCTTTGCTGGGGCTTTGTTCCTTTTAGTGGGGGCTAATTAACAAAATGCAAGTACCCTCCCCACCTCTGAACCCAGTGAGATGAACTGAGTCATGAAAGGCAATATACTATTGACATGTTTGGGTTATTCCTATTTAAAAACCCCAATTTTTTACCTTTTTCAGAGTGTTTTTCCTGTTGTATCTGTCAGCTGGGGTTTGCTTTCCCAAAAGCTACAGTCACTAGTGAGGAGTTTGGCTTAACAGCTTCAGTGGACTGTGGAGAGCTGACATAAATATTAGGACAGTTCTGTATTCAGAAGGGAACAGATGAGGGTTTAAATTCACATCTCTGGGTTTTATTCTGCATTTTGGTGCACTAACTGTGCCATGTAAGCTCAGCCTCTGCCCAAGCACCCTCTTCAGCGAGGAGACTTGCTGTGAGACTGGGAATGCAGGAATTTGAACCTTTGTGATCTGCTCTGCCACAGAGAGATGTTACAAACTCTCTGAAGTCCCTCGGGGCTGTGGTGTGCCAGTCAGTACCTTGCCTCACCGCAGAGCTTTCCTGCCCACCAGCACATGACATGAGCATTTGAATGACTTGCAGCAAACAGTTTGTCTGGCTTCAGTCACCACTTCCAGGGCCCCTGCATGGGGAGATGCCAGCTACAGAGTGTTTGCTGCAGGATTCCAGAGCAGGAATGCTGGGGAGTAAAACAAGGTTACACCTCAGACCTAGGTGATTGCCAGGGAGGTAAAAAGGCACAAGTTGTCTAGAGACCTTTCCAGGACTCCCCCTCAGTCTGTGGGACCTGGAAGACAGGGCCTAGTTGTCTTTTGGCTACAGACTTCTGCCATCTGCTCCCAGGCAATTCTGGTTCAGAGCAATGAAAACCCACAGCTGATGTCTGAAACTGGTAAGGCTGCCAGGATAGTGCTGAACTCGGGCCATAGAGGGGCGAATTGTTCTGGGCATTGAGAAGACCCAGAGGCCCCAGTGTCTCTCTAGGGCCTCACACAGAGAGAAACCTTCAGCTAAATGAACTGTGCCTTCAGAACGTGTTTTACTAGACTGACACTTTTTTAATAAATAACTTTTAATACTATAACAGGAGTCTAGTAGCCTGGCTCCCCCTGCACCGCATTAACAGGATTGGTTTTTTGGATGAGATAACACAGCCTGGCTATGATCTCCTGTTGCTGAAAACCCCCAGCCTCATGGGTGTCCCCCCTCTGTGGGATCTTCCTGCCTTGCTTGTGTAGTGAAGATGGGAGGTCCAGTCCCTCTGGAATGGCTGATAGCATGACTAGTCCCCCACTTTGTCCCACAGGCACAGAGGTACACAAAGGGAGGGATTCCTCTCTCTCCTCTGCCAGAACTGGTGCATCTTGGTTATTTGCTAGTTCTTCAGGGTTGGACTCACCCTATTCACAACACCCTGACTTCCCACAGCCACCTCCAGTGCAGCTCCATTAAGGGTTTCACTTCTTGGAGCAGCCATTATGTCTCAGTGAGATGCTCATCCTTCCTTGACACCAGATCCTCTGTCTGTACTGTGCTCCTAAAGAGCACAGCTCAACACTGCTTGGCCACTGCAGGAGCAGAAGTGCAACTTGTTTTCAGCTACAACTGAGCTGGTGCTTTTTGCTGCAGCAAACAGAAGTTTCCCCAGGTTGCTTGGTTTGTGCTGCATCCTACACAAATGTGATGGAAATTGCCAAAATCCTTGGCTCAGGGGTAGGGAAACAAAGTGAAACGAGAGGAAAGTGAGATCCAAGATCTTTAGCAAGCTGGGTTTAGTGCAAGGCACCCAGGTAGCCCAGTCTGGTCTCTTTGGGTCTTTTTGTCACATTCAACCTCCCCACTCCAGAGCAGATAAAAGAGGCAAAACAAAGACAAAGCACATGTGTGTCTTTTCCTAAAAATCAAGTACACTGGCTGTGTGCAAGGCAAAATAAACATGGGCTCAGGGTAATAACAGTAGTATGGCCTCTGCAGGCAGAGATTTTCCTGAGCATTTCCCTGCCATAGAGGCAGTGGAACACACTGGGGGTGCTCAGAAAGTTCCTTACTGATAAATAAAGCTTGAATAGTTTTAAGACAGACCTCTCCCTGAAAGCCTGGGATTTAGCAAACACATAGGAGCTGCACGCAGAGCTGCAGAAAACAAGGTATTTGCTGGAGGTAGGCACATCTGTAACATATTATCCATAATATGCTGCACTAATGACTCCTCAGGATAAGAAGCCTAGAGCATCAGGAAATGTCCTTTTCCATATATAAGTTAACAGCTCACCTACAAATTACAGCAGGTTCAACTCTTGTCATCTTGTCACCGATGTGGCACACACAGGAATTTCAGCCCAGTGTGGAAGAGAAGCAACAAGACTGATGGGAGCACACTGTGCCTCAGCAACCTCTGCCCACTGAACATAGGGAAATGTCAAGAGGTTGAGGAGTAAAGATAGAGAGCTGTGGAAAAGCTGGATCCCTTCCTTTGCTCTGGCCCCTCCTGGGTTTGCTCAGTGTTTCCCCCAGCAGGACAGTGCAGAGGAGCAGAGCAGGGCAGCCTCCTTGCCAGAGGCAGGCTCTCCCTGTGCATGGTCAGGCAGTGGGGCTGTCCTGCCCTCCCAGCTCTCAGCAGCTGAGATTAACCCTCTCCTTGCTTCCAAGATGATTTTTGTTTTGTCTTGGCTCAGAACTAAATTGGATTCCGTATGTACCTGTTCAGCTCCAATCACAGAGAGCTGTAACTAGTCTCATTCTGGGATTTTCTAGCAAAAATTAAAATTGAGAAATTTAAATTTCATCATCTAGGGCCTCCTCTCAGGCACAGCCTGCTGTCTGGCACTAACCCAACTACCAGCAGGATATAGCTTGTTCCTGGGTAGGGGTGTCCGAAGTTCAGATCCTTTTGGCTGAGGCTGTAGCGTGGAACATGAGACCAAAGAACAAAGCACTGCAAAGCACACAGAAGCTAGGATAGAAGCTGCTAGAGATATTCTGGAAATTATTCTTGATTTATTACACTGCAGAAACATACATACCTCATTTTGCTCATTAGCCTCATCATGTTCAGTTGCCTGCTGACAGGACATATGTCATTATACTTCATAATTCACTCCTGGATACTATATTATAAAAAATTTAAGAGCTTTGTGGGACATTTATTAAGCACCACTAAAGATGCTCAGCTCCCTCAATTCCTCTCAATATTTGAATTGTGAGAACTCCTTTAACCCATCATTGTTAACTCCCAGAAAACCTGCTGCAGTGGTTTGGACAAGGCAAGGACTGGGATGGACAAGGCAATGAATGATTACCCCTCCTTCCATCTCTACAACACAGCAGAGCACTGAAGAGCTGGCTCTACTGCCAAATCTCAAGAGGGAAGTCACTAAGACCGTGCCAATTCTACAAGAGAAGCAACATGTCTACCACCAGACAGGTTCAGCAAGCCAGACTGAACACCTCCAGTATCTGCACAGCCTTGCCTCCAGCTTCACTTTGGAAACACTGGCCATCACATACCACTTTTCCCACTTGTCCCACATTCCCAGTGGTGGAATATCACACACACGTGATTCACCACACACCTACATGCCATCTTCAGGAAAGCAATTCTGGTGTGAAGGTATTGGAAGAATTTTCTCTGAGTACGAGACATGCTACTTTTGTTTACCAGACTCCAGATGCACAGTTCCCATGACCGTAGGAACACACGCAGCTTCCCTGGGTTTAGTTTGACACAGCACTCTGGGACTGAGCCTGACCCAACCCAACACACATTGACTTTCACGTTATGCAACCGCACGACAAGCACGTGAAGCCGGCAACAACACCATCGGTGCCAACAGGCTGATTTCTTCTCGACTTATCCATTTATTGTGTCCAGTCTGCACTCGTCGAGAGCCTGGTAAAGAAAATCTGGTAAGCAGGCAAGTAAGATTTAATCACCGATTAATTACAGATTAGCAGCTGCAGAGCCCCGCACGCCAGTGTCTTGAGAGGAGCCTGTCCTCAGCCGCACAGCTTCTCCTCCTTGCCTCGGGCCTGGAGGGCAACGCGGCCAGAGCCGGCCCGGGGGCTCCCGCGGGGCTCGGCCCGGGGGCTCCCGCGGGGCTCGGCCCGGGGGCTCCCGCGGGGCTCGGCCCGGGGGCTCCCGCGGGGCTCGGCCCGGGGGCCCCGCGGGCTCGGCCCGGGGGCTCCCGCGGGGCTCGGCCCGGGGTCCCGCGGGGCTCGGCCCGGGGCTCCCGCGGGCTCGGCCCGGGGGCTCCCCGGGGCTCGGCCCGGGGGCCCAGAGGCCGCCCGGGGAGACGGGACCGCGCCGGGGTCCCGGCCCACCGGGGAAGCAGGCCCGGGGCGGTCCCGGCCCGGTCTCGACCCCTCGGCACAGGACCCGGTGCCGTGCCGGTTTCTCCCCCTCGGCACAGGCCCCGGTGCCGGTGCCCGTGCGGTTTCCCTAGCCGTCGGTCCTTTCTCCCCCTCGGCACAGGCCCCGATCCCGGTGCCCGGTGCCGGTTTCTCCCCCTCGGCACAGGCCCCGGTGCCGGTGCCGGTTTCTCCCCCTCGGCACAGGCCCATCCGGTGCCCGGTGCCGGTTTCTCCCCCTCGGCACAGGCCCCGATCCCGGTGCCCGGTGCCGGTTTCTCCCCCTCGGCACAGGCCCCGGTGCCGGTGCCGATTTCTCCCCTCGGCACAGGCCCCGATCCCGGTGCCCGGTGCCGGTTTCTCCCCCTCGGCACAGGCCCGATCCCGGTGCCCGGTGCCGGTTTCTCCCCCTCGGCACAGGCCCCGCCCCGGGCGCGCGGGGCGGGGCGGGGCCGAGCGGAGCGGCCCCGCGCGCTCCCTTTGTTCGGGCCGCGGGAGGCGCTGCCCCTTTAAATGCCCCCAGTCCGGCCCTACCGGCGCGCCGGGTGGAAGGCGCCCCGCGATTGGCTGCGGCGCCTCCCTGCCATTGGCCGCCGGGAGGAACGGCGCGTCCCGCCTCTCGCAGCTGATTGGCGCTTGCCGGCTGCCCGTCCGCAGCGCGGGCTCCTGAGTGGCCGAAGCAGCGGTCCCTGGAAACAGTTCCGGGAAACCCCGCGTGCTGCCGGGGTCGCGCCGCCGTCCATGAGGAGAAGGAGGAGCGCGCGCCATTTGCCGTCGCTGCTTGGGCCCGAGCTGCGCCGCGCCGGCCCCGCTCCGGTGAGTGCCGGGGCCGCCCCGCGGGGCAGGGGCGCTCCGCGGCCGCGCCGAGCCCTCCTGCGTGGGCCCCGCGAGGGGACGGGCAGCGCGGGCCGCGGGCAGGCCCGGCGCGGGCGGGGACGGGCCCGGGGCGCTGGCGCGGCGGAGCGGAGGGGGGCGGGGGCCATGGCGGGGCCGCTCCGCGGGCGAGGCGGGCGGGCGCGGGAGCGGCGCCGGGGAGGGGCCGGGGGCGGGCCCGGCGGGGGGGGTTCGGGGGGCGGCCCGCTCCGCCCAGCCGTGCGGATCAGGGTTGCATGTGACGGGCGGCCGGGACGCGCCTCTCCCGGGGCTCTGGGTCGGGTCGGGTCCCTGCTCGGCGCCCCCGGGCTCTTCAAGCCGCACCGGCCCCGGCGGTGGCGGCCGTGCCCGGCCCGCTGTGCCCGCGGGCGCAGCAGAGCGCTGTCGGCAGCGAAGGCGCCGCTGTCGCAGCGCGCCCTTAGATCTTGGGTCTCGCCTGATGTGGTGGAGGCGGGAGGGACGGCTGCACCCACCGCAGCGCTCGGCTCTGCGCCCCTGCTTCCACGGGGGGAATAGCGCTTGTCGAGCGCTTAAAGGAGAAACTGCCCAAAGTTTTGTTGTTAAGGCATTGTTTTTCTTAAATTAACTTTTGTCAGAAGCCTTTATTTATTCTCGAAAAGTTTTACTTAAATGCATCGTTAGTGCAAATGCTTGAAAAATAAGACTTAATTACTGGGTCTGAGCAGCCTTGTTACCTGTCAGTATTTGAACTTGCTACTTAAGAACATAAGCTGTGCTGGACTACTCTTTTTGAAACAGTGTTCTCATGTTTGTGGCTCTAAAGGATCCCACTGGCACTTCGTGCTGCAAAGGACATTAATGCTCATGAACCTGGTGTCATGTTTGTTTGATTGGTTGGGTTTTTTTTCCTTCGAGACTACACTTTAGCGCTGTTTTTTGTTTTTGTTTTTTACTTGTAATCTAACGAATTTTGCATCTCGCAGCATAAGGTTTTTGCAACCTATGCAAAATGTAGTGTTCTCTAATGAGTAGTGTCTGCTTGAAAATTTTGCATCCTTGAAATTGTATTTCCCCCAAGCATTACATGTCCTTGCATCTCAGTTTATCTGTCTAGGTGAACACTGTTGAAATAATCCTGGAGTCTCTGGCTAACACTCAAGTTCCTAGTTTAGTCAAAGATCCCAGTGCTCCCTGCTTTGTTAGACGGACATCTGCAAAATTCTTTGCGGATAAATTCTTCAGAACAAAGCTCATTTTTGTTGAAGTGTTGCTTGGAACTGGAGTACCAGGAGTGTTGTTTAGTACAACCCAGACAACCAGAAGAGCTATGAATAACTCGAGGGAGAAACGAGCACGGGCAGACTTTTTGGTTTAGGCTAGGGAAACCCGGGAGCTCTTGGTGCACTCAGTGTTTTTTAATGGCACCGGTGGGCACGTTGCTAACCTGCTGTGCTAAAGTCATCTCCCAGTCAGACTCGTGTGTGTACTGAGGCAGAGTTTTTTTTCTCTGTGGGCTGTGCTGGTCTCTTGCTTAGCATCATACTGGAGGATCTCAGATTTTTCTAAGGGGCTGTGGAGTGAGCAAGGCTCAGCTGGAGAGGTGAGGCTGCATTTCAGCTTACAGGTCGTGAGAAATCCTGGCTACTGTGTAGAGGTCTTCAGGCTGTGATGACTTCAGGCTTCTTGTAATCCATGCTAAGAAACACTTAGCATGTCATAATTAAGCTATTAAAATGTGTTTTCTGTGGTTGAATAAGCTAAGGTACAAAAGAAATGGCTATAGTGCCTTCATGTACAGCATAAAGGGCCGGCCTTTTTGTATGTGCCTTCGTGTACAGAAATGTTTCTGAACAAGTGAGGTTTTAATAAAACCCCAGTTCAGTCTTTAAATGTGAATTCTTATTTCCCCCCACTTGTATGTTTATCTTCCTTGCTTGCAAAGAGCCTTCTTGAAGTGTGAGGCATAACTATAGGGACTGCACTTGTTTTCTTGTGGTCAATGAAAACAGCAAAACCAAACAAATGTCCCCCAAACTTCCTTCAGTGTTATTTTTAACGTGGTTTGGCTTAACTGCTTGACACAGACGATATATTGGTTAGAAGGAGTAGCAACGTGAGCAAGTGGAGTGACTTTGGTGGAGTTTTTACGGATGCATTAGTTGGCTTCCTGTGCACCTGAGCTAAACAAGTTCTGTTTCTGCATGAAACGAAGTTTTCAGCAGCAAAACCAGTATTGGTGCATAATCACAGGGAAGTTCATTATAAATTGTTTTAGCTCTTGTTCTTTTGCCAGAAATTTTCTGTTCCTTCTCAATTAAGCTGTTCCTAAGCATGTTTTGAGTTAACTAGACTGAATTTATAATTAATTGGATGGAGTTATACTTAGATAGTCTTTAGGTGGCAACCTCTGTTAGAGGCATGGTATGAGATAAAGGGAATAGTAACATCATGGCTGTTTAACCAGTGATTGTCAGATTAAGGCTGTGATCAGGTGTCTCTTTTCAAGATGCAATACGCTGTCAGGACCACACCTCTGTTAATTTTTTTGTTTTCCAGAAAAATAACTAATTGAGCCATTTGAGTTATGAAACGCTGGAAGCACCTGTAGTTTGAACTTCCTACTTGTCATATGACAGCTTAAAAAAGGAGCTAGTAACTTTGTAAATTGCTCTCCAGATGCAGGAATTTTGGATGAAAGATAGTGAACAGCTAAAAACACGCTTTTTATCATGAAGTATTTACAGTCTTCAGAAAAGCATTGTTTGTAACAACAGTGTGAGACTTGAAACAAGACACTTCCTGGTATGCAGTTAGGAGGAGGTGAGGGTAGTTAACATCTTAGACTCCAGTGAGAATTCTCCTTGCCTGTGTAAAATTGTCCCCAATGTCTCTTTATTACCTGTGCTCGTTTGGTAAGCATGGTTTTGTGTACGCTGTTCTAAACCCGTCCAATTCTGCATGTTTGAAAAACAAATACATATCCCACGTTTACTTATATACATACTTCTTTACTTACAATCCACCCTTGAAGTCTTTCAGATTCAACCAGTGTCCCTTTTTCTAGCTGTTTTAATATCTTATTTACTGCAGATGACAAACGGTGCTCCTCTGCGAGGCCTGGTCTGTCGTAGGCTGAGTCACATGGACACACTGCGCATGCAAACAGAGGCAGCACTCCTCTTAGCAGGCTTTTAATAGTTTTTAGAGCAGAATTAAAATGTTAAAGTAATTATTGTATGTTTTACTTACTAGATAAAGTGAATTAGAAAATATTTTTCTTGTTAGCTCCAACTAACTGATGTTACGTAGAGGCAGAGCTAAACTGTCTTTCTCTGCTATGACTTTCACCCACATATCTCTGCTGAACTCAGGGAAGATGCAGTGTTATAAAAGATGCAGTTTTGCTTGTTGGTGATTGTTGTGGAAGAAAAGTCAATTTAATCTCCTCTTTCAGGCCAAGCTTGCCAAGCCATTAGGGGATCTGTTGCTATGTCTGTGGGAAGAAATATATATCTTCTGGATGCTCTTAGTCCTTGAATATTTTGGCAGCTGTGTCACTTCAGAATTTCTACGGTATATTTCTTTAGGAAAACCTTTTAAATTCAGTTTGTGTGGCAGCAAATAGATAAAATTTGAACACCCAAACTGAACATGCATTGCATTTGACTTTAGTTCTTTATGGAGATACTAATTCTTAAGCAAAAATAAACAATACAGGTAGTAAATTGCAAAACTGAATATTAATTTAAATTGCTTAAAAGCCACCTTTAGAAAACCTGTAAGCTGCGATGCTGTGTAGTAATCTGATTCTTAGATATTAGGGTCAGATATTGCTCCCCACACTGGTGTATGCTTGTGGTGAAGGCTGATATCTTTTTGTGCTGCGAATCTTTCCTGTCAGAAGTTTGAGTCACTGTGCTCTAGAGGAGGTGTTTCTGCCGGGGCACAGCATAGCAGAAAGTCAGCCTTTTGTTCACTTATAGGTGTTAAACTTTTGGGGGTGTGACGCTTGGAAACTACTCTGGGTAAACAAAAAACTGTCCTTGAGTGTCACCATGAGCCCTTGTAGTTCAGAAGATCCTGGTATTTCCTTCAAGTAAATTTGCTGTATTTATGTGTTGCTGTACCTCTCTCATTGTGGTTTGGTTGGGGTTTTTTCTCTTTGTACAGAGAAGACAGTATATGTGTAATTAAATGATTTTATAAGGCAGTAGAAAGGTGAACACAAAAATGCCCTCCTCTTTTATATCTTTTTTTGTGTGTCTCAGCTCGAGAGTTTTTGAGGAGTTGAGAGTGGCACTGTACCCAAAGTATTTTCGGTGTAATTAAAACCCCTCTGCCCTGCACTGTTTCAAATTTGAGGTCTTGTCATGCAGGCAGACATGCAGCTGAGCTTTGCCTTCTGTAATGTTCATAACCTACAGGAAATTGATGTTCATTAGTGTTTTGATAGTTAATACCTCTAAAGATAGGTAAGCATTATTGTAGCTTCAGGTAGCATTTTTTTTTTCTGTAATTAGGCTATAGTTGCTTTTAAGTAAACTGAATTGGTTAGAAAGTAATTTCTCTTTGTCAAGTAACAGAATGTGTGTGTGTATATATATATGCCATGTAGCTATGGAAAACTTCCTTTCTTTTCCACACTAATGGCTTAAAGAAGTGGCATCTGACAGAAACAGTGTGAGGCTGCTTTACATGTCTCTAAAATTGCCCTTCAAGATAAGACAGCTTTAGTAAATTCATTACTGTGTGAAGACAATGATTGGGTTTTTTTCTTCCCTTGCTCTAGCTTGCAGATCTTCCTAGGGAATTTTCCGACCAGTTCATGAGCTGTAGCCTGGAAGGGTTGGGTCTTCAGGGGACTGTTAGAGGTGTGCTTATGCTTGGAGACTTGTTTTGCAGCATAGTAAATAGTTTCAGGCCTCAGCATTTGTTAAAAACCTGTTCTTGAATCACCTTCATACCTGTATTCCAGTACTTAATTGTATTGCTGCAACCATGCTGCATTGTCTACCTGGTTATCATTTCACTGCTGCTCATCAACTTCTGCCCTATCATTTAAAGCCTGAGGCTTGTTTCATTTCTGAACCTAACAGCTGATCATCCTTATGTTCTCCGCCGGGTAGTTGAATTGTCTCTTGTCAGCCTTTTTATTTGAAAGCACTGAATATCAGCTGGCTGGCTAATTGGGAAATTGGAACAGTCTTTAATGAATTGGGCAAAGCCCACTGGAATTGTCTGAGAAGACACTTGTGCATTTTTCAGTGCACGTGTTTGGAATCAGTTTGTTAATTCTGAAAGCAAGTACTTTTCTTTCTGTAAAGAACCGAAGATGCTGCAGTCATGCCTTCCTTTTAAACCAGTAAGGTATATATTATTGAAATAGTAGCTGTGATTTGTGCAGCTCCTATTTGAGGGAAACTGAAAGCATGGAATCTGTTGTGTTGCAGCTTCAAATGACAATGTCCATCAAAGTGCAATTTTTCTCTTTCTGTCCTCGAGTTCTGACAGCGTCGTGACAAAGCGTGTGGCTAGTCTTGTGCAGCATGTTGGGTTTGAAGGAAGACATGGCCACAAGCCAAGCAAGTGGAAATAAGTATTAACAAGAAACAAGTATTAACATTTTTGTACCTTAAGCTACTCTGCAGGGTTATGTGTTCACTACATTTTAAACGATTGTTTTCAAAGTAGCGGAATGGGAAATGGAAATAGCGCTAGATCTGAGTCTTTGCTGAAGGATGTTACTGCTGTGTCCCCATACATTCTAGCTGCTATGGTAACCAGTTAATGACAATCAGTAGATGGAGTTTAGACATTGTTATGTACATGAAGTACATTTTTTAAAAGTTATGTAAATTCTTCCATGTACATTTTCCATAGTATTAAGGGTTGTACTTTCTTTTGAAACTTAGATCAGCTGCATCCAAAAAGTATTAAATAAAACTTGATACAGGTGATTTTGCAGCATGTATACAAATTAGTTTAGATAAATCATGCATTGTCCTACAAACTAGTTATTTCTGGCTTATTGTAATATAGCTCCTGAATTTTTTCCAGCAGCATAATAAAATGGCTAATCAGGTGAATGGTAATGCGGTACAGTTAAAAGAAGAGGAAGAACCAATGGATACTTCCAGTGTAACTCACACAGAACACTACAAGACACTGATAGAGGCAGGCCTCCCACAGAAGGTGGCAGAGAGACTTGATGAAATATTTCAGACAGGTATAATATGCATTTCTTGTTTCTGATTGGTTATGAAAGTGAGGGCATACCATTTTCAAATTTTTATAGATTAAGATTTAAAAATTCATTGTTTTTGATCTGTGTAGCTCTGAATGTTTTGCTACTTTGATTTCCCTAAAGGCAAATTGGGTTTGACATTGACTATTTGACACATCCTTGGAGTTGTATGTGATATCTTAGTTGCTTTAGGGCACAGAGCACCAGTTTCTTAGACATCAAATGAAGATGTATGTTTCCACATACTAAACTGTACATTTTTTTTTTCTTCAGTCCGAATCATCATTTTGCTTTTACGTTTCTACTGTCACTGTCACAGTGATTCTAAAACACTCAAAGGCTGGGTAGGTGACTTAGTGAGGGAAGCAACTAGCTTGTCTTGCCTGGGACTACATTTGAATTGAGTCTGCCTGTGGATTTTTTGTTCTCTCTAGTTCTGAGTGGACAGTTTAATCCATGCTGGTTATTACACTGAAATGTTCAGCCTGACACTAACAAAGTTGAGGACTAAGCTATCTAGCAATTCGAGTAATACCTTGCTGGTAGCAAGTGGTCTCTGCAACTTCTAAAGAGGTTTCTTTACATACAGAGGTTTTCCTATTTTGTTTTTATAACCACCCTATTTTATCTTATAGACAGAGGCTTTCTTTTCCTTTTTAGAGTGTGTTCTGTGAACAGATTTACAAGAAGCAGTAGAACTGCTCTATGTGCTTATCTTGAATGCCTGGGTGGCAAGATGACAGTTTTTGTTGAAAAGAGTTAAAATTACACTGATCAAGTGAAGGCAGTTCAAACCCAATACCTTATCAATCCTCAGTGTGAAACTGGCTCATGTGGGTGATGTCTTTTGGAAGTCATTCACAGTGAGCTTTCTTCAAGCCTTTACCAGCTTTTATTGGCTGGAGAGATGCACTTTCCAACTGTGGGTCATGATGACGTGCACTTGATGGTCTGAGAGAAGGTGTAAATAAACACCTGGGCAGAGGAACTCGTGGGGTTCTAACATGTGGTGCAGTTAGGTTGTGTTGTGAGGAGTTCTTAAGGAGTTTAAAAGCTTTTCAGCCCAGAACCTGACTACCAAGTATAATTCCCACTGCATGAGTAACCTGAAAACATTTATTTACACTTCATTAATGCCACTGAAGATGTTTGCATTGTGGAGGGGTTTGTCAGTGAAGCAAACTACTTTTGACACTTGAGCCAAATTTGGGGTTGAATTTAGCAATTTTTTATCTGCTGAAGTCTTTCATGAAAGATACAGGTGCCTTCCAATATGCAGGATCACTTCTGAAATGTAGTCCTTGGGCTTGGCACTACTGTGCATTTTCCAAATCAAGTAGCAGTGCAATTATCTGTGTATTTTGGAGATCAAGCTGTTGCAAGGTGTGTGGAGTTTTTGATATTTGTCCTAAATTTGGATTTATGATTTTAAAAGTGTAAATCTCAGTCTATATGTCTGACTCCACAACTGATGCACATGCATTACAAAAGGGAAAAAACCCCACCTTGTAAAGATCCTTAAAAAGAAAATTCTTCAGAACTGGTCCAATGTTTCTTGGGGGAGTCTGTACCTGTAAAATTAACATTAGCTTTTTTGGGTACATGGCAGGGGTCAAAATAATTCCTTTTTGAATTCTGGCTCTTGGAACTGCATAAAGCAACAAAATGAGTTTAAAAAACCCCAAACACTGTTTAAAATACACATGAAGTCCACTGACTCCTGCTTTTTTGAAACTGGAGGAAAGAGCAAACAAATCATTTTTGCTTCTTCCTATTTTGTGTGGTAGAGCTTCCTAGGTATTTGATCATCAGTTGGGTAGCTCCTTTTGCCCATACAATAGGATACTTGTAATACTCACCTGTCAGCTTACTCTAGAACAGCTCAACTCAAGAGAAGGAAGTATGGAACTTAAAATGAGGGATATACAAACAAAATTCCAATTATTAAAAGTGAGTCAGAGTTCATTGTTTCAGACCCTGGTGTGTAATCCTGCTTTTATGCAGCAGATTGCATTCCTGAGTGCTAGAAAACTGTTACACATGGGATATAATCTTGCACGTCAGTTAGTGTTTAGGTATATACATTTTAATTTAACTTTTTCATTGTACTCATATTCTTTCATGTACTTGTATAGTAATACATAATTAAATGTATAATTCTGTTGCTATGGAATGTAACTTTTTTGCTTTAAAAGCAAACTGCTTAGTTCTTAGTTTGTGTGAAATTCAACAGAAATCTGTAACTTCTTTATCTTTAACTTTTAGGGTTGGTAGCTTATGTCGATCTTGATGAAAGAGCAATTGATGCTCTTAGGGAATTTAATGAAGAAGGAGCCCTCTCTGTATTACAGCAATTTAAAGAAAGTGACCTGTCGCATGTACAGGTAAGGTGAGAGCCCCAGGAGTGTGAGCACATGAGTATAAATAGTGTTCTTGCACTACTGGCAGGAGAGTTGTGACTTAAAAAATTCACTGCTGGTGCTGTATTATGTTTCAAACCCAAACGAGTCTGTTAAAAATTGCCTTAAATGTTGTAGGTATTTGAGCACAAAGCAAAAGCTCCCAGATAATATGTGTGCAATTGAGAAAATAGGTTAAAATGCTGTTTGGAATCTGATGACTTTTTCAATCTGACAAGTTTGTTCAATTAATTGTTGTATTTTCCTGAAGGATTCTTTTGACATTTGATTTATTGCATTGACTTGAAGTAGTGACTTCATGGTATGGAGTGTAAGATTCAGTGGATTCCCAGGGCTTGTCATACACACAATTGAATTATTTTATAAATTGTATCTACAGAACAAAAGTGCATTTTTATGTGGAGTTATGAAGACCTACAGGCAAAGAGAGAAACAAGGCAGCAAAGTACAGGAATCAACGAAGGGACCAGATGAAGCCAAGATTAAGGTAACACTGAGAGATACTGGTTATTCTGTTCTAGCTGATATATTACTTGTACATAGACTGAATCTGAACTTTACAAGTATCAATACCACCTGGATAAGGATATTGGCTCTGAAGAAATGTGTGCACAATAGAGATTCTGTAGAGATTTCTGTTGGAAATGCAGCTCTTTCTGATCATACAGTTGCTACAATTTAAGCTCTATAAAAATATTGATATCTGTTTAAGAGTTGTCTCAGTTCCCTGGTGTTGTGCACTTCTTGGGGTGCTACACAGAAAATGGAAAATAAGAGAAAAGACAAACAAGATCTTTCCAGCGACCTTGTAATATAAAACAAATGTTGCTGTTTATGATAACTTTTTAAACCCACAAAACAACAGGGTTTTTTGTAGGTCATCACCTTCTCAAGTGTGGCAAGGAGCAGATAAAGAACTGCTTATCTTGGAATGCTTTTTTGGTTCTGGTTTTAACCCACTGCCCTCTCTCCTGTAAGCAGTCTGATTTTTATTTTTTTTTTCAGGCTTTGCTAGAGCGGACTGGTTACACTTTGGATGTAACTACAGGACAGAGGAAATATGGGGGTCCTCCTCCAGATACTGTGTATTCTGGTGTTCAGCCTGGCATTGGAACAGAGGTGGGTATAGATAATCTGATAATTGCTTTGTATGCAAACTTATAAATAAGAAATAATTGAAAATAAACTATATTACAAGTTTAATGAATTGTAGAGGAAAATAATCATCTTGTGTGTCTTAATCAGTCTTTCTTACTCCTCAGTATTCTGCAAAAGACAGGAAGATAGGTTAAAGTGGAGAAAAAAGAGGTGGAATATACTAAGAAAGACTATGCAAAATTTCTTAAAGTTAAATCATCAGGCTCCATCTTTCACTCTAAAGTTTATAGTCCATTGCTTGAAAAGTGACCATGGATGCATGAGTAGGTAAACATGTGACTTCGAGATACTTGACACTGTTTACAAGAAATGGAATTTAAGCAACACTAGCTTGGTTTCATGTAATGTGCTAAAAATGAAAAAGACTTGGGTGTTGTACGAAAGTACTGTTATAAAAGTTTTGAAGAAGACAGCTGAGATTAGTATTAATTAAGGATTTGTTTATTTGCTTTTGTTTCAGTTGATGTGAAAAAATCCTTGATGATTGCATGGACAGATAATGAAACTAGCACAACTACTACACTGAAAAGAGGCCGTGTAGCTCCAGGGTTTTGGCTTTGTTTTGTTTGGGGTTTTTTAAATTTTGCATTTAAAAAGGTGACTTAGAGGTTGTTTACCAACCTAGTGATGTATAAAGTGTTGTTTAATTGCACCATGTCTCGCTGATATAAAGAAGCATCTCTTTACCAAGAGGGTGGTCAGACATTGAACTGGCTTCCTTGAGACCTGGTGGGTGCCCCAGGTTTGTCAGGCTTTAGGAGCATTTGGACAGTGCCATGAATAACATGCTTTAGCTTTTGGTGAGCCCTGAAGTGGGCAGGCCATTGGCTGGTCATTGTAGGTCCCTTCCCCTTGTAGGTTCCTTCTCATGAAAGTCCTTGACTACTGCTCTTCAGTATATTGTCCAGTGCGGGGTTGGCTCTTTAGGAGTGCACAGGAAAGCTATAAATTTAGCTGCAGTTTCATACTATGAAGGATATGTTATTATATTTTTAAGTTTCCTGAAGCTAGAATGAGTAACTTGTGGAAACTCCTTTTATAGAAAAACCTCTGCCTTGAATCAGCACTAGGAGCTATAGCAAACCCCAGCCAGTTCTAGGAGTGGTACCTCTACCAAATGAATGTATTGCTGGCATTTTGTCAGGTTTAAGGACTGCTTACTGACTTAGACATGCTGTTTGGTTTGACAGCCTGAGATACTGAACAAGTTGCTGAAACTGTTGTATGTTCTATGAAATGCAGGCTTTAGCTCCTGCCGTTGAGCTCTGAGGCACAGCAGTCAATTTAAACCGGGTCCTAGGATTTGGTGGTAGGCAGAGCGTGTTTGCACATAAGTGATGAGATCACTGTGGGCACTTTCTGCCACAATGAGGTGGGTGGGGTTTTGTGTTTTGGTGGGGTTTTTTTGTTTCCTTTCTTTCTTAAGCTGTCGATCTTAAGAAAACACTTAACACAAACACTTCTTGTTTGTTTACAACACTTCTGGTTATAGTGTATATTCTTCTTTTCTAGTGTTAGGGATAAAAAAAAAAAAATTTAGAAAGTATTCCTTTGCATTGTAACAGTTCCTGTCTGAACACTGAAGCTCTTGTATCTTGTGTCAGCTCAGATATGTGGATGCAGAGCTGTCCCTCATATGACAATAAGGGCAAACATTTGGTTCTTGAGGATACCCAAGTTCTGCTACTGATTTGAAGATGTGTACTAGGTAGACTTCTTTCCCTCTAAGGTGCATCAGGTCTATCTACTGTAAATATCTGTACACCAACTAATTTTTAAAACATGAAGTGGAATTCATTGCATGTTAATTGTAGCTTTAATTCTCAAGATGCAGGTGAACATCTTGAGGGCTAAAGCTATATTATGCAGTAAAGCTGAAGTATTAATAAACTGTGTTCTGGGTGGTCAGCATCTTGAATATTAACAGACTGGCACAAGGAACACTTGGCTGAAAGGATTAGGTGTGTGAAGCAGTCCTGTGTGTTTTTTTAGAGTGGGTGAGCTTTAAGAGCAGTTGGACTTCTTTGGAATGTGATTCTGTAATAAAGACAAAGTTACAGCTGTGCAGAAGGTTTTAAAGAAGAAAATAATGGCGATAGGATTTGTTATATAATGTTGAGTGTTCCTTTTACTGAAGGACTTGCTGCTCCACTGTAAGGCATTTTGCTTTTAGTGAAGTCACATGTCGTTAATACTTGGTATTTGTGGTGTATATTGATGAGAATAAAAGCAGTTATTGGGGTGTTTCCTTCTCTCATTACACTCACTTTGTCCTTTGCATCTGCACACACTGCTTATCCTGAGGGGCTCGTGCAGTGCTCCTTTGTTCTGCTTTAAATTTCTACTATCTTTGCTTCTCTGCCTTTTCTTATCCCATGTTACACCTACTGTTCTTTTTAAAGATAAAAGATAGTTCAAAGAGTTTCAGAGACTTAATTTTTTTTCCTTCCAAAGGACAAAGTCTAGTCTTGTAAGCAATTATTTGGAAATTTAAGGTTATGATTGAACCTGTGCATCTTCCTAGCAAGCTGTGAGCAAACTTAGGTTTAGTTTTGAAAATACTTGAACTGTGTATTTCTTCACTTAGCTGTTCAAGATTTTAGTCCCTAGCAGGTTGTTTTGTAATACATGCTCAACACTTTAAACACTGTCACACTGCTGTGTGTCTGATACAGGAGTTCTTTCAGAGATTTTTCTATAAACCACCACACCAGATTGGAGAAAATGGTCAGTGTCCTTAATGTTTTTCTGTTTATAGATAAGTTTTCCATTCTTTGAGATGCTGAGGCTCTTGCATTTATTGTCAAGAAAATGTCAAGAAGTGTCACATTAAGGATGATTTCTAAAGGGAATGTTCATGTTCCATGAAGGAAAATTGGTTTAGTGGTGGTGGTAAATAATTAGAATGAGTCCTTGAACTGAAAAATAATAACTGAGGCATGTAACTCGTCAAGCTCTGCTTTAGGTCTGTGTGCTCTATGCTAATTGAAGTTTTGTCTTTAAATCTGCAAATGCATTAGAATTAAGTGTTCTAGGAGTAATGACACTGTGAATACCTATCTAGGGGTATACCCTAAGCTGTCTAGGGAGATGGGGGGAAAAACCTTTTGGCTCTGCTATTAAACTTTCACTGTCATAAATCAGTTCTTTTCTCCCCAGTAAGAATCTCAACATTCACACTGAACTGAGAGAGGATAAACTTTTAAAAAAAATGTTCTGGAAACTGAATTTCAGGAATATCTGTATAACATGAAACATCTAGAAGTTCTACCTTGTTCCATGTTTTTCAAGTTAGTCATATTCTCCTCATGATTTTGTTGTATTGGTGCCACTCATGGGCATGCTGAGTGTCTTTAGTTCTGAAATTCTGCTATGCCTTCAGTGTGAGATACAATTATGACAAGGCCTTACTGAGGAGGAAAATGTTGACTCATGGCTTTTTTTTTCTACAAAAATGTTTAAAGTTAAAATAAATGTATTTTGATCTTAATGGGTGTTTGGAATGTTTTGTTTGTATTAATAAGGAAGAGGTTTTGAGAATTCAGAGGAGAGCTGCAGTGATTAAACAACTGGGGGGATCTTTCTAGGGAGACCTCAGCTAAAGATAATAATTCCTTAACAAAACTTAACCCAAGTTAATTGTAAGGAACAAAACCACAAGAACTTGCAGGTTTGCTTAAATAAATATTGAACATTCAGTTGGTGGAAGCTGAGACAAATGCAGATGAGAAATAAGATGACAGTGTGTATTAAAAGTGGAAAGCATGCATCAAGAAATTAAAAGCAAATTATTATTATTAAATTACTTTTCCATCTCTGTGGCTTTGCAATGAAGATTGATTTACAGAGTGATTAGAAAATACTGCAAGAGCAAGGAATTGCTTGGCCTGCTTTAACATATACCCAACTAAATAGTGTGTAAGGTCTTAGTTTTTAACTGCCAAAATTAAAACCAGGTAAGAACCTTTTGTCTCTTCAGCAGGGGAGATTCACAACCTCTTCAGTATAAATAACAAACCCAGGTTTTCTGTGTGTAAAGCCTCCTACAAATGGCAGGAGCGTTAGAACACTTGGGACATACAATAACATCAGCTGCTGGGTGACTGCTGCACTTGTGACTATGATGTTTCTGCTCTGCTGGTTTATCTGCATTGTTCTTCCTTTCCAAGGAATTTTCAAGTGTTAAAAAGAAGCCTGTATTTCTGGAAAAGCTTTGTTTCAAGTGTCTTCTTCCTTTTTAGGTTTTTGTTGGTAAAATTCCCCGAGACCTTTATGAAGATGAATTGGTACCACTGTTTGAGAAAGCTGGTCCCATTTGGGATCTGCGTCTCATGATGGATCCTCTTTCTGGTCAAAACAGAGGTTATGCTTTCATTACCTTTTGTAGTAAAGATGCAGCACAAGAAGCAGTCAAACTGGTGAGTTCACTTACTTCCAGACAGGTCAAGAAGAGTGAACAGCAAAAATGTTGGTAATTTCTTAAGTAATGAAGTCTTTAAAGCATCCATTGACAAACTCAGAATTTTACTTTCTTAAGAATTGCCTCCTGATTTCATTTAGTAAGTGCAGATATTTATAAGACTTGTCTCTGTGCCTTACTGCAGCTGATCAGAGTCCTTAGGTGATTGTTAGGAGCCTACCTGATTCCAGCTAGAAAATACATTTTTTAAGCTTCAGTGTGATTTAAGTTCCATCACCCTTTCTGCTGTAAAGAGCTATTTGGGGATGCCTTGTTTAGCTGGGAGGAGGTGTCTGAATTAGTTCCTGTGGTAGTTTTAAGTGGCATTTTGTTCTTTCCTGTGATGCAGTCTGCTCACTGCTTGGAAGCTGACATGCGTGCACCTAGGCAATTTGGGAAAGGACCTGGAGCAATAGGGGGTTAAAGGGAGAGACAGCAGTCTCACTGGGGCCTTGCCTCTGCCTGGGAGGAAGAAGTGGAATTAGGCAGATTGGGGTACATCTCCCAGGGTTTTGGATATGGCTATGAAATACTGTGTGTAATTTGAACCAAAACAGGTGAAAGGCCTAATCTCAATTGCCTTAGTGGAATTCAGCTCATCCTGAATGAGGGGTGAAGAAGGGTAAAATCTGCACACCTTAGTTAAGCTGGTGGGGGCAGGGAAACCTGAAACCTGCAGAAACTTAAGAGCAGTTAAAATCATGTGGGCCTTCTCCTTGTGTTGGCAAGGCACCAGTGGGAATGGGATTGATTGTAAGCAAAATGGCTTTGCAGAAGATACATGTGAACAACAGATTCAGGTTAATAAGTTCATGGCACCAGAACAAAAAGTTCTACTGTGTTAGGAATCACTTTAGTATGGGAAGCAAAATTTTGAAATGCTTTTGTCTTCCTTGAAGTGATCTTGTTTGATAGTCTATGGTACCTTAAAGTTTTTCTAGAATATGAAGAAGGTTCCTGAAGGTATTGCTGTCATTTTTAGGGCTTATGTCTCAGCTAGAGCTAGAATGGCTAAAAACCTGCTTTTAAAGAATTGCACAAGATTTTCAGAAGCTGGCTGATGATGAAACATCCATCCTCTTCGCTGTGTTTGAAAATCCTGACTAAAACAAAGACTATGTGTATCTTGATTGGGTTTTTTCGAAATGCTGAATACTTGTACCTTTAAAAGCCTATTGGGAATCTTGGTTTTCAGAGTAATCCAGCTGTGGGTACAGACATGAAGCAGTGGACTAGATTTTTTTTTTAATGGAAATTTTAAATCTTGATGGTAAAATTTTTTAATCCTAGCATGTACAAAGCCAAAAAAATGCCTGCTCTTGGGGATGGGGTAGAAGCCAGGCCACAGACTGATTCAGACTTTTGATTGCCTTGGCAAACCGTCTCAGTGTTCAAAGTTATCCAAGGAAAAAGGAAGAACTCCCAGTATCTTTAATGCCATGTATTTGCTTACTGACAGCAGAGGAAGCAGTAGCCATTTGCTAGAAAGATCTTTCAAGTCTGAGATAACATTAGGTGAATAAATTTATGCAGTTTGTGTATGAGCCCATGTTCCTGTTACTGCAGGTTTTTTGTAGCTTTCCAATCAACATTCAACTTTCTGAAGTTTGTGAAAATCCGAAGTTTGGCACTGTTCTTCCAAGTGAATGCCAACACAAAACCAGCTGTTCTAGGAATTCTCTTGCAATGCCAATTCAATCTGCTGTATATAAAAGTAGTAGATGATGAAGAAAATACCTGATTTTTATGATTTGGGGATATTTTTATGCACAGTATTGTGGATAAAGCAAATCAATGGCATTGTTTTTTCAGTGTGACAACTATGAAATCCGTCCTGGAAAGCACCTTGGAGTATGCATCTCCGTGGCAAACAACAGGTTATTTGTTGGGTCAATTCCAAAGAACAAAACTAAGGAAAACATATTGGAAGAGTTTGGTAAAGTCACAGGTAAGGCTTAATGAGTCCCAGAATACCATTTAGTCTCTGTTTTGTAGGTCTAGTTGTTTGGCACATGTGTTCAGGTATCATTTAAACTATTTTCAAGTTGGATTCTAAGTTTGATTTTGTCAGAAGTTTTATATATGTACTGTATCTTAAGGTGGAATGTAAAGGGACTCTTGTTTGTTTAAGTGATTGTTTAATGAATAATTGGTGTAACTTTACAATTAGAGGTGGAAACAGCTCAGATCAACTCAGAAAAACCAGCACACATGAACTCAGAAAAAAATGAAGGTCCCAACTCTTTTACCTCTTCTACCTTCTGTTGAAGGCTCTCTATTTGTTACTGGATCTACAGGAGGTTCTGCTGTCTACATGGAGAAGTTCTTTTGGGAGCCCAAAGCAAATGTATTCCTGAGCAGCGAAGGGGAGCATGGAATACTAAATTGGTTTGGAGGGAATATTATTAGAGAAATAGTTAATAACAGACTAATTTTTGTCCCAGTTTTTCAGCATTCTCCAGTATGTGCAGCAAATAGGAAGAAGAGAAGTCAGCTCATCAGTGAAAGGGTGCTTCTTCCTTAGATAAGAGATTGAGTCACTTGCTCTTGTTCCTGTAGGAGAGCTTTAACCTCCTGCTTCTTTTTTAGGATTGCTATTTATAAGTACTTCAGGGAAGTGGTGAAAACAGAAGGTGAATATTCATTTAGTTCTCTCTCCTCTTGTTTGGAGAGATGTGGAAGATGTTACTTCTAGGTTCGGCAGGAGGCAGGGGAGGGGTCATGTGTTAGTTCTGGCTGCCTTTCAAAGATGTAAAAATGATTTTAAAAGTATAGAAAACTAAAACTGTGTGAGTTGGTGAGGTTGATGTTTTGCAGAGCCTAATCATGAGGTAAGTTTGTTCTGTAGGATGTCACTTGCTGGGTGATGTATTTCTGGATAAATTGGATGGATATCTGCTCTTTCTTTTGCTTTTCTTGTGCTCCCACCCCCTTTCAGGTGTAAAATTCAAATTCACTACAGAACACAAGTGAAGGTATTTTAGAGCAGACTGTAGATTTTTTCTTTCCTTTTAAAGCTCAGTACTAAAGATCTGTTTTTCAGAGGGTTTGGTGGATGTAATTTTGTATCATCAACCTGATGATAAAAAGAAGAATCGAGGATTCTGCTTCTTGGAATATGAGGATCACAAGTCAGCAGCACAAGCTCGCCGGCGCCTGATGAGTGGGAAAGTAAAAGTCTGGGGCAATGTTGTTACAGTGGAATGGGCTGATCCAGTAGAGGAACCTGACCCAGAAGTCATGGCAAAGGTCAGTAAAGACTTCACTGGCTGCTCTTGTGCTTGGGGAAAAATTTCTTTATGGCATAGTGACAAAGATTTGTTCCAGCTGAGCAAGGCTGCTTTTGAGGCACAAAAAGCTATTAGAGGGCATTTTCACAGCCAGCTGTGCAGAGGGCCTGCTCTGAGCTCTGTGGGTGAGTTGCTGTTGGAGGATGTTGGAAACGTGCTGTTACTACCTGCTGTTAGCATCTAAACCAGTCCTGGGCAGGGCTGTCCTGCTGGGCTGACACCTCAGGCTGTGCATTTTCTGCTTTAGCTGTAATCAGGATCAGGTAGGTATTGTGTAAAAATATTGTCCAGAGTGAGATGAAGGTGTAGTTCAGCATGGGGAATGATGTGCACCTTATCCCACTGTTTTGGGGTAACTCTTTGCTGTCCTTGAGGTTTGTTGTTAAAATTTTGCTGGGATTTGTACCATCCCAGAAGCAGAAAATCAAAGTTGGATATTCTTCTGGTTATGGAAGGGAACTGTGGAAGGAGAGAAATTGTAGAAACTTCGTGCAGGTAACTACAAGGCACTTTGCTTTCTTTTTTTTTTTTTTTTTTTTTTTTAAACATACAGAATTAGTAAAGATACCCAAAGTTCTTAATGCAGCAAAAAAGGGAATAATATTTTACTAGTTGGTCGTTTCCTTTGAGGTTTGACTTTTAAAGATTACATCTTTGTTCTTATTTTTTTCACCAGGTTAAAGTTTTATTTGTAAGAAACTTGGCCACTACTGTGACAGAAGAAATTCTTGAGAAATCCTTTTCTGAATTTGGAAAGCTGGAAAGAGTAAAGAAGTTGAAGGATTATGCATTTGTTCATTTTGAGGACAGAGGTGCAGCAGTGAAGGTAGGTTGATTATTCTTTCCTAGCTAAGTTGGTGAGAACACTTTATTTTGTACAAATGGTTTTAAGAAATTTCTTTTCATTAAATACCTCGATTAGACAAACCATAGAGCCCATTTAATAAGGTTCCCATTGTGAGAATTTTAATGCTAATAATTTTGTTCCTTTGATTTCAGTAGCTAGGAGGATGTGAAACTTGAAAGGACAAAACTGTAGCAAGTTAACAAGTAGACTGGAAAAGAGGTGTAGAGCAATGCAGGAGAGTCTAGAGAAGAGGAAAAATAAAAAGATCAACCTAGACAATTTTTCTGAGGAAACACTGGCAGAAGCTATCAGTTGTCTCTCAAAGACCCCCGTTTAAAGGTTGTGTGTAGTTTTGGAGTGACAAAAGTATCAAATAGAAAGTAGGAGGTAATTTAACAATGCTTTGTGAAGGAGAGGAGAACGGTGTTGGCAACTCTTGAAGCATTACCTGTTTTTAAAACTGTGTGTGCCTGAGGTTTCTTCTCAATGACCTGTTAAACGTTGAAGATCATTATTGTAAGCTTCAGAGTTCTCTTCTTTTGTGTCCCTGAGCTGTTGAGGTTATTAATATCTGCTGTCTGTGCTTCAGTTATTGAAGTCTGCAGAAATTATTCCATCTGTTTTTTAAATCCGTGGTTCATGGGGGGAAGAAGGAGAGTAGGAAGTGTTTTTGCATTCTTGAGTCTTAAAGCAGATTTTGTATGTGGTGTATGTGGCTACAGGGACAGTTCAAAAGCTCTGTACTCGACCTTCTTATTAATGATTTTATAGCCATTTAATTGCTTAGGATTTTACTACTCAGGAGATTAGGTTTTAGAATACTCTTGAGTGTGGCTCTAGGATGAATATCACTCGTATTTCACGAGGTTGAGGTTGGTTTGGATAGGTTTAGACCGTGTCTGAGGGAGGACAGGAAATTGTTGAAACAAGGGGTAAGTCAGCAAGCCCATGGATGTGGTTTTCTGTAGCATGTCTGTAAACTCTCCAGCCCCTTCCTGGGACATTTACCTGCTAAATGCTCTGCAGATTTCAGCAACTGGAACCTTGCAGCAGTTGAGAAAAAGATCAAATGCATCACTAATGCTCATCTCAAGCCGTAAACTGCCACTTCTGGCCCATGTGACTGCTTCATGGCCACTAAACTGGCTTATGAACCTCGTGAGATATTTTTGTGTGTGGGCGTGCTTTGGCTTTCAGTGAGATTGTTATGGGATTTATGTGTGGAATGCATGGAATTGGCTCATTGATTCTAGTCTACTGATTTTCATACCTTCTTGGAAATAAATTGCCATAATTTCTAATCCTCTTGAGGCATGTAGCTGTACAGACATGCAAAGTCTTCATTTGTGCAAATATAAATACCCAAGAAAGTTTAATTCAAAGCAGGTAACTCCAGGTGAGGAACCGAGGGGGTCTAGCCCTAATTGTACTTTGTGTATTAAGTTCTCTTTGTGGGTGCATTAGATAGTAAAAAAAATTGCACATTATTTTTCTGGAGGATTCAGGGCTTGCTTGATGAGATCACCAAGTAATCTTTTTTGGCTTTTTCTCCTCGAGTATGTGTCCTCAAAAGCACTTGATTTTTCTCAGTCACTTGACTCACATTCGGCTCCCTGGGAATCCCAAACGTAACAATTCTTTCTCTTGTATGCACATGTTCTGCCAGGTTTATAAGTGCAGTGAGTGTTTATGTCAGTGTGAGTAGTGAGAACTTGTGTATTTCTGAAAGGTTTCTGGGAGATACCAGAACATAAAAACTGATGGTGCTATGTATGACTTTATAAAAATTATGCTTAATACCGTCTTTTAATTTTTAATCCTTTTTTAAATCCTCTTTTTTTATCTTATTATATAAAGAGTATATTTTTTAAAAAATACTGCTTCCCTGTAACTGGTGAATAAAGTGGGACTCAGAAAAGTGATGTGTAATATTCTGTTTGTGTAGCACAAAAGCAAAGCACGTGGCACAACTCAGCCTGGAGCAGCCCAACCGTCTGGTTTCTTGCAGTAAGTTTTAGTTTCCTTTGGAATGGAAAACCATTTTTAGTTATTTTTCTTTTAATTTTTATACAGGCTATGAATGAAATGAATGGGAAAGAGATAGAAGGGGAAGAAATTGAAATAGTATTAGCAAAGCCACCGGATAAGAAAAGGAAAGAACGCCAGGCTGCCAGACAGGCCTCGCGGAGCACTGCGTGAGTGTCGCCCTCGCACCGCGGGCACGCTGCACGGGGGCAGCTGGGCACGGGACGTGCTGGGCACGACCCAGCCGTGCTGGGCACGGGGGCAGCCGTGCTGGGCACGGGGCAGCCGTGCTGGGCACGACCCAGCCGTGCTGGGCACGGGGGCAGCCGTGCTGGGCACGGGGGCAGCCGTGCTGCGCACGGGGGCAGCCGTGCGGGGCACGGGGGCAGCCGTGCGGGGCACGGGGGCAGCCGTGCTGGGCACGGGGGCAGCCGTGCTGGGCACGGGACAGCCGTGCTGGCACGGGGCAGCCGTGCTGGGCACGGGGGCAGCCGTGCTGGGCACGGGGGCAGCCGTGTGGGGCTCGGGGCAGCCGTGCGGGGCTCGGGGCAGCCGTGCTGGGCACAGGGGTAGCTGTGCCGGGCCCGACCCAGCCGTGCCGGGCAGGGGGGCTGGGCCAGAGGAACCTGGACGGCTGGACTCGGACTTGTCTCCATTGTTAATCATCAAGGGCACACGTCTGCTGCGTTTTGGGTCGCTTTTGGAGGGAAATAATCCTGTGTTTCTTTTCTTGCCAGGTATGAAGACTATTATTACTACCCTCCGCCTCGCATGCCACCTCCAATTAGAGGCCGAGGCCGTGGAGGAAGAGGTGGATATGGCTATCCCCCAGATTACTATGGCTATGAAGATTATTATGATGATTACTATGGCTATGACTATCATGACTACCGTGGTGGCTACGAAGATCCCTATTACGGCTATGATGATGGCTATGCTATAAGAGGAAGAGGAGGAGGAGGAAGGGGTGGGAGAGGTGCCCCTCCACCACCTAGGGGGCGGGGAGCACCACCACCAAGAGGTAGAGCTGGCTACTCACAGAGGGGGGCACCCATGGGACCGCCGAGAGGAGCCAGGGGGGGGAGAGGGGGCCCTGCACAGCAGCAGAGAGGACGTGGTGCTCGTGGAGCCAGGGGCAACCGTGGGGGCAACGTAGGAGGCAAGAGAAAGGCAGATGGGTACAACCAGCCTGATTCCAAGCGCCGGCAGACCAACAACCAGCAGAACTGGGGCTCCCAACCCATCGCTCAGCAGCCGCTCCAGCAAGGTGGTGACTATGCCGGTAACTATGGTTACAATAATGACAACCAGGAATTTTATCAGGATACTTATGGGCAACAGTGGAAGTAGACAAGTGAGGAGGGATTGAGAATATTGGAAATATAGAATTGGCTATAGCTCTACATCTTTCAAAAAAAAAAATGAAAAAAAAAAAAATTGGCTTAATGTTTCATCCTTCAGTAGCGATTGGCTGCCATTTGTATTGGGCTGAAGAATCACTATTGTGTATATACTCGAGTCTCTTAGTTTTCTTTTTTCATAAACGCACTTGGACATTACTGGGCTTGCAGAATTCCTGAACTCCATATGGGGTTTCAGTGCTTTTATCATTTTAGGCTTCATTTTAGCAGTTTAAAAGCAGGAATGGCACACTGTTCAATCATGATTTTGCAGAACCTCTGGTTTTGGACAGTTTCTTCTTTTTTTTTTTTTTTTTTTTTTTTGGATTTGGGATAGACTACATAGGAGTATGCTGTACATAAAAGTAAAAGTAAAAGCTAGTGCTTTGTCTTAGTAGTTTTAAGAAATTACAACAAATTAAGTTTTCTTGTATTGAAAATAACATGATTGTATGTTTTGCATTCCTAGAAGTAGGATAACTGTGTTTTTAAATTGTTATAACTTCACACCTTTTTGAAAATCTGCCCTACAAAATTTGTTTGGCTTAAAACGTCAAAGCCGTGGCAATTTGTTCCTTGATGTGATTGTATTTCCAATTTCTTGTTCATGTAAGATTTCAATAAAACTCAAAAATCTATTCAAAACATTACCTATTTCAAATTCAATTGTGTCCTAAAACATTATTTCATTGGTAATTCTTGTGAAAAATATTGTTTTCAAAGTATAACTGCCTATGTGAGTGATCAAATTCATGCAAAATTTCCTGTGCTTTCCAACATGTAGCACTGTGGACATCAGACTGAAATCTAGGAGAAATTACAGACAGCCCAAAAGGCACTCACTGTTTAATTGCTGTTCAATAATTTATCAGCATCTAATTTTGAAACAATTTTTTTCCTACTTAAAAGTGTTGAATTGTATCCAAGCATTCACAGAGATCTAACTTAAATCTAGTCTTCTAATGTAATGTGGAGAAGGAATCAGATCCTACAATGGTGTTAATTTTGTTCCTTTGATGTCCTGTGGAGTCCCTGTGGAGGCTGTTCTGGTAGGATCCAGCCTTATTGTATAATTGAGTGTACAGACACACAGGGAAGTGATTTTGATCTCAAGCATCTTAGTCTAATCTAAAATAATAATTGACTAGGAATGAAAATTGCAACTTGGGTGCTGTGGCACACTAAACTAACTTCTTGCTACGGATAACACAAACATACTCTCCAGATTCTGCTTATTTCTATCTTGACATTTTAATTTGATGTTCTGCCATGATGAACAATTTGCCTTAGAATTCTCCTGCCTTATAATAAAGGCTGTTAAAAAGTTTTAAGACTTTATCTTTTGAGGGCATTGCTAGCTACATTATACTATGTGTTGCTTTGACCCTTGTCTTGGACATTCCCAGATGTCAATTTTAACTAGCAAATCATGACATTACTCTTGTGTTGCATCTAAGCCATTCTGTACCCCAATGAAGAACATTTGCTTCTCAAGAAAAGAGAGAAACAAACGGATTTATACTTTCTCTAAAGAAAACTATTGCCGGACCTCTAAATATCCAAATCCAATGCATTGCTCATACTTGATTTACAGCATTCCAAACACAGACTATTGAGGAAGTTAAACTTCAGTGGTCATACTCCTCCCTTTGTCTTCTATTCCTGTCTGGTGTCTCAAGTGTATTATGTCAGAATATACCCAGTAAGATGAGCCTCCCCACTCTGCTGTGGATCTGGACTGGGATTGCAGGGTTTGAATTGACCTGAATCGAAGATGTCTGTCTGCTTCTCAGAAATGGGTTTGCCCGTGTCAGGCTCTTCCAATTAATGGAATTGGTCATAAGTAGCTTAAAAATGCTTTTAAAAAAATCAATATCTAGCATGTTGGGGTTTGGTTTTTTTTTCTCCCCACTTCATAAAGTTAATGGGACCAAATTATGTCCTCTCTGTTTCTTTTCCTAAGCAGTGACCTCAGGGCTATTGCCCGAGTGCACTCTTCAGGCTTTGCCTTGTGATAAGGATGTGGTTAGTAATTCTGTCCTAACATAAAGTATTACTGCCCTATCCATGTGACTCTCTGGTAGATATTCAGCTCTTGTAGTGCTGAGCAGAACCCTGTAGTCCCAATAAGTATTGGCTTTTCAGCATTCATTGTAAAGGGGATCTAGTACATGGAGCTTGATTGGAATCATGCTTCAAGTCCTGTCCATCTTGAGAAGGCAGTGCCCCCATATTGCACATGTGAGCCTAGGAGAGGTGAGGGGCTAGAAAACGCTGGGGGGGAGTGGGGAGGAAGAGTGAAATGCCTCAGAGTGGTTACTAAACAGCTGAGAAACAAAAATATTAAAATTGCCTTCCTCAAGAATTGTAAGGCTGCATCTTGTATTTCTGCCCAAATCACCATTTATTCTAGTAGTTTTATTAAATATGAGGAGCAAGCTATACATTTTTGTAATTGAAAATCATAACAGTTAAACTCAGTAGAAGTTTATATTTGCAAGATATACCAAGTTCTTTGTTTTACATGGTTTATGGCTACTCAAATTCACCTTTTAAATTTGCAGCAGTACTTTTATTTAATCCTTAGATAAGGTGTGCTACAGCTTACTTGAATAGTGGTGTGTGCTGAACTTGAAGAATTTAATGAAATGATGGAAAAAATTTATCAAGCAAAGATACTGTAGTACAGTGGAAAACTACCATGCCTGACTCAAGGGAAGAATTTCTCAGCACAATTTTGACATCTAGTTAAAAAATAAATTTAAATTTCCTCTCGTGCATTTCTTTCGATTGCTTCTTCACTATAATTTAGCAAAGATCCTCTATAATATGTTGAAAATGGATTTCAACTTGCACACCAATATTCAGCTTTTATGAGTGTCTTGCTGGCATTGGAGGAGGAGCCATGAAATGGAGTTTTAATAATCATTTGATCACTCATTTATAGCAGTTGCTTAAATGTCTGTATTGATAAGGTGTTTGACTTAAGAAGCAAGTTACCAGATTCCTAGCAGTTCCAAAACTTGAGCAAAATACTTTTATAGCTGCTGTGTTATTATATCCTTAATTTCACTTTATTAACAAGTTAGATTACTAAACTCAACTTATAATTTTACTATTTCATTCAACATAGTTTGCATTTTTTCAAAGTGTTAAAGGTTGAATTTTTTCTAGCAATTGTTTATTTTTAAATCTCAGCTTCTGTAGTCTGATTATTAAAGAATGACAACTGCATTGCTTAAACCTTTCCAAAATAAACTCGAAGTAGAAGATCACCGCATGATTTTGGTGACTCTGTATAAAAACCTGACCACTTTTTGTCCCTTCTGTGTTTGGACATTAAGCCCATTTCTGTAATTTGAACTACACAGAAAAAAAAAAAAATACAGAGGGCACTCTTATTATAAGGCTAGGAGAGAAATAAATGTGAAATGCTGAGCAAAAAGTCTTAAACCTCTCAAAAACGTTTGGTACCAAGACCTATAGACCCTACAGAATGAATGTATTTTCAGCAAGACTTAATTGTTATCCAAAACTGCTGCTGGCCCATCCACAGAACAGCAAGGACCTATTCTAGAAATCTGCCAGCAGCAATCTTTGATCACGCATGGCTTGAGGTGGAGTCTGTGTGTGAATAAGGATTGCTGGGGCAGTGGAGGTTGTCAGTGGAATTCTGTCATTCACCTGAACTCTGTGAGTAGCTCAGAGCCTTATAGAAAGAGTGTTCCACGTTGTGCTCCTGTTTTTTCTAAAACAGCAACCAAAAAAAAAAAAAAGAAGTTAGAGCTTCTGTTAACTTAGAATTGGAATGAAGCTTTTGTAGTCTATTGGCTTAAATTGTCCTTTGAAACCCAGCGAAGTTTTGTTGAGCATGTATTAGTTGATAAAATGTGTAGAGCAAGGGAGAAAAAAAAAAATCACTTGTACAGAAGGGAAACCATAAGCTTTTGGTCTCATTCCAATAAAATAGTCAAGGTGGATCTGCGATACTTGGTTATTGATCAGGAACTTCTGAAATTTTAGAGCAGGAGAATCCCTCGGAAGAAATGTTTTAACAACTTGGAGGTTACCAGAAGCTCTGAAAGACAGTTCAGAATATATTTTCTGATGTCCAGAAATCTGCAAGTGTCAATTTTGTATTTTAACTCCTTCCTTTTACCTGACTATCAGGGAAGCGTGGTTGAGGCTGACCTGACATGTCATGATGTCGACTTGCTAGGTGGGGTTCGCAGGGGACATTAACCTTGGAGTTATCGGTAAGACAACTTTCTTTCTCATTTCCTTCAGTAAGGTCAAAGGGTTGGGGTGGGAGGAGGGAGGATATGAGCTCCACACACCTGAGCCCTGGCATAGCTTTCAAAATCAATCTGCCATTACCATGGAGAGATTGTGAGTGTGGAAGGTAAAGGCTGAGGTTAAATTTGCCCCGTGTTCAAGAGAGACGTGGCGTAGGTTCTTGAAATTAATTTGAAAATAAAGATGACTTGCACTTCAGAAGAGAGGTGGATGCTCTTGTAGGGGTTCTGGAAGCATAAAACATTTTGAACATTTAAATTTTTCCTCTCTGATTAAATCCAGGTATGGGTTGGATTTCTTTCCCCATCTGTGGAAAAGCAAAGAGTTTGCAGCACACTTCTTCAAAGCTTAAGAATGCTGTTAAGAAATGTGTCCAAGTAGATCTCTGGAAAATAATAAAATTTTGCCTTGAAAATAACAAAACTGGCATATCATGAGTTTGAATCATTTACTTATTGAACATGATAATGCTTAGGAGGCACTAATTGAGAGAGAATGGCTTTTGTACCAAGGGACAGTTGGAGTTGATCCCATTATAAAATCCCACTGGATTTTAATAATCATCTCTTTTTGTGGAGGGCGTATGTTGATTCTAGACAAATACCAAAATCTGAAGAACAGCTTTGCAAATCAAATACTTGGACATGTTGAATTCTTCATGGCACCTGCTCATCTTGCACCTTTCCTCAGCCAGCAGACTTGTCTTTTCCTGCTTGTTCATGCAGTACTGGGAAAGGAGCAGAGAAGTTGGAAAAGCTTACTAGGCTAGAGGAGCATTCCAGGTGCAGTCATTGTTTACCATGGGACTGAATAGCATGCCAGTTCTGACACCAACTGCAGAAGAAATGTGCCTGGTGAGTATGGGTATTTTGTAAGGATTTTTCAGAAATGAAGTATTTGTTTAATTCCAGATAAACTTTACTCGGCATACCGCGCCTTGAGAACGGTTAAGATCACACAGAGTCATCCGTGTTGTTTCACTTGAAAGGCTGTAAACAGAAAAAAGAGGATCCCTTAGTTCTGGAATCTCCAATCTGCATGTCCCATAGAGCTGCTGGTAGTGAGTGTTGTAGGATGTGTTGCACGTGTCTGGGAAAGGAAGCAGATGGCAAGGTCCTTACAGGAGAAAAAACCACTGAATGGATTGGCTTTTGCACACGTGGAATTTGGGGATAGCTGGAAATAACAGCAATGGGACATGCTCCTTTCATAAAACATCAGGCTCTCATCAGTGAGGTTTGTGAGTTTTAAACACAATGTCACTATGTATTTCTGTGGTCGTCAGCTGCCGAATTGCATTCAATGCAAAAAAAAAAGGGAAAAAAGAATGAAACCCAGACCAAATTCCAGTTCTGCCTTCCATGCTTCAGACACAAGCTTCACTTTTTTCCTTCCTTAGCACCAGTGAGCATACAGTCTTCTCATTGGATTTTCCTGCTGAACTTCCTGCAGAGCTTGTGTAAGTGTGGGATACACAGTTTTTCCTCTCTCTGTTTTTAAGTCTTCACAGCAGCCTGTGAGAGGTGATTGTATTTCCATTTTAATTTCGAGGAATGAGCATCCATTGCATCAGCACCTGTTCACATGACATTATTCTTCCTGAAATACCTTCAGACATTTCAGATTTGGTGTCAGAAGGTGCATACCCAGCTGGAATTTCAGAGGAGATGTGGTGTAAGGATTAATTTAATGATAGGAAAGGAATCTAATTCTGGAGAGCATTCAGCTGTCTTAGCAGTGGATGCTTCCTTTTTGTTCTGAAGTTTCCTGCTGTGCTGCTTTAACTGCTGCAGAAAAAGGGAAGTGAAACACTGCATGGGCTAAAAGTCCTGTGAGTAAAAATAGTTGCAGTTCTTAAAAAAACCCGAAACCAACCAAAAACCTTTACAAAAACCCCAAAATCCCAAACAAAGACAGCATGTCTGTGCCCACAGCACCCTGCCGACTGGGCTCCTTTTCCTGCTCTCCCTGGGAAGGGCAGAGGGGTTGCAGTAGTGGCCTTGCAGGTAGGTGGTAGCAGGTCAGGTTTGGGAATCACCCCGCTAATGAGCAGTTCAGGAACAGCTGGATCATTTATCAGTGAACGTGAGTTACTGGCAGGGATGGCTCTAGGCTGACATCAGGGCTGGGGCCTCTTATCCAAGTTTGTGCTACTCCAGGAAGAGAGAAAACTGTGAATCCTTTTTGCTTTCTGTTTTTGCTGGTATGGCCCCTTTTCAGATATTGTATGAGTCTGTTTGTGCTGCAGTGGGCATTCCCTTCCCACCTTAGAAGTGTCCTTGATGCAGTGTCAGGAAGGTCAGAGTTGAAAGGGCTGTGGTGAAGGGTTCATGGAACTCTGCTGGGAATCCAGAGATCTTGTACAGTGCTAAAAATTAAGGCAGGAGAATATTGGCACACTAGCATTCTGCAAGTCAAGCTCGACAGGGTCAAAACCTGGAGTGTAGATCATAAAAAGGTCCTTTAATAGCCAGATAGCTGAGCAGTAAGCTCATAAATAAGGACAGTCATGCTTACCCTGTGCTTACTCCAGAAAGCTGAGCAGCCACCTTTATTTTCCTGTCTCCACACAGTTCTCGGTTCAATTTAAAATTTTTGGTGGGCACAGCTTTAAAGATTACTCTTAACTATTTCTGTCAGATTTGTTTTTCTGCCCCACTGATTTTCTTCCTGCTCTTATTTAGGGGTTCACTACAAAAACCCTATTAATGAATACCTAGTCGGTCTTTTTGCCATACACTTTGTTTTGGATTTCTGCAGCTTTGATTTTCCAAATTGCTTTACATTTGCAGGATGCTAATACATTGCTTTTACATCTAATAAGCAGTCTGTAGGCTTTTTGGTAGAGCACTGCTGAACACATAGGTCAGAGGCAAAACTCAGAGGCAAGATTTCCAGAATTGTTTTTATGTGAGTGAAGAGTGGAAGTGAATTAGCTCAGAAAGTTTTCTACTTGATACTTCTACAGAATTACTAACCTTGGGAAAAAGAGAGGACATCAGACATTCAGGAAAACAGTTGTACCTTAGACCAGTATAGGCAGTCTTCTTCACTAGTGGACTTTATTCTCCCTTCTGAAGGTCTCTTAGTAGTGAAGAGTGGAGTTTGTTTCAGAGGTCTGTAATTTGTTTGAGCTGTCTGGAACAAATATATTAAGTGCACACAGGTCCTTGAAAACAAAGCTGACTTCATTCATTTCTCACACTCTGGTTTCTGGTTTGGCTGCAGTGCAGGTTTTGTTTAGGGTTGAGAATGAGAGCTAGGGAAGAGCCAGGATACTGATTTTTGTGTGCTCCAAGTAAATGGCTGTAGGAGAATGAATCATACAAAAAGTTTAAGTGTGGTGGATCCTATCATTTACTATATGACTTTCCAAATGGGAAACACTTCTGCTGGTCTGATTTTACTGGAAGAGTGTTGGTTACATCTCTTTGATATTACATGTGGCTCTGTTTCCATACTAGGCTGGCAGCCATTCCTTGCCAGAATGAGGAGCTACATTAAAGGAACCATAAAGAAGTTTCCAGGAGCTGAGCAGGAAGGCCAAGACAGTGAAAGATGTGAAATGATTTCCAGTGTCCAGCTTAAGATGTAGGCAGGTAATGCTAGACCATTCGCCAGCTGAGGACAACTGCTGGCAAATTATTTGTAGGTTTTTCTTTCATTTAAAGAATAAAATAATTTGGTGATAATGCCCATATACAAAGCTATGTGAGAAATGAGTGGTGCATGTGAGCTGCAGAGTGGCTGCTGTTTCTACTAGCTGTAGACAGGGAATAAAGCAGGTGACACAGATCTGTGTGGGTGAGCAGGGAATTCCACCCAAAGGCTGGAAAGATGTGGCACCTCTTACTGAAGGACTGTTCTGAGTGTGCTGTGGAGTTCTCTGGCAGGCAGCATGCTGGAGGAGTTTGCTGTTTGATTCAATCTCCCTGTCATATCTCTGAAGAACACATTTGGGCTCTGCTTCTGGAGTGGGTCATATTTCCTGAAAGTGTGCCCACCCACAGACCAGTAGACTCCACTTCTGAGATAAAAGTAAAGTCATCTCAGGTTTTTGAAGCAAAAATGTATGTGAAGTCTAAAACCCTGAACTGAAGTAAAAGTTTCCAGAGGAATTTTGCATAGGCAGTTAAAGGACCACTTGGAGTAAAATCAGAGTTGTGTTAAAAGAAATCTGATGTAGTCTCGGTCTTCTGTGTTGTTATGTCTTAATTTTTTCTAAGTATGATGGCTGGGTACAAAGTAGCAGTGGTATTTAGGTAGGGAGAGGAAAGCTGGTAAAGTTGCAGGGTTTTTTTTTAAAGAAAGTAACAAAAGCTTTTATTTTTTGGTTAAGAGAATGCTTGCAGTGGGCTGTATCTTTCCATTTTCATCTCTTCCTCTCTCAGCTCTATTAGTCCTACTGGGAGTATTGGAGAAAGGATACAGGACAAAACTGTTTTACAAGAGTGTGGTGAAAATCCTGGCAGCAATGGAATAGCTTTTTCCTAGCATGAAATACAAATCCAAAGTAGCAACTTGCTGTCAGGCTGGGTAACCAAGAGAGGAGTAATATTACTAACAGTAAAGGGTACCTGTGCTGTCTTCTGTGGCTGTTTCAGTTTGAGCTTGTACAAGTTTGCAATGCAAAGAAGTTGTGTGTTTTACATCTTTTTAACCATTGTATATTTTTTACAAAGCCTCTAGCAATAAGTTAACTAATGCAGAACAGGACACAAGGATGTTTGGTGTAACTTTTTTTTTTTTTTTTTTTTCTATTTAAAAATACATGTTTTTCAGATACTGAGCTGGATCTGGCCATAAAGACTGTGAACTTTGCTCTTGATGTAACAGAAACATGGGGTACATAATTCACATTGATTCTCTATTGTCAGGTACTGTGTTGGTAGGTGACAATTAGGTAATGATGCCTGACTTGGTTAATCCCCTGGGCACGGAGGAACTGCAGGGTATAAATATGTAAGAAGACTTCCAGGAGGAAGCGTGGGATTGGCAGAGCCAGGTGGATCTCAAGCAAAGACAGACTCCTTTTTGATGCACAGAGCCTCTGCTTGTGTTAGCAAAAAATTCTTCTCTGTTCCAAAACAAGACCACAAAACCTTTAGTGAGAAAAAAACCCACAATCAAACTTTAATACCAAGAGCCTGAGAATGATTGCAGTTACTTACAGAGATAGGATTGCTTGATGAAAATGGAGATGTAAGTGTGATTAGATGTTCATTTGCTTGTTACACTCATGGTTCAGTCCTGTCATTAAATCAGTTCAGCCAGTGCAGGTGTCTTACAGCTGCCTGTAAGAAGATGGTTGGTGGCAGAATTAAAGGAGAAGCAAAAGTCTATGGCTGTGTAAATGTACACTTTTTTTTTTTCTCTATTAGTTGTCTAGATAAGCTATTTTATAAACTATAGTTATTAACAGCAATCAGAAATCAGGCTCTGAAAAAGTTAAAGCTCATTTTTATATCTTCAGTACACAAGTATCTGGACCCCTTTATCTACTAATAATATTTTAGCTTCCAATCTCATCTCATAATCCCTGAAGAGCATTCATGATGCTGTATGAATTGAGTTGTTAAGCTACCTCTCCTTCTGCCTGTGGAGAAGTTTGATTGCTGGCTTTCCTGAAAGGATTTCAGCATTCATTTTTGCCATCTGGTATTACAGCCTCTGCACACACACTAGGATGCTAAAGCTGTGTCACAATATCAAGTCAGTTAGAGTCTGGCAGTGTTTTTAAATTTACAAAACTCTAGCAAAATTCCCATTTCCCTGTAGGTGCCTCTTGGCCTGTGGCAGTGCTGCTCTCCACTGCTCACTGATGCAGCTGCTGGCAGAACAGGAGACAGGTGGAAAGGGATTGGTATCAATCACATCCTGGATTCTTGGGCTGGGCACCATGCTCTTAAACTTCTTAGAATAATACCTGGAAGAATCAAGATATGCTCCACTACCTAAGTTTATTTTTAGCCCAATTTTGAATTGAAACTGCTCAGGCAAAGCTTGGTTTTGAAGTATTTATAATTGCTTCTTACAGTGTTGCACACATATTTCAGCTGAATCTGGACTGAAGGAATTTGAGCATAACCAGTGGATGGCTTCTCAGTGCCCCTTTGCAACCTTACACTGGGGGAAAAATAAAAAACATTAAAAAGAGAAGAAGAAATAACTGACAAATAGAGAAATTGAACAGAAGATTATATGAATCCCTGGTCTCTTTTCAATATTTGTTACATTTTTTGAATATTTTTCCTTTTCTAGGTATTTTCTACATTTCCTGTGCTTAGACTTTGTCCCTCTCAATCTTTTATGGCTCATCATGCACCAGTAGTCAGCATGGTCAGAAGGCTTGGCTTATACTTACCTCACAGATTAGCACACCTTGCAAACATTTAATTAGGAAGAAAAAAAGAAACTAGTATTTCACATCTTTCTGGTTTTCTGAATTTTAAATTGAAGTGATTAGGAAGCTGGGTTTTAATGAGCTTTTAGTAGAAGTGAGATGGAGAAATGTTTCTGTAACTGCTCATTATATTTGTCTGAAAGTGCCTTTTTGGGTGTCACCTGACTCAGTGCCTTCTCAGGTACCTGCTGCTTTGCAAGGCTCAGGTGGAATATTTGTGAGACTGACCCAACAGGAGAGGCAGAGGAGGATAAGAATCAATTGTGTTCTCAGAAGTGGAGCTCAGTGCCTGCTTTTTTCATGTGTGATTTGGGTTGGGAGAAGAGTTGAATGAAATAGTTGTGGTGTTTTGTGCATTGACACCTGGGGAAGAGCAGCACAGAGCTGGAGAGAGTGGAGGGCAGCCCTGGGGAGCTGGAGAGAGGTAAGGCACTGGTGCACCTTTCCCTTGCTCCACCCTTGCTTTCTTTGTGCTTGACCTATGCCTGCAGCCTCTCTCTTTGGTCACAAAGGTGGCAGGCCCCATACACCTGCATCCTTGCCAGTTTCTCTCAGGGAAGTTCCTGGTCTTGCCAAAATCCAAACAAGAAGTGTAGCTTTGCCTGCAGCTTCTCAGCTTTTATGTTTTGCCATGGAGGTCTGTGCTTGTCTGTGCTTCATGTGTGACCCTGTCCTCTTTGGGCTTGGGTCTTTTTCATGATGGCTCTTCAAGGCTTGGTCTTTCAGCCTCCTGGGTTATTTTACAATATGTAAAATATTTTCAGTCCTTTTCTTCATTTTGGTGGGTTTTGTCCTTGAATAGGACTTCTGACATCACTCAGAGTTCAGGGTAATGTCTGAGGTGTGGCAGCAGCAGGTGATGTTTGAGGTGTTGTTGGAGGTGATTCTGCTTCATTGACTCTAAAACCCTTCCCATTCCGTTGAGGTGTTCCCATCTCAGAGTGCTGCCTTCCTGGCACTGCTGAGTTGGAAGAGTTTCCATCTTCCAGAGCATTACCACAGGTGACAGGAAGGACAAGATCAAGCCTTTTTGGCTTTGTGGTTCTGCTTTGTTTGAGCCCTTTCTGATACAAATTGCATGTCTTGTGACCCAAGAGTTTTAGGTCCAGAAGTCAGCTTGGTTTGAGGAAGCTTTAGGGCTTTACATCTGCACACTCATGGCAGGACCCCCTCGACCTTCACAGCTTCTTGGAGCATTTTATTCTTGGTTCATTCATTTGAGGCAAGTGATTTTCATCTGGGTTCTTTGATCTCTGCTCTCTGGAATATGCTGGATCATCAGCCTGGCTTGCCTTATGCCTCTTGATCTCTTTAGGCTTCATTCATTTTTTAGAGAAAGAGGATGTTGTGATCACTGTTCTTGAATCTTAAAGTCTCTGGTTTCTCTAGAATAAGCTGTTTTGTATTCATGGCTTTTGGCTCTTAGTCTTAGAAAATGCTCTTGGGGAGTGTGGTATTGCACTGCCTCCTGTGGTAGCACCTTGCTGGTGACACCTTGACAGGTATCATCACTTACACCTGCATAAACAACACGAAATCTTAGAGCCTGCTTATTCTTCATTCACATAAGTACACCAGAGTCAGTCATTTAGGACTTTAAATCCTTGCCTTGTCTTAAAACAGAGTAAGCAAACACCAGTTAATGTCACTGCTGCACAACGTTATGAATTGCCTGAGCAGATGTTAGTGAAGTGATTGTTGCATTTTATTTCCTCTGCAGGATGTTCAGGTTGATCCATCTCTGAACAGTTTCTCTGTCCTTAATGGCCAATTTGGAAAAGATGATCTGTTCCACAATAGCTGGGATTTCTTTTTATTCTGCATGCTTAAGAGAAGCAACTAAAAAATAGCAGGAGGAACAGAATTAAAAAGAGGAAAGCCTTACTGCTAAAGTCAAGAAACGTGGACATTCATTTCTTACCATGGACCAAACCTCTGAACTGCTATTCAAAAACTGAAGTGTGCAACCAGTTGGAATCAGCTCTGGCAGTATGTCACATTCCCTTCAGTGAGCTGAAGCTGTAGCTCAGGTGAACATCACCTGCATTCTTGTCTCCAGATTCAGTCCTGAGTTTTAGCTTACAGATAATTGTACGATGCAAAGAGTTGTAGCTTATTTTGAAGAAAACACAATAAGGATCTTTCCAAGTCTGCCTCAGTAATTTGGGCTATTTGGTGGCATGTGAAATGAGTGACTTTGCTTCACTTACCTTTGGCTTTATGGAGAGGCAGGAGGATGCTGTAACACCTGCTCATGCTCACTGCAGTTCTGTAAACAGTGTGTATGGGAGCTGATTGACTATTTGCATATTGATATTACTACACAGCAATCTCAAATTATTCACCACGTAGTGCTGAGCCTTTCCTGAGATTGTGAATTCTATTTTATTCATGTTTGCTGCTTTTGTATCTGCTGAATGCCAGCTCCCCCTTTTCTAGGGGGTAGGATTGCAGGGTCTGTGCTCTCTGTTTTCATAACGTTCTCCTCTTTGAAATGCCATTATTTCTGGTCTGTTTTTAGATGATGAAGGATAGACACTGTGATGGGCACTAAAGCATGGACTTGAAGTGTGCACTCTGGTGGCAGGTACTCCTATCTGGTCCTGGTGGTCTCATGTGTCTGAGGAAGGCTTAGGTGCTGTGTGTCTTAGCTGTGGTTTTCTCCATTTATTAATTTCAGTGTTCAGTGTTGATTGAAATGTTTGTCTTTATTTATAGCATATCCAACAGCTGTGTTGCAACAGAGAAGGTAAGTTTAGACTGGGGAAAGGGGTTGACAACCAAGCTCTGGATAGTTAATCTGGCTTTGGGTTTTGTTTTTTTTTTTCAATACAGTCCTTAAAGTTTATGGACAGATATTGAATTTATGGACATCTGTCAGATTGGTCAGACAGTGCTAAAACCATTACAAAATGGCAAGAAACAGGGCATTTATTATACATTACATGGGGAGGAGAAGAGACTAAATTGAGAATTAGATTTTGAACCATTCTTGCAGTATTTATTTGTCCTTTTAAGATACAGACACAGATGCAAATTCACCAATCTGTTCAGTGAGATATTTTTCCTGTTCATTTTCCTGATTAGTGTTAGTGTTGCACTTGTTGCTAGAAACTATTGAGCTGGTCATGCTCATTTTTCTCTGCTGAGCTCAGTGAGTTTTGCTCTCCACTCTGTGATGGGGGATTGCTGGTTGCTGTTAGCTGTGCTTTAAAGGCAAGAATTCCTGAGTTTGGTCAAGTTTAGGACATGTTTATTCTAAAGCCTAATAAGAGCATTAGCTAATATATCTCAGTTCTCTGATGTGGATTATAAAGGACTTGCTTGTCAATACATCTGAATTACCTTGTTTTGACAGGTAATTAAATCTGGATCTCTTCCTTAGCTAACAAAGCAAACAGTCTCAGATATGCTTTGCTAGGCAGAATCATGTGTAGACAGCAAGGGTTTATTATCTGTGAGGAAAAATGCATTATAAGAACATGAAATCTAGATGACCTTGAATGAAAACAAAGAAATACAATTTTATGAGATACAGTATATTAGTGCCCCATCTTGGATGTAGGAATTCCTGAGCAGAAATTTTGTTTTAAGTGTCATTAAAGCTCTGTGTACAATCTGTGCTTCTGCAGGAAATGTGAAACATCCCGGGGATTGGCTGGCTGCCTGAAGAACCTGCACCTGCCTTTCATGGCAAGTGACCTGAGCATTGATGTACCCAGTTCAGGTGGGTGTGTTACCTGTATTTGCAGACTTTTCTTGTTCTCTGCATTGTACCAGAAACTGCACGTGCCTTGTACAGTCTGTTTGGCCCTCTTGTAATGTCCAGTTTTCCTAATAAACATCTTTTGAAGTCTTTGCTTTGTGGCTGATTTCCAAGGGTCCAAGTTCCCATGTGTTAGGTACATCCTTCTGATACATTCTTTGGATTGTGCAGGGAGGAGAAGAGAAACTCATAACTGCTTCCTTTGAATAAAAACCTTGAAGCTGCTACATCCACACAAGACCTTCACTAGTAGTTTCTCTGTTTTGAGTATTTCCTTGGAGTGTCCTCATGCTCAAGATCAGACAGAAAACCATTGTACACAAAACCAAAGAGATTTCTCATGAAGAAAATGAATTCTGAATATTGGTTTGGGAAATGATGGTGAAACAAATGGGAAGTTGTGATCTTGGGCTTTTGTTCCTGTGAAGTGCCAAGTCCTGTGGGGAAACTTCAGCCATCTGAAGGTGAACTACCTTGCACTTACATGAATTCCAAGAGTTTGGCTTCATCCTGGCTTGCTAGTTTTTGTTTCAGAGGAGGACTGAGGAGAGAGTAGAATGCTCCCAATGGTGTTTTCAATATTCCTCCATTTGGTTCTTTCCAGGAGGATGGAAGGTAGCCTGTGTGCCTGTGCAGATTGTTTTCAAGAGGTGAACATTTGTGTGCATGTGTGTATTGACTTCAAAATCCGTTTTTTCCTCTAGCAGTGTTCTGGCATGTCGTGGAGATCAGTTTGGCTTTGTTTTTCAGTTCAGCTGGGCAGACATTACCAGAGTCCCTCAGAAAGATCCTCTTTTTTCCTAGCTTAATCCTTTTTACATGCAGCATTGTACTAATCTTGCTGAATAGCAGGAATGTACATTTCCTAACAGCTACTACAGAAGTGTAAATTAAGAAGCTGGCATGAGGTCATTTTGGAGACTTGGCCATGAAAACAGGATTAGAGCTAATCCTATAACAAATATGTTTGGCAACTTAAAAAAAACCCATCCAAACCCAAACATGTTTGTCAACTTAAAATTCAAAAGTTTTGATGTTTGATTCAGCTCTGACCCTCCTCAAACAAACAAAATCTCGCCTGTGTCCTCTTGGCCCGTTGTGTGTCAGTGCTGTGTGTGCAGTCCCTGAGCACAGTCCCTGGTGTGGTCTGCTGGCAGGCAGCTTGCTCCCTGGGAACACGATGCTGTGATGTTGCATTCAATCAAAATACAGTGTCTCCTATTGTGGAAAATGTTTATCCTGTGAATACCCAAGCAAATCACTTCATGGGGAGAGAGGAAACACTTTTCAGCTAGGACTGGCCTGCAGGAATCACTGGCTACAGATGAGGAGCCATCCCCAGCCCTGCGAGTCCACCAGAACAGGAATAAACTTGCTTTGTGTTTGTGTTTGATTGTGTGAATTCTTGTTTTTTCTAAAGGCACCTATGAATTGGAACTAAATCTTGTGTGTAAGTTTTTGTTGGTGTGAACCCCAGCTGCAGTGCTGCAGCCCCTGTGCCAGGTGCCCAGCACCAGGAGGACAAGGAGCTGCTGGACAGGGTCCAGAAGAGGCCACGCAGATGCTGAGGGTTGGAGCTGGGAGAGCTGGGGCTTTCACCTGGAGAAGGCTTGGGGGAGCCCTCAGAGCCCCTTCCAGTGCATAAAGGGGCTCCAGGAGAGCTAGAACAGAGTTATGTTCTCAGTATTTTACTTTTTTTTTTTTTTTCCCCCGACAATTTAACTTGATCAGTCATAGACAAAATTCTTCATGGTGTGCAGTTCTTGCATTTAAAAATTAACAAGCAGCACTTTACAGGTGATTTTATTGCCACCTGCTGGAGTTCAAGTAAAAAGTCAGTTTTGGTGGGTTTTTTATATTTTGGCTTGCTAAGTGTCCTTGGATGAGGGCAGGTGCATTAGAGATGTACTTAAAGAAATCCAGGCTTACCTACTTTACCTGTCCCTTACCAAACCACTCATTGACTCATCATTTTGTTTGTAAAGATCAACTGAGAAAACAACCAAAGGCCAATATTTGAATTTTATCTTTATAAAGAAATCAGAAAAATTTGGCAGTAGACAGAATTGGAAAATAGTGTGCAGTTGTCAGTGCTGTCAGCTGAGGTGGCAGATGTCACCTGGGCTGCAGCAGTGGAATGGGGACAGCACAGACAGGGCAGTGCTGGGAAAATGGGACCTGCAGCTCCAGGAACAAATGATTCCAGACAACTGCAGCAGCCTCGGTGATAATTTTGGGGATTTTTGCATTCCCAGGCCTGCCCTTCATCCAAAAGGGCTCTGGAATGGAATTGAACAAGTCTGCAGTATAAGTTTGTTACTAATCCTTTCTCCTGAGCTGCGCTGCTCTTCACTGGGCAGACTCTGCAGGCAGCAGAGCTGCTGGCAGCCTGGCTCCCTGGGAGCTGGTTGTGTTGGTGCTGTTGGGTTTTGGGTAACTGTGGAAGATGTGCCTGGAAAGCAAACTGTAGCCAGGATCACTAAAAATTAACTTCTTGTCCCATTGTGACCTGGGGGCGTACCAGAAAAGTGTGCAAAGTTCCCTCACATGGATGGCTTGGAGGAACCTGACCCACCTGCAACTGATGTAGAAACGTTAAACTAAAGGCCAGCAGGTGACAATGATTATTTTTGTGTTGATAATGTCATGAACTCTCAGTTGTGGTCTAGGTTAAACATGTGCCCTGTGATCACTCCCAGTGCTTCATAGATTTATGTTTGGTTTCTACCTTAGACATCACTGTTGCCACTTCTCATTTCTGATGCTTTTTGCTGTATTTTCTGTCTATGCAGCTTCTTTTTGCTTTATGATGAAATGGACTTGCTACAAAGTCTTGCAAAACATGAAAAGTAATAAAACCTCTTTGGTCATGACCTCCCCAGAGCTTTACACACCTCAGGTTTTAGTGGTAGCTGCTATAGACCCCTCTCCCATCCCTCAGGCCGTGTCTGTGAGTGGGCTGTGCCCAGAGAGGGGCTGGGCTGGTGAGAAGGGAATCCAGAGGAGGCCACAGAGATGCTCGGAGGGCTGGAGCACCCGTGGAGATGGGCTGGAGGAGCTGGGGTTGTTCAGCCTGGAGAAGGCTCCAGGGAGACCTTGGAGCCCCTTCCAGTGCCTAAAGGGGCTCCAAGAGAATGGTGAGGGACTTTACACAAGGGTCTGGAGGGACAGGACAAGGGGGAATCACTTCCCACTGCTGGAGGGCACGGTTAGATGGGAGATTGGGGAGAAAAATTTTCTCTGTGAGAAAATTCTATGTAGGGCCCTTGTACAGGGTGCCCAGAGAAGCTGTGGCTGCCCCTGGATCCTTGGAAGTGTCCAAGGCCAGGCTGGACAGGGCTTGGAGCGACCTGGGATAGTGGGAGGTGTCCCTGCCCATGGCAGGGATGGAATGAAATGATCTTTGAGGTCCCTTCTAACCCAAACCATTCTGGGGTTGTATGTGGTACAGGGGTTTGGGAGCTCTCCTGGATGAGGAAGGCTTTTGGAGACTTGGAGTGTGTTGTGCATTTTTAGGACAAATGCATAAGGCAGCAAAACCAAGGGCATGGCACCCTAGGGCACATGCTGGCATGCAGGGTGGGAACTGGGACCACGTCTGCTTTCCAGGCTGCCTTGGCACACAGCCTGCACCCTTCCTCCATGGCTTCCCCTCTCCTGGAAAAGTGTTGGAGCTGGGTGTCCCTGGGCCCTGCTCAGGTGTGGTCCTGAACCTCAGTGAGCCCTCAGTGAGCCCACCCACATCCTCTGAGAGCTCCACCTGAGCATGGTCTGCTCTCAGGATCTCTGCCCTTCCCTGGCTGCCACGGCTGCTCTCATTGCCACCCACCTCTGAGTTCTACCACTGAGCTTCCTCCTACATCGAAACTTCCAGAGCCCTCAAGGGAGGTCTTCACAGTTAAATTCTGTGAAATCTGGTCATTTCTGTGCCCTATTTCAGCTAGGAACCTGTAGCTGCCTGCCTTTTGCTTTGGGAACCTCCAGTCTGGGGATTTCCTGGCTCCTTGTACTCCTGTGCAAACTGGAGCCGCCTCCTGTGAGGCAGCAAATGTCTCTAATCAGATTTGAGATCCTGAGGCCCCTTGAGTGCATTAAAGTCCTTGGGGATTCATGATTTAAGTATGAAATTGCCCTCATCTTCCTTGTGCAAAGTGGGAGTGGTTTCATGTACCTGTGTACCTGTGCCTACTGCTGTGGGGTTTGGCAGAGGGGCTGCTTCCCAGCCCGGGCTCACAGCTGGGCTCCCTTGAGAGCAGCCTGGAGAGACCTGCTCCAGCCCCAGAGTAAATCCCTGACAGTTTATTTATTGCTTTTTAGCAAAAAATAAGTGTTTTCCCGGTGGGTGGGAAGTGTGGCCTCTGGCTGCAGCAGGCGGGGTGGCTGCTGTGGGATCTGCCCAGCCAGATGAATTTATTCACATGCAGATTTGAGAGGCATGTGCTAAATGCAGGGAGGCCCCTGTTCCAGGCAAAGCCCAGCTGGGGGCTGTGCCTGGAGAACTGCCCAAGCCAGGCCCTGCAGCAAGGCTCTCCTCTCCCAGCGTGCTCCCTTTCAGCCGTGCTGTAGGTTTCTCAGTGGGCTGGGTGGTGTGGTGTCCCTGTGTTTGTAGAAGCGTGGGACTTACTGCAGGGATCTCCTGCAGGATGAACACAGGCCCCAGCTATCACCTCCTAAGCAGGGGTGGATCTCCCTACAGTCACTGGTCCCAGTGCAGCCAGTGCTGACCCTGCCAGACCTCTCACCCAGGGACCAGCTTCCCTCAGAGGCCGAGCTGGGGACGGCTGTTCCCACCTGCAGGCTTTTGGAGCACTCTCTTTCCCTCTCCTGCTGGAGGTGCATCCCTTTCTACAGACCTGGCCATGGAGGGCCTGGCACTGCAGGAATGGCTCTGGGCTGCTGGTTCCTCCTGAGCCCCAGGGTCCTGGCAGGAGGGAATTGCTGATGGGATAACTGTGAGCAGTGACAGTGATAACGTGAGCAGTGAGTGATAACGTGAGCAGTGATGATAACATGAGCAGTGATGATGATAACCTGAGCAGTGGCAATGATATTATGAGTAGTGATGATGATTACGTGAGCAGGGATGATGATAACGTGAGCAGTGATGATGATTACCTGAGCAGTGATGATGATAACGTGAGCAGTGATGATGATAACATGAACAGTGATGATGATAACATGAGCAGTGATGGCAATAACGTGAGCAGTAACAATGCTCCTCCCAGAGAGATTTGTGCAGTGGAGATTGGTGCTGTGATCTGAACACAAACTCCAGTGCCTGGCTGGAGGCAGGATGTGAGTGTATGTTCTCCAGCCAGGCTGAGAGCTGCTGAAGAGAGCCGAGTGGGAAGGTTTCTCACCTGGCATCTGACTGCTTGGCACACTCAGAAGCCTCTGCCTAGGACAAGAGGTCTGCACAGGATGTGTGTCCCCTCAGAGATGTGTTTCATTGAAGCATGGCCTTGGCCCTGGAATAGGAGCACAGGACCCCTGCTCCTGCTCTCCTGGCTCTCCAGGGCAGAGGAGCTCCAGCCCTGTGCTGCCCTCGGCCTTTTGGTCACAGGCTTGGAGGGTCACACTCCTGCTTTGGAGGTTTGTGTGAAACAGAGACGTCCTGGTGGTACCATTCCTGAGGACTGGCTCAGGCAGCAGCAGTGGGGCTGTTGCTGCTTTCCCAGGCATTCCCACTAAACACTTCAGTGAGGGGAGAGGAATGGAGTAGGCTGGACTCAGCAGCCTGACTCTGATGTTTGTTACCCTGTAAGAACTGTGCAGGACTGTCACAGCCATCACATGTCATAGATGTTGTCCAAATGTGACAAATACCATTTACCCAAGACAGTGTGGCTAGAGAAATCCACCAGTCTTGGCTGGTTAGAAATCTTCAATGATTGCTCCTGGTGAGGGGAATGACTTCACAAGCTCCTTAGGACACAGCTGCAGGAGAGCTCTGCAGCCTGCAGGGCCAGGTGTTCTGGCACTGGGCAGGGTGGCTGCTGTGGGCAGCCAAAGGAATGGCCCTAATATCAGCCTTGCCCTGGCTAGACCACTCTCCAGAGGCCCTGTCCTGTTGCTGCCCTGCAGGCAGGGGACAGGACACGAGTGGCCATCTGTGTCCTTGGTGGCTGTCAGGATCTGCAGCACCTCCTGCAAGAGTCCCTGGGTCCTCACAGCTTGTGGCAATCACTAACCCACCTGGTCAACTGCTCGAGGTTGTGGAATTCAGCACGAGCCACTACTTGGCTGCAGCTTTTTGCTCTGGTTTCTGAAGTTTCATGGTAAATACACACTGGGGGTGAGACAGAGCTCAGCCTGGCTGCAGTGTGCTGTAGGCAGCACCAGCTGGTCAGTGCTCATTGCAGGCACAACAGCCTGAAGTTTTGATTTTTGGTATCATTTTTTCTTACTTTAAAAAAAAATTGTACAGGGAAGCTGTACAATAAAACAGGTATTGTTCATGTTCATGTTTTATCTCTTCTTTTGAGTGTCCAGGTGATTTAGGGTGAAGTGAAATCAGAACAGACGTGAGTTTGGGGGAGTTCCTGACGCAGGGTAGGATCTTAAAATATTTTCTGTGTAGTCCTGACATATTCTGCTCAAATGCTGTGGTATAGCATCCTGGGGAGGGTGGTACTGCATATCAGAGAGGAGGAATTTGATGATTTTTAGGTCTACAGGAATAGAAGTAGGACAAATGCAAATGTGCTGAGTGGAAGCATGGTCCCTTCACAAGAGTGATTTTGCACCATCCTGGGTCTGGAATGTGACACCTTCCAAAAAGGCACTTCTGAAAACTATTATAAAATGCATTTGCCCACAATGCTGCTGCTACAGCCATCTTTGTAGTGGCACACCTGCCTGATCTAGGGTTTGCAGAGACCCTTGGAGGAGCTCGTGGGAAGGTTCAGGTGGTCCATGTTAAGCAGCAGACAAGGAAGGCTCAGCCTGAGCTGTACCTGCAGTGGGAGCAAACTGGGACTGTGGCCAAGGGGGTGCATGAGCTGCACAGGAAGGCTGAGGAAGCCTGTGCCATGGAGCCATGCCCTCCCACGTGCTGCTCCTGAGATGACAAGTTGGCAAACTATGGAAAAGATGTAGGAATTGATGTGGAAAGCAGGAATCAGCAGAATTAGCTGCAGATGAAACAGGAAGAAATCATTCCCTGTCCTGTGGCTGCTGTGTGCCTCAGGGAGAGACTGCTAGGTGCACTTGGGCAAAGGAGACCTTTGCTGTCACCATCTTGGACAACTCGGGTGTTCCTTTCACCTCTGCTCATCTTGTGCCAGGCCAGCTTGTTCTCAGTCATTGCTCTGGCCATGGGCTTCAGGACTTCAGACTGGATTTCTGCTGTGAGCAGGAGTCTGTCTCTTGGTCACAGGGACATGAGCAGAGACCTGTCCCCATGGTCTGTGTCCCACTGGGTCAGGTGTGGTTGGGTCTGGAGTGCTCTGCTGCCCAGTGGTTCCAATAAGGACTGGGGAAATCCTGGCTCTGGTGCAAGCAGGGATGTGATGGGAGGACAACTGGTTTCAAGCCTGATGTTTTGGTTTTCTGATGTTCTTTACCAAGAAATTGTGATAAACATGATGGAATGTTTTTCTAATAATATCTGTGTTATTCATTCCTTCTGACAGGAGTGATCTCTTCTTAATGTCCTTCTGGTTTGACAAATGTGATTGAAGAGGTTTGCCTTTGCTTCACCAATCACATTGGGCTCTGTAAAATTGTATAGAAAGGAGAACCATCCCTAATAAAAGGAGTCATTTTTAACCTTCTGATCACAGGGTCTGTGTCGTGTGTTACCTGAAATAGCAACAGACAACGACCCAGTTGCCACTGTAGAGACCTTGCAGCAGCTCCTGGGCAGGTCTGGGAGGTGTCCACAACTCTGGCATCCAACAGCACAGGGGTGTGCTGCAGCCAGAGGAAGGGGCTTCCTTATGGGAGAGGAGACAAACTCACTTGGAAGTTACACTTGGATCCAGGCTGATGCACAAGCAGAGCCAGGAGACAAGGAACTGCCAGGGTGGGGTGTGCAAACCTGGCACGTGCAGCCCTCCAGAGCCCTCTGACACGTGCTGGGCCACCAGCACACGTGCCCTCTGCAGGGCACACATTCTTCAACTGTTATGCCAGTCTGTTCTTCACCTCTTATGCCAGTCTTGATAGGCAGTGGGAGGGTTTTCATCTTCTATTCCCAAGGCATTTGCACTTCTTATATTTATCCCAGGCAGGTACTTGTCAGTGGCCCGGGGGTGTTGATGTTGCTGTGCTGTGGTGGAAAGCTGGCAGGTGCTGGGAGATAAAGGAGTGGCTATGATTTCCTGCTCTGAGGAATGAAAGGATGGTTGCAGGGAGGAAATCTTTTGCTGCTTATGCTGCAGAATTCTTAGGTCTGCTTTAGGCAGAGCAAGTGTGAGGGATCAATGCTCAGGACAAGCTTATGTGATTGTAGTTCAAAGTCAGCCACTGGGATTTAAAAAATTTATTTGATTTAGGAGTAGCTCTGCATGATGGCCAGTGGAGTGTAGAGAGTCGTGTGAGGCTGTTGGATAACAGAATCCTGAGTTACAGGAGCTGTGGTGCTTCACATTTAAGGCCCACTAGCCCCAGAAGTGTCTCACTCTTCCTCACAGATGCCAGAAGAGAAGAGCTGAAATCCTAGTTTTAAATGAGGACACCAGAAAGCACATTACCCCAGCCACCTGGTGTGAGGAATGCACGATATGTGACACATCTCCAGAGCCAGTGGCATGTGGTGCTGTGTGCTGAGGGAATGCTGAAGTCGCATTTGTTAAATGAGTGGTTCAACAAATAACACAAGGTCCTTTTGGAATGAAGATACAGGCCTGAAAGCTAAAGGAACATTTAGAGCTGGCTCAGGAAACAGAGGGGCATTGGAATGGCTGAAAGCAAGAGAGGTGACTGCTTTGAGCAGCACAGAATGGGGAACCCACAAGAGAAGTGACTTTTGGGGTGGTCTGGTTTGGCAGAGGGTTTGATTCTGCAGGGGCTGTGAAGTGACAAAGACATACGCAGCAGTGTTTGATGAAAAGTGAAAACAAAATCCTTGTTAAAGAAGTACCAAAAGAACAGACCAAAGGGTACAGTACTTACAGAAGGTTTGAAGCCTGTTTGAAGATAACATAGTGGAGTCCTCTGCCTTTTTTTATTAAAGCCCTGATGACTACTGAGCAAGGCTGGGAAAGCTCCTGCAAGTGAGACACCATCAGTGAGAGAAAAGTGGTATCTTGCAGGGGAGTGGGTCACACTCTTCCCTGTGATCTGGGGGCCACAGCCCAATGTGTGGCAGGGCACGATGTCCAGATTTGCATTAAACTTGGAGAGGAAAAGCTTCTTCCCCCAGGGAGTGCAACCCTGGGCCAGCAAGAGCTGGGTTAGGCAGTGCCATGGCCAACCTGAGCTGGTCTGGGGGGAAGCCCTCCTGCATGTGGGAGGGTGGACTGGTGACCTCCAGGGTTCCTGCTGCAATTCTGACTTGCCCCTTTGGGTCAGACAGGGCTCAAGAGCACTGTGAGAGGAAGAATGGGGGGCTCAGCTAACCCGGGCTGGTGATCTCTTCAGGCAGCTGGGACACCCTGGGGCAGGGGGACAGGGTGTTCCCAGGCTGAGCCTGCCTGCTGCCTGCTTAGAACCAGCCCTGAACACCCCCTGCAGTTCCAGCCCCGGGTCTGCAAGTGGCACCTGAGCTGTGCTGTTGCCAGGCTGCAGAGATGGTGCCTTGGGTGTGAACCTACTTCTTCCCTCGAGGACACCCAGCTCTCATGTCTCACTCCCCAAACAGCAGCTTTAACTGGATGTTCTGCACCATGTTTCTCTGTCCCAGACAGCTCCAGAGCCATAGGAAGTTGGTTCTAAGATGACGACTTGGATAAATGAAAGTGTATTGTAACCACACTATGTTAAATAATGCAGCATATGGACAGCATGGAAGTTAATTTTTAAAAGGTTTGTCTGCACTAGTTCCTGATTGCTTTCTCATCTGTGGCATATTCTCTGACCCTCTTCCTCTCCATGTTACTCAGATGCTATTGTTTAATGAGAATTTCTTAGAGTTATTGGTTCTTTAATGTGTTTTTTTCCTATATATAATCACTGTTGATTTCTTTCTGCATTAAAAATAAGATTATTGCGTAATTTTTCAACCTAATGTCTTGGTTTCTTAGGTGGGAGCAGTCATTGAGCTAAATTATTGATGAAGGTAACATTACTCCTGGTAGAAAGTGCCATGACAGGCAGTAAGTGTGTCTGAATGGCCTGGGATCAGTAAAGGGTTTGGTCATGCCCTCGGTGCTCAGGGCTGACCTGGGGCCCAGGAGCTGTCACGTGCTGGGAGCTGCAGGACAGTGCCAGCCCCGTGGAGCAGTCAGGTGCTTGGGAACAAGAGCACACAATGTGCAAGGAGCTGAAGTTGAGGTGTTAGAGACAATCAAACTTCTGTCTTCAGCTCCCTGAAAGGAGGGTCTTAATGAGGACTGGACCAGACTCATCTCACAGGTGCACAGCACAAGGGTGAGAGGCAGCTCACACAGAGAGAAACTCTGATTGCACAGCAGAAAGAAAATGTTAAGTAAAAGGATATCAGCTACTGGGGGAGGTGCCTGGAGCAGGCAGAGTCTGCACCCCTGGAGAGTTCCAAAAGCTGACTGGAGAAAACCCTGCTAGAGATGCTCTGGCTCCAGAGTTACTCCTGCTTGGAGGGGGCTGTACAAGGCTCCCCCCAGAGGTCCCTGCCACCCTGCATCTGCCTGAGATTCTGTTAGGAGGTCCACGTGCCCTAGGCATGGGAAATCCAGGTGTACAACTGGTTCCTTATCAAATACCAAATCATTAACATGTATGCAGCATCAGCCATGCCATTCTGTCATGGTGGTAGGCAATGCCTGCAAGAGTTAAAACAGGTAATGAGAAGGAGCATAGAATGATTCAGCCCTGCAGGGATCAGGAGTCCTGAAATGGAGTAACACAATTTTCATGCACACTTTCTGGTTTTACCCTCTGCAGAGCGGAGTTGAGGCTCTGTGAGGTGCACAGCTGCAGTGACCATTCACCTGTGGATCTCCCTGATAGCTCTGCATGGGCTGTGGGGAGACAGAGCAAGATTCAAGATTAGTCAAGACACCCACCCTTGTGGCATCTAGTGGCCAAGTTGGGTTGGATGAGGCAGTTTGCCATGGCATTCTGTTGAAAGAAGGGTTCTGCATCGAGGCAGTCCCTTTGACTTCAAAAGAAATGGAGATTTGGAGAGGCATTTAATGGCAGCACATGCCCTACACTGCAGAAAGATTGGCTGGAAAAGGTTGTAATAGAATGAGACAGCACAATAAGGTGTTGACAGATGGGCAGAATGTATGTGCTAAAGGGAGCAGAGAAGTGAGCAATCCAGCCCCTCCAACTGTGCTACATACCTACACTCCCTTCTCCTGCAGCACAACATGCATCATTTCCCATTATGTGCACGTGTGTCTCAAGTCCTGCTTTGATGCCTTTTCAAGGTCAAGTTTTGCTTGTGTTTCACATAGTCAGTTTAGGAGGAAGACATTAATCAAATGCACCTAGTCTGGTGAAGAGCCAATGGGTAAATGGAGCTAGCTGAGGCCATCAAAGTCCATAATTTCCTCAGAAGACCCCTTGGTTCTCAGGCTGTGCCCCAGCTGCTCCCTCCACAGTGACCTTGGATTCCTCTTTCTTGGGCAGGTGCCACCCAGAGGAACACCAGTGTGCCCTGGCAGGCACCAAAGGGGAATGCAGCAGAGGAGGGCATCAAAGGAGACTTATTCAGGACAGGATTGACACTTTGCAAGGAAAAAGCAACTTGTGGAGGGCAAAAGAGCTGAAAATACCAGAGGCAGTCACAGATGTGTGAATTCACCATTGAACACCTATGCTGTCATCTCCACTTCTGCCTTCAAGTCTCCATAGGTGAGCTCCCTGCCCACTCTGAATTTCCTCTACAAATCCCATCTTTCCCAGCTTCATTACTTAGTTTACTTCTACAAGAATTTTAGTGAAGCCCATCTGGAGGGTGCTTTCCAAATTATTAAATGGTGAAGTGTCAGGTTCAGTCAAAGGTTAAGTTCCCTGGGATGTTCTTTTTGCCAAGTTTGGATGCCAGTGATGAACAGCAGATGGGACCTGGTATGGGAAGGAGCAGAGATGCCTCACTCTGGATTTCCCCTGGGATTACTGGGAGATGAGCTGGAGCTGCTGGGGATGGATGTCTGCATGAATGGGGAGCACAGATGGCCCAGCACCACCTGCTCTCCTGCTTCCCTGGGGGCTGCTGGCTGCAGCAGAGACATCACCACTGCTGGCCAGAGGGAAGTGGGTGCTACCACAGTCTGCCAACAGCGTTTCCATGCCTGTGGCTGCAGGAACCCTGTTGATACCTTGGTCACTGCTGACAGCCTCAGGTGTCCCTCAGGCCTTGTAGCTGACTGGATGTGCTGGCAGCCAAGCCCTGGCAGCTGCCCTGGGAAGGCTGGGGAGCAGAGCAGCCCACCCTCCTGCCAGGGCCTCCCTGGCTTCTCTGCCAGCTGCACAGAGAAGGGTCCCAGAGAAGAAACGGGAAAGCAGAACCCCCCCACACACCCCTGCTTGGATTTGCTATCCCCATTTCCCCTTCACTTTCCAGAGAGGAGGTTTATTGTTGGCATCTTAAGAGGGGAGAGACACTGATGCTTATGGATGCCTGAGACATTTCCTGATTGCACCATCCTAGTCCCTCACACAGTTCTCTTTCCAACGATCTCACCCCTCCTTTCTCCTCAGTGCAAGGGTTTGTTCTCTCTCATCAGCCCCCACAACCCTTCAATAACCCCAATACCCCCCCTCAGCAGACTCTGAGCTCCCCACCCCAACCAGACCCCTGGCCTCCATCAGTGCCTCCAAGCCCATCATTCTTAATGAACTCCTTAATTAGTGATCCTCTGGAAGGGGTGTTGTGCCCCCCTGGTGTGAGCTGGGTGGGATCATGTCTGGGGGAGGCTGTCCCAGGGGTTTGATCTACTGATAAAGGGTGGCAAAGCCAACCCAAAGGCCACAGGCTTGTTTAGAAGAAGCAGCACCTTAAGAGGGAAAGGAGAGTCCTTGAGCTGCGGTGTGGGTGAGATGTGGTGACTCCAAGGGATTCTGCTCTCCTGGTTATCTTAGCCAATGGCTTGGGGCAGAACAAGGCACCAGTTACTGATAACTCCATGGCAGAGCTCAGGGAGCCAGGAGGGAGCCTTGACTCATCCAAGATGTCTCCTGGCACCAGCACTGCAGTGTGCTGTGGATTTGGCCCCACATGCCTCTGCTTTCTCAGCAGGGAGAACAAGGGATTAGTTCTCTTCACAGCACATCATGAGACTCGCCCACCTGTGTGAAGCATTTTGGACTCTCCGTGCTCATAGCACTGTTTTTAGTATTTAATGAATGAGTCTTACAGTCAGTTAGGCTGTTTGGATCCATTTGAGGGCTCCAGTTTTCTTTTCCTGTCTTTTTTTTTTTTTTGCTGTTTTTCATCAGTGATGCTCTAAAAGCTAACTGGGGTCACTGGAGCTCCAAAAGAAAGCAATAAAAAGGTCCTAAGGGGGATGATTCTCCCTAAATCCAACCTGTTGGGCTCCCTGAGCACAGAACAGGGACAGTAGGCTCACAGGAATGGGGAGAGATGTGAGCCACACATGGTAGAGTTTGCAGTCTTTATTTTTTATTTCAAAATCTGACAGATCCTGTCCCAAAGATGAAGTGGGAAGAAAGTCTCATCTGTGAATCCTGTCAAGACTGTGACATAAAAAAGGTGCTGCCTGTGCATCACTGCAGAGGTTTGGTGGTCATGTATGCCTGGCAGTGGGAATTAAGCACTTAGAGTGAGGCAAACCTACTTGTGTGCTGATTTAGGGTATATAAGTGTTAAAAGTAATTTAGCATTAAGTTACCACTAAAAATCCACCCTGAATATGATGAACTGCCATGACAAAAGAAAAACAACTTTTGAGTTCTCTTGTCATGGCAAAGGAAGAGCAACTTTTGAATTCTTTTGGACCCTTTGCTGTGGAATTCTTGGGGCCCTCATCAGAGCAAAATTCAAGAGCTCTAACAAGGGGTACAACTGTGGGTCTGAGTATTTCAGAGACTCTGGGGGTTGGTTCATGGAATCCTAGAATCTGTAGTTCCTCCAGGTTGCTAAGAAGTCATTGACAGAGTCAAGCAAACTCACTTTCCAAGGATGGTCTGGAATTATGGTTGCTCCTTGTAGGGAATCAGTTTATACCTCTCAGCACTTACTGTGTCTGTGTCTGACATGCTGATCTAATTCTTTTGCTCAAAGGTAGTAATGAAGACCAGGAACAACAACTTGCTGAGGTCTTTTCTTATCTGTACCAAAGCTTCCAACTCAGCTTCCAAATCTGAGCTGTCAACATGATATTGCTAGAAAAGTCAAGTTACCCGCACTAGGAGCTTTCTTTTTCTTCTCCCATATATCTCATGTAATTCACACACTGATCCTTTTCTGAAATGTTCTGGGCTCTATATGCTTTGCACAGTCCTGTTTATTCCAAGTTGGTCTCTACAGCTTGAATATATTCCCCAGCAATTTCCAGCAATATAGGAAAATATTATTTTTGGCAGCAAGTTCTCCCAGTCTTTTCCCGGAAGAGCTCTGGCATCCTACACCTTGGTGAGGAGCCAGGAAGTTCAGGCAGGAAAGGTTTTGAATTGTGCAGAGTGGTGGCTCTGAGAGGTTTCATCCTCTCTGATCTACTTGAGCCTCCCACACCCCCTTGCCTCACCAGGCTGTGTTTTCACACACAGGCTGCTCTGGTGAAAGAGCAGCCAGAGGCAATGGGCAAACAGAAAGGGAAAGGCTGAACAGGCAGAACCAAAAATAGACTCACTTGGAGTGGCCAAACACAAGGGCAGGAGCCAATGGAGGCTCTGGGGTTCCACCAATGGAGGTGTTCAAACCTTGACTGGGTCTTTAGTGACCTGCTGTTTCATGACTATGCCCTAAACTATCTTATTACATATATATTATTATAACTAGACACCTTAAATACTAAATTTCTCACCCTATGCTATAATACACTTCAATCACACACACACAGTCCCAATGCTATCACTCAGTTTTAAAAGCCTTTCCCAAGACCTCAAGTCAAATGCAGTGTATCTTTGTAAATCATTTCCAAATAGCATAGAAAACCTGAAATTCTCAGTATCCAAAGTTCCAGCACTTTCTTCCAAGCTAGCTCTGTTTGAAGCATCCACACTGGGACCTCAGTTGTAGTCTTGTTTCCTGCTCTGCCTCTGGCTCCATCTGCTTTTGTTGCAGTTTGAAACACAGGGATGGACCCTGGACATCATTCCCCACTTGCTGTGTCTGTGACCAAGTTGCTGTGAGCTCTGCCCACTGTGCTCAGACCCTGGTGGTAAGGGATGTGCTGGGCTCACCCTCTGCTCCTGGCATGCTGGCCCTCAGAGAGCAGCATCTTCTCCAAAGCCTGCAGGGTGAAAGAAGCCTTGGGTTATTTTTGGATCTGTGGGTCATGCAGCTCGCTAAAACTGCTCATTGCTGAGCATGGATTAACACTTGGGGCTTGCCCAAGGGAAATAAGTGTTTTTCCTGCTGTTAAAATGATTCACATTGAGTAGGGATGTAGGAAAAAGGATAATAGTTAAATTTACTGGAACTATAGAAAACATATGCAGACTTAAAGTAGGGCTACTGGAAAAATTGAGTATCAGCTTTGCCAAATATATTTAATACAATTTGAACACATGAAACTGTTGCCCATTTCTAATAATTGAAACACAGACTCTGCCCATCCATCAAGACACTTTTGTCAGGTGGCAGATATCAAGGATGGTCCACAGGAAACAGGACACAGAATAAATTTCCAAAGCAGTGTCCAGTGTTGGTGGTGCTAGGAAGGATCTTTTGGGATTCGTTCTCTAATCTGTCACACTTCTCATCAGTGGTGGAGTTGAAAGAGATCTCCAGGATCGACCATTCAGTCCCAGACCTCAGAGATGACAGTAAACATCCTCCTCTTCATCAACCCCTTGATCCAGCTGTGCTCTTTATTCCTCTCTACCCTGCAGTGAGGCACTCACTGATTTCATGGCAGGGCACGTTTTCTTCCTAGTGTAAATCTAGTAGTGAGCTACTAACACATACATTTTGAGCTTAAACCCATGAGCTCAAAACCATGGAGTTTGAGTGATCTTTGTCCTTTAGGTGAAGCAGCTGGGCCTTTTTCTGCTTACCCACCTGATGTGCTCAAAACCAGAGCCATGATCCAGCTGCTGCTCTCTCCCTTTCTGGCAGCTCAAGGCTGTGATGGCTTTTTTGAAGAACAGGAGGAACATAGTGGCTGCTGTTTCCTAACTGTTGAATGTCCTTGTCCTTCCCTTTGGCATTTCTGCACATCACTCATGGTTTCATCTCAGTTTTGATCTTCCTTATAGTCTGGCCTTCATCTTCCTGTCTCAAAACATTCTCTCTCATTTCCTGTGGGAGGAAGAGACTAGTGCGTTCCTGTAGGTGAGAGAGCCAGATAGAAGTTATTGAATCTATTCATTTACAGATGGCCAGCATGATGGATTTTAAGGAGAGAAATGCCCAGTGTTTCAGACTTTTGGAAGCCTTGGCTCCAATAAATAAAGGTGAGAACCTTACGTTAGCAAAGCTGTCAGATGAACTAAAGCCCTCCAGTACCTGCTCCAAGCACTCTCTGATGCTGCCAGTTCATCTTGTACCATATAAGCTCCTGTTCTGTGCCAGGCTGGGAGAAGATAATGCATAATGACAACCTGAGAGTTTGTCTTTAGAGCATCTTGAAGTGGCTTGCCAAGACTGCCGTGCTATAATCACCTTCTAGCTTTTCCCAGCCTTGCTCTTCCCCTTACTCTGCACAGCAGGACGTGGAAAATCAATCGTGTTTCTCAAGAAACTCACCTTGAGAGAGAGCTCCCAGAGCTAACTCTGCTCAAGGTCTCTGTAATTTACAGACTTTATGACCAGCAATAAGTGATGACAATTTATTTTCGCTTTGCAGCAAAGTCATCAAATGTCCTGTTGTTTCGCTTGTGGCCCATGGTCAAAGGGAGAACTAAGCATGGTTGTGGAGCTGCTCAGCAGCTGCCATTGAGGACACTCTGGAGGGGAGGGCTCTAACCCTGCAACTCCTTGTGCAGGTGCAAAGAGAGAGGCAGCCCCTCTGGTCCTGGCCTGCCTAAAGCATCACACCACAGCCTTGGCCCAAGGGACAGGGTGCCTCGAAGAATGCTTCAAGAACAAGTCCTCAGAGCTCCAGGAAAGCTGACTTATTGCCAGCAGTTGTTTTGGGTGGAAAATGCTCAGCAAGACTGGTTCTGAGTGCTACTTTAGCTGAAAAGAGCACATTCTCAGTTGAACCCTTGTGTTTTGCATTCTGTGTCATTTCCCATTTTCTCCCTGCAAGGTTTCAATGTTCCTGTTTTACTGATGCAAATACCCACTCAAAGCACTCATTGAGCTGGCTTTAATGAGCACTTTAATGAGCTGCTGAAAATTCAGGATTGCATTCGAAATGCTAACAAAAATGTCTGTCACTTTATTCCACAAATCATAAAGGACTGTTCAATAGATCATGTAATCACAGGAAGAAAGGGCCTGGAAGGAACCAGTTGTAACAGCTTGCTGTGACCTTCTTCCAGTTGGGACCTCTTGACAGGCTAATTCATCTATGTGGCCACTTGTTCAAATTGCAATGGAAGTCTTTCACATATCCAAGCCAAAATCAGTGATTTTTTGACTTTACAGTCTTCAGGCTAAATTTAAAAGTATGCACTTAACTGTAAATGCTATTATCAAAATGTGCTGGATGATAAATCTTTCCCTAGGAAATTCATGATGCCACCTCTGCAGCCCATTTGAGAACTTCTTTGAGGATGGTTGTTGAAAGAAAATCACAGAACCACCAAGGACACCATTAGTACTCCAACCATCCTATTTTCTGAGCATCAAGTGCAATGCATTGACTTAGTGAGTATGTGAATAGGAGGATTTGTGTGCAAAGAGGAGTAGGAGGGTGTCTGTACCAGGAAGGAATAAGGCTGTGGAGGCGGTGAGTGGCTAAACAGAACATCAGTTGAACAGTGCTTTGCAAAGAAAGGGAGAAAGGGAGCATCAATCCCCCCCTCTGTGACAGCTTGGGTGTCAATCTGAGTAACCACAGAAAAGTTTCACCCAGGTTCAGGTTGTCACCAAAACCGCAGGGAAAATGAAAACTCCCCAACAACACTTTTAGTGTTAGGGAATCAAGGCATTACTTTATTCTGGACAGGATGTTGCTCTGGCAGGATGTGCAACAGAAATCATTTCATTCACACATAGGCAAGGTTGTGCAGAGAAAATCATTCCATGACACATGGCTTTGACTGGATTTTTCATATGTCCTGTGTGTGAAAGCATCAGGAGAAAAGCAGGGTAAGGAGCATGTGATAAAATTGGTCAGCACTGGGAAAAGTGTCATTTGTATCCAGCCAAGGGGCAGGTGAGTTCAGCAGAGCACAGGCACCCCTACAGCAGGTGGAAGCACCACAGATCAAATACAGATTTCCTCTTCCTGTTATTCTGACTGGGAGACAGACTGCTGCTCAAAAGATCTTGTCGGGGAAATTAATCCACAACATCAGAGTCCAAAAAGGGGACAGAGGAGTTCTATAATCTCATTTGAATAAAGGGAGGGGCTGTGGGGCAATCCCCCTGGGGTCTCCCAGATTGTTGGAGGATGCTGCCTCCTTTTATCCCAATTTCCTGGTGGCATTCCCCCTCTTTCCCTGTTGGCTGAGGTACTTGAGAGGCACAGACTTCCCCAGACTCCTAATACAGACCCCCTTGTCATGTATAACACCCCCTTTTTCTTTTCCTTATGTCTCTTCTTTTTCTCCAGGTCTGGGGATTTAACACAGTCTTGAGTGAGTAACAGTCTGTGTCAATCAGTGGAATTCCTATGGAATTTCTGGTTCCTCCCCACTGCTTCTTTCACCAGTCAGTATCTGGCTTTATCCACCAGCAGGCCCACAGTTTGTTTGTAAAGACACCTCCTTCTCATTCCTTTCAATCTAAAATGAGGAAGCCCAAACAAAGGGATTGTGTGAATGGCTGAAAGGGAAAAGCTACTTAAATAGACCACTGGAGTGCTTATGAAATCAGGCTTTAGGGAATGTTGTTTATTAAATATGCTTATTGGTTAAATTATCATTAGGGTGATTTAATTTTGTATTTTACTCAATATCTCATTAATGACATTTAATATGCAGACTAAATACTAAGACAAGAAGAAGACAAACTGGTAACATTTTTTGGTGCAAAAATTTTCTAAAGGAAAATATTCAACATCTGCTTAGAAAAATGAATATCATGCAAATGAAAGAGCTAAATAACTCCAGAATAAAAAGCTAAACTTTTATTAAGTCTTAAGAAAAATACTCCAGCTTTACTCAAAAGTTTAAAATCTCCTTAGAAGTCCTGCTGGACTTTCATTGTGGTGAATTTTCAGTTAGATGCTTGGATTGGCTGCACAGTAAAAATGTGGGGTTTTTTTGTTTTTTTTTTGTTTTTTTTTTTTTTTGTGTGATGAGATGTGGGTGCTGGTGACTCCTAGAGGGTGATGTAGGGTTGGTTGTAGACACAGTTTGGGGAATGGCTGGGTTGGGACTCCTCTCCTGTGGGGTGCAGCCACGGTGGGAATCCAGCAGGATCTCGGGGCAGGGATGGCTCTGGAGCAGCCTAAATCTGTCCCAGGGGGTGTGTGAGCACACACACACAGGAAAAGCAGCTAACACACACGACACATTTGGGGTTTCTATACATAGAGTGGGTGAACTTTCCTATCTGTGCCCAAATATAACTCAGTCCTGCATCACAGGACTCGCCTCTGCTCGAAACCTTCTCTGCAAGGCTCAGCTGACGCTGAGTTAAGCAGCGAGGCTCTCACTGGCAGAAGTCTGGCTTGGAGAACCTGGGATCCCTTGGGTCTTCTGCTGACAGTGTGGATGGGGCTGTGCTCCCCTGGGTGCTTCAGCTGCTCCCAGCCAGCCCAGCCCTTCTCTAGAGGGGCTCAGTGCCCTTGCTCTGCTGCAAAGTGGGGACAGGAGGGCAGGGTCCAGCTAGAATTGAGACATTTTGCAGCAGACAAATGCAAACAGTTGTATGCAGTGCCCTCTTTAATCTGTGGATGAAGAATTACACACCTCAGAGTACAGAGCTGTAGCAAGAGGAGCAGTGTGGAGAGACAGAGAAGCTCTGGAGCACCAAAACCCTCCAGGGAATCCTAGATGCAGCTGTGTGGATCTCCTGGGAATAAGCTGCATATTGCTCTTTAGAGACTCTCTCCCTTTTTAAAATTCAGCCCAAAAGCAGATGGTTTGGTCTGGTAGGGCTGGGGCAACACTGCTATGAAGAGATTCTTGCACTTCTCTCTGAAACATCTGCTTGTGCACAGGAGGGAATACAGATATTGTGGTTTCAGCATTCATTACGTTTAATACTGGATTTAATTTAATTTGGAAACCCTAAAATGTTTCCTTTTGGGACCAACAGAAAATATTCAGGTTTATCTGAAATCGAGTATTTGTCTCCAGCAGAAGTGGTGGGGTGGGAAGGATGTACAAGAGGCATTCTTGTCCATTTTTGTTGACACAGTTTGCCTTTTGCTCACACTGATTTTTACTTTTAAATTGAAAATTTGAACACAAAAACTGGGGGGAGGGGAAAGCCATACATTTTTAAATGTCAAAAAGAAATGCTTCTGTTTCAAAATGTCAGAAAAAAAAAAGCTCTTGTCGTGCTAGGGCTCTGTTCCAACAGGACCATTTATGTCTTTTTCAGAAACTTTGAAAACAAGAAGCAATGAAGAATTTGCTGCTTAACTTTCCATTCCAAGTGTCCAGTCCAAGCCTTGATGGAAATAATGTAGTTCAAAAAACTCAAACTATTCTGCTGGGAAAGACCCTGCTATGCACATGCTGCCAGTGCCAGAACAGGGTGCCTTGGAGCACCTGAATGAGAGTCCTCAAAGCAGAAGGGAGCACAGGATTTGCTCTGTGCCATCCATCAAGGCTGAGAAAATCTGGTGTCAGGGTTCCTCTGCAACTGGCCTTGCACTCCCTCTTTCTGCCTGCACATGAAGAAGACACCTGTGCTCCCATGAATATCACAGAATCAAAGAATGGCTTGGGTTGGAAAGAACTCCACAGAAATCTTGTTCCAGCTCACAGCCATGGACCCCTCCCACTGTCCCAGGCTGCTCCAAGCCTGCCCAGCCTGGCCTGGGGCACTGCCAGGGATGCAGGGGCAGCCCCAGCTGCTCTGGCAATTCCAGCCCAGCCCCTGCCCACCCTGCCAGGGAACAATTGCTGCCCCAGAGCCCAGCCAGCCCTGCCCTCTGCCACTGGCAGCCATTCCCTGCCTCCTGTGCCTCCAGCCCTTGGCCCCAGCCCCTCTCCAGCTCTCCTGGAGCCCCTCCAGGCCCTGCCAGGGGCTCTCTCGGGAGTTTTCTCTTTTCCAGGCTGAACAACTCCAGCTCTCTCAGTGTCTCTAAACTGAAAAGAGATGGATTTGATGATTGGACTCTTAGATGGATAAGGAAGGGGTTGGATGATCACATCCTCTGGTCCATGGCTCAGAGTCCTGATGGGTACCAGTGACGAGTGGGATCCCTCAGGGCTCTGTGCTGGCACCAGTGTTATTTCATATTGTCATTAATGACATAGAAGGATCAAGGGCACCCTCAGCTAATTTGCAGATGACACCAAGATGAGGGGTCCAGGTGCCACACTAGAATCACACAGAGGATCTTGGGAAAGCTTGAGGAGTGGCCCCTGGGACTCTCCTGAGGTTAATAATGCAGTGCTGGTGCTGCACCTGGGTCAGGGCAATCCTGGGAGTCAGTGCAGGCTGGGCATGAGGTGACCCAGAGAGACCTTGCTGAGAAGGATGTGCAGGTGCTGCTGGATGAGGGACTGGGCATGAGCTGGGCTCAGAAACCATGGGTGCTGGGGCTCAGAAACCAACTCTGCAGTGGCTGCATTCCCAGCAGCATGGGCAGCAGGACAGGGCTCTGCCTCCATCACAAGGGAGACACTGACCTGTTGGAGCAAGTCCAAAGGAGCCCACCGAGTTGATTAGAAGGATGGAACACCTTTCTTTTTCAAGAAAAAAGGCTGAGAGAATTGGAATTGTTCAGCCTGGAAAAGAAAAGGCTTCAGGGTGACCTAATTGTGGCCTTCCAGTACCTAAATGGAGCCAACAGACAGAGGGGCTTTTAACAAAAGAGCATGTAGTGACAGGGCAAGGGGGAAAGAATTCAAACTAAAAGAGAGGAGGTTGAGATTAGATATTAGGAGGAATTTACCATGAGGATGGTGAGGCACTGGAACTGTTTGCCCAGAGAAGCTGGGGCTGCCCCAACCCCAGAAATCCTCAAGGCCAGGCTGGATGGAGCTCAGAGCTAACCTGGTCTAGGGACAGATGTCCCTGCCTGTGACATGGGGTAGGAGCTAGATGATCTCAAAGATCCCTTTTAATGCAAACCATTTTATGATTCTTTGATTCTGTCTCCTCAGCAGAGAGGGCTCCAGCCCTCAGAGCATCTTAGTGCCTTCCTCTGGCCCTGTTCCACCTTGTTCTCCTTGAGTTGAGGACTGCAAAGCTGGATGCAGCTCAGCAGGTCCCAGGGTCTCTCTAACATGCCTGAGCCTGCAAAAGCAAGCTGTGGTGCTGAGGGAAAGCAGGACAGTAAAGGGATACAGCTCCCAAAAGCTGTACTGCAGTGTTCAGCAGAAAGAGAGGTGAGGCTGGGCTGTCCCAGTGTGGAACGAGCTGTTCTCCAGTAATCCCAGTGCTGAGCAGGGCACAGAGCCAGTGGGGGAGAGACAAAATGACCTGACCAGGTGCTGCATGGCAGGGGAGACCCTGGGACACACTGGCACAGCCTGCTCATCCCCTCAGACAGCCTTGGCAGGGGTTGCCCACCTCCCCCACTGGCTGCTGGAATGGGAATTGCTCTGGACCTCGTGCAGACAAACACTGCAGCTGGGACAGCCCAGATATGGCATGGACATGGCTCCCTCAGAATGGGAATACTATCTCAGGAGATGAACTAGCACCCCCAGCTCCAGGAAAACCTGGTGCAGAGCCTGCTTCAACTGCTAGCTCAGTGTTTTTGCTCCCATGAAACCACATCCTGTGTGAGCCACTGCAGACTGTCCTTCCTTGCAGATGATAGACCTACACATCCCAGAGTCTGCCAACAAAACTGCAGAGTGACTGGCTCTGCCTGAGCCACAAACTGCCTGTCTGCTGCTGCACTGCCAGGCAGATGGGCCTCTCTCATGGGGTGTGGAGCAGCCAGTGCCATGAGGGTAACACAGAATCTCACTTTATCTGGTCATGGGATGTCCTCTGCCATGGTGGAGCTGGATCTCGTATCAGAGATGTCTGATCTTGAACACAAACGTGCTCACAGGCAGAGAGGATCAATTAAAGAAGTGAAGCAGCTTGCAAATCAGCTGGCTCCAAGAGCTCCCCCAGTCTCTTCCAGCAAGTGAGTCAGAGCACATGGACTCAGGATTGCATCAGGCATCTCCAGGGAACACAGCAAGTGCAGCCTAGCATGTTCTGCCCAGGAAACTGATAATGGGGATGAGTGCCACCTGGTTTGTGCTGAAAAAGCTCCAAAACAGGAGAAAAACAGGCTGTGTGATTGGGATTTTCAGGAGCAGGAGGCTTTGATCTCATTAACTATTTCATGAGCCTTGCTGACTTTTCAGTTCTGTGAAACAGTCTGGAACTTGCCTGCTCAGGCTGTTAGGAGAATATGAATTCCTGTCTCCAGATTTCTAAATGCTGAATGGTTCCACACTGAAGTGGGGAATGAAACACTGGAAGAGTGAAGGTGTGGAGGCTCCATTCTTGAAGATATTAAATATGAAAGGTCCTCAACAACCTAAATTAATTTAAAAGTTAATTCTCCTTTAAAGCTGGTTCTGTTTAGGGAGGTTGGTTGGACCAGAAGGTCCCTAGAAGTCTTGTATTACTCCTCAATTCTGCAATTTACAAACAAATAACAAAGGAAACTGTAACAAATTGGCCATTCAGGTTTGAATTGAAGCCTCAAGGGTTTGAATTTGGACAAAGCTGTGATGGATGTTGCTTTGTAATTTTTTCCCCCAGCAGTTCTTGCCCAAAGCATTGCCATCACTCACTGCTCTGTGCCAGAGCCTTCTCCACACAGGCCCTTCCTCACACAGCACCCTCAGTTAAAGATATATGCAGCCCCATCCTCATGAAATTTAGCATATTTGACAAAATGTTGGCTTGCACCTCTCCCACTGACATGAAAATGCAGTTAGAACCGCCTTTTAAGTGATTTTTTCTGGCATACTGAAGAGTGATTAAAATACGACATTTCTGTAAATTGGTCATTGTATAATTAGAAGTTTAAAGTCAATGTATTTTTATTATAACAGATGCCGTTATCTCCACCTTTCCATTTAACAGTAGGAAGAAGGCTACACAACTACAAGAAGAAAATAAATGGGTTTTCAAGAATGCTCAGTGAATTGGATGTTGCAAAATTCCCCAGCGTTGCAGCAGCTCAAACTCTCCGCCAAGTCATGACAGCTCTCAGGATAAAACCAGGAGCATTCCACGGGCTGCACATTTCTACAAGCTGTGTGGCTCACAAAGAGGAGAAAATCCCATGCTTGCCTGGTGGGATTTTTGCCCCTCAGGGAGAGTGGGCTGCGTGCCAGCTCTCCTCCCATCAGCACATCCTGCCCCAAGCCAATGCTGGTTTGCTTCCCACTGCTGCAGTGTGCTCTGTGCTGAGCCCACAGCTGTCCCTCTCATCTGTCACTACATAACAGCACCAGCCCAGTGGAGACAGGGCCTTGATTATTGATGGCTATTGATGGACCAAGGCATTGCATTTAATTAAAGAGTCATCATTGATCAATACACGGGACACAGTAATTAAAATCAGACCCCCGCTATGGCTCAGGAATCACACTTCAGGCAAACCCCAAATTTTCCCAGCTAGAAGTCTTTTGGTTTTTTACTTATTAAAATAATTTCTGAATTAGGTGTTGAAGAAGCTCCAAAATAAAAGGGGTACAAATGGTTTTACAGGTGTCCTGGTTCCAGCCAGGATAGGGCTGATTTTTTTGCAGCAGCCAGGAGGGGCTTGGCTGGGGACCTTGGGGTAATCCTCCAGCGCCAACATCACAATGGGTGAGGGCCAAGGCAGAAACACTGCACCTGGCGTGGGTTCTGCACCTGGGTTCTGCCCAGACTCTGGAGAGAGCACCTGGAGCAGGGCACACGCCTGCTGCCATTACAACCACATTCTCTCAGAGAATTCCTATTTATGCAGATTCCTGATTAATGACTAAGTGACTTAAACAAAGATTTCCTACAGCAGTCACCTCGCTGTATGATATTTCTGGGTCTCTTTAGAGAAGGGCTGTTAATTTGGCCTTGTAAACTCAGCCAAAGTCATGATGGTACAAACAGCTGAAATATTAATTAATTCTTCCACTGTAATTATGGCAGTTCCCCGTCTTCATTCAGAGCATAACAAAGAAGTTTCTCTGGCCCATGTTGGAGAGGGAACCTATTTCTGTTTGCTTCTAATTTAATTGCCATCTCTAGTAAATTGTTCTTATCACAACCTGAGATCCTTACCTTTTGTGCCTCCAATTCTCCTCTCCATCCCACTGCAGAGGGAGGGAGACAAAGAAGGGGTCTGAGTGTGTGGAATGTTTTAGTGGGAACTCTGAATTGGGGAATACCATCCCTAAACCACAGGGGAAAGTAATCTCCATTGAAATAATGGTGAAGTACCTGTGCAGGAGGCACAGGGAGCAGGGACCATCTCCAGAGTCCTTCTGTTCTTCACAGGGCTGTTACTTCTAACTTGTCTGCACTGTGTAGGATGCTGTGGCACTTGGACCTTCTAGATTACCAGAATCAAATATTTCATGGAATTACAGCTATGGGAAGCAGTCACAGCCATGCCTTCTATTAGTTTCCTTGTCTATCAAGCTCATAGGCTGATGGCTTTGGAGTGAGATGCTCTGGAGTTGGATATTTAACTTGAGCTGATCATCCCTCTCTTACCTCCATCAGGGCAAAGCAAGGCCTCGTTGCAGGAAATTTTGTGCTGCATAGGAAATGTTCCCCACTGGCAGCAGAGTGAATCAGGAAGATTTTGTATGAGGAGGCTCTGATGCACCCTAGGTTTTGAGAGTGTGTGCAGAAGATATTTTGAATGCTACTATCCAAACCCAGCTGAGATGTAAAAATCGTGTTTCTTATCTGCTCATGGAGGAAATCCCATTAAATGCTTAAGCCTCTGTGGTTTGTCACTCCAAAGCCAGGCAGAGCCAATATAAGGCATCACTTTGATAGAGGTTTATCACAGATACATGACTCTTTACTGGATCCATTTCTCATACCTTGTAAAGCAGGTGGGGCTAATCTCACAGTTACCAGGATACTTCAACCCTGAGGGCTGCTCAGCTGACTGCTTTGGAATGTCCCAGTCCCCTCAAATACATTTTATTCTGCTGGCAATGAGCAAGCCCAGACCATCTCAGACAGAGAGAGCCAGCCCATGTTTGCCTGTGCTGAGACCTTCTCCTGCCCTGCTCCTCAGGGTCACCAGCAGGGTAGGGGCTGTGTGCCCCACAGGGAAAAGCCTCTGTGCCTGGCTGTGCTCTCCACCTGACTGCAGCGCTGGGCGAGCTGAGACACACACGAGTGCTTCCAGCTGGTGACTCAGCCCTGCCACCCACCTCCCAGGCAGGCAGCTGTGCTGCCAGGGCTCTTTGTGCTGTGTTAGCAGCAGCCCAGCAAGGACTCAGCTCTCTCCACTCTCTCTGAAGCGTGTGGGTTTTGGGAAGCATCTTTGAACTCATCTGCCAGAAAGAAAAATGAAGGGTTGCCCTGTGAAAGCGATTCTTGTAGGATGTTCTTCAAACTGGTAATGGCTTGTTCTGGTTCCGGTCATAATTCCCATTAGTACCTTTTCACTCCTCACTGCAAAGCTCTCCCAGTTCCTAACCAACTGCAAAGTCAAATCAAGACACTGGTGATAAGTAAGAGCCCAGCAAACAGCACACCCAACAGACCAGGGAGTGATAATAGAAAACTATGCAGACTCTCCCACTGTAGTTGACAACCAAAGAAGGTTTGATCAGTTATTACCTTCAGAGGAGTTGTATAATTGGAAGGCATTGTATCTGTCACCTCATCTTGCCTGGAATATTGCTCTTTTCTGTGTGTGTAGAACAAGAAAAGGATTCTATGGAGTAACTGTTCAGCAGAGAGCAAGAAACCAGCCTGTGGTGTGTATTTAACTCCAGAGCAAGGAATCTCTGGGCTGCAGATTTTGAGGGAGCAATGGAAAGTGTGCAAAGTAGAAGCCAGTGTATCTTTAATTCCCTGAATAATACCAGTGTGATATGGTTCAGGATGTTACAGTATAAAATACAGTAATTGTGTATAGAAGCCAGTGATCCAGCAAGTTCCAGTGAGGGAGATGTTAATGAGAGGGTTCAGACAGTTCTTCAAACTGAGAAATTGCTCCTGAACATTAAATACAGCTTTTTACACACCAGATGGCTGTGGGAGCAGACAGGACAATTTCACCTGAGCCATCACATCTACAGTGAGAAGAGGCAAGCAGAAAGCAGGGAGATGGCACATCCCAGTGCCACTGGTGGGTGTGTTCTTTCTCTCCTCTGATCTCTCTCTTCTCAAGTGAATTGTTCTTGCTATGGCACTGCTCCCTAAACTCCACTTTGGAGCCAAGGCAGCTCTAACCCTCCTGCTCTGCAGCAAAACCTGCTGCACTGAGCCTTGCCCTCCTGCTCCATAACTTCTGTCCTCTTTTCATGAACTTTTGTGGAAACTGGAAGAAGCACATTCAGTTTGGAACAGCAGAGGAGGTGAGGGAAAGCCCAGCATGCCTCAGACCCAAAGTCAGCTGAGGCCCAGTGTGTGCCCAGGCAGAGGGCTTGGGGCAGCCAGCACCACGGCAGGGTCACCTCTGCAAGGAAACAGCACAGGAGGCAGCTGGTGGGGCAGGTACGCTGGAAGTATTTCCAGCAGTCAAACAGTGGTGTTGGTGTCACATCTCTTTGGAATCACAGTGTTACTATGACACCAGGAAAGGGCTCATGTCCAAAGGCATCACAGAGTTTCTAACCCAGAGCTGTGGACCAGCTGTCTCCATGCCCAAAATCCCCTTTGCTTTCACAGCTGCAGCTTCACCCAAGGGAAACTTCCACCAGGAATCCTCTGCCTCCCATGGAAAGAGACTGGAGTGGGAGCAAATCTGAGCCAATTGTGGCTGTAGCTCCTCTCATGTGAGCAGGGAAGAGCAATGGACTTGGGGTTTTGTACCATGCAATGAGAGCCTGGCAAGGGAGGAGGAGGAACAGGATGAGGGTCCAGCCCACCAATGCTCCAGGCTCAGCAGCACTTGGCACCCTGGGGCTGAACCTCTCCAGAGGAGATTTGCTCCCTGCCTGGCAGTGTTTGCCTGTGGCTGAACCTCCCCAGAGGAGATTTGCTCCCTGCCTGGCAGTGTTTGCCTGTGGCTGAACCTCCCCAGAGGAGATTTGCTCCCTGCCTGGCAGTGTTTGCCTGTGGCCAATGTTTGGATCAGAAAGCTGGGAGAAGCCATTCCAGGGGGCAGTCCTTGATCCTCTTGGCTGTGATCCAAGCATGGCTGGAGGGCTGGGAACGTGGGGGGAGGTCTCCCTTTGGGGCACAGTCCCCAGAGGGCACATGAGAGTGGTGGAGCAAAGGCAGAGTTCAAAGCAAGGTGGCTGTTGGGTTTCCTGTCCTCCTGCAGGGGAGGTCTGGGGCCAGAAGCATTTTGGAGGATGCCCCAGTGGCACTGGGGAAATGGTGGGACAAACTGGTGAGTTTTGTCCAGCCCACTGCTCCCTTTAGCAGCAAACTCACTGGAGGGTGCAGTTAGCCAAACCCAAGGAGGATCAGATCAGTCACTTCCTGGGAGACTACTTTTTTCTGGCTTTCCAGGGTGACTCATTCAGACAGCTGCAATGTGGAGGCTTTAAAGCAAGTGATGTAAATTCTGCTTCATGAGGAAAGCTAAAAAAAGTTGAAAAAAGAAAGAGAGCAGAACAAGACAAAAAAAGGAAGCAAGGAGGGTGTGACTTCACCCACAGCAAGGACCATGAATTACAATCTCAGCAGGGAAAGGTGCTCTGTACAGAGCAGTAGCTCCCAACATGCCCATGCTCATTTCAAAGGAAAGACTACTGGTAAGCCCTGTTCCTAGCTAGAAGCAGAAATCAAAAGAGAGAAATGAAGCACCACTCCAATTTTCTCTACTTTGTGCAACTTGTAAGGAACTCACTGTGGGGGAAAGCACTTGTAAGAGGATCCTTCCATTGTGAGAGCAGATCCTTCAGACAGCCAGGTGGCCACTGAGATCTCCTGCAGCAGGGAAGATCCACAAAGTTTTCAAAGTGAACATTTCTAGCAATGTAGCATATAGCCCATTGACCCTGAGTGTGTGTGACTGCAGGCTCAGTATTCCCATGGAGAGGGAGGGGTGCCTGGGGCTTGAGCCCCCAGGGAACTGCAATGCCTTTTCAGCTCACCCATTTCTCAGAAGATTTTGCTGTCAAGGTGGCTGCTGTGTGTGCAGGGGTTGGGGCAGGCACAGCAAATACAAGGAAGCAAAATAATTCGGAAATATCCTTTAGACATCTACGTGGTGATGGTCCACCAGCTCTGCTTTGCTTTGTGCATTCCTCCTTGCTGCTGGGCAAGAGTCACCTGTAGGTGATCAGAGCACTGCTGGGCCAGGCTCAGCTCAGCAATTGGAATTCTCTGAGAGGAACATCTGCAGAGCTTGCTCTGCATCAGGACCCCCTTGTGCTTAATCCTTAAGCCCTGTGGAATAATGCAGTGCTTACCTTCATGGGTGTGCTTGAGCAAGGAGGAAAAACTCCCCTTCCAGGGGGCCGTGCTCTGCCAAGCTGCACTTCATCTCCCTGCTGGGAAATAGGAAGCACGGCTGGGGTATTCTGAGTTTGCAATTTGTCTGGGTTTGGATCTGCTCCTTTGTCTCCAGGGTCTTTGGATTCTGCCAAAGGAGCCCTTTTCTCTGCTGGGTGCTGCTCCTCCCAGGCTGTGCAGAGCCAGCTGCCCAGCCCAGGGCATCAGGCCCTCTCTGAGGAGCTCCAAGCAGTTCATTCCAAAGGCAAACTACACAGTATCTGCTTCTTTATTTGGCATTTAAATGTTATTATAATGCTTAGCTCTTTTTTTTTTTTTTTTTTTTTTTCTGCCAGGCTTAGAAGTTTCTGAGGTATTTTTATCCAGTGCTATGAAAATTTACAATGTCTTTATCTGTTGAGCTTCACAAGCAATGCATTTATCTACTCTAGCTGTCTGCTAAAATTTTTAAAAGTAAATTACTAAATTCCTTAGGCACTAAAGCTCCATTGTGAACTGCCTCAGTAAGGATGGGGGCGCTTGCTACAATTCTCAGGAAAAAATTGGATCAGACCCAGGGGAAACATCCAAAATACCTTCCTTTAATGACAAGGACAGATACTGAAGCAATTATTTTGAAAGCATGGAATCTAAATATGATATTAAAGTGAAAGTAGTTCCATTGTTATAAAAAGGGAGATAATAAAAGTAAAAGCCTCTCATAAACAATCCATGAACAAAGCAAGCAGCTCAGACTCTCACTCTGGGATTTGATACAAATATAGCACAAAGGTCAATAAGTTGTATTTTGTCCCTATTTCACCTGATCAGATGGGTTTTATCCTCTCCCTTCTTTCATTTTCTTCTTCCAGTGTAGTTTTGGACATGATTTGGAGGAGCACAAATAGTTTATTTTCTTCACTGTTCAGTTTGCCCACAAAGAACCCAGTGAGACAATGCCAAAATCAAGGGAAAGAAGATGGAGGAAAAGTATCAAAAAATCCAATCAAAATTTTGGACCTAAGGAAAAAAAGAAGAGAGAAAACAAAAAATAATAGCCAATAAAAAGTTTAGAAATACAAATTTTCAAAAATGTAATGAGATTTTCGATAAAATGTTTAAAATTTATTTTTCCAAATGTACAAAATGGAAATAATTTTGAGACTTTTTTTTCCCTCAGTGTTGTTTTCTCTGTATGGTTTCTAATGTGTACTTACCTCTACATTCACAAAATCTGAGCAATTATTTATTGCATCTGTACATTCTGGGTTTCTCCTGACTAGAAACAAGACTAGTTCTTCTAGGTGAATCATGAACAAAAAAATCTTCCAATCCCAGCCTGATCCTTCTCTATTTCTACTCCATTTTTTTTTTTTTTTGCCACTGAAAAAAATCAAATCCATAATTTTGAAATATGCATTAAGGACGTGAACATTCAATTTGCTTGATTTTTTTCTCTCTTTTATTTCCTTCCTCTGCTATAATTTTCTGTCTAGAACATCTTGCTGGCTGCTTGCCAGTTGTGCCTCTCTGGGATGTGTCAATGATGATCACTGGTGGTTTGCCCTCACAGGAGCTGCTTCCACAGGGAGGCAACATTTCCCTGGACTTTTTCACCCCTACTATCCCAGGACTGTAATTCTTTTTCACCCCTGCTATCCCAGGACTGTAATTCTTTGTGAACCTCCACCCTCAGCTGTAATCTGGTTTTCAAGCCTAGGGTTTCTGAGTTTCTAAAGCTCTGTTTTTCCTGATGTTTTGGGTTGCTGAAATTACATCCCCAGGAAAAAGAACAAAGCATCAGGACATTGTTTTTGTAACGATATTCATGTTTGGAGGTCTTTCTGTGAAAGAGATTTTCTTTGATGTCCCTCTAGTTTGACCAATGTGAGTTGTCTTTCATTTGCCAACCACAGTGGTCTGTGGAAAATTATATATAAAGGAACGATCCCTAAAATAAACAGAGTTTATTTCTTCAAGCAACTTTGAAGAAAATTCAGGCAGAGTTCATGCCATGTGTCATTTGCCACAGCAACTCTCAGCAATGTTCAGGTCTCAGCTGCACAGGGCTCTGCTCAACCTGGTCTAGAGCTTGTAGGCTTCCCAGCTGCTGGAACCCAGAATACAGAGAATATTTCTCTGAATGTTTTGAAGGATCCAAACCCCCTGACAAACACTATTTTTAACCTCTGTCCGTGGAAAGGGCTTCCCAAGTTTTGGGATGAAACGGGATTTTCAAGAATGTAAATTAGATAGGAGCATAGCATGTCATCTATCACAGGGTGAGAAATTTAGATTTTAGGGTTTGTTAGGATGGTAAGTGGATGATGACAAGATCCTTGAGGATCCTTGTGGGTTTTGGGCTTCTTCCTCCTCCTCCATCTCCTCCCTGTTCTGCAGTGTTTGGGACACACTGGCTGAAATTCCAGGACCATTGGCTGGAATTTGCCGCAGTGCCGAGCCACGTGAATGGAAGTTTAGTTGGTTATTGGTAGAAAAGTAGAAATAACGTATGTTCTAGGTGATAATTGGGTGAATTATCTTTAAAAGAACCTTCATTCCGTGTGTTTGGGGGCTTTTTGGTGCCTGTTCTCCTGCACGCTCAGCTGGTGTGAAGCCTGGAGTGCTGAGATTGCTGATAAGGAAACAATGAGCAGCCTGGAGAAGAAGAAGAGCCAAGAGTCCCGTTTGCCTTCCTAAATAACCAGGGCTCCTGCTAAAGGGCTCCCCTGCCCGGGCAGAGACTCGGGGAGTGGGAGAACTCCCCCACCAGCTTTCAGCAGGAGGCTGGGATCCAGACCTCCAGGGATCCCTTCCAGTTATCCTGGGATTTGACTCGTGTTTCCATGCACAGAGACTATTTCAGTCTGTGACATTTGTGGGAATATTGCAGGAGCCCAGGCTCAGCTCAGAGGAGCCCTGGCTGTGCTTTGCCATCACTTGGAGTGTTGCTGGCACGAGCCTGCAGGCTGCAGCTCTTCCCTGCAGAGCAGGGCAGCAGGCACTGCTTTTCCTCACAGCTCTGGGGTCCCTTTTTTTGAATATAAAAATATATGTTTTCTTGCTTTTTTGTTTTCTCTCTGGGGTTTCTCAGCTTCTGTGAGCTTGGCTTCCACCTGACTTATCTCTGTCTCTGTGAAGGTTTTTTGTTTTCCCCCAGCCCTGTGTCTGAAGAAGAGCTCGAGTCATCTGTTCTCTCGTGTTCTGGAATTTGTTTATTCTTTGCTTGTCTTGTGTTGTTGTCCTGGTCTTCTCTGCAGGCTGGGCTGTGCTCTCTCCCCAGGCTTGGTTGAGGTGTTCTCTTTTTTCACCCTTGGACAGCACTAGCTTTTATACTGAAAATTACCTATGCTTTATTTATAACAATTCTCCAATATCTATCACTCTGTTGTACAGTGCACTTTTGCTCCAGACCAACCCAAATGTGCCACACCACCTCAGAAGATGGAGAACAAGAGGATGAAGAAGCTCAGGGACACTCCCCATTTCCTCCATCTTTGTACCCTGATCTCACATTGTAAAATCCCAAAATTCTACTTTTTCACCCTGGGACATACTAATTATCATTCTGTCTAAATTCTTGTGACTTATAAATTTTCCCAGGACAGTCAGAAGGATGTCCTGGTTCCCACGCTCTGGGTATTTGAACTCCTCCTAGAAAAATACATTGCCAGAAAAATAGTGGGAGTTGATAGGGACAAGTGGGGTTTTTTTTAATAAAATCCAAGTGTATTGTGCTTCAGTAATTTCCCTTGTTCTTCTCTTCACACACATTAACTCATAATAGCCTGTGAGGCAAGGGAAGGATGGCAGAGAACAGATACAGATCTATCCCTTTTAATCAAGAATACAAATATTTACTCAGAAGCCCTCCCATTAATGGGCGCCTAGGGCAGAGAGAGTTTTCCTCCACAGAGGATCAACCACAACATCAGAGCTGAATGTCAGCCTAAAATCCAAGATTCTCGGTGGTTGCATGCAGGGATCACTGTCAAAAGAAATAAATGTTGACCAAGCCTGTTTACAGCCCTTTCCTTACCTCAGCTGTGAGTGATGATTGCTCTGTGAGACCCAGCCAGTGCTGGACACTGCAAAACACCCTGCAGTGCAGGGAGGTGTCACACAGGCTCTGGCATCTTCAGTAAGCCCATTAGTTAACTGAAGATGGCATTAGATCCCCCTTGTCTTTTCCAAAATAAACATGCCAGCTCCTTCAGTCTTTCCTCACCCAAAGTCTGGTGGGCTGACTCCAACCTTGATGTCAGGACCATACACCCTGTCCAGAAAAATGCTCCCCTAGGTCAGGGGAGAGCAATGTTACTTTCACTTTAATATCATATTAAAGAGAATTCCTCTCCTCTGTGGGAGAAAATTAATGTCTGTGTATAACAATGCTTGTTTTTTAATGTGTAAATAAGACCTCATGGAGTTCAGTGAGCACCCACAATTTCTTGGGAGCTGTCTGCCTTTCTCAGCCATATTCTGCATCAATCAGATGGTTAAAACAGGCTCCAGGAACTCTGGGGGATGCAACTGCCCAGCAGTTCAAGGCTCTGCTACAAGTTACCTCAGCAGTTATAACAGAGGGTTTGTATTTTAATTATGTACCAATTTCTGAGCATTTTTCTACTTGGTAGAAAGGAAGGAGAGGAGCCTCAGAAGAAGGAAGGTCTGGCTAGGATCTTGGTTCTGCTCCTTTGTAAGACTTTAAAAGCTTTAAAACCAAAATACACCTTCTGTGGAGAAGCAGTGCCTGATGAATTCTCCGTATGTCAGAGTCTAAGTGTGAGGTTTGGAATGTGACAAAAACGTGGAAATCAGAAGAAAATGGCTCCTGTAGGAAAAAAAAAGTACTGTGAGTTTCCTCCTTTTTTGGAATGTCTGGGTCTTTAATTAAGTTTTCAATGACAAAGTAAGGTGACATTAAATATCAGAAAGCAAATAGAATTCCTGAACCCAAAGGAAGGGACCTCACGTGATGCATCTACCTTCCTCAGCCAAAGTCAATTCCTGTGACAAGAAGCCAGTATATTTTGTTGCCTCAAAAAAGAGTTTTGAGGTAAATCATGAGGGTAAACCTCAAGGAAGGTCCTGCTGGATGCAGGAGAAATATATGTAAATTAGCCATGGGCAAAATTAGACTGAAAACTAGGAGGGTCTTTTGTATGAGTGTTCTCACCACAGTTTAATGGTAAGCAAAAGCAATTTTGAAGTACTTGCTATAGTATTCAGGATGACATCAGCCTTCTCTCCTTCTTTAGTCTGGGCTTGGCAAGACCTACAAGGAGAAAAAGCAGCATCTCTGTTCACATAAGCAATAAATCTGACTGGATTTATTCACAGGAGCCATGCTGCTGGTGAGGAAGGAGGTATTTTTACAGGAACATCATCGAGGTGCAGCCATTTTAATGCCATTTCCCACTTTCTGAGGAGGATGTGTTCAGGTGATGGTTTTCATGTGAATTCACTGGAATTGCTCTGTCCACTGTCCCTCCCATGTGCTGGATAAGGAGACTGGGATGATTTCCAGCTCTTGAAAAGCTCCAACCAGGGCAGCCAAATAATTCCAGTCTCAGAGGTTTTGTCTCTACTTGTGCAGGCAGTGCTGGTTCTCAGGGTAACCCAGCAGTCTTTTTCCAGGAGAAGATTAGTTGTGCCTCAGCACAGTCCTGCAGAGCCCTCATTACTGATTGTCACCCCTCCTGCCAGCCCAGACAAGTGGAAACACTCCTCCAGCATTTCTGGGAATGTTAAACAGGTAATCACTGTCCTACTTCCCTGGGGAGTCACAGCAGGGGGAACAACATCACCCCAAAGTGGTCTTGAACTGGAGCAGACCAGGGGAGGCTCAGCCCACAGACTGTGGGCTCACCCTGGGGCAGGCTGAACAGCCAGCACCCTTGAGAAGGAAAGCATCAGCTCTGTCTTTGATGGCCTTCCAGCTACACCAAGGAAGGAAACTGCTTCCCACACTGTGAAAATGTCAACTTTTCAGCCTTTCTTCTGCAGCAAGGGAATAAAAACCTGAGCCCTGTGAAATCAGACACTCAGGAGATGCTCCTCACCCCCTTAGAGCAATCAACACTCTGGTCGATATGGTGAGGCATTCACTCAGGATTCTGAGGAAGAAGCTTTGGATGAGGTTTAATTCTCCTTGGACATGCCTGTAACCCTTTCCCCACCACTCCCAGCCAGGGGAACCCAAGGCTCAGCTGCATCATAGCTTTGGTTCAGGCTGCTGGGGAAATGTTTGAGCTGTGAGCAGCAGCAGTGAGAAATTCTGGGAGTCAAACAGGATAGGAAACAAAATTAGAGGTAGGACTGCTTAGACGGGCTCAGTTTAAAAAGGAAAAATTAAACCAGCCTTGTGACAGTTTAATAAGTGGATTAAAGGAAGAAACTTGCTAAAAGCTGTGTGTGAAGTCCTGATCTTCACCCAAGACAGCACCAAGTGGATCAAATGTGCCTGAGCTCCCCGATGGACAGCACCAGCATCTCCAACACAGGCATCCACAGACTGAGCATCCCCAACAGATTGCTGTGATCTGCCAACCGTGCCAATGCAGCTGTGGGGTTTTTCCCTAGGGTTAGGCCAAAGAGACTTGTTTCAAAGGCTCCTTTATCTGTAGATCTGTCTGGCTTACTGGTGTACATTTGTGCCGTCTCTGGGCCTGGGCACAAATTCTCTCTGTGCACCTGCTCCATCAAAAATGAAGATAATATATCTCAAAAATGAGTAGCTGAATTATTTTTCTAAGCAGGACATTCAACACAGGATATTAAACACAATACTGATTTTAACCTTGTAAAGCATGAGAGAAATGTGTTACAGCTCTCATTAGAGAGTATCTGGAGGATCAAATTCAGAAGGAGAAGAAATTTTCTTTTTTTTTTTTTTTTTAATATCTGAAGACAAGTCTGCACCCTGAAATTTTCTCTGATTTTCCAAGTCAGCCTAAGGAAAGCCACCAGACATTTCCTTTTTCTGCATGGAATTACTGACTCTGAAAAATAACTGACATCTGTGAAGTCCTGGCATGGGAGAACAACAACTTTACAGCAACTTTGCTCCTTTTTTTCTATTCTAGGAGGAATATATGCCTGTGGCACACAAGCTCTCTTCTCACAAGGGACTGCAGGGCAGCAGCAGCTGTCTTGGGGTGGCCACAGACCCCAGACCTGCACTCTGCTGCAAAGCACTGCAAGGTTCCATGGAGTATCTCTACCCCAAGGGCAAAATTTATTCCTCAGTTGGAGATATAAAAGAGCCAACCTCTTCCCTTTCACGTTGTATCACAGCAAACACACTCCCACCCACAAAACACCCACAGTGTTTGGGAGGAAAATAAATGGAGAGGCATCTTCAGACTTTCAGAGAAAACCTATTGTAGCTACTCTTGTCTCAGTGGGAAATTCTGGAGGCTCAAAAGATTCACCATGTGTCCTCTCCCAGCCTGGGAGTGAAGCAATGCTGCAAGGAATTATTATTTTTTGTGTAAGATTCACACCATGTGGCTGCAGTTTTAAAAGCTCCTATTTTCCTCTCAGTCTCAAGTGAGGCTTTAGCTTTCTGATTTACACCATACTCAGCCATTCTGGGTTCAAAACCATTCTCCATTGCAGTGGAGAATAGTTGAAATGCTGCTGTTCTGGGAGCAGTCAGCTCTTTGAGATGAAGTTGGGACAAAACCCTCGAAGATATTTGGAGACAGCATGACTTTTTGGAGACTGAGTTGAGAGCAGCTACAGCAGACTTGGGCTCGGGGTCAAAAATCATTTACTGAGACACCATGGTGGAGAGGGAAGAGCCTGGCTATCAAGAGTATTAAGTGTGCAAAAATAATGAGATTATCTGTATTTTGAAAGTAATCCAATATGCAAATTAGCTGCCAGAGGAAAATGGAGACAGCTGGCAATGGCTAATTTAGAATCTATTTAAGGCCAAATGATGCTGCAAAGGGGCTGTGGCTTAAGCATTTCCTTTTCAAAGACCTTGGAATCTGGATTACTTTTATGTTAAAGTTTTGTCCAGTGTGAACATAGTTACTGCTTCTTCAGAAAAAAAACCAAAAATATACATTTCTCATTAGAATCTAAACCCGGTAAAATCCACTAACTGCATGTGTTAAAAATGCTGGAATTAGCACTGGGTCTTTGAGGTCTGGATGCAGGAGGGCTGTGCTCAGAGGGTGTGCAAGCCCAGGTCGGAGCAGAGCTGAAGCAGCAGCGGGTCAAGCCCGTCCAGGGAGCTCTGACCCGTCCTCCATCCTCGGCGGGGGCTCCGCAGCCGCTCCGCTCATCCCCGCTGCCCGCCAGCCGCCGGTCCCCGGGGCAGCCGAACACAGGAGGCTCACACAGCCCGGAGCCGGGATAGAGAGAGCGGGACGGGACCGGGATAGAGAGCGGGACCGGACCGGGATAGGGAGCGGGACGGGACCGGGAAAGAGAGCGGGACCGGACCGGGATAGAGAGCGGGACGGGACCGGGATAGAGAGCGGGACCGGACCGGGATAGAGAGCGGGACGGGACCGGGATAGAGAGCGGGACCGGACCGGGATAGAGAGCGGGATGGCACCGGGATAGAGAGCGGGACGGGACCGGGATAGAGCCCGGGATGGCACCGGGATAGAGAGCGGGACCGGACCGGGATAGAGAGCGGGACCGGACCGGGATAGAGAGCGGGACCGGGACCGGGATAGAGAGCGGGACCGGACCGGGATAGAGAGCGGGACGGGACCGGGATAGAGCCCGGGATGGCACCGGGATAGAGAGCGGGACCGGACCGGGATAGAGAGCGGCGGGACCGGACCGGGATAGAGAGCGGGACCGGGACCGGGATAGAGAGCGGGACGGGACCGGGATAGAGCCCGGGATGGCACCGGGATAGAGAGGGCCGGGTGGAGCGGACCGGACCGGGATAGGAGCGGGACGGGACCGGGAAAGAGAGCGGGACGGGGACCGGGATAGAGAGGGCGGGGAGCGGCGGACCGGGATAGAGAGCGGGACCGGACCGGGATAGAGAGCGGGACCGGACCGGGATAGAGAGCGGGACCGGGACCGGGACCGGGATAGAGAGCGGGACTGGACCGGGATAGAGAGCGGGACGGGACCGGGATAGAGCCCAGGATGGCACCGGGATAGAGAGCGGGACCGGACCGGGATAGAGACCGGGTGGCACCGGGATAGCGACCGGGCTGGCACCAGGACAGAGCCCGGGTGGCACCGGGATAGAGAGAGGGACCGGGTCCGGGCTGACATCGGGAGAGAGCCCGGGTGGCACCGGGAGCGGGGCGCGACCGCCCCCGCGGCCTCGGGCAGCGCCGGCCCAGCGACCGCCCCCGGCCGGGAGTGCCCGCGGGGCTGCGCCCCAGGCGGAGGGACCCTCGGTGCCCGACCAGGAGCGGGCAGGGCACCGAGCAGCCGCTCCGAGCCAGCCTTCCCCGGCACGCTGGGGAGCGGCGGAGCGGAGAGAAGGGGAGGAGAGGAGAGCGGAGGAGCGGAACGGAGCGGAGCGGAGGGGAAGAGAGCGGAGGAGCGGAGCTGAGAGGAGGGAGGAGAGGAGAGGAGAGCGGAGAGAAGGGGAGGAGAGCCGAGAGGAGAGCGGAGCGGAGGAGCGGGACGCGCAGCGCGGGCGCGACGAGCCCGGCCGGGGCCAGCGGTATTTAGGGCGGACGCTGCCGGAGCCGGGCGAGAGCGGGACAGCGGGGACAGCGGGACAGCGGGGACAGCGGGGACAGCGGGACAGCGGTGAGTGCTGGCGGCCGGGACGATGCCGGGGCGCTGCCGACGGGGCGGGCGCTCGGCCCCGGCTGAAGTTGTTTCCCGGGGACAGAGTACTGGGGGCATCGCTACGGCGGCCCCGAAAAAACCCCAGGGACCCGCCGGCGGAGGAGGGCGAACGGGGCCTATGGCGGCATCGCCCCCGGGTCACCGGCATACCCCCGGAGTCACCGGCATCGCATCCCCCCGAGGTCACCGGCATCCCCCGGGGTCACCGGCATCCCCTCGGGATCACCGGCATCCCCCCGAGGTCACCGGCATCCCCTCGGGATCACCGGCATCCCCCGGGGTCACCGGCATCCCCCCGGGGTCCCCGGTATCCCCCCGGCTCTGGGCGCCGGGGCCGGGGCAGGCAGAGCTCCCCGGCAGCATCGCCCTGCGGAGAGCCGGGACCCCGCAGCGCCGGACACGGGCATCACGGAATTACTGGATGGTTTGGGTGGAAAGGGACCTTTAGAGGTCACCTAGTGCTTCCCCCCAGCCACGAGATGCATCTTCAACCAAATCGGGTTGCTCAGAGCGCCGTCCACGCTGACCTTGAATGTGTCGAGACACAGCCTCTCTGGGCAGCCTGTAACGATCCTTTATGCCGTGAGTCTGGGAGGGAAGCTCACAGGCGATTTAGAGCTTTAAATGCTTGTTGCAGGTCCCTTCTCCTAGGTACAGGGTAGTACTGTATAAATGAAGTGACGTCTTTAAAAGTGTAATTTTATGTGGATCGCCCTGGGGAAAGCTCTGGGTTTCTTTACGGGTTGTCCCATTATTATCCCGCACTATCCTGGTTTGTATTCCACGAGTGACACAGCTGTCTGGTTTATTCTTCACACCTGCTTCGGGTATGATGGTGGCCAAAGGTCACCTCTGGTCAGGTGCTAGCACAGAGCCAGGAGCTGCCAGTGTAACACTGAACCCTCGGAATCCTCACCCCTGGAATCCCTCCTGTGTCTGTACCTGCTTGGATGCAAGCCAGCCTTTTCAGGACACAATGCAGTTTTCTCACACGGAGCCAACGGGCCACCTGTCACCTGTTGTGTCAGTGATGAATGTGAGCCACTTTTGGGATGAGCTTTGGTCCTGCAGCAAAGAGCAGGACCCAGCCAAGAGAATGACTGCCAGCGTTGCAGTCTGGTGTCTCCAGACTGCTGCAGGAGGCAATGCATGAAACTGGAACATGCACTTCAAGGAGAGGAATGCTTCCCCAGAGAGACAGTCCCTTTCCCAGCTGTGAGCCTGATGTAAACCCCAGGAAAAGAAACATCCTTAGCAAAATTAAGGGGACAACTAACTTCAGAGAGGTGGGATTACTTTGCCAGTAATTGTAAATTCCTCCTTCCAGGAACTGCTGCCAATAGAGTGTTAAACAGATTATTCCAGAAAGCAACGGCTGTGATCTGTGAGGTTTCTCAAGGCAAATTTGCTTTTCCTTTTCATATTGTCTTTAAAGGTAAAAGCAGTGTCATAACAAAGGATTTAGGATGTACCTCATACACGCTTCTCAAATATTAAAATTAGCAAATATAAAACAAATAGGCAATTTGTTGTTTTCAACGTTGTTTGTAACATTTTCTGGTTTTCACATTTACCTCCAGATCTGGGTGATCTCAGAGTTGCATTCTCACCAGTCATCACTCATTCATTTTCTTCTGATGTATCACAATTCTGATGGGCTGGGAATCAAGCACGTGCAGTGCAAGCATGTATAAGTAAATTTCAGAGAACAAGGAAACTTCAAAAAAAAAATCAAACCCATGGTGTAAACTCTGCTGGTTTACAGCTTACTTAGAAATCTGGGAGATGTATCTCTTGAGTTGAGACGTGTCAAAATGCAGGAAGATGTGAGGGACCTGGTTGCTTTTGGTCTTTACACAGAGTAAGCATGATGGCAGTGTACTCTTCTCACCTAAATGCAGAACAAAATTTAGTACAAATTCCCCTCCCTTCTGGCATGTACACAGCAGGGCAGTACAGTTGTCTTGCAGCTGTTTGCATGGATAGAACTGTCCTACATAGAGCTCTGAAGGAAACCATCCAGATATCAAAAGTTAGCATAAAAACTGACTGGATTTTCCTCTGTCTTTCGAGTAAAAATTCCTTTCTGTCCCTTGGAGATGCACTCAGAGATACATGTAAGGAAGACATCCCTCAGTGTGCACACAAGCCATAATCCATCCTCTGTGACCCCCAGAGGGGCTGTGCAGGACTCAGCCAAGGTGTTCCTTCCTGCCTGCTCCCAGCCTGCCATTGCTGACCCTCTATGAGCACAGACATTGTGCAGAAGGAATTTAGATATTTTCCCATCTCTGAGCTCCATGAAATTGGGATGGCTAGGGGAGTTGATTCTAAACCACAGAAAAAAACCAAAAAAACAAACAACACCATCATGGCCATAAAGGCTGAGGTCAGAGCAACCAAACCAACAACTGTTCAGCTTCTTTGCTGGGGCTGCTATAGCTGAAGAGTCATTTAGGGGAGTGCCACTTCATAGTGCCTTTCAAATGTCCAGGGACCAAAGGAATGAGCATTGTGTGTCAGGGAACCCTGTGTCTGCATCCTAGAAAGTGAAGCTGAAGGCAGAATATACCAAAGACCAGAGAGCAGCAAGAGAGGAGGGCAGAGAACTGTTAGGGAGCAGTGCTTAGAAATCCAGAGGCACGTGGAAAATGCTCATGGGGCTGATGCCCTCGTCTGTCAAGAGAACATTGTGTGCTCTTACCTGCCACAGTCATGGGGAGTTGGATCCTTGTGTTCATGCTCTGGAATGGTGGAGCTTGGGGGCTCTGGTGCCCCAGTGACATCCACTGACAGTTGTTAAAAGCAACTGTGTCTTGCAATAAACATTCTCTGTGTTCCTCTGCCCATGTGGAACACCACAGCACCACAAGGCTCAGTCTTGAGCTAGTTCCAGACCTGAACTGATGTTCTGCAAAACTTACTCTTTTTTGGTTTTTTTGTTCATTTTGAGTTGGCTAAGTTTACACTGTATTGCAGCCAAAATGTTTTCGCCATTTTACATGGGGTAGACTAATTCACTTTACTTTCCTGGTGCTTCATTGGTTATAGGAAATCACACTCCAAAAAGATTATTTGGCCTGTCCTTGTGGCTTTCTGGGATGGAGATGTCACAGTGTCCCTTCGTTTTACTACTCTTACCATCTCCAAAGTTTTCCCAATGGCTCAGTCTTCCTTGCTGTAGTTAAGTCCCTCTTCTTTCAGTGATATTAGTCACAGTCACAGGGAACAGACTATTCCTTCCTGTTCTGCAGGCTTTCCTGCATAGAAAGACTGTTGAGCATCTCCCTCAGCTGTGCTCTTTCAACCCCAGCATCCCTGTTCCCATGCTGTTTATTCCCATACATTTTTTTTTTTTTCTGATGATGCCTGCTGCTTTCTTCTGATTTCTTGCTGTGTGGTCTGCACCTTCTTGGGAACAGTGCCCAGAGCTGAATGCCAGGCTGCCATTTGGCCTTATCCAAAATGAACAGAACAAGATCTATTCGAGGCCTTGTTCCCAGTTACACCCTTGCCAAGGTGTTTGCTGTGTTGCCCTGGTACAATGTCACTGGCTCTGCTGACAGTGCACATTGATCTGACACTGTGCAGAGCTTTTGCTGAGCTGGTTGCTCTCCACCACACAACACGGAACTGCTCATCTCTCCCTGAACCCCATACCTTGCACTTGTCCTTAAACTCAACTTTAACCTTCATCCTCTTCCCCAGAGTTCTGGGCTGGAACCCCAGCAGTGTCATTCCACTGGATCAAACACCATCTGCTTCATCACCCAAACCATTTCTGAGAACACCAGCTGCTGGCCCTCCTCGTTCCTACCACGGTAAAATTGCTAGTACAATTGTAGAATTGCATGGTAGAATATGTTTCATCCTGCTTGTGTCCAGGTAAAATCCCTGTATGTTCCTCCACACACCTCCTGCAGCTGGAGGTGATTCAGGATGAAGTTGTTCCCAGTTTTTCCCCGAATTTCCTTCAGGACAGAGGTGAGAGGATGCAGGGTGCTACTTCCAAGAAGAGTAAATCACATTTCTGCAGCAGTTCATTTATTTACTGGGTGAAGAACTGCTGCAGGAGGAGCTCTCTGCAGCTCTCTCATCCTCATTGTTGGCAATCAGGGGTTCACTCTAATTCAGTGTCTATAGTTAGGCAGACCAATTATGATCCATCATCACAGCTTATATTTTTAGGGCATACCTGTTTATGTAAGTGCAAGTGTTAGCACATCAACCAACACCTTTCAAATCCCTTTGCAGGCAACCCTGTAAGATCCTTTCTGGAAAAAAAATTTAATTCTTGACTTCTGGACAGGACAAAAAGGTCAGGCAAAGAATAATGGCCAAACCATAAAAGTGAAATTTGGTGCATATGAATAGCCCTGAAAAATCTTAATGGACCACTGTGCTTGTAGATGAAGTCTCATGGGAGCTGCTGTGCATTCTGAAACTGAATTCAGGAAAGCAGCAATAGAGGAGCCACAGAGCACAGTGAAATGCTGAACCAAGCAAGGATAATGTAGATGAGATTTGCAAGAACTTTATCTTCTTTGCAGGTCTCTTTAGCATTTATCATTGCAGATTCAGCTGATTTTAAACATTTGAAGGTTTGAGCACTGAGGACTGAATGCACAGGCCTTTTCCAGAGCACTCAGTATGAGCCTTATTCCCATTGCTCCATTGGAGGAATGCTAGCATTTTGTTAACTTAAGAATAAAGGTATTTAAACATCATTAAACCCTTGGAAATGTCCCCAAGCCTGAAAACAATCTAGAGGTACTCTGTAGGAATTTGTAACTGTGATTTCCCCTTTCTTCCTGGTACTTCAGGGCAAGTACTTGGGAGGCCCCAGGTGCTCTCCTGTCCCTGCTCCAGCTCTCCTGCCATCTCCCATTGCCTCCAGACTTCAGGCAAGGCTGGTGGGCTCAAGTTAGGCTTTTACCTGCTGCTGTCATTCCAGAAACTGGAAATAAATGGGCACCACTAAACAGCTTCTAGAACAGGAGGGGAAAGTAATTTGCAAAGATGGAGTCAGAGATGAACAGCCACTTAGACATGTCAGATCAAAGTTTCTATATCTTAGAAACTTATATTATCTTGTCTTATGGAACTTATCTATATTTCTATGTATCTTAGATATATCAGCCAGGCCAGAGTCAGGGTCATTCTGCCTGTTTCAGATCCCCCCTTGAAGGCTCTTGGACACAGCTGGAATTACAATCTCACACCCCACTGTATTTCTCTGGCCCTTAAAATTCCACTGAATAATAATGGGAGACAAAATGTGGAAGGAAAAAGTTAATTGGAGATTTTGCCTGGTGGACGTTTGTTTATCAGAGACTTTATGGCTGAGAGCTCAGTGCTCCAGCCCCTGCTCCCTCCAAAGAACTTTTTGGTAACATATTGTAGAGTGTGTTTTTGCAATGTAGTATTTACCAGAATCACTGCCCATTAAATCCCAGACTTCGATAAGTAATAATTAGTTATATGGTATAACAGCAATTGTAACTTGATAATTAGCAATGGGTTGGATGGATAAAACATACTGGTGGTTTGTAAATAAAGGTAAGAGAGGAAAAATAACAATAATTTCTTAAAAGCTGAGCAAAAACAAGGTGGGGAGAAGAGAGTGAAGACTTAAACATTGCTAATATTTGCTTGCCAATTACTATAGTTGCTTATTTAAAATGAGAAATGTTTTGCATATAGTTTCTCATATAGAATGCAGTTCTCTATATCAAATGAACAAACTAGGAATGCCAGATTTCCTTGGAAATAGTCACAACGATCCTGGCAGATTAGACATCTAGCCATGCTGCAGTGAGCACTCACAGTCAGGTATTCTCCAGAAACATGAACTGTTCTCTACCAGCTCCCCTCACTGGCAGTGAAGAGAGATGCTCAGCCCTAAAGGGCCCAGCTACTGCTGGGCTCGACCAGAAATTCTGATGCAAACAGAATTTACATAGACTGTCCCTTTGGTTTTTTCAGTGCAACACACTATGGCACTGCCTGCCTTTCTCCCAGGTTTGGTTAGGATCTCTGGATGGGCACATTCCTAGAGTCAATTCTAAATGCATTTCATGTTGTTTGAAAAGAGCTTTTGTCTTCAGGTTGGGCTCCATACCTACTCTATGATGCATGCTGGAGTCAATTGTGCCAAATATACAAGAACTTACTCCAAACTTGCTCCCTCTTTTAAGTTCTTCAGAGGGGTTCCTCTTGGCCAGTGCCACCTCCTGCCCTGCCCTCTGGCCAGCTCCTGCCCTGCTCTCACTGGAAGCAGCTTCAGTGCTGATCACACTTGCAGCATGTCAGAATAGACCTGGTCTATTTAGTGCATTCTACACTTAAATGAAAAGTGAGAATCAGTTACAAAATGGATCTTCAGTAGTTTGCTGAACTTTAGCTCTGTTCTCAGCCAAACCTTTGCAATTCTCCAGCTTCAAGAAAAGAAGATGAATTCTCTAACTTCTCTAACTTCAGTGTGAACCTAAAGGAAATGTACAACTTATTAATAGACATTTTATCTCATTTTCCTTTTTTTTTTTTTTTCCTGTCCTATTGATCGAAAGAGTTAATTCTGAATTTTTATTTCAACATACCTATTTTGTACACATTATTTATCCTGCTCCAGCCCAGCTCTGCAGGGGTGCATTGAAGCCTTCTCCTTGCAGCCCAGCATGCTCAGAAAGTGTGTCAGCTGCACCATGAAACGACTGCAGTCTGCAGGAATTGCACTATTACAGTCTGCAGGAATTGCCTCACTCTCCAGTAGCTGCTGTGTTCCAGGAGGGACAGAAATGTGTTGGGACTTTGTTTACCCTTGGGACTGAGCACCTCTGTTGTCTCTCATTGTCTGGGCAATCTCTGCAGCTGCAAGCCCAGAGCCCACCTGGTGACATTTGGTCCTGAGGAGCTCCTGGTGCCACCCAGCCTTCTCCTGCCTGTCAGTGCACCTGCCTTGGCACACCTGGTGCTTGGTTTTTCCTCAAAGAGATCGTCCACTTCCACCTTGCCTTGGCTCTCTGAGTTTAACTGCAGAGCTGGAACACAAAGCACCTTTTCCTAAGAAGTACCTGGTTTTCAGTGAGGACCCTGAACTGTGAAGCAGTGCCAGTGTTATCACCAACAGCTAAAGTGTGTTGGCTTTTCACATTGTACATGACCTTGCTTCACCTTCCAGACCCTGAGCTAAGCTTTCTGCTGAGTTAAATAGCACTGCAATGTCTGGAATTATCTCTCCATTTAAATGCTCCTTCCTGTGATTGAGTGCTGCTTGCTGTGGTTGTATCATCACTGTCACACATCTTCAGCCCAGAGTCACTCTGTGCCTTGGTCTCTCATCCTCACTGCATGGGTTGGCCCCATCTTCATCTGCATTTGCCCCATCTTCCCTTGAGTGCCAAACCAGCCACCAATCAATGGTGTAGTGTGGACAACCCACAGGGACAGCAGTGGGGACAAACTCCTGGGGAGAGCAGCATGGATAAACCAAGGACAGCTGTGCCCTCCTTGGATAAACCAAGGACAGCTGTGCCCTCCATGGGTGAACCAAGGACAGCTGTGCCCTCCTTGGATGAACCAAGGACAGCTGTGCCCTCCTTGGATAAAGCAAGGACAGCTGTGCCCTCCTTGGATAAAGCAAGGACAGCTGTGCCCTCCTTGGGTCAACCAAGGACAGCTGTGCCCTCCATGGGTGAACCAAGGACAGCTGTGCCCTCCTTGGATAAACCAAGGACAGCTGTGCCCTCTATGGATAAACCAAGGACAGCTGTGCCCTCCTTGGATAAACCAAGGACAGCGTGTGCCCTCCTTTGCTCTGTGCTGTTCCTGGCTGCTCTTTAACAAGTCTTGCCTGCAAGCATCCATCACAACGCTGTGGCTTGCTCCAGCTGGGCACTGTGTGTCAGCGTGTGTGTGGAAACCTGGCTTTGTTGGCTGTGACACCACCTTCAATTTATTTCAGGCACTTTGAAGTGAAAAAATTCCCCCCCAGTCCATGGCCAAGTGCACCAGATGAAGCCCAAGGAAAGATGGACCAAGCAGAGTGGTGATGCAGCCGAGGCACCTGAGAGGATTCCTGTCCTGTGAAGTGTGACAAACCCGGTGACAAAGCTGCCATGCCCTGCCGGGTGGGCTCCCGCACTCAGCTGCCTGCAGGCTGCCAGCACACACGGGAGGCAATAGCGCTAGCTTATCTAGAGGTGATAACACCCCCAGCACTAAGGAAACTTCCCTCTGCCCGTCAGGAGCCGCTCTGGCAGTGACACGGAACCCCCGCTCACACCGGCACAGCCGCTCTCCGCCCCGCTCAGCCCAGGGGTTCCCCTGCAGCCCAGGCTGTCCTGGAGGAGCTGCCATCCTCAAGAGCCCAACCTGCAGCTGGCACTAAACGTGTTCCCACCGCCCAGGTTCTGGCAGAGCTGCCGGGACCGTGTGCATCCTGCCCGGGCAGCGTGTCCCTCTGCGCTCAGGAAACGAGCTGGGTGGCCACTTCCTACTCCTGGGCTCTGCTGGCTCAGGATGTGCATTTGTGTTCTGCTTTCCTTAACAGCCAGTTCCTTGTACTTGACATAATTTAATGGCTGCGCGTCATTTAATGTTCATTTTTCCAGTATCTGTTGTTTACACACACTTAACTTCTTTTTCTTTTTAACAGGAAAATATTTTACCTGTATTAATCGTTCCCTTGTTGAGTAAAAAGTGGCTTCATTGAAATACTAAATGATTTGGGATACGTTCATTTTGTCTAGGTGGTAACTCCTTCTGAGTGCATGATAAATAATCATGTACTGACTTGGAGTATTTTTGTAAAACAGTGGTTCTTTTCCTTTGGTGACCACAGTAGAGGAAAACATAATTTATTTATAAAAAATAATTCAGTAACTAAGTATATGTGTAGCTTCAGTATGACTATCTCCCGGTGTTGGGTTGCTTATTTAATGCTGAAGATTTAGAATTCATTTGAACTCTAGACTAGTTCATTGGACTGCAAACACCGTGTTTCACATCAGTTTATTTTTTCCCTACAGTGACTGCAAGCTGGTGGAAGCAATAGCACAGGACTACTACTAATAGGCTTGTTCATGTACAGGTGGGTGGGTGAGATGCAGTTCACTTTAGTTCATGTTGCTAGAATGTTTTAACAGAGAGAAAAACCCAATTCAATACATGGGAAAGGCTGGATATCTCTTTTATCAGTGACAGCTGACATCAAGGTTGGATTTGGCTTTGGTTTTTTGGTAATACAGTCATTTAAGTCTTTAATAGTGTTAATAAGTTTGTCTGGTGGTTTAGTTTAGATTTTCTCCTGTGTGGTATGTGCAATCAGCCCAGTGTCCAGGTAAGAGATTTCTTAGTCTCTAAAAGTGAGAGCTCTGAAGTGAGCCATTATTGTGTCAGAGTTAAAGGGATGGGGGAAGAAATCCAAATAAAGGCAATTCCTTAGAGAAACAAGATTAACTTCAGCATCTCCATTGACTAAAGAGAAACTGGGGGGTATTTGCAAGTGGAACGTTTATTTCTGGCCAAGGGAACAACAACAACAAATTTTACTCTTGGACAGCGCTCAGCTAGAGAGTTCAGTGCAACTGGAAGCGTGCTGGTGGCAGCAGCAGGGGTCAGCCTCTGCTCCAGCTCCCTTTGCCCCTGCCAGCTGTGAGAGCCACTGTGGTGGCTACTGCCAAAGAGGTGTGGGCTACTGCTGAGCCACAACCTGAAATCTGTACCTGCAGCCAGTGAAATCACACTGAAATGACAAGGAGCCATGTATTGTTGTACACATAATAAATATGGTGATTTGGGTAACAGTCAGTAGAGTTCAGACTTTAGAAAAGTAAGTTATGCTTCACCAGTCTGTTAAATTAATTAAGAAAAGATGATGAGTATATGGAGTGAGTGAAGTCCAAGTGATACAATTACTTAGACTCTCAAGAGACTTTGAGTGATCTGGAAAGTCCATGAATTGTGTGGTGATGACATCTGATGATGAAACAAAGTGCTTCAGAGTATTAAAGACAAGGACTGGCTGTGCAGAGTTGCAAAGAGCCTTGGTTAAAAAGTGGGCGAAGGAATACAACACTCACAGATGCAACAACTGAACAGACAGGGAAAAAAAGCTGATATTACCATTCAAGGTATTTGGAATTGCATTAATCGGGACTGCTCTGTGGAAATGTCAGATCACTGCTATACAATGATTCAAAAAACAAAGAACTTCTCAGAAATCATTAGGAAATAAACTGAGAAAAAAAACACCATTATGCTGAAGTGTGATCTATGGTGGATCCACATCAACAACTGTTTGTGGTTCTGGTCTCTGTCTCCAAGAAAAAGTATAACAGTGTTGGGAAAGCATCAGAAAATTGCAAAATGGTTGATCTGAACATATGGACCATTGCCAGAGATTGGTGACTGGATTTGATGGACTTTGGTCACTTTTGAACATTTTTATTTTCAAAAATTCTTATAAATTGAACCTTTGCTCAGTATCACAAAATGGCCACGAGGAAAGGATTTTCCTTTTGTAAAGAAAAAAATAATCAAGAAAGTAATAGTCTAATGTGAAATGTGAGGCTTTTCTGTCTCCTTATTAGAAATGTACACCTCAAAAGAAAAAGCATGTCTGAAAATGTTTGACTCACAGAAGGTGGTTGTATATAAAATACCCAAATGCACCGAAGTGAAAAGTGTTGCTTCTTATATGAGGATTTAGGAGCTTTAGAGAGGCTTTTTGAGTTCCAAGTGCTAATGTTTCATGTAGAATATGTGCTCCTCTTGCTCCACAGGTTCCCAGCCCAGTGACTGCCTGTGAAGTGACTGTGAAGACTTCAGGAAATCCAGTCCTGGTGAATAAAGGAGAAGTATGGAAAGCCTATGGATGGCATACTGTGCTGTTAAATGTGCCAGTGCATTGGGGTCTGGTACCCAACACCTGCCTTCAGCATTTGAAGACTAATTGTTGGAGGGAAAGCCTGAATAGTCTGGAGAAATAAATGGAAATGGAGACCTGCACTTGAAGAAGTCTTGATTTGCAAATCTGGCAGAAATTATGTTTACAGAAGGAATCCAGAAGTATTGTTTTATATGCTAGGTGCTGTACTAATAAAGTGTCCCTTGTAAATACCAAAACCATGACACTCAGCTATTAGAGAGAAAAGGAAAATACTCTTGAGGATAGCTTTGTCTCAAGCAAAGGGGCATCAACTGCATGCCCAGACGTTTCTTTCTCATTTCTTACCGTTCAGTATTGATTTATGCAACTTTGCAGAAGATTAAGTCAGAAAGGAGGTGTGAAAAAAAAGATAATAAAGAATTATTTAGTTTTCTTCAAGATGAAAACCACCTAAATTCCCAACACTTATAGTACTGTTCTCATTGTTGTACACCAGACTCATGTCTGGATGACATTTTGCTTCAACAATGATGCAATTGATGTGATGGAAAATCTTGCATAGGAGAGTACCTCATCTACTGCATCAGCTGAAGTTTTCAACAAATTAATAATATTTCAGTGTTGGACCAAAGTATGAAAAATTTTATTTTGTCAAAAAAAGTGAGCATCTTTCTTCATCATCCCAGAAAGTTTACACTGGGAGGTGAAATCAGAGCAGAGGATGACTCAGTACAACCATTCAGCACAGTTCTCTCTCCAGAGCTCAGCGAATAAATCACTAAATGTCACCGAAACACCCCTGTCTTGGGATGAAAGAACACTCTTAGGGCTGAAGATTTCACTGTCCATCCTTCTGGCTGTTATAACTTTGGCAACGATCCTCGCAAATGTTTTTGTTGTTATTACAATTCTGCTGACTAGGAAGCTCCACACACCTGCAAATTACCTCATTGGCTCCTTGGCAGTGACCGACCTGCTGGTGTCTGTGCTGGTGATGCCTGTCAGCATCGCCTACACTGTCACCCACACGTGGGCCTTTGGCCAGCTGCTGTGTGACATCTGGCTGTCCTCAGACATCACCTGCTGCACAGCCTCCATCCTGCACCTCTGTGTCATTGCCCTGGACAGGTATTGGGCCATCACGGACGCTCTGGAGTACAGCAAGCGCCGCACTGCTGGCCGCGCGGCGCTCATGATTGCCGTGGTCTGGATGATTTCCATCAGCATCTCCGTGCCACCGTTTTTCTGGAGGCAAGTGAAAGCTCATGAGGAAATTGCCAAGTGCGCTGTAAACACAGATCAAATTTCCTACACCATTTATTCTACCTGTGGAGCTTTCTACATCCCGACTGTGCTCCTCCTGATATTGTATGGTAGGATTTATGTAGCAGCTCGATCCAGGATTCTGAAGCCACCCTCGTTGTATGGGAAACGTTTCACTACTGCACACCTGATTACTGGCTCTGCAGGGTCTTCCCTCTGCTCCATTAATGCTAGCCTCCATGAAGGGCATTCCCATGCAGGTGGATCCCCAATATTTATTGGTCATGTTAAAATCAAACTTGCAGATAGTGTGCTGGAAAGGAAAAGAATTTCTGCTGCGAGAGAAAGGAAAGCTACCAAAACTTTAGGCATTATTCTGGGAGCTTTCATTTTCTGCTGGCTGCCTTTTTTTGTCATATCCCTAGTCCTACCAATCTGCCAAGATGCCTGTTGGTTTCATCCCATCCTACTGGACTTTTTTACCTGGTTGGGCTACCTAAACTCATTAATCAATCCAGTCATTTATACAGCTTTTAATGAAGAATTTAAACAAGCTTTCCAAAAACTAATACTTTTCAAAAAGTGTTCCTCCTGAGACTCTCCTCTTGTGCAACTGACCCTTGTGCAATCTCACAGCCTCCCTTTCCATGCTTTTATTCCTAAGGAACACAGTGGTAATTGCCATCTCTTCTGCCACCCTGTTCTGTGCATGTAACTGGGAATTTCTTGCCAATTGGACACTTTCTCTCTGGGATTGTACATGCCCCAACAGAACTTGTCCATGGTCCCTGCAGTGATCATGTCTGTGTATATAAGATCAGTGACACATGAAATAAGCTCTGCAAGGAGGCAGGGTGTGTGAACAAGGGAGCTTGTCTTGTGTGATGAGGTGACACATCATCCGATTCTACCACGCTTTCTAACCTGATGGGAGGAAATTGTGTGTATTTACAAGACATTAGTATTTCTGCTGTATATTATTAACCATTTATGTCGGCTGAGAAGGTTTCTGGAGAGCAAGATCTGATACTTACATTTCCTATGGCATGTATCTTACCCATGTGAAGCTGATAAAGCCTATAACTTTTTCAGAAGATGTGTGACACAGCCTGACTATAATCAGCAGCAGAACAGAGCAGCATAGCACAGATGTAAGTTATGTGGATATTTCACAAATGCTGCATTTGAAGCTATGCTTTTGGTGAAGTGTAGAAAGGAGACAATTTATTTGAACTAATTATTACACATTTTATCATGAATAGAACAGCCAGTGCAGAAATGCTACAAAATAAATAGCATGAAAATTATTGATGTTATATTCTGTCATTTAATTTTTTTGCATGCATAAACTGAAACAGGAGAATATGGTTATTACCAGTGTGGAATGACTAGGACTTATTAAATAGCCAGAAGGTTCTCTCCTTGGTGACAAGATATGGGAAGTTAGAGAGGAGGGGATGAAGTGACACAGCAAGGAAACTTTCTTAGTAATTAAGGTTGTTGGGGTGGATGTGGCATCCCTGTCTCTGGAATTCTTTAAGTCCTGGTCAAACAAGCTGTGGTCAGGAATCACTGGCAGGACCCTCTGTCTCCTGGACAGAGCAGGTCCCTTCTAAACTGCACTTCTCTGCCTGTGGGATTATTTCCCTGGTTTGGCAGGTGGGAGGCTGGCACATAGAGGTCTTGGATGAAGTCTCAGATCAGACAGCACAGCAAGGGGTGCAGCCCAAATTTCATGCAATGTTTTAGTCTCTGGGCATTTTACATAGGAAGTGTCATGTCTACACTGAATATGAGAGCCCTGCATTGCTTTGAAAATCACCCCACCATCCTCCTGACCCCTTGCATCTCTCAGTTCATCTCCACCATCCACTGCTGTGGCCACCCCAACACACTCCACCACAGTGCATGTCCTCCACAGCTTTCAGCCTCTCCTTTGTGTCTGTAGCACAGCTTTGCAGCTTCTCCCTGTTGCTCTGCAGAGGATGGACCACAAAGTGATGCCCCAGGACCCCCCACATGCTGCAGAGTGAGACAGAGCAGTTGTGTGGTGCTGGAACAGCAGTGCCCTCTCTCACTGAAGGCATTTAAGGCTGCTCTGTTTGGGACATGGCTCCTCTAGCCTCCCAGAAGTGCACTGATCTAGCTCTGCCAAGCTTAAGAGATCTTGATGGTGCCATGTGCACAGGGAGTGCTTCCCAAGCGTGTGCAGAGTGCCCACAGCCAGGGCAGGGTCCTGGCCCTGCTCCCTCCTGAGCTGTGCTGGGCACATGGAGCTGAGCCAGCCCACAGGGCAGGGCCAGAGCCTTTAACGAGTGTACACAACTGAACTCCCACACCTGAGGCCATTCCCTGGAACTGCTCAATCTGCTGTCACAGCAGCAGTCAAGTTTTCATCCTCCTCTGATGATGATAGGCTGAAATGCTCACCTTTGGGCCAGTTCATAATGACTTCCAAGATCCCTGGGTGATTCACGTGCTCAGTGTGAAATCAGACCATGGTCCTGGCAGGGCCTTTGAGAGGCTGGCGAGTCCATTCCCTGCCTGTATCAACTGGGCTTTTCTTCTCTTCCTGTATTTCCTACTCTTGAGGATTTCCAATGATGAACAGAATGGCAGTATAGGAAGATGACCCACCACTCTTCTTTGACACTGTTTAATTCAAGAGTAAACAAAGTAGGCCCTTTGATTGAATTATAGGTTAATTTTAAAAGGCACATGGTCTAATATTACACCATTCTTATTGTTAGTAAATATTTGACAGCGTGCCTCAGTAATTTATATTGGAAGAAACAGTGATATGGAACTGGCAGATGAAAACACTTGCTAGGGATGATCATAAATTAAAGATGAATAACATCCACAGCCTATGAGTTGAAAGGAGGAGGCTCTCATGTCACAGAGATCAATGTCCATGTTTACCATGTTTTACAATGCTCTGTGAATTGCAGTCCAGAGCACACAAATGTATTTCACAGAAGGTTACATGAGGGCTGAGTGATATCTCAGTGCCTCTCCAGTGAAGTTCTTGCAATATTGAGCACAAAGGTAAGCTAAAACATGTTATGTTTGTATAGAAGTACATATTGATACGTCCAAGATGACAGTTGTTTCAATGATAATGTAAAATTTATTGAAAACAGAAGAAATAGCTAAATATATGTCAAAGCATGTGTGTTCACTGCAGCACCCTGCAGTTAAATTGCAGTGCAGGTTATTCCTACACCCAGGGAAGAGGATGAGTGTCAGCAATGGGGAGTCACCATGAGTGAAGACTGGCAGGACAATGGAAGTGGAACATGAGCACTCCTCCCAGGACAAACCTGAACCTTGCTGTGTGAAAGAAAGATGGTCATTCAAAGCCTGTGTGCTGAAGCAATCCCACCAATCTGAAAACAGCTCCTTGTCAGGGGAGTACAAAGGGACAAATGCTGCATATGTGAGACTACTTAAGTACACCATGCCCTAATGATGAACTGATCACATCCTCACAAACAAATGTGCCCAAAAATCCTCTTCTTGTTTTGTGTGTGTAATCAGTCTATGACATGATGGAAATGTTTTTGCAGAACACACTTTTTATTGCAGTGTCAGAATGCTTTCATTAACAATTATGATTTTTACCACTCTGATATTCTAATGCAAAAGGTATTTTAGTACTCTGAAGATATGATGGTTTTTATTTTCCCATCTATTCCGTAGCAGTTAATGATGAATAGACAATTCCAAATTTTGAACTACCATGGAAACTATTCAGTACCCTGCTTTTCTTTTTTGAGTTCACCACTCCCTCTGCAGTAAACCTTGCAAGTCTTTGAAGGAATGTCAAGAGAGACAGCTGTTGCTATGGTTCCCATGCAATTTACATGATGATAATTTTGCTACAGGTGCTCAGTACCTCTTGTCACACACAGGTGAGGAATTCCCAACAGCTCTAGCAAAATTCATCCAACTTTTCTGAATTCTTTTTCAATACAGCCAAGATGATTCACTTGAAAACACCAATGACTAGACACATATTCCTTACACTTCAGGTCAGTAACAGATTTTGCATTTAGATTTCATCACTGGTGAAAAAGAAGGAAATGTGAAGTTCAGAGTCCTTTCTGCCAGATTTCCTCTATGTCATCTTTTTCACATACATGCTACCTCCAACTTCTGGTGGCAAGCTACGTCTCCACAGCAGTTGTGTTTCCAGATTTGTTACTGAGGAGGAGGTCCTCTTCCTCAGCCCTGACCTACAGCATATTGCAACTGCTCTCCTCAATTTGGTGTTTGTTTTGTGAACTTGCTGAGAGTGCAAGACAGCTCATTGTCCAGGTCATTAAAAAAGACATTAATCACTATTGACCTATCAGCATGCATCCCTGATGGATGCCCCTAAGGACTAGTTGCCCATTGGACTTTTTACTGTTGATATGAGCCTTTCAGCCCAGCCACCAAGCCAATTCTTCATTCCCTTCACACTCCACTTTTCCAGTCCAAATCTCCCCAACTTGCCTACAAGTAGACTGTGGGGATCATTTCAAGAGCCTTGATAAAGCTACAATCAATCAGTACAACACCAAGAGCCTTCCTGTTGGCAACACAGGCTGTTGTCTCTCTGTAGAAAATACTCAGGTTGGTCAGGTAAATCCCTGCTGGTTCCTCCCTGTCACTTCTCTGTCCTTCACATGCTTGGAAATAGCTTCCAGGAGGATGTGCTGATCAATCTTCCCAACCAGCTGAGTATTGCCTGAATCCTCCTTTTTGCCACTCTTGATGACAGATATGATGACATTGGGGTTTTTTCAATCACCAGGAATGCTTTTCAATCACCATCATCTTTCAAAGATGCCAACCTTGAACTTATATTGGCAAGCACCCTTGACATCCTGAAATGCACCCCTTCTGGCCTCATGTGTAGACCTAATTCAGCTGACACTTTTAAGATATCTGCTCCAGGAAGAGGTGAAACATCCCCTCGAACCAACTGACTTTAATGATATTATTTACATTACCTAGGTTGCAAGATTGAAATGAGACTTGTGTAGAAGAATCAGTAGTGGAGATGTCTGATGTATTCAGACAAACCCTACTCATAGTGTTTGTAAATCCTGTTTGTTGTTTCCAGGAATTGCCACTCCCCATCCTGGGTGTTCTCCAGGTGTGTCAGGTTCTGGTTCCTTATGCAGCTGGTGAAGACTGATATGAAACCCCTGGTTTGAGGAGATGGTGTTCTCACTGTACTGCCATAGCATGTGCTTTCTCACTGAGAGGAAGATGGCAGCAGTACAAACTAACAAGACATCAACCATTCCTGACATGCTGCAGGCTTCTCAGTGCCTTTGTTACCATAGCTTGACATGGCTGCAGGCTTCTCTGGGGGCTCATGGTGAGACCTTGCTGATTCGAGGAACACGAACCAGTTACACGCACAAAACCTCAAACCCAACAAAACTTGCAGTGCCATATAAACTGTTGATAATTATATGAGGCTAGCAAGCCATGCAGCACTTCTGTCCACACAAGCATGATTCTGTTTCTTTTTTCCTACTTGCTGTTCTTAAACTCTGTGTGGCATCTAGCATAAACAAGGCTCCAGCTCTGTCAGGAGCTGTTATAAATTAATTCAACAAATATCAGGGTCTTATCATGACTCTGATCTTCTAAATACTTAAAATCTGAGCACCTGGAATCAGGTAATAACAGGAGAATCTCCACTTGTAGTTTGCAGAGAGGAGCAAGAACCACTGGCTTAGAAAACAGTGGGCTAATTGAACTCACTAGAGGCAGAGAAGTATTCACTCTGAGTTAGCTTGTCTGCCAGTTTGATAAACTGAACAAATCCCAGAACTGGTGCAGAAGAAGCAGCACATATACACACATAATTTTACGAGGGACATACAACTGCATGTATCAGCAGCAAGGTCACCTCAGACACCTCACTTAAATTCACCACACAAACAGAGGGAGTACAGAATAGCAAGAATACCTGAAGAGTCAGTTCAGGGATTTCATGAACTGGAAGATGACTCAGATAGTCATTTTTAATTACCACTGAGAAATCAGTTTTCTGTAAGTTTGGCTAATGCCTTTTGAATCTCATGCTCCTGGTGTTCATGGCATCCTAGAGCCATCCACTTCTCACTTTATCAAGCTGTGCATAAGATGCATTAGTTACTTTTGTTTGTTTAAAGCTACTACACCCATATGGATCCTCGGTTGTCAGCCACACTGAGAGCTTCTGCTGCTTCCCCATATCATTCATGATTTTATCGTGTTTGTCATCTCTCCTTGCCCATCACCTCTGGTCACACCTGCCCACATTACTTACACCCTGTTCCCTTAGAACTATACAGCCTTTCTATCAACAATTGTGGGGACACCTGGGGAAAAGTTTTCTACTGGCACCTTGCTTTGGGTTTTGGAAACCCAGCACCCATCCTTCCAATCCAAGAGATAAGCATTGCAGCCATGCTTCAGGTTTTGGTGTGTCCTCATCATGCAGTAGTGCAAACAAGAAAAAAATGCTCACTTAGGACTGTGAGAGACATTCCTCAGCCTCCTGTGCCACCAGATGCCAGCAGCACTGGCACAGTGAACTGCTGCTGGAGGGAAAGCACAAGGGGTGAGGTAAAGTCCTGAGCCACCCAGCATGGGTGATGGAGGGAGGTGAGGGGAAACAAACTGAGCTGAGCTGATAAAGGAGGAGGAAGAAGCCCCTCACCCAGGCGACAACCGAACCAGCTGCCAGGTGGGGTCTGCAGTGTGAGGGAGAGAGTCAATGGAAACCCAGGGAATGACAAATGTCCAATCTCTGGATCCGAGTGAGAGGCAACCTGCCTGCTCTGTGTCACTCAGAAGCAGCATGGCTGCAGCTGGTGGTACAGTGCCCATGGCAACAAGGGCTGCCACTGCCCAAGCTGGTATTTCAAAGAAAAAAGCCTAGTGGTGTGAGGTTAGAGACTTAGAAATTTCTGTCCAGGGAAAGGAAATGATGTAGAGGAAAACTAAGGAAGCTAAGGCTGCTCTAAGAGAAAGAATTGGTTTTCTTTAATATTTTTATTGAGAACTTAGTGCATTCAATGGAAGCTGCAGACAAAAGTACAGAAAGGGACGAGTGGAATGAGGGATGTTACAAGGCGAGAAGGCAGCCCCACTTTTCCCACAGATGTCCCCACAGTGTTCCGAGCCGGTCAGGTCCTGCTGCTCGACCGGGAGGCTGGAATTGCTGCCCGGCCTCTGACCACTGAGCTGGGCAAGGGCAGTGCAGTGATGGACAGAGCAGGGCGGGGATGGACAGAGCAGAGAGCATGGTGGGGATGAACAGAGCAGAGAGCATGGTGGGGATGAACAGAGCAGAGAGCATGGTGGGGATGGACGGAGCAGAGAGCATGGTGGGGATGGACGGAGCACAGAGCATGGTGTGGACGGACGGAGCACAGAGCAGGGCGGGGATGGACAGAGCACGCGGGGATGGACAGAGCAGAGAGCGTGGTGGGGATGGACAGAGCAGAGAGCATGGTGGGGATGGACAGAACAGAGAGCATGGTGGGGATGGACGGAGCAGAGAGCATGGTGGGGATGGACGGAGCACAGGCATGGTGTGGACGGACGGAGCACAGAGCATGGCGGGGATGGACGGAGCACAGAGCAGGGCGGGACGGACGGAGCACAGAGCAGGGCGGGGACGGACGGAGCACAGAGCATGGTGGGGATGGACGGAGCAGAGAGCACGGCGGGATGGACGGAGCAGAGAGCATGGTGGGGATGGACGGAGCAGAGAGCATGGTGGGGACGGACGGAGCACGGTGGGGATGGACGGAGCAGAGAGCATGGTGGGGACGGACGGAGCAGAGAGCGTGGTGGGGATGGACAGAGCAGGGCGGGGACGGACGGAGCAGAGGCATGGTGGGATGGACGGAGCAGAGGCATGGTGGGGATGGACGGAGCAGAGAGCATGGTGGGGATGGACGGAGCAGGCGGGGATGGACAGACACGGGGGGGATGGACAGAGCACAGAGCAGGTCGGGGATGGACAGTGCACACGGCGGGGACGGACAGACACAGCGGGGACGGACAGAGCTCCGGGCCGCGCTCCCGGCTGTCCTTCCCCGTGCTACCCGCCCGGACAGCAGTCCCGGGGCTCTGCTCGGCGCTCGGGCACACCGGGAGCACTTTTCCCGGTTAGTGTCGGGGCAGGGCTCTTGTCTCTGATCCCATCTCGGCACCCCCGGGCTGCAGATACCAGCGGTGGGACCAACCGCAGCTGGACTGACCACCAGGTCCCAAACTCTCCAAGCGATGGCACTAAAGGGGGAAAGCGACGGACAGGAGGGTAAAACCTCGCTGCGCCACCCACTCTGCCCTGCTTTTAAAGAGCCGGCACCGGCGCTGCCTTGCCCCGGCACCAAACCCCGAGGCAGCCGGGGCCGGAGGAGGGGCTGTCCGGCAGGCTCAGGAGCACGAACCCGCGGTGAAAGCGGCCACGGCCCCGCCCGCGCTGCTCCGTCCGCCGCTCCCTCGCGCTCCCTCCCTCGCGCCCCGCTCCCCTCGGCGCCGCGCTCCCTCGGCGCTCCCGCTCCCTCGGCGCCGCCGCTCCCCTCGGCGCTCCGCTCCCTCGGCGCTCCGCTCCCTCGGCGCTCCCCTCAGCGCTGCCGCCCCGAGCGCCCTCAGACCCCCCCCAAAATGGCGGCGGCTGCCGGGGCGGCGCCGCTCGGGCCGGGCCGGGCCGCCAGCACCGCCCCGCTCCCGCTGACGTCGAGCACCGCCCGGCGCCGCGTCCCTCCCCTCATTGTCAGCGCCCGCACCGCCGCCCGAGTCCCGGAGCCCCTCGCGGGCTGCGGCTGCCCAAGCCCGGGCTGGGAGGGAGGGAAGCCTGGCGCTCCTGCTGCCCAGGTAGGCAGAGGTGGGCGATGAAGGCGCGGAGGGCGGGGGGCGCCGCGGACCGGCGGGGCGGGGAGGAATTTGAGGCATCCGCTTTGTCTTTGACCGCCGCCGCCTTTCCCGTCCCTTCCCGTGCGGGCGAGCGGGCGCCTCGAGGCCGGGCTGCCCGCGGCGGCGGCGGGGACGCCCCGAGCCCCGGCCCTGCGGCGGCCGCCGGGGCCTCGGCTGCCGCTCGGAAGTGGAGCCGCCGTCGGGCTCCTTCCGACGGGACCGGAACAGCCGCTTTCCTGAGCGGAGCTCGGCCGCGTCCCCGCCCGGGAAGGGCACGGTCCCTCCGGCCCGCGCTGTCGCGAGCTGCCCGCAGGGAACTTCCCAAACCCATTGGCTGCGGCTTCGTCGAGATTTTGGAGTTTTCCAGGCGCTTAACGCGTTTTCTGTGGATAACCGGGTTTTTTTGGTTTTTTTTTTTTTTTTTTCCTTGCTGCAGCCACATACTCCCTTTCCTGTTACTTATTTTTCCTGGATTCCTCCTTCTCTCTCAGCCCGCCCACGTTTATCATGTAATTAATAACGTTCTTTTATATATGTGCTTTTCTGATGCTCTGACTTTGTTACTCATTTCAGCCTTCTTTGCTCCCCCGTCGTAAGGGAATTAACTGATGGAGCATTGTGAAACTTTTCTTTATCTCTTTCGAAAATTTCTGAAACTTACCCCGTTTGGCTTTGTCAGGTGTCCCATGTGCTGGCATCTGAAGCCAGTGGCACAGCAGACCTTTGCTGGTTGTCCTTGGTGATTGCGCTTTCATTGCAAATCTGCATTTCCCCCCCCCCCTTCTAATACTACATCTGAAGCCTTTAAACCAATTAAACACAACTTAAAGTGACCATCCCAACTAATCAGCACGTTTGAGTTAGGTGCAGCGGGATTAGATTTTAATCGGCGTGTAAATTCTGTTAAAATATTCCACAAAAATCGGGGGAAGGAGCGCTCATCGCTGCCGCGCGTGTTGGGCTTGTGGCTTATCGAGTCTCTCGCCCAGAGCCGCTGGGGTGGGCGAGCGCCTCTCGGAGCGGCACCACGGCGATGACAGCGGGAAGGGGGATTTTTACAACCTGGAATCGTCTGTGGCATTCCTCGTTTAGGGGGAAAAAATGCAGTAACTTACCGCATGCCTACAGCCTCATGGCAGAGGTATGCATCTGCTGACCTGCAGGACACCGAGGGGGCGCGTCCTTCCCCAGGGTTACAGCCCGTGCGAGTAGCGAGCCCACGGCTCCGTGCCCGGCTGGGTTTGTGCAGCCAGGGGCCAGCTGGCGGATCTCGGCAGGCACAGCGTGCTCTGTGGCTCGGCTGCATCTGCGGCACTTGCAGGAGTGTTAATTCCTCCATCGTATCGCCTCTGCGGCGGTAAGGACGGCACAAAAACTGTCGGCGGTGCCTGCCAGGCTGACAGCCCCACCCTGGGGCTCCGGGAGCCCCGAGGGAGCGATGTTTGTGCGGGGGCCTGGCGTGCAAGATCCCTCCTGGGCATGGGACCCCTCACCGAGATCGTGGCTGGACGCCTGGGGCTGCTCAGGGCAGCCTGCCCTCGGTAACCCTGCGAGGAGGAGGACAGGGAGAGCTGATCGCTGTGTTTCTTTTGGATACGTGTCTGAAAGTTCCTGGGGGAAGGAATGAGTTGGGGCAAAGGGAGTGTGGGAAAGCAGCAGCGTTAAGAGTAGTCAGGTCCCCATTAACTAACCCCTGGGTCTCCTGATCTAAGTAGTTCTTCAACCCCGGCTTCCTCATGATGCTATGAAATGATAAAGTTTCTGCACTCCAGTACAGGCCAATCTGACCAATGCTGACTTCCTAACAATTAGAAATAAGTTACAAGAGTGTAGAGTTTTCATTAGCCTTCCGGCTGTCTCTGTGTTCTGAAAATTGCCCAACTGAGAGTAAGTCACTGATTTTCTTTAATACGAAGCTAGGAGTTAGAGGCAAAAATAACTCTTGTTAAAAAACTCTCAAATGTGGCTATTAAAAGAAATTATATTTAAAAGCCCAGTATGCCTTACAATCTAGACCACATTATTTTGTGTGTTCACATGGGTTGGTGATTACATCTTTGAGCATGACCTTACCAGAGTATTTAACCCAGGGACTCAGGCTGTGCATGTCCTCCATGAAACCTTTCCTTCCCACCATGGGCTGCAGTTGGTGAGGAACCAGAGACCTCTTTCCTCATGGAAGCTTTTCAGAAAGTATGGCTGGCATTACTGAGCAAAATGACAAAAAAAGGACAATTTTGATACAATTCTTAGACTAAAATGAAGCATATAATCTCTTTAGGAGGTCGTTTTGATCAGAAGATTCCCACGACGGTGATGATTTGTAGCAGAAATATGTTTTACAGTAACTAGTGGACTGCAGATCATGGGAGCCCTTAAAACATGTTGGAATGGAGAACCTTTGTTGTGATGGTTATGGCATGGTTACATGCATCTTCACACATCTAAGGCCAGATGTACAGACCTTTTGCCTTGGGTAGTGGTTGTATCTGCTCATATGAAGTAGACAGCATGAATGTTTTCAAATACTTGGTGACAGCTGATGAGCAGGTGTTGCTTGCCAGCACTTCCTGCATTCCCAAAGCTGGTGGTTGGCTTTGTCCTTCCATACTGTTGTTCCCTCTGCTTTCCATGGAGGAAATCTTTGAGGCCTTTAGTCTTTTAACCTGATCTCCTCTTCCCTCCGTAGCCACCAAAGGTGTGATTAATCTCCCTGTCCAAGCTCAGCTGTTTGCCAGGGTAACAGGGGCTGGCAGCCTTCTCCTGCTGGTGACTGCAGCCACTCACTGCACACACTGTGGACAGTCACATCTCTCTGGATGTGAGGGTTCAGAGCGGGTGCCAGAATCAGTTTGGTGGAAAACCCACAAACCATTTGCCCTTAACTGTCCAGATTTAGGAGCCTTCATAACCACCCTGACTGAAAAGGCATGCCAGGCATGCCATTCCTGTGAAGTCGGTGAGGTTTGGGTTGATTCAGCAGCCTGAGAGCCAGTGTTTTTGAAATGATCAAATATAAAGTGTGGCATTGGATGTCAGCCATCACAATGTGGCAATTTAGGCCTTAATGCTTTTGTGTCTCTGGTGGTGTCTTAGGTTTTGGCAGCGGTGTTCCCTGCTGAGGCCCTAATCTGGGCAGATAAGGGGTTGTAAGGATGCCTCAGCCCTGTGTGTTTAACCCTCCCCAGGGTGGAGTAAGATATGCAGGTGCAACACACAGCTTTACCTGAGCGTGACAGCAGCATGCACAGAAGCGTGACTACTGTGCTCAGGCAGTTTCTGTTTCCTTTTCTGTAAAAGCAAGCTGAGAATATTTTGGTGCTTTCTTCTGCTAGTCCTGCAGTGAATGAAACATTTATATTCCTGAGCATTTGAATTTCTCTTAGGAACACAGTCCTGAAAGGTGAACGCACCCTGTGAGTGATGGGCTGAAAGGAGAGGGGGTGTTTAGAAAAAAATGAGTGTTAATGTTATGCTTAGCACTGCAGCCTTGTCTGTTCTTATAGTAAAGCCCCTTAGGATCCACACCAATAACCCCAGGAATTAAATGTATGATTTCTCTGCTTAGGAACAAAGTTGCCAATACACAGGTATAAAGTATAAGAACACATAAGCTGGTAAGTTTGTTTCTGTGTGACAGTGAGAGGAGGAGAGCTGCAGCTTGCTCTTGTCGAGTTGGAGGAGAGTTGGGTTTTCACATCCTCTCCAGTCATGGATTTGGGAAGTGCTACATCAGTGCAGGTGGGCACTGTGCCTGCAGGAGGTGGGTTTGCCTTTCCCCTTGTCCTAACTGCTTGCTCCTCCAAATGCCCTTTCTAGCCCTACCCCAGCTGACAAAGACTCCATGCAGCCGTGTTCAGAGAGTTGATCTGGGTGAAAATTAACCATCAGCCTCTCCCCCATTCCCTTTAGCCCTACCTGATTCCCAGCCTGGCTGCAGGGCTGCTTTCCTCTGGCCAAGGAAGGGGAGCACAAGGCTAGAAGGAGGCACGGACAGTGCAGGGCCACCTGAAAATGTCTATAAAACCTAAGTTTGAGGATCTGGTCCGAAGTCTGTGAGGTCACTTGTGTAGTGATAGCATCCCTGGAGCATCTAAGCACTGCTGTCTGCATCGAGGTCTGTGTCACCACCATGCTTTCACTGTGAGTTTGGACGTGCTGCCTTTGCAAAGTTCCTGCTTGTGCAAAGAGCTGCCCGTATTTGGGTAGAGGAGTAGAGACATCATGTTTACAGGATTTCAGTGGAAAATTTTCTACATTTATTCAGTCCCATCTTTTTGTCCCTGTTTGTCAGAACTTCACTGAATTGAGCAAACCTCAAGTGTCCTTCTTTCAAAGTAACTTCAGAGTCCAATCACTTGTGCTCTGAGCAGCTTGGTTGAACTTGGGCCAGCAAAATGCCCTGATCTCACGTGTGTAAATACTTTGAGTGAGCTGGATGCTTCTGTATGGCTGCTCCATGGCCTGCTGCAGCATAATAGCTGTCATCCTGCCCTGCCCTGCCTGTCAGGGGAGCAGCTGTCCACAAGCCAGCCGTGCTCACTCTCCTCCCTTGGCTGCAGGCACAGGCAGACCTGGCCTGGTTCCGTGGGCAGGTCCTGCTTCTGACAGGTGGGCTCCTGGGTGCTCTGGGATGAAGTAATGGGAGACATGCACTGTCAAGTGTGGATACTTCCTCATCACTCCTCCTTGCTGTCTGCCCGGGTTTGTGAGGAATGTGGTGGTTTTACTGCTTCAGTCATAAAGGGGAACGTGTAGGCTTTAACGATTTTTAATCAGTACTGGGTGGACAAGCCCCTGCATGTAAACATTTATAGTTCTGAATTTACTTAGCTAATTGTTTTTTAAGTCATAGATTAAGTCATAGTTTGACCTGCTGTACAGCCCAGGCCATAGTATCAAACCTTACTTAGTATTGAATTAACTCATTAACTCAGCTAGTTTTGAGGTTTGTGATTTCAACTTGCAAACTTGATGCCTGGGGGGCGGGGAGGGGGCGTTGATCTAAATAAGATTTTTTTTGCCACAAGAGCCTCATGTTCCTTGCTTGGATTTGTGATTGTTTGGCTCAGAAGTAGTAGGACTGATTTCATTCAGACTCCTTGCAAATAGTGTTGTGGCTATCCTTGTTTGTGTACTGCATGCCTCTGAGAAAGCAGAGCAGCAGGAGATGAGAACCAAGGCTTTCTTAGCCCTGGTAGGATTCAGCTTTGGTGGTTAATGTTACAAAACCACTGGAGCTTGGGGCTCATGTGTCAGCAGCACAGGAGGAGAGGAAAGCATCTGTGGCTGCAGGCAGGTGATGTGAGAGGGCTGCCTGACCTGTTTGGTGGCACAGCAGTCTGTGGGGCAGCCGAGGAAGGTTGGTGTGGTGACACACATCCCCTCTGCTCCAGGCCAGCAGCTCTGCCACTCTGGGAGCCAGTGGGCAGCGTGTAGCAGGTCCTGCCATGAGTGCTGCCATCTCCCCGAGGGGCCTGGAGCAGCTGACAGCAGGTACACTGCACTGGAAGTACAAGTGCCAGGGTAGGTAAAGGTGCTGTGGGAGCAAAAGAGGAGCATGTTGTTGTTTGACACAGCAGGGCCCATGTTCCTACTTCTCCTGTAAGTGTTGCAGTGTTCTAATTGACCTCTAAAAATGGTAGCTTCATCCTAAGCTGAAAATGTCTTTCTACATGACTGATCACGATGAACATAAGCTCAAGCAACTCTTTAATTAGCTCAAGAATGTTTCTCTTTCCCTCCAACGCTTACTTTTCACCTTTTCCTCTGTTGCTGCATGCAATGCAGTGCTTGCAGGAAGGTAGCTGTGGGCTGTGCAGCAAGCACAGACACACTGACAGCTCTGCTGCCTGCTGGCGTCAGCCCTGCCACCCGTGCTGCATGCAGCACAGCTCTGCACAGATGGGAGTGACAGCTTTTGCTGCAGTGCTGCACCCTGGCTACGTGTTGCAGCAAAATCTGTCAGGCTGTTTTCACGCTCGTTGTCAAAATTGCTTTAATTAAAATTGCTTCTGTGTGCATTATCTGGCTCTTAAGGTTCAGCACTGGCTTGTGTCTTCCCCAGTGGATTGATTTGAAAATCACAGGCTATGTTTCTGAGGCTGCAGAGGCTCCAAGGTTGTGCTGATCATCTGATTCCACTGCAGCACTTTCAGCTGCTTGTGCCTTTGAGGTGCCTGTGCCTCACGTGGGAGTGCAGTGGGTTACCTTAAAGGGAAAATCTGATGAAACTTCTTCAAGAACTTGTTGTTACATGTGATATCTTAGTGGAATTTACCGGAATAGAATGGAGATTCCTGACCTAAGATCTGGAACAGAGCTGCAAAAACATTAATTCTCAGGTAGTGTGAATCATTTGGAAATATGTCTGTTTTTACTGGAGAAAATAATTCCTGGATGATAATAAATAACTGCTAGTACTGCTTTGTCGTGAGAATTTGAACTTGAGGCAATTGAGAATTCCTAATGGAGTCTCTCACTCTTCTGTCTGCATCCCGTTCTGTATAGCTGCTCTTCAGGATTTTTTTTAATGTTGCTGAGTGTGACTAATGTCTTTGCATAAAGGTATCCTGTGTAACGGGGGTGTTGATATTTCTGTGTGAGTTTTGGCTGTTAGTATATTGTAAACTGCCTGCATATGCTATAAAATTCTCAGGATGTTCCCTTTTCTGCGTGGGGCAGAGCTTGGGAACAAGAAGCACAGTTTGGAATAGGTTTCTTTCTTTTGTCTGTAACCACAGTTGGTGCTGTGAAGGGGACAGCGAGTATCAGCAGTGCTTTGGGAAAGCTGTGAAATTGTGTGTTTGAAGGTGACTGCAGGAGCAATGCTGCAGTGGAGCATTACCAGCTGTGGAGAGGTGGGGAACTCTTTTCCAGCAGTGATGGGAAGATGGGGAGGCTCTCTGGGGTGTTCTCTCTGCAGAGCACACCCCACAAGCAGGCTGCTGGTAGCTGTGTACAGGAGCTGGGCTGAGGCTGGCTGGAGGTGCAGGCATAGAGAAACAGCAGCTGCTGAGTGCAGGGAAAGAGCTGTGCCCTGCTGACTGCCTGGGTTGCCAGGTGGCACTCCCTGGGTCTGGGTCACCTGCCCCTCATTCCCTTCTGGAGCAGCAGGAGTGGCAAGCCCCATCCTCCAGCTTGCCTTCTCTGGCTGTCTTATGACAGAAGCATGCTCCCAAGTCCTTACACACAGATCATCTCCATTCACTTTTCCTCTGCTGCCTACGCTTTGAGCTGATTTGCAGAGCAGGGTGGGTTTTCTTTTTTTTAGTAATCTCTGTCCTGTGTGCCTCTAGTGACTGCTGCAACTGCTGGGGCATGTGGCTGAGAGTTCAGCACAGTCCTTGCTTTGGAGCCCAGCTGTGTGTGAGCTGGTGGGGCACACAAAGCATCTCTCTGCAAAAGCAGGAATGGCAGCAGCAAGCTGAACAGGCTCAGCAAAGCATTGGCAGCATGGCAGTGACTGCATGTGAGGCAGATCAAGAGAAGGCTGCTCTTTTCTGCTCTGTACTGGTGAGATGGTTGCTGAAGTGTCATGAGATTCAGGTGGATATTTCACTAGACCAGGGTGCCTAAAGCCCCATCCAACTTGACCTTGGACACTTCCAGGGATGGGGCATCCACAGCTTCTTTGGGCAACTTGTGCCAGTGACTCACCACCTTCACAGGGAACAATTTCTTCCTAATATCCAATTTTAACCTACTCTCTTAGTTTGAAACCAGTACCCACATCCCATCACTACAGTGTGTGGTAAAAAAGTCTCTCTGTTTCTTTCTAATAAACCCTTTTTATATGTTGAAAGGTCTCCCCAGAGTAATTTCTTTTCCAGACTGAGCAACCCCACTCTCTCAACCCTCTTCACAAAAGTATTACAGCCCTTGGATCATTTTTTGTGGCCTCTTGTGAACCTGCTGTAGTCTTTCTGGGGACTCCAGAACTCCAGATATTGTGCTCCAGGTCTCAAGAGAGCAGAGTGGGAGAATCACTTCCTTTGACCTGCTGGCCATAATTTTTTTTGATGCAGCCAAGTACCACTGGTGGCATTCTAGGCTGCAAGCACACATTGCTGGGTCATGTCCAATTTTTTGTCCACCAATACCCCAAGTCTGTCTCTGCTGGGCTGCTCTCAATCCATTCACCCACCAGTCTGAAGTGATGCTGGGTATTGCCCCATTCCAGGTGCAGAAAGTTGCAGCATGGTAAATTCTGACTGAACATAAATGAAAATAATTTTCTCCCTGAGATTGTTCTGACAGGAAACACGGCCTGAGAGGCTGGGGCATTTCTGACCCTGGAGATTTTCACAACTTAATGCAGTCCTGAGCAACCTGCTTCAGCTTTGGACACTAACCCTGTTTGAAATCAGAGCTGCACTGAGGTTAGCTTCAGCCCCTAACTGCTAACTAAGATGAGAGAGAACATGGGAATTTCCTACTCTTTCCCTGCTCTGTAGAAAGGAGCAGCATGGCAGGGGAAGCAGTGGGGTCCTGTCTCAGTACAGCCACGCCAGTGCTTCCTTCCTATGAAACATCCTTCCTTCCTCCAGTCCAGGGAGTACAAGGGGGAAAAGGACATGTAAACAACAGTGCAAGGGAGCATGGTTAGACAGCCATGCCCTGGAAGAGTCCTGGAGGGGATCCCTTGCTGCCATTTTTGCCTTATGCTCTATTTCTCACTCTCCACTTCTTAAACGTGCTGCAAGAAAAGCATATGCCCTCTTGGCTCTGATCTTCATTTAGAATAGGATTCAGATAAATTAATGCTTGGCATTAAGCCTGCAGATTTTGTCATTAGCATCTTGTGTAATGCTTGCAGGAATACCTGTGAATTTGTCTGTGAATTTTTCTGTCTGCTGTCCATTAGTCGACAGCCTTGGATAACCAGTGGACTTAAAAGCAAACACTGTAGAACTGCCTCGTTAATACAAGGTGTTTCGAGATTGCTGGTTTGAAATGGAGAGTTTGGAACAAAGTTTTCCTGTGATAGTCATGAGTCTTTAACCCTTTCATGTCCTATGGACAAGAGGCTGGTGGGAGATGGAAGAACTTTGGAGTTGGTGATGTTGTTCAGCCTTGTCAGTGGAAGAAGTACGGCTCAGGCCCTTCCTGATGGGAATCCTGTCCCACACTTCTGACTCCAAACAGCTTCTTAGCTGGATGCTGAGGATGATCTCTGTGGGAAGTTACAGCTGTTCTGCTGTTTCAGTGCCCTCCTTAGTCAAAGGAGACACTTCATCCCCAAGCACAAGGAGAGACTTTTCCCCAAGCAAATGGAGAATTACTCTGGCCCATTTTGGAAAGAAGGAGCAGAGGCCAGGTATCCATCCCTCTGCTATCTTTCTGCATTAAGGACAGTCCCAGCAGAGACTGCTGAATGCCCCAGCCAGTTACCAGACCTTGGACCTCTGGCTTATGGAGAATGTCAGGTGCCCTTGCAGCTCTTCCCAGAGCAGGGTGTGTAGCACAGGGCATGCAGCTGGTCTCTGCCTGCTAGGGCAGTGAGGTGCCCTCACCTTTATGTCCTGCTTGCCCTGCTCCTGGCACCTTCGGTATGTCTGTGTGTGAAATGCCTGTTGGCATTTTGAGAGGCTTAGACTGCAAGTGAATGTATTCCATGCATAAATTCATCAAGGCTTTCAAGTGGGCAGTTTTCAGGGGCACAGCTGCCCAGTGTCATAATATCATCTTGGCAGCTTGTCTTGGAATCTCCCCATTGTCCATGGAGCATTAATTTGGAGGTTGAAGTCCCCACAGCTACAAGCATGCTCTCACAAAGGCAGCATGTTCCTGTTTCTAAATGTTATTTACTTTTTTGTTACCTGAGGGTGTTTTCAGCAATAAATTGAACAAAAGACTACTGTTAGGATCTTCCAATCCACCCAGCTGTCCTCCTTGAGCAAATCATATTTAAGAGTGATTTATAAGTTCCTGAATACCTCCTTTCATTTGACTTCACACTTGCCAGTGAACAAAAAAGCTGCAGGTTGGGAGCTCAGTGGGGAAAAAAAGCTGGTTATTTTAAGGGAGTCCAAGATCACAATTAGTATTTGTGGTACAGCCAGGGGACAGAGTTACCAGCTGTTTGTGCTGGGAGGCCTTGGAGGATCTGGCCATTCCTGACAGTGTGGTGTTGGCAGCCAGCCCTCCTTTACCTGCACAGGTGGCTGTGAGACACTGTGCCCCTGGCCCACCCAGTTCATGTGACTCTGGGGAGAAATCAGCCAGGCTTTGGCTGCCCTGCCTGTGAGTCAGTGCCTGTGCTGCGTGGGTACCTGGCTGAGGGAAGGGCGTCCTGCTGCAGCATCGTGCCTCGTCTTGCCTGCTGTCCTGGGCTCAGTTCAGCTGCTGCTCCCACAGGGCACCCAGGCTGCTCTGCAAGAGACCCTGAGCTGGTGATAGCACCCTGGTTTGGTAACAGCACCCAGTGTCTTGCTTCAGAGCAGGTAGATTTCATGAACTGCAGCCAAAAGGTTTGCCTCAAGCTGATGAAGTGATGCTGCTGGTGTAACCCAAGCCAGCCAGCCTTTCTGCCAAAGGCATTTCTAATGGCTGACAGGTTCCTCCTGGACTGTTCATGACAGGGATGTTAACCCTGCTGTTCCCCAGAGCTGAGGTGTGCTGCTGGTCTCTCCATGTCTCGAGCAGATGTTTGTCCAAAAGCTGCCGTGGCACAGCTGCAGTGAGCTCCAGCACATGCCTGCATGCAGGCACTGCAGCTCCCCTCTCACACAGCCCTCTCACCAGGAGTTTACAGTTCAAGTCCAAACCCTGGTTTGCTCCAAGAGCAGCAGCAGTGGCACCTGTAATCTGGATCAGATGCCCTGGCTTCCTCAGGGGCCCTTCCACGAGTCTGGATTGCTACTAATTGCAGCCTTTGTTCAGCCCTTTGCATTTAGGCTGCAAGCACAGGGCAGGCCAGGCTGCTGAGCATGCCTGCAGATGTACTGCTGTCCATCTATGCCAGGGTAGGGTCCTGAAAATGTGCCAGCAATTTCATCTTCTGCATCTGCACTGAGCAGGGCAAGTGGTGCTTTGGCTGGGGAGGCTGTGTCAGGTGTTGGCCAGGCCAGGGCTGGCTTCTCACAGACAAATCAAGAGGAACAGGGATCCCCTCAGCAAGGGCAGCTCTGCAGAGACTTGGGGTAAAACCTCTACTGACTGGGGAGATTTCTGATCACGTTTCTTTCTAGTGGTAGGGCTGTTCTGTTCAATGGGTGGATAGCAATTCTAATGATTTATAAAGTTGACCTACATGACAGAAGTTAAAACTGGGCTTGTGCTTGAATATTTAATTTTATCAGAGTAATTAGTCCTAAATGTCTGCTTAGAATTTTTGAGTTAAAGGGCCATTAGTGAAGATTAATGGAAGATTAAAGTTTAGATACTTACTGAAATATGAATGATCATTTTTATTTCAGGTCACATTTTACTTCCTTGCGTTACCATGCCATCAGTCTGAGGGTCTGTGCAGTGCCTGCTGGACCTGCTCAGAACCAAATCCTGCATGCACAGAGCAGAAGGAAGTGCAGGGCAAGGTGTGCAGAGAGGCCAGGGCACCTTTCCTCAAATGGAGCTAAAGCTGACAGTCTAAACTGTTCCCAAAAGATTTTCCCTAACTGGTACTAAGGAGTGGGGACAATCCTGATCCAAGGCTCACCAATCACATCAGTTCTGCCTTATGTTTGTACAGTCCTTGGCATGGATCTTCCCAGACATCTTGTGGGGTGGCTCAGAAGTTAGCAAGGTCTGTCATGTTTGGACGCAAAGCAGGTTGAAAAGGGCAGGGGTTGCTCTGTGCCAGTTGGCCTTGGCACAGAGGGCAGACCTAAGCCAGGTGGACCCCAGTGCTCTTTTTGGTCCCTGCTGGCACTGCAGTCTCCAAGAGGCCATTCATCCTCCTGCCCTCAACAAACTGGGACCAGGGGAGTGATTAGCTGCCAGTGCTGCAGACTTTTTTGTCTGTGAGGAATGCCAGGATATTTTTGTATTGAATGCACAGCTCTAGCAGACTACATTTTGGGTACACTTGTACCACACACAGGCTGCTTGCCTGCCTGTCCTTTCATTTCTCTCCAAGGCAGAAAATGGATGGACTGGGAGCTGCAGCAGTCCAGGAGAGGCAGCTCCCCAAGCTGTTCCTGTGGCAGCTGAGAGAGCTCCAAAGCTTTCCTTTTAGCACTTACAAACTTCAATTGAATGAATTCTTCCAGGGAGAAAGTCACAAGAGTAGCCAGTTGTCTGTGCTACAAAATTCATGAGCTCGTTTTTTTGGGAGGACCTTGGGGGCAATCCCAGTTTTCTGCAGGGTTTTATAGGGATCTGCATGGAAACCTCTGAGTGGCTGAGCCAATCTTTTAGCCAGAAAAACTCATAGCAATCAAAGGAGTGTTCCTGCAAAGCTGACTCAGATGTCCTTCTACTCTGTTAGGAGAATGGAATGTGCCCTGTATCAGACAGGATGCAGAGAAACACACAATACTGTCATTTTCATGCCAACAGGGACATGTTTGTAGCCATGTGGCTCTTGGGTTTAGTGTTAGGAAGAATGTGAAGGTTAAAGCTGCCTACGCCTAATGAGCAAAATGATTTGGAGATGGTTATGAATGCTTGAAGTTAATCTTATTAAGTGTATTGTACCAGGCAGGCCTTTCCCAGCTCTGCAGATGCTGCTGGATTAAAAACTGTGGGTTTATGTTTTTGGGTGTGTAGCCAATTTGCTGTGTGGTACTTGTCAGATGTGCAGAGTTAGTCCTGTTTCACCTGGACAAGTGTTTGTGACAGGACAATAAGGGAGCTCAAGGAGATAATAAGAGCTCTACTGGGTGAGAGCAGTGGCTGGAAATGGACACCCAGGAAGGAGGAGAGCAGTAGGGGAAGTGCCAACCATGCAGATCAGAGGATTCTCCCAGCCTGCAAGTTTTGTCTCAAGTGACCTTGCTGAACTAGGAGTGGGCCCTTGTAGGATTGATCTTGAAGGATTTTTTCCCATGAGTGTATCTAACTGCTGCTTTATGAATCCATGAATACTTCTAGCTTCCCTAACATTGGGCAGCAAGAAGTTCCCTAGTGTACCACTACAGACAAGCAGAAGTACTGGAGAGAAGTGAGTGAGCCCAGCCATAGACAAGCAGAATTTAACAGGATGGGACAAGGGAGTGGAAACACCAGCAGGAACTGGGATTGATGTTACTGGCCCAGCCTTCAGCACAAGCATGACAGAAGAGGGTGGAGGGAATAGTGTTGTGCTTGAAAGGTAAGATTTTTGGTGGCCAGATGAGAGGGTAGAAGAGCAAGTTCAGGAGTCAGGCTTATTAAAGTGACAGTGTGGAAGAGAAATCTGAGAAGAGCTTTTACTCTGTGCTCAATACCTGGGAATAATGGAAGTTTGAGAAGCACAAAAGATGCAGTGATGCAGGAGAGAAGAAAAGGAACAGAGGAGAAGGCACTGCAGGTCCAGCTGAGGTGCCTGTCTCCTCAGCATCCTAGCTGTACTAGTAGCCCAAACCAGATGTTGGGGAGGAACATGAAAATAATGAATATGTGTTTCCCTATTGTCCTCTTCCAGGGATGTCCTGAGTCATAGAACTTTGGGTTCTTCACATTCAATGATCTTTAACATATTATTTCATTAATTTTTCTAACATTTTTTTTTTGGATCTTGCTTGCTCTGAATCTCCCTGGATCTTTTCAGTTAGTCTGGGGCTTTCAGCTAGCCCATGCTAGCTCATATTTCGGGGCTGAAGCGATGGTGAGAGCCATGGCCCCTGAAGTCCTTTCAAAGCTGAGCTTGATGGAGATGGGAGGGAGGGAGGGAGGGATGGAGGGTGAAGGAGGTGGAAGACCTCTGTGTCCAGTAATTATTACAAAAGCACCACTGAGCTGGGGCTGCTTTTCCCATGCCATCTGCAGGATGCTGCCAAGTTTGTGGCTCGCTGAAGAGATGCCTGCATAGTGTTTGTGAAATCAAACGTGACAGTAAAATTTGCTTCTGAGGGCAGTACAAGTGGCAGCATGGGAAGAAATTAAACTTCTTTCTCAGCTTTGATTCCAGTGCAGGATGGCACATAGGAGTAGCATGCTTGGGAAGTATCAAGGAGCTCCAGAGTATGGGTAACATCTCCCTTGCCACGGGACTGCCAGGGCAAGGATGCCACAAGCAGCCCACTCTTTGCAGGTTAACACTGTTCTGTATTGCTGAAAGGAAGACGCTGCACATGGTCAGCAAAGGCTCAGACCTGCTTTCAGTGAGCCCTTCCAGTGTGTGTGTCAAGCAGTGATTTCAAGGGGGAGCCAGAGGAGAGTGGCTTTGTAAAGGAAAGCAAAATCTCTGCTGTGCACAGTAAAGTACAACTGCTCAAACCCCAGTGCTACTCCAGGCATCTGCTGTGAGCAGCTGTGGGTGGCTTTACACTCTGCTGCTTTTGCATTGGCCCTGCCAGCTCCACGTTGGGAAACTTATTTTATATTGCAAGGAGCAGAGCAATGCTGAGGAGTTCACTGGGTGATTGGGCTGTTGACGTAGGGTCAGTGTGACTCAGTGATGTGCCAGATCCTCCCTGGCCTCTGCAGAGCCTGCTGCAGTGGCTCACATTGCTGTGGATGCTATTTGGCATCATCATTTGAGTTTCCTTGAAGGTTGTGGTAACTGTGGTTATTTTTGACTGCTGTCTCATTATTTCACATCTCTAGTCTCGTATTGTATTAGTCAACAGTCAGTCCACTTCCAGGTTGCTGAGATTTTTTTCTGCCTTTTAGAATTTCCTCTCCCACTAGATGCAGCCATTTGAGACAATTCATCCCTCAAAAATATGTGCATCCCCAAAAGTCACTTGGCATTTTGTCTTTGTGTTCAGTAGGGTCAGAGATCCCCTGTCCCCATCCTGTGTGAGCAAATACATCATCTGCCTCCTCAGCTGTGCCAGGAGGTTGTTGGGTGGCATGCAGGGTTGGTGTCACACAGGGGACTTTGGCTCCTGTTCAGTCCATCTTGTTTTATACCCTTTGTTCTTGAGTGTTTTTCTCCTGATCTCAGGACTGTGTGTCATTGTGTCAAGTCAAGATCCAGGAGCTGGAAAGAACTTGCAAAAGGCAAAATCATATTAAGAAAACTTTCCTTCCTTCTCTTTTTATCTGATTGAAGGCTCTGGCCTTTTGCCATTTGCTGCAATTTGTGACATCTATGTCCTTTTTCTATATAGATGGTAGAGAAATTTTACTCTACAAATGAAGAATGACATGCTGGACTCTTCCCAGCCTATTTCACCCTGGGGCAGGGAAGAAAAGTCCTAGTGACACTCTCAGCATACTGAGCTGTGATCCAAGCATGATTCATCAGCAGCATTACCTTAGGTGAGTGTGACATGTTCACACTCCCTTGTATGCAACACCAGAAACCTGCTGATTAAAACTGCAGGTGTGTGTGCACATGGGGCAGAATCCAACCAACAGATCCAACCTATGCTCCAGGTGGAAAAGTATACATTAAAACAGGAGGATAATTTTATCAGCTTCTCCCTGGCCTGCTTGGCCACTGGGGACTGCTCAGAGGAACTCCCTTGCTACCCCAGGTTTTGTGGTGTACATCCACAGAGCTGTGCTCGTGCCTGAAGTGCCTGTCAGGCACCCACTGTAATTTGAATACGTGGCCTGGAGACCTGCATTGCCTAAGGCTCCCTTTCCCCACACTGTGTTCAATGCAAAAATGCAGTTCCCAGGGATATTCTGAGTAATAGCTTAGCAGAAAATAGGACAGGGGGGATCTAAGTTCACCCAGCATTGGGGGAGGTGGAGGGAGTAGTCCCAGATGTATGCTGCATCCATAAGAGCATGGACAATAGCTCTGCTCTGCTCCTCACCTGAAACTGGGCCACCTGGCAGCTAAGGAATGCAAACCTCAGCCTGGGTGGTTTTACAACACAGAGGCTCCCAAGGACTCAAACTCCAACGAGGCAAATTGCTTTTCTGTTCTCTGATTATAGCTGTGCTTGAATCCATTGATTTTCTATTGCCTTTGATGAGTGCTGCTCTCCAGAGTCAGTGGGAAACCCTGGCAACTTCAAGAGCAAACAAATAAATTAGTAAAAAGAGATTGCAGACTAAGCCATTAATAATTCTCATTTGTCTGTAAGATTGGGCAAAGCCAAATGTATCATATCTGATGATGGGTGCTGTGGCAGACTTGGAGCTCAGGCTCACCCAGCCACAGTGAGGGATGTTGCACTATTAGTACAAAAGTGCAAGCAAAAAGATTAAAAACCCCAAAGATTCAATGCAGAATGTGCTTGTGAGCTATCAGTGTCTCCTAGTGCTCCACAGACGTGTGTGGCAGCTGGCTGCATTTTTATCTTGGCATGACAGAGAGCACAGTAGGAGTTGGTTCCAACAGTTATTTTCCCACATGAGTCTTTTGAGGACATCCTGAAATTAAGAGCAGTGGGTGCTTGTAGGACTCATCCCAACAACCAAATCAGAGCAAGAAAAATGAGGTGTAGAGTCAAATGCCTCTGTGCATCTGGAGAGGAGCAGCATTGCTGGCCTAAGGAGCTCTGGCAGATGATGGGGGCAGGTCTCAGGTAGTAGTAATTTAATTGCTGTCCCTGAAATAGATGATTCTTCTCTCCCAATTCATAAAGTGTTTAGCTAGCACAAGTGTTTCTAGCTGGAGTTTTTTTCCCTCTGTTCACAGCTGTGAGCTGAGTGTATGTAAGGCAAGATAAAGTAGTTCCAGGGGAAGTTAAATCCAGCAATTCTGCTAAAGAAACATTTTCATGAAATTGTAGATAATGAGCAAAAGTGAGTGTGCAGAAAAAATTAAATTTAAGAACATGAAGGGTAATTGAGAGTTATGACTCTAGTAAATGTGAACACTGAATTCTCACAGCTGTTTAACAGGATGCTGTAGCCAAAACCATGCAGAGTCAGAAGAGCCATCAAAGGCAGTCTGCCTTAAACAGTGGGAGCAGGCAATTGATAATGCCAAATATAGATGTAGTTAGGAGATATGCACACTTGGGAGGAAGATCAAAAAACCCAATGATAAATCAGTGGGGAAAAGTAGAATCAGAATGAGTAATTTAAATAGTGAATCCTGGCAAATTCACTGCAGTGTTTGGTACTGAGTTACTGCTTTGAATTGGTTAAAATGTGTGAAATTGGAGTTTAGCTCTGATCAGACAAAATCTTTTTTCCCTGTAGTTACTGGCCACATATTTTGCCTTTATATTTTATTTGAATAACAGGTAGTTGGAGACTCCCCAGGCTTCCTACCTGTCTCATTTGAAGAACATTCTTTCAAGAACTCAAATCTGAAGAGATGCTATTTTGCCTCTTGGTTTAATGCAGGACTGCCCTTGTTGTTGAGGTGAAATCAGGTCTTGAAGTTTTAAAGAGTAAAGCAGCACACCTGGCTGCTTTTCTGAGCTTTTCCAAAACTTTCCTCAGCTTTCAGTTCAGGTTGATGCATGGCCCCTGGAGAAAGAGGGGCCTCATTCCTGGGGGACTCCTGTGCCTGAGCCCCTGCCTGGGTGTTGTCAGAGGGAGAGGAGTTCTCCTGTTTCCAAGGCAGGGTCAGGTGAAGACAGCTGAGCTTCTTTTTCTCTTTGAATCTAGAAGGCCCTGGAGCCAAGCAAAGTGAGGTGCATCAGTGTTGGTGTGTAAATATACAGTCCAGTTCCACATACACACTCAGGCATCCCTCCTGTTGGACTGCTGTTCAGTGTTTCCCCTGGGGGAGCCAAGAGGAGCTGGCCCTGGGCTGCAGGAGAACCTCAGCTGCTGCTGCGACCACTGAGCCCTCCCAGGGTGTCCAGGGACCACTGAGCCCTCCCAGGGTGTCCAGGGACCACTGAGCCCTCCCAGGGTGTCCAGGGACCACTGAGCCCTTCCAGGGTGTCCAGGGACCACTGAGCCCTCCCAGGGTGTCCAGGGACCACTGAGCCCTTCCAGGGTCTCCAGGGACCACTGAGCCCTCCCAGGGTGTCCAGGGACCACTGAGCCCTTCCAGGGTGTCCAGGGACCACTGAGCCCTCCCAGGGTGTCCAGGGACCACTGAGCCCTTCCAGGGTGTCCAGGGACCACTGAGCCCTTCCAGGGTCTCCGGGGACCACTGAGCCCTCCAGGGTGTCCAGGGACCACTGAGCCCTTCCAGGGTGTCCAGGGACCACTGAGCCCTTTCCAGGGTGTCCAGGGACCACTGAGCCCTCCCAGGGTGTCCAGGGACAACTGAGCCTTTCCAGGGTCTCCAGGGACCACTGAGCCCTCCCAGGGTGTCCAGGGACCACTGAGCCCTCCCAGGGTGTCCAGGGACCACTGAGCCCTTCCAGGGTCTCCAGGGACCACTGAGCCCTCCCAGGGTGTCCAGGGACCACTGAGCCCTCCCAGGGTGTCCAGGGACCACTGAGCCCTTCCAGGGTCTCCAGGGACCACTGAGCCCTCCCAGGGTGTCCAGGGACCACTGAGCCTTTCCAGGGTCTCCAGGGACCACTGAGCCTTTCCAGGGTCTCCAGGGACCACTGAGCCTTTCCAGGGTCTCCAGGAATCCCTGGCCACAGTCTGGCATCTGACTTTACTGGTGACTCACATGGCTCTGATAAACTGAACCCTCCCTATTACATTTGCACTGCCACAGTTCACTTGCTGATTATGAAATTATCATACTCTTTTCTTCCTGTGGGTTTTTTTTTGTTTCAGTTTGAGTTATTGTTTGGTTTTGGGTTGGGGTTTTTTTTGTCATTGTTGTTGTTTGTGGTTTTTTGTTTGTGTCGGTGGTTTGGGGTGCGTTTTTTCATTTGTTTGTTTTTTGGGGCTTTGTTTTGTTTTTTTGTTGGTTTGGGTATTTGATGGTTTGGGGTTTTTTAAAAAAATGGTAAGCTAGAGGTAAGCTGAGAACGGCTCACTTTTCCAAAAGAGAGAGAGAGAGAAAAATATGAAGTCCATACATCCATATCAGATTGTTCAGTACATTTACAAGCTTTATCAGATTTATTTAACAGCTCCAGTTTAAATATCCACCAACAATATTAATTAGCATTAATAATAGTCCCACTGTTTGAATCCTGTACCATTTGTTCTGATACTTTGATATCATTGACAGACTGGAGAAGAATAGTCACAAAAAGCCAGAGTAGTTTAGGTTGGAAGTCCCCTTGAGTTCTCTGGTCCAAGCCCTAACTCAAATCATGACTTCAAAGCAGTCACTACCTAAGATAATATTTTATATTGGCCAATTCCCCTCAGTTTATAAATGTGCACTTTATTTGTGATACTGATTTGGTCTGGTTCTGTCTCCAGGCACTGAGGTTACTTCTGGCTGTGCTGGGATGTTAAAGGCACTCCAGCTAGGAGACTTCTTGTGGATCCTTTCTTTTGTTTGTAGAAGATGTTGCTTTACAACTCCTTGTTAAACTTATTAGACTGAGCCTCTTTGCTCTCTGGCAGTAAATCATGTCAGCTGGGGAGGTGCTGGGAGGTTCCAGAGCCATCTCTGGTACAGCTCTGGATCGCTGTGTGGATGGAGCTCCCAGAGCTGTGTGCACCCTGTGGCAGTGTGGGAGCAATGTCACACCCAGCCCCAGCCTCCATCGCATCTGGCTGCTCTCCCCAGAGCCAGCAGCTGCTGCTGGGTTAGCCATTAACTCCCAGCTCCATGCCTGCTAGGGACAGGCTCTGGTTTGCAGAGCACTGCCACTCTGCTCCCTGTGGCTGCTCCTGTGCTGCTCCAGGGACAGTTCTGGGGGGTTCTGCGGGGCTCTGAACATGTCCCTGCCTGCAGGCAGCTGCAGTGGCCCGAGGGCAGGTGGGCAGGAGCAGGACATGGCACAGGGATGCATTGCTGCACACAGGAGCCAAGGCTTGCACTGTTTGCAGTGCTCCTTTCAGAGGCTGGAAGAGCCCAGGTAGGGTGGTGATTCCCCCACAGTGAGGGAGATCCTTCAGGAGAGTCAAAGGGTGCCCAGTGAGCACCAGGAGGGTCCCTGTGCTGTGCATGGTGGGTGCAGCCCAGCCCCCTGCCTGCCTGGAAGTGGGTCAGCTCCAGCCCAAGGGTGTGTGTCAGGGTGCTGCTGCCTCCCTTACTGGCACTGTCTCCTCCCACATCCTGCTCATCACTTCTTGACACTGCAACAGGAAACTCCTGCATGTTTCCTCTGCAGGGTGATCCACAAAAATTCTGGAGGTCAAGTGCTGCTCCCAGACAGACTGCCTGAGGGAGGGTGCAGAGCCAAGCTGCAGCCAGCCTGCCCCCACTGAGGTTTGCAGTGGCCCTGGCATGCTTTGGGCTGTGCCTCAGGCCCAGGACAGGACACTGATGCTGAGTGCCAGAGGGGGACTTCAGAGCCCCCCTGCAGCCACTCTGGGCTGCCCTTCCTGCTCCTCCCTCAGAGCTCAGAGGGGCTGTTTACAAAAACCACCCTGCCAGCTCTGAGCTGAGCTGGGAAGAGTTCACCCTGAGTGTGTCAGAGGGCACTGATGTGCTCTGATGGCTGCTCGTGTCAGCAGCAGCCAGGAGAGGCCTGAGCAGCTGCTCATCTCCTGGGTGGGTGAGTGGGTGGCAGCCAAGGGCAACAGCAGCTTTTGAAATGGGAGGGAGAAACTTGAAACTCTGCTGGTAGAGTGTCCTTGGGATGTACTACAGCCCAGATGAAGATTTCTGCTGAGCAGCCTGAGATGCTGGAGAAATACTGGCAGTGTCAAATGGCAGCAGCTCCCAGTCCCCTCCACCTGCAAGCTAGCATGGGAGGCTCGCCCCATCCTCAGTGGTTACCATATGGCTGGGGTTTGCCTTTTTCTGTGTATGGTTCCTGAATCCTCATCGCTCAGGTGTCTTCAGGAGACTGGTGCAGTGCTGGAAGGAGAGGTGTCTGCTGCTTGGGTGTGTCTGTGTGCAGGGACCTGAGCCCTGCACAGCCTGGGATCTCACACATGAGCAGCTGCAGTGACTGTGAGCACTGGGGAGGATCCAGTGGTGGTGCACAAACCCCCTGTGCACACCAGCAGGGCAGGACCTTCCTGCCCTTAGCTATGGGGAACAGGCTGGTTTTGGAAACCCTGTATAACCAAAGTAAATGCACTGTGGCTCTTCTCTGCAATTTCATTTCATCTAATGTAGTACTCAGAAATGTGTTTAATTAAAAGGTTATTTATATAAGCATTTATAGTCTAACTTAAACAGTGAGTATATTTATATTCTGAGCTCTTATACTGATATTGAGCATCTTTTCTTTCAGGGTGAGATTGCCTCCACTCAAAGGAACAATAACACACCAGAAATACACAAGGTGTAGACCATTCACCCAGACTAAGGAAAGCTTTACTGTAAAAGGAATAAAATCACCATGGCAGAATGTACAGGTTACAAGGAAACCTCAAACCGACACCTGCGTTTCAAATTGCAGAGCCTCAGTCGCCGCCTTGATGAACTGGAGGAAGCAACTAAAAATCTGCAGAAAGCAGAGGATGAACTGCTTGACCTCCAGGACAAAGTTATCCAGGCAGAAGGCAGCAACTCCAGCATGCTGGCTGACATTGAAGCCCTGAGGAAAAGAGTGCTGAAGATTGAAGGGAAAGATGAAGAAATTAAGAAGGCTGAAGAGCTTTGCAGATTAATGAAAGAAAAACTTGAAGAGGAGGAGAGCCTCACTCGAGATCTGAAGTCAGAAATTGAACTCCTTCAGAGGAGAATGGCAGAGCTGGAGAAGCTGGAGGAGGCCTTCAGCAGGAGCAAGAATGACTGTACACAGCTGTGTCTTAGCCTCAATGAAGAAAAGAACTTGACCAAAAAGATATCTACAGAATTAGAAATACTTAGAGTGAAAGTGAAAGAACTGGAATCATCTGAGGACAGGCTGGATAAAACTGAGCAGACCTTAACAGCTGAGTTAGAAAAGCTGAAATCCTTAGCCCTGAGCTTTATCACGGAAAGAAAACATTTTAATGAAAGAGAAAAGCAAAATGAAAAAATAATACAGGAGTTAACACAGAAACTAGAACAAAACAATAAACTAAATAGGGCAGATCAGACTAGAAATGCATCCAACTTGCTGGAAAGGTCATCCAACAATCTCCTGGACAGAAATGATATGAGAATTGAAGATGACTTGACTTCTGCGCTGCCTTCTAAGGAGACCAGGAGGAAGGGAAGTGTGGATTACCTGAAACATGTAGAAAATGAAACCAGGAATAAATCAGAAAACCAAAAGAACAGAAACCAGGAAGACAACAAAGTGAAAGATCTCACCCAAGAAATTGAGAAACTGAAAACTCAGATCAAACATTTTGAATCTTTAGAAGAAGAACTTAAAAAAGTGAGAGCCAAAAATAACGACCTGCAAGACAGTTACTTAAGTGAGCAGAATAAAAACAAACTCTTAGCGGGTCAGCTAGAAGAAATAAAAATGCAAATAAAGAAACAGAAAGATCTGGAGAATGGAGAAGTTGAAAATGAAGACACAAGCTTTTCTAGCAGGGGAAAACATGACCGACCAAAGTACAGAGGTGTGCTGAGTGATCTGGCAGCTGCCAAGCACAAGCCGAGGGAGCTCTCGCCGCAGCAGCGCCGCGAGAGGGCTCGGAACAGAGACTTCTCCAGCAGCAATGACAGCTCCAGCCACAGTGGTAAGCAGGTGCCCAGTCCAAGCTTAGTGAGCAGAAAAGCAGGGAAAACTTCTGGTGCCTCTGCCCTTTCAGACAGTGCTGTCACAGATACAAGAAGACTGGAAGAGAAATCTTTAGTTTCCGCTCTTTCTTCTGGTCAGAAGGAAGGCTGTGTCATGCAGAATGAGGGGAAGAGATCCAAAGAGCAGCCATCTGTCCTCAGCAGATATCCTCCTGCTGCACAGGAGCAGAAGTCTTGGAAAGCACCTTGCAAACCTGTTGGTGATGCAGGCCTGAGATCCAAGGCTGAAAAGCCATCTCAGGGGCTCCGTGGCAGCTGCCAAAACGGTGCTGACACACGGGATGAGAAGTCAGGCAGAGGAGAAGCAGTGGGTTCTTTGGCTGAGAAGCTGAGAACGAGCCAGGCTGAAGTCAGTGGGTGCCTGGGGGACACACAGCTCACAAGGGGCAGCCACAGCTCTGCCAATGGCACAGCCTCAGCATACAGGCACCACCTGTCCTCCAGCCTGGCAGGGTCAGACTCTGCTGGCTCTAAAGTGGAGGCAGCAAGCACTTCTGCTGCCTCACACAGACAGCCCTCAGAGGGGAGGGCTAAAAGGGCAGGAGTCTCCCAGGAGAAAGAAGCTGCAGACACATCAGAAAGTGCAAAGCTCTCGATGCTAACAAAGCGTTCCCATCACTCCAGGAGTCAGGAAGACATTCTGCAGATTCTCACAGGTCTGGATAAAGAAGGCACCGAGCAGTCTTCAAGTTCAGCAACAGATCATGTAAATATGGGTTTAAAAACTGACTCCAAAAGCATCCAGAGTAACCAGGAAAAACTTCATTCAGATGAAGAATCGGGGAGAGGCAAAAAGACAACCACTCAGTCAGATTTTGAGACAAGAAAGAAAGTCAGTTCCAAGCAGTTCTCCAATTCTAGTGGAGTTTTTAGAGCATCACTTTTTGAAAATGACAAAAAAACTGTGAATGATGAAGACTCTACCAAGTTCATAAAACCATCGGATACCAGCACTGGAGGATTGAAATCCAGAAGATCCTTCAGCCCTAGAGAAGCTCTGAGGTCAAAAGCCATCATTAAACCTGCAATTGTTGAGAAGGATATGAAGGCAATCATGGGAGGGACTATTCCAGAGGCAGAGGCAGAGAAACAGAAGTCTACTTTTAAAATGGTAACAAATAAAATGACAAGCAGCATCACAATCTTTCCTTCTGAGCCAACAGCTCCAAGGACCACTGCAGATACAGCAGCAAAGGAAAGGCATGTTACCACCAGCAACATCAGAGTTGCTTCAAATGAGCCTTCACCATCCCTAACAAACAATGTCCCTTCACCCTTTGAGGTCTCGATTAACAGGAGTGCTCTGAAGTCATCGGAGACAGACAGAAGTGGGGAGGCAGGGCCCAGAGGCAAATCTGAAACAATGGTCTCCAGAAGCAGCATTATGCTGAAGACTTCTGAGCTCGTGGAGAGGACCAGTGAGACCCCTGTGGAGACAATCAGCTGGAAGAGCCACGGCTCAGCAGAGGCAGGTTCCTCCGAAACCAAGCACGTCACTGTGAGAAGCTCCTGGAGAACAAGACAAGGCCTGCATTCCCTGGAGGACTCGCAAACCAAAGTGGAGAAAAGTGCAACTTTCAGTGCCACAAACTTGTGTAGGTCCTCAGTGGACCTTTTAGAAGGGGAAGGGAATAGTTCCAAAACTGACTTCGTGGAGCAGACTTCATCAAGGACGAGTGCCACGGCGAATTCTTGGAGTGCCCTGACCTGGGGTCCCGCAGGACCAAAAGTAACTTAAGTGCATCTGAGCTGCTGCCACGCAGGAGCTATGCCAGTGACCCTGCAGCAGCTGCTGCTTGGCAGAGGAGCACGCTCCCTGTAAGTATCCTGCATTCATCTTTCAGTTGATGAGGTTTTCCAAGTTGCCAGTTAGTTGTAAAATGCCTGATTTGAAATTCTTATGGATTCTTTCCTAAGCGCTGCCTCTCCCAGCTCCTGCTGTCTTCCTTCAGTGAATTCACAATTCACAGCACCCACAACTTTCTCATATGTGATTACCAGATTTAGCCTTATTGAAATGAGATCCATCTGCTTGGGTCTTGTAATGCCATATGAATAACTGCATAGTAGCATCAGAGAAGATATAGTCACAGCTTAAGTAGGATGTGGTGTGCTTCTCAGAGTGACTTTGTGTGGCATTTTAAATTTGGAGTAGCAATAAAAAAATGATGGAAATGAGCAGATTTGAGTGGGGTTGTGCCTGAGGCAGAGTTGTAGCTCTCATGGCAAGTGTAGAGATTGAGCTCTTTTTGGTAAGAGCTTCATGGTTTCCTCACATGAAACCAGGCTCTGGTCTGGAAACGTTTCCTGGGCATCCTAAACAGATGGATGGTGGCTGGTAACACAAGGCTGCTCCCTCCTTGCTCTCTGTCCTTACTCCACCTGAAAAGGAGCAAGAGCCCCAAGGACAGCTGTGCTCTTTTCCTGTTCCCTTGCCTGGTCCCAGGCAGGGCAGTCCCTCAGAGCACACACGTGCAGCTGGTCTGCTGAGATGTGCTTGCCCCCGGAGCTGCAGGCTCTGGCAGGTATCAGGTGAACTCGCTGGCAGCACGTACTCCTGTGGCCATTAAACGGCACGCTGGTTTAATCCTGCCTCTGCCATTCATTCAGCACCACTCTGAGCAGCTGCTGCTGTTGCCAGTCTGCAGGAGGAAGCCAGCTGGATGATCTGCCAGGCTGCTGGCAGAGGGGACAGGTTCATAACTGAATGGCTTCAGCATGAACAAAGATGAACTGGTGGAGATAGGCAAGGAGTTTTACATTTTCAAATCTTCTTTTCCACTTCTCTGGCACAGAGAAGCACAGAATTTGCACTTAGCTTTGCAGAGAGTGTTGCCTGGTGTTAGGAAGTACAGGGTGGCCTTCCAGCTACATTTGGAAACTGAGAGTACATTGTCTCCCTGGCCAGGGTGGGTCACAGGCAATCTGTACTGCTCATTCAGGAATCCAGGCAGAGCTGATAGGATTGAAGTTGTCCTGCAGAACAGCAGTTTGTGTGCTTGGGAAATGGGAGCTCCATTCCTAGGCTGTCCTTTATCCCAGGAGTTTCAATTCACTGCACACACAACCTTGACTCTCACGACTGAAGCAATCTCTGCTCACAACTGAGTTCCTGTGTGGTTGCTCACAGAGCCCTGAACAGTGGGCACTCAAGGATTCCTTTTCCATTTTCCTCCTGGCAGCCCACCCAGGGCTGAGTGTAGCTCTGCAGTGCATTCTGCAGGTGCTCTCCAGGTTGCCAGCTGTGCAGCTGAGGTACCTGGCACAGCAACCTGATCTCTGCCTGGGCAACCCAAGTGTGTCCAGCATTAGCTGGCTTCAGCCTTGCCTGTGTCAGGAGAGCAGCCACGTGGTTAGTTCACGCAGAAATGAGCTCTGGATCTCTTTCTGCATCATGCTTTGCAATAAAATCACCTTTGGCACCACATAGTCACAAACCTGACTTCTTGGCCATAGATTGTGTACTTTTAGTTTGTAAATAAGGAGTATGAAGTTCACCTGAAAGACTGCAGATGCTCAGTTGCATACAATTTGCCATATCTAGCTTAAGTTGTTTCATATGCCCTTGGAAAAAAAAAACCCTTTGAGGGATATCTTCAGGCTCATAACATGCCTCATATCACAGCAGCTTGTTTCTGCTGGGATTTGTGTTTCAGTTAAAGATGTAGCTATTGTCTCTGGCAGAAGGCTGGGCACTGAGCTGTCCTATGAAGGTATCACTGTCACCTCTGCCCAGCTCCACTATCCACAGTCTGACATTGCCTTGAGAATCTTACATGGGAAATGTGGGATCTGTGCTGGTTTTGCCAAAATCTGCCTTCCTCTCTTCCACTGCCACCTTCCCTTTGTGTACTGCTGATGTGGCAGATGTCTCTATTGAAGCTGCAGGAGGTGTGGACTCTCTGTAATGCAGCTGTGTGCTGCAGCAGCTCGTTGGGAGGCTGCTGTGGAGCCCCAGGGAGCAGGAGCAGGATGGATGAGAGGGTGCTGCAGCCTGGGGACAGCTGCCTCTGCTGCTGGCAGCCTCCTCTGGGGCTCCCCGGGCACCTGAGGCAGTGCCAGACCTGCAGCAGTCATTCTGCTGGGGTTTGTGTTCCACAGTGAGGTCTCTCTTCCTCTGGTGTGATGTTTGATGAAAATTAGTGCAAATGTGCTGGCAGGCAGGGAGCAGAGCAGCACAGCAATGTCAGATGAGTGCAAGGTTTTCTTATCCTCTGACATTAACATGACTGGAGCTGGGCTGTCTGCTGCATAAATTTGGTGAAATTCTAAATGTAGCCTTGTCTTCAAGGGAAGCCATCATCACTTCTGATGGTAGAAGTGCATCTGCTGGAAAAGTGGCCAGGTTTGTGCTGCCTCTTGCCCTTTCTGTCCCCTGCTTTGGGGACTGATGTGCAGGGCACCTGTGGTGGGCTGGCCCTGGCTGGATGGCAGGCTCTCACCAAAGCCCCCTCTATCACTCCCCTCCATAACAGGAGAGAGAAATCAGAATGAAAGATTTGTGAGTGGAGATACAGGCAGGGAGAGATCACTCACAGATTGTCACCAGCAAGATAGACTTGACCTGGTGAAATTAATTTAATTTATCCCCAGTCAAAATCAGAGCAGGATAATGAGAAGTCAAACAAATCTTACAAACACTCTCCCCTCCTTCCCAGTCTCTAACCCTTCACCCCCAGCAGTGCAGGGAGACAGGAATGGGGTTCTGGTCTGCTCATTACCCCTTGTTCCTGCTGCTGCTCAGGGAGAGAATCCCTCCCTGAGGAGCAGATCTCCATGAACTCCAGCATGAGTTCTTCCACAGGCTGTGGCTCTCCATGAACTGCTTCAGCTTGGAGCACTGTGCCAGGGGGTGCAGCCCCTCAGGAACAGCCTGCTCAGTGTGGGTCAGGTCCTTCCAGTAAACCTGCTCCAGCATGGGCTCCCTCTTTCCATGGCCCAGGTCCCTGCCAGGGCCACAGCTTGCTTTGGGGATCCCCCTGCACGTGGGGCTCCCCCCAGGCTGCAGGTGGGTGTCAGCACTGCTGGGGACCCCCCAGGCTGCAGCCTGCCTCTCCTGTCTTTACCACAGGCTGCTCAAGGATTTCAGGGAATCTCAGCAGGTCCATCTCAGCTTCTGGAACTCTTGCCTCACCTTGGCATCTGCAGAGCTGTTCCTTTCACATATTCCCACTTCTCTCTCTTCCCTGGCCACAATTACTTCAGTGAAATAACTTCTGTTCCTTCTTAGTATGTTATCACTGAGATGCTGCTGCCTTCTCTGATGCTCTCAGCCTTGGGCCAGTGGCAGATCCATCTCAGAGCCAGCTGGCATTTCCTCTGGCATAGGCAATTTCTAGCAGCTTCTCACAGAAGCCACCCTGGTAGCCCCTCCCATCCCCAATCAAAACCTTGCCATGCAAAACAATTACAGGATCCATCTCTCACCATTTCACTCCTGCTGACTCCACATAAGTTTTTACTCAAGCAGCCAGCCACACCGTATCAGTGGTTTCATCTTTCCTTGGACCTCAGTCATTTTGTCCAAGGGATCTGTTCTGTTTTGTGACTGTGCACCCATAACTTGGGTTAAAATTACTGGATGGTTCTTGAGAAAAAATCTTTATGAAATGGCACATAACCGAGGCCGTGCCAGAGCTGGTGGTTTAAGTCCCTCCTTGCCAAAGGGACTCAAGCCCACACCTCACACTGCAAACCTGGGTCCAGGAACCCAGTGCTATTGCAGACCCTGGGTCCCAACCCTTTTTATTTTCCTTTGCACAGGATGAAAGCAAGGATTTTGTGTCCAGTTCCAGAAGGAAGCAGTTTGGCTCTTCTGAGTACCTCCTGCAGGCTGACACTCTGGGCAAGAGGACAGCCACCAAGGTGGAGCTGCAGGACCCTGAATCCAACTCCCCTGCCCCAGCAGGGCTCCAAGGAGAGGAGCAGGTATGTGAGGGGAGGCACTTACAAGGCAAGAAGCCAAGAGCTGAACTGACTCCCAGTAACCTAACTTAGAGGAGTTGTCCAGAAAGTCTCCACTCCTGTAGGAGAGAGCAAGTCTGAAGTTAGCATTTCCCAGGGGTGGAGTGGCTGCTGTATTTTCTGTTATAAACTTGTTTCAGCAAGCATTATGGCTGAGAATATTCTCTGAGAATTAAATGGCACTGTATCTAGTCATCCTCTGGTACATAAATCAATCAGGGATGGAAAAAAAAAAACATTTGGAGAGACAAAAGCAGAGTCCCTGCTTCAGCTGTACTACCACAGTGTTTCTCTGCTGCTACACCCCTGCTGCTCTGCCACCTAAACCACATCTTTCTGGACACACAAAGGAGTGGAAAATGGCCTGTATTATAGTCATTATGACTCATTGCTTGAAATATGAAAAAAAATGTATTTCAGCCTCTTCACAGGGGGCTTCCTACTGACAATACAGAGGTCCAGGCAGCTTTCTCAGGTGTAGGGTCATGCCTAAGTCTGTACAAGACTTCCTTTGTTCCTGGAATTTCCTCTTGGCCTGTTCAGCTGCCCAAAGCAAAGTGCACCTTTCCATTTATGGATCATCCATAGCAGGAAATCTCTAAGACCCCAAACCTGTTGCCAGTGTATTTCACTGGCCACAGCTGAATCTTGCTGGGAGAGCAGCAGCAGGCACTGAGTGCCCTACAGAGTCATACTTCCTGGTGAGTGGCACAGAATTAAGCTCCCAGAGGGCCAAGGTCCCAGCTGAGCTTTGCAGAGTGACATTTAAAGGTGTTTGCAGCAGAGGGTAGTGAGCTGCACTCTCCTTGTTGAGGAGACAACCCAGCAATACTCTGTGTGGTCATGCAAAGGTCTGACCCACAGTGACCTTCACCTGGCCAAGTGCAGACTCTGTCTGAGGCTGTGCTGTGCTTCCTTTGCACAGACTGGGTCAGCAGCAAATCAAACCTTTGGTGAAGTCACCCCTGGAACACACAGACCATGACTTTGGGTGTTCTGTCTTGCCCAGACCCACACCGACTGCAGCAGGAGCCCGAAGGTGACACACGCTGTGCTCCAGCTCCTCTGTGGTCAGATGTTCTGCATTTCACTTCCAGGCCCCACATGCTGGGTGTGGAAATGGGGACACTAGAGCATGGAAAAAGCTCATAACCTCATGACCTGCATGAGGCAGGGCCAGTCCCTCTGCTTTGGGCTTACTCCCAGCTGGCAGAGCCTCTGTCTTCCAAGCTCACCCTGTCACTGCTCTCCCCCCAGCACCCTGGCACCCTGAGCCTGCTGGGGTGTGGGGTGGTTGCCAAGGGCAGTTGCAGTGGTGTCTGCAGAGCAGGAGTGCTGCAGGGGCACCTTGGGGCACGCTGTGATCTCGGGGCTCTCTCTTGCAGGGCGCTGCCCGCGCTGGCCGGACATCTCGGAGATGAGCTGCACTCCCTGCTCAGTGACCATGGTGAAGCAAGAGGCAGGATAGGACCAAGCTCACAGGCAGCACACCTGTTTGTAACCTCTCCAGAGGCTTCAACTAGCCTGAAACCAGTTTTGTAATGCGATTTGAAAGGTACAGGAGCTTTACCAGTGAATTCTTTTTCTTCGTTGCTGAAGAGGCAGCTGCAGAGACTTTGCTCAGGGGACTCCCACTTCTCATCTCTGTACCTGCAATCTTAATCTTCCCTGTAGGATGATAGGTCTGTGTCCATATGGAAACTCTGACTACCTAGCCCACATGGTACTCTTTGCACAAGAGAGAAATTCTTTTTATTCACTTGTGTTCACACAAGATCCCAGCAGTGTCCCTGTGATTACATCCACCAGCCCATGACAGCTGTCCACCACAACTGAAAGCTTTCAGTTCATATGGAAAGTTTGCATTCTCCTAACACAGCCTTGCTGGCTGGGGTAGTGGCCACCTCAGTACCTGTTTCCAGCCCCCTGTTTCTCCAGGCAAGAGGAGACTGTTCCCCACTGGTTACTTCACAAGCTGAGAGGGAAGGAGAGCAGAAAATGTTGGTTAGGAGTTGGTTCCCTGTCACTGTCAGTCTCTGCAACAAACTTTGCATGATCTACTCATCACCAGTTGAGATCCTGCACCCAGAAGTCCTGCAGTGAGCCAGCCCACCCCAGCAGAGACACCTCCTCCTGCCTGGGACCAGGCTGCCATTTATCTGAAGCTTTATGTGTTACACTCTGCAGGCAGCAACTCCGTGGCTCGTGCAAGGCAGTTGGGCCCTAAGAGAGAAAGAAACAAACACTTTTCCTCGTAGGCAAGCAGGATGTCCTTGTTCCTCCCCAGAGCAGGGTGGGGACGGCTGGGCTGGCCCCATCGCTGCTGTGCAGTGTTTGCTCTGTGCCCTGGGTGCCGTGCCGGGGCGCCCAGCAGTGCCCCCGGGCCGAGCTCAGCTGCTGCCCCTGCAGGGCAGACCCGGCCCCAGGGCCCCAGGAGGGGCTCGGGGCTGCAGCAGGGTCTGTCCTGAGCCAGCTGGGTGCACAGTGAGGACAGTCCTTCCTTTCCCTGCCAGCCCAGCTGCTGGGCTGGCCCTACACACCCCCACTGCCAGCCCAGTGCTGCCTGTCCCTGTCTGCAAGGACAAGGAGAATGCTCCAGACAGAAGAGGTCCTTGAGCTGCACCCCAATAACTGCCAGGTCTGAGCTGCCCCCACACTTGTTCCCATATCCCTGCTCCAGAGGAGCAGGTACCAGAGCCTGTACTGCACCTCCCTGGCCTGGGAAATACACACCTCCACTCCAAGAAGAAAATGAATTTAAAAAAAAAATTAGAGCTGGTTGCAAAATATCTATGAAAACATTTATATCAAAGGGATGTGTTTTAGTGACGTGATTATTTTTTTAAAAAAAATTATTTGGAGGAAGGGAAAAATTATTTTTGAAAAAAAAAAAAGTTTCTTTTGGAATTTTAAAGATGTTTTCCCAAGTGTCTATTTTTAACCCTTCATTTTATTCTTTTACGTGTCATGACAAATGTGTCAACTTGCATAAGAAGACAAAAAGATAATGCTTAAATTAGTACCGAGTGGCAGCTCTAATTATCTTTAAATTATATTAAAGTAAAATGTATCAACTGTTCTCTCTTACCATTGACATGGTAGTGCTAGTAGAATGAGATAATGGGAAAAATTTTTTTAAGTCAAACTCCAAACTAAAAATGAAAGAAAGTGAAATTCTGAAGCTCAATTCAGACTTCTGACCTGCCTCCCGTGCCCCGTGTTTATCAGGAAGGATTGGGAATCCTTATGGATTGTGCAATCTGGCAGCAGTGGCTGGAGCAGTGCTGTGCAGTGCCTGTGTCCCTGCTGAGCTCTGCTCCCCCCCTCCCAGGACCAGCTGGATTGAGCAGAGCAGCTTCCCTTGCTCTGTGCCCTGCAGTGCCCAGCTCAGCTCTGCTGCCCTGCCCACCACAGGCTGCTCCCTGTGCCTGCCCCCCTCTCCTCCTGGGACCCCTCCGACCCCAGCCTGCTGCCTCAGCAGCCCAAATGCCCCCACAGTCCCTGCCTGCCTGCCCTGGGAGCTGCTGGAGGGCACCTTGGCACGGACCTGCCTCTTGAGAAGTCACAGCTTCCCTCTGTGCACGCTGCCAAGGCTGCTGCTGAGCAGTGGAAGCTGTTCAGCGAGTGTGGGAGAGTTCCTGCTGGGCATTGTTCTGCTCCAGCCCCTGCAAGGTGTGGGGTGCCCCTGCCCCAGCCCCTGCTGCCTGCTCCAGCTGCTGGACACACAGCAAGGGGGGCTTGGGCAGTGACTGAGCTCTGCTCCCAGCCCAGCCTGCAGGACACCACAGGACATCCCTGCAGAGCCACAGCTCTGCTCCCAGTGGGCAAGGATGTGCTCAGCACCCCCAGGGCCTGCCAAGGGCCGTGGTTTCAGGCGTGGGGAGGCAATCTCTACATCCCTGTGATTCAGCAGTGGGGAGAACAGAGGCTCCCCTGTGCCTTCCCACAGAACATTGGCTCCCCCTCAGCTTTCCAGCCCACTGCTCACCCTGAGAACACAGCCCCGAGTCTGAAGTGCAGGGGAAGAGCCACCAGCAGCAGTGGCTGCTGGGTTTTCTCCTGTCAGCCAGGACCAGGCTTTGCCCAAGCAGCAGGAGGGCTTTAAAACCCTGCTGCTCAGCTGGCACAGCCCCAGCCACTGCCCAGCAACACAGCACTGCTGGCATTGTTCAGGTGCTCCTCACAGATGCTGTCTCTCCTTTCTCCAGCTGCCTCAGTTATTTGTTCAATATTTTACAGCACATACCTTGAACTCCTGCTCTAGAATCAGTTTCACTGCTTGTATATACTGGACACAGATGTCACTTGGTAACTGCACACTGGTTGTTTTTACCACAACTGAGATTAAATCCGAGGAAGAAAACCCTACCTAGTGTGGAAAGGGGCCATGCCCTCTAGACAATGAGTGCAATAGGAGCTGATTGTATTATTAATCTTATAGCAATGACTTCAGGAAACACAATGTGTTTACTCGAATTGCACACTTTTTTTGAACAGCTGTAAAATAGAGTATATGTGTAAATATTGCCATCACTGAAGAAGTATTTGTAATTTTAGCATATAAATATAACAGGCTTTTCAGTAGGCTTGATGATGCACAAGGCCATGCATCGAGCCCTCGGGTAATTCCAAAGTTGTAAATGTATTTGCTGTACAGAGGAAGTGTGTCAGTGCTTGCTGCTCCCAAGGAACCTCAGCTGCTGGTCCCTTTTGGAGAGCCAGTGCTTTCCACAGAAGGGCTGGCTCCAGTCTGAGGGCCCGGCAGCTCGCTGCCTCATGGCATGATTTCCCTGCTGTGTGGAGCACAGGGAGCCCCGGGGCAGGGCTGCGAGCTGAGCCCCGGGGGCTCTGCAGGCTCCCCTGGCCTGCAGCCAGCAGGGAGAGGGGCAGGAGCACAGGGCAGAGCCAGGGCCCCCGTCTGCAGACACCACACGAGCAATGCCCGGCTGCCCCAGCAATGCCCCGGCTGCCCGAGTAATGCCCCCGCTGCCCCAGCAATGCCCCGCTGCCCAGCAATCCCAGCCCCCGCTGCCCCAGCAATGCCCGGCTGCCCCAGCAATGCCCCCGCTGCCCCAGCAATGCCCGGCTGCCCCAGCAATGCCCCCGCGCCCCAGCAATGCCCGGCTGCCCCAGCAATGCCCCCGCTGCCCCAGCAATGCCCGGCTGCCCAGCAATGCCCCCGCTGCCCAGCAATGCCCCGGCTGCCCGAGCAATGCCCGGCTGCCCCAGCAATGCCCCGCTGCCCGAGCTAATGCCCCGGCTGCCCGAGCAATGCCCCCGCTGCCGAGCAATGCCCCCGCTGCCCCAGCAATGCCCCCGCTGCCCCAGCAATGCCCCCCTGCCCCAGCAATGCCCCGGCTGCCCCAGCAATGCCCCCGCTGCCCCAGCAATGCCCCCGCTGCCCGAGCAATGCCCCCGCTGCCCAGCAATGCCCCGGATGCCCGCTGCCCAGCAATGCCCCCGCTGCCCCAGCAATGCCCCCGCTGCCCCAGCAATGCCCGCTGCCCAGCAATGCCCGGCTGCCCCAGCAATGCCCGGCTGCCCGAGCAATGCCCCCCCGGCTGCCCGAGCAATGCCCCGCGGCTGCCCGCGAGCAATGCCCCGCTGCCCGAGCAATGCCCCCCCCAGCCCGCTGCCCGCAAGCAATGCCCGGCTGCCCGAGCAATGCCCGTGCTGCCCGAGCAATGCCCCGGCTGCCCCGAGCAATGCCGCCCGCTGCCCGAGCAATGCCCGCTGCCCAGCAATGCCCGCTGCCAGCAATGCCCGCTGCCCGAGCAATGCCCCCGCTGCCGAGCAATGCCCCCGGCTGCCCGAGCAATGCCCCCGCTGCCCAGCAATGCCCCGGCTGCCCGAGCAATGCCCGCTGCCCGAGCAATGCCCCGCTGCCCGAGCAATGCCCCGGCTGCCCAGCAATGCCCGGCTGCCCGAGCAATGCCCCCGCTGCCGAGCAATGCCCGCTGCCGCAATGCCCGCTGCCCGAGCAATGCCCCCGCTGCCCCGAGCAATGCCCCGCTGCCCAGCAATGCCCCCGCTGCCCGAGCAATGCCCCCGGCTGCCCGAGCAATGCCCGGCTGCCCGAGCAATGCCCCGCTGCCCCAGCAATGCCCCGGCTGCCCGAGCAATGCCCCCGCTGCCCGAGCAATGCCCGGCTGCCCAGCAATGCCCCCGGCTGCCCGAGCAATGCCCCGCTGCCCGAGCAATGCCCCCGCTGCCCCAGCAATGCCCCCGCTGCCCGAGCAATGCCCCCGCTGCCCAGCAATGCCCCCGCTGCCCGAGCAATGCCCCGGCTGCCCGAGCAATGCCCCGCTGCCCAGCAATGCCCCCGCTGCCCGAGCAATGCCCCCGCTGCCCCAGCAATGCCCGGCTGCCCGAGCAATGCCCCGGCTGCCCGAGCAATGCCCCGGCTGCCCGCTGAAGCAATAGTCCCGCGGGAGGCAGCAGACTCCTCTCTGCAGCCCGGGGAGCAATCAGGGCACTGCTCCCAGCCAGCCCCAGGGCTGTGTGCACCACAGCACAAGCCATTGTCTGCAGGTGCCTCTGCTGGTCAGAACCCAGGGTCCAAAGCATCATTCCCTGGGCTGCCCCACGTTCTGGTCCTGCTTTGGGGAAGCAGCACTCCAGGCTGCATGGAATGTATTTTTAAGAGAATAAATCTATTTTTTTGTATTTGTGAACATATATTTGGGTGGAGCAGCTTAGTTAGAAGATAAATAATGCAAGAAATCTTTTCATAATCACAGGTTCATCCAAGTTAAGTGGATTTTCCAGGGTTGCAGTATTGCCTTTTCCCCTAAAATAAACTTTGTGTCCAATAGAGCTATGAGCAGTGTTCCACCCTCTTAGAACTTGCCCTGGCTCAGCATGCTGAGCAGAGGAAAGCCAGTGCTTTCCTCCCCAGGCTGCCCATGCAGTGGATACAGATGGTGCTCACCTCCTTCCAGTGACACAGTGCTCTTAGTCTGCATGCCAAATGTAAACACACTTATCTGCATGTCTCTCCTGACTCCAACACTGTCAGTGCTACAGTATATAACCAATAAACACTCTTCTCTTTTTACATGGCTGTCATGTGGTGTTTACAGCAGTGCCCATTGCTTGGGGTTCTGCTGCTCCAGGAGAGGCACTGAGTGTGTGTGTGTGTCTCTGTGTGTGTGTTGTGTGTGTGTGTGTCTGTGTGTGTGTGTGTGTGTGTGTGTGTGTGTGGTGTGTGTGTTGTCTGTGTCTGTCTGTGTCTGTGTGTGTGTGTGTACGTGACTGTGTGTGTGACTGTGTGAGTCTCTGTGAGTGTGTCTGTGTGAGTGTGTCTGTCTGTGTCTGTGTGTGTCTGTGTGTGTGTCTGTGTGTGTGTGTGTGTGTCTGTGTGTGTGTGTGTCTGTCTGTGTCTGTCTGTGTCTGTCTCTGTGTGTGTATGTGTCTGTGTGTGTATGTCTGTGTGTATGTGTCTGTGTGTGTGTCTGTGTCTGTCTCTGTGTCTGTGTGTGTGTCTGTGTGTCTGTCCGTCTGTCTGTCTGTCTGTGTCTGTCTCTGTGTCTGTCTCTGTGTGTGTGTGTGTGTCTGTCTCTGTGTCTGTGTGTGTGTCTGTCTGTCTGTGTCTGTCTCTGTGTCTGTCTGTCTGTCTGTCTGCACACACTGCAGGGGGGCTGGAGCTGAGCCCCTTGCAGTTCGTTCTGTGCCTTGCTTGAGACAGCTCTCCCAGGCCCATTGCAGGATGCATTTGAGGCAGGGATGGTGCACACACAGAGATCCCCTGGGGCTCCCCGGGCTGCCCAGGCACTGCTGAGAATGGGGGAGGAAGGGCATGACAGGAGGGAAAGGAGTCACCAGGGGCTGGAGAGTTCTTTCACACTGCCAGTAGTGATTGTAGTGGATCCAGGATCCCTTGGTGAACTCCTGGACAATGCTGGCAGTACAGTACAAGTGACAAATTCTCCTTCATGGTTCCCAGCTGTTTAGGTACAGTTAGCACGGATAAAAGCAGCATTAGCAGCTGTCATACACAGGGTGAGCCCATGTGACTAATGTGAAATACATTGATTTGCAAGGGGTGCAACACACTTCATCGAAAAAATCTTTTCCTTGTATCTGGTTTATTCTTGTTGAAAAACTGGACGTGGTTTCAGAAGCTTTATAAAGCAGGTTGTTATTAGGGATAGACAGTTTAGGAGTCATTCATAGCTGCTGCTCCCTGGGTAGAGCCCACTAATGAAAGATCAAGTCCTACAGAGGTAGCATCTGTTAAATATTTGTCAAGAAAACTGAATTTGGCTTGGCTGAGCCCCTTCTGTCCCAGTTCCCACAGGCAGCCACTGACCAGCAGTGAAGAGGAGGCTGTTTAGCTACAAAAGCACTGCTGTGCCTGGCCTGCTCAGAGCAGAGCTGCAGTCCTGCCAGAGGGATCACTCCAAAGCTGCCACGTCTGCTCCAAGTCAGTTCCATGCCTACAGCTCCAGCACAGAGCAGGGGGCTCTTTGCCTCGTGGTTCAAGGCCAGGCTCACCCTGGGGACAGTGCAGGATGTGCACTGCACCAGTGGCCACCCACCAGGGCAGTGCTGCTCCATAGCCAGAAAACTTCACTTCCAAAACCTTTTTATTTTCCACTCTGATCTTTTTGATCAGTCCATGTTCTTGCTTCTGGGGGCTCAGGTGGGCCTCCTGTTGCCTACACACAGGTGGACTCTGCTCCAGCTGCAACCCTCTTTGTTCAGCTGCACCTGTGAGGAGGCTGCTGCTGTAAATCACGTTATTGGTGAGACGTTGAGCCCTGTGCCCAGCTGGTCAGTGCCTCCAGCCCCGTGCTCCTGATGATCTGCTCACAGCAGGTCAGGCAGTGGTGCACATTTACACCTCCAGAATGCCATGCAGAGCTGCTGAGGCAGCTGACAGCTCCCTTCACTGGCTCCTGACCTTGTCAGCAGCTGCTCAACACCATCAGCAGCAGCCCAGTGCTCAGCCCTGCAGAGAGGCCCAGCTCCTGCTGCCCTCTGGCTGCTTCCAGCAGGCAGCACTGCTTCTCACGGGCACAGGGCACAGTTAATCCAGCCACTCCTTCCCAGAGCCTGCCTGCTGCCAGCTTCCCAGTGTTCTTATCCTTGTGATCTGCACTAGCAGCCTTTGCAATCCAAGGGACTTAAACCCAGACTCACTTCCTGGCTTTCAGCAGTTGCACAGATGAACATACATAATTGTTTTCAAGTTCTTGTGGCAGAGGCTTACAAAATTGAGACAAATAATAAATCCAAATGATTCCCAGTCCAAATATTGATTCCAACCACCACCCTACTTGTGCTGAAGTTTCCTGCCACCCCCTTTGCTGGTTTCTTGGAATGTTTTCCCACCACTTGTGGGACGTGGAGCCTTTCTCAAAGACTGTCCATAGAGAGGGCAGTTACAAGTTACAGGCTAATCCCAACTGAGGTGGATATAACTGAGAATACAGGTGTCTGTCAGGGCAGGCCTAGAACGTGAGGGGTTCCAGGAGCAGGGGATGTTTGCCACGAGCCTGGTGTCACAGCCAGTGTTAGGGGACCAGGAGCCAGCCCCGTGCCAAAGACACAACCACAACAAAGGCATCTCACAGATGTCCCATCATTCCTCTCATCCCAACTAGCACTGCCTGTTCTCCTGCTCCCTGTTAAAGGACAAGCATTGGCATTCCAGTTACGTGCCCTGGGATGATCCAGTTACACTCCCATCTCCTCTGGGATGTTTAACACACCAGGAGGCATTCATTCATTCATTCATTCATTCATTCATTCATTCATTCAGTGCTTTCATGTACTGCAGCAGGTGCTCAGCAGTATAGCACCAGGCACTACACACAGAGTTCACCTCGGGACACTGGAACACGGTTCAGCACCTTTTCTTTTGTTGGAAGTATTTAATAAAACAGTATGCTTAGCATACTCAGTGATACCAGGATACTTTACAGCAGGATGCAGATGGTGTAGCAGCCAATGGACCATTTTGGAAAGGTGTGATTTGGTAGGCAAACAGTTGCCCCAAGTTCTTGAAATCCAGACAGGAATAGAATTGGTCAAAAATATTACTCTTCAAAACAAAGCCATAAAAAACCACAAAGAAATTTACATACATTCTACACTAAGCTACTATTTGTAGCAACCAGCTTCTAGAGGCCCTTGTGCAATTACCAAACTGTAAATACACACAGAAGTAGAAAAAACCCCCAACCACCCTAAAAAAACCCTCCAGCTATTTTGACTTCCACGAAGTATCTGCGGAGTCAAAGTCCCTGACCAGCTTTGCAGTAAAGGATTCTGTTCACACCGACCCTTCAGACAGCTCTGAGATTTTGCCAAAGGCTGCCAAGCCCAAGGTCCAGCTCCTGCGAGGCCGTTCATTCTCGGCTGGTGCAGAGACTCGAGCTCCTCTCAGCAGACGCTGCTACCAACTACTCCAGTGAATCCATGGCAGGCTCCGTGGGCTTCCCACTCCTCCTCTTCAGGTTCCCTCACATGCTGGCAGCCTGCTGGGGGGGTCCCCCGGGCGTGGGCTGCCGCGGCAGGGTGTACATGGCTCCCAGGAACTGGTCAGCGATGCGGCCGGCCTCGCGCAGCCCGCTGAGCAGCGCGCCGTGCACCGTGGCCGGGTAGTTGCGGATGGTGTGCTCGCCCGCGAAGAACAGCCGCGGGATGGGCTGCGGGCAGACAACAGGTCAGCGGCGCTGCTGGCACCACGGGCAGCAAACGGGGCTGAAAGAACGCTAAGGGTTTGCTAAACACAGAGGAATGGCCGTGGGCTGTGAGCAGAGAACACGGTCAGCTCGGAGCGCTCGGGTGCTGAAAGAACGCTAAGGATTCGCTAAACACAGAATAATCTCTGCTAATGTGAGGGAGGTGCTGTGAGCAGGGAACACGGACTGCTCGGGTGCTGTCATGATGGGCAGCAAATGTGCTGAAAGAACGCTAAGGGTTCTCTAAACGGAATAATCTGTTAATGTGAGGGTGTGCAGAGGGGGCAGAGAGGCTGGAGAGGGGCTGGAGCTCTGTGAGGAAGGGCTGGGGGGCTCAGGGTGTGCTGTCCCTGAAAATAAACCTTCTGATTTGTTTTAGTATAATAGAGTCAGTTCTCATGAACTGTAAGATAAACAAGGATCATGTTTGCATTCCTTTGTAAAAGATATCACCTGATGGACTTCTCAAGTGAGCAGTGGGGATGGAGAGGTGGGAACTTCTCTGTCCAGTCTCTGGTCACTGTCCAGAAACTGAGAGATACGAGGTCAACAATAAACTGGAGAGTTCTTCTCCTCTGCCTGAAGCCCTGTGGTGTGTGCTGCTGTGCTCCCTCACTGTGTCACAGTGACAGGGGTGTTCAGCCTGGAGAAAAGGACACTCAGGGGTGCCCCCTCACCCCCTGCACTCCTGAGAGGGGGCTCTGCTCAGGGGTGGGCTCTCTCCAGGCTGACAGACTGAGAGCTCGGCTGGACTGACCTTCCTCCAGTAACTGACAGAGGACACAGCCTTAGGGAGCACCAAGGGAATACAGGCTGGATATTAGGAAGAAGTTTTACGTGGAAAGAGTCAAAGTAGTGGAATGGTCTGCCCAGGGAGGTGGTGGAGTCCCCATCCCTGGATGTGTTTATAAAAAGGCTGGCTGTGGCTCTGGGTGCCAGGGTTTAATTGAGGTGTTAGGGCTGGGTTGGACTCCATGGTCCTGGAGATCTCTTCCAACCTGGTGATTCTGTGATAAGATAGGCCATACTCAACCTATTTTAAGCTGTGCACAAATTACCAAGAAAATAAAGCTCTATTCAATAAGCAATGTTTGCAGAGTCAGAGAAGTAGAGGAGGGTCATGTCCCAGCTGTAACTGTAACTCGACAGCCAAACTGTCAAATGTTTTTAGGAAGAATACTTTCTAATCCTGGAACATGAACTCTAGCACAGTGAGCAAACAAAAGCTTCAACAATTCACTTAAATCAGCAGTTTCTCTTTAAACTGTGCCTTTAAACAACTACCCACAGAATCATAAAAGTGGAAGAAAAATAACTGTTCATATATTACATTCTGCAGGGAACCATTTTATGCATAGCTGTGTGGATTAATGACTTGTATCATTAGAGCAAGAACTCAAATAAAGCCAAAGCCCCATGGCCTTCCCTGGCAGTGCTTTCAAGAGTGGCTGCTGTTTTCAAACTTAATTTCCTTAACATGATCAGGAGATGACTCCTGCCTTCACTGTGTTGCCTGCCCCATTTGGAAGATACTTTTTGATTCTTCTTCTTCTCACTCTGGCCTTTACCCTCTCTCAAATCACAACAACTCACTTAAATATGGTGATGAACAAAAATATGGAACATGAGACACAGGTATAATATTAAATACTCTGTTCAGACATAACCAAACTGGCTTTTGGAATAAAAAAGCTCTTTTTTTAACAAACAAATGACACCAAACCTGTGATGACAGAATTCATGAATGAAAAAAAAAAAATTATTTAACAGGTTTTAACTAGCATCTTATGATGAATGATTATCTAAACTTGTGTTTAGACGTGTATGAAAATTACTCAGAAAAAAATCATTCTGTTTTGAGGTTTTTCTAAAAATAACTGGGACATTTCTCACCTGTGGAGCACCTGGAATGGCTGGCCCTGGAGTAATTGGCTGAGCCATCAAGTCATAGTCATTTCCAGAGGATCCAGCAGCTACATAGGAGTAGGAGCCCCGGGCCCAGGGGTCAGCACGCCAGCGGGACACCACGGTCTCTTTGGGCTGAGACAACACACGAGCTTCAGTTGTTGAGAAAGTGCAAATTCTACAGCTTGTGACAAATACAAACAATGCAAATTGCAACGACATAAGGGACAAAGTCCTTGGGCTGACATCAGTGGTGGAACTCCACGTTTTGAGAAGATAAACTAAGGTAAATCCTGGATGGCAGTTCCTTAAGTCTTTCCAATTTATTACCAGCCCTCACTGCCTGGAGATGCTCAGGGGGAATCAGGCATTTAGAGCTGCACACACCTGCTGTGGGTGTGCTGCTTCCTCTCCCACTCTCAGCAGGATGACAGTGCTCTCTGTACTGACCTGGGGCACAGCACTGCTGCCAAAGATGCCTTTGAGAATGGCCAGGCACCGACCCACAATGACATCATCACTGATATTCTCCATGATCCCTGCTGCTTCTCCTGCTACCAAGGCCAACAAAATCGGTGCTGGGGTGAGTAGGAGAGAGAAAAATAACTGAATTATTGAAATGGAACATGTTGATCAGGTTAAGTTGGAGCTGCAGTTAAGCCATGAGGTTAGAGACTAAACAAATCCAATAAAAGCAGTTCTAAAGTTTCCACTATCATGTCAATATAACAAAAAGAAAATGTATTTATACATACCCTGTTACTACTTAGGATTATCGAGAGAACTGATGCATTAAAAAGTCAATAAAAACATCAGGAATGATGTTTCAGTGATTCACAGTATCTAACCACATTAACTGCTACCCAGCTATCCAGGAGAACTGGCAATTGTTGGTTTTGATTTCAGCCATCTGACTTGTGCTTCAGCATGAGGTTTTATTGTATTTTTGTTTCCCTTCTACCTGCTCTGCCCTATCTTCATGAGAAGGAAGGCTCAGAATTCAGCATGTGAAGCTAATCTGTACATGACATGATCTTTCCATCTAAACCAAAACCACAACCCACTTGTTAACTCTAGAACAGAGCCACCATAAAGCCACAGGAACAACCTTGCAAACCAAGGCTCATTTCTTGTATTTCTCCAGTAAAAACTTACCTGACATTTTAAGAATTCAATAGCCTAAAAAGACACTTCCCTTGCACAACAATTTTTTCCAGCTAACAAGAAACCTGGCCTGCTTACAACAGAATGGAAGAAAACCCACTGGTGATCTGCAGAACAAGTAACTCAGTTAATAATGCTCCTTAAATGCACCTTGACATGACCATGACCTGCCTGGTCAAAGGCAGTACCAAAAGCAGTGCACATCCTGCATCCTCCTGACAATCTACTGAGGCAGCACCAGCTACAGATCAACCAAAACTACTCATGGCAAGGTCCTGCTGTAGCAGTGATGCAATTTAACAGGCACAGCCTGGAACCCAGCATTAGTAAACTCACACTTAGCTGTGTGCTGCCCTATCCTACTACAGAACTGTCTGCAATCAGGGCTGTTCTCTGCTACATTCCATGTGTCTTCCTAAAAATACTCTCTTCTTATCATACCCATGTGTGAGTGAACACTAGCATTTTAAAAAGTGCTTTTTTCTAGACCTGAGACTATACAGGTAAGACACTGGCAAAAGCAGACATGCACCACAGCTACCTTTGTACAGGTTCCAAAAGAGGAAAAGTTCTCCTCTGCTTGCAGTAGTGCTCCCAACATGGCCAAACAAATTGACACTGGGATCCCAGAAGACACGATCAAAACACAGCACAACCTGGAAAGGAAGAGTATCAACAGTTAGGAAGAACACAGGGAAAAAATAAAAATAAAATAAAGACAACTAGACTCATTGATGTTTATCACTGGACAGATCATGAGACGGAAATCTGGTGAATACACAGTGCACATACATAACATATAGAGGAGTATGCCTACAGCTGCCCTCCCACAGGTTAGTGTGCTCTCAGAGTCGATCAATTTTCTGGTTAACAAGTTCCATCAAACCTACTTTTGCAATTTAACTCTTTTAAGCCTGTGTGGGAAATGGACGAGAGGCCCTTACAGTTCCTCAGACAATTTCCATCACCACACCCTGGCAGAAGAGCCGTGCAAAAGGCATTCTCCTGTCCCCCAGCAGGCACAGTGCAGCTGTGCCAGCCCCAGTGCCAGCCCCAGGGACAATGCACCTTGTTCAGGTTGCCAAACCCCATCCGCTGCACTGCAGAGGTTTTCCACTCGGGAAGAGGAGGCACGAACTGAACTGCTGGGGGCTGCTGCTTCAGCACTCCCAGGGGCAGAGTGCACAGCACAGCATCACACTTGTAAATGAAGGTCTGGCTGGTGGATCGGGTATTTACAGCTATCACTTCACAGCCTGGGAAGGGGAGAGAAAAACAGTTTAATAGGCCATGAGGCAAGAACATTGGATTAAAAACGTTTTAAATTACCATAGCCACTTCAGAAAGCGTTTTGTTTATGGAGACAGCTTTACACTAAAAGTATTTAACTTGTAGGCAAGTTGTTACTGGCCATTTAGCTCTATTCCAGGAAACCAAATTAAGGCAGCATCAGAAAATGGCCTTACTGGGAATAAGCCTAAAAGGTTCATCCAGGTCAGTACAAATTATTTAAATATATCCATAAATAAACAACAAGTAGAGAGTGAGCCTCTCATTACACTGGCTCTCCCAGATGACAGTTTCCCAAGCCCAATGTTTTGAAGAACAACAAAAAGACACATTCCTTCCATTACATTCATTTATACTTCTAACACCAGGTCCTGTGGCACCAAGCCTTAAGCAGTCCCAGACCTCTCACTCCAAATACCTCAATCAATGAAGTAAACAAGTAAGAGAATAAATGTGAACGATCAGTAAATACAACAGAAAAAGACTGAGTCAAACGAGTCACAGAAATAACTGAAAAACCATTCAAGATTAATAAATCTCTAGCAACTCCTTACACAACCCCAATAAAAACCGTGGCTGCTTCTCTAACCCCAAACATGCTTGGGGAGGGGTTTGACAGTATCAGTCCTCACACCTACTTCCAGAAGCACTGCAATCCCCCTTGCCTGCTGGCCCTGCCCCAAGGCAGCTCGCTGCAGGGCTCAGGTACCTGATGCTGTGTAGCGAACCTGCCGGACCGCCGTGTTTAATTTGATATCCAAGCCCTCTGCTAAGGCTACTGGCACACAGGAATAGCCATTCCTCACAGTCAGGTGACTGCCTGTGAATTCAAAGTCATCATCCTAAAAAGAAGAGGCACAAAAAGCATGCGTTTATAATGAAGTCCCCCTATAGAAAATAAGCAACAACTCTACACGATGGCAAAAACTATTTCAGCTTTTTAAAGAGTTAAATAAATGTGAAATTCTTGCTGATTATTTGTCAAGTAGTAAGTATGGAAACTTTCAGCAGACAGTACTCTTAGAGATTGTTTTGGCACTAACAAAAAGCTGTCTGGATTTTCATCATCAAATAATAACCACAGAAGCATTCAGTACCTGCACAAAAGCAGACACACTTAACAGTCAGAAACTCTTAACATCCACAAGCTTTCTTGAGAAGGAAATAAACAGTTCAAGGTTTTAGTGAACTGCTGAGCACTGACTGCCTACCTGGTCCCAGTGCTTCAGTGAAAGTGTAGAAAGGGGTGTAGCATTAGCAAATTCTAGGTTTGCAAAATGCCAGTCAAGTATTTGCCTGTCTCTTGATGACAAATAAACATCACTAGAAAAAACAAATATAAGACAAAGACATTTAGTTTGTTAGAACAGGGTCTTGTAAATACATTGCTTCTGAAAACTTCTTCACAAGTCATTTTTGAGTCTCTCCTTAGTCCAAAAATAAAAATATTAAAAGGCAACACAGATTCTGTTTCAAACATCCAGACCTCTCTCATGAAAGCTGAGTATCAAAACTCAGCAAATTCAGGTTTTTAAAGTAGAGTTCATGTAAAATACTCAAAGGGAAGCTAAAAACTTCAGAAATAAAAAAAGTTACATAAATAATGACTTAAGTGTAAGTAGCATGCACAAGGACAACAACAAAAAACCTATTAAAATTGCACAGAGTAATAACATTCTGCCAATATAAGGAGGATTGGATGCTATCACTCCTGACAGGTATCTAAAACCTCAAATGCCCTTTGAGGCCAGGCACTGATTACTGCTGGGATTTCTACAGAATGCCCCTCTCAGAATCCCCTTTCCTGTCTGAGTCCTCTCCAGAAGTGAGGGAGGGGAGCTCTAAAGCTGAGGGAACTCAAACTCAGGGTTTGTACCTTTGTCAGCCCTTGAGTTCCCTCAATAAAAACATACCATGACATTTTTGCAGCTCAGGGAAAAGGTAATAATGAACTGCTCTCCTTCGTATTTATGCTTTTAGTTTGTATCTTTACCTTGGTGGATTGGCTTCAAGTTCCTGTAATTTCTCTTCCAGCTTTCCTTGTGTTTCTGCCAATTCATCATACTCCTATGAAGATTAAAAGCTAACATTAAAACCAGTTTACATGTAAAAGGACTTGAAGACATCCTGTGGCATCAGACTGGACCTAGTCTCAAGAGAAAACACCAGATAAAAGTCACTTCATGGATTCAGGGAAGCTAAATCAAGTTTGTTATTTTTTTCAACATTTAATGCAGCACATTTTGCTCTTCTGCTCTTTATATATGCAGAGCTCTGTGTCACACTGCAGAAAAGATGAGTCTGGTGATATTTCACGAATTTAAACATTCAGAACTGAAGAACATGAGGGTCCATTACACCCCTGATATTTTAAGGGTTCCTAAGGTTCATAGGAACTTCAGCTTCATATTCCAGAAACTATTTCTTCTATTCTCTCTCTTAAAAGTTTATAGTTAATACTGAACACAGAGATTTCCAAAGCAGAATCAATCATATGTAAAAACCAAAGACATGATCTAATTCAAGCTTCTTCCTGATTTAAAAAAATGTAAGTAAAACTAGGAATAAAGTCAACAGCCATCTTCTTTCAAACCACAAAAATTTGGAGTGTCCAATAAAAGCAACAGGAGCACAAAGCTGTTCTCTGGTGACAAAATCAAAGAGCCACTACTAATGTATATACACATACAAACACACCCAGAGCTTCCAAATAAAGGTTTATATCCTCTCTTTAGCAAGTAGCTGACAAATGATCCTTGGCTCTACCTGGGTTAGCATCCAGGTCTGTCACCATCCAAGGACAGATTTTACAGTTTCCTTTCTAAGGCACATCTCTCATCAGGATATTCCCAGAGAGGGGAAGCTAATCCACTTGTCAAGACAAGAGCTCTGCACATGATAATCTTTGGATAGAAAGAAGTCTTTCAGTCAAGAAACCACCTTTTTTTTTTTATCTTAGAGAAAAGGTATCTCTCTTCAAATGCACATTTTATTTCCAGACTATTGTGAAATCCAGCTGTATTAAAGACCAAATCTGACATAAAAAATTAATCTTCAAAACATTACATGCTGTCTGACATATCTCAAACTGAGCTTTAGTGTTCCCCAGCTAAAGGCACTCACTGCAGAGCTATCAGTGTTAGAACCCTGTTACTGTCACCACATTCTCTGGAAAGCACTGGACCATAGCAAGAGATGTGGAAACACTTACACTGGCCAATTTTATCTGCTGAAAAAATTGGTTAATTGACTAATTTTTGGCTGCTGAAGTGCTGAGAAAACAGCCTGACACACTGTATGTCTGTGATCCTCTACCTTGCAAAGAGCTGTCAGATCTCTGTGCTTGCTCTTCACAAGGAACTCTGCTGTAATATCCCGAGGTGGCTTCACTTCTGATGCCTCCTTATACTGCTGATGAAGTTCTTTAATCTTCTCCTTCAAATTCACCATCTTTTAAGACAGAGCAGGAAAAGGAAGAAAGAAAGGGGAAAAAAAATACAGAAGACAGATTTCAATAAGCTACTGTGTAAACTGGATATTCACCTTAAACTATGCCATTATATGAAAGAGATTTGCTGGTTTTGGCAGGTATGCAATTCTACCTCCAAGCAGCCACAGTAAACACCACCAACCCTGAACAACATGGCTGAAACCCAACATTATTGATTTCTTACTATGTTGCAAGTAATTTGAGAGCAGTCCAGAAGTGTTTTTAATTTGAGAAACTTCCATAGAAAAGTAAAGATGTCATTTACCATGAGCAAAAATAATGGAAGTAGTGCTAAACCGTTGCTTCTGTACTACAAATCAGACGTGTAGTGAAGACAGCAAACATTTTTAAACAGCTCCCAAAAGCCTCAACCAGTATCAGCATCTCTAAAGGAAGCTATGAAATATCACTGGTTATCATGTCTACCCTCTTCCTTTCTTTTCCCATATTATGCCTAATCAATTTTTCTCCTCCTCACTTAGCGCTTTTAAGTGAGTCTTAAGCAAAGAGATATTTTAAGAACAGCATTAATAGCAATTTTCTGATATTTTTCTCTGGACATTTTTGCATGTTTTTCCACTTTCTGAGGAACACAATGCTCATCATCTTGTTCTAAATGTCATCATCTGACCTTGTTAAGAAGATCTTTCAATTCCTCCTGTGTTTTCACAATTTTTTTCCAGTGCTCAATCTGCTCATCCTTCACATGCTTCTCCTGCAATCTGGAAAAGGTGAGAAGTGAGAGTCAGCTCAACATAAGATCCTTGTGTTAATGACAAAATTTATTATCACAATCTAATTAGTGGAACACAATAAAACCATGTCATGGGATATTTTAGTAAATACTTGTACGGCAATTAGAAAATTAACCCAAGTTCCTGTAAATAAGGGATACAGGACTAGCTAAAATGTGTGAAGTTACCTTCTGCTATTAAAGCCATTACAATTGCCATTAGCTTTCAAGAAGTGTCAGTGCACTAAGTCACTGCACACTGATTTCCAGGAAACTGTCAAGAAGAGAGGTTTGCTCCTTTAACCATCTGTGAGGTCAAGCAGCTGCATTAAGAGGGTAATGCTTACAGCAAGGAGCACCACAACTGTTTGAGGTATCTTTTGGAAATTCATCCACAAAAGAGGAAAATCTATCAAAAAGAGAAGTCACTCACTGTATGACAACCTCCAGAGCCTGGCCTAGGGAGACAGGCTTGTTATTGAGAACATTGAAATCCAGCTGATGACTGAGATAGGATGTGGCTTCAAGCAGACGATTGAATTCTTGCTCCACCATTTCATCTTTCTCTTTGGGAACCTAGGAGACAAAAGAACAAGCATTGTTCTTAACCCATTCATAAATAACACAGTTGCTGAGAATAGCCCTTGGAAAAAAAAATTTTCACACCCTCAGCTCTCTCAAATGGTCAGACACCAAGGTCTGTACAAGACAATGTCACACTTTGCCAGGATGGGCACAAGAAGAGCTGTCAAACCACGATGACCACAGACTGCTCTTGCAAGAGAAAACCAAACTGCCTTATGGGCTCATGAATTTCCTTACTGGAAAGGAAGGTGTGTTCATCAAAGCTACAGAAGCTTGCCAAAAGACTCTGATGGTAAGGATGGCTCTACACAATACAAGGCTTTAGAAGGCTTGGCACAGCTCAGTGAAGGAGACAGACAGTAATTTATCTTCTGGAATGGTCACTGTGAGTAAAAACTACCAATCCAGCTTTTCTAGGATGATGGTGGAAACACTGCAGGACAAGTATGGAATGGTGGTATTTAACTGTACTGATGATACCCAGTTAAATAGTGAGTGCTGCCAGTGTGAAAATACCTGTTACATGATGAGAGCTCAAGTGCTGGAAAGAGCAAACCTCACATCTGTTAAACCGTGCATGGCTTAAACAGAGGAGAGAGAACTTGGCTTCCACAAAACCTCTGAAATGCAAAGGTAAAAACTCATGTGGAAAGAGCAGGTTTTAGAAGAATATGTGCAGGTATGCTACAATATTACTAAAATGCCTAAAACATTTTCCTTCTTCCCTCTCTCTGGAAGCCATCTCATGCCAGACCAACAGCCTGGTAGCAAACATTCTTGAGGTATTACTTCTTTTTTAAAAAGTTCACAGAAACAGCATCAGACTTACAGCTTGTCCATTTGCTTCATAGAGTGGACATTTTTGTTTGATCTTTGCCAATTCCATATTTACTTGTTTGCTGACCACAGCCATGGGATTTCCTCCTGGAAAAGATTTTATATAGTTAACAGAGACTCCTGTAAAACTGGCCTGCAATTAAACAAAAACTCCACAGTTAAAGCAATTTCAGGGACTAAACCAACAGCTGCAGTGTGTGCATTCCAGTGACCTAGTGTAACACTGCCAAAGGTCTGCAGCTCCCAGTGAGTCCTGCAATGAGGACATGGAAAAAAACCACCCACGACTTCCAGTATGTGAAGGGGTCCTACAGGGAAGCCAGAGGGACTCTTCCTCAGGAACAGTACTGGTATGACAAGGGGTAATGGGTACACACTGAATGAGGGGAAATTCAGGCTGGATTATTAGGAAGAAGTCCTTTTCTGGGAGGGTGCTGAGATCCTGGAACAGGCTGCTCAAGGAGGTTGTGGATGTCCACAAGGCCAGGCTGAACAAAGCCTTGAGCAACCTGGTCTAGTGGAAGGTGTCCCTGTTCATGGCAAGGGTGACTGGGACTAGATGATCTTTAAGGTCCTTTCCAACCTTTAAGTTTCCATCATTCTATGAATTAAACATAAAAATTTACAGTCTTTCAATAGGCAAACTGAAATCTGCTTTTCCATGACTGTGCAAGTTCAGTTCTTTGTCTGGAACCAGTTTCTGTATGCAATTTAATAAGACTAATCATGAGACAGACACCAAATTTAGGCCCTAAGTAAAACTGAGGCTTTATTACAGGTTTTACAGTATTTTATCACTTCACTACACTGCAGAAGGATATTCCACACTAAGCACTTGCCCACCCTCTCAGCAGAGTAACCATGTCAATAATTGATGCCATCCCATAAAAAAGTAATAAACAGGAAGAAATTTGGTTTGTTTGCCATTACTTTTACACCTGTTTTGAAATCACATGCAGAAAGTACTACTGGGGTTTCAACTGTGAAGAAGAGCTTTCTCTTTATAATGGCTCTGCACTTCCCCTCCTCCCTTCTTTTCCCATATAAATTGAAAGAACACATTCTGTCTCTTTTGGATCTCTCCTACCATATAGATTTGCTATTTATGAATACTACCAACTGCCAAAAAGGCTGAATGAGAACACACTCACTTTTAAAGAGTTAAAAATAAATACTCTTTTTTGGCCATGAATGAAAATAGCACTATGGTTTCATATTTACAGCATCTTGCTCCCCAGTGTTTTTGGTTTTGAAAAACTCACCAAGTCCTGTTACCACCATTGCTCCCAGATCAGCAACATAATTCCCTTTGCGAAAGGTTGCCACTCTTCCTCCTACTCTGTCCTTTTAAAAACACAGATATCAAACCTCCAGTTACATTCAGTAAGGCAGCTCACTGAAATGTCTACAAAACATGGGGCAAGTATCTCTAGACTGAAGGGTCAATAAACAGAACACACACTTTTCTGCAAATGAACTCAATCACAGTTCGTTTGCCTAAGTTAAGGAATAAAATGCTTAACTAGCATTTAAAGAAGGTGAAGAAAAGAAAAAAAGGAAAGAAATAGAAATAAAAGATGTCTGATCTGATTTGGGCAGATTTCACTATTTCTACAATAGATTCTGATTCCAAAGCAAATCCCTTCACTGTTCATGTACAAATTCAGTCATGTACGAGATTTCCTCCTCTCCCCAATGCCTACAGATTTTTACCTTCTTATATATTTTTCCTGTATTTGTAACTTTGTAGATTGTCAATACACAATGTAGACCGTCCTCCTCCCCCCTCATATATTTTTCAGGTATTTATAACTTTGTCAATACACAACTGTAACTTCTAGTACTTTTCCTGCCCTCTCCCACAGTTTAACAAACTCTTAGTAATACACTCTTGAAATCCTGTTTAGTCTTCCCTTTAGTCTAGCATTCTGGACTTGCATTCCTCTTTCTGATGAAAAACCAGTTTCTAATCCTGAAAGGAGGTGGCCCTAAGCTGTCCCTGGTGTAAGCACACAACACCAGCACCTGACTGTCCAGCCCAGCTCTGAAGCATCAGCAAGATGCACTCAGTTCCCTGTGAGACAGGCTCAGGATCAGCCATTCATCCTGCCTGGGCCACCACACCCTGCCCCACCCTGAGCACGCTGCTGGGACACAGCCCAGCTCTGCTCCTGAACAGTTACTGCTTCAGCTGACACAGAGAAAGGAAATAGCACAGAAATTCATACTCTGGCTTCCAGAACTGTGACATCCATTCCAAAACTCTGCAACTGGCGAGCTGCTGCCAACCCAGAGACTCCAGATCCAATGATGATCACCTTTCCTGTCTTCTTGGCTAAAGAAAGAGAAAAATCAGCTACAGTAGTGCTTTATTTGTGCAGTACTAAATTGCAAAGACACGTTAAAGATGCATTTAAGAAATATGAAGAACAAAAAGCAGCTTTCTTCTTGTGAGTAGTTCTGACAGAACAAACTCTTTAACAAAAAGAAAACTGAAGTAATTCTGAACATAATACTGAGACAGGTACAAGAAAAATACACTAGCAGTACATCTGGAACAAGGAAGAAAACAGGAGAAAAAATGCTTCCAGACAACTGTCTGAAGAAGAAAGCAATTCATATTAATTACTGGGGACAAAAGTATCATAGTTTGAGTTCTTTCTGCCCCAGAAGAATAAAACTTAAAAAGGGCAGAGAAGTTCACTTGCAAAATTCAAGAATCACATAAGCTTGTAACAGATCTTAGTACAATATTGTGTTTCTGACATTAGATGAGAAACCAAGATAACTCATTAAAAAGCAACAGTCACCAAATTATCTACAGAAGATTTGCCAAGATTTTTTCCTCTCAAAGTGATTTACATAAATACATGGCTTCTCCCTGCCAAAATAAAACACATTAACATCAAAAGCCAGGTGGCTTTCCAGCCTTTTTTCATTTAGCACCTCAATTCTAAAAAAAGAGCACTCAAAAAACTGTTCTAATAAATCATGGAACGATGAAACAAAACTTCAATTAGAAACAAAATTCAAGTTTCTTACTTGGGAGGGGCTTCACTCTTTTGTAGATCCCAAAGTTAATCAGCCCATGACGCTCCAGGTAGCTGTGAACCCTGTGAACCAGCACTGTGTCACCTGAAAGAATGCACAAAGTTCCCACTTGAGGCTGCCTGTGGAGCAGCAGGGATGTACTGAGGACAGGCACAGCAGCCTGCTGGTCACTGCACACACCCTGCCCTCAGCTCTGCTGCCCCACTCACCTGCCTGGGGCTGCTTTTCTGCAAATCACCTGTGCTGTAGTGTTCAATCCTGCCTAAAAAGCTGTACAGCACATTAGGTGCTTCTTTTAATCTAATGCAGAAGAACACCTTTTCTGAAAGGGACTGAAAAATCCCAAGATCATGACACAGAACTGTGATGTGATTTGCTGTAAGTATGCCAATACTTACTGCAGCACTGAACTCTCATTTTTGTTTTTAAAAGCACAGTAATTCACTATTTTGCAATCCTTGACAGTGTATTTGCATTCATTTCAGCACTATTTTCTTAAGTAATTATTTTTTTATGGCTACCCTCCACCTTTTTCCAGCTTATTGGGATCTTGTCTGAGCAGTGTGGAATGGTCTCCATTTGCAAGCAGTAACTCCTCACTCTTTTACTGCCTTCTTGCATCACATCCAGTCTGTTTAAGTCTTAAAAAAACACCTCCCAAAATGATTAATAATGTTTTACACCTGAAAACCACCACGAAGCTGTAGCAAACCTTAAAAGCTACACATGAATTAACCCTACTGTAACAATCCAAATTTTTAGCAGCTTGTATGAATCCTGCTGGTGATATTTCTTTATCAGACAATGCTCTCTACCAATCCTGAACCATGAGTATAATGCCAGTCTGTCCATGACCACCCAAAGAGCTCCACTAACAAGGGACTGAAGCAGCTTTTCCTCAAACAAAAGTGAAAGAAAGCAGCAATGATACATACAGTAGGATTTTGGCAAAGAAAAACTTGACTTACTATTATAGGGTGCTTCTAATTGTTGGATAGTTGCTTCAAATGTCAGCTGAATCTTCGGGTTATCCAACCAGAGCTGCAGCTGTGTTTAAACAAACAACACAATATGTCACATTAAGCAATATATAAGAGGTGTTTTCCAGGCAGGTGTTTGCTACCAAACACTGTCAGGAGATGAAAACCCCTCATGAATTAAACTCTGGCAGGATTACCCAAGCCTGGGTGATCTGGAACTTCACCTTCCAGTGTTCCTTAAGGTGCAACACAGTCTCTTTGAAATTCTCACACCATTAAAAAAGTGGAAACACACCGAGGTTGGACAAAGCTGTGTGCAGCAATGTCAGCCAGCATTGCCTTCATGGCATCAGATTTCTTGTTTTCATAAAAGCCACAGCAGTACTTAGCATGTTATCAGGTTTGTTTATCTCTGACATTTAATGATCCAATCCATCTTCACCAATATAAGACACAACCATGGACTACACTGGCCACAGATACACAAAAAAGCATATTTACAGGACATGAACAGTTCCAAAATTGAGCAGGAAGAATTGTCTGTGATTTGTCAGTAGGTCAATTCATACTAGAAAAGAACTGTTTTCCCAATAGAACTCTTACTTTGTAGCACAGAGGCAGGAGTTAATAAATAATTTTACTGTTCCATGCCTAGATCTAGGTCATACATAGCATTTCCACTCCATTTTGCATTCCATAATTAGTAATTTATTTGGGAATTTCTCTGGAGCTGCATTACCGAGCTTCACAATTCCTCACAGATACCAAATTAAAGTGGAAATCCTCCAACTATAACGAACAGGAACGATTAAGAAATAATTTCCTTATAATTTGGGAGGCTGTTTGAGGCAAATTGCTAATTAAGAGGCTGCACACTGCAGCTTGCAGTTCTGCTGAGCACTGGGTTCATGTCAGCTCTTCCACAGCCTCTGCTCTTCTTGCTGGAAGAGTTCCTCTCACGAGCCTTCCCCAAACAGGATTCCTGCTCAGGAACTTCTCCAGGTTCCTCTGTAGGGAATAATGCTCACACAACAGCAGTGCTGCTTTTCCCTGCAAAAATCTCTCCAATAATTTCTTAGTTTTGGTGGAAGGCTTTTCTGCTTCCAACACATTTGTTAAAGGATAACTTACTATTCATTTCATGCAAATTGTTTTCCAAACTTTTTGGAATGGATGTGTTTTTACACATCTCATGACTTCACAGAAGTTACAACTTGATTTACAGGAAAATTTTACAGGAATAGCAGAAGTCATGCTCTTAGCATGAAGATGTTCCACCACACACACATTTTAAATAACTTCTTTAAGTTATTAAGCACTGGGTGTTACCATGGTCAATACCCCATGATGTTTCTTGATCATCTTTAGACTGTGGAAAAACTCAGTGGTGCATAAGGTGTTTTGTCTCTTAGCTATGGTAACACAGCCAAATTCTGAAATTTTCAAAATATTTCTTGCTTTCCTACTGTAATTTTTCTAATATTACTTCAGTTTTCCGAGATACAGGACAAAGCCTTGATCCCTGCTCTGCATGCTGTAAAAACACTACAGGTTCTTTATGGTGCCCACAGCACTGCTTTGATCAAGAACTGAACAGCAGCTCTTAACAACTTAAAAGCATGAAAGGATGCCAGAAATGAAACCCCACTGCCTCAAACCCCAAAATTCCTGGCTAGACATGGTAACTGCCAAAAAGCCTTAGCAAGGTACACAAACTTCCTAGCCCTTTTTCCACCAATGCTTTTCCAAGGAACTTACGGTGCGGTTCCTGATGTACAGAAACACCTTCTGAGTCTGCTGGGGCCCACTGATTATATCAGGGAAGCAGGCAGCTTCTTGAGATGTCATACGGTCATGTGGAAGTCTGCTCTGGAAAGCTGCACCCTCCAACCTACAATAAAAAGACAAGTAGTCTACAGGCACTGCCAAGGAACACTCCCCTCCCTAGCCAGATGATACAGTGGCCAATTTCATGGGATGCTTTCCTTTAGGACTTTTATTTATTTCTACAAGACATACAGGTTTCCAAGTCAACAGTGCTTTGAATTACAGGTATCTAGAGATAATAAAAAAGTTACCCTACAGGGGAGATAAAATAAACAAGCAAGCAAACCCCTCCAAAAAACAAAGGCTGAAAAATAAGTGGGGCAGGGGCACATGTCAATACATTCTATATAGCGCACACACACACACACACACACACACACACACACACACACACACACATATGTATTAACAATAAGCTATAAATATTTTAGATGCTGTCCTTAATTTGTGTGGTTCCCAGTTTCTAACAGAACCACAAAACCGTTTTAGAACCTGTTCAAAGCCAAGCTATCTGTAATACACAAGCACAGCATCTACCATCCCCTCTCACCTGCTTCTCAAAGTTTAATTTGTACTGACCATCTCCTGCTAGAGGAATCCACCTTAAACTCCCACTTGGTATATCTATTTACAGCAGGCAGTGCAATGAAATACAATCACACTCATGCATTTCCTGTGCTCCCTCCCCAAGTGCTGCCTCCAAATCACAGATTTCCTACTTTCCTTTTGAAATGCTCCAGATGTGAAAGACTGATGCTGAAATAGGAGAGCTTTTCTCTATGCAAAGCCTTCATTCATTCAGGACTCTGCAGTTCTGCCAGTTCACACACTGGCAGTGATGTAACTACATTTCTGAACCCTGCTTTCCTCAGTCTGTTAGGCTGTACTACAGAAAAAGGGACAAACAACGACACAGCTGCATCAAGAGCTACAGCACAAGTGCAGAAAGCAAATCCTGCAGGCACAGCGAGCAAAACAAAGTACTGAGATGTGAAATACAGCAAGAAAAACATAAATCTCCCATGTCCTGGAAGTGACTTCGATCAGGACAGAGGACAAGGCATTCTAGAAAGACAGAAGCCAATACATCCCAGGGGCAAAAAACCCCCAAGTAACACAGTTTGATTAAGATCACTTGCTGAAACTGGAACTGCTCAACAGATTACAATAAACAGCAAAGTAAAGATAAGCTTGCAGTGTGTTACCCTAACCAAGATCACTGTTTAAGAGTTTGGAGTTCATGTACAGCAGCACATGTCACTGTACCAGGGAGAGGAGTTCCCTGCTTTTACATCTGGTGCCACCACACACACCTTTAACTTTCAAGCATTTTTACTGTCTAAAGGTGCTGAAAAAAAAAAAATCAAGGAAGGAAATGGTTGTGAAACTAACAAAAAAACCCCAAAACCAACCCCCCAAAACAAACCAACCAAAAACAAACAAAAAAAAACAAACTAAAAAAACCCACAAGAAAAAAACCCAAAACTCCCAAATCAAACAATCAACAATAAATCAACCAAACAAAAACCAACCAACCAAAAAAAACACACCCCACAACCAAAAAATCATTCACTATTAAAGATCAAAAGATCTGTGTGATGACTCAAGGTAAAGAAAACTGTCTGTAATAATTTACACAAATTTTACAACGAGAAGAAATTAGTAACAAAAGCTACAGAGCATTGCAAGTAAAATGAAATTAATGCTAGAACTTGACACACCCACAATGTTTCCTGCACTAATATTCAGTTACGGAATAGAAACCCATTTTCTCCAGCCACAGCCATTCCCCAGCCCTCCTGCTGGCCTTCACCTAACACTGGCCCAAGTGTGCCTAATCTGCACAGGAATGCACGTGCTCAACTCTGAATTCTGTAAACCTGGGCATGGAAATCAAACCAGTCACCAATTCTCTGATACTTCATTAATGCTAACAAACTTAATTAAGGTTCTAGATCCTCAAGTGCTAGCAAAAAGCTCAGCAGCACAATTTTCAGAGAATGGCCACTTAAAGACCTGAAATGCTGAACCTGACTCGCTCTTACAGGTTTGTGCTAAAAGAAGTGTGCTTCTCCAGGAGCCTGCTAAAAAGCCATGTAGTCAGCAAACATCAGGAAGCTCTCAGATGTAGGGATTTAAAGACAACTCAGCAGTTTCTTGAAAAGCTTTGGGATTTATTTCTTCAAATTGAGCAGCGAGAGAACATGGTGCTGCTAACGGTTTTGAAAAGAACTCCCAAGGTGGGGTGAGTTGGGGAAGCTTTTAAGGCCATATACCTTCATGGCAATACTCAAACTTTAGAATAACAGAGTAGCTCCAGATGAGCACAGGTATTAAGGAAAAAAAAGAAAAAAGCTAAGAAAACAACCTGCAAGAGTGTTCCATACAAGAATTTCGAAAAAAGCATAGCTATTATTAGCAAAGATAGCCTTTTTATTTGGCCAACCACTGGAAGATCTTGTAAGAACTAAATGTCCTTGAATTTACTTCTGCAACTACACAGCTCAAATCTAAATGGATTTGGATTTCAGGCTGGCTAAATCCCATTTCACACCCTTACTGCTGGTATTTCATGAAAGCCACACATTACAGGATTACCAGTTCAGTACTACGTGCTTCTCCTTGGGAAGGTTCTGCCTGGACTGGATCATCAGCTCCTCTTCACACACATCTGCACACACACACTTGCCCATTTCCTGACATTCAGCACTAGCAACTAATTGGCTGAAGTTTTGAATATTGTGTTTCTTCCCCACAGAAGAAGTCCTGAGGGATGCTGCTCATTTCAAGACTCACTAAAACACCTGCAGATGAACACACTGAATGAAAGGATTTTGGCTGTCAAATCAGACACTTGTTAAGAGCATACACTCAGCATGTAATATAAAATGCAAAATATGCAGAATTTCCAATCAGCCAATGCCTACCTAAAAATGAAATAGGCAATGCATCCTTAAGCCCATGAGCCATAACAGCCAGCATTTCCATGCCAGTGGTAACATCCATAACAGTATTTGGCTCCCTTACTTACAACAGCAAAGGATGCACTCTTAGATGACTATCTTGAAGTTCTATTTGCTTCAAAAAGAGCAACTTGGAGGTACAGAATAGGTTCTGGAGCCTTTGACTCTTGTTTAAAACCCTAATCCTGAAGTGAGAGCAAAAGCAGCAGAGTTGGAGGAAGATTTTAAGTAGCACTCCAAGTACTTAAGAGTAAAGACACCAATCCTGTGAATGAAGCAGTGAGTGCTGCCAGCACCAGGACCAAGGCCAAATGGCAAATGGAATTCCCAACTCAGCCCAGGGAGCAGCAGGCCATGAATCTGCCCAGCAGACAATCTCCTGGGCTATGTGCTGGCACACGGGTCAAACACAAACCCTTTCAAAAGACAAAAAGAAAGGAGCAAAAAGGTACTCCATGCTATGTTTCTTCAGCAGATTAGAAAAAAGGGAATGCTGTTCTAAAGCTCTCTGTGTCAGTCTAGGTGGGACAAACTGGCTAGGTAAGAAACAGCTTCCTGTACGTTTAGACTCCTCTGAACATGGAGAGGAGTGGAGGGATGAGAGATCGGCCTGAGGCATTTCAACACAGCTTAGCTAGTGCCCTTTTCCACAGCTGTTCCAGACCTCACCTGCAATCTGAACAGCCCACACTTTTTAAACAGGTGGGCACACAACTCCTGCATCTCTTGCTAAAGTCGGGACAACCACACCCATGCGCGCTTGCAAGCATCACTCCCTAACCTGGCGGCTCCTGCTCCTCAGTGGCAAGCATCAAACACCACCCTCACCTGATGCTTGGCCGTCTCCATACCCTCCAGAACTGTCGTCTTGAAGTCCTCCTGCTTGCCCTGTGGAAGGAAAGAGGAGAACTCAGGGACCTTACTCCATAAGTTAAACCATACTGGACATAAAGGCCCGGCAGTTGGCGTTTTAGGTATTAAATTTCACCAACTAACTAAACCCATTTTCTGAGAATCCCATCTTCTGGAACCTAGGTTCAGGGCACCAAAAAAATTATGTTCTAAAGTGTTATCCAGGTTACTGGAATAGTTCATATCAGATTTTATGGGAAATAAAGAAGTACACCATATGTAGCATTCCTGGTGGCTAAATATTTATGATCTGGCAGATGGATACCATCAGATTCTATGGATCTCAAACGCTAAGAATTTGATAATCTTGCCTCTGGTGCTCCCAAGTCTCCCCATATCTCAAGGAGATAGTTTAAAGCATTTTGAAAAGCCTCTTATGTTCAGGAGACCCTACTTTTATTTCCCCCCATAAACCCTTCCTTTAAGCTTGATGCTAGAACAATTCTTGAAAGGCTCAGACCACTTATTTTGGCTTCAGTACCCTTGATACACCTTCAGTCTTCTAGCACACTAAGATTGCCCTTGAAGTCAAATACACATCATACAATTGATCAGTGATGTGATCAATACCCAGCTCTGAAAGACATCAGTCTTTCAACAATCCCAGCAGTGGAAACATGAGGAAAGGCTAAGCACTCATCTGAAAGATCTGAAAATGTCCCAGAATTACCTTGGCCTGCATCTAAGTCCTAAACAGGACTGCAACACAAGCAGGAACAGAGCACATTGAGAAGAGAGATGGGTACAGCTGCAGTGTCTGCAGGAATGAAGCCATTACACACCTCACACACTGCCCACCTCACAGCAGACACCAGCCCTGAGGAGAGCCCATGAGCAACACCCTCCACAGCAGCTGTCTGCCCCAGGTCCCACCACCTGCAGAGCCCAGGGAGCCATGGCACACCCCAGAGATGGCCCAGTGCTGTCCAGCTCCTGCTGTACCAAGGCTGCTTCAAACCACACACTTCAACAGTCAGCAAGTCCAAACCAACATGCACTGAGACACTGCAATGGTCACTGGAATGGAACAGCTGCTCCCCAGAGCACAGCTACCCAGGTGTAATCTTCAAACAGGTCAGAGCAAGGGCTAACCTGAGGCTAAACACAACTGTGTTTAATACTCTTCAGAGTCTGGGTGGACAATTTTGCCAGAATGTAGTTTAAGGCTCTTAGGGGACACACTAACTGAGAAGGATTTCATCTGAACTACAGATTTAACCCTAAAGCAAGACACAGAAAGTTAAATAAGCGTTTCCATGCTGTGCTAAACTGGAATAATAGAGAATGCCAAAACATTAAACACCTAGAGATAAAACAAAATTTACTGGAACTGAAACAAGACAGACATTTTCCCTCAGAACAGCAGAGGAGCCATAGTTAATACTTGTATATAATCAGTCTGCCAGCAGGGAAATAAAAAAACTCATGAAGAGACTGTGACAAATAACTGTATTTTGACAGGCCTCACAAGAGCCAAGTTACAATTCTGGGAATAGACATCTCTGCACAGCAAGATATAATGCTTTACTTGATCTACAGTGCAAGTACTTTATCTTGCAGGGAACATTTCAAGGCTTGCTTCCATTCTGGGAGAGACTAATACAATTGAAACAGGAATATTTACAGTCAAGTATAGGCCATCAATTCAGTAAGTTTCACCTGTGCCTTCCATACGTTAAGAAATTAAAAAGATTCTGACTTTAGACTTTGGCATTCATAATCCCTGAAGTAACACTGACAGTGAGCAGAGGAAAATTTGCTCCCAGCTTCCTCACAGAAAGAAATCAGAATCTTCCTCTTCTCATCACATTACTGATAGCTTGGACACAATTCTAAATGCTATTCAGTCTGAGCAGAGAAGTGTGGATGGAAACAAAGCCTGCTGGTGAAGATTGCCTCTCCTTCCCTGGAAGGAAGGTTCTCATTGTAAAGGAACCAGCAGCAAGCAAACTGCTGATCCCTGATCAAACCCAGCTCAGCAGAACGTGTGTGAGAGCAGAATCTGCTCAGCCTCAAGGCAACAGAATAACAGACCATGAGCTGAAGAACAATGAGGAAGAAGGTCCACAAAGGAATCTACTTCATATAATTATCCACTGTTTCAAAATTAACAATAGCTGCACACGAGTATCAAAGAGAACTGAATTTATTTAGGAAAACGAAGAGTCAGATAAAACAAAGAGACAAAGCACCACTAAGTTTGACCATTCCCTTGATCTTAATCTTGACCATATTCAGTTCCTTGGAAAACAGCACCTAAAAATATAGGACTACCAAAAAGTAGGAATACTGACAACACTAAAAGGCTAGGAGCTTGTAAAGAAAATCTTCTGTAGTTCTAAAAATTAAAATGCAATTTGGTGAGGAAAAACAAAACAAAGATTCTTAGGGGAAAAAAAAATCCCAACAAAAGAAGCAAGCTCCTGATTCCAAAAGGGACAATGGCAAACAAGAACACAAATGTCATCAGTCAGCACTGAAAGGGAGTTTGGAAGCTTTTTGCTATTAGACAATATTCCTCAAGTAAAAAGAGTAAGAGATACTCTAAGAAAATTATCTTAACCATGAAATACTGTCACACCTTTTAAAACTGCTCTGCAATAGCATGCAGTACATGTTGCAAATCCAGACTGTAATAGGCAAAACACCTGGAATTCCCCAGAGCTGAACACATGAATGGAGCCTCCTCAAGGCAGCCCAGCACTGTGCTGTCACCTGCAGTGTGACATTCAATCATCCCTCTCACCACGAGCTGGCTGTGGGCACAGGCTAACCAAATACCAGACACTAGCACCAGGACATTTTTAAGTTGCACAATCAGGCTTTTCAACTCAAAAAAGCTGTAATGTGACAACTTTATGCCTCTACTGCATTACCTGTATTTTTACAGGCTTTAAACACAGAAACTAATTTTTAAGGTCTGCAATGAGAATAAATTAACAGTAATACTCAAGGTAACTGAAATTTTCCTAGATTTTCAGTATGCAATCCTACTCTAGTATTACTGTCCAATTTAGTATTTCTTACTGAACATTTCAATTTTTCCTTCAAAGTGACAGAGGGAGAGAAAACCCCAATTATAAACATTGCTTTTATATACAGCAGACTCCATGCTGCCTCCTCCTTCTAAAGGGTGGCTGAATTAGAAGTCTCAATGCACTTTTAACAGCCAGCATAAGATGACCTGATGTTCTTGACACCTATATTAATAGAGATAAAAATAAAGAGATACACAAACATATACAGCCTCAGAAACCTTTAAAATTACAGCAAGACTAGCTGTGGAATGACAGCCTAAAATGTTCTCTTTCTACTTTATAGCTTCATGGATATTCAGAGAATTTCTAGGAATAGAGAAATGATATGCTGACCTGAAATTTACTCATTTCTAGGCAGCTAGATACAGCCTGTTTGAAAACAGATTGTATTTAGATGGGATAAATACAGTGCTTGCAAAATAACTGCCTAACAGGCTGTTGTGTATACAGAACAGCATGACTCATAACTGCTCATCTTCCATGCTTCTTCCTTTATGGGACAAAACCTGTTCCACTGTACTTCACTGATTATGCCTCAAACTGATTTCAATAATCATTCTTAGAGGCACAAAACTGAATCTGAGAGAAATAAAAATGTGTATTAATATTAGGTCTCGAGGATTAAACACAATGTCTAAGCTAAATTAAATAGTAAGCTTTACACAGTTGCTTAATTACACCTATTAAAATTCCAGTTTTGCTACATCAGCTTCGAGTGGGGTGGTGGGATTTTCATGACTGCAGTATTTTCAGTCAAGCACATGAGCTGTAGTGTTCCTGCATCAAGGCAGGGGCCAACAGCTGCTACAAGGAGAGGTTACAATGGCAAATTGTAAGAGATAAAACACACCCACAGCTTTTAATATTTTTTCTGCAACTGAAGGTAGGTATCCCCAAGCCAACATCAGTCCTATGATCTCAAACCTGCCAGCCAAAAAAAAAAAATTAAGATAACTGATGACTACCAGTGACTCAGATCAGTGATGAACCTGCAAAGATTCCACTGCTAGATGTCATCTCTTGTCTAACACCAAGTAGAACACACGTCATCTCATGAAATCTCTTGACTCTGAACTTTGCAAAGCATGACCTTCTAGGAGCTGAGTGACACCCCACCAGCAGAGCCCACTAATGGTGGCAGCTGTAAATACAATGGAGGTAAAGAACAGGGCACTGCTACTGCCACAAATTTCAAAAGCTGCCTCCTAAACAAGCCTGACAAAAAAACTTCTCAATGTAAAGTGAAGCTCTGTCTAAGCTAATAAGGAAAGCATGGAAATTTAAGCAAACAGTATCCAACCAGAACTTAAGATGAGAGTCACAGCCACAGGAACCACAGTAGTTTAAGTCTGTTCGTCTGCACAACAAACCCCCAAAACCCCAACCTCTTTTCGAGCAGGTGTGGCAGCAGAGAGCCAGAGAGGCTATTCTGGTCAATCAGCTTCCAAAGACAAGTCAATAAGATCATGAGAATCTAGCACAAGAGGGTGGCTTCATTTGGAATTACATTAATGCATATTCCTATATTTATCGGGCTGTTCTGCATTTCTCCCCTCCTTCCCCATATCGGACCAGCAAATAAAACACTGTAGGACAATTATTCAAAACCAGATTGAAACCAGACATGGGATTCATGATGCCACACCCAGCCCTACCTAATTTCTGTTAACAAATCAGGTAAATAGTTTTGGAAGAGAAGGTCTCTCTCTACTCACCAGATGGCTCCTCTGGCTCACTTTCATTCTCTTCTTCTGCAGGAGCTGGTGGAGGTGGTGGGGGTAGTTTTTTCTCTTTCTCAGCTTTAGCATTTCTCTCTTCTTCAGAGTAATACTCATCTTCTGACAGGTTTGCAAGACTCTCATCCATCTCTCTATACTCAACCTGTGAAAAGCACAACAGAACATAAGCACACTGAAGATGCCTGGAAGTCAGGCTACTAACATTGTTTCAAGTAAAAAAACTGCTTACAGTTCAAGGAAAAGGGTTGAGTTATTTACTTGTTATTAATTATCATTAATAATAATAATTATTGCAAGATACCATGTTATAAAATGCAACAGAGCTGAACAAGTTCCAAATGTTTTTGCCTCCAACTAAGAAAAATAAATCTTCAACACCCTATAGTAGGAGCTTTCTACTCACATCAAACCAAACTGATGAGTGTTATATTATCATTTAACCTCTCTGGTTTCCTTCCCCTCCTTCATATCCCTGCCAAGGGATAAAAAGCAGCCTCTGTGCCCACTCCATGTGCTCAAACTTGAATTTCATCTGCTAAGCACAGATGACCAGAAGTGTACACAAGATTTCCTGCAGAAATCCCACCTGTGCCCTGCATGGTCTCCTGCTTACTGGGAATCTTGTCCTGGGACAGAGGCTCACAGCTGCTTCCTCTCCAGAGTGGTCACACTAATGGCTCAACACAAGAAACATCCCTTCCCCTCATCCCCCCCCAGTCTTTATTGCCATATTGGTCTTGTTCTGTTACTGTATTCCAATAAAAATAAATAAAATTACCAGCCAAAAAAGACTCACTTCAACTTGAAGAAACATGGAAACCCCAAGAACTAGCCTGGGAGGACTGCATCTCAAACTGCTTAGTAAACCAAGCTTTAATCCAAAGTTCTGTATGCTGTTATTGAATTTCCCTACTGATTGGAAAGGAACAAAACAATTCTCGACACGCAGCCATGGGAAAAATAAAAAGAAAGCAGCTAGTGATCCTCCAACATCCAAAAGATCAGCTTCCACTAAAAAAGAACAAAAACAAGTCTATTTCTCACTAAAAGAAAAAACCTTTCACAGTCCAAGTTCAGTAACTAAAAAAGAGCAATAATGGGCACAATTCAAGTAGCTTTGGGAAGCCTGTGTGCAGGAAAGCCTGGATTCTTTTTAACATACTCCATTATCAGATGTTTTAAAGAGTTGTATTATGTATACAATGTCCAGCATATTCAGTTTTTCACACTGCTGTACCTCCAGGACCTCCTGTGAACTCTGGTCAAGTAATGATGACCACTCAGCACATCCATACATTTCCAGGGGTATTTGAAGCCACACACAACTGCTTCTATCCAAAAGCCCTCCAAAGTCTCCCATTCCCTTTGAGCTTCCACAACTTCTGAAGAACAACCAAGTTCAAGAAAACCCCCATAGCTTTTCCCTAGATTTATTGTTAACCCAGATACCCTCCCCAACTACGTTCACAGCACAAACATTCATGGGAAGATGAATGTCTGAGTGCTCAAGGGGACAGATGGTGCCACAAGAGACAAACCCCTCTGCAGATGGGTAGGGCCAGTGCAAAGAAACATCACCAACACACAGCCCACTCAGAGCACTAATTCCTGCTACCTAACAGACCACTATAAACAAGGAATGCTGCCTCTGAAGAGCACAGAATGGTTTGGACTGGACAGGACTTTCAAACCCATCTCATTCCAGCCACCCTGCCATGGGCAGAGACACCTTTCACTAGACCAGGCTGCTCCAAGTCCTATCCAATGTGTCCATGAACACTTCCAGGGATGGGGCAGCCACAGCCTCTCTGAGCAACATGTGCCATGGCCTCGACACTCTCACTGTAAAAAAGTCTTCCTTATGTCCAGTCTACACCAACCTTGCTTTGGTTTAAAAGATGCACCAGACTGACCGACCCAACAGCTCCTATGTGTGAAGGACCAATCCAGTTATCACATCACACAATGGCTCTGAAGAGCCACGTTCAATGCCACCGGACAAAACAGTTCCAAAAAGGAATTTCAGCTTCCATGTCAAACACTCCAACCCCAAGAAGAGTCAAGATCTTCATCTTCTGAAACAAGCTTTCCAAGAAAAGGCTTCTGAAAAGAAGGGTAATGTTCTCATCTATTCAGAGCAACAGATGAGAATTACATACTACAGTGCCAGACTATTGAAGACCTTACACAGCTGATAGATTTCATTGCTAAATCTCACCCTGACTCAGCTCTCCAATACCAGCGGAGGGAGGGGGAAGAACAGTGCACTGAGCACGGCCATCACCTCGACAAGCCTGCAAAACCAGAATCATCCCAAGCACATCAGCCTCGAGAGGCTGCTTCCATAAACCACAGGAACAGAAGAATTTGCTGATAAAATGTAAACTCACGAGCGCTCCAATGCACTGCCATAGATTTGGGATGCTTTTACTGCTCCGTATCTGGTCAGGAACTGCAAAAAGTTCCTAGACAGCTGCAGAAAGCTCTCCTTTCTGACAGGGCACGAGTCCTCCCCAGAGCCCGCAGAGTCGAGCCAGAACAAGAGAGGATCTTGATCTCAATCTGAAGGCACTGTGGCTTCCCGCGTGTTTGTCCCCTGCACTCGCGACACCGCAGCCCTCGGTCCCGGGCATGCTGCCGCCCCTGCGGCGGGGCCGGAACCGGGCCGGGCCGAGCCGAACCGGGCCGGGCCGAGCCGAACCGGGCCGAGCAGAGCCGAACCGGGCCGGAACCGGGCCGAGCAGGGCCGGAACCCGGCCGCCCGGAGCATCTGCTGGCCGAGCCGAACCGCACCGGGCCGGGCCGCCCGGAGCATCGGCTGGCCGAGCCGAACCGGGCCGGGTCCTGGCCGCCCGCAGCATCGGCTGGCTGAGCCGAACCGGGCCGGGCCGAGCCGAGCCACCCGGAGCATCGGCTGCCTGAGCCGAACCGGGCCGGGTCGAGCCGAACCAGGCCGAGCAGAGCCGAACCGGGCCGGAACCGGGCCGAGCAGGGCCGGAACCGGGCCGCCCGGAGCATCGGCTGGCCGAGCCGAACCGAACCGGGCCGGGTCCGGGCTGCCCGGAGCATCGGCTGGCTGAGCCGAACCGAGCCGAGCCGCCCGGAGCATCGGCTGGCCGAGCCGAACCGGGTCGAGCCGAGCCGGGTCCGGGCCGCCCGGAGCATCGGCTGGCTGAGCCGAACCGAACCGAGCCGGGTCCGGGCTGCCCGGAGCATCGGCTGGCTGAGCCGAACCGAGCCGAGCCGCCCGGAGCATCGGCTGGCCGAGCCGAACCGGGTCGAGCCGAGCCGGGTCCGGGCCGCCCGGAGCATCGGCTGGCTGAGCCGAACCGAACCGAGCCGGGTCCGGGCTGCCCGGAGCATCGGCTGGCTGAGCCGAACCGAGCCGAGCCGCCCGGAGCATCGGCTGGCCGAGCCGAACCGGGTCGAGCCGAGCCGGGTCCGGGCCGCCCGGAGCATCGGCTGGCTGAGCCGAACCGAACCGAGCCGGGTCCGGGCTGCCCGGAGCATCGGCTGGCTGAGCCGAACCGGGCCGACCCGGGCCGGGCCGAGCCCAGGCCGCCCTGAGCAAGGGCTGGCCGAGCACAGCCCGGGCCTGCCGACCCGAGCGCGTCGCACACGAGGCGCCAGCGGGGCCCGCAGCCGGCCCGCCCCACACGTACTTTGGCTCGCTTGCGGCGGCTGGTCCTGCGGCCCTCGGGGGTCTCGGCGATGCCGGTGGTTTCGGCGCCGGGCGCGGGGGTGGCCCCGACGGCTGACGGCTCGGACACACCGCCCGGCGGCGAGGCCCGCGGCGGCTCCTTCTTGCGGGGCGTGCGCTCCGAGGCCCCGCCGCTCTCCGAAGAGGAGCCCAGGGCCCCGGCGGCGGCGGGCGGGGGCACCGGCGCCTCCGGCCCGGCCTCGCCGCCCGCCGCCGCCTCCGCGCCCTTCTTGCCGCCCGCCAGCATCGCCCCCGCCGCACAAAGGAGCCGCGCGGGGGCTGCGGCCCCGACAACGTCACATCCGGGCGGCCGCGCGCGCGCCCCGGGCGGGCCCTGCCCACAGCGCCCCCTGCAGCCCGCGGGCCGGCACGGCGGGGCACGGTGCTGCACAGCACGGCACGGCCACGGCACGGCAGAGGCACGGCACGGCACGGCAGGGCACGGGTGCACGGCAGCAGGCACGGCACGGCACGGCAGGGCACGGCACGGCGCTGCACAGCACGGCACGGCAGGGCACGGCAGGGCACGGCACAGCCCGCACTCTGCTCTCTCCCCAGCCCGCACTCCCAGCACTCTCTCTGCTCTCTCCTCTCTCCATCCCGCACTCCCAACGCTCTCTCCTCTCTCCATCCCGCACTCCCAGCACTCTCTCCTCTCTCCATCCCGCACTCCCAGCACTCTCTCCTCTCCCCATCCCGCACTCCCAGCACTCTCTCTCCTCTCTCCTCTCTCCATCCCGCACTCCCAACGCTCTCTCCTCTCTCCATCCCGCACTCCCAGCACTCTCTCCTCTCTCCATCCCGCACTCCCAGCACTCTCTCTCCTCTCTCCATCCCGCACTCCCAGCACTCTCTCTCCTCTCTCCATCCCGCACTCCCAGCACTCTCTCCTCTCTCCATCCCGCACTCCCAGCACTCTCTCCTCTCTCCATCCCGCACTCCCAGCACTCTCTCCTCTCCCATCCGCACTCCCAGCACTCTCTCTCCTCTCTCCATCCCGCACTCCCAGCACTCTCTCTCCTCTCCTCTCCGCATCCTGCACTCCCAGCACTCTCTCCTCTCTCCATCCCGCACTCCCAGCACTCTCTCTCCTCTCCCCATCCCGCACTCCCAACACTCTCTCTCCTCTCTCTATCCCACACTCCCAGCACTCTCCTCCTCTCTCCATCCCACACTCCCAGCACTCTCTCCTCTCCATCCCACACTCCCAGCACTCTCTCTGCTCTCTCCTCTCTCCATCCCGCACTCCCAGCACTCTCTCCTCTCCCCATCCCGCACTCCCAGCACTCTCTCCTCTCTCCATCCCGCACTCCCAGCACTCTCTCCTCTCCCCATCCCGCACTCCCAGCACTCTCTCTCCTCTCTCTATCCCGCATTCCCAGCACTCTCTCTCCTCTCTCCATCCCGCACTCCCAGCACTCTCTCTGCTCTCTGCTCTCTCCATCCCGCACTCCCAGCACTCTCTCTGCTCTCTCCATCCCACACTCCCAGCACTCTCTCCTCTCTCCATCCCACACTCCCAGCACTCTCTCTCCTCTCTCCATCCCGCACTCCCAGCACTCTCTCTGCTCTCTCCTCCCCATCCCGCACTCCCAGCACTCTCTCCTCTCTCCATCCCGCACTCCCAGCACTCTCTCCTCTCTCCATCCCGCACTCCCAGCACTCTCTCCTCTCCCCATCCCGCACTCCCAGCACTCTCTCTCCTCTCTCCTCTCTCCATCCCGCACTCCCAACGCTCTCTCCTCTCTCCATCCCGCACTCCCAGCACTCTCTCCTCTCTCCATCCCGCACTCCCAGCACTCTCTCTCCTCTCTCCATCCCGCACTCCCAGCACTCTCTCTCCTCTCTCCATCCCGCACTCCAGCACCCTCCTCTCTCCATCCCGCACTCCCAGCACTCTCTCCTCTCTCCATCCCGCATCCCAGCACTCTCTCCTCTCCCTCCCGCAAATCCCAGCTCTCTTCCTCTCTTCCATCCCGCACTCCCAGCACTCTCTCCTCTCTCCGCATCCTGCACTCCCAGCACTCCTTCTCTCTCTCCATCCCGCACTCCCAGCACTCTCTCTCCTCTCCCCATCCCGCACTCCCAGCACTCTCTCTCCTCTCTCTATCCCACACTCCCAGCACTCTCTCCTCTCTCCATCCCACACTCCCAGCACTCTCTCCTCTCCATCCCACACTCCCAGCACTCTCTCTGCTCTCTCCTCTCTCCATCCCGCACTCCCAGCACTCTCTCCTCTCCCCATCCCGCACTCCCAGCACTCTCTCTCCTCTCTCCTATCCCGCATTCCCAGCACTCTCTCTCCTCTCTCCATCCCGCACTCCCAGCACTCTCTCTGCTCTCTGCTCTCTCCATCCCGCACTCCCAGCACTCTCTCTGCTCTCTCCATCCCACACTCCCAGCACTCTCTCCTCTCTCCATCCCACACTCCCAGCACTCTCTCTCCTCTCTCTATCCCGCATTCCCAGCACTCTCTCTCCTCTCTCCATCCCGCACTCCCAGCACTCTCTCTGCTCTCTGCTCTCTCCATCCCGCACTCCCAGCACTCTCTCTGCTCTCTCCATCCCACACTCCCAGCACTCTCTCTCCTCTCTCCATCCCACACTCCAGCACTCTCTCTGCTCTCTCCTCTCTCCATCCCGCACTCCAGCACTCTCCCTGCTCTCTCCTCTCCCCAGCCCGCACTCCTGGCCCACGCACACAGCATCGGGACCCGCTGGTGACCCACAGCAGTACAGGGCTCTCTGGCTGTAACAGTCCTGCATGAACAAATGGAGGCCCTTGAAACGCTTTGAGAGGGAGACGTTTATGCCTATTCTATCACAGAATGGTCTGGATGGGAAGGGACCTTAAAGCCCATCTAAAAGCATGGGCAAGGACACATTCCACTAGCCCAGGTTGCTCCAAGCTCAGTACAGCCTGGACACTTCAAGGGACAGGCAGCCACAGCTTCTCTGGGCAACCCGTGCCAGTTGTCCCTCAGTAAAGAATTTTCTTCATAATATCTGATCTAAATCTACCTTCTTTCAGCTTAAAGCCATCCCTCTCTGTTCTGTCACTCTGGGCTCTTGCCCACTGTCTCTCTAGGCTCTCTATGAGCCCCTTTAGGTCCTGGAAAGGGCTCTGAGCTCTCCCTGGAGCCTTCTCCAGGTGAACACCCTCAGCCCTCCCAGCCTCGCTCCAGAGCAGAGGAGCTCCAACACAGGGAACAGCTCTGTGGCCTCCTCTGGACTCACTCCACCAGCCCTTTCTCGTGCTGGGGATGCCAGAGCTGCAGGCAGCTCTGCAGATGGGGTGTCAGCCTAGCAGAGCGGAGGGGCAGAACCCCCTCCCTCGTCCTGCCCATCCCTGCTGAGGGTCTTGGGTCTCTGGGCTGCAGCACACATTCCCGAGACACATCATTCACAAAAGATTCAATTTTAGTCCCTCTGTCACCTTTCAAAGTCTGGCACTTTTCCCCAGCATGTCTTCACTCAGGTTTCTACTTAGACCAGCAGAAAATGCTGGTAAGGCAGGAAACAGGAAGCTGAAGCTCCAGCCTCTGACCAGGACTCTGCTGATGAATGCTCAGAGAGTTCTGCTCTGGCTTCCCTTGAGTATCTGAAGAGTATTTGCTAAAGGTAACAGAAAACTAAATGTGTGCTTGCTAATTGTCTTGCCTTTTTCCATAAAACTGGTCACTCCCTGGCAGGGCTGGTGGCTGGTCTAAGCAGACCTACTTTGTCATGAAGCTGGTGCTGGCTTCTGTACAGACACTGGGGGAGCATTTAGGAACCTGGAAGACAGAAGTTGCACAGGAAGGTTTAGGTGTAATTTTGACCATTCTCAGGGAGACAGGAAGCAATCTGGGGCTGTAGAGGGTCTGCAAGATGTAGCTGGTGCACTGCAGCTGCCCAGTAGAAATGTGGGCAGGTAGAAGCTCAGCAGCACACATGACAATTGCAGTGCTGAGAAGCAACTGGGGCAGAATGGAACCAACTGTGAAACCTTGTTTATTAATTATTTATGAAACCTGTGAAACCCAGCCAGAAGAACTGCAGAGAGAATGAAATACTGATGGGGAGAAAAGGAAGTAACAGGCAATTGCTACAAGAACACAAAAACACCTAGCTCACAGGTGAAGATAAAGTATTTCATGCTTCCATAGGAACTGGCATTTCCTTCATCTTTGCACTTTAATCTCCTTTTGTTTGCATTTACCCAAATTTCTGAAATAGCCAAAAAATTAATTTTTGCATACAATTTTTACCTAATGGATGAGACAAATGGTTTTCTCAAAGCACACTTAACATGTTTTCCATAGCTTTACACCAGCCAACATCTCATTCAAAACTTGACACAGTTATTTCTTCTTCTGAATTGACAGATTCAAGTTAATATTTTTATTTTTGAGAGCCTTTCATCAAATACAGTTAACATGACAAATATAGGCTCTCCAGATTTGTAAAACTGTCTCCTAAATCCGTATCTATAGTTTAGCTCCATGTTTGCTGGGGTATAAACACAATTAGGATAAGGCATACAAAGGGCTTTCAGCAACATCTTGTTTCACCCAAGACATCATTGTGCCCATCATCTTATAAGGCATTTTTCCCTAAGATCAGAAAAACAAATGGAAGCTAACAATAAAATATATGAGACTATTCTGACATGTGAAACAATGACAATTTGCTTTGATGTCTTCTCTCTTTGTACAGAGATGAGCAGAACTTTTTTAATTTACTGCAGATGGAAAATCTGATTTTTATATGGAGTATGTATATTCAGGCTAGCTAAAACATTTGTATGCACATGCAAACTTATATTTTACTTTTAGTTTTACTTCAACAAAAGTAAACATAATCCTATTTTTCATCAGAAAAGTCTGAGATAATCAATGCTGAAGCCTTTTCCACGTTTACCCACTTTGTTCTTCAGTAACTGATGTGGGCAAACCGTTTCCTAGGCTTTTTATATGTAAGAATTTTTATGTATAAGAACAATGATGAAGAGTAAGTATGCCAACACTACTATTTCAGCTGGATTCATATGAAAACCCCTCAATGGAATGGAGGATAAGCCCCCTCAGAATGAAAGTGTGGCTCTGATACACTGGCTGAGCAACTGGACACTTCCACATACACAAAAAATCTAGGCAAAGTACAAGAGAAGTGGAAGAACTGAGATATGGGAAAAGGGAGAACAAGAGAGAATCAGCAATTTTCTCACACGTGTGGGTCCTGTTCTGTTCCCTGTAATATCCTTCCATACCCCCAGCAGCACTGTGGGCAGTAGGAGCAGCCCAATCCCACTATAGTGCTACTAAATACCACCTAGTGCTCATTTTCAAGGAAGACATGGTACATTTCCTCAGCTATAATTCATCCTTCTTCCCACACTTTAGAGAAAGAAGGTTTTATTAAGTAGCATTTTCCATTATGACAGACATGAATGCAGGAGAAAAGCCTGCAGCTGCACTCAGCTTTTAAAACACACTGGCAAGCACAAGTATCACTACACAGGAAATAAGTCACCCAAAGCCTCTTCACTGTGAAGAGGGTGAGACTGGGAAGGTTCACAGAATGCTGAGAATAGAAAAAGGATCAAAAGCAATGTTCAAGGCATACATGAACTGAAGAAAAAGGTGCTTTGAAGTCTACACTTGTTTTCCTCCCTTTAAAAGTCTGTACTATGATATGGAAATAAAAGTCAGTGTGGTGGGTGGAGGGGAAGGTCTTCACCCAGCACTTTTTCTAAATTAAGTTCCACAGTTTTGTTTTTGTTAAAAATAAGTAATTTATAATTTAATACCTGTTTCAGGATACTCAGATCTGTGGTGCTGTTAACAGCGCACTTAATTCGCATTATCCATTTAAAAAAAAAAATTAAAAAGCAGCTCTGAACTTTGCTTCTGAGATGGAAGCACTGTCTCTGAACCAGCAACCATCGCTGTCACTCTTGCTTTGCATCTTTCAAGGCCTGTAGTCTTTCTAAAAGGGGTGGGTGGGAGTAATGCCACATGGAAAAGATCCAGTCAGAAACAGGGAATCCTAAATTATCTTTGTTTAGCTTGATCAAAGCAGAATACAGGTCTTTAGCCTTCCCAAGTTCCTTGGCAAATGCATCTGCTTGAAACTCGAATCGTCGGCTTAACACTGTCAAGCAAAATGAGAGAACCTGTGGAGAGAAATGCATTAAAAATTATTTTAAAATTCAGCCACCTGCAAATTCCTTCAGTGCCAGTAAATACTACCACATCTAGCTTCCCACGTCCCACCCAGTGCCGTGGCTGCAGACTGATCTCACTAAGCTTTATGCAAGCCATGCCTGAAACTGGGAGTGATACCCACCACACAGCACAAAGCCTGATTATCAAAATGAGACACCCAACACAGCCCCTAGAAACTTCACACTTCCCCTGACAAACCAGAATCATTATTTAAATAGGATGATACTTCAGTGTCTATGTCTTGAAAACAATTTACCTCATTGTAAGGTGAAAAAATGAACTGGAAAATAATCATCAAGCCTATCAGGGTAGGCTGGGTGTCATAGAAACCAAATGCAGCAAAGAGTTCTTTTTGACCAATTAATACAGCAAATAAGAAGAAGCAAAGGAAGGAATTCATCTGGAGAAAAGAAAACACATTCTTGATTAAGATAAGTCATTACATAACATCACATTCTAGATTTGCACATGGACACCACTGTAAATAAACAAGTAGATGGCTTTTGAACTAATATACAGAGAGGAACAGTCAGTCTTTACCTGCTTCCTGAAAATGCAACAGTAGAACAACTGTTTTCTGTCAGTAAGAAAAGACAAGAAGAGAAGGGAGGAGGGAGTACAGGATAGAACCCATCTCCTTGGAATTAAGCACAGGTTCTGAAAAGTTGAAAGGCAAACAAAATGTGCCTGTGCTGTGTTGTGTTTCTGCTCCTGGAAACGATCTGTGCTTCCACCCAAGCTGTGCAGGGTCATGTACAAGCACTGTGCCTCTCTGGCTTTTCAGAGCCAAGAGGCAGGACCCTGCCTGACCAAGGTTTCCAGAGGGGTGATTAGCTATTCAAGTGGTTGCTTGGTCTTTTTAGAGTAAAATGGAAGGTGTCAGAATATTGTTTGTTATTGAAACTCATGGAACAGAAAAGAAGGATGGCTGTGATCCAAATCAACTTTCTGTCACACAGCATATCAGGTGAATGTACACTAACAAAGCTGGAAAAGGGCACTTGGAAACAGCTATAATTACAGGTGCTCCAGGAAGAAAAAAACCAGTTTAAAATAACTTACCTGGCTGATGATTATATTTTTGACAGTATGACCTAGTTTCCAGTGACCCAATTCATGGCCAAGTACAGCCAGAACTTCTTCATTTTTACATCCTTGTTTCTTATTCTGAGGGAATAACAAAGCAGAACCACTATCAGGTATGTCTAAACATACCCAAATAAATGTCTTACTCATTTGTTTTTTCCTTGATCACTTAAGTGTCCCTAAATCAGGCTATTCCCTTCTAATACCAGAAACACACATATAATTTCCTGCTGAGCCTTTTCCATGAAGATACTTAGAGAAATACAACCTTTAAAGTTTAAGATCTCTACTATGAGGTGGTGTTCTCCTATTTCTATGTATGCAGATATCCTGATGCAAACCTGAAAGAACACTGGAAGATTTGCCTTCCAAACACTCTCCTATCCCTTCTCATCCTGTTCCTTTACTCCAGCAAAGCATTACACTGGAAACAGGGATTCAGAGCTGCAGACTTTCAGAGGAGAACTGAGAGCAAAGCCCCTTTCCTACTTTCCTTCAACACTCAACACTTCCTCCCAAGGCGGTACTGTTCCTTTTAAAAGGAACTGTCCTCTTCAAAAAGCCCTATGCTGTGCCTTATAGCTATAATTAGGAAGGACATCTGCACCTTCAAAGATCCATTAGCAAGTCAGAAGCAAACACAAAGGCTGAAGAACCTGTTGAAATGGAACACAGACTCTCATTATGACTAGATCAGGTGAGCTCAACATCCCTTCCTTTCACCACCCCCTTCTGCAATATTTGCCAAACAAAACCCTGGGCACCACTAACATGGTGTCAAGGAACAGAAGCTGGACTGAACAACAGTCTGAACACTGGCTTAACCTCAGGCTGCACGAGGCCATTTGTTTTTCTCAGAATAACTCCTTCAGGTTATTCAGAAAGTATTCCATTAGCTTTAGTCATTTCCATACTCTTCTGAGGTCACAACAGCTGCTCCAGCAGACTCATGATGTGCAGCTGCCCATCAAAGGAGAGGCCAGTGCCAGGCCACCATCCTGTTCTTGACCAGGGCACGGGGGATGCACATGTGCAATCTGTCTGTGCCTCCTGCACCAAAAACTCTGCATGCAGGAAAAGGCACACAACTGACACAGTAAGAATTGGAAGTATTCCCTTCGAAGGGAAGCTTTGGTATGGCAGTCCCAAGAGAAGATGAGCTGAAATCCTGAACAGGTCCCTTATTCAAAGAATTATAGGGGTGATCCAGTTTTGACATGCAGGGAACCAATGTTTTGCTAAAGCCTTTGTGGATTTTTACAGTCTCTGGTGCTATCTGCACATCTCACACAGCCCCAGAAATTCCAATCAGCAAACCAGGCATACTTTGGTGATGAAATCATTAGGGTTTGGGTTTTAGCAACTTACTCAAGGCCTTTAAAAAAAAAAAATTAGAAATCACAAAGGAATATCTCACTGAGAAGTTAATATAAACACAATGAAGGACAAACTCACTTTGGTTTTAGACTTGGTTTCTTCATTCTCACCATCTTCTCCTTCTGCTGGTTCTTTGTTCAGAGCAGAATAGTCTTCCAGGAGTGTGTCAAAGAGTACTATCCTCTTATTCTTGAAGAATCCATAGAAATAAGCATTGCTATGGGAAGAACGCTTAGAACCTGATGGGGAAAATTGAAAGACCATAATCTGAATAATCCCATGAACTGAAGCCTGTGCAGTACAACACACACCAGATTCTTCCAGAGGAATTTTCAAAATCCCCAAATGAACAGTAGACAAACTCAAGCAGATCTGTTTGGAAGGGGAGGCATATTCTAAAATTTAAGTAATGATGACTCCAATAGAGAAATGTAGCATGTAATCACTAAAAGCACTAAAGCCATAAGAGCAGTGGTGAACATCTTATGTCCAAAAAGAAAAGCAATTTCAGATTTAGAATGGAAAGAACATTCTGCATTGACACTGCTCCAGGCAAAGAACCTGTGCCAAATTATGTAGAATTCTTTAAATGTGCCAGCAAAGATGAATGGAAACACATAAAAGGACTCCATGACCATGGAATTAAAGTGACATGGCAGCTGGCATGCTCCATGTCACATTCCATGACCTGAGAAAAAAAGATGAGAAATTCAGCGTCAGAAAGTGAAAAAAATTAGTCTCAAGTAGAAGGTGTGAGACCATCCAGCTACAGCATAAGAAACCATCTATGTGAACATTTCAAGAAATAGGTATTTTTAATTTTCAATACCTTTTCAATTGTTTTACCAAGGACTTTGAGACAATTAAGGCTAAACTAAGACTAAAAAAATTAAAAAGCTATTCCCTTTGTTTCACAGTTCTAAAATTGTAATCTTGACTGCTTTTGTGCTTCCACTCCTGACCAAGCTGTGTATTTCCATTCCACAGACCCAGGAAAATGCTTCCAACCAGAGGATGAGTTAAGGCTGTGCACTGAGCTTCAGGAAAAAGCTACAGACATTGACAAGGCAATGCAAGCAAGTGCCCTACTACAGCATCCACAATCAATGCTGAAACCCCAAATATTTAAAATTACAAAGCCTTTTTATTTAAAAAACCAGCAAAACCTCACCTTCAACAACATACACCTTAGTCAATGGGAAGTCAATGCTCTTTGCCATTGTTTCAATTTGCTGCTTGAGCTCTCCCTCCGGAAGTGGAATGAATTTATCAAACAGAGGTGCAATATAGTCTGCATAGATTGTAACAAGCACCTGCAAACACATGCAGATATTAAGAACAGGGCATGCAAACATGTTTAGTGCTAAAGATGGAGCAAAAAGTTCAAAAAGAGGGCACAATTTCAGAAGAAACCACTTGCTAAAGCAGAGCCCTGTAGGAAGTGGGAGGTACAGCCAGGCTCTCCATGGCTGCTTTGCCTGGGGGCCAGTCCAGAGCAAACTGTGCCCAAAGCACTCCAGCCCTGAGCAGGAGGGCTGAGAGCAGTGCAGCAAGGCTCTGGGGGCAGGGGGCTCATCACTGACAGCCTGTCACTTCCACACACTCCAGCAATCCTGGAAAGCTCTGAAGTGTTTCATACCCAGCTGCAGAGCTGAAGGAACCTGGAGGTGGAAGAAGTGGGACTAATTGCTGCTAACTTGCAAAGCAACTGTCTCAAAAGAGGCAAGAAATGTCATGTCCCCTATTTTCTTTCTGTCTCCCAGCTGTCTGCAGGGCTAGGGCAGTTGTCTGCCTGATGCCTCTGGCCCCACAGTGACTAACACCCTTGTCCTAGAAACACCACTACAGTGCACCTGCATCTCTTCAAACTGGCTGCAGCCCAGATGAGAAAGGCAGAACTAGAAGAATGTGATGGAAAGAAAAACTGAACTCCCTTTCCTCACACTCTGGATCACCACAAAATTATTTTTATTTATTTATTTTAAAAGTTTAAATTCTGGTTAGCGAAAAAGGAACAGGACATGAGAGGCAAACTGACATCAATATTAACTTCAAAATTATCTTGATATGTCTCATTTCACTGAAAACAAGTACCTGGACTTTTGACAGTGTGTGCAGTTGAAAAAGTCCAATGAAATTGAAAATCACAAAAAATTGACTTTAGCAAAGTCACAGAAAGTGAGGGCACCAACATGAAACACCACTAAAAATAAGATAGTTTTGTTACTGTAATTTTTAGGGGCTTAAACCTCTGCAGATATTTTGCAGAAGGTGTAAGAGGGTGTTTCATAGAGTAGAAATCAGCTTTTCAATACAGACTAGTGTTTCACATCATACAGCACGTGGGGACAAATTTTAAGGTTTTATCTCAGACCTTTGTGTAGTGCCTTGATATCAGCAGGCATAACAGACCTGCACAGGAGGATGCAACTCTAACTCTGATCACAGAGTTATGGAACTGGAATTTTTCCCTAAACCAGACTCTAAAGGGTAAATCTAATACCTCTTAGGATGATTTTGCATGTCACAGGCTGTTCAAACACATTAAGGCCTGAAACCCTATAAAGCTGCAGTGAGGTGGCAACACACCCATTGTCTAAGCAGGCACTTAACCCTAGTTAACCAGAGGAGAAGAGTGAGCCAGGAATGCCAGGTGTTCTTTCAATACAGAAGTTTGCAGCTCTGCCAAGATGTTTATTTTCTAGCTTTTGTTGTGTAAAAGATGTTACAACCCCTGTTATATCAGGTTCTAAAGTATCTGTAGCACCTCAGGACAAAATCTACAATGGGAAGGTGCAGGCAGAGTAAAAATAAAATATTAGCTTGTGATAAGAAAGTGAGAGAGAGGAATGTGGCTCCAGCTGCGTATGTTCTCACCTCTATATTTAGGAGAAAGGAAAACCAATCACCACGTAGTGCTGTATTTCCAGTACCTATTCTAAAGCTTTATCAGTGCTTATCTTTCAATTGATGAAGACACTCCAGCATTAAACAGATTAGATAAATATGACATTAATGTGGGCAACTAATATGAGCTATTATTCCTGAACAAGAACATTGAGAGCAAGACACTGCTGAAGTTTGTAGACATTAAAATTCACAGGAGATTTAGATTTTTCTTCATTTCCCTTCAGCTGTGTTGAGCATGCTGAGCCACGCCAGTAAGCTGGAAGAAACCCAAATATCTTCTCATACTCACCAAGGAAACTACTAATGTGAAGAGCCAGGCATAGATAAAAAAGTAGTCTCCCCCAATTTTAATAATGTAAAGCAGAAGGGATGTCACTGGCAACAGAATACACTGAGTCACAACAAACTTCTTGATAGCATCCTTAAAAAAAATCCCAGTGTCTACAAAGAAAGAATAAATGATATCAGTGATATGCCAATGCAGATATTAATATGCCATTCCTAGTTAGTCAACTGATCCCTTCAGTTAAGACAAATGGCAACACAGCAATGCCAGTGTCACAAAAAATCAGAGTCAGTCAAAAAGGAGCTCTCCCTGTAGCTCCTTACAACCACACTCAGCCCATGCAGAGGTACTCTCCTTAGTAAGGCCTGACCCCAAACCATTATTTTGTTTTGCACACTCATTAAAGGACCAGTCCATGTAACCAATGTGGGCTCTCTGCAATACCTGTTGATTGAAGCCATGCTTCTCTTCTATGACAAATGTATTATATAAACTCCATGGGAGACCAGTCACTGCACTGAAGAGTGTTGCAAGCAGCAGAAATATCAATGACTGAACAATCTAAAAAACAAAACAAAACAAAACCACCTGGTATTTACTGACCCAAATTAACAAATATTCTGGGTGTTAAAACCAGCTTTTAGGTCAGTGGTTTAACTGAAACCAGTTAGAAGATGATGCTAGATAAATTCACAGAATTAACTTATTCATGATGACTAATTATTGCTCCCTACAACACCTTACTAAAGATTTGGAACACAAATTTGGGTACATGCCTCATCCACAGCACAAAGGTAGATCAATTCTAGGATTAGTAAAAAGAAAACACCCAAATAAAGAGCTCCCAAAAACCCAGCCCACCACCATTTGACTTGAGCAGATACCAGACTTGGCTTTTAACATATAAGGCTGCTTTAATTAGTAAGCTAATTTACTGTTACCAGTTCTCAGAATCACACAGTTATTGTGTGCATCAGAAAATATCTGTTATTTTTACTGTATTACAGGTTTGCTAAAATCTCACTTTTAACTAAATACCAATTTAAAAATAATTATTGCAATAAGGACCAAATACTTTCACAGAAATTTAAAGCCTACTTACCTCATATTCTGGTCCAAACCCAGCACGACCAGAGATCTGACCAGACAGCTTCCATAGAAAAGGAATTCCTCCACAGAGGAGAATCATCTTAAAAACAAAACCATATACCACAGAGGCAGTAAGAAACACAATCATCTTAGTCTACTAAAATTTTACCTAAAAATGAAAGTAGTTGCATTCCTCCAAACACAGGGAAAGGTCTGTATTTTAACAATTTAAAATTACTCTCATGCTGCTTAATTATTTTGCAATGGAAACTAGTATAGAAAATAAGTAAAACATAAGCTAACGCTGTAGTTGTGCAGTATGACTCAGCACAGCAGAAAGAAATTACATGCTTTCTGAATAATTCCTTCTTTTTGTGTAGCAAATACAGCTACAAACAAAAGCAGAATATAAATGTCAGTGTTCACTGTACAACACCAGAATGCCAACGGTGCAGCTGCATGGCACCACTAAGAACCAAAGGACTTCACAGTCTGAGTACATGAAAAATAGCATATGAAAGGTACTCACAGTGCCCTCAACCTCTGAATAGAGGCCTGACCAAAAGCTGAAAGTACTTTTGTCCAGCTGATAGAGACGAGATTTTTCAAATGTTTCTGAGTCCATGATCTGTCCCAGTTCTTGAGGTACATGTGTTGTTGTTCTATACACCCGCCTCTGAAAAATTGAAAAGAGTCAAAAAAGTCTACACCAAATATTTTAAAGGAGATAAATATTTAAAAAGTAACACATAAAATGATCCCATGGGCCACCATAGGAAGTGTAAAAAAAAACACACACAAAGGAACAAATATTCCTAAATATAAAACTGAAGCATAATTATTACTTTGTAACCAGGAACTGAACTGCAGGCTTAATAACTTATTTAGAATAGTTCAACTACAGATCACACAAACTGATTTTTCCACAGGATGTTACTGCACCACAGTTAACGACTAAGCTGTTTTTGAATCCAACACCAGAACCTCCCGTGAAAACCATGTGACTTCACCAGAACACAGACCTGGGAGTGGCTGCACAAACGAGGTGCTTATTTCACTTTCAGTAAAGAACTTGCCACTTGAAAAATCTTTTAAGACTAAAAGCCTTCTCCCTCAGCTGTCTTGTTTCAACACTTACCCGCTCTCTACGGAAAAGCTCCTACCCTTTGTCCCCTCCGAACGCGTCCTGCCCTGTCCGGGGCAGCGGGCTGCCCTGTCCCGAGGCCGGGGGTCACACACGCGGCGTGTGGCTGCTGCCGAGCCTGCCAGCTGGCCAGGCTGGCGGGGCACAGCCGGACCTGCCCAAAGGGGCTCTCCGTCCTCTCTGCCGTATTCTGCCATAACTCCGCAGCGAGAAGCGGGGGCTGGGATATGCTCCCAGCACGCCTATGGCTCGGAGGCCGCCCAGGCATCGCCTGCTCGGCGAGGTGCTGAACGACGGCCTGCGCCTTCCTCTTTCCTTCACCGGTTAAACTCTCGTTATTTCAACTCAATTTCCTCATTGTTGTGTTTCCTCATTTCTGCTCATACCGCTCTCTCTCAGAGCTGTCCCGGGGAGCAGCACCGAGCTGCTGGGGGGGCTGAGCCGCCGGTGACCCCGGCGCACTCACCCAGCCCGCCGCTGTGAGCGTTCCGCCACCCGCTACAGCGCTGCGGCCGCGCCCGGCTCCGGCCCGAGCCTCCCACAGCAGCTGAGCGGCCCCGCGTCTCTCGGCGCCGGCTGCAGCCCGGCTCCGGCCCGAGCCTCCCACAGCAGCTGAGCGGCCCCGCGTCTCTCGGCGCCGGCTGCAGCCCGGCTCCGGCCCGAGCCTCCCACAGCAGCTGAGCGGCCCCGCGTCTCTCGGCGCCGGCTGCAGCCCGGCTCCGGCCCGAGCCTCCCACAGCAGCTGAGCGGCCCGCGTCTCTCGGCGCCGGCTGCAGCCGGCTCGCGAGCTCCCACAGCAGCTGAGCGGCCCCGCGTCTCTCGGCCGGCTGCAGCCCGGCTCCGGCCCGAGCCCGGACACCCTCCACGTGAGGCCGGGCGGGGCCCGGCATAGCCCCGGCCCGCCAGCGACCGTTCACGCCAGCGACCGTCCCCGCCAGAGCCCCACCGACCTGCCGGTGCGCCAGGAAAGCCTCCCAGAGGTAGACGGCCCACGAGAAGAGCAGGACGGAGCAGAAGATGCGGCGCTCAGCCGGCAGCTCTGCCCACAGGTCGCCGGACAGCGCCATGGCCGCTCCACCCGCCGCACGCTGCGGCGCCGCCTGGCGGCCGGAGGAACCGAGGGCGGGGCGAGGAGGGCGGCCGGGGCGGACACCGTGAGGGGCGGGCACCGTGAATGGCGGGAGGGCCGTGAGGGGCGGGAGGGCCGTGAGAGGCGGACACCGTGAGGGGCGGCACATCCCGTGAGGGGGAGCCGGAGACACACGTGAGGGGCGGACACGTGATGGCGGAGGCCGTGAGGGCGGGAACCGTGAGAGGCGGACACCGTGAGGGCGGACACCGTGAGGGGCGGACACCGTGAGGGGCGGACACCGTGAGGGGCGGGAGGGTCGGGAAGGCCGTGAGGGGCGGACACCGTGAATGGCGGGAGGGCCGTGAGAGGCGGACACCGTGAGGGGCGGGCTGGCGCCGTGAGGGGCGGGAGGACGCCCTGAGAGGCGGGCGGGCTCCGGGAGGAGCTGGCTCCGGGAGGGGCGGGTGGGAGCCGTGAGGGGCGGACACCGTGAGGGCCGGGCTCCGTGAGAGCCGAGCTCCGTGAGGGGCGGGCCGGCTCCGTGGCGGGCTCGGGTCAGCTCTGCCCGGCACGGCTCGGCCACCCCAGTGAAATGCGTGCGAGGGGCAGCATGGCGAGGATCTGGGTAGATATTTAAATTAATTTTTTTCGGTATAAGTTACTCAGACTGCGCACAACAATGCGTATAAAGCCTCGTTAGTACTTGTCCAAAACCTTTTACAGCAACACCTAGAGAAGGAGAAAATTAACACTGACTACTGCAGTACTTGGTGGTTTATTTAAAGCCTAAGCGCTCGGTTCAGAGCGGTCTCTGTAAGGCAGACAGCGCGGTGCTGCCGGAACCCAGAGCTCGCCCGGCAGCACTGGGGACGAGCGTGCCACGCAGAGCACAGGGGCTGTGTCATCTGACAAAGGTACAGTAAAACAGTGTCAACGTTTAGCAGCTTCTAGATACAGCATTTTAGTATAATTTATCTAATTTCTACCAAAATATAACAGAACCTGTCTGTGGATTTTTAGTCATGAACTTTTAGTAAAATAATGCCAACTTAATGCTTTCATTATCTGTTACCTTTTTAACTATATAGGAGAATGACCTGTCAGATATATTGAAGCCCAGCGTTTGCTGCAGAAGAAACAGCGTAGACGAGGAAGTGCTGTTGGCTCTGCTGGAAAGAGAGCAGTCAGCCTGGAAGGTGTCTCATTGAAAAGGTATTTACAGGTTTTTACTACCCTGGGGAACACGGCAGGGCAACCCACAGCCCTGGAGAATTTAAGCATGCAAAACCAATAAACACATTTTTGTCCTATAAAATCCACACACTTTAAGACAACAGTTTTAGAAATGGAAGCGATATTCCCTGTGAACTGTGTTTTCTAAGCTATCTGCTCTTCACATTAAGAATTCTTGTATTGCAAAGTCAATGCAATGGTGTTCCTTTACTGCAGAACAAAATGCTTCTCCTTTATGTTTGAAAGCAAGAAGCTGGAAATGTTACATCATTGTAAGACCTGGTAGCACTTGGGAGAGAAAATGATGGCCTACCTCATGGCATGAAAGCAGAGGCAGTAAAAACTTTTCAAACCTTTACCCTTTTGTGGCCTCCTTCTCCAATACCCATCTGTGCCAGGCAATTAGATCAGATAATAAAGCCCAAGAAGAAATTGGGGTAAAGATGTAGATTGAAGCTGTACAGTTCTGGTGTGACACCTCACTGAAACAGCAGCAGATTTTGTAAATGATGGAGTTCAAAGACTGACACACACTGACAGTCTCTGAAATGGGCAAGATACAATTTTTGTAATGAAGAAAAAGCTGACCAGTTCAGTACTGGTATCTCTCAACTGAAGTATGAACACCCTGTGAATGCACATTACCAAAAGTCCTGGCAGTGCATGGAGTGCCACATCACCACAAGAAAATGCCTCCAAGCTGCTTTTGTGCAGCCCAAAGCGACTCAAGCATTTTCTAACTGCAGCTCTTGGATTGAGGAATGTTGCAGGACTTGTCTCCATAGCTGGCAGATAGAAATGAGGTCTGTCTCACCCTGTGGTATATCCCAGCCTCTGGAAAGAGCAGTCCCTGAACAGAGGACCCTACTCCACAGGCTCTGGAACACCAGAGGTGCAGGGAGTGCCAGTCTGCCAGTGTGCACTGTGCAGTCTGCACTGTGTGGGGTTCACAGGCACACAGGAAATCATGTGATAAAAGCAGAATTGCATCTGAGGAAGTGAGTTTCACATGATGCAACTTGTTTTGTGGGAAATACAGCTGCCTGACTTGAAACTGAAGTCTCCAGCTGTCAAGGAATTTCCTGTTCATGGAAGGGACAGGTTCCTCTATGGAATACTCAAACCCTGAGAGGGCAGTGGAGTCTCTCTGTCCCAGTACCTGAAGCAGTCATCACATGTCTTAAGTTGGCTGTTAAACTCTTCTCCTGTCTTGAGATCTTGAAGGTTCAAGTGTGTTAAAACATGACTCAAACTTGACATTAAAAGGTACTTTGTTATTTTAGAGAGAGAAATTACTTTGGAACACACTGAAGGCTGATACTGTTGCAGTATTTAACCTTTTGACACAATTTACTTGTATCTTTAGAACTTTGTGAGAAGATTGATGCACCATATTTCTTTCCATATCGAAAGGTAAGCTTATAGTTTAGAGAGAGGACATTACACGAAAGGCTAGGCAGTAAGCTACACTTCTCTTGCTTGGTGTATGATTGTTAACCTAACTTTTAAGGATGCCCAAATAACCTCCTAAAGGTGGTACCAAGATGCCATTTCTGTGTAGTTCTGGTCGTACTGCAGTTCACTGGACAGTTGGATAGCTGCCATCATTCCTGCACCCAGCAAATACTCATGCTCTGTTTCAAACATTTCCCAAAGTTTTTTTTTCCATTTCCTTTCCAGTGCTGCTTTTCAGATCACAGTGTAAAAACCCAGAAGCCCCAACAACACCCCAGCCCTCAATCAGTAAGAAGCTGTGACTGCTGCTTGCTCATAAGAATCCCCACAGGGATGGGGAAATACCCCCTATAGGGGACAGCAATTCTGGGCCTCCTGATGTGTGTGGCGAGAACTGTGATACAGAACAAGAAACAGAGCTTAAAGTATCAGCTCACTCTTCTGGTGAATCTTCCAGCTAGGTTTCAGTCACTGTCAGAAAAGCTAACTGGGGAACCCTAAATGTGTACTGGTACTTTGATGTGACACAACCTGCTTGGAAGTCTGGCAACACTCATCACACACTCAGGGGTGCCAGACAGTCTCAGAAAGCACCCTCTGCCTTTACAGGAACAAGGAGTTTCTCATGCATAAGTGTAATTAGCAAGCCTCTACTAATTATAGTTCTTTCAAGTCTGAAAAAAGCACAGAGAATGTTGTAAAATAAAATGTAATACTTTACTTTTCTGTATCTATTTTATCAGTCTGATAAATTATCTACAAATGCATAAAACTTAAGCAACACCGTCCAATGCACTCGGAATGGTCCCAAACTCAATTACAAGTAAAGCACATTAAAGATTTACTGTACAGTAAACAAATGGGTGAAAAACTGTAATTTATTGAAACTCATAACTCAAAAAATATAAGATGCTGTAGTGTACAATATGTTACACAAAGCACCCTGGGGTGCACATTCAAGTCAAGTAATAACTCCATCGCCCCCCAAACCCTGGTACCCCAGTACTTGTTCCATATACAATCATGCACATTTACTCTTCAAGAGGAAGCCCCCAGTATTCTGATGTGTTAAATAGCACCAAAATCAGCATTGTTCATTGAAAAAAATGGGGAGCTAAATTAACTTGGCCATTACTTTTGACAGATATTATACATTCATGGAATTAAACAGTCAAAACTAACCTAAAAAGTGTGTACTGTAACAATTACTGTTCTAGTTTGAAGTTCTCCCCATACAGCAGTAGTGGAGGCTATCTGCTTCTAAGCAAAGCTACTTATGTACTTCCTACACACAGCTCATCTGCCTTTTTTGTTGGAAATAAATCTATGAGAGGTGTGGAAAACTTGGATCTTTCAAGAACAACTACTGGTCGTAAGTAATGCAGCTGTTTTAAGGCAAGGTCTCCACAGTCCGTTAGGGCCTTGTCCAAGATTGCCCTCAGATTTTCTAAAGAAGGGGCAGATGAGGACTCTGACAGCAAGGGCTGGATCTCTGTTAGCTGCCCAGCATTATTTGGGGCTATGATTACATTTTCATCACTTACAAAGTTGTTCACTGGTGTATCCCCTTGACTGTCTCCCTCCTTTTGCAATGTTTCGTCTACTGGCAACTGCTCAGGAGACTCCAGTTCTACTACCTCATCACAGTCGTCGTCATCATCATCATCATCATCTTTTCCTTCACTTTCCTGAATAAATTTTAAAAATGAAGATTCAAATCCCATTGGTTTATATGTCTTTAAATCAAATGGTTTGGACACAGGAGGCTTTTGAAATTTGTCTTTCACAGCACAAAGTACATTTCTCTTTGCATGCTGATTAACCCCGCTATGCTGACATCCTTCCGGGTCCTTCTCTCTTGGCAACTCTGATTGCAAACTGGAGAAAGCAGAGCTGTTCTCTCTTTCACTGCTTTCAGAAAGATCTTCAGTTTTACACACAGTTGTCTCCCTGGTGTTAGGCTCTTCGAAACCGTTGTTCTTTGAACTGTGGTTATATTTTAAAGTGCCTGAATACACAAAGGCACTGGCATCACAACTCACACTACTCGGTGCACATTGGTTTTGGTCTTCATTACTCACATCTGGAGGATCACAGGCAGCGTTTGGAACGAGGGCTTGGTCGCTTTCCTGCCCAGGCTCAGAATTAGCTGATTTATCCTCGTTAACTTCTGCATCTTTTTTATCCAAGTCTGCAGCTGTGTCAGAGCAAGACTGCTTCTCAATCATGATGCCACATTTCACGCAGAGGACGAGTTTCTGCAGGCGCTGCTCGATGTACATGTTGGTCATCTGGTGCGTGCGCTTGTAGTGCCTGACGATGCTGCTTTCCAGTTTGACCACAGACAGGCAGCCCTGCACCATGCAGGGGTACTGTGTCTGGTTAGACTTCTCCTTGCACATCTGTAGGGCTTCCTCTTTTGTTTTGAAATTCAGCAAATGTTTTTCTTTGCTTTTGTTTATTCTTTTAGATTTTTCTTTTAATTGCTTCCCATTCTGCTTGCTTGTGTCAAAGCTGTCTTTCAAATAATTTTGCTCATCTTTATCTTCATTATCTTCCTCCTCTCTCTGATTTCCAAAGAGACTATCGTAATATTCACTGTGTCTGAAATATACGTGTTGAGAATAGTTACTGTAATTTGTGAAAATTCGATTGCAGCCATTAAGGTCACAATGGATTTCAAAATCTTTGTTTAATTTTTCTTCATTGGTGTGTTCTTCTATTAGGTGCCGTTTAAGCTTATTAAATGTATAAAATACAGCATGGCAGTGGGCTTGGTTACAAGCAAATCTGGCAGACTCAGCTTCAGAAAGCAGTTTTTGATCCTCTAAGATTTCATTGTGGAAGTCACTACAATGCCTAGCAAGAGCTTTAGAACACAGAAAACGCTTACCACACTCTTTATGTTTGCATGCAAATATTTTTTTACATTTGACAAGTTCCCTTTTTGTTCTTGCTTTGTCTTTTTCTAAGCAGAGCTGTTCCTTATTGTACTGGTGAACAGTTCTGTAATGGCGAATCAAACCTTTCTGGTTTGTGAATGCCGAGTTGCAGCTTTTATGTATACAGTGAAAAGGTTTGTGGTACTTATGTAATATGTAACACAAGTTTCCTTTAGCAACTGTTCTTTTGCTTCCTCTTCCCTGTCTTGCTTCCAGTTCTTCCCTATGACTGTCCAGAGAAGTTATGTTGGATGTTTTTCTTGTTACATCATTGTCTGTCTCTTCATTGGACTCCAAATCAGTCTCAGAAGAGCAGTCTTCCTTTTTTGGGTGACACAGCTGCTCAGAGTCCGAGTGCCCAGGGAACCCATCTCTGTTGGCACAGGCAGGCACTGCAGCAGTGCTGTTCTTATGCATGTCCTCTGAACACAAACCTACGTGACCAAAGTTTTCACTAGGACACACCTTGTGAGCCACCCTCTCACAGCCAATTTGATGTTTGTTTCTATAGTGAATTCGAAGATGTGTTTTTCTTGTAAATGATCTTTGGCAAATATGACACTTAAATGGTGAATACCGATGCTGGAACATATTTAGCTGAAGAACCATTTCCTTTGAATAGTTATGCTTTTTAACATAATGCATTAAGAGAGCTTCTCTGGTCACAAACTCACACGTACATCCGTGACATTCACAGAAAAACGGTTTAGCTGCCAGTTGAGTAAGGTACTGGCTGGGTAAATTATCTTCTTGCTCTTGAAGGTGAAATTTTGAGGTAGTTTCATCAACTGACTCAGGGCACTTGGCATTCCTAGATGAATAGCCCAGAAAAGATTTCTGTCTTGAATTCTGAATGTTAGCATTTTTTAAGCTTAGATGCTTCAAGCCTAACATTAGTTCCAACATGTTATCTTCAATATTTGGTTCTTTAGAACCATAATAAAAAGATGTTTCTGGGGAAGAAGGGCAAGTTTCCTCCTTCAGGCCACTGCTTCCTTGAGCATCTACAGCATAACACACACTTTCTGGAGAGTCATCATTTGTGTCGGAATTAAGACCTAACTCTGGACTCATATCTGTAGGAGATTTACTGTCCTGAGCATCACTCAATAGCTCGAGAAAGTATTTAGTTTTCATTTCCATATTTCTTTTACCTTTAAAGTTGTATGGATGGGCCCTTCGAAGGTGTTTTTGCATACTTCTGGAATTTTTGTGGGTGGAACAGCAGCCTTCAAAACCACAGGGAAGGCTTTTTTCATCAAAGCAAACTGCCACATTGGAACACTGTTGTTTCATATTTGCTGGATGGAAGACTCCTTCCTGGGACACGACAAAATCTGGAACTGACTGGTTGTGAGCCACTGTTCCAAGGAGCCGTGGAGATGTCTGGCCTTGGCTTACTGCCCTGTGCTCCCCACAATGCAGGCTGCAATTACTTTCACTGTCAGAGAGAGATTCTTCCTTCACCTGTGGAATTTCCTTAGAGCCTGAAGGATCCAAGTTATCGTTCAGATTGGAATTTTCAGATTGTTCAAGCAGCTGAGACTCCGGAAGATACCTGGATTTTTCTTCTGAAACCAACCCCTCAAGGTTCAGCGTTTGCTTCCCTTCCCCATTTGACACTTGGATATCATGTGCTGCGAGGTGATTCTGAAATTCAGTTTTTGAATAATAAAACTTTTTGCAACCGAAGTAATTGCAGGTGTAGGACGCATCTCTGAAGTGCTGCGCCTCGTGATGGTAGAGCTGCCCTAAGTCACTGAAAACAATATTGCAGCCGTTGAGCTCACACTTGTAGCGCAGATCATCGTGTGTCTGTTTGTGGTTGAGGAGCTCGTTGACGGAGCCGAAGCGGGCGTAGCAGTCCATGGACACGCACATGTAGGGCTGGGGCCCGCAGTGCACGCGCTCGTGCTCCCGCAGGTGGAACGAGGTCATGAAGTGCCGGCGGCAGAACGCGCACTTCTCCCTCCTGTTCTTCATATCCAAGTAGTGCTTGGCGTTCTCGTCGTTGTTTTGATGTTCGGCTTTCAGATGTACACTTAAGTACTTGAACTGTTTGAATACTCTAGAACAATCTGTCCCAGGACAAGGGTAGATGTCTCTGTCTTGCAGCTGGCAATTCTCCAGTTGGCTGAAGGTGACGTATTCCTGTGGGTCATCGTCAAAGCTCTCCGGGAGCTGTGCCTGGTGTGACCTTTCTGGAAACACAGGGGGCGGGCTGCTGGAAACTGTTGCCTTTGGTGGTGATCTCTCTTTTTTCAGAATTATTTTCTTTTTAGGTCTGTGTGTTCTACTAGGTGGCATTTTAACATGTTCCATTACATGTGGTACAAAAAATTCCTTTCTCTTGAACTTTTTTGTGCAAACGGGACATGTATAAATACCATCTTCCATGTGCATCTTAGAATGGTGCAGTATTCTGGCCTCTATACACTCCCTTTTGCAGAGCACGCAAAAAAACTTGTATTGAAGCCATCTCTGGTATCTTTCTGAAGAACCAATGGGTTTTTTTACTCTTGCTTTTTCCTTAGGGTGGCTCATGTCTTTCCCATCATAATATTTGTGTTCTCTTGCCTCATCATAGTCACTAAAGAAATTTTCTAACATGTCTGTTTCATTGAGTGACATATGACAGCCTGCATCATCCTCGGAATCAGAAGCAACCTTCCCTAACAGTTTCAGACAATGCCTCTTTAAAGTCTTCCAGTCCCAAAATTCAGGATCAAATGGCCAATATGCTTTCAAAGCCAACAGCAGTTCACAGCGCAGGGAATTTGGAACCAGTGCATTTTCTTCATCAGATTTTTGGTCTGGCTGCATATAGAGCTCTTCCAATGCATTAAATCCACTCAAAGTCGGCTCAAGTAAGAATTCTGTGAGCTGACAGGCTCTTCTCACTTCAAGGTCTTCTGGTAAAAGGCATGCAATTGTTTTACACACCGATGTCTTCATTTCATCGCTTCCGTTGGACCTGATCTGAAGGGCTCTCACACACAACAACACAGACACAGCAAGTCCAGCCTCCTCTGCCTGTTTAGAGAAAACACAACATTCTTATTAGTATGTTATTGGGCACTTCATCAGGAAGTAGGAACAATGAAATAAGCTATATTTTTTTCAGTTCAATAGAATTATTAAGGAAATAATAAATTCATGTAAACAGCTTTAGCTGTGTCCCAAGACCCAGGACTACATGCTACTTACTTCAGATTGTATGACTCTTATCAAGAAAAATAGATGCTGTAGTGTCTTGGCAATGATGCCAAACTGACGACATCTCTCCAAAAAGGAGTCTAAGGAAGGATCTATTCTTCTCTGCAGTTTGCTCCAGAAAAGTGTCAGTTCCCTGTGAAGAGTTGCAAGCAGAATGTAAGAACATTGCAGATACACACAATCTGTGCAGTCACAGTGTGTCAGTTCAGAGCTGGCAGCAAGAAAAATTTAAGTGTTATTCAAGGACAGCACACACTGCAATTAGGTCCTGATCTCCAAGTGACACTGAAAAGAACTGCTCCTGTGCCACTCCAGCACAGATCAAACCCCAGTGTATCTCCTGACACTGGCACTGGCATTCAGCTCACTTAATGCACACATCTATAGGTGCATAGACTTCCTTTCTAGAAAAAAACCCCAGTCCCACACTTCCAGAGTCTTTACCACCCACACAGAAATTTAAAATGGGTAAGATGAATCATAACAGAGAGTTGCCACTTCTCTTCCAATAAACAAGCAGCTCAGCTGCTGACACCTGCAGCCAGGTGATGTGGCTGCCACTAAAAGGGAAGAGAACCCCCCTTTGCAAAGCATTGTGTAAGGGATCTAAGCTGTCTGCTGTCCCTGTGCTGTTAGGAGCTTTTCCAGTCACACACAGAGCACAGAGCCATTCCGTCAGGCAATTGATTGTACCCAAGGCAGAGCAGCCTCTTAAGGATACAACCTGTCACTCTGTGACACTCTGTGTCACTCTGTTGCTCTGCCAGCACAGGGACTGCCCAAAAGTAGCAGAGCCATAGGAGCTGTATTTCTTGTATCACTTGGAAAAAAACTTTCTTCTTTTCCTTTAGCAGAGTAAACTTCACTTTTGCCAATGTATCCACTGTGTATCTCAACTGCACACAGAGGCTTCTGATTGCAAGGTCAGCCACGGGCTTGAGAACCAAACATCAAGAAAATACATCCAGGACCAAACACAAGTGAGGATCTTCCTCTGAATTACTGCAATCCTACTCTTGAATGGCAAGCCTAGGGAAAGCTCCTGTCCTGATCAGACCACAGATATCATTTTATAGCACAAAAAATGGGCAACGTTTACTGGGAAGTTTTGGGGCGTTTTGTTTAGAATATTTTGTCTGTTTTATTTATAGGCCTGAAAATGTAATTAACAGCCTTTTATAGCCAGGAAGACACAGCTGAGAAGCCAGACAGGCCTATAGAAATTATACAGAAATTACTACACAAGCAGCATCACTCAATATGTTAAAATTTTAAATGCTAAAACAGAACTAAAGGGAAGAAAAAAAAAAAAAAGAAAAAAAAAAAAAAAAAAAAAAAAAAAAAAAAAAAAAAAGAGACATCCAGAATATCACCAGTGTTTTCTACCACCCTTTAACCCCTAAAAAACTGAAAAAACATAAAATTTACTTGAACATCAGGATGATTAACATGGAAGAACTGTATGAAGGGAAGTTTAGGCGAGGAAAGCACAGAATACATCACAGAATGAGCTGGGTTGGAAGGGACCCCCAAGGATCACGGGGTGCAGCTGCTGGCCCTGCCCAGGCCCATCCCAAGAGTCACAGCACGGGCTGAGAGCATTGTCCAAACCCTTCCTGAACTCTGCCAGCCTTGGGGCTGCAGCCACTGCCCAGCCACCCTCTGGGGAAGGACCTCGAGCTGATACCCAACCAAAACCTGCCCTGCCACAACTTCAGGCTGTTCCCTCAGGTCCTGGCACTGGGCACCAGAGGGATCAGCTCCTGCCCCTCCTCTTCCACTCATGAGGAAACTGTATACTGCAAGCATTAAAAACAATTTAATTCACCATTACCAGCAAAACAAATTTCAAATACAGTTTATCACTCATTTAGTATATTTATTTAGTACATTTAGGGAGCTGAGAGAACAGCAAGAAAAAGGCTTCACTCTGGATAACCTCTCACTCCCAAGGCTTTCTGGCAGAGCAGTAAATTTTCAGGACTCATGCTGTTCTCTCTCATATCACCTTTCCTGCAAAGCTAAAGTAACACACTGCTGGAAGGGATCCTCAAGGATGCTGATGTAGAAATGTTCCTCAAATAATCTTCACAAATGAAAAAAAGCAAAAAAGGCTAACTCCAAATATTTGGACAATTTTCCATTTCAAAATTGATGTGAGGCAGTGCTGAGAACAGAAGTATCTCCAGACTGACAGGTTTGTAATAATACTTAGAAGGAAAAAAAATTAAAAATTACTAAGTACCAGACCAGAGAGAATTTTTTGAAGTTGTGCTTAGCTCCAGTTCACACTTAAGGCTGCTTGTGCTAATTGTAAACACTGATTATTTCATGGACTGATGAAGTGCCTGGCACTCTGAGGACTGCAGCAATCAGCTCCCTCAGAAGCACTGCCCAGAGCAGCATTACTTCTGTGACAAAGTTAAAACTCTGCAGGTATCTCCAGTCTTAAAAGCAAGACTACAGAATATTTTACGAATCTCAGCAGGAACCAGTGTAAAATTTTCCAGTTTTGGTGAGGAATAACATATACAAACCAAAGTTTGCTTTCATCTTGTGAGACAAAGCCTGACTCCAAGAGCTCCATCACACACACCTTTCCTGATCTCCTGAAGTACCTACTGGAGGCTCCAGGATGAGCTGAGCAAAGCTGCTGAAGCAGTTTAACCTCTCCAAATAATGTGGTGCAGGCACCACAGTGAGAGGCTGGTGCCAGGCTGGGGAGTTAGCACTGCACCAGGGAGATGGTGGAGCACTGCGGACAGGAGCAGAGGAGGCAGATTTTCCCTTGCTGGATTAAGAGTGCTGCTACAGCTGAAGAGGTTTAAGACCTTCCAGAAGCCCCAGCTGCACTTTCCCTGGAGCTTCCTGGGTAATCAGCACTAATCTGCAGCAGGCTATCTGGTTTGGGCTGGGTTAGATAATGTGCTTATGCAGGCTGGAAGGGGCAGGCCAACAAACGAGGCACCACAACAGGGCACCGATGAACCTTGTGCCTTCCAGCAGCAGCAAACTGCCAGGACTGGCTCGAGTATGACCATGGCATCAAAGCTTCAGCTCCAGCACTATGCCCTCCACAACGAGGGAGTGCCAAGCACATCTTCCTTTTCATCTGCAGTTCACAGCTGTCCAACAGGTCTTTTCCTTTGTTTAAACCAGAATACTTTCAATTTGCATAATTTATACCGGTTCTCCCTGGCACTGCATAAAGCCAGAGCTGGGGCAGAACAAAGGGACTGGCAGGACTGGCTGGCAGCCAGCAGCACTGCCCTGGCCAGCAGCATCTGTGGCAGGCCAGCCAGGGGCCAGCTGAGGACCTCTCAACATACTGCTACTGGAAAAGTCAAGAGGGTTGCAGGAAACCATGAACTGAAGGCTCCTCCAGATGAACAGAACACTTCCAAGCACACAGAACGGCCAGGGCTTGCCTGCTGACCCTAATCCGTAACAGCACAAAGGAAAGCTGACCTGCAAATGACTCTGTACCAGACCATCTTGGCTTTTCTTCCTCTCTAAGATATGTAAATGTTTTAGTCACCACTCACTTCTGGTCCATCAAATTACATAATACACCAGCAGTACACTATGAAAGGTGATTAAAGCTCACATCATTTATTGAGTTGAAACAGCATTATGCAGGCTTACGATTAAATACAGAAATTTACATTTTCTTACAGTAGTCAAAATCCAAAAGGGGTTAATGACGTTGCTAGAAAAAATTAAGTATTTACTAAGTTTCAATTTTGAACTGTTTAAACATTACTTTTGTCTAACTGCTCTGTCAGCATAGCAACTTGTGACAAAATAAATAATTATCTAGGAAGTGTTTGTCTGATGCACTTCTCAAGTAAAGGAGAAAGTCACCTTCTCTACATATTTTTGTACTATATTTGCTCAATTTCAGTCAGTGAGGAACAGTTAGCAGAAGCAGCTTATACTTACCAAGAGCAATACACATTTGCTGTTTGAAGCTGATGGGTAAGATATGTTGTACAAAGAATAAATGCAGTATTTTCTTGTCCCTCAGATTCCAGATTACATATGATGTCTAGTACCTCTTTGCAATCCACTTTTGCAATCTCAAAGAAAAAGAAAATTAAAAAGAAAAGGCACTTTAGTCTCAGAATGTTTACAAAAGAAATGCACATTTACTGTATCAAAGTCTCACAAACAAAACATGTTTCCCATACCCAGAGATCATGCCACACCTCGCAGCTACAAAATGGTATGAGAAGTTCACTTGTTAATTCTGACCCCTTCTCAATATTGGTTTTCTTTGGGACAATCTTCCATTTTGGACAGCTTAGGGAAATGCTTGCATGCAGGCCACCAGCTATCTAAAACTTCCCATTCTGTCTCTCTGCACTTACAGGGATTCTTGTGGTACTTTTGAGAAGGAGAACCCAGGGCCAAAAAGATCAAGAGTTGTCAAAAAGCCAATCTCTTCTCCTCTTCACCCCTAGGTGCTGATTCTGAACAGCCACATTTCAAAGCATGAAGACAGCACCAGAAGTGTTTAGAGCAGTTCATTTTCTCCCTGGTGGCTGTCGTGGGGCTGTGTTTGGGATTTGTGCTGCGCACAGGGTCGCTAATACAGAGATGTTTTTGTTAGTGCTGAGCAGTGCTTGCACAGAGCACGGGGCTGGGAGGAGACACAGCGGGGCCAGGTGAGCCCAGCCGCCCTAAGGGACACTCCAGACCACGACATCAGGCTCGGGGACAGTGAGGGAAGGAGGAGCAAGGGCAGAGTGGGGAGAGATGGCATCTGTGTTCTCAGATCCCTGTTAGGCATGATTGTGCCTTGCTCTCCTGGACGTGCCTGCCCGTGGGTAGCAGTGAATTCATTCCTGTTTTGCTTTGCTTGTGTGCATGGCTTTTGCTTCATCTCTTAGATTGTCTTGACCTCTACCTACACATTTTTTCACTTTTACCCTTCCACTTCTGTCTCTGGTAGGGGAGTTGAGCAAGCAGCTGCGAGGGGCCTGGGTCTAGCTAGGGCTAAACCACAACAAGGAGACAAATCCCGAGGAAGTTCTGGAATGACTGCTTAAGGTAGCACATAACTGTGTATCAAACCAGGGTGTCAGCTTGGCTGTAAGCCACAAACAGTAATTATGAAGAGCATACTCTTAAGACAACACTAGGTTTTAGTACATTCTTCAACTGGATCCCTTCCACTTCACAGAACAGACTGTGTTCTAGCAATATGTACTTTAAACAGCTGTTGATATTATAAACATTTCAGACTTCTTGTTCATCATGAATAACAATGACAGAGAACAAACAAAACAGGAAGTTAAACTAATTTTTGTGGCTATCTCATTCAGCAGAAGAGCAGAAGCAGGGATATTAATCCAGTTTCCCATTCAAGCTTGACACTGGAGTTCACTGAGCAATGCCAACATTTTCTAGGGTCCACTGACTTTTGGTGTCCAACTTGAGACCCAGAACTGACCTCTTGCAGCAGACATTTCCAGAGCAATTCACAAGCTCCAAGGCCTTGCAGATGTGGCAGTTTTGCCTTTGATAAAGCAAAATACAGCAGAATTTTGAAGGGGGGAAGGGAGGGAGTTGTCACTGACTCAGCCCTGGCAAGAGAGAAACCTCAGAAAATGATTTAGGCGACAATGCTTTGGTGTTTAAGGGAACAGACATCAGTGGTCCCTGCATGCCAAGGTAAGGAGCCCACACACAGCTGTACATGCCCCAGCTCAGCAGGCTGGGGAGGGGCAGGAGCCAGCCCACACCAACGGCCACGGGACAGGCTTGTGAGCATGCTGCTCACTGCCCAGGGGAGGAGGAGGCTCCTGCAGGGAGCAGGACACTGCTGCAGCCTCTGTCCCAACACTCCCTGCCTGCAGCACCCACCCTATGCTCACCTGCAGCTGCACAGCCCCTGCAGCCTGGCTGGGAGGTCTAAGGCTGGCAGCTGGGCAACTCCAGCCTCCTCACAGTATTCTGCCATCTCCCTGCACTCAACCATTCCTGTTCTTTAGAGGTAACCATTTCAATCTGTCTATTTTATACAGCACATTTTTAAAAGCTACAATTTTAAGCTAAGTGACACAAACTTTTGTCTTTGCTAATTTCTACAAGTATACAATACTACAGCAAATATTCTTCAATAATGCAGAGGCTGCCTGCAGCAGTTTGATAAAAATCTGATCTTCCAAGTCTTGGGTTTTAGAAAGACAAATATTGTCAGTGCATGGAAGTATGGGCCATGTTTCCTTCCCAGATGTGAAGGCAATGTGGGAGGTTCCCTGAGAGCTCCTTGGCCAGACATGACCTGACAGGAGCAGGCTCATCACCAGCTCCACTAAACAAAATCACTGCACACCACCACCACTGTTTGAAACACCACAACATTAAATCCTACTTACTAGGGTTTCTGAGGGCACACAATCAGAAATCCTGGATTTCTAATAGCCATCAGCTATTCCTCAATCACACCTATGCTGTAACAAGACCAGAACTTCTGCTGGGCCACAGCAGCTCCAGCACAACCATGGCCTGGCTCTCAGGGACCTACAGCTGCACAGCACATCAGAGCCCTCTCCTCCCAGAGAAACTGGATTCTTTTTGCACAAACTCATTCACATTCAGGACATTAACTACTGAGTAAGCAACAAGAAAATTGGTTTCAAGTCCCATTTCTCTCAAACTTGGTCACTGATGATTCATCTCATTTCAGATTTTGGGGTTTTTGCTTTTTTGTTTGTGAGATCTTTTTTGCTGTGAGATTGTAAGATTATTTTTTTAAAAAATATTTAAGACAAAAAGTCAAAATGCACATCTTGAAATCATCCAACAATATCCAGCCAGTCACTTAAATGACAAACCAGACACTTATTGAAGTGTCTTAACTAAACCTGAAATGCCACCATTACTGTGTTATAAACCCAACTAGAACAATACCTCACTGAAAGTTAGGAGACTAAAGAATGAACTCTGCTAAGATATTTTAAATTAGAATTGCTAAAAAATGGTGCCATCCTCCCCATGTTCTATTAACAAGTATGCCCCTTTACTCCTCAAAGTTCTTCCAAAGAACATACAACCATGCAAGACTGACCTTGTCTTTGTTTTCTGTGTTACTTTAGTTTGAAAGAAAAATTGTAACATTACAGTGATACTTTTATGTCATCATAAAATTGTCCTACCACTAACCTAACCTAGCCTTCTACCATTTTTTTAGTAGGACACAATGTTGATTTGGAGAAGGCCTCCAAAGGATGACTGAGAACTACCCTACATGACAGAACATTGAGGGCTTCATGCTTTAGCAACAGTTAATTACTGTGCAGGAGAACTTCTTTAATTAGCATTTTAACTGGTTCAATGAACTGGTAAATTCAAGCCAAACACTGGAGGTCTGACAGTGATCCTTAATTCTACTTTCTACATTGGCACAGAGCAGCAGTGAACAAACAACTCTAGTTTGATTTATTTGTGGTTACACGTGTGTGCAGTGCAGGTACCAGGAGGTACCAGAAATGCACTTTACACCAGTGTGCAGGTACTCAGAGTTAGACCCACACATCAGAGGGGTTTGCACACACTTGTGTGGGGTACATCTGCTACTGCTGAGAGAGATGGACACAAATAGTTTCACTGGGAGGAGCTCAGCAACTTAACTGCCACAGCTGACTTAGCCAGCCCAATCACATCCAATTTCTGGAAAGGGCTGACCATATCATCTAATCTTCCAAAACAAATTCATTTTCAATCTTCCCCAAGCTATTTTCATTCCTATTCCAGCTTTCTGTAGTATTATTTTGTTAGCCAAGCCTTGTTCCTCTACCTACCCCATCCTACTCTGAACTTCAAATTTCATGTAACTCTTGTTCCTTTTATTAGTTTATTCCCTGTTCCCCCCCAGTGGGGTTTTGGTTATTGCCACTTATCATACCCCAACAGCTGCCATTCTTTGAACTTGTAATTTTTCATTTTTCACCTTTTCCCATCCTTTTTTCCCACTTCTCATTAGACCTGACAGCTCTCTACCTGAGGAAGACAATAGGTAATTTGATGATAGAACACATTTCTCACCTCTTAAAACAGAGGTGTAAATGAGAGTGTTTTACAGGTCTCAGACTCCAGCAATTCTGTAAGAGTGCCAACGACACAACACCTGTGACAAAGCATGCACAGAAACATGCCATGCAAACCTCCACACTGCCACTTATTGCAGTTCACCTGCTGGCCCTGGAACACCACTGACTTGATACTTCCACAGTTCTGGCCACAGGTCCAGTTAAGTCAATAAACTCTGGTGCTTTAAGACACTGCTTTGAGGCTTTGTTTTCCCATAAAAAGTTTAATTAAGCAATTAACTTGATTCAATTCATCAATCTGTGTTCCAACTTTTATACCTGGCTGGCAAAAAAAGACTGTTTTGAGTATTAAGGTAAAACAGCTACAGCTACACTTCAGTACCCTCACATGAAACTGAAAAGGGAACAGAATTTCCTGTGATTTCTGCTCATTAGCAGCCAGCCCAAGCAGAGAACAAGCTGTAAGCTCCCATCAGCTCCAAAGCCTGCAGTGCACACATCTGCACTGAGCTCTTCATTCTCTGCTCCCACAGCACACCAAGGGCAACCTGGCTCCAAGTGCAGACTCAAGAGACACCGACCCAAATGGTCATTTTTCACAAGTACTTTTAAAGGAAGGGCTTTTAAAATAGTTTCTATGTACAACATGATCACTCTGCCATTTATGCAGGGAGTGTAGACATGAGTTATTTTTTTAGGATCTCAAGCTTCCCCCAGTCTCCCTGAGGCTTACAATGTCCAAGTCCCACATTTAGAACTATCCCAGGAGCATCCAAGTGAGACTGATCCCATAACAGGGATGTGACATCAAGAGGCAACAGAGGCAAGAGTCAGCTGGGTTACAGCACTTATGTGTGAACACCAATCACTGCTATGATTGTTACTGTAACAAGAAGACTGCTAAAAATGAGTTCACAGTTCAGGAATAACAACTATAAAGTGTGTTTGGTTTGTTTTGTGATTTTTTTTTTTTTTCTTAAAACTTGTCTTAGGTCAAAATGACTAAATGAGAAGTACTTGCTCTGGTACCAGTGCTTGAGTGAGAAAAGACAGCTTTCCTTTTAGATTCTGCATAAAACTGGAACTGAAGTTAGAATTTCTCATCTTTCAAACACATCTAATCAAGCATACATCCATCCATACACAGTTATCCCAGCAGCAGTTCATACAAATGTTCTTTGCTACTGCAGCCTGCAAGAGATTATTCCTCTTATGGAACTCTGCTGCAACAGTTTCACTCTCCAGCTTCAGTTCTTAGTACTATGTAAATAAATTCTAAAATGCTTCATAAATATATATCAAAAGGGACTATAGGTTACTAACCTCCTTAATGGAGTCTTCATTAGGCAGCATTGAACACACACATGTGATGTAGGCTTGGCGGAAAGATGAAACGTTTGCAATTTCTGGAGAATCTGCACACAATTTTGACAAGGAAGTGGCTTGGGGGATGCAGTTTGATTTCATCAAATGTTTTATTCGCATCTGCAGAAAGGAAGGCCCTTCTCGTGTAATCAATTTATTAGCTAGGAAAAGAAAAAATCCTTTGAGAATAGACCAATTTACAGGTGACACTTAAATGAAATTGTCTCACTGCATTCACACTTGACAAATTTGTGTCTGGACAGTGTTCTTTGGAGACTCCAGGCATGATTACAAGTGGCAGCAATGGACTCTTCTCCCAAACTGTGCAGGAATAGAATGCTGGGCTACAGAAAGAGCCCCTCCCCAGCCCCCCAAAAGACAGCACCACTGGGTATGCACAGCAACGGCTAAAGGACACTGATCACAGCAGACACGTATCAGCATTTAACTGAAGTTCAGAATCATCACCTTGCAACTGTAGCTTTATATTCAAAAATCAAAAAATATTTCAAGCTATTCATGACATGCTTTTCAACTGGAAAGTTTTCCACCCAAGCTGTTAAAATCCCATGTAATGCCAAAATATGGAAAATGAAGTTGAGGGTGGAAATATCTTTGTGGGACTTTTGAAGAACTGTGTTTAAGACACGTTAAACAAGCAGATACTACTAATCATTACGAGACTTGATGAACTAATTCAATAGTAAAAATGCCACTTCAGATCACTCTTGTAAATAGCAAGCAAGATTTACTTATTTGGATTAAATACCTCATGGATTTAGTTTCATTCTCTTCCCAGGTGTTTAGCACAGAAACAGAATTCAGTTGGAAGGGACCCACAAGTCCTGCTCCTGAAGGGACTACCTCAAATTAAACTGTATGACAAATGCTCCCTGAACTCTGGCAGGTTTGGTGCTGGCACCACTTTTCTGGGGACCTTGTTTCAGTATCCAACCACCCTTGGGGTGAAGAGCATTTTCCTCATGTGCAGCCTGTGCTTACCCTGACACAGCTTCATTCCTTGTGCTGCTGCCCTGCTGCTGCCAGCCTGATCAGCCCCTCCTCAGGGCCTTCTCCTCTCCAGCAAGGGGCAGACTGGGGTGGGCTCACCCTGCAGCACTCTCCAGGCTCCACAAGCCAAGTGACCCCAGCCCTGAGGCCTCCCCCCACCTAGGTCACAATCCAGGAGTCTGAGGTCCTTTCTGAAGCACCCAAAACTGCTCCACCCAAAGCAGGGCTCGAGGTGAAGCCCCCCCAGCAGAGGAGAGAGCTGGCCAGCTACCTCCCCCTCGACTGCCTGGTGATGCTGTGCCTGCTGCACCCCAGGACAGCTGGCCACTCTGGCAATGGGAAGGAAAATAAGCCCTTAAAAACACCTTTTCTTCCCCCAACCCCTCCCTCCTCACCAACAGTGCTTTTGGCCAGTTCATCACCCAAGGTTTTTCTGCTGCTGCTCAGGGAGGGGAGCCCACCCGTGTAAGGCTGAGGGGTCCCTCCCACAGGAGACAGCTCTCCAGGCACTTCTCCACCATGGCTCCAGTCTCATCAGCAGCACACTCCTGCCAAAACTGCTGCACTGCGAGTCCCTCCCACAGCGCTCCCAGACTGCTGCAGTGGGGGTCTCTGCCAGCCCTCCCAGGACAGGCTGCTCCAGGAGGAGGCAGGGCGGGATCCCTGCATCCCCCCGGGATCCCCAGGGGCTGGGGGGATCCCTGCATCCCCCCGGGATCCCCAGGGGCTGGGGGGGGATCTCTGCAGCCCCCCTGCATCCCCAGGGGCTGGGGGGGGATCTCTGCAGCCCCCCTGCATCCCCAGGGGCTGGGGGGGGATCTCTGCAGCCCCCCTGCATCCCCAGGGGCTGGGGGGGGATCTCTGCAGCCCCCCTGCATCCCCAGGGGCTGGGGGGGATCTCTGCAGCCCCCCGGGATCCCCAGGGGCTGGGGGGGATCTCTGCAGCCCCCCGGATCCCCAGGGGCTGGGGGGGGATCTCTGCAGCCCCCCGGATCCCCAGGGGCTGGGGGGGATCTCTGCAGCCCCCCGGGATCCCCAGGGGCTGGGGGGGGATCTCTGCAGCCCCCCGGGATCCCCAGGGGCTGGGGGGGGATCTCTGCAGCCCCCCGGGATCCCCAGGGGCTGGGGGGGGATCTCTGCAGCCCCCCGGGATCCCCAGGGGCTGGGGGGGGATCTCTGCAGCCCCCGGATCCCCAGGGGCTGGGGGGGATCTCTGCAGCCCCCGGGATCCCCAGGGGCTGGGGGGGATCTCTGCAGCCCCCCGGGATCCCCAGGGGCTGGGGGGGATCTCTGCATGCCCCCCGGGATCCCCAGGGGCTGGGGGGGATCCTGCAGCCCCCCTGCATCCCCAGGGGCTGGGGGGGATCTCTGCAGCCCCCCTGCATCCCCAGGGGCTGGGGGGGATCTCTGCAGCCCCCCTGCATCCCCAGGGGCTGGGGGGGGATCTCTGCAGCCCCCCTGCATCCCCAGGGGCTGGGGGGGGATCTCTGCAGCCCCCCTGCATCCCCTCACCCAGGGGCTGGGGGGGATCTCTGCAGCCCCCCTGCATCCCCAGGGGCTGGGGGGGATCTCTGCAGCCCACCCCCTGCATCCCCAGGGGCTGGGGGGGGATCTCTGCACCCCCCTGCATCCCCCCTGCATCCCCAGGGGCTGGGGGGGATCTCTGCATCCCCCCTGGATCCCCAGGGGCTGGGGGGGGATCTCTGCATCCCCCCCTGCATCCCCAGGGGCTGGGGGGGATCCCTGCATCCCCCCTGGATCCCCAGGGGCTGGGGGGGGATCCTGCAGCCCCCCTGGATCCCCAGGGGCTGGGGGGGATCCCTGCATCCCCCCTGGATCCCCAGGGGCTGGGGGGGGATCTCTGCAGCCCCCTGGTCTCACCATGGCTACAGAGGACTCTCAGCTCTGGCCCCCAGATCTCCTCCTGCCCCTCCTCCTGCACTGCCCTTGCTGTCTCCGTGTTGTTTCCCTCACATGTTCTCACCTCCTCCTCTCTAGCTGGAATTCAAACTGCCCCCACTTTGTTTTGATTTTCTTCTTAAATATGTTCTGACAGAGGCATTACCATCATCTCTAACTGGCTCAGCCTTGGCCAGCAGCCCATCCCTCCACAGAGCCATCAGGGACTGGCTCTGCTGGACATGGTGGAAGCTTCCAGCAGCTTCTCACAGAAGCCACCTCCATGGCCTCCCCACTACCAAAAACCAGGCTGTGCAAAACCAACACAATGAAATCATGTGCTTCAGAATAGCTGTGGTGCTATTTCCATCTACAGCAAGCCTTGATACGAGTCTCCAGATCTGTACATCAGCCTTGTGACTCTTGTGAGTTAAGGGAGATGGTTCAACACATTCTTACCCTACATGTAGTAATGCACATGAACCAAGGAGCAAACTGGCTGATGACTGAAGAAGAAATCATGGAAATGCAGAAGACATTCTGATAAAACACATACTAGAGTGTGTAGGTGTTCTGCAGCAACTGTCTGCCAGTTACCTCTGGTGCCTGCCAGAGACTCAGGATTAGTCAAAAAAGAACACTTGCTTTAGACTAACAACTTAAGAAAATATTTCTATCTATTCAATGGCTCTTCCACTATGTCAGCATCTTATTATTATTATGCAAGATGGGTGGTTAAGAAACCAATGGTATATAAATATCTAAAAGAGAGGATTGCATATAACAGGAAACAAGAATTTCTGCACTTAAAATATTGCCCAAACAAACAACAGTGTGTTGTAACAGACACTACACTAGTTGGCAGAAAACTCACAATGTGCACCTGAACAGAAAACTCGTTTCAGGTGCCAGGTACATAGCACATGCCTGCAGTGAAACTTATTCTGCAGGAGTCAGCTTAGTGGTCCTTTAGAGAATCATTTTAAGTCTTTGGTAACGGTTTCTATTTTTCACAGGAAAAATCTCTGAGCATTAAACTCTTGACCCAGCTGACAACTTCACATTAAAGGAACTTCAATGGATAAAGCAAAAAACTGCCTGACCAAGAGGCAGCCTGCAGCAAGATCTCCAGTTGCTAGGAAACAAGCCTCCTCTCTTAAAAATTGCATCTGTATCACACTGTGCTTGAATATTTATGGAGGAAAGCTAACAGTGCTTCAACGTGGATATTTGATGTAAGAGACTGACACCACGACACGATGGCCAGGAGCTCCGTGCTGAGGGAAAACTCCCAGAAAGCTGGCTTAGGCAACCTCAGAGCAGCACCTCTCCAGTGGGCCTAGCAGGAATGGGGTTCAGTGCCCACAGGCAATTCCGAGCAATTCTCTCAGTCCCTATTTCTATACCTCTGGGTCACAGAACACTTCTCTTTTTCAGGTTATTCAGAATGCCAGGGCCATAAGAGAAATAGAAGATGTACTAGAAAAAACCAAAACCCTCTTTACCTCCTCTAAGAATGATTTAGATTCCTCTTGTTTACACAGCTAGACATGCACTTGGCAACTGCTTAGTGAGGTTTCACTAACATGTCAGAGCCGGTGAGTCAAGGCACGGGAAGTATTTTAAGACTACCTGCAGTCAGCCAAACCAAACACCTTCAGTTGAACAGTTCCAGTTGTATCTCCCAGCACAAATGAGAGCCTCTGCTGGAGGTGGCCACTGCCAGCATGCAGCAGAGGCTCTCAGCCTGCTGCAGCCAGGGCTCAGCGAGCTCCTGCTGCCCCAGGATGGCAGCTCCGTGCCTGGGCAGGGTCCTTCCCACCGAAGGGAGTGTGTGGGGAGCTTTGCAAAGGAGGCAAATGCCAAACCCGGCTCCTCTGTCATGCAGATGAATGTGATGATGGCAGGAGCAAAATTCACAAGTGAGTCACTAGTCAGACATCAATCCTAGCACTTAGCTTTGGAGTAAAGTGTAAAGTTTCCTCTTTTCCTGAAAAAGGAACAAAACCTGAGGAAAGACAGCAAAACCAGAAGAGTTGTTTTCCCTCAGAGAACCTAATTTTGTATCCAGTCCTAAATCTGTTACATTTCCATACATGTCCATGAACAGACTTTCTTGTTCCTTCTCTTCCTAGCTCTCCTACTGCTATGTGTTCTGTCAGTGTTCTACCAAACACCTCAAGATTAAACCACTTGTTATAAAAATCAGCACAGACACCCTGCAACCCTCCCCTCTTCCAAACCCTTTAGCCAGAAGGGCAGTGCAGTTTCAAACTCTGCACATGTCAGGATTAAGCCAGCTGCCTGAGGCACAGAACTACATGGGATGTCTCAACTGTTGAACAGCACCAATTATGCACTGCTGTTATTCAGTTATCTAAAAGGCCTCAGCTGACATGATTTTTTTTAAAGTTCTTTCTTCAAGCAAATATTAATGCCCCAAATAACCATCCTCACCAGCTGACAGTAAAAATTAGGAACCACCAGCCTAGCACATGGCAGTGCAATTTATTAACAGCCAGAGAAGCAGCAGACAGAATCCAAGATGCTACAAAACTTTTGCAGGAACAAATTTGGCAAACCGTATTTATATTTAATGTCAGTTCCTTTTCCAGGCCAGTGCATTAAAAATAGAATTAAAATGAAGAACACTAAATAAGAAAGGCAGGAACCTGACACACCTTCAGGACTGTTCACCCAAGTAGGCATCTGATGATCATCAAGAGGAGCTACCAGTTCACAAAGCACAGCTTCAGCTGGGCACACTGAGCTGCTCTCCCACTGTGGCTCACAGCAGCAAAAACCAGGAATGCTTTTCAGGTACTCTTCACAAAAACCCAAAAAGCATGAAATACAAACTAGTCAAAGAAACTAAGCTTTAGATGACTGAAAAAGACACTTTGTGAAGCTGCTGTTGTACTGCAGGATAAAAAGGCAGTTTGACTAAGGCAAGTGAAACCCCACTGCACTGCAGCTCCTTCTGCAGCCCCTACCCTAAAGGCAGAACTGCCATCCCCTCTGGCACCTGCAGGAAGCAATTTTGATTCCTCCTATTTCTACCAAATGGAGCCTGCTAGCACAGAACATCATACAGACCAAAGCAGTGACACAAGGGAAAGAAGAAGGCAAACCTCATAACCCATCAGTGACTACACAATTTCTATTACAGAAATTAGTATTTACTTGATATGATTCTGAAGGTAATACATGATTCACTTAATTCAGTAGACATCTAGAGATAGCTGCTTAATACCAACTCCACCCATGTCCTACACAAGGCCAAGAGACCAATTCCAGCTGCTCAGAGTTTCTGCAAGTGAAATAAATCACAGCAGCATTTGACTGCCTGGCATAGAGAAAACACAGGACTGAACATAGAAAATAAGTACAAAACCCCAAGATTTTACTAATGGCAATACATGGTATAATAAAGCCCCATGGATCAGTTTGTATGTCAGCAGACACTTCTGTAGCCACTGAGAAGGTATCAGTAAAATAAACCAGTTTTATTAGCAGCACAATCTAGAGTCAAAATATTTTCCATGCCATAATGGCACAGAAAGCAGGATTCCTTTCAGCTTTCCTTCTGCCTTGTACCAGAGCACAGGGTAACAAGCCTGGCACATAAATCTTACCTTCTGAGATAAAAAGCAAACTTTACATATGGCCTCAATCTACTTAGAATCATACAATACCTAGAGGTAGAAGATACCCATAAGGATTATCAGTCCAAGCCCCTGCTCCCCATAGGAATACTTCTCCTCTCCTGCATCACTTCACAGTTTTATGACTCACAATATGCATTATTTTGATTTCTTTGAAATGCTATTGGATAGCTGGCAGCAGCTACAGGAGACTGAATTTTATGCCCTTTGTTCAACAGTCTTTCAAAGCCTTATGTCTTTTCCTACAACTCCCTGCAAACCTTCAACACCTCTTCACTATACTCTTTAGTCTTCCAGAAGGCTAACAAACCCAAAACCCACCAGATAAACCCCCTTCCATCCCTGTAATGTAATGGCACTAAATTATTTAATTACTGACTAATGGCTTCACAGTACTTTTAACTTTAAATATCTCCATTCCCCATCCCCTTACTTTCCAATTTCCACTACTAATCATGCTACTACTATCTCCCACTTTCACAGGACCTGCTGCAAGCCAAAAGACAATTCTCACATAGAGCTCTCCTGTCTTTCTGCATGTCTGATAGCACACTGAGCTCTGCTGCTGCTCACTGCTCCCTGCACTGCTGGCTGAAAACACCCAGCCAACATCCAGAGCACCCTGCTGCAGTTCACTCAGCTCAGGAAGATCACCCAGCTGTGCCTGAGCAGCTGTGCACGGCCACAGGCCACGAGGGTGACACCTTCCTCACTTTATCTGCTCTTTGATACCCTGAAAGCAAGCAAAAAAAACCAAACCAAGGTCCCAAGATTGCCACAAATGCAAGACACGTAGTAGAAACAACATTTTAGGCAGATGTTCAGCTTCTCAGAAAAACTCTTTACTGAAAATGTCAAACACTTGACTTGAGAAATGTGCTTTTGCCAGATGTGTCTAATACAGGACTCCTGAGTCACACTCAGACTGTTTAGGTGTGTCTGTGGATTACCAGACTACCTAAAAATGCACCTGTGCTGAAGAGCTCCAATGACTGCCACAGGATCACAGAATTAACTCTGCTGGGAAAGACCTTTGAGATCATCGAGTCCAGCCTGTGATCTAACAGCTCCTCATCACCTAAACCCTGGCCCCGAGTGCCACATCCAGCCTGGTTTTACACACCTGCAGGGAGGGTGCCTGCCCCTCCCTGGGCACACCACCCCAGGGCCCATCACCCTCTCACTGAAGCTTCTCCCCAGTGCCCAGCCTCCACTTCCCCTGCTGCAGCTCAACCCCGGGGCCTCCTGGGCTGTCCCTGGCTGCCTGGAGGCCAGCCCCTCCTGCTGCAACACCTGGGAGCTGCCGAGGGCAAAGGGCCCCTGCAGGCTCCCAGCTCCACTAGCCCAGCTCCACTAGCCACTGCTGCCTGCCCTCAATGGACAGGCTGAACAGCACAGCTGCCCCCTGGGCCACCACTGCCACAGCACCCAGGGCAGCCCTGCTCCTGCTGCACCACCCTGCTGGCCATGGGGCCACTGGCCACAGGGACCCACTGCTGGCCATGCCCAGGGGCCACACGGACCCACTGCTGGCCATGCCCAGGGGCCACTGCCCTCCCTGGACACACAGATTCACTGCTGGCCCAGGGCCACTTGGCCACAGGGACCCACTGCTGGCCATGCCCAGGGGCCACACGGACCCACTGCTGGCCCATGCCCAGGGGCCACACGGACCCACTGCTGGCCATGCCCAGGGCCCACACGGACCCACTGCTGGCCATGCCCAGGGGCCACATGGACCCACTGCCCTCCCTGGCCACACAGCCCCACTGCTGGCCATGCCCAGGGGCCACTGGCCACACAGCCCCACTGCTGGCCATGCCCAGGGGCCACTGGCCACACAGCCCCACTGCTGGCCATGCCCAGGGGCCACTGGCCACACAGCCCCACTGCTGGCCATGCCCAGCCTGCTGCCCCCCAGCTCCCCCAGCCTGGCCACTGTGCAGCCACCCTGTGCCCAGCCTGTGGAGCTGCAGGGGCTGTTCCAAGGGTTTCTGAGGGTGGTTTTGAATCAATCACCTTCTTGTATGAACTGCTGTTACTGGTATTGCTGCTGACACTGTTCATTTTCTTATCTCATTGCTCTTTTCGAGTAAATTGTTCTTAGTTCAACTCAGCCTTTGTCTCCCTCTCACCAGAGGGGGTGGGGAAAAGGGAGCAGCTGAGTGGGGCTCAATATCCAGCTGAGTTTCAACCACAACAATAGTTCAAATGTTTCTGCCAAGCTATTAATACCTGACATGAAGGCTAGTGAAGACTGCAGTCCAACTTGGCTGCTCTTTTTTTAGCACAAGGAACAACATACTGTCTCAATAGCCATAACATGTTTCTATTTATTTATTAAAAATACTGACAAACTGCAACTCCAAGAGAGGCCACCCAAAGCCAGAACAAAGGATTCTCCTATGGAAGAAAACTTAAAATACCTTTTTATTGTCCTCTAATTTTTGAGACTTGATTTTAAACTCTTCTTCCCTTCTGTATTATTTTTAACTTTAGACTATGAGAGGCAAAGTGCAGTCTAGTGCACTGTTAATGAAACAGATAAAATACCTGCAAGTACTTAATGACACCACTAATGAGAAAAAAAAAATCAGAGTAAAGGAAGAATTAAATAAAGACATTAGAAAGGCTGCACTACAAAAAGTGACACTAGCCCCTCCTTTTCCTCACCTCTCAGCAGCTGCTGACTCGAGATCTTATTTCCATAGTCTAAACACAAAGCACTCCCCACCCTAGAGCTAATAACACTCCACACTGCCCTTCACAGGAATCTTTTCTGCCTCTGCAAAGTGGACATACTCAATTCCTCCCTGTGAAGAGTTCAGGAAAACATTTAAAAGCACAGAGTTATGAGAAGCAAACCACCCCAGGAAGAAAGATTTCTGTATTTTTATGATGGAAAAAGAAATAATTATTTTTAAAAATGGAGTTTCAAAATATTCAAAACTGAGGGATAGTACAGTCCAAGCAGAGATGCACTGGTTGTACAATTGGACACTTAATTCAAAATGCCAGTGAGACAGTTTCATAATAAATATTATTTAGCAACATGTGAATATTACTGCACAATACAATTTCAGATGCAACTCTCTTCTGTCTTCAAATCACTGCTTACCCACCAAAAATGCCCCAAGTAATTTCAACAACCACACACCATCTCTAAAAACACACTCTTACCTTCCTCAGTCTCTACTGGTTGCTGGGATAGAATTTTAAGAAGAACTGGATTTTTCCATACCCCTTCCCTTGTGATATCCACCAATATTTGGAGGTTGTTATTCCCAAATTCCAGTAAAGCATCATGTGAATCCTATAAAATGTAAAAAAAAAAAGTCATTAAAAGTCTTAGCTAAAAATGAAGCCAATGTAATTTTACATTATCTAGCCTAATATTTCACTACATGCTGGTACTTTCACACTACTCCTCTCAGTCATTACTGCTTTGACAAGTTTGCATTGGGATTTTAATAGTCCAAAGTTCTTTCACTTCTCTAATCCTACACAAAACTTCCCAGTATCAGACTACTGAGTTGACTGAAATGGCTTAAATCAAAAAGCCTATTCTGCACTTGTAACTCTTCTGCAATTTTTATGGTTCTCCACGTACATGTGTAGATATAAAAAAAATTACAGGAATTGTATACAAGAGAAAGGATGATTTCATATCAAAGCATACAATGCTATTGAAAAACTGAGAAGAAAGACTAAATAGCTTTCAAAATGAGTAGCAAAATGGTAAGAGTCTAAAATTGTACATTTAGTGTTCTAAAATTGTATATTTAGTGTTCCAAAATTGTATATTTAGTGTTAGCACTAAAGATGAGCCAGTTAATTCACTTGGAGAATCAGGAAAGCCACCAGCCTCTGGCTGAAGAATGGCCTGGGAGATTTCATCATGAAGATGAAAACATCCTTCTACTGGCAATTTCCAGTAGATGCCATTTCCTTAGGAACTCATCTGTGTCCAGTGCATTTACTCTGAGATGCAGGGATTTCTGATGCCAGATTTGTGAAGCCTGACCCAGAGACCCTGCACAGCCAGCAGGCCTCCAGCTGAAGTGCACCCACAAAACCTCCACCCACAGCACACTGCTCAGAGATCAGGGCCCTGCTGCTTTGAATTCTGCAAAGCTGAGGAGTAAAGGAGCAATTCAAAAAGACATTACACATGGGAAGAATCTAGAGTCTAACACAGAAAAGAAAGTAGCTTGAAACAAGTTCCAGGCATTTCATGTACCTAACAGAAAAACAGATGTAGGGTGGCTTGAACTGACAGGATTATAATATTACCTTTCAGAATTTCCTAATGCTGACAAAGCCAACTACCTGTAAGCAATTTGTGGCTACACCTGCAGTAAAAATGCTTCTCACAGCAGATCTTCAGTCCAATACATGGAAAGCCCCCTAGTTCTGGTGAGCTGTGTTTCAAGCTGTTTGTATTTTTAACCCAATCTTGAACCTCAGGCTTGCTTTGATAGCCTCTGTTGTATCCTTTACATATACTGGAATCAATTCTGTGTTCAGAATTATCAGAATGAAATGGAGCTAATGCTATGACCAAGAGAGTAACAAAGAATTTGGAACCAAGGGCTATCAACAGGTACCAATGAACTGCCTTCCACAGGGCAACACACAAGACATGTTTAATTCCATGACAGCCAAGGCAATCTGCTATGAAAATGTCCAAGATTTTCTCACTAATTCACGGTAAAGGCAGTCTTTGCATTTAATGACTAGATGTCTTTTAATAAATGAGATATTGATGTTCAATATCCAGTAGCAGATGTAACTTAAGACCACCTTCACTATTTGGATGTAACAGTATTTCCTTTCTGATACTGCAGCAAACTGTACTGCACAAATCTCTGCACAAGAGAACTTGAATTTTAACTCTTGGGCAAAGCATCTCCCCACTAAGGAGTGAGGCTTTATCCACAGTAAAAGACTCATGATGGGAAAACTACATTCTTACAGTAAAGGGTTCACTTCCATTGATCCACAATCTTGAAGGACTCCTCTAGAATGCCTGTGAAAGCACCCTATCAGATTTGGTACCCAGTATATCCTAAATTAAAGTGAGGCACAGCCAACACAGGGCTCTTCTCACTCCCTGGTTACACGTGTCTGCTCCAAGTATCCCACAGCTCATTTGTGTCCTGTATGCAATAAACTCAAGTATGAGAGCACCACTGAAGTCTATGTCCAGCAGCAAGTTTATACAGATCCATTTGCTCCTTGGACAGTCTGTCAGTCTCTAGAATAGAAAATTATGTGCATGAACCTCTTTAGAGAGCCTGTGCATAACTCTGGGACATTCTTTCACTCAGCTGAGAATACAAGCGAGGCTGGAAGAAAATCATTTCCAGCAAATACCAAGTGAAGATCCAATAATTCAAAGAGGACCACAAAAATATGCATACAATCTCCTGAAGCTCTTTACAGCAGACAACTTATTGCTTGCTCATCTACCACACAATGAACTGTGATATTCTAGAGGGAGAGCAAGAACACTGGGTGGTGTTCTGCAGCACAAGGATCTGCAGATCCCAGGAGCAGCACAGGCATGCCAAGAAAAAGTAGAGCATATTCTCTGTTTCTGTGTAAGCTGCTAAGGTAGCACCAAATGCACCCCTGATGCCAGAAAGGGGTATTACTGTACTCCACAGCTAGGCTAATCCTCCTGCACTAGTCATGACCTTAGAGTAACATAATGTCCTGACTCACCTTTAAAAGAACAGGATTTTCAGCTGTTACAGCCTTTCATGTAAAGGGCCAGAGGGGAAAGGGAACAAAGCAAGCTCTCAGTTGTCACTGTAAAGACCTCTCTAAGCATTCACAATCTTCAGCTGCTAATCAGCCTCCATGTGTTGTAAGGTTTGGGGCTTGACAGGAACTTGGATGTGGGATATTGCAGAGAAGCTGTCAAGGCTTGTTCTCACACCATCATCACCTGCTGCTTGCACACCTGGACACAAATCACACCACTCTGAGGAATGCAAGGCTCTAGGGGCCAAGCTGGCAGACACGTGGATCTCTCTGGCTTTCTTCACTTGTTGAGAAAAGGAAGACCAAGGAAAGCTTGAGAACAGCTCAACAGGACATGGAGTAGTAGCACAAGACCCTGCAGAGACTCTGTAACTTTGCTTCAAGTTTTCCTGTCAAGGTCTGCACTCTGCCCTTCCTGGCAGAGCTGGAGGTGGGGAAGAGGCAGCAATCAGCAGGACAGAGGAGATCTTCAGCACATTAGCATCCTTGGCATCAAACAGAAGCCAAGGGCATGGGTGGTGATTATGGATGTCACTGCAAGTCCTGTACTAAGCTCTGTAAGGTCACAGTCACTGGAGAAAGGTTTCTAGTGACTTGAAGAAATCATCAAGAGTAAAAAAACCCTGGGGAACTACAGGCCAGTCAGCAGAGCCTGACCCCAGAAAGAACATGAGACAAACTCTTCTGGAAACTACATCCAGTAATCTGACTACCTTCTGTGGTAACGAGCTGCAGATGACATTAGTCATACTTGGCAAGGCTTCTGACAGTCTCCCACAGTATCTTGAAAACCAGATTGTTAAAATAAGGAAAAGCTGACAAAATACAGGTTAAAACCCCAGCTCAAAACCCAGATTTAAAGGCTTGTGACAAACTGTACAGAGGCCAAGTGGCAGCTGTCTCCCTGTAGCCCTTCTCAGGGTTAACAGTGAGCTGGTATTTTTAACATGTTTATTGTCTGAATAATGGGACAAAGCACATTCACTCTGTCAGCCCACAGGTTATACAGAACCAGGAGAGCAGCTGACACTGCTGGGCACATTCAACAGGCTGCAGAACATCACTGACAGGGCTCAGTGAAGCTCAACACAGGCAAATCAAAGTGCTGCACACTGTACAACCCCAAGGATCAGAAGAGCTCAGTGACCAGCTGGCTAGGGTCCAGTTTGGCACCACCAGGGTCTGTAATTTAAGGGTAGGTCAGCATTGAGCTCTTACAACAAACAAAGCTAGCTATGTTGAACAGTCTCAAACAGCACAACCAAGAGATTCCTGAAGTGTTTATTCCCATTAGACACTTTTGAAATTCCACTGCTGTACCACACCTAGTTTGCAACTGTCCTGTACAATTCATTTGCCATAATGATGCACATCCAGCACTGACCACCACCTGCAGAGGAGAGGGTGAAAAGGAAAACCTTAGAGTTGTTTTTATCTTCACTATATTGCCAGAAGGTAGCTGGAGGTCTGTAGTCCCCCGAAAGGAAGTGTGATCAGTTCCCCACTTTACAGTGAGCTAAATGGCATGCCCATAGAACCAGCCAGGTGAATGACACACAAAGCTTAACACAACACTACTGCCAAAAGATGCTCCACTTGTAGCCTCAGGATAGCTTTAAAAATCACTGGAAAACAACAAACTGATGTAAATTTGCATCCATGAAATACCTAACCACAGCCCAGCTTCTGTAACTGGCAGTTACTTCCTATGGGATATTATTTTATCTTCAGTTCTGAGGATGATTAAGAAAAGAGCTACAGGGATGCAGGTAGAAGAGATACTGGATCTTACCTAATGGAAGCCCATTTTAACAAGCTCTACTTTTAGGCCTTTCCCAGCTCCATGTCACACAGCATTATGTCTTTCCAACACAGCAGGCTGCCAGAGCACCCACGATGCATTCTCTTCTCTCACTCGAGTGTTACAGCATTCACCTCTCTCAGTCTCAAGTGTAGATCAGGCCAAAGATTAACTCCAAAAAACCATCAGCATGTAAGAGCCTATGAGTTCAAACTCCACCTGGAAGACTGAGCTTGATGAGCTTTACTGAGCTCTGCAAGGGCATTCTGCAGAGGTGTTATGCCCTAGAAAGGGGGGAAATACAAATCAAAGCACTGAGGAGCCACAGCCTCAGAAACAGCCAGAGCAGCTCACTTATCTGCCATCACTACTGGAATGACATGGCTGACAAAAAAACCCCTAAAAATCCTACAACCTGGACACAGGTGAGGTACTGAAAATACCCCTGAGATCATGACATTCAATGATGCAGACATCCAATGTAAACAATGTCCTCCCAAGAGCAACTGTTGCCTAATCTGAGGGTTTCAGGATGCAGTACAGAGCCAGCAGAGCCCAGTCCAATTAGGGGATCAATCACATTTCAGCACCTCTGTATTAAGGGCTGAAAGGACTTAAGAAGGTGAGAAAGAAGGGGCTTTTGATACAACCAAACCAACTTGCCAAGTCAGAACTGTGTTTGAGATTCAGGGCATCAATACCAAAACACCAAACATAAAATTCACCAACATATGCAGCATAAGTAATTAACTACTGTCAGTACACTCCCCTTCCACTCCAGTGCTTAGCTGAACCATATTGGACCTGCTGAAGAATATAAAGCCACTTAAAGGGAATATATGCAAAAATCTATTATGAATACATCAAAAGTCTTTGAAGAAACTTAATGCAACATTTACAAATAGAGATTTCATTAAGTTAGGACAACACCATAAAAAGGTTCTAAAGAGCAGGACATAAAACATTTCATTCTAGGTGCAGTCAGGAAAGAATACAGTAAGAGCCTATGGACAAAGTTCAAAAGAAAAGACAAGCCTTGAAACAGTTGACTGAAGACATCAGGATTTCTCAGTCCTGGCAGTGTAGAGTGATCAGCATCTACAACAGCTTCACAAAAGTTTTTGGTTCATGCTCACCCTCAACTCCCAGTTTTACTAAATAAAGCATGGATTCTCTTTGTAAGGGAACCCTGTTCCACAACCCATATTCAATACCCAGAACAACACATCTCTACTGCCACCAAAGACATCTTTGAACACATGGTTTTACCTTCTTCACCTGACTAGATCATATCAATCCACACAGTACTTCTCCTCTGAGCTCCTCCCCCAGATTAAGAGAGTTTACTTGTATCAAGAGCCCTGTTTAATTCTGCCCCAATCCTTACATTCATATTTTACAGCATTTCCCCACTTGTGTCTGCATCTTTTTGCTTGCTGCCACTGAATAAATCCACACTGAGAGTCCGCATACAATCTCACATCTTGTTTTTATTTTGCCCAAGCTGCTTCTGATCTTGCTTAGGGATGAGGAAAACTGGACTCATGGGTGACTGCAGCACACAACTGCTGTTATTTAAGATACCAGACCAACAGGTTCAGACACAAATAAAGAATTTGACAGCATTTTGTATATAAGCTGGACATCAGTGACACTCCACTTTCAAGTCTAGGACAGTCCCCACACCTTGATGCTTTGAAATGCAAGCCCTCACTCATCTTTTACATTCCGGGGATGAAAATTTATTTGAAGTTTCACTGACTCCCATTACCCACACAGACTGTTACAGAGCAACAATTACTGCAGGTAGATCTGAAAAAAACCCTCTCATATTAGGAGTTAACAACCCTCTGAAGTCACACTTGTCTGTTTTGTTAGGAAAGCAATAAACACATTCACAGCCATCACTCTTGGGCATGTGCTAATATTCCGTGGTGCTTTCCTACCAGATTTGCCTGGAGATTTGCACATCGACACACTCACACAGAGGCTCTAAACCTCCAAGACAGCCTCCAAGTGATTCCTGCCTGAAGGTCTCCATGGCCCTTCACATCACTTACATCCTCCTCCTGTGCTGACAAGTGGGTTCCTCCTGTACTCCAAGGCAGGGTACAAGCATTCTCATTCTTCTGCCTGAGAGCTACTTCAAAATCTTACTAGAAACACCTGTTTGTCAGAGCCCACAGACCTCTTCAGCAGGTTTTCAGAGTACCACCATGTTCAAGCAGTTCACTATCTGAACTATGGGGAGCATCAGGTGAGTGCTAAACTCGGGAGCTGTAGCTTCAGAAGTCACTACAAAAGCCAAGTGTCTATTACTACTCCTGGCAGCAGCACATCTTGAATATTCCCGTGGTTGAAACGAGATCTGAGCTTGTGCCACCCTCTGCAGAACCCAGAAGATCAGGGCTCATGTGTATGTCTCAAACACCAACAGTGAGATGCTGAGGAGCCAATGCTGGTAAAAACGCACAGGGACTGTTGCTACTAACAAAGGACTGCTGGTAATAACACACTGTGAGAAAGAACAAAGGGGCTGAAGAAGGGGCCATGTGGACATAGGGCAGCACTTTCCTGTGAGAAACATCCTTGTTCTTGTTCCTGGAGATAAGCACAACACAATCCAGCACGAGTTCAGGAATGAGGTAGAGAAGTGGGGATGGATGGTGGCAGAGGGATCAAGACCTCCCCAGCCCCCTGAAGCCCTCTGCCCCATTTACAGAGGGGTCTGAAAAACTGGACTGCACATGACTGTGTAGCTCATCTGCATTCCAAGTGAGAAACCTGCCTTCAGGGCAGGAGAACCTGCCATAAACTGGTACCCCAATGAGCCTAGGTGGGAGTCCAGGACCCTGGACATCCCATCACTGCACAGCACTGGAACCAGGACTGCTGATCTCCTTCTCTCTTGTTCTCTCTCCTCCTTCTTACCTTACCCCTTTATCCAACCCTCCCTGCTGTGTGCCTACAGAGTAGGTCAAGCACAAACACACCAATTTCCATGCCAAGCATGTCATTTATCAGTAAAATTTTAACAGTTTTTGCACATCCTCTGACTTCCACAGATTCTTAAAGCCACAAGCATTTACAAATCTTGGATGCCCTGTCCCTCTTAAGAGTGGGACATTCTCTTCTACCACTGGAATTTAACAGCTCCCTTCCAACATATTCAGCATAAATAGAGCCATCTCATCAGACTAAAAACCTGCTCTCTATCAACAGAGGTATCAAAGTTGGATCACTCGTTTCAAAATCCTAGAAATGCACAGATTTGTTCCATCATAGAAATTCCTACACTTGGTAACAAGAATTCTCCTTGCAGATCACTCCAGTTAAAGCCTAGTAACTTTTAGAGCTGCACTGTAACTCTGCCATAATGAAAAATGTCTCCCATATTCCAAATAGGAGAGAACACCTTGTTCCAGGTCTAGGCCATCTGTTACAAACATATTTGCCTTTTAGTGTAAGATAAGATCACAAAGCTTGGGGAGACCTTATCACCATCTTCCAGTATTTAGTGGGGAGCTACAAAAATCAATGGATACTCCCTTTTTACAAGAACTCACATGGAAAAGAAATGGGGTAATGGGTACAAGTTACTCTTGAGGAAATTCTGATTGGCCAACCAAAGAAAATGTTTCATAATGAGAAGATTCAGCCACTGGAATAATCTTCTCAGAAAAGAGTATTCTCCAATGTTGGATGATTTAAAGTTTCAGCTGGGCAGGGTGATGGGCTGTCTTGTCTAGACCCTGCCTTTGTCCAAGAAAGGTTGGACCAGGTGATCCTTGAGGTCCTTTCAACCTGGTACTCTGTGACTGATTCACTCCTCTTTACCCTAAGTGACTGTATTAGTAAATTAAAAGCTATTTTGGAAACACTAAATTTTGACATCTTGCATCAGCCCTAACATAAAAGATGGAACTGCTGACCACCCTTATCTGTGACATCCCCACAAATGAAGGGGTTGGGAGCAGACCCAGCCTTTGGCCAACAGCCAGAGAGCACAGCTGTCAGGATGAACTGCTACACCTTCAAACCTGGCTGCAGTGCTGCAGGGGCCATTGTGCTCTGTTACTAAGGGAGGTGCAGGACCTGTGCACTCAAAGTAAAGGACACATCCTTGTTATCACTAAGGCCACAGGATTTAAACTGTATTTACTGCATTTCTTTCTATTACCAAGTACATGCCACACCCAACTGTTTCTAGGGTTCCCATGATAATAAATATTCCATGGTATGTCAGGAAAAGGAGGTTTCTCTGCACCTGGAATCACCAAGCACAGATCCTCTCTGTCCCTCCTGCCATAGCAGGACTACAAAGCTCAGCTAGACTGCTTCTCTCAGTTTAAAGTGACAGGTTTACTCATCTTCAGTCTACTGAAAAGTTTTTACACCTCCTGTTTCCTTGACTGCAGGGAAAACAAAAGCAGAAGCTCAGTACTGGCATCTTCAGAGCTAATGCAGCAGCAGCCAAGCCTCAGGGACTGAGAAAATCCCCAGTCAAAGGGGAATAAAGTCTTGTGATAAAAACACCTGCAGGGTCTAAGTTCACTTCCAACTATTCCTGCCAAGGTCTTCAGTTCAGTAACTTCTAACTGAGATTAGCTTCCAACTTCACCAGTCCCAGCTAAAGCCAGAACAGGCAACAGCAGGAACGGGGCAGTCCCTGGTCCTGGAAGGGCCCATCAATGTGAGCTCAGCAATCCCACTCCTGCCTTCCAGATCCAAGAGGAGCACAGTGCTTGCAGACAGTTGGTACTACCTCCAGACTAAAGCCCAGAAAACATCTCTTCTTCCTACAGTCTACATCAGCCATGTGGATTTGAGTTGGCATGTTGTAGTTATGAGCTGATTTCAGCACCACTTCCAAGAACCACCCGACTAAAGACCTGTCCCACCTTTTCCATCCCTCTCTAACCTGCCACTCAGACCTCCACAAAAGCTCTTTTATCATCAAAGCAATGCTTCAGAGCTGTTAAATCACTTCATTAAACTCAGCCTGTCTCTCGTACAAATCATTTGATCAAGACTTCCTGAGCTTCTCTAGCTTAAGCTGCCATCAGCCATGTGGTTATAAATATGCTCTTGGGCCTTAAGGCTCCCAGTGCAGTTGCTGCAGTTAGACTTCTGCTGCTCAGAAATTCTTGCTGCCTAGGTAACAGCAATGCAGGACAAGTGGAACTCAGAGGAAGGGTAGAAGAGAAGGAATACAACTGCAGCCTTTTTCTTAATTTTTAAAAAATATGTAAATTCAATTCAAAAAAAGAAATTCAGAACACTTACCTGAATGGATTGATGGAATCCTAACCACACCTCATGTGGCAATTCACTTTCAGGAATTGAAAGCAGTAGCTCAAAACAACTCCTGGAAAAGCAAAAGGCAAGTAAACAAGCTACCTGAACACATTCTCTTGTTACATTAAATAACATTTCTGGCACAAACTACTTAGTATTCAGATAAGAAATGACAGTAACACTGAAACATGTTAGATTGTGCAAATCAATTAAAGGCCTGAAACAGCCTGTAAATCAGGCATGATTCATCATATGGAAACAGTGCTCCTTTTTACTACACACAACCTCTCTAATTTAAGGTTGCAGCCACTCTTATCGTTCAAGACAGTCCAGTCAGTGTGGCTCAGGAACACTGCAGCACAGAATTCTATTCTTTCTTCTCAAAGAAAACCCAATAACCATTCTAAATAAAGCTCACTGGAGTCCAGCATGGTCTCTGCCTAGAGGGAGAATGAAAGCCAGCTTCACCTAACTCAACATTCCAGCACTGACATACATAAGAAAAAACCCCTAAGAAACATTTTGACAGAAGACACATGCATCAGCACAAAGATGGGTCTGGACAAGATATGTCAAGAGGAGCAGCAGCACCCAGAAACAGCTTTTGATACCAACTGGGGGAGCATTCCAATACCTACAGCAAAACTGCAACCTGCCAGGGCAGGACTGCTGCCTGTCTTGTTCTCAAACAGGAGCTAGGAAAGGAAGGAACACAGGGATTGCCTAAAACCCTGCTGAACAATTGGACCTGGTCAAAGTAAAAGTGTTAACCATGACACTCTGCCTAGAGATTCGCAAGAGTCACACAGCAGAAGTGTTTTCATAAATCGTGACAATATAAGGAGAGAAAATAGGACACCACCTATAAAAAAGCACTGAATCACTCTATAAACTACATCTACATTGTTACAGTTTCAACTCTTGCTACTTGTTCTTCAAAACATCCTCTCTCAAATATAAAACAGAATGACAGGGTAACACATTCAATCTTATGACAGACAGAAGAACTGAGCTTGGGAAGTGGAAAAGGAAGAGATAACCATAAAGCAAAAAGGAGTTTCAGATTTGCTTACTAGTCAAAAAGAACGTCCTGACTTCTGATAAATGCATTGCACAGTTATCTACCAAATGTTATGCCTACTCAGTTTTCAGCCAGCTTCAGCAGTCATATACATCAACAAGACCAAATGGATGAATATTGAGTAATTATCTGGCCATCCTTGTCACATTTCAGACATTTGAGTTCGCTCCCAATCCTGATTCTTTGAAATAGAGGTTGCTGCAAAAGCTCTAAGCACTTTTATTAGGTTGGCAGAAAATACAACAGCGTTCACCACTGTCCTTCCATCATTACTCACACCATTAGGCACAAGACTTTGCTGATGAGAAAAAGCTGGCAACAGGACCACCAGATATTCCTACTGCCACAGCTCTCAATTTAATAAAATCATCAGGACTTTGTCTTGCCCTGTACTCCAGCTTGGCAGTACAAGTTAATTCACCAGCCCAAGTGTTCAGACCCAGGTGGTGCTAACAGAGCATCAAAAGCAACTTTACAAAGCACCTGAACTCGATTTTAACATAAACCCCTCCTAAAACTTAAAAAACCTAACAAAACCACAAGAAGAAAACAAAACAAAACAAAAAACCAACAACAAACCAACCAACCAAGAAAATCCCTTGTGTTCTGTTTCCATCCATGTCACAGACTCTACAGCCAGTAAGACAATTGCAAACTTCAGGGTCAATGTGCTTTTGTGAAGGCTTTTGATGCACACCTCACTTGCAGACTTAGTCAACCAGCCCTACCTATGTCCACTTTCAACTCCTAGAATCACTTTTCTAGGACATTTCTTTTTCATATATGTGATATTGGTTATGTAATATAAGAGACTTGAACAAAATGACAAAGCAAGCTTTAAAACATCTTTTTTTATACATTTAAGCATGAAGCTGCTACTTGGACAGCGAAAAAACCCTGCAATTACATTTTCCAAGCCTTGGGTATCCAGAGTGAGTTAGTCTAGGAAGACAAGAGGATTTAATTTATGCCTCCAGAGTTATTGTCTGTTGCTGTAAAACAGGACTGATCTGAACCAAAAGGCAAAAGTTCTTTTGCTGCAAGTCTTCAACTTTTCCTCAGGATGCCAACACAGAGCACTCCGGTCTGGAAGTCACCCCATGAGAAATCTGGAGTCCCAGATATCTCAGCCACCATGTAAAACAACTTAGAAAACAATTGTAAAAGTAAGAGCCAGGATATTCCAATTTCCTCAGCAGAAAAATAATTGGAATTCTAAGTCAGTTAATTAAATTCTTTCAGTAAGAATTGATTCAAACACACAGGTCCATAAAAATTTCCCTACTGCCAAAGGACACAACACACTGTTGAGCTTAATTCTTTCTTTTGGTCCTTATTTTACAATGCTTTAAAACACACCTCTGGCCCTGAAATCCCATTTCCCTCTTTATTGTAATGCAACTAAATAGAGTTTACATGTCATGGCTGGGCCACAAATCAGAACACCAGGACCATGAGGTCAAGTCTTTCTAACCCTCCTCTACCTGTACCACCACAATGCCCACCTATACAAAACTATTCCAAACTTCAGCCACAATTCTTGCAAATAAACTGCAACAGGTGCTTGAATGTTTACATTATTAGAAAGAATATTATTAATCTGAAACACTCAACTTCAAAATATCTCTTAAGAAATGTTGTCCTAGACAATTTTTTTTATTTTGTAACAAATAGCTCTATGCAAAATTCAACATATTATTTGCATACAATTTTTCTGTAATCACTTTATACCTCATTCACAGAAATTTTTTAAATTAAATTTTGAAACCTTTCAGAACCATGTTCATCTTTAGATTGCATTAGAACATTTTTCTTATCCTAATCTTAGAGACACAAAGATGATTCATTATATATTGGATTATCAGCAGGAATCATTCCCTTGCTGCCAGGAATTAGCCTGTGCTTATTAAGAGTTGAATTAGCTCTTAATGACAGACAGCAGAGTGTAGTTTGGTTTCAGGCCTCAAGTTCTGATTTTCTAAAGTTCTGGTTTTCTGATGTTTTAGTTTTCTGAAATTCTTTCCCAGGGGAAGAACATAAACAGCAGGGAGCAGCACCTGCAGACTCCAGAGGCACAGGTGAGACAGCTCCACACTGCACACTGGCCTTACTGCTTCAAAACAGTTCTGCTTCTTAAACCAGATGGCATCCAAGTGTCCTTTCACTTCTTATGGTTGAAAAAACCCATACAAACACCTTCTCAACGTTGGAGAAGTGGTAAATCCCCTTTCAGTTCAGCACACAGGAGAAAGCGGAAAGCAGTTAAATCTTCATTACTGGCAAACACAATGTGACTTATGACCAAATATTGCTTCTTTTTTTAGTCTATTAATCTTAGAATCATATAAACCATTTTCAGATGGAAGTAAAATTTTCATAGTGATGGTAAGATGACACCTTCCCCCTCACAGCAGCCTCAGAAATAAAGCACTCACAGAAGCTTGAGTGGATAAGCAGCTTCAGGGGTCTCCTGAGCTTCACAAGGATAGCCAGCTGTCAGTGAAAGACATCTCTGACATGGCTAATTCTTTATTAATTCTTCTCCAGAGGCAATACTTTTGAGACAGTAACACTGGGGGTGAGGGGAATGCACTGTGCTGGGGGCTGGGAGAGGAACCTGCCCCAGTTCCACTGGAGCAGAGCAGCAAAGCCACTTCATGGCCAAAAAGAACAGTCCTTGTTTCCCACCCTCCCACCCCTCCCGTCCTTTGTCACAACTGCAACCTGCAAGAGCAAACACTCCAAGCTTTCCTTTTGTTTCCCAAGATTGGATAGAGGACCAGCAATATCTCACACTGCATGAGCATCACGTTCCTTTCAGGAGGCACAGTCCCTACATCACACAAGGGACCTCAGCAGGCAAGACCACAGTATAGTGAATTATCTGTTAGTGCTCACCCTGCTGAGAAGGATGCCAGGAGGAGGAAGTTCTTTTCCTCTTCTCCAGGAGGAATGTTGGAAGGGAAGGAGGACTGCAATAGGAAGCAGAGCACTTCTGCTTTGAAACAGCAAGTTTGCTCACTTCCCTTCCAATCAAGGTTCAGGTCTGAAATCACAGTGTGTGTGACAGCTGTGGGTAACCCAGCTGCCTCCCCAAAATCACAATGATAGCATGTTTTCCTGTCCCTAACTAGGTAACAGTCTTCCTGCCCCATGGAACCTCAACTTTTATCTTTAATTCCCTGCTCTAACTTCTCTCTCACTCCCTTGGAAACTCATGAAAAAGAAAAAACGTGGGAGAGTTAATTCAGGTATGCCATTTAAATCACCCTATCTTCCACCTCACTCTTTCTATTTCTCATTCTTTAGATTCCTTTCAAATGTAATCATTATAAGAAAGAGGAGATTCCAGCAAGTCAGCTTTTCTACTGTCCTCTAACACAAGGTTTTCTGAACCTACAAGCTACTAAAACTCCTCTCACTGAAAGCTGGAAAAAACCACATTAGCAAAAGCAGAATATTCTGATATTTCTCAACAAGAGAATAGCAATTTTGATACAGAATTGGGATTTACACTCCAACACAGCTAACAGTGGCAAAACATAGAAAATACTCCAGAGAGAGATGCCCTGCCAACAGTCACTAAAAGACAAATTTTTAAAATTACATAGGAAACAACAAAATACACAAACTAATTAATGATAGTATGATAAAGACAATAACACTCTATCCTTAAGGGGACATTCTGCAAGAGCAATGAAGACATTTTGCCAAAAATGTGTATCCTGTATCAGGTAAATGATTTAGCTGTTAAAGTCTTAGGTTTCCATGGTAAGAACTTCTCCTGATTTCACGTTTTCAAAAAACCCAAACCCACTCCTAGTTCACATATTTCTCAGAATCAAAAAAAAAATAATTTAGGCATCATATGGAGACACTGTCGTTCTGAGCTGCTCATTTATATTGCAATTCAGTCCATTACAAAATTAAGCATTTGACCAAGGAGTTCCCTGCTAAAAGCCATCTTAAAGAGAATACCTGAGTTCAGTCCATAACACAAGTAAGAGACTGATAACAAAAGAAAGAAAAAAACCCAAACCCAAAGCTGTCAGAGAATCACATCTATTCTATTCTGACCTTCAAGGTTCTAGATGTTCATCTTCCCCCTCATTAGCAAGGAATGGGGAGCACAGGCCCCTGCTGTTCTCAGGTTTACTGAGAGCACAGGAAAGCCCTCAGGTTACACTCTGCAATTCCAAACAGCTGCTTTAGGACAGACTCGGAGGAACTGTGAGTTAGCCCAGTTCAGCTGATGGCCTGTAAAACGGCTCTCTATGCTGCAGGAATTGCTGTGCTTTAAGTCCTGTCTAGCCTGCTCTGCAATAATCCTACAGCACAACTCAGGTGCCACGAACCCAGCTCAGCCTGTCCTTCCCAACAAGGGACACGTTCACACTGTCCCAAAGGGGACAGGGCACACACAGCTGCAACTGCACAGCAAGGGGCACACGTTTATTAACCCAGGCATGAAGGGCTGATATTGAAGCCTCTGTTTAATGAGTTAACTAAGCTTCTTCTACAGAAAATAATACTTGCAGAATGATTTATAAGAAAGAACAGAACCTTCCTTATAGCCACGTGATTATTCAAATACAGAAGAACAAAGCCTTAGGACTTGTCCACATTAATAATGAAATGCTCAAATACATTTTTGTGGTATGATTAAAAATGTACTAATGACATTAACCAGATAAATTGCAAATAGAGTTGTCAAATTAAGCAATGAACTATTTCAACAGCTTGTCCTTTAACTTATAAAGTGCGGTTCTTTTTAAAACAAACAAAAAAATAATATACCAACTTAAAACTTACAGCACTAGCCTGCCAAGTACCAAAAGAACATCTTCACATTCTGTAGTCAAGTAAGGTCTTGCATTAGCAAAGCTTTGGATGGAGATTCGATACACTTCCAAAAAAGGTAAAATATGTTCGGAGGCACCCCGACTGCCAGCATACTGGAGCAGTGTCTGAAACAAAATGAGTTGTCATTAGAAGGTCTTATAACACACTTTTGCTTAAAATATCAACACACAATATCAAACACATACAGTGGAATCATTCTGGAAGTGACAAATTTTCACTCTGAAGGAGAATTTTAAGTGGTAGCTTTTTACCTCAACAGAAATGCTTCCTTTTATTGAAATATATTTTAATTTATTATTTTGATAGTTATCAGAATTTCTACTGCATGCAATTGGCAGAAATGTGAGCTATTAAGTAGAAAATTCAGGGAGAAGTCCTACACTTAGCTCCTTTGTACAACTACCATGGAGACAGAACCATGTATGCAACACTGGAATCTTTATTGCTAGTGAGAATGCAGAAAAAATAGGAAGAAACTCAAGATTAAGAACATTACTACAGGTGTAGTGCTTTAAAGATACATGCATTACCCACCCAGCAAACATGAAGCCACCAGAAAGGGACACAAACCCCAGATCATTACACAGCCATTTCTCAAATGCAAACCCACCCTGGATTTTCCTCCTTGACCACAGCAATCCTGCATTCCCTGGGCACAGGAGAGCAGAATATAAAACCTAGGCAGTTTTAACAGAACCCACATCACCACAGGGACACCACCAGCACGTCCCAAGCTTTCCAAAGCACACCTGCAGTGCCATGCTGTGCTCTGGAGGCTCAGGGCACCTGAGCTGTGCTCACCTCACGAGCCACAGCCCTGCCCAGGCTCCCTCACCTCCAGAGCAGGGATGCTGGGATCCCCACCAGCTCCCCCTCCCTAACTAAACAAGGGAACAATCTTGATTAAAGCCAGCTGCAAAGACAACAAAACCAATGAAAGAGGCAGGGCCTTTTGGAATCCTTAGGGCCAAGACTGCATGGGGAAAAAAGAAAAAAAGTTCAGAGTGCTTCACCCAATCATTCAAAACAAGACTGTCCTACGAGGATGGGGAGGCCGTATCAGTATTCAAATCACTTAAAGCTGGGACTGTGACACAACAAATTTATTTTAACACCTTAAAAACCCTCGTATGATCCTACCAGATGGTGAATGGAAGGAGGACACTATGGAACAAACCCTACTACGAGCTTGCTAAAATCAAATGCAGTCATAATAATGCCCAGAAACCTGTAAGACAAAACCTACCCTCCATCACAGCAGGAAATAAGTGGCCAATATCCAAAATTATGTCAGTGATACAACTGTACTATACTAGTCCTAGCTTAAAACCAATGCAGACTAGCAAAATCATGTGTTATACTTAAGAAAAAGAAATCTATAAAAAATACCATCTAAGATCAGTAATCTGCTGTTTGGTGGATTGTTCTCCAATTATTCTTTAATAGATCTTCTGGGTAAATGGAAGTTACAAGCTTTCCCAAATCCCCACATAATATTAATAGTTATAAAGATGTAAGTGGGGGACAGGGAATTGGAAGTTTGCAGAAATCAGCCTTAAGCACAGCACAAAGATCATTAGGTGCAGCAGGGAATGGCGAGTAATACCAGTCTGTGAGATTATTTAACAGATTAATGAAGGATTGGATAATATAACTCGAATTATATATTGCTTTGTAGCATTAAATCACATTCCAAGACTGTCAAGCTGCAGTCCCCAGAGTCAACTGATGACTCTCATAAATGAGCTGTTTAGTAAAGCCAGCAGTACCATTACAGTGACTACAGAAACAGATCAAACACACCAATCCCTGCACTTTTCTAAAAATATATCCATTAAATCAAATCTATTCAAAAAGCCAAATTTAGTATCCAATTATTTTGACAGACACTTTGATCATAAACTACCTGGTCTGTTTAAACCACAAAACACAGCAGAATACTTTCTAAGATGAAATAAATTTTCTAGTGAACACTGCACCCTTGCTCAAGAGCAATCTGAGCACTGGGATCAAAGTCTTAAAGCTAACATGAGGAATCTGAGTAACCATTTATGAGAAACTTCTTGTCAAACACATAAACAATCATTTCAGTGCAAAAAACAGATTCAAGGCCACAAGCTTAATAGCTTAACCTTCAAGGATCTGTAGTTTTGAATGTTAGGATGCTACCAGTATTAGCACACTGACCAATAAGCCAAATGTAGTAACTGTATTAAATTAAAGAAGTTCTTCAAAGCCCTTGTGCTATTTCACAAGTAATGGTTGTTTAGTTGTCCACTATGGGTTTCTCCTGGCAATCTATATAAAAACTACTAAGAAAAAAATTATTAATGTGACAGAATTAGATAATCTACGTGTTTAAGGGAGACTCAAGTAGCAATTTAGAAGCAATTACTCCCTTAGTGTAATGACTGATGGGAGGATTCAGGCATTTCAAGGCTTGTTAATACACACCCAGTCACACTTCACCCCACCTGCTCTGACTCCTGTACCACACCTGATGGGCAAGTGGGGCCACGAGTGCAGAGGCCACATCCACCTAAAGTGTAACAAACAGGCCAGCCCAGGCCCTGCACACTGCACACACTGCCATGGTCTGCAGTGACACAACACCTGCTGAGCTGCATTCCTCAGAAGCACATCATTTTTTTTGCTCAGACCCAATTTAAAGATAAAATCTCAAATTTTCTTGGCCTGTTGTTACAGCTTTGAGACTCTTTAAGAAAAACACTTCCTCATCTTCTTAACCACATCTGATTGTATTCAACATGTCATCTTCAAAAATTTCAGAAAGCCAACAGCTGCTGGGCACTGGCAGATGGGATGCCTTGACATCCTAGAACCTCCCCTCCACTGATAACTTCTTTCTGTTTATGACAGCACAGCCTCAAACAGCCCCCTAAGTTGTTATATCTGGCTGCTTGGGTACTCACTGCTCTCCATGAAAATCCTGCTTCTCCCCAGGTGAATGTGCAAAGCATTCATGCCTATACAATATAAAGTTGCAGAGTCAACCCATTATTTCGGCTTCAACAGTTTCTTTGTTTTGTTATCCTGGACAACAGTACTATTTCCCAGCCTGAAAATGGGGATTTTAAAGGAAATTGTGACACTCAGCATCACTCCTTGTAAGAGCTACTGGAAAACTGCACACAGCAGCACAAGCTCACGAGTAGTAAACCAGCACTCAGACAGCTCAAAGCTCAGGAAATTCACTCACTTGGTTCAGAGCACCTTCCAGGCCCCTGCCCCAGCCATACTCACAGGATGGCAAACATAAAACAGTCCAGCTCTCCTTATGTCAGCTACTTCCCAAAATCAAACTCAAGCCCAGATAAATTCAGCTTCCTTCTAGGCACATTCTGCTGCAGCTTAATAACTTTATAACAATGTGTCAGTGGTATCTTCCAAGTGATTAACACAAAACTGAGCTCCCTGAATTCCACTTATGGGCAGACCTTAAGTTATTTAAGTTATCACAAACATCCCCTCTCAGGAAAACCCAGACATAAAACTACACCCCAGGCACCCTGCACAATGACATCACAAATTCATCCCTTGTTGAAGCTGCTGCAGGACAGAGCAGCAGCTCCACATCCCCCACTGCATCTCCTGGAGTATCCAACGAGTCCCAGACTAATGGCAACTCAAACCCAACCTTTTCCATTCTTATCCATTTTATGTCACAGTATTTTAAAACCAGACTACAATAATAGCACAAGGACCTAGAGGGTTTTATTATTTGTGGGACATGGTTTGGGTGTTCTGTTGTTGTTGTTGTTTGGGGGTTCTTTAGGTAGCAGAACTGTCTTTCACCACGCTTCATCTCTAAAGCTTCTCCTGCACCAAACTAATCTGGGAAACTGAACATGGACACACTGAAATCATCCTGACAACATATTAAGTGTTAGGTGAATACTTGTGCCAAATCCTGACACAATGTATAGCACTGGAAACAATTTCAAACCTAAACAAGGGCAGAGTCACACTTCACAGCAGGTTCCCTGTCAATGCAAGGTCACAGATCTTCACCATATACTGAACCAGACACAGCTGCGCCCTGCAGTTTGAGAGGAAGGAGTTTTGACACATAGTAAATATACTTATTCTCTTGTTTCAGAAAGTGATGAGCTGAACATCCTCCCAGAAGAGTATGGCAAAGCACAGAAACTGTGGCTGCCAAATGGAAGACTGTGAAGGGTAACACCACTTACACATCAGCAAGCTTTTTTCTCTGATTTTGCCACTCACCAGTCAAATACTATAGCTTTATCAGCTGAGTTGTAAATTAGGTTAGAAAATAGATTTTTTTTTCTTACTTTAAAACCCACAACCTCGTCAGACTCGACAGGGACAACTCTTCAACCCAGCATCATAGCAACAATTTTTCAGCCTTAGAACTCACAGTAAATGAAGCTGTGAGGGTAGCAAAAAATAATAAACCACTGGAAGACGTTACTTAAGAACGAGTTATCTCCCTCAGCGTGACTTTAACCAAGATCAGCTCTTCTGGAACTCAGGGCCCCGATTCAGAAATCGGTGATCATCCTCTGGGTTGCACTAAGCAAGTACCCAAGGCAAGATACCCAAATCACGGCTCATTCAGCGGCTCAGAGGCTCTTCCAGGCCAGCAAGCGCTCCCCGCCCCGCACGGCAGATCCCGAACACGGCGGAACGCGCACATCTGACCCGACACAAGCGCGACACACACACAGCCGGAGGTCCCGGAACCGAGCCAAGCCCGCCCCGAGAACAGGCGGAGCGGCCCGCGTGCCCCACACACGCACCGGGGCCCAAGCGACGGCGCAGCCCAACGGCGAGCGGTGCCCGCGGCCCCGGGCGGGCGGCGCAGAGCCCGCGGGACGCCCCGGGCACGGCGAGCGCAGCCCTGGCCGCCAGCCGGGCACGGCGCCCCGAGCCCCGAGCCCCGCCGGCCCAGGCAGAGCGAGAGCCGGGGCCGCAGCCCCGGGCCTGCCCCGGCCGCTGCGCCGCTGCCCGCCCCGGCCCGCCCCGCCCGGCGCCCACCTGGCAGAAGCCCCGGCAGTAGGCTCGGGACGAGGCCTCGGACACCTCCTGCTCGCGCAGCTCCGCCTGCAGCTGCCAGAGGCGGGCGCGGAGCGCCGGCACCACCCGCGGCACCTCCGGCCGCGCCGCCGCCTCGGCCTCCGCGTCCGCCATCTGCACCCGGCCCCACTGCGCGTAGGCACCGGTCACGTGACCCAGTGTGACATCATCGACCAGGGACGGTGTCACGTGACGCGCGCACGTGACGCGCGGCCGGGCGGGGAGCGGACGCGCCCCCCGCGAGCCGAACCACGTGACGAGGCGCGCGCAGCCCCGCCCCCGGGACCGTGAGGGAGCGGGAGCGGGAACGGGAACGGGAATGGGAACGGGAATGGGACACGGGAATGGGAAACGGGACAGGGAACGGGAATGGGAACGGGAACGGGACACGGGACACGGGAATGGGAACGGGACACGGGAACGGGACATGGGAATGGGAACGGAACACGGGAATGGGAATGGGACACGGGACACGGGAATGGGAATGGGACGCGGGACACGGGAATGGGAACGGGAACGGGAATGGGAACGGGACACGGGACAGGGAACGGGAATGGGAATGGGAATGGGACACGGGACACGGGAACGGGAATGGGAATGGGAATGGGAGAGGGAGAGGGAACAGGACACGGGAACGGGACACGGGAGCGGGAACGGGAGAGGGAATGGGAGCGGTGACCGAGGGCTGCGGGGCGGCACCGGGATGGAGGACACCGGCCGGAGACAGCGGCTTAAGGTAGATTGCCGTTACTGCAATCTCCCGTTTATTCTCTGCGTTTTTCCCGTTGAAAGCGGGACGTTCGTGTCTCTCGGGCAGCCCTGGAGAGGCTGTTGCCCGGACACGGGAGCGGGGACGATGGTAAATAGCTGTTACCGAGAATCTGCGGTGTGTCTGGTGACGTGAGATGCCCATGGGTCGGAGGAGATTTCCTCTGTCCTTAACTCATGAACTGTGTATGTTCTCCTCACTTTCCGCTGCTGGAGGCAGTGTCAGACGGGCTGTGGTGGGAGCCTGGCACCCATCCATGCACTGCGTGTGGAAGGACAGGGCTCCACCCAACTGCTCACCCTTGTCATGTGCTGTGGTTTGTTTGTACAGCAAGGATTGCTTAATATTGCTAGGGCATTGTAACATCGTCATATACGTGTCGGAACTAATTTACATAATGTTATCTCATGGTTAGAAATAGTTCTTGTGTATTGCGCTTGTGCTTCCCCAAATTAGGGGGTCTAAAACCCCAGTTTAGGTGGTCTAGACCCCCCCAGTTTGGGGCCTTCTTTCATGAAGGCTCAAGGTCTTGCTCACATCTGAACTTTTCAACTTTGTCTTCGGAGCATGCACAGTTATGGTACTCCTTGGTCTTTCTGGATATAACCACTTTCAATCCTCCGTTTTGTGGCTAACTGCCTTTACATTCGCCAATTTCTCATTGGCACATCCTGCTGCTTCCCAGTGCAGTTATACTCATCCATTTTTGAGACCCTTCACCTGGTGAGTTTGTTTATTCAAGCATTAAGCGCCTAGTTAACCATACACTCCCACATTGTACGGAAGGTTGTGATGCAGGTTACATGGCTGTAGGAACACTCCCCGGGTTCTGTCGGTGTCTCCGGCCCTGCCGCCCCGTGCCGTGCCCGGTGTCTCCGGCCCGGCCCCGGCCGTGCCCGGTGTCTCCGGCCCTGCCGCCCCGTGCCGTGCCCGGTGTCTCCGGCCCTGCCGCCCCGTGCCGTGCCCGGTGTCTCCGGCCCTGCCGCCCCGTGCCGTGCCCGGTGTCTCCGGCCCTGCCGCCCCGTGCCGTGCCCGGTGTCTCCGGCCCTGCCGCCCCGTGCCGTGCCCGGTGTCTCCGGCCCTGCCGCCCCGTGCCGTGCCCGGTGTCTCCGGCCCTGCCGCCCCGTGCCGTGCCCGGTGTCTCCGGCCCTGCCGCCCCGTGCCGTGCCCGGTGTCTCCGGCCCTGCCGCCCCGTGCCGTGCCCGGTGTCTCCGGCCCGCCGCCCCGTGCCGTGCCCGTGTCTCCGCCCTGCCGCCCCGTGCCGTGCCCGGTGTCTCCGGCCCTGCCGCCCGTGCCGTGCCCGGTGTCTCCGGCCTGCCGCCCCGTGCCGTGCCCGTGTCTCCGGCCCGGCCCCGCCGTGCGCGCAGCGCCCCTGCTGCACCCCCGGGAGGAACGGCGGCGCGCTGCGCCCGGGAGTGACGTCACTTCCGCCTCAGAACGAACGACCGCCGGCGTCACGCTGCGTTCGGAGTGACATCACTTCCACCTCAGACCGCCCGGCGGCACGCTGCGCCCGGGAGTGACGTCACTCTCGCCTCAAACCGACCGGCCTCCCGGCGGCACGCTGCGTTCGGAAGTGACGTCAATCCCGCCTCAGAGCGCCTGGCGTCACGCTGCTCCCGGGAGTGACGTCACTTCCACCTCAGAGCGCCCGGCGTCACGCTGCTCCCGGGAGTGACGTCACTTCCACCTCAGAGCGCCCGGCGTCACGCTGCTCCCGGGAGTGACGTCACTCCCGCGCCGCGCGGTGCCGTGGGTCGGTGCCTGGAGTTTCCAGCTGTGTGCGGTTTCATCCTGCGCTGCGTTGGTGTAGCGCTGTGAACCCCACACAGAGGGCTGGTAAGCTCTCTTCACGTTTTGGTCAGACAAATCAATCCTTCCAGGCCTGAGAACCAAGGACACCCTCTGCCTCAGGGCCCAGGAAGTACAAACAAAAGTGAGTCAGGCAGGGGGAACAGCTCAGCGCTGCCCCAGCCCCGCGGGCCCCTCAGACCCGTTCATGTTGACAAGGCGGGGGCCATGCCAGCCGGGCGCAGCAGAGGTGGGCACGGCCAGGTGTGCTGTCCCTGAAAATCAGCCCTCTGGATTGTTTTGGTATAAACGAGTCAGTTCTCATGAATTGTAAGATAAACAAGGATCATGTTTGCATTCCTCTGTGAAAAGATCTCACCTGATGGACTTCTCAAGTGAGCAGTGGAGATGGAGAGGTGGGAACTTCTCTGTGCAATCTCTGCTCACTGTCCAGAAACTGAGAGATACGAGGGCAGCAATAAACTGGAGAGTTCTTTTCTTCTCCTCTGCCTGAACCCCTGTGTGTGTTGCTGTGTTCCCTGTGTGCTCACAGTAACACAGGTGCAGTGCTGTCAGGCTGCTTTTGGTGTCCTGGGGGTGTCTGACGTCGTTACCTGAAGCTGTAATTGGAGGATTAACCCCTGATATGCAAATAAACCAAACTCACATCGGTGTGAAAAATTGGTGACCATCATCCATCTCGGGTGCAGCCTCTGGAAGGCTTTGGACTGCCCAAGGTGTATCTGTTGAAGGCCTTTAATAAATTCCCACTTTTTTCTTTTAACTGTGTAACCCCTGTTCTAGGGAGTCACTCCAAGGCAGCACTGGAGCTACCAATAAACAGATGCAAAATTAAAGGAATAGAAAAAATTAAAGGAATAAAAAGTAGTTCTATTTATTGAAGGGACTTCAGGTACATTTTGGGCAGACAGAGCCCCACCATGGGCTGCACCCAAAATGGATGATGGGTCACAGGTTTCAGACTTTTATAAGTTTGGGCCATTTGCATATTGGGGTCAATCTCCCAATTACACCTTCAGGTTTCAGCGGTGTTAAAGCAGATTTAGAAGGAACTAGGAAGGATTGATTTAGCCTTTCAGTGGTGCAGGGTGAGGTTTGAGTGTGCTAAAGAGGAGCTGTAGCTGGCTAAAATGGTTTTGGGTGCTGTTGGGAAGGTTTGAAGGTAGACTGGGGGAGCTGGCATGGTTTGGGCTGTGAGGAGCACACTGCCTTGGTGCAGTGAAGGGTTTGATGGTTCTAAGGGATGCTCCCCTTTTGAGCAGCCCTAGGTCCAGGGAGGGGAAAACCTCAGCACTTGGGGGCAGCTCTGGGGGTCCCCCCACCATGGTTATCACCCTTTCCCCACGCATTTCCCACCCTTTCTCCCTCATGTTTCCTGCTCTTTCCCCCTCCTGCTTCCCACCATTTACCCCCTTTTAAGGGCCTTAAAATAGTGTCAAAGGAGGGGTTTTCAATGACAATCCTTAAAATAAGAGAAAATGAGGTTTTCTCAATTTGAAGTCCTTTGTTCCTGAACCCCCTGCTTTTTCTGGGCCACTGGGAGGGACTGAGGAGAGACCGAGGGCACTGGGAAAAAACAAACTCAGATTTTAAGGAAGTTTTTATTTAATTCCAGAATTCCTTCAGTTTTTGGGATTCCTGTCCAATTTGGCATACTCCACCCCAACTCCCCCAACTGAGAGGAGACTCCCTCATTAGCAGCCCCCATTAATGAGGCTGGGGGGGAGGGCTCTACGGGAGGAGAAGGGGGAGCTGAACCCCTTCCACGCTCCTCCCCCCACCAAACCAATGTGGTTCAGAGTCATTTCACAGAAATTCGGGGGCAATTTCATTGAAATCAGGAACAATTAACAGAGCGGGGGGAATTCCCCCAATATGGGGGTGTCCCCCCCCGACAGCCCGGAGCCCCCGCCGCTCTGACGTCACTGGGCGGTGGTCGGGGCACGCTGGGACCCCCGGCGGCTCCGCAGGAGGAGGCGCAGCTGTGGGGGGCAGGGAAGGGTCAGCGAGGTCCCCAAAACACGGGGTTCTACCCCAGAATACGGGCATGGCACCCGAAGGGCCGGGGGACGGCACCCCACGGTTTGGGGGGGGGAGAATGAGGGGCTAAAGCAGCAGGGCTTGGGGCTATGGCAGCAGGGCTTGGGGCTATGGCAGCAGGGCTTGGGAGCCAGGTGCAGCAGCAGGGCTTGGGGCTATGGCAGCAGGGCTTGGGGCTATGGCAGCAGGGCTTGGGGCTATGGCAGCAGGGCTTGGGGCTATGGCAGCAGGGCTTGGGGCTATGGCAGCAGGGCTTGGGGCTATGGCAGCAGGGCTTGGGCCTATGGCAGCAGGGCTTGGGGCTATGGCAGCAGGGCTTGGGGCGAGCAGCAGGGCTTGGGGCTATGCAGCAGGCTTGGGCTATGCCAGGCTGGGCTATGGCAGCAGGGCTTGGGGCTATGGCAGCAGGGCTTGGGGCTATGGCAGCAGGGCTTGGGGCTATGGCAGCAGGCTTGGGGCTATGGCAGCAGGCTGGGCTATGGCAGCAGGCTTGGGCTATGCAGAGGGCTGGGGCTATGGCAGCAGGGTTTGGGGCTATGGCAGCAGGGCTTGGGCCAGAGCAGCAGGGCTTGGGGCTATGGCAGCAGGGCTTGGGGCTATGGCAGCAGGGCTTGGGGCTATGGCAGCAGGGCTTGGGCTATGGCAGCAGGGCTTGCTGGGCACCAGAGCAGCAGGGCTTGGGCCAGAGCAGCAGGGCTTGGGCCCAGAGCAGCAGGGCTTGGGCAGGCAGCAGGGCTTGGGGCTATGGCAGCAGGGCTTGGGGCAGGCAGCAGGGCTGGCAGGAGCAGGCTTGGGCCAGAGCAGCAGGGCTTGGGGCTATGGCAGCAGGGCTTGGGGCCTAGGCAGCAGGGCTTCAGGGTTGGGGCTATGGCAGCAGGGCTTGGGGCCAGAGCAGCAGGGCTTGGGGCCCAGAGCAGCAGGGCTTGGGGCCAGAGCAGCAGGGCTTGGGCCCAGAGCAGCAGGGCTTGGGCCCAGGCAGCAGGGCTTGGGCCAGAGCAGCAGGGCTTGGGCCAGAGCAGCAGGGCTTGGGCCCAGAGCAGCAGGGCTTGGGCTATGGCAGCAGGGATCTGAGGCAAAACTGTGGGATTTTTGGGTTCCAGGAGCAATTCCTGGCATTTCCCCCCATCAGCAGGGAGTTTTAGGGTGCAGTGGGGTGCTGGGGATGGTGCTGGCTGTGAGGGTGATCTGGGGGTCTCACCTGGTCTCCAGGGGACCCCGGGGGCAGCAGCCCCTGGGGCAGGTCGTGCTCCAGGTTGCGGGCGCTGGGGTCGGCCCCCCAGGCCAGCAGCAGCCTCACAAGGGGCTCCTGGCTGGGGGTGCCAGGCAGTGCTGCTGCCATGTGCAGGGGGGTGTTCCCGTGGGCCTGCGGGACGTCAGGGGGCTCAGGGCACCCACGAGTCACCCTCCAGGACCCCTAGAGTACCTCAGGGACTCTTGAGATCTGATACCGGTACCTCCAGCACCCCCAGAGCCCTTTTGATCCCTCTGAACCTCCCAGAGCCCCTGCAAGCCTCTAGAGGGACCCCACAGAGCACCACAGACCCCTCCAATCAGCCCCTAGAGACCCCAAGAGCCCCAGAGAGGACCCCCAGCACCGAGTGCCCCACAGAGCTTTCGGGGAATCCAGAGCCCCCCTCCAGAGCCCCCCAAGCTCCCCCCAGCCCCGAGTGCCCCACAGAGCCCTCGGGGAACCCAGAGCCCCCCTCCAGAGCCCCCCCAGAGCTCCCCCCAGCCCAAGTGCCCCACAAAGCCCTCGGGGAACCCAGAGCCTCCCCCAGAACCCCCCCAGCCCCGAGTACCCCACAAAGCCCTTGGGGAACCCAGAGCCCCGAGCCCCCCAAGCTCCCACCAGCCACAAGTGCCCCACAAAGTCCTGGGGGAACCCAGAGCCCCGCCCCCCCCCCCCCAGAGCCCCCCAAGGTGCCCCCCAGAGCCCTCGGGGAACCCAGAGCCTCCCTCAGAGCCCCACAAAGCCCTCGGGGGAACCCAGAGCCCTCCCCCCCCAGAGCCCCCCAAGCTCCCCCCAGCCCCGAGTGCCCCACAAAGCCCTGGGGGAACCCAGAGCCTCCCCCGAGCCCCCCAAGCTCCCCCCAGCCCCGAGTGCCCCCCAGAGCCCTCGGGTAACCCAGAGCCCCCCCCAGAGCCCCCCCAGCCCCTCCGACCTTCACGTTGATGAGGCGGGGGGCCATGCCGGGCTGGCGCAGCAGGAGGTGGGCCAGGGCCAGGTTCCCTCCCCGCACGGCCAGGTGCAGCGCTGTCAGGCTGCTTTTGGTGTCCTGCGGGCAGGACAGGGGTCAGGGGGCACACAGGGGGTCCCACCCCCCCTACAACCTCCTCATCCTCCCCGAAGGGATCCCAAGAGATCCCAGTGCCTGGGGCACAGCCCATGGGGAGCCTGAAGGGAGACACAGGGGTCTTTGGGGGCACACGGGTGTTTGGGGGGGTCTCACACCCCTCCCCAACCCTCCCAAGGTACCCCAACAGACCCCAACGGGCAGGAGGAGCTCAGGTCTGCCCAGCACACAGGGACCTGGAGGTGGGACAGAGGTCTGTGCGGGGAGCCCAGGGGATCTGAGGGACACCTGCAGAGTGTGGGGCACCCGGGGGTCCTTGGGGGGTCTGTACCTGGCTGCTGCTGTCTGCCCCCATCTGCAGTAGCAGCTCCACGCAGCGGAACCGGTCCTGGGGAGTGGGGGACCCCCCTCCAGAGCCCCCCGCGGGGGTGAACCCTCCCTGCAGCGAGGCGTTGTGGGCCAGGACAGCACAGTGCAGAGGGGTCTGGCCTGGGGGGAACCAAGAGGGGTCAGGAAGGGAACCAAGAGGGGTCAGGAAACGCTCCTCCCCCAAACAGGGACCCCCTGGAACTGGGAATCATCCTAGGGACCCCCTCGAAGTACAGATACCCCCTGGGACCCTCCCACCATCAACCAAGACCCCCAAGCTGGAGAGCCCACATCCCCCAAAACAGTGATGTGTCCACCAGGAATCCCACCAAGAGCTACCAAAAAATGGGGATCCCCAGGGTCCCCTTCAAACCAGGGACCCCCAAGGCCCTTCTGTATTGAGTACCCTTCGAGTGGGACTCTCCCAAGACACCCTGAAACAGGGGACTCATCAGATACCCCAAATCAAGGACCCCTGAGTCCCCCTCCAACTGAGGACCCACCAACTGAACTCTCCCTGGTCCCACCCAAACAAGAACTCCCCAAGAATCACCCCAAAACCAGAGACCCACCCCAAGCCCTTCCACCACCCTTCCCCCCCACCCCATATTTGCTGACCCTCAAAATTTCTGGCCTCCACGTTGACAGGAACCCCTGAGGACATCATGGCCTGGGAAGGTGAGGGGAAAAATTTGGGGTGCCCCTGCATACCAGGGACCCCCTAGGCCAGTTCCCTGGTCTCCCAGGGCAACTGTGTCCCTTCCGGACCCATTTTGGGGTCCCCTTTGGGAGGGTTTTGTGGTCCCCCACGGTTGCCCAGTCCTCGTGGGGGTCGGGGTCTCACCTGGAGGACCTCGTGGTGCCCGTAGGCTGCAGCCAGGTGCAGGGCCGTGCGGCCCCCGTGGTCAGCAGCATCGGGGTTGGCCCCCAGGACAAGCAGGTCCCGCACAATCTCCGGGGCTGCAGCTGCTGCTGCCACCAGCAGTGGAGTCTGGGGGATAAAATGGGGTCAGGGGGGCTTGAGTGACTCCTGGGGGCAGTTAGATGTCTAGGGGGTAAAGGGGGTCTGGGGCCTCTTGCAGGGAAAAAAGGAAGGTCAGTGAGAGTTGGGGGAGTCAGGGATGGTTGGGGGCACCAAGCACCCCCGAGCCCTCAAATTATCACCCTGGCATTCTGTTACTGCTCTGCCACCCCTTATCATCCCCTTTCTAATTATTTGTTAATAATTACCCCTTCATTAGCCCTTTATTATTTATCTCACTTAATAATCACCTCTTATTACCGGCCCCCCCCCACCCCATCACTCCCCTGTTATTAGGTTGCAACAGAACCCTGTGATTAATTATCCCAGAATTAACTACCCCACCCCCATTATTAATTACCCCCATACCCCCCTGATCCATTATTGTCTTTTTACACTCATCACCCCCTTATTGCCCCAGTAAGACCCACTTATTACCCCTACAACTCCTTTACCCCCAACACCCTCAACTTTGCGAGGTATTCTTGCACTCCTTGCTTCCCCTGCCACCCCCCAAACTTGCCTAGGTGCTCCTGCACCTTGATCTCCTCCAGATGCCCCCTCGGACCCCCTAGGTGTGTCCCCCCTCACCTTGCCCAGGTGCTCCCGCACCTCGAGTCCCCCCAGGTCCCGCAGAGCCTCGGCCGCAGCCCGGGCGAGCGCCCACAGCCGCCCGGCACAGAGCACGTGCAGCAGCCTGGGGGTGGAGGGGGGTTAGAGGGGACGCCCTTGCCCCTCTACCTGCCCCCTACGTTCCACCCAGGACACAGACCCCCCAAAAGGACTTGTCACCCCATAGCCCTCCCAGTGCCTCACAACTGCCCCAGGGGCTTCCCAGCGCTGCTCTTGCCCCATGGACTCCCCCGTTCCCTCCCAGCTGGCCTCCCACTGACCTCCACATTTACCCCGCGCTGACCTCGCCCGCACTGACCCCCCTTCTTCCCAGTGCGCCCCCACTGATCTCCACTCACCCCATTGCCCTCCCGCTGACTGTCCTTCACACCACCGACCCCCTAAATTGCCCCCCATTTGCTCCAGTGTAGCCCATTGACCCCTCCTGGGCCCCTGTACCCCCCATGCCCCCCGGACCCTCCCATGCCCCCCCTGCTCACGTGTCCCCCTCCTCGTCCTGCCACAGCAGCTCCCGGGGGTCTCGGCCCCTCAGTGCAGCACGGGCGGCTGCCAGTTCCTCAGGCTCAGGATACGGGGCTGGGGTCTCCCTTCTTAGCAGGGGGGCCCCAAATTCTCCCCATGGCACTGCAGGGTGGGGCCAGGCAGGGCCAGGGATGGCAGCAGCCTTGGGGGGGCAGCAGGCAAGGTGGAGGGGGGCTTGGTCCCAGTTACCTCCCAGGAAACCCCCAAATCCTGCCCCAATGACCCCCCCATTCTCCTCCCCTTGCACCCAGCTTCCACCCCATCTACATCAGCTCCCCCCATTGCTGCCCCCCTTTGCCCCTCCAGTGCCCCAACTGTTCCTTCATTCCCTCCCATTGCCTCCCCTAACCATCCCATTGCCCCCATTTAACTCCGCGTTGCCCCGCCATTCCCCTCCCAGTTATCTGCCCCCCCTTCTTCCCCCATTGCCCCCCATTCTGTCCCCACTGCCCTCTCATTTCCCCCACTGACCCTCATTTACCCCACTGCCCCCCCTTAACCTCCCAGTTCACGGCCCGTTTCTCCCACGGCCTCACCTGGAGCCCGCTCGCTCCGGGGGTCCCGCCCGCATGGAACCCACCCGGGCTGCCGTGGGGCGGCGCGGGGGCTGCGGGCCAGGCGGCACCTGCGGGAGCGCCAGGGCAGGCACTGGGGGACTCGGGGGCACTGGGGGACTGGGGGGCACTGGGGGGACTCGGGGGCACTGGGGGCACTGGGGGGACTGGGGGACTGGGGGACTGGGGAGGGGTGGGGGGACTGGGGAGGGGGGGTGGGGGACTGGGGGCACTGGGGGGACTGGGGGCACTGGGGCACTGGGGAGGGGTGGGGAGAGTGCGACGTGGAGGGGAATTGGCGGGGATGTAGGGATTTGCGGGGGGGCATGGACGGGATTTGCGGAGCACAGGGGATTTGGGGGATCTGGGAGGAACTGGGGCATCGATCGGTCACTCACCATCCGAGGGGCGCGGGGAGGGCAGAGCCAAAACCTGGGGCAGAGGGGAGAGCGAGGGGGTCAGCGAGGAGAGTGGGGGTGTCCGGGGGGAGGCGTCACCTGGGAGCGGGGTCACCCACCGGGGTCTCGCCCCTTCCTTGCTCTTCTGCTGCCGTAGCTCCTTCAGCAGCTGCTTCACCGTCTGGGGCGGAGCGGCGCGGGGGGGACCTGGGGTGTGCGAGGGGCCGTTCGGGGGTCGCCGGGATGCCGGGGAGCCCTGGGAACTCCTAGAACCCCGCCGAGCGCCCAGGCCGCCCCCCGAGCCCCGTGTGTCACCCTCGGAACTCCTGGGACCCCTCAAGCCGCTGTATCACAACCGGGCCCCCCGGGTTTCCCAAACCCCTGGGCCCTCCCCCAGCGAGGCAGGAATCCCCCTGGCGTGACGTCACGGGGATTCCCACTGCGTCACCACCCGCCCCCGCTGGCCCCGCCCTCCTCCCTGAGGAACCCCCTGCTCCCCCGCGGGGAGAATCCAGCGGGGACCCCGGGAATTCCCCCGCTCCTTGAAGGCCAGTGTCCCCCCTCCTGCCCCCCGGGTCTCCTAAAGGGGCAGCAGACCCTTCCTGGCTCTCTTAAAGGGCCAGCGTCCCCTAAAAGCGACTTAAAGGGCCAGTGTCCCCTGAAAGCGAGACTTAAAGGGCCAGTGTCCCCTAAAAAAGAAACTTAAAGGGCCAGTGTCCTCTAAAAGCAGCTCCTAAAGGGCCAGCGTCCCCTGAAACGGGGTCTTAAAAGGCCAGCGCTCCCTCCCGGGTGTTTCAAAGGGCCAGCACCCTCTCCCAGAGCTCTTAAAAGGCCAGCGTCTCCTAAAAGCGAGACCCCAAGGGCCCGCGCCACCCCGCGCCCATAGCCCATCTCCCCCCGTACCTCTCTGGGGCCGCATCCCGCGGGAGCCGGGGGCAAATGGGGCCGGGCCGGGCGCGGGCACCGTGCTGGGGGGACCCGGGCGAGGAAGCCCCGCCCCGGAGGGAAACCACCAAAACGCCAACGCTGGCACTGTAGCGACGGGTGACAAGGGCGGGCCGGATCCTCGGAGGGGCCCACGGGACCCTCTGCGTGGGTGACGGTGGCACAGCCACCCAGGGACCGGGGTCCTCTGCGGGTGTCGGGAAGGGTCGCAGGTCTGCGGTTGTTCCCTTGCGACCCCATCAGCACCGATTTGGGGTGACAGTGCAGGGTCCCTCCCTTCCCCCATCATTTTGTGTGGGTCTTTGCCCCTTTTGGGGGGCTCTCTTCCCTATTCTAGGTGGGGGCTCTGTCTCCCCAGCCCCAGAAGATCACGAGTCCCACGAAGACCATGAGGACTGTCGAGACCCCAGGGCTGGTGTCCTTGTTGGGGGAGGATGATACCCCAGGCTGTGCCCCCAGCCACAATTTGCAGGGTGTCACTGCTCCCCTCCATACCCCACCCTTGGGGGCTGTGGGGTGTGTCTTGCCCATTTGGGGGATCTCTGCCCCATTTGGGGGAGATTTCTGACTTGCTTGGGGGGGCCCATTTAGGATAGGAGGCTCAGCCCAGTTTTGGTGGGAGTCTCTGACACATGGGATCCCCAGCTCCAGGAAACCATGAGGCCCACGGAGACCATGAAGACCCCTGAGGCCACCAAGGCTGGTGGCTTTTTCTGGGGGATGACACAAAGCAGGGGGGTTCCCTCCAGGATCTGACTGGGGGTGTGTCACAAGTGTACTTTCTGCTACATAGGCTGCTGAACCTCGACTGGTCCTGAAGTTTGTCCTGACTCAGACAAACAGCCCCACTTCTCTAACACCAGAACACACCTGCCCAAAGAGCTGGAACAACCTCAGGGCTGCCAGCAGCTGAAGGAACAGCAAAGCAGCCTGAGGAGAGGCTGTGGTTTATACATCCCAGCCCATCCCTTCCTGCAGCCTGTCTTAATCCTTGGCTCAGCCACTTTACACCTCATGAGTCCATGAGGTGCTGCAGCTCTCAGGTGAAGGTGCTCCCTTCCCCTGGCCCCCACCACAGACACTGCCCCTGAGCCCAGCAGATGGATACAGAACAGGCAGGAAAGGAGTAAAAAAAAATAGAGAGGAAGCCTAATAAAGTAGACATGGAAAGAAACTTGAAAATGCAAAGAGGAGCAAGGTCAGGAGAGAACTAAAAGCAGGCACAGAAAGCTACAGTACCAGTGTATATGTATAAGTAAAATTTTAAAGCCAAGGGATTGAGAGAGAAAAATAGACAGCAAGCTAGATAAAAGTGTACAGAAGATACAAATTTTTAAAGCTAAGGAACTAAGAGAGGAATTAATTTAAAAATATCAACAGTGAACTAAGAAAAAGACAGACAGAAGCTGTAAAAAACCACAACCCTTAAACTTTCTGATAGAGGCCAGGGCAACTTCAGAAATTTTGCTTGTGAAAGTGAAAACATAAATGTGCCCCTACTAATTTGCATGTGTGTCTTAGCAATCAAAAGTGAATCTCTAAGGCAGCACAGAAAATACATGAATGTGAAGAATATGTGCTTCAGTCTTTATCTGGTAATGTCTGGTCTGCCTTCAAACACAGTACTGCTGAATTTGACAATCCTAAAGACAACATTGAGTAGTACAGTTGTCCAAATTTCACACTGTTGCAGTTTATCATTTGTGGTACTCCTTCACTACTTAAAGAAAACTACAGGAGGGAGTTGATGGTACCCTGAAAACGTGTAGGACACATCCCTGATGTTTGTGCCTCTACTTAACCAGCTGTCCATTGTGGGTCAGACAGATAACAGCAGAAAATAAAAATCAATTGTACACATAAAGTGCACATTATTGATGAATAGAAATGAAAAGGCCTTGATCTTCAAAGAATATTTCCATGATTGGAGGATTGCTGTGACGTTTGACCCTAAGCTAAGAAAAATCAATATAGCCATAAAAATTTAGAGAATGTTTTGCAGTGAATAAAAAGCCAGCGAGGTAGCTTCTAGACCTGGAAGAAAAATGAGTATTCTCTCCATGTGTCACTAAATTACTAAATCCTGAATGTTGTTACAAACAGTTTGTGTAAATAGTTGGAGTTGCAAGCTGTCTGAACTAAGGCAAAAAGCAGCATAGGCACTACAAAAATATTGTTGGCACTTGAATTTATTTTCCCTCTTGACTTGTCAAGCTGTCATTTAACTATTGTACCATTTTAAATGAGATAACACATGTTGGAACACTGCTTGGGTCGTTACATGTTTGGTTGAATATTTAGGTTTTACAGAGCAAGTGAATCTCCAGCCATGGTAGTTCAGTCTCACCAAACACTCGGGGGTTTCAAACGAAGCCTCAGCATCTCTGCACGAGCTGGTAGGGGGGATTTGTGTCTGTGCATCACTTCAGCAGACTTAGAGGGGTTTTTACCAATAACAGGAAAATATTTAGAGACCTACTTCAAGTACTCAATAGAAGACCCATGTTTAGAATGCTGCTTTAAGTACTTCATGGAAACGGCTGGCTGAGTCTGCTCGCTTCCCAAAGTGATTGAGTACTTTCAGGCAAGCTGTCAAGTGTGAAATGGGACATGACCTATCGACTCATCTTCAGCACCAAAATTAAAAGATAATGATTTGCTTTTTAGAGTTCTCAGCAGAGGAAGTTTATTCAGCCTTTATAGGACATTTGCATTGCACTTTTGCAGAGTGCTGATGAGGATCACCTAAAAGAACATTATAGTGCTAGAAATGCTTCTTAACTCATATTGGTCCTAGCAGTGGGCTTGCCCATTAATACCAGACATGCCTAATGAGGCTGTGCCCTTGGCCACTGCACTGCTAATGCTGGCTCCAGAGAAATTTTTGTATGCAAAATAAACATATTTATTTCTTTTTTTCCCTTTTGTAAAATAAGGTATTTTTCCCTCCCACTGCCCAACATTTCTTAATGTTTAGAGTGTTTGAAAGGCTTTCCCCAGCTTACCATCACCCAAAATGGACTTGAGCAGTTTGCTCACCAAAAAAAAAAAAAAAAAATCAAGTAGATTTTTAAGCTCTCCTAAATAATTTTCAGGCATCATCACAGCTTCCAAGCTGTGGTCTACCCCCAGGTGCCAAGAGGAATTTTTAAAGAGAGCATTTACTCTGAGAATTTTTATGTGAGCAAATGAAGACATTATCTAGGATGAGGGTGATGAGACACTGGAAGCCAGAGAAGTTGTGAATGCCCCATCACTGGAAGCATTCAAACTCAGTTTGGATGAGGCTTTGAGCAACTCAATCTGGCCAAAGCTGAATCTGCCCCCAGAGGGGGTTTGGACTAGGAAGATTATTAATGCCCCTTCTGACCCAAGCCATTCTATGATCCTATGTACCTTTAGCGTGTAGAACTTTCACTGCCATTCTGCCAAAAATGTTTAAACTTGGTAAAAGGTAATTTAGGAGTATTCTGTTCCAGTGGCTTTATCCTCTTCTAGGAAGGCACAGAGAATGGTAACTTTATGGAGAATAGGTACAACTGAAGGTTTCATTTTTAATTCTGCCACATGCTGGCATGGTGAGGATGTTTAATAGCTTAATAGTATAATGCATAATAGGATAATGCATAGCTTTACCAAATCTTCTACCAGGAGTAATTAGAAACCCATGCATTCATCTCAGTCACAGGGCAACTGTGCTACAACAATCCATCTGAAGTAAAGAAAGGAATAGGAAAGGGAGGAATATAAAATAAAAAGTTAACAACAGTAGATTGTAACCTATGTGCAATTGCATCCATTAATGTTCTTTGAGACCAGGCAGTTTGGACACTCTTTTATAACCAAAAATGTTTCAGCCTGTTCTCACTATTTCTCCTGCAGAGGTAATGCAGACGGGTGGCTTAAGGTCTGGATTAAAAATGGAACTTTTGTCACCTAGTCAGTTTTTATAGGCTATACATGGGCATCACTGTCAAGAAGAATGACATCTTTAGTATATCTGACATTTAAGACAGGAATTATAATGATTTGCTCCCAAAAAGAAATACTGAAATGTATGGATGTGGAAAATAGAGTAAAACCATTGTCAAGTTCAGGAGTCTTTTAAAGGTGTCAGTATGACAAGTAATATGGCCTCAGGAGAATAAATGAGAAGGGCAGAAACATAGAAACAGGAGCTGCTGTCTGTGAAGAGGGAGTGAGTTTGGAGGGGCCGAAAGCACAGCCATTGATTTGTTCACATCAGTAAATAAATCAGGAGTGTGGTGCTAAGCTGCAGCAGAGCAGCCTGTCTGCAGGAATTTACAGGACAGTGCTCAGGAAGGTTTACCTTCATTTGCACAGGCAAGCTGAATGTTTGCTACTACTGAGACACATTCGTCTGAAAGTTCTGGCTCTTTCTGGTTTTTTGAGCCTGAGACTGTTCTTAAAACTTAGAAGGTGCTATAGAGGCAAAAGAGAAGTTAATCTCAAAGAACTTCAAGCTGTAGATATTTTATTTCAAGCTTTTAAAAATGAGACTCTTACACCATTCATGGTTAAATTATGCTTGGAGCAGTAGTAGACTGAACAATTAATTGATTTTCTCCTCCCATCAGCCCCAGCAAATATAAATTCCATGTGCAAAGCTCCCACTCTATCACTTGCTCCTGTGGCAGAATAAATTGCTTATAATGTGTCAGTTTACTCCCATAGATGGAAGATGGCAGGGGTTGTAATCTTTTATTGGACGTCGCAGATGTTTGGTTGTACACATTTTTGTAAAGAAAGGTATGTTTTATTTTTAATTTACCATTTATTTTTAACTTGTTTCTCTTTAAAAAATTGTCTAACTTGCCTGTTTATATACTGCTTTGCAAAAGTGTTTTCATGTTTTGAAGGCTTAACATAAAGATTCCTCTATAGACATCAGTATTGCAACCATAAGATTCCAGCTTCTGTTGACTTGTTAGCACTCCTGTTTTCCAGGGTGAAAATTAATCCCATTTGAAGAGACAATGCTATAAAAAGGAGAGCATTTTTTATCCTTTAGGATAAAGCACCTTTATCCTAAAAAATACCCAAATAAGATACTATTCTCTTGAATTGTGCTGTACATACAATGAAAAGGTAAATCTACAAGTGTTTTGCTTATTCCCACACATAAGAAAAATTCTGTCACAATTGTATATGTATGCAATAACATAAATATTGAAAAGGAATTCAAAATTTTGTCTACAATGTCATATCCTGTTAGTGGAGAAACAAACATATGGAGGAAAGGTGAGATGTACAATTATCCACATAGATTACCAGTCTATCTGTATTCAGGTGACAGTCATTTAGGAAAACGCTGGTAAAGGATTTTTTGTGCAAATAATTTATTTTTCAGAGTTGTGGACAAAGATAGTAATGCTTGACACTTAGGCACTCTATTCACTATTCCAAATGCAGGTATCATTGATCAGAGGAAGCTAGCCAGTTACAGCAAATCTATTTATTTATTGTTGATATCCATAAACAAAAAGCAAGTCTGCACAGAATTATATACTTAAACATGTCTTTTTAATTAATGACATGATTTATTTCCTCTTGAGCTCCTTTATATAACCAATTTTCCCTGTGAAACAGTAATTGGACTGCCATAATTACAGCTGTGACATGGGGCTTGGAACATCCAAAAAAGAGGACAAGGAAATATTTTTGTATTGTCCCAAATGTAAACATACTGCTCAAATATTGTTGCTGAATGATGGTTCACCTGGGCCACAAAATGCTCTTAAAATGCAGCCTCAAGTCAGGCACTCGTTTCCACTGATCTGATGCAGACTGAGGGTGTTTAATACCTTCTAGTAATGTGCTTATCAGGATGGTAATAATAAAGTAGACACAGGCAGATGATGCAGTTCTCCATCTTGTAGGTGACAGAAAATAATAGCTAATTATCAATGAGCAGTTGGGTCATGTTCCCATGGTTACAATGTGACCTAGGATTGTTTTCCCAGCTTTGTTTTTTTCATAATACATTAAGGAAGGAATGCAGCCTTTACAATGTTTGATACTTTTTTCTCTCATACATTTTAGTGTTAATATGGCAGAATAACCATGGGAGACTGGAATTTCCTTGGAGGCATTTTAGAGGAGGTCCACATTCATTCCACTATTATTGGAAAGATTTGGCTAACGATCCTCTTCATATTTCGAATGCTTGTCCTTGGAGTGGCTACTGAGGATGTTTGGAATGATGAACAATCAGAATTTATATGCAATACTGAGCAGCCTGGTTGCAGAAATGTGTGTTATGATGAGGCCTTTCCCATCTCTCTCATAAGGTACTGGGTCTTGCAAGTTATATTTGTGTCTTCCCCTTCCTTGGTGTATATGGGTCATGCCTTATACAGACTAAGAGCCTTGGAAAAAGAGAGGCAAAAAAAGAAAGCTCAGGTAAGGGTGGAACTTGAAAGCACTGAATTAGAAATGACTGAAAATCGTAAAAGACTGGAGAGAGAACTCCGGCAGTTGGATCAAAGAAAACTAAACAAAGCTCCCCTGAGAGGCTCTTTGCTCTGCACTTATGTGATTCACATTTTCACAAGATCTGCAGTGGAAGTTGGCTTTATGATTGGGCAGTATCTTCTTTATGGTTTCCACTTAGATCCCCTTTACAAATGTCAGAGAGATCCATGTCCAAACACAGTTGACTGCTTTGTATCCAGACCAACAGAAAAGACAGTGTTTATATTATTCATGCAATCAATAGCAACAGTATCATTGCTTTTGAATATTCTAGAAATTATCCACTTAGGATTCCGAAAAATTAAAATGGGGCTCTGTGAGCAGAATAAAAACAAGGATGACTTTGACAATTTCTACATAAACAAATCTAAGAAATACTCTGTGATACCACACTCTTCTTTGGGAGTATCCACCACCCCTCAGAATACACTTCCTTGTGCTCTTAGCAGTTACACCTTTTTGATGGAAAAGCAAACTGACACTATGCTCTACCCAGTCTTAAATTCTCCTTCTATGTTTCAGTCTGTGCAAAATAACCGTACAGAAAACAGCAGCAATTACACCCATTGCAATCAGGAAAACAAATCTGCAAAGAAGAGGCCAGCTACCAATGCTTTAGACAATCAGACTCAAAATGCTAGCACAAATAATAATGAAGGCTTTCTTGGTGAGCTTTGGACTGAGGCGCAGGATGCACAAGAAGAAGCTGAAAAGAAACATTTTCTTGCTGTTACTCAGAATGCAGATACAGCTTCAAACATGTACTCGAGAAGCTTTGCTGAGATGCCATCTCAGACTTCATTGCAACCTGGTACAACCTTTCCTAGTACCAGTTTTAGACGACAGGCAGTGGTTGAGAGCACAGGAGCACCAACAAATTCTCTTCCAAAGAACAGTGATGGAAGACAAAGCAGTTTCAGTGGAAACAAAGCCCAAATTCCTTACAACGCTGATGTAAAGAATTCCAGCCGACCAGACACTTCTGATTCTATGGGGGTGGTGAGCTCAGAATCCACACAAAGCAGAAACTGGAATAGTCCTAAGCTTTTCTCTCTCTCTAGGCAACAGTCACTGTCAAGTAATGCCAGCAGTAGGCGTGCCCCCAGTGATCTTCAAATATAGTGTGAGATAGTTAACTCGTTAGCTGCACTAACCAGTGCCGGGATGACTCCTGAGCAGAGGCACAACCCAGCCCTCTGTGTAAGTGTAGCTAAATAATTCAACTCGCACCAGCTGTTTACATAGATAGAAAAGTTGTGTAACCCTTTGAATAGTAGCTAAGTAATTTTAAACAGTCTCTTTACTTCCTTTGTAATGTAAATGTGGCATAGACCTCAGTATATAAACTTCTACACTCCAGCTAAAAAGGAAAAAACATCCTCTCAATCCACATACTAGGAAAAAGTCAGGCATAAAATCACAGCTGATACTATTTTAACTGAATAAAAGTAGGAGACAAAATTAACAGTCTAATGATATTTCTTACAAAGACCTGTAAATCAAATTAGGCTGAAGATGGCACTGGTGCTCTCAGAAGAACTTATTGGTAAACCTGTTTCCACCGAATCAGTCTGAGAATTCAAACAGACATTTGAGAGCTGACCGAAAGCAGAATGTCAAACATATTCCACTCTTCCAACTGTGGTAAATACAAAGAGTAAAAACCTTTACAAAACAGATCACTGATTCTTTGACTCCACGGTAGGCTTTTGCTTCAGTGTACTGCCACTGACTTCCTCAGCAAAAAAATCAAAGTGAATTTCTTATGTATACTCTCAGAATTCAATACCTCACTACATCACAGACATGTTGTGAGCTTTACTCTTGACATTTTTCATAACACTAGCAAAATCAGAAAACAAGTTACTGAAATTTACTAATCAGACATTTTGAATTTCACAAACCAGAAGGTTTACTATAGAAACCAGAAAAAAAACAAAACCAAAAATGGAGAAAAAAAAAAGCAAATATGGTAGTACCTTCCTGATTTCAGTTACAATGCCAAAAGACATATAAAAGGTTTATCAAACAATAAGACTACTTTTCTGTTTGTCTCTCTCCCCAATTCTGATAAACATTTAATTCAAACAAAGCTTCTACCTGTTTAGCAGGAACATTTGTGTTTATTCTTTTTATGGGGATAACAAAACATTAGGACATTCATCCACTTGCTGTTCAGGTCCATATGGTGTAAAGGAAGTTCCATGAAACATCTTGAAATAATAAAGGAGGCAAAGATGAAAAAAATACTAGGGTACATTTATAATCAAGCTTTCTATCTATGAAATACATTTATTTGAGTTGCACAGCACTGAAAGAGTGTAAATACTTGGTGAGGTGGTCACAGCTGGAATGCCTTAGTATTTTTGTGTGTATTTGTACTAGCAGACTGGACTTACTGTACATGTACTGAAAAAATAATTTGTGAGGTATAGCATCATGCTGGTAGAGCACAGTTAAATTCTTAAAGTGCATTGTCATGCTTACCAGACAGCCGAGTTCCAGACTGACTGCAAACTGTACAATACTAGCAAAAAAGGAGACAGAAAACCTAAAAGGCTTTTGTTTGTAGCATCAACATTAATTTGGTCCTGCCCACGTGAGAAATACACACTAGAACTATTAAAATTATTCACTGTGGATTTCTCTCCAGCAAGTATCCTTTTCACTTTTAGTATTGTCCTATGTGTATACATAAATACAGCCCTACATAATTGTGTTTACACTGTAAAATTTAAGATTGTGTAATACACTGGAAGGTGCATAAATGTATAGTGTGACTTAAGCAAGTTAATGCTGTGGCTTTGATTCTTGCATTTCTTGATGTGTAAGATTCTGTGGGCAATAACTGCTAATTCTTGTTTTGCATTTAATCTCTCCATAATAAAAAGCCTCGTATTTAATGCACTTTGTTCCTGCTGTCTAAATAATAGACAGTTAGCATTTACATGTTCATTTATGGGTGATGACATTTGTAGTTTTGTTGTTCAAAACAAGACAGGTTAAAAATTTGTTTTTCGGCTGCTGCAAGAGGAATTTTATTAATTTTTTTTATGTCTGGGCATAAGTCAAACATTCTGTTTCATCACAGCACCTTGCCAATTGAAGAGTAACTATGAAAAATATCAACATTGCAGAAGAGCACGGAGAAAAAGTGTGAAAAGTCCCTAACATCGTACGTGCAAGATCATTTGTTTGGTCTCTTTTTATTTCTATAATAGATTTTATCTGTCAGCGCTTCAGAAAAATAAACAGATATAACTCCTTTTGGTTTTTTTAAAGAGGATAAGCAGAAGCTTTTCCTTTCGGTGCACAGATGTCACCACGCATCGCTCTTCCGGGCCTCTGCAGCTGCTGCTTGCTGCCACCTCCTCCTGTAAGTTCAGTCAGCAGCGGCTGCTGAGATTTATGAATCAGAGTTCTGAATGTCACAAACCAGAAGGTTTACTGTGGAAACCAGAAAAACCTCGAGCCACCGGCAGGCCAGCTCGCCGCTCGGAGCCAGCGGGGCCCGGCTCCCGGCCGGTTCCTGCTGCCGCAGCCCGCGCTCTCCGCGGGCAGCACAGCCCCGGTGCGGGAAAGAGAGCGGGATGGAGAGAGGGAGAGAGCGGGATGGAGCGGGATAGAGAGCGGGATAGAGCGGGAGAGAGCGGGAGAGAGCGGGAGAGAGCGGAGCGGGGCAGAGCGGGGCGAGGACCTGAGCCGCGCAGGAAAGGGGACACAGCGCTGGCCTCGGCTTCCCCTGGGCAGCGAGCGAGACGGCGAGACCGCCCCGAGGGGAGCGAGGGCCCCGTGAGGGGAGGGAGATCCGTGAGGGGAGCGAGATCCAGTGAGGGGAGGGAGATCCGTGAGGGGAGGGAGATCCGTGAGGGGAGCGAGATCCAGTGAGGGGAGGGAGATCCGTGAGGGGAGCGAGGGCCCCGTGAGGGGAGGGAGATCCGTGAGGGGAGCGAGATCCAGTGAGGGGAGGGAGATCCGTGAGGGGAGGGAGATCCGTGAGGGGAGCGAGATCCAGTGAGGGGAGGGAGATCCGTGAGGGGAGCGAGATCCAGTGAGGGGAGCGAGATCCGTGAGGGAGCGAGATCCAGTGAGGGGAGCGAGATCCAGTGAGGGGAGCGAGATCCGTGAGGGGAGGGAGATCCGTGAGGGGAGCGAGATCCAGTGAGGGGAGGGAGATCCGTGAGGGGAGGGAGATCCGTGAGGGGAGCGAGATCCAGTGAGGGGAGCGAGATCCGTGAGGGGAGGGAGATCCAGTGAGGGAGCGAGATCCAGTGAGGGGAGCGAGATCCGTGAGGGGAGCGAGATCCAGTGAGGGGAGCGAGATCCGTGAGGGGAGGGAGATCCGTGAGGGAGCGAGATCCAGTGAGGGGAGCGAGATCCGTGAGGGGAGGAGATCCAGTGAGGGGAGCGAGATCCAGTGAGGGGAGCGAGATCCGTGAGGGGAGGGAGATCCAGTGGGGGAGCGAGATCCGTGAGGGGAGCGAGATCCAGTGAGGAGCGCCGCCCCCGTGAGGAGCGAGGCCGCCCCGTGAAGGAGCGAGATCCCCGTGAGAGGAGCGAGATCCCCGTGAGAGGAGCGAGATCCCCGTGAGAGGAGCGAGATCCCCGTGAGGCGCGCGGCCCCGTGAGGCGCGCGGCCCCGTGAGGCGCGCGGGCCGTTGCCGGGCGCCGTCGCTGTGGTAACGGCGGGGAAGCGCTGGCGCCGTTAAAGCGCAGGGCGCAGGCGCGCGGCCGGGGCAGGCGCCGTGCGGGGTAGATGGCGCACAACAAGGTAGGGGCGAGCGCGCCGGCGTGGCCGCGGGGCCGCTCTCCGTGCCGGCTGCGCGGAGCGGCGGGCCGCCGACCCACCCCGGCCCGGCCCTTCGTGCCGCCTCCGCGGCGGAGAGCGGGACCGGCCCGGGCCCAGGGGCCGCCTCCGCAGCCGAGGCGGGGCGCGCCGCCGATCTGACCGTGTGGGCGTCCTCCCTCAGGCCGCGGACTCCAAGCGGGAGCAGTTCCGCCAGTACTTGGAGAAGTCGGGAGTGCTGGATATGCTCACCAAGGGTAAGTGTCCGGCGGGCGCTGCTCGGGGCCGTTGCGGGCGGGTGCCGTTCCTCTCAGGGTGTCCCGCTGCTCCCCGGGCCGCCCCTCCGCTCTCCATCGCCTTCCCGCCTCGCCGGGCGCTTTTTCTCCCCGGCCCGGCGGGGCTGCCGGCAGAGCTCTGCTGGCAGGCTCGGTGCGGCGTGGCCCGCGGAGCGCTGCGGGCGAGCCCGGCCGCCCGAGCCGCTCCCCGCGGGGCCGCGGTCGCAGCGAGTGCAGAGCGGGAGCCGGGTCCTTCCCCCAGCGCCGGCTGTTGGAGACCTCTCTGCTTGCCGCCAAAGCGCCTCTTTCAGTGCGTGCTTATGCTTAATTTCTTTTCTCTCAATGGGTGCTTTTCGTTAAGTTCTGGGGGCTGTTATTCTGCCAGAGCTCCACGGAGGAAGTCAATGCTTGGCGTGAAATAACAGCAAATGTTATCTTAAATGAACTTGAATTGTTTAATAACCTTTTTTGGATGGAGCTTAGTGCTTTTTCTAGAATGAATGAAACTAAGTTCTGGAATAATGACTCTCCATATCAAACTGGGGAAAATGATGATGCTAAACTTGATACATGTGACTTGGTATCTTTGAAATCCTTCTGAAATCTTTTTGAGAACCTTCTGATAGGATGTGGCAAAATATGTTAATATCGAAAAGATTAATGTTCTGCTAATATTGAAAATATGCTGCTTAGAGAGGGAGCAGCAGATCTAGGATGTCAAGCGAATAGCTGCTGCACTCTTGCAGACTCTTGGCCTGGTGTGTGAGTACCATTTGATTTTTCAATCCCAGTACCATCCTATGGGATGGCAAAACAAGTCTTCCAAGCAGCGAGGCAGCCTAATTTTGCTTTTAACTTAGAAGGTACTTAGCTTAAAACCAGTTTGGCTCTGTAGTTCAGACATCTGAAAGTGGCACATGGGCCCTGTGGGGAGCAGGGAGTGGTTTTGTTTGGGAACTTGCTGGGTCTCCATGTGACAGTCTCTGGTGATGTTGCTCTGGATATGGCTGATTTTATTTCAGTTGTTGGGGTACTGCTGCTTTTGTCTGGTATTGGAATTTTGGCCTTTAGATCCCCCACCCGTCAAGATTATCTGTGTCACCTAGGCAGGTAGTCGTGGTTTGGTTTTGTAACTGTAAATACTCAATGGAGGTTTGCTTTTATGCTGGAAGTTACAAAGCTGCTGATGTCTTGTGGTTCAATGATGTAGCTTAAGTAGAAGTTTTATGAACAATATAGTTAGAATTTCAGTAGTAGGGTGCATGTGGCATATGTAGAAATTTTTTCAGGCCATTTTGTGGTCTGTGCTAGAATAGCCAAAGACTATTGGTTAGGGATCAAGAAAACTCTCTTTAGCTGTTACTAGGTGGAATGCTTTGTCCTTTTTGAGACAGCAGACCTGTTGCTTATGTCCAAGTATACAGTTGAATATCTTGTTAAATGGAAAAATACAACTTGTATGCTTCTTGGCTGCTGGTGTGTGTTTGAAAAACTTAGAGTTGCATGAACTTCTTGCAGTTGTTGAATTATTTTTATTTGCAGTGTTGGTAACCTTATATGAAGAGCCAGAGAAACCAGATAGTGCACTGGAGTATCCTTTTTCTTTGCTGTGACTTATTTATTGAGGCTTCATGCACAGTACTGCTTCTGACTCATGGGTGAACTGGAGAGGCTCCTTTTGAAGCCTTGAATTGAGAATGTGTTTTTATCAATGCACTTGACCTAATAATTGTATTTTTCATAAGCTAAGCAAGTCTGACAGGATGCCAGAGAACTGTGTATTTCAGCAATAATGAAGCTAAGGTATGGGCCATGTCAGAATGCTCTAGACCTGCAGCATTAGATTTGAGTGCCTGCAGTGGCAATGACTTCTGAAGTTTGCTTCTTCATACTTCCTTTTTCTGTTTTTTTTTGTTTGTTTGTTTTTAAATACATAAAGAAGGGGAAAATAGCATATTTTGTTTCTTGCTGTTTCTAAGCAGCCTTCATTTTTGGGTATTGCTTTTTTTTTTTTTTTTGTTATTTCTTTTAATTCTTCAAAATGTCTTCAATTAAGAAAAGAGAAGAAGGGGGTAGTAACACATAAGAATTTTTACTGACATCTTGGTTTTGTTTGTTTGTTTTTAAGGAATATAGCTATGAATTTGAGAAGCTCTTATTTTGGTGACATTTTTCCTGTAGTAATCTCAACAGTTTCCTTCAATTTTGGCCACGTGTAACTGCAGTGTTAACTTTGGATGTTAAAACTAAAATGTAGTTCTATATCTGAAGAAATACTTAACATGTAAATATCAGTTTTCTGAAGCATCATCTGGGAGCTTCAGCTCCTGAGAATCCGGAAATTGAGGCACTTCGCTTGGAAGTGGCAGAGATGAAAGAAAAATATGGAGCTTTGCTGGAAGAAAATATAAAACTGAAAACCAAGGTAAAAGTCTACTTGGTGTTACTCTAAAGTTTCATATTATACAACAAGAAAATATTTTAATTACTTAGAGATAACCTTCTTTCATTAGAGTAACTGATAGATGTTGTTGCATTGTTTAGCCTCGTGACTGAGAAATGCTGATAAGAATTCATTGTAGTCAAGATTAGTATTATTTTAATGGAACATTTCTTATAGAAGATAACAAAATATTGCTAAACTAGGGATTTTATTTATTTAGGGGAAATGTATTATCAAATCTAATACATTGTATTGAGTCTTATCTGGATGTGTTTAAGTTGTCTGATATTATGTAGATCATGCTTTCCTCCCAGTTTTGAAAAGCAAGTAAGTAATGTATCCATTATAAACCCTTTCAAAAGGCAGATTGAAGGAGGAATATGGTTTGTTACTTTGTGTCACTTGGCACAGACACGGGGCAGGATCTTACACAGGAATTTAGATCTGTGTGGAGCAGTAATTTGTGTTTTTTACCTAAAATTACCCTGGCATTTATCTGAAACAGCAGTGGCTGAAGAGCTAGCGAGGGCAGGGCTGTGTTTTAATGGTCTGCAGGCTGAGAGAGCTCTGAGAAGAAGGAAACCTGTGAGCTGCTTAATCTGCCAGGAGCTTGTGTGCCACTGCAGGTTTCCATGCAGCTGTTGCAGGAGGGTGGTGGCTCTTACATGTGACTCCTCAGTCTTTTACTGGCCCCACCACCTCCTTGAGTTCTGTGAGAAAGGATTCTTGGGCATCACCCCTTTGGGGGTCTTGTCCAGAGTGCCATCTTGATGCCCTTAGTAATTTGCCTTCTTCCCTGTCACCCATTGTGAGTCCTCAGCTACGTTTGTTATTTCTTATTAAGAAATATGGCAAAGAATAGAATTTTAGCTAGAGTAACAATAGACAGCCCTTTATTTTAGCAGACTTAAAAATGCTGATAGGAAGTAGACAGATGAGAGCCAAGTAATCTGGGTTTTTGTTTCAAGAAGTCAAAACTTGTTGCAGGAAAGGAAGCCTTTTGGAATCATGGGTTCATTGGTGCTTTTGTGTTCTTCTTTCTTTAAATAATAACCCCTTCTTTACATACTTTCCAGTATTAGTGTTTTGTTTCTTCCTGTTCTTTCCTGTACCATGTAATGCCCATCATTCTGACATACTGTAGAAGTTCACACAGCATGCAAGGAGAACACTACCATTTTCTTGTGGCAGGCCTCCAACAGAAAATACTTATCTTTATGTGCATTTATTGGTAACTGCTGTTGCATTCATCACAGGAGGCCAGGAAGCCAACAGTTAGGTCCTTGGTGGAAAAGAAAGCTGACTTTGGGTTGTGTACTAGTCATCTGTTGTAACATCTACAATAAAAAAAATACTATTTTGTTAACAATAGAGTGATTGCTGCAATTTACTGTTGCTGGTAGGAAGGAACACATAGATATTTTATTTGTGTTTAGTTTTCATTTTTATTTACGCTTTTTATTTAATTTATTTTTATGTGCTTTATTTTTAACCCAGTCTACAGTTTGCAGAGGGAAGGAATCTCCATTGAGTAAACTGAACCAGCATATTTCAGAGAGATGGCCCCAATTCTTGAACTGGTTTTGAAGCTTGAATTTATCTTTAATGCCACTGAGTCAAGTGAACAACTTTGTATCTTTCTTTGGTAGTAACTTTATAAGTAAAGGTCATATTTTAGTGTGTAGTTGCCCACAGAGTGTTCTCTCCAGAAAGCATAATGGAAGGTAAAATGATTACAAGAAGTGTTAGGTTGGATACTATTGCAATGAGAATGACTGTTTCACTTCATGTTTCAGTGAAAGCCTTTAGGACCCTAGTCGCTCACTATCAACTGCTGTTTAGGATGAAAGTGTTTAGAGTGCCAGAATAAGAAACAGGGAAAAGTTAAGGGCAAGACATATGATCTTGGAAGTGCACTTAAAAATCCACCTTGTTATGGCTGCATGGTTATGCAGTGTGAGAAATGGATGTTTTGGGAGAAGGGTTACATTATTGCCTTGAAAATGGACTTGGATGAGTGAGACCATACATTTTCTTTCATTTCTTAATATAGACTGTAACATGGAATATTGCCACTAACTGAATTCCTTTCTTTAAATCCACAGCTGGCTCAGTATGAACCACCTCAAGATGAGAAGCATGGTGAATAACAGTAGTTTTTCCTTTATTGCCTTGACTTAATAAAGGGCTTCCTGAGAAATGCTGTCTTTTGTGTGTGTGTGAACTCTGCATGGTCTGCTTTGTTACTTGATCTTAAAGAAGGAATGCATTACCATGAGCATGCAGGTGCCATGGCAACTGCTGAGTTAGGCATACTGGCCAGCATTCTTGCTTTCTGTGTTGAAGATAAGATGGCAGTTATGATTAACTTTTAGCTAACTGTGCTTCCCAGCTTCATGTAATTTTCACATCGTGGTCAGTGGTCCTGTTGAACTGCTGGTCAGCCTTTGTTTTAACTCAAAGGGGTGACATGACACTGATGGAGCAACTGTAAATTAAAGCAGGACCTTCCAATTACTTTCTGTTTGTACTCAGCCCTGAGATGAGGCTTCTGCTGAAGCTGATGGGGTAACACTACTCAGAATGGCAGAAAATGAGCAAGTATACTTAAGTGATGGATATAGCAGTGTTGAAATGCAGTACCTACTGAGCTTACACTTGAATTTGCACCTGGTGTGCCTCTCCCGTGCAGTTCATGTCTCTGCTCCCATCTCAGACTGGCCTTTGGAGAGTTGATCCAGATATTGCCTGGGCTCTTCTGAACATAATACAAAATTCTTACTCGTCGTGAAAGTCCTGTGTAATTAGAGTGGCATGTATAAGACTACAGTGTGGAGGTTTTGCTTTCTGATTCATCTGAGAGGGAAAATAAAATCCAAGTGGGGCGGAATGTGGGTGTGACTTTTGATTATTAATTTTGCCTATGGTCCGTCTCCCCTTTTCTTGAATTGGTTTCATGACTTCTGAAATGCAAAGTAGACCTTTATTAAAAGAAAAAGAGAGTAATAATATTTAAAGAGCTGCATTTGTTTCCTACCCTAAAACTAGGTACTTTAAAGGCAGCAGATGACAGGAGAAATAAAGGAAGGGGAAATGAAATGCAATAGTTGTCTATGTATTAGATTTATTGGCTGTTAGCCTGCAAAACACATCCTAAAAATAAGGAAGTTAAACTGTCTTGAAAATGTGATAGGATGGATCAGAACTGTTGTTAGTCATTGTAATCAAGGGCTAATGAATGTAATAATTGCTTACCTTGCTATTGTATCTATTGACCTCAATAGACCAGAAGAGAGGTAAAATGAGGGGGAAATACTGCTTTAAGTCTGTAAAGCATTAATTAGGAAAGAACCACCTTGAACCAACAAATCAAAGCCAAACAAGAAAGGCAAAAACCCTTTCCCCAACCTCTGGAAGAAAGGCCAGGAGCAAGCTCCCTTGAACATAAGCTAGACCGTGAAGGTGCACCGTGTGCAGGTAGGGAGAGGGCAGTGCTGTGGCAAGGTGCGGCACAGCTGAGCGTGTGCTGGGGCGAGGGCCGGGCACGTCCTGCTAAGGAACGAGCACGGCAGGACCGGGGTGAGCCCGGCACGGAATCCTGCCCCAGCTGCCTGGCGGGGCCAGGGAATAACGCGAGCTTACGGCTTTCATAACCAGCCCTTGGATGTCTCGGACCTTAAATTGGGATTGTGATGAGGTAACATATTCCTTAAAACTTCAGCTCAGCGCCCGCTTGCACTGGGGCTGCTAGAAGACAATTAATGAGTGTTTAATGGAGACTATTCCTTTGCAAGGTAACGTTTTCCTTATGCGGCCGCTTCGGCGAGAGCTCCCGTGCCCCGGTTCGGCTGGGCTTGTGCCGCGGGCGGGGCGGGACCTGCGGCCTCTGCAGAGCCGGGCCGGGGCACCGGGCACTGCCCGCCGCGGTCCGAGGGCACCGGGCACTGCCCGCCGCGGTCCGAGGGCACCGGGCACTGCCCGCCGCGGTCCGAGGGCACCGGGCACTGCCCGCCGCGGTCCGAGGGCACCGGGCACTGCCCGCCGCGGTCCGAGGGCACCGGGCACTGCCCGCCGCGGTCCGAGGGCACCGGGCCCCGGGCCCGCCGCGTTCCCCGGGCACCGGGCCCGCCGCGTTCCGAGGGCACCGAGCCCGCCGCGTTCCGAGAGCACCGGGCCCTGAGTGTTGCCGGTCCCCGGGCCCTGCCCTGCCCATTCCCGGTTCGCGGGCCCTTCCCCGCGTTGCCGGGCCTGCCCTGCCCGTTGCCGGTCCCCGGGCCCTTCCCGCCGCGTTGCCGGTCCCCGGGCCCTGCCCTGCCGCTGCCGGTCCCCGGGCCCTGCCCTGCCCGTTGCCGGTCCCCGGGCCCTTCCCGCCGCGTTGCCGGTCCCCGGTCCCGGTCCCTGCCCGTTGCCGGTCCCCGGGCCCTGCCCACCCCGTGCCGCCCGTGCGGGCCCTGCCCCGCCCCTGCGGAGCCGTGCGGCGGCGCCGTCAGGTGACTCGGGTCTGCTGACCGCGCCCCGCCGCTCGCCGCCCGCCCGAGCCAATCGGCGGTGCGGGGCGCGGCAGCGGCCAATCGGGGCCGGGCTGGGCCCGCGGGCGGGGCCGGGCCGGCGCGAGCAGGCCCCGGGCCGGGCGCTGGGGCGGCGGGCTCGGCCGGACATGGCGCTGCAGTTCGGCGGGGCGGGCGCGCCGGGCACGGCCGAGGAGCCGGCGCTCGTGGGGGGGAGCTTCGGGGCTGCGGACTCGTTCCCCAAGGACTTCGGCTACGGGGAGGAGGAGGAGGAGGCGGAGCTGGAGGGAGGCCCGGGGCCCGGCGGCCCGGGGGCGGCGCGGGCGGGCCTGGCGGCGGCGCGGGCGGGGCGGACTCCAAGCCGCGGATCCTGCTCATGGGGCTGCGGCGCAGCGGCAAGTCTTCCATCCAGAAGGTGAGGGGCGGCCGCGGCTCCCGCCCCCGCCTGCCGCGCTGCCTCTCCGGCGCCCTGCTGGTTCTCGTGCTGCGCTGCTGTGCGGGCAATTCCCACTTTATGGTGTGGGCCCGTGTGGCGAAGTTGGAGCGACGGGAGCCTCCTGCTTAAAGACGGTTACTTTCCAGGATGGACTCTGATCATCCGCCCTAGAGAGGAAGGTTGTGTAGCATAGGTTGTAGCCTTTGTGTTTCTTCACTTTAAAGGCTTCAAAAGTGGAAAGTGAAGATCCTGGTGTGAAATTTATCCTGAGGTGTTTTCTTGCGTGGTACAGGTGTGTGGTGTTTAGCGAGTGCTTCCACTTGGAAGGAGACCTGAGCGGTTGTCCTGCCCTTTGATGCTTTGAAAGAGACTTCTGCTTTTGTGTGAGCACAAGGACAGCCCCTGGTTTCCTTTAGTTTGCCAGACGGAGTAAACGAGTCACTTGTCAAGGAGGAAATACAACAGTTCCGGTGCCTTAGGTTTGGTGGTAGCGTCGTGAAGTCACTAGTGTTTCTTAATAAAAACAAGACAAAACTGACTTTTCATTGTCACGTAGCTCAGTAGAATTGTAGCGCTTAGAACAATCTTTGTTCCTCAGTGCGAATTTTATGTGTGCAGTCTCTCTTGTGAACTTTTCGGGTGCTATTTTTATGGGAAGATGTTCCTAGTGAAATGCAGGAGTCTCAGCTCTAGACTTAAGGGCCTCAGATTTGTTTCACATGCAAGTGTGAAAGCCTGCAGAGGTTTCTATAAAGATTTTGTGCAGAGAAGCCTTTTTGGACATTGCAGTATAGCAGGTATGCATCTGCTGCTTTTAGCGATCTTATGCAGCCTTCTTGGTAATCCATAGGCTGCAATAAACCAGTGAGTTCCGAGCTGGTTTCAGACTCTGCTAGTGAGAAATCTTTTCCATTGTGCTATGCTGAAAAACAGTGGCAGGCTGGACTGTTGTTGCTTTGTAGCCTTATCAGTTACTCCCCATTATTTAGGTCAAATGCTCCCACTGTATGTGCAAATGTACTGCTGTCACTGAAAGCCTTTTTCTGACTCTTTTAGTCATGTGAATGGTATTCGTTGTAGACTCTTACTAGAGATTTTATTGTATTGTCCACTTTTGAGAAAACTGCACCCTAAAAGCTAGAAGAAGACAGGAACTCCAAATGGCAGATAGATTTTAAGACACTACAAGTCTCTTTATTGGTGTAGCTTTTGGACTTTTTTTATGGGCAGGATTGGTAATCTTCAAATCTTTGAGGGCCTATTCCAACAGTTGGATAGGAAAGGAATAGTGTCATGTTGAATATGCAATAAGAGGATGTAGAATTTATCTTTTGCCAATCAGTTACCATTTTTATTTAGAAGCTGTGATTCTTGTACCTAGGAGCTCATTGTGATGCTGCTTGAGCAAACTCTAATGCCAAGAAAATTCTTATTAACAGTGTCCCTGCTCTTAAATCTGTCTAGTTCAGAAATGGTCATAACCAGACCCAACCCTTCTGTCTGGGCACTAGCTGTTGGTCCTCTTGCCAGAAAATAGGGGTACATGCAAGATAAACACTGTATTCAGGAAAGCATTGGCTCTGTGATTATCTAGAAATTTCTGTGAAAAATATGAATTATTAAATAATTTCATGCTTCTCCTGAGAGCAGTATTAACAAGAGATCTCTCACAAAAGAAAAAGCCACGGTCCTAGGGAGGTTCTCCTTTCCCCCGTTTGGTCAGTTGGGTTTGCCATGCTGCTGTAACCTATTACACTGCTGTAAATTATTAATTCAGTAGCAAATTGTAGGTAGATTTTGGGAATGTGGTGATTGCGTCAGTTCATAAACAGATTTTTGTGCAGACTTGCATAACTGAGCTTACTGTACTGTACTGATGTAATAGGAAACTGGAAAAGAGTTCAGGTGGAGAACATCAATCTGATGAAATGTGCTCTTTTTGGAACAGAGGGAAAAGGAGGTGACAGTGTTGCTTCCCAGAGACTTACCAGCTTTAAACTGAATTCACTAATTCTGTCCTGCTCTTGTGAGAAGAGCTGAGTTCCAAAAGAAACACTGATTCAGAATACTTTTAAACTATGCTGCAAACCTGGAAGAATGCAGTACAGCTGCTGTGTATCTAGAACTGTTCTTCCTTCTCCATACAAATGTCCTGCTGTTTAAAACCTCGTTTGGACCCTGGCCTCCTAAGATGTTTGCCCCAAGGAAATAAATTCTTTCCCTTGGCCTTAAAAATCTAGGCTGAAGTATTACTTTGAGCCTCACTAAACTGTACTGGGTGTGGAGATGTTTGTCTTGCAGGTTTTTTGACAGTTTGTTCCATCAGGTCTCTAATGGGTAACTTGTGTAACTGTATGGAACATTTGAAGAAACCAAAATGACCAAGTTTGCAGTCCCTATTGTGAAGTTTTTAGGTTTACCAAGTGCTGTATATGAAGCTTCTTTACGTTTTGCAGTCCTAGTGTGTGACTGCATTATTTGGAGTACCTTTGGAGAGACGTTCCTGTTGTCTGGTTGAGCTGCATTAGCACAGCATTCTCTGTTGACCCTGGCTGGTTTTGCTGCAGGCTGCTTTTGCTGGTTCTGTACAAGGAAGGGCTAAAATCCCAGTGGGGCACTTTGAGTTCTAGCAGTGAGTATGTTTGTCATCGTGCAGCTAAACTGTTTTTACCAAGTAGTGTGAAATCCTTCAGCCTTTCTTTAGTGAACTCTCACAGGAAGTTCCACCTACATAGGAGAATTATTTACGGTGTGGATGCTGAGCCCTGGAGCAGGCTGCCCAGAGGGGATGTGGAGCCTCCCTCACTGGAGCTGCTCCAGAAGGGTCTGGAGCAATCCTCTCCTGTGCTCTGGGGTGACCCTGCTTGAGCAGGAGGCTGGACCAGATGAACTCACTGTGCTGTCTTCCAGCCTTACCCACTCTGTGATTCTCTGCTCAAAAGAAGTTGTTAATAGATGGCAAACTTCCTAGCTGTTTGGATCTCTGAAACTGGGATGTTATTTTTGTACTGTAGTTTAGGAACCATCTGATGTGTTTTAACACTTGGCACCAGACTAAAAGCGAAGTTCCCTTTAGGAATTTCTAAGACTGGAAAGGAAAGGTTCTTAAAAGCTTGCAGTTATTTAATTAACTGGCTTTATACCAGATCTGAATATAACAGAATTTGAAGACACTGTGCTAGCCTTGCAGGGAAAAAGAGTAACTTGAATGTCTGTGTCTTCAGCCAGTAGTGTTATTTGGACTTGTGAAAATCTTTAACTATATTCAGTTGCTTGGTTCTTTTAGGGGGTAGGTAATTTCCTTAGCTGATGCAGGAAACTGTCCATTTATCAAAAGGAACCTGTACATTTTAGAATTCAAGTCAGAAATCTTTCACCGATTTCTTCTAATAAGGTAAAATCTAGACTATTGTTTGTGTTCTTTTAACAGGTGGTGTTTCACAAAATGTCTCCCAATGAGACTCTGTTCTTGGAAAGTACCAACAAAATCTACAAGGATGATATTTCCAACAGTTCATTTGTGAACTTCCAAATATGGGATTTTCCTGGACAGATGGACTTTTTTGATCCAACATTTGATTATGAGATGATCTTCAGAGGAACAGGTGCTCTAATATATGTTATTGATGCCCAGGTAAATACAAATCACAAGGAAGTTTTATTTTGGCTTTTTGTGTGAAAGGAATGATCAAGAGGCCAGTAATTTATATTTTTAGATAAGTTCATAAGGCTTCTGCTGTGTATGAAGAGATGCATTGGAAATCTGACTTCTGGTGTGTGGTTTTATTTTGGTGAAGTGACTGGACATATGCTTCTGGTGGAGAGAGTGGAGAAGGGCTCATACTCTGAACTTACATGTTCTGCAGTAGTAGTGAGAACCTGCTCAGCTAGAAGGTGTGAGTTATTCCTTTTTTCTGCTCTGGAGTTCAATTAATAACAGCACACCTCTGTCCTCAGTTTCTTGTATATTGAGTATCTGTACTTCTAATAAACCTAGGAATTGCTCCAAGGGAGGTTACCTGGCTCTTAGCACCATCTTGGAGATCACTGCTGCCTTGTGCTGCAGTTAAGTGTAACCCACCTTTTGCCCTAAAGTCTGCTTTTGTGTAGCTGAGCCATGTATAGCTAATGAAACTTCACTGACATAAAGAATCTAGGCTGCTTGGATTTATGACATGCCAAGGTATTCTCTTCTCCCATACCTCTGCTTAGTTACAGAAGTGAAGTTCTTGCAACTGAACTATTTTGTCTTTGTGCAGAGTGGAATAGTTATCAGGCAGAAACTTTGTCATTCATTCCTGCCAAAACTGATTTACAGGATGACTACATGGAAGCTTTAACAAGACTCCACATTACAGTTTCAAAAGCCTACAAGGTCAACCCAGAAATGAACTTTGAAGTTTTTATTCATAAAGTTGATGGTTTATCAGATGACCATAAAATAGAAACTCAGAGGGATATTCATCAGAGGGCTAATGATGATCTTACAGATGCTGGGCTTGAAAAACTTCACCTTAGGTGAGTTAAAGACTCTGGCCTATGTGATTCACACTGTTGCTGATATGCATACAGATTAAAGGATTTTAGATGTAATGGAACAACTGGAGCAAGGTCTGGGTAATTTCTTAATATCAAACCAACTTGTGTTAAGAAGATACACTGCAGAATTTATGGACAAGCCTCAGCTGTTAGGCTGACTAAAAAAGAGGCAGGCTACTGTATCAAATTCCATCAACAGATTTATCCATTCTCCCTGATAATTGAAAGTCTTTCTTATTCAGAGTAACAGATTTGTAACAAATTTGTACATGGGCTGGAGGGGCAGGGAAGAGAGAGGAGGAAGCCTCTCTGCCTTCTAGTCCTGACTGATGCTGACTTTTCCCTGTGATCAGTGGGATTGCTTTAAAAGCTTAGTCTGTTACTTGAGATTTGGCTTGCTTTTAAGGTATCTTCTACAGACACCTTTAAAACAAGCTATCTTTTCTCTGGTTATTTTGTTCTTTTGATTCTTGTGGAGCCAGAATCTCTTGATGTTATTGTGAAAAAAGTGGAAGGTTGGGCACGGGATGGAAGAAATCTAATTAAGGATTTTTGCACCTTTGTGATAAGCTTTCTGTGGGCTAAGTGTGTTGTAATAATGTTCAAATTTTTATCTTTGGTTTCCCATCTCTTGAGGATGGGGAATATCTGTTTCATGTGTACTCCAGCTGCTCAGGACTTAGGTTCTTTGTGCAATGTCCAGACTTACATGTGATAAATGGCATTCCAGGCAATATAGCAGGCCTGAATATTAGAAAACATAACTTGAACATTTCTATTGCAATTCTGAAATACTCCTGAATCTTCTTTTTCTTTTTTCTTTCTTTGCCCTCTCTCCTCATCTCAGCTTTTATTTGACCAGTATCTATGACCATTCAATATTTGAAGCCTTCAGTAAGGTGGTACAGAAGCTCATTCCACAACTGCCAACCCTGGAAAATCTACTTAATATCTTCATATCAGTAAGTGTTCATCTAACAGAACTTTGAATGAAATATTCAAAAGGGTAAAACAAGTCCTTCTGCTGGCTAGATCTGCCCTTGAGAGATTTGGGTGGCACTCATGTACTCTGCTGACCTGGTTTTCTATATTAAAAGCTGTTTACCACAGCTAACCTGTACTGGTGTGTGCCTCGTGGGGTTTCTCTAAATATTGACAAAGTGTGGTTTGCCTGGTTATAGCAGCTGATGGAAGTTTCCTGCCAGCAGGGTTTACTGATTACTTTGCTAAGGCACTTAGTAGTTAATGTAGCTGTACTGGCAGAGAGTTTTTAGTATATATTATTTATATAGAATATAATATAAATATATAATATTTATATATAATATAATATGAACTTGGCCTCAGACTTGGCTGTACATTTCACATGACCTGTGAGACTTTTACCTTTATTCCTTAGTGTTTGCCTTTCTTATGGAATTACTGTCATAGAAATTTGCTGCTCTCTACTTTTAATCAAATAAAATATCACCCTAGAGACAAGACTGTCTCGTTTAAGTTGTCTGTGAGGCTGTTGCAGGCATGTGAACAACAAAGAAAAAAACATTTATATGCAGGAGGAGCTGTGCCCTTAGCCATGTCCCCCCTGCTGCCACGCAGTGCTTGTTTGGTGCAGGACTGTTTGTAACAGGCTGGCCCAGGGGATAAAGGGTGTGTGGATCTTGCCCATTGCCAGGAGGATGTGGAGTTATGCCTGATGCCAGAAGGATTGCCTGGATGTCCTCAGGACACTGTCCTGGGTGTTCAGACTAGCTAGGAAGAGCTGAGGAATGCTCTGGTGCATAAATAGAAAAGCAGCTTTGCCAGTAGTGAATCTGTGGTAAATTGAACCACAGAAGGCTTCTGGGCTTTGTATGAGCACAAAGGACTCGGTTACAAATGTGCTTTTCCACAGTCAAAATGGGGGACTTTTCATGGGATTTTAACTTCAGAAGCTGACTTAGTTGCTCTGCATGGCAGAGGCTTCATGCAGAAACTGAACTGCCAAGATAGTAGGAGCATAAAATTTAAGAGTAACATACCACTATGAAATATCTAATTTCTGAGCCCAGTCCCTTAGGTGGATGTGAATTATGGCTCTCTGGAGTTAATAGAAGCACAAAAAAAGGAAAATTGTTGGATATGGGTTCTGGAAGCATAATAAAATGTAACCTTAATAATGATTACTTAAATAATAAACTAAAAAGAATTGAAACAGAGTCCCCAATTTTATTTTTGTCAGCTGTGTGATGTTGATATGTACTATGGCAGCAAGGGTGTTGTTGTATTTGTAAAGTATAAGCTATAAATCTTGAATATGTCTTAAGCCTCTAAATTACATATATTTAAACCATATTCTGCTGCTAAGAATGTGAAAATATATGAATTCTACTTGAGGTTTTAAAAATGCAGTTATTTTAAGAATTCATCCAAGTTCTTTCTCTTTCTGAAGAATTCAGGCATTGAAAAAGCTTTTCTCTTCGATGTAGTCAGCAAAATCTACATTGCAACAGACAGTTCCCCTGTGGACATGCAGTCATATGAGCTGTGCTGTGACATGATTGATGTAGTGATAGATGTTTCCTGTATATATGGGTAAGTGATGAATACTCTTAGGGAAAAAAAGTCCTCAGAAGGTGCAGAATAGGTTGCAAACTGCAATTGGTGCTGGCTTTGTCATGCAGCAAAATGCTCTCAGTTGGTCTTTAGAGCACATTGGTTCTGTAACTAAAATAAATCCAAATGATTTGCCAGCATCTATACTTGGTTTGTTTCCCTCCACTCATGGCCCCAGCCAGCTGTCTGACATTTGTAGAAATCGTGTTTCATGTAAAATCTGAATGCTGCTGTCTTGTTTGGCATGGTGGATGCAAGGACATAAATACCTGCAAATAATTGGGGTCAATAGCATGCCATAAGTGTAACTTGCAGTGACATTGTTTTGAGACATTGTTTCAGTCTGAGCAGAATAACATGTGTGAGGTCAACTCATCTCCTACTGACTTTTTTATGAGGGATGCATATAGTGCTTATATCTCACCATTTACAGCAGAATTATACTTCCCACTGGACTTTTGAAGTGGTTCTGAAGAAGTGGTAACTTATAACTGTGATTGTAGCCTGGAAAATGCAGTGCTACAAAGAAAATACCACAGCATTTAATTGTCTGTCTCCTGGGTTGATCCAGGGTTTGGTTGGTGGCTTTTTCAGGAGTGCTTACAAGTAACTTGCAATTCATTGTTGGCTTCTCTAGTAATTTAACTAACACCAATAACTTGAAGATAGCAAACAGCATCCTCATCTTTTCTTGTAAATGCAGGCTGGTTTAGCTTAAGGCCAAGAAGTGTCTTGCTCCCTATTTCATCCTATGCCCCAGCCTCACTGAGGAAGCCTTTGTATTAATTTACCAAAAGCAATTTCACTGAGATGTCACTGCATTGACATCAAAGGAATGTGCACTGGTAGCTGGGTCTTAACTGCCTCATCTGTGAGAGACAGTGTCTAATGAAGGCCTCTGCTCTGTTTAGATCTGGCTTTCCTGAGAAACTTCTGGGCTGATAATGGTTTTACTGATAGTGCTAAGACCTGCATTGCAGGTTTTCCATTCCCTTAATTCAGTATGAGTAATATTCTTCTAACTGCATTTAACAGCTATTTGTCTTGGAAGTGATGTATGCATGTCTATTAGATTATGCCTTGGGTTAACCTGTTCTTTTTTAGGTTAAAAGAAGATGGCACTGGAAGTGCTTATGATAAAGAGTCAATGGCAATTATCAAGCTCAATAACACAACAGTCCTGTACTTAAAGGAAGTAACAAAGTTTTTGGCATTAGTTTGCATTCTTAGAGAAGAGAGTTTTGAGCGCAAAGGTAAGGACTTCCCCAGTTTGAACAGCTTTTATCTAATATTTTTTATCAGCTGTAAAATATTAGTATGACTTCACAAGTCACCTTGATTTTTGTGTGACTAAATTTGTGTAGTTTCTTACTAGAGGAATGATTTTATTTTTTGGAGATAGCTATAATGAGGTTGTATTTTTAAATTTGTGAATCATCACTTCAATCACTGTCCTCCTGCCAAAATGGCTTGTGTGGCTAATGTGAGCTCTATCTACCATCTGTCCTGGTGGAATCAGTATTATGGAGCAATGGTCCCCTTACCTACTGTTTGAGCATGAATATATGCCTTGCATTCCAAATGAGTACCTTTTCTTCAAAAGACTGAGACAGTCCAAATAAATACGAGCATCAGTAAAACTTTGTTAAATCTTCTGAGTCCAAGTTTATATTAAATAAGTAGCAAAATACCTATTGGTTAAATTTTATATTGATTTTGAAGCTCTGTTTACATAAATATGCCAATCTGAACACAGTTTTCCCTCTCCTTGACAGGTTTGATAGACTACAATTTTCATTGCTTCCGGAAAGCCATTCATGAAGTTTTTGAAGTAGGTGTTGCCTCCCACAGGATCTGCAACCATCAATCAAGCACCTCAAATATGAAAGCAGTGACTCACAATGGCACACCTAGGAATGCAGTCTAGAGGAAAGCTAAAGACCTTGGATAGACTTGTCAGCTCTTCACTCCAAAGTTTTGTGGAACAAGAGAGGAGTAGTCTGAAAGCCTGAAGTATGTTTCAGAGAAGAGTGGTCCTGACTGTGGAACAGCAGATTGTAACTCATGTTGGGCAACTGAAACTACTGTGAAAATACTTTGAGGCCAGTGGAGTTAGAAATGCCAGTTTGAAATCAGCTGTATTGCAAATGCAGTAGGTTTTCGGTTTGGAGTCCTCTTTTAACAGTCTGTGTCTGACTGATTGCCTGGTCAAAACTTACAAACAGTTGAGTTGGGTTTTGTGTGAAACACTGAACTGTCACTTGCTTAACTTTTTAAATTTTTTTTAAAAAATTAATCTGTAGAATATCCTCTTTTGCTTAAGTTTACCTCCTGTCATGCAAAACCAAAATTGGTGTTATTCAGGCTTGTGAAACTCAGGCTTTTTGCTTGCTGAGGCTGGGCTCACAAATCATTCCATTAAGTAGTTCTTGTTCTTGCTGGTGTGCTCATAGTTCTCATGAATTCTGTGCTTGTTAAGTGGATGCAAGATAGAGAGCTCTGTTCTAGTGATCATGTGTTTGTTTAGAGAACTGACCTGGAGCTTGATTTTAAGAGATAGTGATACTTTGCTTTCAGACCACACTTCTTGGTATGCCCCCTTTGATGAAAGGGAAGGATTAAAATAGAAATAAACTACCTGCTGTCTTTTGCAAAAACATGGATGTCATAAATCTGTGTGATTAATCCTATTCATAAAACAACTGCATGGCTAACTATACTGAAATGTGTGCCATCTGTTGGAATAGAGCAGCCACTTTGAGCTATTCCCAGGCAAAGAAATTACAAAGTTACTGACTTTTGGTGGTGGATCTTTCTCCACTCTCTGTCTGATAATCAAGACCATTCCTAGCAAAATGTCTGAGGGTGTTATCTATGCATGGCAATTAAGTTCACTGTGCCATAATTTGCTAATAGTACTGGAATTTGAAAGTACATTGATTCTGTACTATGACAAACACCCTCTTGTTTGTCGCTGTGCAATCTGACTAGAATAGTGGGTTTTCTGATTTTGTGAATTCTGCTGACTTTCATACTATGGGCAGTTTGTGTGAATTCTTTAGTTTATTGGTATTAGTACTGCAGGTGTCATTCTGTCCACCAGCCTTTCTATGCAGGAAGCCCAGCCACTGGCCCATCCAGACCTTGCCTCCTGTTACCTGTCCCTGTGTGTGTATAGGTGTTGCAAAGCCATTGGACCAACTTTACAAGTCCCACTGTAAAAGTTTCTGCAATAACTAATTGATCTCTGCAATTGGTATATTTATGTGGTCAGAAATAACCATGGGACTGCTTCTGTGCTTATAGAATGAACTTCCACTGATCTATGTAAAAATGAGTATATATGCATTAACATTGGGGTGTATGCACATACTGTGTAAATGTTTTTTTTTACAGCAGGAAACCAGAATTCAAGTGCTCTAGGTCTGTTCTCTTAAATCTAGGCTGAGCCCCTTTTTGGTATGGAACTGCAGACCTTCTTTTAAGGAAGTGCTGCAGGCTCATAGGATTGGGTTTTATAGTTTGCAAGCACTATTACAGTTCAAGTTCTGAAGGTAAGAGGAGAAGTAATTGGCAAAATAACAGGAAGAAAGAATCTCTATTTGTGCAGTGAGTTTTCCATGTTCTAAGTACATGCTCTCTCAGTATGTTCTCTTTCTTTTCACCCACTACAGGATTTTTGTGCTAATAAAATGAAAAAAAAAAAAAAAAAAAAAAAGTCAAACTGTAACACTATTGTTTCTGCTTGTCTTTATAGACAAAAGTCTATAAAGGGCTATGTGATTAAGCAAACTTTTAAAAGCCGTGTTATCTTTATGGTATACTTAAAAAAAGTTTAATACCACATTCCCATTTATTCAGCCTTAACTTTCATCTTGATTAAAAGCTGACTCAGAATTGACTACTCAATTTTCAGGTGGTGGCTCTAGACTGTAAAGGCATACAAATGATCGAGTGATTTGTCCTTTTCATTAATAGAGAGCTTTAGACTGTGTTCTGAAATTCTGCCTTCTGGTGTGCATGTGTGGCTTTCTGTGTTTTGATTTGTTGCGGGTCTTTTGGTCATCATTTACCTTTTTCTTGAATAGTTGCATCTACTAAAGGTAAATGGTAGCATCTCAAAAAATAATACTGCCATTTTCACTATTTGCACAATATTTGCTCTAAATTTGTCCCTAGTAAGGAGTAAAGTATTTATTTAGTTTGCTGAAGTAAGTCAGATGCTATTATAGAAGGAGAGTGCTAATAACCTGTTGCTGCTTTAGTGGGACAGTTTTTGGCTTCTGAAGTTTTTATGGTGCCAGCGAGGAGGAAGGATAGGAATTAGGCTTTATTTTCTTCCTCGTCTCTCCTTCCTGCAGGGAGAGATCCTATTAGAAAAAAGAGAAAGCAGTATCACAGTATCTCCAATAAAAACACTGAACTTGTAAAGGAAACCATCAATTCGGGCTTCATTTTTCTGCTTTTTTCCCCCTTTTTTCCTCCTCTGAGCCGGTAGTGGTGTGGGTGTTCTGCGATCTCCTTTTGCAAACAGCCGAGGCCGTGTGCTTTTAAGGTGCTGTCGGAAGGGCAGAGGCAAAACGGTAACCCATCTGCCGAGAGAAGGAAGAAAATTTCTTCCTGTTGAAGAATAAAGCAAGGTACCTTTCCAAGCTTTGGGGCACCGGGGCATTGCTGCCGAATTGGCAATTCCCGTTGGCACAGAGGGCACAGAGGGAAAGGCCGAGCCTGGAAGAGGGGGCAGAGTAATCACAGGCGCTATCTGTCTGCCGTTCGGAAGGTCTGAATGCCGTTTGGTGGGAAACAGAGCCCGGAACCCTGCCGGCGGCTGTAGCTCGGTGTCACGGACAGTGCTGTCCTGCACGGAGCGGGACCCTGCGGGCAGCGGGGCAGCTCCGCGGCGAGCGGCGAGAGGCGGGCGGCGAGCGGGGCTGGGCTCGGCCGGCCCGGGGCTGGGCTCGGCCGGCCCGGGGCTGGGGCTAGGCTCGGCCGGCCCGGGCTGGGCTCGGCCGGCCCGGGGCTGGGGCTAGGCTCGGCCGGCCCGGGGCTGGGCTCGGCCGGCCCGGGGCTGGGGCTAGGCTCGGCCGGCCCGGGGCTGGGGCTGGGCTGGGCCGGCTCGGGGCTCGGCCGGCCCGGGGCTGGCCTCGGCCGGGCCGGCTCGGGGCGGGCTCGGCCCCGGCCATCCTCGCCCGTCACTCGCCCGGGGTGAAACGCCCACGGAAGCTCCGGGAACCAGCGCGGCCCGAGGCGCCGGGGCTGGGAATGGCACTGGCGGTGCGCGGTGTGAGGGACCGGGAGCGGCTCTGGGAATGCCCGGTGTGAGGGACCGGGAGCGGGACCGGGAGCGGGACCGGGACCGGCTCTGGAATGCCCGGTGTGAGGGGCCGGGAGCGGCTCTGGGAATGCCCGGTGTGAGGGACCGGGAGCGGCCCCGGGAATGCCCGGTGTGAGGGGCCGGGAGCGGCCCCGGGAATGCCCGGTGTGAGGGGCCGGGAGCGGCTCTGGGAATGCCCGGTGTGAGGGACCGGGAGCGGGACCGGGACCGGCTCTGGAATGCCCGGTGTGAGGGGCCGGGAGCGGCTCTGGGAATGCCCGGTGTGAGGGGCCGGGAGCGGCCCCGGGAATGCCCGGTGTGAGGGGCCGGGAGCGGCCCCGGGAATACCCGGTGTGAGGGGCCGGGAGCGGCTCTGGGAATGCCCGGTGTGAGGGGCCGGGAGCGGCCCCGGGAATGCCCGGTGTGAGGGGCCGGGAGCGGCTCTGGGAATGCCCGGTGTGAGGGGCCGGGAGCGGCCCCGGGAATGCCCGGTGTGAGGGGCCGGGAGCGGCCCTGGGAATACCCGGTGTGAGGGGCCGGGAGCGGCCCCGGGAATGCCCGGTGTGAGGGGCCGGGAGCGGCTCTGGGAATGCCCGGTGTGAGGGACCGGGAGCGGGACCGGGACCGGCTCTGGAATGCCCGGTGTGAGGGGCCGGGAGCGGCTCTGGAATGCCCGGTGTGAGGGGCCGGGAGCGGCCCTGGCAGTGCCCGGTGTGAGGGGCCGGGAGCGGCTCTGGGAATGCCCGGTGTGAGGGGCCGGGAGAGGCTCTGGGAATGCCCGGTGTGGGGACCGGGAGCGGCTCTGGGAATGCCCGGTGTGAGGGGCCGGGAGCGGCTCTGGGAATGCCCGGTGTGAGGGACCGGGAGCGGGACCGGGACCGGCTCTGGAATGCCCGGTGTGAGGGGCCGGGAGCGGCCCTGGGAATACCCGGTGTGAGGGACCGGGAGCGGCCCCGGGAATGCCCGGTGTGAGGGGCCGGGAGCGGCCCTGGGAATACCCGGTGTGAGGGGCCGGGAGCGGCCCCGGGAATGCCCGGTGTGAGGGGCCGGGAGCGGCTCTGGGAATGCCCGGTGTGAGGGACCGGGACCGGCTCTGGAATGCCCGGTGTGAGGGGCCGGGAGCGGCCCCGGGAATGCCCGGTGTGAGGGACCGGGAGCGGCCCCGGGAATGCCCGGTGTGAGGGACCGGGAGCGGGACCGGGACCGGCTCTGGAATGCCCGGTGTGAGGGGCCGGGAGCGGCCCCGGGAATGCCCGGTGTGAGGGGCCGGGAGCGGCCCCGGGAATGCCCGGTGTGAGGGGCTGGGAGCTGCCGGCCGCCGCCTGTGCCTGCCTGGCGTTTTCTCGTTTAGGAAGGGTTTTGTGCTCCCTTTGTGCGGTCGAGCGGGTTTGAGCTCCGGGCTCGGCGCGGCCGCCCGCGGCAGACGGCGCTCTGGTACCGGCTCTGCCAGGAGACTTCAACAAACGCCCCTCCGCTGACTGCTGTGCTGCTGTCCCTGAAAATAAACCTTCTGATTTGTTTTGGTATAGTGGAGTCAGTTCTCACGAATTGTAAGATAAACAAGAATCATGTTTGCATTCCTTTGTGAAAAGATATCACCTGATGGACTTTCTCAAGTGAGCAGTGGGGATGGAGAGGTGGGAACTTCTCTGTCCAGTCTCTGGTCACTGTCCAGAAACTGAGAGATACGAGGTCAACAATAAACTGGAGAGTTCCTTTCTTCTTCTCTGCCTGAACCCCTGTTGTGTGTGTTGCTGTGTGTTCCTCTCTGCCTCACAGTAACACTGTGCACATGGCCATCTTCTCCCTTCCTTTCCTTTTCCTGCCGTGCTTTGCCTTCCCAGCTCTGTTTTCTACCCTGACCGTTGTGGAAATGGGTAGCAGGAGAAACATAGCCTTTAAAAAAGGAATTCTAGAGAGGTGCCTTTTCTGAATGCTGGTGTTTTTTGAGGTTTACATTTGGTAAATCTCTTGCACTGTCTGTATATCAAGTTGGAAATTGGAATTCAAGGGACTTTAATTAAGTTTGCTTATGGTATTAAATTTGGAGGAGATGCGAGACCTTTGCAAATTAGAGGGTGGGGCAATCAGCAGCTGTGTGAAATGCAAAAGTGTCGGATTTTGCAGCTGGGCCCTGTAACTGTGGGCAGGACAGACTGGGGAACACGGGGCTGAAGAGTGCCATGGAAAGGGAAAGCTGCTGTCTCAGAATATCTGGTTAAATCTGTAATTACCTAACAAAATGTTTTTAAAACCTTTTACCCTATGACATAACAAAGATAAAGGGAATGATGTTAATTTGCTGTTGTTATGTCACTTAGGGGCAAATAAAGAGAAGTTATTCCAATCTGTCCCTATTTTGCTTGACTTTGATTTTTACAGTAACGTTTTTATTGTTGATGTTGGCCCATCTCTCTCGCCCACCATCAATCCCCCCACCCCCAGATATCTTTCAGGCTGCTAATTGATTATTCTTTATCTGAAACCTGTAGGAGAAAATCAAAGGGGGAATATTTGCATTTATAAGCCTATCAATTGCAAGTGTTTTGAGAGATTGATAATTTTGATTTCCATTGAAAGCAAAGGGAAATCTCACTTTTCCATATGCTCATTCACTCATAAAGAATTTTGTGAGGCTGCAGGTGTCAGCCCTGTAGTGCCCAGGATCTCCCAGCTGGTTGCTCAGAATCATCCTGTGAGCTGCTGCAGTCACTCAGGGTTTCAAATCTCATTTGAAGTCCAACCACATGTTAGGCCAGACAGTTTTTGACCTGGATGGTGATCTGATTTGCAGTCTTTCCTCCCCTTCACCTCTTCCCTGTTTCTTGTTGGTTTGATTTAAAAAAATATACCCTTGGATATATTTGCTGTATATACTATTTGATAGAAATACTGATGTTAGTGGCTCTTGAAAAAGGACACTGTGTAGAGCAAAGGTTATTTACAATTTGGAGCTACCAAGTGATGAGCAGATGGGTTTTGTTCACTTTGCAGGATGTTCTAAAAGTTAAACAGACAATTATTGTGACACAGTGTCTTGGTCTGAGCTTGTCATTTCAGTTCATGGTACAATATTTTTAAAATTCCATTCAAAGACTGATAAAAGATTAAGAAAAAAACCCAAACAAAACCACCAAAACCAGAACAACAGGGAAACACTAAAAGAATACAATCTAAAATTAAATAATTTATATTAAAAAAATATGTTAATGGGAAATTCCTATCATGCTCTCATCATCCAGGTCCAAGGTACATATTTTATCAGACTCTCTGCTAAAGGATTGACTCTGTAGCAACCTACCACTGACTGATAGATCCAAACCACAACTTTTATGGCTCCTGAGGGAATTTAACTTCTTCCCATAAAAAACTAGTAATAAAATTTAATCGTTTATCAAGAGAAGGTCTTTTACTTTTTATAGCTATATCAATGATGAAAAAAGCCAGTTGAAACTGTTACAAAACCAGGCAAGATGTCATAATTAGAGGACAAGTGTAAAGAATCTTCTAAACTTTTTTGGGTTTAATTCAAAGACTATTTCTTGCTCGTGTCGTTAAGGAATGGTGTGAAATGCCCCAGGTTTATCCAGAAATCCAGGGGCTGAAATATCTCAGTGTCAAGAACCTTCTGTAGACTTTTTCCTAAACCATTATACAGTAGAATTAAATATTCCTCCACACCCCATGCACTCCCCTATCCCCCCAGTTCTTCAGTGGCAACTCAAGATGTTTACTCCATATTGTGGAAATGACAAGAAAGGTGAGAGAATTTTATCTGCATTTATCTGTATGCAATGATATATATATATATATATATATATATACACATTATATATTATACTAGTATACCAGGTACTTTATAGGCCTAAGAGACACCTGCAGTGTCACAGTGGGTGTGATACATTAAGAACCTTGAGATCTCTGGCAGTGTAGAAAAAGAAACTAGCAGAAAGGAAATTGGTCCAGACAGAGAGAAAAGCATTGGTGATTAATTGTTTCATTCTACAGTCTTCCCTTTCCCTAATCTGGATCAGAACTCTAGAAATATTTTTCTCTGTACTTTGTTCTGATAATTCTGAACTGATAATTTGGTTCTTCTGCACATTTTTCTTCATCCTTAACATCTGTTCTGAAACAGCCAGTATGTTAGAGCTGTACTAAACTTTCTCACTGCCAGGAGTAAACAGAGAGAATTATTCACAATCCCTTCCCACTGGGCTGTAGTCCCCATATTTATTCTGTTATCTGATGGATCAAGATATAACTACTTGCAAAGATGCTTTACTTGGAAATCCCACTTCTCTTTCTTCCTGTGAAGGTTCACAAGCTTAGGAGTTGCAAACTCTGATGGGCAGTATGGTGATAAATGCTGGTTTACCGTACTGCTGTAAGGAAGTACTAATTTGTTGTGCTGGTTTTTTCAGTACCAGAGTCAGTACAGGGGACAGAAATGATAAGTCCAGTACTCTAGGTAAGAAATTAGACAGAACTTCCATGTCTATCCCTAATTATGGATCAGTGCTTTTAAGTTTTTAGACATCTGTGTTGTATAGAGAAAATAATTTTGCTTTAGAAAACCCCATACTTTCTGTATAAGTTATCATCTTAAAAGGAAAACACTGTCACTTTTGGGGTTCAGGGTTATTTAGTAACTGACTCATGTTGAAACACCAAGTAATATTAAACCACCTGGTGGATAGAAGTGCTGTGGATCCATCTCATTCTTTCTGGTTCCCAGTGAGTGAATTGGTTTTTCAGTGCTCCCCTGTGATCGAAAGACAGTTTATGTTTCGTGCCCTCTAGATGGCTGTCTTGTTCTCTCTGAAAGAATATTACACACAGTCTGGTAGAGCCGTACGGGAGAAAGTTTATCTAGTTAGTCGGGGGGGTTACACGTTTGTGTATTTGCAATGTACTTGAACGGTTATGAACAAAAATTACGATATGTGAGATTGAAAGCCTTCTGTGAACCACTGTCAGCTGATGTGTTTTCTGCCTCTGGGCAGGAGGTGGATAAGTACTAAACTGTTTCAGAGAATTGAAAGTATTTCCTAATAAACTTTCCATTGTATCAAAAAGCTGCTAATTTATTGCACAAGAAAACTTTTGTAAATGATAATACAATTGCCAAACAACAGCTTAATAAAACCACATCTTGGATCACCCATCAACAGTGTAGAGTGAAAACTTCCTGACGTTTTCAGTTCTTCCTTGTTAAAAGACCTAAAATTTTTGGTTCTTCAAATCCTTCATTTCTTTTTTTAGATAAGCTGCTTAGTGCAGGAAGGAGCGAGCCCAGTGTTTGCTGTTCAGCTGACATCATTACCTGTAAGTAAAAAACCAGCTTAGAATGGGAGCTGGTATTTCCCGTGTGCTAAGCACAGAGAGGCATAAGGATCTGTTGCCCGGTTTTCTGAATCGCCATTGTCTGAGTTGGAAAGGAATTGAAATTCCTTGGAATGGAAAATACTCTTTCCTGCAGATTATTGTAACTTTGAAATGACGCTCTCTCGGAGGGCCGGGGAGAGGGTCAGGGTCCGGCTTTCCCCTGGGGCCCCCGAGCAGAGGATGAGGGTCCCTCCATGTGAACCAGGGTGTTGGAGAGCCCCCCGAGCAGAGGATGAGGGTCCCTGCAGGTGAGCCCGGGTGTTGGAGAGCCCCCCGAGCAGAGGATGAGGGTCCCTCCTGGTGAGCCCCCCGAGCAGAGGATGAGGATCCCTCCCTGTGAACCCCCCGAGCAGACCAGGAGGGTCCCTGCCGGTGAGCCCCCCGAGCAGAGGATGAGGGTCCCTCCCTGTGAACCCCCCGAGCAGAGGATGAGGGTCTCTCCCGGTGAGCCCCCCGAGCAGAGGATGAGGGTCCCTGCAGGTGAGCCCCCCGAGCAGAGGATGAGGATCCCTCCCTGTGAACCCCCCGAGCAGACCAGGAGGGTCCCTGCCGGTGAGCCCCCCGAGCAGAGGATGAGGGTCTCCCCCGGTGAGCCCCCGAGCAGAGGATGAGGGTCTCTCCCGGTGAGCCCCCCGAGCAGAGGATGAGGGTCCCTCCTGGTGAGCCCCCCGAGCAGAGGATGAGGGTCTCTCCCGGTGAGCCCCCCGAGCAGAGGATGAGGGTCCCTCCCTGTGAACCCCCCGAGCAGAGGATGAGGGTCTCTCCCTGTGAGCCCCCCGAGCAGAGGATGAGGGTCCCTGCAGGTGAGCCCCCCGAGCAGAGGATGAGGGTCCCTCCTGGTGAGCCCCCCGAGCAGAGGATGAGGGTCTCTCCCGGTGAGCCCCCCGAGCAGAGGATGAGGGTCTCTCTCCGGTGAGCCCCCCGAGCAGAGGATGAGGGTCCCTCCCTGTGAGCCCGGGTGTTGGAGAGCCCCCCGAGCTGCTCTAGGAGCGAAGCCTCAGCCGCAGTAAGGAGGGGGCAGCGAAGGGTGAACCCCTCGGCGGCTGGGAGCTCTCCCCCAGCAGCAGCAGCAGCAGCAGCAGCGCCTGCTCCTGCTCAGGCCCGAGAGCAGGGAGAGCCGGGGCTGAGTGCAGCCCCAGCCCAAAGCAAACCTGCCGGGGTCTCGGCAGCCCCCAGAGCCCCCAGGTAAGAGCTCGCAGCCAGCTGCACCCTCCCTCACCTGGGCCTCCTCTTTTGTCTCTCAGGTATCCTCATCACCATCTCTTAGGTAACAAATGGGAGAAAATTCCATGAGAGAAAAAAAGAAAAAATCCAAACCTCTAACAGTGATCAAGACATTTACTTTGCACTGTGTTTCTTTTGTTTCTAAATGTCTTTACATCTATATTTTTTCTGCTTCTGAACTACCGAAAATGGAATTTTCTCAGTGCCCTCCCTCTGACTGCAGCACTGATCTTAGGGTGTTCAGAAACTGTCTAGTTAATTGCTGATAAAGACAATTGTTAAGGGATGATAACTTACCTGATTTAGCATTGATTAAAATAATTGCTTTCTGGAAAAGGCTCCCTTATAAGTTAATGCTTCTGAAGGGGGGATCATAAGATTATTAAATATCCTTTTGCTGTCACAAAGAATGATGTCAGCTTTCATAAGTGACAATTAGCACAGTCTGATAGCAACTTTGTTAGCAAATGACTGCCTAAATCTGCCTCTCCTGCATACAGAGTCACAGAATCATAAAATGAACTAGGTTGGAAAACAAGAGTTGGTTGGTCAGTTCAGTTAAAAAATTCAAAAGTCAAATAAGAGTCTTTTGAAGTTAAGAAAAAAATACCACCAAGTTTACATTGGACTTTTCTAAATTATTAGTTTTTATAGAATTTTCATGTCTGCCTAATTTAAATATATTTTCAATGAAGATGACTTGGTAATATTATTAAAAAGCTTCAAAACCTGCATTTGTTTTGACTTTCAAAAATGCTTGATAACCTGAGCAGGTTATTATAAAAGCAAATGCATCAGAAAAGTCAAGGAGCAGGGGAAAGTTGAAGGTTTATTCATTGAGCAGCTGTGTTTGAGTGATGTGTCACCAGGCAGTGACAAGTGAAAGCAGCAGTGTTTGAAGAGAGGACGATCCCTGAAATACGTCAGAAGTAAAGGAATGTAAGAGTTGTTGGGGAGGTCTTGGCTTTGGAAAAAAACTTTTTCAACACATAAAAAAAAGGTAATATTTTTACTTCTGTGTCTGCAGCAAAGTCCTTCAGTCAAAAGTTGGGTAATCATTTTTTTTTGTGTTACATTCTTTCTGTTTTCTGATAGAGCCTTTTGCAGAATGTACTTGTTCAAAATACCAATAGCTAAGCAAGACCATATCCTTTTCTCAAAACTTGGTTGAAAATACCATAAGGACAGTGTAAATTTAAATGGAGCTCTGAATTTCCTGGTGCACCTGTGCACCTTTCAGACCAACATTCTCACAGATTTGGGAAGACATACCAAGCTGATCACATCTTTTCCAGCTTTTGCATTATTCCTTCCTTTTAACTCTAACAGCTACTCTGTTGAACTCTTGATAAAATAGGAAAAGTTGATACAATTTTATTGAAGTTCCCACCTTTTAATCTCACTGAATTTCTTTTTTAACATGTGATATTGGAATGATAAAGTGTGTGTGTGTGTGTATATATATATATATATATATAAATTAATATGTAGTTCTGTAGAAGATTGGTGGTAGCTCCTCTTTCTGTTTAGTTTTAAACATGTAGATGGCATATTTGTAAGGAAACTTCAGCATTCCTCATATGATAATCTAGTCATGTTATCCATTTACTATCTGCTCTGAAATCACTTCTTTATTTCCTTGTTTTGCTTGGGGATTCAGTCAATCAGAACTATATGTGTATATTCTAAATCTTTAATTTTTTTTCTTGTCATGCTTCCTCTCTAGAAAAGTAATTATAGAGTAAGTCAGCACTCAAGTAAATCTAGATGTTATGTAAAGAGCATTAAAATAACAAGAGGTTTCTAATTACATGAAGAATGAACAAGAGAAAATAGCATCATCACCACATGACACTGCATGTAATCCAGACGAGTCCTGAAATAGGGGGACTTTTCATTAGAGTGGCATAATAGCATGAAATATTTGAAATCTGGTGTCAATTTGTCCATAATTTTGTTTGTTGAGTTGATGCTGCCAAATTATTAATAAATGGGAAATTGGGGCCAATCTGTGCGTGTGTGAGATGTAACTGACACAACCACATTTTGGTTTAAGTAACATTCATCAAATTCTAAAGGAATTCCTGTTCCAACAGTGCATAAGAAAATAGGTAGGGGACTAAAAATCTGGGTTTTATCCTAGCTGCTAAGGTGCAGCTAAATAAGTCACCATTCTTTGTTTGCTTTATTTTTAATTCTGCAAAATTCCAGTAACTAAAGAGAAATGCATAAAGTAACAGAGGCTGTAACCTCTGTTGCTTGGAAGGAGGATGTCTACATCTATTTATTAGGATGTGCTAGAAGCCTGTGTCTTAACTTCTTCCCCACAATACTCTGCCTAAAGTTGTGTGAGTACCTCTCACCAGAAGGTTATTAAACATGAGCATATGGCTTCTGTCCTGGTGGTAGCACTTAGAACTCTCTCTGCAATGCGCCAGGCATTTGGAGGAAGGAACAGGAATACAAAAGAATAAATAAAAATAAATAATAATAATAAAAAAAAAAGCCCTGTAAAATGATAATGAGGGAGTATGCAGTCCCTCTCAGCAAGCAGCTCACCAGAGCAGAAGTGTGGCCTCAGTCACGGCACTGTGACTCATTATTAGAATCCTTTGCCTAAAGGCTTGGAGCAGTGATGCAGGAGAACTTCACGCTGAGAAGCTGATAGCTCGTTGGAGTGACTGTGAAACTAATCAGGCAGCCGCGGCTGCTGAAGGCTCGCGTTTGTTTCCTGACAGACAGATTCAGAATCAAACATTAGGAATATCGGGTTCCGTGCCTTTCTGCGAGAGCACACTGCTTATCGAGTATGAAATGTAGTTGTTGTTGTCGTTGTTGCAATAATAAAAATTATTATCATTTTTACCAGCTTCAGTTCTCTGAGGAATAAGGAAATGTCCCTCTGGAACTGCTGCAAATATGACATTTTGTTCCGTAAATTATTTCTCTGATTTGGACAGGGCAGGATGTTCATTTTCAACATTAGAATAATATTTTTCTATTAGCCTAGGAAAGGCATTACTAGAATGAATGTTCTTCTGGTGCTGCTCTCCATCATTATAGTGACAGCACAGGAATTATAATATTAGCCTAATTCTAAAAATTTTCTACCTTGTGCTCATTTTCTATTCCTGATTGTTTCAGCATCATGTGACTGCCACACAACTCTTCTTTTATAAAGATAAAGGTATTCATTCTTGGTCACTTAATAACACTTCAGATTCTTTATTGCAATATCTAAAAGCCACTTGAACTTTGAAGAGAGTTCCAGTCTCCTTAGGGTCTTTACCATGTTGTGCCTTCCTAGCTAGCTATCTGTATTTATAACTGCTTATAAAGAGAACAAAATTTGATGTTAAACAGGAGCCTCCAGGGAAGGGAAGATTGAAGCCTGAGAAAGCCAGAAAAGGTGGGTTCACAGTCGGCTGCTATTTCAGCATTGTAGTTCTCATATCTTATGTTTTGTGGCACAACATATATTCTGTCCGTTTCCCAATGATGATACTGGAAAGCCTTTGCATTTCTTTACATTGTCATAGGGAGTCCAATCTCAAGTATCTCTCGTTCACTGTACCATATAAAGAAAATGCCCACTGACCAGAACTGGGCTCCACAACAGCCTGTTTACCAAATTGCTTTAAACAGCAAAGAGAAAATACCAAAGAAAATGATGTGCTGAAGATTCCACTTTGCTAAGGATTTGGCTGTCTGCCCTCATTAAGCAAGTGAGGCAGGCTAGTCTTTTTTTCATACAGAATACAGCAAGGAGAAGGTTCAGGCAGGAATTCAAGTGCACTGGGAACTTGGAAATTTAGATACACAGGGAACTCAGCTGACTGGCAACTGAGTGGAGCATTTGGGAATTAGGATGGCAGGTCCCGCTTACAAATTTATTTTATAAGTTCTGTATTTCCTTTTTCTGAAGATTTGAGAGAAGAACATGTGGTTCTTTATGCCTGTGTACATGCCCAAACCAATAAAATTTATTGATGCTAGGAACAAGTGTTATGGGTTCCAGCCATTTTTAATTGTCTAGCTTGGAAACATGAACTGTCGAGACTGAGTTTATTGTTTTCTAAACCAAGTGGTCAAGACACATGCTTTGCCTCTCTCATTGACTCTATTGATTGTATTTGAAATATATTGAATCCAAGAATGGTTTGAAGAATAGCACTGGAAGATGAAATGTGATTAAGCCAGAGACAGTACAAAGGAGGGAGTGTCGGAGACTTTGGTTTGCCTCATCTGGCTGAAATTAATTTGAAATGCAGGATAAACTTTCACCCTTATATGCTCCTGTGACAAGCTACTTGACATAAACAGCACTTATACAGAACTATGAATTTAACTCCTTTTGGCTGGGTTTAAAGTTTGAGCAAGATCTGAGCTAGATTTGGATGCATTTTTGTGAATTTGCATCATTGCTTCAGATTTCTATGAAAGCACATGGACTGTAAATGTTGATTTAGATGCATACAGTTTTGAACTTCAAGTATTTAGTATAGTATTGGGCAATCATTTAATTGTTTGGACTTTGGAAAACACTATTTCTGTATGTATGTTACTTACTTTTCTTTGAAAATTTTGTGCTTTGGAATGGTAACTTACCAGAGCACTGTACTTGTCTAAAAAGCATTTGTCCATCTGGCCTTACTGAGTGCTAAATGGTAATTTGCAAGCTGTGTGACCAGAATACTTGCCAATGGTTTGCAGATTTCAACACACAGACTGAACAATTTATAGAAAACTTTGAATTTGAGGACTTTGACTTTAGGTAATTGTCTCTGCTTTGGATGTAGTGGAGCTGCTGGTTCAAATGACATGACCAGATAACAGCAGTTATTGGAATATTTTGTTCATCAGTGAATACTTTCAAATAGTGCCCTGAGTAAACTTAATTAGGGAACATAAATACAGTTTAAAAACTAGGATTAATGCAAATACAAATAAACTGTAATTCAGTATAACTTAGGAACACCATATCAGGAATGGTGTTTTCTAGAAGATGTGAGGCTCTTGTCAAATCTTGCATTTCAGTGACAGTCACCTGATCTAATTTCTGTATCTTGATCATGTTTTGGTGACTTGATGGAGTCCAATCACTGCTGTCCACAGCACAGAACAGAAGTGACAAATTTTGCTCTTCTTATCTGCACATTCTTCTTGGGCATATCTTGATTGATTTCTGTTTGTATTGGTTTAAATTCTCTAGACATAAGAAAACAGTATAGACACTGTAATTATTGTCTGTTAAGAGCTGCTGCTCTTTCATTTTTGTTTTTTTTTTCATGAAGAATTACACTGCAGGATTTGTTTGTTCATTTTGGTTTTGTTTTGTTACTGGCTCCTCGCAGCAGGAGATAATGGTAAATGTTTTATTTTCCACCATCTCTTCACTGTATTCCCTTCCTGAAATTTCTACTCAGTCTTTCTGAAGAATTTCTGGTTATATCTCTTAAAAATAGGTTCTATAAGATGGTTTAAATGTATTTACAGTGCATGTCTTGAACATGTAAGTGGCCAAAGCATTAGTTAGGGCTTTTAGACTTTGCTTCTGCTCTACTTACTGCTTTGGGCAAATAATTTGAGAGAAAATATGGATGCTTTAGTGAAGGGCAATAAGTTGAAAGAACTTTATTTCTTAATTTTAAATATATACTGAATACAGGTAGAATGTGAGGCTTGTTTAACATTATATTCCAGTTTAGTTATTGTATAACAGAGTAAGAAATCCCTGAGGAATTTTTTTTAGCAAGGTAAAATAGAATCACATACACTCCTTATTATTGCAAAAGTTTCCTTAATCACATTGTTTAAACTCTGCAATACACTGTAATGCTTATTAGTGATTTTTCATTTTCAGCTGTCAAATAATTCCTTTTGCTAACTCTGGATAAATAGCACTCTCAATACTTTTGGTTTTAGTTATAGATGATTTATATATGACCAGACAGCTGATAAAATAAAGAACTATTGTGTTTTCCACTGTGTTGCATTTAGAGATTCAGATGCAATTTATTTGATTTGTAATATTTTATAAAAGTTTCTTCAGCTAAAATTCTGTTAGTGATTCTTGTTGTCAAAGGTAATGAAAGGAAATTAAATGTTCTTTGACCTGTAATGACAACAGATGGTCAGGGTCTAAACAAGAAGAAAGAGAAACAGTCTCATGGTCTCTTTTTGTTCCTATTTTCCAAAGAAAACTCTACATTATCAAAAGTCTCTATAATCAGAGGCACTGAAATGTATGTTCTATTCAACGGGCTTATGTGAGGAAATAAATTTGAAGTATCAGTTTGCCATGCCATTTCCAATAACGGTTCCCCTTTTCAGATTTTCCTTGCTATTATTTTGTTTACCAATCTGAAATGTGATTTGGTTTGAGTTGTAAGTATTCTGAGAAAAGTGGAGGAGGATTTTCAAGAGAGCCATCAAGCAGCAATGAGTGTTTAAATGTAAATACATAAATAAGTATTTTTTGTTTGCTTGCTAGTTGTTTCTGTTTGCTTGTTTTATTTTGTTGGGAGAGAGAGCAGCACTAAACCTGGGGCTTGTTAGGATCTGTATCCTCTGGCATGGAAAAGTCTTTAAATTTCTTTTTATTACTTTTTATTTTTTTTTTTTTTTTTTTTTTAATTTGAAGCAAAATAACCAAGGCTAAGTGATGTTTGGTAAAAAAGTTAATAGAGGTTAAGATGAGAACAAAATCTTAGCATTTCTGAACTACTTGAATTTTTAAAACCTTTAAGTTTAACATTTGAGGAGACTTCAAGACAGATAACATTGGAAATGGGACCCACTAATACTGTATTTCAACCATTAATGCCTTCTTGAACCCATTAACTTTTTCAACGTGCCCTGTACTCAGCTTAATTGGGTTGTCTGGAGAGGAAAATGTTCAAAAGTACCACGAGACTGTTGACAATGCGCTGCTGAAAATGAATCACCTGTACTATTGAAAAGTGCTGAGGCAGGGCATTTGTGCTTTTCACCCTGTGTCTAATTTGTACATTTGTAGTGCTGTCTCTTTTCAGGCCACTCTTCAAAAGCCTGCAGAACGTTTGTCATCTTCTTTTCTTTCCATGATGATCCTTGCACATGATGATGAAATGAATTCTCTGACTCTTTTCATCAAGCACTGAATTCTGCAAGTCCATTGTAATGCTGACGTTATTTCTGTAATACTTTGATGGTCCTTTTAAATAGGAAAACCTATTTGTGTTCCATTTGTTTTGATTCATTGATGCAATCTGCAGTAACAGAATGTTTCCTCTTGTCTCCTCTCCTCCTACATGCACCCAGTTATTGCCTTCATCCATTTTTCCACAACATTGCAATAGAGGCTTAAATTGGAGTGCTTCCCTGGGTGTCCCCCATCTGTATCTGTATCAATCCCTTTTTGATATTCATAATTTTACAGTTTGTTGTATTAGAATACAATAAAATGGAATAGAGCGGTGGTACTTTTAAAAAAATCCACACCACTTTTTATACCCCAGTGAATCTCTTCATTATAAACAGCTTCACCAACACAATAAACAATGGAGAGAGAATGTAAGGTGCAGAGAACTGTGTTTATTTCAACAGGTTTGTGCATAAGACTTTTCCCAAAGCAGAGGTGCTTCAAGAAAAACTGTGAAGTCTTACACTTTTATAAAAAGTGTCTGTAGCTTCTTGGATTTATGGAATTTTAAGTACTGAGAGTAGTATGATTTCTTTTGTATCATAAACTCTGTATAATAAATGTTATCGATCAACCTTGGGATGCTGAATTGGGTTTGGCTAAGTAGATTTTCTAGAGCTATATTGAATGCTTACTTGAAAATGTAAAGAAAGACAGAATATGCTTTTCCTTCAGTGATATATTTCAGTTACTGATCTTTTTCCTTTAGTGAGTGTGGTCAATGTTTTTGTTTTGAACGTTAATAAAAGTGCCCATAATTCCAAGGTAGAAAAAGCAGATAAGAATAAGATCAATCAGAAATCACTGCTTATAATCTCTTGTAATGTCTTTGGCCAATTTTAGAAAAAGGAAAGGGTGATCCTTATTATCTGTCCTGCCTCCTCTAACCTTATTAGTGGATGTAAATTACTGCCATTAATGAAGGTGACTCTTTTAAGGGTAAGTCTTTTGAGATGAGAAAATTAACATTTTAGTAAACTACAGGGGGCAGCTTATCACGTAAAAATCTGAGTTACTTGACTGATATTTAGACAATTTTTCCCCCTTTCTTAAAACACAGATCACTGATATTTCTATGCTTCCCTAGCTTCAAAACGTGTGAAAGTACTTTACATGCCAAGAACGGTCGAGACAGTGCTCAAGAGAGATGTCTGAGGTGAAGTTTATTATCTAGGGTGTGGGTGAAAGAGCCCAGCTCAGAGTTAGATCAGAGCAGGCTGGAGAACAAAGAGAGCAAGAGAGTGAAGAGCATAAGAGAGGAGAACAGAGCAAGAGAGTAAGAGAGGAGCAAGAGATAGACAAAAGAATGAAGAGAGTAAAGAGAGGAGAGCAAGCAGAGAAGAGCAGCGTAAGAGCAAGGGTAAGAGTAAGAGAGCAGGAGAGCAAGAGAGCAAGAGAGCAGGAGAGCAAGAGAGCGAGCTCTCCTTTTACAATGACTTGTATCTCTTTCCATGTTGAATATTCTACTTTCTCAGTAACCAATCTAGTAACGAATACAAATTTTCTACATTTACATACATCCTATAGGAATGGCTACATTCCCATGTTTTACTACATTCTAATCTCTAAATCTCATCGGGGGCATTTCCTGCCAGGCCAGGGAGGAAGGGTCTGTTCTGGCTTTGCTGTGTCTGCCTGTAAATTCCATTCCTGACAAAGAGAGGAAGACCCTTGGTCAGCCAAAGCTGTTCTAGAAACATTCTAACAAACCCTGCTTTCATTTCAACGTCTCCTAGTTTCTACATCCTTAGCATCTTTTGCTAAATAACCATATTTATAGGACTTTCTTGTTTCTTCCTCTCCACCAAAACCGTTTTCAGCAGCTGAGTGTCCAGCGCTTCAGGAGGCAGAGTGCGGATGCGGCAGCGCTGCCCCGGCAGAGCGAGTGTGACACCTCGGCAAAGGGCGAGCTGCCTGGCTCCGAGGGGGCGCCGCGCAGCAAATCACAGAGGATCGGGCAGGGAGATGTTGCCTTGCTCTGAGTGACAGAGGCTAATAATTAGTGACAATGATTGACAGATACACTCCATCTGCCGCTCCGACGCCCAGGAGCGGTTCTCCCCCAACTGTCTGCAGGCACAATGAACTCCTGCGGGAGACGGGGCTGGGCTCTGATTGACAGCTGCCTCCGAGAGAGACAGGCCACTGACAGCAAAGTCACTGTCAGCAAAAGTGTGCCAGCCTCCCCCTGCTCCCTGCAAGTTTCACTAGCTGTATACATTTATTCTCTTTCATTTATCATGTCAGGTGGGGTTTTAAATATATTATTAGCCAGTCATTTTCTTAACTGCAGGGTGTTTTTTTTTTTTTTTTTTTTTTTTTTTTCTGGTGGTAGTGTAGAGATCCATGCACGGCGAGATGATTTCACCTATCTGCAGCTGAGTGAAAGAGTGTAGACCAGCAGACTGACATCTCTCTATCTAATTAATCTGTCTTTCTGTCTGTTGGGAAAGAAGAAATAGTGCATTACTTTCTCTCTATATTGAAATTTTGAATGTTCAGGTAACAATGTGTGCTTCTTGTATTTCCAAATGCAGAAAAATATTTGGAAATGTTTTGTAATTTAAGTCTGTTGTATTATCCCTTCAAATTTGCAGGATTATAGTAGAAATATAGGTTGGTTTTGACAGCGAGAGTAATCTGTGGGAGTTTCTTTTAATACCATGCATTAAACTATGATTTGTAATGTAAAATTGTACAGAACCAGCAAAACAAGCCAACTAGGTCCTGCATTCTGTAAGGTTGAATATCTAAGAAATTTTATTGCAGCATGCTTAACACATTCATTTCATCACTTTACCTAATTATAAATTATTTGTTCTATGAAACTAGATGCAAATAGCCTTAATTTTTTGTGGGTCTCATTTCATAATACTTAGACCCTTCAATGTTTAGGAAGATTTAAGAGTATAATTATTTTAAAGGTTTTTTTTTTTATATTTTATTTTCTTCTAAGTTCCAGCAATATAAGCAGAACACGTTTATCCAAACCCTATATAAAATTGCAGTTGTCAAACATTAGATGCCAAGGCACTTCCATTTAACAAGAAGTAGGACTTACACTACCATGCACATAAAAAGAAATTCTGTGATCCATTCATAATTGCTACTTTCTTCCCTCTAGCATGTGAGACCACAGAAAAGAATTGCTGCTCCAACAGATTCCTGTAGATGCTGTAGTAGTTCTTTGAGGATGTTATTTTTGCAATGTTTTGTGAAGCTCTAAGGTGAGGTCTTTCATTAATCAAATATTGTATACTTAGTAGAGGAGATCTATGTCGAATTTTATTCCCATTGGAATTAAATTTTGAACCCCTCTCCACATTTTCTCTAGCTACTCATTTCGGATTGCCTGGCTGCAGAGAAAGTTATCAAATGAGGAATGAACAAAATACTAAAGAATCTTCATCTTTGATCTTTCCATAACAACCCTCACTATATTTATAATAAGTACAGTGCTTTAGATTTGAGTTTGCTATTTTAAAAAAAAAATCAATTGATTTATGTGGGGTTTTTTAAAGTGATCAGGTGGTCTCCATGCACAGAGACAGACAAAGAGGAAATCAGAATGGATTCAGTCATAACAGAGAGTTTGTGTGCAGGAAGGCTTGGTTAGCTCCCATCTTTCTGTTCAATATTATGGTGCTAAAATCTCTACTGCTGTCCCTGTCAGACCAGGAAGGAAATCCAGCCCTGCAGGCTGCGAGGAGCCATTCCAGACAGGAGAGCCCCACCACTGCAATGCTTGGGGTAAAGATCCCCAGAATCACTGTGATCCCACTGGTGGGCATCCATTTACTCTGCATTTAAGCATCTCCAAGCTGTATTTTAGAATAGCTTCCATGCAAATACACGTGGGGTTATGAAGGTGTTAGGATATGGTTGCAGTGTTGTCAAATGCCAAGTATGACAGAGAAAGGCTTTTTGCTTATACCTGATTTTATTGGTTGCAGTTTCCCTCTGACAAGCCTCGTCTATCACTGGTTTCTCCTGCTCCCATTCCCTTTCACAAAATGAAGGATGAATAAACTGGCTGTTTTACTGTGTGGTTCTCTAAAGCTAAAACTTAAGGACATTGGTGCTCGAGGAGCACACTTTACTCCAAAAGTAAAATTGGGATTCTGTAGTTTCAAACGTTCATCAGTCAAATTGCAGCATAGCTTGCCATGGCTTTGAGGTGTGTTTTTCAAAGAAGTCAGTTTAAAATGTTTGAATTGTTCTATGAGTGTAAATTAAAGGGTTTGATAGAATCAAACTTCCTGCCATTTCTGCATAGTTATGGAAGTGATCTGTTACACACTGACACTTATTTGGTCTATGTTTATGACAACACAAAGTTAACAAACCTACTTTTTGTAGCAAAACCACAAGGAAATCAAAGGCAAAATAAATGACTTGTCTAACCTCTGTAATTTGTTCTTTCTAAAATCTTTAATTCTTATATAGTTTTGGATTTATGGTCAAAAAATTTCCTCATCTTTTTTTCTCTTTGTAATTTTACTGATTATTTGAGATTTATCACCATCTTTAAAGATCATGTCAGGTAGATTTTTAATTCTCTAACCTGTTGCAATAGGGAAGAAACATAAATGGAAAATTAGCTATCTTTTGGAATAAAATAATCCAAAATGTTTGTTTAGTGTTTGCTGGGAGTATACAGAATTACAGGATGCAAGTGTTCAGTCTTGCACTGTCCCTGTAGCCCAAAGGTGTTTGCTGCTCTGCTGATTTTCTCCTTCAACCCAAGTAAAAAACCTGTTGGGCACATCTGATATATCCAGACACTTTCATTCTTTGTAGGAAAGCAGCAATTTGAAGTCCTCAGAATGTTAAACTGTCACATCTGCAACAGGTAAATAGATTACAAGCTGGGTTTGTTCAGAATTGACTTGATCATTTCTTCCTTCCTAAGTCCAGATATTTGGACTAAATTTTCATTTTGATGTTTAATGATATGTTTAATTGTTTTGCCTATGGCTAAACATTGTCATTGTTGGATTTCTCATCTTGGCTGCTCTTTGTCTCTGAAATACACATGGGTGGCTGATGCTGTTAAGATTACAGCTGCTGTTCAGCAGCATGAAATGAAACATAAGCTAATCCAAAGTTATTAAAGGATCTGTACAAAATAAAATGTCTCAATTTCAGACTTCCCAAATAATAGCAATATTTTGGTTTTAAGTCAGGAAAAACTGAGGGCAATCCTAAATTGTTACCTGATTGTTAGTAGCAGCAGAACACAGAAACAAGGTGAATTTCTAACTCTGAAATGTACCAACAGTCTGGAAAAGATACTTGCTTATAGGAGTATATAAGCTCTCCTCAGTTTGTTTAAAACTTCGTCTTGGTCTTCAGATTTGGAGACATTTAAACCTTGAAAAATTTACTTACGAGAAGGGGTATTTTTTCCTTCGTGTCTTGCAAGAGCTTTTAGTATTCTTTAGTTTTCTGCAAGAGAAAGAAGAGATTTTATTGATTAATCTTAGGAAGATAGAAGGCAAACTGAGCTGGAGTGTAGTAAAATCTTAACCCAAAGCTGTACAAAACTATGACTATAGGGGATATAAAACATTAAAAAAATAGGTAAAACCCACCCGAGGAATTCAGGAATCTGACAGTTGTGAGACAACACAATTTTAAATGGGCAAAATTCAGAGATTTATAGTGTCATCTGAATCTAAATAACTCAAGGTATCCTGTTCAGTGAGTTATAATTTCTAGTTGCTGGACTGGATTTTACTGGTTAGAGCAATCACAAGTCTATAAAATTTTCATGTATTTTGCATATCGACTCTATCTGGCATTTAAGGAAAGCAATTAGACTATAATTGGCTCTATTCTATTAATTCCTTTCAAAATCCCAGAATCTGTGCAGCAACTGTTTTCCTGAACTCCCACTTCACCTTTTATGATAGATGAAATGTTTGTTTTCTTCTAACTATAGACTTTGTCAGCCTGAAAAAAGACAAATAATTGTACCAATCCCTAAAAATGACACAGAGATCAGAGCTGTGAACCCCTGGTGCATCATCTGTAAAAAAGGAAGTGTGCTCTCTAGTAAGAACCATGCTTTATTTAAAGTTTTGTTGTGTAACCATCAGGTAAATTTGACTTGGATGTCTTTTACAGAATATTATGCTCTCAAGAATCCCATAACCAGCACATCAAAGTATAAATGGACACTAATTGGAACTGTAAAATATGTTGTTTCATTTTCAGCAATGAATTTAAGCCTAAGGGCAGCATTCTAGCAATCCAAGTATTCTGGATAGCAAATAGAAAAAACCCAACAAACTCCTCTTTATTTCTGTGTTTTTTTTTTTTTTTTTTTTTTTTTTTTTACTTGTATTAGTTTCCTAATATCTCAATCAGCATACACACCATATTTTGTAGTGATATGCCAAAGAAAAGCAGACAGTTTGCCAGAGAATGGGAAAAGAAAGAAACTCATTTGTCTGTGAATGTTTATAAAAAAATTTTAATGAAAACATAGAGATCATAATTTATTGTTTGTCTTGTTCTTCATTTCTTTCAGCTGTGCTTTTTTTGTGGTGTGATTATAATCAGTTTAAAAGAAGATTTGCACAAGTTTTTAAATCCGCCTGGATTTTTTACTTGTCAGTGAGAATACAGAGGGTGCCATGCTGTTTTACAGAATTCTTGATTCTCAGAAGCCTGTCTTGGCAGGATGCATGTATGTTCTTTTTTGCTTGCTTCTCATTTGAATCCTGCAGGACAAGACTCATGTCCAAGAACAAGTAAGTTCTTAGCAAGTCAATATGCAAGAAAATAGTCCTCATTTCTTTCTGGTGTTAGCCAGTTCCAGTGCCCTGGGCTCTTCCTCTGCCTGCACCTACCTCTCTCATCATTTAGCTGCTGATGGCTCTGGCAGAACAGTATTGGGACCAAATCCAGAGAAACCAGCTGTGGATTTGCTGCTGAAGGATGACCAATAACTGAATTTACAGTATAGAGTTTACTTCAGTGGGGCAACAAACAGAATGTTTTCCCTCTGCCTATCTGTTAGTGTTTTGGGAGATGTTTTTCCCCATTTCTGTTTTGTTTGGGGGGTTTGGGTTGAGTGCAGGCACACAGTTTGTGGTGAGTGGGAATGGGGCTGAGCCTCATCCCTAAGGGATGAGTGAGACAGGTGGGCAGTGTTAAAGGTGACCTGGAATGCTGAGGGGGGAGCCAATCACAGCAGGGTGGAGAGGCACACAGGTGTCATGCATGTGGGATAAATGTGGGATAAAGGGTGGAAGGAAGAGCAACGAGTCAGTGGAGTTTGGGACCATTTGTGAGGTCAGTTGTATATTCTTTGTTACTTGATTTGTTCGTTTGCTTTGGTGTGGGTTTGGGGGTTTTTTTGCTAGGTTTCGTTTGGTGGAGTTTTTATAAAAAATGAGGTTGAAGAGGGGTTTTGTGTCTTAATTCTTCTGCCGAGTTTGTTTGCAGTTAGTTAACCAGATGGAAGTGATCATTGGGTGTGGAGGGAGGGCTACTGTCTTTTATAAATCTGTGAGACCCTATTGAAAGGAGAGACAGCATCATCACTCTCCCTCTGCCCTTCTCCTATGGCTCTACTCACTTCCAAACTTAAGCCAGTTTACACTTGAATATTTACACTGGATTCCTCTGACTTGCTCTTGCTTTACACTGTGGTAGATGGCAGAGTCTAAAACTGCTTCTCTATGTCTTGTGCTCTGAAGGTATTTGTAGGACACAAATATTTATCATGATATCGTTTTTTTTCCTTTTAATAGTAGTAATTTCAGATAATTGCTGATTCAAAAAATTCTAGCATGCTTTTATACATTGAATATTGAATATTTTTGATTGAAGAACAGACTTGTATTTCCTTAAAGCAGCTAGCTATTATAGGGATCTTCCTTGAAGGATCCAGAATGCTGTGCTGCTTTCTCCTGATGACTTTTTTGGAATAAGTCTTTTACCATATACTATTAGAAGGGTGATGAGAAAGTTTGTCCTTATGCTCCATGAGTGTTCAAAAGCACCAAAGATTAATGGTTTTTTTGACTGCTATAAACATTAAGAAATTGCATTCCTAAAGGATAGAATTGCTGACATTTAAAAGGAACCTCCATGCTTTAGCTTCTTGGGTGTTTAATTCTGTTTCAAGAATGTCTTGCCAGTCATCAGGCTATAATTATTTTAAGCAATGTAGATTTAAGTGCACAATCACTGTCATCCTGTTCTGGGAAGTAGTCCTGGATTGTCTCCCTGCTTGCCTTCCAGTAATTATTTAGGTAAATTACCTAGGAAATTCTGGCTTGCTACAGTGAACTCAAGTTCCACATACGGAGTTATTTCAGTTAATGCAAAGTCTGTAAGGAAAAGCTCTTATGCAATATAGTGGTATATTTCAAAACTAAAACAAATTTATTTTAAGGGGAGAACCACATTACCCTTCTATTAAACTATGTTGGTTTTCTAGAATGTTTTATTTTGGACTGTTAACAGCCCAGTCCTGTGCCTTTTCCCATTTCAAACCTTCCCTCGATCTGAAATTTGATTAAAAGATCAGGAAAGAACAAGGCCAAGGGAGAGAGCTGCTTTGATCAAGCTGAGGGGCAGAGACTGCAGCTTGGAGAGCGAAGCTTTGGGCTTTTTGGACACATTCTTTCAGTCTGAGGCTTCGTTTGCAAAGTTCACTGTCCATGCCTGTTAGCAGTGAAAGTCAAGTCTTGTTGAGTGTCTGCTTGCCAGCACAGCAGGAGGTTCATCATCTGTCTCCGGATGGGGCTGCTGTCGTTTCAGCTGACACGTACAAGAGGCAGCATGCCTTGCAGAAACAAGTGTGTGATAACTATACAGTGAACAAAATATTCTTAAGGCATTAGGAAACTAAACATATCTCACTGTGTTATACTTCATCTTCACGATTCAAAATGACACATTTTTATAAGTTCAACAGTTATAATGGAATACATGTGTCTGGCCCTGTGAACGTGACCCTTGAAAACCCCTGAAGTTTTATGGACTGCTTTGCAACACAGACCTCTACAGAGAGAGTTTTTAAAGAGAAAGGGGAAAAACCCTTCATCTGCTAAAAGTGTGGTTAGAAAGAAGCTCCCCCCACTGCTGTCTTTGGCTCATACCACTTAAAATACTTAGTGGAATGAATATCAGCTAAGAACATCTTTTTCCCATCTTGATAATTTTCTTTCTTTCTCTTTGTGTTCTTGTTTACACATCCATTCTAGTGTGTGCTGCCTCATCATTATTATAACTTCTGAGCAGATGACCTTACCAGAAAGATGTATCTAGCTGTAATCTTTGTCTCATCGTTAACAGCCTGCTGTGAATTTCTCCTTCAGTTAATGGCCATTGATCCAGTAATGCACATTTCCTCAGTGATACTTTCCCCTCAGTGTTACTTTTTTTCCTTCTCATTGCACAATAATTAACCCTTTTGGCCAGTACAGGGGGATCACCCCAAGTGCTGCACATAAGCCCTGCAGGGATATGAGGAAACAGATGCTGCCAGCACTTTATTGTGTAATTATGATTACAGATGTTTTTGCTCTCAGGAGACTTGTCTGTCTTGGCAGTACATTTCCCATCTAGTCAGTCAACAGAATGTGAAATAGATTTCTGGGTTGTTTTGGCAATAAAATATTGAATTCCCTCCCAATAGCAAGAAGATCAGGTATCTTTTCCTGCAGTCAGAGCAGTGTTAAGTTACCTAACTGTGTAGACTTGCTTTCAAACTTCAATTGTTATTTTCAAGTCCCAAGTTACGTGTGAATGACTATATAGAAAAATAGCTGTAGCATTTATATGTTTTGGGTAGCATGGATGTGCTGAGCAACAGGTGGGTTCTTTCCTTGCAAGGCTTTTTTCACCTCTGATTTTGTCCCTTTAAAGCATATTTTAATGTTATTCTTTACATTGGTTTATGTCTTTGGTCTGTTTTCTCAAATTAAGTTGAGGCAGTTATTTCATGTGGAGAGTGGTAACGAGCCTGTGGTAAGGAAAATCACAGGAATAGTGAACATATGAAATGTCTCAGTTTAAACTGAGGGGCAGATAAACAAGTGAGCAGGTTTGCCCTTCTAAAACCTGTATGTGATTAAGCTGTTTCTAACCTTGTTTCTTCAAGATGCTAAGCATCAATTTGAAAGCCATATAAGCGTGTTGGTGGAATTTCATTCCTTGCTGCCTTGAGGTACCAAAGAATATTGTGTCTGTGCTGGACTCTGCAAGGAGGGGTCTCAGGAACGGAGAGCTCTGCAGCCAGACCTACCCCTGGCAGCAATCTGCTCCCATTTCTCACCAGGCCTCCACAATGTGTGATCACATGGCAAGGTTTACACGTTGTTGTTTCACCAATGAGAAATAATGAAGAGAATAAAAATGATTATAACAACACTAAATAGTCCAATAAGAATGTAAGCACGTTCTTCAATGCAGTAGTACAAATATTTGCTATTTTATTGCTCGTGCTTGTGTAGGTTTAACGTTTTGTGAAGGTACTTGTAGTTTCTGAAAATAACTTAGTGGCACACCGCTTTTACAAAGTCTTTATTTTCATTTTTACAGACACTGTGTTAGGCCTTCATTGAAAAGAAGGGTTTTCTGATTTACTTTCAAGTAGTGTATTTGGAAATAAAGCAGACAGTTCAGAGTGTCGTTAAGTTTTGCTTAAGGTAATTCAGGAATTCAGAAATATCCTAGCAGTAGGTGCTTTTCCTTATAGCTGGAGAATAGACCAAAGGGTTTTACAGATGGAGGCTGCAGTCTACATATGTTCTGAGCTTAAAAAATGTTTTGAGAGGATTTGTTGGTAACTCTTCACATCACAATAAACTTTCTTCTGATCTGAGGTATATGTTCTTCAAATGCTTAGGTTTGCAAAAAGTACATGGCTGCATAATAGCATCAGTTGTGAAGTCTGTTGGTTTTTATCTGATTTAGTGACTTAAAAGCCATAGAAGTAGACTTAACTAATTTGAAAGGTAATTCTTTTCAGCAGCTCTTTTAATCAAGATGAGAGTGCCTGGTTAGGGTTCCTGTTTCATTTGCAAGGTGTTGGCCCTGCTTTATTCAGCATAAACTGCAAGGCAAAGGTTATGGAGATGAAATAACATATTTAAAAATTATAATAATACAGATAGGATAGAAGGGTTATATAAGACTTTTGCAATCTAAAATTTTTGACTAATGTAATGAACCAGAAATTGTGTTTGTTAGAAGATAGAGGTCTTTGACCTTTCTTCGACTTGATTAACTGAGAATGAGATGATAATTTCAAAAGTGATGGGGCTGGTATTTAATTTCTTCAGTGTTTTGTTTATAATTAAACATTAACACTTCTAATGACTATTTTAGTCAGCCCAATCTAAGAATCTCTTATTGTACTTCAACATGTATTTCAAATATTGGTACTTGTGGTGCCAGAATTATTTTGTGCTTTGCCCCTTGTGGATCTAATTGTTTTATTGTTGAATGAACGAAGATCTTAGCCTAAGGCTGAAATGAAGAGGGAAGGTAGGTGAGCAACCAAGATTCTAAGCTTTAATTAGAAGGATTTAGTATTGGCAGGCGGGATGTTCAGAAGTGGCATCTGTCAAAGCATTGCCCACAGTATTGGCTGCTTCTAGTTTTAAGAACTTTTTGAACATGGAACATTGATTTTTATTTTTTTAAAAATATCAGGATGCATCGATAGCATGTAAGATGTGTTTGTATAGCTCATTTTTTCAAAACAAAATACATAGACCTGAATGATTATGTTCAGTTGCTTGAATGCCAGACCCTAAGAGAGTTTTAGGTGCTGCCAGTAGCTTCTTCTGAGGAGTGTGAATCACAGAATCAGCTGGGTTGGAAAAGACCTTTGAGATCATTGAGTCCAATGTGTGACCCAGCGCTACCTTTTCAGGTGAACCATGGCACAGAGCCCCTCATCCAGCCTGTGTTTGACACCTCCAGGCAGTGACCCCACCACCTCCCTGGGCAGCCTGGTCCAATGCCAGCCACCCTTTCTGTGAAGAACTTCCTAAGGTCCAAATTAAACCTCCCCTGGCTCAGCTGAAGGCTGGGTCCCCTCGTCCTGTTGCCAGCAGAGTTGCAGAACTCAGTTCTTGAATGGGGGGAACACAGAGTTGTGGAATGGTTCTCTTCCATCCTGCACTCCATGTGACTACAGAGGGGCTTAGACCACTTGGAATCAGAACTCAGTTACTTTTTTTATGGTGACCATCTTATTTTTATGCTGTTACCCACTAAAGCTGATACACATCAATGCTGTTTCCTGGGTGGAGCTTTAATTCCCCCGAAAGTTTCCTGGTTGCCATGTCCCGTTGCAGCCCCAAAGGCTGTTAACCCTTTCCCCTTACCTGCTGGGGTGGCAGTGAAGCAGCAGCCAGTTCTGAGCTGGGTGGTGCCATCTTCCTGCCTGGTGCTCTGGTGCTGGGAGCCTGAGCCAGCAGGAGGGGAAAGCTGCTGGAGCTGGCTGTGCTTCAGGAAGGGCTCCACGTGTGCAGCAGGGCAGGGTTGTTTTGCTGCAGGCTCTCCTCACCTCCCTCATAAGAATGCACCCAGTGTGTTTGCCATCTGCTCACCTCTGCTCTGCCTTCAGTCACCCTCCTTGGCTGGGAGGAGAGTTGTTAAGAAGAATGCTTCTCCCTCTGCTGCTCAGTGGCACAAGAAATGTCACTCGTGGTGATTAACATTTTAAAGTGGCAAATCTTGAAGGTCAGTCTGAAACAGAGGACAGGGGATGCTCGTGGCTTTCCTTCCCTCTCTGCCTCCCGTGAGGAAATGTATTGCATGAAAGTAGTGTTGGCAGGGTAATAACCACACCTTGCTTCTCCATTATTTTACATCAATAAAAAGGCAGAAATAGTTTTAGAGATATTTCGGGTAAATCTAAAATAAATCAACGACTATCATATAGAAAATGCTTTACCTTGACATATTCTCAGGAAAGAGCTGCTGCATTAACCAATTCTTTTAACAGTATCATTGTGCTGTAGAACTCATTAGAGTATTTAAGTTCTATAGTAAACATAAAACTAAGCTAACAGGTGATATTTTTTTATAACAAAAGATGCTCCTTCAGTAGAACCACCACATCACAGAGCTCCTCCTCAGAGCACACATCTCACTGCCCCCCTGTGCTTCTTGCTGAGTGCATTCTGCTGCCACATTGAAACATAAAATAGGTAGAATCAAGCAGTCACCAATGGCTATTTATATGCTAATATATATCTTCTAAGCTGAAGTAGACACCTAAATCCTCTTGCTGCTGCTAATGATGGCTGTGTTTTAACCTTCATGGAAAAAATGAAAAGTATTTTTCCTTAAGAGAACAACTCAGTTTCTATAAGATGAAATGTAATTATCTGTTATCAGATGTCCTTTAAAAATTGAAGGCATATTTAAGCTGCTAGAAATATTGAAGGCCTAATTCCACCATAATAGCATTTTAATTTCAGCAAATCACATTTCTATTGTTACAGGACATTTTGCTGTAGGAATGGGGTAAGAGGTCCATCTTAGCTTTTTAAAGAAACATTTTCCTTTCTTTTAGACATTCAATTAAATCTTTGCAACCATCTAACCTTTTGTGGCACGAAATTTTGCTTCTAAATGAGAAAACAATGGCCATTAACATATTAAAGACTTTGTTTTAAAAAGTAGTTGTAGTTTAATTCTGATGTGTTCTCATCAGAATATGTTTTGGCCGTTGGATTACCCATTTAAGTTAGAAAGCAAGTGTTTAATTCAGTACTGCTTTCCATTCAAAGTACTTATTTTAAATGCTGGACAAAGCTGGTGCAAAATCCTTCAGTAGCTGGGTCTGTGATTTGACTCTGACAGTCATTTAAAGGGTAATGCCAAAGCAGGGTGAATGCAAGGGTGACTGCTTTCTGCTATCAACAAGTACTTTACTTTTCTGTTAAATTCCTTATCACCACTTTCATGGTTCTAGTTCACATCCATGGCTGGTGCACCTTCAGCATCCTCATTTATGTTGGTGGTTTTGTGCTGTCTTGAGAGCAGGTGGTTTATACAAAGCGATTTTGCCAACAGGTACCTCGGATTTCTTTTTAAAACGTTGAGCTTTGCTTTGCCTTTTCTACTGCGTGCTCCTCTTGCTTATCTCTAGAATTTTTGTTCTACAGGATCAGATTCAAAACTTCTGTGTAATGGTTTCATTATGATGACCATGTGGTAATAAGAGCTATTTTTATCCATCATTCAGTAGCATAGGGACTTCTGGTACTGTGAATCAGTTTCAGGAGCCCTGGAGCTGAACCTTATAGGCCACCTGTATTTGAATGCCAAAATCTGAAAAAATACAGCTTTCTCTCACATCAGAGAAAACAATCCATAATGCTATTTCGAATCTGTTTTTCTTGACTGAACTTGATCTTGGAGTAAGGTCTTTAACTTCAGGTAGTCTGTACTGCTTCAGCACTGAATTCCAAGTATAAGGTGTTATTTGCTCTGGTTTTTCACTTGGAAACAAAACAAACTGGGAAATATTATGGGGTTGCTAGTAATGCATAATGAAATTGTAACCCTCCTGTATCCGGCTTAAAATGAGTTCTTGTGGTTGTACAAAAGTAAAATTCAGCCGTGTGAGATTTGCTCTCAATATTGTGAGAAGTGCATTAATCAAACTCTTTCATTTTCAGAACTGTGTTGGTCATGTGTAGTGCAAATGCTTCTGTATATCTGCAGAATCATGATGCTAATACTCAGAAAGGAACAACAATAAGAAGTTCTTGAATTTGAGAAGTTCTGCTACCTGGGGTAGAAAAGCAGCACTGAGAATTTAAATCTGTAGCTATTGATGAAGTGTTTCTGCTTTAAGTTTTTTTAAAGAATTTTATGAACAGGTTGAAGAAAATTATGCAGCACTTTCTTTGTTTAAAAGGAGAATAAATTTTCTTTTTTACTTTTTTCTTACCCTCTATTCAGTGTTCACTGAAAATATGAAGCCATGCTTTCACTTGCTCAATAGAGCATCTTCTCCAATTTCAACTTGTGCTTTAAAAATGGAGCCCTACATTGATTATATTCACACTATTTATAGGCTGAAATGTCTGTCACATTGGTATGGACTGAAGCAGAATGTCCTTAAACCTGCTCTTAATATCTGTCATTCTGTGCCAGTAGGGAAGAGAAGACTAAAGTCCCAAAGAGGAGTTAAGCCTGTTTTGTCAGGTTTTTTCCCAAACCCTTGTTCTTTCTGGACAGTGTTGTGCATTTGTGCATAAATAAGGTACCAAATTATAAAATGTAGTAGGTGGAAGAAGCCTTCTTTTGATACATGGGGAACTGACTGGTGCAGCCTGCGGATTGTCTTCTCAAATGTTGTCACTAGAGAGTGATGGTTGCCTTTTAAACAAAAACCTTTGTTAAACCTGACACTAAAAAAGAGTCGACTCTCTAAAGAGAATAAATAGATTCTAGCTCTACAGCATGTAGAATTAGTAGGGTCTTATTTTGCAAGGTGCAATAAATAGGATAGTGTGATACATGCATGGAGCAGACATCATTCAATTCAGTTAAAATCTAGTTATTCCAGCAGGAACAAGGATAGTGGTGACAGGCCTGAACGGGCATGGTGTACAGCTATAAGAAACAGCCTAGTTAAGGTAAATCACCTCTTACTTAAATCACTGTAATAAGCACCCTCTGAGCTGCTCTGGGAGTGCCATTTATCACAGTGTAACAGAAAATTGTAATGAGTAATAACACCTAGCTATTCTGTAGCTGCTTGAATGTATTAGGAAAAATGCAAATATTGCATCCAAGATGAGCATTGTGGTGTTCTGGGTTTTGTTTGGTTTTGGTTTTTTGGTTTTTTTTTTCATTGTTGGGCTTTCTTTTTTTATTATTTGCTTCTCCCACACTTGCTATAAATGACGTGTCCCGTGTGCAGAGTGAATTCCTCTTGCCTAGAAGATTTTTGTTTCAAAGGTAAAAAGCATCTCTCTGTAACTCTTATTTGTCTCTTTTCTCTGCACTGTACTATCTAATGCCTGTATAGCTGATAGTTAATGAGCAGGAAAGTGAATAGAAGGACAACTCTTTCTGTAAGGAGCTTGAGCATTTGCCCAAGCTTTAGCAAATGTGTAAGAATGCAACAACTAATTTGCTAGGGCTCTAAACAAGATTTCAAAGTTGCTGTTCCCCTTTATGCTGATCGGTAATTTTCAGTGTTCTCTAACAAGAATCACCCTGCACCTCTCAAACAGACCCAAACCCAGGGCTCTGTTCCCCTGTGGACACACAGGACCCTGGAGTGAACCTCACTGCAGTCCCCCCTCTGGCACCCAGACAATGGGAGGGCAGGATGCTGTGATTCCCTTGGCTGTCCAGGGTCTCTTTTATCCTTTGCAGACAGAAGATCCCAAGAAGTGAAGTCCTCCTCTCCAGGGCTGAAATGCCCTTCTCTTTGCCACGGGCTGAGGTTCTTTAGCCACACTTCAGTATCAAGTTGTTTAGTGCAAAGCATATGTGTGTTTTAAGGAAGTTTTTGTAATTTTGTGCTCTGAAGAGTAATTGGTGTCAAACTCCAGGAGTGACATTTTCACAGCAGTTGCAAGTGCATACACACGTGTATCTGTAAAATGAATTCTGTTTCAGCCTCGATTAAACAGAGTACCTGCGAGCAGCTTTTTAAGGGGTTCTTTGTTTTACTTGAGAATTCACCCTCCATAACTTGCATGGACTTTTTACATGGCTGCAGCTTCTGCTTTGCCCCGTGTGTGGTGGTGCTGGCCCTGTCCAGGACAGGGCTCGTGTCTGCAGTGGCCAGGAGCTGGGATGGCCATGACCTGGAGGCTGTTCTGTACCACACTGTGCCCTTTTCTGCCCATGGGAGAAGGGCTCATTTCTGAGCTGGGCTGCCATGGCAGTGGTTGGTTGAGCTCCGTGGTGAGGGTTGTGCATATGGATCACTCTCTCTCCTTTGTACACTTTTGTTATTAGTACTGTGGCTGTTACTGTTTGTTTTCTTCTCTCATTGCTTTTTCCAGTAAATTGTTCTTCTCTCAACCTGTTATCTTTGCATTTGGTGTCTCCAATTCTCCTCCCCAACCCACTGCAGCAGGAAGGATAATGATGCCTTGGGGTGGCTCCCTTGAACAGAGGCCAGGCAGAGTTAGGAGAATAAAGCGGGTATTTATTTATTGATGGCCTCCAACAGCTTCACCTTGGGCACTCAGAGCCTCCCAGAGGCTGCACCCGAGATGGATGATGGTCATGAGGTTTTCAGACAGATTAAGTTTGGTTTGTTTGCATATGAGGGGTTAATTCTCCAATTACAGTTTCAGGTAATGAGGTTGGACACCCCCAGTTTGCTCCCACACAAATTCACTTTTGTTTGTAGTTTTCAGAGCCTGAGGCTGTAGGGTGTCCTTGCATCTCAGGCCTGGAGGGATTGATTTGTCTGACCAAAGTGTGAAGACAGTAACCAACACTGCATATGGAGTTTAGAGTTACACACTAATGCAGAACAGGATTTGAAAAATATAAAAGCTAAAATCCTAAGGCTCAAGGAGAGGGAGGGAGCAGTGGGTGAGCAGGGCATGGTTTCAGTGGGAGCACAACATTGGCAAATGCCATTCCTAAACCCTGCCAGATGAGCCTTCTCTCATCCAAGGTGTGCTAATGACATTCACCTAGCTATTATTCCATTAGTGAGCCCATTATAACCACTGAATATCAGAAATTTACTTGAAGAAGCAAATATCACTTGCAAGTGGGCTGTTACAGCTGAATAAGTGCATTTCTTCACTTAAATTAATAAAACACATCTTCTAGTATTACTTTATTTTGATGATAATGAAAAGAATGAACCATTAATAAGCCCTTTAAAAGTTACTGACTACACTAATATCTTCTGTAAATGGAAATAGAACTTTTTAATTAAGTATTTAAGGTTATATGCCCTCTAGTAAGTACTGCTTTGAGCATTAATAGTGAATCTTTCTGTACTGTAATAAAAAGTAAAAATAAGAATATAATTCCAAATGGCTAATTATGCTCTTTTGTAGGTCAAGTTTTTGAAATGGATTCAATGTGAAGCTACCTCTTTATTAATTTTAATTTTTTTTTTTCATTTTGATCAGAAATGGGGGCCACTATGGTTACAGTGTGTTAGGGAGAATTCCAAGAACTGGAGCAAAATGGGAAGGATGAGCCTGCTTGAACAGGGAGGTTGGACCAGATGACCCACTGTGGTCCCTTCCAACCTGGCTGAGTCTGTAATTCTGTGAGTTATTTTCATGCCTTGCTTGTTGAGATTTGATTGCTATAGAATGCAACTTAACTTATTAAGAAGTTTATTTAATTTAAGGTTTTTCATACAAAATTCTGACATCAAATGTTGTGTTTTCAAGAGTTTCAAGGTAGAGGGAGAACTCCTCTAGATATTGTGATTTTTTTTTTACAACAAATCCCCAACTCTCAACTCTTGAACCTGCCCTTCAGGGGCTGGTGCAGGATGTATGTGGTTTGTTTGTTTATTTTAATTTTTTTCAACTTGTACCTTGGTGTTTATTTTCAAGGCACTTACCTCACACACAGATCTCTCTGAACAATGCTTCTGCTCCTCAAGAATTGTTGTGTAGGGATTTTTTCTCTGTTTACCTCAACATTGTCTGTTAGGAAAAATTTGCCACCCTATCAGAGTTTAAGAACTCAACAACTAAGAGACCAAAATAATGAGGTTTACTGGCAGTGCACACATGGCTCAACCACAGTAATGCAGAGTGGATTTGCAGGAGGTTCCATTGTATTTAACCAACTGCACACAATGTCAGTTTAATAGACAAATCTTATTCAAACAAACTTTCAGAAACTTTAGTACAGATTGTCTATGTTGGAGCTGTTTGTAATAGGGAGATGATAAAAGGTGCCACAGGGTTTGGTTCATTCTGCTCTGAAATAAAGTGACCCAGGAGGAGAGTCGAAGGGAGCAGAACTTAAAACATCTGAGCCCAGCTCTTCTCAGAGACTCCTGGACAGGACAAGTGTGAGGGTCAGGAGCTGCAGCCAGGCAGAGCTCTGATTTTACCAGGGAGATTTTCCAGCAGGCTGAGTGGGGAGGCACTGGGGCTGCCCAGAGAACCTGGGGCATCCTTGTTGAAATCACCCTGGGAACTGCTTGACCAGTGTGAGGTAACTTTGACTATCTCTGCCCAAAGAAGTTCTTAACACATGACCTCCTGGAGTTCCTTACAACCTAAGTGGGTTTCTTTTGTGTTTCTCCAAGGATTAATCTGCATTTATTGAGTTGGAGTGTCTGTGTGAGCTTTGGGCATCTTCCTGGCATTCCTGATGCTCATATCCAATCATTTCCTTAATTCTCTGTCTGAGAACTTGGGAATGTTGTTTCACTTTGCTTCATCTGCACTGCTAAAGTAAAATAGGGGGAGAGAGTTTTAAGAGCTTAGAATAAAAATAATAATTATTGAATAAATGTCCCCCATTAAACTGTACTGAACTTGGCAGTGTGTAAGCAAAGGGAAAGAAATGAAGGCAGGCAGAATAAATATTTATATGTAAATGAATTAAATATGTTTTACAGCAAGGGATTGGAGGAAACGCAACTTGGATTACAAGTGCCAAAATGATAAGTCATTATCACAGCATGGTAATAATGACAATTTAAAGTTGTATTTTTGTAATGATGGCCATTTGCTCTCAGAATTCTGAAGAGAAATGGCCCTGTTTAATACTGTTGCTAATAATAAGTGGTTAGACTGAGACTCATTTTCCTAAAAGGCATTGATTTAAAGCTGCAGTTCAAAATAGTTCTCACCTGTAGTGGGAATCCAAAGGTTTAATGCTGAGATGCATTTTAAAAAGAGAAGGGGAAAAATAGAAGAAAAAACTCAGCAACATGATGCCTTTTAACCTTTCCTGAAAACTAGAAATTGCCAGAAAAGTCCTCTCTCCATAGATCCAATTCTTGACTTGTACTGCATGACACAGATGGATTGATGTGTAACTGTGGCAGAGGTAACCCTGGTGGGTTTGCAGAGGGTGGAAACCAGAAGATATTTACCTTATTTAAAATAGCTGGGTAAGGGTTGAGTAAATAGGAAGCATGTGAACATCTTAGAGATGCTGTTATGAAAAAAAGCTTTCAAACAAATTACCTGCCTTGGTAAATCTAGCATTAGATATTGCACTTCTGACAGTCAGGGCTGTAAAAGGTTGGTTTGGTTTCTATGGTGTGAAAATGTGAGTAAAAAATTATTTTACAGGCAATTTTTTTTTCTAAGTGTAATTTTTTTTTTTTTTTTTAAAGGAGAACTAACAGGAAATGCCCATAATAACAGAAAATGTGTTTTTAAGGTTATGGAGACTATAGAAAGAGTTTTATGTTTAAATAGCCATAAAACTTCCTGGGATTTGACAGTTTAATAGTTTTTAGAAGTTTTTCTTTGCAGTATTTCTATATTTGGTGGAAGTTAGTTATTTCATTTTTTTGAGCTGAAAAGACAGGAAGCTGATCCAGTATGACATTTGATCATGAAAGAAATGTTTGAATAAAACAGGTTGAGGAGAGAGAGACACTACCAAGAGCTCAAGTTACCAAATTTGGACGAAAATGTATGTGTTGGTCTGTGAAATTTTCCATATTTATTATCCATATTTTCATATTATTTTATTAGAAAGCTGTTTTCATATGGTGTAAATATGTTTAAGCAAAAATAGTGATAGAATATGATCCAAGAGAAGAGAATGTCAGCCTTTTTTCCTATGTCTCTCAAAATTGGTAAGATGTTATTACCTTTTCATAGAGGGGTGTTTACCATCTTAAAAATAATAAAATAGAATTTTTTTCCCTTAATTCTTCTTCTTTAGGTAGAGAGTGTGACATGTGGTTAAAAGAAGTGAAAGTACAAGAAATTGCATCAGAAATTGTGTAAACCTCAAACTGTCATTCTAGTTGGTCATTGTCTGCTGAGCACAAATGAGCAAATGCAAGATAGAAATTGTTTTACACTGTTCACTGTTGGCTAATATCCTCCTTTGTGTTAGTGAAACTTTAAGATTTATTTTCAGAATTATAAGTCTAACAGACTTCAGTCCTATAACATTTCTTGTGAACAATAAAATACAATTTTGATAAATTATTGTCTACACTGAAATGCCCCTTCAAACTGGAGCTTTTTCCTTTCCCTCTCCCTACCAGATGAGCAAGCTCTTGGGTCCATATATTATTCATTACAATCAAATAAGACGCAGTGGTGGCTCAGTAAACTTGCTTTTCATATAAGAATTGATTTTATTGAGTAATGCACACTGCAGACCCAGCTTCCAGCAGCCAGGGCTGAAATGAGCAATTCTCTCATTGTAATAATGTGCCTCTGTCATCTCCTTATTATCAGCATGATAAAAGATGAAATATTCACAGATGCTGCCCTCCTAACCTGATCACAGTTTGATATTTGAGCTTTGGAAATGAGTTTTATGGGCTTTAATATACTCCTTGGCGGAGTGACCCCTGAAATTAAACATTATTACAGAGAGGATATTTAAAAAGCTGGGGCCGCAAATTACATCAAAATGAAAATATTAAGGAGTATTGTGACTGTACCTAGTGGGAACTCACCACTGCTGGAATGGTGAATGCCATCAAGCTCAGCACATTGGTGTCAAAAACATCAGAAAAAAAATAATAACAGCACAGGCACCTTGACTTCTGTTATTTCATACATAGGGCTAAACTAAATTACTGGAATGGGTTTTTTCCTATAGGCTGGCTTTCCAGGAAGAAAAAGCATATTGTTCTCAACTTTGTCTGCTGCACCCTTCACAGTTCTGTTAAAATGCACATTGCAAACACCAATAAAATATCCTTAAGTGTAGTGAAACCAAACTCTACACTTAAGAAAAGAATAATCCAACGTAACGAGGTGAAATATTTTGATTCCATTTCCCCTGTGTTGCTGTTTCTATGGATGGGTTCCTGCCAAAGTCTGGGATATGAAGAGCTAAGGAAGTTTCCTAGACAAGCAAGAAAAGGAATGTAAAACATATTAAAGATCTTTCAATCCAAATACTCTATTGTTAAAACTAGGAAATAACAAAATTTAAATTCTCTTGAAGGTGACAGACAAGCATATAGTTTACTAATTTACATAAAACATGAGTTAAAGGACAACAGAAAGATGAATTAAAAGGAAAGGGATGAAATATTTGTGTATATTTGCTTCAACTTGTTTAGATCTTTACATGAAGCATGTCTTGGCATTTTTATATTATGTGTAACATTCTGCATTTATAGCCATCAACTTTGTGCTGATTGCAGTCATCATTAGGCAATCCTCATAGGAGGAAAGGAGACTGGAATTCAAATCCCTTGCAAATCATTCGGTGGGGTTTGAATCATTCAGTGCAGTGGGATGGTCCTCCCTGCACTTGGAAGAAATGGGTGCTTGTGGTTGAAATGTTTCTTCCTGTGACAGAAAGGAGAGGTGTTTTTTTTTGTTGCTGTTGGGTAGAATTTTTGTTTGTTTTAAACTGAGGCATTTTGTGACCACCTGAATTTCCAGGCTTCAGTATGCCTGTCAAAGTGTATGAACTCTACCCCTGTTTTTTTTTTAATTCATAATTAATAATGCCTTTATGCCTGTTATTTAATTTTTGTTTGCATCTTAGCTTTTTAACCTGGCTGTGTACTGAAATATGTTTAGCTTTCAGCCTATTTATAGTTCTGAGTTAGGAATTTGTTGTAGTTTGGACATCACCAAGTCAATGTGATTGTAATACCCTCTGCATTGATCTTGCTAAAGCTCCTGCTAAATTGAGCTCAGCAGGAGCATGTCCTGTGACCTCATAAATAGTGGAAATGATTGCAAATCAGAATTCATATATGTTCCTGTCTCAGTGGGTAACTGTATCCCCCACAAAGGAATCAATCATCTCTTTCAAATTTCTGTTTGCCCTTTCACTCACATATGTTTGAAGATAATCTGGAGAGGGAAATCTTGCAGAGTCTGACAGAACAGTTACTGGAAATCTAAAGTAAATGCTCTGTGTGTAGCAGTAGTACTTAGAGATGGATGTTTCAAACGTTACCCCTACTGCAAAGAACTTGGGGGATGATGTATTACAGGTGCCCAGCTGGGATTGGCAATGCTGAGCATTTTTCTCCTAAATTACTTTTATTTTATTGCAAGTAAGATTTCCTTTGTTATTCCTTACTATTCTGTGAAGAATTTGTCTTAATGAGATTCAACTTCTGAGAGAAGAAATATTTCACTTTGGTGTTACAGGGTATAATTTCTATAGAGACAGAGCAAAAAGCAAGGACTGCCTAGAAACTCATTCTTGAAGCTTTTTGTCTTGGGAGGAATAAATAATGTGGAGGGTAAGCATGTAAACCAAAAAGTAAACGACAGTCAAGTCAGCAGCTAATGTAAGTAGGAGAAAGGAATATAAGGGAAGGCTTTTGGGAGTGGAAGAGATATTTGACCTTGTCAATACCTTGAGAAAAGGAGTTTCTGTTCCTTCTTGCTGTAGTGTTCTAGACAACTGTCTGAATGAAGCCTCTCTCTGCAAGGACAGGAGTGGCTCCTGTTGAAGTTTGCTGCATGTAAAATCCAGTGGCTATGCTCAAATCCCTAGCAGAGTACTTGTATGTGGGCTCTTGACAGCTGTACTGGCATGGGTTCTCCAGTATGCAGAGCAAGCAGTGCTGGAACAGGACCAGAAAGCCCCTGGGGGAGCAGATCCTGTCATGTAAAAGAGCACCAAGAGCACCACATGGGTGGCCTCTTGACAGTCATTAGCTGTTGCCGTTTTGTGTTCGTATATTCCTATTAAAATGGCATGTGCTTTCTAGCTGGAAGTGAACTCTAGACATCAAATCCCTCCTGAGAAGGAGAAATTGTTTAATTGAACATAATCTGTATTTATTACATGAAACACTCAAACTGACCACGGGTGTTTCATTCAGTGCGAGGTCGTTAACGACTGAAATATCAAACGAGAGGTCTGGTGTGTGAGAATGTGCAATTTAAGAAAACCGATTGAAGCCTGGGGCTGGGTATTACCGGATCAAGGTCCTGGCAGTTTGCACTAGAGGGAGCCAGTCTTTAGCACAGGATTTTAATCCAGCACAGTTCCAGTTGGGCACAGAGGAGTAGAAACTGAAACGTGTCTGTGCACAGCTGCAGAAACAGAAACATTTAGGTGCACGTTTCCTTCTGGTTCACAGCTTTTGTGTTAGGACAGGCAGGCAAACAGCTGCCTGAGCAGCACAGAGTGCCCTGACAGCAGAATAACTCCCACTGTGCCTGTAAGCATCCCTCAGGGTGAGGAACCAGCTCCTTTCCTTCTGCTTGGGGTTTGTGTCGGTGCCAGTGGTCCCAGAGCTGTGATCTGCTCCTCTCAGCTGTGAACTTGAGCTGCTGCCCGTGTTTGTAGGCAAAGCTTGGCATTACTCAAGATGTTTCCAAAACACATTGGCACAGGTACTAGTGCTAGTAGAGCAAAATACTACAATTAAGCAAAACTGTAGTAGTTTGAACTGTGTTAACCTCTTTATACTGCCAGAGCTGAGGGGGTTTTAAATCAGATTGTCTCTCACTGCTCTGAAACATCACACACTTTGCTTTCATTCATCCTTGGTGGCTGGGGTGCAGCATAACCAGCACTGTGCTGTAAGCACTCTAGAGTGATTATAGGTCCAACTGAAACATGTTGAGCTAGAGAAGTGCTAGGAAGAGTAACAACTGCCAAAATAAGTATGTGGGTTCTTGGAACTGCTGCTTGTTTGGTTTTTTAAATAAGTAAGTCTGTTATCAGTTTAAAGCATCACTTAGTGCTGCAGAATTTCACAGTGCTGAGCTGTTATTGGCAGCATGTTAGCAGTGCTGATCTCTGGTCAACCATAACTCGGTGTCCAAGAATTTTCAGTAGAGGAGAAACAGGAGGCAGCAGAGAAAGGAAAATGCTGAAATCGTATGCTTTGGGCTCTATCAAAAAGAGCACAAAAGGCATAACCAAAGAATTTTCCAATACTGATTTAAGCAACTGAGACCACTCGAAAATCCCCTTCATATTCAAGGTTTCTGTGAGTGCTGGGGTGGAAGGTTAATGGGTTTGCTGTCCTGCAGCATGTCCCTGCTTTTGTCCATGCTAATGTCGTTTGCTGTCTACTCATTTACTGGCATTCCATAGGAGAGAAAGTGTCTGAAAGAAGAAGCCATGGTAGAGAGCATTCTGATGGAAATCTCATAATTTCATCTGTTTCCTGCACTGGTGTTTGTGGACAATTTGTCCTGAGAATTCAATTGAGTTTTGAGTTTTACTGTATATGCATTTAGATGTATTTAGTTTTTTAAATACTTTTTAAACAAATCTTCTGCAAAGTGGTTGTATGGTCTCATGGAATTTTGTCTGGTTTCTTTTCTGGTTTTTCTTTTTTTTGTCCAACTAGTAGATGGTTTTCCAGGTTTTTTGGTTCATTTGATTTGGAATACAGTTTTCTTCCTAAAAATGACCTCAGAGGAGAGAAGGTTGTTGGGCAATTCCATTCAGAAGAATTCAGTTTGTTTCACTGCCAACCACATTTTCTTTAAAAATAAAACAAACACTTGAAAACAAACTATAGTCGAAATGATTTTATTAAATAAACAAATGTTGGAAATAGGAAAGGTACAGTAGTCTGAAATGTGCAGTGGTGAATATCAGTTGAAACAGTTCCGATTTTTAAGCAAGTAGATTAAATACCAAACACTGGTTTTTAGATTGCAGTTATAAACATGGAAGGATGAGTTAAGTTGTTTGTTTGTTATCCTCTCAGCACAGGACAAGTAGTGCTGCAAGAAAAGCCCAATTGGAAGTGACAGATCAGAGGAGGTGATGGGAAATGGTTTAGAGGAGGCTCCTTTGGCCACAGATTCTGCAGGAATATGTGCAGACCTGGGGAGTTAACTGCAAAATATTTTGCCTCAAAAACATGTCTAATTTCATTTTTAGAACCCTTCCAGTGGAGGTGAAACTGTCTTGTATCTGAGTATTATTTAACCCCAGGAGGGTTTCATAATGGACATCAAAATAGATGAGTTGTGACAGACACTTCCTGAAGTCTGGCAGGAGCTGTTCACACTCGGGGATCCAGTGACCATCACCACTGCAGCGAGTTCATGAATTTCTTTTCTGATGTCTGGCCAGGAGACTTCTGGGGCCAGTGATGAGACTGGATCATTACACCTTTTAATTTAACAATTCAATTGTAGACTATCGCATGAGCGATGTTGGGTGTATTTAACAGGGGAAACAAAGTCTTTAAAAATTGCACCTTGCAGCCCAGAGTTCACTGGGCAGATGAGACAAACTGAGTATATATTGTATTTTCTCAGTTGCCATCTTCAGACTGATTTTATGCTGGAATTTTTTCCAATTTAGAGGTAATTTCAGGAGTTTTTTCTCAGTTCTCTGACTATGCTCGTTTCTTTCCTTTGGGTGTTTGTTGTATTTCTCCTCACCATTTTATAACTATTATACACATGCTGGTATTCCTCTGGTATTTGATGATTTGGCCTATAGAATAGAATATGCTGGATAGGAAGAGAATCATCAGGATCATCAATTTCAACTCCTGGCCCTACAGAGAACACCCCAAATACCACATTAAGTGCCTGAGAGCATTCTCCAGGTGCTCCTGGAATTCCGATGGGCCTGGGGATGAGAGCACTTCCCTGGGGAGCCTGTTCCAGCACCCAACCACCTGTTGGCTGAAAATCTCCTGATATCCAGCCTAAAATCCTAAATCAGCTTCAAAAAAATTCCTCCAGCTGTTTCCTGGAGTCCAGTCACTGGTCACATATAAGTTGGTCCTTTTTCATGTTGGTTTTTTCATCACACTTTGTTAAATCATTTGAAGTTATTATTATTTATCAAATAATTTTAATTTTTCCAAGTTATTGACTAGTTCTGGATTTCAGGTTTTTAGCTCAGCCAGTAGTAGTAGGTGTTTGCATTTTTCCTTCTCTTACATGAATTTCCTTTCTTTACTGTCCTTCAATGATTAACTCAACAAGAAACAGTGACTTTGCCATTTCCACACAGCTGTCATTTTTTTCCAAGGAATTTCAGCTCCCTGAAGGTGCTCAATGAAGAACATGATGATTTGTTTCTGTGTTTTGCCACTTGTAGAGAGATCTGTCAGAGTGACAAGTCCTCTTACTTAGTTTCCACTTTCCAGATCATCTATCATCCTGTAAATTTTTATGCTGTGGGACTGTACTGCCTGACATGGGTGGTATTGTTTAAAGGAAAACAGAATCCTAACATGTTTGGGGGTATATTTCTAAGGTTTTCTTAATAGCTAGTTAAATATTCTTACTATTTCTTCTACAAATAAGACTCAAAAAATTGAGAAACAATATTTGTTAAACACTGGACTTGAAACTAAAGTGGACTTTTGGTTTTGCAGTTCTTCTAGAGAACACCTTGAGTTGTTTTTCAACAAATCTGTTTGCACTTTGTGTCATAACATTAACACCAGTGACAGAGCTGGTGGATTCTTGGTGCTCCTGGTGATGGAAGTTTGGTTTGTAGCCCCTTCAATGTGACCTCATTTTATTAAAATTGTCTATTATAAATAACTGTATTTCCAGAAAATTATTGCAAATGGAAGTCTTGGTTACCAAAGAAGTTTCTCTTTTATGTGGAAAGGATTTTTCCAGAGTATTTTCAAATCTTTTTATGCTTTCCCTTCGTAGATTAATTTCTATCCTCTCTCTTCCCAGTGAGCAGTGTGCTGTCACAGAACCCTTTTGTCTGATTCAGCACAAGATTGATTACTCTGGGTTTTTTTGGTGGCTGAATTTGTCTGCAGGCATGAATTCTGCCCTGCACGTTCTCATGCTGCTGCTTTTGGCACTGTGCTGCAGGAATAGCACAGGGCAGGGCTTTGCATGTTGTGCATACAACCTTGTGTCACAATAAATGGCTTTACAAGCCACTGGTACCATTCACAAGGCAGAATTTGTAAAATTTCTTTCCAGAAAGGAAATCTGACTATTGTGTCAGGACTGAAATACAAAATATCAGGCTACCAGTTGCTGTAATAGATCTTTAAAAGCCTGGGAGAAAAAGAAAATGGGGAAGATTCTTCCTGTATTTAACAATAGGCAACTTTTTGGTCTACTCTTCTGGTTATATTCTGCTTCAATATTATATTTAAGCAATAGAAGGAACAGGTAGGTATCTCACTACCACTGATATAGGCACTTGTCTAGCTGAAGAAGAGGAGGAAAATGTGTGTTTTTTGCTATATAAATTGTTTCCAGGGGTGCATAAAGAGATGTTGATCATGGTAGAGCAAAAACATCATAGCAAGGGTGTCCAAAATGGGTGAGTGAGCACCCAGATCATCCAGATGTGAGGGTGAGTCAGTGAGTCACTGCTGGAGTCATTTCCTAACCTTGTTGCCAACAGTGATTTTTTTTTTTTTTTTTTTTTTTAACCATTCTCAGTTCTTTGGGCAATTTTTCCTCCTCATTTTTAGGTGTGTGGCATGTAATAGAAAGTAGGGAATATGTGCTCTGCCTCTTGGCCTGTGTGATGCCAGACTAACAACTGATAAATACTGTGAAACTCTTTATTGCTCTTGTGGGTGAAGCTGACAAAATGTTAGTTGTTAGACAGTTATATCTGTCTGGATACACAGATTTTCCTTGCAGTGCTTAAAATACCCTTGAAAATATATTTGTTTGGTTGTCACTGTGCATTAGAGACAGGCAACAGACACAGTATCACCTCTATTTTTTTTAATAACTGATTTCATTGCCATTGTGCAAGAGAAGTTGGTGCTCTTTGGTTTATTCACTCAATAATGATAGTGCTGCACATATTTAATGTAACCCTTTCATTGCTGCTGGGACAGAAGTCATTTGCCATGATAGAAGAGCAAGCAGTCCAGTAAAAGCATGAACTTTGCAAAGAGATTCTTGCTGTGAATTTTGAGTACTGAAGTTTAATGAAAGTTCTGAGTGCGACCATAGAGTCACTCAAAATCCCGTGGTAAAGGAATGTGACAAGAGACAGACAGTCTTCTTTTATGGAATTGTATTTAATATGATAGACATTGGTTTTTTATTCTTCTTTGAAGCAGTGGTTTCATCTGAATCACTGCTGTTCTCTCTTCCACTGCCCAGATTTTTCATTTGAGAGTTTAGAAAGCAGTGGATGAACAAAGCAAAAACACCAAATGTGTTTGGGAAACCAAGGAGCTTACTCCTGTTTTTGGAACACCTGCTCAGGTGCGTGTGCCACAGTGGGCAGTGTGAAGTTGTGGAAGCAGAGGCAGTGGGAGGTGGTGCAAACCTCACACACACACTGCTGGGCACAGGAACTGGTGCATCTGATATCAGCTGAGTCCCAAAAATGCTACAGGACAGAACTCTAATGATTTTTCTTGGCACCCATTTTTAACTTGAGTGGTCTTGTTCAATTGTCAGTAGCATTGACAGCAGGCATTGTTGGTGCTCTGTGACTGGGCAGCCTTTTCCTGTGGCTTGAGAGGGAATTCCACAGTGAGAGTGTGTCAGATATGGTGAATTTGTGGTGCTAAATTCCCTGGAAAGTGATTGCTCTGCATCTCCTTTTTCTGCTTTTTTGCTTGCTTTTACATTCAGCTGGACTCCTTTCAAGTACCAGGGTACATCTAGAGGCAAAAAGCTTATGTTTGCTTCTAGAAGATTCTCCCCATCACTTACATTTCTTTCTCATAGAAGAAACTTTCTTTCACTACATGATTAGGTTTGAAGTTTTCAGCATTTCTGTGAAGATTGCCTGACAAAAGACAAAACAATTGTAGTTAAAAAGGCAATTTTTTTTTCTGTAACTGTCATAACATTTGGGCTAATTGATTCTCAGAAGAATAATGACATGGGGAATGTAGTAAGAAATAGTCACAAAGCAATCTGTAAAACCTAGATCTGCCTTTCACCCCAAATAACCAGAAAAATCCATCTACTTAAAAGAATGAAAAATAAGACCTCATTAGAGATTCTTCTCAGTGTGATTTGAGGTTAGTTGGAATTCCTTTACCTGTCAATGAATTTAGAACAGGCTGAGCTCCAATTCCAACAGGTGGTTTCTTTTTTTCTGCATATGCCCTGGGACAAGAAAAATTTGGAGCATATAGATGAAAGAGGATTTCAGTACAAGGGGAGATTAACAAGAAAAAAACCACAGGAATACCAGAGAGAATATAATGGCTGTCTGTGAAGCAGTTCATTTAGAAAATGGGATGATTGAGACAGATGATGGGTTAAGTTCCAAAATGTGGACACTGCTGAGTGTTGTGTTATGTGTGAAGATTTTTAGAATGTTCCACAGACCTAAAATAGTCTAGTGCAGTGTGATCTGGAAGCTGCCTTTACCACTTGTGATCTTTGTTTTTCAGTGTGGAGTCTGTAAAGAATTTCCCTCTTGCTGAAGTGCATTGAATGTAGGGGTGGGGGGACATGTATTAAGCCAACTTTAGAAGTCATCCACCACAGGAATCCAAAATAAACAAGGGCTTTTTGAAGGGAGATTTTGGGGTTGCAGAACAGAAGAACCCAAAGCATCAGGGAGTTCCAGGTGAGCTACAGAAGCTTTTCTCTCTTTCTTACTGTGTGGCCCCACGAATCAGCCAAGGATGTGACCTGGACCCTGCACATCTCCCCCCTAACCACCACAGAGGTCTTTTCCCTCTCTTGAATCTGCTGGTAGACCAGGCTAGAAGCAGAGCAGGGGAGGTAGTGGAACAAGTGGGAGCACTAAATGGAGGCTGAAGATAATGATGTTAATTAGTTTTTGGCTGATGGACTATTTATTTGCTCTGAACTCTGCAGATTGCAGGGTGTTGTTGGCTTTCTTCTTGGAAATAGTCATATTTCTGAATCCCCAAATTGTGTCCCTTCTTGTGTGAGCTCAAGAACTCTACACTAACCTACTTGATAATGCAACTGGGGATAAAGTTTGGGTTTCTCTTCTTTTTTTTTTTTTTTTTTTCTGAAGATCACAAGTATTTTGGGTTCCTGCTGCAGCCTGCATGAGGAATGTTCCTTAGTTACGAGAACTTGAGCATTTCTGCTGGTAGTAAAAATGTCAAACGTCTTCATAGGACCCTGCTGGGTTTTTTTTGTGCACAAAATGTCGTGCTAGCTGGAGTTGCCTTCTGTGCTGACATTGTTGTGTTGCTGCTGTTCACAATGTGGAGCTGTCTCGTTGTGCTGACTGTGTGCTAGACATCTGCTGGCTGTCACTGGGGTTTCCACCCACTGAGCTCAAGAGTTTTGGGATCACTGGGGCATGATCAGGAGCCCTCGACAGCCACAAGGTCTCAGCAGGGGAACCATGCAATGGAGGCCAAGGCTGACAGAAGGCCTGTCATGTTGGTATGGTTTAATTTGCTTATGCCTGCGCCAAGGCAGTTGCCTGAACTCCAGGCTTTATTATTTTTACTCTTCTTTAGAGAAACTTTAGTTAGAATGGCAACTGGCAGCAGGCCTGTTATGTACAGTAGAGAGGAAAGAGGCTGTGTGGAATCAGCTTATTTCAGGTTTTTTCCAAATCCATCAGAGGTGTTTTAGGTTTAGTATCTGCCTCACTGTTACCTCTTCACTTATGAGAACTTGAAACAAAAAGGTTTTATGAGATTTTACTCCTGTTGAGGTAACTAACTAATAGATAATCAATCCCTACTTTGCTTGCTTGCAAAGTTCAATGATGTTCTGGATTTCATTGTTTGGCAAGATATCTAAAAGTTGTTGTAACAAAAGTTATTTGTCAAACCCCACTCTTTCTGTGTTTCTGTCTCATTGTCTCCAAAGGCATGTTATCCTACTCAGGCACAGAATAAATCCTTAGATGTGCAGATGTGAACATAGGATGTAGCAATACACATAAAATGCTGAATTCCATCCCAGATTGTCACCTGGTTTCCCTGCTAAACCATCCTCATCTTCTGGTGTTGTGCATTTCAAAGCAAGGCTTGGCTGAAGCAAGTCTTGGGTTCCTTCTTCCTGAAGCCATTAACTTTTCACAACCATTTGAATTTTTCTGCTGTCACAGCTGAATTTATTGAAGCTGGAGATATCAAAGTGTTGGACACTTGGAATGTGAATCAGAGCTTATCATTGGCTGCCTGTACTCAAGCTGGAATGCTGCCTAGTATAGATGCCTTAGGATTTTAACTTTTATATTTTCCATATATTTATAACCCTGCAGTTCTTTAGTGCAGAACTCCAAACTCCATGCACAGTGGGAGCTGCTGCTCTCCCATTTGGGTCACACACAGCAATTCCTCCCAGCCCTGGCAATCAAGGACCCCTCACTGCCTCAGGGCCCAGAGATGGGAACAAAAGGGAGTTGGGGGAGCAAACTGGGGGTCAATGACTTCATTAGCTGAAGGTGTAATTGGGAGATTGACCCCCAATATGCAAATGGACCAAACTTATAACAGTGTGAAAACCTGTGACCCATTGTGCATTTTGGGTGCAGCCCCTGGGGGGCTGTGTCTGCCTGAAATGTCCCTGAAGGCCCTCCAATAAATATAATACAAAAAATAAAATACAAAACTAAAATAGAGAAGCTGATGCAGTTGGAGCCATTTCACAGCATGCTCACCTGTGGGGAGCAGCAGTGCAGACAGTGGTGTCACATGGCAATTGTTGGTACTCTGTGCATGCCGTGGAAACACGGCTGAGGAGGCAGAGGTGGTTCCATGAGACTGATTTGTTGCTGCCAAGGCTCATTCATCACCTCTCCTACAACTGTTGTATGTGCAGGTGCTTGCTGGGAGAGATCATAAATATGCAGCCAGTCTTCACAGGAGGAGAAAACCTGGTCCTAAATCTTCCTAGGCTGGAATCTCCATACTTGGCTGCAGAGCTCCATTCAGCTCAGCATTCTGTCTCCAGCAGCAGTCTTGGAAGCCTAGGGAAAAGTATGAGGAGAGATGAAAAGGGTTTCTTTCCATGAGTTTGGCCAGGTGCTCTGTGTCTGTGTAAAACCCCCAGGGCAGAATCTGCTGGTAGTGAATCCCAGGCTGCAGCTCAGCTCAGAGGATGTGCAGTGCTCTTAGTGAATTTGCTTCCTGCTAGTCAAATATTCCATGCTCATTGCCTTTTGTGTTAGAAAGCTCAGGGAGTAATTGTTCACTGCCCTTATAGAACAGGCTGTTTTAGAAGCCATTCATATATTCCTCTCTGATTTTCCATTAGCCTTTTTTGTCTTTCACAGTTTGACTAAGTCTATCTTGTGATACATTGGTAGGAACTCTGAAAAAGTGTCAGACTTTTTTTTCTTGTTCTTGGTTATTTTCAAAACAATTCCTAACTCTCTGCTTGCCTTTTAGATTGCTGCTAAGCAAGTTTTTTTTTTTCATAAAGCCACCTGCAGCTAACTCCCAGATTTTTTTCTTGAGTGGTAATAAGAATTTTGGGCCTTGCCAATATCTCTGAAGCATAAGTAAACTTAAGCACATTTTGTATTTTTCTGCACTTTCACTGAGTACTGTTAGCTTTTTTATCACTCCTTTATTCTGCAATTCTTTGCTTAGCTTTTAGTTTTATGTATTTTTATAGCTGTCATTAGACAACTGGATAGACCTAAGGGTTCCAGAGCCTGGTGTCCTGCCTCTGATGTTAAGAAAGTTTGGAAATAGAGCAAGTGCACTGCAATTTTTCCCTGGTAGCCTCCTCTATTCCAGAACAGGACACTTCCTAAGACAAAAATATCATCTTTGTCTTTAGGAACTCTCAATAAACTGTACTTTCATGAGTAATGTCCTTAAGTACATTCACATTTCTACTTTACTTAAGTGGTCGCAGTGTCCTCAGTGAGCACACAAAAAATAGGGTGTAACTTTTTCCATCTTCCTTTTCTTAGGAAGAGGGAAATTACATTGGGTAACAGCACATCTGTCCCATAATCCCATTTCTTTTTGGGCCAGTAACATCTGGTGCTGGAGCCTTGCACCAAGATTTGCTTCTATCTTTCTTCCCATCTGAACTGGTTTTGTTCATAAGGTGGTGAAACTCTGGAGAACTGCTCTTTTGAAAGTACACATTGACAGTTTATTTTGTAGTATTCATGGCAGGGGGAAACAGGTGCATAAAAATGTATATTGGGGAAAAAACCCGAATTACAGGTGACCAGCCCCTGAATTACTGTTTTCAATCTGTAATGTCAACTTCTGCAGTTTGGCCTGAGCTCAGCTCTTACCTGAGTGCCCCTATGGCATGTTGCTTGTGCTTCTAAAAAACTACAGCTGCCCCCATTCCAAAAGTGCTGTACACTTCACTCTAGCAGGCATTTTAAGATGCTAAATAAAAATTATGAAGAAAATAAATCTAGCTTCAAAATAAAGCAACAGCCTGATATATAATGTGAGGTCTAGACAGGTGTTCAGTGGAATATTTTCTGTTTTAACCATGCAGTGATCTTGGCACTGAAAAGCTGTCACTGTGATTCAAGGTTGAAGAAGAATTTATGTCTTTTATTAGAATTCTTGATCTTGTGGAAGGGAACTTTACTGCAACTGCAGTGCATATGTCTGTGGGATTTATGATTTTATTTAATCCTCAAAAAGAGGGGGGGGGGAGAATTCATAATGGGCTTCTACAGATTACAAATCCTTGTAGTCCAGGCGAGGAATGGTCTACTCCTTCGTTGTACTTTCATCTCAGAATCTCAAATGAATAACTGTTACAGCCATGATTACACTCGATGCACACTTTTTGGCTTGTGTGGGCCAGATAATTGTGAAAGGAAAACCATCAGAGCAACTGCACAGAAATTTCCTTCCTGCTCCAGTCTTTGAGTGAAGTATGAGCAGGCAGAGCCTTTTCTTGCCGGGCTGAGCTCTCCCAGGAAGGATGCTGGGAACTGAGAGACCAACTCATTTTGCCTTTTCCCCTTCAACAGAAGAGTGATGGCGTTTTGTGGATGCTCACAGGAAGCTCAAGTGTAAACTTGTCACTGGGTGTCACTGTTACTCCACAGGAGCTGGGTGACAGTGGATTCCTCTGGCCTCTCCTGAAGGCTGAAGTGGCAGAGGCACATGGCGTGGCTCTGGCTCTGGAATCAGTTTTATGTTCAAAACACACGACAAGGGGGTTTGCTTTCGGTGCCAGCATGGTCACCAACCCCCTGGTGTTTCCTGATGTGCCCATGTTTGAGCCTGGGTGGGATTTCCCTCTGGGTTTTTTTTTTTTTTTTTTTTGCATTTGCTGGGGCTGTTGGGGAGCTGCTCCCTGTTTTTTGTGTGCATCACTGCTCAAAAAAAAATAAACATTCAAATCACACGATAGAAAACTCCAAGTGTTTCTAGAGGACATCTGACCCATTCCCCACCCCCAGTAGGGCAATGATACATCCTAGACTACCCCTGAATAATGCAGTTTTAAAAGCAGCACTCATGGTCAGTTGTCTTGGCTTTCTTTTCTAGTACTTCATCACTCTTCTCACAGACTTTTCTTATTAGCCAACTTGTTCCTTTTTTGGAATTTGGTTGTTAAGTATCCTCCCACCTTGCAGGAACTGAGAATTAAACCATCCTTTCTGCTCCACTTCAGGATCTTAAAGGATTGTTTTGGGGATTTGGAGAATGTTTTAAACTTTTTTTCAGCTAATAAATACATCTGTACATCAGGAGGGAACGAGGATTTTGGCACCTTCACAAGCAAAATAATACAAGACATTGCTTACAAAGTAAGAACCATGTCCAGTACTGAAGTGTTCATGTTGTCTGTATTTTGGGAGAGGAGGGGTGTGAATCTAAGTAAATAACTTTTTATTTAGTGTTTAAGCATTCTTGCTGGTGATTCAAGCTTTCCCAAATTCTTTCCCAGTTCTTTGTTTTCATTCAAACAGGACAATATTCCCTATAGTTCTGTTTGGCTCTGGTTTTTTTCCTGTTTTACTTCAAATTGGAGGATTTTTCTGTATCTTGTAAGGTACAATATTACATTTTGGAAGAGGGAGGGAGGAAGATTGCAACCATTGTGTACTCCTAGAGCATCCAGTGTTGTGAACAGTACCAGGAGCAGTGTTTGGAGGTGGCTGGAGGGATTTTAACCACTAGAAAAGGAAAATGTCCACATTTAAACATTCAACAGTTTATAGTATTGATTTCTGTGCTAAGTGGTCAAACCTGCTTGGTTTAATTGCTGATGTCATAACCCATTTAGTTGCATCCTGTATTTTCCTTAAGGTTGGAGATTTGCAGGTCATTTGGTGGAACTGTGCATCTTGGGCTGGATTGATGAGGCTGTGCTGGGATGGTCAAATAATTGTCCATAACACTTGCTGGAAACCTTCTAGTTAATTAAACCACATGTTTATTGTTACTATAAATGGATACATGCTTTTATTTCTTCCTTGTTAATCATCCCACATTTATCAGCACTGGTTGACTCCATGCTCCTGAGATTTCCTGCTTTACTGAGGCAAATTTAAATGATTTTCTCAGCAAAGGGGATTAGTGGCAGCATTATTGTCAGTTGCACTGAAAATAACTGATGATTTTTTCACAAGCATATTAAGTCAACCTGATTAGTTTTTGCATTCAACCCCCTCAAACACAGGAGATTGTATTTCAGTAGAAGCCAATCATATTAATTACATCTGAAGAGTCTGCATATTCAGAAGCCACTGCTTGTTTTATGGACAGCAAAAATAAACACCACATCTTTTTAATAATTTTAAGTGGGTCACTTTCAGGACTGTATCTGTTTTAAATAAATTATCATATTGTTAAGGGCCATGGTCAAAAGCTTTTTATTAGTCAAGTGACAATTTGGGGTTTGTGTTGTTTTGTAAGGACCACAATATTTGTTTTTGAAGTCACAACCAGCCAAACACTTTCAAGATATGATAGTCTATCTCATCTGGTTTCTGGGAGTTCTATATACTGTGGGTAGGTAAGAAGCCATTTTTGCATCAAAATGCTGTAATTAGCAATTTAAGATTCCCAAACTCCTCAGAAAACAACTCACAGTACAGGATATAAGGAATATAATTGAATAATAAGGGATCTAACTGGACTGTTTATCTGTCCCTGAATTGCCATAAGGAAATGTTTTTCCTCCTGGAGACAGACAGGCACACAGACCTTCAGAGAGACAATAAAAAATAAATGTGTGCTCTTTAAATAACATACGTTTTTCATGGACACAAAATAATTTTTACTACAGAAGTGTTCTTGTTGAAATCATTTGGCGTTTTTTGCCTCCTCTTTCTCCTGCAAAATGCATTTGGTCTTCGAGGCACACAACTCCATCTACATTTCACAGCAAGGTGCAAGAGAGGAGGAGAAAAAAAATTCAAATTCTCTTTACATTTTAGTAAAAGGGTGATTTGAAATTGGATTAGATTTCAGGTATCCTGCACTCTGTTTTTATCAGCAGTCCTGCTGTGGTCCAGGCTACAGTTGTGTTGATAGGGTAAGGTTTGAATTTGGCTCTTTGAGAGTTTGGTGTTTCTGTGTGCTCTTTTTCTGCATGGTCTGCATGTGCTGCTGCAAATCGTCCCTTGTGCACTTTGAGGTTGTACAAAGCTCCTTCCAGGATTCTCTGGGCATCGAAATTCTTCAGAGATAGCTGAGTTTTCTTCAGTTTAGCATAAAAAAAATGTATTTTACAGTGGTTAGTTTTAACTCTTAAATCTTTAAATTAGAAATTGATGGTAGAGTATGATGTGTATTTTTGTTATCTTGATTAAAAGAAGATTTCTTTACTGAAACCTCCTTGAATTTGTAATATTCTGTGGTATTTGTGCTATGATTCAGAATTGAACAGCCTCAGTAAATCCTAACATTCCTGAATGTTCTCAGCCTCCTTTGGCTCTGGTAACAGAGTGATCTTTGCTGTGTGTGCTTCCTCTGTCTCAGCTGAGATGTAGAATAGGACTGATGGACAAATTAATGCTTCCAGCCTCTTCTGAACATACATGAATCATAAATAAAAAAGGCAAGGTACAAACTAAGAATTTAAACTCTATTCAGTTTTAATTAAGAGTCAAGGAAGAGCATTACTCCTTTTTTCTGTATTCAGTTCTGCAGCAGAGTCACATAAAGATTATTTACTTCCTTTTTTTGCTTAACATCTGAAAACTTGTATTATTAAAATCAAAATATTAATTTACAGAATCTGAAACAGGCAATCCATTTTGCTAGGTATTTAATAGCAACACTTTTTAGGTACCCAAAACTCATTTTGAAAACCTTCAGTGGCAAAGGCAAATCTATCCCTGTGGAGGGAGCTGTTATAATCAATGATTAGAGTGACTAATAGGCTTTCATTGATCAGAATGGAATAACACTTCACCTGCACACTGCCTTGGAGCATGGCTGAAGTTCTTGTGAAATGTCACTTTTAGAAGTGACTTTGGAGTCTTCAGGCACCTTTGGATAATCCTAATTTTCTTATGAGAAAGTGTAGGAGCAGCAGGATAAGGGATTGTCCCTAGTGTGGGTTTATGAATCTGTGTTTTTCTGCTTAATTCTCATTGTCTGAAAAATATTGTTGTCTATGTGGAATTTTTTGCAAACAAAAATGTATTACAGTTGAGATTTGAATGACGGCTCTAAAAAGTAAAAATGTGAAAAGTAAATTTTTGTACCCTACAATACAGGAAATTAGATAAAAAAATTTCCAGCGTTTTATTGTTTGAAAATGTTTGCTTGATTTACCAAGGTTACAAAAGGGTGATCTCAAATATTCATCCTGAAAATTTATTTCTGATCTTAGGTTCTGGTTACCTTGGGTTTGGGTACATGTTATGTCTTCTAGTTTGTTTTAGGGAAGTTGAAAATCAGCCTGATGAAAATTATATTGCAGTGTTCATGAAATCAACAGTTCAGATGTGAAGCCAGGAAGAGTTGCCTAAAAAGGAGTAGAAGAAACAAATGGTTTTTGAGTTTTTTATAATCGTTCAATTCGAGTAAAAAATGTTTCCTCATTTCTTACATTTACTCTTGAGAATTGCTGCTTTCCTACATGGGGCATTAAACAAGGCTGGGGGAGAAGTAGGTCCAAACCCTCCAGAGAACTTGTCTCATTATTATCTGTTTCAACTGTTTTTAAACAGCAACAGCACCTTCAAATGTAGACAGTGAATAATCATACTTACTCAGATTTGCTGTGACATAAACTTTCAGATTTGTTCACTTTTGAAAATATTACACAAGATTTTGAATACAAGCACAAATAAATAGAAATAACATGTTTTTATGTCTGTTATAAGAAAAAACACAATCCAGGATATCAATTTGAATTTCTGAGAACCTCAATAAACCACTTTAATATTTCCACAAATGCACTGGACAACAATAAATATATTATCCTGATAATTTTCCGGTGCTGCTCCTTTTCTTTGTTGACAGGTGTCAGAAAAGCACTGAAAAAAGAGAGCTCACTGCATGGCACTGTCACTGAGAGACAGGAGCTTTATAACTGCACTGCAAAAGATTCTGCAATATTTATGTTTTGAAATCTAAAGGGCTGATAACACAAGTAGGGCCCAATGTCTCTTGTGACAAGCAGAAATCACAGGTGTAAGAGCAATTTTCAGTTCAGCACCTTGGAGGTTGTAGGACAAGAGACACTTGCAAAATATTTGTGTAGCAAAGGTGCCTGTGCTTGTAGCACTTAAATATTTACTTAATGACGCCTCAAGTGTTGTGACAAAAAGGATGTATCTGCAGATAAATTTAATTTTATCTGTCGTTTTTTTCCTGTAGAAAACACTAAGGATTTTGTATGGACAGGAACAATAAGATAAACATCAGTAAGAGGCTGATGTAAACTGTGGGACAGGTTGAAGTTTTTCTTTTCCTCCTAGCTTTACCATCTTAATTAACTTTTCTCAATGTTTGACTATGAAATATCAAAATATACGACAGTATTGTTTCTATTAATTTCTTCTGTTTTACATAAGGACATAAATATTTTGCTTTATGTAAATCAATATTGAATTATAGTAGGGAATTGCACAGAAACAACTGAAGGTAGCTGTCATACAGAATCAGGTAATTTTACTTGGAACGTTACTTACCATATAAAAGAAAAATTATTCAGTGATGACTTGTTGTATAGATGAGACAGTTGTTATTCATACAGAAAGGGATATTATGTGCAGAGGAAGAACAACATTTGCAGTTAGTGATATTTTCCATGTGCTTTTCTCTGAAATGCTGTTGCAATCCATTATTAATACTGTCAATTTGTGCTATCTTGTGTAATAGTCAGACCTGCGTCTGGTGCGCACAAAAGATTAAAATTCAATAGATGTTAAACAAACAAGGTAAAAACCTAAACAGAACAGTTAAAAAATCATGTGAAATGAAAAGCCAAAGCAAAGACCAAAACTTTCCAGCTGAGGGCAAAGCCAAACCAAACCCTGTGACACTGAGGTGTCAAAGAGAGACGGAACAGACACTAAGGAGTGAGAGAGGAAGAAGGGAACTCTCTGGTTTATTGCTGCCCTCGTATCTCTCAGTTTCTGGACAGTGATCAGAGATTGGACAGAGAAGTTCCCACCTCTCCATCTCCACTGCTCACTTGAGAAGTCCATCAGGTGATATCTTTTACAAAGGAATGCAAACATGATCCTTGTTTATCTTACAGTTCATAAGAACTGACTCCACTATACTAAGAGAAATCAGAAGGCTGATTTTCAGGGACAGCAGCCCTGTGTTCAGTTGTTTCTCCAATTCCCGAGCCCTCTCCCCAGCTGCTCGTTTGTGCTGCCCTGGCTGTTCCCAGCCCTGCCCTGGGTGTTTGCCATCACTCCCTGACCCAGGGCTGTTCAGGAGGTGTCTGCAGAAAGGGCCCTGTGAACACAATGAAATCAGAGTCTCACTTGACAGTTTCATCTTGTAGTGGTTGTTTTATTGCATTGGCAGTGTTTACATAACTGCTCAAAGGAGGCTTTTTTTTCAATGTACCTGTTTACACGTTTTGCTTCTAAAATTCTGGAAGCCACCGGCGCTTGGAGAGTGCTTGCACAGCACTTGTGAACCCTTGATTGATGAGGAGAAAAGCCCTGTTAGTGAATCATGGGGAAAACATTCCGTAACGAACTGGGCTTTTAATGAGGGTCACCACCGCCTTTGCAGGGGCTGGAAGGAAAGGGATGCAGGAGAGAGATCCTGTGGTGATGCAAAACTGTTTGAGACACACAATAGTGGGGGGAGGCTCAGACACCGGCCTTTGTGTGCAAATTTCCCACCAGAACCAGGCAACTTCTTTTATTTTTTTTTCTTTTTCTTTTTTTTTTTTTTTTTTTTTCGAATTTAATTAAGTGGGTTTGGAGTCCAGCGCTGGCCTAACAAGCACTTCTTCATGAATGAAAGGTTTGTCTCTGGCAGTGAGGCGAGGCTCTGAACAATGTCAACAGCAATTACTGCCAGCCCTGGCCACTTGAGCAGCTCCTGAGAACGGGAGGTGCTGAGCAGGCAGTGCAGTGCTGCCAGGAGAGTGCTGGGGGAGTCTTGGCCCACCTTACAGCAAACTGGTCACCCCTGCACCCGGGATTTTAAGCACAGCCTCTCTCGGGAAGGATTTGTCTGGAGATGCTCCTGCACTCGGGGAGTTCTCAAGCAGATGTGGCCCTGGGTGGTGTGGAAGCTCTCTGACAGCAAGAGGTGATGTTTGCATGGGTGCAGTCAGTTATCCCAGAGGTGATGAAGCTAATTCTCTTGTAAGGATGCATCCCTGAAACTTACAGAAATCTTTTATGAATCCCTGATCTTTAGCTTGTAGGCCCATTCCAATGGGACTTAATGGGGACCTAATGATCTTTTTCTCTATGTTTTTCCTTTAGGGACATATTTCTTGCCACAGGTTTTATCTTTATAGCACTCCATAGCACTGGTGAATTTTTCACTCGATAAATAGTTAAAACAATATATCAAACCCACAAATGTTAGGGGAAAGCATGAAGCAGCAGCAGCACTCTTGCAGCTCCTATGCAGGCTGCAGCTGTGAGAACACCTGTGCTGAGTTTGGCAGACCATGTCCTAAGTGAAAATTGTTACTCAGTTGATAAGAAGGTGTTCTATGGCATCATCAGCCTGGAATTGTGATAAGAACTGAAACTGGTGACAGCACAGTCCGTGCTCAGCAGCCAGCACACGCTCCACTTGCATGCACAGTTCGGAGTATAGAATCTGATTGTTAATTTAAACCGTGGTAAATTTGCTTCTGCAACAGTTGCCACCAGGTTTCCTGCTCAGATCCAGCCCGATTTCATCCTGTAAATACTCAGAGTTCTTGCCAGGATCAAGAGCGATTCTGTGATGCAGTTCTGCACTGTCACTCCACTCTGAGACACCGAATGCTGCCTGAAATTGCTTCTCTTTACTCCCATTTATGAATGCAGCTTCTGACTCGGGCTGATTCCTGTCAGTTTAAAGCCCTGGCAGTACCATTTAAAACCTGACAAGCTGGACAATGAACTGCCTGATCATCAGCTTGATGTAGGCATTGAGAAGTTTCTTTTGGGGCGTTTTCACAAGCAGATCAATGTGAGAAATGCAACTGTCTAAATTCATGTAGTGCTTTATCTGTGTAAGGCTTTGAAATTTCTCCAGTTAATGGTTATAAAACCCTCTGAGTTTTATATAAAAAAAATAATGTATTTGTATAAAATCCTCTGACCCTCTGAGTCAGGGGTTTTTCACCCAAGGTGACCATTTTATTGGTTTATTTAGGTTCAGTTTTTGTAACAGATTTTTGTAGTAATAGTTCTCTTGGTTTCATTATCCTCTAATAAGGCAAAAGTTCAGGTTTTTAGTTAAAAACAGGGGAAAATGTAGCAGGGATTACCAGTATGTTCCCAGGGGAACAGCAGATCTATTTGTTGATGTATGTTTTGTAGTTATGAAAATATTTATTCAGGTTTCCAGATACATTTTTCCTCTCAGCTCTTTACTTATGGATGAATATATTTTGAGAAGCCTAGCTGTAGCCCAATTACTACTCTGAGTGTCAGTGCCTACTCTTTCTTTTTTATAAAGTACTCTGCAGGTATGTCCTCATGATCATGCCAAACAATTCTGAAGCTTGATTTTTCCACTAAGTGGTGTGAAGTCTGCACCCACAAAGCTAATTTTTGACTCATTAAGTCAATACCCAGGGTAGACAGTGTTTTCTATTAGCAACTATTTATTTTCCATGTTGATGTGCTCGATGTTGCACTGTGCTGAACTCAGCTGCTCACCAATGCTCTGGCTGAGCAGCAAGAAACTTTAATTTTCACTGTTATCTTACACTGCCCACTTCGTTTATCACAAATTGCAAGTAGTTCAGGAGACTTTATTTTCCAGCTTTATCTGGGAGCCGTGCTTTTGTCTGTTTGTGGTTCTGTGTTGTGCCTGGAGAGGAGCAGGAGAGCCCCCGGTGCCTTCAGCTCGCCTGTGGGGTCTAGGGGCAGAAGTCTCCTTGTTCCCCTGGTCACCCTCGGGGGATTTAAATGGCAGAGGAATGCGAGATAACAATTAGCTTCTGTTCCTCCTCCAATGCCTAATCTCATCAGTGTACCCCTGGAAAGGAAATCCGAGAAGGGAAAAAAACCATAAAATCTTTCTTGTTTTGAATAGGTAGATGAGTGAGTTTTTGGTACAGGGGAAGTTTAAGGTGCAAGGGGTGAAAAGAAGACACAAAACTGGGGAATCCTCTGGGAGCAGAATCGTAAATTTGAGTGATTTAGTCAGAGGATGCACAGGGTAAGGAAAGAACTGATGTCATCTCTTATGGAGTTTAGCTGCAGACTGTTTTTCATGGGAGCAGTAAAAGATCGGCAGCATTTTGCACAGATGTGAGAGCCTGGGATTGCTGCCCGTCTGCCTTGCTGCAGAGGAGAAAGGCTTTTGTCTTGAACACTAACACAATGTTTCTGGAGTGACAAAATGCACCCTCTGAAGCACAAACTTTAACAGAATTAGGACTTTCACATATGGATGAACAACATCTTTTTGAGTGTTTCTTGGAGTTTTTTTGAGTTTTAAGGTTTTTGGTATCGATGAAATGAATCACTCAGAATAATCATTACCCTGAATGATATGATTTTTGCAAATAAATTCTTCTTATAAAATGCTTAGTGTTTTGTCGAATTGAAAATAAAATTCCTACATGTATCTGATGCCTTCAGAGAAGTTTCTAGGATATAGTGTAAACCAGATTGTTCCCAGTAAAAACAGAAAGTATATTTTTTTCATTTTATGCTCACTTTACTCTCACCCCACTTAATAGGTAAAATATCTGAGGTGAGAAAGTATTGTAATTATTTTTTTACAGTGAGTCCATAACATTACACGTGAAACTGGAGTTTTTGTTCCTACTGGCAGCTTTTTACAGTCAGTCCAGGAGAAGCTAAAAAATTCATTTCTCTTCAACACCACGAGTAGTTTGGGGGCAGCTTTATGCATCTGGCAGCTCTATGCATATACATGGGAAAGCCTGTGGCTATTGGTGACAGTGGATGGTACTCATGGTGCATAAATCCCTGTGTCAGGACGTGTTCTTTTTGTGGAGCAATCTTCAGATAACCTAGCAAGTAAAAATTTTAATTTAAATGCTCTCCAGCATGGATGTTAATGTAGAAAAGGACAAATGTCGGGTCCATGTGCTGCCAGAGACCATTCTCTGATTTCTTATTCCTGGTTTCTTGGAGGATGTGATGAGGGTTTGTTTGTGACCCACTTTCATCTGGAGGTGTGCTGCCCTTCAGGGCATCACCTCAAGAGACAAATTGTGTCCTTGTGTCCCAGTGCCTGGGACAGACAAACCAGGAGGATGGGGCAGCTGGGAAACCCAAACCCAGGGAAGAGCTGCAGTGTCCCTGAAAACACAGTCTTGACTTGCTTGCACCATAATGTGGCTGAAAGAAAACACAATCCTGCTGAAATATTTACTTCCTGGGGAGAGCAGAGTGTAGGTTACAAAGCAAAATTCCCAGGTGATCCAGGATCTCAGGCTATGGCTTCAACAGGGTCCAATTTTGACTTAGAGTCCAAGTCCAGTGCAGTGACCCGAACAAAACGTGTGCCTTTGCAAATCCAGCAAACCCTTTTTTCCTTGAGATCATGGGAAGGATATGCTGAAAAACTCAGAAATCATCAGTCCAAGTTATTGGTTTCACTGCCTGCCAGTGGCCATAATTGCAGTGAATAGTTTAGAGTAAATAATTTGACAAATTTCTTTTTTTTACCTCATGAAAAATCCATGAGTTGTTCACATGCTCTTTGCATTTGTTTGTTGTTAATATTTATATATTTGTTCTTGTGTGACTTCCTTTGGCTGTATAAGTCACATGGTATGTTTTGTTGTCTTTTGTAGTTGGTTTTTTGTTTCTTTTTTGTTTATTTATTTTCTGCTTTGGACACAGGGAAAAGAAGGTATTGAAAGAACTCTTTCTTAACTTGCGTTGTTTCGGGACCTAAAGAATAAGTCTAAAGAAGGTTTTTCAAAAGAAAAAATTGTCTTCTTTTTAGTGCAGGCTTTAAATGACTGTACTTCTTTTAACAAGCCTTTATTCTAATAAATATTTCAGGAATGATTTAGTCGAAAATGTTGTTCCTCATCGTAAGCACGTTTCACTTTTGCTGTAATTGTTCCTTCTCATCATTAGTAGGATACAATGGGCATTTTGGAATGCATCTGTGTTCACAGAGCTGAATTTCTCTTTAATCAAATACAAAGAACTTAATATATTTTCAGTAACTCTGACTTGTGCTAATCTCTTTTATTTTGGTCAGTTTGTGCAGAATCAACAGAGGACTACTCTGACTGTCCTACAGGTACTCCAAATTCTTTTTGACAGCACCTCCAGGAAGACAGGTCTAGTCTAGCATGTAATTAATGCTGGTGATTCCACTCTGGTCTTTTCACTCCTTTAATGTGCATCTCTGACTGAGAAGGAGATAATAGACAATCACGTAAGGAAATCCTTGATTATGGCTTGATTGAGCTTGTGTGAGCTCTAGAGGCTGGTGTTGTCATGGTTTCCAAGCCATTTAACATATGACATTTTTACATAGACAAGATGTTAGATAGCCATCCCAAAAATTGTGATTTGGATTATGTCTAATCCCTCTTCGAATGTCAGATCAGATTTATTTTCATAGGCAATCAGTGACCAGGTCTCAGATTAGAAGCTATAAAAATCAGACTGTCTTCTGCAAAACTTACAAGACAGAGGACCTGTCTGGAAAGTAAAAAAATCTGTCATTTAATACAAGAAGCAGATTTGCAGTTTTTAGCAATGCATATTGGTAAAAATTTCTAAATTCTCTTGGCTTTAAGTCACCGTATCTATAATGAATTGCAATTAAAAAAAAAGAAAACAACAAAAAATCCTTATCCCATTGCTCTGGGAGTGGTAGTATCCCAAAAATTCACAACCTCAGTATCTCAACCCAGGCTGAACTTTCAACAAAACATAGAATTCAAGTTTAGTAGAGGTGGGAAGAGACAGCTGAAGGTTGCTGTCCAACCCACTGCTCTGAAATGCTCCCCACAAAGAAGTGCTTGGGTTTTTATATTCCTGACATCTGATTTCTAGAAATGGACTTAAAATTTTTTAGTTATATTTACCAGCAAGGAAACAACTTTTTATGTATGGCAAGTTGGCTCATCTTCATGATCCTAACATGGCATTTTACATTGAAATGAGTCTTTGCTCAAGGGTTATTTATTTTATGACAGCATGGTCAGTGCCTAATCGTGCCAGGTCTTGCCAGTATATGGAGAAAAGCAGCTTTTGTCACTGCTGGAGTACTGTCATACTGCTGTGTTTTGTTTTATTTTTACAGACCTGAACATATTTTCAGAGGATAGAAAAACTGGGAAAAGGGTAAAATGTAGCTATGGAACATGAGAGAATATTTTGTTTTACTTGCAACACAGTCATTTTAATTGTGTTGTTGGCAATTTCACTGCCTCCTTCATAATGCTGCCTTTCCACAGGCCACACACTTCATGTTTGAAGGGATACCATGGCAGACAAATATTTGTTTTTCCCTGTTCTTCACTTAACACCTTCTGGAGTCTTTATCCATACAACTCCACCCATACAGAGATCACCAGTGCCACAGGAGTCTCTCCTGGGTGCTGGACTATCTTAATTCTTTGCCCTCTGTGAAGCAACTTGCTGCTGCTGTGCAAGAGAGTGTTGTTTCCCCAATTGTTTGTAATTTTCAGAAGCTTTAGGTAGCACCTTTCTCTTGGTATTATCCTTCTTTCCCTTTGGAAAAACACACAGGAGTCTTTCTCTGAATTTTAGGAACCTTAAACTAAAATATTGGGGCATTTTTAATGCCCAGCTTTTGTGTATTGGTAAGCACAGATATCAGTGAAGTTGTGGAAACGATTTTTTTCCACCAGTGACTTTTCCAGAGCCAGCAGAGGGAGCACAATAAAAAAAGTCATCGTTACGTGTATGTCTACTTGTGTGTAGTCTTAAATATTTAAAAGATTTCTTCAGGTATGTCAGTGTTGCAAGACCATTTTACTGGTAAGTAAATGTGGTGAGGTGAGGAAGCAGAAAGACAGGTTCAAGTTTTCAAAGTAAGATGTAATGTTCCTTATTTTCTGTATCTGCTATCGAGAATACAGGAATAAATGACAAAATTTTGTGCTGGAATACTAGATAATCTAATGCAGCTACTCAAGTAATTTAGCAGCCTGTAGAATCCCTGCTAAAGCATGACAGAAATGCAGTTTTTACTGACTCTAAAAATCTTGTTAATTAAATCGTTTGATCATTGATACTGATTGAGCAGGTTCAAGGAAAAATCAGGGAGCTAGGCTGTCCCTCCTCTGTTAGGAGGTGTTTTGGTTATACCTGCACTCAGATCAGTGAGCACCTGAAGTCTGATTGTTGCTTAATGATTATAGCCACAATCGTTGCCATAATCTACTGGATCTGTTCCTTTGGTTTCAAGATTGTTCTCAAAGTAGCAGTCATTTCCCAGCTTCTTGTTTTGCATTTGAGGGATTCATTATCTGGGTACTACTGTAACGCTTAGGGATAACTGGAATGGGGCAATAATTCATAGAGCAGTGGAATTGGTCCTCATCCTTTTCAGAGTTTTAATCCCTTATCCTGTAAGCTTCTTTTGAAGTGTCCTGTGCAGTCCCCAGCTGTGATGTTATTGACATGGTTGATGGAGCTCCATCATTTCCACTTTCTGACAGATGAGCACTCTCAATCCTGCAGAGAATCAAAACAGTCTGCAAGAGGTTCTGCCTTCTGCTGCTCTTCAGAGTTTGTTAAACTGGATATATCCATTGGAGGCAGCAGCAGAGCGTCATTGCCAGCTGAGCAATCATGGGGGCTCTGGTTATGAGGACATCATTCAGGCTCAGGTTGAGGATTTAGGCTTCCCCAGTAAAGTCACTCTTGTGGAATTTGAAAGACAGTCCATTAGATTTTTCTCTTTTGACGTAAATGCAAGATTTACTTGAGTTAACTGGAGTCCTGCAGCTATAACAGCTTGTGTTGCCCAAAGCACGTTGGTGGGTTGGCTCAGCAGTTTGAAATTCAGCATCTCTACTGCTGCCTTCCAGACCAGGCCCACTGCCACTCTCCAAATGCACTGTAAAGCCTTCAGTCGTGATTAATGGTCAATGTGTTGATTGCTTTAATCCAGCATGTCACTTATGTGCCTCTGTAGCACCTTCTTTCTACTGTCAAGCTTGTTGGGATCTGTGTGCCTGAGCCGCAGCCTGAGGCTTTTGGCTTTTTAGCTGTGAAGACAGGATTTGCAAATTAAATGGAAGAATGCTAATCACTTAATGTCCTTGTTTGTTCCTTTTTAAACTTTGTAGACTTGACAGTTAATCAATTATTTGAAATGATGATTCCTGCAATGCTCACATATGAACACCAGCAGGCTAAGAGAAGTCAGTGGGCAATCTTGTAATAAGATTTTGAAGTGGGCAATTATTTCATTTCGTACACAGTCTTGGCAACTATAATACACTGGCAGTCTGTGTGCTCATGGTTATCCCCATTTGCTCAAGAGTCATCAGTAATATATTTGTGGTTTTGTCTAATTGCAAGATGTAAAGTTTATTCTGGGGCACACTTGAAATTCTGGTGTATACTTGAAATTGCTGGGAATTATCTTAGTAGTTCTCTCATTTTTCTAAGGTGCATACCACTCATGAGTGACACAGGTTCTGGTAAAAGTAGTCAGAATACTCTGAAGAAATTAGTCCTGTGTGAACTTCTGAAAATCAGCCAGTTCTTCTGGGTTAAAGCAGAGCTGGTGGTGGAATTTTTCAGTCACTGTCCCCACAAAGAGACAGTGAAGCAAGTCCAGAGAGCTCCAATGGCTGGAAAAAAATTACAAGATCAGAAGAGTGCATTGATGCTTTTCTTTCCCCAGGTGTTCACAGAGGAGTTTTTTCCACTTCTTCCAATTCAGGCGCTGTAGGGAGCCACCACATACCCATGCAAGGTTAGAGAACACCACCTCCTTCCATCTTCAGTGTGATTATGGTACTAGACTGAAAATTGTGATGTGAAGACATCAGAGACACTATAAAAATAATGTGATACTGTGTACTTCTTGTCCACCCACCCAGTCCACATTTCACTCACTTTGTACAAGCCTGTCTTGAACAAAGACACCAAATTCCTATTACTTGGCCCTTGCTGCAAGAATTACCAAGAAAGAAGGCAACTCCACGAGTCTCACAGTTCAATGCATATTCCCTTATCAGGTATCCTGTTAAGAAAACCATCAGTGATTACACACAAGCTGGGTGCATCAGGGATTGAGGGGGACAGAGTGGCAGATGTGGGCTGCTCTGAGTCCTGTCAGGAAGGAATGATTAATGAACACCAGCTTCAGCTGAGGCTAACCTTTGGAGAGCCGAGCAGGACATCTGCAGAACTGTCAGAGCTTGACAAGGACAGAGCTGAACAACCAATTATTCCACCATCACTAAGGTGGGCTGTCAGTTTAATCCCAGACATTCACTTAGGCAAGGACAGGGAAATTTCTCCTTTACATAGCAGCACTCTGTTGTGACCTTAACTATTTCTGTACTGCTGAGGGGAGCCGTGGGGCAGCAGCACAGGCACAGCAGCTCCTGGAATGAGAGAGGGTAGAGCAGTCAGACCCCTGGTGTGAAGCACCCAAGTGCCAAGAGTTACAGTGGTTCTCTACTCAGCTGTAATGACATACGGGGACTTCTGTGATTTTTAGAAGAGGATGAATACAAAATGAGATCCTGCAGACACCGCAGTGCTGGTCACTGCTGTTGTCAAAGTTCTGCCTGTGACAAGAAAAACTGGTAATTGCCAACACATCCTGACTTGACCACGCTCAGCTGTGTTTGCTCCCCGCGAGGAGGCTGGGGAGGATTGTCAACAGCTGCTCCAGAGCCCCGTGGTGCTCAGAAAGGCTGGAGGAGCCTTTCAGTTGGCTGAGTGGGAGCCAGAGCCAACCCAGGCTGGGATTTCTGGTGCAGGTTTAGCTGCAGGCATGCACCTGCATAAAGGTACCTGGGTCTTCCAGATTTTGTTTAACTCTAAAAAGAGCCTGTTAAATTTTGTCACACGGTTCAGGAAATTGTCACTGATATTTTTCAGTGTTGCCAGGAAAAAAAATCCAAGTGGGTTGGGGAAAAAAAAAAATGCAGCTTAGGGCAACTCTGGAGGAAGCTACAGGAGAGCCTTGTCTTGGATATTTTCCTGAGCTCTTTATGTGCTCAATGAACACAGAACATGTGCTTGCCACTGCACCTCTCTCTATCTAGATTCTCCCTAGAAAGTGTGATTTTTGCCATGTTTAATTGGGACATTCAGTTTGTAATTGCTTTTATCTGGGAAATGCACTCTTGTCACAAAATGAGAACGTGAAAATCCTGAGAATTTTGAAGTAGGATTTTGCAGTAAAATAGAATAAATCTTACTCTTCTGGTTCATTTTCTCAATATGTTGGAGAAGTTATTATTGAAAAAACAGATGATAAATTCTATCTCTTTTATACCTGTCTAAATAGGTTTTCAAATATAGTTATTTTATATTACATAATTATTTATGTCGTTATTTTATTTATTTATTTCTGTTATGCAGCATTTTTGCTAATGAACTCCCAGTCAAGTTTTAGGCATTATAGCAAAGTTCTAGATGGCAGAGAGCTTATCTGAATGAAGATAAAGTACTTTTTTCATATAATTATATTTATAGATTGCCTCCAGTACATGCTAGCGATAAAAAGATGGTCCACCTATCATGGTACCAGAAATCAGTTTTAAAACAGCAGAAAATGTTTGGATTTCTGATTGGGGAAACACCAAAAAGTGGAGAAAATATCAAAAATTCTGCTGCAGCTCTGATGGAGTCGAAACTCTAATATTACTTGAACCATGCAAATATTTCTTGACATGGTGAATTCTATCAACATCTGAATTTTTGTGTGTAGAATTTACAGTACTGCATTCCTGTTTGGGAAACAGGGGAAGTAGTGACAGCAGTTAAAAGAATGGAAAGTGGTGTGCATGTACCAAGAACTTGCAAAAATTCATAACCCACCATCTGTGTTGCATAGAAATGCTCTTGGAGACATGGAGATATGCAAAGTTTGTTCTTCAATTTCACATGGTGTCAGCGCTCTTGGAGAAGGTGGAATTCAGTCTGGTGTGTCAGGGAGGCTGCAAGGGGAACAGGCTTGAATATTGATTATTTGATGCTGAATTGCAACCCAGAAATGTTGAAGCAGCATGTATGCAGAGCAGTGTTTTCAAAGCTGGGGTTAAGGCCAAAGTGATTGCTCTTCCTGCTTAGGAATGGATTAAATCTGAAATTCCAACATTAACTTCTTCTGCCCTGCAGGACTCATCTTGGAGAGGGAATCTATTGGTTATCTTTTATGCTAGTTGAGGGGTTTAAGGGTTTTGTTTGTTTGGATTCTCATCATTTATCTCCCTTTCCATCTGGATTTGCAGGACACACAGTGTTTATCATGGTCCAGACCAGGTCTTTACTGCAGTAGAAAAAACATAGCAGAAATTACCAGGTACAATTTTCGTTTTAATTGCATTTCCTAAAATTAGTCGTGCATTGATAACAACTGTGAAATATTAATTTTGACCCAAGTCAGCTGTCTCAGCACATTTGAGATGGACACATTGTACTTTGGTCTCCCTGTCTTACAGGCTCTCCTTTTGAGATCTTTGCATTAAAGAACAGTGGACAAACTTCTTAATTATTAATTATTTTTTAATTACTGCTGGGGAAAGTTGACTTCAAAATTCCTAAATTAATTAAGAAAAACACACCTATTGACTGCTCCACAGTTGGAATGGGTTGCTTGTTGGCCTTCATATTTTTGACAGATGATTAATATAGAGGCTAATTCCTGCAGTCTTGTTAATAAATATTCACAGAGACATCCTACAGAGAGATCAGGTAGCTTTGAAATGTGAACCTGAACCATGGGGAAAGTCAAAAACAGCCAGTAGAATGTACTCAATTTAAACTAAAAACTGTTATGAAATTAGTTCCCTAACATCTACATCTTTTATAGAGATAATGGGTGTTTTCCTTTGCCACAGTTTTGAAAAGCAGGTGGCAGAGAAGATTGTCTTGAAAAATGCAAAACTCTGTATATCTAAATGAAGGCAATATGAAATTGTGTACCATAATCAGGCATGTATTAATGAAGTGAGCAACTTCAGGTCAGTCCCCAGTCCAGAACAGATCATTATCAGCATCTCCATAGCATGGGTCTTCCAGACAAGCTTCAATCACAACTTTTAGATAGAATTTTTTCCAGGTTTATAATTTTTATTCAATTCTTGAAATGATTTTTTGGTACAAAATACCAAATACAAAATAGCTCTAATTGAGTCCACACTCAGAATTTTTCTCTGCCAGGCAAACCAACTCTTGCTGGGCTGTGTTCAACTTGTCAGGCAGAAGCTGCTTCTGAACCCAGGTTTAACTCTGCCGTTGCTGTGAGAGAAAATCAAAGCTTGGTGGAATTGTGCTTTCTCCTGTTGGTCATTTATTGTGATTGCATGGTTGCTACAGGGCTCGTGCATTTGCTGTTTATTAAGTTGCATTATTGTTTAACAGTACATAGAAAAAGTATCCATAAATGAAACAAAATAATTAATTAGTAAATGCAATGACACCAATTAATCTTAAATTTTCACCCCTCGAAGGTTTAACTGAGTATGTAGTGCGTCACTGAATGATTTAACAGAACATCGTAACTCTTTTCTTTTCACCATAAATTGTAACCTGGGATTGTTTTTGTAATGGTAATTGCCTTATCTTCATAAATTCTACAGTCATTCAGAATTTAACTAGTATTGTAACAGGAGTTCCCAAGAGTAAAAGAAGAAAACAACAAAAAAATCCCAGGTGCTGTCAGTGGTAATTTAAATAAGAAAAGGCACATTAAGTAGTTCTTCCTTCACTAGTAATAGAAATTAATTAGCTTTCAGCTGCTTTGGAGGTTTCATATTTTTTTGCTGTGGTCTGTTATGTTTTATAATTGTATGGAAATAGTTTTGATTCAATCAAATTACCTGGTGTGAGGGTTCTGCAGGAGTGCAGAGGTCCAGAAGCCAAACATCAGCCTGCCTGGGTATGGAGGCTGCAGAGGAGCAAGAGGATCAATTAAAATCCCCCAAATAAGTCTCAAGTATTGGCAAAGGTTGTGCTACAAGTCTGAAATGTGCTGTAAAAATGGGTCCCCTTAAAGCTAGCTTAAACTGAGTGTTCTAAACTCAATTGTGGCTGCTTAGAGCGTTCCCTGTGAGCAGATCTGCCTCCAAAGGCACATGTGCCACCCTAGAATGCCAGAAAAATTAAAAGAAGGAAAGCACTCAGCATGCCTCAACAAAAAATGAACAGGCAGCAATCTAGGAAAAAAATTAACTCTTTATGCACTTAACGAATTTGCAGTGATATTTAATTACTGTTATGAGAAACTGGAAAATCTGAAGGCAAGTATACTTAAATTCCCTTTTATTTGTGTTGAGAAGGGTTGTCCTGCTTTGCTCTTGATGCTGGTAGAAGGAAGGTGACAGAAACAAGGGGGCTGCCTCCTTTTATCACAGCAAAGACTTTATTTTCTCAGTCTTAGTTGTCAGCCTCTTAGTTTTTGCATCAGAATAAATTTTGTTCCACTTGATTTAGGTCATGACTACAGAAAAATTTTGAATAGAGTGACGTGGGGGAAATGTGGTACTCCAAGTTTAGGCAGCCTGGCTGAAGGTGTTGCAGTGGGTTCAGCACAATTCCTAAGGGGTCTTTTCATTTTGGGTGAATGAAAAAATTAAATCCGGCAGAAAATATCAAGATCCTTTGGTCTTTTCTTAGTAATTTATTAACACATAATAGAATTTTCTGTTGTAACTAAGAGAAATGCTCTTGGGAACCAAAATGTTGTTTGGACTCCAGTTTTTCCAAGCAGAGCACCTAGAATTAATCATTGGGATAGAGAGATTACTTTCTTTCTGTAGGTTAAGACTAAGAAGAGACAAAGGGACATATTTGTTGGTTGACCTTTGGACTTCACACAAAATATAGGGAGAATAGTGATGAATCTCCAAAGCCTGCTGGCATAGTCAAGTGCTTGGTATTCTATGAAAAAACCACCATGTATTCCCTAAATAGTTCATTTTGTTTTCTAAAGTTCTGAAAAACTCACTCTATTGAAATGCATGTTGTTGCATCGATTTTTCTAAAATACACCTTGTTATCTTTTCTTTGGTAATTGGTGACTGGTAATGACTTTGGCAATTTAACTTGTTCTTGCAGACACTTTTCCCATTCCCCTAGATAACTGAAGTCAAGAGAGAGGGCCTGTCTGTCAATCTCTGATGCCTGTCAACTTGGTTGATTGACAGCTTTTTGTCCCACAATAGACACCATTTCTGCAGCCCCCATTCTGTTATTTTCTTCTTTCTTAATACTTGTGGGGGATGGTGTTTGCCTTATAATCTGTGTTTAAAATCCAACTTGGAATGAGGCCAGCTCCTAAGAAATTATCACAAAGTCTTCTTAGCTTTGCATCAGGAAAATTCTCTGGAGAGTTTCCTAAGCTGTGATTCCACCTTTCAAAATTACCTTTGCTCAAAAAGTAAGCTTTGTTTTTCCTCCAAAATCCGCTTCAAAATCCAACAAAGAGACTGTGAGGTCTGCCTAATAGGTTTTGATATAAGGAAAGGAATTTGTTTGTGCTTTACTTTATTTGGCTAGTTCTTCCTCGTGGAATAACTGTCATAGAAATTTTTCTGTGTAAGAAATATAGGCAAAATATGTGAGCCTTGGAGCAGAGAAGGGGAGGGATATTTGTTTTATGAGGAATAACTGAAACAAAAAACAAAGAAGACTTCTAAAAGGAGAAAGTAATGTCATTGTTCACTCCCCCCCCTCCAAATCATGCATTCTTACAAGCATTTTAGTCACCTTGGAATTAATTCACTTAATTGTGAATTAGCATTGTGCATTAGGAGTGAGTTGTAATTAAAATTTGACTGTTTTGAGGGAAGAATATTGTGATAACTCATTTATCTATTAAAAGTTATGTTAGGTTTTGTGAAAAAAAAACCCAAACATTTTATTCAAAAGCTGAAGTTTTTAATTTTAAAAGTGAAAAACAACTCCATGTGAATACAAAATCAGTTGTTCTCACCATGATTTGTGGCAATCAGTAAAGCTTCTGTGTCAGTTATCTGGCTGCAGAATGAACAATACTGATGTCATTCCACTTGGTGTCATTGGAAGGGGACAAAAGGAAACCAGGTTTGAAAAATTGCCCTATTAAAATCTGAAGTGCCTCAAAGAAAATATACTTCCAAAGAAAAAACTCCATAAAGTAATGTTATTCTGATTAATCACAGTATTAAATGCACCTGTTGACTCTTACAGCTCTCCTCCTGGTCCTGGTACTCACACAGCCTGGGTCTGATCAGTGGTTTTTTGGGTTTTTTTTGGGGGATTGTTCACTTATTTCACAATCTCTGTTTAGAGGTTGAGGATCCTGTTATAAAAGAGGTGGAAACAAGACTTGAATTTTTTTTTTGTGGGCAAAGGGCTGTTTGGTTTGTTGGTGGTTCTTTTTTTCCCTCAAGAGGATATGCTCAATAAAGCTGAGATACTTCTCCTCTGGCAGCACTGCTCATAACAATTGAATTCAAAACAACCGAGTTTGAACATAGAGAATAAACAACAGCTAAATTGGGTGTTATTGGTTCCTCTAATAACAAGTAGAATAAACTAATCAGTTTCCAGATAGAGTCCAATAAGCTGGCTGGGAAATTGAAATAGATGGAAGCAGATGCAGCATGCGGATGTGTGTATGAATCTCCAGTGCTGTTCCACAATCTGGACCTTGTGATTTGAATGCCATTCCTGCTGTATAAATACCTGGGCACCCTCAGTCCTTGGCAAGTGTAGAGCACTCACTGTTTCAGAACTGGTCCTGTATATTCTCAGTGAGATTCCTCAGATGATGCCTCTGCTGCAGCACCTACTGAGCTGCGACTTTTTGGCCATGTGAACTGGTGATGACAAGGAGCCTGCAGTGTCGGAAAAAACAGAAATGGGAAATGCAGCTGATGTGCTAGGAGATATTTATTTGGGGAGGACAGGGAAGAGGAAGCAAATATGGGGAAAATTGTAAGGCTTGAACTTTTTCTGAGGTCTTTGGTGCATGAATGACTATATAATGTATTTTCCATGTATTAGGAAGACAAATACCCCAGTATGATAGAAAGTGTTTGAGTGATGGGCTCTGTGTATCCTGGGTCTGTCTAGCTGGTTGTGTTTAGATGTTGCTAATCTTTTTTTTCCAAGGAGCTACAAAGACCAGCTCAGGATAAAAATGAACTCATTCCCCAGAGTACTTTCTGCATAAAGTGGCCACATCCTCTACATCAGGAACCACAGATAGCAGATAGGAATGGCAATTTTTAGGCAACTAAGAAAAACCACATCTTCACTGCCATTTCCTTTTCAGGGCAACCCTTTCCTGTCCCTGCGGAACCATTCATTCAACCTGCCAAATGTATGGTTAAGGGAATGTTGCAATTTTCTAAGCTTCAGAATAGGGGGCAGTAAGGTCACAGTATTGCTTGAACAATTTTTTTCTACTACTGCTGGAGTACATAGTGTTAAAGTGGTTCAGAATGACTGCATGTTTGCTTTTGATTCAGGACTTACCTTTCATCCTGTGATAAGCTGGTGTTGCTAGAATCCCTGCTGTTGCAAGAGACTTGGTGGTGGACGAGGTGTAGAAATTGTGATCATCCAGTTACAGAAGACCATTCTGAAACGTGGGTGGTATTTTTAAATTGTCTTCTAAACCACAGAATGCATTTCAAGTAGATCCTGCTGTAGATAGAATGGCAAAAATCCAATTTATACTTTGTCATTTGAACACAGAGGAGGAGTTTATAGACAGAAACACCCATCATGTGGATTTCTTGCAGTCATGGGAACCAGGAGGCCAAGTTTTGTTTGTGCTGTCAGTGGTACCAGCCTGATGCACCAGGTGTGTGAAGATCAGAGTCTTGATCCTTACAGAGAGGGCTACAGGATGTGCTTTCTACACCTGTGGAATTGCCAAACCCTTTCCTAAGTATAAGGCAGAAATCACATCTGTCTCAGATCAATGGAACAATCATTTAGCCTGGCATGGCTCTGGTCTCAAAATTATTTTTGAGTCATCACATCAATGGTGCTACTAGCCCTTCACTTGCAGATGTTTGTTTATCTGCACCAATACCTCTTGCGTAATGCCCTGCTGGAATTTGTGTGCAATTCCATTCATTCCCCAACCTCCAGCTTTTCTTAATGATTGCAACAAAGGTACTCCTTGCTTTTCAGATTTATTTATCGTGTGTCTGTATTCCCAGATGTAGCAAGTGGGAACTCTTGTTTTAATCCCTATGGAGTTTCTCTCTCTCTTTTTTTTTTTTTTTTTTTTTTTTTTTTTTAAACTGTATAAAGTCTTTTTTCTTCTGAACTAAGCAGACTCATATTCCAATTATGCTTTGCAGTTAATTCCTGCTGGCCTGGCACCAGTTTTGTGACCTATCTTTGAATTCTTTCACTTCCTGACTTCCTGTTTTGTTTCTGGGATAAAGCAGACAAAAATGAAACCAGTATTCTGGGCAAGGCCATGCTGTTGATTTAAACAGGGGCATTATTATTAGCACTGTTGGTTTCTGTCTAATTCAGTAGTTTTGCTTTTCTGACTGTACTGCACTTCAGAGCAAGACTGTAGAGTTTTTCTCCCAGCTGAGACCTCTGAAAGGTAGCTGTGAAAAGGTGAATGCATAATGTTAAAGAGATCAAGACATTGGTGGAAAGTACCAGATGTACAAGAAAATGATCTAATTACAGGCTTTTGTCAAAAGGGTTCATGGAGCAAAGGTAAAGAGAAGATGGGAGAAAGAAGAATGAAAAATAGCTGGTCAGTAGAGATATTCATGTGAGAAACTGTGTGTCTGTGTTCAGAACGTGGTTGGTGCTTTACTATCTCAAGGTGGAAAGTGATCCTTGGTCTGACACTGGCATCTCCAGCAGCATGCAGTGCCCTGAGCACTGTCATGATGCTTTTTTGAGATTTCCTGAAAACGGAAGCCAGACAGGATTAAAGGAATAAAAAGCAATTATATTTATTGGAGGGCCTTCTGGGACATTTCAGGCAGACAAAGCCCCCCAGGGGCTGCACCCAAAATGCACAATGGGTCAAGGATTTTTCACACTGTTATAAGTTTGGTCCATTTGCATATTGGGGGTCAATCTCCCAATTACACCTTCAGCTAATGAAGTCATTGACCCCCAGTTTGCTCCCCCAACTCCCTTTTGTTCCCATCTCTGGCCCTGAGGCAGTGAGGGGTCCTTGATTGCCAGGGCTGGAGAGGAATTGCTGTGTGTGACCCAAATGGGAGAGCAGCAGCTCCCACTGTGCATGGAGTTTGGAGTTCTACACTAAAGAACTGCAGGGTTACAAATCTATGAAAAATAGAAAAGCTAAAATCCTAAGGCATCACTGCAGGGCTGTATCAGGCCTGGATGTGTCTCCAGCCCTTAGGTGATCTACTGAGGTTTTCTTTACACAACCAAGAGCCTCCATCAGATTCCACCAACTGGCAGCTCTCAATTCTGAAACAACTGTTAGTTCCAGCAGTTTAAGTAAAATCAGTGTGCTGTATAAAATTTAGCATTGGCTGAAAGACTGTCACAGCTCATACCTACCTGAACTGCACATGACCCTACTGTGAGGTAGAACTGAAATGTCTGATGTCTTGGTTATTTCACCATGCATCATTCTGCACTCTAGCTAGGTGCTCTTACCTTTATTTCTTGCAGAAGGAGCATTTAACTGATTGTCACTTTGTGAACACGAGGATGGAAGCCCTGATTTTGCACACAATGAATATATTGATAGATTTATCTCGTTTGCTGTGCTTGTCTGTCATGTCTAAGGACACTAATGAGTTGGTTTTGGGGATTAATGAGAACTGTAATGGCTAATGGGTATTTACAGAATTGCTGCATTTTACCATCTAATAATGAGAACAACTTCAGTTCTTTCAAGTCTTTAATTGTCACTATGGGAATCCTTAGTTACATGTCATCAGACAATAAAAACTCTCAGAAAAATCAACAATATTTTGATGATTCTGCTACAGTTGGTCTGATAGACAATTTCTTTGAATGCTACACTCAAAAGCAATAAATTATTGTAAAAGTCTTTGAGAACTAACTTTAAAACAGATCCAGCTTGAACTCACATTTATCCTGTTTGCTCCTCCATTTGCAATAATTCAGCTTTGAAAAGGAAAAGATACACTGGCAAGCTTTTAATTTTTTAGCTAATAAAAATGTCTGATCACTGAAGAATCACTACTATCAGAAAAAGAGTTTAAACCAACAAAGCCTGAGGTATTTTGCTAGAGAAGCTTACATTTTTGATTACTTTTTGAATAGTCATAGCAACAACTCACCATTTTGGGGGCTTCATATTCCTTTACCTGTGCATTTGAAAGATACTGGCAAGCTCTGTTTCTAGGCTGAGAGCCACTGCAGAATTTGTGTGTGCTTCTTACCCTAGGCTGGGATGGTCAAGGCCAAAGGTTAAACTAATGACTATTTTGTGTTGTTTTCCCACTATTAGAGTCATCTTTCCTTTGAATACCAGTGTTGGACTATTCAGTCTTTTTTCATTCTGTGCTGTCTCTTTAGTTCCCTACTCTTTTCTTGCACAACTGCAAGATGTTCATCTGGGCAGTTACACACCTGTCTTTTCTTCTACAATGAAAAAAATGACATAAAAACTTCTTGTAGTCCTATTCTTAAGGATTCACTTGTGCTTAGTTGAGTCCTTTATATTCTGGGAGATGCTCCAGCTGCATTCTTGCTGGTGCTGCCCACAGATTTTTATGTTTTTTATAACCTGGTGTGCATGTCTCTGCCAGTATCTTCAGCCCTGATCTGGAGCCAGAGTTCTGCCTTCTCATTTGTGTTGGATAATGAATGCAGTTGGTGAACAGCAATGGCTTTTTGCTGTGGATAGAAAAAAAAAAAAATCTACAATTTCCATACTTCACATCGTGCTTCTTTCATTACTCTCTCCTTCCTCCAATGTTTTTGAGTGTGCAGATGTTTCCTAGTTAGTTATTATTTAAGTGGGTAGCTTCTTGCTAAGGTGTTAATTAAAACTTGCTGTCCAGAATATCTGGGTACAATTTGCAGTGTAATCTGTAGCCTCTAGTGCATCATTGTATCTCTATTAAAAGGAATTCTGTGTAATGATGCTGGGATTTAATTAGTTTCTTTGCTGGTGTTGTAAAACATAGTGATAAATGAGCTAACAGGTCCATGGATCATTATTTACTGGAGATGAGCTTATTAGCTGATTATGAATCATTAACAAAGTCTACATGGGATTTGCTTATCTAATTCGACACAATTTTGAACATTCAATACTCTACATTCATTTCTTTCAACTAACAATATTGTATTTAGATTGTAATCTTTGCATGTTTTATTCTGGGATTTTTTTCCTTTAGTGTTGAATTCTAATTATATTCCAAGTGCTGTGAGAGGACCTGGTGTCCATCTAGGATGAATACAAAACTGCACTGTAAGGTTTTACACAACTGGGTACTTTTTAGTTTTGGTTCTGAGTATGTGTTTATTAATCATCTGGCATTGCAGGAAGGACAAACTCAGATTCAAATCGACTTGCATTTCTTAAATAATACACTAACTAGAGCAAAATTCAATACTCTGTGCCAGCAAGAGCTGACCACATGAAGGGGGGCACATTCACACCAGTGAGAGTTTTCAGTTTGGAGACAGGGGTAAGGCAGGTGTCAGAAATAATGGGAGTTAATAAATACACAAGAGTGTATTAAGTTAGTTGATACACAGGAGTGTGCCTCATGGACAATGATCACCTGAGAGATGCTTTTAGAAGGAAATATTCAGAAATCTGGTGCTGTGAGTTTATCTTCAAATAAATTAGAATTTCAGAAGAACTTTCCACTTCTCATTGAGTATCTGCAGTTGTTTAAAGTGCTTTGTTCCCTTGACCTTCCTGATGCTCCCACCTTAGATGGGCTTAGATGTTTTTCTAAATGTAAAGTTGCAAACAGACTTTGGTGTCACCTACTTTATCTTCTCCTTAGTGGGAAATCACTTGCTTAGGTGTGTGGGAGGTGCATCCACCAGTCCTGATGGATCTGTGGATTCTTCCCAGGCTGTGTTTGTGTCCTGCCTTTGATCCACAGCTGGAGGGAAAGCAGTGCTGTGAAATGGCCATTTAATCTTCTCTGCCCTTGGCTTGAGTGCCTCAGAAAGATTCTGGGGTGTTCTCTTTGGAGAATAAATTGGAGGTGGGCTCCCTCCAATGCTGCCTTTGCTTTTACTCCATCCTCCCAAACGTAGCTGTCATTGCAAATGACCTCTGCATAGTCTGCCTTGTTTGTTTCTGTGCAGGAAACTGTTGATAATCCTTCAGGAGAAATCTGGCAATAATGTAAAAAAGATGATGATACTGATGGCAGAGGGGCTGCTATCATACCTAGATCTATAAATACAGAGTTAAAAAATCAGGATGTTTCATAAAAATTGGCAGCTGAAAATGGATACAATTTTCTTGTGATTCTACCAGGATCCCTTTCTTCTGAATTTCCTATTTACAGAGCCATTAGTTCTAACACTTTCTGATCTTTCATCATGTCAGAGTAAATATTACTTGGTTTGTCCCAGTGGGAGCAAAATGCATACTATTTTTGTTTCTAAGTTATTTCCTTTCTCTGAGACAACCTTTTTATTTCTTCCTTTGAAAAAGATTTGTGAAATGACAGATGAATTTCCAGCAGTAGTAATATTTCTTAATGGTTAGGGAAACAAGTTTGCATTGCAGAGATGCAGCTGTGAAGAAAAATTAGAGAATTAAAGAGGCATGGTTTAAAATATAAGAGGATAGTAACACAAAGTGGAATGCTAGAAAGGTTCATTGTCCTTCGTGGTACAACTGGAAAATTTGAATTTGTAAACATATTCTTTACCTTAGTTTCTGTTTACATATGCACAGTACCTTTTCAGTTGCAGAGTACCAGTGACCATGATTTATAATATTATTAGCTGCACTCAAATCTTTACATAATAGCCATTTGATATTGTGCAATAATTTATGAATTTTAAACTACTTACCCAATATATTTATTTTAATAATCTAACCTGGTTTAGATGAGATGTTTATAGAAAATAAAATGATTATGTCAATATAAAAATATCAAATTACTTTCTAATTAAGATAAACTATTTGCCCTCAACATTTATTTTAAACGGCAATGTTAATTTTTATTGTAAGCAAAATACTTGAACTATAAAATTCTTAATGAATAACATTTTTTGTATTAGTCTCTGTATAACTCTGGAAGCAGCATGACTTTATTTTGTAGGACATATTCCAGTTTCATGAACAGTAGCATGTGGGCATTTAAATGAATTGAAACAAAGCAGGTTAATTATTCAGGGACCTCAGACTAAAGTTAACTCACAACTAATGCACTGTGTGCTCTCATTATCAAGGGACTCTGTCCCTGGGTTCCTGTGAGTACAGCACTCACTCACCAGTGTTGTCTGTCTCACTGGAGGTTTGTTTTCCTTTTCAGCACCTGTTGGGTTATTTTCAAAAACAGGATCGTTTTTTTGATGCGTTAGTACCTTGACAGAGATAAATCTATGTTTCTGCTCTGATAAATCAGAGTACTGATTTCGGGGGTTTGTAAAGGTTGCATAAAAGGTGATTAGGCAACATCTTTGAAGATCATTATTTCTACCTCTATAAATATATATAATACACCATAGCAGAGAATACTGACTTCTAGAGCAACATTTACAAACCTCTGTCTTCTCAAGGTGATGCCCTTTAATAGAGGACAGTGCAGGGTTCTTAGTTCAGCAGTTCTGTCAAGTCTGAGGCAATCATTTCATTTCACTTTTATACATATGCTTAGGTGTTCAGAAAATTCCTGTATGTAAAAGAGAATTTCTGAATGCTGTAAGCCTAGGTCAGCCACAAGGAGGGAGATTCCTCAAGTCTTATTAGTGATATTTTTCTGTGAACTGACTTTATTCTGACTTTGACTTACTTTAGGCAGCAACATGCACCAATATGAGTGCTCTTAGACTTGATGCTGCTTTTGATTTCCATTTTAAAGGATCTTGTACTTGCTTGAAGCTCTTCATGTGCCGCAGATCAAACAGCAGTGTAAGTGTTTGCATTTTTGTCTCTTGCAAGAAGAAAAGACTAGGATTTTCTTTGTTTGGTTGGGGATTTTTATTTCATTTGTATCTTCGAGCGGGCTGAGTAGAAGAAAAATCCAAGTATAATTTATTTTGCCCAATGTTTTGGAAGCTTTCTGTATAATCCAGTTTTTTAATCCAATCTGATGATATAGAAGAGGATGCTTCTACCTTAGTAGAAGCCAGAAAAATAATCTCAGGGGATGAGAGAACAAATTTAGACCAAATTTCAAAATAATCTTATTAGAATAACATACAAAAGAACATGGTGGAGTATTTATTTGTCCCTAAATAAAAGTTTATCATGGTTTTTAAAGATCTGTTGCAACACAGGAGCCGTTAGTGACTTGGGACATGCTTGGGATGTGAATTTCACATTTACATAAGAAAAAAAAGGTTTGCCACTGAGTCCAGCTGAAAATCTTAGAGCATTTCATGTTTTTTCATTACTTCATACCATGTCTTTACATAAATCACAGTGTTAGAATCTGAAGCAGGGTTGTTCTTACCTTAATCTAGGGCAACTCATTGCAACAGAAGTAAGCAAGCAACTCTCTTCCAGGCAGCTTATTTTTTAACTATAATGTGGTTTCCCCAGGAATCATGGGTTTTAATTAACTCTAACAGGTATTTAATGGCGATTTAATAAGGCAGTTATTGTATGTTAATTAAATGTCAAATGATTGCTAAGAGGTTTTTGCAATTACTGAAGTTTACTAATTATCCAATAGATAAATCAATTTTTCACGTAAAAAACTCACATCTATGTAAGCAATAAATCTGCTGGTAGATGATGTATGTTGTCATAATGAAATGAGAGATGTGCTGTGTTGAGTGTGCTCCTTGCATCTTCTCTCTACAGGCAAGAAGAAAGTTCACTCTTCTTGACAGAGTTTTTCTTGTTGAATACAGCTCAGCTGCTGGTGCAGAATGTGTGGGGTCAGTGATGCCTTTTTGGGGCTACTTAAAAACAGAGCTCAGACAAAATTCAAGCAATAAAAAGCAGTTTATTTATATTTATTGAAGGGTCTTCAGGGACATTTCAGGCAGACAAAGCCCCCCAGGGGCTGTGCCCAAAATGCACAATGGGTCAGGGTTTTTCACACTTTTATAAGTTTGGTCCATTTGCATATTGGGGGTCAATCTCCCAATTACACCTTCAGCTAATGAAGTCATTGACCCCCAGTTTGCTCCCCCAACTCCCTTTTGTTCCCATCTCTGGCCCTGAGGCAGTGAGGGGTCCTTGATTGCCAGGGCTGGAGAGGAATTGCTGTGTGTGACCCAAATGGGAGAGCAGCAGCTCCCACTGTGCATGGAGTTTGGAGTTCTACACTAAAGAACTGCAGGATTACAAATATAAGAAAAATATAAAAGCTAAAATCCTAAGGCATCACCAGGACCTGCAACTGCAGCAGTGAGTGGTGTGGAGTTTTGCTTGAAGCATCTGTGTGGAATGAGACAAGGGCCAGGAAAGCAGCTCGCATTTCTGCACCTCCCACCAGGGTTTAAAATGAAGATATGACCAGTAGGAACTAAAGGAACTCTCAGGATTTTCTCTTCCTTTCACGACAAAGACTGCATTGTGATGTGGGTTGGTTGTCCTTTGTGCATTGAGCAGGAGCACTGTGGAACAGGAGTTTTGTTTTTAGAAACATGTCTGGCATCAGGCTGCATTCAGTCCCTGGCAAATGCATCGGCACATTCTGTGTATTGCCGATTATTAATCAGTACTCAGTGTATTAATGAGGGAAGTAACTGTAATCAGCTCTGATTTATGCAAATTAAATGCAACCCTCAGACTCTTGGTCAGTTGCCAGGACCGTCTGCAGGTGGTGAAAGCAAGGATAACTTTTTTTATTTTTAAGAAAAGGATAAAAAGCCAAGCTATTTTCCTAGGAAAAAGGTTCTTACTGCTAATAAAAGTATTTCTAAGTCTTTGATGAGGATGCCAAAGACAATCAGAGGGCAGGAGCATCTCTGCTATGAAGACAGGCTGAGAGAGCTGGGGATGTTCAGCCTGGAGAAGACTTCATCACAGCCTGCCAGCACTTAAACAGGGCTTGTGAAAGGGAGGGAGAGCAACTTTTTACATGGGTAGAGGGTGACAGAACAATGGAGAATGGTTTTACACGAAGAAAGGAGAGTTTTAAATTAGATGTTATGAAGAAATTCTTTGGTCAGAGGGAAGCTGCTGCTGCCCCATCCCTGGAAGTGTCCAAACCAGGCTTGGATGGGGCTTGGGGCAGCCTGGGCCAGTGGAAGGTGTCCCTGCCCATGGCAGGGGGGGTCGAAACTAAATCATCTCTGGGGATCCCTTCCAACCCGAGTCATTCCGTGTTTATTACATTCTGTCAGTCTGCCCCATCTGACAGTCTTGCTTAAGTCCTAATTCATGAAATAGAGCACCCCTGCTACAACCTTTTACACGTGGGTAAAAGGCCCCCTTACTCAGGTCACCTGAGAGATGCAGACAACTGCCTTAGAATGTGTAATTATATATATATATATAATATATAAATATGAGCTTCAGTTTCCAAATGGAACACTTAATATTACTGTGTAACTAAGCCTGTGTGGGACTCTAGCACAGAAATGAGACTGAGAAGTGCCCACCAGAAGAGAGGATTTCTGCATTAATTATATCAAATCTAGCAGAGTATTGGAAGAATTTGTTTGACTTAGAACAACAGCTGAAGCAGGTTCTTACCTCACTTGCTTAACACACCTTTAGGTAAGGGGTATGCTTTGCCTATCCTTAAGAACAGAGCAGTTTGACATAATTTACCTATTAATTAAATTAAAGCAAAATTACTTCAGGATGCAACAAAAAGCTGAAAGCAGGCTCTTAGAATACCAAACTGCTTCTTTTCCTCTAAATCTTCTGTTCCTTAAAATTAGAGAGAAATTTAAAGTAAATCCTTCTCAGAAGACAGCAGACTCATCCTGCAGTGGAAAAGAATGATCACAATGAAAAGAAGTACTACTCCCAGGCAGTGCCAGATGAAATAACTCCCATGACCTCTGATGGCAGAGGGAAAGGTGCTGCTTTTCTTGTGCAGAAGCCTTTCCTGGGGCTTGGGTGGCAGGCATGATCTATGCTACTCCCTCCAGGATTAGTGGGTTATCTCTACTTCTCTGAGTTTAGGAATTGAACACGGCTGCCCTGGGCCCTTTGTCAGGGAGACTTTTCATGTCTTTATATTCTCCAGTCCTGCTTCTCTCCAAAACCCATGCCACTGTTCACTTGGAGCTCAGAAGCCTTTGCCATGAGAGGTGCACTGGGTGCCACAGTGCTGTCAATGGCTAATCAATACCTGCTTCCTGCTGCCTTCTAGGCATCCTGCATCTTCAGTAAATAAATCTGAAGATAATTTGGCCCCCCAGAGATACATCATTTACCTTTAGTTTATGTCTTGACCAGAAGGAGGTTTTAAGCTCAGGTAGTGTTTTGGCCCATCTAATCCTTCTGTTATGCGTTTAGCATGTGTCCATGAGTGCAACTGTGCTGAAAATGACAATGTCAGTGCTGGAGTGTGAGACAAGGATGTATTTCCATTTCCCTTTGTAGCTGTGGTGCTTCCTTTGCAATAAGCTGTGAGATCCTTTCATCCCATATCATCCTACCTTGTGTGTGGCAAGAGGAATAAAGTCTGTAAATCTCCCTGGCTGCCAACTCTCTAAGAGGACAGGACTAGTCAGTCTTCACATTACAGATAGAAAAATGAGGTGTGCATGTGAGGTTTCTCCAGGAACTATGTCAGTTTACACACCTGCAGCTTTCTTTCTGGGAAAATCCCTCATTGCATTCATCTGCCACAGAAAAGCATTGGACAGGTTTTTCTTGAGGCCTTGACAGTAATTCTCCAGAGGCTACAGATGTCTACCCTGCAGTCACAGAAATGATTACAGTACTCTGTAGATGTACCTGATATAATTTAAGGCTGTCTAGCTCAGGTACCAATCATGGTTTAGTTTCTGGAGTATAAAGCTGAGTATGGATTGATTTTTCCTTGATGGGATTTCAGTGGAGGTTAAATAGCTTAATTCAAGCTATGCAATGGATACCTTCATGTACAGGAGCCTTATGGTCACACATTAAATGAATAATATTGGAGGAAGGGTAGAAGAAGTGTCCTTATAATGTGAGCTGCTGAAAGGCCTAAATTAACTCACTGAGCTTCAGTGAGACCAGAGTGGTCTTTTAAATCACTGTTGCACCATAAGTGGACAGTTCTACAGTGTCTTAGCCTAATAAATGTAGTGCTTTTCAGCAGCAGCTCTTTACTGTATTTAATTTGTCTTACATTACTTTCCTCCCTAATTGGAAATGTTTTTTAGTGTAATGTAGTAGCAATTCCCCCTTGTCCAGAAATAGAGCACTGCCCATGGGCTGTTAGTTAAGGTTATGCCATTATGGTGTTCTCACATATTTGGGGTATTAGTAGAGTTCTTTTCATCATCTCAAGTGTTCAGTGACCTGCTGCAGGACTTGAAAGATATTTCAGACCTTGGATGAGGAAAATATTTGTGGCTATGTGTAAGAGAAAAGTAGATCTTTTGATTTGGACTATAATAATCTAATAATCACAGAAGTTCTGTAAAATAATCACAGAATATTCTGAGTTAAAAGGGACCCACAAGTATCATGGAGTCCAGCTCTTAAGTGAATTTTAAGGGATCCATTTGGGGATCAAGCCCACAACCTTGGCATTATTGCACCATGCTCTGATCAACTGAGCTAATAATGCCAGTGAATATTTAGAAAACAGTTATTTACTTTGGTGTCCTACAGGTTTTCCCTGAGTCATTTGCAACTTCTGTGCTGTTGTTGGAATTCCAGATTTCCTTGTAAATATTTCTCAGAATTCTACTGTAGAGACCAGTGAAAATCGAGAGCCTTGAGCTCACAGACCTTCATTCTTGCCAGTTTTCTGTAGTGCATTTCTTTATTTTCTTGTCCATCTTCCCTTTTTTCCTGGACTGCCAAGTGAAAGAAAACTAATCACTACTCTTTCTTTTTTCCAAGGATTATGAAGTTAGTGCTTTAGCTCACAGGTAAATTTTACCTCTTTCTCTTTTATAATATTTGATTCTATGCTTGTCCCTTTTTACAGGAGCATTTGCACACACAGGGCTGCACACATCATGTAGATATTATTCAGAAATTCCCCCTTCTCTGCTCGCTGCCTCTGTGTGGCAAAACCTATCCTGTGTGTTAGTCACAACTGTGAGGAATGAAGCAGGGAAAATAATGTCATTAGTCTAAGATGCCTGTAAATACAACAGTCATTTTGCTGGTAAATACAATACAGCAGTGGGCACAAGCTCCACAGTGTTCCTGTCAGCACTGTCCTCTCATCTGTTACTCTCTGCTCCACTGTCACCTTCATTGCTCATCATTCAGGCTCTCTGCATGCTGAGCACAGAACAGCTAAATCAGGAACTTTGGGCTAAAGTGAGGGGATGAATTCTAACCTCTCTGTCTGAGGCAGCCCCTGGTGATTGGTGAACCGACTCTGGTTCTTCTGTATCATAGCTTTTCTTGTCTCTTGACTAGGCTATTGTCACTTTGCTGTTGACCTCTAAACCCTCTCTCCCCACCCCCAGCCTGAACTCTGGATTAGGCTTCCCAGGGAATAAACTATGGGCAAAGTTCTACTAGCTAGAAAGAGGGGAATGGTTCATGCTGCCATAGTAACATGACCTCATCCCCTATTCCTGGAACAAAGATGGGTTTCTTGTCACTTTTTCTGCCCCCATGAGTGGTTAAGCCCCCCTGCTGTTTCTCCACTTGGGAGGGGAGCTAAGGCTGTACACCACACTGGAAAGAAGAGGTTCCTCTTCCTTGCTTAAAGTAGGGCAGTCATCTAGGAGATGGGTAATCAGGTGACCAGGGAAAAAACAAACCCAAAAAGAACAAACAAAAAAAACCTCACGCTCTGCCCCCCAAAAATCCCAAACCCACAAACAAAAACCCCCAAAAAACAAACAAACAAAAAAAACCCCACAAAAAAACCCTACAAAGGTAAACACCTTCTGGTCAATAACATGAGTTTGGAGTCTGAATTACATGTAATCACCTCAAACCCTAGGTATTGCAATTTTAAAACCAGTTAAGTTTAATTTTTTGGAGTGGTGCATTTATGAAAGAAAATCCTAACTCCTAACAGCATATTAAAAGTGCTGTGCTCTGAGCTGTTTGCTATTGCCAAGGACTGAGATGTTGAAGCTATCTTAGCATCTGTGAAATGTCAAATCAGTAAATGACAGTTGCCAAAAAAACCCAAAAGGAATAGGAATGCTTGAAACAGTTGGGAAAGAAATAGCAAAGTGGAAAAGGGTTGTTACAACAGAGTGCAAGTCTATGGCCTCCAGCACAGTAATTATTACACAGTGTTGAAGACTCTGGCTAGAAAACACATGGTAGAACTGCTGGGGACAAACCAGTGTATGACACAAATGCTAGAGAGGAGTTGTACAGCTTCTCAAGAAGCCCCCCAGCCACTAAATATTAGAAAGTGGGGACAAATTTAGGCAAAGATAGTAAGCCTGTTCTGACATTCCTGCTTAGGAATAAGCTCTTGCCTAGTGCCAGGGACAGGCTAGCTGGGCTCCATCCACCTGAAAGACCTTCTCTACAGAGCTCCAAGCACTGCAGATTTCTAACTTGATAACTTTTTATAACTGCAGTCTAGTAAGCAGGATACAGGCTCACCAAAGCTCTGGTTCTTTTCATAATTTTTGCAATGTAGTGTCAAGTCATCACTGTCTCTGGAAGTAGCTCCCTTGATTTAGATGCAGGTAGAAACTAGTAATGCCTGCTTCAGCAAATGGCAACATCTCAAATTGATTGTTATTCACTTAATTTGCAGATGTCTTTACATGAGGGGAAGGGTCAAGGGAGGAGGGCTGAGCTACGCATTTCATATTGATGATTATTAAATACTACTCTGTCACCAAACGGAGGCTTATTCAGTAACCCAAGCAGCATTTACAAGTGGTCTTCAGCAGCTTTCCTTATAAATCACTGAAGATAGGTCTTAATAAATAAAGAAAACAATCAATCAAAAAAACCCAGCGAAGTAAAAAAGATGCTGGGCAGGAAATGACCATTTTGCATGGGTGCATAAAATCATAGGCAGGTTTTAGTTTGAGCATCTGTTAGCTTTGGTTGAAGAGTTTTCTATTTTTACTTGTTTTTTGAGAAAGAAGAGTTGATTTCTTCTTCTACCTTTGAGCATGGCTCTTGTCCATCACTTCTTGGGCTCCTCCTCAGCCTCAGCTCCTTTTGCACAGTGTGCTGTGTGTTCCACGCTCCCCTTCAGGACAGCAGTGCCCAGCACTGCCCTTAGCTGGGTGGGAAAGAGTGAGGAGCTAGGAGTGCTTTGCACCAAGACCTTTGGGGGAGCAGAGGAAGGCAATCCTTTCAGGGTTGCCCTCTCAATGTCCGAGCCCGTTTTCTGTTTCTGGCTCAGCTTTTGTTCTATCACATTGTCACTTCCCATTCTTCTTTGGAGCGTGTGATGGGGAGTGTTGCATCCTTCTCCATCCTGCAGCAGTGGAAAGTCTCCTCTGGGGTTCTCAGAAGAGGAGCTTCAAATTATCCTCTCATTAGTGATGATCCATCCCTCCTGCACGCTGTGCCATTCCATTGTGCTGCTTGAGCACTGAACATTAGGAGATAACTGCCTTCCCAACATATGTCATCACTCATTAAGGGACCCCTCTTAGATTATGGCTGAGGTTTAATGCCTTGTTAAAGATGTTTAACACTTACAGTTTTGTTTTTAATTTAGGAAGCAGCATGATCAAATTGTGCCCTGAGAATTTCTCTCAGATTTTGTGAAATTTGCAGGTTAGCCTGCTCGGAGGAGGTGATCCTTAAATTGAATTGCAGCCCTCCAAGGCGTGTTTGAATGTCAAGCACTGCCATGATCTGACATGTTAATGGCTTTGAGAAAACAATGTGTTTCAGAGGTAATTGCTGAAGCAGTGAGTTCCCAGCAATATTTTACTTAAAAGAAATGTGCTGTTTTTCCACTGTGGAGACTGGAACAATGACACTGAACAACTGAGTGATACAAATCTCTGCTTGCCTTTTAATGGTCACTGCATTCTTCTGATAGACTGGAGCAGGACCTCTATCCCATCCATTGTTAGAAGAAGAAGATAACATTAGAATCAGATATTACAATATTATCACAACTGGGCTACATAATTTATTTGATTAAAAGAAGGAATATTTTAAAAGTCATATATAAACCTGAAATGAGCTTCCTAAATTAAAACCCATTTGGCTTTTCCACCGAGGGTCATCTTCAGTTTTACCAGATAAACTCAACCAGGGCAATTATTCAAAGTAATCCTGTTGCTACATGTTCAAGGCTTGTCTTTTAATTAACATGGAAAAGAGATGGGCAGCAGCTGCCTTGTTTTTCAGGCAGCCAAGTATGATGGTGAGGCTGGAAAAGAGGCTAGGTATGAGAGAACCTAGTGAAGATGAACACATGATGGTAAAAGGATGAACCCTCTAGACGCGGTGATTTAAATCACTATAGATATGGATTAAAAAAGTTCTGAATCAGTCTTTGAAAAATACTTTTTTTTTTTAAAAAAGAACAAAATCACCGTCAATTACTGAGCCGAAAGTCAGGTTTGTGTATCTCAAGGTACATGGAGTTCCTGAAGGAAGCCTACAAGAAAGAGTGAGAGATTATTTACAAGAACATGCAGTAAGAGGACAAGGAGGAGTGGCTTCAGCTGACAGATAGCTTCAGACATCAGCAGGAAATCGTTCCCTGTGAGGGTGGGGAGGCCCTGGCACAGGGTGCCCAGGGAAGCTGTGGCTGCTCTGTCCCTGGCAGAGCCCCAGGCCAGGCTGGACAGGGCTTGGAGCACGTGGCATTGTGGAAGGTGTCCCTGCCAGGGCAGGGGTGGCACTGGATGGGCTTTGAGGTCCCTTCCAACCTAAACTGTTCTGTGGGTCAGTGTTTCATGTGAGCACGTCTTTGCAGGGACCTGCTGCAGGATGTGGTCCTTGACTCTGCAGATTTTATTCAGATTGAGTAGAAGCATGATGTCTGGCCAAAGCTGTCACACTCTTTCCTGTAGTTTTGTGGGGCAATACATTGGGGTTTTTGTGTGTATATTGAGGTTCATTCCAAGCTGTCATCAATCTGCAATCCAGATGCAAAGTGAGGGTGGTAGAGCTAATGGGTCATTTATCAATGATTCACTTTGATAATATATCTATGTATGTAAGCATGTGTGTAGAGTAGAAATTTGGAGAATTTTGCTCCCTCTACCTTAATTTAATGCCATTAAGTGTATCATTTTAGTTAAATGATTTTGTAGCAGAGGGGCAGCTGCCAGCCCGTGTTGCTAAGTGTCAGAATTGTAGTATTTGTGAATGTGATTGGAACTGTGCTGCACGGAGTCTGACATCTGAAAAAGGGAAACAGAAACAAACTCCTGGAGTGTCCTTGAGGAATAATTCCAAGGTCAGCCATTAAAAAGTGGGATGGACTGTTCTAAAAATAGAGAAAAGCAAAGATCATTGCTGGTCTTTTAATGATATATGCAGTAAAATTTCAGTCTAATTTCAGTGTTGCTCTTGGAAATTCATCTGTCTCTTACAGGAAGAATTCTTAGAGAAGTCATCAGTGAAAGCATGTGTGGCATCAGACAAGAGGCTCACTGGGCTAAGCATAGACCTCCTTAGATTTTGCAGCCTAGGGGAAATAAAATTGGGAATTTGGGTAAATGTGGGTTGATACCAGCATGGGAAAGGGGCAGGTCCAAGGAGGGATGGATTTGCACCCTCGAAGGGCTCTGATGACTGCATGATCCCTATAAACCAAGCAAAACACATTTCATGAGCTTCTGAGCAAATTATCCTCCAGTGTGGATCCATGTTCTGCTTGTTTCTTCCTTACTCTGTAAATCCCTGAAGATGAGCATTGCCTCTTCTCCCTCCAGTGCATCTTTGCATTAGAACAATGTAGATACTCAAGATCGTGATTTTCTGAGTGAAACAACAGTAGGAACAACTGAAGTAGAAGTCAGAGCTCCCCCTGAATAATTCTCCTGTGCTGTTAACCTTTAGCAAGGCAGTGGTTTTTAACAGGCACAGACAGGTATAGTTTTTGTATCTGTTTTGTAGCCACCACTACCAGTGCAGAGCATTGCAGGGGTAATTGTAGTGGTAACTTTTTTGAATCAAAATTGGCTTTTATGTTATACACTAGATAACAAAATCATAATGTTTTTTGGGAACATGTGGGGTTTTTTCAAAATACAGCAACTTTAGGTATCTTGTTTGCTTTCTGGTTTTTTTTGAACTGCCCACATTTGCACCCATTATTTTCTGTAGTTTTCAAGTGTGCATTTGTGCATTCTAGAAGCATTTTCTTTTAAGGAATATTACTCTGTTTAATAATCTAGTCCTAGTATTTATGATTAAATTTTGTGATAAAATTTGGTACAATTACTGCTGAGACTTACTTGTCTATGAAGTCACTTTTGAATTCCTATTCTGGTGTAATCTGGCATCCTGCTTTATAATTTGCATTGGCATCCACCAATTTCAAATTTGATTTCAAGGCTGGTCTTTGCATCTCCTGACTGGAATGGAAGTTGTGGGTTATTTCCTCTCATCAGCTTTGTGTCAGGCATTCTGTACTCTCAGCAGCTCTGCACGCAGTATTTTAAAAGCATTACTTTCTGTTTCTCTGTGATGCCTTGGAATGGCTCCCTAGAACAAGATTGAGAGAATAAAGTGAGTATTTATTGAAGGCCTTCAATAGATTCACCTTGGGCAGTCAGAAACCTCTGAGAGGGGCTGCGCCCAAAATGCACAATGGGTCAGGGTTTTTCACACTTTTACAAGTTTGGTCCATTTGCATATTGGGGGTCAATCTCCCAGTTACACCTTCAGCTAATGAAGTCATTGACCCCAGTTTGCTCCCTCCAGGTCACTGTTCTTTACATCTCTGGGTCCTGGAGTTTCAGGCCCAGAGAGGAATTGCTGTGTCTGACCAGGATGTCAAGGCAGTAGCTGACTCTGTATATGGAGTTCAGTGTTCTACATGAAGCAGTGCAGGATTTGAAAAATATGAAAGCTAAAATCCTGAGGCATCACTGTGTGACTCTCACAGCTGCAAAGCAGAGCTGCTGCTGAAGCTTGGCTGCTCAAGCAGCAGAGCTGCTGCTGCATTTCTCTCCTGACCTGAGATCTGACAAGCACGGAGTGGCTAAGGACAGTAAACCACATTCTTGCCCTCTCTTAGAGTAATTTTCATCATTATCTCTTTTCTTTGACCTGTATAAGGAAAAATTAGTGAAGAGATCTCAGAGTAAAAATATGGAAACCTATAAGCTAAAACTCATGTAGTGCCAAAGACCAGAAGATCAGGAGATTGGTTTTAGGGCTTGAGTCAGATGTGACTAACAGTCCATTTGGCCAAAATCTTCAATCTGTCTAGAAAGGCTCTTGCAAAAAGAATCTATTCCTGCCAGACATGGACTGTTAATAGCAGCTGTGATGGGATATGGAATAAGGAGTGATTTATGAAGGTGTTTGCTTTTTAGAAATAGGGTAATGTGATTTTAAATGCATCAAACTCAGTTTAAAACTAAGTTGAGTTTTTTGGTGTGGGTTTTTTTTTTTTTTAATTTTTTTTTTTTTTTGCTTGTTTGTTTTGGAGATTTTTTGTTTGGGTTTTTTTTTTTTTTTGTCTTTTTTAGTGTATTTTTGCCATTTTAGCTGTGAGAAAGGGATAGATCACCTGTTTTCGAATCTGTAACTGAATTTCATGGAGAATGTTGATTTTTCCATAAAATCAACTGTGCTGATGCTTTTTTGGGGTAGATAAACTTTCTAAAACGTCCTTTATTCTCTAAGTGCTCTGAGTTCACTTTAAAAATCTGTACCCTTTACTCTGGCTTTAGGAAATTGAAAGTCTAATGCCTTTCATGAGAATCCCAAGCATCTGAAGATTTTTCTTTTTCTCTTTTCATGTTTGGGATGAACACTTGAAAAATGGTTAGACAGCAGCCAGAACAATTTGTGGCGAAATCTTCAAAGAAAATCATATTTTTTAATTATATCAAATTAACGTTATTAAAAGTTAAGTCCTGAACTGAGAGCATTTTCCAGTGAAAGGTGCTGCAACATCATTATTTCTCCCCAAAATGCACTTACTGTACATTTCTCAAAGCCATCAGGCTTGATTGAAAGGTAATGAAAAAGCTGTCCTGCGTCAGTTTATTCCTTGTATCCATTAAGAATAATTACGGCTGAACAATTTTTGATGCCTGTAACCTTCGCAAGTGTTGCTAATGGCATTATAAATTGCTCCTTGTCCAATGACTACAGTCTGATGCTTAATTCAAAAGCGCTCTGTCAACAGGGCTGATTTGTGTGGTTAATGAGTGCGTTTAAAACAACAGCCTGGGCTCATGCATCCTAATGCTGATAAAAGGATGTGGTTCAATAAAGAGGCTTGTCCGTAATAATTAGCGGCAACAAACGCTCGGGATTAGACCGATCGCAGCGTTAATGACTCGGCTTTCAGCCGGCTTCAGGAAAAAAAAGTTTGCAGTTCTAACATTTCTGGCCTTAGGTTTAAGTTTTAAGGAGTGGTGTGGCTAAGGAAACACAAGTCTTTAATGCCCGCCGTGCTGGGAGGGTCGCTGAGCAGTCTAAATTCTCTTTTCTTAATCTCCTTCAGAGTTTAATGTGGAAAAAGAAAATTTCGGGTTATTAAGAGACGAGATAAAAAGGTCTGTTATCACCTCTTCTAGGACAGAAATCATCACTTAGAGTTTCCTTGCACAAGGAAGTGGACACATCCAGAAAGTGTTAGCAGCTGAAACTCTGCTGTTCGGAGACTGTATTGCCAATCAGTGTGAGCAAAACAGGACAAATCAAAATAAGACAAATCAGTGACCTGCAATGAGCGGTACCTGAAACTGGGCCCCTGAAAAGCTGTTTACAGGAAGGGATTTACTTAATGAAAAAATTAAATCCAAAACTGCTGTGAAAAATCAGTCCAGGTGAATAATCAGCTGAGGATATCATTGGGAAATGTTAGCAAGTCTGAAAATAATAATTCCTTCCTAAACACTGTTAGTTCAGAGTGTTTCCTTCTCTTCAATGTTGTGTGGCAAACTTTGAAACTTTTAGATCCAGTCTCAGCTGTGGCAGTTTTCTCTAGAATTTACAAAGTTCGAATAAATTCTGAAGTGCTACGAGTACTTTAAAAGAGAAATTCTGTGATGAAAGAATCCAGACCCCCAGTCAGGTAAGAGTGCTCTGACATCCCAGCTACTCCTTTCCCTGTGCAACATTCAGTTCACTGCAAAGGGGCTCTCACCCTTTGCTCAGAAATCATTGCTTCCAAAGAAGAGTTAATTGCTTCCTTTAAAACCAAGTTGTTAAGAGCAACCTTCATACTTTGATTTGAGTGAGTATTTACAGTGATTTTCATGATACTTTTAACGGGGAACAGCTACCAAATATTTAGCTTGTTGCTGTTTTAATTTGACATTGTCCATGGTCAGGCCATTTGAAGGTCTCCCCTTGAGACCCCTGAGGAGTATCAGGCAGGAAAAAAGTGCTTGAATTTGAACAAAGAACGATTTTTCTTCATTATTCATGTCGGGCAGGTGATCTCCTTTTAGTATTGCAAGAAAAAGAGCCCCATTCTTGTAAAAAACGTGACCCAAGATGCTGCAGGGCGTGAATGGCTGGAATACCCTGCTGGAGAAAAGGGTGAGGAAGATCTGGACAGGGTGCTGTAGAACACCAAGGGCTTCTCCAAGGGGTGCTGGCAGCTGGCTGAAGGAGCAGGCGGGTGAAGGTAGGTGACTTCAGGCAGTCTCTGCCAAAACTCTCCAGCTGATCTTCTGCTGAGCTGGCACACGGTGCTGTGCAATCAGTAATGTTTCAGAGCACCTTTCTTGGCACCTTTTGTTTTCCCCCTAGCAAAAAAAACCCAACCAAACTGACTAAAGGAAAGTTTTAAAATAATATTTTTATGCCTATAAAGTCAGTTTGACGTGGCTAACTGGGCATTACAGATAGTGACCTATTCATTTAGTCCTCTCTTCTCAAAGTTAGCACTTTGGAGTGGCATGCTGTGGCTAATACCATACAAATTGCTGGAATGGGCAGTTAAACGTCGAGGTCAGAGGTTAAATGAACATGGTTGTTTATGAGGACACAGCCCGAATCCATTTGCATTTTAATATTCTTTCAGTGAGACAAAAAACCATTTTGAGGACAGCTTGTTTGGAAATCCCATTAACAGGTTATTTATGGGACTCATGACTGCATGACCCTTAGCCTTGTTTTGTTAAACATGAACTAGACATGAATCAGATGGGCGGCTGGGCTGCTGCTATTGTTTTCCATAGCATTAAATGTCATTGGATTCAATTATTCTGAATCTGACACTTTCTAAGTTATTACCCTCATAATGCCTAATTTTCCTTTTTTCTTTGTCAACCTTATTATTTCTATCTGCTTTAAAAAGCAGAGACACTCTAAAAAGGCCATTTCCTCTCTTATCACTGATCTAGGTGAGAATGGAGAGCTTATCTACACAGCTCTTAAATAAATAATTGGGAAGACACAGTTTAAAGTAATTAGAAGATTCCAGCTACTATCATGGTGCATTTTAAGGAATCAAGAAATCTAAAAATTTGTCGGGATAGCTGTGAAAAGGTCAGGTAGTAAATGTTTGGAAAGGAATGGCTTTTAACCCTTTCTGACAGGACTATAAAGTGATGAGTGATAAATCAGACTACAATGATGATGTTGCCATCAATCAAAATGTGAAATATTTTCCATAATTCCAGAGAACAAGTTTTATAAAACAAGTTTAGGTTTTCTGTGTTTCAACAGAAACCTTTAATTGAAAGGAGACACTGGATAAGTGGCAGACTGTAGCAGAAATTAAAGAAAAGCCATTGATGTTTCTCATCTGAGAGCTGTGCAGTTGAGAGCAGCCTTAGCATTGCTAAAGGGCAGGGTAAATCCTAGGGATCCATATGTCCTGTCCTACTTATTCTTACATATTCCTCTCTGGCATTTGATCTCTTACTGATCCAGCATTTATGTGTGCTGGTTTTGGCTGAGGTGAAGTTAATTTTCTTCTCAGTAGCTAGGATGTGACTATATTTTGGATTTGTGCTGAAAAAAGTGTGGATAATTCTCTTCCTCCTACTTCCCTTCCCTCCTTTCCCTGCCTTTCTTTCCCAAGTTTAAAACAGGATTCTGGAATGAATTGTATATCAGTGGAATTCTCCTTTTTTCGTGGATAATTTATTCTTATTAGAAATTGGTGGGTTGGGGGTAGTGTAGTGTTGGTTTTTCTTTTGTGGGGGTGGAGTTCTATTTCTGAAGAAAAAGGAACAATACATCTTTAGAACAAGTTTGTAAGTGTCATGATTTTTGTACTAATTTATACCATATACTCCCCTTTTAAAATGTTAAATTACCTTATTGTATTTCTGAATATCATGTATATTTGGGCTGAAATTAGGCTTGCTGTATAGTTGTCAAAATGACCACAATTTGCCCTATGAAATGTTCTGATTGCATGTGTAATTCAAAGCAATCCTGATCTCTGTGTAAAGCAGTACAGACTGTTCAGGGGCAGGGTTTATGTATGCTGATTGGGCCTTCAGTTCAGCTGGCAGCAAATAACCTGCATATTGGAAAAGAGGCAGGGTGGATTTCCAAACTCCTCCATTCTAAAGAGAAAGAAAGGAGAAATGCTGTTCCTCTACACTAAAGGTTTCAAGAAAAGCTCAGTTTTTGTTATGCATGTTTGTTCCAAGTTCTGTTGGGAAACTGCCTCAGTATTACCTCTGGAGTGAATATATTCATGTGCTGTATTGCAAATACGACTCCTGGTTATAACTCTGGGTTTGTCCCATTTCTTACTGAAACGGATGATTTCAGCAACAAAGATGAATAATATTAGGAAAACCTGTTCATTCAAAGTAGTGCCTCCTGAAGCATTTCTAAGAAATCTTTTCTCTTAAGGTACTTTAGGTATTCAGTCAGGAATCAGCCAGCTCCTTAGGAATGTTTCTGCAAGTCTTCTGAAACACTGCAGAGTTTGTGACTCCCTTCTCCTGTAAATGTCATTTATTAACAAATCTGCTATATGGCAGAGGCATTTAACTATTTCATATGCTTTATTTAATAGTTAAGGCACATATAGTGCAACACTGGTAACTTGTATGCTGCAAATAAAATGATTTTCAATCATGGAAGTTGTTTCAGACACAGATCCAAGCATGCACTACAATGGAACAGCTTATGCAAATGTGTACATATTCTGTAATGTGGGGCCTGCATGTTTTTTTGCAAAGGACATGTAAATTAAGGAAAGTTCCTGCATAACTGCATTTTTTGGTTAGTTATATATAATTTTAATGACCTTAATTCTGCCATTGTATGCGAAAATTGCAGTTTTCTATTTAATACCAATCATGGTTACTTTGAAAATGAAAAAATTCATCACTGTGAGTAATTTAAGAATTCAGTCTTTACTTTTGTCTGGATCATACCTCTGAGCAGATGATGATTTGCTCAAAATCATACCTAAGTAACACTTTCCTTGAAAATATTTTTCTAGTGCTTCTTATGAGCCTTGAGAACAAACCATCAGGTTTGACCCGTAAAGTTCATCTGTGACATAAAATTCATGTTGTGTTTTATTAGATAGCACAAAACAGTTCCCAGTAAGAGTTTCTTGCTCATGGAACTCTCATGTTTGTTTCTACGAATGTCTCTGTGGGTTGCAATTTCTTTTTCAATAATAAGTCATCCACATAAAAGTTCCATTTCTCCACTATCCATGGAAAATTATCATTAGTAAGAAAGAGAGGTAGAGCTTTATCAAATCACAAAAGGGAAAAACATCCTTTTGGAAACTTCTTGTGTAATTTTAGTTGTTGAGTCTTCATCATCCAGCAACTGAGGCTGAACTGGTTCATCCATTCCATTGCTCCAGAGGAGCACAGAAATCCAGAAGCAGTTCTGCCCCTGGACAGAGCCCCTGTGCCCATGGATCCAGCCCCCCATGGACAGAGCCTGTAGAGCCTGTGTGGACAGAGCCCCTGTGCCCCTGGAGAGAGCCCCTGTGCCCCTGGACAGAGCCCCTGTGCCCCTGGAGAGAGCCTGTGCCCCTGGAGAGAGCCTGTGCCCCTGGACAGAGCCCCTGTGCCCTTGGACAGAGCCCCTGTGCCCTTGGACAGAGCCCTGTGCCCTTGGACAGAGCCCCTGTGCCCCTGGACAGAGCCCCTGTGCCCTTGGACAGAGCCCCTGTGCCCCTGGACAGAGCCCCTGTGCCCCTGGAAGAGCCCTGTGCCCTGTGCCAAGAGCCTGTGCCCCTGGACAGAGCCCCTGTGCCCCTGGACAGAGCCTGTGTCGTGGAAGAGCCCCTGTGCCCCTGGAGAGAGCCTGTGCCCCTGGACAGAGCCCCTGTGCCCCTGGACAGAGCCCCTGTGCCCCTGGACAGAGCCTGTGCCCCTGGACAGAGCCTGTGCCCCTGGACAGAGCCCCTGTGCCCCTGGAGAGAGCCTGAGCCCCTGGAGAGAGCCCCTGTGCCCGGCGGAGAGTGAGCCTGTCCCCTGGAGAGAGCCCCTGTGCCCCTGGAGAGAGCCCTGTGCCCCTGGACAGAGCCCCTGTGCCCCTGGGGAGAGCCTGACCCCTGGACAGAGCCCCTGTGCCGCTGGATCGAGCCTGGTCCCCTGGACAGAGCCCCTGTGCCCCTGGACAGAGCCTGACCCCTGGACAGAGCCCCTGTGCCCTGGACGAGCCTGTGCCCCTGGAGAGAGCCCCTGTGCCCCTGGAGAGAGCCTGTGCCCTGGACAGAGTCCCTGTGCCCCTGGACAGAGCCCTGAGCCCCTGGACAGAGCCCCTGGCCCCTGGAGTCCAGCCTGAGCCCCTGGACAGAGCCCTGAGCCCCTGGACAGAGCCCCTGTGCCCCTGGAAGAGCCTGGCCCCTGGGCAGAGCCTGTGCCCCTGGACAGAGCCCCTGTGCCCCTGGACAGAGCCCCGTGCCCCTGGACAGAGCCTGTGCCCCTGGAGAGAGCCCCTGTGCCCCTGGACAGAGCTGGCCTGAGCCCCATGGACAGAGCCTGTGCCGTGGACAGAGCCCCTGTGCCCCTGGAGAGAGCCCCTGTGCCCCTGGATCCAGCCTCCCATGGACAGAGCCTGTGCCCTGGATCCAGCCTCCCATGGACAGAGCCTGTGCCCCTGGATCCAGCCTCCCATGGACAGAGCCTGTGCCCCTGGATCCAGCCTCCCATGACAGAGCCTGTGCCCCTGGATCCAGCCCCCATGGACAGAGCCTGTGCCCCTGGATCCAGCCCCCCATGGACAGAGCCTGTGCCCCGGATCCAGCCTCCCAGGACAGAGCCTGTGCCCTGGATCCAGCCTGTGCCCAGTGGGATGAGCACACATTCCCCTCGGGTTTTGTTGTTATTTATCAGGAGGATTTGCAGCTTTCACACCAACTGCGCTGCAGATTTTGTTCAGTCAGAACTTCCACAGCTGAGGCTGTGGTGGATTCCAGCAGTGCTGTGCCTTGAACAGGTTGAATTTTGTGACACAGGAGAGGACAAGGGCAAAGGCTGGCTGGGCACTGCCAGAGCCTGCTCTGGCTCTCCCTGCTTTGGCTGTTTGCTGCCTCTGCTCAGGCTCCTCCAGACCTGCCCGGGCACCCAGTCAGGACACACAAGGCTTTTCCTAAACTTTTGTGTCACTGCAAGTACTTCTTCCTAAGCATAGATGCCCGTGTGGTATGTTTTGTCACTTGATTTGTGCAAAAGGCACCCTTAGAGATCGCAGCTGACCAAAAAAATTGTATTATTCGAGATAGCAGTACTACAATAGCTGGAGCAAACTGATCTCATGGACCCTTCACAGACCCCAAACCTCTCCCTGTGAGTGTTTGTGCATTCACACCCTGATCTGCTGCAGCTGTTCTGTTCCACTGAGAGCTTTTTCTTCACCTGTTACTCAAAGAATGACCTAAGAAATAATTTTGAAGGATATTTGCAGCTTTGCTGCTCATTTTCTTCTTTGTTAATGTTCTGGTTTCTGCACCTTTTAGGCATTGCATGAAAGCCAAGACAAGAACTAGGGAGAAATGCAACAAAGCATAAAAGCCTCGGAGTTGCCATCCATTCTTTGAGATCATTTGGACTTTTAATAGAACATATCTCTGAAGAATTAATGTAAATGCTTTTCCTAATGTTCAGAGATCAAAAATGACCATGAATACATGCATTGACTCTAAATCATAATGATCAAAATCATAATTATGATAATTTCCTCAGCATTGAAAACGGTTTTGATGTGTTGATATGAAAGAAGCATTTTGTTTTACTTCATTAAGTCTGCTTAATATGTTTTTATTAGCTTTTGAATTTGGTTCATTTGGCATAACAAATTAAGAGTTTGGTCAACCGTCTGAACAGAATCAGTTTTTTCCCCAGAGTGAGCTTTTCCATTACTTTTTGGAAATTTTGTACTTCTCCCTCAAGCTTCTAAAAGTTCACAGAAATCATCCCAGTTTGCTCAGCTTCAGTCATATGGTGGGAGCTTCTGGTTAAATACATGTGCTTAATAACAGTAAATAAATTCTGACACTTTATTTTTACTCCTGAATAAAAATGTTCATATATTCATGAAAATGAGCAATCATTCTATTTAACAGTGATAAAAAAGTTATACATATCCCTGCAGGAGCTGAGGAATCTATTTTCATTATAACTAACATTGATTTTGTACTAAAAACTCTCATTGTTTGAGATAATGACTGTTGGGTTTCTTACTTATTCTTCTGGTTCCTAAATCATTAAAACCACAACCAGCAAAAGAGCAAACAGGAATGAAAGAGACACCAAACTATTGAAATCTATTACAATTTTATCTTTAGCTGACATTGCAATCATCTTTAAGGCAGATATGTACTATCAGAAAATTATCTTAATTTTTTGGGGGCTAGTTTGGATAACATCTGTATTTTTGGCTGTGGAAACACCACCTGACCCAAGTGTATTGATTTTTGAGTTAGCATTAGTAGGATTAATATGTGGACTTGTGGGCACCTCATTCATCAGCGTGTTCCTCTGGAGCCTCAGCAGTGCTGGGTCAGTGAAGCTCTGCTCCCACAGCTGGAGGATGCCAGACAAATCTCTGCCTCACATGCACGTGTCAAGATTCGTATTTCACACCCCCTCCCTCTCCAATCATTCTGCTTATGGAATTGGTGAGCAGGGAACCTTGTTTGCTTTGCTTTCTGTGGGCTCCTCGGAATAAATCCGAGGTGTTTTTTTCCTAATGGGCCTGAAGGGAAGTCGGTCCCCCTGTGCTGCCTCCTTCCCCCCCACTCCTCAAGCTGCATTAATGTATTCTGTGTAATGTCAGGGGCTCACTGAATGCACCTTCCCACCACCAGCACGATGAATTATTGACAGCAGGGACATTCCCTGGTGTATACTTTTCCAAGGTTATACTCTCTGATATTAGATATTTATTCGGCATAAGGTAGGGATAAGAACCTCATTGCCACATTATGTCTGACACAATCAAGTTTGGGGGAATTTCAACAACATTAGAAGATTTGTATAATATATTCTTTTAGAGACAGAGGCACAGCTTTAAACAAAGCATAATCCCTGCTGCATATCATTTCCACCCTAATGCAAAAAGAGGAAGCGAGACCACAATGCTGCCTGCATCATTTCCCCTTTGTGCTCACTGGCAAGGACTATTCACCTAATATTCAAAATCCATGTATTCATTAAACAGAAGAGAATGATGAAAAAACTGGGAAAAAAAAATAAGTAAGGAAACAAACAACGAAACAGGTCTCCATGAAAGTGGCAAAAAAATTTGACTCATTGTTTCCAGATATTTGAGACTATTTGGGAATAATTAAATGGTTGATATCCACCACCTTTTGCAGCGCTCAGACAGTGCAGTTTCAGTGGTTTTGCTGCTCACGTAATTCCTAATTTCTTTGCCTCAGATGTTGTTGGTATTTCTGCTGTCTGTAACAAAAGGAGCTGGGGAACACTTCCCTCACTGTCACCCAGGCTCTCCTTGTCAGCCCCTTTGTTAGCCACAGCCTCCAGGGTCTGGGTCCTGGCCACTGTACCTTTTGTGCTCCTCACGCTGTAGTCTTAGACAATGGGGAGAAAAATAAATCTTCTGTGACAAGTTTACTTAAAGGGATACTATCACATTAAATAAGCAGATAAATATTCCCACAAGTAACGGCATTCCTTTGGAAATTTTGGAAAAAATGTTTTTTTTCTTTGTACCAATCGTTAGCATCCTTGTCTGTCTGCAATGAGGCAATTGTGAAAATCACACAATTTTTTACACTTTGGGCTGTTCTTTACACAGAACTTTCTGAAAACTAGGGAGAAGTCAGCTCTTTTACCTTTTCTTTTTAGTCAACATCCAGGATCTGAATATTTTGTCCTGCCCCAAATATTCGGGATGCAAATATTTCAAAGGGGTGTTTGAGCTTAAAAAAAACTTGTTCTGTTTCTAGTGAATTGTTAATGGAAATAGGACCCAAAAAAGCATATTTGTTATGATGGGTGTCACTAGAGAACACATAAGCAAAATTAAACATTTTTAGGAGATTAATCTATCCTTTTCAGGAGAAGTTATCCTCAACTATGAGGGCCTCAAATCTCTGTTTCTTCATCGCCTTTTTATTTTATGCAACTTTATAAATTCACTTAATGTAATTGACTTTGGTAAATAATTTAGTGAATGCTAGCAGGATAATAGAACTAGAGTGGTTTTACAGTCATTCTTACATCTTTTTAAATCAGGCAGTTTATAAGTAATTCCTGTAATTTGTTTATGAAATTCTTTAATAAGGTTGAGACCGAGATTTCATAATAGAGTGAAGAAAACAACAAAGAACGTATTGAGAAAACACAATGATAGAGAAAATACTGCTTAATTTGTTAAATGACTCTTTAAAACTCTGTTAGTAAATGAGGTCCTGATAATATTTCATAGCTACACACAGGTGCAGAGTCCCCTCTTGGCACAAATATGTGTTTTAATTTTATGGACACTTTTCAATCAAGGCAGGAATGCCAGGGAAATCTTCTGGAGCAGCAAAAAGCTGTAAGAGTGGATCTGCAAAAATCTTGGACTGCAGAGGGAATCTGTGTGATGGTGGCTGTGCCCAGGGGCTGGCAGCAGCTTTGCTGAGTCTCAGCAGCTTTTAGGGGGATTTCTCAGTTGCTGTGACTGTGCTTTCAGCTTTTCTGTGAATCTCGTTCTATATAATTAATTACACTGAGGGGTTTGTTCAGGGTTAGGGCTCTTTGTGGGTTTGTTTTGCAATACTGTTTTGTTTGGTTGTAAAGCAACCCTCAGCACTAGGGAAAGGGCTCAGGAGCTAATTGGATGTTAATGAATGGAGGAGGAAAAATACCTTACAAGGGGGAAAAGTGTTCTCTGTTTGAAGACCACTTTCTCTGGTGATTCATGTTTTTTTTTTTTTCTGTAGGCTTTGCCTGGGGTATATTCTACAATACCATAGAGCTGTTATATAATATTTATATTAACACACACATAGCCTGCATGCAATTTGGGTTCTGTTGTGCTGGACATTTTACCTAAGTATGTGTGTCTGACTGCTGTCATCTGAAGAGTTTACAGCTTAAAAGTGCCTAGAAAACCAATTTGTGGCACCAAAAAGATGGGGAGGCTGAAGCCTTCATACAGTTCTGCAGTAGCTCTTTGGCAAGCTTTATTGGCTTTTTTTATATTGTTATTCCTATTGCCCTTTTGTACAGATGGGATCAATGCTTTAGACTTTGTTGAGGATTTCTGGAGACATTTCTTGACTCTGAGGATTTTCTGTGACATATAAAGATTTTTGATATGACATCAAAGAGATACTTTAGGAAGGTGAGGAGATGATGCATATTTAAGCATTGGGAACCCCCCTTACCCCTCCTGTCATGCCTGGAAGACATTCATCACCTCCTTTCTCTTTTCCATCCTCACAACTCATGCTAGTAGATACCAAATAGAGTCAACAGGCAAGTGAGAGCTGTATTCAGACACAAAATAATTTTTTTCTAATTTACTGAATTTTCTACTCTTCTGATGTCTGAGGAAATCCCTGTTTGTTAACAGCACGTTCATCACTGTACAGTTTTTCAGCACAAGACCTAATAATTGCTTACAGTGTAACTTATAAATGCTATTAAAATTTGCCACTAAAGATTCTTTATTAAATATTTTTTTCTTCCAACTCACTCTTCAGACAGTTCCCTTGTCCTGGAAATGTTATCTGTTCCAGATAGGCCACTAGCCAGACAACCATTTTATACTCTTGTTCTCCTTGCACTAATAATAAATCTTATGATTTTAGCAAAACTCCTCTGAGCTCTGAAAGAGAGAAACAGAAGGACTGTGTCACTGCCTTAGGTCTCATCCTCACAGTGAAATTCCTTGCCAAACAAAAGTCATTCAAACTTTGCCTTTGGGAGAAGTTCTTACTTAAACTCATCTACAGTTAGCAGGAATAACTAATTTCAAAAGCCTTGCAGAACAGCAGTAACACTGTTAACACAGTGCTTGACTGTCCCATTTCAGTAAGATGATGAAATTCAAAATATTTGTGAAACCTTCCTGAGAGAAGCCTGAGCTCTGCACCACAGTGCAGTGTTGGACTGAATGCACTGGGCTGATAATTACTAATGAGGATATTCCATATTCTTACCATAATATTTTCACCTTGAGAGCTCTAAGCACTTTCCAGGCCAGGAAAATCTTCACTTCCAAGAAAATACAAATAAATAAAATTTACCAGAACAGTTCTGTACCTTGCAGTTAAACAAATCCATGTGAAACAGAAGCTGGAGGCTTCAGGAATGAGCTGGGAAAACCAGTTCAAGGAGTCAGTGACTGCTGCTGAGTGCAGTCCTGTTCCACAGCTGAGAGTGAGTGGGAAATTAATAATCAATTTTCAAGCTCTCAGTATTCAGAAGCTGCTATTTTTTGTGATCTAGGCAGAAGGTGCTCTTTCATTGAAGAGAAAACACGGGGCACAAAACAGGGTGGCTTTCCTGAGTCCCTTGTCCTTTGAGTTAATGTCACAGGATGTGTCCTGCCAGCAAATATCTGCCCAATCTGCTCCCCCTCCACGCTCTCCTCTGCTGTGGCCACCTCCTCTGCCTTCTTGCCTCTCTTTGTTTGGAAATGTTTCCCTCACAGCTGTAATTTGGCTCACAGACTGACCAGAAAATCCCAGGGTTTGGATGGCCATGAAGCATTTTTTGTCTTTGGGAGGAGAGAAACCTGTATCAAATAATTTGGATGTGTTGTGGGCTTTTTATTTTGTTTTGTGGTTTGTTTTTTTTTCAGTTTGTAACTGATCTCTTGTTTCTGGAGAGCATTGTGTTTGTCCTACATGTAGTTTGGAGGAATTAGGCTGAGCTCTAATTTACACTTGTTTAACTACAGATGCATCCCCACTGCTATTTGTTTATCTCACATTTATTACACTCTTCGAAATTCAAGTTAAGCACTCTGGGGCTTTTTCTAGTAACACTAATGGAGGAGAATAGATGCATTATATGTGAATAATGTATTATGATGATACAATTTGGGTCTCTTAGCTCTAACCGAGACCAGTCCTGCTTTACATTATTTATAATTTACACACACCTTCCTGAACATTTTTATGTAAATATTTAATATAGAAAGTGAGTTAACTCTTTCGTTTGGGAGGTTCCCAGTAAAAAACAGGAGAGAATGCAAGAGGGCTTCCAAACATCTCTACCCAAAGTAGGCAAGTGGCCAGTCTTGCTTATTTTCAGAAATTAAGAGTGAAATGTGAGAAATTACAGAGGGAAAAAATGTACGCTGGCTTAGCACCAAGTCCTTTTTGCCTTTCTCCTTCCCAAGTACTCTTATTAAATTGGATGAATGTTGACTGCAGACAGTGTATTTGTGGATGATTGGCTGCCAGCATTAGCAGCACAGTGGTTTTGCTCTTTACTGTTTTCTGACACGTTTTGTCTTTTGGTGTTTTGCTCACTTTGTACCAATATATCCATTTTGAGAGAGGCAGCAGAGGTGCTCTCAGAGAAATCAGCAGGTTCCCTCTCCCAGCCCCCTGAATGCCTGAATAACAAAAACAATTAGTCATTTCTCAGAAATCTTGATTGTTTCTGTCTTATCTCTGACCCCAAGAACACACAGAATGATAATGATATACCACCACCAGATGGCAAGATTTATAACTTTCAGTCTCTTAAATAAGAGTTGGTGGACTGGTATTTTCCCTGTCTTCAGGAGCTGGATTTACCTCCACACTGGAAGAGCAGCTGAAAGCTTTCCATGCAGAATCACCTCAAACAGATAAACTGTCCAAAGCTGCTGACTGCCCAGTTTCCTTTGTCTTGCCCTTGCTGTTGTGAAATATTTTCATATATTTAATACTTTAATAATTTTGAGCTTGGAGTTTGAAGTAAAAACCAAATCAGAAGCACAGTTTTGCAGCAGACCTTCACCACCACTGGTTACCCGAATTTTCCCTGGATGCAGTCCCAGATATGCTCCACTCCCCTTCCTGTAGCCCTAAAAAATTCTGAATTCTAAGCAGGTAAGGATATAACAAGAATATGAGCAATCCCTAGTAATCCTCAATATCCTTCTCTGGAGAAAAAATTTTAAGGGGCAACCTCTTCTAGTAGATTTAAGGCAGGTAATTCATTTATGTAAATCTGATCCCTTTTGTTTCAACATAAGGAGTATGTTTCCAGGTGTGTGCAAACACACCTGACAAAAGACATTTTCAAACTGTAGATCTGTTCTGCCTCTTTCCTAGTGCACTCTGTTTTAGCATGAGAGCATGAGATGTTGACTCTCCCTAATTGCTGCTTTTATGGTGTGGGGAAGAAAAAAAGACATTCACAAAAAAAAAAAAAACAAAAAAAAAACAAACCAACCAAAAAAACCAAAAAAAAAAAAAAAAAAAAAAAGGAAGATTAGAAGATTAGCTTCAGGTCTTCTGAAAAATATCATATTATAATTTGAGTCCATGTACCTACAAATTCCCAGCAGGCTCTGAGCCAAAGAAATACACAGATGAAATAAACATACAAAAAGACAGCTGCTTTTTGAAATCTAAGAATTGAGTTATATACCTTTTTGACAGCTTCCTGAATCACAGCCCATATCCAAGATGAGTAAATAGGTATCTGGCCCTTTAACTAGGTTCCATTACATTTAATTAAAGACTCACAGAATTAAATGGCCTACATGGAAAGTGGCTTTCAGTGGGCTAAATGCCTGAAGCAATCTCCTTGCCTGAGCATAGAAGTGACACTGGCTTGTGGATCAATATCATCTCTGTTATTAATATCAAAAGCGCATTACTTTGTTTTTGCCTGGCTCAGCTCCAAGGCTCGAGCCCAGCTCACATCCAGCCATTTGCCTGGACCATAATTTACTTTTGTGAGTTTTTAAGGTATTGTTTTGTCAGGGCCAATCACCATGAAGTTATAAATGATTCTGAGGACTTGCACTCTCTGCTAGTGGCATACGCGGTGAAATTAATTTTTAAAAGTTTCATGTCAATTACTTCTGTCCTTGAGTTATGCAAGGGGACAAAAGAGCAGAGATTTAAAGACATGAGCGATATCAAACAGATGAGGTAACGACAAACAGAAACAGCAGCTCGGGACCAAATAGACATTACACTATCTTTAATTGATACATTGAATTAAACAATGCTAAAGTTAAATAAATATTGACCACTTAGCAAAAGAACCATTGATTTTTATGATGTACAACATTTACATCATATACTACTCTAGCCTACAGATTTAGGCTGCAAGGCTGTCAGCTCTGGCACAAATATTCTGCAGGACAGCTTGTGCTGCTGCTCACTCCCTTCCAGAATTAGTGAGGTAAATGTTAGCAATTTCCCCTGGTTTTGTTTCCAAGGACTGTTTATTTTTGAAGGGTTAAATTCTGCCAAGTCTCTCTTCCCTGGTGTCAGCTGCAGGTGCCATGCCTCACCCAGGTAGAGAGATCTGCAGTGAATTATTTGGGTATGGAGTGCACAGCTGGAGGCACTGGCCAAATCTCTTCCAACATCTGCCTGGTCCTTTCCTGGGCAAGGACAGACAGGCAGATGCTGAGTTTCTGTCAAGTGCCTGAAGTGTTTTCTGCATTGCAGGGGACTCTGCAATGGCATCTGCATCCTCCCAGGATAAATCACCCTGTGCTGGAAACTGGGAAGCACTGACATGTGTGGGCATCCTTTGCAAACACTCCCTGTGGCTGCTGATGTCTTAATGCTCACTCTATTAATATTTATTTAATTACTTAAAGGTGCTATATCTTAATTATATGATACCTACCTACCCTGGAAACAAACTGAGACAACTAAATAATTTGCTTAGAGAGCAAGAGTTTACATCTCTGTGTCTGTTACAGCTGCATAGCAAAGTTGTAGGTTTTTTTTAAAATAGCTATTTTGGAGTTCTTTCACATGAGATGTGCCCCTGGTTGTGAAACCTATACAAAATGCTAATCACATTTTGTTTCTCACATTTAGTTTCTCACAGAAAATGTGAGGTCTCTTCCTGGCAAAGCAAAGATTTCATTAAGGCAAACTCTCTGTGCTGAGTAATGCCAGCTTTGGTTTCATACAGCTTCCCGTGTCTGCAAGAATTGCCAAAACACCGTTAATAGGTTATTATTTCAATTAGTCCATGATTACTGCTGCTAATCTCTAACTCCTCATTGTTGTGGCTCCCTTTGACTTCAGTTATTAAGAAGCATTTGGATTTTATTACAATTGACAGGAACTCCAGTCTTCTCCATAGATAAAACACTGCCTGTTGCAAAAGAAATTCAGAAGTAATGAAAAGAGCTTTTTAAGTTTTGGGTTGGGTTTTTTAGGGATTTTTAAAATTACATCCTAAACACAGCATAGAATTCAATTAAGCTGGAAAATTATAAGGTTTGAGGAGGAGATGCTGGATTTCTTAGAGAAAAATCAAAATGCCTTTAATTAGTTTTCAGTTATAAACAAGTCTAGCTTGGTAAAATGGAAAAAATTAACAAAAGATAGAGGAATTATTGATGACAGCAGGATAGGCAGATAGGTAAGGCACCTCTGTACTTTTTTGCACAGCCCTTAGCATGGAGATCTGCACACTGCAGGAGTTGTGACCTTGGAAATTCCAGTGTTTGGCTCTGATGAGCACATGGCAGTGCTCATGCTTGTCAGAACCGAAATTGTTAACAAGCTGCAGACTGTATGGGTGTGGATGGTGATCAAGATATTTTATGTGCAATCTCATGGCTCAATTTGCAGATGGGAATAAACCTTCTAAAGCAATAAATAATAAGAAAAACATTTTGCAAAGGGGTATTTGCCCATTTTCCATGGCCAGCGTTTACACTGACTCAATTTCAGTTGTTGTATTTCTTTAACACAGTGTAGGTAGCTTTAATTGCTGTTGAATTGAAGCTCTCCAGGTCTCTGTCCAAGTTTGTGGGAGGGTCAGGGGGAATTTGCCTCCCAGTGAGGAAGGAAGTGAGCTGCACCAAGAGTCAAAACTTGGGCTGGAAGAGCTTTGCTCTGGATGTGGAGTCTCTCAGTGTGGGAAGATGCTCTCCTTGCCTGATGTTCTCCAGGGTTGCCAATCCCCACTGGGCAGTAGGTGCAAGCAAGCAGTGACAATCTTACCTTTCACCTGACAACATCCCAGAGAATTAAACCTGCAGATGTGGGGGCATCTCCTGAATGAATGAGTGTGTGAAGGGAGCCTGTGAGGAACAGAGTGCAAGGCTCTCCTTGTGATGCCTGAGGACGGGACAGGAGAGGGATGCTCTGTTTTCAGAGCAAGTGTTGGAGCTCACTGCGTGGCTCACAGCCTTGCTAGAAGGAACACGAGCTGCTGGACACTTTAACAGCAGGGCAGTGAACAATAAGGAGAGTCTGCTTCCCTCCACCCTTCCCAGCATGCAGTTGCCCCCAGTTGCAAACGTGGCAATTTAAAAACATGCAAAATTCATAAATGAGGCAGCAGCTGTGTACAGCTTCAGCAAAATGTTAAATTGCTGCATCACTGTAGACTCTAAATGGCAATAAACCTTCCACCTCTCATAAATTAAGCAGGCTTTCAAAAAAATGGTGTCTACAACAGCAACTTTTTATGGATGTTTGGTAACTTTAATCGTTTTGCAAAATGCAATTCCTGCTCAAAAATTTCCTCCCAGGTACATATTCAGGGAGAGCTAAAGCTGTGCAGTGAGTGGATAGGTAAGTTTTAATATGACAGTGCCAAAAACTGTTAGATTTAGCCTGAGGCAGAGGTTGCCCAGTAATTACAAGAGGGCAGATTTAACAGTGGTTTTGAGTATTAGGAAAGTGACTTAAAGGGTGTAGCAGAGGTTCAGGAGATGAACTTGGAAATACTCTCTACCTGAATTTAAAAAGTGATCTTTGAACCCTCCTGTGTTTTAAAAATTAGTTCAGTGGATGTCAAGCCTGTCAGGATAGCTGTGATCTTTCCACATAAACTCTGGGAACAAATACCTGATGACCATTCAAGAGAATCCTCCTTTCTTGTTTTTGTTTTTATTACCAAAAATGACATTCTTGTATCAATATGGCTTTTTTACCCTGCAGTGGTGCACTTTTTTACTCCCCCTAACACTGGTCATTCAGGGATCTTAAAACACTTCCACAATTCATCTTTGTCAATTGCTAGTTGAAAAATTCCTGTTACACAGTGGGTTGTTCGAAACAGGCAGAGCTTTGCCCAATAGTGTAGCAAAATCAGGAATGGAATCTGGATGCTCTGTCTCTCTTTGTGCAAACCTAGGCCAATTCTGTTCATACCAAGTAGGGGAGATGCACACACTTCCTACACATAGTGGGAAACAGAACAAAGATTAGGAAGTCCAAAACCTGATATTTGGTGTGCTGTTCCCTTATTAAGTTGTTCTTTAGCAGCAGACTGATTTGGAACGAGTAATGACAGAATTGTATGAACAAGAATGAAAGGTGAGGAAATATTTTCCTCCTTTCCTGAACAAGAGCTGTGTCATGAGCTCATAAAAGTCCTCAGAAGTGCCTCTGTCCAAATTGAGGTGCAAATGAGACCATATGCCAATGTCAATAGTATGGGTTTAAATTGATAGTAATTATGAGAGAGAGAGAAAAGAGAGGAAAGAAGAAACAGAAAATAGGTGGGAGGGGGCAGAGACAGAATAAGGAAAACATCACCCTCTGTGGATCCAGCAAAGTTCTGCTGATCCTCTCCAGCTGGCCATCTTGGTGATGAAGGTCCCCCAAAATTCATGGGATCCAAAGGGTTAATGGAGGCTCAGGCGAGGTGGGCAAACCCAGGCTCATCCCTGCAGGGGCAGTCTGCCCTTCTCTTGGCACAGACTCCGGGTGTGTTGCCCCAGGTGCAGTTCTGCAGTGCAAGGCTCAGGAATGGCTCTGGGGGTTTCTGGGGGTCTGTGAGGGATTCTGCCTCCACATCAAGGTCCCGTGGATGTGCCCTGCAGGGTTGGTGAGGGAGGATGGGCGTTCAGAGCCTCTGCCAGAGGTTACACCCCTAACCTCCTCCCCTCAATCTGGGGGGGAGTAAACCTGCCTCCTGGGCTGTGTCCTCCCCACCCCAAACTCAGCCAGGGAAGAATCTCTGCTGCATTTGGCTTTCTCATGGATTCACTCCTCTGACTCATATTCCTCTCCTCAAAGCCTTGTTTGGTTTTCCCTCTGCTGGGATGATTGAACAATAGCATATCTGGTGGTTTAACTTGCAGTCCATAATTCCAGTCAGGTATCTTCAGGGAGGCTTCTTTGGTTGTTTATACAGTTTTCGTTATAACAGGCAAAACTCTTTTCTATCAAGGTTTGAGGCATGAGCAGTTCCAGTCTCTGAGGAGCTGATGTTCCTGGCTGGTCTCCATGTGAAGTGAGCCCAGGCACACCTGAGTGCAGGCAGGAGCTCTGCCCTGAGCTCTTCTTCCCCCTTGCTCTGTGGGGGCTTTTCTCTTGGTTTATTTGCAGGGTGATGTGGAGAAAAGAGTTGTTTTCTGAGGGGTGCTTTGGATGCCATCTGCAAATCCTGCAAACTTGCAATTGAACTGCAGCAACAGCATTTTGTGTCCTGCACAGGTCATAGCACCTGGGATCTTATTGTGGAAAGAATGTGAGGGAGAAGCAATCCCAAAGCTTCCTGGTGAGATCTGCTGTGAAAAGCTTAGCAAAGTCCTTTGTTTTGAAAATGCCCAACAGCTAAACTCTGCCAAATCCCATTTCACCTATTTTTGGACACCAGGCAGCCATACCTGCATTACAGGAGGTGTTTAAATGTTTTATTAAAGCAACTAGGCTGTACTCTGAAGAGGTGAATGAAGACCCTTCTGAAAGGAGGTGACAATTCCAGACCTTTTAGTTCAGCCCCAAGTAATCATGTGCAGGACTAGGGCATGGACACAGCACCATGAGATGCCAAGAACTAGAGCAGAGTTCTGAACTGCACTGCACCACTCACTGGAGGAAGCATTTGTGATTAATTGCCTTGTGGGAAACCTGACTACATTTATTCCTGCTCCTCCTCTGCAACTGTATTATGAAAATGATATTTTTCAGTTCATGAAATGTTTTTTTTTTTTTGAGCTTGGTGTTCAGTTTCTTTGGTTTTATTTATATAAGTCCACTGTTCAATGGTTTTGCCAGGGTGGCCTGGCTGGCTATGGCTCCTTGCTCTAACTGCTAAGTCTGTCTTGGGTACTTTAGTAAATAACTTTAATATGAACTGAAAGGCAGCAGACCATTCATTTAACGAGATAAAGCTTGACTAGTCAATATTACAGATGAGAAATTCAAATGAACTACTAATGCTATTGCAACATTGGCTTTTCATAGCTATAAAATTTTACTTTCTGTATTTCATACTTTTAAAAAAATAGTTATTAGCTCATTGTGGATTTTTCAAAGCACTTAAGAATGTTTTTATATTTCATTTTCATAGTAGGGGGTTATAACACCACAGAATCCAGTTCATTGTCAGTATTGTCTGCACCTGGGGAGGGGAGTCTTACTAAAGCTCCCTGTGAAGGGAGATGCACAGATCTGGTTCCAGCATCACTTCTATATTTAGATTCTGAGGTTTTTGTGTAGTGTGATCACCGTGGGTATGGATCACGTTAATATCAAGTTACATGTGCATATGGGTAGGACAGCATATGCTCAATACTGGCTTTCTGTTCAGCTCCAGGGGCAAAGCTCATCTCTGAACACTTACAGAAGAGGAAACCACAGCTCCTAAAGTCACCTGGGGGAGTCTGTGTTTGCAGTTGCATACAGGAGCATTTGGCTCAGGAGCAATTCTAACTTCTAGTGACAATTTGAGGTGACATTTCCAATGCTGTGGAAGAAAAACCACTTTCCTGGACACAAAAAAAAAAAAAAAGGAAAGAAGAGGAAAAAAATACATAAATGCATATCATCATGAATAAGTGAAATGAATGATTCCAGTGGTTTTTAAAAGCTTGCTCCTATGAATAAATCATTTCTGAAAATGTAGTTTATCAAGTAAGAATATTGTTATATATTAACAAACTGTCTGGTGGCCATTCTCATGTCTCATTACTTCCCACACTAAGGTAGGGGTTTAGGTTCAAGTTAACTTTGGTGAAATATATCATGGCTCAGTAATGCTTCTTCAACTGTCTGATAAAAGGCCTTACCCCCAACAACATATGAATATTTAAATTACTGTTAATTATTTATAGCGTATTTTTATTAACACTGACTTACAGCATGGTCAAGTGGCAGCTAAAGCTCATTATGTTCCAAGGTTGAACGTGCATCTCAAACAACATTACTGCTGCTGAAGGCAGAGAATGGCCATGGCTTAATCCTGAGTTGATATCTGTAGGAGTGATCCCAGAAGATCACTTGTTGACTCAGACATTTTAGAGAAAGGTTCTAATATCTGGGTGCAAGTGAAATGAAAAGTTGCTGTTTCTAATACAGTAAAATTTTTGAAATGTAACAGCTCAGCATGGACTTGGGGACACTTTAAAAAAAATTAAAATCTGTCTTGCACCACTGAAGGTTCAGGTGATGACTCCTACAGTGACTCTTTCTTACCTGACTGTTAAAGCCTCAAGCTGAATGGAAAACTTAACCTCATTTATCCTGTTTTCATTTTATCTTTGCTGTGAAAAAGCATTTCTCCCTCCTTGTTAATCAGGTATGTTCTATATTTGCCACTTTTTGGGAGTTCTTTAACCCTCCTGACAAGCTAGGAGTGCTATTCAACATTTTCCATTGTTTGGGGTTTTTCGTTGTTGTCTTTTCAGCTTCTTGTTGTTTTACTGCTGAATTCCCTTCAGGTCGTTGTCAGTTCTGTAGTGAATATCGATGATACCCATCTATCCAGGTATTTACGTGGGCTTCACATTGCCAAGGCAGCATATCCATATAACCTAACTCAGGATTCTGTGTGAGCTAATAGGAAATCCCTGCAAGACCAGATTTAAATCTCTCTGGTTGGTAACACAAGGTGGTGCCTCTGCATATGATGACAAGATTTCATTAGCCTTTTTTGTAGCTATATCTTAATGCAAAACCATATCTAATCTTCAGTTTGCTGTCTCTGCTAGATGTCTTTCAGCACTGCAGCTCCCTTGGATCTCCTCTCTCTCACTGAGTCTCTGTATTGTGCATTAGTTCCCCTGGAGGTATAAGTGTATATTTTTCCATATATGAAGATAATAAATGGCAGAAGTAGAGATGAAAAGAAAGACCATTACTTGAGAGCAGAAATAGGAAGAGATGCAAAGAAAAGACTGACAGGGGATAACCAAAGAAAAATCAAGGAAGAAGAATATGGAAAAATGAAAGAGGAGTTAAATAATCAGAATAAATTAATTAATCAAAGTGCAGATCATGTGGACTAGAATAGCAAAGCAGCAATGCAGAGAGCTAAAAGGAGACAGGCATAAGGATAATGAAGGATAAGTTGAAATGTAATATATATTTTCACAATAATGCATTGACTTGCTAGACCTGACTTTAGCATACTCTGGGAGCCATAAAGCTTGTGACAAGGGCTTATGAGAGACATCAGATTTTTCCCCTAACAAAAGCAGTGATTCTTACTGTGATCATGGTTTTGTTTGCAATTCTCTGTTTTTCACTGTGACTCATGAATATTTTGCCACATCGCGGATAGGAAAATGTGATTTAGGAAGTGTAAGTGAATTGTCAAGTTCATAGAAGTTAATTGCAAAGAAATACATGTTTTTAATTCTCAGGATGAAGCCACTGTCCCTAACTTTCTGCAATGCTGTGGTTAGAAAGAAGGAATTCTTGTCAATTCTCACACCTTCTCCCCATATTATGCCTGCTCTTATATCACAGAGGTTAATCATGATTTGTTGACCTCTTTTTTCACCATCTTGCCTCGGAATATATGTTCATATAAAGCCCAAACAATCCAGTGGAAGTAGCTGCCTCAATTACAGATGGTTGCTGGAGGTGTTTGGTTCACTTCTGCTCTCCTGGTGTGACCTCATGAGCTCTCAGCGTGCAGGTTGGCTGGGAGGGGGGGTCAGGGACCACCATTTGGGAACTCCAGGTGAGGGGTGGAGAAGCCTGGAGCAAGCCCTTGCTGGCTCTAGGAACGGCTGTCAGGGAGGGGAATAATGCTGTCAGCAAAGGAAGGTGGGGGCAGTGCAGGCAGGGCTCAGCTCAGGGGCTGAGCTGCTCTCCAAGAGCTGATGTACCAGATATTGCTGCTCGTGGCATTCACAGTATTGCCAGGGGCTTAATAGGATTTGCATAGTGCATATGGGTATTCCTAGGGGAGCATGACAGAGATCATTAAATGAAAACAAATAATAAATAAGCTCCTTACAGCCCCCTCAGGTCCATAAATATGACTGCTGGTGGGGCACGCAGGCGGCGATGGATGGCTCTGTGCGTGGAGGGGAGGAATCCACAAGGCAGGGAGGCTTCACTCCTCTCTCTGCCCATGGCCAGTGCACTCCCTCTCTGCTGAGGAGGGTCAAGTGACTGTCACTGGCTTTGCAGTGAGGAGATGTAAGCTGTGTCACAGTTGCCAGGCACGCTGGCTTGAAAAGGTCAGCTCCCCTGGCACGGGTGGCAATGTCACAATTTACAAGCAGGGGGGTCCCAGGCACCCCAGGAACAGAAGAGCAGCATCCCCCCCTGCCCAGCTGTGCAGCCTTGTGGGGCAGGGGTGTCTGAAAACAAGCAGGCTTGTGTCTGGAGGAGAGCTCTGTGGATTTTCTTGGTTAGAAGATTTTTAGGGAGCCAGTCAGTAACATCATGTCACAGAGGAAGAGCAAGGATGCTGAGAGATTTCATGGCTGTAGGTGTTGTGACTCTGTTACTTATTCCACATGATGGGCTGCTGTGGTTGAAATTAGACTAAAGCTTAGGAAATTCTTTAACTGTGACCTTTCCTGTGACTCAGATCACAAAGATTTTCTGTCAGTTTGCTCTGGGCTAGATTTGAAATTACGTCTTAGAAGTGAAAGACACAGTGAGTGAATCAGGCAGATTAAACTAAATTATTGGCTCCAGACTTGTAGTACTCTGTTTTCTACAAGAGATCAAAAATAAATGTAAAACACTGATTTGACATATCCCTTGAAATGGTTAAGTATTTCTTTCATTATAAACATTATAGAAGAGTTCCTATTTCCAGGCTCTTATATTACATGGCAGATCATTTTGCACCTCACAAGAATTCAAGCCAATGCCAAATCACCTCTGTATCCAAGCAATGTACGTTCTGTTATCTTTATTGTTAGCTTACAGAAATATCTAAAACGCAGTGTTCAAAGAGCAAGAGGATGTTTTTGTTGTTTTCCAAAGAAAAAGGATAAAATTATTCTTATTTTCTTTTAAAAAATGCTGACAGAGCGGGTGGTAGAGAGACAAACTTGCAATGTCAGAAAAAGTTTAAAAGGTCCTAAACTTACTGGTTGGGAAATCCAACTGTGATCTCAGTATGAATGGAGATTAGCATGCAACTTTTCAGTGTGCAGCATTAGGACGTGACACCTCTTGGGGAACTACTTCTATCATCTCAGGCTGTCTATTCCTAATAAATGGGAGTCATTCAGATAACACTTTAAAAAGTAGCTTCACAATGTCTTCTGCACCCTTTAGCAGGCATTAATTTTTTTATGTATATAATTTGACTGGCAAAAAAGATCGTAATGCAATGAGGAAAATAAGTCACAGAAACTCTTTAGTGCAGAGATGGAGGCGAGCTCAGTGTGTAAGCCCTGGTGCTCAGCACCTGGGGTGTCTCAGCTGGAATTGAGGGTGTCCACAGCTCTGAGGGTTTGTCAGAGCTGGTGTCTCCTGGGACTCCTCAGATGCCATGGCAGGATCAGGCTTGATAGTCACTTCTCATGACATTCAAACAGAAACAGCTTAAGGTGCCAGTAACTCTCTAGCTGTCAGTTTAATTTTTCCCCTCATACTTCTAATATCAGCCTGAAAAGTGTGGGGTTTGGGGACTAGAAATGATTTCTGAGTCTGCTTTCTCATTTGAGTTTTGTTTTGGGAACACACCCATCACCTGACCAGCTGGGTGGTACCTTTGCAGGGAGCATCTGAATTGTCAAAAACAAAGCCTGTCTGCACTCATTTAACACTAGGTGAGAACGTTTCTGTCCCTGAGAACATTCAAGGCCGGTTTGGATGGGTTGGATGAGATCAGGTTGAGGCTCTCAGCAATCTCCTTGAGTTGAAGAGGTCCCCACTCATCGCTGAGGGGTTGAACTAGCTGACCTTGAAATGTCCCTTCCAACCCACTCTATTCTATGATTATATGAATCAGAACATTCAGACAAAAGGAAATATTTTCAGCACATTAGGAATCTGGAACGATCTACTGGAAATAGGATGGTTAACCTGGTCACCTTAGAACCTCCAGTTGTAACTCAGCTAGTGTTGCTGTGCAAATTAAATTACATGGGTAGAAGAATCCCAAGTTTTTAGGAAGTATTAAATACCTTCCAAAAGAGCTTGAGATAAAGCTGGTTGTGCTAAATGACAGATGGAAGACATAGCACTGACCAGGATGTGGTGCCAGGAGTTGCAAGGGGCTGCCCAAAGAGATGATGGGGTCCCTACCCCTGGAAGTGTTCCAGGAATGGCAGGATTGTGCCAGGATTTAGTTGACACGGTGGTGTTTGGTTAAAGGTTGCACTCGATGGCCTAGGACATCTTTTCCACCCTTAATGGTTTGTTGGTTTCTTTCATATTTCGGATTCTTTATGAAGGCTTGAAGAGTTGAGGCCATTCAAAGAGTTGAGGCAGTGGAAGTTCATTTGAGCAGAGGATTCCCTGCAGATGTGAAACAAGTGTTAACTACAGTTGTCTGCAGTGCTTAATTGCCCCTGCATTTTTTTTTTTTTTTTCTGTCTATTCATTTTTCCTAGGTTGGCATTTTTGTGCATGAATACCACTGAGAGTTAAGGACTTGCTGTGACTCTCACTCTTACTTATAGGAGTTTTGCCTGCAGCAGTCACATAGTTGAAAAATATAGATCCATGTGACTGCTCAGAGACCACTGAGAAGCCAGGTAAGTAGAACTCATGGCCATTTTGCAATTCCATCTCATTAGACATGTTCTGGGGCTTATGATTGTGCTGTGAGGATAAATAAGTATAAATATTATATTTGCCTCCAGGTTATCTTTAAAAATGTATTTCTCTGTCTCCCTCCCGCTCCTTCTTTCCTTCCTTCTATTTCCCCCCCACCCCCCCTCCAATTTTCAGTGTAGTCTGTCAGCTCCTGGTAGGTGAGCTATCAACTCTGTGGTCTCACAGTATGGTGGCCCAGCATAAGGTATTACATTGTAAAGGGCTGCCTTGTGCTGCCAATTACCCGAGGTTCTAGGAAGCAAAATGTGCAGCAGTGTGATTAAGTCCACGTGCAACTAGAAATTCACATGCCCCAAAAACTATTGGAAAAAGTATTGCAAAAAAAAAAAAAAAAAAAGTATTTGACTTGTCCTCGATGCTGCATTTTCAAAATACAAAAAATAAATTGTCAATAGCTGTCTTTTCTTTATCATCTGAGCAACTCCTGTGAATTCTCTTTGAGATAGAGAGTAGCAAGACTGTAGGGAAAATCTTGGGTAAATACACACCTAAGTTTATATGGTTGTCCAGATGTGATTCTTGAACACACAAAGCGCAAATGCTCTTTGTGGAGCATACCCTGATCAGTTTGTTACCTGCTGCAGAGCCTCGTGTCTCCAGTGGCTCCATGGAATTCTGCTGATTGACACCAAGTGGGACCTGCTCCTCTGGTCCCTCTCACTTCAAGGTCTGTGTACTTGCAAAAACAAATGCACAAGTTTCTGAAGGACACATGTTGCCCCAGAGGTCAGAAGGTGTCTAGGGGAAGCAGTATTTTGGTGATTGCTGCTCCTCTCTTGTGTGTGTGTATGTTAATCTTGGTTTGTGTGTTTGGCTCGGGGTGGTCACCTCTACACATTTCCTGACGCTGTTGTTTTGGCTGCTGACACCAATATTAGCACAGAGCCCCTTTTAACAATTCTTCAGTCTGCTTCATTACCTTTAGCCTCTATATTTTCCCTATTTTCACAGACTTTAAGAGCTCTTTTCTAAAATATCACCAGGATGTCATCATCCCATAGCTGTCATATATAAAAAGACAAGATTGCAACAAGGGGGTTCCTTTGAAGCAGAAAGCAACACCAGGTTTTGTGTAACTCAACATGCTTATTTTGGCTCGGTGTTGTTTCTAGGAGAGGATGCCAGGGAATGCTGTTGCCTTTTCACATTCGAGTTTTAGGAGGATGTTTGGGGACTTGTGCAGCTCCAGAATGAAGGAGAGCATTACCACGAGGTGTCAGCGTGCAAGCCCTTAGCTGATTCCGCCTCTCTCCTCCTCTCTCATCACCCTGGGCAGCAGTTGGGCTAGACGATCCTTGCAGGTCCTGCCCAACTGGAGTTATCCTGTTTTCCAGAAAATCTAGGTGTTAAAAGGTCATGTACAGATCCTGAGGGATTTCTGGTTTTATTTAGTTTTTTTTTCCATTATGCTCTGACAGTCAGTATGTGCTCAAGTGAATATATGAAGCAGCTTTGCACGGTGGTCAGGAGAAAGGCTGTGATGTTTTACTCAAAAATCAGAAGAGGGTTTTAGAGGCTCTGACTATACTGTTCTCTATTTCTTCCTATACCAGCCCTCCTCATTCAGTGCAAGGAGACTGTGCTCTCTTAAATGGCAAGGTTTGAGATATACAGTGTTCCTCTGTCCATGTGTACACACAGGGAGCAAACTGCAGAAAGAATTGCTTTCTGTTTCTCACAGATTGTTTTCAAAACATTTTCACCAACACCATTAAAAGACCCCTCAAAAGTCTTTGAGAGTATTGTTTGCCTCTCCAGTGAGGAATAGTTAGGTGGCAATCAAGAACAAAATGATGGCCAGCCTTGCCAATAAAAGATGCTTTTTCTTTTCCTTTCTTCACAAATGTTTACTCTTTTGAATACTTGTACAATGATTCTAGGAAAAATTGCATCAAAATCATTGGATTGATTTACATTTAACAGTTGTAAATACTCCCCCAAATTTAGTCAAAACACAGTATGCTGTGAAGAAATCATTATTGCTGAAAAAAAAAAAAAAAAAAAGAAATTATCTGTTGCAGGAATTCTGAGTCTGCATGCTCAATAAGAAATTAAAACACTAGCAGTGAACAGAGCTGAAAAGAATTTCAGCTCTTCATGAACAAATACTGTCCAGAAGGCTTCATGTTTCTTTTTTCAGTAGCATGCAAAGTCTCTGTACATAATGTCCACAGAAAAGAGATTGGCTATAACCCCTGGCAAGGCATAGGTTACTCTCAGCAGCAGTGCTCTGTAGCTGGAAGCCACGTCCACACGAGGTTCATGCTTGGTGCTGTGGGAGGAGTGTAATCAAATTCTCTCTCTGGTCAAATCAGGCATTGGTCTTCTAATCACAGAGCTTCCTCACAATTCCAGCAATGCTTTTGACTTGGTGAGGGACCCTTAAGATAAATAAAATTGAGATGCAGCTCGTAGCATTTCTGTGGTGTGCTTTCACTCGTGGTATACCCTGGAACTGTAATGTCCTTCGGTTGTTTGGGTTAGCTTTCTTTTTTTGTGTTGTTACTCTCCCAAGGTCTCATTTCAGGTTTTAAAACCTCTAAAAAAATTAGTGTCTTTTTATGTCCTCACAGTGTCCTCACAGGCTGTTTGGATAATGAAAGTGACAGTGTTTTGGGGAGCTTTGTGGCACTGCACTGAAATACATTTGCATTTATCATCCCATATTATTTCAAATAATTGTCTGGAGGAAGTCAGAAAACCTGCCCTAGGAAGTTACCTGACTGAGTATCAGTGTGCTGCCTGTAAATCTAGCAAAAGAGGCCATTTGGCTGTTTGTGTGTGCTAGCTCGTGGATCCATGCTGCTGAAGTGAGACAGTCTCACTTGAGCATCTGATTGTTGCCTTTCTTGTGGAAAGCTTTTTTATACCAGGTACCAGATTTAGCAAAAATGAGAAAATTCTGCTCAGCTTCGTACGTTTTTCTTCAGACCTATACCTAATTTTTCAAATTACTTCTTTTCAATTTCTTCTAAATCAAGGTTCCTCAGCACTTTTCCACTGTATCCTTCTCCTCCTCGGCCCCCAAAGTCTTTTAGTTTATTTATCACTCATCCCACTGTCTGCCAAATAAAGGATGAGCAGAGTTATAGCAGGAGGGAGGCTGGCTAGGGCACTGCTCTGACTACAAGCCTTAGGAAAAGCAGGCTACTATGCTAGCAGTGAAGAATACTGAAAAATTCAGTGAAAGGTATTAAGCTACCAGTAGCTGATTTTGAGCCATACCCATTCCCTAAGAAACAAATTATTTGCTCCCAGACTTCACATCTCACTGCTGCAGATAAAAGCATGAACAGGTTTCTTTTAAATTCCTGAACGAGCACAGAAAGAGAATTCTGCAAACATTTAAAATTGCAAATTGCTTGTTTGCTCAAGATCAGATTTATTCAAAAGGGTGCCTGCTCCTTGGGGACTTGAAGAGGTTGTTTCTGAGATGATCTTTGTAAAACATAAGCATGTTTTTCAGATTATTCCCAGCATAATGTGCCAAGAAGAATACAGTGCATTTGTTATTCCCTAAAAAAAAAAAGATCAGTTACCTGAAACATTCCCTCTAGACCTATAATATTTATTTCAATGTTCTGTCAATAAATACAACAAGGTTATTTTTCTGTCAGATTAGTTGGAAGAAACATTTGAGGAAACTTTTATTTGGTAAATTCAGTTGCAAAAAGGAACCAAGAAGAAAAAAAAATCCCTTGTTGTTATTGGAAGAAACATGGAGCTCTGAGTTGTTCCAGAGCAAATATTTACATTTTTGCCTCAGAATTTTTTGGTTGGCACCTGAAGGCCGATTTGACTTCCTGCTCTCTTGCTTCCAAATGCCAGATGAGGGGAAATGAAAGCCCACAGGAAATCTGAGCAATGTTGGAAATATTAGAGCAGCATTGTGAGTGCTGCAGTTCTGCTTGTCCTGAACAGAAAATCCCTGTTGATTTTTGCTGTGCATTAACCAAACCCTCACCTCCTGCATCTCAGACACATGGAACATGCCCGATGGCACTTCTCAGACAATTTTATAAAAATAATGCAAAATTCACAGTGCAGTTTCACCATTTTCATTTGTAATATCAGAGGAGAAATCCAGGCCTGCCTGTCCTGCTGGTATAATCTTTCCTTGACTTCATCACCTCCTGCTGAAGATGCCAGGGGCAACCAAGGGTCCTCTCATGAGTCCTGGGCAGCTACACCTCCATTTAGCCCAGAAACAGTGAGATTTGTCATCAGGGCTGCACAAAGTAAAACCAGAACAAAAACAAACGGAAAATATTTTAAAATGAAAACGAGAAGCAAAACTTGGAGGATTCCACACCCAATCACCTTGGAACACAATCTAATCCTACATCACATCATCTCATTATGTGCATCTTCAGCTCAAAATAGTTTGGGGGACAATGACACAAAATGATTATCAAAGATTTCTGTTTATTCTGCAATATTTATTGGAAGTTGGTGTTATTATAGGTGTAACTACAATCTCTGTATTTCAAATCTTTCTGCATTATAGTTTACAATCCAGTTTTTGGCAGGGGCCTGCCTTCTGTAGAGTTTGTTTTCACTGCACTCTGAGGAATATGAGGAAGGTACCTGGCTTCTTGCAGGTGGAAGTAGTGGGGCCCTAAATCAGGGGGAAGGGGAAAACCACAAAAAAATCCTTAGAAAATATGAAATATTTTCCAGCCATGTTGAGACTGACCTGCTGCACACAGTGGTGGAGGCTGAAAGAAAACCATCTCTGCCACAGAATAATGGTGCCCTGTCAAACTAAAAGAAAGAAAAAAAAAACACTAGAAAACCGAATTATTACCACTAATTTTAATATTTAATTAACTGGTGCCACAGTTCTGAAGTCTATTGGCTTGGCCAAGAGTGTACTTCTTGTACTTCTGTGTGTTTCAGCCCTTTTTTCTGTTACACTAGACGCTTGTTTTAAGCTGATTTCTTGATTTCAGCTGCAAAAATCACAGTACACTCACTTAAAAGAGGGATGGTGCATTCAGAAATGGACTTATATGCAGAGTCATGTTCTTCAAATTCCTTTCTCCCAGTCATGTTTGCATGAACCATGGTAATAGGAACATCACTGCTCATTGCCTTAGGCAGCTACTCATGCTGGTTTCTTGTTTCTTGAATTAATATTCGATGGTTGCATAGAAGAATATAGACTTAGGGGTCAAGTAACAGCATAATTATCTCCTTGATAGTTGGGTCTGCCACTGCCATTAACTGTTCCCCTGCTCTGGCAGGTGGGGCTGGACTGGCAGGGGAGTGTGTCTGTATGTGCAGCAAGGCAGGAACCTGAGAAGGGTTTAAGCCTCTCCTCACCTCTCTGAGGTGGACTCAAGCTGAGATTCTTTTTCCAGACTAAGCATGCTTTTCAGGAAAGATTTCTGTTTATTCTGCAGTATTTACTGGAAGTTGTTATTATGATAGGTGTAACTACAATCTCTGTCTTTCAAATTTGTCTGCATTATGGTTTACAATCCTTAATTTTGCGTTAACAGTGCTGTACAAAAGTTCATACTGGGGAGCTGGCCAGTGAATTCCTGTCTTATATTAGGAATGGTTTGCTTTGGTAGGGGATACTCTCAGGGAATGCCCACTGGCACTGAAATTTTTCTGCAAAACAAAAACATCTGCATGTGAAACTTACTTTCAGTGTGGAAGAGTCAGGCAGAATTGAAGGCACAACCAGAACCCCCAAAGATGAAGGCAGTGTCTGAAATAAATCCTTCTCTGATTTATAAGGTCTTCCTGTAGTATCAGTGTTCTGACAGGCTGGATTGGAAATATCTGTGTTTCCTTGGCCTGTCAGCTGCAGTGTGTGGCCAGGAAGAGCAGCACTGCTCCAAAGAGCACAGAACTGCTCCAGCAGGAGCTGCAGACTGCAGGAACCAATTTTTTTTTTTTTTTTTTTTTTTGCTGTTTGGAACAATGATGTGCATAACTTATTCCTCTTCCTCTGTGAGTCTGTGGCTGTGACTCAGCTGGTACAGTCTACAAAGTACTCAGGTCTGGATGTTCTCCAGGGCAGCTGTAGCTGAAGGTTATCAGTGCATGCACTACCCACAACAGCATCTTACATGGATATAAACCAAAAGATATGATGGAGAAAATAGAGAAGAAAAAAAGGAAAAACAAATCTATAAAAATCAATGTTTGGTAGCCCCATCCTGGATGCTCCATTTGGAGGCATAAGTACCTGCCCTCCTCTGCAGAGGTGGCTGAGTTTGGGTGACATTGTGAGGCTGCTGGAGACACAGATAAAAGCTGCTGCCTGGGTACCTCTGACAGAGCATTGGCTGGCCAGATTTGTTCCAAAAGATTTACATAAAGCTGGTATTTGCAGGATTCTGTCAGTCCATCAGAATGGCCCAAGGACCTCACACATGTGTTTTTTTTCAGCATTCCACCTGTAAATGTAACCACTATTGCACAGCATTACCTTGCTGTAGTGCAAGCAATTGTTCACGTTGCACAGCGAGCCTAGAAGAAAACAATGGTAATCCATTTGCTGTGAGATTTTCATCTTTAACCTAAAGATTTTTATATTAAGAAGAAATTCTAAGTGGAATCTTTTGATAAGAATACCATGCTTGAGTTCCTTTGCTCATAAGCATGAGGTAACGTGTTCATGAAATGTGACCCTGCTCTGTTGTTTGAACTCATTGAGCTAGTTTTAAGCAAAAACATACTTTATTCACTAAAGTCAGTAATGAAGGGTGGCCACCTCATGAAAGCTACTCTCAGAACTCCAAAAAAGCAGAAAACTTCCCATAATTCCCAAGCCGTGCTTTTGTGGTTTTTAAAAGAATGCTGTTGGATCTGCACTTGGAACAGGGCAGAGAATATTATTTATAGCTCTGTTCTGTCTGGTGCACTTCCTCTCACTTGCCTACAGAATGATATGAATGAAAATGACACCATTGACTATGTGGGTAACAATAAAAGAGCTTATAGAAATATGATTTTTATAGATTCAAGACTAAGGGATCCAAAGCCCTGAGTTATGATCTCTGAGAGCAGGGGAAGGATCAGGCTGTGCTGCTGGAGAGGCTCCCCTGTGGGTCTGCCCCCTTGTAGAGGTGCCAGGTTTACCCTTTCCCCCACACCTAAACCTGACTGGAACTGGCTGTAACGAAGGTCTAAGTGAGGAAAAGAAAAGCAGAGTGTAAAAGATGCTAATCAGTCTTTGTTCTTTTCAGACATCACATACAGGACCTGGAGTAAAGATTTTGTATGGAGAGAGATAGATTTTAATTAAGCATCTTAATAGAGAAATCCTTCTTGTTTTTTTCAGAATAAATTAAGGAAGTAACTTTGATGCAATATCATTTTCATCTAATCAGTAACATTCTGAAATTACCATGTTGTTTTCCATTAGAAATACCATCATCCAGCAAATCAGATAAAATTATTTAACATAGCTATATTGCAACCTCAGCTAATGTTAGCTTGGGCATGTGTATACACAGAGCAGCAGACGGCAAGTGAATTGACAAATGTTTATAGGGAGAAAAGGGCAGACAGTATCAACAATTTTATATACTCCTTTGAAAAAGATGCTGTGTTCGATCTCGATTCACTAATAATCAAATAAACACTTATCAGGCTTTTGCCATTTGCACGTAGTGAATACTGATTACTGACACCAATAAAAGGCAAATGTCCTTAGCCTTTACTTGTATGCACAAATTATCAATACCTCCATTAAAAATTTCGACTTTATATTTGGCAAGAATTCAGAAGTTTTTGTTTGATGTAAACCAATATGTTTAACAGAGAGCTCTTACACCAGAGTGTTGGCCATTTTTTAAACACACAAAGTGCATGAAGATGAATCAGCTTGCAAACCTGGGACAACAGTTTCCAGCCTGGAAAAGGGATGAGGTTGCTGCTGCTGTTGATAAATGTGTGTGGTGATGATTTTACACAGCTACAGTTCCTGTGGGCAAATCTGCAGCACTCATTCCCAACAGCCAGAGGCAGGCCACAGTTAGCCTTGCATGTCCAAGCACTATTAATTGTTATTAATATTTATTTTCTATTACAATAATGCCTCGAGGGGAAGTCAAGTGGGTGCTGTATTTGCCCAAAGTGAGAGCTTGGCAAAGTGGGCAGGAGTGGGAAGCTGGTGGTGATGAGTGACTTACCCAGGACTGCAGAGAATGTTCTGTGAGCTGGAACAGAGCACTGCCCAGCCAGGTTGACTTTCCCCTGACCACACACCCCTCTCTTTCTAGTGGAAGTTCTCCCAAGGAGAAGGCATTCTCAACAGAGCTGCAGGGAGTATCATCTCCTGTGCCTGTAATTCAGTCACACGAGGATCTGACTTAGTGAAAAGCAAGGAAGGCAACACTGATCACCTGTCCTATTTTTTCACCTGCCATAGAAGCCAAAATAAGGGGTTTGGGTTTATGAATATGCATTACAAGAACCATGCAAATGTCCTTCTCAGAACAGACTGTCACATTGTTTTCTTTAGTTTGGCTAGATTTCTACCAGCCTGAGCAACAGGGAAACCTAAAACTGCCCATATATTTTACATGACTTGAAATCCTCTGTAATAGGTTCCATCAAAAACAAAAAGAGTTGCTTTTATTGCCATCATAGCTGTAATGCAATTTCATGTGGTGTCCTTACACATACTATAATTTTCATATGGAGCTGTCAGCAATAACCTTTTGTGGCAGCAGAGAGGAAAAAAAATCCCCCAAAATACTTTCTTGTCTAACATATATTTTTAGACCTTAAATCCTGGCTAGCCTACACATCTTTCATGTAGTGGAGGAGCATTTTGTCTTTTACTTGTAGGTAGAGCAGAAGCAGCTGGCAGGGCTTGTGCAAGTGGGATCTTGGAGGAAAGTCACAGTCCAGCCTCAGTTCTGCTTACCTGGCACCCTCTGCACTCCTGTGCATGCACAAGAACAGAAAATATTTTGTGGTTTTGTCATTCAGTTTTCCTTCTTTAATTCTGAACACAAATAATAGTTTAACCTAATGAGAAGTCATAGGAAAAAATAAAAAAAATCTTAGGAAGTTGGTACATGTCAGGAACAGAGGAAGGCTGCAGGACCTGTGAGCCTCAAACTCCCAGCAGTGCATTTCACTCCCTGCTGCCTCTCCTCCTGCCACAGACCAATTTATATTTTGTGCCTCAATAGGAGATGTTCCAGTGCTGGCAGAAACTTTTAATGATCCTGAGCTTCACATGCTGCTCTGGAAACAAGTTCTGAAGAATACAGAAGATTTTGCAACATATTATTCCTATAAATAAAAATGTATTTCTCACCAGGAATTCATATTCAGATACTCTTCCACATTTTAGCATTGTGGGTTTTTTCCTACGAGGAAGATGTAGGAAGATTCCTTACTCACAGTCTTTTGTTTTTTCAGATATATCTTTACTTTGTGATAAAATCTGGTAAACTGTAGCATTGTTGGTGGGATTTCAGATGATTGATTAATGTTAAGATTCTTCCTAGTTTTCTTCTACTTATCAAGTTGTAATGAGACCTTTCCAATGTGTAATAAATATATTGTCTGAGCACTTATTATCAATGTAAGTTGATAATAAGTTGATGACATAACTCATTACCAACATAAATTGATAACTAGCTTAGTTCATGAGGAAACTTCTCCTTAAGGAATAGCCTTGAAGGACAAATTGGTCCATCCCTTTTTCTGGAACATCTGTGTTCAACCACCTTGGAACCACAGAAAACCAGGATTATTCAGCTCAGAAGAGAGCTCTGGTTGCATTTAGTTGAACCCCAGAGTGAAAGCCCCCCAGCTCTGACCGGACAAGGTTACACTGCAGGGGAGCACAGCCTGACCCATGGGTGGAGTGGGAAGGCCACCCCTGGGGCTGAGAGAAGAGCTCAGGTGAAGGCCACACCTGGGGCAGGTGATGCTCAGTAAGGGTAACAACCTCACAGCCTGTCTCATGATGGGTCAGTGGAATTGGCCATTTAGGTTGTCGAGTTTTACACAAGAAGACTCTAAGCTAAGGTAAGGTCAGCTACAGGGAGAGTCACCCAGCAGAAGTGAGCCTCAGCTCCCCTCCTGCCAGCTCTGACCACCCTGCTCTCCTGCACACTGCTCTCCTCCTAGGAGGCCTTGCTGAGTTTTTGAAGCTCATGTATCTTCCTGAGTCTCTGCCTTCCTCACCTGCAAGTTCAGCCCAATTTTATTCTCTCTGCCTTGGCTCCAGCACTCCCTAAAGCTGTTTAGGGGGTTTTATGCTTCCCTTTTATGAGTGCTGTACTCCAGCAGTGTATGGCTAGCAGGCACACAGTTTTTGCAGATGATAATGTTCTTTATTTTCTCAACGTGGTTCATTTAAAGGCACTTAAAGAAAACATTTTCCTGCAGATTGCCAGTGAAAGGAGATTGCTTTGGGTAGTTTCTTTATATTCAGTTTATCTTGACTTTTACATGAAGTGGAAATGTACATTGTTAATACAGGGAAATGGTCAAAAGGAGAAATTACAACTGCTTGCATATGCTTTTTTTAAATGTGTTTCTGCTCTGAAAAATAATCATGTGAATTTGACCTGGCCTCACTTAGCTCTTCTCCTCCAGGAGAGTGAGGGCTGCTGACATTAGTGGAATGGTAACTGTTGTCAGAATGGTCTTCCTGGCTACTCTGGGAGAGCCTGAATTACATTTGAGATTTTATGCATCATCAGTATTTTTTTTTTTCCTGTAAATTGCAATTGCAGGAGCACCTGAAGCACTCCTGTGCCTTCAGGATATGGTTGACAGCACTGCACGAGTGTAACTGAGATCCTGAGAAGCAAATGAAATGACATGGATGCATAAGTTTCCCAAAAAACAGAGCTAAGGGAGTCTTGCTGAGGAGACAGGTGGGACAACCCTTTGGTGAATGTGGACTGAGGATGCTTTGGTAGCTGGTACAGCCAAGAGTGCCACGTAAATTCTTACATTTGTGTAAGAATGTGTTTTTGTCTGGATGTGTGCTGCACATATGTACACCTCTGGATTTTTTTCTGAAACCATGAAGAATCCTAGGGCACATGCATTTGGTTACATTTCTTATCTATTTTTAAAATTTGGGCATGAGTTGGAATGTGCAAATTTTGGCTTAGGAAGATCAGATCTGTCAAAAATCAGAGGTTAGTAGAAGGACTTCCTTTTCCCCCTTGGAAATTGCCACCAGCTACCCCACAATGTCTCTTGGCTTGGAAACATTAATTAGTGTTTTGTTTTGTATGTGCAAAGCTGACATCCTTTGCCTCTCTGAAGGCAGAGAGACCAATAACCACTTCAGAACCAATCCATTTCCAATCTGCTCCCTATTTCCACCACGGATGCTCCTACCTTGCCTGTAAAGCAAACCAGCTGTTACTAGATTTCACGGCAGAAAGATGCAGACTAAGTGATTGCCAGAAGATTGTGTGTATTCCAATTTGCATAGGCTTCTCCTCCTTTCCACCCTCCTTCGCTTGACTAAAGAAATTAAAATGTGCGAGTTTAGAAGCAGCACTTGATATATATTCCTATTTTCAGTGATTCAGAAATACGTGATCAACCCCCAGGATTTTATTCAAAAATAACGTGCAGTTAAGGGGATTTTATTGCATAAGAAATAGTAACAATAAATATGATCTGTGCTTAGATGCTACACAGTGGCTTTTTACCTGAAGTGATAAAGACAACTTAGTAAATGGGTAGTTCTAGAGTGTGGTATGTCAGGCAGTACATTGCAGGATTTATTAATGCTAATAGCTGTTAAGAAAATACACTGTTAGCCCTTCTCTACATATAGATTCAGATCTTTCTATTTCTATTGATATCCTACAGTAGAAATAAACCTGCTTAAAAGAATTTCCCTCTGTGGCACAGCACGCCTTAAAATTTGAACAAAAGTCAGCGTGATAAAAAAATTGATCAGTCCAGTGAACACATTTCTTTGCTTTAAACTGAAATGTGCATTCTAGAAGAGCATGGCTTGTGAATTGGAGATCCATGAAAGGAACAGACCTGCTAAAAGAATAACATTTTGACGAAACAAGCTTATTTGCTTAACAGCTTTCCACTGCAATTAACAGATGCGGCAAATGTGTCTATTTAATGTGACAGTCTGCTCAAATAACCCTCTTTCAAGAGTGGGATTATATAATCTGGAAATAGCAGAGTTACACTGAGACTAAAATTATTGAATATCTTGCTTATCAAAGATGCCAGCAGCACTGTCTCCTCCTTTACCCTGCACTTCATGCTGACTTGTAAATGATCTGCTTGAGCTCTGGTGTCCTTAAATTAATGAACTGTCTGACAGCAGCATTCAGCACAGGACTGCTGTTTGGAACAACAGGAAGAGAAACTGAAAGAAACCCTGGGGAAGACAATCTGTGCAGCAGCAGTTCTGGAAGTATTTGGCCTGATCAGGGGTCATGGGATGGCAGTGGCATTGGTCCGACAAGAGTGAAACTATGAGGATGCAAATGGCAAGGCATGAAAAAATCAACAGCCCAGATCTCTAGTCATGGATCAGCTGGTCCATCAGGCTTGGCTGGTCAGTGGTCAGCCCATGATCAGTGGCTCCACTGAGACCAGTTCCTCCTGGGACACAAGCTGGGGATCTTCTGACCAGAGCAGAACAGGGACACAGCTGCCCACTGTGCAAAATGCCATGTGGGACATCCTGAGCAGGGCACGGCTGGAAGTCCCAGCACTGCCCTCAGTTCAGCCTCAGGAGGCTGCAGTCATATAAAGAAATCCCTCATGACATCATAAAGGGATATTTCACATTGATATTTCACTAATGTTATTTCAGCAGAGTGATGCTCTGGCACTTTACAGTCTTTGCTTTCCCCATAGAATTAGGAGTTGTCTAACTACAACCTAGAAGAAATGCAAAAGTAGTCAAATGTCGACTTCAAAAGGCAAGACTTGGACTTGCTGTTTTCAGGAATTGCCATGCTGGTGAGGGTGGGAACATTCACCAGCCAAGCCCCTGTCTCTGCCATTGTCACATTCTACACACCTGTGTTAAATTGCTCCTTCCAACCTCCTCAACAGTGTTTAAAAACACACAAATTGGTTTAACTTCATGTTATGAGAAAAACAAACCGAAGGGGAGGTGGTCTAGCATCTCTTAGCTAGTCTGTACACAGAAATGGCTGGCAAGGACAGGGACTCATCAGATGGCAGCCAGCAGAGCACTGCCAGGAACAAGGAAGGTGCTGCAAGGCTCCCAGAGCAAGAGACTTCTGAGCCCCAGGAAAAGGCAGTGGGGCTGCTGCTCCCTCACCCAGGAATGGGACAATTTTCATTATTGTTGGTACAGTTCTCTTGGCCCAGAGTGCCCAGCTTTTGAGCTGTTGCCCTGTTGTTTGACCCCAAGATCCTTTCTGCATCAATTGCAGGGTGTGGGAAGGAGGGGAGAAGGGCGCTCTGTGCTTCTCCATAGGCTGGCTAGAGACACTGGAAACCTGAAGTAAAGTCAAAATACGACTTTTATATCAGAAATCATCTGTGCAAACAGACTTCTCCCTGCAGCTGCTTGGAGAGGGGAACAGGTGAAACACAAAACTGGAGGTGGCTCTAGCCCACGTGCCCTTGAACGGGGTCAGAGTCATGGAGAGCTCAAGGGCACACTTGTAAAGGCAAGATACAATCTGCAGGTTCAGTTAATTTTAGAGCTGTGACAAATTCCCCCTCCCAAACCCTCAAAAGGTGGGGATTTCCTACAGCCACTGTGAAGTACCCTGACAGAGCCTGCCCACTCAGGAGTTCACTGCATGAACATTTGTAAAATTGTGAGGAACAAGAGAAGGAACCAGATCTTTCCCCTTCTTATCTGACAAAAAACCCCAACCCTTCTTTGGTCAGTGCTCTGCTGGCAGAAGCTCCACTTTAAACATCCTCCAAGACCCTCAAAACCACAGACTCTGTCTCATTACATGGGGGTTTTTAATGACAGTCTGGAAACTCCTTGAGTTGTCCCCAACCCTGAGAAACTCCCAAGTGTTCCTAAAAGAGTGTCATGAGGCTCTGACTCTGAGGCATTGTGTTTTCAAAAGTGGAGGAGGCTGTCAGAGGATTTGGCTGTTGCTGTATCTCATTTGGACATCCCCCATTTCAACTGGAGGATGCAAACTCTCAGCGTGGTCACGGTGGAACATGCAGGTGGCTATCTGGGCAACATGGAAAAAGCTTTTGCTTACAGCTGGAGGACAAAGAGAGCAACCACGGAATTCATTTTTCAGCCCCCATTGTCCCCACATTTTAAGCAAGTCTGAATTACCAACTTGTGTTTCCTGTTGCCCAGAGAATGCCAGGTCACCTCTAAGGCAGTAATGTTGTCTCTTCTACATGCTAAACTTGCAGACTCTTCAGGCTGCAGCACCCGAATTTCCCTCAGGTGTACTGAACATTTCAGGTGATGATTGACCGCTCTCCCTGATATTTGTATGATTATTAGTCTCTTCTCTGTGTGCTATTCAGAGGACAGCACTGCTCGTAAAAAGCAGATAGGAGCAAGCTGGGCTGCTGCCCCTGGTGAGTAGGAGAGAGGATGGGCTGATTGATGACCCTTGGCTGTTTTCTGATGTTGCAGTTGTTTTTTATGATGTCATTAGGAGGCTATAGTCATATTAAGGAATCCCTCATGACATCATAAAGGACTTGATATTTCACTAATGTTATTTCAGCAGAGTGAAGCTCTGGCATTTTATAGTCTTTGCTTTCCCCATAGAATTAGGAGTTGTCTAACTACAACCTAGAAGAAATGCAAAAGTAGTCAAATGTCGACTTCAAAAGTTATGGTTAAAGAATGCTAATATATTTGCCTCTTTTGGAGCACATAGCACCTTTAGGTGGAGGACATGATGTGTTTATAAAAGATGCCATCTGTGAATCATATCCTCACACAAAGGAAGAATCACACAAGCCTTCCACTTTGTTTTTGGTGCACAGAAACAAAGAATTATTTTTCCTGAAGACTGACAGAGGTACCATAGGACACCACGGCACCATTTAGTGAGAGAGCACTGAGTTGTGATGTAATGGTGCAATCAGGGCAACACTGACAATGGAGCCCAAAGCTACCATTTCCTAACATTAGAGGGAAATCTAAAGTCTGTACTGAGAAGAGATACTGATTTGGGGGGTTTGGTGTAGGTGTTAAAATCCGTGTGAGTGCTGCTGCCAGCTGTGCCACTGTTGGGGGGACGTGAGGAGTGAGGCTGCTCAGCCTCACCTGTGCCAGCTCAGCATCCTCCTGCAGCAGCACAAACATTTCACCAGGGGAAAGGGAGCCAAGGATAGGGACTGCATGCCCAAGGGAGAAATCAAATTGGGGTTTGCTTTACTGGAGTATCAAGGGGTTCCTTGGCAAGTCTTTGTGCTGGTTCCACCTGCCTTCCTGTCCTAATGCACTCAGTAGTATAGAAATATTCTTCATGGCTCCTTAACCTTTCATTTTTTTCTCAGAGGAATTACACCTCATTCATTTTCTTTGTTCTCTAAGAGTTCGCAATGCAAAGGAACTTATTTTTAATCTACCTTCCTGTGGCTTTTGCACTCTTCTTCTCTCTGTTTGCTCCCAATTTATGTAGTAAACAAAAAGAATATTTATTGTATCATTTTAAGATTTTTCATGACTTCTTATCTGTGATTTTGGAATGGTGCTGGAAAGCCAGCTAAGTGGCAGAGCACCTGAAGCCCCACTGAATGGCAACAGAAACTGAACCTTTACCTTACACAGATGCTTCCAAAAATCCTTGCTGTTGACTGCAAAATTCCACTTGAAGCTGTTTTAAAAGCTGTGGAAGATTTTGCCCATAATGACAGGCAGAAAATTCCAGAATCTAAAAGACTACCATATGCATGTTAATCTGAAATGAACACTGTTTTATTTCACATAGAGAAGTACACAAAATTAAAAAGCCCCTCTGAGAACTCAGTTGAACTTGTGGGAGATCCTTTTTGGCATGAATCCATCTGTATTCTAAAAAATCAGCAAATTAGAATGGAAGGGATATTTTATCCCAGAGATGCTACTGCAAGTATGAGTATATATCACCTCGAAGTTATTTTATAACCCCCAGAACAGCTAATTGAACTGTTTCATATGAGGCACAATGCCAGCCCTGCCTGTACCTCTGCATCCTGTTCTTAGATCTGGAGAGGGGAGCAGAGCATGCATTTCAGAAGCACACCAGTAGCCCAAGGTATCCAAAATCTTGCTGTTCTTCCTCAGTCCTCCTGGTCCTAAGCCATGTCTTTCCACCTCTCTGAAACTGGTGCTGAGTTGTGGCCCCTTGACAATCATAACCTCCAAGCATCAGATTTTTATTATTGCCAAGGGTACAAAAATGTGTCCCAGTGCCTCCCACCTCCATTGTTCAGCCTGCCAGCTGCTGGAAGAGTCCCTGACTCACAGTCCTGCAATCCAGAGTCTGTCCCTTGCTCTGCCTTGCTCTGGCACAAAACTCAGGTGTCACATCAGGAGGGGAAGGGCTCCAGGGATCAGCAGACACTGGCAGTGGGTTCCTGTGCTCTTCTCCTGTGGTCAGTGGGGAGCTCTGCCTGTGATTCTGTGCTGGAGGCATTTGCTGCTTCGTGCTCAGCCAGTCCCTGCCATGGGATTTCACATTTTTACAGTGGTACTACAGCCAGCTTGGGACTCCAGACAGCTGAGGACACAACCCTCTGAGGAACAAACAGTCTTACTTTCTGTACCAACAGTGGCATGCACAGTGAAGGTGAATACAAAAGAGAGTCCTCAGAGGAAGTCCTGGCACTTGGCATTTCGCAGGGTCATTGGTGGCTTTGTGATCCCTTTTTTAAACTTATGCATCACCAATTAAATGTCTGTTTGACAGGCTGCACCACCCTGGACATGTCTGGAGATGCCCCAAAGGAGGAGGTGGGAAAGGGGGAGAGTTGCCTGGAGCCTGGGATAGTTATCTGTTTGCTTTGAACAGAGCAACCAATCTACCTCTGGGGTTTTGCTTTCACACAAGTTCATCCAGTTCACCTACTTATACTGCTCGTTATTAATAGAATTGTTAGCAGGTTCAGTCCACAGCTGGTAGGGAAGGTGTGCACATGGGTGGCACCTGAAGACAGAAAGTATCTGATTATATCTAATACTATTTGGCTCATCTTCCCAGGTGTTCTGTTTTACAGATAATAAACCAGACAACTTCACAGAGGGAGGTACAGGCACGCCCTAGCTGTGGGCTCCAGCATCAGCTCACAAGTGGGGTACCTGTGCTGGGGAGGAGTTTGGACTATGCCTGCACACAGAAGGAACACAGGCATGTGTGCCATGACCTGCACAAATGTCACAGGTGAACAGCCTTGTCACTGCTCTCCAGAGGCACCTGTGCTCTCAGCCACCCACTGAGACCCTCCACTGTCCCTGGACACATCCCTGTCCTTGTGCATCCTTCTCCTTTCTCCTTTGTGGCCATTTCTGCGTAAGCTACCATGGCATGCTAGGCTCTCCACAGGTGCAGTGCAGCAAAGCTGAGTTTGCAGCACGGGCTGAACCTGCTCAGTGCCACAGCTGCACAGATGTGCCCTGTGTGCTGGAGCAAAACGTCATGGGCAGGACTGAGGTGTGGTGTGTGCACAGGGGGAATGGATTGTGCACACTGCTCCTGATGAGAGGCTGCTCTGTGTCTTGCTCCAAACCAGGAGAAGGTCTGCCATGGGCCTGAGGCTGAGCACTCTGTCTTGCACTCTGCATCATCTGTGGGCTTCCTCTGGCTGCGAGGCTGAGTGCTGATAGGGAGAGGTCAGGTGCAAGATTTTCAGCTAGAGGAAGTTGATGAACAGACAGAAAACAGAGGAAAGAAAGCATCCCCAAACAATCAGAGCTCCCTACCTCTCCCAGTGTTGTGTAGAATGGTACTTACAACCTGCTACACTACAGCTGAGCATGTAAGGGTGAGCAGTTCACTGGTGCTGAAGGCTCCATCCTGCCCTCACATACAGATAGTGATCTTGATTTAGTTTTTCAGCCATGGATGCCTTTGAACTCAGACCTAGCAGAGAAGGATGAATCTTTTCCATCTGATTCATATCCAGAGCTTCTGCTATTTACTCAAGCCTCTTGGGTGGAGACATTGGGCTGGAGAGCTTGTGGGAACAGCTCCCTTCAAGTTCTAGCTGCAATTTGAAAGCTGTGGTGTAGGAAGAAAAACAGGGTAACCGGCCTGTCTTCAAAGCGAGCCTTTCTTCTCCCCAGAGCAAATGTAGCTCTGACCCCATTTAACACCAGCTCTCTCACAGAGGTTGGTACATGCAGTGTTTCAGGATCAGAGGAGAACTTCCCTGCCTGAGTGGAGCAGGTACATGTGTGGATAAGCTCTTTCTTCCATTATTGTAAGGGTGGCAAGTAATTTTTTTTTCTTTTGCATCTGGACTGCAAAATTTTTGTCAGTCATTGCAAAATTTTGCAATGCTAGCTTTAGAAGGAATATGTGCTATGTGCACTGAATGACCCTTCAACAAGTTAATACTTTCACATCTACCTCAGAGTGAGCTGGAGACCTCTGGCCAGAGCAGCATTGCTTTAGCTTGTCAAGATGGGTCCCTTGGAATTTTCATTGCCAATTCAGTGCATGAAATAAGGTTGGCTTCCAGCCTGGTGGCTTCTCTCAGTCACCTATGCTTTTAGTGTGTGTTCAGGATGAGCAAGAATGTCTTACTCAGTGGTAATCATGTCATCTTGGATTTTTAAAGCTCACCTTTATTCCTGGCAAACCAACACATAATTAGTTTGATAATATTAAATGTGCTGGATATTTATGTTATCAGTTATTTATTATGTTGCTGATATGTGATTCTATTTGACTTGAACAAAGCACCTTTTATTCTCTACATGAAACAGGCACCACTTTGCTTAACTACTGGGCAGATGTAGCCTGATAGTCATTCACCTGCCCCTAGAAAATGTGGAGCAGTTTCTTGGGCTATGTCTCTGTGCCTCTGTGCAGGCTGTCAAGACCTGGCAGCTGTTGGAATGTCATCCTTACACATCTGTGGACATAAGTTTAAAAGGTATCATGGAGCTCTTCAGACTCACTGTGTGGTGTAGTTTTGAGAGCCATGATTGGAATATCCATGATCAGGGAAAAAAAAGAAGGGAACCCACAGATTTATGCACCTCTTGTGTGGTCAAAAAACCCCACTCAGAGTAGATGCTGCACAATGGCTGTTTGCTAAATATTCACAGGCAGTTGCCTCAGTAGAGCTGTGCCTCAGAGCTGCAGACCACTCCATAAACAGAGGTTCAGGAGTTCTTCTTGCACAAAGTCCCTTTTCCAAGGAATATTTAATGCACCTGAATACATAATGAATAGGAGCAATCTGGAAAGGGCAGGAGCTTCAACAGAGAAACTTTACAATAACACAGATATTAAAACTTATTTATAATGTCATGCTCTTCTTTCTATTTATGAAACCTAGACATATTTATCTTTTATTTAGAAATTATTAGCCCCAAATTTGGCTCAGATGCTTCATCTCCTGTTTGAATTATGAGCGAGAAAAAATAGTAGAGCAACAATACCCCTGGAGTGAGGGCTGTACATCTTTAATTAATTTATGAGCATTTCAAGGGACTCCCTACTACGGCACCTGAATGCTTGGAAATCCTGCATTTTAAGAGTTTTCCATTTCATATTTTTTTCTTCCTGCTACTTTGGGTGTCACATCTCCAACCCTGTAGTGTTCTGTAGATAGAAAAGCGGTATGAATGTTTTGGTGCTTATTATGTCAACTGCAATTGAATTAATTTCTCCTGAATGGGTTGTTGGTTATGCCTATCTTGTTGTAGTAAGATGCTCAATGCGGGGTAAGAGGTCCCTGTTTGTGGCTTCTCCTGGTCTGTGTGAGGCCTCACCTCTGCTTTGTTCTCTGAAAAACAGCATTAACCAAAATGCTGATGTGCTTTCTTCAAAGCATGTATCACAGGGGCTGAGGCTCTTTGGAGTTAGTTTTTGTAGGCTTCCAGGAAGCAGTGGCAGATGTGGTATTGTGTGACATGTCAGGGGTTTCCAAATCTAGTGTCTTCCAAATCTGAATCATGCTCCCGTTTCCCTCTTTGGCAGGTGTGAAAGAAATAAAAAACTCCTGAATTAGCATTCCCCGTTTGTCAGTGCCATGCTCCCTGACAGAATACGACTCGTGTTGGCTCTTTCTCCCACCCTCTTAATTAATTTTGCTGTGCTGAGCAAGCGGGCTCCAGCAGGCTGGCTGCTGCGGACTGATCTCCTCATCTGCCTTTGATGTGTCTCCTGGGAGGGGGAGGGAGCACTGCAGAAACTCATAAGAGAAACCTGCTATTGCTTATTTCCACGCTGCCTTGGGCAGAGCTCCTCTCTGTCCTCTACTCTTACACGACTTCTCTTCCAACAGCAGCTCTGTTGTCGTAAATCAGCAGAACTTTCCAAGGCTGGGGGCTGTGGGGGCCTGGGGCTCACACACACTGTGGGGTTGGTGCACAGGGATCTGTCACCCATGGCCAAGCGAGGGTGCTGGAAACTGCAGGGCTCTCGGGGTGCCCAGCACCCTTATGCCCAAAGACCTCAGCTCTCCCAGCCCACAGCTGGTGCTGGTGCTGGATGGCAGCTGCTCCAGGGCAAGCCACCAAAGATATTTATTTCCTTCCTGCCTTCCTCCCTCCCTCCCTTCCCCCTTCCCTTCCCTTCCCCTTCCCCTTCCCCTTCCCCTTCCCAAACCTTCCCAAACCTTCCCAAACCTTCTCTTCCCAAACCTTCCCTTCCCAAACCTTCTCTTCCTTCCCTCCCTTCTTCTCTTCCTTCCCTCCCTTCTTCTCTTCCTTTCTCCCTCCCCTCCCCTCCCCTCCCCATTGATGCCCTCCATCCCCTCTCCTTCCCTCACCTCCTCCCTGGCCCAGGATTGTGGCCAGGCGAGGGTCACTCTCCCCGTGGGGTGCCGTGTTTGTGGCTGACAGTGGCAGAGAGGTGGCACCTCGGCCAGCAGAGCGCGAGGCCACTCAGAGCAGGCAGGGTGCCCACAGCTGTGCGGGGATTGCTGAGGGCCTCCGAGCTGAAACCTGGTTCTCCATGCTTTCCTAGATCTCCATGGTTTCTGGTTCTCCATAGTTTCCTGGATTTCCATGGTTCCTGGTTCCCCATGGTTTACTGGAAATCCATGGTTTCCTGGATTTCCATGGTTCCCCATGCTTTCCTGGTTCTCCATGCTTTCCTGGTTCTCCATGGTTTCTGTTACCCCATGCTTTCCTGGTTCCCCATGCTTTCCCGTTCCCCATGCTTTCCTGGTTCCCCTTGGCTCTATCTGGGGATCTGCTGAGAGCTGGCTGCTGGCAGTGGGGCAGGTGAGCTCTGGCAGGTGCTGGTGCCTGTCCCTACGTGTAGGGCTGCATGTGTGCACAGCACCCTGCCTCAGACTGCACTCAGAGCCACGGGGCTCTCGTTTCCACTGCACCAAGCAAGTAATCACAGCTCTTCATTTTTTGCTCTGTTTTCTCTCTGTCTTGTTTTTTTGGTTTTTTTTTTTTTTTTTATTGTTTTGTTTTGTATTTTATTGGGTTAGTTGCTTTTGTTTTTATAAAATTGCCAAGTATTGTGATGGATTGAACCTGGTTGGAAGCCAGGTGCCCATCAAAGCCCCTCCATCACTCCCCTCCTCAGCTGGGTAGGGGAACAACAAGATAATGAAGAGCTCATGGGTTGATATAAGGACAGGGGGAGATTGCTCAGCAATTATTGCCATAGGTAAAACAGACTCAACTTGGGGTATTGATTTTCATTTACTACCAATTAAATCAGAGTAGAATCATGAGAAATAAACCCAAATCTTAATGTCTCACCATGGTCTTGGTTGTGTATTGGTCATGAACATCTCCTCTGAATGAATGCTTCTGTTCTTGCTAAAAGAATACTGAGTATTCATGGGATTTAGGTCTTCCCCTGCCTGTTTGGTTTGCAGTAAGCTGTGAAGCTGCTCAGAGGGTCATACAAAAAGCCTAGAAGTACAGCTTGGTTGGGTTTAGCTTTTGGGTTTGGTTCTTTGGGGTTTTTTTTTGTAAATTGCCTGAGAAAATGCATTTGTAAAAGTTAGTTTGTGGACTACATTGAGGTGAAAGCTCTCAGGGAAAGATTTGACTGCTCAATTGCTGTTCCTACTTTCTGCCATCAGACTAGTGCTTCTGTGAGCTGCTGGTACTTGGGCTGCAAGCAGGCCATCCTTTAGTTCATTTCAGGACATCCCAGATTAAGCTTGGATATTGTCCAGTTTTCATTTTAAAATGAAAAAGAATGCAGAATATTCTGTGAGAATATTATTTGGAGATCGCATCTAATATTGTGCACAGCTTGGGTAGTAGGGAATGGAAAGAAAGGGCAACAAAGTCTGCCTGATTCAGATTGCTTGAGTCATGAATATTCATCATCTAAATGAAAAGATCCTGAGTTTCATAGGAACTCCACCCACCAAACTGAAATAACTGTTAGAGCCTTCGCCAACAAAATGCCAAACGAAATGGATAAAAAATGAAGCAACATAGATTGTATGAAGCAACAGGTTTAAACCCTGAGTTTGGTAGTCAGAAACAAGAGGTTTGCAGCAGCAGAACATAGTCCCAGCACTTGTGATCAAATGTCTTTTAGCAAACACTGAATATGGGAGAGTGTGCATGGTCTGGACTTTGCCACTGCCTGCACACATCCACGGGCACCTTGTGGGCACCCTAGCACAGGCTCTTCCTGGGTTGCATTGTTTCATGACTGTAGTAATCCACTCCTCCTAACTCTGCTTGCTTTCTATGTCAAGTCTCTTGTATTAAAACAACTAAAAATCCTTTGCTGCTGGTTTTAATTACAAGTGTGTTAGCTGCTTCTCTACATGTAATTACTAAAATGAATGGAGAAAGCAGAGATGAGAGAGTGTAAATGCTCTTCACACAGAAATGCAATTAGACCTGCAGGCATCTTTCCAACTACTCCATATGTTATGTAAAGTTTGGTGTATGTACATATGAATTAATGAGAGTATTTATGTTTTCCCTTCTCACTTTCACAATGGATTAATTTTAGACATATTTCATAAGGTATTTCTGATTGTTAGGTAGACAGATGAGTATCTCCTCCAGGTACTGTCATATCCACCTCAAAAACCAAAGAAAAGAGAGTGCCTGATTATTCCAGAGCATGTGCACTGTAAGCCAACACCTGATGTGTGCTCCCTGCCTTGCTGACCTTCTGGAGTCTAAGAGCAGGGAGCCTGTGAGCAGCCTCCTGGAAGGGTGTGACCAGGGAAATCCCTGCCCCTGGCATCCTTCTGCTGGGGGCTTGCCTCCACCATGAAATCATCTCAAGGCTGTGCCTGAGTTTCCTCTCCCCAGCTGGTCTCACTGAAATAAAAGCAACTGCATTTAGCAGCCTTATTTGTCCTGAGACTGGCTAAGCTGTGCTCTGAACTGTTAACTCTTTCTAGCCCTTTTGGGATGTGGGATAGGACTCAGAAGCAAACCCCGGGTGAGTGGCCCCAGCCTGCATGCCAGGGGCAGAGTGGCTGCAGCAATCTCTGGCAGACTGTGCCTGGTCAAGCCTTGTCCCCAGTCCAAGCTGAAGGGGTTCTGCCTGCAGAGCACTCAGTCAGGAGTGGGTTTGTGGCTTGGTTCATTTGTGTGGCTGCTGTCAGATCTGCTGCTCCCTGTCCTCTCCCCACAGGGTCAGTAGGAGGTTGTAGTCTTGTTTTCCAGGCCTTGCAGCTTCTGAATTTCTAATCTCTTGTTTTTTCCTGATGTTTTGGGTTTCTGAAACTCGTTCACACAGCCTGAACATAATCATCAGGATTGTTTCTGTAATGAAACTCATGTTTGGAATCCTTTCTGTGGGACAGACTGTCTTTTGATGTCCCTTTGGTCTGGCCAATGTGGGTGAAGAGTTCTGTCACTCCTTCACCAATCACAGTGACCTGTCCAAAATATAAAAAAGTATAAAAAGGGAGCCACTGTTTGAATAAACAGAGTGAGATTGGTCTCTCCAAACAGTTTTGGGGAAATTTGTGTCGTGTGTTATTCACCACAGCAACACCTTTCAGAAACCCAAAACATCAGGAAAAAAATGAGCTTTAGAGGTGCAGGCCTGGAAAACCAGACTAGAGGAGGTGGCTGCTGCCTCCCCTGTTTTTGTGAGGATCCTGGCATCAGCTCAGCTCATGACAGAGCAGACAGAGGCAGGGGCTGGCCCTGGGGAGCCTCTGCCCTGCCTGTTCCTGCTGGAAAAGTCAGAGGAGAAGGATCCTAGAATGCTCTCATTCCTTCCTCAAAGGTAGCACCTGCAGCAGCGACTTGCTCTGAGTGCAAGAGTGAATTGTACAATTAACTAAGCAAAAAACAATTTCGGGGATTGGTGGGGTGTTTTGAGACTTTTTTGCCAAAAAAAAATGGCAAGTTGAGTAAATGCTGCTGGGGGGAAAGTTACAGATACCTGTAAAAATAAAAAAAATATTTTCTTTGATGTTTTGATTTACATTTACAAAGTTTTTGCAGTCCTTTTGTGGTACAAGTTTTTACAGGAAAAAATGTCTTTAGTCCATGTTCAATACTTGCAAAAGTGAAGCTAAAATGCCTTTTCAGGAAGCATTTGGACCTGGAATCCTTTGATGTCTGGTAACTAACAGAGAACTGGGGTCAGGAATGATGACATGTGACTCCTGTGAGGCACATGGCAGCTTTACTTGTGGACCAGACAGTAAATATAATTCACAGAGGGTGTTGTAATCTCATTGGGAACATGGAACAACTTGTAGATAGATCTGTCTCTCTGCCCAAATCCTGCACAGATGAAGAAAAGTGTATTCATCAGATGCATTATTGTTCTGAGTAACTTAAATTTGTTTTTAAACAAACAATAACAGTCCTTTCATTGAGTTGATTCAAATATCCTTACACAGGCAGTGCTGAAATCAATGCAAGATATAGTTAAATTTTGGGGACCATAAAATCACAGATCATTTGTATCACTCAAGATAGAACCCAAAATCTGACATCAGTGAAGCCAGTAGCAAATTTCTTTTTGCTATGCCACTCTTAGAAGGAGGTTCTTAAATAGAAAAGATATATGACTGTGCACAGAGGGAACATTGTAGTTGTATTGAACTTACTAAAATATTCCAGACTGTTATGTAGTAACATTCTTCTTGAAAGTTGAGTATTTGAAGAATATTCCATTTGAGTGGAAATCACTCAAATTAAAACTGACTTAATTTAAAAAAAAAAATACACTGTAATGCAATAATATATAAAAAACAGGGAAAATATACTTCATAAAATACAAAAAATTGCTACCATAAAGCAAGTAAGATTTTTCAACCCAACGTGCTGTTTGTGCTGCCTCTCTTTTCCACGCTAAAAATCTTTGTTTCCCATTCTCGACCAAATTTTTGCTTTATGTCATGACTCCTCAGGAGTGTCGAGAGGAAGTTTTTATGCAAGACAGTGGTTTCTGAGATTTATATGACAAGCCTGGGTAAAATTCAAATTACTCTGATTTAATCCATTTGGAGCTGCTGCACTAAATCACTGTAGCTGCTGCTGACATCCCAGCCCACAGAAAGCTGGAAGCCGATGATAGAAGTTTATCTGCGTATCTACAGGTGAAAACTCAGGCAGCCTTGAATTGCAGTAAGAGGTGTTTGCCTCCCTTCTGAATATATTTGGGGAATGAGCAGGGGCTGCTTCTTTGAGCACTCTCTGAGAAGTCTTACTGTGCTTTTCCTCTTGAAATAAATTGTCCTCAAGGTCATGCTATCTTTCAGAATATACAGTAGGAACTTTCCCTTTCCTATTTTTTTTTTTTTTTTTTTTTTTTTTTTTCCCACTGACACAGGCCACAACCTTATTTATTCAAGAAATGCACATCAGGGAGCCAAATATTCATAAATTACCCACTGCTGCAGTGAGCAGCTACTTGACAAGCCTGCAGCTGGGCTCAGCTTCCTGATGGGAGGTTCCAGTTGGGAGCCTGGAATTCCTGAGGTCACCCTATCAGTGCTGTTTGAGGGAACCTCTGACTTTCTAGGCCAGGACTTGGCTTACAGGTAAAAGGAAATAGAAGATGAAGTCTTTAGGCAGCTGTATAAATCCTTTTGACATGGCTTTGAGTAAATGAGCAACAGCAGCATCAACCTCTTGCCATTCTGATGCAAATTTTGCATCTGCTGTTATTTATAAATAAACTTTGAGGTCTCAGCCATTCCACTTTAAGCTGATTGTGTTACAGAACAATTGCGAGATCAACAATGTCTAGAATTGCAATTAAGGGTGTGAATTTTGAGAAATAGTTCATAGAATCTCCTTGCCCTGTGGGTGCAGAGACAACTGTGGATCCTGAGTTGTCAGGTTGGCACCTGATGCACCTTTCAGCATCCATTACAAGGACTTAAAAATTTATATAAAGAAACAAAGAAAAAAGCTGTGTTCCATTCACATCAACTGCCAAGTGATACCTTGACCAAGCAGGGTTTAGATCCCATTTCTCTCTGGGTTATCCTCTGAGGTTATGCTGCATGGATGTTGTGAATAGGAAATGGAAGTTTCTGGGGGCTCTCTGTAAGTCACCACACACAGACTCAGGAACTTGACTTGCAGCATTTACCTGCCACACAGGATTATGTACAGAAAGCTTTTGGCTGGAAGAAGTATGGGGAAATGTTAAGGTTTAGTTCTATTCTTGAGTATATCCTTTCTGGCAGCTGCACTGAAGTGCAGCTATTGAGCCTCCCACAGTGTGCCAGAATCAGAACCCTTTCCTTCCAGTGCAGAGAGGAGGGCTGCACAGACAGACACAGGAAACATATTTTTCTCTGTAAAACCATTTTCATAATTTTATTTTTTGGATGAACCAATAAATAAAGAACTCTATTAGGATAAACAGAGTACTTACAGCAGCTATAATGCACACATTAAAGTGTGCATTGGAACAGGAGGTTTGAAATGTTTCCATATTTCATAATAGAGCTTTAGTCAGTTCTGTCATCACTGTGCCAGATAATGTCTGGGGAGGAATACATGACTGCTTCCATGTCCTGTTTTGGGATAGAAGTGACAGGGGTGCCAAGTTTGAGCAGGTGGAGGGAAGTGGCTGCTGTTAGAACATTCCTGAGCCCGAGTGCAAGTGAGGTGAGGGCAGCCCAGGGTGGTGCTGCGAGAGGCTCTGGACACAGTTGCAGCTCATGTGCAGTGGTCATTACATCATGGGGAGGGCAGCTGGGGAATGAAACTGCTGTTTGGACTGGGAGTGTTTCCAAAACAATACCAAGTTCTTTTTCTCTGTCCTCTCAGTTATACCACCTGTGTGCCTGGGAAAAGCGAAGCCTGTTGAACAACTCTGGTAAATTGTAGGTGTGGAGTGAAATGCCTGGAGAGTAGAGAGGATAGGCAGTGCCAACCCTAGCCACTGCCTTATTAAATTTAAGATGAAAGGCCTCAACCCCTTCAGTCTCTCTTCAGACAGCCCCAGATTAAAATTTTTGGAATCCTTCAAGCTACTCTGCTTTGCTCAGGAAAGTTAATAACAATTTCAAATACCTGCCTTGTGGTGGAGGGACCCCCTGACAAAAGAAGGTGGTTGGAAGGGATGCCAGATGAGGAGTAAATCGATTTCAGGATGGCGTAACTTCTTCCAATTGTGAAGTGTCTTGATCTTGATCTCTCTTACATGCCCTGCAGAACTGGCAAGTAAAGGGAAAAGCCAACCTCCAGCTTTTCTTTGTGTTAGTGGATATCCTGCTCAAATGTGATCAGTTTTTTTCTTTCTTTCCTGCATTGGGCTCATCAGCTGCTATTCGAAAACCTCTCCTACTCTAGGGTCTCCACTGTGTAACTCCCCTAAATATTGCCATATTATCACACTACTCTATGATTCTGTTGTAATTCCCAACTTGGATAACCTCTGCTGAAACAGGTCCAGAGTTAGAACAGAAAGATGGTTTTCCTTTTTTAAGGAAGACAATTTCTTAATACCTGTGAGAAGTAAGGACAAAGATGAATTTTGGCTTGTTTTCCTCCCATCCTCTTTTCAGCCATCCACCCCAAAGGAGGACCCAGGGAAGAGCAGCCACCAGTGCACTGTGTCCTTTGAAGGGTCTGTCCTGTCACCTCTCCCTGCTCTGGGCAGCATCAAAGCTAATTTGGATTTGCAGTTTCATGTGGTCAAGGCTGGGACCTCAGCTCAGAGAGTGATTCCTGGTGAGGGGCAAGGCAGGCACACTTGCTAATGAGCAAGCTGATCAGCCAGCTTTTCAGAAACACTGCTTAAGCTAATTGTAGAGCTCTGAGGTAATGGTTAATTTTTGCCAGACAAAATAATCTTCTCTATGGCACAGATTTGATGTGATCTACCTGGGCTGTATCTTGCATTGAGATGGGAGGGCCAGGAGGTGTGAGATGTGTTTCTACCCAAGAGCTGCTGTAAGAGCAGAGCTGGCACCCTCTGAGCAGCAAGGACACGAGTTCTCTGCTGGAGTAGCTCATCCCAAGGTCGGGGCAGATGCTGTCCCCCAAATGTTACCTCTCCTGAACAACACTTGGAAGGGGAAGAAACATCTCACCCTTCACCAAGGGAGTATTAGAAGGTCTTCTCCCATGTTAGTCTTTTCTAGAAACATAAAAATATCTGAGCTCTTAGATTGTGAGCACTGTGTCATGGCCATGCTCCCACTTCTGTGTTCAGTTCTCCTAGCCTGGCTTCACATGTGCAAGGGAAGGTCTTTCAGAAAATATCTAAATATCTCTGCTGTTCTTGTTGCAATTTTGAAAATAATTTTAATTAAAAATGGAATAAACTAGATAGAAGAAATCTAGTCCTCCTCCACCTGCTGTGCCTCCCAAACCTGAGATCATTCTCATTGGAGTGTCTGCTTGGGTATTTCTGCTCCCCGTGTGCAAAGTGCATTTTCTCTTCTGCTCAGTCTGACAAGGTATTTGCATCTTGTGCTAAACAAGTGAAACAAAGCCCTCTTTGAAGTGCATAAAGCCATTTATTTCAAAGGGGAACCATGGAGTGTGGCATGTTGGCAGTGCACTTGGCTTGAATTTATCTTGAAATGCCGAGATGTCTTTTGTGTGTTTTTATAATGACATCATTAGCACCTCTAAAGACTATTTCGCTATCTTCCAGGTAGAAATTCAGACAGAGAGGAATATCTGAGTGAATGGAAGACAGTCAGGTACACTGCACAAGCTAATTTTCTTGACCCAGTAGACCAGCAGTAGCACCCAGCCCCTGGGAGGACAGAGCTGCCTCCTAGTCTGCTTCACCCACAAGCACCACATGCTTTACCCACAGGCTATTTCTTGTACATACATAAGGGAAACTCCCTTAAAACAGTCACTTCCTTAACCTTCATTAAGGCCCTCAGCAGACTCATCTTTGATGCCTGCAGATGCCTGCCAGCTGGCTCTGCCTGGCTGTTGCTGAGCAGAGAGTTCTTCATGTGTAATGCTGCCTGCCTTTGCACTTCCTCCTCCTCCCTCCCCGCGAGTCCGTCTCCTCCACCTGCTGCATCTTGTTCTAATCTGGTTTGTGAGCACTTTGGGTCAGGGACTGTCTAATTTATAGCGTGTCTGCATGCCCCCTAGCACTAGGGAAAAGCTATTAATTCACATCACCCTATACTTAGAGAAAGTTTTATAGGATCAATAGAGCTGTGCTATTAATAATACAGCTAAAGTGTAGTAACTTCATACTGTGCATCACCTCGGAATAGCCCCACAACCTATTATAGAAAGAGAGTAATTTCCTCAAAGCTATGGCTGTAAGCAGACCTGGGGTTTCGTTCTCCACTGAAGTATTTGTTGAACCTGAGAACCCTTGTCACAAAGACAAACCAGGCTGGGTGTGGTGCTGGCAAAACTGATTCGAACTTGAAGAATTTCAGAAATGCTAGAAGTGTGAAGGAAACTTTCCCTTCAAATCACTGTAAGATAGCATCACAACTTATTTTAAAGCTTTCTTAATTTCTGCTTTGAAGCTGCTACTCATATTTAGCATTTCTGTAGCATCTTTCAGTTTAAAATTGATTAGCAGCGTTTGCTCAAATGTTTCATCTGAGGTTTTTTTGAAAATTCCTAAGCATGTGTTGATTGAAGAGAAGCAGTAAGAGTGAGTGAAGTGGCAGCTGCTCATTGACAGTCCTGCTCTGCTGCTTCAGACCAGAAGGCTGCATGTGGCTGGCAGTGTGACATTCTTCCTTGGTGTGCACACACCTGAGTCCTGCTCCAGAGATGGGTGTGCCCTGGGAATGCTTCAGGCTCCAGCAGGGCCCTTGGCAAGTGGTCACACTGGTGGTGAGGGCAGAGGGGCAGTGCCTGGGCATGAGCTGGGAGCTTTCACTGTCACTTGGCCACAAAGAGCAGCAGCTTTGAGCTGGGGAGAGTCCTTACCATCCAGCCACCAGGAGAACTGCCACTGCACACCCCTGGTTTCAGCCCCTGGTCACACTGACATGGAGTTATGGCTCCAGATTTATGCAGCTGGGGCTCCACATCCTCTCATCTCAGGTTATCTTTTTGCAGACTGCCAAAAGCAGTGTCTTGGTGTGACATTATATCTGTGTTATTAAACATATGAACCCTGAGATGTCATCACAGAGTGACATCCCATCTGGGGGTGATTCTGTGATGATTAGCCTATTCCCTGATCATCTGCTTTATCCCAAAAATGGTTGCTGTAGCTTGAAGGTGGGTCTGGGGGGAGCCTTGGGTTTTTTAAAGGCTCACTCCCAAGGCATCCAGTGTGCTGTGTGGTCTGGGGTTTATTTTTGCTTGGCTAGCTTGGATTTTTGTTAGCTTAGGCAAGAAGTTTTTTTCCCCTTTCCCTGGCCTTGGCTGCAGCAGCAATTTTTCAGCAGCTTTTTCAAAGAGCACTGGATGGCTTGGGTTTGGTCCAAGGTCAGAGACCAGTGAGAAAGGCAAGGGGCCTCTCCAGTTTGGCCCTAGGTCTCAGAAAAAGCCGAGCCAGTGAGAGTAAAGCACACCAAACCTGCTTGTTTCATCTGCTGTGAAGAGGGGACACCACCAGCCATTCACCAGGTTCCCATCTGTTTGCCCAAACCTTTTGTTTTTTGGGGTTATTTTCTCCCTGAGACAGGGGCCAGCACCATCTTTCTCCCCACCAAGAGGCTGGCCATTGTGGTTTGATTACTTTCCCTGGTATTTTGGTTTTTTTTCCAGTGTGTGTGCAGGGATAGGGAGGCACCATCTGACAGTTTATAATCTATAATTTATTTACCTGTTATTCCCACACTGTGTGGGCATTCTGTAAATAAACAGTTGGGGTTTTTCACTTTCATCCACTAGCATTCATTTCTTATTGGTGGAAATGGATTGTTGGAACCCTTTTTTTTAAGAGGAAACACTCTGGAACGAGTGTTTTTCTCCTAAACTTCTCTCCAAACCGAGACACATCCTTGGAGCAGTGAATTCTGAGACAGCCAAGACAAATAGATGAAAACACAGAGCTGTAGAGCTTTTTAAGGTGATGTTGGATCCCAGACCTTGGGCAATGTGCTCCCAGAGTGTCACACTTAAAACCAGGAGAGGATGCAGCATGCAATTACAGCGATGCATGGCTGGAAATGCAGCGGGTGGTGATGAGCTATCAGTGAGAATCTGCCTTAATGCACTCTAACAAGAAGGCATTTGTCCTTTGCTTTGCCTCCCTTAAGTAAGTCCCATAAAGCTTTAGCAACATCTGTCTGAGCTTTCCAGCTCTGGCAGTGGCCCTTGGGGAGTTTGTGATTGCTGGACAGATACCTGCTCCCCTGCAAGGCATTGCACACACACAGGGGTCTGAGAAGCCCGTGCATATTTGTACACAACTGACTTTCTGCCAGGTGATTTTCATGTCAGAAAATTCCATCTTGCTTAACTGTAACCTCATCACGATGAGGAAGTAGAAACACAAGCTTGGTTTGATGTTCCTACACATACAATATGATTTACTGTCTAGGAGAAACCAGCTAGGACTTATTTTCATGCTGTGACTTCCTCCTTCCAGGGCTTCACAAGCTCTTGGCACAGCTTTGATATCCAACCTGGAGAGTCAGGGGCACTTTTGAGAGAGGCAAAAACAACAGCAGAGCCCTCGAGCTCGCTCTTCCTTCTGATGCTAGACAGCCAAATAAAAAGGAAAAGAAAGCTGGGGGGAGTTCCTTTATGTCCTGACTTCAGAGATCATGGCAGTGGATTTGCTTTGGCATTGTTTACAGTAGAACTGGGAATATCTCAGCAGTTGACTATTGATTTTGAAAGTGTAATATAAACAAATCAGTCTTTAAAAATCAAGGGGACATTTATCCTGTGACCATTGCTGCTACGTTTTCCTCAGGCATCCTCATCTGAAACAAGTTCATTGTGTGAAACACTGTCTGCTGCCTGGGATATGCTGCACATCAGCTGCAGCTGATGCCTGCACCTAGCTAGGCAGACCAGCTGCACGTGTAATTCATCTTTAATAGTATATTTATGATTCAAACTGGGTCTTTCTGTCTCTCTTTTTTTTTTTTTTCTCAGGCTATTTTAAAATTGCTCAAATGGCAGGGCATTCATTATTTCCACTAGATGACTACATTGTTTTGCTCCCTAGTAGATGTTTCAAAAAGGGGTGTAGTGGTTTACTGTCTACTGAAAGTGGCTAATTAAGAATTGTATTTCTCAAATTAGTACTTGGAGAAGTTTCCCTGGACTGTCATGTGAAGAAAATTATTTTAGTAGTTTTCCCAAAAGGTGAGAAAGCTGTAACATAATGGAAATTTTCCCTGTGTTTTCCTATAGGTGAGGGTTGATAGATAAGCCTCGACTTGTGATCTAATTAGTCTGTGCTTCAGGAGTGTCTTTTTGAAAGTGTGTGTGTGTATATATATTGCATATAAAATATATAATTTTATTTTTGAAGGTGAACACACTGTATGCCAGCTGAGGAACATACATTCCACTTAATGTTACAGAAATGTGTTGGGAACAAACTTGTTCAGAAGAAAAGCATGGTGTGCTGGTGACTGAATAATGATTAATAATGTATTGGCAAAATCACTGTTCTTGGGTAAAATCACTCAGCAAAGAACTACTGTGTTTAAGAACAGCCTTAACAACAGAATAGATGGATCTTACTTTGACTCACATTATCAATATGCTGACAACTGCTGTTGCTCTCACATTTCCTGATAAGAAAGTCACTGTGGCCCAGCCTCTGAAGTGTCCACACTGTCTTTGAAAGCATGAACTAAGACCCATAATTACACAGAAATTCAGTAAGTTTTTACAGCAAGTTTCCACTTCATTTCACACTTTATTAGTAATCATTAAAAACCCCTTCTCTCCGCTCTGTATGTTTTCAGACACTCTGAGTGACAGCCTTCTCTTGAAAGCAAGTAATTTCCTCTCTCACATGAAGGGAGAGTCCTGTAGGGAACTTTCCAGGATAAGCAGGACTCATCCCCAGCTGTGCTCTTCTTTTTTTTTTGAAAAACAAACCATGTGTCTCTAAACAAAATGGCAACACTTCTGCTCCTAATTCTGCTTACCTCCTGGCCCAGGCTTTGTAAATGTAAGTGCAGATTATGAATGCATGTGCAGTGTCTGATATTTCTAGGAAGAATACTTTATAACTGAAATCTCTCTTCTCCTGGGGATGAAAGCAAAACAAATTTAAGGATTAAATCACACAGAGGTATAATCCCCAAGGGAAACTTACTTTAGTTATTATGATTATATTACGATGTACGCTTCAGTACAGCAAAAGCTGTGTGAATACCATTTCAATGGGGAATAATTTTTAGTCTTACAGCCTATAGTACATTATAATGCATTTCTGGAAGCTTGATGAATCGTAACTGCAATTCTCAGACATCTTTGCTTTCTGATGTTCCTAACCTTCTCTTCTAGAAGAGCAAAGAAAAGAGCTTGAGATTCATAAAAGAAAAGCTTAAAACAATTTAGTTAGACAGGTTTTATTTGTGCATTAATTACATGTCCCTGTATATGCTTCATGGTATGCAGTGTTTATGCAGTTTATGGAAAAATAGCAGGGTGAACCATTTCAGAGAGTCTAGTGCTGCTTTTTGGCTGGTGTAAGACCTGAGTGATCAGCCCAGGTCAGCTTCTGTGCTTGTGCTGGGGAAGTCACCTGTGCAAGGTGTCACATGGGAAATTAGGTGCTCCTGCACAGTGGCTGAATGCTTTAACATGCTATTGCTCACCTGGCGTGCCTTGAGGCAGCAGATCAACCCCCAGAACCCCCTGCAGACCCAATATTGGAGTACAGGACTGTACTCATAGCTGTGTTAAGGCTCTATTTGCATCCCACTGAGCCCAGTAAAGGAAATCTTCAACTCAGCCATTGGGAAACAATGAAGTTCACAGATTTCAGATTACATTTTTTTTTTTTTTTCAAGATGCAACAGAAGCTGGTCCTGATGTTTGAGTGAATATACAATAAATGAGACTAGCTAAAAATAAAACAAAATTATGGTCACAATAAAGCAAATGCTACAAGTCCCATAACAAATAACTGACAAGCCACTGCTGTCTGGTGGTGTTTAACAGCACTGTACCAGGGCAGAACTGCATTCCTTCCATGTTAATAGGGAAGGAACTGCACTAGAAGACTGCTCTTTGGTTGACTATTCGGGTTTCCCATGTACACAGCCAGATCCTTATTGTGCCACACACACCATCTCATTTCACTGTTCGTGTGTACCAAACAACACAGTGCTTACAGATGCTTAACTAAAGAAGAGACTAAATTATTAGCCCAAAGTCACACAAAGAGTCCCTCGGAGTAAGAACACGAGCCCAGGTCTTCAAAACCCTGGTCTGGTGCCCTTCCCATGAGATCAACCTTCCTGTGAAGACTGAAAATCCATACTGGTTGCATTGTTGCACTGTATACAGCTGCCTCTAGAATACTGTGCTCTTTGCAGAGCACTTCATTACCAAGAAGGTATTGATTGACACATTGGAGGGAGTTCAGAGAAGAGCAACAAAAATAATTAGAGAGTGAAGAGATTGACTGGAAAGATTGATTTAAGAGGGAAGATTAAGTGAGATAAATATGTATAGCTTGGCTCACCTGCAGCACGGTGCAGAAGTCCGCAAATATTTAAAGGGTGTAAACAATCAGGAGGAAGAACTCCCAGTACTGGTGCAGGCAATTTGTGATTTGGTGGTGCCACATGCTGTTGTTGTACAGAGCTTTCTCAGAGTGGGAGTGGGTCACAAAGCCTGCCCCTCAGCATCCTCAAGGGAAAAATTTGGGCTATGGGACCAGTGTGACAACAGAGCAGGACTCCCTGCTGGGGAGGGGGCAGAGGGGTCACTTAACAGAGTCATGGACACTGTCCTGCCAAAGTTTGGAGAGTGTTTCCTGATCTAGAACAGCAGGACTCATACCAGATGTGTGAGGAGACATTGCAGTTAATACCTGTGTATCGGTTAATGCCAGTTGCCATGGTAACTATGATTCTTGATTACTGTGGAATAGCACAGCAAGAAGCCAGGTAAAGATTGTGGAAGTTCTTAGTAAGTCTGGATTGGACCATCCCAGCTTTGCTCAACTATAGAATGAGTTGGAAGCAAGCTACTTCAAATAAATCCTAAAATATCGTTTTGAGATTCAATTTTTTTTTTTTTTTTTCAAAGAGAAAGTGGATTTTCTAGTAATAATAAACCCTCCATGACCCTGTGGCTTTAATAGTTTCAGGTGACATTTAGTGGCTGCCATCAAATAACCATGGCACAACGCTTCCTGGATGACATTGCTTATCCAAGAAAATTTCCACATCATCCTATGAATATGACAGGCATGTCTTCTTGTCCTTGCAGCAGGACAGGGCTGATGTTCCCATGTCCTGAGGCAACCCACACCCAGTTGTGCCCACTGGTGCTGCTGCACAATAAATAAATCAGGATGGGGATGGGGGGAGGATGTTGTGTGAGCTGTGCTTTTTTTTCAACAGCATATCATTTTGCAAAGACAGAATGTGCTGATCTGTGAATTTATGCCTGGGAATTAAACATATCTACAACAGAATCACCTCGATGTGTGCAGCTGTGAGGCGATGCTAATGCACAGTTGCATGTACAGAACTTTTCAGGTGAGCTTCCCTGCCCTCCTTTTCTTCTGTGCAAGGAAAAGAAAAGCCCCAGCTTGTTCTCCCCTTACAACCACTGGCTTGTTCATTCCCCTTTTCTTTTCTTTGCAGGCTCTGTTTGTAGTTATACAGTTAGGTCTCCACAGAGTAATTTACTGGCTGAATCTCTCCCAGAATCCAGCTTGAAACCAAGCTGTAAAAACAGCTGAGAGTGTAAATAATTCATGCAGACAATATGACTTTTTTATGTAAATTCGGTGCATTAACCCTCTATTATAATGATGGACGACAGATATGGGCGACGTTGCCTTGGTAAGAGCTAATGGATGGCCGCCATAAATTCACTGCACATTTTATTGTGTTGCTGGAAATTGTGCCTTCAGGCAATGCTGTTTACTTTTATGTAAAACTCAGGGTTCCCTAAATATTACAAATATTTTACATCCGACTCCTCAGCATTTGGGCACAGCACACAAATCAAGCTTTCTTCATTTGAGCTGTAATTAAAGCTTTGGGTTTTTTTCAGGGACAATTATCTAAAACTATAAAGAGAAATATGTTTTCCCCTTTAGATGTTCAGTCATTGATGTATTAACAAAACCTTTGAAGAAAGATATTAAATAACTGCAACATATAACTTTGCATTAGGCTATATGCTGTATGCATACATAACAAATTTGGAAATAGTTTCTTGTTACTGGTTTTTATTTTTTACCATTTCTTGTGCTTAGTTACACATAAAAGGTTCTTTTTTTCCCCCACACATATGCTTCTCTCTATAATTCATATCTGTTTTATCAGTGTAATTCTCTGAACAGTGTCCTTGAGGAATTCTGTCTCTCAGTAAACATGGCAACTTCAGTTCATTTCAGGGAATTTTAAATAAAAAATTCCTGGTTACTTTTTGTTTCCACATGTTACTGTTTAGTACAGACTTAAGCAGATTAGGATGACACATGTAATACATGTAACTTTTCTCAGAAAAAATGGTCTCAGCAAAACAGAAAATTACTGTATATACTTAAGCATAGTATTTTCTTTATAAGTTTTTTAATACATAGTTATTATTAGAAGTATACAATTAATTCAGCTTAACCAAATGTTCAATTTAGTCTCACAGTACACTGTGGCTTTGGAAGAAGAAAACCAGCAAAAAAGCAGTCACATGTAGGACAGGATCCTGCTCCTTCTGGGAGTGTGAACAGGGTCTGGGGCACAACAAAGGGGAAATGCCAAGAACAATGGCACGCTGGCCATCAGCACTTGGCCAGAGGACTGGAGCAGTCTCTGGGAAAGCACCTAAGAGAGTTTATTGAAATCTCTAGTGGAATTTCTGAGGGAAATCTTGTAGATTAGCAGTGATAAAAGCAAGTTCACTCAGTCTTCTTTCAATGGAATGCGCTGGTCTGGGCAGTTTTGTTTTGATATCTCTGTGAAAAAACGCTGCACAAAGTTGATGAGGAGTGACCACAACTGAGCTAGCTCCAATAGAAATGCATTACACCTTCCAAAACAGCCCAGTTCCCTGAGGACTAAACAGAAGGCACACTGCAAGAGAGGTGAAAACCACTGAATAAAGGGGAATGAAACAACTGTGTGTGGGGGGAAAGGGCTAATAAAATTAATCACATGTAGTATTAAGTAAAGGCTAGCAGTTTAATTACACATAAACCTATTTAATAATTGGGTTTATTTTGTATCCTGGCTAAGCATGCTTCTTTCAACTATATTAGGAATGTCATAAGATAAAAAGACAAAACCTATTACCAAGGGCATTTACTTATTCTTAGTCTTCAATATTGACTGAGACTCCTAAATTTGGACTTTCAGATTTTGCACTTTATTCTTCTGACGTGCCCTGACGTGCTCTACTGCCCTGCAGCCACTTTGCAGAATTCATAGCAGCTTTCACATGCTCTGATGCTTCCTGGGACCAATTCAATATCGAACAATAGATGTGTGTGCAGTAGAGCCAGGAAATGTTACACAGGAGATCATAGGCTTATTCCCCAATAACATTTTGATTTGTAAAGTATTCCACTACACAAAACACACACAGGAGACAGCATTAAAAAGCATTAGAGACCATAGCCAGCAAGACAGAAAGGTATCTTAAAATACAGATTGACAGCAAGGCCTGGGATATAAGCAGGACACCCTAAATAATCACTGGAAATGTTATAGAAAGAGTTTTCAATATTTTACATTATTCGGCCATTTAACAAATCTCTCCTGGGACAGAATTTGGCCTTAAAAAAAAAACCAAAAAAACCCAAAAAAAAACCAAACCCTGACTTTTGATTTTTTTCCTCTGTCGTTTAAAATAAAGGTGTTTTTGTAATTCATACATCAAGAGGCAGCCAGCTTTCCAGTCTTGTTCCTTGTCCAGTGCATTTCCATGCAGAGCAGACACAGACATGGATTGCCAGGAGGAGTTACAGGGCAGGTTTGATCTGTTTGAAGGAAGTCTTGTCTATGATCCAGGACATAACATTCAGTGTGATCCCGCTCTCTCTTCCTTATGTAGAGCAGAGTATTCCTCTGGTTAATGACATGCAGATCATAAGGCATCACTGTCCAGGTATGCAGTTTAAATGCCAAATGTTCTGAACTCTTGAACAGTAATTTGTGGCTGTCACCCTGTCTTGGATGGTTTGCTTCTATGGAATTTGTTGTAAGGAATACAAGACTTTGGTTGCACAGTGGAAACAGCAGCTTCTTTCCTGTGCTGTGTCCTGTGCATCTCAGGGGTGATAAAACAAAAGGGAAATGTATTTTGAGATGGAAGCAGAGCTTGAAAGCATGTGGGCTGCCTTGTAGGATTGTGGAGAAAACATTTCTCTTCCTCATGATGAACACATCCCTGGGTCAGTCCAATTACAGCTGGCTATCAATCAGAGTCCATAACGAGCCTGCCTTAATTTCCTCTAGAACAATAGTGTTCTATTCTTCACTGAACCATGGTTTGGGTTGGAAGGGGCTCTTGCAGATCATCCAGTCAGACATGGGCAGGGACACCTCTCACTGACACTGGAGTAGGCTTCCCATGGAAGCTGTGGATGCCTGGCACTGTGGGGCACAGCAACACACACACAGGTGTGCAGAGCACAGAAAAAGAAAAGACTCAAGTTTATTGATACCTCAGCTATTTATAATTTCCAGGACACTGACCAGGGATTGGGTAATGAAGTATCCGCCTCTCCAATCCCACTGGTCAGATGAGAAGACCTTCAAATTATATATTTAACAAAGGAATGTTCTTGTTTACATACAATTTGATGAGAACTGACTCCATTCCACCAAAACAAATCAGAAGGCTTATTTTCAGGGACAACAGATGCCCCATCCCTGAAAGTGTTCAAGGCCAGGTTTCAAGCAACCTGGTCTGGTAGGACATTGGAACTGGGAGTTGGAGCTGGATGATCATTAAGGTTGTTTCCAACTCAAACCATTTCTGGATTCTACGAACAGAATGCTCTACATACACTGTGGAGCATTAACTTTGGTTAATTTAGGGCTCATGAAAAGAATGAGGCCCAGATTGCCCACCCATTTCTCATGTCCAAATGCAGCATTGTCAATACAAAGATTTCTGTTATCCCCCTTCTTCTGTTTAATACATTTAAGTACTGCACTCTGCATATGAAGAATAGTGATGTTATCAGAAAGCATTCAAAAACATATGTTTTAATGAAATGTGTTGACAACTGCTGAAGTAAAGTTTTTGTTAAGTCTCAAGAGTTTATCCATGACAAGCAGTATTAATGAATTGAATTAATTAAAAAGCATTTCAAGATGAAACAGGACCTGTTCTATGTAAAATGCTCTATACATTAGACAAGCATTATGGAAATCACTGCTTTGTACTACACTGTAATGCAGCCATTTATAAAAGCTTCTCAAGATCCATGGATAGCAGTAATTTGGGTTTAGCGTGTCTTTGAAATTCATTGAATGCAGCAGTGCTATTTAAAAGCATGAAATCTGGATGGTTACACTGCTATCAACGTTTATTTGGCTTGGAGAGGGAAAGGAGCTCAACGTTACTGGAATGAGTGAGTGGGCATGGGAACAGGGTGAAACGATGGAGGACCTGGCAAGCCCTGGCAGAGGCTGCTGCTGACATTTTTAGGGAGCAGACTTGGCAATAACTCAGGGTCCTGAGCTGGTTTGAAATGGGAGCTGTTTTTCTAAAAGCAATTCCTCATCTCTGTTGTTCATCTGTCGTAAACTCTTCTCCTTTATGGACCAGGATTGTTCTTCACCATGACCTCTCTTTTTTTTGGTTGTTTTTGTGCCCTCTCTAAGACTAATACCATCAGCAGTGACCACAGGCATTACAAAATATCTGTATTCCATGTCATGAATCACTACAATGGGCAAAATGGTCTTATGAATGTGTGCAATGTGGTTTGTGTGAGCTTCTGGCCACAGCCCTGAGAAACCAAGCATGGGCAAGGGTAGAGCAAGGTACAGCAGGACAAAGATATGGGTGTCCACTGGCAGCCAGAACAAAGGGCAATTCTGCCTCACTGAGCCAAAATCAATCATAAAATGAGGGTTCTTGGCAGGAAGCTTATCTCAGAGGGAAAGATCTCTTTGCACACCAGGAGAATTCTTGGTTGAGTTACGATTGTGGCTTGGATTTGGATGAGTAAGGTAACAGTACCCACACACAATACATTAAAACAATATATATTTAAAATATTACTAAGTATGTAATATATTCATAAACAACAATATAAAGGGTGAAAGATGGGAAACTGAAAAACAAAATGATTTCATACCTGCATGGTGGAGTTTTTTTCACTTTATGTGTTTTAAATTTGGCTTATGGGAGCTTATTTCCAATGGATCCACCTTTAGCTGTCTGTTTTGGAATTCCTCTGGATCTTAATAAAGGAAATTACATCCGTCAAGGAGAACTAGCCAAAAATCTGTTGGCACATTTGAATTATTATAATATATTAATATTCACGATTCAATCAAGAATATGGCTTTGTAGTAGAGAAGAAAAAAATCCTAAATACAAAATGAAGGTCAGGTTCTTCAAGAAATGTACACAGATATCTAAAGGATGATAACATTTGCTACTTAGCTACTGCACATGCTTCTAAAAATTCATTTAAGACAGTGCTTGGAATATCAGTAAATCTGACAGGCAGCCTCATTGGTTAGAAAAAGGGATAATTCATTTGGCCCTCAGTGTATTAGGAAAATAGCAGCCAAAATTGCATCCCAAAGTGCTTTGGGAGGTTCATCCTCTAAGCAGGTATGAATCTGCTCTGTAAAAAAAAATAAGAGAGCTTGTTCTGCTACTTCACTATAACATGAGCACTATGTTTGCACTTGTCACAGGTAACATTTGCATTTATTATCTGCATGTAGGGAACTTCTAAGCTTTCCTATACCTGCCAAACCGGCCCAGGTAGCATTTGGGCCTGACCAAAAGCAGTCTCTCCCCACTGGCTGGGTGCTGTGCTGCCTGCAGAGCAGCATCTGCCAAAATGAGCTCTCACATATTCTGTTTCCCTTCAGACTCTTCTTGCCAACTGGATTCCAGGAAGGACTAAAAAGCCTTTTCTTTGCAAACATTTTTGAGGGCTGAGATAGCCTGGCTCCTCCTCAGTCTGTCTAGAGTGCCTGGCACACTCTGTCAGGCCCAGTGAGCAGACAAGACCACAATATGCAGCATAGATGGGGTGATGGAAGTAAAAGTCCAAGATGCTGGGTAAAACCTGGCTGCTGCTAAGTGATGGTTTACATTGAAGTGTCCTGTAGTGCTGGGGGTGGAGGAGCTGTGTTTGTAAGAGCCATACATTGTAAAACTGCCCATGAGCTCAACTGAGCCTGGGCTCCCAGCAGACACAGATTTTTTAACCAGATACTTGCATAGCTAAATTATCATCTCTAGGGTTACTTAACAGCTGATCCTAGAAATTATGTGAAGATAGAAAGATCAAGACAAATTCTAACTGTTTCTATTACTAGGAATATTTGCTAATTTTTAAATGATCAGTCTGTCTGCATACAGATGTGTGTTTCTTCTCTGTTGTTTTTCCACTTAGCAAACTGTTTTTGTTCTGGTTCAGCTCAGTTCTGTGCCGTTGGACTAGCATGTCCAAGTCAAAATATCAAATTTTTCCTAAGCAAATTTTTGCAGTTTTTGGAAAGCCAAATTGTGACTTGCTCTGTGAACAGGTGGGAAGGTAAATAAAATTGAAAAGCAAGACTTCTGTGGAAGAAACAGCAGTAAGAAGGGCAAATAGACATGGTAATGGAGTAAGGAATATTGCTTGTACCATTTCATTTTAGAGAATTATAAACATCTTTAAGGCAGACAAGATATGCTGTGATCAGAAAGAAAGGAAGAAAATTGGTGTTTGACTCTCTTACTGCCAGAAGCTCAAGATGGTGTTGCAGCAGCCCTGAGACACTTGGTCAGACATGATGCCTTGTATTTGCATTTATTTCTAAGAGCAGCAAAACTATTCTTGCTATTGGAAATTTATTTTCTCTGACCCTTGGGAAGGATGGCTGGCATTGAAATAGTTTCTAAAAGACAAATTGGGGAACAGTCTCATAATGCAATTGATGTTTTTTTGGTTATTTGAGAATAGCATCTGTAGTAGTCAAATGAATATGAGTATTAATCACTTCAAATGATGTAACTTACCCAGACTATGTAAAAACTGCTATTTGAATTATGTTTTGCAAGTAGTGATATTGTTGGACTTCACCCTGAAATCCTGTCTGGAACCTATATCTAATCCCAGGTGGAGTAATTTTGCATTCTCAGTTCTACATGCAGTAGAATGGTAATCAGAATTGTGATATCATCTCTTGAACTGCTTATAAGGCACTAGAATTTAATGAGTGTTAAATAAAACCAAAATAAATCCTTGTAGACTTCTCCAAGGAGAAATTACTCTATATAACAAGGCAGAAAGTAACACTTCAAAACCCAGGGCACCACCCAACCTTGCATGTTCAAGATGGGGCAAGTGGGTTCTCCAGACAGACACAGACTCCAATGCACGTGCAATGCACTCCTGAGAAGAGGGCAGGCTGGTCCCTTGCTGAAATACTGCCAGGGAGGGTCATCTTAGGGGCTGCTTCTTCAAAGGAGCACATGAGCAGCCTTGCCACACAAACGTGAAGGTAAAGCACAGCAGAGTTACCAGTTCTAAATAGTGCACAGCCTCACAATGATACAGCAGAAGTCTAGTCAACAGCCTTCAAAGGAGGGTGAAGATATTCATCAAACCTGATGAGGCTCCTATTAATTAGTGTTAATTGTTGTTGCACTTTTGTTACTATTAGTATTTTGAGAATTAACTAAGAAACCTAATGGGGCTACTTCTGCACGATGTTAATTAGAGATGGCAATTCCACTTACCCATACAGCCTCGGCACACAACCACCACACATCAATATTTAATTTAATTACTGATGTTGTGGTGCAAGTCACATCTGATTTAAGAGATAAATATGCTTAATTAATAATGAGATAAAACACATACAGTATGTCACCTTTTGTCAGTTGAGTTTTATTAGGTACAGTAAAAGAAGACACACATGGACAATGGTGAGGCCATGACATGGTGCTCTGTGTCTCTGCATTATCTTTGTCCTTGGATTTACCTGAGCTCACACTGCACTGTAAATATGACACGGACATCTGCAAGTGTCAAGGGCACCAGCCTATGTAAAGACACACTTGTGTCTTGAGTAATTCATCATTTACTTCCATTTTTCTGCATAATTAAAAAACGGAACTTTCATCTTAGATTATACGTAGCATTTATAGAAATTCATGTTATCAGGTTTGATCACAGTATTCTCATGTGTGTTGGATGTGGCCTGGTATAGAGGCTGGGTGTGCAAGAGTGCATTCTGCATCAGCATGCTTTGGAGGTGAGCCTTCTTCCCATTGGCACTGGACACCCTCAACCCAGAGCTTCCTGCAAGAGCCTGTTGAGAATGGTGGAATAGTTGTACCACGAGACAGAGCTCTGGAAAGGGACATGCAGAAAGATTGCTTGCCACTTTGTAAAGCCTGGGGGGAGAAGAAGACAGACAGCCAGGCCTCGAGGCTGGTTATGATGATGAACCATATTAAAACAGCTTCCAGGCAGGACTAGGTCCCCATTTCATAAAGGGCTTTGTAACAAGGACTGACAGTCTTGGCCTCAAAGACTTACAGTGAAATTCAAAACAAATGGATGAACAGGTACCACACAACCAGTGCACCAGATCTGCTGAAGTAAAGGAAACTACTTCTGTTCATTTTTGATAGAAGACAAAAGCCTTGGAGGGTCCCCCTCTGTTTGCAGTGTCCTTTGTAGGCTTGGGTTTCCAGGGGTTCACAAGCTAGCACTAGAAGTTTGTGTGGGTTGAAACTTGCTATGCAAGATCTTTACCTGGGGGCCATTTGGTTTGATGTGTTTGACAAAATTTTAAGAGCTCCTAAGTTACCTGTGCCAAACAAATAGTTTCCTAGAGGCTGAGAAGGTTTTTGAAACTTCCTTCAGGGAAAATTCCCAGTTGGCAGAAAACCTGTGAAAGCAAAACCAACTCACAATATTGTAAGCTATTGAAACACATACTGCTCTCAGATCCATTTGTGGTCTTTTTTTCTATGTTATATGGGACTATTCTAATATTAATATGGAGAGTAACTAGTACAATGGGAACCTGTTGGGCTATCAGGAATGGTTAGTGAAGGAGACCATCTCAGTATGGTCAGAAAACTTCCCTTAGAAAATAAAAGAGCCAACCAAAAAATCAAGACTAGGGAAAGCCTTCAGCCGTCCAAGCCTGCCTTAAAACCCACTCATCCAAAAGAAAACACCAGAGAGGGGGAACCTCTAGTCAGTGTTTTACTGCTAATAGGCAGGGAGAAATGGAAGTGCCAGTGATTGCAAGTGAGGGAGACTCCTCTTTGAGGACAATAAAATAGGACTGCTGTGCTTTCCAGCTCTATGACCTGGTACCATAGGTGGTCACCATGGCTGGCACTGTGACCTATTGGTACGATGGATGTACTGCAGAGTTTCCAAAGGGTGTGACTGAGCTGTGGAATTCAGCTGTGCTGAGCTCACACCTTCTGTCAGCTGCCAGAAGTGGGAGAGGCATCCTGGGACCTGTTCCCTCTAATTACATTCCCTGGTCTTGACAAGTAAATGCATCCAGGATAGGAGAATGGGGGATGGAGGAATTTGTGGAACCCATAGTTCCATCAGCCAAACTGAACAGCGAGGAGTGGTGTGTTAGGAACCTTTTCCCCATGAGACCAGCAGCCTGCATGAGCAGCTAAGAAATGTATGGAAAATGAGAATTAATCCTCTTTGAGAAGAACCTGTAATTTTCCCCCAGGAGAGAAACAGTGCTACAGCTGGAAGGGCAGGTAAGAGCAGCACTGCCTCCAGCTCTGTCTGAGCATACTGCTTTGTGCAGGAACACCGAGGCCAAACATCACCCTGATGAACAGGACAGTGTGTGCTTACCTGAGGAGAGGATGGAGATCTCTCACAGTGATTGGATTCCAGACAATATGGAACAGGTCATACCAATACCTGTTTACAATGGGTATACCCTGGGGAGAGACAGGATGTGGCAGTTGTACCAGGATAGTAGCTAAAATGGAAGTGATGGAGATGCACATGTTGAGGATTTATCCTCCTGTGTGCTTAGCAATGGTATTGATATGTGAGGCACAAGGTCCCCATTCCATTTTCCTTACAGGGTGCTTCAGCAAACATTAATTTCTTCCAGGTTTATACTGTCACGGGAATGTTTTCTAGGTTCTCCTGTGGCAGTGTGGACTCCGTGTGCTATGAATTACACTCACGAGCTGAGTAGATGAGAAAATTGGCCACCCCTTCAACAGAGCTGAAGGCATGCAGGAAAATATTGATATTCTTGGTCTCTTCTTTCCTCTTCTTCCTTCCTGTCCTCACTGGGGAACACCTGGGAACAGTCTGGCCCAGACCAGTGATTCCAGTAAGCATGTACATGTGTGAAATTCCCCTCTCCCCTTCTCCTCCTGCACGGGGCCCATGGCTCTCTGTTATGGTGCAGCAGCCACTTAGCACAGGCAATTGAAGTATTTCTCACCTGCCCAGCCTGCCTGAGTCTCCTAGGTTTGCCTGTGGGAGATGAACTGGCATCTCCAGCTCTCCTTGTCATTCTCATGCTTCCTTGAGGCTTGCTTTTGTATTAAAGTGCCTGAAACTGGTCTCGGGATTCAGAAAGGCAGCATGTCACTGGTGACTACTAATAGCAATTACTGCAAACTAGGATGTACACCTACATGACATCCAGCAAAATAGGCTGAAGCAGATGAAAGATTAAAACGGTCATTTGACAAGGAAATAACAGTCACCTCATCCTTTAAGTACATAACTGTGTCTGGCTGCTGCACCTTAGAGTACCTGCCCAGTATTCTCCCTGTTTTGGTCATTTATACTTGGACATGGGTTTGAGAAGCCAAAACTTATTTAGATCCCCTTTTCTGTGAATGAGTAGTTAAAAATTGTTTCTTCCAACATTCATTATTTTGCACTTGTCTATACTAGTAGGTAATGGAATTGTGTTGCAGAAGATTCACAGCTGGATATGACAGTCAGAACCAGATGTTCACACAATAGGCCAGACACAGCTGGTTCTCTTTAGCTGGCAAGGGATGTAGAACAAGTAAGTGCAGAGACAGCAAGCCTGAAAAAAATCTAAGGTAATCAAGCTAAATATGCCTGGAGTTTTAGGCCATCTGGAAGATTGCCAGAAGGCTATTTATTCTGATGTCTACACCTGCTGAATGGGAATGCTTTGTGTGAACTCGGAGCTTGAAGTAATACTGTCTCTATCCCTTTTTCAGCACTCCACTCCCTCTAGGCAGTGTTTCTTGCTTGATAAATTGTGCTCCACAACTTAGGTTTGATTTAAAAAAACCCAAAACCCAAGAAACCAAACCTTAAACTTATTTCCTGGCTATTGATGAGCATAGCAGGAAAGCAGTGCAGCACTGGAGAACAGAAAGGGAGCACAGTGTCACAGACTGCCCCTCAGAGAGTTAAAGTCTGTGGGCAGTGCAATCTGCTAGATGTATTGAGAGCCACTGGAAAGATTTCCTTTGTCCCATTTATAGTGAGCTGGGAGAGAAACTCCCACAAGCGCTTTTAGCTGCTGTTGTGTGCACACTCACCTTTCTGTGCTCAGTGACAGATTGCTCCCACAAGGCCCCATCTGGCTCAGCCCTGCTGGCTGCAGCCTCCTCCTCCCAGCCAAGCAGCACCTGCCTTGCTGTCAGCATGAAAGCTCCTGGGACTTCCATTTTACAAAAAGTTTTGGTGGTGATAGTGGCGGTGAGCGTGCTCCTATACGGTGATGAACGTTTGACTATGATGATACCTCAGTGTCAAGGGAGGATTTTTGGATAAACAAGACCCAGAAGATAAGAGAGAGAAGGACCACTGTCTTAAAGTTGCTGACAGGGTAGAGTTCTCTCTCTGGTTTCCCCAGGCTTATGTGCCCCTGTAAGGAAATGAGAGCATCTCACATGTGAGACACCAGTTACCTTAAGGAGAGATGTCCACTGCTACAATAGCAAGCTCTTATAAACACACAAAAATCTGTCTTTTCTTGTATTTGTTTTGTACCAATATCTTCCTGATCATTGTACTGATGCATTCAGTATAATTCTCTGAGGAACCTCAGGCTCTCACACTCTCCTCAGCAAGCAGCAACAGAGATTTTGCCACCTCTCTGCCCCAGTGTGTGCTGAGCAGGAACCAAGCTCTGCCTGACATGCAGCATATGCAGCTGCACTGGCAATGATTGTGCCCACTGCTGTCAGCACCACTCCTGGTTCTCAGATGGAGCAAATCAGCATTTCTTTTTTTTTTTTTTTTTTTTTTTTTGTTCATGTATATGATAGTTCTGCAAATGATATTACTGTTCTGTAGCAGTTTTGGTGGGACTAGAGCTGATTTTCTTCATAGTAGCTCATATGGTGCTGCCTTTTTGCAGTTGAGATGAAAAGAGTGCTGATAACATACTGGGTTTTTTTAGTTATTGCCAAATATTGCTTACACAGCATCAAGGCCTTTTCTGCCTCTCAGGCTGCTCCTCCCCTGTGGGGAGGCTGGAGGTGAAGGAGAAGCTAAGAGGGGACACAGCTGACCCCAACTGACCAAAGAGATATTCCACAATATGACATCATGCTCTGCAATAAAAGCTGTGGGGAAGAAGGGGGCACATTCAGAGAAATGGTGTTTGTGTTCCCAAGTCACTATGAGGTGTGCCAGAGCCCTGCTGTCCTGGGGATTGCAGATCCCTGCCTGCCTATGGGAAGTGGGGATGAATTCCTGGTTTTATCTTGCTTGCACACGCAGTTTTTGCTTTACCTCTTAAGCTGTCCTTATCTCTACACATGAGTTTTCAAATTTTTACTCTTCTGATTGTTTTCCCCATCCCACTGTTGCAAAGTGAGTAAGCTGTGGCATGGTGCTGAGCCTCCTGCCAAGGCTGAACCACAACATGTCCCAAAGGCAGGATCAGTTCAGTGGATTCTCTGTAAATGCACCATAGTTCTCTCTCAATATCCCCACCTTTCTGAAGGATACAGTGGACTTCCTGAAATCCTTATGGAATATCTGCTCCTTAACCTGACCCATATAACTGATGTGTGATGCTATGATGCTTTGCCAGAAAGAAGTTAGTTCTTCTTTGACTGTTTGTTTGGTTTCTATTAGCAGAAAGGTGAACTACAGAGTACTCAAGCTGGTACCTTTGAAGGACAGGAGATTTAAACACAAATAAAAGATCTACTGTGTGTTATAAGCAATAATCAATAATTAAAAGCCTTGTTAAAACATTGTTGAAGAGTATTTCAGAAGAAAAGTAGTTATACTGCATTTCATGCTTAATTCAATGTCAATTAGCTGATTGTTAACTTCCCTCCAGCTAAATCTTGTTCAGCACAGAGAAGAGAAATCAAAAGCATTCTAGCTATAACAAGCCTAGTGTTTCAATCATTCATCTCTGCCCGCAGGCTCAAAATCAATGTCAACAGACGTTTCATTGCAATTTTATCAGCCATTTCTGCATGTCACTGTTTTCTTGGCTGCCCCGATTGTCCCTCAGAATCGTCTGTGGGAATCAGAACTCATCTGGAGCAAAAAACCAGACAGACCACACTTGCTCTTGCCCAGCGCGCTGCGGGGCTCGCTCTCACCGCGGTAACCCGGGGCAGAGCCGGGCCGGGCCGGGTCCGAGAGCCGGGCAGAACCGGGCCGGGTCCGAGAGCCGGGCAGAGCCGGGCCGGGCCGGGTCCGAGAGCCGGGCAGAACCGGGCCGGGTCCGAGAGCCGGGCAGAGCCGGGCAGAGCCGGGTCCGAGAGCCGGGCAGAGCCGGGCCGGGTCCGAGAGCCGGGCAGAGCCGGGCAGAGCCGGGTCCGAGAGCCGGGCCGGGCCGGGCAGAGCCGGGCAGAACCGGGCAGAACCAGGTCCGAGAGCCGGGCAGAACCGGGCAAAGCCGGGCAGAGCCGGGGCGGGTGCGAGGGGCAGAGCCGGGCCGGCCGGGTCCGAGAGCCGGGCAGAACCGGGCAGAGCCGGGCCAGCTCGGGCGGTTCGAGGGGCAGAGCCGGGCCAGGCCGGGTCCGAGGGGCCGTTCCGAGAGCCCAGACCGGCCAGCTCGGGGCGGTTCCGAGGGGCCGGGCCGGGCAGAGCCGGGCCGGGCAGCGGGGCCGGGCGGGGCCTTCAGCACCGCGGACAGCGCGGGCCGCGACCGGCCCGGCCCGGCCGGCAGCGCTTCTCAGCCCTCCTCCTCCTCACTCTCCTCTCCTCACTTCCCTCACTCCCTCACCTTCCCCTCCCACCTTCTCCTCCTCCCTCCTCCTCACCTTCCTCCTCACCTCCTTCCTCACTCCTCTCTATTCCTTCCCCTCCTTCCCTCACCTTCCTCTCCTCACCTTCCTCTCCTCACCTTCCTCTCCCCCACCTCTCTCCTCACCTTCCTCTCCTCACCTTCCTCTTCTCCTCACCTTCCTTCCTCACCTCCTCTCCTCACCTCTCCCCTCCTCACCTTCCTCTCCTCACCTTCCTCTCCTCACCTTCCTCCTCCTCACCTTCCTCTTCCCTTCTCCACTCACTTCCTCTCTCTCACCTCCTCTCCTCACCTTCCTCTCCTCACCTTCCTCCTCCTCACCTCTTCCTCCTCACCTCCCTCCTCACCTTCCTCCTCCTCACCTTCCTCCTCACCTTCCTCCTCCTCAGCCCTTTACTCGGCCCTCCTCCCCCTCCTCACCTTCCTCCTCCTCCAGCTTCCTCCTCCTCAGCCTTCCTCCTCCTCAGCCCTTTCTTCTGCTCAGCCCTCCTCCTCTTCCTCCTTCTCAACCTTCCTCCTCCTCACACCTACTCTTCCCCAGCCCTCCTCCTCCCCAGCCTTTCTCCTTCTTAACCCTTCTGTTCCTTGGTATTTTTCCTCCTCAGCCTTCCTCCTTCTCAGCCTTCCTCCTCCTCCTCAGCCCTCTGCGTCAGGTGCCAGCCAAATTCACACACAGCAGAATAGCTTTATGTGTGTGAACAACTCTTAAAAGACGAAGAAACTGAGGGGCTCTCAGGCAGAAAAGTTTTTCCACCTACATATGCTTGAATTTCCTGTAGAAAGTTGTGTCAAAAAATAGCAGGTGACCACGCAAAATTTATAAAGCATCACAGGCATTCCTATTTGCTGCACAATGACATCACATCAAAAAAATTGTGAGATTCACTTGTGAATGAACTTCACTTTCTCTGTGAAGAGAGCTAGGCTGCAGTCTGAATTTGGATGCTCGGGATGTTTGGGTCTTGTTAAGCTGCTACAGACCTTGAATTGATCAAAGCAGGGTGTCTGACTGCTGCACTTACAGGGAAGTTATGAAGTTATAACTTAATAAAGAAAGGGATGTTACCCTCAGGAGTGACACAGGAGTGCTATCTCACACTTCTTGCTGTTTCCAGACTTAGTCCATGGTGCTTCAGCTCATACTTTTGAAAGAACTGCTTCACTTTTGGGAACTGTGGTTTTCTGCCTGCTTCAGGAACAGGGTGCACCTGGTGGGAAGAGCAGATTCACCCTTCCACATAAATTGGTTCTTCAGCAGTTACCAACATTAGCCTTGGACAAGTGATTTAGTTAAAAGATGTGATCTAAATGTCTTCACCAAGACTTCGAGAAACTTGGCATCTGCCCAGGCAATATTTGGTCACTGCCATTTCAGAGGTAAATGGGAGACAGGCCAAAAAAAATTAAAGTTATTTGCCTGGTTCAGAGATGTTTGCAAACACTGATACAGTGCCCACGGATCAGATAGATGTTATGGAAGTTCATTCGTTTAAATAATGATCAGGAGCCTCACTCTGTTCCTCCAGCTGGTGTCATGTTGTTGTGGAGGCATCTAGAGACAGGCAAAATAAAATACAGGTTGTGACAAGCCCACGCTGTTTACCACATGTGGCTGAAGTGAATTCTACAACTGATCTTCTAACAGTTTCAAGCATATTTGCCTTAATAGTTAACACTAAATTTCTGTTTTCAGGATTTTGCTGTAGGTTTGATGACTATTTTTGTCATCAAACAAATAACAAAATTGACATCAAACAAATGACTATTTTTGTTCGGTTTCAATTGATTTTTTTTTTCCTTTCATGAAACAATGGTATTCACTAGGTAATTCTACAAGCATTCCTTCACTGGGATGGTGTTACACCTCAGCTTGCTCCTGAATCTTCTTCTGGTTTTTCCCATTTTCGTTCTCAGTTCCAACTGTGGCTGCATGTTCTTTGTCAGGAGCTGCTTCTGGTGTTGACAGAATCATGTAGAACCTAACAGGATGGGAAATGGGTGGCTGAGGCTGGCAAGTGCCACCAGAACACCAGCAATACCTGTGACACTACACAAGTCTGAGTGTCAGAGTTCCAGTTCTCCTTGATTCTGTCTCAGAAACAGCTAAAATCAACGATTTTTGCAAGAACTTATGCTAAGAAACAGCTGAAAGTGCAACAGGGCAAACCAAACTAGTCCAAAACTCAAACTGCTTTTCCTCAGGAAGATCCCAATCTTGCTGCCATCAGTGGAACCAGCGGTGTGCTCTGAACTCGATGCTGCATTGATCTCTCTGTGGGCACATCTGTGCCTTCATGCAGAGCCATTGAAATGAGTATTTGTTTTTCTAGTATAAACTTTTAAAGAGAAAGAACCAGTCCCCTGTGGAGAGGCATTCATATGAGCTGACAAGAAGCATCCTCACTTTTCAGGTTCCAAGAAGTGGTGATTTCAGTGCAGGAAGGTGAGCCTTGTCTCCAAGACCTTTTTCTCTTGGGGCTGCAGAAACAACAGCCAACTTCTTTGTAGCCTAAATTAGCTGATGATAAAGAAAAATAAACACTCAGGGGAAAACTCTGAGGGAAACAAAAAGGGGGAGAGAAAAAAAGTCTTCATCTGAAAAAAACCCAAACTTTTTAGAATAAAATAGATTTTTTTCAATTTCTGAGACTTTTAGGCTTAAAAAAAAGTGTCTTTTCCTATTAAGAAAATTGCTTTCACTTTCCTGCAATGAACAGAGTTCTGTTTCTAATGATGGGAGAAGTTGAGTGCAGCTGCTGAGTAGCTGGAGTGGGGATCCGGCTATCAATGCGTCACCAGCTAAATGTGATTTGAGATGCAGTTTGCTTTTCTGTATCTCAGATCTCAGGGCTAAACCACAAACTGTACATGACACAACTAAATTAATATTTAAAAATAATTACTTGCTGCCTGAAGGTAAACAGAAAAAGGGTAAATAATTGATAGCACTGGGACTGCCACACTGTAACTCTGCTGAGCGTTTATGATGTGCTGTGAAGGTTCAAAGGGATTGCTCGTCTGCTGCCTCTGAAGGAGGGTTCTTGCTAATCATTCCAGGGCTTGTTTTGTCAGCCAGCAATGTTTTCAGAGTTTGAAGCACCAGAATAGAATGCCAGCTTAATTTAGGTGAATCTCTAGTTTAATTTACTAACTTTCATTCCAAGATTTGCATTGTAAATGATAAGGTGATTTTCATATATATTTTTTTTTTTTTTTTTTTTAGCCCATCAACATCTGAAGGGAAATTTTATGTGGTCTGCTGCCAAGAATGTAGAGTAACTTGCATTTAAGGAGTTCTTACATAACATGCCACCCTATGACAATACCTGTCTGCAGAGCCTGGTGATGCCTTGAGAGCTCTTCTCTTTTCAGTGGTAAATATCCCTCCTCTTACAGCCCAACATGAGAATAATCAGTATTCAAAGTGGCAGATGACTGTAAAGAAAGGTCAGTGATTTCAAACTGATTAACTTTCCCCCCCTCAGTCAGAAAACCTCTTGCACCAATTATTAAGATTATTTTTATTATTATTTTCATTATTATTATTATACGTGCCGCCTCCACAAAGGATATCATTGTTTTCTGATGTTAAGGCAAAGCACAAGCACACAGGTAGTGTGTCTGGGGAGTCAACAGCCACAGGTCTGCAGTATATTGAAATACAGTGCCATGCACCTCTGTGGGGATATGATCATCAGGTAAAACCTCAAAAAGAGAACAAAACTGTCAGCAATGCCAGCTGGGTTGGGTGAGCCAACCACTCACAAAGTTTTATTTGCAATAGATATCTTAGTTTTAGGGATAGGAACACGGTTTCTTGTCTTTGGTCCCAGTCAGACAGCAGCTTCTGTAATGCTTTGCACTGCCTAACACTTTAGTTTCATTGCTCAAAAATTCAAGCTAAGATTTCATTTAGATTTTGGAAAAAAAAAAAAAAATCAAATTCTGTACTCAGATGCCCAAGCATGAGGGTCATTTGAAGGCACAAAGTAATTCATACACTCCACTGAACAGTAGACAGTGTTTCAGTGAAATCTGGGAGTCTTTTACCAGCTGCTGTGCATCTGGAAATGAGCAGGAAGGATGACTAAATAGAAAACATGAAAACATATGGAATCTCTGTCACTGGAGATTGGCAACATGTTAAAAAAATTGTCTATTGTTTGAGAGTCCTCTCAGTCCTCTCTCTTTCAGCCCTGGAAGCCCAGGTCTGTATAAGTGAGACACATAAAAATTGAGCATTGAGTCTGAAATGGGATATACAGGCCTGTATATATTAGATCCAAGCTCAATATTTATAGCAGGAAAATCAGGTTGCCAGTTTTCATATTTTAAAACTATTATTGCAGCATTTGGATAGTCCTGTATGTTCTAGCTCAACAAGTGCTCACTTACATGAGAATCCCCATTCCCACTGAAAAAATAATGTTATTTCTAGTCCTCATGGTTTCAGAGGAAGGCCCAAAAGTGTGGCTGTCCACAGGCAGGAGGCTCCTAGAGCAGAAGGGGACACATCACTGGTGTGCTTTCAAAATTCCATTACAGCCAGGACAGGGAACTCCTGCATTTGCCTGCTTGGGGTTCCCAACGCAAAGAAAGGCAAAACAAAAAACAAAACAAAACCAAAAAACAAACAAACAAAAAATCACAAAAAGGAAGCCAAAAAAGTCTGCTCTGAACTCCATTCCAACATTCAGGTCACCACCCTTCTCCTTTCTTCCCACACACCAAGACCACACACTTGCACTTGCACCTCCAGGCACACGCCGCCTGCCAATGGAACAGAGGTTGCAAATCTCACTGCAGTTCTGGTTATCTTTCAAAGAAAAATGTCCTAAAAGAAACCCCAGGAGCTCCGTGGTGCAGCCCCACCCCTGGCCATGGAGCATGACCACACTGGCAGCTCACAGGCTGTGCAGAGAAGGGATTTCTTCTCCTTGGGAAAGTGGCCAAGGGGTGTTAGAGGAAGCAGCTGCTCGGAGGCAAGTCACTACTGTTAAAGCATTTGCTGCTCTGAGGGAATGAGAAGCATTGAGACAGACTGGAGCATCTCTGGCCAGTACAAGAATCACTGGGGAAGTTCAGTTTTTCTCCCCTGAATTTATTTGATGTTAACTGCAGGAGTGTTTCATGAAACCCAAGCCTTTGTTGTATTATCAGCTTGAGAAACAGGAAAACGGGGATTTTCTTGAACACTGATGTTTTCATTCTGCAGGGCTAGTAACATTATTATACTTTCAAAATTTCTGTAACTATTTACTGAGCTGACCACTGTGTTGCTTTGTCTTAATGAGGGATAAATTGGCATTTCTAGAAACAGAGAAGGGTATTGCTAACGTGAGTCTTGTTTGACGAGGAGATTCCTGCCAGGATAATAACTTGGTGTATTATGAGGTTAGTCCTGTAGAAAGGACAGTGGTGAAAATAACTGCTGGGCACTGACTGAACTAAAACCCCAAAGCTTTCACCTTGAAGAGAACTTGCCTTGAAAACATTTATCCTTTCAGAGTTGCATGCCAGCAGCAGAGAAGCCGTCCGAGTGAAGCTTCCCAGAGAATGCAGTAATACATGCAATAAAGAGATTTTTCTAGTGAAATACCCACTTGTGAACTGTTCATGGGTATAAGAAAAATGGATCTGAGGTCTTGCCACCTGAGTTCCCTTCCTCTCCCTCAGTAGGTTATCAGCATGAAAACAGGAAATGAATTGGACACCATTAATAAAACATGAAGCCTCCGTGTTCAGGTTCTGTGCTCTGTCGTTCAAGTGTAGAAGACACTGTGTGAGAAGGAAACAGAGGAGTCACATCCACAAGTTCATTTACTCTTTTTAACTACACAGCAAACTTTGGCTTAGACTTGGAAGTAAACCATTCTTTTCTTCCCCTGAATTTATTGAAAAGCTTTTAAGCCCTCATATAGAAAACCTGAGGGATTGCTACTGAACTGCGAGTAGTCTCTCAGAATATAAAATGTTTGCCTAAGAGATTTCACCAATAATTCGATATTGTCAATACTTATTTTTTACTCAGAAGTATCTTTCACTGTGATATAAGATTTTAGACCTCGTTTTCCTGCATTTGGTTTTGGAGCTGTTGGCGTGGCACAGATTTTTTTTTTTTTTCCACTGTGATAGATGTCCTCTTTTTGCCAGTTGCTTGCTTGTGATTTTAGTCACATCCCAAGATCTGTACCTTGCTCTTTTTGGGGGGCTCATTTTTCTGGAGGAAAATGAGAATTTATGAGATTCACCCATCTCATAAAATCGTTTTTCACCAAAGAACAAATTACTAACCTCAAAGAATAGAGACCTATATGAAGTAGACTGAAAGAGCCCCCCCCCACCAGCAGCACCACCTTTCTGTCTATACTTTAAAACCCTCTCATGAAAGCCCATGATCCCAGCAGCAGTCCAGGGATGAGAGCTTGCAAACTTGTCAGGAAAAAGTCATGGGAACAGAAGCAGAAGACCCGGTTCAGCCAGACAAAGAAGACTTCTGCAGCTGTAATAAAGGCTTGGTTTGCTCTATGGGGGAGTTTAATTGCAAAATACTTAGCATAGGTGAATCATAAGAAGCCTAACTATAGGAAGAGGTTAACCACAGTTATAGGAAAGATTCATCTGAGGCTACAATAAACAAGTTTTTTGGTGGGAAGGAGCCAGGAGACTCTCCTCAGCTAGGGACAGGCCCACTCCCGAAACTCAAAGGTTGAGCTGTGAGCCCAAAGCAGGTCCTCCTGACTTTAGACAGTTCTTTTAGGAAGTAGCTAAGCACAAGGTCAGGCAGAAAGATAAGATATTTATTGTTAGTGGGAGTTTTTATCACACTGCTGTGGCTGGAACCACTAGTTCAACTCCCATGGGAGGCAGTGCTTCTCATTAAAGCCTACCACAACTAGTGTGACCTTGAGAGTATTAGAACTTCCATATTTTTGAAAAAACTGACAGATTCTCACTGTTAAATAAATATGGAAGCACTGCTTCCTGGATCCTGTCAGAAACAGGAGGTCTCAGAGATTTTAGGCCAGGTCCAAATCCCTTCAATTATTTCTGTGTAGTCTCCTTCAAAATAACCTGTTTGCCAGATGAGATGTGCCTCTTGCTTAATTCCTGAAATGCAGAAGTAAGACCTCAGACTAGGGGAGAAACCTGGGCAGTGAAACAATCCACAATCAGCAAACTTAAAAATTCAGTGTTAAAGTTCAACTCAATTAAACATTTTTCTTTGCAGCCATCTACAAGTTTGATGATAGGAAATTGGATTTAACATTACATACAAAGGGACAGGCTGGGCAATCTACATTTTCAGTCACAACCATTAGTTCACTAACAGAGTAGAATCATGTTTTCCCTGAAATGTATGTTACCATTTGGTTTACTTGTTCTTGTTGTCTGGCTCCATCCATAACAAGTGCAGCCAAGCTCTAATTTTCAAACTGTTTGAAGTTAGTCTCATGAGAGATAGGCTAGACAATTCATTGGAAAATATTCAAATTATTAATAAGGTTATTCCTAATTGCACAAAAGGTTCTATATTAACATTTGTTGTTTAAACATATCTTTTTTTACTTGTGGTTGGGGTCATAGGATTTGTTTTTCTGCATTACTTCGTCTGTCATACCTAGGAACCATCTTCAGTTTGCAGTTTGAGGTTATTGGAAATAAAAACTGGAAATGTCTGTGGACACAAGAATAATGCAGCTGCTGGCTGGGATGGGTGAGTGGAAGTCTGAGTGAACAAGATCAATTGAGTGGATGTTGAACTGGATGTGCTCATGGAGAGGTACCTTGATATGACGGAGGGGATGTGAGACTGAGCATGATTTATGGAGAGTAATCAGGACTGGAGCTCCAACAGGAGTCTCTGAACTTAGATTAAAACACAGCAGCACCTGCCGCTTGCTGTAAATACATTTTTTCCTGGAAAAAAGAGTTAGCCTTCTGGAGTGTTTTCTAAATAACATACCTCTGTTCTTTTTTAAATATTAGTGTGTTAAATGTCCAAAGAATTCTTGCTGCAAATGATGCCTTGGTTACACTCATTTTCCCAGCAGAGGCACTGAGTATCCAGGGCTGTCTGGAAGCCACCAGCAATGACTGACGAGGGTGGACTGGGATGGACAGAACTCAGAGCCAGAGCTCTGAGCCAGGCCCTTCACTGAATCATTCATGGCAACCTCCCTGCTCAAACTGCATCTGGCTTCTATGTAAATATTTCCTGTGACTACATTTTTTAGCCTGCTGCCTGTAGGAATGTCTTACATCAGTCCTTTTTTAAGGCTTTTTTTTCCCCCTTGCCTAAACTTTCCCTTCCCTAGCTCCACATCAGTGCTTCCCATGCTTGTGTCTCCTGCCCCTCCCTCTGCTCCTGCATATTCACATTAACTGCGAGGTAATTAGGGACTGATCCTGTCCTCTGAGTCTTTGTTTCTCCAGACTATGGCTTAAATTCTACCCTCCTGCAGCAAACTCCACTGACATCTTAAGGACTGGTCCTTTTGGGGGTGCACTTGCTGTTGTATCTAGTTCTCAACACAACATTCTTTGATATTATAATGTTGTAATGGCAGGAGACCCTGGTTAAGCAAAACCAGAACTGGCTGTCCCTCCCTCCCTCCCTCGGGGGTTTCAGGTTATTAACAGGGCTCAGCTCAGCTGAGCTACAGGGATCCATGAGGTCTCTGCCCACATTCCTGTCTTACAGCTTCCCAATTCTCTCACTATTTTAAAAAGCAGGAACAAGGCAGCTTGTATGGTCCCAGCCGATTCTCTGCCTAACATCTTTTGAAGTTAGAGGCTCACAAAATCCTGCTGTCCATCTCTGCCCCACAAGAGGAATGTGTCTGTGAACTAGACCCTCTGGGGTTCAGTCTGCACCTCACTAGTGCCTTGGCAGTGCCAGCTCCCAGGGCAGGCAGCCCCAATGGTGATCCTGGCTCCCACCCGCTCACCAGCCCCTGCTGCTCTGCCCCTTGGGAACTGTGCTCTGAGTTCTGCTTTAAGCTCATTATGCAGCATTATATCAACTGTTTTATTGCAATAAAAATTAATCCTAGCAACTGCAAAGTTATTGTCTTGGGTGAAACAGTATTTTGGAATTGCTTGGCACAGGCTACTTTCAATAAGCCCCTGTTACACAGGTGTTTCACACTATTTACTCCACTGTGTAATGTGGCACTGATACCAGCATGAAATGGTTTGCAATCTCTTGATTCTCCTTTTCCTGAGCATCCTCACAAGGAGGAAAGGGACTTCATGTGCTCATTAAAAAAACCTCCAAAACCTGTGCTGGAGCATTCCCCATTCTGGGAATCTTACCAGACCTTCATTCCCATTCTGCGCTCTTCTTTCCAGTATGTGCACTGCTCTTTAAGTCATATCACCAAAAACTACCAGGTCTGTGATACTTCTCAGCCCTGTAGCAGGGGAAAAAAAGTGGCATTGGAGCCAGAAAAAGAGTTTGGTTCTTTAGAATCTCGTCTTGGTTTGGGATCTTTTCATTTGCCTCTGGCACTTTACGAGCCCTCCCCTGAGTTTTTCATCCTCTTTCAAGGTGCTGTTAAAAAGCTCCTTTTCAGCTGGCTCAGCTTGCAGTCTGTGGTGGGTCTCTGGCACTGTGCACAGGTGTGCCCTGGGACTGGGACAAGCATCACCTGGCACACATGGCTGAGAGGCTGCTGGCCTGTGCTGTGCTGCAGCACTGAGTGCTCCTGGCAGCAGCATCTGAACGACTGAAAGCCTTGTGTCCCAGAGGCCACCCCCCTGCCCTGCTGCAGCTGTGCAGCACCATTTCTTGGTTTTTGTTTGTGCCTGCTGAGCACACTGGGTGGTGATGCTCAGGACTACATAAACTGGGGGCAGTCCAAGACTTCCACGTCTGCAGCTGTAGCATAACCAGGAGAGGAAATCCAGGGGGCTGCATCTCCCTGCTCCACTTCTAGCCTGGCCTCGTATGCCAGGCTGGGGCCACAGGGCACCATGGGGAGGGCCAGGATCTGTTTGTTCTGTAGGTTTCAGGATTAGTCCACCACAGGCAAGCAAGCCCAGATTCTATCAGTGCCATCTGTGCCCAGCTCCATCCTATGCTGGATATGGTCTCTGCTGGGTGGCTCTTCCTGCTGGGGCTCAGCAGAGCCCCCAAGCCCTGGGTGAAGTCTGGAGTGGGGCAGTGATCAGAGCTACTAAAAAAGTCTCCTTGGAGAGCTTCGAGGACATTGCTGCTTGTGTCTTGGTGTACCACATCTAGGACAGTGGCCTGCCAGGCACTGGGCATAATTTCTGGTAAAACTTGAGATATCTGGAACAGAGAATCTGACTTCAGCATCTTCCAGACAATCCCAGTGGCAGAAAGTATCTGAGGAATCCCACAGACTCACACCCAATTTTCAAGGCCAGCATTTCTCCCAGCATACACAGCCCTGCCCAGGAGGCTAGCCAGGATACATTATCTGGAGCTTGAATCTGGACATGAGGAGGCAGGTGCTGGGAAAAACAGGCAGGCACATGAGTAGTCAAAGGCAAGAGCAAGTGTTTCAGGTCTGCACACTCAGCACATTGCACCCCATCCAAACTGGGCTGGGGATGTTGAAGCAGGGAAACAGGGAACAATAAGGACTTGCAGGGCTTCTGCCAGACTGAGCACAAGGCAACACTAACGCTCTGTGAGATGGGGAAGGGAATTTCTAACAGTGAGATTCAAAGCTGTCAAAGGTTTGATGTTGGCACAAGGCCAGTGCCCCTATAACGATATACTGTCCCTGGTATCTGTTGTGAGATGTGACCAAAAACAGAGCAAAACAGTTTCTAATTTAGAGAGCAAGAGAAAAACTTTATTACTAATAATAGGTAAAGAAAACACATACAGAAGAACATGGAAACTTTTAAAAAAAACCACTCTTCCTCCCCCCCCCCCAGTTCTCAACCTAACAAAACAAACTGAAAATTCCCCATCACGTTACCACCTTTTAGATAATTAATCTTCAGTCTATTACCACCCTTCCAATAATCAGTACTCAGTTCGTTGAGGAGAGATAGGAGTCCTTCTTGCACCACATCGTGGCCTCTTCCTCCATGTCCAGTGCTCTCACCACTGTGCATGGACCAGAGCTGCTTCTAGGGTTTCTTTTTTTAAAGATGCTTTGGTTAGTTCCAAGAAACGACAGCCTCTCAAATTTTGGGGACACTTCTCATCTCTGTTCACACTACTGTCCACTCTTGGCTCCAAGCCAATGCCTCTCCCCAGATACAGCTTCTATGTTATAGGAAAAAAAAATGAGTCCGTCCATGGCTATACAAAAGAGTCCAGCCAAAGCCACTCCATCATCTCCTCTCACCTAGGATTCTTTTCAGCATTCCTACTCCATCATCTTTGCTTAATTCTTTCTATCTTTCTTCTTCAAATTCAGGAGGATTAGCATTTATAAAGTTTCCATCATTTACGAAAAGGGTTAAAATCTTGGCTTTGTTTTCCCAGAACTCTCACGGTATCTTTGCTGCTGGGCACTCTTCTCACGCCACCCCCCCCCATACTCCTTCGGCCGTGCTGTCTAGTTGTTGATATCAAATTTCAAGGTGACGAAGATCACAGACACGGTTTTTTCTCAGTCTCTCTCTCCGGGGGGGGAAGGGGGGGGAAAGGGAAAAGAAGGCTGTCTGTCACCCTTCCATCCTGCAGGATTTTCCTCTCCCCCTCTGTGCCCGAGGTTCCGGCCCTACCTCACCCAGGCCGCATGGCTTCCCCTCCCCCGCCCAGCCAGCCGCTGGGCAGGGGAGATCCCTCCGTCCTCAGGGACCGGAACCAAGAGAGAGCTTTCCGGGGAGCCCTCTGCTTTGAACCCCTGTGTTCTCAGAGGCGGATCCTTGTCCTCAGTGGCCACACCAGGTGCCAGTCTTTAAACCTGAGCACTCATTGGTTTGACCACTGAAGTTCAGAAAAAACTCATTTTTTCCAAACTACGACAAAAGCTCAAGGGGAAAAATTATAGGGAAAAAGCCAAGCACATTGGGCTGAAATTCCTGAGGGCTATGATGAGAGACCCTGTGCCCCCTCAGTGGCAGGCTAAGGGGTCAGCATTCCATAGCAGACCCAGTGTCTCTGTGGGATGCCCAGCTGCAGCCTGTGCCCGGGACTTGGCACCCTATGAGGCCTCTGTGCATGAGTGTTCATCTTGCAGATAGAGCCTCGGCAAGGAGAAGGCTGATAGAATTTAAACGGGGGAGCAAAGGACTGATCTGTGCCAGGAAGGGTCTCGGGCCATAGCCAGGAAACATCAGGTGCACGGCAGGGGAGTTGGTTCCTGTGCTGGGAGGTGCCGCCAGCACAAATCTCTTAATAGTCTTTCAGTCTCAGCACGGCCTTAAAATCAATCAGAGGATTAGCTAAGCAAATCTGGTTTTGTGGTACATGATCCAGCTTTGTGCAGTTGGATCTAACACTGCTGAGCCCCTCCCCGGGGCCGGGGCTCGCTCTGTGCCCCGCAGCTGCAGGGCTGTGCAGGAACGGCTGCAGCCGGCGGGGAGCAGGGAGAGCAGCAGGGGCCCAGCCTGCCACAGGAGCAGGAATGCCAGGGCACGGCAGCACAGCATGGCTCTGCCAGCCCATCACTTCCCTCCCACCAGAGTGTTCCCTTTGCTCTCCCTGCAAAGCTCCCAGAAGGGAACAGGAGCCGCTGACCCTTTCTCGTGAGCTGCTGGCTCCACAACGCTTCTGTGACACCTTTCCCTCAGGACAGGGAAATGTTGTGAGCCCTCTTTCCTCACAGTGGTGGCTCCCTGGCTCCAGAGCTGAGCTGCAGGCAAGGACCAGATAGACCCTTCTCCTACCACATGCACTGCTGAGCCTCATCCCCAGAGGACCATTTTTGAGCTGCCACCAGTGAGGGAAACAACAAGTCTCCCTTGACATTCTGGCTCCTGGCAGATCAATACTTTAATTCATTTGATGACAACAGCAGCAATCCACCCAGCTGACACCTGGCAGCGTCTGTTTCCAGCCTGGTACGGGAGTGTTTGTGCAGCTTCTGACAAAGCAGTTTGCTTTCTCTCCAGCTGAAAGTTACTCCAAGTGACAACATGAGACCTCAGCCCCCTGACAATCCCCCAAACACACTGTGGCTGCGCAGCCCTGGCAGATCTGCATGTGGTCACTGGACTTGCTAAGCAGTCATAATGGCAAAGTGATGTGAGGAATCACGACATATCGCCTCCAGAACTCAGCAGCCTCTGTTTGCTGGCAAAATTTGCCCCTTTTTTTTTTTTCCAGACTCTTCCACAACCTGTGGCCAGGTTGGTTCAGTCTTGGTGCAACATAACACGAAGTGATGCCTGGCTGCTGGATTATCCTGCTCCCTGGAACCGTGCTGACTCGTGAGCCTCACAGCTCTGGCCTGTCATCCACTGGGAGCTCAGCTATGCAAATTTGCTACAAGAAAATGAGGTCTATAAATAATGGACACCTTGGGCCTGCATGTCGGTACAAGGTAATCCATTGCCTTGCTTGAAATGTATCCGGCTATATTTCATGCTTCCATGTGAAAGTTACAAGGAATGAAAAGTACCCGGGATAAAATCCAACCTGTACTCGTCTTCTGACCTAAAAAAAAAGAGGCAAAAAGTTCCTCAGTGCAAACTGGGACTGGTGTGGCAGGAGGCCAGGCCCTCTGTGCTGAGGGGGCTCTGATGAACACTCCTGCTGCTTCTGCCTCCTTCACAGTGCCTGCCCACCTCCCCGCTGCTTTGTTCAGGAGGAATGTGAGAAAGCTTATTGATACCATTTGCCCAGCAAAGGGCTAGTTTAGATGCTAACAAAAACCAGACTGTTCAGTTTTGTTGCCTTTAAATATTTTCAAAAGGAATGTACTTGCCCCACAGCAGTTTCGACCCCTGAGAGGCACTTGTTTCCTGAGTGCTGCTTTGGGTGGCCCAGTAGTCTTGGGAGCACAGGTCACAGAAATCCAGTTAAATTGTTCGATTCTTTCTCTCTCCTAGCTGACAAAGAATTTATATACACGGAAAATATTCAGAAATGTGCATCAAGATTGTTGTGGGTTACAGAACAGCATGCACAGGAGGCACAGCTCCACAAACTGTGATTCCTCAGCGTGAGAAGATGGGACTGAAGGACAGTGAGCAGTCTCTGGAATTGTGAGTAGCAAGAAGAAGTCACCCAGAAGCGACTTGTTCACTGGTTCTGGTTCTTCAAACAGAAGAAGGTGGCTCTTTGCACTGGCTGTCATTTATCTGCAAGAATCTTTGCTGCAGAATGCTGTGCATGCTGAAGGATTACACAAATAGGAAAAAAAAAAAAAAAAAAAAAAAAAAAAGACAAATTTATGGAAGGGTTAAAAAAGGCTAGTGGCTATTGAATAACAAACCTCACTTCTGTCATGGGAGATCTCTGCAAGCTGTCAGGCCCTGGGACTATTCTGGAGAGGCACTGGGGCGAGCTTTGTGCTGTCCTGACAGTGCTCCCTACACCTCTGCTGCTGGACAGAGGATTTTTCCTCTGACCTCCTGCAGGCATTTGATGCTATGTTCCTGTGCCTCTCCTCACCCATGATTTCCATCCTGATTACCTTTTTCTAAAAATCACAGATTTAGTGTTACAATTAAATTCTGCACTATGTTTTTTACTTTGAAAAGCATCTGGACAATTCTTTCTGAAAGCACCTTCTGGCTACCCGTGGAGCATTCTGAAAAGGATGAGCCTTTAGATAGGCTGGCAAGTCATATAAATAGTAAATACTATGGGTTCTGAGAATTGAATTTTCCCTGGGAAGCCTGAATCTCTAGTTCTATAATGGCTTGGTTATCACATAGATGATTTATATCTTATTAGGTATTTCCATCTGTGGATGGAAAAAGGTTCTATTGCATAACATTCCTTATGTTCCTGCTTCAACTCTCACCACTGCCAGAAGTGCTTTTGGGCCCCCAGATCAGCCTATTCAAATAATCAGCTCGGATTTTGGGGTGCTCAGACTGGTGGGTGTGCAGAGAGGGCCTTGGCCCCTGGCCACTGTCAGCAGGCACTGGCCACACACCCCAAGGACAGCATCTGCCAGAGCTCCTGCCTCTTCTGAGGTTTTTCCATGCTGGGATATTAATCTCAGCTGCTTCTTTTTCAGCAGTTTGTTCACTTTTGGTCAAGCTTGACCAAAGGGCAGAACCTGCCTTCTCGCAGTTGTGGGGCAGTTTTGCAGTGCAGTTGCCCACAGATGTTCACCCTTGCTGGAGGAAGAGGATGGTGTCTGCAAGCCCAGGTGCATTCCCACACTGCTCTGCCCATGTTCCACCTTGTCCATCTGCATGTGGACTGCTCTGCTTCTGGAGGGTGGACTGGAAAACAGCAGTCAGTGCCAATGGTAATCATCTGTTGAGAGAAATTCACATTTCTAAAGAACCCTGAGAATTTTAATTACTCACAAGTACCACAGGATGCATTGCTTTGAGCAGTCACTGGGAATAGATTATCCTTACATGTACAACAAAGAACCTGGAAAGTGTATTCACAGGCAGGTAAAACAGGGAATATTTAAAGAGTAAAACAAGGGAGAGTGTTGACATGAGTGAAAAGAGGAGGGAAATACTGGGCTCAGTGCCTGATTCCTAATCCCTAAACTGTCTTACTATAGCATTGTGAAAGCAAGGAGGAATAAACCTAATACCACAGTTCCTTGCCATCAAGAAACTATGTATTAATACAGTACTGCTAAGGTAATTAACCAAATCAGACTTAGTCCAGTGCTGAAAGGGATTTCTTCCCCCAGGGATAAGCAGATGTCTCAATCTAATTATACAAGTTATTTAATCAGAACCAGAGGTCGGGTATCTAATGAAAATACTCCATAGTGTTGGGGGGGCAGCTCCAGCTCAGAAACACAAGCTGCCACACCAGTGCAGTTTCTAAGGTTCTACCTTTAAGTTACTGTACCTAACTTTAGGATCAGGATAGGAATTTGAAAGAAAAAAGAACGCATTCTGGCAAAAGTCAGTTTCACTGACTGGTACTGAAAGAGAATTCTCCTAATAATGTCACTGGTGCTCCACCCTCCCTCAGTGCTGACACAGGAGCACACAGCTGTTCTGTCTGGGGCAGCTGGCAGGTCTGTAGAACCGTTTTGTGAGCCTTGCCTCACCCAGATAAGAACTGGAACAGGTGTCTGAACCTGCCCATGGGCCAGGCTTGCCAGCAGCGGGGGTGCAGTCATTAACAGCACAGGCTCACAGGGAAGTGCCCACTGTGCTCTCAGGAACAGGCAGAGCCCCTGAACCCATGATTCTTGGGATGCACAGGTGTCTGAAAAGCAAGAGGAGTATCATTCCCACTGGGAAGGCTGTGCTGCTATCATCAGCACTTCCTGACAGTCCCAGACAGGGACACATCCAAGCTGCCAGCCACAGCAGGTAGAAAGCAAGTCTTCTGTGCTGCTGCTAAGAATTTTGTTGAGAAGGTTGTAGGAAATGTTGACCCCAATAAGTGAGACTGGGAAGAAAAGAGCTCAGAACAGTAGTCAGAGTGAAGAGATGACACATCATTGCACCATGACTGGAGAGAAAGACCAGATCCTGAGGGCCTGTTGACTGCAGTGGGAGTTTGATGGCCCACAGTACAGTTAAACAAAATACAAGAAATACAAGTTGTGGCACTGATCAGAGCTTGGCTGAGACAGTCCTATAACCAGTCTGAGAAGTCCTGGGCCCATGCCAGTAAGCTACTTGCAACACACAGGAACAAAGAGAAATTTGACTTTGAACTCTGCTGTCCTACATCCACAATCACAGAATACATCACAGAATGAGCTGGGTTGGAAGGGACCCCCAAGGATCACGGGGTGCAGCTGCTGGCCCTGCCCAGGCCCATCCCAAGAGTCACAGCACGGGCTGAGAGCATTGTCCAAACCCTTCCTGAACTCTGCCAGCCTTGGGGCTGCAGCCACTGCCCAGCCACCCTCTGGGGAAGGACCTCGAGCTGATACCCAACCAAAACCTGCCCTGCCACAACTTCAGGCTGTTCCCTCAGGTCCTGGCACTGGGCACCAGAGGGATCAGCTCCTGCCCCTCCTTTCCCCTCACAAAAAGCTGTAACTGTGATGAGTCTCACCTCAGTCTCCTCCAGCTGAACAGACCAAGTGACTTCAGTTGCTCCTGATACAGCTTCCCCTCAGGCCCTTCACCTTCATTGCCCTCTTTGGACACTCCTTAACAGCTTACTATCTCTCTCTTGTATTGCAGTGACCAAAACTGCACACAGAACAGCTGCATTTTCATATGCTCTATAAATAATATCACTTCTTTCATCACCTCGTACCTATTCCACACCAAATACCCAAGCAATCTGCCCATGAATAAAAAACTAGCTGCTTGTGCAGAGTACAATGGCTTCAGAACCCAAGCAAAGACATGTCTGCAGTGTTGCACTAGGGGATGGCCCTTAACTTGTTCCTGTAACACAGCAGGAGCCACTCCTGCCTCGTCAACAACGCAGTCCAGTGGGACACAGACACCTTACATTCAGTCCTCTGCCTTCTTTGAAGCACAAAGAGTTTATGAAAAGGAGATTGAGGAACAGTTCTTTTCTAAGACTTGCCCACTTGCCAGCTTTGTGGAGCCGTAACAGTCTCTGCTTGTGAAGATTTCTCTTCCAGAAGCAAAGCTGTGTGGTATCTGCCATTTCAAACATGATGATCCCTCTTTGAAAATTAAATTACCTAAAGTCGGTTCAGTTGGAAAGGTGAACAGCTCAGGGTTTGTCTTCACAGGGAGCAGCAGAATGGAAGTCTGAGATCAGGCAGGGGAGCAAGGTTTTGGTAGTAGCCACAGTGAATGGCCCATTGTCACTGGAACTGCTCTCTGAAGACAATGCACCTCCCTGAGGCAGGTGCTGACTGGGAAGAGGGGCTGCACTCAGAGGCACAGCCCTCCTGGCAGTGGCCATGCTCCGGGCTGAAAGCAAACATGGAATTAATGTCTCTCCCCATCCAAGTCTGTGGAGAGACTTTACAGGCGTCAGTGGCAACAGGATCAGAGTAGAATCTTAAGGCTCTTCCCCTGGAGCTTGGAGGAGTTTAATGGAATAAAGTCTAAGTTGTAATTAATTGGCTTCTACGTCTCCTACAGGAAAGAGTTAATGAAGGCAAAGCTTGTCTGGCCAAGGGGCTGTGCTCCTGTGGAGCTGTGACTCACAGGTGGAACAGGTGCCAAAGCACAGGGCAGGCTCGTCATCCTCAGCTGCTCCTGCCCAACAGCAGCAGCGTGGATTTGTCCAGCAGTGTGGCTGGAAAGGTCTGTCCCTTACAGCTCCTGCTCTCCCCACTCAGTTCAAGGCTGTTTGTTTGCACAAGAAAACGTTGTCTTCAGGTAAGACCCTACACATACATGTGTGTTTTGCTGTTTCCATGGTGTTGATCCCCCATAAATGCTCTCTATGGGACTGAAGAAGTACAGGTTAATAGAACTATTTAAATTATTAATGAAATGGCCAAAGAGAGGGCAGAAACCTGTAGGCTGCTGAGAAGCAACACACAAAGAGAAGTTACTGGGTGAGTTGGTTAAAGACAAGTCTCAGAACTGGCCAGTTTTGGTATTTTCATCATTGAGCTTGGCTCAAAAGGAGATGAAGAAATAAAATTTTTTGGTGGCATCATCATTACTAAAGAGCACTTGCTTAGTGAGATGCTGTCCCAGGCATTATCTTCTACCCCAGTTGCTCACCACTGCCCTTTCTCTGGAGAGAATGGGACCAATGAAGAGCCACCCACAGCACCAGCTCTCTACAGCTGAATTCCAAATTCCCAGAGTGAGAAGAGCCAGGCTCGTGGGCTACTCGGTGTGCTGGGGTGCAGGCAGGGAGAAGCAGAGTAATCTGAAGGCTGGTGCCTGATTCCTGCTCTCCAGGAGCACATCATCACCTCAGAAGTTAATTTCATTAAAATCTGATGTTTTCCTTCCTTCTGAACTCATCTTCTGCCTCAGTTATCACAAGAAGGTTGATGAAAAGTCACCAAAAGTACAATTATGACACAGTGACAGTTCAGGCAGCAGATAGGAAGGACTCTTGGTCTTGACAATAACCTGAATTATACTGCTTTAAATCCATACTGGCAAGGCATAAATATATGGATTAACACCAATATAGCAGATCAAAGCCTGAGGCGGAGAGTTTAAATGAGGCATAATTTGTAGTAACAACAAAATTACAGGGATTCATTCCTTCATCTCCCAACACTTGCACCTCAGCCTTGCCACAAAGAGAATTTCTGCCTCCCTGTTTTTCTGTATCTATACACTTCTCAGAACATCTCAGTCTGGGAAGCCAACCTGGGAAGTGTGGATGTCAATATGGACAGATAGCTCTGGAACTGTGCCTCGTTAATCAGTGTGGAGTGGGGTGAACAGAGGAACACTCATGTCCTACCTCAAATATGATTGGAAAATGTAAAAATGAACCATTCTCTGTACAACTCCCCTTCCTCAGCAGCAAGTCTTTGCAGATTGCTGTGCTGGCTGCAGAGGGACAAGCACAAGAGAGTTCTGAGTCTGACCAGGTGCAGGTGTGGTGATTCCTGAGATCCTGTTACTGCAGCCCAGTAAAATAACAGCTGCTTCTGCTCCATGTTGGAGTTGATATTAGATTGACAAGACCAAGTGATGCCACAACCACAGACACCTCTACCTGCTGAATGCATAATCTTGCTTGCTGAACCCCCACCAAACTCAGCCCCAGGTCTTATCTGTTCTAAACTGAGTATTTATTCATGTGGTTGCTTTATGTAAACTGCAAAGATCCTCATCAAATGGAAACCAAAAAGCTTCATTATTAAGGTGGAACTGAGCTGGGAACACACAAAGTGAAATTACCAACCTCCTGTGTTATTTTGGGAGGAAACACTTAGTGCCTGGGGCAGCTGGTGCAGCCTGGTGCTGAGCCCTGTTACCCCTGCCCTCACTCATGAATGAGTCTGGGTTTAAGGTGAAGATTTTTTTTCTGGCCATTATGCAGAGACAGGAGAGACTTCCCCAGGGTGAGGGGGGCAGAGCGCTCCAGGGCTGGTGGGCAGGGACACCAGCAGCAAAGGAGAAGGGGGGACACTGGACCCTGCCCTACCCCAGCAAAGCAGAAAAATCCCATTTGGCTTTTGGAGAAGGGCTGGGCCAGATGGGAAGGGGCCAGGGCATGCAGCTGCACATCAGCCCTCACTCTCCTTTCTGCCTGCAGCACCACCACAGCTGGTGACCACACAGGAGCTCTGGGCAAGGGTGAGTTTTGTGTCCACAGCACTTGAATGCTGGCATTCACCAGGGGTAAATACAATACAATATTCCTCTGCTCCTGTATTCTCATTTATATTATAAATTCTAATCAAAGAGTTTGAAGCAAAAGACACAGAGAATTCAGAATCTACAATTTACAGGTGTCCTGGTTTAGCCTGATTTGCCTGATATGGGTAGCAAACGTATTTCTCTAAAGCTGGAAATAATTTCTATTTTCCTTTTCTTACTTTTACTGAATCCAATACAGATTTTATCCAACCACCAGAACTGCAAAACCCAGGCTTCACCAGACAAGACTCATAACATTTTGTTCCTAACCAATGGGTAGCTGCAAAGACAAGGTAAAATTACAGAAGGTAAGAAATAAGTCTCCAAAATTCACATTTCTGAATAACAGGTTTCCAGAAGCAACTTGTTTCCCACAGCAGAAATAATTTCTATTTTCCTTTTCTTACTTTTACTGAATCCAATACAGATTTTATCCAACCACCAGAACTGCAAAACCCAGGCTTCACCAGACAAGACTCATAACATTTTGTTCCTAACCAATGGGTAGCTGCAAAGACAAGGTAAAATTACAGAAGGTAAGAAATAAGTCTCCAAAATTCACATTTCTGAATAACAGGTTTCCAGAAGCAACTTGTTTCCCACAGCAAAGAACAGCTTTTTTTTTTTTTTTTTTTTTTTTTTTTTTTTTTTTTTTTTTTTTTTTAATTCAAACCCTTCAGCAACATTAACATTCTTGGTGCAGGTCCATACCCTGTCATAGCTCTTATCTCAAGGACAGCACCTCGACAGCAAAATGCCTCATCGGTCACTTGGGAATATCAGCAACTGCCCAGTCATCTTGGGCACAAATGAAAGTGCACAACCCTCCAGCTGCATGTCCCATCAGCTGCTCTCTAAAGCTGCTGCATGCACCTCAGAACACGAGTGAGACTGTTTGTTTCCTGGTGGTCCTTCCTGGGCACAGGGGATGAGCCGAGGTCGTACTGGGGCAGGAGGGGCACAATGCAGAGACACTGCACGTGCTGCAGCTCTGCAGAGCCACTCGTGGGGGTGGGCACGGGTCCTTGCAGAGAGAACACACACAATACAGACTCTTGTGATTTTTCTCAGGCTGTGTGAAGAAAGAACGACTTTATTTTTAAGGATCGTTCCCTTATATACAATTTTTCGCAGACCGCTGTGATTGGTGAATGAAAGACAAATCTCTCCACCCACACTGGTCAAACTAGAGGGACATCAAGAGAGAATCTCTCTTCTTAGAAAGAATTCACAGCATGAATACTGTTATAAAAACAATTGGTATTTATGCTCTTTTCCTGGGAACAAGTTTCAGAAAACTCAAACATCAGAAAACTAGAGCTTTAGAAACTCAAAAACTTCAGGCTTGAAGACTAAACTACAGGCATGTGTGTTACTGTGACGTAGATAGAAACACACAGTAACACACACAACAGGTGTTCAGGCAGAGAAGAAGAAAGGAAGAAGATTCTAGTTTATTGCTGCCCTCGTATCTCTCAGTTTCTGGACAGTGAGCAGAGATTGGACAGAGAAGTTCCCACCTCTCCATCTTCACTGGTCACTTGAGAAGTCCATCAGGTGATATCTTTTACAAAGGAATGCAAACATGATCCTTGTTTATCTTACAATTCATGAGAACTGACTCCATTATACCAAAACAAATCAGAAGGCTTATTTTCAGGGACAACACATGTGCATGTACTCATCCCCGTGCACATGCACAAACCCTGCTGGAGGAGGAGTGGGGCGAGCAGAGCTGGTGGGTTATCCCTGCCTGTGATAATCCTGAGGGCTGTGGTGCACGTTGGTGGATGTGTGTGTACAGCTTTTTCCCTTTGTTTTGTTTATTACTTTTAATCCCCTGGGGCATATCTGTGAGCTGAAGAACTTTAGAGCTGATATAGCTTTTTAAAGTGGGGATTATGTAAATGCATATTATGGGGCTTTCATAAATAGGGATTATTTGTCGACTACATTTGAGCGCTTCCTTTGGAGCCATTAAGGGCTGTTGTGTAAACAGGAATTTAGTGACTGCCTAATGTAAATTTCATTGATTCAATAAAAGATCGCAACTGCATTTTTTGCATTCGTTTTGGTCTCATGAGAACATATTTCTGGACAATTTTCAAATAATTATAGGACTGTATATGACTACAGCTAATCATAGTGAGCATACCTCGCACATTTGTATTAACTGTTCTCCGTGATTTGTTCTCTAGTTCTCTTCCCCTCTAGTTTTATGGCTAAAGTCACTTGTTGTCCCAGCCACTAGCTTGTTAACTGTCACTCACCAAATTAAGAATCCTTCAACTTTAGATGAGCGAAGCAAAAATAAGATTTTGCCAAAAGGTACAGCCACCCAAAGAGCTGTAAAAATTTCTTTATCTGTGCTCCAAGATCTCCTAGATGAGACATTTAGGCAACATGCTAAAAATCCTGGGACATGCTGCCTCTTCTCTGGGCAGTTTCACACTTCCAGGCAGACTCTCCTTGGAGAATTGACTCTTGGCTGAATCATTCTCTTGGAGAATTCTCCTCTCAGCTGACAGGTGAGCTGGGGTCTCTCCTGGCTGCAGAGATGGTGCAGAGCCCCTGCTCCAGTGTCCCACCCAGCAGTTCCAGCTGTGTGAGACGGGCCCAGCCAGGAGCAGCAGCTGCTCCCTGGCTGCAGGAGGCTCAGATGGGAGGCAGTTTCCAGGGAGCAGCTGTCCTGGCAGACACGGCCCCTCCTCACAGCCCAGCCCCAGGCAGCCCTGAGGCCCCCAGAGCACGGCCAGCAGGTCCCTGGCTGTGCACAGCAGCCCCAGCCCTGCTCCCTCCGTGCTGAGCCCCCTTTTTAGCTCAGTCCCCCCCGGCCTCAGACCCGGCTGCATTAGGCAGGTTCTGATGCTGAGGCAGTCACACAGAGAATGAATCATATCGAACATTGCCCATGGGGTTGTTTATTCCTTGAAGAGGGAATGGACTGCATGCCAATATCCCTGGCAAGGCTTAATGAAGGAACTAGCTTTTGCTAGGAAACCTGGATGCCCTCCTACAGGGATTTGCTGGATGGTATGGCTCTGAAAAGCTATGTAAAAATAAGAATAGAGATGATAAAAATTATTTTAAAGAAGAATGGGAAGGCACTTTCAACATAATAAAATCTTGGCAGGGTCTTTCAAGCTGTGCAACTCCACAGTCCCAGATGTCAGTGGAGACAGGGATATCAGGAACACAAATATGCAGGTCTGGCTCTTGAAGTTAGTGCTTATACAGGCATCTTAATCCTTCCTGTCCTCTCCACTTAGGGTCAGCACACTGTCCTTTGCTTTTATCTCCTTCATATTGTTTAATAAAAGAGAGAACTTTGCCACCTGCTCTGACTTCTGGAGCTGGGAATCACTGAGGGAGGAGCTTAACGGGAATTTCACATCTTCCTCTGCTGTTTGCTGTTCCCAGTTTTTAAATTGTACTTTTATTAAGCAGAACAAGCCCAAAGAACAATCAGTGCACAATGCCTTAGTTTACAAAGATCATTTGATCAAACATAAACCAGCACTACTGTGGAACAGTCTGTGATGGGGACCTCCATTATCACACACAATGTGTGTCCTCCTTTGGCAATTTCTGAAACATACAGAAGAGATGAAAGTTTGAAATGTAATCCAGCCTTCAGCCTTTGGAAATGATTCATTCTCTTAATGATTTACTGATTTATACACAGCTTATTTTGCATAAAGTTGGAGCTGGGCACATTTATTCATTGTGATTCCCTTAAAATGGATATAAATATCAAAAGCAATTGGCTACCAAAAATTTTAATATTATAGCACTGCATCATGGAGAGTTGACATGAATATGAGTCTAGGTCAGAAAAAATATACAGAAAACGCTTAACCAAGTATGATATTTTACAGCATGTCACTGAATCATTTGAAAGGCTTCTATTCATTACAAACGTATGCAGTGTGGGCAAAGGATTCCTCAGGAAAATAAGAAAGATAAATGATTCCAATGAAATATGCTCCATGATCTGTTGGAGCCCATCTCTCCTACAAAGTCCAGCTCTTCTCTACACCTGAAAAGAGACACTGGGTTCAGTGAAAGGAACTGATTACCTGTAATTCCACAGCAGAAAAAGCAGATGTTCAGTGCCAAACTTGTCCCCAAAGACAGTGCCTACCCGAGACTGCCAGCAGCAAGGTGTGTCCCTCCCACAGCTGCCCCTCCTGTGATTCAGCAGAACAAGGCCCAGCAGCTCGCAGGCCCCTGCCTGGGAGGGATGCTGAGCTCTCCCCATGGACCAGCACCAGCCCGGGGTGCGGAAGGGCAGGAGTGGCTCCCGTGGGGCTGGGCACTGCCACCCACCCACTGCGAGCCTGGCGGAGGAGAGGGACCCCAGCAGCCCTGGGTGAGCCCCCAGGCAGCTGCTCCAGGGGCTGGGTGAGCCAGGACAGGGTCACAGCGATCACAGCGTGCCCTGGGCAGCACTTTGACCCTGTGGCACCACCCAGCCCACAGGGCTGCCCGGGACAAGGGGCCAGCGTAGGCAGGGGAGGGCAGAGGGCACTGTGCTGGGCCCTATGCCAGCATGGGGTGTTCAGAGGCACTGCTGGGGCCCCCCAAACCCAGAAGCCAAAACTGGTTCTTCTGTCTGCCAGCTCCAATAGCCCCAGCAGGTAGGGCTGGAGGAGCCAAGTCCAGAGCTGTGCTTTAGTACCAAAATGACAAAGCGCCTCCAACACACAGGGAAGGGATGTGGCACACCTCACAAAAAGCCTCTCAGGAGGCTGCAGTTAATGTCCTCAGCAGCAGCAAGCCCCCCTGCCCAGCTGAGGAGAGCAGGGCATCTGTGTCTGGCCATTGACATGTCGCACTCGTACACATATTGATCCCATGGTTCATTGTTCACCCAAGCCCTTGGCAAAGGTCACTGTCTCTGCTCCCATCCTACAGCTGGAGCACAGAGACAAAGATTAATTTTTAGAAGTGATGAATGTTCCTGGTGCCCACCCTGATTCACTTTGAGCCTCAAGCCCCAGATGAAGTCTGGGGCTCTTAATTAAGACATCCCTTGCCCCTCTCCCAGCACTGCCAGACACGTCTGTTTCTTGTTGTCATTGTCTTTTCCCACAAATTCCTCCACCCTTTATCCTGTGCCAACCCTCAAACCGGCTCAGAGACTTGCCTCTGAGGCAGCATCCAAGACCCGCATTTCCCATGACGCCCAAATAATCTCAGATCCTCATTCCTTGGCCCTCGCTGCTCTATCCTATGGAGCGCTTAGGAAGAAGCTCCCACCTTTCCAGGGTCCAAGTTTATCAAATAAAGCTCAACCACGACTTTGAACGCCGCAGGCTGGGTTTGATCAGCACGCGGTGCAGTGGCTGAGCAGCAGCGGGCACGCCCGCACACCAGCGGCGGCAGCCAAGGCTCCGCACCGGCCCCGCGGCAGCCAAAAACCCAGACGGCACAGAGAGGGTCCCAGAGGGTCTGAGAGAGTCACGGAGGGTCCGAGAGGGTCTCAGAGAGTCCCAGCGGGTCCCAGTGTCCCAGCAGGTCCCAGAGGGTCCCAGCTGGTCCCAGAAAGTCCCGGCGGGTCCCAGAGTGCCCCGACGGGTCCCAGAGTGTCCCAGAGTGTCCCGGTGGGTCCCAGAAGGTCCCAGAGTGTCCCGGCGGGTCCCGGCGGGTCCCAGAGGGTCCCACCGGGTCCCAGACTGTCCCAGAGTGTCCCGGCGGGTCCCAGAGTGTCCCGGCGGGTCCCAGAGGGTCCCACCGGGTCCCAGAAGGTCCCAGAGTGTCCCACCGGTCGTCCCACGGTCCAGGGTCCCACCGGGTCCCACAGTGTCTCAGACTGTCCCATCGGGTCCCGGCGGGTCCGCACCGCCCGGGCCGGCGGCCGCTCGGCATGAATGAACCGCGCTCCTCCAATCAGCGGCCGCTCCGCCGCGGGCCGCCCCGCCCCTTGGGCGCCGCCGGCCAATGGCGTGGGCCGGGCCGGGCCGCCGGCGGCCAATGGCGCGCGGGCAGCGCGGGGCGGTGCCCCCCGCCGGCGGCGCCCTATGGCGGGGCGGCGCGCGCCTCCCGCGGCGGCGGGCGGGCCAATGGCGCGCGGGGGCGGGGCGGGCGCGCGGCGGCCCCGCCGTGGGGCGCGCGGCTCTAAAGCGCGGCGCGGGCGGCGCGGCGCACTCGCCATGGCCGCCGCCGCGCAGTACCTGCCGCGCTCCGCCGCGCTCATGCACCCCGACGGCGACCGCCTGCACCAGGGCACCACGTACCGCGAGGTGCAGAAGATGATGCACCACGAGTACCTGCAGGGGCTGGCCCCCGCCGCCGGGCACGCCGTCGGGCTGGCGCACCACCAGTGGCTGCCCAGCGCCGGCACGGACTGGGGCAGCGCGGGGGGCGGCGGGGGCGCGCACCTCCCGCCCGCCGAGCACGGCAAGGGCGGCCCGCCGGGGCCCCGCGAGGAGCTGTCCGCCGCCGCCGCCGCCGCCTTCCACCACCGCCCGCACCTGGTGCACCAGCCGGCGGCGGGCGGCGCGGCGGGCGGCTGGGCGCAGGGCGGCGCGCACCACCTGCCGCCCATGTCCCCGCCGTCGGGGCAGCCGCTGCTCTACGCGCAGCCCTACGCGGGCCTCAACGGGATGCTGGGCCCGCCGGCGCCAGCGCTGCACCACGGGCTGCGCGACCCGCTGGGCGCCGAGGAGGCGGGCGGCCACGAACTGGCGGCCTCGCCGCCGCCGCTGGGGCCGCCCGAGCCGTCGGACGAGGACGCGCCCAGCTCCGACGACCTGGAGCAGTTCGCCAAGCAGTTCAAGCAGCGGCGGATCAAGCTGGGCTTCACGCAGGCCGACGTGGGGCTGGCGCTGGGCACCCTGTACGGGAACGTCTTCTCGCAGACCACCATCTGCCGGTTCGAGGCGCTGCAGCTGAGCTTCAAGAACATGTGCAAGCTGAAGCCGCTGCTCAACAAGTGGCTGGAGGAGACGGACTCCAGCACGGGCAGCCCCACCAACCTGGACAAGATTGCGGCGCAGGGCCGGAAGCGCAAGAAGCGGACGTCCATCGAGGTGGGCGTCAAGGGCGCCCTGGAGAACCACTTCCTCAAGTGCCCCAAGCCCTCGGCGCACGAGATCACCTCCCTGGCGGACTCCCTGCAGCTGGAGAAAGAGGTGGTGCGGGTCTGGTTCTGCAACCGGCGGCAGAAGGAGAAGCGGATGACGCCGGCCGGGGTCCCGCATCCCCCCATGGAGGACGTTTACGCACAGGCGGACACTTCGCCGCTGCACCACGCGCTGCCCGGCGCCGTGCAGTGACTGCCCGGCCCCCGCGGCCCCGACGGCGGCGCGGCGGGCGCGGGCAGCGGGGGACGCGTTTTAATTTATTCTCAGACTGGCCCGGCCGCCCCGCTCCGCGCCCCGCGCTCTATTTATTCGCCCGCCGGAGCCGCAGCGGCCGCCGCAGCAGTAGCCAAAGGTTTGCGATCTCTAATTTATTCCCTTCCTCGCGCGGCCGGGAGGCGGCGGCGCCCCCGGCTCGGCCCCTCCCGCCCTGCCCGGCCCGGCCCGGCCCGGGGGACGCTTCGAAACCATTCCCCGGCCCGTCTCTATTTATTATTTCTAACCGTGCGCGGAGCTCGCACCCTCCCGTTGGTGGGTTCAGTCCGGTCCATTCCCTGGGGTTACGGTTTTTGTTTGTATCTCTTATTGCAAAACCAATGTAGACTGCGAGGGTACGTTTCTATTTATGTTATAGTAAATATTTTATTACTTACATAAACCATTTACCCAGGAACCGGTCTCGTGTCGTCTTTGCAGGCTCGGAGCGCGGCCGTCGGGGCCGGTGGCGGCGGCGCTGCCTTGGCCGAGGTTCCCCGTTCCCGGTGGCCGCCGTGTCCCTCGGGGGAGCCCCGTCCCGGTGCCCCGCGGGTCGCCCCGGCGGGGTTTGCCCGCCCGGTATCGCGCTTTGGGCGAGCCGCTTCCCTGCGCGGATGCTGGGCGCCCCGGATGCGGGCTTCCCTGCGCGGATGCGGCCGCTTCCCTGCGCGGATGCTCTGCCCTGCGCGGATGCTCTGCCCTGCGCGGATGCTCTGCCCTGCGCGGATGCTCTGCCCTGCGCGGATGCTCTGCCCTGCGCGGATGCTCTGCCCTGCGCGGATGCTCTGCCCTGCGCGGATGCTCTGCCCTGCGCGGATGCTCTGCCCTGCGCGGATGCTCTGCCCTGCGCGGATGCTCTGCCGCGTTTCCCCACCGCCACCTCCCGCGGGGATTTTGCTGATCCGAGCGCTGCTCTCCGCGGTGCGGAGGGAAAACAGCCCGCACCAACTTTTCTCCCGCATATCGCCGGGGTAATACACGCACGCTGGTGTTGCTGAGTAGATTCCTTCTGCTCAAAGCACGCTGTCGCTTTTTCTAGTGTCACCAGCTTTCCTTTCTGTGGTTTCGTGCCCGAGTGTTTTGTGGTTATGGCGAGGAAGGCTGAAAGTTCAGTTTTTGCATTCTCAAGATCTTGGAAGAATGATCCTGCATCGCTACTTTAAACCTTCTCTTGCAGCACCAAGAAAAGTCGCGTGTGAGGATTGTTTGCCTTTGCAGGTCCTTGGATTCCTGCGGTGTTTTGTGTGCTGGGAGAACTTTTGAAATACGTTCCCATACAGAGCTCTTGCACTGATTAAATACTTGATCGAAATGTGGTAGTAAAGGACCAAATTCTTTCTTTTTAGTTGGCAGAGAAATTATTGATGTTCTCAGACATCTGGCACTGGATGGTTTCCCCACTTTATTCAGTACATATTATGTGCTGTGAAAACACAAGCTTTAAAGGGGATTTTTCTAGCAAAAGCACTGCATTGTGCGTTTCGATTCGTGTATAATTCTTTTTAATATATATAAAAATTTCTAACATACCAAATGTAACTTACTCTTGAAAATTTATACTTGAAAAATTCTTGTCTTCGTTGCAGTTTGATTTTTTTTTTGTTGCATTTTGTGCCTTTGGTGGGGGTATATATTACTTGTCGAAGCAATGTCACATTTGCCATTGATGTTATAATTTATTGCATTTTCAATGTTTCTTATAATGTAGCTATTTCACATCAGCTAATACAAGACTATCAAGTTTTCATTCAAATTTCTAGTAAACTGATTTTTGAGATTTTAAAATAAAGTCACTTTGAGCAGTTATTTCATCAAATACTCTGTAAAGAAATGGTTCACTTTGTGATACAAACAAGCTAGTGAATGCTGTGGGTTAGGGTATTAATAACTTCTCTTGGCATGCAGAGCTTAATACAAAATCTCACTTTAAAGGGTTTAGTGTGTGTTCTGCCAGCTTTTGCTACAGGCTTATCTTCCTTTTTTGTAATGAGACTGGTTTTTAGAGAAGAGCAGAGAGGGGTAGGGCTGTTGTAGAGACCCTGAATTCAAAAAGTTTTGCTGTTTTTACTGAATATTTACTAATTTCTGAATAGCTGAGCAGATGTAGCAGCTTAGATGATATACTCCAGTAAAAAAGTAAAGGAGGAGGATGATTTAAGGGTTTGAGTCAATGTATCATGACAGCATTTAAATTAATTTCCAACTCTGAGAATCTGTCTTTAGCTGTTACTTTGTGTGTTCCCCACACATGTACCATTGTTTTTAGTGTTTTGTCATGCTGTAATTGCAGCCTTTGCTTAAGAATTTCTGTGTGACAGCCTGGCTGAAGGGAAGAAGAAACAAACTCAAAACCGAACAAAAGAGGGGTTTTTCTTTTTTTGTTTGCCTGTTTCTTAAAGAAAACAAACTCGTTTGCATTGAATGTTTAATTGTGCTGATTTTCTAAAGCAGGAGACATTTCAGTAACCTCTTCATTGTGAGCTAACCTGGATGGCAAAGAGGATTTGTATTGATATTCGGGAGGGAAGGGTCAGTGTTCACATTGCGTTCTCCTAACGGATGAGATGCGCTCTGAGTGCTGGGAGGCTGAGCACCCCTGGGTTGTTGGCTGTGTCACATTGTATAAGGCACTGCATTAGCTCTTTCGTGCTGCTGAGCAGCAAAAATAAAATACTCTTTGTATATCTCCTCTCTCTGCAGTGCTGCAGTGCTCAGCTGTGCTAAAAATCAAATGCCCCAAAGGTTTGCCTATCTTAGAACAAGTTGTTAGTTTTTCCTGGTCAGGGATTAAATGGCAATTACTGAAGGGAGACTTTTTTTTTTTTCTTCTGGTGGTTGTTTCTCACTTAAGGTGAAAGCCTGACCCGCTACTGCTACACCAGTAGTAAAGCCAGAAAAGGAAGGAGTGTTGCTACATTAAAGGAAAGCAGATGTGCAAATACTTATTTAACAATGCTCAAGCAAAGTAAATAGTAAACATACAAAGTGGGAAGTGTAGATAAGGAACAGAAGCACTGCCAGTGCAGTGTAGAGAGAGGTTTAGGTCCGTGCTGATGGAAATCTTTGCTCTAACCCAGGATGCTGAGCAGTGCCTGCCCCAGCAGAGCATTCAGGCTCTGCTTAGTCCGTGCTGGCACCAGGCTGTGCTCACTGCACCTGGGACAGGTGCCATCCAGCACCAGGGACTGGGTGATCTGCTTGCCTTGCCCGCAGTCCAGAGGGGCTGGTGCCCTGGGGTTTACATCTCAGGCTGCTGAGGTGGCGACCAAGGGCTCTTTGGCCAGAGGGGGAAGTTGGTACCAGCCCTGGGGTGGGCTCAGCCCTTCTCCTGCTTGCAGAAGGGTGGGAGCTGTGCTGTGCCACCCTTGCCGGGGCAGAGAAGCCTCTCTGTGTGCTCCAGGGCCGTGGGAGGGCAGCTGTGCTTCCCAAATGCTGTCACCCTGTAACTTGGTTATTGGTAATTTAAGGGCATTGCTGTTTTCTGTAAGGCAGACAATATTCAGTAGGGTATCACTTTTTACTTGTAAAAATGTGAGCAGTTGCTGATCAGCTTTCAGGCATGCTTAGGAGGAGGTTGTAGCATTCCAGTGTCCAATTTCTTCCACATTTCTTGTCATAGACTATTATTGGTGCCACTTGCAAGAGCAGGGAATGTTTGCTGTATAACAATTGCAGAAGTGACTACAGCACAGCAGCCTGCCTGGTGAGGCACAGTCACTTGTAATTAGTAATGCTGTGCTCATCTTATGCTTTCCACTGAATCTGGTCTCTTCTGACTGCTGCCCAGCCAGAGCTGTGCCTGATCCCAGCACAGTGCTGCAGTGCAACTGGCCCCTAACGAGCTAAGGCAGCAGCTGAAACACTATAATCTCTTTACAGGAAAATTCAGAGCATCAGCATTAACACCATAGAGTCTTGTTCCCAATTTTCCCCTCTCCTGCTTGCTCTCTCCCCTAGAAAGAGAGATTTCAATACCATCGGGTTGAGCAAATCTTGTAATTCCGTGCTAGTGTTGTTTGCATATATTTTAATTTTATGCTAATTCTACCGTTGGTTGGTTGGAGCGGGATCAGCCGCGGGACAGCTCAGAGTTGTCATTTCACAGGTACTGGAAGCAGACTTGGGTCCTGCCGCAGGGCACAACTCCACAATTCTGGAATTACTTCTCCTTAGCTGCCTCGTGTTTTTCTCACAGTTGGGTTGTTTGAAACGAGCACGTCCTGGCTGGAGTTGGAGCTGGTCCTGTGCTGAGGACAGCACTCGGTGGCTGCAGCTCTGCCTGCTCTCCTCTTCCTCTGGAGTAGATCAGCCAAAGCAGGGGCAGGAGGTGGCGTGGGGGGTGTTTAATTTTGTTTTAAAATGCTAAATATCCATCCATAACAGTGTCTGGTCTGGCTAAGTGTAACATTTCTGCTCAGGGGCACCAAGGCCATTGCATATTTCTGAAACGGGCAGCTCCAGAGAACAGGCTTCCAGTGAGAACAGGGTGTGCTCTGGGCAGCAGCATCCCTGCTCTGCCTGTGTGAAACACAGAGGAGCTCGTTAGAGCCTCTCCAGGGAGCCGCCGCCGCTGCGCCTCGCCCAGCTGATCGATGGGCATTCGGCTTTGCTCCATTCCCGATTTGTTACAAGTGTAGGTGTGCACACGTGTCCAGCAGCACAGACACGGCCAGCTGCACTTCCTCAGCTGTCCTGCTCTGCCCTGCAAGCTCTGCCTGCAGAAGTTCCCCGGTTCCCGTTTGAGCTGGCAGGACCCGGGGTGGGGCTGTCATTTGCAGAGGCTGTGTCAAAGCATGTGGTGCTGCACACACCATATGATGGGCATGTTGGATCAGCCCTTATGAATAGTTCATATTCCTTGATAATGGCATTATTTTTGGTGGTGGGCAAATTGAGCGTTATTTCTTGTAATCCTTGCAAGGGTTACGTTGTTTCCCTGGCTCCTGCCCTGCTGAGAGCGCTTGCTGCAAGGAAGAATGCTTTTCCTGCCAAACTTTAAAGATGTTTCTTTATTTTCCTTTTCCTCACCTTTCTTCTGGAGCGTTCTGCCTGACCAAGGTGTTTATGCAGCACCCAGGACCTGTTTCCTTGTGGGCTTTGGCTTCTCTCAGCTCCACAGGGGCAATCTGCTTTTCCACCACTGTGCCAGCTTCTCTAGGGCCAAAACTCTCAGCAGCTTCCACAGCCACAGAGCCTTATTTCCTACAGGATGTTTCCAAGCTGGCTGTTCTGTTTAAGGAAGGTGGATGGCTCCCTGAAGCTGCTCAGCCCTTTGCAGGAGCTGCACCCCAAACAGCCGTGTCCTTCAAAATAAGTCGATGGACAAGTGCACAAAAATCTGCTTGTAAACATCCTATATTTGCACAAGAGGTGTTGGATGCTCCAGGGAAATGCCAGCTCTGCAGTCACGGATCAGTAGAAGGTATGAGAGAGCCAATGGGCAAATGGACATCTTTACATTTTACTGCACTTTTTTGGGTTTGTTTGGTTTGGGTTTGTTTTTTTTGAGAAAATCTGTCCTGTGATTTTTATTACCTGGATCTCGCTGTGTGTTAGTAGCTCACAGTCACACTAAAGGCAATGTGTCTGAGATTATGCTGGGTCATAAATTTGTGGCCAGACAAAACTCTAGGAAATGAATTTACACATTTGCATCTTTTGCAGTGATTTGCAGGATAAAGAGTCAGGCTATTGCATTAGATGTCTTTATGTTTGGAGATGCTTTAAATAAATAACTAGTTTTAAATTGGAGATGTTTTTTCAGCTATGTTTAAGACTAACCTGATTATAGACAAACCAATAGAAGGACAGGCAATGAGAGAGTTTAGTACATGAGGGTGCTTATGAGATCTGCTAGAACACAGGCTTTCCTCTAAAATGTTGTCAGAGCTCCTGGATTTTACTCCCAAATCCCCCAACCATTTTCTTAAGGACTATGAGAAGTGTTCAGGATTTTTTTTTCCCCCAGTATTCTTACTTCTTGTGATGTCATAAAACATGACATTAAATTGCAGGGGTTAATTTGCATGGATTGCTGAGCCACCTCAGCCAAGAGAGCTGCAGCAGTGAGAGGTGCAGAGGGAATTCTCAGTGCCCTGGTGGGAAGAGCATTCCCAGGGCAGCGCTCATTCCCATGGGCAGAGCTGTGCTGCAGGGCCCAACCTTCACTGCCACGGGTGTGCTCCTGACTGCTGGGGAAGATGAAATAGGAAAGTCTTATAAATATGATTGTCTGGCAAAAGATTTAGAGAATATGGAAATGATAAGTGAGATTGAAATGAAAGTAAGTTTTGAGATACTAAACTTTAGTTATTGAGCAACTGGAAAACAACGGTATGGTTAGTTGAAGGTAATCTCTTTTTGATTAAATAATATTCTCTGCTTGTAGACAGGTCTAAGGGTCAGAGCAGACCCTGCTAGTTTGGCAGAAGGGGTCTAAAGAGTAGTTTTTGGAGTTCAAAATATAACACAATATAGTATTGTAATGATTTTTATAGGTCTTATGTAAATGCTATAAGATTTGTATTTTGTATTAGATTAGTTAGTGAAAATTAGAATATTTAGTACAAAAGATTTATCATATTGTAATGAGAACTTTGAACTGTAGCATTATTTTTTTCATTTTTTTTTTTTTTCTCTTTCTTTCCTCGCTCTCTCTTGTGTCTGCTCTGAGCTGTGGCTGGCAGCTCCAAGCAGGGCCCTGCACCCAATGATAATAACAATAACAATAATAACAATAATTGCTCTTTGCAATAAACCACAAGTTCCAGGACGTGGCTTTAGAGATCTCTCTGTCCATCCCACCCCTGTCTCTGCCCGTGCCCAGGGCTGTGGAGGGCAGGGTGGGCAGTTTGTGTTGAGGTGCTGTGCAAGGGCATCCCTGCTGCTGGAGCTCCCCATCAGCCACGCAGGGCTCCAGCTCGGGTGCAGCCTCTGCAGCTCCCTGGCAGCACCACGGGGTTTGTTTTTACACCCATGGCACGGATCTGTCTGTGAGGAGCAGGGACAATTCCTGGTGTTGGGCACTGTCCCCTGCCCTCATTCCTGCCAGGTGGGGGTCAGGGTGCAGCTCTGAATTTCTCCTCTTCAGGACTAAGGTGCTCACCCCGTGTGCCTCTGTGCCCTCTGCAGAGCTGCCAGTGCCAGCTCAGTGCTCAGGACAGTTCTCGTGATGTTTTTTCCCATGCTATGAGGGTGCCAAAGCATTTGGGAGCCAAGGGATGAAAAGTGACACCAAACCTGTGTCCTGCTCCCTTGTGCTGCCCTCAGATCCAGCTCTGTGCTCGCAGGAAGGGCCAAGCACTGGGGCTCAGGGAGTGAAATGTGCCTGTGCCAGAGCCCTGGGCTGTTCCCCACCTCCTGCCCGGGCCAGGGCTGGCTCTGCCCCAGCAGGGCTCTCAGCTCCCCAGCCCTGGCCCAGCCTCGCTGGCGCTGGGGACAGGCACAGGTCAACGTCATTAAAAGGGAGAGAATTGAATCGATACCTGGAGTGTTTGATATTCTGCCTAGTGGAACACTTGTTATGTCTTTAATTACTATTTCTAAAAGCACCGTGGAATGGAAAGCAAAAGGCAGAAATAAATAGCGAGGGGTGATCAATTGGGCGTGAAACCCTTGTTATTGATCACCTTTAACCTCTGCTTAAACTAATGACAGAGCTACCATTTAACTGTCCCCAGGCACAAAGCACATCAATTGTACAAGTGCCACATAAATCATGGTGGGCTGCAGCTCGCTGGGAGGGGTCCCTGGGGCTCGAGGGGAGGGCAGGGGCCCCAGGGGCTGCAGGGGCTCTCCCGGGGCACTGCCACAGCAGCACCTGCTGCAGGTGTGCTCAGGGGAGCTGCTGCTCTGCACAAAAAGGCTCCCGAGAGCAAAGCCACTCACAGCGCTGAGGGCTGAAGAAATGACAGCATTTCCCCTCCGTGCCTCTGTCCCCGTGGAGATAAAAGAAGATTTATGCTGCTGAGGATCCCCTTGGTGCCTGCTCCTCACCTCCACGTGCCATGGCTGGGGCAGCACTGCTGGGGCTGGGTGAGTTTGCAGGAAGGACAGAGAGGACTCAAAACAACAATCTTGTGTCAGCAAGTGTTTGAAGCAGCAGAGTTTGGGGAGGCAGTGACATGGGCACGGAAAAATGACCTTTTCCCATGTGTCTTCAACTGCCTTCCTGACTTAGCTGTGCTGGAATTGCCTATGCTGCTTGTAAAAAAAAAAAAGTAAAAATCAAGATGTGCAGGACCTGCTGCCCAAACACAAGCTTCTGTGTGTGAGCAGCTGCACCAGGGCTGCAAAAGTAGCAAAAATTAAAAAAAAAGTAAAAATGAAGACGTGCAATGGGCAACAGAGTGAAGTCAGCACAGCCTTGCAAGATAACAACAATAATATTCATTAACGTTCAATCTACAAATTATCCCTTGAAACCCCAGCCTGGAGATTTGCCAGTTTTCAATACATGACAATGTTTTCTAATATGTTTCCAGCACAAGAGCACTTCCAAGGCTGTGCTGGATATGAGGCATCACAAAACCATCAGCTGAGTGGCCGTGCCTGCCTTTTGAGGGGATTGTTTATCTTTCAGACAGGACGTCTGTTCTGCAAATTCAGCTCCCCAAAGAATTAGGAGGTGATCTTTTCCTTGATGTTCCCTCCTCTTGATGCTAGTGAAAGCAGAGGGCCTTTAGGGCAGCTTTCAGAAAGCTGGTTGTTTCCAGAGCTGTTTAGGAAGCATTTGCACAGAGCCCTGGGAAGGCAGAGGGCAGAGGGGTCCCACTGAGCAGTGTCTGTCTGTTCATCCCTCCTGGAGCACACTCAGGATCACTCCTGTCCCTGTGGGAATGAGGAGCATTCCTTGTCTCCTCTGCAGGTGGATGGGCTGCATGATGCTGGGCACACAGGCCTGGCATGGCTGTGCACATCCCTGGAGGGTTTCCTCAGGAGACCCTGGCTTAATAAACATTTTGCCTTTGTGCTGCCATTTGGAGGGTTTCTACCAAAATCTTAAAAATCATTTGGGTGTCCTCATCCATCAGCCACTGGAAACATTATTGATAATGCAATCATTCCTTTTTTGGTCACTCTGTTTTACTTTTTTTTTTTTTTTTTCCCCTGCTGAAGATCCAGTAATTTGTCACTGCTGAAACGTTGAGAGATGATTGGAATCTGCCCGGGTGCAGCACAGGAGCCTTGCAAAGGCAGCCCAGGGAGGGCTTGCATCCCTCTACACCCACCCTTAGAGGTACAGCTGAGGGAAGAGCCCTGGGGAGACAGCAGGCTTGACATCAGAGCTCTGCCCTGGCCAGACTGGGGTTCTGCTCTGTGCCAGGGGATCCCCTCTGGGGCGTCACCAGTTTGGGTCTCTGAAGCACCCCGGGGTGCTTCCCAGTGACCTGACTGCTCTGTGTTTCCCAAGTGTGTCTGCTGACCCCAGGGACAGGGCTGCTGTGGGAGAAGGGAGCCAGCAGAGCCCCTGCTGCATTTCCCCCACAGCCTGCAGGGATGGGCTCCACTGGGCAGCCTGTGCAGGACTCGAGAGCTGCTGCTCCTCCCTGAAGGAATAAGCCATGGCTGCCATTACTTTTCTACTTTCCAGGGGCTTCTAAGGCCTGGGAATCTCAGAGGGACATCCCACAGAACCTGCACTGGGCCCTGCTGCTGCTGTGGGGGATTCACCTGGGTGCTGTGGAGGACACCAGGGGCTCAGCCCCTGCACAGTCAGTGGCTGCTGGCCTGGCAGAGAGTCTCAGTGCTCAATAAAATCTTCCTCCATGTCAGTCCAGAGGGGCAGAGCTCCCCGCTGACAGCAGCTGCACTGAGAGCTTGGCATGGATTTGCATAGATGAAATGATTTCTCCTGCCATTCATTCAGTCTCTCTGTCTGCCAGCTTCCCTGCTCCTCTCTGGAATCTGAAGTCCACACAGGGAGCATTCAGCTGGCCACGAGCTCTTTACTGAGCGTTGCTTTGCACAGATGTCCCCAAGCAATGCCATGAATTGTTGCTCTATAGTCACTAAGCTGTTTGGGAAAACATTTCAGATAACTGTCCTACGCATTGGGGTGACTGAATTGATGGCATTTGAATGGTCAAAAAGATAGTGTGAATTGGAAACAATGCTGTCCCTGTCACAGGCAGCAGGAGAATTCCAGCTGGTATTTTCATTGTTAATGATCAAACCCCGAGCACTGTGTGGCCTTAATACCTTGGAAGGGGCTGGAGAAATGCACAAGCCAGCCTGTCACTTCCCCTTCTGGATTTTCCAAATGCCAGGGAAGGAATGCTTTTAAAACTGTCTTTCAGAGCTCCACAAGTGACACTGTAGCTTGGCTGTGGGGAGGGGAGGAAAGGGACAACAGTCGTGGTAGTTGCCAGAGAAGGGTGAGGTGCACCCGGTCTGGGAGCTCCCCCACCCTTGGGTGGCAGGGCAGCTCCTCTGCCCACGAAGGTGGGAGCAAACAGGCAGTGGTGCATGCCATGCAGTGGCAGGCAGCACTCCTGGAGGTGCTTGGCAGTCAGGAGAGCTTTGCTGCATCTGGGCTTGGCAGAGCACAGCCACCCTGACCATACATCATGCGGAGGAATGGGCACTTGGGTAACACATTAGAATAATACATCATTAGAGTGCTGTTGCCATGGTGATGTATTAGGGCAATACATCATTAGATACCTTCCACCGATGATGTATGGCTCCAAACGTGGCTCCTGCCAGCACCAGCACAAGGACCACAGGGGAAGCCTTGTCTTTTTGCAGAAACTTTACCCTTCCTCTAAGGAAAAACATCAGAGGGTTGTGGCTTCACTGAGGAGACACAGGGCAGGGGCTGGCCCCTCTCTCCTGAGCCCCTTTACCGTGGGACCTGCTCCATCCTGAGCCTCGTGCTGTGCTCTGGGCACCTGTACTTTAGTGCATGTGGGCAGAAGGAACTGCCAGATCTGTCCAGGCCCTGCCCGAGGCATTTGTGGGTGCAAATGGAGGGTTGGCAGTGCTGAGACCCTCCTGGGAGGGGGCTGCTCTGGGATCGTCTCCCCGTGTCCTCCACGCTGTGCCCTCCTGCAGGGGCTGGATCACTCGGAGGAAACTCATCCTCTCCTGTTCCCCAGGCTGCCAAACCTGCTGGTGGCATGTGTGGTGCCCAGGCCCGTGGCAGAGGAGACAGATGGACCCAAAAAGGAGCCCATGGCTGCTGCAGCCCATGAGCTGCTCCCTTGGGATCTCTTTTCCCTTGCTCTTCCCCTCAGCCCTGGGGGACCCTGGCTCTAGCCCGGAATGAAACCAAAAGGTGAGCCCAGAGAAATTCCAGGCAGCTGGGTCCTCAGCATCCCTGGGGTCTTTGCAGGGCTGCACTCTTTTCAGCTCAGTGGGCTAAATAAATTGCTTCAGAGAGCAGATTGGGAAAGGAGGTTTCTTTCACTGCAAAATATGTTGTGTGTATCAGATATAATTTGATTTTAATTAGTGGACAAGAAAGCAGCATAGTTAATAAAGTATGCACTGCCTATTGCAGGGATGCCAGTCTTGAATTCCTAGAAAATGCAATCAAATCAGAAAGACCAGTGCAAGGTGAGCCAAGGCTGGGGGTGTCTGGGCAGGGGCACTGTAAACAGAGTCCCAGAGAGATCCCTGACCCCTGTGGTGTCCCACGGTCAGGACCACAGCAGAAAAGCAGTTTGTGGAGCTGATGCTGTTATTTGGTGTGGAGATGCCCCAGCAGCCTCAGACAGTATTGTGTGCTGCATCCAGGGACTTTTCAGCTCCCCTGCCTGCTCTCAGCACAGACAAAGGTGCAGTGCCCAATGCTCCTTCTGCCAGCACCTGGAGGGACCTCAGTGCCTGTCCCACTGCCCTCGTGGGGCACAGCTGGGACAGGGCTGCTCCTGGCCTTTCCCTCTCGAGCACTGCGTGGGGGATGCAGTTCACAGGCAGCCCTGGTGCAGCTGCTCACACACAGCAGCTTGTGTTTGGGCAGCAGGTCCTGTGGGCTCCCTTCCCAGCACTGTGGGCTCGTGGTTAGACCACTTAAGAGCCAGGCTGCCCCCACATCGCCCTGCAGATGCACACTTCCTTCCCCTGAAATCTCTGTGGGAGCAGAGCCTGCCCACTGAGGGCACAAGGGCAGGAATAAGAGGCTGGTTGTGCAGACTTGAAGAATGAAATAATATCCTCTGGAACAGCCCTGCTGCTGGTTCCCGGCCGTCATAAGCTGTGAGACACTCTGGGAGAGCAAGCCTGTGTCTGCCCTTGATGCCAATGCTTTTAAGGGTTCAGCACACTGCCCTGCTCCCCAGCACCGTCTGAGCCAGGGCTGCTTTTAGCTTCCCAATCAATTGCATTCATTTAAGTGATAACGTGAGCCTGTGGGCACAGCAGTGATCGCTTATCCCCATATCAGCAAATTACCCCAGGTGGTGCAGGGGGGTTCAGGTGTCCTGGGCAGGAGTTGGGGTGTGCAGGGGTTGTCCTGGGCAGGAGCTGGGGTGTGCAGGAGTTGTCCTGGGCAGGAGTTGGGGTGTGCAGGGGTTGTCCTGGGCAGGAGCTGGGGTGTGCAGGGGTTGTCCTGGCCAGGAGCTGGGGTGTGCAGGAGTTGTCCTGGCCAGGAGCTGGAGCGTGCAGGGGTTGTCCTGGGCAGGAGCTGGGGTGTGCAGGAGTTGTCCTGGGCAGGAGTTGGGGTGTGCAGGGGTTGTCCTGGGCAGGAGCTGGGGTGTGCAGGAGTTGTCCTGGGCAGGAGCTGGGGTGTGCAGGGGTTGTCCTGGGCAGGAGCTGGGGTGTGCAGGAGTTGTCCTGGGCAGGAGCTGGGGTGTGCAGGAGTTGTCCTGGGCAGGAGCTGGGGTGTGCAGCCCTGGAGAGCCTCTCCTGGCACAGGGCACCCGCAGCACTGCGGTCCCTGTCAGCAGCAGCCCCGGCAGCCCGGGGCACGGTTATTTAAAGCGCTGTTTTCACTCTGTTCCCACCGGGAGACTCAGCCAGCCCCTGACACGTCTGGAGGCAGAGGTTCCAAGGAGGCTGTGGGCATCTGGGAGCAGCAGAGCTGCCCCTGCTCTCGTGGGGCACCGCGGCTCTCCGGGGCCAGACCTGGCTGTGAGGGATGTCACCCATCAATAAACATCACTGTCAAAAAGGACAGGAAAAGGTTATTTATCAGACAACAGGCCGAAAAGCGGGATTGCAGTGCTGGTGACGTGCTGTGGCCACGCTGGCAGGGCTGCAGGCCCTGGTGGCTCCGAGGGGTCAGAGGTGCTACTCATCGCCACCCTGCTGGGGCCACGGCTCAGCTCAGCCCCACGCCGTGCCCGTGGCCAGCCTGGTGCCATCAGGCTGACAGCAGCCCGCATTTCCCTCCCTTTGCCTGGTGCAGTTAGGCTCTGTAGGAGTGACAGTGTCCTCAGAGTGAGCCACGCTTGGAGGGGGCTGAGATTTCGGACCCAGCTCTGGTGCCCTGTGGTGCTCCCCTGACTGAGGAGCTCCTGGGCTTGTCCCTGTGCAGGGACAGGGGTCTCTTCATCTGCTGGGGCTGCAGGGAACCGTGTGTGTGCATGTGAGTGTGCTCCTCTGTGACATGGGGATTTGAGAACAACGTCCTGCAAAACAAAACCAGACAAGGTTATTCATTTTCAAGATAACGCCAACGAGAGCGCCGAGTTGATGTTGGATTGTTGATGATTTTCTGGTGGCTGCAGTAAAGACATTTGTGTGCCATGCTCACCTGTGGCCTCGTGTACCTGCTCTGCCTCCACAGGTGATGCACAGGTGGGGCTGAGCCTGGTGAGTGGAGGGGCAGGAACCCCCAGTGCCTCAGACCTGGGCTCAGGGACAGGCACAGGACATCTGGTGGTACTCCTGGTGCCAGGGCTGTTCCCAGAGGAGCACTAAGGCCTCAGGGATGCCCTCAGCACATCCCTGGCACAGCTGGGAAGTTTTGCATCCTTCAAGCCTGTCCTGACGCCGCAGTTCAAGGTACAGCCCCAGTGCTGTACCTTCCCCATCGCCTACCTCTGATTAGAGCCCTCAGAACAAACCTGCTAATGCCTTTCCCAAGCTCTCGCCCCCACACTTTTGCCATATAAATCACTATAATTAAAGTGTTTGGAAAATGCTTTGGGAGCCCAGACAAGCATCCCCACATGCTACACACCCAGCTTGGCAAGCCTGACTTCCTGCTGCACCACCCCGCTGCCCCGGGCGCTGCATCCCTTCCCTCCCAGAAGAGCCAGCAGGACAGCGCGGGGACCGTTCCCAGGCTGTGCTTGCCCCGGGCTGTCAGCCTGGCCCAGGCAGCCACCCAGCAGCCTCCCAAACAGAGAGAGGCCAGAGAGATGGGGCAGGAGCCCTGCCAGCCCCTGGCATGGCCAGGACAAGGCTGTCTGTGAGGGCAGACCAGGCTGAGGGGGTGCTGGGGGAGCGCTGCTGCTCGGGGAGCCAGTGCTCTCTGCTGACTGCTGGAACCTGCTGTGAGCACACCTGGGGAGAAAGCCCCTTCCAGAGAGCATGGAGGGCGTGGCACACTGCACCTGGCTCTGGCCCTTCTGCCCATCTCAGGGGAACCAGCCCACAGCCCCTTGCTCCCCGACGCAGAGGAGGCAGCACAGGGGAGCCCTGGTGCAGCAGGCAGGGCTGCTGGGGCCCAGGCAGGAGGGCAGGGCTGCTCTGGGACTGGCAGAGCCTGCTGGGATGGCCTGGGCACCAGGATGTGGTCCCAGCTTCCCCCTCCAGCACAGCTCTACAGGGCAGGAGCAGGTCCCATCCTGCCCTAAACCAAGGCATGAGGAACACAAGAGGTTTTGGGCTGTCTTTTTAACTTGGAGCAGAGCAGTCCTTCAGGAGCTGGTGTGAGCTACCACCTGGGAGAGAAAAAGCCATTTTTCAAGCCATGGGCAGCAACATCCATGAAACATTAATTTTTAACACCGAGTCTCTGGAGTGCAGATCAAAGCAACTGTGTGGAGAGGCAAAGGGAAGGAAGAGAGCAGCAGGCAGGGAGACAGAGCTGCCTGAATAGGAGTGGCAGAGGCATGCAGTGCTCTCAGGAGCCCCGTGGATGTGGCCAAGCAGGTACAGTGGCCAGAGCAGAGCAGCTCCTGGCAGGGGGAGCCTCTGGGGACACCGGTGTCCGTGGACACTGTGGTTCCTCTTCTCACCCTCCCTGGACCCACCACCACCTGCTGGCCTGGCCACCTCCTGGTGGCCACATTTGATGGTGTCCCCAGGCTCCTCATCCCCACTCTTGAGCTCCACAGCTCTCTGCCTAGACTCCTCCAGTGGGTCCCTGCCTGTTTGTCCTCTCTCTCCCACTGTGCTCAGCTGGCACCAGCTGTGCCCTGTGCCAGGAATATTTGAGTCATCTGGACTTTCCTGTTCTATTCCCAAGAGCCCTGCTGCTCCCTGGTGCCAGCTCTGCTGGCCCTGCCACAGTAGCCCAGGTGCCAGCCCGCAGCAAGGACACCTCCCCACGCAGCACCCTGGCCACTGCAGCTGTTCGAGGGTGGGGAAAGAACCCCCCAGTTCCTCCCCAGGGTTCACCTCCAGAGCTAGGTGCCAGTTGCACTCCAGCCCCGTGCTGGCTGGCAGGAGCTGGTGGCTGTGCTGCAGGCAGCACCTTTCACTGTCCCAGGGGTGGGGGGCCAGGTGATCAGCCCAGCCCCTGCCCACCCACACCAGGGCAGCCATGCAGGGGCATTCCTGCATCCCCTGCACCTTGATGCTCTCCCTCTGCTTTCCCAGTCGCCCAACAAGACCAAGAGCCACATGCAGGGATCTGCAGCTGTCCTTAAAGAGTGGCCATGGTGGGGATTTCACAGGCTGACACAGCCTGTGACCACGGGAAGCTCTGCTGTTTGCTGCACTTACTCTTCCTCAGCAGGGAGGGTTTGGCAGCCCTGCTCTCTGTGCAGACAGAGCTCAGTCCTGCTCCCAGCTCCTGCTCAGCATGTATTTTTACCTTTTAATGAAAGCGACTGAACTGCCTGAAGTTGCCTCTCAACTCTTCTCTGGGGCTTGGGTTGCCAAGAAATGATTGACGCATTTAATAGAGGCAGTGGGTGCAGAGGAATTTGGCAGCAGCCCAGGCTCATGATACACAAAGGATACTGCCGTTCCTGCTTAGGTTTTCTGAGCCTCTGCTCTCTCAGAACACACTGTCCTGTGGGGGATACAGCACTCTGGCTGAGGAGATTGAGCTCAGGAGCCCTGGGAACAGGGCAGGGGCTGAGCCGTGGGGCTGGGGAGAAGGGTTGGGGCAGGGAGGGCTGTGCAGAGGCTCCAGTGCTTAGCCCTGAGCACAGGCTGGGGTAGCCAAGCCTCTCTGGGTGCCTTGTTGGTTTTTGTACTGCTCTGAGCTGTTCGGGGTATGCCCCCACGCTGGGGGTGAATGTGCACAGCAGATTCCTGCCTGGTTTTGCATATACACGCTCGTGTGTGAACCTGCATGTGAAAGGGTTTTTTTTTCTTCCATTTCCTGTAGAGAAACCCCCCTGCCGTGCATGGACTAGTTTGGGAACAGCCCACACAGATTGCATTTAGCACACATACCTGTGCATGCGTGCTCCTGAGCACTCCCATGCACACGTGTGAGCTCACCTGCACCCGCGGGTGTTCTCCCTGCTGTCCCGCCCCTGAGCACCGCCATGGGCCGTGCGACACCCACTCCCAGACAGGTGTCAGTCGAAACAAACCCATCCCTCGGCACTGAGGAGCAGTTGCTGCAGCCTCCCCTCCGCACAGGAACACTGTGTCAGCCAACTCCAAGGTTTAGACCAGCACAGTCTGAAGGCTTTTGTCTGTGCAGCCTTCTGGGAGGTATCAGAGAGTGACCCTTGGCCGTTTCTTAAGCTCAGGAGCGGGGTTAGGAACAAAGGAACAAAGCTGCCTGTCAGTCCCTGACCATGGGGTCTGACCCTGGCTCAGCTTTGTCCCGTTTGAAAGGCACTGTGAAGCCACCACTAAAATTACTAATACCTCTCCCTTGGGTGTTTTCAGAGGGACACCCATTCCAGATGTCTCTGGAGAGTGATTTCCAGGAGCAGGCTGGATAAGCTGTTTCTCATGTATTCAACGCATACATTGCTCATCCCCTGGAGCTTCCCTTCTGCTGCAGATATAAAGGGCAATTTGTAGAGCTTACAAAAGGCTTATTAAAATATCATTGTGAAAGGGTGACATAAGCACCTGAACAGAAAAGAATAGAAAATATTTGTCTCATTAACCAGAGACTTAGATGTCTTGTTTCCTCTTCCTTGTGTCTTCTTGCTATAGGAGGGTAACAAGTCAATTATTATCACGTGTGGAGAGAAAAGCCTTACTCCTTGGAGGATGTGCTGATTTCTGCGAAGCCTCTGCACCTGGCTTGTGCTCTGGGGCGGGCAGGCTGGCAGCGAGCATGCCTGGTGCTCAGAGGCCTGGCACATTCTTTCAAATAATGCCAAAAGAGCAGCATTATCCGAGAGCAGCACAGCCTGAGCCCCGTTTGTGTGGCCACAGCCAGTGTGGGCTGGAACACAGCACGGGCCATTAGCATGTAATGAACACAACAATTACTCTGTAAGAGGGAGAAAGGGTTAGGGGCAGGCAGAGTTTTAAGAATAAAGGCTTGTTTGGGAGAATTATTCACTTGGTCCCTGCTGTAGGTGGACGGCAGCAGATTAGAAGGAAACATTATCTCTCAGGGCAAGTTCAGAAGGACAAATGAAGCCAAACTGGCACGGGTTGAGAGCCTCAGTACATTATTCTCTTTGCTCTACAAATCTGTGAGAACAAAGTGCTCAGTGTAAATGTTCACCAGGGCCTTTTTTACCCCTGTAGGACCACAAAAGTTCAGCATGAGATGAAGGGACACGTGTTGGCTATTAGTCCACTACAAAGAGCATTTCAGTTTAGAATTTAGAGTCTCATAAAAACATTATTGTCTGTATCCCAGGACATTTGTTTGTTAGGGCAACGAGGACTGAAAAAAAATGTGCCTCTCTGCACAGTTGTGTGCCTCACCAGCCTTACCATGGCTAGCCCACCCCAGGGGCTACCTCAGGCCAGCCCCCACCCTGAGGACAGCCCCTGAGCCTCAACACCAGTCCTGTCATCCATGCAGGCCCAGAGGGATTGTTGCCCTAAAGAACACTTGGCCTGGTGAGTTTTGTTGCAGCTGCACCTTGCTCAGGTGCTCTCACCCAACATGCAGTACTGCATGAAGCCTCCATTGACATTTCTGGTTCTGCTCTGCTCACATGTGTCTGTAGTTTATATGTCCACCAGGTCTGAGGCAAGGAAGAAGTTCATGTCCAAGTGAAAATGCCAAAGGTCATGGAGTTCTTGCCTCCCCCTGCCCCAGAGATCCGAGTCTAGCTCTTGGGAACACCACGGCATCTTTCCCCTCAGCACTTCTCTGCCATCAGGAACCCTCCTTCCTGAGGCTGCTGTGGCTCAGCCTCCTCAGGACTGACAACCCAAACCCAGCTGGGGCTGCTGGACTTGGTCTTGGCTCTCTGAGTGAAGTGCAGTGGATGGCAGCAGAGAGACGATCAGAACACAGGATCTGACAGTCCCTCCTGGACTTGCAGACTGGAATAAACAAAATTATGGACAAGCACTCACGAGCACATCTGTGACACTTCTGGGTTGTAAGCTGCTTGCTGCCTTCCTGGTTTAGAGCTATTTTGACACAAAGCATCCATATGATTTTGATATACTTAAGCCCATGGCCAGGCTTTAGAAGATGCTTGGCAATCTATGGGACAGTTCTTAGAAGCATTTTATTTTGCATTTGGATTGTCTTCCAGCTACCAAGATGATCAGCTTTGGGCTTAGTCAGTAGTGGGAGGAAGGTTCTAAGGACTTTTGCAGTCGGAGACTCGGCAGGGCCACCCCAGATCTGTGGCTGCCCCGGGACTCTGCCAGGAGCTGTGGGCAGAGCAAGCATGGCTCAGAGCAATCCTCAGCTCCCCCAGATCTGTCTGTCCTCCCAGCCTCAAAGGCAGCCAGTACACAGCATCCACTGCTCCCCCAAGTGCACAAGGAGCATGTGATTTTAAAAGGCTAAAAAAAAAAAAAAAAAAAAAAAACCAAAAAAAAGGTGGAATATATTATCTATTCACAAAGTCATTGTAAATATTAAAGAGCCCAGGAGGGGAAATGTCTCTGATGATGTCTTTTCAGGACTGTGGGAGAAAAATCCATGCAAAGGCACTATTGAGGGGTTTGGCCAAAAGGCAGGTGATGCTTTGAACTTGTTCAAAGCCACAGGGTCAGCAGTCTTTCTGGGACTGCAGCGGGAAGCAGCTACCCATCTCTCCTCAGAGTCAGCTAAAAGGTCACTTCAGCAAACCCACAATTTAAATAAAAGATACTAAGTCCCAGAGAGGGCTATTTGAAAATAAAAGGCATCAAAAGTGGGATAGTTGCATCTGTCTGAGTGGCAGAGGTCCTGGAGAGCTCTGTGTCTGTGCACTGCAGGGAGAGGACAGGTACCCCAGGTGCTCCTAAGGGGGCACCTGCAAGCACCTGTCCCAGCAGGAATGGACAGGGAGCCTCCATCCCCCTGTCTCCATCCCCCCTGGGAGGCTCCCCTGCCCTGCCCCACCAGTATTCCCAGTATACCTGGGCTGGAGAACTGTGTCCCTACTGCCACAGCAGCTGTCATGGCCAGGAGCAAAGAAGCATCTCTGGAGAAGCCAAGACCTGTGAGAGAGTCATGGCTTTGGAAGACTCATCTCCTGTGCTCCTGAGATGTCCCAGAAAAGGACAGAAGATTAGAAAAAAAAAAAAATTACTTCTGAGGAGATGCTTTGATTAGAAAGGCAAGCAAAGTAAAGCAGTCCATGGTGTTATGTAATGCAGCTCTGTTGAAACAGTGTAGGAAAGTTGCCTTGTGCCAATAAATCAGGCGGCCATGGAGGAGCAGATGTGAATCACACCTTGCTTCATATGCCCTGCAGTGTTTTCACTTATTGTTCCAGTTTTAAAGATTGATGGCACTCAGAGATGAGTATTAGCTACGCTTCCATTTCATACTCATTATCAGAAGAGCTTTTTTCAGCATAATTAGCATGGATCAAATTTTCCAAGTGGCTCGGCAGACTTGCTGCTGTTCCTTGGCTGCTGAGCATGCCTGGGCCATCCCACAGCTGCTGCTGGTGCACTGGACCCCTGACCCCTCTGAGCACCATGCAGCCTTTAAACGTGGAGAGAGGAGGGGCACTGCTGAGTGACACCTGCTGCAGCCCAGAAATGGGGCTTCCCTGACCTGGGCTGCCAGGCATCCCTGTTCTGACACAGCTGGTGGGGGTTGAGGGGCTGGAGCCTCTCATCACTAACCAGGAGCTTCTGGGTCAGCCAGGGGCAGGTGCTGTGCTCAGCAGCCCTGAAGACTCAGTGCTGATCTCTGCTCCAGGCTGTTCTGTGTTACCTGGGCACTCATGCCTGGTGCCCAGCACATGAGGGCATGCAGTGTTTGATATCTGGAGGAGTAACAGAGGTGGGTTATCTCTGCTCTAGGCTGCTTTGTGTTACCTGGGCACTCGTGCCTGGTGCCCAGCAGATCAGGGCATGCAGTGTTTGATACCTGGAAGAACAACAGAGGTGGGTTACCTGCACCAGGAGGTCTGGAAGAGAGTGAAGGTGGTGTGTGAGGGCTGGAGGAAGTGGTGGCTGGGGAAGGGGAACTTGCTGGCACCTTCCAGGGCTGACCTGGGACTGCTGGTGGGGCTGGGGCAGGCTGGCCGTGCTGTGTGCCCCAGGGCTGCGTGGGAAGGGCGAGTGTGGGCGCCGTGCCTGCAGGGGAGGGCGTTGGCAGCGTGGGGAGAGATCAGTGGGGAGCAAACAGGCTGTGGGTGCTCGTGTGTGCCTGCCAGTGGTCTGGAGAAGACCAGGGAGCACAGTGCTGAGCTCCCTGCTACACCCAATCAACCCGTGATCGCTTCTATCGTGAAGATAAACTGGCCATTGTTGCCAAAAATAAATGTTAGTGTTCCAAATCCACACTTCAATAGCACCAGCTCATTAGAGATGCATATCATTTGGCTCCAGTCCCACACCTTCTAGCTCGTTATAAATATGCAGTTGCTGCTGGCTCTACCCCAATCATCTCTGCAATCAGAGCTTTTAATTAGGTTAATTAAATTGTATCAAACCTCGCAGGGACGCAGTTCACTGATGCTGATGAGGCAGCCAAAACAGACCTTAACTCTAGCTCTAATGAAGGCCCTGCTGCAGCTAATAACAATGCATAATAAATTAGTGCTTCCCTAGAAAGGTGCATCGGGGCTTGCGTTTCAGTAAATGATGATCTGTATGCACTAATTCACTATTGCAGTCTTTAGGTCTGCCAAGCCAGGGACATCCTGGGAATAGGCTCTCACTAAATAATGGGCTCCTGCCTGCTCGAAGCAATGCTGCTCACCTGGGTTCTCTCAAGGCACTAACGGCTTCAGGTACAAAACTGTGAGACAACAAAGCAAATATTTGCTGCTTTCACCTTGCCCAGCCCTGGGTCCACTCTGGATGCCTGACATCTCACAGCAGCAGGTATTTATTTATTTATTTGAAACCTTCTGTAATGGAATTTGGAGAGGAATGTTTTCTTTGGAGGGAAATAGGTGGCTGTGTCCGAGTGGGGACAGTGCCCTGTGCCCTGGCTCTTCCCAGACATCAGCAGCCCCATGTTGCTCCTAATCAGGTGGGGAAAGGTCCAGGTGGCTAAGGAGCTGTGGAACAGAGAGGTTTAGGGCAGCCATGCTGAGCAGCAATTAGTCATTCCTGATTTACATTCTGCTCTTTCAACTCCCTGCTGTGAAGCTGCTCAGGCTTGAGTGGAGGAACTTCACCACCCTTTTCTCCTTGGTGCCCTTGGGCAAGACACCTCAGCTGAACCTGGCTGTAGGGTCCCAGGGAGCAGCAGGGCCAGGACAGCCAGTCCTGCAGCTGGAGACACCTGTGACTCTGTGCCCAGCCCACAGTACCACTGGTGCCCCTGGCATGGGCCGTGGGGAGCAGTGGGATAGGTGGGATCAAGCCTCCCTGCTCTCCTTTGTTGGGAGAACACAGCCTGGGGGGCTCCAGGGTGCTCTGGGGGTTCTCTGGCTGCCACAGCACATGGTCACTGATGGAGACCCCACAGTGGCTGTCCTGGGGGGATCCAGAGCCTCCCCAGGCAAGTCAGCTTCTGTTGCCGTGCCCCAAGGACCCTGCTGTGCTCTCCAGTCTGGTTCAGGCTCGGAAAATGGGGCCTACAGGAAAGCAGCTGAGAAGCCTAAGGGCTGGTAATGGTTCTCCTGCTAGTAAAATATATTGTTGAAGCTGCCTAGAGATAATCCTGCGAGTGTAGTCTGCTATTAACATTTATAGACAGTTATTATCAATTGAGTTCTTCAGAACTTGAACAAGGAATTACACAAAATTAGTATATGGCACAATATTATTGAGTCATCTAAAACTTGAGCTGTGAATCTGTGGGGTATTTTGATATCTGTATCTTTCAAGCTGCAGGGAATCTCCTAGCTAAAGAACCTGTTGGTTCAGCTTTTGATGCTATAATTATCACAAACAAAAAATAGCTGTGAGCATTTTCTTGCTGTCCTTCCCCATGAGGGCCCAGCTAGAGGATGGCAAATCCCACCCTTGTCTCACTTTAAATCCTGTGCTGTGGCCCAGTGGGCTGGGGTTTTGATTTAGTTTTAAGGTATTGTCTCTTTTCAGATCCTTGCAGAAACATTTCAGTGCTTTAGTATTGAGAATACCAAGCTAAAGGCTTTGGGAGTCAAAGAGCAAGGTCTTTGAGAAGGTGTGGATTTTTTCATGGAAACCACTGGGAACTCTGCAGGGCAGCAGGTGTGAGTCAGCCCTGTCTGCTAACAGAAGTTCAGAGGTCAGCACCCACCAAATCCTTCACCGTGCAGGCAGGAAGAGGTGAAAAATGTTTGTGCACAAGAGCTGGCACCCCCTTTTAGTCTGCTATGGCCACAAGATAATAAACCACTCCACAGGCTGTGGGATTGGTACCAGGCTTTGGGGCTCAGGGTCCAGCAGGAATCCTGCTCGACGTGACCACCACAGGTGTAACAGTGCTCTGGTTTCCCTTTGTTAAAGCCCTCATGGTTTCCAAGGGAAAAGTAAATCAGGACAGGCACAACTTTTGCTACGCAGACCCTGTACTGTGCTCACAGGATTGTGTGTCCTGGCTGGCACCTCAGCTCCCAGGAGGACGAGCGGTGTGACCTCGACCAGGGACTGCCCGCGGAAAGCCTGGCAGGTGCCTGCTGCACCGTAACCCAGCTGGAAGAGATGCCTGTCCTGCAGGGATCGGGCACCGTGCCCATCCATTCCCACTGCACAGCGGGGCAAGGCCAGCGCCGGGCCTGCCCCGGCTGCTGCTGCTCGATTCCTCGAGGGTCTCCCAGCAGAACCGCCGCTGTTCTTTCCCAGCCTTTTCAGCAGCGCTCCCGATGCGGGTCAGTTAACGCAGGGCAGGGATTCAGTGTTTCTCTGTTCACACCTCGGCCCAAGGCGGCTCTCCCCGCGCAGGCCGCGGGCCCCAGGGGCGCCGGCACCCCGCGGGCCCGGCCCCGCCGCGCGCCGCCGCTGCCCCCTGCCGGCCGGCCCCGGCACTGCGGCCGCCGGGCAGGACAGGACCGGGCAACACGGGACAGGACCGGGCAGGACACGGGCAACACGGGACAGGACCAGGACCGGGCAACACGGAACAGGACCGGCAGGACCGGGCAACACGGGACAGGACCGGACAGGACGGGAAGACGGGACAGGACCGGGCAACACGGGACAGGACCGTGGCAGGACAGGACCGGGCAACACGGGACAGGACCGGGCAGGACAGGACCGGGCAACACGGGACAGGACAGGACCGGGCAGGACAGGACCGGGCAACACGGGACAGGACAGGACCGGGCAGGACAGGACCGGGCAGACAGGACGGGAACACGGGACAGGACCGGGCAGGACAGGACCGGGCAACACGGGACAGGACGAGGCAGGACAGGACCGGGCAACACGGGACAGGACCGAGGCGGACAGGACCGGGCAGGACAGGACAGGACCGGGCCGAGCAGGACAGGACCGAGCAGGACCGGGCCGGGCAGGACAGGGCGGAACGGACCGGGCCGAGCAGGGACCGGGCGGAACGGACCGAGCAACACGGGACAGGGCCGGGCCGGGAAGGACAGGACAGGACCGGACCGGACCGAGCAGGGCAGGACCGGGCCGAACAGGACAGAGCCGGACCGGGCCGAGCAGGACCGGGCGGAACGGACCAGACCGGACCGGGCCGTTCTCAGACACGGGGCTTTGTTTTCCTTTCGCTCAAGCGAACCGAACCAAACTGTTCTCACACACGGGGTTTTTGTTTTCCTTCCCCTGGAGCAAAGCGGACCGGACCGTTCCCACACGTGGGTGTTGTTTTCCTCTCTCTCGAACCAAACCGAACCGGACCGTTCCCACACGCGGGGCTTTGGTTTCCCCTCCCGCTCACCCGGAGGTCTGCGGCTGTTACGGAATCTGCAGGCTCCGTGGATGCTCCCCTGAAAAATTCTCCCCACAGTTATCTCTGCGATGGCAGCGACTCTGAAGCTGCCTTTAAGCAGGTAAAAATATCGCGCTTCATCACCGAGCTGCTGGAAAAGCCCCAAGGTAGGTAGGGCCTGAGAAGAGCATCTTTTTTTTTTTTTTTTTCTTCCCCCCTTGCAGGCCATGTGCTTATTGCTGGCAGCGACAGGACGATGGGGAGAGATAAGAAAAGGAATGTTCACACGGAGGCTGCTCTGAACGTGCCTGGGCTGCTCCAGGACACTCAGGATTGTCTGCACATCCCCCAGCCCTGGCAACGCAACCGGCCCGAGGAAAACCCAGACGACAAAACTCCTGTCCCACACTTGGCAGCTGCATTGTCTGTCCTTACACAGAATGTTGGCACTGCCTCAGTTTGAACCGAAGCAATTCTGGAGGAAAAGCACACAATGGAATAGTGCAAGTAGGAGAATGAGAGGGATTGGGGGATGTTGGGGAAACAACCAGAGTAATTCACCTTTCAGTTGCTTGAAAAGACAGCTGAAAAAGCTGAGCTCCATTCTCATGGCCTTGGTCAGGTCCTGCTCAGCCCCACAGCTGACAACCCCCAAGTATCTTCCCTGTCCCTGGGCTGTTCCCACCTCCCTGAAGTTCCACTATGACCTTGGCTGTTCACTGATTGTTTATGGTGCATTTTACCAGGACACTCAGGCAAATCTCATGGCTTCCCACTGTAAATACCAAGAGAACAAACTCTGATTTATTAATCAGTTAATTAGACGAAACACACTGATGGCTGCCACAGGCCCACAGTGATTTGTCTTAACAAAGTGCTGAACTGCTGTCAAAAGCAGACTGGCACCAGCCCTTCTCCAAGGGATGTGGCTCCTCCTTTCTGAGCAAATACTGTAACAATTATTCAATGAAATGGTTAACGTTTCCGCTGAAACTTGAATTTATAAATAGCTGGACCAGTCGTAGTTTCTTTCTTCACCTTTACTTTATGAGTTTTGTCCTGGAAAAAAGAACAAGTACAAATATTTGATGCCATGCAAGGAGAAAAACGTACACCCCATAAATCTGAGAATCCCTGCCTGGGTCTGACTGTAAAAGAAAAACAGTCACTTTGCACTGTTTAGGGGGGATTATAATTTTATCTGCTCTTTTCCCTTTCAGGCTGTCAAGCACAATCTGCTTTGCTCACAAGCACCAGAGAACAGGAGTCCCATTGAGATGAGTCATTTCTGTGGTCATTTGGATTTTGAAGACCTTCTTTTAACTTACAGAAATGGTTCCCTGCTCCTGACTCCCAGTAACTCTATTTTGGAGTCCTTGTGAGCACCACTTTACAGCTGTGTCTTTGTCCTTGCTGACAAGGTGACACTTGGACTAGCAGATCTAATTTACTGGAATGCTTCACCTCCTTGCTTTTTCCATACTAAAAGAAGATTACTTATCTTTAGGAGTTATCTGGAGGTGTCACTATTAAACCAGAATGAAGAAACAAATACAAGATATACAACACACAATACCAGACCTAATGACCTGAACAGAACAGACTTGGAGAAGCAGACCCAAATCCCTCACCAGAAGATCTTTCCGTGTCTGGATTTTCTGTGAGATGACAAACATGGCCTTCTCTCTCTCGATGCGCTGCCTCAGGAGGTCATACTGGTTCTTCCTCTGCTGGGCTAATTTCTGAAACAAGAAAAAAAAAAAGCTGTTTTATGACAGTGATGAACAAGACACTATGGTCTAAATCTTCCGAATTTCAATATGGAATGCAAGAAAACATTTGACTCCCTAATGAAAAGCCACTTTATCCAGAGGAGGGAAAACAAATAAAAGGATGCATCTGAAGGACACAGAGACCAATTCCTGAAGTGCTCAGAGCCTGCAAAGGCCTCTCAAAATGTAACTTGTTGGGTCAGGTTTGCCTAATGAGAGTGGATAGCTTTCCCAGCACAGGAACAGTATTACTGCAGGTGTGATTTAAGTAATTAAATTAAGGAGAACAGATCCCAACATGCTTCAAATATGACTCAGACATTTAGGAGAAAACTAGTCAGTCTATGACTCGTCCAACTGCTTCACTGACAAGTCAAACTGAGACAGCTGGCAGGAGGAAAGGGACCACAGGGTGTTTATTATCTGACATCTGAGTCAGAAAAAACAGGTTAAAAATTTACCAGTCGGCAATTTTGAGACAACTATTTTTACCTTCAGCTCATACTCAAAGGACTGCCCAACAGATGTGAATTACCCAAGCAGAATCTACAGCTGTAAAGCCACGTGTAGCTACTCCTGTGATACTAAAGCATCAGAATCAAAGCTGATTGCATAAGCAATTCATGCTGAAGAATCATGAAACAATTTAAATTAGGAAAGCCAGGAAGTGAGACTATAGCTTAAATGGCTTTAGGAAGGAAAGCAAGGAGACAAATCTCACTTTGGGCTCAGAACCAAACTGAGAAATACTGTAAGATCAGAAACACTGCAAAGAGACATCTGTGTTGGAATAACAATTTTGTTCGCCTCCACAATGGTGCAATTAATCTTTCAGTGCTTGTCATATAATGAAGAAGTCTGTAGGACAAAGAGCAGCAGTACCTTTAGGTGGGCAGGATCAGTAGGTCCCTTGACTGTCTCTCTCTGCAGGGTTGCAATGGTTGGGCGGTTGTACACTCTATCCACCAGCTCAGGAACCGTGTCCAGGTGAGCAGCAATATCAAACTCCTGAACTAGACATAAAAAAAAAATGAGGAATAAACTCCCATGGACTCCAAACAAGCAAACCTTCCAAACACATTGCTACAGTCAGCAACAGGAGCCCCAGCTCCTGCAGAAATGATGTCTCAGCTAGTAACCAAAATGGATTTCTAGAGCATCTCAATTTTTATTCCTGAAAATAAAGTGTCTTCCTTTTCTGCCAGTCCCCATTAAGAGGTGACAGAACAGCCTCACCTTCCCGCTCCGTGTCCACGAAGAAGAGGTGCCGGCCCGCGCCGCTCCCCGCGGCGTCCAGCAGGTGGAGCTCTCCCTTCAAGCGCTCGATTTTCTGCGGAAAGTCCAAGTTTGGCCAAATTGGAAAGGAGTAAAATCAAATCTCCCCCGAGGACACTTCTGTCTGTTCCTCGGGGTTACAAATAGCTGAATTCCTCCTTCCTTTTCTCATCTCTGAACACACATCTAGTCTCTATTTATGACATGTCTTCACGACCTTTCCAGACAGAGGGTGCCAGTGATTGCTGCTGTTACCCAGGCAGAGTGCACACATCTACCAGGCAAAACTGAGTCCTCTGCCAAAGGGGAGTGATTGCCATGGAACCACCAGCAAAGCATGAAGGAAAGTTTAAAGCTGGCTGTTTAAAGCTGTGAGAATTTGATTCTGCTTTGTGAATCAACATCAGAGCACACAACATCTTCAGAAGAGGATAGTAATTTTTGTGGACTGCCAGCCTACCTTATTCCAACAACCACTTCAGGTTATTCTCCTCAGCTGGGAGAGCTTCTCATCCTCTGTAACTCCCTGACAGGAGGGTGTAGCCAGGGGGCAGTTAGCCAATTCTCTCAAGTACCAAGTGTTCTCCCCTTTACCCAGCACTGGTGAGGCTGCACCTCGAGCTCTCTGTCCAGTTCTGGGCCCCTCAACTTTGGAAGGACATGGAGACGCTCGGGTGTGTCCAGAGAAGAGCAGCAAGGCTGGTGAAGGGTCTGGAACACAAACCTATGAAGAATGGCTGAGGGAGCTGTTTAGCCTGGAGAAAAGGAGGCTCAGGGCAGACCTGATCACTCCCCTACAACTACCTGAGAGGTGGCTGCAGCCAGCTTGGTCTCTTCTCCCAGGCAACCATTGACAGAATAAGAGGACCACAGCCTTAAGCTGCACTAGGGAAAGCATAGGCTGGACACTAGGAAAAAAAATCTTTGGGCACTGGAATGAGCTACCCAGGGAGGTGGGGAGTCGCTGTCCCTGGAGGTGTTTAAAAAAATACTGGATGTGGTGCTCAGTGCCATGGCTGACAAGGCAGTGTTAGATCACAGGTTGAACTTGATGATCTCAAAAATCTTTTCCAACACAGTTAATTCTGTGATTCTGAGGACAAGAGGAAGCAGCCTCAAGCTATGCTGGGGAGGTTCAGGTTTGGTATTAGGAAAAATTTCTTCCCTGAATGAGTAGTCAGGCATTGGAACCGGCTGCCCATGGAAATGGTGGCTCACCATCCCTGCAAGTGTCCAAAAGGTGTGTGGCTGTGGCACCTGGGGGGGTTAGTGGTGACCACGGTGGTGGCTGCCTGAACAGCTGGGCTTCATGATCTGAGAGCACTCTTCCAACCTTAGGGATTTCATGATCTCTCTTTGAACATGCTAAGCAGAAATACATATTTAATGTCTTGAAATTTACATAAAATCACTGTGTTTTATAATAATGCACGGTGTCGTTCTTGATAATCACCACACCTTGAGGCTCTATATCCAGCACTCCACTGGCACTTCCATTGTCCTTTCAGCACTGTACAAATCAGACTTCAGTGAACAAACACAATAGCCAGCAGCAACAATAAGAACAACACAATTTAAAAACCCCAATTCTGAGCAAACTAGAAAACACTAAAAATGTGAGTTATTACCTTGGCTTCTGCAACTCTTTTCATTTCCACATATTTAATATCCTGTGTCCTCATCAGTTTCACCTGCTCCGGGGTAATTTCATCCTTTGGCTGCTTTGTAACATGGACTCCATCCTAGAACCAGACAAACACAGCACTTATGGACAGCCCATCCCACTTGGAGAGCACTGTGGGGCCTGCTAACAGCAGAACTTTGTCCCTTGGCCCTCATTTTCTTCAAAGCCTTCTACAGGCATCAAACCAATTTTTCTCATTTACCTAATAATCCATAACTTTAAATCAAAACCAGGTAGGGGGGAAAAATGTTACTTAGAGCAACAAAGTGTAATCCTGCTTGAAGGCAATGCAGGTCCTCACCTTGACTTCTGCACGTATCATTTTGAAGTAGAACTCATCGGGGTTCTTGTCCAGTGCTTTCTTCTGCAGCGCCCTGAGAGCATTTTGCTTCTTGTGGTAGTCACTGGAGAGGATAAAACCAACAATCATGAACTGTTCAGCAGCTTCCCCGCGTTCACCCCTGCTGAGGCGCCGAGTCTTTCCCAGCGATGCTCAGAGGCCGAAGCCAGCGCAGGGACACGCACCCAGCGCCGCCCGCCCTCGCGGCCGCACTCACCGGGCGCGGAGCCGGTAGTCCTTCTTCTTCTCCAGCAAGCCCAGCTTCGAGCGGGCGGCGGGCTACGGGACAGAGGGAAGCGTGAGGGGGAGAGAGGGGAGAGTGAGGGGGGGAGAGAGGGGATCCTGAGAGGGAGAGAGGGGAGCGTGAGGGGCAGAGGGGAGAGTGAGGGGGGGAGAGAGGGGAGGGTGAGGGGGAGAGAGAGAGGGGAGCGTGAGGGGCAGAGGGGAGCGTGAGGGGGAGAGAGCGCGGGCAGGGAGCACGGAGGGCCCGGCGCGGAGGGATCGCGGGGAGGGAGCGCGGGGGGCTCCGCCAGGGGCCCGGCCCGGCCCGGCCCGGTGCACTGACCTGGGCCCGCTCGCGGTGCGGGCGCTGCCGCGCCTTGGCGGCTTTCCTGAAGGCGGCCGACATGGCTGCGGCGGCGGCTCCGGGCGCGGGCACACGCGGGGCGCGCGCCGGAACAGGCGGGGCCTGCGGACCAGCGGCCGCGCGCGCCCCCGCCAGGAGGCGCCGTGTCCATGGCGACGGCGGGAACGCGCGCGCGGCCCCGAGCGCGGCCCCGCCCGGCCCCTCGGGGACCCCCGGGCATGGGCGGGTGCGGCCGCCGCCGGGACAGCCCCGCGGGGCGAGCGCCGCCGGTGCCTCCGCCGGTGCCGCCCGGAGCGCTCCCGCCGAGCTCCCGTTCCCACCCGCGGGAGGCGAAGCGCCGCAGCCGCCGCCTGGGCCCGGGGCTCATCCCGCTGCCGGCCGCACGGGGAGCATCGCGGGCTCCTGCTGCCCGCGGCGGCGCGGCGCTGCTGGGCGGGCACCGGCCCCGGGCCGCCCCCGGCCCCGCCCCGGGCCGGGCTCCGCGCTCGCGGCTGGGGAGTAGCGCCGAGCCGAGCCGGGTCTGCCCAGCGCCGGCAGCGAGAGCGGCAGCGCGGCCCCGGGACGGAACCAGGTGGGTCGGGCCGGGCCAGGCCAGGGGAGGGAAGCGCTGCCCGCCGTGGCCCCGCAGCCCCGGGCGGGTCGGGCGGGGGTGCCCCGAGGCGCTGGAGGGCAGGCACCGTGTGCCGGGGCATCCCCCGGGACCCCGGCGGCTCTCGGTGCCGTACCGGGCCGGCGCTGGGCTCTGTTCGGACAGCTCTGCTCGGGCGGCTCGGCGCACTCCGCTCCTCGGAAGGAGAGAGCCGCAGTCTTCGGGCCGTGCCCCTTCGCAGACTGCGAAGTTGAGAGCTTGAGTGGTGTTTTATAAAGAGGGTACTGAGACTTTACCCGACCAACAGACCCGGGAGTAAACTCTAACCAAATGCTCTAATGTAGCACAGGAAAATTTTCAACACATCTGGCGTGATTGCTCTTTTTCCACAGAATCCCAGGGTAGCTAGGGGAAAAGACTCTAAGGCTTGCTTTGTGTGTGTGTGTGTTAGACAAAGACTCGGAAGTCACAGTTCGGATCTCCCATTAAAAATAGCTCGGGTTCTTTGCAGTTTTCTTTTTTCCTCAACACAGTTATGTTTCAGATTTTCTTTTCTTACAGATAACTTTTTACTGTTCTCTTTATCCGTTTCCAGTTCTGTACCTGTGGTTACATTAACCACTGGCACTTTCATGAGAACTCATGGGGATGTTGGATGCACTTTCCATTTAGCCTGGGTGAAGCGTGGTGGTAGGAATTTCTCTCCACAGCCTTGCAGCGCAAAGAGATGGCATGAGCCAGGGTTAGTGTCTTCACGGGGCAGGATTTGATACTGAAGTCTCTTTACTTAAATCCGAACTTGCTATGTTCAGTGTTTCCCAGTTTTGAAAACGATAAAGGAATCTTTCCAAAGAAGAAAACCTATTCTTAGGAGCAGAGGAAGGGACAAAGCTCTGGTGGGTGCAGCATCCTGGTGGCAGAACAGGCCTCTAGGGAGGAGTGTAGGGACATTCCTTTTACTTTTCTCACTCCTCTACCAAGCATGAGAAATCTGTGGCTCTTGTAGCTGCCCAGGTGTTGAAACTTATTTCCCTGATTTGCTTTGTCAATATGTGGTTTAACTTCATGATAGCCAAAGAGGAAAGAGGAAGTCTGACATTTCTCCTATCTTATTTTTGTGCCATCCTCTTTCCTTTTCCTAACATGGAGACTGTATTGTTCCCTTGCTTTTCTTGCTGACCACTTCCTTTGAGGCATGGAATTGTCAGCAGCAGTTTCATTCTTACCCAGCTCGGTCTGTAATTTTGTACACTTTTAAATATGGTGGTATAGCACAGGAGACAAAAATATAGGTGATATGGTTACAGCAGATGCTCTACAGCAAAAGGTATGTTTTGGAATATGAATACGGAATATAAACCTGGGCATAGGGAGTGGTGGGACATGCTGAAGGCAGGGCAGTGTTTAGTAACAGCCAGAATTCCCTAGCAGGAGGCCCTGTGAACTGTTCCATGATCTCAGCTTCTGGAGCATCCCTGTCTCTCTGTCTTGGACTTCTTGGGGTAAAATCTGTCCTTTTCCCCTGCCTGCAGCACATCAGAAGAGCAGAGCAGTGAGTGGGGTGCTGTAGGTCGCTGTGTTCCCCAGTCTTTGGGGACAGGGGATCACTGCTGTTCCTGCAGCACATCTGCCCTCGGCTCAGCTCCTGGTTTGCACTGTGGTTTTATCTGGAGCAGGTGCTGGAGCAGCCCTGCTGTCCCAGAACACAGCTGGCAGTCGGATAGCTCAGCTTTCCCAGGTCATCCTGGGGAGGAAAGGCAGGAGTGTCTTTCCTGGCTGGTGTTGTCATGGTGTCCCTGGTGACACATGGGTTTTTGTCTGTAGTGTACCAGTCTTGTATGACTGTAGGCAGTATTCACTGCTTGTCGGTTGCTTTCTGAGGGGTTTGAGTTTAGCCATGTTCTTTTCTAGTTTTGGACATAGTAGCTTCAAGACTGAGGTGAACCCTTAATTGATGGAGCCAGAAAAAAACTTCCCTGCAGGCAGGTTACCAAAATTCCCAGTGCACCAACTTTGGAAGCACTGGGTTCTGTTCCCAGCCAGGACTTGCTTGCTCTATTGCTTGCCTGATGAGGTAAGGTGCTTTCTGCTGTGTTCCTAATTGCTGCTCAGTTTCTGCTGTTACACAGCTGGCTAGTGTTTGAAATGCCAGCAGAAAGGTGGAAAAAATTGATTACTCTCAATGCCCAAAGTGTTTCTAACACCCTCTCCCTTACAAAGGACTTCTGTGGTAATTGCAGCACTGATACAGAAGATTTTTGTGGTGGTACACCAGGATCCTCATTGTTGTCTGTAGGATTTTTGCTGCCTATAGCTTACATGAGGCTGTGCTTGGTGAGCCACAGTTGCAGCAGTAACCTCAGGAGAGAGACAGGAGTTAAACCTTGTCTGCTTCACCTTTGTGTGGTAAAGAAGGTACCTGGAAAACTGGGGTCTGGTTGCTCTGAGTAAAAGCCAAATCTTTTAAGTGGACAAACAGCTCCATAATTCCTTTTAGTTGCTCAAGTAAGAGACCTTTTCTCCTCTGGTGTTCAGTGTTCCTGTTTGACATGTGCTGTTCTCAGATTGCCTGTGCCCTCCACAGTGCCCAGGTGTGCCTAGTGCCCTGCCCTGGCAGGAAGGTGCTGCCAGTGATGTTTGCAGTTTTGCTCAGAGTGCAAGTGGCTCATTCCTTAGGGGACTTTGACTGCTGCTGCTGAAATAGGTGCAATTTCTATGGCCAAACTGGAAAAACTCAGAGAGAACTTCATAGTGTTTTGCTTTGCTGATGTCATCAAAAACGATTTAAGCACTCAGGTGGGTTTTTTTTTTCAAAAGGAGGGGACAGATATAACCCTAAATACCAGGTGTATCTAGGAAAGGGAGAAGACCAGTTGTTAGGGGGGCAGAGAAGCTTTACCAGTAGTATTTAATCTTCAGATTAATACTACCAAGAGCTGTAGGGTCACGTTTAAAGTGAGGTTGTGGGCAGAAGGGCCAAGGGCTGCTCTGGTTTCGTGGCTGCTCTCCTGGAGGCTGTGCCCTGGGCAGTGTCCTGCAGCTGCTCTCCAGCAAGGAGGGGGCATTTCCCACCAAGGCTGGGCTGTGTTTACTGGGCTCTGTCTGCTCTGAAGTGGGGAAAGGAAAAGACTTCATTCTGTGGAGAAGTAGTTGCTGAGAAAAATCCTTGCTCTTTGTTTCTTCTCTTCCTTCCGTTTTGCTCTGGTTTTACCAGGTGTAAAATACAATTGTCAGCAGTTTACACGGAAAGGGAATGTCAGTTTTCCTGTTGAAGAAAATATCAAGGGTCTGATTGTGAAAGGGGAAATTGAAGAATGCCACATGGCTTCCACCTTCATGTATTTCACCCCAGCAGAACTGCCTCTGCTGAGTGACCACTTTGTCTGTTGATGCTTGCTAAATGGAGAAAGATTTTAAGAAATTATTCTGCCCTTACTCACAGGGACCCACCAAGAGAATAATATTACCCTGGGAGGAATCAGAAGGGCACATCCATTAGGAATGAATTAATAGTTAAGAATTATTTAGTAATGTCTTAACACAGAATCGAAAGAGCAGGGGAATAAAAATCCCAAAATTTACTTTCTTGTTCTTAGTGTAGTCTCACTCTGACTTGATCTGGCCTGTGGTCATTTGATTGTTAATATTAATACATTTAATTTTTTATTTTTCTCTGAATATGTTACTGTATATCATCCCACACTTGCAAACTGCAGAGTTCTTTTATGTGAAGTATTTTGAACTTCCCAAATAAAAAAAAATTAAATCAGCAGCATGGATAGATATTAATTCTGGACCCTTCTGATTGGTGTCAGCTGGAACAACAGTTTGTTGATGTTTGTGGCCAATCTGCTCAGTGCCAGTTCTGCTCAGGAATATAAATTATCTTCCAGCACCAACCTGGTGCTGATGCCAAGGACATGATCTTGACTGCTTCCTAACTTAGCTTTGAACATCTGAGCTGTGAGGAATGAGGAATGTGCTGCATCTAACCTGGAGCTGTTGGCGGCCACCAATGTCATGAATCCAGTGAGTGGAGAAGCCAGCGCAGGTGACTGGACAGCTGGAGCTGTTTTCTCTACCCAGGAGGGGCAAAGAGAACTCTGAATAGCTCAAGGAAATGCTTGGTGTTGTTTGAACAGTCAGAGATCTGCTTCCCTAGTGCTTCCTTCAGCACATGTTACACTTGACCCTGCCAGCACTACACACCAATAGGACTCAAGTCTTTGTCCCCAGTGGTAGATTAAACTGCTTGGCCATTGTTGTGAGTCCAAGATTTTCCTCTCTCACCCTGTTTAAATGACTGCTTGGATGTGCAGCCAAAGTAAATATGAGCTAATAAAAACTAGAGATAACACATGCACACTAGTTGTTACAGGCTGACTGCAGCACAAAGAGGCACAAGTTTTGCTGGCAGCTTTTCTGCTTAAGTTTTGAATCTCAATTACCTGCAAAAGAGTTAGTATGGATCAAGTATAACTTCCTTTCTATGGCAATAGGGGAACTATATTCATGTGTATCTTTGGAAAAAGAAAGGCATCTGTGAGGCTGCTGAGGCTCTAGTGCCTGCCAGGCAAGGTATAGTGCACCAGCCCCAGGTGAGCACTTCCTCACCTGAAAGCTGGAAGTTTTGTGGCAGGCTGTGCAGCTTCAGAATACTCTTCTGTATTTCCCTCAGTCACTTTCCTTGTTGGCAATAAATGCATTTTCCGTTGACTTTTTCAGTTCCTCAGCACACAGGCTGTGAGGGCCACTGCCATAAGGTAACACTGAGATCTGTAGCCTGGTAGGGGTTGGAGGGGTAGGAGATATTTTTGTGGCTCTTGGAAGTGCCCCAGCTTAAAGTAAAGGGAAGAATGAGACTGGGAGTGTATCACTGTGGAGTGACAGGGATGGGAGTGCCCCTGTATTCCTGTGATGCAGTGCTGAGTTACAGATGGTGCTGTATGAAGGGCTGGAGAGGTCTGTAATTGTCTGGGGATCAGGCTGGTTTAAGTGCCTGTGTGTTCCCAGCACACTTACTCACTGTGTGTCTGGGGAGGGCTGACCTGCTGAAGTCCTTCTAGAGTGGCTTTCTTTGCTTTTCCCTTCCTGAGGCCTTTGGCTCTGGGGGACAGTGTGGTCCTGCACCCTGTCCTTCAGCCCCTTCTGCAGTGGAAAGGTCTGTGATGTCCAAAGGGTTAGAGAGAGCTGAGGGCTGAGAGTGTGATATGGCATTAAAGGATTAATGGCTGCTGAGCAATAATTACCATAAATTATGCAGACTAAGTCCAGATCTAGGAACAGTTTTACCTTTCATTCCAAGCCAGTCATGGCTCATGCTGACAGCACACCTGGAAATGAGGTAACTGAGTAGTCTTCCCACATTGTTCAGATCTGCTGGGGCTTGGGCACAGACTTAGCGTGTGTTTTCCCTGCTCCTGGGCAGCCTTTGTTCTCCTGCAGCCAGGAAGTCTCCCTGATGGGATAAGACAGGCTGCTTCTGTTCCTTTCTTGAGAAGGACGCTGTTAATTCACCTGTGGTGTGACTTCCCTGTGAAATTCCCTTTCCAGATGCAAAGATCTCACTGTTGTTGCAGTACGAGATGGAAACACTTCCAGTGCTGCCTCAACATGTTATTTAGGTCAGTTGCAAGGAAGATGGCAACGTGAATCAGAGGAGTTGGAAGAGAAAGAAAGTCATTAGACAGCACCTTGACATTCCCAGCCAATGTGGGGATTTTCTCTGCTGACGCAGAGCCCGGCTGGAGCACACATTCATTGTCTTGTGCTCTTGGCATGGTCCTGTGGTTGAGGAGCTGGACTGGCAAGGAACCAGTGGGTTGCAAAGGCAGATCTTGCCTTTGCCACTCTGTATCAGCACCTAGATCCTGGTGGGTGTATGAACTAATCTCTGAAAGAGAGAGAACAAGGTCTCTTTCCTTATGGCTCTGGAAAACCCCATATATCAGGATCATCGGCCTGACTGCACCATTCTGGGTGGATGAGCCTGCAGCAGGGGGTTTTACCGAGGCACACCATCACGGTGTGTTCGTCTGGGGCAGAGCACCTCGGGGCATGTTCCCATCCCAGTAATGGGCTGTGGTGCCCAGTGCACCAGGGCAGCTCCAGGGGAGTCCAGCAGAGCCATGGCCCGAGTGTGCTGGGCCAGCCTTGGGCTGGAGGGCTGTCAGTGATGGTGGGAAACCCTGAAAATATCCCACTGGGCAGGGCTCTGCCAGACACTCGGTTTCCCTTCCCAAGGGAAGTAGCCTGAATTTACCCAGTGCTCTGTAGAGACCTGTAGGCTAAAACAAATTATTTTTACACAGTAGGAAACATTGAGACCAACCTTTACTGATGAAGCAATTTGCCAGCTTTTAGCCTCAAGGTCCCTAGTCCCCGAGGGCTTTCCAGTGTAATGGCTTGGGTTGGTTTCCCAGAAAGATTCTCTTGGATATGTGCTGTTGGCTCATTACTAGCTGTTTTATTTTTCCAAGAGCCAGCTCTCGTTAGCTTCGTTCTCACAGCATTGTTTTCTTTCTAGAAGAAGCTTTTGCTGGCTCTCCTAAACTATTGCATGGGAATTGCTTACTAGCTTACATTTTTTTTGTTTGTTTTGACCCAAAGCTGTGCTTTGCTCCCCTCTGTAACACTGCCAGCATAATTTCCAGTCTCTTTTAAGCATATGTTTTGCAATAATATCTAAAGTCTTGGCTCCAAGTAACTGCCTTACAGAGAGATTAGTATCTTCTAACGAAGGAATTGAGAAGCAAATAGTGAGAACAAAAGCAGTATCTTGAGAGCCTGTAAGACTATCCTGACCTTTCCCAAAGGCCTCAGCCTGGCCCTCAGTGTTCAGCAGATGGCAGAAATCAGGGTGGACTTTGATTTGTAGAGGCCTCTGCCTTGCTGCTGTGTTTGCGGGAAATGTGCTCAGCACATTGTGGCCATCTGGGCTTGACTGTACTATTCTGATAATCCCCAGGGAGCCTTCTCCAGCAAAGCTCATCCTTGATGGAAGTCCTCTTTGGCTGACCTTGTAGAAGGCTAGTATTAGCAGGGTGGATTTTTGAGATTTGACAGCAGCATTCCTCATAGGAAGAAAATGGGCTTGGGAAATGCTTTGTCCTGGCCAGGAAGGAAGGTGCCACTCACCAGGTATCCACATGGGCACACAGCTGGAATTCCACAAGAGAGTGAGCAGGTTAGTGTTAACATTTTCTAAACTTCAGGAGGAAGTGTTACAGGAATGCAAAGGCCATCAGAAAACCAACTGGAAAATTGCCTTGCTTTAGATGGGAGAACCAGATGTAGGGGAGTTGAACCTGGAGATGAGAGTCTCAAAATTGCTATGGAGCTGAGTGACTGGCCACTCACAGGGATACAAGAGTCAGATGAGGGGGTCCTGACAGGAGCTGGAATCTTCATCTGGATTTAAGTGAAGGTCTGCTTTTCAGAAGAACTGAGCTGGCTTTGCCTGAAATCAAAAGAATGATTGGGTGCTCAGCATCCCTGGAACTGAGAGGTCAGAATTTAGGCTGCCAAATTCGAGAAATAAGGAAAGAACAAAACCAGATCCTCTGCCAAGGCTGTGTTCTGAGGCTGTAACTGCTCTGCCTCAGATATTTGGTATTTCAGGTGTGGGAGGGTGTATGGCAGCTGGAGTGGCCAGTCCCACGGGCAGTGCTCAGGTTGTGTGCCCTGCCCTTTGCATTGTGCATCTGCAGTGTGTGCCTGCAGACCGTGATTTAGCTTCTAAATCACACACTCTCTGCTCCTGCCCCAGCCACGGTGGGCTGTAGGACCTGTGCACCCATTCTGCTGCCTCCTGCCTGTCCCTGGCCATCCCCAGTGACAAGTCTGAACCCTTTTCCTGACCTTTTCACTCTCGGGCTGTGCAGCGTGTGGAGCTTGCTCCAGGCTGCTTGTGAGTCAAACTCCCTGGAGAGTTTGTTGATGGTGCCACAGAGGCTCCTCTCCACGAACTCAGGACGTTTTTATGATAGTCTTGGATGATTTGAGTTTTAGCTAAGGGGTTTTAAAGCTTTGGTAGGGGGGTTGGAAACTTTGGCATGCAGCTAAAGACTTCTAAGTTTGATTTGTGAAACAAATTGCTACTTTTGAATGAAGAGTTAAAAGTAACAAAAGTTTAGATAACATAATAGTAATAGTTGTAAAGTAAAAAAAAAAAAAATTAGAAATTTTTACCATGAAGGCTTAAGAAGTAAAATAAAAAGACTTAAGCGTTGTCCTGTCCTCCTTCCTTCTTCTTCCTAACCTCCATCTTCTTAGTAATGTTAACACTTAAAAATTAAATTAAAATAAAATATAACTAACATAAATAATAAACAACTCGTAACTATAAATAACTAACATGTAATTTGTAATATAAAAAACAACGTCTGCCCCCAAAAAAAGCAGAGTATACCTCAAGCTGACCTGCTGAAAAAAACCTCAGCAGGCCAGACAAAAAAATATTTAAAATAAAAAACAATAAAGCAACCTTAAAAACTTCTAACTCATTCTTCAACAACTAAATTAAAAAACGACTTTTTTATACATCTCAAAATCATCTCAACAAAAAAAAAAAAAAAAAAAAAAAAAAAAAAAAAAAAAAAAACCAAAAGTCCTGTGGCAGTTTGTCCCTGCATTGCCAGGCAGAAGGGGCTCTCCTGCCTCTGGCCCAGCTCTGCTGGCCAGCCCTGTCAGCCACACTCTTGAGAAATCTTAGTGGAGATGTCGACCTGGCGGATGGAGGCTGTTACCTCATTCCACAAAAATGCTTTGTTATTGAGAAAATGGAAACTGTCTGAGGTTTGGGAGCTGAATGGAGTCATTGGTGTCTGTTTTAACCGCAGTTTAGTGGTGACTGCTCAAAAGTTCCCCTCTCAGAGCATTCCCTTCTCCTACACCCATAATCTTCAAGCCATTGGAGAGCTGTGATGACTTAACTCATTAGCTGAGCAAAAAATGTTGAATGCTGTTGTGTGCTCTGCAGAAACTTCACTAAAACCTCAGCATCTTCCAGCAAAAGAAAAATGATGAGCCAAGAAATAACCCTTTGCAAGCTGTTGGCCAGAGAAGTGATCCCTATGGATACTAAGCCAAGTTCAACCCTTTTTACAGTTGCAGCTGTGTGTCTTGTTTACTCGACTTTGAAAAGCCTATGAAGATTATGCAGGAAGTTTTTGGAGAGAAAAGACATGCTTGGAGACTTAGGTCTTGTAATTCTTAAACACGAGTAGCTGAGGCCCAGTCCTGAAGAGAAATTTCTTTTCATCAATTTTTAAAGGCAGATTTCAGCATTGTGGATTTGAGAGCATAGGAGAAAGACTAAAAATAGGGATTGAAGTGTTTGCAGGCTAGTTTTTGTATTGCTGTGAATAATGACTTGGGTTAGTCCAGGAGAGCATTAACCTAAACAAAGGCCTTGTTTTACTTAACAGATATTTGTGAAACTGGCATCTGATACCTCTTTTTGAGAACCTTCCATTAGCATTAATCACCAGCACCCTAAGAGAACCAAGAGCAGCAGCTTTTTGGAAATAAAATGAGCACTTTATTTATGTATTTTTAAACTAATTAATCTTGGCAGGCCAAATGAATGTCTTCCAGCTGCTACAGATGGTTTTCACATGACTAAATATTTTGGTGTGTAGAAAAACCTAGAATAGTGGAACCACAAGATATTAAGTATTTAATTATTACCCTGGAATGTAAATATGACCTTGATATTTTAAATTTGTTTGCCCAAATTTCAAGTGTTCTCTTAGAAATCCGTCAAACAATGCAATTCTGATCTTGTTATCTGTGGAGCTGAGTGACGACTCAGCATCTTCTCCAAATTTATTTAAATATCAGAGTGGGTTTTTGAAACAGGAATTTGCTGAACTGGAGATATAATCCCAGCTGCTTGAGGCAGAACCCAGGATTAGGGTTTGAGATGTAATGGACCAGTTTTGTTCTAGATCCCTGCTCTCAGGTTTAGCCACAAAAATCCCTTCTAGGCTCAGCCGTGCCTCTGAAGGTCTTAAGGAGGTTTTTTAATATAAAATATGAATTGTAAAACAATTAGCAGTTGATTTTCAGCTTGTATCTTCCCCTTTAGAATGCATTCTGGCCATATGTTGTTCCTGTAGCTGTAAAGCAACGTTATTTCTTAAATGATCCAAGCCCACAAGATTTCCCTCATGTGAGTGTGACAGAGGTAATTTCTGTTGTGGTTCAGGTCACTGTGGCTGCAGACCACACACAACCTGTGTGTATGATGAGGCTTCTTGTAAAAAACGTCTTTTTATAGTTCTAGTGAATCAAAAGAAAGGGAATCATAAAATATGTATCTGAAAGGCCTAAACTTCAGCATGGTTGAAAATGAAAATTCCTCTCTGAGGTCCACACCTGGTGGCACTGTTCCTGGGTTATGCTCAGGATGGGAAGGCAACAAAAAAACCCAGCAACAAGAACTGTGGGTCCTAAGCTGTCCCTGAGTGCAAGGACTGTGTTTGTCAGAATCATAATCCCCAGTACCAGCCTAAACTCCTGACTTGAGCCAGGCTTTCGACCTCACCTTGGAATTCCACGACCCTCATTTAAGGAAAATTAAATCCTTTCTTAAAAATGAACCCGTTTTGAGCTGGTGCATAACTTCCTGGTGCTGCCCTACTCCAGTTCTGCCTGCAGCTCAGCCTGCTCACTGCTAAACCCCCAAGTTTAAATGGCAAGAGCAGCTAGCAGAGGCATGGTGTTGGTGGAGAGATCTGGGCTCTGGATTAGCTGTGCTCTGTAGCAGCACAGCACCGTGTCTGTCTGTTACAGGGTTGGAAGGCACCTTAAAGACCACGTCCCTCTTTTCCTCCTCCCTTTTCTGCTGCTTCTCACAGAGTTGGGGTTGTGCAATCTGTAGGTGCAGGTCGGTGGCTGTCACAGTTTCCACTGACAGTACTACGTGCTGCATCTCGGAAGGAGAAGAAAGATGGAACTTGGATCTTGGTTCCATTTTTAGTTCTGTGGGCCTTGCCTAGTGCCAGAGCCCTCCGAGGTGCAAATCCCAGGAGATAGCATTACTCCCTGACCTGCAGGTATTACAAGGGTAAATAATGTTTTTGCTGCTGACAGCTGTTAGGGAATTGAGGAAGCCACAATCCAATGAGAGGTATGGGATGTCAGCTCTGTGGAAACTGAGGACTTTTTGCATTAATGATCTTGCACTGGATCATCACATATATTTGTGTTACTGGCAGTAGATAGTCAGGGAGCTAAGCTGCTTCCCAGGTAAATCTTTCGTTTCTGGCCTTAAATTTGGATTATTCATTCTCATCTGCCTCTTTCCTTGGCACACGAACATTTTCAAAAAGAAAAGTCAGCATTTAAATCTAAAGGCATTTCAGTAACTCCTTTTAACTCAGTGAACAGTTCACATCAAGAAAACTGCTGTGTGCCTAACCCAGAACATTCTGGAATACACAGACTAGTAGTGGTACTCACCAAGAGTCATTAAAAGCAAAAAGTGCACAGCGTGTTTTGCATCTATCTCAGCCAAGAGAAGTTTCATTTCTGCTGTTTCTCAACCCTATGAAAACACCATATAACTCACAGAAAGATTAAATCTGGCGCAGTGTAGAGTCTTGGATGTGTTGCTTTTGGAGAGGCCAGAGCTGAGTGTGGGAAAGGATAACTGCACGTCAGGCTGGTGAGGGTGCACGGATTGTGTCGTGCTTTGTGCCACGTGAAACAGCAACAACTACAGGATGATGAAATAATGCTTTCGGGTCCTTGAGTTTTAATTTTAGAAGATGTAGAGCAGAACTTTGAATAAGAATGGAAGAGGACAACGCAGAGACCTTGAATAATGTGGGCCCAAGTAGATCACACTGTTTGAGCCACACTGACCCTTTCAAGTGACAATCCAGGTTCTGCTGCTCACCTGGTTAGCATCTGACTTGGTAAGTCAGCCTAATAATGATGTTCATGAGTTTTTCACTTTATGTTAGGAGTTTTGCTTCTTCTCTTTTGGTTTGTTTTTTTTTTTTTTTCTGTCACCATGACATTGAGCAATAGAAAGGCTTTGGGAGTGAAATATGTCTACACAAAACTGGAATCATGTCTCTTGTGAAAATGTAGAGTAACTTTCATTGCAAGTGTCCAATTTCTAGTCACAAGTAATGACATTTAAACCCCTTTTGGAAATACAATCCCTGTGCTGATGTCACCCTAGGTTTATGATGTGACTGCTTTTGTTGCTGGACAAGCACTTGAGTGTTTGCTAGTGAAGTGATGATTTACTCATGAGAGTGTCTGACTGGTGGCACCTGCTGTGCTGACTGTGAGGTGGGGGGCTAGAGGAGCACCCTGGCACAGCTGGGTTCCTGCTGCTCCATCACTTTCAGCAATGCAAGGTAAGGAATTGGGCTGAGCTTTACTGCCGGGGTTTGCCAGTTTGGGACAAATAGCTTGGAAATGGAGCACTTTGGTTCTGCTCAGTTGCAGAACAGAGGGAGGGGTTGTTGGCATTGCAGTGAAGCCCCTGATCCTTGGGCTGCTTGAGCATGTGAACAGCTTTGGGAACTTTTCCCAGTAGTCAGAGTGCACGTTGCTGCTGCTTCGTCAGCATCAGCGAGTGTGGAGCACCTTCCCTGCAGCAAAGGAACAGGCATTGCTTCACAGCTGCTGCTTCAGGGGCTGAGACAGCAGCTCCTCTTGGTGTTCAGCTGAAAGCTGCCAAGAGAGGAGCCTCTCTTAGTGAAAATTCTGGTCTTTCTGACGCTTTTTAACCTGTGAGTGATGCGTTTCATGGAGGTTTCCTTGTAGATCTCAGATAGGAATGAAAGAATGAGGTTCTGTAAAGGAGCCACAGATCTGGATCAGGGACTCTTGTTGTTGCTTCTTTCCTGTTCATGTGAGATTTTTTTTATTCTGTAGAGGAGCAGCTTTTCCTCTCTTTCTGAGTTTTTAGGCACAGTCAGTCCACGTGTTTACTGAGCTGCCTGCCAGCAGCAGCTCCAGTTCTGAGACAGACATGTCCAGTGGGCAGGGGCATGGAGTTGAAAACTCCACGTGTAGCTGAGTGGTTTAAAGGCATTCATACATTTTGTGAGCATTTGTGTCCCTTAAAATAGCTGTTTCCACATAGTCTTTTGGATGTGGCACAGTTTTCCCTTTCATGGGTGCCACCAAAGACTATCTCAGCACGAAGAAACAGGAGCACATGTTGCATCTTGCAAATTTCTTTCTAGTACATGCAAGGAGTTATTTTGTGAGAGATTTTATGTGCAATACGTGACAATTGCAACCGGTGGCTTCTATTATTTTCATTTTGCAGAACTTAAGAGTAATTTTAAAGGTGTCAGTGAGGATGGTTTGAAGATAACCAGCTCTGTATCATGAAAGTAAATGACACGTGCTGACCAGATCACCTGGCAGAGAAGTCTTCAGTCACAGAAGGGAATTTGTTTCACTTCTGCACTGGCAAGGCAATGGCTCGAAGGTGTTTTCTTCCCCTCCCAGGCATCCCATCTGTCCCCTTTCCCCGGCCGTGCTGCCCTTGAGAGCGCTGCCCTGTTTCGGGAGGCTTGCAGCTGGCACACACAGCATCTCCCGGGCAACAAACGATCCCAGGTTTTGTTTCGGAGAACCGTCAAGCCATTCCCGGCGTGGTAACATGAGACAATTTGTCTTTGCCAGGATTCAGTCCTCCCCAGATTTAGAAGCTGCTCGCATGCTTCGTGCTGCAGGGTTGGCATTGCCTTTGCTTGCAAGGGACACCAGCAGCTGTAAAAAGCGCTTTATAGGGAGGCTCTCTGTGTTCCTTGGGCTGAGAGCCAGTGCAGGTGGAGAGGCCCTCAGTGATCTGTGGGACAGGGGGAGTGCACAAATGTCCCTGCAGCCTCTCCTGTCACCTTCCTGGCTTTCTCTTCTCTCTGCAGATTTTGGAGAGCCCCAGAAGGCACCAAACTGCCCGGGCTCAGAGGCACATTGCCTCTCTCCATCAACAGATCTGCTTACATGCAAGAAACAAACTGCAAATACTTGTGTTTGAGAGGCAAAGAATCAAATTGGAAGAGGGAGAATTTTGACCAAATTTGGTGAAAAAATTCACTTTGCCCTTTAAGTAATAGGCATCATTAAATAAAGCATGTCTGGGATATGTGTCTTTTCCTGCTACTGGAAGTCAAAGTTGTTTTGTTTATTGAAAAGAAACGTGAAGCTGAGCAGAGCCTTAATCAGCAAAAGAGCTTTCAGGCTTGCTGGGGTGGCAGGGAATAGTGGACTGGACTCAAATTGTACAGGTTGGTTTTCAGCACGTGAGCAATAAACACATTCACTAGGGCTGTGTCCAGTGCTTGAGGGAGTCCCTTGATTGCCTTTTTGGGCAAAACAGAGCTATAATCTCTTATGCATCTTTTATTAAGGACTGCAAAAAGCTTTGTAAATACTAACTTAAATTTTGTATCAACTCAGAAATAAGAATGGCTTCATCCTCAATTTAAAAAGCAGCTGTCTCTAAGGGAAGGAAAAGTTCAAACTGCAGCATAAGGGTTCAGCTGTGAGAGAACTTCAGGGAAATAGAGCGGAATTACATTATTTTGCAGTAGTATCTACACTGAGATGCACAGGCCCCAAGAACTAGCAACTAGAGCAGTCAGATTATTTTTTCTGCATATAGGCTGTGATGTCTGTTTGAGTTGCAGGATTCTTGTGTGCTGAGCTGATCCAAGATGAAGGTACATTGGCCCCAGTGTGCAGTTAGTCATTTCCTGTCATGCTTTCATGTTTGAATTCTGTTGTACTGCACATGACCTTTATTTTGTGGGGCAAAGAGATCTTGAAAATACGACTGCCAGGAGTCCTTGGATTGTTAAATTGGATAAGCAGTGAGGCATTTATATGGCTGTGGGTTACATGGGCATAAACCAATTCAGTCCAGAATTAAACTTTCGATCCTAGATTGTAACAAGCTCACTACATGCTTATTGAGAGTAATTGCACACCTGTCCCTTGCTCCTTTTTAAGAACTGACAGGAGCAGCCCTTTCCCTGGGCTGCAGCTCTCACTCCTCCGATCACACCAAAGCTCCTGTGATCAGTCACATTCCCTGAAACTTGGCTTCAGCATCTTTCTTCCTCTTATGGCCACCGTGACCATGTGTGCAGCTGCTGCCCTCAGCCAACCCTCCCCAGTCGAGCTGTGCCTGCTGCCAGCGTCCCCTGCTTGTCACTGGCACGTGGCAGGGAAGGTACCTGTCACCAGGAGTCCAGCCAGGCCGGCTCTCTTTGCTCTGCATTCTCCTCAGAGACAAGCCAGAGTCTCTCCTGGCATGTTTCTAAGCCATGGGTTTCTTAAACTGCCTGACAGATGGGTCTGTGTTGAGCTGGGCAGAAGTTTCTGGAGTGTTCCTCTCTTGTTCCTTTGCTCTCAGACTTTCTCCATCAGTTAATGGTCTGTTTGAATGTGATGGGTCCAAAGTGCCCAAATTATTTCAATTCCTGACTTCCTGTTGAGTGTGCAGAATTTGCTTACTTTGTGCTCATTTTGAGTAAGATTAACAGTTGATCTCTTGAGCAAACATTCCAATTTAATGTCAGCAGAATGACATAGGCTGCCTGCTCTGCGTGTTCCCAAACAGTTTTATTGCTGTTAGCTACACCTCTGAAAGACCAAGATTTTCTTCAGAACCTAAAATAGTTAGTTAACCCCTACAGATGTTTAGTACTAAATTTTTAACTCTGAAACCATTCCCTCCTTTTTTCCTAGGCACAGTTTTTAATTTTATGTTGCATGGTAGGGACTGTTCAGCTTCTTTCTCAGACCCTGGTAGAATTAGCATTCCTTAAAGAAAGTAAGTCCAGAGCAAGTGCTGAATTGTCTGTTTTTGTGAAGGCTGTCTCTTGTGCCCCTGCCTGTGCTGCTGGTTCCTCAGGAGCCCAGCACAGCTTGCCCTTGCTCACCTTGGACCAGGTGTGTTGTCTCCATCAGCCCAGAGTTTCCTGCAGGCACCTCGGGGCAGGCTTCGGGCTGGAGGCAGGTGTGATTTCCTCACTGATTGTGTTCTGTTTAAGAGTACAATCAGACATTTGTGGGATAGGTGTGGTTTTGGCACATGCAGAGCTGTCAGGATAAGTCTGTGATACGGCTTTGTTCTTTGGACACGGCACCTCAGAGATCCCTTCTGAACAATGGGAAACCTTTATTTTGTCATTCTTAGGCTGTTTTATAATCATGCAACAGTTTAGGTCTTGCGGTTTATCAGATTCCACTACTTCAGTTTTAACGGATTCTGCTGCTTCTTCCTCACAAAGTTGTGTGGGCATTTTCAAGAAGCTGCTTACCTTGCTGACAGCAAGTTATTTTATTTGAAATGCAAGGTGTTTCTTTGCAGTGCCGCCAGCCGTTTTGCTCAATCTGTTGCAGAGCCTGGAGCACCCCGTGCCCGCTGTGGGCAGGAGGGTGTCCTGCCCATGCTTGGGGGAAAGGCTGAGCTCAGCAGAGCTCAGAGTGTGCACATGCAGGAGCACAGCACCCCAGTGGTGCAGGGAGGCTGTGGCCAAACACCCAGCTGATCTGCTTATCTCCTGCCTCCGAGGCTGACTGCAAGAGCCACATTTTCCTTGTGTGTTGGAGAAATGACCTGAAGCATCCTCTGGTTGTGCTGGTCATGGGGCCTGTGCCTGTCCTGATGGTCCCTGCAAAGAATCTGCTCCTTGCCATGCTGGAGCCCTCCTTCCTCCTTAAGATTTCAGAGCTGTCCCGGGGGGGCTGAGGCTGGAAGGCAGCTCGGAGGGCAGGAAGTGACTCACTGGTGCTGCAGGCAGTTGGGTGAAGGTTTGGTGCAGCTCTGCTCCCCAGGGTGCCCCATGCAGGCTGGGTCACCCTGAAGGAGGGAGCACTGGGACCTCTCCCCTCCAGCTCTCCTCTGACAGCCCCGGGGATGCCCCAGGTGTGCAGGTGAGTTTGGGAGCAGAGTGACAGGGCACAGGTAGGCAGCAGCATGAGTAAGTGTGGAGAAACCGCAGGGAGCTGGCCCCTACCCCCCAGAGAACCTGGGCCAGCCTGGGGCCGGGGTGCACAGTGAGCCTGGGCAGATCCCCAGAAGGGGTGTCAGGAATCGTGCAATGAAAGCACTCCCAGCATAACAGAGGGGCTGGAGCTGCTCCTCAGAGCAAGCAGCTGGTTTGCCTTTTAGGGTCGGCAGCAGGCAGAAATAATTTCATGCAGATTCCAGGACCCATAATGGTTCTGGAAAGCTAGCAGGAACAGAAAGTGTTCTTCTCCTCTGCTGACCTTGGAGTGCTTTGAGGACTGTCTCTCAAAGCCGTGTCCCTGGACGGTTTCATCCTTACATGGGGAATATTTGCCTGTCCCAGTGAGGTCGTGCTTTCTCTTCTGTGTGTCTGTTTAGGTGTGAACTGCAACTGCTTATATTTATGCTCAGACACCCCTGGGGAGGTGAGAATAGGCAGAGACCTGACAGACAGTCAGAAGCAGGTCTTTTCCTGTGTCCTGGAAAGATGAAGTGTTTCCCTAGGAATAGCCCCATGGATTACTCTAGGTGACTCTGTGGAGCAGCTGGTTGGGAGCTGACAACAAACAACAAACTGGTGTGAAGTTACATGGGGTTACAGGTTCACCACACACACAAGACTGCAGCAGCTAAGGAGTTCGTTGTAGGAGGAACTGTCTCAAAATGCCAGTTAAACTGAACAGTGATTGTGTGGATCAAGCCCTACTCTGACTGTATTGTCTCCTTTGCATAACAAATCCCTGGTTTATTGGTGCTAAAATTAATGTAATGGTCTCCTGGGGCTGTTGCTAAGCCATTGGCTTCGGACAATGACACCAGGGTGGTGTTGGGTGCATGTTACTCTCTAATTAGAAAGTGGACTTTGCTGTGCTTCCTTGACAAATTGCTGACCTTTCCCATACGTGAGGCTATTCTGAGCTCTGCTCCAGACTGATCAGATTTGCATCGTGGAGCACTTTGAATGTTGTTTGTGAGTGGAGCTCTTGTTCCTAAAGCTGTTTGTTCCTGGGCACAGGAGAGGAACTGAACTTCCTTTGCTCCATGAGCACAACTACATCTTTCAGAGGGAAAAAGGAGGCAGCTGGCAGGCATATATCTGTGTTTATTTTTGCCCTCCAACAGCTGAGCAATATCCCACATCCAGCTCCACCATCACCCTGTACAAGGGACCTGCTTCAGCAAGCCTTGTCCCCGGGGACTGGAGCCATCTGGCAATGGGCAAACACTCTATTTGCAACGGCAATCCCATCATTATAGGGCAACACCTTGGTTAGCATTCGAAGGCGTTCCTGACATCAGCCCAGCACACCCAACACACAGCTGATGTTTACAGGGTGGTGCAGAGGATAAGCACAGGCTCAGTGGCACAAGAGCAATTGCCTCTCTTGTACCTTCTCTGTCTGAGCCTCGATTAAAGGGGATTTTAATGCATTTTAAAACTCTGCTTCATAAGGAAGGCAATTCCCAGGTTCATCATTGCAATCACAGTAAGAATTGTGGCCTTTTCTACTCATTCTTTAACTCTATTTCTGTCTCCCACCATCCCCTTCCCGGCGTGTTGGGTCTCACAGCACCACATCTCAGGGTCGAAGATGCTGCGTTTGCTTTGGCGCTGCCCAGGCTTCGACGCCCCTGCCCAGCTCCACATGTGGGAGCAGAACAAAGGGAGCAAACAGCTTATCTAACACAAATAACCCTGAGCAAACTTCCTGGGCCTGTTCTTGTTCTGTTGAAAAGGCAGCACAAAGTCTGTTCCTGTGTGTGCTGACTGCAGCCTTGGCCACGTGAAACTCCCGGGGTTCTGCTGCACCCCCAGCCCAGGGAGCACTCAGCTGGCACAGCAGGGTACAGACTTTGGGGAACAACTGCTCAAAGTGCAGGCAAGCCTGGCCCACTGCTTTAGTGCCCTCCTTGGTTTATCATTCCTGGAGGGTTTGTTTTTCACATCCTCTTCTGACAGCATCAGGGTCAGGGTAGTGGTGCTCAGGTGATTTATTCCTCATCAATGGTAAAATCCCAGCCTTCTAGATTCAGTTTTTTTCTTCCTTTGTGTTTTCTGATGTCCTCTGAGCCTGCATTACGGGATCACAGAGCTGAAGTGCAGCCCTTGAGAAACATGGAAGTTCCCTGCTCTGGTGGTGCCTTAGCTCCCAGGCCAGGAGTGCTCATTAGAGATCCTCTTATTACAGACACACCTTGGAAAGTTCCCTTCACCAGGGCTGGGAGGGGGAGGAGGAGAGCTGGAAATTTTGTTTAATACTTTGCTGGAGACAAAGGTCCCAGGTAGCTTCAAGGGAGCAAAGGCAGGTGGGGTGGCAGAGAAGGCAGCAGTGGGTGAGAAGCAGCCAGGAGCTGTGTGGGGGTCAGGAGAGCTGCTGCCCAGTCCTAGGAGCACCTTGGGGGTGTCCCAGAGGGGAGGGACAATGGGGGGGCAGCACAAGCTGGAGCAGAGCTGGGGCAGCAAACCACCGTGTGCCTGCCTTGTGTGCAGTAAGGAGTGGGCATTGCCTGTTCTGCAGGCAGTGCTCAGGGCTGCTGCCTGGAGCTCTGGGGGAGCACTGGCCCCTGTGTTGCTGGCAGGGCCAAGCCGTGGAGCTGCTCCCACAGCCCCACGTGCTGGCCTGGGGGGCACGGGGCAGGCAGTGGCCTGGGTGGCAGCTGGTAACGAGTGTCTGAAAAGGGACTTTGTTCCCCCTCCCTTGGTCACGTAGCCATGTGGGAGCACTGGATTTATTCTCCATCAGTCCTATCGGCACATACCAGGCTTGACAACAGCTGGGAGCTGTGTGGCTTGGCCAAGAATAGCCCTGGGGAGCTCTGGGCTCTGAGTCAGAGCTGTCTGGATCAGCTCCTGCCCTGGAGGCTGCCTCCCAACCTACAGCAGGCCATGAGGAGGGGGTGCAGGGGCTGGCACGGAGCTCCCTGACCATTAAATGCTTAACTGCAGATTGAGCTGTAGTTGCTCATTGTGATGTGGGTGGGTTCCTGAAGAACACAGCAGTGGAGCTGCTCTGCAGCTGACAGCTCCCATGTAACTCAATGGGCTTGTCTACACTTGACAGCAACCTGGGTTAAAGAAGGGTGTGTGATTTTGCAAGTGGAAAAATCCATGTTTAGGAATAACCAGGCTGAACTAAACAGGAGGAAGATACTGTTGTTCTGGAGTTAATGCTCCAAAGAAAGCAAAATAGTTCCACAAACCTGTTGTCTGTGAGGGAGATAAGGAGCAAGGAGAGATGTCAGGTCTCCTTCATGCCAAGCCCCAACAGGTGCTTGTGGAACACCCATAGCCTCTATAGCTTCTCCTGGAGAGTGTTTGTAGCTGGAGGACACATGCAGGACAGTTTGCTGGGACGAGGCTCCACAGCCAAGGCACAGTGCAGAATGCCTGATTCCTGTTTCCCTGTGGAGCAGCTGCTTTAAACCTCTGGAGAGGGTCCAGGGTGTGAGCTGCTAGCAGCCCCTCAGGCAGAGCTTTCAGCCACGGTGAGGAATCCTGCTATGGACCATGCAGGGCTGAGCATGGGTCTCTGAAGGGCAGCTGGGCAGACATGTCTCCCTTAGGGTGCCTGGCTCTCAGACATCACAGTGGACACACTGCCACGTGGCATGTGCATGGGTTTGGTGCCAAACCAAAACGTTTCATGCAGGAAATTTGTCCTTTTTATTTTACACTTCACTTCCCAGGAGGGTAGCAGAGAGTGAGGAGCTTAGCTGCATGCTGACATGTCTGGGTTTTCTGAGAGTGCTGAAGTGCTCCAGCTGTGACCTGGAGTGTAAGCCTGAGGCAAGGTTCATTGCAGGCCCTGATGTCTGCAGGCTCTTAGGGCAGTGCGTGCAGCCCCCAGCAGGAGCACAGCGTGGGTCTGTCCCTGTGCTGACAGCAGCTGCTGGCTCAGTGCAGGGACTCCGGTCCTTGGCCTCTGGAGCTGGCAGGGCTGCACAGGGACATCTCAATGGCCTAAGCTGATACTGACCCACAGCTGCCCTGACCTCAGCAGGTGAAGGAGCTCCTCAGAGCGGCACCATGACAGAGTGCTTCGACTGTGACAACTGCAAGGAGTCCCTGTATGGGCGCAAGTACATCCAGATGGACAATGGCCCGTACTGCATCCCCTGCTACGACGCGCACTTCGCCAACACCTGCGACGAGTGCAAGGAGCTGATCGGCCACGACTGCAGGGTGAGTGGAGGCCCTGCAGACAAGCAGGTCAGTGCCCAGGGCCTTTGGTGCCCTGCTCATGCTGGCTGTCCTCCCAGGAGCTGTACTACGAGGACCGCCATTACCATGAGCACTGCTTCCGTTGCTTCCGCTGCGACCGCTCTCTGGCTGACGAGCCCTTCACCTGCCAGGACAAGGAGCTGCTGTGCAACGACTGCTACTGCAGCGAGTTCTCCTCCAAATGTGTTGCCTGTGAGAAGACTGTCATGCCAGGTAGGAGCAGGCAGACTCGAGTGCTGCAGTTTGTTCCCAGTCCCTTGGTGTCAATTGGGGCTGTGAGTCCAGCATGAGAGCAGCGTGGAAGAGAGTTGGATCTTTGCTTTCCTGCCCTCCTGTCACTGCGTGGAGAGGGTTGGGTCATTTGCTTGTCCAGCAAGACAGCACGGTCCCAAGCTGTGATCACCACAGCAGCCCCATCTATGTGTTTCCCTTTTTCATGGGGAAGTGAATGAGGGAGGAGATAACAAAAGGGTTTCCTGGGCATTTTCTGCTGTGTGCTGACAAGAAGAGACAGAATGACTGAAGAAGTGTGAGTGTCTCTGGAGAAAGCCTGAGGCAAAGGCGTGTGTGTCTTTACTTGGCTATTTTGGCTCCATCTTCAGATGTAGATTACATCAGGCATCTCTGCCATGGCCTTTGTGCCAGTGCTGGGGACTTGTTCATGCAGCCTTCCCGTTGTGGCCTGAGGCCCCCTCTCCAGCAGCCCGTGGTCCTGAACTGCCACGGGGAAGGGAAGCAGAGCCGGGTGTGCAGGACCACAGTTCATCCTGTGCAGCCCCCACGTGCCTGTGTGCTGCTCCCTTCTGTCACTGCAGGGCTCTCTTTGCAGGCTCCCGCAAGCTGGAGTACAATGGACAGACCTGGCACGAGCATTGCTTCATATGCAGCAGCTGCCAGCAGCCCATTGGGTCACGGTCCTTCATCCCAGACAAGAAGGATTATTACTGTGTCCCCTGTTATGAGAGCAAGTTCGCTCCTCGCTGCACTCGATGCAAAAAGGTACGTGTGGCCTGACAGCCCTGAGCCCCCAGCTCTGGTGCAGGGACAGGGAACTCCCTGCTCCTGCCTGAGCTCTGTCAGAGGAGGGTTCAGGTGCCAGCACCCCGGCTGGGCTGTTTGCCTTTGCCTTTGTGTCCCCAGCATGTGCTCTCTTCCTGCAGACCCTCACCAAGGGAGGAGTGACCTACCGGGATGAGCCCTGGCACAAGGAGTGCTTTGTCTGCACGGGCTGCAAGACCCCCTTGGCTGGGCAGCAGTTCACCTCCCAGGATGACAACCCGTACTGCATCAAGTGCTTTGGGAACCTCTATGCCAAGAAGTGCAGTGCCTGCACAAAGCCCATCACAGGTGAGCAGAACAGCTCTCTGAGGAGCCCCGGGATGAAGTGGTCCTGGGCTACTTCTGTCCCTTTGTCTGCATCTTTCAAAGTGGTGAGCTGTGTCCTGTGGGAGGAATTCCCTCTAGCCTTGGTAAAGACTCCAGAGTGACCCCTGAAAGCATGATCTCATGTCTCTAGCTTGCCTTTTTTGATCCTGATTGCCATGTCCTGTGAAAAGGTTCAGAGACAGGGAAAGCCTAGAGCAGCACCTGGTGCAGAGGAGTCAGGACCTGCTGGACCTGCCTAAGGCAGGGGAAGCAAGGGATCCTTTTCTGCAGACCCCCCTAAGAGAGTCTGGCTTCCCTCTGCCTGCCCCCACTTGACCTTACCCCTTGCAACTCCCAGGTTCTTGCTGCTGGGAAGGCAGGAGAAGCTGTGAATCAGCTGGTGACTCAGAGGATGATTCTGGCTGAGGACAGCTCCCAGGCACCCACTTCCCCTCTGGTCCTTATCAGTTTGTTGCAGTGCTAGGGAGAAGAGGGTCACAGCTCACCAGACCAACAACTGCCAGCAGAGAAAGGAAACTCCTATGGAGCCTCTGCAGGAGCTTGGGCCTGAGCTGGTGGCAGGATGGCTCTTCCCAGGATTTGAGTAGTTCTGTCTGCCTTTATCCACTGTGCTGGTGCAGCTCCTCTCCCTGCTCCTCCTAAGGGAGAAAATCATGATTCTGGTCCAAGTATGTCAGCCCTGCAAAGTCTGCTCTGAAGCAATTTTAGTGCTTTTCCCACAAGAGTGGAAATTCATATTTCAGATCTATTTGATCCTGGGGTGTGTTTTGGGTGCCACTAGTGCCACTTGTGAAGACCTGAACTGGAGATGAGCAGGTGTTACTGTGACACACAGAGGGAACACAGCAACACACACACAACAGGTGTTCAGGCAGAGAGAGAAGAACTCTCTAGTTTATTGTTGATCTCGTATCTATAAGTTTCTGGACAGTGATCAGAGATTGAACAGAGAAGTTCCCACCTCTCCATCTCCACTGGTCACTTGAGAAGTCCATCAGGTGAGATCTTTTACAAAGGAATGCAGACATGATCCTTGTTTATCTTACAATTCATGAGAACTGACTCCATTATACCAAAACAAATCAGAAGACTGATTTTCAGGGACAACAAGCCGGCCAGGGCTCAGTCTGTTCAGGAAGCTCATCCCAGTTTCCCCAGAGACTGACACTGCCCTCTGTGCCTCCCACAGGCTTTGGTGGTGGCAAATACGTCTCCTTTGAGGACCGTCACTGGCACCACAACTGCTTCAACTGTGCCCGCTGCAGCACCTCGCTGGTGGGGAAAGGCTTCATCCCCGACAACGACGAGATCCTGTGCCGCGACTGCAGCAGCGACCTATGAGCCCCGAGGGCAGCACGGGGCGGGGCTGCCTCTGCTCCTCAGGCCTCTGTGCCAGATGCCCCAGCAGCATTTCAGGGGCAGAGCACAAGGCACAGGAGATGGGGGCTGACCCCGAACCGGTGTGTTCAGGGGGTTCCTGTGCCCCCTCCCTGAAGGCTAGAGTACGCTGTGCTATGGCTCTGTGCAGTCAAAGCTAAATAAAGCTGAAAAAGGAGCTTCAAGTCCCCCCATTATTTACTCTTTCTTTTCGCTTCCAGTCTAACCAGGCACGAGCCCAGGCCCCCAGCTGAGCAAAGGGCAGGAGTGGCTTCAGCCCTGGGCTGCTGGGTCTGCACACTGGCAAGCATGTATTCCCCTTGGCACAGCACTGACTTCTCTTCTTTCTCCGTGTGCTGCCCTCTCTCTAGGTGACACAGGGCTCATGCAGCTTGGCCATGCTGGCCTGTGTCACAGCTGGCTTTGCACAGCCTTCCTGTATGCACAGCTGGCCCGGGCATGAAGGGCACTGTCTTCTCTTCTGGAGGTTTGGGGACACCAGGCTGCAGTGTGGTCAGGAGAAGAGCATACATCCTGTCAGATGGGATCCACCTCTGGAATTCTGTAACACCTCACTCTTTGCAGGCCAGACCCTTTGCTCAGCATCTCCATGGAGGTGCTCTCTTAGCTGTGAATGAGGAGTTCAAGTCACTTGTAGGTACGGGGCATTCTGCCCACTCACACCCGCCCCATTCCTGTTCACCTGTGCTGTGGCCTCCCATGGCTGGGGTGGCTGAGCAGGAGCTGGGAGTGCTGGCCTGCTGATGCTCAGATGCATCTGGCTGAGCCCTAGAGAAGGGCATGCTGAAGGCTGACAGCTCTCAGGGCTTTATTCCTTCTCCATCCCTCATGAGGATCCCTGGGACAGGCACTGCTGTGCAGAGCCCAGCTGCCAGCAGCACTGGGAACACCAGAGACCTCCGTTAATTCAGGGAAGGGGGCATTGCCCACAGACTGTGCCCGTGCCTCCCTGCTGGGAGGGTCTGCAGGAGCACAGGGCTCCTGTCCACAGCCTGCTGCTCCCGGGCTGCCTGTGTCCCCAGTGGTAGGCAGGGAGTGGTGGCTCCTTCCAGCCACACTCGTCCTTCCCTGTGTCCCAAACAAGAAGCAAAGCAAAGCTGGCACCTGTGGAGGGAGGATTTTGCATTGCCCAGGTCCCAGTTGGCCCCAACTGCAAAACAGGGTGTCTTGAGCCATCCCAGACTCACATGAGGCCTTGAGCAATCCTTGCCCAATGGCTGAGCTGGCCCTGGGCTAAGGCCCCTCTCAGGGGGATGCTCATGCCTGCCTTATCTCTACATCCTTCTGCTTCTGTCTTGCTGAGGCACTTTCACCAACCCTGCTTTCCTGCTTAGTCAGCCACATGCTTTTCTGAAAACCTCTTGTGGGTTTTTTTCTCTTTTGTACTCATTTGTCATGAATATCCATCATTTTGTACACAACTGCAGGATGAAGGGGCTTGCCCCCACCCGGGCTTCACTTAGGAACAGAAAACATTATGCATGTTGAAGTGTTATTACTCTGTGTTCAGATCTTTGTTGAATCCTTGTTTGGAAGCTTCGATGACAGCAAATCAGAGTTTGTGTGTTTGCTATTATGAGAGGAGCTTGGAGCCATCTCCAGAAGGAATTGTCCTAAACCTCAGCGTCCTCTGTATTTCCTACAGCTTTATACAATAAACCGTTTTCGTGACACTTGCTCTTCCGTGTCTCTTGAACAGCAGGCACAGGGCAGAGTGCTGGGCTCTGCTCAGCCTTGCCTCGCCCCTAATCCCATTCTGGGGAGGGGCAACCTCGGCAGTGCTCGTGCCTGCCTTCCCAAACCACAGCCCAGCATCAGCCCTGTGGCTGGGACAGAGCAGCAGCATCTCCCTCCTCCTGCGGGGTGGCTGCAGTGGTTCCTGGGGCGGGGGGTGTCCATCTGTCCGTGCTTGCTGTCTGTACAGGCAGGCAGTGCTGCAGGGCAGGCCCCAGCAGGGTGCTGCTGCTTCCAGGCTGCCTGTGGAGTCGGGATGGCTGCGGGACCGACCAGCCCTGCTGTGCAGAGCTCCCTGCCCGGCAGCGAGCACTGCCTGCCCCTGCAGACATTCCAGGGGCACTCAGCCTCCAGCCAGGATAGCTGTGGTCCCTCTTGGCAGCCTTCCCTGAAGTGCTGCACGCTCTTTACTCATGTTTATCAATCGGGGAGCCATTTATTCCCTAACATATGAAACTATTTTCCACAGATCCTTTACACTTACTAACAGCTGCCGTGACTTCCTCTGGATTTGCCTGCTCCAGCCCCCCTGGCTCCGTGGCTGGGCTCCCGTGGGTGCTGCTCTGGTGGCAGGATGGGCACAGCCCATGGGGTGCCTCTGTAGGACCATGGCACTGGGGTGTGCACATTCCTGGCTGCTTCAGAGCCTCCTGCTCTGGTGCCTGATGGAGTTCTAGCACAATTTTTGGATTTTTGTTGCTGTTGCTGCCCTGTGACCTGGGCTGGGCTTTGGTGCTGTGCCTTGGAGGGTGAGTGAGCAGCTCCAGCCCAGAGGTTTCCAGCTGAGCCTGTCTTCCAGCAGCAGCAGCACAGGCTGGGCTTTCTGCAGCACTGTTTCCAGGGATTAACCGCAAAAGGTTTCTGTACAAAGGGCCCCCAGGCTCCTCTTTCACTCAGCCTCCAGAGCCTCACGTTTTTAGCCAAAAAAGGAAATGACCCAGCTGCACGTAGCACTGGAACATCTGGATTTTATCCCTGTCATGAATGGGTCATGGCTGTATGTGGCCCAGTGCCTGATTTACAGGAGGGGGAGGGTGATGTCATGCACAAACATCCCCTGAGACTCTGGAGTGTGGGTCTGAAACAGTCATGGAAATTTTATTAAGCACGAGGAGCAGTGTGAGGGGGTCAGGCCAGGCTGTTGCACTGGTGAGGTGGGAGTGGGGAAGCTGCTGAGGACACGGGGCAGCACTGCAGGGGCAGAAAGAGCCCCTGGCATTGCCCAAACCTGCCCAAGCTGTGCTCTCCTGCACCACTGTGGCTCAGAGACACCAATGGGCACAGCCAGGTTCAAGCCACTGCCTGGGGAGTGCTGTGCAGAGCCAGGAGCTGGACTTTGATGATCCTCATGGGTCCCTTCCAGTGCAGGGTATTCTGTGATTCTGTGCATTTCAGCTCCCAGCCCCTGACAGGCTGTGCTGAAACAAAACAGCATCTCTTCAGCCAATTTTCTCCCATCTCCTCTATGTGCTCTGCCATTTGTGGGGTGAGGAGGAGGATGGTCATGCAAGGGCTGGTCTTGTACCACCTCGATCCTCCTGATGCCAGCAGCCCAAAATAAGGAGGCCATGTGGCTGGATGGGTTACTGGATTTTAACTCCTTCCCTTTCCAGAGATGAAGTTTGATGCAAAGAGAAATGGAAGAACACTAAGTTCAGAATCTTATCTGGTTTTATTTTTAGACAGGCATTCATAAAGTGATTTACTTTGGGGCAGCCTGTAATGCAAAGGAGTAATTAGAGACAATATTCTTACCTGCAGCATCATGCTCTCCTCAGTGAAGATCATCTTTGTCTGCCATTAATTAGGACAATTTTTCTTCTTGCTTTTGGCTTAGACTAATTTATCTGCGTGCAGGGCAGAAAAACACGAATAATTTATTCACGTGCAGTGAGTTAAAATGCAATTACAGCTTTCCATTTGGCAGCGTAGGGGCAAGGCACGGGTATGATCCATCCTTGGATTTAGGGTGGATCTGAAGAAGGCAGTTGAAACCCAAGTGGAATGTGGCAGCCGGGGTGTCTGTGGCAGCAGGAACACCTGCACGGCCACCGTGCCGCTCGGGGCGCCCGCACTGCCGAGAGCAGAGCGTGCTCTGCGGGCCCCGGGACACGCGGGGCCACCAAGCACCGCGCTCGGACACGGCGCTCGGACGGGGCCCGGTGTCGGACAGCGCTCTCGGACACGGCGCTCGGACGGGGCCCGGTGTCGGACAGCGCTCTCGGACACGGCGCTCGGACGGGGCCCGGTGTCGGACAGCGCTCGGACACGCGCTCGGACGGGCCCGGTGTCGACAGCGCTCTCGGACCGGCGCTCGGACGGGCCCGTGTCGGACAGCGCTCTCGGACACGGCGCTCGGACGGGCACGGTGTCGACAGCGCTCTCGGACACGGCGCTCGACGGGGCCCGGTGCTCGACACGGCCCTGCACTCAGCCTCGCGGTCAGACCCTCGCTCGGACACGCCCCGTGCTCGACACGACGCTCGGCACGGCCTGCGCTCAGACAGGCCCCGCCCCAGGCCCACTCCCGGCCGGTCCCGCTCCCGAGCCCGCTCGGACAGGCCCGGCCCCGCTCCCGGCCGGCCCCGCTCCCGGGCCCGCTCCCGGCCCGCTCCCGGCCCGGCCCCGCTCCCGCTCCCGAGCCCCGCTCTCGGACAGGCCCCGGCCCCGCTCCCGGCCCGGCCCCGCTCGGGCCCGCTCCGGCCGGTCCCGCTCCCGGGCCCCGCTCCGCCCGCTCCCGGCCGGCCCCGCTCCGCTCCCGAGCCCGTCTCGACAGCCCGGCCCCGCTCGCCCGGCCCCGCTCCCGGGCCCCGCTCCGGCCCGGCCCGCTCCCGGCCCCTCTCCCGGCCACCGCTCCGGTCCCGCTCCCGGCCCCGCTCTCGCGGCCCCGCTCCCGGCCCGGCCCCGCTCCCGGCCCCGCTCCCGGCCCGCTCTCGGACAGCCCGCTCCCGGGCCCCGCTCCCGGCCCGCTCCCGGGCCCGCTCCCGGGCCCCGCTCCCGGTCCCGGTCCCGGTCCCGCCGCCGCGGGGCCCGTTCTGGCCGCCGCCGCCCTCTGCCGGCCGCGTGGGGCTCTCGCAGCGCCCCGGAACCGGAACGCGCCCGCACTCCGCGGGCCTGAGCGGGGCCTTCCGGCCGCAGCGGCAGCGCGGGATGGAGACGATCCTGGAGCAGCAGCGGCGCTACCATGAGGAGCGGGAGCGGCTCATGGACGTGATGGTGAAGGAGATGCTCACCAAGAAGTCCACGGTACGCCCGGGGCCTCGGGGGGGGGGAGGCGGGAGGCAACGGCCGGGCCCGCGCTCACCGGCTCGGCTCTCCCCGCAGCTCCGCGACCAGATTAACTCGGACCACCGCACCCGGGCCATGCAGGACGTGAGTGCGCCGGGAGCGGGACCGGGAGTTGGGAGCGGGGCCGGGAGTGGGGCCGGGAGCGGGGCCGGGAGCGGTACCGGCAGCGGGGCCGGGAGCGGGGCCGGGAGCGGAACGGGAGCGGGGCCGGGAGCGGGGCCGGGAGCGGGGCCGGGAGCGGGAACGGGAGCGGGGCCGGGAGCGGGCCGGGAGCGGACGCGGAGCGGGGCCGGGAGCGGGAGTGGAGCTGGAACGGTACCGGGAGCGGGGCCGGGGCGGGCCGGGCTCCCCGGAGCGAGCGGGGCCCGTCCCGGTAACGGCTCTGCGGCGCTCGGGCCTCTGCTCTGTTCGCAGAGGTACATGGAAGTGAGGGCAACCTGCGCGACCTGTACGACGACAAGGACGGGTGAGTGTGCCGGGGCTCTCGTGTGCCTGAGCGCGTCCTGCTGGTTTAAGTCAGTGGGAATGTCTAAAGAATAGCACGTGAATCGGGATGTGGCGACTAAATGCAGGGCAGGAGCCGAGTGCACATGGGAAGGGTCAGTGTCGGATGGACACCATTTGTTGTGTTATGTCCTGGGGAGGCCCTGGCTGCTCCGGGGGTTTGTCACGGGCTGCAGCGTGTGTGGGGGATGTGGCCCCGAGCCCCTGAGCCCGGTGGGCTGGGAGATCCCCCATGGCTCAGAGGTTTGCAGTCAGACACTGCAGCATAGACCTGGACTAAGGCTTTGTCAGTGTCACACTTGTTTTGCCTTCCCTTCCCTTCCCTTCCCTTCCCTTCCCTTCCCTTCCCTTCCCTTCCCTTCCCTTCCTTCATAATCTGTTGCTGTCCATGAACTCATAGCCTACGTAAGGAAGAACTCAGTGCCATTTCCGGGCCAAATGAATTTGCAGAGTTTTACAACAGACTGAAGCAAATTAAGGAATTTCACCGGAAGCACCCAAATGAGGTGAGTAGTTACCTGCCCCATAGGAACAGGTGAGATGTGCTCTGTTGGGTCTCATCCCTGCAGGAAACAGAGCCTTTGTTTCCCCAGTTTTATTGCCTGAACATACAAGTACTGAGAACACTCAGCATAGCTGCTCAGGGTCAGGCAGCATGTGAGGGAGCAGTGCAGGACACTCTCCTTGTTCCCTGCTAGAACAGGGATGTTCAGCTCAGCTGGGATCAGATCTCACCCTTCTCATATTGGCTAAAGCCACACTTTTGCCTTTGTGCAGAAAGAAAGGTGACAAAGCTTTGAGTCTCTTTTCTGTTTGCAGTTTCATGACTTGCCACCTTGTGTGCTTTTATATGAGTTGTTCTGGGGCAGGAGCTGAAGTAAATCACTGTGCCTTGTGTCTGCCCATGCAGATCTGTGTTCCTATGTCAGTGGAGTTTGAGGAGCTGCTGAAGGCCAGAGACAACCCAAGTGAAGAAGCTCAGAGTAAGTTTGTAGTTTGCTTGAGCTCTGGCATTATTTGATAGGTTGTTTGATCTGGTTTGCATGTTTCAGGGCCTCACCTCCCTCTTACTAAATGAATTCTGAAAATTCTCCTGCCATCTCAATGCTTCTGAACTGCAGTGCCTGGGATGTTCCCCAGTGAGGCTGCTGTTCCTGGGGAATGTTCTGGTGCTTGCCCAGAGCATCAACTGGGGCTGCCCAATGAGTGTCAGCACCTTCCTTAAGCATAAATGTCTTCACAGCTAATCCTTTTCCAATTCAAAACCAGTTGTATAATCAGTAGGGAATATTAAGCTCATAATAAAGCATTTCCTGATCGTTCCTGCAGATCTGGTGGAGTTCACAGATGAGGAAGGGTACGGACGATACTTGGACCTGCATGATTGTTACCTCAAGTACATTAACCTGAAATCATCAGAGGTGAGTGGCTGCTGTGTGTGGGCACAGGGATCTCCAGGCCCTGCACAGGCTGGGGCTTCTCTTTTCTGGGAGCTGGATGTTAATTTGGCCATGTATGAACTCTGACTCAGACTTTCTGTTCTTAGAAATTGGATTATATCACTTACTTATCCACATTTGACCAACTCTTTGATATTCCCAAGGAGAGAAAAAATGCTGAATATAAGAGGTGAGCCTGTTTGCCTGCCTGCTTCCTTTATGGCACTTGGTGAAAAGGAATTTGCTTCTTAAGTGTTCAGCTGCAGAGATTATAATTAACAGCCAAACTTAACTCACATAAATTGAGTTCAGTCCTGTGTCTGAGCCTCAGGCAGACATGCACTGCAGCAGAGGTGTGAAGAGCCACATTTGGTTCAGAGGAAGAGCTTTAATGTACCCTTGGAACTGCCTTGTCAAGAAAATGCTGTGTGGAAAACTGGCCTGACCTTGGTCACGTCCCTCTGCAGCACTGGAGGGTAGTGACTGTCCAAAGGTAGAGGGTGACAGTGAAACCTGTGCTCATGATTCCCCTGCCAGGTATCTTGAAATGCTCCTTGAGTACCTGCAGGATTACACAGATCGAGTGAAACCATTACTGGACCAGAATGAACTTTTTGGGAAAATTCAGACGGAGTTTGAGAAGAAGTGGGAGAACGGCACATTCCCGGGCTGGCCGGTGAGCAGCTGAGCCTGGCTGATGTTCCTGTGTTTGGGAGGGGGTTCTGGGAGTCATTTGTGTGCAGTCACTGCTGGGGGTGACTGACACTGAGGGCTGCAGCTCTGTGTCACCAGGGTGACCTGAATTTAAAACCCAGAGTAACCGGTTTAAAACGAGCATTGTTTCAGGTTGGCTTATTTTGCATCTTTACTATTGCTCTGTTTTCAGTTCAGTAAGAGGGTTTTTCTCTGTGAAATGAACTGATTTTCTTGAGGTTAAAATGGTCTATGGCCAGAAGAGTTGTAGTTTGTTGTGCAGCTCATGCATGTTGGTTTTTTTTTGCAGAAAGAGACCAGCAGTGCCCTCACCCATGCTGGTGCCCACCTGGACCTCTCAGCCTTCTCCTCCTGGGAGGTATGTTTCCAGAACTCTGCACTTACTGCCACGTTTTGAGCAAGTGGAAGTTCAGTCATTTGGGTTTTTTTGTGTGATTTTGGTGCTGTGTTTTCATCCCTGGCTCTGTGCTTTCTGGGTAAAACTTTGATGGTGCTGATTTCTGCCTTTGGGGGATTTAGCTTGAAAGACCTAGTGAGATTTGTCACATTCCTCATTTTCCTGGGAGGAAGGGTACACTGTTGACAGTCCTTTATTGAATAATGTTTATCAGTTTTTTCTTCATTAGTAAGCTAAAGTGGACTATATCCATATTGTATGTGTTGAACAGCTTGTCTCTTACAATGGTTTGTTTAATTGAACAGGAATTGGCCTCCCTGGGGCTGGACAGGTTAAAATCAGCTTTGCTGGCTCTGGGGCTGAAGTGTGGCGGGTAAGGTGCAGTCTTTGGAGAGTTCCTTTCAGTTTCTGAGGTGTTCCTGTATTGCATTTCTTTCTGGGGTTACTTTTGTGGTTATCTCTGTTGTACTAGAATTAGTGATGTTTGAAAGATAAAATGTTAAGAACCAAGCAGTGGGATCTGCTGCTCTGAACTGCTCCTGTACAGGAGTCTCTGGTACAGTAGGCTTTGACTTGAGGAATGAAGACAAAGAAAAAAGGGATCTCATGGTTTCCTAAAAGCAACATTTAGAATTTAATTTCATGAATTCACATAGTTCTCAGGAAATGTTAAACTGCAGTCTGGACTAATCCCTTCCCTGCTTCTGTGCAGGACTCTGGAGGAGCGTGCTCAGAGGCTTTTCAGCACTAAAGGCAAATCCCTGGAAGCACTTGATCCTTCCTTGTTTGCTAAGAATCCAAAGACAAAAGGAAGCAAAAGGTGAGTTCTTAGAGCTCATTCTGAGGCTGGCAATGTTCTCTCCTCTTGGATAAGGAGTGTTCTATAGTCACCACTCACATGTAGTTAGGACAGAGACTCTGGAATATTGGAAGCTTTTCATGTTGGACCAAATGGTGCTGAACCAAACAGACAGTATCAGAGCTGAACTTGTGTGTTTAATGAAAATACCTCATCTGTTTCAGAGACACTGAAAGAAATAAAGATCTCGCATTCCTGGAAGCTCAGATTTATGAGTACGTGGAAGTTCTTGGGGTAAGGATTTTTTTTCTCTTTAAGCTTTTTATTTCAGAGCTGTCAAATAGTGACTGGATCATTGTCCACATCTTTACGTAGTGCTTTCATAGACAGCATCACACCAGAGTGCTGCACCATGTCTGTTTTGTGCATAAGTCACATAGTACTACAAACCTTTACTTGATCTGCCTTGCTCCTTGCCTTCAGTTTTGGGGGATTGTTTTCAGGAGGTTGCCTGCTGCTGTAGTAACATTGGAAGTGCTAACAGGTCATAGAAGTTTTCATTCTTTGCAAGTGGGAAATGTCAGGGTACTGAAAAATGAAATTATTTGGCTGAGTAAGGTGGGAGTTCTCTGCTTCATGCTGGTCTTCTGTGTCCTCCCTCTGTACACTGAGGAAGTTTTGCACTACAGGAGTTTGGTCTGACTCTTTGCTGTCATGGTGTGTGCACAAGCCCTCCCTTTCTCTCATTCCAGGAACAAAGACACCTCACCCACGAGAACGTGCAGCGTAAGCAGGCACGGACAGGGGAGGAGAGAGAGGAGGAGGAAGAAGAGCAGATCAGTGAGAGTGAGAGTGAAGATGAAGAAAATGAAATCATTTACAACCCCAAAAATCTGCCTCTTGGCTGGGATGGGAAGGTAACAGAGACTGTCAGGCCTGGAGAAGTGGGAGAGGTCACTGACTCCACCCTGCTCCTCTCTTTGAGTTTCTTTGCTGTGTGACCTAATGCTCGTGTCTCCCTGCTTGCAGCCCATCCCCTACTGGTTGTATAAACTCCACGGCCTGAACATCAACTACAACTGTGAGATTTGTGGGAACTACACCTACCGCGGGCCCAAGGCGTTCCAGCGGCACTTCGCAGTGAGTGACCCTCCCTGCAGGAGCAGCCCTGCTGCGTCCTTCACTCACTCCAACGGGTCACTGCTGAGTCCCTGGGCTCCCTGAGCAGCCCTTTGGCCATGTGGGTCTCACCTTGTGCTGCAGGGCCATAGATCCTGTCAGGATCTCTGAGATCTCTCTGCTGATGCTGTACCGTGCCTGCTCATTCCAGTGCTCAGGTCTGATGGGTGCAGGGTGCCCGTTACTGACTGCAGGACAAGAAAATTATGTTTTTATCGAGGGCTGGTAGATTTGTACTTTGATGGTCTGTTCTGCACCCTGTGCAGTGTTACTGTCTCGTGGTGTTCCCTCTCACACTGGTCTCCCCTGTTCCCCAGGAGTGGAGACACGCCATGGGATGCGGTGCCTGGGCATTCCCAACACTGCACACTTTGCCAACGTCACACAGATTGAGGATGCAGTCTCCTGTAAGTAGTGATGGCAGAAGAGGGAACAGGTTAAACAACACCCCCTTTTCTGAAGGACTGGCTTTGGGCCTTGGTCTCATGTCCCATCCTGAACAATCTGTTTGAAGTCTTGTTTGCTGCAGTTCAGTGCCCTTCAGTAACCACACAGCGGAGTGGTAACTTTGTAGTGGAGGGTAGATACATTCCTGGATTGTTGGTGTTTTAAAAGGGAGGGGGGAAAGCTCATGTGTATTATTTTACTGGATTAAAAAATAGTATCTTGAGGGAAGTGACATAGATCCTGTTTGACTTTGTGTTTGCAGTGTGGGCAAAGCTGAAACAGCAGAAGGCTTCAGAGAGGTGGCAGCCTGATACAGAGGTGAGCAGTGAGAGGCGTGCAGTGTCTGCACTCCTGTGTTCTGGGTGTGAGCAGTGTCCTTCCTCCCTTACACTGGTGCCTTTCCCTAAACTCCTGTTCCAAAGCCATTTTTCAACAGTGTGCAAGGCAAGAGTGGGAAGCAAAATCTGTAGTACAACCTGTAATGGCTCTGGCTCTGGCTGAGCTCTTCTTGCAGGACCTGCTGGCAGATCCACTGCCTGCCTTCCTGCACAGAGCTTCTGGAAGGGTGCTTATGCTCAGTGGCTGCTCTTGGAGCTAACATTTGAGTGCAGTCTCTAAACTGTTGGTTCTGTTCCAGGAGGAATATGAGGATTCCAGTGGGAACGTGGTGAATAAAAAGACCTACGAAGACCTGAAGCGCCAAGGGCTGCTGTAGCTGTCCCAGGTGAAGGATCTCACATCTGCAGAGAGTGGATCTGGCAGCAGCTCTGACTTCTTCATTGACTGGATTTTGTATGTGCATGAATATAGATTTCAAGAATACTTTATAGAGTCACTTTCTAGTAAGTCCTTTAGACTTGTGACAGTGTTTTATATTAAAAAATACCTTGAAAAATAAAGTCATTGTAATTTAGGAAGTGCCAAGAGACTTGTCTTCTTTCGTGTACTGGAAGGAGTTTTGATTACAGTGTGTTTAAAATGCTTTTTACACAGCTGTCAGAAAGAATTCCTTCTCTCATTTCCACTCTGCTGGAATGTTTATAGTGGGGGTTGACTCTGAAGCATAAGGACACTGTGCTGAAGGTACTGGTCCTGTTTCTAGATATTTGGTGTAAATTTGTGGTTTTCTTTACAAAAGAAGCTCACCTGGCTTACAGAACTGTTTTCACCTCTGGTCTGTCTCTTGGACAGTGTTTTTTTCAGGGAATTACCAAATGGGCTTCAGGTTCAGCTCGGGTGATTTCTGCTGTTGGCTTGAGTGACCTGGTTTGTGTGCAGATCCTTCTGTGGTGCAGGAGGATGGAGATGGGAGCAAAGACTGTTTAGAGGTGGCTTTGGGAGCATCCTTGGCCTGGTGTCACACTCAGGGGTGCCTGTACATTCCCCATGGATTCATGGTGCCCCAAGAACTGCAGGTCCATTGTGCAGAGGCCACTCACATCACATGTGGCAGTGGTGGTGCCCCCAGCCCCCTGAGGGCAGTGGTGGCTCGTGTGACATGTCCAGCCTCCCAGCCCTTCCTCCACTGCTGCACAGGGCCCTGTGTCTGTGGAGCCACATGTGACCCCTCCCCGGGGCTGGCAGGGGTGGGGCTGGGCTGTGGGGCAGGTGCCACAGCACCTGCTCAGAGGTGCCCCTGCAGCCACTCCCACAGTGCTGGCAGTGACTGCAGCTGTGCTGGGGCTTCAGGAACAGGCACACAGGTGAGTCAGTGCTGTGGGCTCTTTCCCTGCTGGGGGGGAAGGTTGTTCTGGGATGAGGCCATGTCAGACAGGTGTTGGTTCCTTACCTGGATGTCCAGAGCTCTTCTGGATGGTGGCTGGGCTGGTTTGCAGGGTGGGGTGCCAGCTGATTCTCTTTTCTGTCACTCTGAGGAAACAGCCTCGGAGGTCTCTGAACGAGCTTCATCCCCTCCAGGTCCTGGGGGAGCAGTGACTCAGCCTCAATCATAAACAGGAGGGGAGTATTACCATTGCCCTTGGAGAATTTGGCTTTGGAGCCTGTTTGGAGTCACATCTCCAAACCATTTCCTTACCAAAACAGGTAAACATTTGGAATGCAAATAGAGGATGGAGAGCCAGGTCACATCTTCACTTGCAGCAGCAAACTGCTGCCTGGTGGCACTTTCCACTGTCCCCCTGCCTCCTGCAGGGCTGTGCTGCTGAGCTCTGGGGAGGGTTGTTGCCACACCAACAGCACTCACAGCTCCCCAGGGCTCCTGCTCCCTGTCAGCAGCCCCGGTGGATTTGGGGAGGCTCAGGAGGGGGTGAGTGGCTGTCCTGGGGCTGAGCACTGGAGGCAGAGCACAGAGCTGTGCTGGGGAGCACCCTGCACCCCAGGGAGCAGCTCTGACTGTGTCTCCTTGTGCCAGGTCCAGGAGAGCTGCTGGTGGATGAGGATGGCTGGACAGGGACGGCTTGTGCCCCCCATCCCAGGTAAAGGGGCTCTGGTGCAGCAGGAGAGCTCTGTCTGTCTGTCTGTCCCCCATCCTAAGTCCATCTCTGCTCCAGCTGCTGGGAGCTGTGCCACAGGCCTCCCTGGGTTGGCTGCTGGTCACCTGGGGCTTTGGGAAGCTGCAGGAGCTTGTTATCTGTTCCAAGGATGAGCTGCCTGTGCTGCTGGGGAGGCTCTCTGGGCTGTGGGTAAAGAATGCAGCAGGTTTGGTGCTCTCAGTCATTCCCACTCCATTCCAGGCTTGCTGCTCTGCATCTTGGCTCTGCCATTCTGTCTCCAGGACTCTCTTGCCACAGCAGGTGAGTTCTGTATCCCAAGGGGAAATCTGGGGACCTGCAGGGAGCAGGGCAAAGGCAGTGTGGTGCACCAGGGCCTTTGTGCCTGTCCTCTCCAGGCTGTGCTCTGTAGGACAGAGCTGCAGGACAGGTGAGGAGCCTTTCCTCATGGCTTAGCCCACATAAGAGCCTGTGCTTCCCAGGCAATATGGCTGGAAGTGGGAGGGAGAGGCTGTTCAACATCTGCCCACAGTGCTGCCATGGTGGGCTGTGGATCTGACCTCATCCTTGGGCTGCCCAGCTGGTGGAGCCTGTGGGGGACATCCTGTCACCAACTGCCAGTCCCCTGCCAACCACAGTGTGACAGATGCTTCCCACAGGGCCCTCTGGACTGTGCCATGGCTCAGGAAGGGACACAGGGCTCACTGAGCTCAGTGGCTCCTTCACCAAACAGGAGCTTCTTGTTTTTCAGCACACAACACAGCTGCCAATACCATGGTGATGGCCACCAAGAACGTATCAGTGGCCACCAAGAACACCTCAGCAGCCACCAAGAACACCTTGGTGGGGGCAGTGACCACCAAGAAGGCTTCACTGGTGGCTGTGACCACCAAGAACACTTCAGTGGCCACCCAGAATGCTGCAGTGGTGGCAGTCACCAAGAATACCATGGTGGTGGCTGCCACCAAGAAGGCCACAGTGGTTGCCACTGCCAATACTTCAGTGGCCACCAAGAGCACCTCCATGATAGTCAAGGCCACCAAGAATGCTTTGGCAGCCACCAAGAACAACACAGTGGTGGCCATGGCCACCAAGAACACCTTGGCAGCTACCAAGAACGCCTTGGTGGATGGTGGCAACTACCAAGGAGGCCTTGGCAGGCACCAAGAACATCTCAGTGCTGGCCATGGCCACCAAGAACACCTTGGCAGCCACCAAAAACACCTCAGTGGTGGCCATGGCCACCAAGAACACTTCAGCAGCCACCAAGAACGCCTTGGTGGTGGTGGTGACTACCAAGGAAGCCTCAGCAGCCACCAAGAACACCTCAGTGGTGGTGGCCACCAACAATGCCATGGTGGTGGTCACCAACAATGCCTCTCTGGAGGCCACCAACACCTCTATGAAGGGAGCAGAGGAGACAATGGTAAGGCAAGGAATGGGAAGAGGGGCATTGCTGGGCCACTGCTGCCCTATGGACAGGGTCACTTGCCCGGCTGGTGGGTCACAAGATCCAGGAGTGCCATGGGAGCATCTCCCGTGGAGGAAGGGAGCACAGTGGGTGGCCAGGTGGGGGTGGCCCCTCCAGACAGTGAGGCTGTGGCTGGGCACAGCCCTGCAGCGCTGTGCAAGGAGGCTTTGCTGCAAGGTGACACCCTGGTGTCTCTCCAGCAAACCTGCCAGAGCTTTCAGTGCTCCGGAGAGAGGTGCTACCAGGATGGAGCCCACGCCAACGCCACAGCCACCTGCCACAACGAGACTTACTGCGAGGTATGCAGAGGCAGCAGGGAAAGCCTGCCCTTTCTCCAGCTCAGCAAAACAGTGCTCTGTTCCATCTCCCACCTCCCTTTCCTCTCTGACAGTCTGCCAGTTATTTTTGCTCTTTTAGGGCAGCACCTCTTCACACTCATGTTCTCCTTTGCCTCTGCCCGTTGCAGCTTTTCCGTTTCTCCAGCACCAACTACTCAGCCCGCTGCAGCGGCGGGTGCAGCGCGGAGCCGTGCCGGACCCGCGGCAGCGTGAGCAGGCAGCAGTGTGCCCTGGAGTGCTGTGCTGGCCCTCTCTGCCTGCAGCTCAACGCCACTGCCTACGGTATCAGCCTTGTTCTTGGGTGGGCAGAGCCGTGCAGGGGCTGCGGCTGCATCGCGGCATCTTCTGCCCCGGGGCTCGCTCGGTGCTTGGAGCTGGGGGAGCTCTGGCCACATTGTGAGCGGTGCTGGTGGCCCCGTGTGGGCTGTGTGTGCAGCCTCTCAGGGCTCCTCGTGTGTCTCCAGGTGACCTGCCACCCACCACCACCACCGTGCCACCGACGACCACCACCAGCACCCCTCGGCCTCCCCCCCTGAATGTAGGTACCAGCGGAGCAGAGGCTGCTGCATCCCTGGGTTCTGGGCTCTGTGGCTGCTGGGATGGCTGAGCTCCCAGCTGAGCAGGGGACAGGGAAAGCTCCCTCCTCCACTTGTTTATGGGGTAAAAAGCTGACTCTGGAAGGGCAACGAATCCTGAATGAGTACTGGAAGTAAGGAGTCCATAAGGAGCCCTGTTCAGTTGGCCTTATCCCTGTCCATCCCAGCGCTTGCATCGGCTCAGGCAGTTTGACCTGACCATGGGATGAGCCTTCCTGCAGCTGCACAGAGTCCTGGGCTCTGCAGCCCTTTCCTGAGCCTAGTGGAGGGGAAGGTGCTTATCTTTACAGAGTTCTCTTAAGAGGAAGGAAAAAGAGACGCTTGCTCTGCTGGTTTTTCAGTAGTTTCTTGCAGTTTCAGAATACTCCCTTATCTCTGGATCTAAAATGCCTGAGAGCACAAATACCAGCAGAAGAGGGGGATGGAGTGGAGCCCTCTGGAGTGAAGGGCTGTCTGAAATGCAGTTTTTGTCCTGCCAGTCTGATGGACAGCTGGTGTCTCCCCATCCTTTCTCTCACAGGGCAAAGTGTGTGCAGCATTCTCCTGTCATGGGGACGGGTGTTTCAAAGGCAGGAAAACCATCACTGGATGCATTTTGGGGCAGGACTTCTGTGAGGTATGGCCTGGGGCTGCAGAGCACTCTGTTCCTGTAGTGCTAATACTAAAGGCTCGGCATGACCCCCAGACTAATGTCTCTCTCCTTCCAGATGAAGAAGACGGGCTTGAATTACATGGCAGGATGCAGCAAAGCCTGCAAGGCTGCCAAACCAGTCTGTGCTGGTGGGATGAAGGCTGCCTGTTACCAGGAGTGCTGCCCAGCCACCCCAAAAGCCAGCTGTCTGAAACTGGATGGCAAAGTTCACGTCAGTAGTGCTGGGCAGGTGACACTGGCCCCACTCTTGAAGGTCATGGCAGGTGGGGTGGTCCTTCTCCTGAATTACAGGGTCTCCACTTCCCTCTGGGGTTAGGCAGCAGTCAGGCAGCTCCTGTAGGATCAGTAGGATCCCAGTCTCTGACTTCAGCCAAGGTTGCTAGCAAACACCCTCTGTACTGTCCCTGTCCCATCAACAAGGTGTCTGGGGGCCTCTGCATCTGCTCGTGGGCAGCTGCCTGCCCTGCACAGGACCCTGCTGTAGATCCTAAACCCCCTGCTTAAGCTGCACTCTGAATCCTGCACCATCCCAGGAGGGGTGAGTCCTGGCATTTCAGTAAATTTTAAGTACCTGAAAACAAGATTCCCCTGTGTATCCAGAGGAAAAGCACTTAGAAAGCTACATCAAGGGATTCTACCCTACCCTGCTCAAATCCTCTACATCTGAGAGACCTGCAAGCTAATTGTGGATCCTGGGAGTGGTGCAGTGTGTGCTGCTGGAATGGGGGATCTCAGGAGCTGGAACAAGAGGGTTTTAGGCCTCCTTAAAACCCAGAAAATTCTGCACTGACTGAGGCCCAGGGGCTGGTCTAATCAATGACCCGTTTGTGGCACAGTCTCCCTGCACCCCCTCTGACCTGTTAGTTCCAAAGCGCTCTGGCAATGAAATACATCTTGCCTGTGTTTGTAAAATAGAAACTTCATGTTTCATCTCCCAGTCTTTGGCAGGGAAGTGGGATTAATCTGAAAGCATCTTCTTGTAGATGATTGTTTCAAATCCGTGGTTCTCTGCTGCAGAAGGCAAAGCCCAGAGGTGAGCACACAGAGCACGGGTGGAGCTGCCAGGCAGAATTACCTGGGGTCAGCGTGCTGCCACTCGACCACACATGCACGGTGCTGTTCCCTGCCACCACTGACATCTGCTGCCACCGGTTCCTTAGAGAAAACATTGCAAAATATTAAAACCTTCGTGTCAGCCCCCTTTGGTGGTGGTGTTTTGAGTGGGGCTGAGCACAGTGTGACCTGTGGGAGGGCGGGAGAGCTGGGCTGGCTGGGTTTGAGCCCTTGGAGCCTTGTGCACTTTCCCAGCACGAAGGCTCGGTGGTGCTGGCTCTCAGGGAGCACTGCCAGCCCTGACGGGGTGGATGTGGGGCTGCATGGACAACGTCATTCTACCACAGCGGCCCTGCCCACGCTGCAGCGCCTGTTCCGGTGCAGTGAAACCGCAGCTCAGCTTTTGGAGGGTGTTTACTTTGTTTCAGGCCAGTTCATGTCAAGGCTTCTTCTGTCTCAAGAACACAGCCCTGTGCCTCTATTCTTAGAAGGTTTGGTGCTTAGAGCAGCGTTTTCTGACTGTTCCCTTGTCTGTTGGTGAGCAGAGAGGGATTGGGGAAGTGGCCCAGAGCTGTCACTGACCGAGACCACTCGGGTTTTCCCTCTCTTTCGACCTGCACCTCCTACGTTTGTGGAAGGAGCTGATTTAGCCCAAACTCCGTCTCTACAGTGCAGAGGACTCTGATGATATTTTACAGCACTTACTCCCACACTCCGCATTAATCGATTTGAAGAATAACCCGGTTCCTGTGCTGGGTCGTCTTGAAATTCAACAAAAAAAAAAAAAAAAAACCACAAAAAAAAACCCAACAACAACAAAAAAAGAAAATTCAAAGAGCTACTGAAAACAAGAGCGTCTCGCGATTTTCCACGGAAATGCTCCTTTCCCATGTCTGCCGACCCGAGAGGTTCCCCCTCTCAGTCTCCCTTTCCTTCCGGGAGGGGCCGGGCCGTGCCTCCCCCGTCCCTCGCATCCCGCCGGCCCTGCCGAGCCCGCCCGCTCCCAGCCCGCTCCCTGCCCGCTCCTAACCCGCTCCCTGCGGCGGCCCCGTTATTTCCGGCGGTCCCGGCGATAGCGGAGCGGCGGCGGGGGCGGCCCCGGCCGGGGAGCAGCGCCTGCGACAGCGCCCGGAGCGCGCAGCCGCCGCCGCCGGGAGAGCGCCGGGTGCCGGCCCCGGGAGCGCCGGCCGGGCGGAGATGGACCAGTCGGTCGCCATCCAGGAGAGCCTAGGGGCGGGGGCGAGCTGCCGGATCGTATCCTTTGATCGGCCCCGCAGTCGCGGGACTGTCCCCGTCCCCTCCGGTTTGTTCCCGCTGTCCCCGCCGCGCTCCCCCCGCCCATCTCCGCGTCCCCGCTCCCCGCCGCCGGTGCACGGTTCCTTGACCCGCTGCCGCAGGCGGTGCAGGGCCTCCTGGCCTCGGGGGACAGCGTGGAGAGCCGGCTGCTGGGCCTGGTGGAGTGCCGCGGGCAGCACGCGTGGGTACCGGAGCGCGGGGCGGGCAGCGAGAGCGGCCCGGAGAGTTCTGCGGGGAGACGGCCGCCTGAGAGCCCCCTGCCATCCCACGGGCTTTCACCAGGGGCAGTCCGGCAGGGCAGCAGTTCGATGGCACGGTGCCTTGGTGTTAGGAGAAGCCCCGGGCCCGTGAGCTGCTCTGCTCTGGCAGTGATGGGAACACATTGTTTAAGTGATGGGGTGAGCAGGTGGGTGGGCACTTGGCTGAGGAATTACTTTGGGATTTGCTAGCAGGTGCTGCTGGGTGGGATGGGGTCTGTGCTTGTGTGTCTGCAGACGTGCCAGAACTGAGGAGGCTTTGCCTCCGTGCCTGCTCTGTGCCTGCAGGATCTATGTGTACACTCACCGGCGGATGGCCATCACAGCTGAGGACGTCTGGCTGGAGAGAGTGATCCCCATCACAGATGGGTTTGCAGTGCAAGAAGGTACTGGCACACTGTGGTGGCTCAGTGGGATCAAGGGGGTTGGAGCCCATATTCTGCTGTTCTGCCTCCTGAAATTTGCAATCTAGTCTGCCTTCACCCTTTTTCAACAGTTTGTTAACCTTGGTGAAACTTGTGCATCACATAGCACCTCTGGCAGGGCCCTGTGAGGACCAGAGTACCTGTGTCCCACCAGGCCCAGCCACAGCCCCTGCCCAGAAGGTTTCTTCTGCCTGCTGTTCCTGCAGGGAACATTTGGAGTTTGGAGAAGTTGCCGAGCTCACTAATCTCAGACTATCAGCATGGGCTGCAAATCCGTAGCTTAGCTTTCCACTGAACTTTGTCTTACCTTTGCAGTTGTACCCGACGGTGACCTTCACGTCATTGGTGAGTTCTCTGGTTGCTTTTGTGCCTGCATTACAGATGCTCTGGGCCCGGTGCCAGCTGCATGCAGTGGGGCAGGAGTGGGGGTTTTGGCCCTGGGGGAGCTGACTGGGCAGGGGCTGTGCCCTGCAGCTCCTGGGGCAGTTGCCACGCTGTTGTTAGCTGGTGCTAATGAGAGCTGCCAGCCCCATTCAACCAAGGGAACTAATTTTCCATATGTTTTTAAACTGCTACTGGAAGACTAATTATTGTCCCTGAATGAGCAGAATAAACGTTTTTATAAATGATGATTTTTATATTTTAAGTGGCATTCTCATATAAAATTTTTGAAAAGAACATTGGTAAGAAGGCATGGGGAGATGTTGCCAAAGGCCACGTGCATTGCACAGCAGTTGTAGAGCGGAGAAACGCTCAGTTTTGAAGTGCTGTCAGCACGACCCACAGGAGCTCTTTCTCCCGATGTCTGTCCTCAGGCTCGGACGTGACCGTCCAGATCAGCTCTGCAGACGATCGGCTGACAGTGCAGCTGCCTTTCGGCTCGCACACGCGTACCTTCCTGCAGGAGGTCAGCAGGTGCAGCCCAGGTACGCGCTCCGCTGCAGGCGCTGCCTCCGCTCGCCTCTCCCTGCCCAAACTCGCTCAGCGCTGCCGCGGGTGGCGATTCCCCGCCGGCGGCCGTCCCGGCAGCGGCGCTCGGGGCGGCGGCGGCTGCTCCGTCCCAGGCCGAAGGGGCGCGGCGCTGCGGGGCCGGGGCGGGCAGGGGCCGGTCCGGGGGCGGTCCGGGGGCGGTCCGGGGCGGTCGGGGCGGTCCGGGGGCGGCAGGGGCCGGGCGGGGCGGTCCGGGGGCGGTCCGGGGGCGGTCCGGGGGCGGTCCGGGGGCGGGCAGGGGCCGGGCCGGGGCGGGCCGGGGGCCGGGCCGGGGGCGGGCCGGGGGCGGGCCGGGGCGGTCCGGGGGCGGTCCGGGGGCGGTCCGGGGGCGGTCCGGGGGCGGGCAGGGGCCGGGCCGGGGGCGGTCCGGGGGCGGGCCGGGGGCGGGCCGGGGCGGTCCGGGGCCGGTCCGGGGCGGTCCGGGGGCGGTCCGGGGGCGGTCCGGGGCGGGCCGGGGGCGGTCCGGGGCCGGTCCGGGGGCCGGTCCGGGGCCGGGCCGGGGGCGGGCAGGGGGCGGGCAGGGGCCGGGCCGGGGGCGGGCCGGGGCCGGGCCGGGGGCGGGCCGGGGGCGGGCCGGGGCGCCGGGCGTCTGGGGCCGGGCCGGGGGCCGGGCCGGGGCCGGGCCGGGGGCGGGCAGGGGGCGGGCAGGGGCCGGGCCGGTGCTGCCGAGCGGCGGCGATGTCCGCGGGCGGGCGGCTCCGCCGAGGTGAGCGCGGGGCCGGCGGGGGGCTGCGCTGCCGGCCGGCCTCTGTGCGGGGTTGAGGCGGGGCAGGGTCGCGGCCGGGAGGCTCCGAAGCGGCTCCTTCGGCGCTCCGGGGTCGCTGCGGGGCCGCTCCGTGGCGGGCGGCGGGCGCGGAGCTGCTGCCGGAGCTCCGGTGGCTTTGCCGCCCCGATGCCTGCCTGGTGTCCGCCTGGTGCTGCCCGGTGCCCGCCCGGTGCCCGTCCAGTGCCGCCCGGTGCCCGCACGGTGCTTCCCGGTGGTGCCCGTCCAGTGCCACCCTGTGCTGCCCGGTGTCCGCCCGGTGCCTGCCCGGTGCCTGCCCGGTGCCCGTCCGGTGCTGCCCGGTGCCCGCACGGTGCTGCCCGGTGCCCGCCCGGCGCCGCCCGGTGCCTGCCCGGTGCCGCCCGGTGCCCGCCCGGTGCCCGCCCGGTGTTGGCTCGGTGCCGCCCGGTGCCCGCCCGGTGTTGGCTCGGTGCCGCCCGGTGCTGCCCGGTGCCCGCACGGTGCCGCCGGTGCCCGCCGGTGGTGTCCGGTGCCCGCCCGGTGCTGCCCGGTGCCCGCCCGGTGGCGCCCGGTGCTGCCCGGTGCCGCCCGGTGCCCGCCCGGTGCTGCCTGGTGCCCGCCCGGTGATGCCCGGTGGTGCCCGGTGCCAGGGCGGCTCCGCCGGGCGGGCCGCGCTCTTCCGGCGCCTCCTCCGCTGCCTCCGCCGCTGCCCGTGCTCGGTGGCGTTTCCCTCTCGGCAGAGCGCACGTGGGAAAAGATTCAGAGCAAAAGCGATTCCTGGAAGTCAGCGTGGGGTTCAAAACTTGAATGTTGGCGTTTTGGTGTGCCCTGCTGCGTCTAGGCTGGGCTGCTCGCGTTGCATGAAGGCTAATTTAATTCTTCCCTTTGGATGCTAAGCATGGATCCTATTTTGTTCTGGAGATATGATAGGTTTTCCTGATGTGCTATAATGTCACTGTACATTTTTAATGTTAATGCCTTTATTACTGCTTGAATCTCATTTGCCTGCAAATCCTGTGCAATTGAAACCTCCTGTAATCTCTGAATGGTGCTCTGTATTTCTGTGCTCAGTTCAATTATCAAACAAGGTCAGTATTCCACTTCACAGTGCTACCATATAGATCCCTCTGACTACAGAAATCTGTGGCTAGATAGGAATTTATCTAAGGAAACAGCCCTTATCCAAAGCTAATCTCTTTCTTAGGAGAATCTTACCTAAAGCTGCTTTCTGCCCACAAGGTTAGAATGCAAGGTGTGATGTATTGATCTTTGGATCAGGTAGCAGTTGTGTCAGCAGCAGGCTCACACATCTTTCCTTTCTGCAGTAATGTCTTCTGCATACTGGCCAGTGGCATGGACCCAAGTTGGTAATAAAGCCTGGGAATCTGCTTTTTTTCTGGGCACAAAAGTGACCATTGTCCATTGAGGTGAAGGTTCAGGTTGGTTTCCTGTCGCTCACTCTCAAGGGATGTTGCGTGGTTGTTACTGGTAGAGCTTGCAGAGGTCCAAGGAGTAGTAATTGAGTTCTCAGTGCCCATGGAGAAACTGCTGTGTCCCAGGTCCCTGGCCCACACTTCCCGTGCGTCTCTGGGTGCTCCTGGTCAGTCTTGTCTGACTTGAGCTGTGTGATCTGCAGTGAGGTTCCAGTCATGTGCTCTTCTGTGTCCCAGCTCTGATAAATCCTCTTACACAGTCTATTCTCAGAAGGCTCTTGGGCAGAAGAGGTTTTCCAGGCTGAGAATTTGGCCACTTCTTGCCATCTGGTTTGTATCCCGAGGGCCTGGTGAAGTGCTGCAAGTTCTATTTCTGTTTAGTGCTCTTGTCCTGCATAATGTTCTGTGACAGCAATAACATCTTAATTTTTTCTGGGTAGTGTTCACTGGAGGAGAAGCTCAGCTGAATTCCTAGAACCCAACAGTCTTAACAATTTCTACAGCACCATTAGATTTATGTGCTGAGGAGCATGATTTTAAGATTGCTGCTTTTGCATCTTGAACACAGAGCCCTCCCCCAGAATCCTCTTTCTTAACTGTCATTTTGCAACTTGTAGGAGCAGAATATTGTAACTGAAACAAAATGCTGAAAGACTGGTCAAATTTTGTTATGGTAGTGTGATGTGTTTAGTGTCACTCCTGTGGTTAGTTCGATGTGTGTGGTGGCAGCCCTGTTTGTGCTTTAGGAATGTGCAGTTTGCATTGAGGCAGAGGTTTCTGCTGAGGTTCAGTGGCTCTCTGGTGTGACTCTTCATGGCCCTCGAGGTGCCTTGACATCTGTGCCTTGCTGGGTATTTGCAGACAGGTAGAAACCCTTTAAATGGTACTGTGGGGTTGGTTTGTTTCCCCTTTCCCCCCCTTTCTTTGTACTTCCTGTCCTGCTTCCGAAAGGAAAAATCTGCTATTAACATAAATTTTTCAGATTCCTGGGGTAAAGCCCTGGATTTTGTGCTGCTAAGTCCTGCTTCAGCTTAGCTGTAAAGGAGAGCCAGCAGCAAGTGCTCCCACAGAGGACAGTGGTTCTGCTGCTCTCTGTGGCTCCTGTGGTTTCTTCCTCTGCAGGGGAAGCAGCATCATCACAGCTCAGTTGGGTCAGAGTGAGCTGAATCTGTCAGATAGCTGAAAGAGACAATGTGGGGTACTTTGTTTTTCCACACAAATCTAAATTATTTTCTGCCCACGGATTTTTGCCTGTGTTTACACAAGCATGTTGATAAATTGAAGAACGTTTTGTGTTTAAAGTGAAACTTTTTGTTGTTTTTTCGTTTGTTTTGTTGTTTTTTTGTCCCCAGAAGCGCTTGGCTCTGAAGGTGTCAAACAAAATGGGAAGAAAGCTGCAGTCAGTCAGAGCTGCAGCCATGACAGCACTGATAGAAGCACTCCCAGGTCAGTGCACACTGGGGGGTTCTAGAGCAAAAGCTGGCAAACTTTTGAGATGAGAATCTGCAGGTTCTAGTTAAGAGGAAAAAAAAAGTTCAGCGTAAGCATGCTGTCAAAACATGAGTGGAAATTTCATTCCACTCCCTCAGAGACAATCCATCCAGTCCCCTGTTTGGGCATATTTTAGCTGTTTAGCAGGACAGGACCTGCTAGCATTGTTTATTTTGAATTCAGAGAGCTTTGGCTTAGAGCCACTGTGTCTCATAGATACACTTAAAATGTTGCAGTTTCATTTTCCAGTTCCCAGGACTTTGTGGACCCTGATTTAAATCATTCAAGTCTCTCTGTGTGCTGTCCTTGGCACTAGCATGCAGGTTGCTGACCTTAAATTTATACCATCCAATTGCTGGTGGAACTTCCCAAGCTGTGGCTTTATCCCTTTGCAAAAGAAGTTTGCAGAGCCAGGAGACACAAAGTAAACCCACCTCTACCTCCACCTGCTCTGGGCAGAACTGGCAGATTTCCACCAGAAGGTTTTATATGCAAACACAGTTCTTCATTCTCTGGCTGAGGTCAGAAGGGCTGAGCAGAGGCAGAGGGAGATAAAATTTCCCTCTCCTTGCTCCAGTAAGCAGGGAAGATGTATAGGTTTTGTATCATTTTCCAGGTGTGAGTAAGGCCTGCTCTGCATCACCAGGATGGTGAAAACCATTTGTTGTTTTAGTTAAACTGGTTTTGCCTGGAGATCTCAACCCTGCTAAGAAATGCTGTTTCAGTCTTCTTGGCTTATCTCAAACATTATCTGTCTTTAGTGAACAGACAAAAAAAATGTGAATTAAGGCCTCGGTGACAGAAATATGCTAGTTTGGGTGTGGGGACAGCCTGGGCTTCATCTGCAGTATTGCTTTTGTTTGCAGGCAAAACAAACTCAAGCCTGAGGTGACAACTGAACAGGTTCGGGCCTCCCAAGTGATGGCTTCGAACAAAGCCTCGATGTTATCAGAACCAAAGTTTGGACTCAGAGATACCATCGTTAAATCTCAGCTCCTACAAATGGAGGACTCCTACACACACATCCAGAACTACAGGTAAGGATCAGTCCTGAGGAGAATTACTTTTGTGGGTTGTAACTTAGCACAGACTGTCAGAATCACTCGTCTGTTCTTTCATCCTGTGTGCCCACAAACAGGACATTCTGTAGAAAAGTATGATCCTTACTTTCCAGAACAGTTTTCTTTCCATGTTTAAGCATGAGCACAGAAGAATTTCATTCATATCTCCATCAAGACTTGCCTCATGGTTCTTGTGGAGGAAATGGACTTTTTGAAATCACTTTCTTTCTGTGCTTATTTTAGACATGCTGGAAATGCATCAGCTCTCTGCACTCCAGCCTTCTCCCTCCCCATTTCTTTTCACTGCTTATCCATGTAGTTGTTCCAATAAGCTCATAAGAAAGAGCTTGAGTGAAATATATAATCAGGACCAAAACTTTACCGTGTTTTAAATCGTTTTATCCATCTCATTCTGTGAATTTACCATTTCAAACAGCTACTGCACAGCTACAGCCTTATATTTTTCGTGAACACTTTGTGTATAACAATGTGTCCTTCTGTTAAAATGTGCCCATAGAGACACACCAGCAGTAAAATCATTTCAGAGGTTTAAACTTTGTCACTTTATTTTATAACAACACGTTAGTTACATGGAACATTATCTACCTGGTTCAGAGCAGTGCAGTTTGCAGAGTTCTGTCGCTGTCTGTGCAGGGTTTTTGTCGGGACATACAACGTGAACGGTCAGTCGCCCACAGAGAGCCTCCAGCCCTGGCTGAGCTGTGATGCTGAGCCTCCAGATGTTTACTGCGTGGGGTGAGTGTCTGTCCCTGGCCCTTCCTCCCAGAGCTGGGCTCTGCTGGCACACCTGTCACCAGGGGAGCTCAGCCAGCACACCACAGGAATGTTGGCCCTGCTGGAGTGCACTGCACAGCTCCAGGGCGGGTGTGTCCACACTGGGAAGGGTTGTTGGGCTGGTAGGGTTTGGCCTCTCAGGGTTACAAAATCCTTAATGCCATTTGATGTCATAATTTAGCTTACAGTAATTAATAATTTAGCTTAATGGCAGTAATTTAGCTTTATATTTAATATACATCTACGATCTACATAACTGAATTTGAGTTTTCAGTTATAATTTTAGTGAGTATAAGCTGATTTAGTTCTTTCCCAGAGAAGGGGATGGAGAGTTATAAACAAGTGTGCACATCCATGGGTTCCTTCCTCTAACACAGTTTCCAGGAGCTTGATCTGACTAAGGAAGCCTTCTTTTTCAATGACACACCGAAGGAAGAAGAATGGTTTAAAGCTGTAACTGATAGTCTTCACCCAGATGCCAAATATGCAAAGGTAAATGTGGCTTTTGGGGAGGTTTGAGTGTGGAATCATTTTCCACTTGGCTCTCTTTTCCCTTTGCTTTCTCTTGTTCCCAATTCAGAGGCTGTGCAGGTTCTCTAGGCAGTGTTTCTGTGCAGGGTGCTGAGGCAGGGGCAGATTGGGAAGCAGAGCCAGGCTTCCCCACTTAAAGGGAGCTCCTGCTGTCTCAGGGAAGGAGAACAGGAAGTTTCGTACCTTCTTCCATGTCTGCCTACATGGTGGAGTGAAATGGAAGGTGTTTTGGTAGGAATACTGCTTATGACTTATGTTTTAGCTCCTGCTGCATAGGTCTGCTTCATCTCTGGTCTCTGTTGATGAAGGGAATCTCCTTCCATGAGCTTATGTCTGTGCTGTAGCTCTTGCTTTGGGCTTCAACTTCCTTTACTGATGATGCTCCCAGCTCCTTCCTGGGCTGTGCTTCTGGGGGCCCATGCACTGTGAGCCCTGCTGGTGCACTGGAGGATCCTGAAACTTTCCTTTAGGTGTCCCATGTTATGGATGGATGTGCCTTCTCTCAGCAAGCCCCTGCCTTTACAGCATTGGGCAAACCAGGGTCTGTTTTTCAGGTGAAGCTGGTGCGGCTGGTGGGGATCATGCTCCTGCTGTATGTGAAGGCAGAGCTCGCTTTGAACATCTCTGAGGTGGAAGTTGAGACTGTGGGAACAGGAATCATGGGGAGGATGGTAAGAATGGCAACACTGCATGAGAAGGGGTGAGGTTTGGAAGAGCTTGGATGCAGTGGTTTCCTCCAGCTGAGGGCTGTGGCTGCCTCTAGAAGCAGATAGTCCCATCCCTGTGCCAGCTCAGGGCACTGTGAGAGGGAACTGCCAGGTGCTCACCAATGTTCAAAGCAAAATCGCAAATTATGATTTTCAGCCTGTTCCTTCCTCCAGAATTAAAAAGTCTGCCTCAAAGTCTTCTGGCTTGTCCACTGCTAGTAACTCACCTGCAATGTAGAAGCTGCTGACTAATGTCTTTGACTTTCTCTTTCAGGGTAACAAAGGTGGTGTTGCCATCAGGTTTAAATTCCATAACACCAGCGTGTGCATTGTGAATTCTCACCTCGCAGCTCACACGGAGGAATACGAGCGCAGGAACCAGGACTTCAAGGACATCTGCTCTCGGATGCAGTTCTGCCAGCTGGATCCAAATTTGCCCCCTCTCACTATTGGCAAACATGAGTATGCTTCCCATCTGGCTGTGGAATCATGGCATGTGCAAGGGAGCACTCTGAGAATGGGCTGGGGGGCAGGGAGGGGGGTCCAGTGCCATAAATGTCAGCTGGAGGGGTCAGAAAGGCTTTACCTGGTTTGGACAGGGCTCACCCACACAGCTCTGACAGGTCACTTGTCACCTTAGGCTCTCCCAAGCCTAGTTTTATTCTCAAGCCTGGAGTGGGGAATGGGGCAGGAATAAGCACTGACTTCCCCAGCTGTGGAATTCGGTCACTGTGGAACAATAACAGCACCAGTCATCAAGGGATAGTGACAAACATGCAGAACAGAGATTAATAATCAAAAATAGAAAAGATAGCTTCTCTTTTGAGTTTTCACTGTTGTTATTTCTGATGAAAGCAGCTCATCAGAGGGGTTGTGATGGGGAGATCCCTGGAGCTGCAGCGTGGAGCTGCTGTCCATGGCTGGCTGTGCTCTGGGGCAGCTTCAGCACATTCTGGTGTGTGTTCTCCTTCAGTGTGATCCTGTGGCTGGGGGACCTCAACTATCGTCTGGAGGAACTGGATGTGGCAAAAGTGAAGCAGCTTGTAGAGGAGAAAGCATTTCCAGAGCTTTGCCAGTATGACCAGGTACTGATGTCTCACCCTGCTGAGGGTACAAACCACACGACTCCTTGGCCTTTTCTGTGCTCAGTGTCTCCCTTCTACTCCATATGGAAATTGTGCTTGAGATTACTAAAATTAAAGTTTTCATCTTTTCTTGTTTTGTAGCTGAAGAGGCAAATGAAGGCAAATGCAGCCTTTGAAGGCTTCACAGAGGGAGAGATCTCTTTCCAGCCAACATACAAGTATGATGCTGGCTGTGACGACTGGGACACAAGGTACAGTGATTGTCTCAGATGTGATGCTACAAATGGCTGATGTTATCACTGAAGGAAGTAAAAACAAGGCTAAAAAATATTGTAGGTCTAATGGCTGTAAATAGGAACACTTCTGAGATTATTTCTGGGTCTATCCATTCACTCCAAAATTCAACTCCTGTTTACATCTATTTACATTGTTTTTCTCCCATGGCTATTTGTCAGATACTCCTAATGTTTTTTTCCCAGTAATAATCCTATTATGTTTCCTCTTAGAGGTGTACGAGGTTAATGAATCCTTTTAGCTAGTTTAATTTGGTTTTGACTGGTTTGGTGGTTTTTCCCCAAGCAAAATTTTTAGGATCTCATTTTTGCTGATCTCTCCTGTACCTGCTCAGGTGAGACCATGCAGGATTGACATGGAGTCAAATGTGCTTTCTTCAAAAGCCTGTGAGAATCATCACTCCTGTAATGCTCTATACACAGAGCAGCTCCTCTTGTCTTAGCAAACCAGGAACTTCAGCTGCAAGTGCAGAAATTAAATCTGTGCAGCTGTCAGTGAAAACAATAAATTCAAACTTTAAATGTAGAGTCTGAGTTTTTATTTTTCATGGCTCATGGTCAAAAATACCTGAGTATTGTTTTGTATATTAATTGTATCTTGCAGCTTTGAAAGAAGTAGGAAGTGAAGCATAAGCTAGAGATACCTTATAGTAGACACTCCATTTTTTAATATCTGTGCAAAGAGATGTTGTCTCTGAAAATCAGCCTTCTGATTTCTTTTAGTATAGTGGAGTCAGTTCTCATAAATTGTAAGGTAAACAAGAATCATGTTTGCATTCCTTTATAAAAGATATCACCTGATAGACTTCTCAAGTGAGCCGTGGAGATGGAGAGGTGGGAACTTCTCTGTCCAGTCTCTGGTCATTGTCCAGAAACTGAGAGATATGAAATCAACAATAAACTGGAAGCTTCCTTTCTTCTTCTCTGCCTGAACCCCTGTTGTGTGTGTTGCTGTGTGTCTCTATCTGCCTCACAGTAACATCAGACTGTTAAAATTACCTCTTTGACAGAGAATGAGCTCCAGGCCAGAGCAGGAATCCCCTCTCTCTGGGTGAGCAGTGCTCTGCCCCACGGTGTTGCTGCACCTGCACTGGGTGGTGCATCACTGGAATGGTGCTTTTCCCTCTGTTTCAGTGAGAAGTGTCGTGTTCCAGCGTGGTGTGATCGGATCCTGTGGAAGGGACAGAATGTTGCCCAGCTGAGCTATCGCAGCCACATGGCTCTGAGGCTCAGTGACCACAAGCCAGTGAGCTCTGTGTTTGACATTGGGGTAAGTACCTCAGTGCTGCACGAAGTAACTCTGCTGACCTTATCCCCTGGGTGCTGGGCTCTCTCTCCTGCTTTTATGGCATCCACAGAGAACAATGGATTGAAAGGTGGGCTGGATCAGATATGGAGACAGGATTGTTGATCATAGTAAGCAAGGGTTGTGTAAATGATACTGCAGTTAAGCTGGACAAGCCTGAATATCTGTCAGTGTTCTTTGGGAACACAGTAGTGTGTTGTCAAAGTTCTTATTTTTTCTGAGGGAAAAAAAAAAGTTTGATCTATTACTGACTGAGTGACTCTTGTTAGTTATGGCAAGGTCTTTTACTGTTGGATCATGAGAAGATCTTGGAGGTTAGTGCTCTGAGCAGCTCTGTCCATTCCCTGTGTTGTGCACTCTAGTGTGCTGCTAAAATCCACTTCCTTCCCATGTTTCCAGCTGTTTCCAGCTGTCCTGCAGAGGCACAGTCAGTGCTAGCTGGCCCAGTGTGTGTCCTTTTCAGGTGAAGGTTGTGAATGAGGAGCTCTATCGAAGAGCCTTTGAGGAGATAGTCCGCTCGCTGGATAAGCTGGAGAATGCCAACATCCCCTCGGTGACGCTGTCCCGCAGAGAGGTAGGCCATGGGCAGCACTCCCTGAGAGTCTGAGCAGCCCTAGAACCCAGCAGGAGAAGAGGGCTCCTAGACCCTTGGGTCTGGTTCCAAAAAGCAGAATATTTTGACTTCCAGCTGCTCTCTGTTTACAAGCCCTCGGAATTTTTGATCCTATTTAGATGCTGGTGAGTTCCATTCACAGTCCAAGGCTGAAGCACAGGGTGTGTCATTCCCTGAGGTGGGAAGAGAGAAAGTAGAAAGGTGGTTTGTGACCCTTGCTCTGACTTGTGCTTTCAGACATAAAATGTAAAATTGTAAGGATCTGGAGAAGGTCACAAACCAGCATTTGCTTTGTGTGTTGGGGCTATAAAGATAAGCCCAGGAGACATTTGAGGCTACAGCTATCTCATTCTCAGTTTTTATTGTAGTTATTTGAGGGCAGCATTTGTTTTAAAGGGCCCCCTGATGCAAAGGACTTTGGCAGAGTAAGCAAGTGTGATCCTGTGCAGTCCTGGAAGAGATGGGAGTGGGAGCAAGGGGTTAATCTAGTTATTAAGTTGCTGCTTAATAATTAAACCACAGGACAGGAATTGCTGCTCAGCAAGGTGGAATCTGCTGATGATGGTGACTGACATTTGTTTCTAGATCCATTTTAAGGATGTCAAATACATGCAGCTGCAGGTAGAGAGGTTTACAATCCGCAATGGCCAAGTGCCCTGCCAGTTTGAATTTATCAGCAAGCCAGATGAGAAAACCTACTGCAAGGCGTGGCTGATTGCTAATCCGAGTAAGGGCTTCTTGCTCTCAGGTGAGCTCCTCCTCGTTTGTCTCATGTTTATGAGCTGATATTGTCCCCTCCTGGAGTAGTTCCCTCTGCACTTCTGAGAGTGCTGTGCCTGTTTGCAGGCTGTTGGTTTAATATTGGTTGTAACTGAGTCTGGCTTTTTTATCTTCTGGCAGATGCCGAGATCACAGTTGAGCTGGAGGTGTTTGTAAATAAATCAACAGCTACTAGCTTAAACTCTGGAGAAGAAAAGCTGGAAGATATCTTGGTCTTGCATCTTGTCAGAGGGAAGGATTATTTTCTATCTGTAACAGGCAACTATTTGCCAAGTTGCTTTGGGTCTCCCATCCATACACTGTGTTACATGAGGGAACCAATCCAGGACATGTCAGCAGAATCCATTCGGAGACTTGTGAGTTAAAGACAAGATTCCCCTCCAAACACACAAGAGCATTAAAACTAGATGCTAAAGCCTGTCTGCTTTGATTAAGAAGTCTCGATTCTTAGGTATAAAGCTTTGTGAAGTATTTTTGCCGAGCTGAATAAGAACTTGGCTAGCTACCTTTTGTTTGTCTCCCTCCTGCCCACACTGCCCTCCCTCAGACCCTGATGCCAGTAGACATGAGTGATGATCCTGCCCAAGCTGAAAAGCCTATGGACATCCCCAAAGAGCTGTGGATGATGGTGGATCACTTGAATCGCAACGCTTCCCAGCAGGTTGGCACTGCAAACACCAAATGAGATGTTCGCAATAGGTCAAGTTTTGAAGAAGATACTGGTAATAGCAATCATGGTGAGCTGGGTGTGTTTGGCCAAAGGCCATGGGAGATAAGTGGTCCTGATGCCCCAGGTTGTACTGTTTGGTGCTAGTGGCTGTGTTTGCCCAGGAGCCAGCAGTGTCCTCCTGCACTGCTCTCACTGCAGTGCCACAGCCTTCCTAGAGCTGTTCGTGCTGAGACTTGGGTGATAACCACCAACTTGGAGAGACTTTGCAGGCAGATTATAAAGACATTGTTCTATTTACCCAGAATTCTTCTATTTTCCTTGGACTGATAAAGGGCTGTCTTTGCAGGAGGACCTGTTTCAGCAGCCAGGCCTCAGATCTGAATTTGAGCAAATCCGAGACTGCTTGGACAAGGGAATGTACGACACTCTCTGTATCCTTTTAGGCTGATGTCCAGGGAGGCTCACTACACCAGAGTGCCAGAACTGAGGGGTTTTTAAGGTGCTGTCTCTCCTCCTGGGGTAACTAAGCTCTGCATTTCCTCATGGCTCTGTGTCATCCTCTGCTGAGTCCTGGCGATGTCAGTGAATTACACAAGTGCCCAGCTGCTGACAGTGGAGGCCAGGGCATTAACCCAACGCTGTGAGCTGTAGGCAGAGTTCTGGGACACCTAACCAAAACTTCATTCATGTTTCAGCCTAGGTCATGCTGTGCTTTTCCTTAACCATGTTTGGATCAGTGGGCAGCAACCACTCGGTGGCAGAGGCCCTGCTGCTCTTCCTGGAGAGCCTGCCTGAGCCTGTCATCTGCTGCAGGTTCTACAACTCCTGTCTGGAGAGCGCCAGCAACTTCGACCTGAGCTGCCAGGTACTGCTGAGGGACCAGGTGCAGGGCAGGGGCAGCCAAACTGGCCTCTGCTACACCAGTCACCGGGTTCTGCTCTCAGTAACTTAGTGCTCTGTTAATAGAAATGGTCTGGAGCTGGTTATTATAGGTTATAAAGAGCTGTAGGCACCTGCACGCAGCGGGGTTCTGGGGGCACGTGCAGCTGGAAGGCATTGCTGTGCAATATAAATGTCGGTGTTTTTCCCTCCTCAGATAATCTCTGACCTACCAACCTGCCACAGAAACGTGTTCGAGTATCTGATGGCGTTTCTACGAGAACTACTGAAGAATTCAGGGAAAAACCATTTGGATGTGAATATTCTTGGTAAGTGTGAAAAACGAGGTTCACTTTCCTGGTAAAGTTTAAAAATGTTTAATAAAGACAATAGGAGAAATAATAGAGCAAAGAAATACGGTCGCGACCGGGTGTCTTGGAACCCCCCCTTGTTATCCTGTTCTTCATGCATGGATTTATGCACATTCACTTTCCCAGGAACTGCATAGTCACTCCTTGGGTTTGGTCTTCATGCATGGACTTATGCATATTCATTTTTCCAGGAACTGCTCTGTATGGTCACTCCTTGGGTCCGTCAAGAGTTATCCCACTTTTATTCGGTTATCATCTTTTTGATTTGGGCTTTGGTCCTTTCTTTCACAAGCGGTGAATGCTGAGAGTCACTTGGGCCTCTTCTGGAAGTTATCTTATCTATTCAGGCAGCTGAAACACACTACACCTAAATTCTAACTACAGCAAAGAAAAACCTTACACATCTATTCAGGCAGGAAAATTCTACTAGAGAGAGAAAAAAAAACCCCAAACATCATGCTTACAACATTAATTCCAACATTTGTGACAAGCCAATATTAAAATACGCATTTATAACAGCAAGGCAAGCAACACAACCCTCTGCTCAACAAAACGCATCGCACCGGAGCACGGCCGCGGCTTGTGCCGCTTTGAGCCTTCTCTTGGGCGTGAGCGGTGCAGAGCCAAGCCGGAGTCCGGGGCTCTCCAGGCTCATCGCCGGGCGCTGGGAGGGCTCTCAGCGTGTCTCTCTCTCTCTCTCTGTCGCTGCAGCCAGCGTGTTCGGCGGTTTGCTGCTGCGGCCCGCGCCCGGCCGGCCCGCGCCCGACATGGCCCAGAAGCGGAGGGCCCAGCGTTTCATCCGCCAGTTCCTCCTCAGAGACGACGGACCATGACTATCGCACTTAACCTGACTTTTACACATTGGATTACTGTAAAAATTACTTTTTTTTTGTACATTGTACTGGCGCTTTTTTTTTTTTTTTTTTTTTTTTTTTTTTAATATATCGCGGTGTTTTATACAATCTGTTGCTTCCGAAGGCAGAGACCGGGCAGTTCGATTATGCTGTGTGTAAAGCGCACAAACTATGTGTGTGTAAAGCGCACAAAGTTTCCCAATAAGCTGTCTGTAGGAAAGTTAAAAAACACGAGCGTTGATCTATACACTGTATTTTTATTTAACTTGTTTAAAGGCCGAGAGTTTCGAAATTTATTTCGAAGTTTATTGAAATAAAACGAGCCGGCGCCATTCCGCGGGTCCGCCAGGGGGCGCGCTGCCCCGCCCGCCCGCCTTTCCCGTCAGCCCCCGCGGCGGGCGCGGCGCTCCCGGCGTGCCGCGCGCGGCCGGAAGCGGAAGCGGGGTCGCGGCGATCATGGTGCCGCTGGGGCGGGGAAGGAGCCGCCGGCAGCCGGTGAGCGGGCGGGGGGGCGGCGGGGCAGGGCGGCGAGCACGGGGCTGAGCCGGAGCGCCGCGGCTGGCACAGGCACCGCTGCTGGCTCTGCGCGGCACCGGGCCGGCTGGCGGCAGTGCCGCGCTCGGGGCGGGCCCGCGGTGCTCGGGCCGGCCGGGCCCGGCCGCCTTGGGGCCGTGCCTGCGAGCGGAACGGGGGCCGTGCCCGCGAGCGGAACGGGGGCCGTGCCCGTGAGCGGAACGGGGGCCGTGCCGTGAGCGGAACGGGGGCCGTGCCTAGGAGCGGAACGGGGGCCGTGCCGCGAGCGGAACGGGGGCCGTGCCTAGGAGCGGAACGGGGGCCGTGCCCCGAGCGGAACGGGGGCCGTGCCCGCGAGCGGAACGGGGGCCGTGCCTAGGAGCGGAACGGGGGCCGTGCCCGTGAGCGGAACGGGGGCCGTGCCCGTGAGCGGAACGGGGGCCGTGCCCGCGAGCGGAACGGGGGCCGGGCCCGCGAGCGGAACGGGGGCCGTGCCCGCGAGCGGAACGGGGGCCGTGCCCGCGAGCGGAACGGGGGCCGTGCCGCGAGCGGAACGGGGGCCGGCCCGCGAGCGGAACGGGGGCCGTGCCTAGGAGCGGAACGGGGGCCGTGCCTAGGAGCGGAACGGGGGCCGGGCCGTGAGCGGAACGGGGGCCGTGCCGCGAGCGGAACGGGGGCCGTGCCCGCGAGCGGAACGGGGGCCGGGCCGCGAGCGGAGAACGGGGGCCGTGCCTAGGAGCGGAACGGGGGCCGGCCCGCGAGAGGAACGGGGGCCGGTGCCCGCGAGCGGAACGGGGGCCGGGCCCGTGAGAGGAACGGGGGCCGGGCCCGTGAGAGGAACGGGGGTCGGGCCGAGCCGCCTGACCCTCCCCTCCCCTCTCCTCCCCGCCCGTCGTTCTGTTGCAGATGAACCGTTCCGGCCGGAGCTCCCGGTAGCGCGGAGAGAGGCGCGGAGCCATGGGCGAGAACAGCCCCGAGGGCAACGCCGCCTACTATGAGGCGGAGGAAGACGACTTAGCCCAAGATGAAAATATGATGAGGTTTGCTGACAAAAACGGGCTGGTGTCCTCCTCGTCCGGGACGGTGTATGACAGGACGACGGTGCTCATCGAGCAGGACCACAGCGTGCTAGAGGATGAGGAGGATGAAGGACAGTGTGGTGATCACTTGCCTTTTTTACCCGAGGGTCATGAAGAAGGATTTGATTTATTAGAAGATCATGAAGGGATGTCACAGGGTTACGTGCAACATATTATTTCTCCAGATCAGATTCATCTAACTATAAATCCTGGTAAAACTCCCATGCCAAGAAACATCGAAGGAGCAACACTCACTTTGCAGTCTGAGTGCCCAAAAACCAAGCGTAAGGAAGTGAGTAAATACCAGCTAAATGTCGTTCTGGCTTTTGTGCACCCTAAAGGCTGTTTTTTCAGGAGAGAGGCAGTAGTTTTGCTCGTTTTTGAGGGGTTTTGTGTACTGCAGTGAATTGCTCTCGTTGTCTCACAGCTTGGCAGTGTGCTGGGCAGAGCTGTGTCCCTCTTCCCTCTGACAGCCCCTGTGCCCCAGGACCTGCCAGAAGGCACTTGGTGGCACTGGATGGCAGGAGGGTGTGGCACTGGCACATGATTGTGGCAGTCATGTGTGTCATTTTAGCGATCTTCAGGTTTTCTTCTGGTCAGATCATTATTTTGTGAGCTCAGAGGTTGCTGAAACAGCCTGAGCTGTTGCTCTGGGGTTGGCCACATTCTCCAGAGAAGCACATTCAGGTCACAGGTAAGGGCCAGGCCACTGCTGGGAGCTGGAGTGCCAAGTGTGAGATGCCACATTCGAAATTATTTGTAGTTTTGTTGTGTCACAGGGAGACTGTGAGAAGAAGAAGGAAGCTTTAAGCTGCTATCTGATGTATTTTGAAGGCTCAGGCCAGCATGGTTAAAATGGAGTTTACTCTAAATTCTGTTTCCTTAATGAATTCTGGATGCACAGTGGGGAGGGCTTGTCCTGGGACTCTTCTTTTTGGGTGCAAGAGCAAAAGGAAGGTGACTGTGACCCCAGCTCAGGGACAGCTTAGTGCTCCTTTTTGGGCAACTTTTTGACTCCTTTTTGAGTCAGGAGAGGGGTGCTGAGCCCAGAGGCAGTGGCTGTGACCCTGAGTCCTGTCCTTCAGCACAGAACTGTCACCACTGGGCTGGGGCTGGGGGGTCAGCTCTGCAGCTGGGGGTGTTCAGCCAGCCTCTTTGAGTCTCCTGTCAGCTCCTCAGTTGGCAGCTGCTGCAGCCTGGAGCCGAAAGTGAAATATTTCACTTTCTCTCCTCTTTGTGGGGCCCTGAGCTGCTCCCAGAGCAAGGATGGGAGCTAAACAGGGTCAATGGCTGCATGTGCAATTAAACTGGCTGCATTTTTTCACCCTTGCTTTTTAGAGAAGGCTTGTAAGGTTTGGAATTTCCTAGTGCAGTGCTTCATATGAATTTATTTTCTATTTCTGGAATCAATGTCCCAGAACAGAGGGCAGTGATACCATAATGTGAAAGCAGTGGCACTGGGCCCTGAGCACGTGTGAAAGGCCTGCTGTTTCAAAGGTCTGATAAGTTGTCTGGAGGGGAGGAAAGGAAAGCTCTAAAGCTCCCAAACATTTGGTCATCTCTGAAAATCAGCAGCTCTCTTCTTTGGTACTTCCAAAATGTCTGCAATAGTTTTAACATTCGAGATAATTGTTTTAAAGTCTTTATATTTTCAGGCCAGCCTTACACATTTACAAAGCTAAAGAGGAAGTTTTGCACTTTAGTTACCCTTGCCTTTTTTTTATTGTTACATATCTCTCACTGTAGTTGTGTTGGTAAGAACAAACATGATTACAGTTTCATGTTTCAAATTCAGTTATTCATTCAGCCTTGTCACAGAAAGTGTAGCCATCTGGGGGGAACGTGGTAAGCTCAGGAAGAGTTAAAGGCAAGCAGAGCAGTTACTGTAGACTTTGAACCAGGGTGTGAGGCTCTGCTTCCTGCAGCCCTGTTGCACAATGAGTTCCCACTTCTCAGGGGAATGCTGGATCAGGGCTCTTCCAGTGGCCCCTGGCAGAGGCAGCAGCTCACTGTCCCTGGCCAGAAGCCACAACCTTTGGCCTCAGAGTCCCTGGGCCTGGCCAGGGCTTGGCCTCTGCTGCCTTCTTTGTTTCCTGTTGTGCCAGGGTGCCTGGAGCTCTGGCTGCTCTCTGCAAGGCTTCCACATCAGTCTTGGATGGTTTTATGAGTTTTAGCATGCAGTGTGTTGATGTGCTAATGTGAAAAGAGAATTAAATGCTGGGGTGCTTCACAGAAAGGTTTGTTTTGCTCAGAAGGTGGGGGTGATGCTGCTGCCTGTGGTGTGCTCGGAAGGATTTGTGAAATAAACATTTGGCCTTTGAGGAGGGGGAGCAGTGCAAGGCCATTGCCAGAGTTCAGCCCATTAAGCTGATGTTGCGACTGCCACCTTCCCTTACACGTGGGCAGTGACAGCTGGGAAACAGCTTAATCTGTAATTAATACTGTCCTTTTTCTTCTAGGCATAAATGTAAGCACCTAGAAAGCTTAACAGAACCCTCCCTTTATTTTCAGATCGTTCCTTCTCTGTGTACCAAGGGAAGTATCACAGGAATGTTCTGTAAAGTGTTCATTTCCAGCTGCCTTAAAGCTGTAACAGGGGACACTTACTTCAGCACTGATACACAAACTGTGCTGGATCTGGTGATCCCAGGAGAGGATGATGTACCCTCCCCTGTAATAAAATGTGTGTTACTGCTCTGCTCCCATGTGGTGGCTGCCTCAGCACAACCAGGCTTCCTAACTGCAGTGTAACCATGCTGCACTTCTTGGGCATTTACTGGTAACTTCTGCCTGATTTGAACTGTAAATTAAGGGCAGATTGCTTGGAGTAAAATTACTGTTTTCTTCTCTGAGAATGCTCATTGACTAATTGAAAATGTGAAGGGATGAATTCCTGCTTCCCCTGGCAGGGAAAGCCCAGGAGAGCCAGGCTCCAGCACGCCTGACAGAGACTGGGGAACACAAAACGTTTCCCCTTCCTCCTCCTTCCCCAGCTTTCTATACTGAGCATGGCATTACATGGTCTGGGACAGCCCTGGATCAGTCAGGGTCAGCTGTCCTGGCTGTGTCCCCTCCCCACTCCCTGTGTACCCCCATCCTTGCTGGCAGGGCAAAATGAAAAGCACTAAAACAATCCACCTCTATCATCAGCCCTGTGTTGAGCACAAATCCAGAACATGCTCTCTGCAAGTGTAGAAAATGAACTCTATCACAGGCAAACCCAGAATTCTATGGTATTTCTGTGCTCTGTGTGAAGGTCTCTTGTACGTCTCACATGAGGGTCTAACATTCTCCAGATATGAAGGTTTTACTGAGGCAAGGTGAAGGTGAATGCCACCCTGTTGTGGGAGCAGCAAGAGACCATGGATTGAGATACACAAAATGTTCTTAAAGGGCTCCTGCTGGCGGTTTTGTCCCCTACAAAAGCAGGTTGGGAGTACCCAGGAAGCTGTTTCTCTTTTGTTATGGAGAACTGCCTAGAACCTGATTTATAGCTGGTGTGACTTGCCAAGTCCTCTCTTGGGCTCCTCAATCATCTTTAGGTGTTGAGGTTTCTGAACTTTAACAGTCAAATGAAAGCCATCAGTGTGGTAGCTAATGGTGGAGGATAATTTTATTCAGGGAGTGTATTCCTTCTGCTTCACAAGAGAGGATGACATTTCACTAGGTGTTCCCCCTTGCACATTGAGAGCTTCTAAACGATCCCTTGTTCCTGTTGCAGAAGTGGGGAAGCTCCCAAATCTGTTTCTGTGTGAAATTGTCCTAGGGATCTCGATAGCTTACTGAGAAATCTGAGACACCTGTGTTTGTGTCCTGTGACCTGATGTGATCCATTACACTTGAGGCACTGGCTGTTTCAGTAGCCACACAAGGAAAGAGCAAGGCTCAGTGAAGGCTGTCTTGGGATAAAGTGAAGTAAGGAATAGACTGGTGGTCAGACTGTGGGAGATGGTTAAAACTGTTTTGCTCAAGGTGTTGATGGGAATTCAGCACATAGGGCAGTGGCTTTGAGCATTGTGACAGTGCATTTTCCTTTGTCTCCCTGCTCCACAAATAAGTAGCTCTGCAGGAAGCATCAGACTAAATGCAGGTGCAACACATACAGGTAGTGGTTAGCTTTGATGGCTCCTCAATCTTCTTTCCAACTGTTTCATCAGATTTTTACCTAGAAAAGTTTTGGATTATGATTTTCCTTTTTCCCCTTTTGTTAGATTCCTGCTCAGCAAGGCCAGCTGCTTTCCCATGTGCCACTCCTTCCTCACAGAGCACAGGAGAAACCTTGTCCGAGAATTAAGCAGCAGTAAATTATTTTTTTGGCTGGGACAGCTTTGGGGTCAAAATCTGTTGCATTGCCTTTGATGTCTAGCTGCATCAAAGCACTACAGAAATGACGAAAAATCATTAAGCACTCAGCATTTTGTCCTTCAGGTTAAGCGCTACCAGTGCACCTTTGAGGGCTGTCCCCGCACCTACAGCACCGCAGGCAACCTGCGCACGCACCAGAAAACCCACCGGGGGGAGTACACCTTTGTCTGCAACCAGGAGGGCTGTGGCAAGGCCTTCCTCACCTCCTACAGCCTCAAAATCCACGTGCGTGTGCACACCAAGGAGAAACCGTTTGAGTGTGATGTACAGGGCTGTGAGAAGGCCTTCAACACGCTGTACAGGTGAGAAGGTGTTCGACACTGTACAGGTGAGGGGGTGTCCAACACACTGTACAGGTGAGAGAATGTACAGGTGAGAGAGTGTCCAACACACTGTACAGGTGAGAGTGTTCAACACTGTACAGGTGAGAGGATGTACAGGTGAGAGAGTGTTCAACATACTGTACAGGTGAGGGGGTGTTCAACACACTGTACAGGTGAGAGACTGTTCAACACACTGTACAGGTGAGAGAGTGTTCAACACTGTACAGGTGAGAAAGCATTCAACACACTGTACAGGTGAGAGAGTGTACAGGTGAGGGGGTGTTCAGTGCTGTACAGGTGAGAGAGTGTCCAACACACTGTACAGGTGAGAAAGTATACAGGTGAGAAATAAGTGTTCAGCAGTGTACAGGTGAGAGAGTGTTCAACCCACTGTACAGGTGATAAAGTGTCCAGGTGAGAAGGTGTCCAGCACTGTACAGGTTAGAAGGTGTTCAACACACTGTACAGGTGAGAAGGTGTTCAGCACTGTACAGGTGAGAAAATGTACAGGTGAGAAAATGTACAGGTGAGGGGGTGTTCAGTGCTGTACAGGTGAGAGAGTGTACAGGTGAGGGGGTGTTCAACACTCTCCAGGTGAGAAAGTGTCCAGCATTGTACAGGTTAGAAGGTGTTCAACACACTGTACAGGTGAGAAGGTGTTCAGCACTGTACAGGTGAGAAAGTGTTCAACATTGTACAGGTGAGGGGGTGTTCAACGCACTGTACAGGTGAGAAGGTGTTCAACACTGCACATGGGAAGGCTCTGCTGAGTTTTCTTCTGGGTATGGCTGTTGCTGTTCTGCATCTGCTTTGTGTTTGGATGCAATTGTTTTGTTCCATGTACAGGTGTGAATATAAACCCCTCAAGTGTGGCAATGCTGTCCAAAGGGTAGGATGACAGAGCTGTGGGGACTTCTTTATATTCCAGTAGCGTTGTAGGCTGTGCCTGAGCACAGGGGTCTCTCACTCTTGGAGGACTTTGGAACTGATAGCAGTCACTCCCATGAGCTCATTACTTTCTGCTCAGGATTTGTTAAGCCTTTGATCCTGTGCTGCACATTTGAAAGAATGGCTTGCTTGCCTCAGGCCAGGGCTATCTTATTCTGCCAGTCCTAAGAGGGATTTTTGGACGTGTTTTTTAGGTTGAAAGCACATCAAAGGCTTCACACAGGGAAAACATTTAACTGTGAATCAGAAGGCTGCAGCAAATACTTCACAACGCACAGTGACCTGAGGAAGCACATTCGAACACACACAGGAGAAAAGCCATTTCGGTGAGTGGCTGGGGGCACTAATGCCTTCTGTGGCTCAGGTAATGAGGCACCTGTGCCAAAGAGCAGCTCTACTGCTCTGAATGGAATGGGGTTCTGAGAAATGAGTGAAGGTGGCTGGCTGGCACTGGAGCTTGTTTGTTCTTGAGCTCCCACAGCTGCCTTTAACAGTGGGTGCAGTGATAGTCCTAAAAGATAAGAATAGTTAAGGTAGCTTTTTAAACATAAACCTGTGCCATGATGAGCAGCTTTTAAAACTCATTGCTGCTCTCTGCTGGGATGCAGTGTGTATTCCATGAAGGAGACCTCCCAAATACTGCCTTTGTGCTTGGATTTTAAAGTCCTACTCAGAGCCCTGCTGTGATGTGTGTAGCTTGCACAGCAGCTGCTGGGAGATACCTGGTTGCTAACAGAGCTTGGCTTTGTGCCTGATTTTTAGAGTCCTGGGACTATTGCAAAGCATGATATAAGGCTGTAGCTAGTGCATTGAGGGGGGCTGGTGTTGACTCTCCTGTGCTGCCTCCTTCAGGTGTGAGCATGATGGCTGTGGGAAGGCTTTTGCTGCAAGCCACCACCTCAAAACACATGTTAGAACACATACTGGTAAGTTCTATATTATTTTAAAAAAATTTTCTTTAATTGAGCTTACTCAGTTTATACTAACTCTCAGAATCCTAATATGAATTTATAGTTGCATATAATATGGGAGTGACACCAAGCTGAGTGGCTCAGGTGACATGTGTGAGGGAGGGGATGGCATCCAGAGAGACCTTTGCAGGCTGGAGGAGTGTGCCCTTGTGAACCTCATGAGTTTGAAAAGGCCAGGTGGAAGCTCCTGCATCAGGCCAAGCCAGATTTTCCATTTATGCAGTTCTCTTTATGCTTGACAGGTCCTGAATTCAATGAACATGTTTTCACAAACGTATCAGTAATGATGCATAACAATTAAATATTGTGTTGTGTGTCAGTTCCCATGGTGAAATGGAAGCACTCACCTGCAGGACTCCCAGGAATACTGAGTGTGTGAAGGGGCATGAAACATCTTGTTTGTATGAAATGCTGCTTTCCCAGGTGCTTTAAAACTGTGTGTGTCTGATAATTTTAAGTCTGTTGCATGTGTTCTGTGCTGTCTCTAGGGGAGAAACCCTTCTTCTGTCCCAGTGATGGTTGTGAGAAGACTTTCAGTACCCAGTACAGTCTCAAGAGTCACATGAAAGGTCATGAGAAGGGACATACCTATAATGCACTTCCCAATAACAATGTGTCTGAGGTTAGTGGCACTTCTGCTTAATGCTTCTGTGTTAGGTGGATATAAACCATGCCTTGGGGAAGAAATCATTTGCTCTGCAGCCTGTTCTTATGGTGTAACATTTGAGACTGGGATTTTCAAAGGGAGTTGGAAGTGCTCACTTTGCCACGTGCTTGTGGGCAGTTGTGTCCATCAGGCTGCTTGCCTTGGGTGTGCTTCAGTTGGAATCAAGGCTGGGGGGTAAACATGGGAAGTAGAACAGATACTAACTGAAATACTAACTGGGAAGGTTTAATTTATTTTCTAAAAGTTGATTTGTTCCTATGCTAATTTAAAATTCTGGGTTATATGACTTTTTGGAAGTACTTTGACAGAGATGTTAAGAATCCTTGATAGCTGCCATCTGTCCTTTGCTTAAAAATCTTGCTCCTTTGATTTTAGAACTGAGTCCCATATAAGTAGAGTATGGACTCTCAAAAGTAATTTAAAACATTGCTGATATTATTCTTGTAATATATAATTCAGATTGTTTTTCTTTTCCACAGGATACAAGTCACTCACTTTGCCTGAGTGATTTAAGCCTCATATCAACAGATTCAGAATTGCGGGAGAACTCTAATCCAGTGAGTTACTGTCCTGGAGTTGTCTCATTATTTGAGTTTTGATTTTTATCCTCCAAAATGTGCAGTGCTTAGTTCAGCCTGCTGTAGAAAGCTCTGCATCTGATTTTACCATAGCAGTGTCCTTGCTTCTTGATAAGTGTTGACTGAGCTTAGATTTTACACAGAGGAAAATGAGATGCTGAGGAGACTCTTTGTGCTGTGGCCTGGGAGCAGGGTGCAGCTCTTGTGTGAGTTCTGCTCCTCTGAGCAGTGTGGGGGACTAGAACTGCATAGTCCTGGATACAATCTAAATGGAGCTATTTTTTCCTGCTCCAGAAAAGGCTCTGCAAGCAGCCAATTAGTGTCTGTTTCTGAATGGAGTACTGTGAGAAATAAGGGTTAAACAAAGTGTGGATGCAGAGGAATATATTTTACTTTTGAAGAAGTTACTTATTTTTGTAGAGGTTTGCTATAATGTTGGTAAATTTGATTACAGCTAATAAAAACTAGGTGTAAATTTACAGCATGTAAGATGTATATATGTTGCCATTCCTGAGGGTGGTTCATTGGAGGAGTGTTTATTCCTGACATGCACACACTGTTTGGCTGGGATCTGTGGAGACCTGAGGTACAGCCCTGGCTGATATCCTCCTCTTTGTTTTCTGTTTGTCAGACACATGGGCAGGACCTCAGCACAATCTCACCAGCAAGCATCTTCGAGTCTATGTTTCAGAGCCCAGACCCCACTGCAAATCAGGATGACTCTCAGCAGACAGGTACCAGTTCACTGCTACTGAAGAGGACTTTCTGACAGCTCTGCATGCATGGACTGAACCCAGCATTTCAGACTGAAGCTTAATGCCCAGTGTATCTCTAAGAAGCAGAAAGACCTTTAACTTCAGTGTTGAAATTCACTGGTGTTGGGATGGTGTGACACTCAGTGCCAGGGGAGGAGACCCAGCACACTGTCCTGCAGTACTGGCACTGGAGCTCTCAAGCATCCTCTTTTCACAGTTCCCTCTTGAAGTTGCTGCACAACCTGGTTTACTAGAGAGAGCTGATGGGCCTCCTCAGGCTCACTGTAAAGCCCAGTGCTACCAACTTCTTGAATTTAATTTGCACTGTCTAGGGTTGTTTTTGAGCACTGAAGTTAGGAACGTGGTAATGCTTAACCTGGCAAAAATCCATCAGCCAGCTGATAAGTTCACTGAAAAAGCAGTTCATTCAGACCTAACGAGAACGGATGTATTTATATTTTCCCCATTTCTCTTTTCAGCAGCTTCCTTGATCGAAGGGTTTAACGGCGACGCTGACGCGGTGGCTGCGGTCCCGCCCCCGGCCAGGGACGCGGCCTCGCTGTCCCTCCCCCTGGTCCTGCAGCTCGGCCTCCGTGAGCCCGCGCCCGCAGCGCCCGCTGCTCCCTCCTCCATAGCCCCCAGCTCACAGCCAGCTGCCTTTGGGAATCCTGCAACTGTTTTACAATCCCCAGAAGTGCCTGTTCCTCACAGCACACCGTTTGCAGCCAGTCACCAAGACTTCCTGCAGCACAGCCAGCCTCCTCCGCAGCCCGTCGTGCAGGGACTGTCAGTGGTTGCTGGGGCTCCTGCCCCGGCTGCCCCGAGTGCTGCTGAGCCCCTGCCAGCTGTAGTTCAGACTGTGCCTGTTGGTGCAAACCCAGTTTTGACCAGTAATCCCACTATAACCATTACTCCTTCTCCAAGCACCACCATCCTGCAGTCCAGCATTGTCATGGGAGAGCAGAACTTGCAATGGATCTTAAATGGTGCCACTGGTTCACCACAAAGCCAAGAACAAATGGTCAGTACATCCAGCAGGGCTTTGGAACAGCTTGAACCATTCCTTGCTTTGGAAGAGAAAGGGGGTCAAACCTGTAAGATACAGCCCAGGATGCAGTGTGGTATAACGCCTGTCATTTTAGTGTGTATACCTGGCACCAATGCAGCCTGGAATAGCAGGGAGATAAGCAGAGTACAGAGAAACCCAGGGTGCAGAAAGACCTTGCTTTCTTCTTTCCCCTCGTGGTAGACTTCTGCCAGCAGGTATCAATGTGTTTATCCAGGCCTGAGGATAGACATGGGCCTTAATGCATTACTTGTAATGCATAGAAGCACAAAAGGCTCTGCAGAGGTTGTGTTTAGGCATTTTCTAATCTCTCTCTGCCTAATTTTCACCAATAATGAAGAGTTTTTCTGAAAAGAGAGTGTTTGTGGTTTTCTAGTAAATCCGGATAGCTGAAACTTCAGGGGTTTTCTCTATGACAATATTGGTGCCCCTTTAGGCTCTCAGCTGTAGGTGGGCACGAGTGAGTGGCTGCAGGTACAGGCAGTGAGAGCACACACAGCAGTGTGTAAGAGTTCAGTCACTGAGCTGTCAAAACCCACAAGCTGAGTTTGCCAGCAAATACTGCAGGGGATGTTATGCCAAATCTTTAGGACCACTGAAACAATACTTTGAGCCCAGTTTTCCTGTGTGTTCTTTGGAATATGTATATAGCTGTTTAGAATTTGAATGGAAATTTGATTCAAGTCAATTCACACTTTTGTCTTGTTTGTTTTTTTCCTTTAAAGCCACAAGTTCCAAAAGTAGAAAAGGTGTTTTTTACCACTGCATTACCAGTAGCTGGTAACACAGGTAAGCGTGACGCTGAACTAATTTAACAAAGCTGATTTCTTTGTCCCTGCTGTTAAAATATGTAGTTCCATTGTGTTTTGTCTTTGTTTCACCTTCAGGAAACCCTGTTCAGCAGATTGGTCTCAGCGTTCCTGTTATTATTATAAAGCAGGAGGAGGCCTGCCAGTGCCAGTGTGCCTGCCGAGACTCTGCCAAGGACAAAGCCACCTCCAGCGTGAAGAAGGAATGTTCCTCACCTGACTCAAAAGCTTCAGAGCAGCCAGCTTCCCAGCTGCAGCCTCAGACCTTTCCTTCCTCCTCTGCTCCTCCTTCTTGTGGGCAGAGCAGTCAGAGAGTTAACCCTTCAGACTCCAGGACTGAAACATTAAGTGCCATGGATGTATCAGACTTCCTGTCCCTCCAAAGCCCTGGAACCCCCTCGAATCCAATTCCAATCGAAGCACTACTGCGGGGGGAGGAAGAAATCAGTTTGAATAGAAGCTTCTCTAAGTGAAGATGTTCCAGATTTTCCTTTGCACCTGGAGGGTAAAACCCTTCTCCTTAGAAGCAGAAACTGAAGGATCGATTCTTATCCCTTCCTCTTTGGAAGTTTTGTGGCTTATTTCTGCTTCACGGATGTCATCTTAGTCACGTCCCAGGTACATCCACCTTTGAGATTCTATCTAAAAAAAAGAAAAGGTAAAAAAAAAAATAGCTAAGTTATATATGAACTGTTTTGGCTGCACTGTCTGTCACTTTTGCTTGTCATATGTGAACACAGAAGTTAAGGTTACTCGTGTGCAAAAAGATTTTTAAAAGGAAAAGGGGGGTTACTTTGTCTCCAATTGCACATCACTTACATTTGGGATTAAGGTACTGGCAGCAAGTGGGTCTTTGTTACAACTTCTTGGGTCTCTGATTTTCTCCTGTCTCTCATGTCTCTACTAACCATGCACTAAAGGGGAGCCCAGGAAAGGAGGCTGCAGGGGGAGGAAGTGGCACGGCTGGGGGAGAGGATTGATCTGCAGTGTGATTGGAATGCGATTGTCACGTACCTGATGAGGAGCTGGTGCCTGGTTTTGGTGTGTACTAATGCTCTTATTAAAGCCTCCAGGAGCTTTGGGGGAGTTTATTTCAGCAGGGCACAAGTGCCTTGTGCCCCTAATAGATCTGTTCATTTAATTCACTAGGACTCAAGTGTGTTGCAGACACTGTGTCACAGCATGGAAGCACAGTCGGAGCCACTGCTGGCTCCGGCCCCAGAGTCTGTTTTCTTGGCCTCTCTGAAGGGTACAGGGAGTCCCAGGTGTGGTCAGGTTGGTGCCTGCTGCTCTTTTGATTTCTTAGGCTCTGTTCAGCAACAAGTCATCATCCTAACCCTGGGACTGTTGAATCAGGAGCACGGTGCCTTTGCCGGTTACTCTCATCTTTTGAGATCTTTTGAAGAACAACCCTTAAGAAAATTTTGAGAAAGATTCAACAGAAATTCAGTTTGAATTCAGTGAGTCTGTCCTTTGTGTCCATACATGCTTCTTTTTTTTCCAGTGAGCTATATAATTTCTGCCTGACTCTGCCTCCAGCCTGCTGCAATGCCAGCTTTTTGTGCACGGGGCTATTTCTTGACTAAAAGATGTTACACAACAGAATAGTTTTTCATATCAAACTGAGAGTCTATATTCTAACCTACTCAGGGTAAATCAAATCCAAACCCCCCTTCCACCAAAAAGCCTGTAATGTTGCAATAAATGCAGTCTCATTCTAAATGGTTTATTTATGCTGCATTATTTTAAAATATGTAATTTTATAGTTTTTATCCATTTTTCTGGCTTTGGCTGTCAGTCTTCTTGTGTTAAAAGAAAGAATATTAAATAGTCTTTATTCAGTTTACAGTGTTGTCATTAGTGAGATACAAAGATAATGACTGTAAGCCAATTAGTGGGGAGTGTCCCTGCACTCAATATAGGAATGCAAAGTGTAGTGGAGAGAGGTCTTTCACTCTTTGTGTTTGATCAGAGCTGCTCTCTGTAGCTCTGGCCAGGGGAGAAACCTGTGAGTGCTGCCTGGTGATCAGCAGGTGTTCAATCCTCCTGTGACATGCTCCCTGTAGCCTGGCCAGCACTGAGGCTGGCTTCAGGAACCTCTCCTGCTGTTCCCCTGGGAATGCACTGCCAGGCAGGGGTGGAGAGGGACTCCAGGGAACTGGCCTTGCCCTCCTGGACAGCTTCTGGTGAAGTGCAGCAGGGAAAGAGCCGTGTGCTGTGAGGGCAGTGCCAGGGGCACTCTGTGTGTCTGTGCCAGGGCAGAGGGCTGGTGGCAGTTGCAGGGCTGGGCTCGAGGCATCACAAGCTGGTGGTGTTTCCTCAGTCCTGCAGCAGCAAGGTTGGGCATCCACAAAACAGGTTAACAAAGCATTTCTGTTTTGTTCCTGTAATGGCAATCCTTGGAGGGCAGTGAGGCGGGGTCCCCTTCGCTTCTCTCCTACAGCTTTGTTTTGTGCTGCAGTTGGGTTGCAAGGCAGCAAGAACTGCTTTGAACATAAGAAGCGTAGTCCCAAGCCTGCACGGTTGGGACTGGCCTCGCAGGGGAGTCTCCTGCCAGCTCCCCTGCATAGAGCTCCACTTGGGAGGGGAGTGAGCACTGCCTGCAGCTGCCTGGGGGTCCCTCTGCGGCCTCTCACTGTGGCCTCGGGCATTTTCTTTGGCAGAATGCAGCTGTGGTGTTTGAGGGTGAGTGGGTGTGGATGTGTGCCTGTGGGAGACTGCTGCTGCAGGAGTGTGAAGGTTCCCCAAGCTGTGGGGCTTACCTCTGAAGGGGCACAAGGGTCTCAGCTGTGGCCTGCACTGTGACAGCCTGGGCAATTTAGCTGCCACTCCTGAGCCTTCACAGCCTTCAGGGAGGCTTTTTTACTTTTGCTACTTATGACTTAGTCAACCTAAAACATGCTTCTGGTTGGACCAGAGAGCATCTTCAGAAACTCTTTTGTGACTGAAACAAGTAGAAGAAACTACCAAAGTCTCTGAGCTGGGAAGCTCAATGTGGAGCTGCAGTGATGGGCAGCAGTGCCCAGGGTCAATCTCTGCTGTTTCTCTTCACAGCTGCTGGGGTTTTTTGTTGTGTTCCAGGAAAAGCACTATGTCCTGCTGATTCTTTGGTGCATTGGGTTTGCCATTGCCCTCTTAGACGTGTGTCAGGCAGGCTGCAATTCAGGTGGAACTGGTTAGATCTTGTACTGAGGCAGGAGCATGTGATTCTGTGAGCACACAGGCTGTGCATCCACTGCCTTTTACAGCTGTGTGCTTTTTTTGTTTCTTGTCCATCTGCTTTCCAGAGTGTTTGTGCTGCGTGTGTCTGAGGTGTTTCACATTTGCATCATCCCCAGTACTGTGTGATCAGACTGTGCTCCAGGGCAGTCTGTGCCATACTAGGATAGGAGGAGATCCCAGGGCAGCTGAGCAAAGCCCTGAGAATTCTGCAAGGCCAGAGATTTTCCTGTCCCCTCCTTGCTGCCCCAGCATTTAGCATATTCACTCTTCCATGGTTAATAAAAGGGAGAGTTTCTGCCCTTACACATTTGGTGAGACATTGGATTCCCAGAAAAGAGTTAATGTGCTGGAGCCTCTGGGAACAGCGTGCCTGTCTCTACAAAGTCTGCATGAACCCCTGTAATTATCAGTCAGAGAGCAAAACTGCACTGCTCTAGGTCACCTGTTTGGTGCTAGTGGGGGTTTACTTGATCACTTACAGTTGCTGGATGTGTGTAGAAACTTAAATATGTAGAGGGGGTCAAGTTATTGATTTAGTAGCTTTGGTGGTCACCAAGCAAGGACCCAAGTGAGCAGACTTGGCATGCAGCTGAAGGTTGGAGAATTTGCTTTTTGTCCTTGTAGGTGGGGGTGGGGGGGTGGGGTGGAAAATCAGCACTGATTGAATGCTGGTACTGAATTACCTGGAACAAAGTACGAGCTGGACACTTGTGTAATGCTGAGTGTGCCCAGGAAGACAAGTTTGCAGAACCTCATACTGGTATCTAAAATGCACTTTAGGTTATTTTATCTTTAACCCAATTGCTGCAATTTCTTTTGTATATACTTTCACAAAGTTTATTTTTGCTCTGAGTAAAAGTTAACAGGGGTGTGCAAAGATGAGCACTTAACTTGGTGCAATACCTGTAGCTAAAGATCCTTGTCCCGTGTGGTCCGTGTGTGTCTGTCTGACAGAACTGGTGTGGTGGGTGCTGTGCTGCCCTTCCCCCGTGCCCCAGACAAATTATGCATCGTTAGCAAACGTCCAATCTATGCAAATAACCCTCTGAGAGCACTGTGCTTCAGCAGCCTTTTCTCTCACGCTTTCTGGGGGCTGCTTGTCACTCCTGTTGGACATGCTGTGTCCCTCCATGTGTGTCCTTCTTCCCCTGTCCTCGTTCTGTCACCCACGTGGGAAGACAAGTGACAAGCTGCTTTCAAACAGGCATTGTTGCACCTTTGAAATTTGTCTTCAAGATGGTTTCTGATGTCCTGTTACTGCCTTATTTCTTGGGGGTGGCACGGCCATAGCCGTGCACAGACGTTGTCCTTGATCTGCATCAGTGCTGTGAGCTGTTTACAGCACTCCTACTCCGGGAGAAGCTGGGCTCAGAGCTGAGCTGCAGGGGGAGCCGAGCCCAGCCCAGGGGAGCTGTCCTTGAGGATTGGAATGAGCAGCTGTGGCTGGGTTGTTGCTGAGGTGAGGCAGCCGGGTCAGTGGGGCAGAGCAGACGAGCTCTGGTGTCACGTCCTCGCTTTTGAGATCTGTGGGGGAACAGTTCTTGGCAGGAGTTACCTGAGCTAGCTGGGCAGGACTCTTAGAGTCAGTTTGGACTGTAAGGCAAAAAAAGAAGAGCATGTCTTTAATAAACCCTATGGATTTCTGACTGCAGAGTTTTTAATTGTATACTATTTTTTCCGTAATGTATTTTGGAAGCAATGTCAAGTTTTTATAAATGTTACCTGTAGTCGATTCCCATGGACAGGGCTGAACTTTTAACTTTTTTGTGTCTTGTCTTGATATCTATCACATGTTCTAGAAGTTGGATTCTGTGTCTGCACTGAGAAATGCAAATTAAACTGGATATTTATGTAGTAGTGTACATAGTCTAAGTGTGTGTTTTTGGAACTAGGTGAAACCCCACACCATGCTGCAGTGGTGTGCAAGCTGGCCAAAATTTGGTTCATTATGCAGTGTACACTTTCTCAAATAAATGCAGTTTCTACTTTTTCTTAAAAAAAAAAAAGAAAAAAAAAAAAGATTTTTTTTCACGTGACCTTTTCCAGCAGCCTCGAGGGCGTGTTTGCAGTGCTGTAGGTGCAGTCGCTGGTGTTCCTGGTTTGTGACTCTCTTGTCCTCCCGTTGCTCGGGCTGACCCTGCTCTGTTTTGCCTCACCCAGCCCAAAGCCCAGCCTGGCTCCACACCGGGGGCAGCTCCAGCTCCAGCTGAGCTGTCGGGGCTGGGGGGCCGCGCTGCCTGGGGCTTTGGAGACAGCTGAACTAGACCCCAGTTTCTCAAGAATGTGTGTATGGTAATAAAGGAATTTATTTAACTCTGAAACATGGGAACAAATGTGCTTACATTGAGCAATGTGAAGATGTTAGTTACAGGTACAGTACTTCCAAAGGAAGAGCATCTCCAAAACCCAAAAGAGTAAATATGAATTTGTATTTTTTGAAGAATGTGAAATAATGGTGTTTGCTTAATTGCTCATTTTGTATGAAGTTAATATTGTACTTTGAAATATCTGCAAAGAAGTGGAAATTAACCTTTTTGGAATTGAAAGCAATATTAATACTAATGGAATCCTAATTAAATGCTTATTTAAACATTGTGTTATAACAGTTTTTCCTGAGAGTCTTCTGTGGGAGAGGAGTGTGAGCATCCTGCCCTGTCCCCTTAGGAAGAGGAATTGCAGCCCTGAAAGGCAGCGTTTGCCTTTTCACCCTGCTCGCTCGCCCAGCCTGGCGGCTGTGGCGGGAGCCGAGCCCCGAGCCCGGGCACACACTGCGGCTCCGCGCCGCCTGCCCCGGGGCGCACGGCGGGTGGGGAACAGACCGAGCCCGGCTCGCTTTATTCCGAATTGTGACTTTAATGCGATAAGGCACCAGCGCGGCGAGAGCGAGCAAACTCCCATGCGGCGGCGGGGAGCCCGGCGGTGCCGCCGCCCCCGGGCCCCGTGCTCCCGGCTCCCGCGCCCCGGCCCGTGCTCCCCGGGCTCCCGGCGCCCCGACCCGCCCGCTGCCGCGCCCGGCGCTGCTCAGAGCCCCGCGGGCCTCGCCGGGCCGGGGCTCAGCGCCGCCCGCAGCGCCGCCACCGCCGCCGCCAGCTGCTCGGCGGCGGCCATGCGGGCCCGCAGCTGCCGCTGCCGGAGCTCCAGCAGCGCCCGCAGCGCCCGCAGCCTGCGCGGCTCGTCCGGGACCTGCGGGGACACGGCGGGGACAGCGGTCACGGCCCGAGCCCCCGCGGCCCCTCCCGTTCCCTCCGTTCCTCCCCTTCTCCCCCGGCCCCTCTCCTGAGCCCTCCCGCTCCCCGCTATCCCTTTCTCCCCCGGCCCCCCCATCCCCCTGGCCCCTCTCCGTTCCCCGCCATCCCTCCCGTTCCCGTTCCCGTCCTCTCCGTTCCCCGTTCTCCCCTCTCCCTCTCCCGCCGTCTCCGCCCGGCCCGCGCGCGGCTCCTGCGCGCCCCCGCTCGCCATGGCAACGGCGGCCCCGCCCCTCCGCCCCCGCCTCTGCCGTCACTGCCGCGCGCCGGAAGTGGCGCCGCATGGGGCGCGCGGCGCGGCTGCTGGCGCTGGCGGCGGAGCGGGCGGCGGGAGCGGGGCCGGGACCGGGACCGGGGGGACCGGGAGGGACGGGACCGGGCGCTCGGCTGTGCCCGCCTGGTGCTGCTGCCGCCCGGCGGCGGGGCCCGGCCCGGCCCTCGGGATGCGCGCGGGGAACCAGCGGAGGGGGGAGGCTGGGCCGGCGGCGGGAGCGCCCCGGCGGAGCCGGGCTGGGCCGCGCCGGAGAGCGGCGGCCCCGGGCGCTGGCGGCAGGAGCCGGGCCGCCCCGCCGCCGCCTGGCGTGGCGCGGGCTGGAGGGAGGCGGTGGCGGCCGCGGCCGGGGCCCTGCAGGCGGGCGGGCTGGTGGCCGTGCCCACGGACACGGTGTACGGCGTGGCCTGCCTGGCCCAGGACTCGGCCGCCGTGCGCAGCATCTACAGCCTGAAGGGGCGGAACGGCGCCAAGCCGCTCGCCATCTGCCTCGGCGACGTGGAGCGGCTGTACAGGTGAGCCCGCAGAGCCCGGCGGGGGCAGCTCCTCCCCCGGCGGAGCCGCAGCCCCACCGGGGGCATGGAGGGCCGTGCCGAGGTCCAGCACGGGCGACACCGTGTGCGCGCCCTGATCGCGCTGCGGGGCCCCGCAGGTACTGCCACGTGAATGTTCCCGACGAGCTGCTGCGGGACTTGCTCCCGGGCCCGGTGACCCTGGTCTTACAGCGTTCAGAAGAGCTGAATAAAGACTTGAATCCGTTCACATCGGTAGGTCATGGCTGCAGGGTTGATCTCAGGGCTGCGGGGGTGGGGGGCTGGTTTTGTGCTGCTGCTGTAACTTGGTTACACCTGTCCCCAGAAGTGCCAGTGTTCTGCTCCCTGTGACTGACCTGGACATGGCATAAACCAGTGTTAGGCTTGACTTAAGTCTTGTGTTATTGCTGCTTCAGCAGATGTAGATCTGTCAATTCTCTAGAGTTTCAGCTTCAAGTCAAGGCAGCTTTAGGCAACACAAAATTAAAACTGGTTTCTGTGTGTAAAACCCTCCTGTCCTTCCCTGCAGCTGGTTGGTGTTCGCATTCCAGACCACCCCTTCATGAGAGACCTGGCTCGTGCCTGCCCGGGACCACTGGCCTTGACAAGTGCCAACCTCAGCTCCCAGGGCAGCACCCTGACCGTGCTGGTGAGGCTCTTTGACCCCCAGGGCTGCCTCTGGGGCAGGCTGGAGAGCCCCAGGCTCTCTCAGTTGAACTCAGCAGTAAACCAAGGGTTGCTCAGCTGCTGTGTTTTTATTTTATTTAAATGATACAAGCTGTCAGGACTGTTACCCACAGCTCTCTTGCAGGAATTCCAGGACTTGTGGCCTCAGTTGTCCTTGGTTGTTGATGGTGGCCCCATAGGAGACACCCAGAGCCCAGAGTGCCGCTTGGGCTCAACTGTGGTTGACTTGTCTGTGTCAGGGAAATTCTCCATCATCCGGCCTGGCTGGTGAGTGCACCTGGGGCTTTTCCTTTGCTTTAAGTGGAACAGAGCTTTTGGACAGGGGTGACTCATGCACTGCTTTGCTTTGTTCTGCTCTGCTTGGTTTTGTTTGCTTTGCTTCGTTTCCCACAGCAGCTCCACCTTCCCATTAACGTTAACCTAATTATGAGCACACACAAATTCCCCTGTCTCACAGCTTCTGTGTGAAGCTGCAGTTTCTGGAGTTCATGCCCTCCTTGGCACTGTGCAATCCCCTGTCTCACTGATTGCTCTCCCCCAGAAAATGCAGTTTTAATGCTCTAAACCTTGTTCTGATGGCTCTGTTTCTCTCTGCAGTGCCCTAACGTCCACAGTTGAAATCCTGAAGAAGAAGTATGGCTTGGTACCAGAATCTTCCTAACCCTTGGGACTGGGAGCTGCTGGAGCTGGGCACTGTGTGCCTGTGCACTCAGGAGTGGGTGATCATGGCCTTGTTTAATAAGGTCGATGGGTTTGTCAAGGTAAATTAAAAAAGATTAAAAAGGACTAGAAAACCCTTTCTGACCTCTTTGTGCTGCTGTACCATTCCCAAATATCTGTTCTGTGGTTCTGAGCAGGCTTTGTGAATACAGTGATTATGAAAGTTAAACTTGTCAGGATGGTGTGGGGAAGACTCTGTGTGCCCCATCCACTCCTGAGTGCCCATCCCGAGCCATCTGCCCTGCAGGGAAAGCAGGCAGGGAGTGGAGGGGTTTGGAGCTGTGAGGGTGTTACATCTGTGCCGTTCTCTGGCTGCTTTTCTCTCTTCTAAATGTGAAGAAAGCCTCCTACTGAGCTGAAACTGTCAGTGCTTCTGAAACTTCAGATAACCCAGGCTAGAGCTGCTCAGAACAGCTTGCTTCCTTCTAATGTGGAGAATGAAATAAGTTCTTGGTGTGATGATCTTCCTTTGTTTAAATGTAGAATTCCTTCTTCATTTTGCTCTGTAATGCTGCCAAGCTGAAGTAAACGGGGAGTGGATGAAAGTGTCCACTGGTATTGATTGTTTATTGAAAAGTGAAGTCAGTGGGGAGCAGGGAGGGGGTGGTGTGGGTGTGGAGCCAGGATCCTGTCCCTGGGAGGGACAGCTCTGCTGGGCTCCCCAGCTGCCCAGGGGACGTGTGTGGAGCCAGGGCCACTGCCCTGCCTGTGCTGGGAGTGTTCTTCCAGTGTCCTGAGGGCCCTGGAGGAGTTTTCTGTTGCTGCTCACAGCAGCTGTCTCAGGCACTGCTAATGGATTGCACTGCACACACAGCTGACCCCAGAGCTGCCTGGCTCGAGCTTCTGCTATAAAAGCACCAGGCTGGGTGAGTTACTGTCATCTGCAGTGGGTGTGTGAGCTCTGCTCTTACCTTGCCTTTCCCAGTCAAATATCCTGGGGAATGGAGGGGCTGGGGACAATCAGAGGGGTCACTTCCCTTTGCCTGCCCCTGTCCTGCCTGCCTGTCCCCACAGTGCTGGCAGGCACTGCTCTGAGCAGAGGGTCTGGTGGTGTAGAGGGGGGCCCTGGGGGTCCCCCTGTGTGCCCTGGTGCCCAGTGGATCTGGGCAGGTGACTCCACATCCCCCAGCTCACACCAGAGCCAGAACTGCTGCCCTGGTGCCCCCCCAGCTGCAGGGTGTAAGGGCTGTGGGGTCTGATGTAACCTCCCACCACCGTGAGCAATTTCCCTGCTGGATTGGCACAGTGAGCAGCCCCTGCCTCTTTCCTCAGCTCATCAGCTATTCATCGATCCTTGCTGGGCTCCTCTAGTGCTCATCCATCACTCACACCTGCCAGCTGCTTTCCAAACGTTTCCTGCTTTCCCAGTGATGTGTTTCCCTGCTCAGAAGAGCTGATCTTGCTCCATGGGTGCAGCTGTGCCCCTGCCCTCTGTGCTGGCAGAGCCACGTGGAGCAGCAGAGCCATGGTCACTGCACCACGCAGCTGAGGGGGCTCCAGGAGCTGCTTCCCTGGCTGCGGGGGCTCTGCTGCAGCAGCTCCTCCTCCTCTCCTTGTCTCTGAAACATGCAGGTGCCCTGGCAGGGAGGAAGGGCTCCTTTCCTGCAGCTGCATGGGGAGTGATGCTGCCCCAGGTGAAGCAGAAAAGCTGCCCTGCCTGAATGGGGCTGGCTCTGCCTGCTCTGGGCTTCCCAGAGCCTCATCTTTGCCACAACCAGCAGTGGCATTTCTGAACAGCCAAGGTGAGCAGAAAACTGGAGAGACATGTCACCATCTCAACTGGTGCCTCTGCTCGTGGCCCATTCCCTGCTGCCAGCATTCAGTGTCCCTGCAAGTGACAGCTTTATTTGTACCAGCAGCACCAAGAGGATGAGCCATGCATCAGGCACGGGTGAAAGGGCTAGTGCTGTTGTTTCCTTGCAGAAACTGCAGGCACTATAAATTCCCTCTCTCCTCCAGTTTCTGGCTGGCTGTGGGGCACAGTGCTGCCAGCACGATGTGCTTGGCCCCAGCTGAGGTGACAAGCCTGTCTGTATCAGCGTCTGGGGCACTGTCAGCACCTCTGGAATGTGCCAGCACAGAGCAAACCCAGGATTTGTTGCTTATTCAGGTGCCCTTGGTACTCCCCAAACTGCTGCTCCACCGAGTGACTGCAGAGCCCCGAGTGCTGTGAGCAGGGGATGTGGTGGGGCAGGAAAACACCCCAGCCAGGCCAGGGGGTCAGAGTCAGCTTCTGCTGGAGTGGGGAGGCACCCCTGGAAATAGGGTGGGGACTACAGACACCTTCATAAGCCTGCTCCCAGAGCAGGGTGACCCCTGTGCATGCAGCCCGTGTGGAAATCACATTGGCATGAGCACTCAGAGCAGGAGGAACGTGCTCTGCATTTCAATTAGCACTCACCCTGCAAACAAAAACATCTGGAGAACCTTACCAGCAGAGCCAGCTCAAACTGGTGGAGCAATGGTTCAAACAAACAACACCAGGCCAGGCTGTCTGGGCCAGGGTTGGTATTGCAGGTGAAGCTGCTTGGTGTCTGACCCTTTCCAGCCCAGCTGGAGCTGTTGGGAATGCTGCTGTGTGAGCCCTGAGCACGAGACGTTTTCCTCCGTCGCTGCAGCCAGAGATCTGTGATGCTGCTGCTACTGCCCTCGTTCTGCTTCCCAATACAATGAAAATCAGACTTGGGCTAATTAAGCTGGAAACACAAAATTGCAATTTGCAGCTGATTAAGTCTTTCAGACAATATTTATGTTAATCTTCTGATTTATTTTCTTGTAATGCCTTGACTAGGAAATAATCCACAGCTTGGGGAGATGCTTCCAGATGAGGCCCAGCCTGTCCTGCTCTGCAGATGCAGGCAGCTCAGAGTGAGGGTTTTTCACAGGATACTGATTTAAGGAATTAGTCTGTAGAAGTGTAGATGATATAGACAGAAGGGCCTTGAGGTCATCTGCAGAGTCTGCTTCCTCAGACAGCATTCCCTCTTCCAGGTCACCCCAGGTACATTTGTTAGAATTTGCTCTCAGCTCCCTTTTCTGGAGAATATTCTGCCTGGCTGCTCTTCTTCCTATTTTCCAGTTCCTTTAAAAAAAATGTACTGGAGTTTTTCAGGGGCTTAGAGGCAACATGGTCTGTATTCATCCACCTCTTCTCCATTTTTTCCCCTTTTTCAGAGCAGCTGTGGTTTACCCACCCTGGGGATGCTGCAGGCAGTCCCTGGGGAGGGGGCTCTGGGCAGCACAGGCTGAGGTGGGGAAGTGCTGGGCCATGGGATGTCACCACTGCAGGAGCCATGGACAGTCCCTGTGTGCAGGGAGAAGTCCAGAGGTCAAGGGCTTTTCACTACGGAATTGTTAAATTAACTATTAATTTAATTTTGATTAAATTAGAACTTTTTTTTTTTTCCCTTACCAGCAAATGATTCTCTGCATAATTAATGCTGGCTGAGGCTGCTGATTCACTTGCTGCTGCTGCTGTGGGACAGAGCATTCCACTGCAGTCCAAGATGTGCTGGGTTCCAGGGGCAGTCCTGCAGGGGAGCACTTTGGTCCCCAGGAGAGGGAAAGCACTGGGTCAGATCCCCCCTTGCAATGAAACCATTCATTTTTATTGATGAGCCCACTTCCCCGGGGTCTGGGGTGGTGCTGCCATTAACTCTGCTCACAGGGGCTGGGATGGCCTGGCTGCAGCTCTGTCAGGTGTGAGTTGTCCTCAGCCACAGCTTGATTGATGAGATTTCTGGGGAACGAGGACTCCAGGCTGTGGCAGTTACCTGCCCAATGTGGGCAGAGGGGAATTTTCTGTTTTTTCTCCTTGGTGTGAGCTGTATCCTCTAAACACCCTTCAAACGCTGACAGGCTTCCCCAGGTGTGGAGAGAGCCCCTCCCTGCCTCCAGGTGTCTGAAAGCAAAAGACACGGTGAGTTTACAGGGATTTGGGATTATAATCATGAAACACCATCTTCTAAAACCTGCAGTGAGCAGGACAGTTGGTTTCATTATACTGAGCATGTTTGGCCAAAATCCTCTGCTGGTTACGAGACATCCATTGCCCTCTGCTCTGTGGCTGCAGCTTGGTGAGAGGAGTGGTGGGACTGGGATGGATGGTGGGGTAGGGATGGAGCTGGGGGGAAAGGGATGGATGGTGGGGTGGGGATGGAGCTGGGGCAGGGATGGAGCTGGGGCAGGGATGGATCATTGGACAGGGATGGAGCTGGGGATGGATGGTGGGGCAGGGATGGAGCTGGGGCAGGGATGGATGGTTGGACAGGGATGGATGATGGGGCAGGGATGGAGCTGGGGTGGGGATGGATGATGGGGCAGGGATGGAGCTGTGGCAGAGATGGATCATTGGACAGGGATAGAGCTGGGGCAGGGATGGATGGTTGGACAGGGATGGAGCTGGGGCAGGGATGGAGCTGGGGCAGGGATTGCTAGCTGTGCAGGAACCCCCTCACCTGCGTGACATGGAAGCCCCAGGGCTGGCAGAGGGAGCTCCAGTGGGGCTCTGGCTGAGGATGGCTGGGATTGCAGTAAAACTAAACTCAGCATCCAGGATGCTCCTGGGACACCATCAAGGTGCTGCTGGTGTTTGGAACAGGCTGGTCCTGCAGGCAGCTGGGAGTGCTGGCCAGGTGAGCATTTGGTGCAGACACCATGTGTGCTCTGCCTGTGCCCTCCGTGGTTAATGCTCTGCAAATAACTTCTTGGCAATGACTCCAATTAGGCCAGGACATCTCCCTGTAATCTGGACCCCTGTTGTGCTGTCAGACTCAATTCAAATTTAATTTGCCAAAGGTGTATATCAGGCAGCTTTCTTCCTTAAAAAAAAAAGGAAGGGAAGATATCGTTGATGGAAAAAATAATAAAGTTCATATTCTTCTTAACTTATGGAAGGAAAAGAGATGCCAGAAAACAAGGGCTAAATTTACATTTTAATGGGAAATGTCCTGACTGCCTGCTCTGAGAAACACAAATTGCTTCCTGGATGGGATCCTCACTTTATACCAAAGTGCAGGGAATTAAACCCAGCAGCCCCTGATGAGATGAAAGGGATATTTGGAGCCACAGTCCCCACTAGCAGCCAGTGGCAAGGACAAGGCAGGCACTGCTGGTGAGGCCAGGCTGGTCCCAGCTCGCCCAGGGGCAAGGCTGGGTGGCTGCTGGGGCTGAGGGCTCCAGGCTCAGGTGTTGGGCTTTTTGCTGTGTTTTCAAGCCCCTGCCCTGCTGGTGTGCCCCAGCCCCTTTTGGGGGTGCTGACAGAGGCAGGGCTGGCTCCGAGGGGTCTGTCCTCCTTTCTCTGTGTCACTGCCCTGGCACAATGCCACCTCAGCCGTTGCTGCTGGCAGCTGCAGTGGGAGCCAAGGGCTGTGCCAGGCAGCTGTGCTCTCTGGGGCACCTCTGCCCTCTTGGCTGCTCCTCCTCAGAGCAGCTCAAGCCTGCAGACAGGCTCCAGCAGGCTCTCTGCGGTGTCTCAGACCCCCATGCAGTCAAATGCCTCGCCCAGGAGAAGCTGCTGTTAATTTCTTTGTGTCTTAAAGCATCTTTGAAGATGAAAGCACGGCACAGTGTGTGTAGTCTTATCTCTGCAGGGCCTGTCACCTGCAGATGTTTCTGGTGTATTCAAAGACTTGTCCCTGCTGGGACTGAGTTCCTGGAGTGTGTCCCCACCCCATATGGTGCTTTTCCAGTTGTCAGAGCAGTTGTATGCAGTGGATGGGATGTAAATTCAGTGTCATATGGCAAAGGCATCACTCAGACAAGGAGACAAGATGCTTATTTGAGATATGCTTCCAATCCAATAAAAAAAGCAAAATCATCCCTGTTAGAGGCTCAATCAGAGCAGATGTGCTGGCACCCACAAGGCTGCTTCCCTGGGGGAAACAGTACCACTGTCTGGAAACCAAGGCAGTGATAAATCATAGGTGACATTCAGTGATTTGTTACTGCCTTGTGTAAAACACTGCTGCTCCTCTGGGCCAGTCCTGGGCATCTGCCTGGGATCACAGTGATTCTGATCTTTACCATCATAACGGGTTTGCCACGGCTTAGATAACAACAGAGGCTGTGGATGCAGGAGGACACAGAGGTGGGGGCAGAGCAGAGCACGGGCCAGTGGCAGGAACCACAGGGAGAGCTGTCCCCAGCTGCTGGGTCTGCAGGGCTGCTCAGAGGCCCGGTGGCTCTCGTGTGCTGGGACAGGGAGAGGTGCTTTCTCAGGACCAGCAGCAGGGCTGATGCTGTTAGGGAGGAGCCCAGGGTGCTCACAGCGTGTGCAGCACAGCTGATGTCCTGGTAGAGATGGAGCAGCTCGAGGCCACTGCTGGGGATTTGGGGTTCACAGGGATGTGCTGAGCTCCTGCCCAGAAGGGCAGCCAAGGAGGAAGGTGGTGTGCTGGGAGCTGTGGAGTTTGTTGGTCACAGACAGGAGCTGTTGGGGTGAAGCTGTGGGCTGGAGCTGCGTGTGGGACTGTGGTGGAAGAGAGGGTGTTGGGCCCTTCAAAACATCACTGGGCAGCGAGTTGGCCCAAATGACAGGTTTCAGTGCTTCTCCTTGGACAGGCAGTCTTGCCCTGCTCTCCCTGGCAGCAGGATGCTCTGCACTGAAATTCAGTGGGGGCTGGGACCCCTCCTGCCACGCTGGTGTGAGGGGCTAGTGGTGCTCATGGGGTTAACTCAGGAGCCACACCAGCACTGAAGAGATTTCTGGGGACTCCCTGCAATGGTCCAGGCCTGACCCAGAAGCAGGTGCCTGAGTTTAACCAGCAAGTTTATGTCACAATGACTCTGTGGGTTTGGCTGGACTGAATGTTATTTCCCCCCAAAAGATCACAGGGAGACAAAACACCTACTAAAAACAAATATTCCCATGATACTTCCATTGTGAAGCAAAATTTATGTTTTGATTTTGGAAATCAATGGCAATTCACAAATTATTCTCCTGTGCTGCCACAGGCCATCCATCAGCCTTGGTCCCTGCCTGACAGGAGCCGTTACGGGTTTTGTTTGGTTGTTTGTTCAATATTTGTGGTTTGTTCAGCTGCTCTCCAGGTCGGTGTGGTCATGACAAATTACAGGGCTTATGTTTTATTTTTTTCCCCAACAGATTTAGAAAATGCAGCTGGATGACATCATCACAGTGCCACTGAGCACACTGGCAGCAGCACCGGGCTCATGTCCCTGTTCAGGTGAGCACCAGGTGAGTCTGGGGTGGGGCAGCAGGCTGGAGCTCCAGAGATGTGGCTCAGACACCGCTGCCCTTGTGTCCCTTCACCTTCCCCAGATTGTTTATCCTTGTGCCCACTGACAGTCTGGAGGGGCCAGAACATTTCAGGGTCACTCCTGCTTCCTTACTCTGTCCAGCCCTCTGTGTTGGGATCCTGGCTGTTGGGATCACCTCTCTGGTGATTCTTTCAGTGACCTCACAACAGTCCTTCATGACCTGTCACACATTTTGGAGGTCCTGGCTGGTGGTGGGATGCACTGAGTGCCCTTGTGTGGCAATTTTGGGGGAGGGAGCAGCAGTTCAGAGCCCACAGGGACACAAAGGGGGTCCCAAGCTGGGGTGGATTCCCTGGCACTGGGGCCATCCCAGACCTGCTGGGCTCTGCAGGCAAGGGGCTCTTTGCCAGCACCAGGCCTGTGCTATTATGGGCAAATTACCTGCAGAATGCTTTTTTAATCTTGAGAGAAATAACTTGATTAGTAATTACTGGTGCAGAACACTTGGGGAGCCTCTGCAGAGGGTGAGGACAGGCTGTTTCACTGGAGCTGCCTGTCAGTTTTGTCACCTAATTATAAGACTGTTCCGTGCCAAGACTCTGGACAGACAGAGGAAAAAAACCTCAGTGTAATTGTATTGGTCATATTTTATAGCCACTAATTACTTGCTTTGCAATTATCATTTCTCTGGCTGGCTGGGGAGCTGTCACAGCCCTGGCTCAGGACACGTGGCTCGATGCTCCCAGGGCTGGCAGGGAAGGGGCTCAGGCCCTGTCTTGGGGTTTGTTTTGGTCAGGATGACTCTGAGATGTATAAAAAGTCGCTGTCTCTCAACTCAGCTGTCAAAGAATGAGTCTGAAGTTTACAGCTGATGCTCTCAAGGTTGCTTTATTGTTTCTTATTTAAGATATTTTCTGTCTGGGCTGCCAAGGTCTTTTCAGCAAGGCAGCCTGAGGCACACTCACTGCCCCAAGGGCAGGCACTGATTTTATACTACAAATTTCGTGTTAGTTATTTACAATTATGATCTAATGCCTATTACTTATGTTAGACAGTTACATTTTACTCTAATCTAATTTCCAAGTGCTAACACCACTAAGAAGATGGGGTTAGGAAGAAGAAGGAAGGAGGACAGGACAACACCCAAGTCCTTCCATCTTGCCCCCTAAGCCCCCATGGTAAAAATCCCCAAAAATTCCCTTTTCACTCTATAACTGCTACTATCATGCTATCTAAACTTTTGTGACCTTTAATTCTTCATTCAAAGGTTTAATTTGTTCCATGGGTCAAACTCAAAGCTGCAGGAGTCCCTGGCTGCCTGCCAGGGTCTCTGACCCCCCTGCCAGGGCTTTGGAGCCCCCAGGCTGGAGCTGGGATCATCCAGGACTGTCCCAGAGACATCCTGGGTTCTGAGAGCCCTGTGTGCTCAGCCCCACAGCACAGGAGGGGAAAAGGGGGCTGGCCTCCTCGGGGTGCAGGTGAGGGATGTGATGGTGTCCAAATCTGGGTCTGGGCTTGATGGCTCCACCTGAGCTCAGTGTGATCACGAATCAAAATTCTCACGTGAACTTTAGCTGCATCCATAAATTCTTCATTTATCATTATTAAAGATACGTCAGCATTCAAACTCTGGTTTATGGGTGGAAATTTACATTGTATTATTGTCTCTGATACAGAAAATATTCTCATCCAAAGCCCATCAGGCAGTTTTCTACTTATTAGGAATTAATGACTCATAAACCAGAGCCAGAACAGGCTGTTGGTGTGAAGGGCAGGCTGTGGCTATTGGGGTTTCCCTCCTGGGGAATTATGAAGGGACCCCAATAAGCAGGTAATTTGGCCAGTCCACCCTCTGAGCTGCCCCTCCAGGTTCTCTCCTCTTACATCTTACAATACATGTGTTAAGTCTCTGGTTCTCTCTGCACTGGCAAATCTTCAAAATCCTTCACCTCCAGGAAAGACCATCTGCTGCTGCAGCAGCATGGAAACAGCTTTCAGCAAGAAAAATCTTCAGTTTATCGTTTTAATTCAGCCAAAAGTTCAGTAATTTATTGTGCCTTTTGCAAGGTTTTTCTCTAAGTCTCTGTATGACTGGCATTTATTTGGGAAGTTTTAGGGATTTTGCACTTGTGCAAGTGCCTCAGAGTTCTCATGATCTGGGGAGAGAGCTTGTCTGGTCTGAAACCACCCTGGGCTGATGTGCTGTGCTCACACTTCTCCAGAAACGCATCAAGTCCTAAACTAAAACTCTTCTAACGACTAAATTAAATGGAATCAAAGATAAATCAGCAGTTAAATGCAGTGGTTGTGGTGCTACTGGTGGACTGGGGGTGATGCAGAAGCTGCAGCCTGGCATGTGCTCCTGGGGCTCAGAGGGGGAACGGCTCAGAGAGGGGTTGTACTGAATTGTTTGTCCATTTGTTGCTTCCTTTTGGCTTTGCAGAAGTTTTGTATCAAGTGTCTGATTTTTAGGACCTTTGCTCACTCGCTGGGACAAGCTTGTATTTTGGTTAAAGCATTACAGAAGGATACAGTGTGATAGAATGAGCAACGTTATCTTTAAGAAGCAATTGCACTTCATAATATGAATTAATTAACACTTTACACTTAAACCAAGTAGCTAATTACAGACCTTTTAGCTTAACAGAGTGTGGGAAGGGATAATATAAATGGTAATTACTGAGTTAAGCAGAATGTCACCTGGGACATCTCAGTCAATACTCAATTACTTCACTGCTCTCTGAAGTCTGCGTGGCACCTGCAGGCTTTCCTCCAGTGCCATCATCAGGGCTGGGATGTGCCAGGCCAGGGAAGACTCTGATGAGGCTGCTGTGCCAGCTCTCAGTCCATGCCTGCCCTGCCCACCTTGGCCTGGCCTGTGGCAGGAGCTGGTGCAGCTCTGCCCAGCTCCTCTCTGGACCTTGCTGCCTCCCAGCCTGCAGAGCTCCTTGAGGTTTCTGCCCTGGCTCTGCTTGCAGGGAGGCAGAAGTGTTTCGTGGGGTGGCTCTGGGCAGCTGTGCCCTGCTGAGACCCTGCCTTGATGGAGCATCCTTCCTGGCATTGCACAGCCCTTCCAGTAACGCTGAGGAGAAATTCATTTAGCAAGGCTCAAGGTCAGATTGTGAGAGCTAACAGCTGGGAGGTCAGGAACAGAGAGTTACAGGAGGAAACAAACCACAAAGCAGAGCAGTGCAGGGGACAGGCTCAGCTCCCATCACGGTGCTGCAGGGCTCCACGTGGCCCATGCTAGTCAAGTTTGTGGCCAGTGAAAACAGAGGCAATGCTCCTCAAGCCTTCCTATCAGATGGGAATGGATGGGGAAACCATCCCAGACCAACTGCCACGTTCCCTTCTGGGGATGTCTGGTGCAGTAAACCTTTCTGCAGGCGTGGGGTGGCCCTGGAGAGCTGTCAGCACTGACCACAGCCATCCTGGCACTGCAGCCAGGGCCTGACAGCTGATGTGAGCTTAATGACTGCATGTGAATGCACTGACTGGCAGGCACTGGGACTTGCTGGCTGGGGAACTGGAACTTGACACAAAGCCAGAGCTGTCTGGCTGAAAAATTCTGGCTTGTTTGGGAAAGGTCACTGTGATGCTTCAACACTTGGGCTGGTTGGATTCCGAGCAGCTCCAAACCCCAGCAGTAAATGGAAAGTGGGATAAGATCCCACAGACTCCTCAGCAGGTGATCTGGGCAGGCCAGCACAGAGAGAGGGAGGGCAGGATCCAAACTGCACCCGTTGCAGGCAGAGGTGAGACAAGGTGCTGGCCAAAACACGGTGAGCTGAGCTGAGTGAGGACGGGCTGGGTGAGCACGGCAGCTCAAGGGACTCTGGCTGTGCTGAGGGCTCAGTCCTGTCCCTGGCCTGGCCACTCCTGGGGGAGATTGTGGCAGGAGAGACCCTCCAGCTGCTGCCGTGGTGGGGACAGGTCCTGCTGGCTCCCAGTCCTGCAGCAGGAGGTAGCACTGCCTCCTCCCCTTCAAAGGCAACACGCTAATTTCTGTCTGAGCAAGAACTACAAATTGTACATCAGCCCCTTTGTGCGTGTGCTCCACGCAGCTCCTCTGCAAAGGGTTTGAACAGGGATGAAAATCCCTGTTAAGTAGAGAGGCTGGTTAAGTACCTGAGTGTGGTGCTGGCTGGCAGCTGCTCCAGGGCTGTGCTGAGTGTCTCAAAGCTGGGGGTGCCATCAAGGGTCCCCAGCCATCTGCAAGGGAAGAGCTTCTTTACAATTACTAACAGTGGAATCCTGTGTCCTCTTTGGTCCAAGCTGATGTTTGCTGAAGGATATTGGAAGAATTAGTAGAGCTATTTCTCTTTAATCCTGTCCCAAGTGACAGCAAAATCAAACTAAAAGGCAGGAGATCACGTGCTGTTGTTTTAGGCAAGAGCCCAGTGGTGTTAACAAAGGGTTTTATCAATATGGGGGCTGTTTGATTTAGAAAATAAAATAACCCAAGGTAACAAAGCTGGATGAATTAAAAGCCTAACAGCATGAAAAGGTATTATAGCCCACCAATTCGTCAGGGAGCTTGTCTGGGCTACCCCACTCCTCCTTGGCAGTGACGCTGCCAGCCAGCACTGTCCCTCCCTCTGGGGCTGTTCAGTACTTGGTTGCTGGATTTACCCTTTCTAGGAAAGAGGTTTTAGGGGCAGGCAGATGGTGTCTTTTTGGCAGGGATGCAGGATTGTGTGGCTGCTGGGGGTTTGAAGAGCCAGGATCCCATTTCTCACTGTTTGTGGTTTGACTTTTATTTGATGAGTCAAGGGATATAAATAAATGGGCTGTGCAAGGGTGATGCTTCTGCATCTCTGACTGGCACGAACAAGGGCTGGGGGGGAACAGTGGGTAGGGATGTTTCTGAGAATCTTCTTCAGTCTTTGCTCTCCTTTCCTGGCAATATCAGCAAGCACTCCAGCACTGCTGCTCTCTAATCTAATCAGACCCAGGGAAACAGGATTTGCCGCAGTGTCTGACCACTTAGATACCCACCAGCAGAGTAAATACCAGACGTGTTCTCTGAGAATGGCCAAAAGCTATTCCAACCCCTTTCAATGCAGAGACAAGATCTCTGGAACCTGGATCTTTCCCTGCTTTGGGCTGCTGCTCCAAATTCCACCACTGCTGGCCTTTAGCAAGACTCTGCAGGTGGGTTCATCCATACAGAGGAGGAGCTGTCCAGGGGGAACTCAGACCAGGGGGTGTGCAGCCCTTTCCTTCTCATGAGCATTTATGGGTGTCTTCCAGAGTGTTTTCCTTTATGATTCTTGATTAGTAGATAAAAGGCCATTTCTTCTTTTAATGGAGTCTCTGATGTTAATGTCTCCCTCCAATCAGATTAAGGGGCTTTGGCCCATTTTCCTCTAATGGAGGATATTTGAGAAATATCTGGTTCACAGCTGGCTCCTTGCACCCTCACTGTGCTGTGCTGCTGCCACTGTGCTGAGACACTGATGGGAAATAATAAAAAAAAAAACAACTCAGGCTGGAGGAGTTCACCCCCTCCCTTCACAGGGGCTTCAGCACTCCCTCTTACCATCCCCTTCTGTGCTGTGGGCACATGCTGGGACCAGTCCAAGAACCACACAGAGAGCAGAGGGAAGGCTGTGCTGGGGCTGTGCTCACCCCACCGAGCTCCTGGGGCAGCTGGTGCTGCAGCGACTGCCCTCCCCTCATGCAGTGGGAGCTGTGCTGCCCTCCTGTCTGCTCCTGCCTGTCCCTGCCCCTGACCCTGCCTGCCCCTGACCCTGTCTGCTCCTGCTCCTGTCTGCTCCTGCTCCTGTCTGCTCCTGCCTGCCCCTGCTCCTGTCTGCTCCTGCTCCTGTCTGCTCCTGCCTGCCCCTGCCCTGCCTGTCCTGCCCCTGCCTGTCCCTGCCCTGTCTGCTCCTGCCCGTCTGCTCCTGCTCCTGCCTGCCCTGCCTGCTCCTGCCTGTCCCTGCCCCTGTCTGCCCCTGCCTACCTGCCCCTGCCTTCCTGCCCCTGCCCCTGCTCCTGTTCCTGCTTTCTCCAGCCTGCCCCTGCCTGCCCCTGTCTGCCCCTGTCTGCTCTGCCCCTGTCTGCTCCTGCCCCTGTCTGCTCCTGCCCCTGTCTGCCCTGCCTACTGCCCCTGCCCCTGCTCCTGTTCCTGCTTCTCCAGCCTGCCCTGCCTGCCCCTGTCTGCTCCTGCCCCTGTCTGCCCCTGCCTACCTGCCCCTGCCCTGCTCCTGTTCCTGCCTTCTCAGCCTGCCCTGCCTGCCCCTGTCTGCTCCTGCCCCTGTCTGCTCCTGCCCCTGTCTGCCCCTGCCTACCTGCCCCTGCCTTCCTGCCCCTGCCCCTGCTCCTGTTCCTGCCTTCTCCAGCCTGCCCCTGCCTGCCCCTGTCTGCTCCTGCCTACCTGCTCCTGCCCTCCCTGCCTGCTCCTGCTCCTGCCCCTGCTCCTGTTCCTGCCTTCTCCTGCCCCTGCCTGCCCCTGCCTATCTGCTCCTGCCCCTGCCCTCCCTGCCTGCCCTGCCCTGTGCCGGGTACAAGGGCAGAGCAAAGCGCTGCAGTCTGCTGGGCAATCAGAGCTATTGGATGCACTCGTGTGTGCAAGAGGGTGTGAAATGCAGATGGCTGGAGGACCCTGGGGAGCAGGAGAGAACAAGTGGGGACGTGCCCACGTCTCTGCTGAGGCCAGCATGGAGCACTGGCTGTGGTTGCTGGCCTGGTCCTGGTGTCCCTGAGCCCTCAGCCATGGGCATCTCTGACTTGCACAGAGCAGCTCCCCAGGCAGCTCCCCATTGTGTTAACAAAGCACCACTTCTGCATTTTAAGTGTGTGCTCCTTGATATTGTCCTGCCCCTAAATGATCCTGGAAATGCATTGTCTACTTAACTACTTTTTAATTAAAAGTCAGGGATATTAGAAAAGAGAAATCAATTCTTGTCACAATTAAGACTTGGTTTGAACAATCGCAGCATGTTTCAGTGAAGGATCCTCTCTGGGCTTATTGATCTGTATTGTCATAATGTCTAGGTTATTGCCATGGCTCAGACAGTCTTAAATGAATATTTCACTTGAATTATGCATGTTATCTGGCAGGCAGAGGAGGCTGCCTGCTGCCACTCAGAGCCTGCAGGGCTCCCCGGGCCCCGATGCCTGCTGGCTGAGGCCTGGGCTGGGAGGAGCACCTTGTCTCCTGCAGCCTGGTGACTGTGCCAAGGGGCTGGTGACTGCTTGGGCAGCTCAGGAAGGCTGGGGTTTGCAGCCCCAGGAAATGTCTCAAAGCTCAGAGGCAGGCACAGGACAGCCAGTGGCGCCAGGTGAGCAGGATCTGGCAGCTGGCAGTGCCCACGGGGTTCCTGCTGCATCTCCCTGCTCAGGGGAGCAGGAGGGCAGGCTAGCACGGGGGCTGAGCCCTCTCCACAGGGGGCTGGGGATCCCCCAGCCATGGAAGTTTCCATCTTCCCCTCCTTCTGCCTTTCCCTCTCTTTGTCTTCCTCCCTCTCCCTCTGCAGAGGGGCTGGTGGGAGGTCTCCAGTGCTCACCACTGTGAAAGTGACAGGAGAGTAGGAGGCTGATTAATCAAAATTTAATATGATGAAGGACCTTTTTAAAGGTAGAAGATGTCCCAGTTATGGTAGGTCTGCCCTTTAAAAGTTCTTGAAAACTAGGGGTCTTGGAGGAAAGAAAATTCATTTCTCATGGTGCCTCTTGTACCTTGGGGCAGAAAGTAAATTCAAAGGGGCCCTGCCATGAAAGGTCAGAGTCTGATGCTGTGGCTGGTAATGAGATCCCTCAGAGATAAATCAAAACACCTGGACTTCACCATGGAACAGCGACTGGTTTAACCCGAGATTTGGAATCAGGAAGAAGAGAGGGCACATGCTAAACCTTGCCTGCTGTGGAAGCAGAGGTGGCAGCAGCAATGCCCCATTATATTGCTGCCAGAGCTGTTCCCTCCTGCCTGGTGGTGCCAGCACCTCCCCAAAGTTTGTGCAGACCCTCTGGCCCCCACCAATGTTCTTTTCACGTCATCACTGCTCCCTTAGATGCAGTGGCACAGCAGCAGCAGCTCCCACAGCTGTGCTCCCTTCCCCCTGTGCTCCCCAGTCCTGTGAGCCGCATCCCCCAGACCTGGGGGCTGGGGAAGGAAATCCTGATGGCCTTGACAACACTCCTTGTTCCCCAATGGCTATGCCTTCCAGGGCTGTAGCTTAGCACATTTACTTTGTGCTAAGTAGGATTCACATAATAACTTCTGGCTCGTATTAATGCTTTTAATCTGCAGACCTCAGAAAGAGATGAGCCAGAGAAAAGCAGGAGGGATGCTCAGAGAAAAAGAAAAGAAGCGGGGAAAAGCGAGTAGGATGAACTCTTTACCTCTCTATCCCATTAGCATGTTCGCCATGGATTGCAAAATCCTGTTAGGCACAGGCAGCCCGCAGATCCCGAGGCAGTGCAGTGTTAGTGGCGGCTTTGGCTCGGCGGCGGGGCCAGGGCTCTCCTGGGATGCTGCCTGCCCTCGGGGGGTTGGGGAGGGCTCCAGCACAGCCTGCCCCTGGCTCCAAGTGCCTCCCCTCACTGGCACTCCCCAGCTCCGATATTTGTTACTCTTTGTTTTGGGTTCAGTGACCCTCGGGCTCTGTGTTCGTGCCTTTGCTGTGTGACTAATTGGAGAAGCGTCTAATCCTCTTCTCCACCGATGTCACTGTTATGCAGCCTGTGATTAAACACGCTGTCAGCTGCTGCTGTTTACAGATAACAATGCTGCTTTCTCTCATTCCTACACTATCAGACTCATTAGGAAGGTTTATGGATAAATTAGTCAGTCTGAGGTTGAATAATGTCTGCAATGCACGCATTGAGAACTGCACCTTCCTGCCCCGGGTGGCCAAATGCGACAGTGACCTGGCCCACTGCACGGGGCAGAGGGCCAGCCCCACACCAGGGTGACCCCCACAGCTGGAGCCGAATCGCTGTCCCCATGTGGGCTCTCCTCAAGGAGACTCTTCCAGGGGTGAGCCCCCCACTTCTGGTACCAGGCTGGAGACAGCAGTAAGTGTCTGCTTGACAAAATCCTCTCGGATGCTTCATTACAGCAGATCCTGCAGTACACGTAAAAAGAGGCACTTTTCCCATTCTTACTGCATGAAACACTCATACATTTCCAGGGAAGGTTCCTGGTAGGCTTGGTGCCTGGCTGTTCAATACAGCAGGAACAAACTGCAGCTGCAGATGGGAACAGGTTGTTTCTGCCATTTGTTATTTTTTTCCCTAATTATGATGCAGATTGGAAGCTCTCTCCAGCATTCCCTCCCCTTCTGTTTATTCAAGCAGGATTTTTGTGAACCTACATGCCAATTTCTTCCTGGGCCCAGCGTGCCCTATCAGAACAGAGCAGGATTTATTGCTTCTCTTTCACAGTCCCCTTCTGCCGCTGGCCAGCGTTGAGCTGGTTTGGGAGTAGGGCTGGGATGTGAGGATCCTCTCTCCATCCTCGGGACAGGGCTGGCCGGATGCCCAAGGCAGGTATCCTGGGGGATGGGGTGGCTGGCAGCTGGCAGTCTCTCTCTCTCCAGGGCTGCATCTCGCCCTGGCAGGGTGGCAGCAGGAGCAGAGGCACCTGCAGGCATGGAAAGCTGTCCTGCTCTCTGCTGAGCAGCGAGCAATCTGTAATTACTGGAGAGCTTTCAGGGAGCTGGACACACCACGCTGGTGCCTTATTTAGAGTCTGCCCCAGTGCTGAGTCCTGGAGTGCAAAATGCAGCTATGAATTAGCCACAGCTGGATTAAATTGCTAATTATAATTTGCAAAGTGTGTTCCCTTCTTCTGTCACGGACAAATGAAAAAGACTCACTCTGCATGACCTCCCTGTCACCCTCACCCCGTGACAGGGGATAATTGGTGAATGTCTCATGGTGATTGAGTTACCAAGTGAGTCCTGGAGTGTCTTTCCTCATCAGTGTGCTGTACAAGTTGCATTTCTGATTTGCCTGATAAGTAAGAGCCAGAGCAGCATCACTCCATGGAAATCCACAGCAGTTCAGTGCCCTTGTTGTTGTAAAGGGGCATTTACTGCCACCTTACTGAGGGGTCAGGAAAGTTAGAAATCTTGGCAATACGTTCTAAATGGTGATCAGCACAAAGATATAAATGTGGAAAAGCTCTTAATAAAAAGAGGAAACACCAGGAAACTGTGGAATGCAGGCCCAAGGTCCCCTGGCACTTTGGGATCCCCCTTTAGGGTGCACAGGGATGCTCTCCTCAGGAGCAGTGTGAACCAGACTGGCACACACTTAGACTTCAAATTAACAAAGGTCTGGGTTGCAGATTCAGGGCAGTGCAGCTCAGAGCTGCTGAGGGAGGGCTGGGAAGTGCTCAAGCTGTGAGGGAGGCACTGGCCCCTGCTGTGGCCACTCTGGAGCTTCTTCCCTGGCACTCAATGCTGGACAGCCCTTCAGAAGCCACACAACCAGCAGGACCAGCCTGTGTAAAACACCTCTGACAATGAGTGATGGCCACATGCTCCAGATCCCTTTGTGAAACATAACCAGCCTGCTGTAAGACCATTTCTGATGTGACTGAAAAAGAAAATCCTGACAACAGCACTTCAGACAGAACTGCTACAAATCTATAAGTGGTTTTAATGAAACCAGCTAGGAAGAGAAGGAGAGCAAATCAAAGGTAGGACAACTCCTTTGTTCAAATTACCGTAATTGGTATCAAAATTACGTTAATGGTTGTTTGCACCATTATACTTGAGGAACATCCTCATCTCTCCCTCAGTTCTCAGAGGTTCACCCACCTGAGCTCTCACTCTGCACCTCTGCCTTTCCAGTGAAGCCACAGCAGAGGGGCAGGCTGAGGGGGAAGGAGCCTGTGGGGCTCTGGCATCCTGCCCTGTGCTCAGCACCACCAGCAAAGCATCTCTGAGGGGCAGGACCTGCCTCCTGCAGCCTTCCCACTGCTCCTGGGGGAGCAGATCCCACACAGACCCCTGAGCTCAGCACTCAGGGCCTCCCTGTGCCCTTCAGGCTCTGTCAGCACACTGTGACACACAGATCCCTCCTGTCTGTTCTAATTAACAGCATGTGGTAATTTGTCTCTGGTCGAGTTGCAACCTAACACCCAGTGGATCCGTGCCCCAGCCAAAGGCAGGGTTCATCCTGATGATGACAGAACGGGGTGTGACTTACATAAGTGGAATGATGTTATGCTGCCTGGAGCTCTGGGTTTTCTCAGTATATGATGAATGTGAGGCATTTAAAAAAATTAGACACTTATTCTATTTTACATTATTTTCTAGATCGTGGATATCTGTGGGCTGTCTGGAAATCCATTAGCAAGAAATGAAAAGATGCTTATAGGCATTTACCCAGATTAGCTGCATTTATGCAGTCAAGGGTCTTTTATGTGATTACCTTAAAAGCTAAAGAACTGCTGCAAAACATTTCTAGTGCAGACATCATGAGGCAAAGAGTACAGATCTGACAGAAAGACAGAGCTGTTAAAAAACAAGTGCACAGCTCTGGTTGCTTTGTATTTGCAGACAAACAACCCAGAAGGTAGAAGGGTTTTCCCTGTGCAGCCCTGAGGCCGGGCTCTGCAGCTTTGAGCACGAGATTTATGGGGAAGCTTTCCATTAAGTTTCATTTTCACAGTGATTTCTGCCAGTTAGCAGGAGGGGATGAGCAGGGATGGGCTGGGATGGAGCATTGTGCCCCTGGGAAGCAGTGTCTGAGCCCTGGGATGAGCTGGGGGTGGCAGACTGGGGAGGTGCCACTGGGACTGGGTTGTCTGAGCCACTTTCCTCTGTGGGATGTTCCCTAATGCCAGGCACACTTGTGCTCTATTGCTGCTGCTTCCTCTGCTCTGGCTTTGCCCTTGTCACAGCAGAAGTCCTGGAGCATGTTTGTGTGCCATGCCAAAACCAGTACAAAACTGCAGAAATACTTTGTTTTTCATTGTACAAAAATACTTGCAAGTGTGGAAGAGAAAGAAGTGCAAAATCTTCCACGAGGTTTCTGCCTGCTCCATCTTTTTTGTCAAGGATTGCTCTTTCAGCTGTACATTGAGGGCCTGCATCCTCATGGCTCCTTTGTCCTCTAGCATAAAAAGTAATTTGTCAGCAAAAGAAGTAAAGTTTTGTTTTCCAGTACAGATCTGGCTGTCCTCCCACTGAGACTTTCAACTCTTTATCTCAGGAATTGATGGTCTTGGTTTCTGATTCTCTTTCCTTGGTGTTTGTATTGATTTTTTTTTTTCCAGGAGGTTATTTTCACTGTGGTGTCAAAACTATCTTTCTGTCTCCACTTACAGCAGGTAATAGCTCAGCTTGGCCAATTACACGTTTTCTGGGCTAGCCCTGCTCTTTGCACGAGTTCCCCTGACAATCTGGAGCCTGGCTGACCTGATGTCTTTGCTTTCCCTCTGCTCTTGTCTCTGCAGGCTCCAGTCAGGAGTGGGGAAGGGCAGCAGCCCCCGAGCTGGATGTGAGCAGCAGAGGTGACCAGACAACCTGGGTATTCCTCTTCCCTCACCTGGCCCCTCGTTGTGCCCCTCAAGGAGCTGCTGGGCTGTGCCATCCCAGGGACAGCATCCCTCTGTCCTGTCCCTGCCCTGGCTTTGGGCTCGTGAAGAAATCCAGCAGTGCCCATTAAAGGCTGCTCTGTGTCTCTGTTTTCTTCACACCAGCAAATTCTCTGTCATCTGTTACTGAAACAAAATTCATGAGATCATTTTCCCAAAGCATGATACTTAAAATCTTAATTAAAATACCTCTGGCTGTTCTAAACCAAGATTTTATAAGTGCTTGGAATAATACTTCAGATAAATGGAAAAGCTGTGTGCTTTTAACATGACAGACCCTTCTTCTAGTAAAACATATCTAACATCAAATCCTCCTTATACTTCCAAAATCCTCTTCCCTGCTCGGCTCCTCAGTGACAGGGAAGTGTACATGCCTGTGGAGCTTGGTGGTGAATGGAGCTGTCCCAGGGGCCTGGATTGATTTGTTTCATGACATTGATACCTTCCACTGTCCCAGCAGTGAGACCCAGTGCGTGAATACTAAAAGGAAGCTGCTGTGCCTGGAGGCAGGCAAGAAAGATCTTGTGTATTACACTGTGAGTGTTGTGTGTCATATTAGAGCAATCTGCCTTTAAAGGGCATCTTTCAAGCACAAACTAGCTTTTTCCCACACTTGACTGATCACACAAATAACTGTGATTAAAGGTCAAGTGCCTGGGTTTTTCTATTTTACTCCTTAAAAATTTATATGCGAAAGAAAACCTAGAAGTTAACATAGCATGAAATTGTTATGCAGTTCTGAGCCTTTAACGACAACTAAATATCACTTTTCTTCCTGGGTGGCTTGAGAAATCTTTAGTAATAACGGGTCACTTCTTTTGGTTTCCACTTGAGGAAGATTATAAATAAGCCCTGTCTTTTGCTTGCCTGCTCTGTAACATGATGGAGGGAGGGTTTTGATTGTATGAGCTGTTCCTGGTCACACGCAGAGCTCCTGGGCTGCAGGTGCATGGCAGGAGGGGCTCCAGTGCTGCTGCAGCAGCACACGAAGCACTGATCCACACCGAGCCTTCCTAGATGGGAAGAACTTTGATAAATGGATGGGAACTTCCTCACCAGTACGGTCAACACAGAGAGGAAAGGTAATGACCATGTTTGCAAAAGAGCTGAGAAATTGAGAGCTGGAAACATCCTCTGGATCCAAGCTGGGCTTGGCCTGAGGTCCGAGCCCAGACTCATGTGAGGGGCTTGGCATGGGCTGCCAGAGCCTGCCCAGGCTGTGCTAGGTGGACGCTCAATTCTTTTACTTCAGACCTGCAGTATTTTACATTTGACACATAATCACAGCAAAAGGAACATCCCACAGGAGCGAATGTTTGCTTTGGCATCACGGTATCTGTCATCAGGGGGAAAAACGGCTGGCATTCAGCCTGACTAAACTTTGCAGGAGCCTGCAACACCTACGATTAGTAATAATTAAATTACTATTAGTAATAATCCTCCTGCCGCAGGAGGCTGTGGTCCTGGTGGCAAATATCTCAGCTTTGGTGAGGCAAGAATCGAGAATTGCCCCCCGCAGCCACAGCCCTGTCCCGGGTGTGGGTCTGGCAGCATTCACCCACCTGGGGCTGCCTTTTCCTGGGGATTCCATCTGGGCATTTTGGCTTTCACAGCAGCTGCCGGGCTCGGAGGACCTCGAAAGGAAGCTGGGAATGAAACTTCAACCCAGACAGGCAGGACAGAGGGCGCGACAAAAGCGACATTCCTGGGCATGGCCTGCAGGCCGGGACAGGGATGGCACCGGCCCCGCTGCTCCCCGTGCCCAGGAGGGAGCCTCTAACCTCTAACCCTCTCCCGCTCGCTACCAGCGGCGAACATCGTCTGAGCACGGGGGTGGCGAAACACTGCTGCTCCTGGCCGCAGCACCTGGGCATCAGCGAGGGCTGCCCGCGCCGTGGGCAGCAGCTCCAGCAGCCCCGGCAGCCCCAGCAGCTCCGGCAGCCCCAACAACCCCGGCAGCTCCAGCAGCCCCGGCAGCTCCAGCAGCCCCGGCAGCTCCCGGCAGCTCCGGCAGCCCCGGCAGCCCCGGCAGCCCCGGCAGCTCCGGCAGCTCCGGCAGCAGCTCCAGCAGCCCCGGCAGCTCCGGCAGCTCCGGCAGCCCCGGCAGCTCCGGCAGCTCCGGCAGCTCCGGCAGCCCCAAGAGCCCCGGCAGCTCCGGCAACCCTAGCAGCTCCGGCAGCTCCAGCAGCTCTAGCAGCTCTAGCAGCCCCGGCAGCTCCAACAGCCCCAGCAGCTCCGCAGCCCAGAGCCGAGCGCGGCCGCGCGTCCCCTCAGGGCCGAGCCTGGGGCGCGAGCCCTCCCTCAGACCCGAGGCCCTGCCCCGGACCCGCCCTTTCTCGCCCCGCCCCCGTCTCCCATTGGCTGCGCAGGCCGCGGCCCCGCCCCGGCGGCGGCGGTTGGCGCGCGTGGCGGGGGCGGGGCGCGGCGCGGGAGCGCGGCGGCGCGCGGGGCGCGGAGTCGCGGCGCCATGGAGACGGCGCTGCCGCTGCCGCTGCTGCCCGTGCCGCTGCCGCCGCCGCCGCTGCTGCTGCAGGCGCTGCCGCTGCTGCTGCCGCTGCTGCTGCCGCCGCTGCCGGGGCTGCCCCGCGCCGCCGCCGAGCAGGGTGAGCCGGGCGGGGCGGCGCCGCCTCCCTATGCTCCGGCGCCTCCCGGTTCCTCGGCGCTCCCGCGCCCCCCAGCCGCGCCGTGTCCCCGGTGCCGTGCCCCCCGTGCCCGGCTGCCTCGGCGCGCGGTGTTGCCATATCGGCCCCGGCTCTTGTTGCCCGCGGCGGGTCGCGTTGCGGTGCCGGGAGCGGCCGGCTCGGCTCGGCGGTGGGGTCGCTCCGGGACTGGCCGGACGGGTTGTGGGACGGATGTGCCGGCGCTCTCCGGGGCGCGGGGACCTGCCGGAGGAGAGGGAGAGGACGGACGGGTCCTCGTGCAGTGACCGGGTCAGCCCGCGGTGTCCCGGAGGCGCGCGGCAGCGCGCTGCCCGAGCCGTGACAGGGAGACGGTTCGAGCCCTGGGGTCCGCGTTCGCGGAGGTTGCGCTGCCGCGCACGGACCCCACTGCTCCGGAGGCGGGACGAGTGTCCCGGAGCATCCCGGAGCATCCTGGAGCATCCCGGAGCGCTCCGAGCCGGGCGGTGGCGGGGCTGTGCGCCCCTCGCTCCCGGTGTGTGCACCCGAGGCTCAGCCTGCCGGTCGGGGGCTGTGGTGTTTGCTGGTTGTGGAAGGATCGTGAAACTGTGAACTGAGGGAAATAGCTCTTGCTGTCAAAGCTAGAATTGGCTGTTTTGTGGGAAAAGGCTGTCGTTTGCCAGGGAAATCCCTCTTTCAAAGCAGCTGCTGGTACCTTTCGGTCCCAGCATCCGCCCGCTGTGAGCATGGTACAGTGCTGTCCGTGGTGTCCGAGGGATCCTCTCTAGGGTGGCTCAGTCGTTAGGGCACTGATCAGGTACCTGCGAAGGTTTTTCTGGCTGTGCAGTGAGAGCTTCGTGGCGCTTGGTGCTCACACGGTGATGCCGCGGCTGGTGGAGCCGGGGTGGGAGCTGGCACCTGGCACAAAGCTTCCCAATGCATGGACTGGGTGGGCTTTACCAGCATTTCCCGTGTCGGTGGTTTTCCTAACAGGCTGTCTTCCCTGCAGTTGTGCTGCTGGACTCAAAGGAATCGCAGGCGGAGCTGGGCTGGACCTCACACCCCTCGAACGGGGTAAGCACGGGGGTGGGACTGTGTCTCTGCACGGCTGGAGAGGGTGGAAGGTCTGCCAGCCTCTTGGTGCTCAGCAGCGTTTGAAGACCTGCGGTATGAGTGCTTTGCTCACCACAGAGCTGGGGTGGGGGCTGGCAGTGGGACCCCCCCTTTCAAGGTCGATGGGGAGCTTGGCATAATCAGTGCCGGGAGCCCCAGGGAGCAGAGTGAGGAGTGAGGCTGTGTTAGTGCTGCGACTGGAGTGGAGACCCTCCTCAGAATGGGTTTTACACTACTAAGACAAGCCAATAAACACTGGCCAGTTAAGGCTTTGTGTTGTGGTTTGCACACCAGCCTGAGCACCAAGGGTCAGTCCAGCCCTCAGAGTCCCTGGGCTGCAGCTGGGGAAGTCACTGGGAGCTGTGTCATGCAACGTTTGTTTCATCAGCCCCTGGCTTTGCTGCTGCTGTTGGTCTCAAGCCACTTCCAGTAAGCTTGGAGTTGTGCTCCTTGCAGCTTTGGGTTCATTCCTGAATGGAAACAAAGCGTTCAGAGGGAAGAATGATAGGTCCCGGAGTCATCTGTGTGGCACAACTGTTTCTTTGCAGAAGAAACTCTGTTCTGGGTATGTTTGGACTCTTTTGCATAAATTTACCCCCAGAAAGTATTGCTTTGGGAAATTGCCAGGTTGATATTCAGGCTGTGAGGGTTGAATCATCATTTCATTGATCAGAATCTCTGCTGATAGCTTTGGGGAAACACTGTTTCGCTTGCAGTTGGAGGATTTGTCTTATTGCAGCTAAAACTTCTGGCAGAGAAGCTGCTGCTGTTCCTGAGGGAGTTTGATGTCCTTGTTTGATGGTGTGACTGGTGTCACATCTCCTTAGACATCTTGGATTTCTTGGGAAATCCAGCCCCATCCAGCATTACACTGTGTGGTGACACTGTATGGATGCACCTTCCCAGGGACAGAAAACCTGAGGAGTGTGTGGGACACGAAGGCTCTGGCTCCTCAGCAGATGATGTGTCCAGAATCAGGCTTTGTTTTCCAAGATCTTCTACCAGTGCTGCCTTTCTGGTTGTGTCTTCACATCTGCACCTCTGCAGAGAGCTCAGGTGTTAGGTGGTCCAGAAGCAGGGTTACTGCAGCTGGTGGGTTTGGTGGGCTGAGGACTTCCAGAGCCTACAACATAACGACCAGTGGTGGGGAGGCTTGTGTGGCGACATTTATACTGGTTGGTGTGTCTGCTGGGGCAGCCCCTGAGCTGTTACAGCCCTTTGTGTTCTGTCCCCAGTGGGAAGAGATCAGTGGCGTGGATGAAACCTACAAGCCCATTCGAACGTACCAGGTCTGCAACGTCATGGAGCCCAACCAGAACAACTGGCTGCAGACGGGCTGGATCGCCAGGCGCGACGGCCAGAGGATCTTCATCGAGCTGAAGTTCACCCTGCGGGACTGCAACAGCATCCCTGGCGTGACCAGCACTTGCAAGGAGACTTTCAACTTGTACTACGTGGAGTCTGACTCTGACCTGGGCCGCAGCGTCCGTGAGAGCAAGCACACTAAGATCGACACCATCGCTGCTGACGAGAGCTTCACCCAGGGAGACCTGGGCGAGCGCAAGATGAAGCTGAACACTGAGCTCAGGGAGATTGGGCACCTGAGCAAGAGAGGCTTCCACCTGGGCTTCCAGGATGTGGGTGCCTGCGTGGCGCTGGTCTCCGTGAGGGTCTATTACAAGAAGTGTCTCAGCACCGTGCAGAACTTGGCCACGTTCCCAGACACGGTGGCAGAGACGGCCTTTGTGACGTTGGTGGAAGTTAAGGGCACCTGCGTGGCCCACGCTGAGGTGGACGTGGATAACCCCCCTCGGATGCACTGCAGCGCCGAGGGCGAGTGGCTGGTGCCCGTAGGGAAATGCTTGTGCAGCCCTGGCTTTGAGGAGAAGGACGGGGGATGCACAGGTAAAAATGGCCTTTGGTGTCCTGGGAGATTTTGGCCGTGTCAGTCCGTGCTGCTGCCAGGCCTCTCTGGTGCCTGGGCAGAGTTTGGAATTGTCTTTTGTCAGCAGTGTGTCTCTTTGGGTGATGGCAGCTGCCCAGTGACCCACCAGATGTTTGTTTGGAGGGCACGGGGCTGCTCTGCAGCTTGGTGCTGGTTGGGCAGGTGTGTCAGAGCTCTGGGTGCTGTCAGGCATTTCCCACAGCTTTATCTGTAATGTTAAAATTACTCTAGAACATTAATATCCCTATTGATATGCTTTGGACACGGTTTAATAATTTGGTGACTTTACAGCTCACAAGGTTATGTTTAAGGACAGCTGTAAAAATGGACGTACCCTCTGCCTTAACAAGGCATCCCACTAATGAATCTGGGCTGTGACCATTTCCATCTTGCTTTCAAAGGCAGGTGAGAGCCAGGTGTGGGCTGCTGGCTGTCATTCTCTTCCTCAGAGTGTGTGGGCCTCTGAATGGAGAGAGTTGTTGGGCTAATGCCACCCCCAGGCACTTTCTTGCCAGCTGGGACCTGGAAAGGGGATGAGTTCTTCAGTAAAACACATCTGAGAAGACACCAAGGTGTCCAGATGCTACCTTGGATGACTCCCTTTTCACCTCAAAAAAAGATTGAGAGGAAAGCAGCTAAATAAGTCCCAGGCAGATGGAGTTCCCCCACACTGGAGGCAGGTGGTGCAGTAGGAGAGGAGCTTTTCCCGTGGAATCAGATCTGCCCTTCAGGAGCAGCTCCAGGCTTTTCCCTGTGCTGATGGTGCTGCCTTCCTCCAGGTGGTGGGATGCCCTTCCCAGTGCTCTGGGCAGTGAATTCTCCTTAAGAAGACCTTATTAAAGCTATCAAATTGAAATCTCAGTGCTGTTGATTGCTTCAGTGGCTGCATGGCAGCTTGCCATGCTTTCCACATCTGTTTGGAGTGGGGATTTACATAGTGAGTCCCAGAAGGCTTTTGCTAATGTTTCAGGTTTCTCTGTGTTGAGTTTAAATAATTCATATTCTCTGAGGAAAAATATTTGAAGTAATTTAATGGACATAATTAAGTTTCTCTCCCCTCTCACAGAAAGCAGGTCATTAGTCATTCTCTGTGGAGCAGCGTCTGATGTCTGGTCAAATATCAGAAAATAGTTTTTAAGGGTTGAAAGTTTTGGGTTCGTTTGCAGCCCTGCATAGAGCTAAGTGAATAGCTTTAAAATATTTCTGATGAAAGCAGCCAGGGCTGTGGAAATTCTTCAATGAGGACAAAAGCCCTTGAGCTGGAGGCAGGTGGGTGGTTAAACCAGCCAGGTGATGGCACAACACCCCTGGCTCCACCACCGTGATCCTGTGGTGGTGGCTTTGGGGGGCTCAGAGGGTGTGAACCCTGCTGGCCCATGAAACTTCTTGGCCACAGCTTCTGTTGCAGCTCTTGTGAGCCTGAGAGGTCTGGGTGGGGTCTGGGGGTGGTGGGGGCTCTGCTGCTGCTGCTGCCTGTGGGGTGCCATGGGGCTAGGGTGGCAGCAGCACTGTGGTGCTGGTGGCAGTGGAGGATGCAGGAGATGAACTGGTGGAGGTGTTTAAACTTGGTGGCAGAGCTGGTGTCCCTGTAACCCTGATTTAACTACTGAAAGCATCCTGTACCAAGAGAAGGTTTGTGGCCTCGCTCGGAAATTAGGAGAGATGAAAAAAAGCCAATAGGGCTTGTGACTCTGCTAACTCTGGCTGCAGGAGAGCTGAATCTTTCCATGTCCATCCTCCTGTCCTGCACCACTGCTCCAGAGGCACCCCAGCACTCCTGACAAGTTTGCATGTTTCTGATGAATCGTTTTGGCATCGGTGGAGTGCAGCCATCTCTGGGGTGGGACTGCACACTTTAGTGTCTGTTTAACATCCCCTCACGAAGAGGAGGAGAGTTTGTCACTGAAAATGCACTCAGACTGCTTGTCTTGCCTGATGTATCTCTGTAGCCAGATGCTGCTCTGTGCTTACTCTGACCATAAAACCCATTCCCAGAAGATGCATGGCAGGCAATTGGGCAGTCCTGTGCTCTCTGGATGATCCCTTGCCCGTCCCTGTTTTGTTTTCACTTGGCTTCTCAGCTTTGATGTCTTTTTGCCATTAATTTTATCGGGTGTGAGCTGTAGCCCCCTTTGTGCCATTTGTTTTGTGGTGTGTAGCAATAGCTTTTGTGTAAATGAAGCTGTGATGTGGGGGATCTGCCTGACATTTTCATTCAAAGTTGTCTCCTTCTGCTTCATCTTTTCCATCCAATCCCTAGTAATATCTGCAAGGAGAATTTCAACAATGCTCAAGGTTAATATTTACCAGCCAGATTTGCTGCAAATGAGACAACTTAAACCAGACATTGAATTAATATGATGGAGACCAGTTACCAAAAATAGCTGCCAGCCACTCTGCTTTGACAGAAACGTAAATTTGTGCTCTGGCGAAGTTTCCTCCTCAATTCATCTCCCTCCACTTCTGAGAGCACTGGCAGGAGCCAGCTCTGCTCTGCTGCTGTGTCCCATGCCCTGCTCCCCTCACCAGCACCTGGAGCCCTGCTCTGCTCAACGATGCTCTAATTAGTGGCTGTGTCCCTTGTCTGCATGGGAATGACATCACTGAAAGCAGTTTTAGAGTTGAAATAGTTTCTAGCGCTTTGTCAGGATTTTTAAATGACCTTTTAAAGAGATAAGTTGCTCCTTTTCTGGGGAGGAAATCCTCACACAGGAGGTGGCTCAAGTGAAAGCCTTGTCCACGGTTGCTGTTTGAAATGGGGAATAACAGAGATTCCCCCTGCTTGTCTGCATCACTGGATGGATTTTTGAGCAGCATATTGAATCCAACCTGCCGTGGGCAAGACACAAGGAAGGTTTATTGTCTCTCTCTTAGGGAGAAAGCAAAGGTTTAGGGTGGGAGTGGGATGTGGGGTGAGTAAGATGCTCTTCTGTCCCACCAGAGCATTGTGTCACTGCAGTGTCCTTAGGTGGAAAAGAAATAGTTCAATTGAAAGTTAGAGAAATTTAAAATAATGAATTACAATATTTTTTTCATTTACTGCAAAGATACCTCTTTAAGCCCAAGGTCTGCTTTTCTGTTTAAATACAAAAAAGATGGATCCAAACATACAGCACTTGGAGCTTTTGATTTGTTTCATCTTTTATACATTAGCTTACAAACCTGTAAGTGCTCCTGGAGTGTATTTTATCTGCTGACTGATGCTGGAGGATTATGCATAAGTTTATTTTTCTTCCTGGGGCTCTGTAAGTTGCACAAAGCACCAGCTTCTGCTTTCACCAGGGATGCAGCCACAGTCATCCCACAGTCAGGCTTGTGGGGCCAGTGCTGCTGTGTGGAATTGGAGGAAATTCCACAGGAATTCTGGAGCTGGGCACGTTGCAGGGGGTTGTGAGGTGGGCTCAGCTATAGCACTGGGTGTTGGATGCTGCTGCCCATCAGCCACACACGTGGAACACCCGTGTAAAACGAGCTCTCTTTCCAGTTTCTCTGGAGTAATGACCAGGCTTGGAGGTATTCATCACTGGGGATTGCACGTTTCATTGCTGGTTCAGAGTGTGTCTGAAATAATTATGGCTCTGGAAGTTGTGACAGATTCAGACACAAATCGCTCCGTGACATTTAATTTCAGAGTGAACTACTCTGACAATTACAAGCGTCACAAGTTGTTTGCAGAATTCCTGTGAGGTTAAGGTCATGGATATCTGGCTGCTGGATGAGTGTGTTGGATGGGCTCTTGGAATACAGAGGGGATGTGAGGGGGTTTGTGTGAGCTGGAGTGCTCAGCAGGGCACTGGAGAGCCAGTCCTTCAGCAGGAACCCTTTGGTGGATCCATTAGGGAGCTGAGAGAGACAGCAGTGGATTGCAGTTGGCTCAGTGGATGTGCCTGCTTCAGAGTGTCCTTGAGCAACATTCTGGCATAAATAGCAATGAGGTTCTGTCAGTCCTGGCTGGATTCATCAAATGCACTCTGTTAGATATTTCAAGATTATCTTCCTTCTGGACTAAATCACTAAATTTAATTTCGGCTGTTAAGAGCTCGTTGTTGGGGATGCACAAAGATCTTGCCCTTGGACACAGGTTTTCATTTTAATACTCCTCAAATTATTTAACAAGGACAAAAATTACACAGCAGCATTGTCTAGAGGTGTCAGAATTGCTGGCAATGTGTTGGACCGTAGGCTGCTTGTTGAAACCCAGTTATTAAAACCTCTGAACTGCGTGGAAGGCAAGGTGCTTTTGGATTCCCTGAGCAGTGCAGCCCGAAGCTCCCATCCTGGCAGACCGAGGTGAGAGGAGCCTCACTCGGTGCTTGCATTGATCCCTCCCCGTGCTGGCTGTGTCCCTCCCAGTGCACAGGGATTGCACACGGTGCCTGTCCCTCCCTCTGCCCGCAGCATCCATCACAGCTGGTAAGGCAAGGTGAGAGCTCAAACTCAGCGAGGAGGGGCAGGAGCCTCTCTGCTGCCCGGGGACCTTTGTCAGCAAGGTTCTGGCCCCTCAGGGCAGCACTGGAGCTGTTCTGCCAGGGACTGACACACGGTGCCCTGTCTGGTTTGGGCAGCGTGCCCTTGTCCATGGGCGCTGGCTGGCAGTGCCTGTCCCTCCTGGGGGCTCTGCCCCTCCTTCCCACGGCGCTGGCCTCAGGCACTTTGCCTCTGAAGCACTGATGAAATGTTTGGAACGTAACAAACAGTGACTTGCTCGGCTCGATAATGGGATTAAGATAGATGGAGCACGGCTGGTGCAGTGAGGGGTCAGCAGGAGCCAGAGCTCCCGTGAAGGATGCGTTGTGAGCAGCCTGGATGGCAGTGCTGAGATTGCAGCTCGAGTGTTGCTGGGGAGGGCTGGATGCAAGTCTGAGAGCTGGAGGGGCCCAGTGCTCCCAGTCTGCCCTTTGCTGGGAGGGATTGTCAGGCTGCTGCGGTGCCTCCACCTGTGGTGCTGGCCAGGTTCTTGCTGTGGCACCCCCAGTGCTGGCTGCCTGTTTCCCAGCTGTGGCTTTCCTAAAGAGCATTTTTATGAATGTCTGCTTCGACAGAGAAAATTAACACACATTAAAGCAGATGAACTTTGTCAAATACAATTCCATGACCAAAACTGGAAAGGAATTGATTTTGGAAGACAACCGAGTTGCAGTGTTAATTATAAATGCCTGTACATGCATTTTGAGCGAGGCTGCAGCTGTTATTAATTCGCGCTGGCACACACGGTGCTGCTGCTGGTAGGACTTCACTGGGAAGGGAAATTGAAAGCTGTCCTGTGCCACTGGAGTAGGAAACCATGCATTTTCTAGGTCTGCATCCTCAACTACCCCTGCTTTCCCTATGGCACAGGCTGGGAAGGAGAGAGGACGTTGCTCTCTCTCAGCAGTCACCCGTTCCTGTCTGAGGAGCTGTGTCAGATGAGGTGGTAAGAGAAGCCTTTCCCATGGTGACTTCATGCTGGGTAATTGGCCAGCCTGCTGCACAAATCAGTGTAGCTGGTTCTGCTGCTGGTTTGGCAGAGTGCAGGCAGTGTCACATTGAGGGGGGAAGGTGCTCTCTCTGGCAGTGACATGGGTCAGGCTGGCTCGAGGAGCTTCTGTGGTCAGCAGTGGTGGAGCTGGAGAGAGGCAGGTGGTCCATCTGACCCATCTGGCTGCTCCTCTTTGGTTCTGGGACAATGAATTATTGAATTTTATTGCTTAATAATTGAGTTGTGGTAGCACCAGAGGACCAGGAATAGGATAGAAAGCAGTGTACAAAAAAGAGAATTTCCTTCTATAAATTGATGACCTGATCTCCTGAGAGCTGTCACATACCCACTGCAGAAATAAGCACTGTGAAATGACAGGGACACCTAAACCAGCTGGAGACCAAGAAAAACTCTCGTAGGATGAGGTGGAAGAGGGTGGGAGTTTGTCTGAAAAAAGAAACAGAGATACACATATGATGCATCACATGTGCTGGGTGCCTTTGTTCTTCTCGAGGGCAAGTTTCGGACAGCCAAGGAAAAAATTTAGCAAGTGAAGCCCGTGGTTCCTTGTGGGACACACTCGCCTGGGGTGGTGCCTGCTCCTGGGACATGCAAACTGGGGCATTTTGTGCCATTATTAATGACAGGCACGTCTGTAAAGTTACTTCTGGCTGTTAGAAAACAGGGTGGACTCGTCTGAAAGACACTTCTAATTGGAAATGTTCAGTTTCCTACCATGAGATGTCAGATTTGTGTGACAGGCACATCCAAGGGATGCGGGCTCTGGGTTTAGTGCTTGGATCCCATCATGTTTGTAAACAGGATTGATTTTCCTGTCCTGTCTGATGCAGTGATGTTTCTGCCCTGTACGGTGGTCAGTACTGCCTGACTAAAGACAAAAGCAAACTCTGTCTCCATTCCATGAATATTCTACCAGTTTTGATTTGGTTTCTCAGCTCTAAAGAGGGAACGGAAGTTTCGGGAGTAATTTTAACATTTGCTATTTTTTCCTGGTTTATTTAGCACCCTAGATAGGGAATGACATTTACTATGAAAGTCAGTGCAGAGCTACAGCACCCCAATGTCCCTTCTGGATAAAACCAAAAGACATCTCTCTTGCTGCCAGGATCATGCAGGTGCTCAGAGAAAGCAGCTCAGAGGGTGGTGTCTGCTGGCCAGTGGCAGCAAAGGAGGTCCAAGGAAAGAGGGAAATGCAGTCATCATACATGTCCCCATCTGTCCTGCACTGCTCTCCCCTTAACACCCTCTCTCTCTTTCAGCTTGCCTTCCGGGGTTTTACAAGCTCTCCCTCCGTCTCCCTCTCTGTTCTCCATGCCCTGAGCACAGCTTCGCACATGAGGAAGCCTCCACGTTCTGTCTGTGCCAGACGAATTACTCCAGGTCTCCTTCAGACCCACCATCTGCCTCCTGCACACGTACGTCTCGCTGGAGCCGCTGCCCCTGGCACTTTGTCTGTCCTGCAGCACAGAGCCAGGAGTGCCCAGGGCTGTCCTGGGCTCACCTCGGGGTGCCCCCTGTGCTGGGGTGGTGCTGCAGTGGGGAGGGGATGGAGGGGCTGTCCTACAACCCAGAGCTCGCAGGCTGGTGAGACAGATGCTCATCAGGCTCACAGACTCCCTGGTAAAACTGGGACACAGTCATTTAGTCTTTGTAATTCTCAGGTTTTAATTAAGTGGCCTCTAGTTAATTGGACTGGACTCCAGCTGCTCTGGTGATGGATGCTGTCCAGCTGCCAGCACAGTGATGAGGAGCCCTCCATCTCTGCTGGGCACGGCTGGGCAGTGTCCAGCCAGGAGCTGGCTCAGGGATGTGCTGGCTCCAGCCAGGTGCTTCTCACCCACACCGTGAGCTGCACCCTGTGCTGGCATCCTGTGTCCCACACCCCACCAACACCTCCATGCCCCTCACACCACCCCTGCCTGTCTATCCTCGCGCTCTCCCCCTCGCACCGCTGCTCCCAGGAGACCTTTCCATTTCTCCCAACACGCACAGAGACACTCTCTTTTGCTTCCAGGCCCGCCGTCTGCCCCGAGGAACCTGGTGTACAGCCTGCGGCAGTCGTCCCTGGTGCTGGAGTGGAGCGCCCCTGCGGACGCGGGCGGCCGCAGTGACCTGACCTACAGCCTGTGGTGCGGCCGCTGCCCCGCAGCGCGGCCGGGCCGCTGCGAGCACTGCGGCAGCAGCGTGGGCTTCGTGCCGCAGCAGACGGGGCTGGTGGGGCGCACGGTGACCCTGCTCAACCTGCTGCCCCACGCCAACTACACCATCCGCGTGGCCGCCCTCAACGGCGTCTCGGCACTCAGCCCGCTGGCCGGACAGCAGTACGCCGAGGTCAACGTGTCCACCGGGCCGGCAGGTAGGGCCAGCGAGGCTGCTGTCCTCGTGTTGTCCCTGAAAATCAGCCTTCTGATTGGTTTTAGTGTGGTAGAGTCAGTTCTCTTGAGTTGTCGTGTTGGCGTTCCTCTGTGAAGAGGTATCACCTGATGGATTTTATCAAGTGAGCAGTGGGGATGGAGAGGTGGGAACTTCTCTGTCCAATCTCTGCTCACTGGCTAGAAACTGAGAGATACGAGGTCAACAATAAACGAGAGAGTTCTTTTCTTCTTCTCTACCTAAACACCTGTTGTGTGTGTTACTGTGTATTTCTATCTACGTCACAGTAACAAGACCAGCCAGAGCAAAGGGATAAAGCAGGGATTTATTAAATGGCCTCACTGGGCACACCTGGGCAGCATAAAAGTCCAGCCAGGCTACAGCCAAGGTGAACCCAAAATGGTCACAAAATGGGCACCTGGCCATGAGGGCTCACACTTTGATAAGTTCTGGTCCATCAGCATATTAGAATCAATTGTCCAACCACAGCTTCAGCTTATGAAGCTCCATCCTCTTTGTTTCTCTTCTCGCTTCACCACTGGTTTCATTCTAGGGTCTGAAAGTTGTCCTTGGTATCAAACTAGAGAAGGAATTGTTTTCTCTGTCTACTTTGAGAAGAGAGCTTAGTAGCATTAAATATGAAACCTAAAACTACCCACCAAAACAGCCCAGAATCTAAAAAATATAAAAGCTAAATCCTAAGGCATCACCAGGGCTCGTTGCTTTACCCCTGGTGTGGGTGCTGGGGCTGTCTTGCTCTGGCTCTGGGGTGCAGGGGTCTGCTCTGCAGGCAGGTTTTTGGTGGTTTGCTGCTGGGAGGACACAGAATCTGTGGGTGGTGTGGTCACTGTGCTCGGGCTCCACGTGGCTGGGCTGTGGCAGTGCCCCATTTCTGCCCAGTTTGTCCTGGTGGCACTTAGGTGTGGCAGAGGGGCAGGTGAAGCCTGGCCCATGGCACTCAGAGGGCTCCAGCTGGTGCCACTGGGAGGCAAGGAGTGAGCACGGTAACAGCCTGAGCTCTGAAGGGACAAATCTCTGTGATCTGGCTGCAGTTTGAATTTACAAATCATTAAGAAAACCTTCAATGAAGCAAAGTTTTCAGCCCATTCATCAAAAAACCCTTCTTAAAACAGATAATTCAAATGTTGGCTATCCTTCAGAAACAAAAAATTGATTTCCTCTCTCTGTCCTGTGCTGGTCTGTGACACAATTCTTACTGTGATTGTCCCCTTCTATTTCCAGTTTGGCATTTCTATTCCCTCAGGGGGGAAGTGAGTGCCCGTGCCTGTGGACATGTCCCTGAGCAGAGGGGGTGGCTGAGGGGTCCCTCCTCAGCTGTTGTCTGTGCCAAAGGACAGTCAAGTCCCTCCTCAGCTGTTGTCAGTGCCAAAGGACAGTCAGGTCCCTCCTCTGCTGTTGGCTGTGCTGAAGGACAGTCAGCTCTGGCTTGTTGTGTCCTTGCCCATTCCTCTGCGGTTACATTATTAATTTGCATGAAAACCCTTTCCCAAGCCACAGCTAATGGAGACAGATGATCCTCAGGTACCTCTTGGCAGGAATTGGCCAACAATTTCATCTGAGGAGATTAAACTTTGATCTTGTTATAAATAATTTTCCCACCACTTGATCAAATGTTTTTTTGTGCACGTTGTTGCTTTCTCTTCCCTCGTACCAGAATCCTGTGGCTCCATGGGGGGATGCTGTGCTGCAGACTGCTCCTCAGCAGAGGTGTCACTCCTCATTAGGATCTTTGCTGTTCAAGGATGGATTTAGCTCTGGGAATATCTTCTGCCTCCTGAGCTCAGGCCAGGGGGACAGAGAAGAGGCTGGGGTGTGGTGAGCTTAGAGAGCTCTGATGACAAGCCATTCCACCAGCCTGGTGCAGACAGAGGGAATGCTGCTCTGCCCAGGCCCCCAGCTCTGAGCTGGGCACAAGAGGCAGGTGTGGGCACTGAGTGCCCCCTTCTCTTAGGGAGCAAAGCAGCAAGTCAGTGATGCCAGCCTATGCCTTGGCTGCTAAGAACAGCTTTGCCCCTGGGGAAGGGGGAAATCTCAGCCCCTCGCTCGACACCGTGTACTCCTGAGGGAACTAAGATGCATATAAAGCATGTGGATAATTAATCCTGTAATCTGTTCAGAATCAATGTCTCTCGTTGGGCTGTCAAGTCTCCAGGTGCAGCTGGTGGCTCTGAATTACCCAAGCAGCTGAGGCTCGGGGGTTTCTTGGAACAGTGACAGTTTTTATTGCTGAGGGTGTCCCCTCCCGGGCAGTGCCAGGCCAGGCACAGTGCCCCGGTTCCTCCTGCCTTTGCACCGTGTGCAAGGGGAGACAGTGATGGTTAACCCATGCCTGTCAGCAAAGAAGGGGAGGAGGGGGGAGAAGTTTCTCTCCTGGGGGAGTGGCTGCACTGCTGAGTTTGTCTGTAAGACCCCACTGCGAGGAGGGGACCCTGCGTGGGCAGGAGCCACAGCTGGCAGGGACGGCGTGGGAGCTGCTCCTCAGAGCACTTAATTTCTTGGAGTCCTGCCTCTGCTGCCCCTTGTCACTTGAGCCGAGCACAGGAGTGCTGGATGGGGCCAGAGGTCAGGAGGAAGGAGACTCCAGGATGCCCGGGCAGTGGTGACTGCCATGGTGGCTGTCGTGCTGTGGTCTTGGAAGTTGTTTGCAGCAGCAGGGGAGCTCTGTGTGCTGATAAGCAGGTTCAGAGGAAAAATTAAACAAGAAACAAGACCCTGTTTAGCTGTTAGATCCAGCTCCTCTAATCCAGCTCTGAGCTCTGTGCTGTCCTTCCCCTCCAGCAGTCACCGGAGGGAATTGTCCATCGCTCCTTGTAATTGCAGTGAAAAGAAGAGATGCAATTTAGTCTGCAGGTGGCAAAATTAATACTGTGTTTTTTCTAATCTTTCCCCAGCATGGGACTAAATAAAACTGTTTGAGGAGTGAGTGGAACTGTTCACCTGCAGAAGTGGAGCTGCATTAGCCATGTAAATGTGCACTCCAGGCCCACGTCATTTGTATTCCCAGCAGGAATACAAGGCTCCTGCCTTAAAGAGCTTTTAAATCTGCTGCTGATTAATAATGCAACCACTGCCAGAATGCATCCTCCTTCCCGAAGCTGGAGAAGGGGTTTGAGCTGGATTTGGTCCTCCAAAGTAGATTTGCCTGTGTATGCCCAGGGCTGATTCAGTCACCATGGGGCAGTGGGGCCGCAGGATGAGCCGGCTCTGGGGCGAATGTCTGAGCTCCTGGGAGCTTTGGAATGGGGATCTCTGAGGCAGGAGCTGCTGGGATGGTGCCCAGGGCGTGCCCTGTGCTGGTTTGTTAGCAGCTGGTGAGGGAGAGGGGGCTCTGCCTGGCACAAGCAGGGCAGGGTGCAGGGGCACCCGGTGTCTCTCACCGAGTGCAGCTGTTGGATGCAGCGAGTTGTTCTGGGGAGGACACGGTGCCACGTGTGGTTTTATGCCTGTTCTGCTGCTACACTGGTTAATCAAGAGGAGAAAACCAACGTACGGGGGAATGGAGTTTATAAAATCAGGCAGAGTGGTGAATAATTTAATGTTTGCTTTTGCAGATAGAGGCAATGATAGGAGCGCTTAAAATATTGATGGGAAACACATTTTTTTTTTCACAGTGTGAAATGCTTTATAGCCTGCGTGATTTTCTTTAATGTTTTTTCGACATGTTTGAGGCTGGCACCTGCTTTTCTGTCATGCACCATGGGCTCTGCTCTAAAGCACATCCGTGAGTGAGTAGGATTTTTCCTGGTGACTTTGTTAACAGTCAGGACCACACGTTTAGGTCTCTCCAGTCCATTTCCTGGATTCAGAGATGCAGGAGGGCAGCTGTGTGATATTTTATTGATAGGGATCATACAACATGGTAAGGAGCTCTTAGCTTATCTTACAGGAGCAGGACCCAAGGCAAGTGTTGGGGGATAATGTCTGAGTAAGTCCAACACCACGGGGGGACAGCAGAGCTGTGTGTGGGCAGTGGGAGCTGCACAGGAGCCCCTTTGACTCCTCTCATGCTCTCATAGGAGGCCAAAGGGACTTGGAATCAAGGAGCAAATCACCATGAATAAAACATAATGAGGGCTTTTTATATCAGCAAAGATTAATGAGCTAAGTAATAAATACAAAATTTCACAGATACTTAAGTTTACTTTCTAGGGACTTGTTTGTCTCTGCAGGAGTCTTGGTGGGACAGAGATGGGTCCAGTGAATGTCCTGATTTGATGGGAAGTAGGACAAGCTGGAAACAGTCAATGTCCCTGTGCAGCTTTTGCTGTGCCTGAGGGCTGTGAGCTGCTGCCTGCATAGGCTGGAGAGACTTGTTTGGAGCCAAACCTAGTTAAAATGGCAATATTGGCAAGTGCATCTTGCAGTGGATGAACTAAATGGATGCGTGCATGTCAGGGAGGGAGTTTGTGCTGACCAGAAATACACAGCCAGCTCCTGAGCACAGCCTGCTCTCAGAGCAGGGCTCGTTCTCCAGTTGCATGGGGTAGATCTGGTGTGAGGTGGTTCAGGAGGCCTTGCTATGTCCCACTAGCCCTCCTGATCAAAGATTGTGTTTTGCCTTTCCCAGACATCCTCAGCAAGGTTTCAGAGCCCAGGAAATGAGCCCACCCTCAGAGCCCTCAGCAGCACTGAGGGTGGAGGGTGCCATTAGGATTTTTGCCAGGTTTCCATTGGAGTGTTCCAGGCTGCCCATGGATTACAACAAAGCTCTTGTGTTTCACCACTTCTCCTATTGCATGGTCACCAGCTTGGAGCTATTCACAGAATCACAGGATCACAGGATCACCAGGTTGGAAGAGACCACCAGGATCATCAGGTCCAACCCAGCCCTAACACCTCAATTAAACCCTGGCACCTAGTGCCACATCCAGTCTTTTTTTGAACACATCCAGGGATGGTGACTCCACCACCTCCCTGGGCAGACCATTGCAGTACTTTACGACTCTTTCAGTGAAAAAATTTTTTCCTAATTTCCAGCCTATATTTCCCTTGGTGCAGCTTAAGGCTGTGTCCTCTGGTTCTGCGGTGCTGCCTGGAGAAAGAGCCCAACCCCTGAGTACAGCCACCTTTCAGGGAGCTGTAGGGAGTGATAAGATCACTTCCATTCCTGATTCAGAGCGAGGGGACTGGGGTCTGCAGAAGCCACACTCTCTGCAGCTGTTTAAGTTCCAGGTTTTCCTGGAGCAGCACCTCAGTCAGTGCCCATCTCCTCTCTGCCTTTCCAGCGCCGACTCCCGTCACCGACATCCGCACGGAGAGGGTGGAGCAGAAGAGCATCTCCCTGTCGTGGCAGAAGCCAGGCTTCCTGACTGCCAATGGCACTGAGTACGAGGTCAAGTACTTTGAGAAGGTAGGCTGGGCACGGGCAGGGCTCTGTGTGTGCCTGGCTGCTCCGTGGCTGCGGGAGAGACGGGGGCTGGATGGTTGGGATGGACGGAGAGGAGAGATCTCTGAGGCCAGGTCTTGGAACTTGTGGTTTATTGCAAGGGGCAATTATTGTTATTGTTGTTATTATTATTGTTGTTGTTATTATTGTTATTGTTGGGTGCAGGGGCCCTGCTTGGAGCTGCCAGCACAGCTCAGAGCAGACCTAAGAGAGTGAGCGAATTTCCTGTTACAATACCATAAATCTTCAGTGCTGAATATTCTAATTTTTGCTAACCAATCTAGTACAAGATACAAATCTTATAGCACTTACATACAGCCTATAAAAACCATTACATTACCATACTGTGTTACATTTTAAACCCTCAAAAGTGCTCTTTGGACCCCTTCTGCCAAGCTAGTGGGGTCTGCTCTGACCCTTAGACTTGTCTGCAAGCAGAGAGTATTGTTTAATCAAAAAGAAATTACCTTCAACCAACCATACCATTGTTTTCCAGTTGTTCAATAACTGAGGTTTAGTATCTCAAAGCTTGCATTCATTTCAATCTCCCTTACAGTTTCCATAGTCTCAAAATCTTTTGCCAGGCAATCATATTTATAAGGGTTTCCTGTTTCATCTTCCCCAACACGTGTCCTTCCCTTGCTCCCCTGGGCAGTGCAGTGCCAGGGGCTGTGTGTGCCCATCCCCTGTTCACTGACTCCAGCTAGGCAGGGACTGAGACACCACAGTGGGTTCCTACACCCTGGATGGTCTCTGTATTCCCAGCCTGCTCCCTAGGACAGTGTTGGACCTTGTGGTCTGCACTGGTTTAGGACTGAGAGCCACAAACCTGTGATCGTGGTGAGCTGTGAGTGGTCCTTCTACATGGGAGGGGACCCAGCAAGAATTTTTAGGACAGTTTCTTGATTTTAAAAATTGCTGCCGTTTGACAAGTGCAGTAGGTTGGGAATTTTAGGAGAAATACCAGTGGGAAGAGCAGGGACAAGGCTCTAAATCAAAATAAAAGCAGTTTATGACACAGTTCTGCAAATTACCTTATCTGTGTGCGCTCGGGCTCGTTATGGAGCTGACGGCACGGCAGGCACACTGTGCAGGTGACATGTCAGCATTCTGGATTTAGAAACAAGCTACCGTGAAGCTGATTCATATTAATGTGATTTCCAGCATCTGATAGATTTGAGAGGAGGGATCTGTGGGGGAGGGCAAATGCTGGAGCCCGAGACGTTAATTCCTGTGCAAATGGGCTGCAGCAACCTGATACTTGGGGTATGAAATGAGGAACCTTCCTCCTTGGGTAGAGAGTTTAAATGCAGTTTAGCAGTTATTCACTGAAATGAGGCTCTTGATGCTGACATGAATATCAACTTAGTTCCTAATCCTTGCTTTTAAAGCTTTTGTTTTTACTGTGACGATTCAAAGAGGAAAAATTATCAAATGGAAACACATTTGGTAGTGATGTGGGCAGTGCAGCAAGTGGCTGCTGCTCGTGCCTGTGCAGGGCTGTGGGGCTGGGACAGTGCTGTGCCAGCTGTGGGCTGGGACAGTGCCTGTGTGGATTGTGGGGCTGGGACAGTGCCTGTGACATGCTCTGGGGCTGGGACAGTGCCTGTGCTGGATTGTGGGGCTGGGACAGTGCCTGTGCTGGATTGTGGGGCTGGGACAGTGCCTGTGCTGGCTGTGGGGCTGGGACAGTGCCTGTGCTGGATTGTGGGGCTGGGACAGTGCCTGTGCTGGATTGTGGGGCTGGGACAGTGCCTGTGCTGTGCTCTGGGGCTGGGATGTCCCAGCCATTTACCAGTGCACACAGATTTTCTCAGTACAGCAGGAAGGGCCTGACTGGTGCCACACAGGCTGAAGTTGCTCTGTGGGGTGGCACAGCAGCTCCCCACCACCCCATCTCTTGCCTTCACATCTTCCTAGCATCATCCAGCTCCATCTGCCATTTGCTGTGACCTTCCCATATCAATTATGTTCCAGAGACATCCAGTGAATGTCTTGTTTCTTTTGAGGGCTGTCCTGACGGGGCCCAGAGCTGAGGCTGTGATTGTGGCACAGCTGTCAGCCCAGCTCCATCTCAGCAATCTCATTATTTCCCAGGATCAGAGAGATCAAAGCTACTCAACTGTGAAAACCACCTCAACGGCCGTGACGGTCAATAACCTGAAGCCTGGCACCCTCTATATTTTCCAAATCCGTGCATCTTCCTCTCCAGACTACGGGAGCTACAACCCTGGCATTGAAGTGGAGACTCTGGCAGAGTGTAAGTGCAGCAGGGCTCATGCCCTGAGGATGCTGTGCTCACAGCTCGTGCCTCAGCTGCTCTTGGTTTCATGGAGCAGCACCTGTTCCTCTGGATCCCTTCTCCAGGTCTAAGGGAGAGACCTGCTCTGTCCCACCACTGCCCAGGAGTTTGCTTTTCCTTGTGTTTTCCTGTTAGATTTTGATGATTTTATGATTAGATTTTGGCCCTGCTGCCCTGCCTGTCCTGTCTCTTCTCAGTGAAGAGTCAATGAGGGCAGTTGCTCTCTGGCTCCTTTCTCATCAGTCTCTGCTCTTTGGCTGAGGCTGCCCACAAGCACGCTTAGCTCATGTCTGCTCCCTGCCTCCCGCTGCTGTCCTGGCTCAGGAGGTGCTTGGCTCCTCCTTGGCTGGCTCAGGGCAGCCAGCATCAGTGTTATCTGCTGAGACTTCTCCTTTTAAATCCCCACTCATAACTGTGGTCCGAAAGCATCTTCTTTCACTAAAGGAGGGCTGGAGGGATGTTGGGCCTCAGCACAATCCCCCACGCTGGCTGCAAGTGCAAGGCTGAGCTGGCTGGCTCAGAACAGCTCCCACAGATTGTGTTTAACAGGGCTTTAAATTGCCTTCATTTGCCACACAGAAGACATTTCAGAATTAATTGAAGCCAATAAAAATTTTATAGAGAATGTAGCTATCTAGTACCCCTGTTTGCAAAAGCAGGAGGAAAAGGGATTAATGCGATGAAAGAAAACTATTTGTAAGGCCATAAATTTTGATATGTTCCTCTGATAAACAGGATTCCTCCTCAGCTCTGATTAACAAAACCAGGAGCTGGTGCAGCAGTGCTGGGTCGCTCTGTCTGTGCTGCCAGCACGTTGGACTGATCCCACCAGCTCGGGCAGAGCGTGAATTGTTGTGAGGATGGTGAAAAGCAGCCAGAGGCTGCTCTGGAGGACACAGGCTGGCCGTGGCAGCGGTGAGCAGGGCAGCTCTGCCCCAGAGCACGGTGGTGACCAGCTCTGCTTCCCTCCCACAGTGACAGTGGCCTCCAGTGAGCAGAGCCCCGTGCTCCTCATCGCCGTGGTGGCCGTCGTGGGGCTGACCCTGCTGCTGTCCCTGGGCATTGGCCTGATGGTCTGGAGGAGGTGAGGAGAGCCAGCCCTGGTCCAGGGGCTTCACCTGGGGCAAGGGGCTACTGCCCAGGTGCTGGTTTTTCCAGGCCTGCAGTTTCTGAGTTCTGTGTTTTCCTGATGTTTTGGGTTTCTGAAGCTTGTTCTCACATCTCGAACATAAACATCAGGATTGCTTCTGTAACGAGAACTCACATTTGGATTTCTTTCTCTGGGACGAGCTTTCTTTTGATGTTCCTGTGGTTTGACCTCTGGTGGGTGAAGTGGGTGTCTTTCTTTAGCCACTCACAGTGGTCTGTGGCAAAATGTATAAAGGAGGTCATTTGTTTGAATAAACCAGAATCAGATTGATCTCTCCAAACTTTCCAGAGAAATTTGTGTCGTGTTGTGATTCACCACAGTGTGCATCGCTTGTTCTCTTTGCAGGCAGTGTGGGTACAGCAAAGCCAGCCAGGATGGGGACGAGGAGCTGTACTTCCACTGTAAGTGGCACCCAGCCATCATGACTGTGGGGATCCCTGTGTTTGTCATTGTTAGGGACCCCCCAGGGCAGCCCTGAGCCCTCACTTTGGAAGTGTTGTCATCCTGAGTGATCCCAGGGCAGGGCCAGCACAGCAAGGCTCTCTGAGCACCGTGGCCTTGGCAGCTCCCTGTGCCACTGTCTGTCCTGCTTGTGGGACAGAGGAAATGGGGATACTTGCAGCTTACACAGGGTGCATAAATTATTCTGTCAGCTTCTCATGAACACCAGCAAGCAGCCTTGTTTTCTGGGGCTACTCTGGATTATTGAGCACCAATAATTTTACAGGCAACAGTTGTCAGAGAGAACTCAGTTGTCGGGACTGATGAATTTATTTGACTCCTGGCACACACCCATGGAGTGCACACATGCTTTTCTGTTCCCCAAAGCACCTTGGAAGTAGAAGAGCCTGCCTTGACCATTTCTCTTGGTTTTGGAGGGTGGGAGCTTCACTGGAGCAAGGGGACTGCTGTCCTTTACCCAGGGGTTATGGCAGTGGAGCAGAGCAGTTGGATTCACTCAATTCTAAGAAAAAAAATCCTAGAAACCTTAGAACTGAGTCTTTTGCTTTGCTTATAGAAAGATGGCACGTTGGTTCTGCCCACAGGCCAGGAGATGGATAAGCAGGGATAGTGCTTCCCAGGATGGGTGGGTGGAAGTTCTGCTGACCCCCTCTCACCTGCCCTTTCTGCCTTTCCTGCAGTTAAAATACCAACCAGGAGGACATACATTGACCCCAACACCTGTGAAGACCCCATGCAGGCTGTGCACCTCTTTGCCAAGGAACTGGATAATGCCAGCATCAAAATTGAGAGGATTATCAGGACAGGCAAGTTCCAGGGGTGGGGCTGTGCCCTGGGCTGTGCAGGGGTGCTCCCCTTTCCCTGGGCCATGGCAGTGCCATGGCATTGCTCCAGCCTTGGGGGTACCTGCCCCAAGGATTTTATCCAGAAGCTTTGTTCCACATTCCTGGTGTTTTCCTGAGGCACTGAGCACAGCCAAGCAAGCACCACACAGACCAGAAAGCATCAGCAATTATCTGTATCTGGGCAGTTTGACAGCAGCGTGAAAACTATTTATAAATACGTGAACCTAATGATTTATCGATTTTCATCAACTTCACTGCCTAAAACTTAAAAGCAAATTAAAATCCCCTGGCTGGACCCTAGAGCCTTAATGGCTACCGTGTGCCAGAATGTGGGAAACGTGATCATTCTTTGTCATTTCTTTTCCTAAAGATAAATTCAGCTGTAGCAGCAGCAGAGGTGGAGGGAGGGAGGAGGGGAGGGCTTTGCCTGCAGCTGAAGGACAGTGTTGAAGGGGAGAGGACACTGAGGAGGGGACAAGGCTGCCTCTGAACTGCAGTGTGGAGCAGCTCAGAGGAGCCCCATGCACCTTTCATGAGCAAACTGCTGTTTGAAGAGTCAAGAAAGAAATTAGTAAGGAAGACATTTAAATCTGAGGAAATTGGGAGTGTGTTTGTCTTGCTGCTGACATAACAAGAACCTGATTTTCAAATCAATAAAGCTGTTCATAGCTACACACTTTTTGCTGTAAAGCCAATATTGGTTTTTTATGTTGGGAATTCCGTAGCTGCTGTTGTGGAGCACATGGCTGTGCAGTGGGATATTCTTTCTTAAGGATTACAGGAACCCTCCAGCCCTGCTGTGTCCAGCTCTGTGGGAGGCAGCCCAGCAGGCAGAACTAGCCAGGGCTGGAGCATGACTTCAGTGACAGGGGGCTCATCCTCCTCTCAGGGGGTAAAACACAATATGCACTGAGCAGAGCATGGAGAGAACAGCTGAGAGCCTGGGGGTCAGCAGCAGCACAGCCTGGTGTGAACAACAGCAGAGCTGCCACGGGTCTGTTTAACCTGATGGAAAGGAAGAAACAAGAAAGTCCTATAAATATGACTATTTAGCCAAAGATGCTAAGAATGCAGAAACTAGAAGAGACATTGAAATGAAAGCAGGGTTTGTTAGAATGTTTCTAGAACAGCTTTGGCTGACCAAGGGTCTTCCTCTCTTTGTCAGGAATGGAATTTACAGGCAGACACAGCAAAGCCAGAACAGACCCTTCCTCCCTGGCCTGGCAGGAAATGCCCCCGATGAGATTTAGAGATTAGAATGTAGTAAAACATGGGAATGTAGCCATTCCTATAGGATGTATGTAAATGTAGAAAATTTGTATTCGTTACTAGATTGGTTACTGAGAAAGTAGAATATTTAACATGGAAAGAGATATCAGGCATTGTAAGAGGAGAGCTCGCTCTCTTGCTCCCCTGCTCTCTTGCTCTCCTGCTCTCTTACTCTTACCCTTGCTCTTACGCTGCTCTTCTCTGCTTGCTCTCCTCTCTTTACTCTCTTCATTCTTTTGTCTATCTCTTGCTCCTCTCTTATGCTCTTCACTCTCTTGCTCTCTTTGTTCTCCAGCCTGCTCTGAGCTAACTCTGAGCTGGGCTCTTTCACCCACACCCTAGATAATAAACTTCACAACCACAGAGATCTCGCGTGTCTCAGCCGTTCTGGCAGGTAATCAGCTCCCCCCTAACCCTTTCTCTGCCGTGCAGGAGAGTTCGGGGAGATGTGCCGGGGGTGCCTGCGGCTGCCCAGCAGGCGGGAGCTGCCCGTGGCCATCCAGACACTGCGGGCGGGCTGCTCCGAGAAGCAGCAGCGCTCCTTCCTGGCCCAGGCTTGCACCATGGGCCAGTTCGACCACTCCAATGTCATCCGCCTGGAGGGCGTCATCACCAGAGGTACGTGGGTGCCCTGCAGGAAGCTGCTGCCTTGGAGAGGCGGGCTGGTGCTGGAGGTGTGTTACTGTGAGGCAGAGAGGAACACACAGCAACACACACAGCAGGGGTTCAGGTAGAGAAGAAGAAAAGAATTCTCCAGTTTATTGTTGACCTCGTATCTCTCAGTTTCTGGACAGTGAGCAGAGATTGGACAGAGCAGTTCCCACCTCTCCATCTCCACTGCTCACTTGAGAAGTCCATCAGGTGATATCTTTTACAAAGGAATGCAAACATGATTCTTGTTTATCTTACAACTCATGAGAACTGACTCCACTATACCAAAACAAATCAGAAGGTTTATTTTCAGGGACAACATGGGTGCAGTTGGTAGCTGGAGAGCAGCTGTTGCCACCTGCATCAGCTGGGTTTGCGTTCTGGTGATTAATAAAAAGCTTCCTGCTGGATTAATAAATGCAGGGAGTGGGACTGGCTTAGCAGCCAGGCACTTGTGCTCTTAGTAAAAGTAAATTGAAGTGAGACTCTGTCAGTAAAACAGATGAGACTGAGTGCTCCAGCTCTCTCCCCTGAGCCTGTGTGTGGAGCCAGGCTATGGATGTGGTAGTTAAATGGATATTCATGTAAATTCAAAGAAACCAGGGTATGTGAGCTGATTCTAACTAGGCTTTTCATTAGGAAAGGAAGGATTCTGGCTGAGCTGGTTGGTTTTGCTTTCACTGGGCTGTGCTGTCCTTTGTGATGTGCTTCAGAGTCCTGATGAAAGGAACTTCTGATGCTGGAATCCATTCCTAGCTGGGAGCGACAGGGAAGCCTTGCACCCAGCACTCATTACAACCTGGCTGAGACAACATCCTTATCTCCCCAAAAGCCAGGCAGGGCAGGGGTTGGCACCTGGATTTTTAACCCCTGCAGAGTCTGAACTGCCTGAGTGATGGTGGCACTCAGGCTGTGCTGCTTGTCTGTCTGTGCAGGGAGCACCATGATGATAGTGATGGAGTACATGGGGAACGGGCTGCTGGACTCCTTCCTCAGAGTGAGTACTGGGGTGTCTGCCCAGCTGGGACTCTCCTGGCCACGTTCCCAGCGCTGACCTTTGGCTTTTCCTCCTCTGCTTTCACAGAAACACGAGGGGCAGTTCACAGGCACCCAGCTCATCTGCATGCTGCAGGGCATTGCTGCTGGCATGGTGTACTTGGCAGAGATGGGCTACGTACACAAAAGCCTGGCTGCCCACAAGGTGCTCGTGAGCAGCAGCCTGGCATGCAAGATCACGGGCTTCAGACGGCCACAGGAGGACAAGATGGAAACCATCTTCTCCACCATGGTGAGCTGCATTCCAGTCTCTGTTGTCAGCACTTTTCCTAGGCTCACATTTCCTTCTTCAAGTACGAACAGGGACTCTGCACCTTGAACTGCTTTCTCAGGTAAAAACCAAATGTGTTTGGTCAGGGAACTGCACAGCAGTGGTCTGGCACCATCCCTGCTCCAGCCACAATCCCACTGCACAAATCAGGGCAGAGGGACTTGTGTTTGTACAGCTGTGAAGTGGTTTTCGTTAAATATTCATGTACAAAATGCCATCAGCTCTTCCTGGGGACATTCTCTTCTCCCATTAATATTTCAGAACTCGCACTGTGTAGCATACAGTTGCAGTGACATTTTAAACAAATTGAGGGAAAAGTTTTCTCTTAGTACTAAATGCGCTCGTGGCACACGGCTTTGCTCGGTGTGCACCCTGTGATGCCAGGGCACGATGGATGGGGGGAATGGCTGCCCAGGAATCCCCAGCATTGCCACATCCTGCTGGGCAAGTAAATCATTCCTGCCCTTCTGCAGCGTGGGAAGAGCCTGGTGCTGTGGTCAGCCCCTGAGGCCGTCCAGTATCACCACTTCAGTCCTGCCAGCGACGTGTGGAGCTTCGGGATCGTCATGTGGGAGGTCATGTCCTACGGCGAGAGACCCTACTGGGACATGTCCCACCAGGATGTGAGTGTCCTGCGGGGTGGGTGGTGCTGCAGCCATCGCTGATGGAGGATGGAGGGCGGTGCCTCTGCTGCTCCTGGCTGTGAGGAGGGAGGCTGGCCCCAGGGCTTTGTCCCAGGGCTTTCCCCAGGGCTTTGTCCCAGGGTTTCCCCAGGGCTTTCCCCAGGGCTTTCCCCAGGGTTTCCCCCAGGGCTTTCCCCAGGGTTTGCCTCCTTTGCAGCGCCTGACCCCAGCCCCTCCTGTGCCGCAGGTGATGAAGGCAGTGGAGGATGGGTTCCGCCTGCCTGCCCCGGCCAACTGCCAGCCTCCCCTCCACCAGCTGATGCTCAACTGCTGGCAGAAGGACCGCAGCCAGCGGCCCAAGTTCTCGCAGATCCACGATGCCTTGAGCAAGTTGGTGCAGAGCCTGGAGCCCCCAGAGTGCCCCAGCTCCACGTGCCCCAGGTGATCACTCTCTTGCCACACCTGCCCGTCCCCTCTCTGCCGTGCCCTGCCCCACTCCCTCTTCACCCCTCTCTCTGCTGGCAGGTCCCATGGCACGGCAATGCCCCTCTCCAAGAGAACCCTCTCGGCCTTCCCATCTTTCAGCTCGGTGGGTGAGTGGCTGGAAGCTATAGAGATGGGCAGATACAAGGACAACTTCACTGCTGCGGGCTACTGCTACCTGGAGTCGGTGGCCAGGATGACAGCCCAGTAAGTGACCCGTTCTCCTGCCTGTAACCTGTGGGTGCAGTGAGGGCAACGTTTCCTGCCCTTGCCAGAGAGCAGAGCCAGATCCGATGTGATTTACTGACAATCTGCTGTGCTGCAGCACAGGGCAGGGCGGGTCAGAGCTGTCCCACGCCTGGCTGCAGGCTGCTGCTAGCCCAGAATGCCTGGTCAGCATCAGCGTTGCTTTAGCTGGGACAAAAGGCTGGGATTTCTCACTTGTGCATGCCTGGAGGCAGTCGGTGTCGGGGCACGCGGTGGTCGGGGCCGGTTCGTCCTGGCTGACGGGGGGCTCGTTTTGCAGAGACCTGCTCAGCCTGGGGATCAGGCTGGCCGAGCACCAGGAGACCCTCCTGAGCGGGATCCAGACGCTGCGGGCGCAGGTGATCCGCATGCACGGCCGGGGCGTGCAGGTGTGAGCCCGGAGCATCAGCTGCTGCCCCCCGGCCCCACCTCTGCACCCTGGGGCTCTCAGGTGGGCTCTGCACAGCGCTGGGTGCTGCCAGACAGTGGCAGGAGAGCAGGGCTTCTGTTCCCTGAGCCGGGGCAGTGCTGGCATGGGGCGGGGTGCCCGGGCTCTACCCAGCAGTTCTGTAAGATGAGTCAAAGTGTATTGATGCCATTTCATGTGGTAGTTGAGTTCACAGGGTGGGATGGACCTTTTTGCACTGTCTTAATCCAGAGCAAACACTTCTGTGTCTAGTGTCCTGCTGGTGAATCCATGGGTACTTTTATACAGGCTGACAGATCACAACCCCACAAGGAGTTTTTATTGCTTTTATGTTTAGAGAGCAGCTCTCACCCAATGCCCAACACCTGGAAGGTGACTTTCCCCATCTGTGCTGAAGGAAACTCCTTCTCAGTCACATCCCTTCTGCTCTGTGAGTTACTTCACCGAGTGTTGACACCTCAGTTGGTGAACAAAACTAAATAATATCCAGTAAAGCACAGAGGAAATGGTGCTGGCTGCATCCCTGCGCTCCAGGGCACACCCACACTTTGTTTTGTGAGCACGGTGCTGCCTGCCTGGCATGCTGGCAGCTCCCATAGCTGCAGCCTGATCCCTGAGAAGACATAAATAGCATCTTAATAATATAACTTTCCTTGAAGTTAGTTAATTAAATGGGTCTTTGCAGCTCTGTACGGAGTTTTGTAAGGCTTTATTATGATCTGTTTGTATCACAAGTGAATTATTAATGCTGAAAGGCAAAGATTTGCATGGTGGATGAAGGCTGTGGGAGATGCTCAGAGTCTGGTTGGAAATCTGCTCCAGCCAGACCCTGCTGTTAGCCTGCTCTGAGAGGATGAGGATCTGAACCAGGATTGAGGGAAGGGCCCCTTGGGGCTGGCGTGGTGACCACTCTGCCCAGGCCAGTGCTGCAGATGGGGATTTGTTGCTCTCTGGGCAAAACCAGATCTCTCCTTCCTGCCCCCTGTGCAGTTCAAACCATGCTCCCTCCCCAGTGTCTCTTGGTTAGTGTTTTTAACAGAATTTCTCTACGTTTGGCCCATGTCCAGTTGGTTTTTGGTCACTTACCATCCTGCTGTTTCCCCCCCCTGAAGAGGAATAGCAGTGAGCCGAGCCCTGCATTTAGTGAAACGCCTGATCCCAAGGATCAAGTGCAGCTCATGTGCTCTCTGTGTTTACATTTTGTCTCTAGAGAAGGTATATTACAGCTCTCTAGGCAGGGGATTGAACCAGCTTGATTCTGCACCTCTGTCCCCTCTCCGTGCTGCCTGTGGGGATGCAGTGCTGGGAAGTTGCTGCTGGAGGAGCTGGCTCCAGGCTGGCTCACCTCGGGGAGGTGACAGCTCGGGCTCGCTGAGGAGGTGCCAGAGTGCCTCAGTCGGGGGGCAGCCCTGGCCAGGAGCAGGCAGCAGCAAATTCCCTGGAGTGCCAGGAGGCTCTGCTCTGCCCCCCGAGCCAGGAGTGTGAGAAGGGGCTGGCTCTGGGTGCCACCGGACCCTGCTGCCCTTCCCTCTGATGCTGCCCAGCTGAAAAGGGAGAAGCCTCAGCACAGCTCCCTGTGCTCAGGGCTGTGTCCCTGGGTGGCTGGCAGGGCCTGTGGCTCCTGTCAGGAGGGGTCCCACAGCCCCTGAGCTCTGGGGTCCGCTCTAACTCAGCAGAAAACAGGAGGCAGCAGCCTTCCTGCTCTCTCCTTCAGGAAAGGAAAGGAAAGCCCCATGGGAGCAGCCTTCTAGCCCAGCTTTTTGCAGGAATAAACACTTTTAATTGAGCTCCTCACCAATACGAGGCAACAAAAATCGTAGATGAAGCTATGGATTGTTGTTACGATATTAAAATTAACTCCTCTCTGCTTCTCTCCGTGGGGAAGTGCTGTAATTGAATTAATCAGCAATGCTGTTCTGGAGCTGCAAGGGAAATGCCTCAAAATGACCCTGGTCTCTTCCCATCCAGCCTCTGGCATGTCATGAGGCTCTTGCCTCCTCCACAGGCTGGGAGAGCCCAGTCCTGTTGGAGCAGCATCTGCCACACTCCTTTCACAAGAAACCAAATGGGAATCAAGTTGGTTCATCTCCAGATGCTTTTATATTCATTAGTCATATATTAAGTACTGTAAATACACACTTGAGAAGTCAATTATATATTTTTATAAGCTTGAGACAAATGTAATATAATATTATAAGGGACTCTGTGTGCATCTCATGTTTGAATTATAGTCAGACATCTCCAGGGAATCTCAGTTGGTTTGGAATATTTAATAATAATGATGATAATAATAGTTGTTATAAATGCTAATAAAAATCTATTGACTTTTTTTTTTTTTTAATTTTGTATTTATTGAACCACAGTTGAAACTGGCAATAAAGAGATATCTAAATACCTGAGTAAAACCAACCAGTAATCCTGTCTTGGTTTGTCTGTGTGGGTCATTTCAGTGTTCTGGGGGAAGATGCCACTTTATCAAGGGTGGCATGTGGTGAGTAAGGGACAGTTTTAGTAGCATCAAGGTGTGAAGTGATGCCTTGTTTTGTTAAATAACATCTGTGCCAAGGTGGGCTGTAGAGTAGCTGGAGGGGGTGGTTTCTTGTTAGGGACACTTTGTAGGGAGGACAAAAGCACAGAGAAGAAAACACTGCAGAATTCCTGTGCTCAGGGTGTAATTAATTATTTTATTGAGTAAATGAAAGCCGTGTACGGCCAGCACATTAAATGCAAACTCAGCACAAACTATGATATTTAAAGATGATTTGAGGTGACTCTCACCCGTGCACATTTCCCTTTTCCCGGGCTGCTCAGTGCCCAGAACAGGCAGCCCTGGCGTGGTGACAGCAGTGACAGCTGCTGGGGAAGGACTGGGGGTGTTTAGGATGGGTGAAGTCTATTTGCCTTCTGTTGATCAATTAATTCAGGCAGCCTTGGCTCGAGCCTGGCTGAGGCTGTAGTGACACTACAAAGAAATAATCAGAGCCCTGCAGCAGGGTGATGAACAGGGCTGCCCAGTCACAGCCAGCCAGGGGCAGGTTCTGCCCAGTTATTGGCAGGTGTGCCTCCTTGTGAGATGTGGAGATGGGTTTGCCTCTTCTCTGGGACCTTCCTGGCACTGGCTCTGCTGGAAGCTGTGGGGCATCTCGTGTCCTGGCTTCATGGGAGGCTGGAAACCACTGTGCCAGCCCTGAACCCTCTGTACCAGCCCTGCACCCCCTGTGCCAGCCCTGAAACCCCTGTACCAGCCCTGCACCCCCTGTGCCAGCCCTGCACCCCCTGTGCCAGCCCTGAAACCCCTGTGCCAGCCCTGAAACCCCTGTACCAGCCCTGCACCCCCTGTACCAGCCCTGCACCCCCTGTGCCAGCCCTGCACCCCCTGTGTGAGCCCTGAACCCCCTGTACCAGCCCTCCACCCCCTGTGCCAGCCCTGCACCCCCTGTGCCAGCCCTGCACCCCCTGTGTGAGCCTGACCCCCTGACACCTCCACCCCTGTGCCAGCCCTGCACCCCCTGCCAGCCTGAACCTCTGACCAGCCCTGCACCCCCTGTTGAGCCCTGCACCCCCTGTACCAGCCTGCACCCTGTGTGAGCCTGCACCCCCTGTACCAGCCCTGCACCCCCTGTGTGAGCCCTGAACCCTCTGTACCAGCCTGAACCCCCTGTGCCAGCCCTGAACCCCCTGTGCCAGCCCTGCACACCCTGTGCCAGCCCTGAACCCCCTGTGCCAGCCCTGCACCCCATGTGCCAGCCCTGCACCCCCTGTGCCAGCCCTGCACCCCCTGTGTGAGCCCTGCACCCCCTGTACCAGCCCTGCACCCCCTGTGTGAGCCCTGACCCCCTGTACCAGCCTGAACCCCCTGTGCAGCCCTGAACCCCCTGTCCAGCCCTGCACCCCTGTGCCAGCCCTGAACCCCCTGTCCAGCCTGCACCCCCTACTCACCCCTGTGTAGCCCGCACCCCCTGTTAGCCCTGCACCCCCTGTGACCTGCACCCGTACCAGCCCTGCACCCCCTGTGTGAGCCCTGACCCTTACAGCCCTGACCCCTGTGCAGCCTGACCCCCTGTGCACCCTGAACCCTCTGTACCAGCCCTGCACTCCCTGTGTGAGCCCTGCACCCCCTGTACCAGCCCTGCACCCCTGTGTGAGCCCTGCACCCCCTGTGCCAGCCTGAACCCTCTGTACAGCCCTGCCCTCTGTGTGAGCCTGCAGCCCTGCACCCCTGCAGCCCTCCTGTACCAGCCCTGAACCCTCTGTGTGAGCCCTGCACCCCTGTGCACCAGCCCTGAACCCTCTGTGTGGCCCGCACCCCTGTGCCAGCCCGAACCCCCTGTACCCACCAGCACCCCCTGCACCCCTGTGCCATGCTGGTCCCCCCTGACCCCTCTAAGCCCCAGGCTGCCCAGGGGAGGGGGCTCTGCTGGCAGGGGGGTCCCTGTGGCTCAGCCAGGGTTCCCCAAGGGGCAGCAGCGCTGGGATGGGCTCAGCTCTGGGCAGGTGCTGCTCACACGGGGGATTTTTAAACTCAAACCTCATTGCGTGGTGCTGCTGAAATCTGCTGGCCCCGCAGCGGGTCCGCGTGTTGGGGAGAGCAAGGGGGGAGCCAGGGCTGCTCCTCTCGCCCCTCACTCCCTCACAGCAGCCTCAGGCATTAAATCCATCCCTTCCTCTCTGGATTTCCACCGCGGAGAGGCTGCACAGGCGGTGCTGGGCTGGCTGCTGAGTGCTGGGCGAGCCCCCCAGCCCCGGAGCGGAGAGCTGGGGCTGGGAGAGCCCGGCCTTGCTGTGCCCACCCTGCCCCTCGGGCGGGGAGGGCAGCGCCCGGGAATGTTAACAAGAACCCGGGTCCGGAGGAAGAGCAAGGTTTGAATATGAATAATTGCTAATTATCAGGAAGAGCAAGTGCCATTTGTCATGGTAATCAGCGATCTGTCACTTCAAGTGTCACCAGGATGGATTGGATGCTCCGCTCCTCCTGCTCTTCATCTCCCCCGGTGTCGGTGGAGAGCTGCACGGGCTGCGACGTGGCCAGACCGCACAGCTCCTCCTGCCCCACCGAGATGGGCTCCCAGTGCCACCCTGGGCTGTCCCCAGTGCCACCCTGGGCTGTCCCCAGTGCCCTGCACCACCCGCCTCAGCCGGGCCAGCGTGGGGCACCCGTACTGGCTGGGCAAGGGGTGCCCACGGTGGGACAGGTGCTGGGGGTTGGCACCCAGCTGAGGCAGCCTTGGCACAGAACTGGGTGACACTGGCACGGGGATGGTGACACTGGCACGGGCATGGTGACACTGGCACGGGGATGGTGACACTGAAGCAGGGATGGTGACACTGGCACGGGGATGGGTGACACTGAAGCAGGGATGGTGACACTGGCACGGGGATGGTGACACTGGCACTATGCTGGGTGACACTGGCACGGGGCTGGTGACACTGGCACGGAGATGGTGACACTGGCACGGGGCTGGGTGACACTGGAGCAGGGATGGTGACACTGGCACGGGGATGGTGACACTGGCACGGGGATGGTGACACTGGCACTATGCTGGGTGACACTGGCACGGGGCTGGTGACACTGGCACGGAGATGGTGACACTAGCACGGGGCTGGGTGACACTGGCACGGGGCTGGGTGACACCAGCAGCACCCCCAACCCACCGAGGTGCCCTCAGCTTTCTTTGCACTTGTGGCTCGGCCGCTGAGCCTGGGGCCATCAGCACAGCGGCGAGAGCTGCCTGGAGGGCACAGGAGCCATTTAATTACACAATTATAAATACCTTCAGCCTTTTATCGTCCCGAGGCTGGCAAGCACCTTCAGCCTCAGACAAAGAACAGCTGTTATCGCTCGGCACAGCGGCTGCTCCTGGGCAGCTGCCACCCCTGAAGGGGCTCAGACAAAAGCAGAGCTGCACTCTGTCAGCAGGTCCAGATCGGCCCCAGAGCCACTGTCACAGCACGGGCACGGCCAACGCTCCGGGAGCCAGGGCTGCCTTTTTTCTGCCCCCTCCAGAGCCCCAGTAGCAGGAGAAAAGAGGAAAGAGGAGAGAAGTGAGGTTGTTCAGAGGTTTCTGCAGTTTCTGAAGCAATAAAAAGCACTTACAAGGTGTTCTCCCCAGGCACCTGCTCCCACACCCCTTTTTAAGGATGATGTCTGACTTAGAGGAGGTCAGTAATTAAAAAGCCATTTCTGTGAGCTCTGGTTTATTGACAGACCAGACTTTCAGGAGTCGGTTGTGCCAGAAGTGTTGCACCACTGAAAAACAGTCACTTCTGGTGGTGCTGCACTGCTGCCAGGGCTGTACCCACCGCGGTGGCAGTGGTGCAGAGCCATGGTCCCCCTGCCTGCTCTGCTGGCACCTCCTGGGCTGCTGTGACAAATCCCTGGCCCCTGCAGCCTGCAGGGAGCTGTCCTTGCTCTGCCTTGTTTGGCAGGAGGCCGGCTCGCTGGTGTCTGCAGCCATAAACATTTCCATTAACTCCCACAGTATTTAAATTCCACAATAGGGCTGAAATAAAGCAGCAGCATCACATCCCTGTGGGAGCCCTCAATCATTTGTTTCAGAGGCACCCTGGGGAAAACGTTTGGAAAGGAGCTTAGAACTGTGCAATTCAGGTTTTTCTTGCAAGTCCCTTCTGTATAATGCAGCCTGTTGAGGTGTTCCCAGGGGAATACTGTGTCTCAGTTTGCTGGCAGCTTAATGCAGCTCGGGTGTGGTGGAGCAGCAGTGGGGCAGCAGTCTGTGCTGCCAGGCCTGTCTGACTCATAAAACCCTGTGGCTGCAGGGCCAGGCACTCCTGGAGTCCTGAGCAGGTTGGATTTGGGGCTGTTCTTTCAGGCAGCCCTGGGGATGGCCTCAGCTCCGGGTGTTTATGCTGTTAAATATTTTAAAATGAATTCTATTAAGCACTAGGAGGCAAAATGATTAAGAGGGCAATGAAGAAGCTTTTTGTGAGATTTAGGTGTTCCTGGGTGATGGCAGTTTTGTGTTGGATAAATGGCTGTGTGTGGCTGTAAATACAGCCTCGTGGGGTAATGGAATGTACATCAGGAATGCTGTACAACCCGGGGAAAAACAGGCTCAGGGACCTCAAAAATGATGAGAGTTTCCCCTGAGCTGGTTCCAATCATGGTTAGCAGTGTTGCCTCTCCTGAGGAGGGCCAGGGGGATCTGAGGCACACACTGTCTCACAGCAATGCACAAATCCCTGCTTTGCCTCGCAGCAAAGAGGATGTGTTAGGTATCACATCACACTGCATCAAAATGCGCAGTGGCACAATGAATCAAACTCCCCAAAATAAAACTTTCGTCCAGAAATAAGCTTGTCACTGTCAATTTAAACCCTTGCCAAAGCAGCGTGATTTGAGACAAGTTCCTCTTGGCAGTGATTTACAGTAGTGGGTGTGTTTAATCACTATTTCTGATGGCAAGAGGGTAAAGGAAGGTGTTTCTATTCAAAAGCCCAACGTGAAACCCAGATCCTAAAAGCAGCTCTGATACAGCAGAGCTGGGAGGAGAGAGCACAAAGCACCAGGCACTCTGGGCACTGAAGGAAAAGGAGCATTTCTTCCATTTCCACTTCCCAACACCACGGTGGTGACACAGGGGGGCTCTGGGCAGGGCTACTGCCCACCCAGCCAGAGAACTGGCCCCTGCACCTCACCACCCTGGAGGGGTTTAAGGGGTTATTTGGAGACAAAATCTCACAAAACTCTGCAGGGAGGGAAGGGATCCTGCCTGGATAACAAACTGAGAAGGGTACCAGCGTGCCAGGCAGGGTGCTAGTGTGGGGAAAGCCCTGATTAGTGCACCCTGATGAGTGCATGGACACTAATCCCAGTGGCTCCCTTACTCCATCACGAGGGGATGGGGTGGTGACAAGCTCCTGGGCAATTTCACTGCAAAGACAAAGCCCTGCCATGCCCCCAGTGCAGCACAGCCACCAGCCCTGCCCAGGGAACCCCACACAGGCACCAGCTTGTGGCTGGGACCCTTCGAGGCTGAGCCCACCTGGGGCTCTGTCACTGACTTGAGGAAGGTTTCAAACAGATCATTTATTTTCATCAGACTTGTACCAATATCTCTGTGCCAGTGTTCTTGCTGCAGGTCGACAGCTGTCCTCAGGAATGCTTTAATTGTGTTTTCCTCGCTTTGCACAGCTCTTAGCTAATGTGTTCTGGCTTCATTAGATTAGACACCTCTTGTCCCGAGGATGTTGTCATGTTTTCAAATGGCTTCAATCAGCACCTCCCAGGCTGTGGCTATTTCGGGATACAATAAAGCTAAACCTCATCCAGGCTGGTGAGTAATGGAGGTGCATCTCCCACCCCCATCCAGCCTGGCTTTAAATTTGCCTGGCTGACATCCCGTGGCTGCTGGCAGAACACAATTAAACCTCTTGTCTTGCAGGCATCGTCCACAGTTACACACAGCTCGGGAGGAAGAGCTCAGCAACAGCAACTGGGTTTCTAATGATCTTGTCATCGAGAGCAGCAGAGAGAGATAAATGAAAGAGTGAGGAAACAGCCAAGATCAAAACTCAGCTCTCCAGATGTCCAGGGCACAGCAGGTTGCAGTCTGGCCACGCTCATCTCCTCAGCCCCAGGCTGGCACAGCACTCGGGGTGCAGGGACATGAGTGCCCCCGATGTCAGGGAGGGAAATGCAGGGGGTCACAGCCCAAGCCCACCCAGCACCAGCCCTGGGGGCTCCTCTGCTGAGCAGCTCCAGGCATGGCCGCTCCCAAACCTCATTCTGCAGGAGTGTTCTCCCTCTGGGGATCCCCAGATCCTTCGGCAGCTTGTGTCCCTTCCACCCTGCTGCAAAGTGGCCACGGGCTCAAGGGAAGGAAACTGAGCTGGGAAGGGCCCAGCCAGAGCCCGGGCTGGGGACAGAGCCCTGCTGCACTCTCGGGGAGGGCTGATGGCTCCAGGACAGTCCCTGCACTGGGTCCTTCCTGGAGTCCCCCACACCAGTCCCAGAAGGGCTCTCCTTCCCCAGACACTCTCCCCTGGCAGGAGAATTGCCTCAACCCTGTCTTCTTATCATGAGCCACCACAATATCAGCATCGATCCTTTTCACCCCACAGGCAGTATTTTGACTTCTGGAATTCATCTTACCTACCAAGGGACTCTAAATATATCCCAGAAAATTTCCTCTGCTCATTTTTAATAATCTCTTTCAGCCTTAAATTCGTTTTTGAAAATATGTATTGGGATGATAGGCTTTTTATCACAGCTGATGGACAATATTCATCACACCTGTGTCCTACTCCTCACAACACAGGCACATTCCTTACAGCAGTCCTGCAGCAATTTGAACAGCACTTAATTCATTACAACCTCATCACTGCGTGTGCGTGCTCCCCTCAACAATGTCACTGGCAATTTGTCACCTGGGTCCCTGGAGGCAGCTCTGGTCCCACCTTGCAGAGCCACTGTCACTCCTGGAGCCATGGGACAGGACTGAATGGCCCTGTTCAAGCACAGCAGGGGTAAAGGATGCTTCACTGTCCCCCATCCTGGAAACCTCTGGAAGGTGGTAGGTGGGAGAGACAAAAAAACCCTTTTCTGTCCAGGATCTCTTTGCTCACTGGGCACAGCCAGGCTGAGGCCACGTGCTGGGGCTGTGCTGGCACATCCTCCCAACCCTGAGCCCTGGTGAGACCAGAGGGGAGCCATGGGGGCAGGACCAGTGCTGCCTCTCTGGGCCCCCAACTCAGTCAGAGTCCCCAGGACAGCAGCTCCTTTGGAAAAACTTCTCCAGCAAATTCCCATTTTGCTAGGCTGCTACCAGGCCCTCGCCCAGACCCTGTTTGGGCTCACACTCACCTGGGGATTCAGGTACAAGGGAATTGGGCACTCATGCCCAAACTAATCTGGTACTCAGGGCTGAGCTGAAATCCCTGATCAACGCTCAGCTCTCCCAACCTCCCCCCACGCTGCCCAAGGGCTGAATGTGCTGGCCAGGGGAACCTGCTGCACCAGCCTGGAGGCTCCCATTGTGCCAAGGTGAAACAAGGCACAGAAAGGCTCAGAAAGGGACAGTAAGGCTCAGAAAAGCTCAAAAAGGCACAAAAGGGCTCAGAAAGGCACAGAAGGGCTCAGATTTGCCTGGTTGACTCCCTGAGACCTGGCAGTTGTGGCGTGCTCTCTGAGTACCCTGCTCCCCACTGTGCTTCCATGTCCTCTCGTCCCTGCACCCTGGGCTCACTGTGGAGCTGTCCTGCTCAGTTCCTTGTCCTGTTCTGATCCCTGTCCTGCTCACATCCCTGTCCTGCTCACATCCTTGTCCTGCTCACGTCCCTGTCCTGCTCCAGCTGGTTTGGATCTGCAGGGGCTGCTCAGCCAGACAGAACTCAGTGCTGGCAGCTCCTGGCAGGGTTCCTTTGTCCAGCAGATTCCCACGGAGCTGCATTCTGTCCTGTTGTGAGCACTAACGAAGGGACAGAAAGGCAGAGCAGGAGCACCTGGTGGGCCAGAGCCGTGGGCTCAGTGCTGCCCTGGCCCTGTGCCCACCTGCCTTTCCAGCTGCACCCCCTCACCATCCATCACTGCCGCCTGCTGCTGCCCTCACTGCAGTCAGCAGAGGGCTGACACGGAGGGAGAAGGACCCCTCAGATCCCATCAATCCGGTGCCATCAGGGCCCAGCTGCCCGGGCTGGCAGGCCACAAGGTCACCGTCTGTGGGAGATCAGCCCTGCTCCCACCAGAGCCCGGCTCTGCTGCAGGGAGGACAGGGAGACCCGGATCTGTGAGCTGCTGTTGGTCACTGACCCCTCCACCCTGCCTCAGGTCCCTCAGACTGTTTCAGGGATAAGTGGGAAGGAAATTCACAGACCTTTTGGTTTGGGAAAGAGTGAAATACACAGGAACATCTGAGAGCATCCAGAAGATCTTTTCCCCAGGGCACTGTGTTCAGTTTGGGGCTGTAATCGGGTCCCAGCCCTGCTCAGGACTCAGCAACAGCAGCTGAGACCTTACTGACATTTCCAGTTACTACCCCCAGAGCAAAGGAATTAAATTCAAATTGTGTATCAAGCCCGTGGCTGCCCTGCTCAGCACAGCCCTGAACTCTGCAGCATCAGCAGGGTTTGTACTTTATAGGGACAATTGACCCAAAACTATTGACCTTTCCCTGGAAAGCTGCTCTGGCTGAGGGCTGTGACCCCGACAGAGCAGCCAGGGACAGGAACTGCAGCTGAGCATCTGCCCTGGAGAGAAAGGGAGGCTGCCTGGGATTTTGGTGTCTGTGTGCCATGTTAAAATTAGCAATTCTGTCTAACCCTGCTCTTCAGTGTAATAACACTTCTGGGCAAGGGGACTGTAAGGCTTGGCAGCTTGTGGGCAGTAATTTTCTGAGACAGACAATTTATTCCCTGCTCTCATCAGAGACAAGGCTGAAATTGCTCTGAAGCTGCACCCTGTAGGCTCTGCCTCCTCCCACTGGACTAAGAGGACATTTCTGCTTTCTCCAGCTCTGGTGACAGCCAAGCAGTGCCCCCTCCCCAATTCCACAGCCAGGCCCAGCCACCAGAGTTTCCATATTATCTCACTAAAAATGAAATTCACAGCCAACGTGGATTGGAGGTGCAGCCCAGCTGAGAGAGAAATCCTGCCTTTAGCAAGCTCCCATCTATGAATAAATTGGATACAGATTTTGGTCTCCTGAAAGGCTCAAAGTTTCAGCTGTGAGGCTGTGAAAGCCAAGACCCAGCCTTCACCTGGACTCCAGGAAATCCTTGACATGTACCTGGGAGGTGTGGATGCACCTTCCAGAGATCCACTTCATTTCACCTTTGAAGGAACAGCTGATTTAGAAAAGAGAGAAATCTCTGTAATTCAGTTACCCTAAGGAATATTTTCCCTCCTTATGCTTTCAAGCTGACCCAGGAAACACAGATTTTTTTGTGGAATTATACAGGTCATGGGGGAGAGCTGCATGTGCTGTCCTGCACCTTCAAATCAAAAATTCCTGCATGAAAAAATTTTCCTGAAGACAGCTCTAATTTGTTCCAAACCATCATCCCTTCCACCAGCAAGCAGGGAATTGTTATTTATTTATGTCCTACACTGCCATTGAATCAATGGCCACCTGAAGATGCAGAGGATGACAAAGCTGGCAGTGCATCTCTGCCAGGCTGCTGAGAGCTGCTGGCCAGGAGCTCAGAACCAGCCCAGCCCAGGGCAGGACCCTCACTGGCTCCTGCCTGGCTCATTATTCCTCCAGATTAACAGTTTCGCTTTCCCATTATGAATTTGGACAGAAATTTGGAGTTCTCACAGCACACAGCCCGAGCCCTCAGGTGAAGGAAGCTCTGGCACAGCAGGGCAAGCAGGAATGCATTTCCCTGCCAGGCTGCAGGTACCCAGCCCTGGGGAAACAGCCTCGTGCCTGTTCCCTGTGCTGCTGGCAGCTCTGCCTCTGCTCTCTCCTAAGGGAAACTCCTTTTGGAAGTGCTTTGGTTCAGGGCAGGAGCTCTGATCTTCAAGATCGTGACTAGAGCTTTTAAATCAGGGTTGATTTAAAAGAATTACCTAGGCTAAAATTCTAGTTAATTTTGTTCTCCTGGTAAAGATGTATTTAAAGCAGAATCTCAACTTAAACATCCATAAATACATATATTTCTTATTTACAGCTCAACTAATTGATGTTTTTAATTAATATGTGCACAGAATAGCAAGGCAGGTGTATCTGTATCTGTAGTGAGTTTATTATATCCACCTGCAGTTAGGACATAGAACCTGCCAAAACCTCTCAAAGAGAGATTTCCAAATTCATGATGTATACATGAGGTTTTCCATTCAGTAAAATGTTTGCTCTCCAAAGGAAATTCATGTATGAATCCTGTCCTAAAAGCTTTACAGCTCCATAAAGAAGCTCAAATCAAGGGCAAAGAGGCATCTTTGGAAAGGACAGTGCACCAGCTAACAAAAAACCAGGATTATTTCTAGAAAAAGAAAATTCTAGACAGAGAACCAGAGTTCTTTACTCTGAACACAGCTCTTAACATGCCAAATATCAGGATTTCTGCCCACTTGCTAATCTACAAGCCCAAGAGAACTGTGTCATGGTTTCAATATTAAAGGAAATAAAAAAGAAGGAATATTTTTCTCCCCAAATTTAAAAAAAAAAGTTCAATTTATTTTGATCCCATTACATATAATAGGTAGAATAACTAGTTCTTAGGTTCAATTCTGAAGACCAATGAAAGGAAGATACAAATTAGAGCAAGAACTAAATGAAGGCAGCAGTCCTAAATATAAAATGCATTTAGAGAGGGAGGTCATTGCTCACTGGCTTCCACCTAGGGGTATTTTTGCCTCGTTGCAAGCCTGTGCAAGACAAACCTGAAAGGAAAGAGAAATCAGTCAGTACTCAGAGACACTGGTACAGCCCACAAACACCTGCAGCTCCAGCCTAAAGGACAGCTTTGTTTTTCAGAGCAGTGACAACAGCTCTTCTCCCCACTGAATATTCAACCAGATGTGATGTAAAGCTCCTGCTTCTCCTTCCCTGCTCTGTGCTGCTTCTTCACCTCTGACATCAGCCAAAATTCAAGACAAGGGGGCAAGGGGAAATCAGGAGTTTCTACTGCAGCTCAACAATGCCCTGACTGATGGCAGAGGGACAGCACTGCCTTGGCTGACAAAAACACCCAGACTTACTGACAGCTTCTTCATGAGCCCTTGGGCCTTGGGGTTCAGCTGAAGAAGATTCTTCTTGGTTAAATCTTTTGCTGTCAAACGTATGCTCTGTGGAAACAAACTCAAAGCTCAGGTTTTCTGCCTGGTCAGCTGCAGCAGCTGCAGGCAGTAAAAAAGTTAAATTAAAAAATGAAAGAGATTAAGAGCTAAGCATAGACAGGCAGAGAACTGCATTCAGCTGGAACAGCAGCTCATTTCACACCTTTCCTGCAGTGCATTAATGCACTGCTGGCTGTGGTGGGTTTAGGTAGCTTGGGTTTTGGTGAGAGGGGAAAAGCCAGTGAGTGAATGTTTTTTTCTGTGGCTGCACTGGCATTTGGCCAGCATCAAACCCACTACACTGGCACTACTGCTGCTCTAAGTGTTTCAAAGTGAATGCACAGTGAAACACCCTTGTATTCTGTTCCAAGCAGCTGGAGCAGGTCCCACTCCTGGCTGAGAGTCTCTCAAGGCTCAATCAACCCCCGATAAAGCGCAGCGGCACAGCCCAAGAGACAAGAGCATGAACTGGAGCTGGTGAGGCACCCAGAGGAGCCTGAGCACCCCTCCAGCCCCACCTGGGCAGGTGAGGGTCAGGAATTACCTCTCCCCCGCCGAGGGGCAGGGTGAGCACGGCGTCCCCAGGGTCAGCCAGGGGGCTGCCGTTGGCTGAGATGGTGTAAACGCGCTCGTGGAGGCGGGCGTGCGCAGCCCCGGCGTCTTGAACACCCTGGAACGACAAATCCTCAGTGCTGGGATGTGCTCACAGCACTGCTAGGCCAAGCCCTTCACCTCAGCTTCAAAGAGCCACTCAAAGTCCAAGCCCTTCACCTCAGGTTCATTAGATCAGTTACTTCCCTCTCGTGGGACAGCCGAGTCCACATGAACATGCTTCCACACAAAATGTTTGGCTCAGTCCCTTCCCATGGCACAAGAGCCCAGAACAAACACCACTCAAGCCTCTTTGTGTTGCAAAGACAGATTTAAGGAATATAAAGCAGGTTGTATCATAGATAGAAGAGAAATGTGTTTATTTTCCCTGTTGACAAACCTGGAATCGAATCTGGGTGTAACCATGGAGGTGCCTCCCCGAGCACAGGTATCAACCATTCTGCCAGTAGCTGGAGTGATGAAATTGTTTTTGCTTGATCTATTAAAGGGAAATAAACATCTGCTCATAAGATGACCTTTAACAAATGTACAGACACTTGTCAAAGGCTTGAAGAACATGATCAACACCAAACCCAGGGGTTATTACAAACCAGTGACCCCCAAAACTGGGCACAGCTCGTTCTCACAGCAGAGGCACTTGTCCATCTTTCATTCACACCAATTTTTCCCTGTGGCATGGCACAACTCTCCCTCCACCACTACTGAACCAAAGCCCATCCCACTACAGAGAGATATTTGTATTTGCACTCTCATTCTCCACTTCCAGAGATGAGATACCCCTGTTACCTCTTGTTCATGTGCTTCACTCTCGCTGAGGGGGGTCTTCTGGTCACGGGGGGCTTTTTGGTGGAGGCCTTCACCTGAAGCACACATCACTCACTAGATCAGTTCCTTCCCTCTCCTGGCACAGCTGAGTCCACACAAACAGATGCTCCCACACAAAATGTTTGGCTCAGAGCCAGAACAAACACCATTCAAGCCTTCCCCCACTGCCAGAATTCTCTGGGAAGCAACAGCTGTTTAAAGTCCCCCTCAGAGCACCCTGGACAGCCCCAGCCACCAGCCCAGTCAGGAATTTATATCCTGAGAATAATGTCACCCCAGAGAACAGCTACTCACCTTGGCAGTTCTTGGATGCATGTTCTCAGCCTCTGTCTCTGAAGGACACTGGCTGTCAACTCTGGACTTCTTTGGTAGAGGAAGTAATGGAGGCTCTGCTTCCTCAATGGCTTCGACACTCCTTTTGCATTTATCCACTAGAATGAGGAATAGTAACTTTAAATTCTTATTTAGCAGGGGAGGCAAACAGCTACAAGCCGTTTTGGCAACAATTTGCTTCAGAAATCCAAATTCCAATGCAATCCTAATGGTTGACAGAGCACTGCTTTGGATTATTTTGGATGTTTTAATGAAATTAATTAGAGGTACTGCAGGTACCAGGGATAAGAGTAGGATTCTCTTCCTGGTTTAAACATACTGAGACATATGAGCAAGAACTGAATTATTATTCAAATAAAGTAAGCACAACATGCTTCCACCTTATCAATCACACCACAATGCTTAAACTCACCTTTCTTGACAATGTCAAACTGGGCATTGATAACTCCTGCTGTCAGCTTGTTTATTTCTGCTATTTCCAAGTCTGCCTAAAATTAAAAACACTTGTGGCACCATTGGAATTGTTGGCAACCCAGAGTTCTTAGAAGTCAAAGCTGTAGAGCAAACCCCCAATAATTTTATAGCCAGATCAGCTCCACATTTGCTGCTGTGCCCAAACTGGGCCCATTCCTGCATCTCTGCAGGCCCTGAGGGCTCAGTGCCAGGCTGGCAGCTGCAGGTGTGCCTTGCCCAAGCCCTGCTGCTCAACCAGTTTAGAAATGCTTTCCTTTACTGCAAAGTGTATGGACTCTCAGGGATTTGGGAGTGCAATCCAGCAGATAAGGAAAGATCAACAGGGAGCAGCAGGACCACGTAGATCCCAGGTCTGATACCACGGGCATCTCTTATTGTTAAATTATAAAGAAACATTTGTGAAAATATTCAAGTAACTGTTTCTCTTGTAAGGCTCCAGGGTGTTATTTCAGTGTGAGGAGCAGTGTGTGATGGCCCTAGGGTGCTTTATGTTTGTGCTGGAAACCTACCAGAGCCACCTCCTCCAGCGTCTTTCCACTTCCTTCTTTAGCTAGAAAGAAAACATTTCAGACAAATCAGGACATGTCCGGGACAGCTCACACAGCACAGCAGGGCTGTCACCAGCGAGGTGCAAAACCCAGCACAAACCAGTTCCCAGCCCTAGAGAACAGGAGCAGCACCCCCGGGCAGCCCGTGGGATGAGGGCAAACATGGCAGATCCCAACTGCTCCCTCATTACAGCCTGTGGGGTGGCTCCCTAGGGATCCCAGGCATGGCAGATCCCAACTGCTCCATTATTACAGCCTGTGGGGTGGTTCCCTGGGGATCCCAGGCACGGCAGATCCCAACTGCTCCCATCATTACAGCCTGTGGGGTGGTTCCCTGGGGATGGCAGGCACGCAGATCCCAACTGCTCCCTCATTACAGCCTGTGGGGTGGTTCCCTAGGGATCCCAGGCACGGCAAATCCCAACTGCTCCATTATTACAGCCATGGGATGGTTCCCTGGAGATCCCAGGCACGGCAGATCCCAACTGCTCCCTCACTACAGCTGTGGGGTGGTTCCCTGGGGATGGCAGGCACGCAGATCCCAACTGCTCCATTATTACAGCCGTGGGATGCTTCCCTGGAGATCCCAGGCACGGCAGATCCCAACTGCTCCATTATTACAGCTGCGGGATGCTTCCCTGGAGATCCCAACTCTTCCCTTATCCCTGCTGGGGTTTACCATCCCGGGGGACCGCGCTCGCCCAGCCCAGCAGCCCCGGCCCCGCTCCGCACCGTAGTACTCGACCCAGTTCATCTGGCGCAGCTCCAGGGGAAGCCGCAGGATCGCCATATCGTACAGGTTCTCCATTTCTTTCACCAGGCACTCGCCGTCCGCCCGTATCCGCTCCAGCCGCCGGTTCACTGCGGGGACATGCGGCCTCAGCCCTGCCCACTCCCTCTCCCTCTCCCTCTCCCCCCTCGGCTCCTACCCTCGCGGTCGAAGTCCTTGAGGAACGCCGCCAGTTTCCTGCCGCGGGCACTCGAGCCGCCCTTCTTCCCTGCGGGCGCCATGGCGGCCGCGCGCGCTCTGACCGTTGAACGGCCGAGCCCGCCGCGGCGCGGGATGATGACGTTCATGGACCGTGAGGGGGCGGCCATGGCGCGGGCTGATGCCGTGTCGGGGCCGTGAGGGGGCGGCCATGGCGGCCCTGCCGCTGCCCGCGCTGCGGGGCTGGGCGGAGGCGGCGGCGCGGGCGGCCGAGGCGGGGCGGGCGGCCCTGGCGGCCTGGGCCCCGCTGCTGGGCTCGCTGGCCGCGCTGGCGGCGCAGATGCGGGCGGCGCGGCGGTTGCGCTGGGAGGCGACGGCGCTCGGCGCCTTCCCGGAGCTGCGGGCGCGGCTGTGGCGGAAGCAGCGCGGCGCGGCCGAGGCGCTGCTGGAGCAGCTGGGCGGGCGGCGGTGAGCGGGCGGCCGGGGCCGGGCGGGCGGGGGGCGAGGGCGCGGCTGACCCCGCTGTGCCGGCAGGGAGGAGCTCCGCGCCGTGCGGGATGCCGTGGGGGCCGCCGGCGCCGCGGTGCTGCGGTTCTACGAGGAGCGGGGCCCGGCCGAGCTGGGGCTGGCGGCCGTTCTGCGGCGCGGTCCGCGCTGCCCCTCGCTGGCCGATGTGTTGGAGGGGCTGCAGGACGTGGAACGCTACTACCGGCACCTGTATCCTGCCGGGGGTCTCTGGGCAGCGCTGGGGGTGTCAGGGGAGCGCTGGGGGGGCTGTTTTCTCATTATTGTCCTTACTGGGCACGAAGGTATTTGGAGAGCAAACTGTTCCTGCAGCGCCTCAGTTTGGACAATCTGGCGGACGTGGAAGCCCTCCCGCAGTCCTGGGAGAGGATTTTGGAGCGCTACAAAGAAGATGATGTCGTACAAGGTAGTTCTGCGTCCAAAGAGCCGAGGGGTCTTTCGCAGGGCTCCGTGATGATGTCCCCTGGGGACAGGCCCGGCTGTGCAGGGCTCAGCAGCAGTGGGTGACCCTACTCAGGCATCTCTGTGGCTCTGAGATCTTGGTCAGCTTCAGTTGAAAGTATTCCCCATCACACCTGGGCACAACATCCTCCCTCACAGTAGCAAGGTCTCAGTGACCCGTTTACTGCTCACTCAGTTTTACCCACGCTTCTTTTTACTGCTTTTAGAAACAAGTTTTGGGGCGTACAGAGCACAGATAAAGCACATTGAGCTGACAGGGTTGTTGTTTTCTCTCTGTCTCAGATACACTCCTGAAGGTCTCACTGTTTGTGGAGAACCATCGGGAGCTGAGCTGCTCCCCTGGCTCCTGACAGGGCAGCAGGGACTGGCACTGCCCAGCTTCTGGCATGTTCTGCAGTGCTGCAAAAGGGATGAGGAATCCAGGGAGCTCTCCTGGTGCTTTTTGGAAGCTGAATGAGTTGAGTCTTGGCCTCAGTATGAAATGCTTGAATGCCATTTTCAAGAAATGGCATGGATCTCTGAAGAAGAGGCTCAGCTGAAAAAGCCATGAGGCTAGAAGGGAGTCACCTTCAGCTGTGGAACTTGTCCTTCCTTCTCCTGACATGGATGTTTTGTATCACGGAAAAAATGTTACATGAGGCGCTGGGGATGTGTGAGAGTAGCAGAGTCCTGGCTGGTGCCATGCAAGGTATTTGGGCTCTGTCCTTGCAAATAAAGGAAATCTGTCAGACTAGGATTTAGAAACAGTGGTCACGTCATGTCCATGCAGTGTGTTTGCATTCATCCCACCTGGGCATGGTGGGGGAAGGAAGCAGATCTGTCTTGAAGATGTAATTATGGAGGTACACGGATGCCCGAGTTCTGACATGAACAGTTTTCAAGGGTGTGGCAGGACACAGCTCTGTTACCACTAAAATTAGTCTTAAATTATCACTCTGGTGGCCACTGCTGGCAGTTCAGGGACACCTTTTGGAGCCATGGCTCTCATTCTCTGAACGTTCCCGGGTAGCAGTGGCGTGTTTGTCTCTGCATTATGTGTTTGGTACATAATTCTGTATTTGGAGTTGCAGCTTCTGGGAGAAAGCCAATAAAGGATTGCTTCGGACGCGTTGTGGGTGTGTTTGTGCTCACGTTTCTGTGTGCCCAGCCCGGGCTGTCCCGTGGCCACCTGAGGGCACTGCATGACCCACAAACAGCACTGCTGGGGGTGCCAGGGGTGGGCAGGTGCTGCCCTCAGGGACAGGGCCTTCACGAGTTCTGACTGCAGGGAAAACCACCTGCAGGGAAAACCCGCTCCTGGTGCTGGGTGCCCTGCCCAGGGTGGAGGTGAGGTGAGCTCTGCTCCTGGCAGGGCTCGGGGGCTCACGTGGCTGTAGAGCCTCGTGCTCCTTACACAGGGTCTGGAGCACGGGTGATGGCTCAGGGTGGTGAAGCAGGGGTGTCATCCTCACTCAAGCCTTGGTGTATCATCATCACAAAGCAGTAGATCATGGGCAGCTTGGGTGCAGAATTGTCTTTGCATGTGTGCATGCTATACAACCCTTTAACACCCCTCCTCTGTCAGCCTCTCTTCAGGACAGCTGCACAATGAACAAATGGAGTGAAATTCTGGAAGATGTTCAGCACAGTTTGGTGGTGGCCCTTCTGCTTCTCCCAGATGTTTGGCCCTTGATGTCTGTCTTTGTGCTAACAGCAACCCTGCTCAAAGTGCTGAGGGAGCTTTCTGCATTGGAAGTGGCCATGCCCTGAGTGACTGACTGACTGAAATGGGGTGAGGGTGTGCTCATTGTAGTTTGGTGTGATTCATTGCTCTGTGCTGTTCCTGGCTGATGGGCTGTGTCATGGTTGGGTTTGCAGCGTTCTGCAGGGTGTGAGCGATTCTCTGCATCAGAGCGCTCTAATTGGGATCAGCCGTGGGCTTGTTCCATTCCAGACCTGGCTGTTCTGTCAGCATGGCTGCCAGGGACCCCATTGCTAAGGAGGATGTGGTTCCTCGTGGTGTGAGCTCCCTTCAGCTGTGGTTTGCCCAGGAGTCTCTGGGAGTTCAAGGGCTCAGAGTCAGGGCGGGTGCTCAGCCTTCCAGTGCCACCAGTGTCAGCAGGCAGGTGGGATGGCCACTGCTGCTCCTCCTTGCCTGGCAGGCTGCACGGCTGAGGCAGACTCCTGCTCACAGCACAGGGCACTCTCTGGGTTCAGAGTTCAGCACCTGAGCACCAGGACAGGAGGGAGGTGAGTGGGAGCAGCAGCTGCTGCTCCAGCTGCCTGGGGAGCCGAATACAGGGTCAGGGTAATGCCTTTTCCTTGGCCTTAAAATTAAGAGCCAGATATGATTAAGGGACAAAGGGGTTTTATCTTGGTGTTTAATAAGGGATAAAGGGTTTTTATCTTGGTGTTTAATAAGATCATTATGGTGCAACCCTTCATCAAGGTGGAGTAGGCTGAAATGTTCACCTGATAGATTGCATATACAATTTTATAGATTTTGCAAATTAGTATATCTAATCAAGATGCTTTAATGAGAGGCTTGAATGAACAGCATGATATATTCTCATCTCGAAGTATTCCCTCTTGGATGGGCTTAATCTTAGTTTATAGGATGTATTTTAGAGGGGCTTTGGTTTTTCAAGACAGTGTAGGCTCTTCCACCTGTGAGGCCTTTAGGATGTTTGGTTTTCTGGCTTAACAGAATACCAGGACTATGTTAAGTTATCAGACTTAGGGAATTACAGGTATGTATGCTAAGAGCACTGAGAGCACATAAAGGGTACATTAAAAGCATATAAAAGGTATATTAAAGAAAAGGCAAAAAATCATCACGGCATCAAGGCCCTCCAGCCTCTGCTGTACCTTAGAGGGGCTGTGGGTAAGGCAGCACTAAGGGCTCTGAGACCAACTGGTAAAATATATGCAACCATAAAATAAATCCAAGTACATTTATTTTTGGAGTAGAGCTCCTAAAGTATTCTTGCATGGAGATCTGTCTTTGAGGAATGCAATAAAATGCAGTTAGCAGCTGGAGCTACCTTGTTAAAGGAAAATTGTCAGGAAACACAAAGCTCACACTTTGATTTTCAGCTTTACCTCCTGCTAACTCCATTGGAAAACAGTTATTCTTCACTTATAGGAAAAGCACAAACTAAATTCAGTTACTAAATTCAAATGCCCACAAACATTTTATAAGGAGCACCTGACTCGTGTATGGCTGTTCTGTTTCCTCCCACAGGGGTGAGTGCTGGCTTCTGGTGCAGCAGGGCCTTTGCACTTCTGCTTAGAAATGGGGACCTGCTGCTGCTAACAGCAGACTTCCAAAACAAACTCAAAAGCTTTGCTTCAGCATAAACTCAGGGATTTGAAACAGATTTCAAAACTGAGTGTATTACAAGAGTCCCCAGTTATGGAAAAGACAAAGGATTTGGCACCTGAACTGAAGTGTGAAGTGACTTGGAGGCAGAAATATGTGATAAAAAGCTTTGTGATTAATTTAATAAACCAAGCATGGGTTTCACAAGTCCTTGTGGTTTTTGTGCTTATTCTTTGAGGCTTTCATCTTGGCCTGGATCAGAACTCCTTTGTGACTTTGCTGAGGGGCTGCCTGAGTACATATCTGCTCCAAAATACAGCAAACATCCTCCAGTACCTGTTAGCTGGATTTTTTGCACTGTTCCCCAATGTTGGCTCCGTGTTTCTCTGGTGACTTTGTCACAGCTTTTGCCCTGTTGAGCCCCAAGGAGGGGCAGACTGCTGATCTGGTGGGTGAGCAGTGAGTGGGGACACATCTGGCCTGCAGCAGTGACAAGCCTTCCCACGTGGCCCGTGCTCAGCACGCAGCTCTGTCTGCCCTTGCAGGACAGGCACGAGCCTGCTCAGCTCTGCCAATGTGCTCTGGCCCCGACCCCCTGGCCCAGGGACCCTCTAGTGCTGCCTGTGGGCAGAGCCTGCTTTCACTGCCCGTCCTGCAGAGCTTTCATTTCAATCCTCCCTTCCTGCTTTTCCCCCCAGCCCTTTCCCTCCTCCTGTGGACACAGATCTGCAGTAGGTGTCTCCTGAACTTGCCTGAGCTCCCTGTCCCAAGCATCCTCCTGACTAATTCTTTCCAGATGTCCAGGAACTTTTATGTTTAGCAGTTTTGCTCAATTCAAATGTTTCTTCATTCATTCTCTGAAAGAGCAAAACTATTTCCTAGTATTATTTGAAAATTCAGACTGATCATGGCTTCCCAAGAGCTGCTTCTGTCTCCCAGTGAAATGTTTTAGGTACCACTACAGCTTTCTACCCCTGAATTAGAGCACAACAGATATCCATAAATAACATAAAAATTTACTTTCCATAGCTGAAAGCTCCAGGGCTGTCTATGGAGTCTGGAAAACACTCCATGCTGCATGTGTGCCCAGCCAAGTGTCATGTTGTTGGCTTGGACTTTCCCAGCTACAGCAGCTTGGAGAAATTAGGAGATCTGTCCAGTGTTCCTCTGACTGGGACCAACAATGGAAAGTAAGTGGCTCTGCCCTTCCTCTCATCGAGTTTCCAGCTTAACTTTGTTTTTGGGGAGCTGACTGTTCCTTCCAAAGGGATTTGCCTGCCTTTGGGGAGATGACTGGGCAGGGCACATGGTCAGTGGCTGCTGTCTGGGTGAGCTGTGCTGTGCTGCAGCCTCAGGCTGTGCTAAAGGCTGCTTTGGTGACCTGTGGGGACAGGGGCTGTCTGTCACCCCAGAGCCAAATGAGACTGAATGCAGGATTGAAGCTGTTCCTGAGCCACTCTGCCTCTCCAGCACAGGCTCTGTGACTTGCCATGTGTGTCCAGTGGCTTTTCATCCTTGCCCTGCACTCCATGTGCAGTGAGGCTTGCAGCAGGTTTTGGCTGTTGGAAAGAAGCTTTGGGCTCTTCAGTGGAACTTGGAAAATTCCTGTCTTTTTTTTCCTGAATTTTAATTTGCATCAGGATTTACCTTGCATGGTACATGGTGATTTCAAAATGCCTGTGGTGAGAGAGAGACTGGACATTCCCTGGATTCAGATTCTTCTTATGGAACAGTTCTGTGCTGTTGGCACCCCGGGGTCCAGGAGTGGGGTGTGCTGGAAGGATGAATCTGCCTTGTTACTCTGTACTCCCACCACCTCCTGAGGTACCAGTGCCTCCCCACACATCAGAACATACAGAAATATTAAGCATCTATTTAATTTCCCAACAAAGCACCCTGAGATTCGGTTCCCCTCTGTCCCCCAGTATTCCACAGACACCTTTTCACTGGGGCTGACATGGGGTGGCTCCCTGCTCCCCCTGGTCCTTCTCTCCACAGCCCAGACAGTCTTGAGGCTGCCTGGGGAAGGCAGAATGAAGAGCACCAAGCCAGTAAGTCTCCTAACCATTCTGCTATGTAAGGAATGAATCCAAGAGCCTTTGCACACTATTAATCTTTTCCAGTTCCTAAGAAAGAAAAGATCTCCTCCCGCTCCCATAAATTCAACCTCTCTCTCCAGCTTCTCCCCTGGTGTTTGAACCGTTCGCCAAGGGCTTTATTAAAACCTACAAGATGCAGTTTTGTTCCTTACTGAATCCTAAACAACTCTGCTAGGTGGAGAAGAAACATTTGGTGCTGTCAGCTTTAGAGCATTTTTGTGTGTAATCCATGGCCACTTGTCAGCTGGGGACCAGCCTCAGCCCCACACTGAGCCCAACAGGACCTTTGCTCTGCTCCCCTGAGGTTGGGAGATAAATTCAAGCAGGCCAAACCTCACTGCCTCACGTCCAAGAGCAATGATCCAGGTGGGGATAGCAGGAGGGATGTTCCCCTGGGTGCAGCGTGGTCCTGTGGCACCTTGCCTTCCTGTGCCACGCCATGGCCAACACCTGCAGCTTGCCAGTGGCCCTGGGGACGAGCTGTGCCAGGCCCTGGCAGCTTTCCTGCCCTCCTCTCCTGCTCTGAGTGGAGAGGCTTCTGCTACAAACCCTCTGCCTGTCCCCTCAGCAGGACCCGGCCACTGCTGGGGCTGAGGGGCAGCAGGTGATGGTGCCCAGCTGCTGGTGTGGGCTGAGAAGCTGCAGCTGGTGCTGGGCAGGTGTGGGTGCTGGGCCAGCCAGGAGGAGGGTGGCAGGTCCTGCAGGGGCACCAGAGCTGAGGTGCACACCAGACTGCTGCCAGCTGCTGTGCGTCACCACCGGTCCTTGGCACAGCACACGATGTGTCACAGGCTTCTCCCTTTCGTTTCCTAACATTCCCTCAGTCTGAAACTCATCAAACAGTGCTGAGAGAAAACATTCACAGACGAAGCCAAAGCAGAAGGGAGCAAAGCTGTTCCTTTGGCTGGATTCCTCCAGCTCCTTGTGTCCCACTCTTTGGTTTAAGCAAGAGCCACCTTCCCCTGCCCCGTGCACCTGAGCCATGAGGAGGGGACAGCAATCTTCGGCTGCTGTGAGGGAGAGCTCTTGCTGTGGCTTTGCCAAGGAGAACTCCCTTCCACGGCACAGTTCTGGTACCTCTGCCCAAACCCCAGGGAAGGGGGTGAGCACAGGTTGTGTGAGTGGGAAGACAAGGCTATGGAGCATGGCTTGCACAAGGAGTGCTTTTAAACTTCATAAATCTACTTGTGAGCCAGATGGCAGGAGCAGGAGAGGGGAGAAGTGAGGGATGAGGAAGTCGGTTTGCCCAGAGGAGAAGAGAAGCAGCCTGAAGCAGAACCAAGAAGCCTGCAGCTGCTCTGCTGGAAGCAGGAGCTGGGGGGCACCTGAGGCAATGAGAGAGAGTTCTGCTCGTGAGGAACCTGAACAGGAGCCCCTGTGCCAGCCCGGTCTGGGGAGCCAAGAGCTCAGGTGGGCTGAGCCCTGGCACAGCGGGGTTTGGGCATGTGCCGCCCATCCTCTGCTGCATCACTCCTGGCAGCTGGGGTGCCACACCCGCCTGCCTGCCGTGTGGGAAGAGAGGGAACCAGGCATGTGGAAAAGCCCCAGAGGTGAATAATGCAGCCCAGCTTTCGCTGGACACGGCTCCCCCAGTTCTGAAAGGCTTTTTGGTCGGGTTTAATGAGATTAGTCTGTAAGCTCTGGAGATGTCAGCCTGCTGGCAGCTCCCCGTTCAGTAGTTCTTCGTGTGCCAGGGAATGATGTTCATTTCATTGGCCTTGACTCCGCTGGACCGGGCTGTTGCTCTGCTTCTCAATTAGCCGCATCTGCGTGGCAGTAATGAGCTGGAGGTCACACAGCCCGGGGAGGGCTGCCGAAAAGCTCACGTGTGTGGAAGGGAGCTCTCCGTGCCCCCCGTGCGGGGGATTCTGGGGCTCTGCACCCAGCCTGCCCCCTGTTCTCCCCGGGAGCCCCTCTGGGTCCAGCTTCCCCTTATCTCTGCAGTGGTGACACTGCACAGCTTGCTCTGCTGCTGGAGAGGCTGTGTTTCTGAGAGCTCCAGTCTGGGGCTGTGCTGACATTATTGAAGCTACTGGTAATAAAACATGTCACTACAGGGGCCAGGGCCACATCCGATCCTGCAAAGGGGAAGCAAAAATCCAAACAAAACCCAAACCCTCCAAAAAACTCTCACCAAGCACATGCAGACGGTAGGGCTGGATTTCCAGGGATGCAGACCCTACTCCTGCCACCCTGCCAGGATCAGAGGCACCTCCTGGCCCTGCTGGGCTGGCCCTGCAGCAGGGACAAGTGGCACACTAGTCACAGCCTCCCGGTACCACATCCTTATGTGTGTGCCGAACCCTCCCCGTGCAGGCAACTACAAACAAATGCTGTTGATGCCTCTGCCCTCCCGTCAGGGATTAGGACATGCTGGAGCAATTTGCATGGGGATTGAACTTGGAAGAAATGGCAAAGCTGAGGGAATATGATATTATTTATTATTGCCAGTTGCAAGGGAACAGCAGCAGCCTCCAAACTTGTATAACTCTGGAACATGACTATTATTAGAACGCAAAGCTAGCAAGCAATTAGCTAATTGCAATTCACATTGTCTGTTGGCAATTACAAGGAGAACAGTTATAAACCCCAACAGATGGAACTCAAATGGGTCAGTCTCTCTTTTTTTTGTTTTAATTTTTCCATCCCCAGAAGGCATTTGCTATGAGCTGAACTCAGGTTCTCACTAGGGTTCATGAGAGCAGCCAGCCTGTGAGTCAGTGTGCACCGGGGTCCCCGCAGGCCATGGTCCTGTGCCCCAGCCCTGCTCATGGAGCTTGTCCTGTCCAGACCTTCCCAAATGACACAGTTTTGAGGCAGAGAGTTCAGCTAAAAGCGCTGTGGTTTCTGTCATTTGCTCTCTGTAGTGGTGCTCTTTTAGTAGCTATGGAAAAGCGGGAGCAGAGAAATCCAGCTGCAACGTGTCTTTGTTCCCATCCAGTCCTTCATGAGTGCACAGCTTCAGGTAATACCTTCTCTTCTCTCTTCAGCTGTGACACAAACTGATGGTGCCTCCCTGAGCATGAGTTTTAAATCTTTTGAGGTTATTTGAGGGATTTTCATTCCCTTCTGAGGCTGAGTCAGAGCAGGGATCTCTGCAAAGCTGTGAAGGCGACAAAGCAGCTCTCTGCTTCCCCTCTGCTGTCACAAGAGATACCAGTGGAACAGCTCCCACAGGGCAGATTATCTCACAGCTTTTGTTAGAAATGCCTGCATGATGCTGCACCAGGCCACAGCAGAAGGGTAGAACATAAGCCCTGGACTCGGGGGATGGCTCAGCGTGTGGTTTACATCTGTTTGAATCAAACACAGATGCTCCTACCTGTGACACTTTGCTGTCCTCTGGGTGGGTTTTGTGCTTTCAGTGTTACAGGGGGGCTGTGGCAGGTGTCTGAGAAATCATCACCTCCCTGTAAAGCATTTCTCTGCTGGAGCATGTCAGGGTCCAAGCTGTGCACACAGACCAGTGTGTTTGACACCAGGGGCATACAAGGGGCACTCATGACAGCCCAAATACCCCAAGTGTTGCAGCCTGGCACATGCCAGCCTGTTTCTCAGGTTTGCAGCACATGCAGGAGTGTGAGCAAGGCTGCTCTGGTACGTGGAAACTCATTCTGCACTTCAGGTACATGGAAACTCATTCTGCACTTCAGGTACCTTTTTAGAGTAGGGACCAGTAGATTTGGCCTTAAAAGGAAGCATCACAGCAGGTGTTCTGAGGAAATATTTCACTAAAGAACCTCCTATCTGCATTCAAGTGCTTTGTGGCCATGGAAGGAGCTCTGCCCCTTATCCTTCCTGAATGCTGGGGATGCCAGTGACTGTGGCAAAAGAACATCCTTTGTTTGGGTCGAGCTCATACAGACACAGAGACAGCTGGGTGATCTGAAACAGATTAGGCCCAGCAATATGAATTTCATAAATAGCAATACAAACCCACTGCGCACCTTCGGCTGATATTAAACAGGGGATGGGTTGGAATTCATCTCAGAGCAAAAGCATCATAATGAAATGGAAACATCAGGTTTTACTTAGAGCCCCCAGGTTTCCCATAGGAGGCAGTTTATGTAGTGCCCATTTATTAAAGACAAATGCTATCATTTGGAACATATCTCATGGAGAGCAGGGGACTGGCTGGTGCAGGGGAGCAGTAACTGGAGATGGAGCTTTACATTTACAGGCCGTTGTTTGTAACAGGCAGCACCAGGTGTGATGAAAGCTGCCAGGTGCTCCAGTGACCACCAGGAGCCCTGGCCCTGGCCTCCCACCGTGCACAGCCCCACGAGGCACCGAGGGCCATGACCCAGGGGAAACACGCAGGACTCCAATGAGTATTTAACAGCAGACAGAAAGATAATCTGGTTATCAGAAGTCAGGCAATCGTGGGCTAAAATAAGCAGGTATGGCTGGGGGGCCCAGCTCTGGCTCCAGGTGCTGAGCCCTGCTCTCTGCTCCAGGAATCCCTTGAAATGAGAGCCAGCTCGTGCAGAGCATCTGCTGGGGCTGGAGGAGACCTTGGCCAAGGAGCAGCAGGGACAAGGATGCTCACTCTGCCCCAGGACACATGGCAGCCTGCACATGCCACCTCCTCACAGGCCCTGAGGCTCTGCAGTCTCTGATTTGGGGTCCTCACTCAAAAAGCTTCAGAGGCATGTGACTTTTGGAGGGAGAGCCTCCCTGGCTTAGCTTGCTCCTTTTGAGGCCAGCACCCTCTGGGTATCAGCCTGAAGTTCCTTTCCTTCCCTGAGTGAGAGGTTCTGAGCTACAGGGCAAATGCTAAACAGTAACCACTGCTGTTATAGCCACATCTACAGGTAATTTTGGTTTCCCTATTCACCTGGCAAGAAACAGTGTCCAGTCAATTAATTGAAACAGTATAAATTGAAATTAATTATTCAATTGAAAAGCTGCCTTTCTGAAACCTTTCTGGACAGGTCCTGGCATTGTGACAAGATCGTGCTGTTTGTTCTTTTGAGATCAGAGGACTCTGGGCAGCAGCAGGTAAAACAACATACTTTGGGAAACACCAATTCTACTCTTTGCTTGTAGGAGAACTTTCTGCCTCAATGCAGGGTGGCATCTGCAACCATTAATTTGAGTAAATTCCATTCTTATGCTCCATCCAGCTTTTAGTACATCAAAGGATTCATATGGGACAGAATAATAAGTCCTGCATGTGTTTCCCCTCCCATGTGATCACCAGGGACCTGACATCTAATGCCACTGTTCCTTTTTCTTACAGAGCCCCCAGATCAGCAGGTCAGCTCTTGGAGTCCTACAAGAAGCCATGAATTCCTTTTGGGTAGAAAGCAGCTCTGGAGCAAGAGGAGTTTGGGATCTCTGCCCTTTCCTCATGCTGGGTCCTGGGTGGGGAGGCAGATCCCCCCCCAGCTGTCAGGGAGGAATTGTGGGCAGTAATTTAGGGAAGAATATTGACATTGTTACAGATGTGATCCACCCAGTGAGCTCTGCAGTGTTGGGGAACCTCCTGTCACAATACAGGCAGAGGCAAAGGTGCTGGGCTCAGGAGCCATCACTCAGCATCCCTTAATGAGAAAATCAAACCTTGTCCCACAAAACTGCCTGCTCCACGTGGCATGATCCTGGGAATGCATCTGAGGCAAGATGTCCATCTGTGCTGAGCCTGCCTGGCTCCTGCACAGAGTGGAACAACCCCCAGGAAGGCAAATGGTATCAGACAAGGGATCTCCTAACTGCCTTATCCTGCCAGCTCCACATCTGGGAGGAGAGCAAGAGGGCAGAGAAGTGCATTGCCTGTCTGGCTGCACCGTGCAGACAGGCTGGTGACAGCTCAGCAATGTAAATGATGCATAATAAGCCCTAAATAAAGTGTGAGGAACATGTTTGGGATCAGCAAATCCATTCTGACAAGAAGAAGCAAAGGAATGAAATCCCTTTTCCCAAACAGACTGCTGAGTCATGGAATCAACGTAATCTAGCCCCTCTGAAAAATGGCTACTGAAGGCTTCCAGTTGGGGTCTCCTGCTCTGACCCATGGGGATTCTGTGCACCAGGAAACAGGGGCAAGGAGATCTGGGGAGAAGGAGGCTTGGGAATAGGGGCCACATTCTCCTCCTCAAAACACTCAGGTTCTATTGGAACCATTTTGTCCACTCACATTTCCAGCCAAGTCTGTCCCACTTCCTTACACTCCCCCATCAGCCATTTATCACTGGCGAGGGGTGGCTGGAGCCAAATGTTCCCCTGACCTTCAACAGCCCTGAGCCTTTCTCCTCTGCTGAAGTGGGAGACTTGAGATAAGCCCAGAGTCTCAAATAAACACAGTGGGCTGATGGGTTACAGGCTGCGTTGGCCAGCTGAAGAGATGGGGATTCTCTTCACAGTTCTGTTGGTGTTTCTTGTCCTCACAGCATGACAGGCAGGCCAGAGAGCCCACTCAAGCACTTCACAGCTGGACCAGTGGAGTCCACGAAGGGACTTGAAGCGCCCCAGAGCAGCCAGGGTGCAGCAGCAGCAGCGCCGGGAGGAGCCTGGGAGAGGGTGGGACCATACGGGGAACAAAGCTCCATGCAAAATGTCATCTGAGCCAGCTTGCTTCGGCTTTGCACTGTTCATTGTCCATGGGTTTGTCTGTCCCTCTGCTGAGCCACCTCCAGGCAGGTACATATTTTCCAGGGAAAATGCATTTTTTTGTCTCTGTGCGTGCACTGGGAGTTGCTGAGACCATTCCTGTGGAGGCCTGGGTGAGCTGCAGGGAATGGTCCCCCCTGGACTTCATTGGGACTGGGAGTCTTTAAGCAGTCTTCTGTTCTTTGTTGCCCTTTCACTTGAACAGGGGCCAGAAAGGTGGGATCCAGATTGCAGGTGTGTTTCTGGTACCTCTTTCTGTTTGGGAGCTGCTGTTCCTGTGAGGGCTGCAGCGAGGTTCTCTCCCTGTCCCAGGATCCACGGTCCCCTCAGGCTCTGCCTTTGGGTGCTGAGGCCAGGCAGCTGTCCCAGGACATGGGGCTGCATTGACAGCACGAGATGCAGCCTTGGAGCACAGGAGGCTGCCAGGACACCTCATCAGATGAAGACTGCCTCTTTGTTCCTCTGAAAACCACAAAAAAAGTTTCTCTCGTCACAGTTCACTGATGCCCAGACAAAGATGATGTGAAATCTGTGGGAAGACTTATTTTATTACAATATAGGAATGCACAGAACCAGATGTTTAAGCTTAGCTGTGGCTCCTCCATGTCCTGCTGTCCCTGCTCCGGGAGCTGCTCGCAGGGTGATGTACAACACTGAATGTGTTCACTCCTGTGCAGGTCTCCAGGAGCTGCTTGGAGTCAGGGCCAAGGCCACAGCAGGTCCCCTGCATCCTCTGGTGTTACTGTGATGCACAGAGGGAACACAGCAACACACACAACAGGTGTTCAGGCAGAGAAGAAGAAAAGAACTCTCTCGTTTATTGTTGACCTCGTATCTCCCAGTTTCTGGCCAGTGACCAGAGATTGGACAGAGAAGTTCCCACCTCTCCATCTCCACTGGTCACTTGAGAAGTCCATCAGGTGATATCTCTTCACAAAGGAATGCAAACATGATCCTTGTTAATCTTACAATTCATGAGAACTGACTCCATTATACCAAAACAAATCAGAAGGCTGATTTTCAGGGACAACACTCCGGTGCAGAGGTGGCACTGTGACAGTGAGGAAGAGCAGGTGCCCCTTGGTGACCCCACCACGACTCTCAGGAGCAGCCCCCCCGCCCTGCCCGTGCCCCTGCAGGTGTGCCCAGGGCTGTGCTGCCTCTCCCTACTCTCCTGAGGCCAAACCCTGCTCCTGGTTTTCTGTTTTTCTCTGCTGCCTCTCGGCTGAGTTAAAACGATCCAAGTCGCAGGCAGAGCAGTGTCCTGGGGGGAGCTGGGAGCCGGCAGCTGTTTTGCAAGAGCCTGGGATAGCTGGGGTAGCCTCCCCAGCTCTGAGTCAGGCTGGGGCTGCGGCTCCCCGGGCTGCAGCAGGCAGGCAAGGCTCACACGCACGTCCAGCCTGGCAACGTTGTTTGTTTCTCCAGCAGCCAGAATTTCATCTTTTCCACCTCCACGCTGCCAGCAGAGCCCTTATCCACTGCCCTGACACCTCCAGGGTTTATTTCCAGCTGAACCACGCTGCCTCCATATGTGCTGCTGGCTGCTGGTTATTAAGTTGGTGCTGTTGTTGGTGCTCCTGCCTCCATTCAGAAGTTGGCAGTCCTTAAAAGCTCATTCATCTTGGGAGCCTAGTGGCAATTATAGCCTCGATCTTCGGGATGGGTTAACTCCTGCTCTCCCACCAGCCCAAGGGGCAGCAGTCAGGCCTGGATCTGATTAATGTGATGCAGAAAATCCAGCGTGCTCCCCACACTGCTCGTGGGAGATGAGGATGGAAAGGGGTAAAACAGTGAAAATTGCCTGGAGGCCGGAGATAAGCTGGGTTATTGTGACCCTGCACAGAGCTGCAGGCACTGTATCCTCTCTCTGGGAAGGTCAGTCCTCAGAGGGACGGCGACTGCATGAATGATGGGAGAGGATGTGAATATTTCCCCAGCAGGCCCTGTAAATTTAAATTGTAAAATTGTCAATCCACCACTCATTGCCTTCCCACCTGCCAAGGTATTTTTGGCTGTTGGAGGAAGAATTGGCAAATGTTTGTGGAGAATTTCAGGGACCATTCCCCAGGAGGTTTAGGCTGTGAGTAAGGAATTCACTACCTGGAGAAGTGCAAGGCTCACACTGACTCCCCCAATTCCAGTGACAGGAAGGGCTGCTCCCCTGGACATGGTCACTGCTTAAATAAAACTCCAGCAGATCAAATGTTCTGAATTGCCCCTGGGTACAAAACTCCCACAGCACTGGGTTACAATGCCCAGGAAAGAGCAAGCCCAGGGGTTGTGGTCCCTGAGCAGACTGCTTGCAAATCCTCCTGCTCCAGAGGTTCCCTCCAGGCTGCAAGTCAGAGCTAATGTTAAAAAAATATTTTTTATGCAAGATCAACTCTGAAGTGAAATAGAGAAACATACAAAGGATCTCAATTGACCATCTGGCTCTGACACTCCTGAAGCTCGTGGACAGTTATCTCTGTCCAAAAGTGTGCTTTAAAGACACAATAGGAATCTTCCTTTGGGGAGAGAATGGAGTGAATGTTTGGCCTTCAAATGCCAAATTGAACACCAAAGCTATGGGAAGCACATAAACAGCAGAGAACAAACAAGCTCGCTCCATACCTGAGATGAAGTTTGATTTTGGATGCAGAAATGTGTTTATTTTCTTGGAAAGAAGCAGGTTCTGGCCTTTCAGCTGTTACAGATTTTCTCAAGGGAATAATTTTCCTAGCAAACCTTGTTCCTCCTGTAATCCTTTGTAGCAACTCACCGAGCCATGCTGCCCTTGCTTTAAAAATACGTTTTCAAGGCCCATTAGCAAATTCACAGGTTTTTTTTATACACTGAGAATTAAAGTGAAAACATAAGACCCAGCAAACTATTTTCACTTTATATACAGCCTCCCCAGTAAACAAGTGTTGCAAGAGCCTGTGTGCTGCCGGCAGAGCAGAGGGATGGGAAACAGAATGTGGTCACATGTGGTTTTATTCAGCGAGTTATTTATATAATCTGAAGTATAGTAACAATGTCCTTGGATCTGGAGTCTCCCAGCTCCACAGCCCCTGCCCATGGTGCCTCTTGGCTTCCCCACTGTGTCCACATGGACACCCCTGAGCTCCCAGTGCTTCACTTCCACATGGCACCATTCAAGCTGCTGACTCCTGGGAGTTTGGATCTGCAGGGCTCTTGCGCACATTTCCAGAGCTGTGTTCTCCTATAGTCCAGCATCCTGCATCACTTGGTGCATCACCCTGCACTGGGGAGCTCTGCTGGTACATCTCCTGTGTCCTGGTACTCCCATCCCATGTCCTGCTGCTCCACAGGGGTGTTCAGCATCAGCAGTGCCCAAGGCTGGGCAGGAGAGTGTCGTGAGAGTGTCAGAAGGGCAGCGTGTCCCAGGAGCCAGCATGGCTCACCCTCCTGGTTCTTAGCTCCCTCTGCCTGCTCAAAGGCCCAGTTTTCCACCTGGAGATGCCCAAAAGCACTGTGACTCTTTCTCCTCACTGTCTCTGCATCCCCTGGCACGCAGCATCTGTTCCTCTGCCTTCCCAAAGCCACCACAGGGAGTGATGACCCTTTTTCCCACACAGCCTCACCCCACAGCCCAGATCCCCCACACTGGGGTGGGCTCTGCTGCTGCCCCCCGTGCCCACACCCCCTGGCATGGGGAGCCAGCTCAGCAGCATCCCAGGGTTCCCTGGCAGGGTCCAGCTCAGCATCCAGCTCAGCTGCATGGGCTGTGCAACATTGCAGACTAGTGGCACAGGACATCAGCTGGGGCTGGGAACGGCCAGGCGAGGCCAGAGCAAACCTGAGGCCAGAGCAAACACCTGACCCATTCCCTCTGAAGAAATGTCTTTAATCTTGCTGGCATTAGAGGTTATGGTCAGCCATTCTCCAGGCAGGTGAATGCAATTCTTTATTGGGCCTATTTGGTTATATCTTGGAGAGCAATAAGGGTTATCCTCTGATTTTTGTGTCTCACTCGGAGCCCTCAGCACGTGTTTATAATTTTCTTCTCCCTTTCAGGCAATGCCAGCAATCTCCTGAAGTTCTTAAACTGAACCTGTGAAATTTAATGGCTGGACAGTGTATCTGACATATTCTTCTAAAATTCAAATGTGCTTCTCATGGTGATTTATGATCATTTTTTCTCCAGCAAAGTATCCACTGTATTTTATCTTTAGTATTTCTCATGTAATTCTGTGACAGAAAGGAAGGTCAGGCATGACACTGCTCTGAATTTCCAAGGAGCAGCAGTAGGTGGCTGGCTTGGATTTCTTTAGTCTGGTTTGTGCTTGTTTGTGCAGGCAAAGCCTTCTTCATGGCAGGGACAGTCAGAGCCCTGGTCTGGGCAGGTCCTGCCCCTCAGCCCTGGTGCTGCAGACACACCAGGGGCAGGGTGGGCTCAGGGCAGGGCTGCTGGCACTGACACTGCTCCTTGTGCTCTGGTGCTGCCCTGGCATTGGTGCTGTGGCCCAGCACATACAGCTCAGCCCTCCTGCTCCACTCTTGGCTGTTTTTTCAGTTATAAGCCAGGAGTTTAAAACTCGAAATACCAAGGATAATTGCCCAAATTGAGGGGTAGAGTGCTGCTTCTCTTCCTGAGCCAAAAGAAAGACAATTTATCATAGAAATTCCATAGGTTTTCCTACACACTCACACACACCGCCCCCTGCTCCTCTGGAGCTGGCTGGGTGACTTGGGACACTCAGGTGTCCCCAGACCAGATTTTGGTGACCCTTTTCTGTTGTGCTGTCCCCTGGGTGCACCTAAGGCTGGTGGGTACAGCCAGCTTGGCTCAGGGGCTGCAGAAGGGTTACAGGCAGTGCCTGGTGGCAGGCGAGATGCTGAGCTCCATGAATCTGGAATTGCAAATGTGGAGTTGTGGTACTGAGGGAATTCAGTGAATCCACAGATTTCATATCTCCGCTGACCTTCTATGGCCCATAAATGGTCTAAATACTGGTTCCTCTTATCAGTGGCCAAGAGTTAGCTCTTGGGTTTTTGAACTAGAACTGGCATCATTTGGCAGTGGATTTGAGGCCGTATGGAGTCATCAGCTCCGCTGCTTAAAAGCTTTCTTCAAAAGTGATTTCTTTCACTGAGCCTTCAACTGCAGCCCTCTTCCCATCACAGCTCTTCCCTGCTCTTGTTGCAGCTGCAGTCATCACCTCTGTGCCTGGTGTGGGGCTGCTCCTCTGCCACTCAGCAGTGATGGTCAGTGGCTTAAGGCAAACAGGCTCTGCTTCCCCACCCAGGCACTGTGCACAGATCCCTGCCCTCCTCCCCTTGAAGAGCTGGAAGCGGGCAGGAGGGGGTGGAAATGCCAAGACGAGGAGCTGCCCCTGGACGTTGCACAAGCGAAGGGTTTGCAAGAGGGATCCAGCGGCACCACCACGCACCAGCGTGTGCTGGGAGGAGGCTGGCAGAGAAACTTCTTTTCTTTCAAGTGGTCATCCCACCCCTGTCTCTGCCGTGGCCAAGTGTTTCCAGCTTTCCGAAGAAATAGCGCAAGGCAATCTGCTGCTGTCCCCTCCACTGTGCCCTGGGGCGAGCTGCGGTGGCACCGGCACTGCCACCATCCCTGCTGCTGCCGGCAGCGCGGGGCTCCTGCCCGCAGTCCCCGTGGCCTCTGCTCCCACCCAGTGTCCCTGGCAGAGGGGTGGCTGCTGCCTCCTACACTGCCCAGCCCAGTGCTCACTGCTTAGTGGCCCCAAGCACCCTCGGTAGCCATCGAGCCCCGGACCCGCGCCCAGGGACAGCCAGGCTCTTTTCCAGCCCGGCAGAAATCCACGGTTTGACTCTCTGCTTCCTCCCATTCTGCCCAAGTTTATTTTCCTTGTTTTCTGTTTATGAGCTAGGGGAGTATTGAATTTCCCAAAGTCACTGCCATCCATTGCCACAGGTCTCTCACACAAAGACTCCCTCAATGCCAGGATCCAAGTTTTGCAATTGGACCGGTTCCCTTTCCCTTCAACCATTGTGGAAACAGCCTTTGTTTTGCTTCTGGATCTTGTTCCTCAGGCCCAAATCAAGGGCCACTGTCCAAGCCTGGCTTTTTTGAAATCCAATTTCACTGCTTTAATGAAAACAGCACATTTCAGGGGATGGGGCTGAGGTCCTTGAACAGTAGGATTTTTTCTGCAGGACTTGTATATCTGCAAATACTGTGCTGTCCAGCCCTGCCAGTTCCCTGCAAACAGCAGGAACTGGAGGGACAGGGCAAAAGTGCTCCTCAGGGACTTGTTAAAAGAGAAAGCTGGCTCAGAATTGCCAATCCAGCTGCAGGCTGACAGCCAAGGTCGAACCTCCTGGGCCCTCAAAGGGGCTGTGAGCTCGGCAGGTGCGGGAGTCTCCCCACCATGTGTGGGGAGCAGGCTGTGGCTGTGGACAGTGGGAACCACCATCATGCTCTGGCTCCTCCAGGGCCTCTCTGGCCCCCAGGAATGTGGCTCATTTCACTGGAGTCACGCGTTGCCTCCGCTGGGAGATGCCTCTGCACCATATCCTGGCAAAGGGCAGCCGTGCTCCTCTGTTCTATGCATGGAAGTCACACCAACCTCAGCCTTTTCTGATGAAAACTCCATTTATTCTGGGCCTGTAGGAGAGGAATCCCCTCTAACTGCGTGCTCAGGCGTGTGCTGAAACTGCCCTTGTGTGTGTCAGAGCCAGGGAACGGTTCTGTAATCGCCCATTTTTATTTAATTGTAACGCCTCTGTCCCACGAACTGTTCCAGATGCTCTTATGGTTCCTAGCTCTGGGCTCTAAACATGCTGTTCTCCTCACCCTGGTCCCCACCCTTCAAGCACAAACAATGGTTTTGCTGGTTTTTGAGCCTTTTTTATGCCAACGGGATGTGGGGAGAGAATCCCCTTCATGCCAAATCCAGTTGATAATAAAAAACAGGAAGGGGAGCGGGATGCCAGCTTCAGAGTGTGGGTGTCACCATCACCCAGCAGCAGCCCAGGGAGGGTGAGGGGGGCAGGTGAGGGGAAGGTGATGGAGTTTCACAGAGGGAGCAGCAAGGGGAAGCTGCACACTGCAGCAGCAATGCTCCCAAACCCCAGCTGCAGCACCCAGCGGGTGCTGGCTGCTCCTGCTGAGCCCCAGGGAGGCTGCAGGGCCAAGGGAACCTCTGGGTTCCATGGCAGTGTGGGCACAGCCAGCGCTGAGAGCCCCTCAGGAGGGGCACTGCGGGCTGTGAGGATCCTCTGGCAGTGCCAGAGCTCCCTGTGCCACGCAGTGCCACCACCTGCGTGACACAGCCTGCCCAGCCAGCGCCTGGCAGGTGCTGTGCCCACGCTGGCGGCACTGCCGCCCTTGGCTGTGGGCAGGGGGCCCCGAGGGACCTCTGAGCAGCTGCTGCATCCTCCCCTGTGCACAGCTGCTGTGGGGAGCCCTGGTAACAGCCCACTGCCACCCTGGCTGTTCTTTGGGGGATCAGATATCCCTGTCCCCGTGCCGATGGCAGAGGCGGGTGGGGAGGCACAGCCCCAGATGCAGCTGGGAAACTGGTGCCATCACTGCTGGGGCCACATGGGGCCAGTGACCAGAGGAAGGGGAGCCTTGCTCCCAGGACAGATTGTTGCTCTGCTCTCTGCAGGTTCCCCCATCTCCTCTTTTATCCCTTCTTTATATATATTTCAGAATGATATAAATTCTCCGCTATGGACCCTGCTGGGTGAGCACAAAAGAGAACTTGCAGGCAGGCCCAAGAGAAAGGGAGGATAAAAAAACCACAGGAGAAAATTAATAAAGCATTTGAGAAAGGGAGAGGATGCCTCGCTGGGAAAGTGTGTAGCACACAGGGCTCCCCAAAGCACATCAAAGCCTGACTCTGAAATTAGCCCAACTGATGGGAATGTAAAGCAGGGGATTCTCCCACTGAGCTGTGGATTGAGAGTCCCCCCACAGGCTGCGAGGCACTGACATTTGTATTTATCCAGGCTCGAAGCTCCATCATGGAGCTTTTCAAAGGGCACTGCTGGGACCCAGCAGGCCTCCTCCCCAGCATGGCAAACATGGCACTTTTAATTACTGCTCTGTGCCGGCACATGTGCCCGACCCCCACACTAATTCTTGTTGCAATTACAGCGATCTAATTGAGTTTATTCACTCTCTGAAGCTTTTGTGTCTTTCTTCCTCGCACTCCCTGCCGGTGAGAGCCGGGGCCTCCATTGATCGGGTAGGTAGGGACAGAGGCAGTGCCTGGTGCTGGCCCTGGGGTCTCTTTGTATCCCTTGAGCTGCCGCAGCCGCTGGGAAATGCCAAATAAATGCCAAATCCCCGCCCCGAGGCAGCGTCCTGCTGACCCCGGCGCCGAGCGCGGCTCCGAGCGCTTCCCCGCACTGCCGAGCGGCGTGCGCCTGGCGGCTCCTCGGGACGGGCAGTTTCACTTTTTTGTAGCAAAATTACTTCCAACTGGCAGGGAGACGATGGCATGAAAGGGACAAATGGGCACGGGAGGGATGGGTGCTCAACAAGGACCAGAGAGGTCCTCAGACAGAGACTCTTGGCCCTGGGACATTGGAGAGCTTGTGTGTCCCCATGTCCCCATCTCCACCTGTCACCCTGCAGGTGCTCAAGGCGGGTCTGAGACTTGCCAGGTTCCCAACATGAAGATGCACCCACCTACAAGGCAGGGGACACTTTTGGCACGGGGTTCCTGGCAGGGAGGGGTCTGTTCCCAGCGAGCAGCAGCCCAGCAGGTGCCCAGCACTGCGTGCCCAGCAAGTGCCATCAGTGTCTAAACAATGCCCTGCTACAGCCCCCAGCCGTGCCTTCACCTGTGGCAGGTGCTGCAGGTGGAGCCAGGACCCTCCAGGGAGTCCCAGGTGAGTCACTGGGAAGAGTCCCTGGATGCTGCCCCTCCAGCTTTTTTTTGTACAATGGCAATTGTTGATGTCTACTGAAAACAAACAAACCCATTCACAAGTGTCTATTGGAAATAATTTGCCCAGAACACAAATCAAAATCCACTTAATAATTTTTTTAAATCCCCTTAGCTTTTACTTCTCTTGGGAGTGAATTTTGCATCCTCTTTTCCAGCACTCACCTGTCCTTTCCTTTTTTTCCCTTCTTGCTGTCTCTCTGGATTACAGGGCCATGGTGGGACATGACATTCCAGCTCCAGGGGCTGCTGCCACCACTCATCCCAGTAACCTCTTACTTTTCAAGCTTATTTGATTAACAATCAGGAAAATAAAACTTGTTGGTGCTTGAAATTAAAATTTCCTGATGCAATATCAGCTGAAGAAGTGCTGGAGTTTCTCCAGGGAGATGAACAAGGCTCCCACCTTTGAGGGGGCCAGGGCTGAGCTGGGGGCCCAGGGGCACCTCTGTTCTTGGGGGCTCCTGGAGGAGAACCTCTCCTTGGAGAGCCTAATGGGAACATCTGCCATGGCTTCTGTGGATGCTCTTGAAGAGGGAGTGAAGCAGACACATGGTGACTGGCACCCGGCCCAATGAGGGAGGAGGGGGAGGAATTAACTCTCATTTAAGTCCACTTTTGTTGCAAATAAACTATAATCACTTCAAACCTTTTGCTTAATCAGAAAAGGCTGTTGAACATTAAGTAAACCATCGGCAGACTTGTCTTACTGCTGGATTAGAGATATTAAATGCCAGCAATGCTTGATTCTTTTAATCTGTCCTGCAGCTGCATTATTAAAACAAACACATTTGCAGACCTGCAAAAATCCAGAAATGAAAACAAAAGATGAGATTGAAGCTTTCCCAGAGGCAAGATCTGAAATCTGGATAATTTTAAAATCTACGTTTAGTCTTCATCTTTTGAACCAAATAATGGAGGGAAATGACACATAATAAAATTACCACTGGAATTAGCAGCTCACACTCTAACAAAGCCAGGTTAAAAATTAGGAATCCCTCTGTGCAGAGGCAACAGCTCTGGAGCCCTGTCAGTGCCCTGCTGGCACAGAGGACTCCTCTGCAGCCCCAGGTTTCTGCTGAAGAGAGCAAACAGCTCTGGCTGTAAAAACAGTGCCTTTTTTTTCAGGAACTGCTGGGTTTTCTGAAAACTCCAACTTCTGAACTCCAGTAAAGAAGCTGAGAGAGGCTCTTACAGTTCATTAAGTCTCACCTGTATTTGAAAAAATGAAGTTTTCTGGTTGCAGTGAAAAGCTTGGAAGGGTGATGCCCAGGAGCCCAGCTGGAGCCAGAGAGCAGCATATATTCATCATTTGCTCAAGGTTTGAGCCCTCGTGCTGGCCAGGGAGCAGCTGATGGTGCCAGGAGCTCCAGGAGGCCACAGGGAGAGTGAGTCAGTGTCTGCTGGGGCATGAAACCCCATTGCTCCAGAGCTGCCCCCCAGAGAGGCACTGGGGCCCCTGAGGTGAGGCATGGCCGGGAGCAGAGCGTGGAGTCCTGCCCTCGGCCAGGGTGTGAGCAGCCCCTCCTTGCCTCGCCACTGCCACCCTGCCCACAGCTCTGGCATCCTTTTGTTCCTCCCTCCAGCCCTGGGGACAATAAAACCCGACTTTAAGGGAACCAGAGGAAGATGCCAGCTTGGCAGGGCAGGGCACACTGGGGTGTGTCCCAGGACAGCAGAGTTACAGTGAGTGTCTGTCACTGACAGGGATACCAGCCAGCAATTTATTTTCCACATTAATTTTGATTATGAGTTCTTATATGGTTGCAGAGTCCAATTTTCAAAAGGGAAGTTTCCACCCCCTACACACAGGACGAAAAATCAGATTGACCTAAAGTTGTTCTTTCCTAAATTTCTTGTGGAATCTTGGCTGGATACAAGTTGTCTCAAATGCAATTACACTGTCATAAATAATTTTCCACCTCTTTTTTCCGTCTCAACCATCCCGCTCCCCTGCGGTCAGTGGAAATTTCCCCCTTTTATTAGGTTAGACTCATTGGCACTGAGAAAAACTGCGCTCATGGCATCATTGTCTGCCGCAAGCCAAATCCTCGGAGATTTCCCTCCCACTAACACAAAAGCTGGGGCCAGGGCTGGATGAGGGAGCCTGTGGCCGGGTGCCTCCCTTCCACAAGCTTGGAGTGTCCTTGTCCCTGCTCAGGAGACACCCGCAGCGGTGTCACTGACCCGAGCACCGCGCCAGCCTCGGGGGCAGCAGCCCCCCGTGGGGCTCAGAGCTCGTGGGGCTTCCAAACACAAAAATAGTTTCTAAAAACACTCTGCTGCAGCGAGCTGTTGGCCAGGGGTTATCAGTGCACAGCTCTCAAGGTTTTTGGCCAAACGGCGCTGTTTGCCCGGCTCCCCGCCCGGCACACAAAGAACCCAGCAATGGGGCTCAGGAGCAGCAGCCCCCGTGGGCTCAAAGCTCGTGGGGCTTCCAGACAAACACAAAAATAGTTTCTAAAAACACTGTGCTGCAGCGAACTGTTGGCCAGGGGTTATCACACACAGAGCTCTCAAGGTTTTTGGCCAAATCGTGCCATTTGCTTGGCTCCCCGCTCTCCCCACATGGCAAACAAAGGGCCCAGCAATGGGGCTCAGGAGCAGCAGCCCCCTGTGGGGCTCAAAGCTCATGGGGCTTCCAGACAAACACAAAAATTGTTTCTAAAAATATTGTGCTGTAGCAAGCTGTTGGCCAGGGGTTACCAATGCACAGCTCTCAAGGTTTTTGGCCGAACGGCGCTGTTTGCCCGGCTCCCCGCCCGGCACACAAAGGGCCTGGCAATGGGGCTCGGGAGCAGCAGCCCCCCGTGGGCTTAGAGCTCGTGGGGCTCCCAGACAAACACAAAAATAGTTTCTAAAAACACTCTACTGCAGCGAGCTGTTGTTCGGGGGTTATCACACACAGAGCTCTCGAGGTTTCTGGCCGAACGGCGCCGCTCACCCGGCTCCCTGCGCTCCCTGCCCGGCACACAAAGGGCCTGGCAATGGGGCTCAGGAGCAGCAGACCCCCGTGGGGCTCAAAGCTCGTGGGGCTCCCAGACAAACACAAAAATAGTTTCTAGAAACACTGTGCTGCAGCGAACTGTTGGCCAGGGGTTATCAGTGCACAGTTCTTGAGGTTTTTGGCCAAATCGTGCCATTTGCTCAGCTCCCTGCTCTCCCCACACGGCACACAAAGGGCCTGGTAATGGGGCTCGGGAGCAGCAGCCCCCGTGGGGCTCAAAGCTCGTGGGGCTTCCAGACAAACACAAAAATAGTTTCTAAAAACACTGTGCTGCAGCGAACTTTTGGCTGGGGGTTATCAATGCACAGCTCTCGAGGTTTCTGGCTGAACGGCGCCGCTCGCCCGGCTCCCCGCGCTCCCCGCCCGGCACACAAAGCCCCGCAATGTGACTAACAGCTGTGGGCACGGCCTTCTGCCGCTCGGAGCTGCACCGTGCTCGGCTGTGCTGCGCTTTTCGAGCGAGCTGCCTCCCCAAACCACTTCACAGGGCAGGCTAATTGGAATCATGGGTGCGGAGGGAAAGCTCTTTGAGGCCCGCGGAGAGGGGGTCGTGCTCCGCGGCCCGGCTGCTCTGAAGGCGAGGGACAGGCCTCTCCCCGGGCTCTGTCACACCCAGGCCGCGTCTGAGCAGATCCCATTAATTCAGCCCCTTCAAGGGCTGCTAAGCAATTTTTTAAGGGTCATTAAAATTGTTACTGGTGCTCGGCGTGGCTGGGATGAGCGGGTGGGAGCGCAGAGTGGGGTGGCCGTGTGGGGGCCGTGGCGCTCCAGGTTTGCCCCTCCTGGTTCCGAGCACTGCGGGAAAAACACTGCAGGGAAAAGCGGGCAGGCCTGGCAGCCCAGCGCTCTGTGCCTGCTCCCGAGGCCTGCTGGCGCTCTGCAGGGCACGAGGAGGGCGTCTCAGGCCACAGGGCCCCATTTTGCAATGCTGCAGCAAGCCTCAAGCAGTGGGATGTATCTTCTGCTGCAAGAAGTTTGTTTCTTGACACTTCAGTGCCTTCCCGGCGACGAGGCCATCTCGCTGCAGCCTGACAGGGTTCTGGTTTCTGTCTGAACGAGCAGTGCTCATCCTTCTCCTGCTCCCGTGGCTGCGTGGTTTGAATTAAATCCTATCGGAGACATTCAGGAAAGTGCGAAGTGATTTTTATTTAGCGGGTGAAAAAGTTTCGGGGGAAATAGAATTTGATGAAATTGCACTGTCCGGTACTAGTAACTGGTTCGCAGGAAAGCAGAGAGGAGTCTGCAGCCCCAAATCATGTGAATGCTGCCAGGACTGCGAGCCACATTACTCACTTAGTGGAAAGTCCAGGTAAAGCCCAACCCTGGCTCCACATGTGGTAGTGATTTGGGCAGATCCTCTGTCAGAGCGGCTGACATCATGACGAGAGGTATTTACAGCCAACAAGGAGAGCTCTGCGCAGACCTTGCCCCCCCCCCCTTTTTTTTTTTTTTTTTTTTATTCTGAGCTGTTATTATAAAGTATTATTTATGAAGTGGTGAGAGCATGAGCAGCACAACCCTGCCAAACTTAAAGCACTTTTCATTTAACAGAATGAAAATTATTTTAACATGAGTATCTGAAGGAAAGATCCACAGATTCTGGACAGCTTTATGGAGGCAAGCTATAAATTCTGAGCTCACAAAACTATTTTTCTCACCAATAGGCTTCTCTTTACCTCTGAAAGTTTATTTTCAATAAACACAAGCTGACTCCTCGGCAGTCTCCAAAGGAGGATGTTCACAGCTATCAGTCTGTCTAGTCCATGTGATCTGTGGATCATTCCAGTGAGGCACTTGGGGACACATTTCCATGTGTGCCAGCACTGCTCCTGCACGGGGCTGTCACAGACCTGACCCAGGGCCACCCCAGGCAGCAGGGCTCATCCTGCTCACACCCCATCAGCTGGAACAGGACAAATCTCTCCCTGGGTCACCCACTTAACTCTCGTAGCAGAGGTCAAGTTCCAAGCCCTTGGGGATGGGCCAGTCCAGGCGATGAGCAGAGCCCAGCTTCAGCTCAGGAGTGCTGGCTGCACTGGCCTCAGCAAGACAGAAACCTGCTCAAGGAGGGGAGGGAGAGGCACCCACTGCCCCTCTCCTGTCCCATCCCCGTGCTGCCGTGTCCCATCACTCATGTGTGCTCTGTGATCTGTCAGCAGTGGTGGGCTGCTTGCCCTGCAGTGGAAACACCCACAGCATCCCTCTGAGGCACTCCAGGTGCCCTGCTGACACGGGGGGCTCTGCCTTGCTGCCTCACCTGGCCAGACACAGCCAGAGGGGAGTTGTGTTTCTTTCTCACATAGCTCAGAACCAGTTGCCATCATATTAGTTTTGTTTGCGATCTCATGTCAGCTCAGAGTGCTACTGTGTCCTCCCCTCAGACAGGGCTGTAGGGAAACCACAAGCTTTTTCAAATGCAAAATTGGTAAGCAACAAAATTATGAAACCACAGGAAATGAAATGAGCAATCCCTGCAGTTGATGCTTTCCTCCTAAGCTCCTCCATTGCTCTCAGAAAAATGTGCATTAAATGGGGTGTTAGCAAACGCTTCCTGTCCTCCAGTAAGATTCCAGCTGCCCGAGTGCTGAGAAGGATGAAGGGATGAGCTGTAGAGGGTAATGCTGACTCATTGTGACAAACACCACAAATGAAAAAAAATACATCAGGACCACTGGGCAGAGGTTGACAAAGGACCACCCTGCTGACAACAGGCAGTGACATCTGGGACCTGGCAGCACGCTCCGATGGCAGCCTGGTGCACAGGGAGCCAGGACTAGCACCCTGCTCTGCTCCACAGGCACGGGGGGACACTTTGTCTTGTTGTTGGCACCCCAGCAGTGGGACAGCTCCCCACCCCAGTGTCTGTGCTCACACCAGGGTGCAGGACAGCTCCATGCTGTGCTCTCTCTGCCTGCTGCCAGCCCTGGGCCTGGCACTGGGCAAGGGGCCTGTTCTGCTCAGAGGGGTGTTGATCCTTCCCAGCCTCCTTGGGGGGAAAGCTGCCCATTTTGGGAACTCTAGGCACTGTGAAGTGATGGAATAGGTACAGCAGGCCCACAGCACATCCCCTGCCCAGTGAGCCTTGTCTCATGCTGTGGAGCTCCTGAGTCCTTCATCCTCTGTGTAATCTTTGCTGCAAGTGCCATTACAGAGGAAGTGCAAACAAGTTGGTGCAGCACTGACTGTGGCTAACTTCACTGTCATGTGGTTTGTGTTTCACTGATGACATGTTTATGGGGTGCCATGCCAGGGCAATGACCCCTGAAGGGAAGTGAGAGGCATCAGTGTTTCCCAGAACACGCCAGTTCCATGAATGGCCAGGAGCTGGTGGTAGCCCAGTCTCCATGGTGCTCAGAGGCATGATTCCCACTGCTCCATAGCATCAGGGACCAGAGCAGCTCCAGCCCTTCCCTCTCGGCAGGTGCAGCTCTGCTGGCTCCAGAGCAGCAGCCCACACCTCCCATGTGGGGAACTGGCAGGGGCTGCTGGCAGTGCTCATCACACCCCATCTTGCTTTTGGACAGTCAGAGGGTGATGGTGCTCTGCAGATCCCTCTGAATCCTTTCTCAAGCAGCCCAGCAAGGGCAGCTGCCTGGGGAAGGTTCTGGAGCCTTGCAGGGACTGTCACAGCCCATGGAGAGTGAAGCAGCAGCTCCTTGGCAGCATGGCAGGAGAGCAGCTGCCTGCACATCACACTGCTGGCTCCAGTGGGGTGTCCTGGTGCCTCCAATGAGCTTTGAGTCTCCAGGATTTCCCCAAGAAATGTCAAGGGACAGTGCAGAAAATGATGCTTTTCAATAACAAGGAAATATTCCATGAATGAAACCAGATCTGTTTATTTTGAGTTCACTGTTGCAATTCATTGCAAAGAGAACCCAGTCCTACAGAATAGGTCCAACATGGATGTGAACCACATGAGGTGCAGGTTTGATCTAGCACAGAAACTTTTTGAATTTGCTTTCTTTAAGTCTAATTTCTTATTGAAACAATGTGGTTTGCATTAAGGTTTTGATGTTTTGTTTTAAAACCACACATCTAATTTTAAATGTTTAAGACTTATAAATAATACGGTAATTTTGATGCAGCCAAAGAAGATCTCATGCGAGAAACAGATAAATCAGTAAATCAGTACCTCATTTACATGTTTAACATGTGCCACATTTTATTCCCCATCCTCCTTGGATGAGACTCAAAGGCACCTTCCAAAGAATTTGCCCCCACATCCCTGCTTCATCCTGAGATAGAAACAAATTCCAGTTTGGAAAAAAACAGCTTTTATCACAGATGTAAGCAATTAAATTGTCCATTAAATAAAACATTCACTCACCTTATTTTTCCCTTTTCTCATTTGCTAAGATGAGAAATATTTCCCTCTGTAGCTGCAATCTTGTGGGGAGGCTTTCCAGCACATCCTTGGGCAGTGTGGGGCAGCTTCCTAAGAACTGAGCTCTCCCAGGGGAATCAGAGCTGCTCCATGGGGCCAGAGCTGCAGAGTCCATCTGCCTCCCCTGGGGTCTGCCTGGGGTGCCAGCAGCAATGTCAGAATAAATCCCCTGTGAGTGGTGTTGGGACACCCTGGGGGCCAACACCTCCTCCAGGGCCACCTTTGCCCACCCAGATGCTCCCTGGACAGCAGGCATGGCACACACAAAGCCTTCAAGGAAGTAAAGAGCATGTTGAGGTTGCTCAGAGTGCCCACACATCCCTCTGCTTTCCATGCCTGCCCTCCCTGCCCCTCTGCTCTCTGTGCCTGCACCCACGTCCCCAGCAAGGCCACCCACGCCAGCACTGCTGCCACAGCCACATTTGTTATCACCTAGGCTTGCACCTGTGCCCAGTCGGATGACAATCACTCCAAACCAACTCATTTCCTCCTGCTTCCCCTCACGAGAGAGCTTCTGCCTCCTGCAGAAGGATTAATTCCAGTAATTAATTCAGCCGCTGCAGCCATGAACAGAAAATGCCCCAATTACTGTCTCTGCTCCTGTGGTGTCACAGTGAAATCTCATTAGCACTTGCATACAGCCAGCCCTGCACTAACGGGGGTGTTAGATGTGTTAATGGGAAACACTTTCCTTTATCCTTTGGCAAATCCAGCTGTTTCCACCAAATCAGTGTGGAATTTGATCTGGAAGAGTCTGCATGGCCAGGCTTTGGGGTCGTGGAGCGTTAAAGAGAGCAGAGCTCCCTCAGTGCCCTGACCTGGCTCACCCAGCACTCCTGTCTGCCCCTGCACCTCTGTGCTTCCCACCTGTGCTGTCAGATCTGTTCACGGTGCAAGGACCCAACCCTTGAGCCATTTTATCAGCTGATGTGACTCAGTGTGTGGCTCTCAGACTCACACGAACAGCACACTGCATGCTGAAAGGGCTGGCTGCTGGGGGAAGGTGTGCAGGAGCTCCAGGGCCGTGGGACAGGGCTCCCAGTCAGAGCCTGGCACTGTGCCTGTGGCTGTCCTGGGGGTGCCACAGTGGTGGAGAGCACAGGCAGTCTCCTCCTGCCCATCCTGTTTCTGGGCATGCCTCCACCAGGCCTGCTGGAAAGGTTAAAAGCATTCTTGACCTGACCCCAGTGCAGGTCTGAATTATAAATAAATGAAAAAGGAGAGAAGACAAAACAATCATTTGACTTTTATTAAAGTTTCAGGAGGGATACAGGCCAATAATTCCTTTTTATTGATAAACATACCATTAAACAATGCATTCCCCCATCCCTTTCCACTTTTGGCCGTGAGGTGTCTGGCACTGATGGGCAGAGGAAGGTGCTCTCCCTCTGGGACCAGGGACATTTTGGGCCAGGGTGCCAAGGGCTGCTGACCCCTGGGTACGGCGTGGGGAGAGGGGGGAACCACGTCAGCACCCTGCCCCTTGGCACAGGTTTCACAGGGATGCTGCAGCCCTGGCCAAGAAGATACTGTTTGTTTGGTTTGGCAGGGCAAGGCGCTTCCCTTCCGCTGTTTATTGACACATGAATCAGAGCTGGCACCGGCAGCGGGGCTCGGCAGTTGTGTACAAGCACGAGAGCGCGTGTCAGGCAGCGCAGTGAAAGCTGCAGTAATGAGCCCATTCATCTTGTCACTCAGGCGGGGAAACCCACAGCCCCCGTGCGTGGCACGCTGGCTGCTCGGCCAGGGGAGCCCGTCACGCTGCTGCCTGCGGGCTGCCAGCCAGCTCAGGGCATTGCGGGGTGAGTTCATCCCCATCACTGCCCTGCCACAGCCCCGGGGGTCCAACAGACGCCCCAGCCTGGTGTGCTGCATCCTCCGGCGCTCCTCTGACCTTCCCTGAGGGTACCCCTGGCTCCCCGGGGAGACTGACAGGATCCTGGTGTCCCTCCTGGCCCTGCATGCCCAGCTTCATCTCACCCAGCTCCCTTGGGTCCACAGGCACAGCTCTGCCCATGCCAGTGACCCTTTCTGCTTCCACATGCCCACAGCACACGTGCTCCTCGCCTCTGCCTCCACCCCTGCTCTGCCTCTTCAGAGCCAGCAGGACAGCTAGTAAATAACCCAGCAATTTTAATGCAGGATTAATAGACACTTTAAGTCATTATTTTTCACAACTTGAGAGGATTTAGTTTGTTTGATCCTGGGATATAAAGTCTTCCCCTTCAGGGAAATTTCCACTGAAAGTACTAACCTAAATAAGAAGTTTTCTTGTAAAATCTCAGAAGGAACTTTCTTTTGAAAACGATGACACTTCAGAGAGAGTTTGCAATGAGTTTTACTTTGAGTGCAACACAGCTTGACCTTAATTATGGAGCTGTCCCTGCTGCTTCGTTAAACAGATAAATAACAATAAGAAGCAGATTTGCTTAATGTCACTGCAGAGTTTGTGGGCCAAGTTCAGAGCATTAAGTGCTACACCAGTGTCTGTGCTGACACTTCAAGCAGGATAAATAACGACAGACATGACATGTGGGGACGTGGTGCTGGTGGAGCATACTTCCTCCATGAGGTCTCCAGGAGCTGGGGCTGGTGGCTGTGCCTCAAGAAGTGGATTCAGGTTTTGCTGCATTTCTACAAGCTGGTCTGTAACCCAAACCAGGCCACGTGCAGCACAGGAAAGCTGCGCTCCCTGTGACAAAGGGAAATCTCTTTTTGTGTCCACCCTGTGCCAGCAGCCAGACTGACCTCTCCTCTGGGCTGCAGCTGCTCTGGTGCTGCTTGCTATCAATAAACTACTGGAGGAGGTTGGTGAAATCAGGAAAACACCAGATCGTGAGCACTGGGGCACCCAGCAGCAGCCTCTTGGCAGACGGAGCAGCCAGCGCAGCGTGTATTCCATTTGTGAAGGCTCAGCCTCGGCACGGCTGCTCGTAATTTGCTGGGGTGAATGAAGTGAGATCCTGCTCTGCTGAGCTGCAGGCCACGGGGTGAGGCTGTGCTGAGAGCTGTGCCCGTGCCTGGCCGGGGTCAGGCTCAGCCCTGCCTCAGCAGCCTCACACAACCCCGGCTCCTCACACATGGCCCGTCCTGCCTGCACCTGCTGGGGCTCCTGGGGCGCCTCTGCCTCCCTGGCTGTGTCCTGGGCAGGGAGGGTGTGAGCCAGGGGACAACCAGGGGGTGGCACCTGCAGCGCTGCCTTGGCCCAGCACCTGCCCTCCCATAGCCAGAGCCAGCTCCAAGAGACAAACGCCGTCGCTGCTGCTTGTGCTGAAGATGTTCTGATTGGAACAATGAAGCTGATTAATGGAAACCAGAAATGAAAGTCAGAGAGGGGAGGGGGAGGATAAAACCACCCTTTATCCCGATCTTCCTGGGATTCCAGGGAGCTGGCTACAAAACCCTGCTCCTGCTGGGCACTCCAGCCCTGAGTGCCAGGTGTGATGTGCCATGAGGCAGTGCTGGTGCTGGGGAAGCTTTGAGCCCAGACCATGCAGAGCACTGTGTGTTTGGCTTTACTACAGCACGTGCTTCCATGAGGTCTGTGCTTTGAGGGAGTGCAGAATACAGCAGAGATGCAGCCAAGAGCATAACGTGAAGGAGATGTGAGGCAGGGAAACCCACCATTCCTGACCTCATTCTCTTGGACTCAGTGCAAAATCTCTCCAGTCTTAGCATGTGAATTAACTGATAAATTAAACATGAATTTTAAGTTGATGACATCCCTTTAAATAAACAACAACATTGGTATCTTGCTTGCAATCAGCTCCTGATCAATTATCTGTGTTTTCACCAATGTGCTGTTGCATAGTGTCTGCAGTTCCTTCCTGCACTGCAGCATCCTGAATCAAAGAAATGTTTCACACGAACATCATGGGCTGAAAAACAATGGAACTGAACACCACTTCAACTTAAATTGCTAACAGACGACAAAATTAAATAGACTTTTTTTCCATCAGAGAACTCTGGGCAGCAGAGTCAATCATGGGGGACCCAGAGTAACATCTCTGAGTGCTCAGGAAGTGGATTTTATCATGAAGCTTTTGCTCAGGCATTGGGGCAAACAAACCCAGAGCTGCCGTGTGTCCAATGCCCTGGGTCGGATGGATGGATGGATGGATGGATGGATGGATGGATGGATGGATGGATGGATGGATGGATGGATGGATGGATGGATGGATGGATGGATGGATGGATGGACGGAGGGCAAGGGAAGGTGGCAGGTTGAGGTGAAGTGTGGAACAGGCTGGGAAGTCACATCACCAGAAGTCCCAGGGGACCGTGCAGGGGTGGCAGCATCCCCGGCTGCCCCAGCACCTGGGTGTGGCTGGATCCTGAGGACTGGGGGCTTTTCTGTTAAGCTTTGGTCCTAAATCTCAAAATAAAAAAGAAGCTGAGTTAAAATTTATCTTTCCCCTCTGAATTACTTTATTGGCAAAACTATGAGCTGTGTGACAGCTGCTACTTCAGACACTAAAAATGCCCATTCATCAAAGAAAATAAAACCCCTCGTTGCTGTTCAGCTGAGAGCCCATGTAATCACCATGTAACTGAATTAGAAATGGGTGACTTTGCTCAGCTTCAGTTTCACACGATCCAGACAAGACCTGCTCAGTTGACTCCACTGGGAACTGCATTTTATTACAGCTTCAAAAATTCAATAACGTTCAGAAAAAAGCTAACTTTTATGACCTCAGCCAGTGCCCACCATGCCTTGTGCCACGTAACGTTTATATTCTGAATTTCCAACTCTTTGAACTCGGGCTTTGCTGCTTTTCTCATTGCTGGGCTTGGCTTTGTGCTGCTCAATTGGAGGTGCAATGTCCAGGATCTGGGGGCAGCATCCAGGACAGGGGGTGCGTCACTGTCCAGCGCCTAAGGACTGTCAGAGCAGTGCCCAGGAGCTGGGGGGCAACACCCGGGATCCAGGGGGGCTCTGGCCAGAATGTGGGGTGCAGCAGCAGCGCTGGGGGGGCTGCAGTGCCCGGGCCCGGGGGCTGGAGCAGCTGTGGGGGCTGCGGCTCCGCGTGTCCATGGTGGCTCCGCGCCCCGCAGGGAGCTTTGCGCAAGGCAAGCTGCTGTCAGGATTTGCACATAAGTCACAGGGTTTAACCGAAATCCAATTTGCCGGAGAGAAGTGTTGGTTTAGATTATGGAAGAACAATTCACTTGTGGGTGTGCTGGGAGGGGAGCAGGGAGGGCAGGGGCCTGGGGGGGGGAGCCCTTCCCTTCCCTGCCATCGCCAGGTTTGGTGGAGACTCACTGAGCCTGAATGAAAACAAATGTAAAACTGATAGGTACATTTGTAACCCATTACCAGGCTGACTTTATGAAACTCTAAACTTGCTGGCAAGTGGAGGGAGGTGGCGGCTTCCAAAATATTCTTTCTTAAATGAGAAAGTTGCTTCAGATTGTGCTGGTTCTCCTGGCCGAGGCCGAGCCCCCACACCTGGACCCTGGCTGCACCTCGCTCTAATCACCTGAGGCAGCACTTCCAAGGCCCTGGCGCACGTGTGGGGGTCACGTCCATGTGCCCCAGCCCCTGATCCCCACCATAAGGAAAAGCTGATCCATTGCCACGGGTGGGAATTAGCCAACAGGCCCCAGGGAAGTTTTAGGCAGGCAGTGGATCGCTGCCCACGCTTCCTTCACGGGAGGGGCTCCACGGCTTCGTGGTGTGGAAGAAGCATCAGAATCCCATTATGGACATCTGTGATAGCATGAGAGCCCCAGGCCTCACCACCAGCAGCTCACAGGTGCTGGGGAATGGACACATCAAAGGTGTCTCCTTTATTCATGAGTCATGTTCTAGTGACTCATTCTGCTCCAAGCTCTTGTAGGCATGCTGTAGCCATTCTGATAATGTATTTGTGTATTTATTTGTGCAGAGCCAGTGCCTGGCTGTTACATAACACAGCTCCCTGCTCTCCTGGGGACAGGGATGGTGTCATTGCAAAGGCACCACAGCCCAGTGCCCTCTCCAGGGCAGGGTCCATGGTGAGGTGTTAGCAGAGCGTCAGTGTGTGTGCCAGTGAGTGCACAATAAAACCCCCACAGGACAATTTCCCATCAGGGTGATGATGGGACAGTGGCAGCCAGGATTCTGGCAGCTCCATCCAGACCAGGGGATGCACTGAGGGTCCCTGAGCACAGCCAAAGAAACCCAACTGTGGTCTCAGTCCCTGTTCTGTTTCTATATTGACAGCTCTCAGTGAGGATTCTGAAATCCCTTACACCTGTCTTTTCCTTGGTGGGGACACAGTGGGGAGTCAGGAGGGGAGCAGGGGTGAGTTTTCCCTGGAGCACCAGGCCTCCTGCAAGGTTGCATCTCCCTGCACTTGGGAGCACCAAGTCTTGTATCAGGTTCCCATGTACAAAGGAAGTTATGAGCCCAGGCAGGAGCTTTGTGGATGTGCTCACACTTGAAAATCTGACCCTCAAATCCTGTGCAGCCCACATGAATTTTGAAAGAAGAAATATGGGGGTTTATTTCTTAAAGGAAAATAAATGTGATTTCAGAATAAATCAATAGAACACGACTTTGCCCAGTGGAATAAACCAAGTGGAGACACGGAAAACAAAACTCTTTCTGACGACTCCTGCTGAAAGATTCTCATCTCTGTAGGTCACGGGATCAGCTCTGGAATGGCAGCACTTGAACCCTGGCAGGCAGCCTGCAGGCTCTGACAGATGTTCCTGGCACTGAGGCACGAGGATGCTCTGCTTGTTGAGCCCCTCATGCCATGCTGGGGGTCAGCCTGAGCCTCCCCCTGCACCCCACCCAGCGTGGGGGTGGTGGGCTGTGGCAGCACTGGTGGCCCAGGGGGCAAGGCAGGTGTCAGGGCCAGCAGATGAAGAGCTGGGGCTCCACCAGCAGCCTCTGGAGATGCTGAAGCATCAGGAAAGTCTCCAGAGGCACCAGGGATGCATCTGGATGTGGGTCCCAATGTCCTGGGAGATGGCAGCTGCCCACCCCTGTGCAGCTCCTGCCCATGCAGCCAGGGCAGAGCCTGGGTGCCCTTTGGTGCCCCACACCCACTGGGGTGGCCCTGCTTCTCCACCCTCCTGCACTTATGGGAGGTGACAGTACGAGACCATGGAAGAGCAATTTGAGAAGGCTGGCAGGATAGGAGGTGATACCTGGAGTCCCAGCAAAGTCACTAAAACGGGGAGAAATTCTCATTTAATTTGGTTCATTTGTTATAATGATTCTTCACCGCGGTCCATATTAAACACTTCAGTGATTTTTGCCTCTAAAACCCTCTTGCAGGGATCGTGATGAAAGGTATATTTATTGTACTTCGGCTTGGAAAGTTGTTTCAGATGTTTCCAATTCATCAACCAGTTCAGACATCTGTTCCTGGTTGGGGCAGAAAAGCTTAACTCACATACACACACACAAAAACTGCTCATTTTGGAGGGTTTTATGATGAGCTTTCTAATCCTGACAAGTTGTCAAATAGTGCTAATAGCCACATCACCCACGGGCCCATCAGCCCCAGGTAGGAGCCCGTGGCCACCTCTGGGCTCAGGGGGCTCGGTGATGCTCCCAGCCCAGGGCTGTCCCTGGTGAGACCCCCTGGTCCTGCCCTGGTCACAGCAGGACATGCCCAGGACTGCATAGCCAGACTCAGGCTCTGCTCGGGATTGCAAAATCTGGCTCTAAACTGGAACAAAACTATAATATTTAGGAATACTCTGGTACATCAAATCAAACCTCAAAGAAGGTTTGGGGCAGGGGTTGAGATGTTTCAGTGAGGCAAAAATCGATGACTTTGCTTGGTTACAACTTGTCGATAAACACAATCCATTTCTGTACCAAAAAAAAAGGCAGCGAGGTCATTCCAAACAAAAAAAATCAAAGTGATTCATTCACAAAATGTCAAAACAGGATGTTTTGATACTGTCGGAGTCTATTTCCAGATTTCTTTCGAAAGATATTTTGGTTCAATGGACCAGGTTGCAGGAAGAAGAACCACATGCTCTGACAGGACAGGGCAGACACATCACCCTCCCTGTCACTGCTCCAAAATTTCCTTCCAGCCTGCTCTAATCCTGGCTGCTCAGCGGGCTGCAGTGGCCATGAGTCGCACAGCACTGGCCCGAGGGCCAAGCCCTGAGGCCAAGGAGACAGCACAAAAATGAACCCCTCAACAAGGTGCACACACCTGGGTACATGTGCACACAGGTGTGCTCACCTCTGCACCCACATGGACACAGACACACACACAGAAACACCCACAGGGACACAGGGACACACAGAGACACAGATACACACAGGGACACAGGTACACACACACAGACAGATACACACACAGGGACACAGGGACACACACACAGACAGATACACACACAGGGACACAGGGACACACACACAGACAGATACACAGACAGATACACAGGGACACACAGACAGATACACACACAGGGACACAGGGACACAGGGACACAGGGACACACACACAGATACACACACATGGACACACAGAGGCAGATACACTCGTGGACACAGATACACAGGGACACAGATACAAACACAGACAGATACACACATGGACACAGATATACACACAGACAGATACACACACACAGAGATACACACAGGAACACAGATACACACAGATACACACAGGAACACTGATACACACATATACACACACAGAGATACACACAGATACACACAGATACACACAGGAACACTGATACACACATATACACACACAGAGATACACACAGATACACACAGGAACACTGATACACACAGATACACACAGAGAGATACACACAGATACACACAGGAACACTGATACACACATATACACACACAGGAGCACAGACACACTCACATGGACACACATATACAGACAGAGAATCACACACTCGCACACACATGGACACAGAGACACATGTGCACACACACCTGGACAAACACACGGGTCCATATGCACACACATGGGAACACACACTGACAGAGACACATGCACAGACACACAGACACACACGTGTGCACACATGGACACAGATACACACAGATACACACAGATAGACACACACGTATGTGCACACACACATGGACACACAGAGAAATGTGCACATGCTGGTATGCACACATGGGCACACGTATGGATACACACAGACACACAGACACAGACACAGACACACACACATGTGGTTTCCCCAGCCATGATAAGGGGTTTGCTGGCAGATGTGACTTTCCAGCGCAGCAACAGAGAGTGAGGAGTGAGATGCCACCCACTCTCCCCTACAAGGCAGGCAGGGGAGGCTGGGGATACTCTGGGTACCCTTCTGGCTGCACTGGCAACTCTGGAAACCAGTGGCTTCCAGCACCAGGATGCTTTCCCAGGACAGCGAGGTTCTGGGAATGTCAGCTCCTTAATTAACCCTGAGCCTTGTCGCCTTCCTGGGGTGTGAACCCCTAGACACCTTCTGCGTCTGGCCCAAAGGGAGAGTGAGAAAAGTTAATGAACTACGTTCTTCAGATTCACACAGAAGTTCCCCTGTTTCCTTGTGCCAAGCAACCTGAGAGATTCCCACAGCCTAATCTCTGGAGGGAGACAGACTGTCTGTGACTCGGCAAGTGCCACAGATCCCGGGCAGGCGAATCTGCCCTCCGGTGCCACGCAGAGATTCTTTAATTAAAGCAAATGTTGCCATGGCGGGGTCCAGAGAGCTCCTGACAGATTCGGGCTGGGGAACAACAGCAGACACACAATCTCATTAGCACCTGCAGCTCCAGCTGGTTATTGGACTGAGCTGCTTTGAATTTTCATTGTGTGTCCTCCTGCTTCTCACCCCTCTGTCAGCACGAGGAGCAGGTTTGGGACATGTTGCAATCAGCCCTGCTCTGCCTGGCATTGGCATGGCCCAGAGTGACAGGACCCTCTCTGTGGGTGCTGGAGGAGCAGCAGATTCTGCTCAGGCCTTGGGAATCAGGCAGGTTCTGGTGACCCATGGACATCTGTTATCACAGCAGCTCTGCAGGTGGAGGAAGGAGCAGATTCTGCCCTCAGCCCAGGGAAGAGCTGCTGACAGACAGCAGAGCATCTTGCATTCACCTCTGGAATGGGAGAGGACAGTTATCTCATGGCTTCCAGCACTGCTGCCCACACTCTAAGGCAGTGGCTGCCCTCAAGGTGACCATCCCACACGGGACCAGGAACACCTGGGGAGCTGGAGCAGGTCAGAGGTGCACAGGCGCAGAGGGGCTGCAGGCCAGTGCAACGTGACAGGATGCAGAGGTGCCACCCATCCCATCCCATCCCATCCCATCCCATCCCATCCCATCCCATCCCATCCCATCCCATCCCATCCCATCCCATTGTCTCATCCCATCTGCTGAAGCACCAATGAGATCTCTGGGTCTGTTCCTTCACCAAATTCCTGGCAGACAGAATTCACCTTTTTGCAGCAATTCCCATATTTTCCAGCTTTACTTCTGAAGTGAATGAAAATCAGAATGATCCAACCTCAAAGCCAAGATGCCAGGAGCATTGGGGCACCAGCCTGGGGGAGCAGAACTTCAGCACTCACTGGAGGGCAGAGATTTGCTGTTCCACATCCTGCACCCACCCTGCCACGCCCTCCCCTGCCAGTGCAATTTCCAAACAGGGTGTGCTGAAGCCTCAGAGGCACCCTGGGCCTCGGGGAGTCGGGAAGCACTTGCTGTGGCTGCTGTTGTGCTTCCAATTAGCTCACATCTGCTCCCGCTCTCCCCGCGCCCACCCCACCTCGCGCGCCTGCAAGTGATTTTGTGCAGCAATAACAGAAATCACGAAACCTGAAATGAATCTAAACAAAAGGAATCACTCAAATCACCCTTAACCCGTTGAAGGCCAGGCCCTGTGTGCAACCATTGCAGTTTCGTGTGCTCCATGACACAGAGCCAGCTTCTTGAGCTGCTTGGTGATCCACAGGAGCCCTCGGTGGCACTGCTGGCCCAGGCTGCCCAGCACGGTGGGTTATTCACATGGGGTGTCTCACACAGATGTGTGGGCAGTCCCCCATAGCATCCAGCCTCTGCTGAGCAAACTGGGGGACCCACAGTGACGCTTCATTGCAGGTTCTAGAGTGTTCCATCTGGAAGGAACAGAGAGATTTGCACTGGGAAAGTTGCTGGGGCATCCTCTTCTGCCCTTCTGGCCACGTTATGTGATGTCAGGTTTAATGCTCCAGGCTCCACCTTTCAGGCCAGGCTCCTCCTGGGATGGTGAGATGGTTTTCACACTGGACTCTTTGGTCCCCAGAGGATCATCTGGATGCACACAACTGCGGTGACTGAGCAGCAGAGAAGCAGCAGAGAGCAGCAACTGTGACCTCAGCCCATTAATGGAGCTGTCCTACTCCACAGCCACTCTGGGTTTCCTGCCCTGGAAGCTCCAGATGTCCACAGCAGTTTTATTACTCTACTCCAGAATTCTCAAAGGCCCAAATACATAAATAATGAAGCGACTTTTTTTTTTTTTTTTTTTTTTTTTTTTTTTTTTTTTTTTTAATTATGTCAGGAACGCACCAGCTTCTTTCAATATAGCCCCATTCTGAGGCATTTCTGTGGGTTGTTGCAAATGACCTCCAAGCAGGAGGTTAATGCTGGTGGTTGTGGTTAGCAGTCACCCACGAGCTGGAGGCTCCTGACACTGCTAACAAGGCACATGTGTGGGAATGGAGGATGCAGCGTGTGGCAGCACCAGGATTTCCTGTGTTGGGGGTTGGCTGAAGCTCTCTGGCAGCTCGAGATGCCAGGGCTCAGGTTTCCCTGACCTGCTGCAGCAGGCCCTGGGCATGTGGCACTGGGCTGGCAGCAGGATGGTGTTGCCACACCAGCCCAGTGCTGAGTCAAGGGCTGGGGCAACCAGTCCTGGCTTGGAGGAGCCTCCTGCAGCCAAGAACCTCTGAAAGGGAAGCACCTGGGTGGGCAATGCCCTTCTCCCTCTGTCCCACCAGTGGGTTGGTGCATGTCCTCTCCTTTTCTGATGATGTCCATCACAGAGGGTCAGAGGGCTCAGCTCTGGGCTGAAGATCCACCTTCACCTAAGGCTGGTTGTGGTCTAACATTGGTTATTTCATTAGAGAACCCCATGTCTAGGGACCTGCCTGAGCATCTCCCGACCCTGCCCTTGCAGCCTGTCTGTTCCAGCAGCACAGAGGAGCTCTGCACACAGCCACCCACTCTCTCCTCTTCCCTGCTCCCAAATTTCCAGGCTCACAGATTCCCAGATAAGCTCAATCCCAACCTGTGTGGCCAACTGGGGACGTGACTGCAGAGCAGAGAACCAAGCATGGATTCCTCACTGCTGGCACAGGGGCACTCATATTTCTGTATCCCCCTATGAGGATGGGTGCCATAATACAATTTGAGGGGTAAAAAGGAGCATTAGAGATGATTTATGCAAGAAATTAATGCCCACCTTTCCAGAGATGTGTCAGATGAGGAAAAGCTGGAGAAGGATGAAGGGCAGGGATAAAGTGAGTTCCCCCACAGAAAGGTGGCTTGTCACCACAGATCTGTATATTTATGAAGCCCATTCTCATCTGTCTCAGTCAGATCAACCACTCCAAGCCCAGAATTTTTAGGAATTCTCTTTACAAGCTGGGCACTGCTTTGACAAACTGCACTGCCAAGGCGATGCCGTTTTTACAGCAGCAGTGTCATTTTGCTATCACGCTGTAACAGCTACTTTTGCAGGGGGGAATCTACACTCCTCTTCCTCTGCAGTCACAGTAAATGTGTTTTTCACTTTCTTACCATGCTTAAAAATAGCATTAAGTTTTTGCTGATCACATGATTAAAAAAAAAAAAAAAAAGACAAACTGAATGATGCAGGGAGTAAAACCATGTGGCACAGTAAAAACAAATTAGGCTCACATATGTTTTGTGTAACCCTCAAGACTTGTCTGTATTAGATATCGGTAATGAAAAGAATATTAAACTCTAACAGCACAGAATGCCATATGCTGAGGAATTCAAAGAGGAACAATGCATTTGCACAGGATGCTCCTGAATGGAAAATGCCCACAAATGTGCATTTTTTTCCTTAGTGGTAGAAAAAAAAAACCAAAACCCTATCATTCTCCTACTTTTCCATAGCTTTTAAGCAAGCTTTTGGGCCCTGCTGTCACGTCACTGGAAGAACTTTGTGCATTCATCCTGTGATGCACGAGAGGTTGGGACACAGGTTGGGAATGGCCACGTGTACAGCAGTGGGAGCAGTGTGGAGAAGGGGCACTGCCTGGGGCTGGGCTCTCCTCTGACCCCCAGCTCAGTGATGGCCACGAGAAACAGCCTCAGCTTTGCCCTGCACACCAGGGAGAGGCATGGGCCCTGTTCCCATCCCATCCCATCCCATCCCCATTCCTGCACCACCCTCATCCCATACCCCCATCCCCATTCCCATCCATCCATCTTCATCCCCATCCCATCCCCAACTCCCTCCCTGCACCACCCCCATTCCCATTCCCATTCCCATCCCCATCTCCATCCCATCCCATCCCATCCCATCCCATCCCATCCCATCCCATCCCATCCCATCCCATCCCATCCCATCCCATCCCATCCCATCTCCATCATCCCCATCCCTCAACCCCCCTCCCTGCACCATCCCCATCCCTCCACCATCCCCATCCCTGTCCCTATCTCCAACCCCCTCCCTGCACCATCCCCATCCCATCCGTCCATCCCCATCTCCATCCCATCCCCATCCCTGCACCATCCTATCCCCATCCTTGCACCATCCCCAACTCCCTCCCTGCACCATCCTCATCCCCATCCCTGCACCATCCCTATCCCTGCACCACCCCCATTCCCATTCCCATTCCCATCCCCATTCCATCCCATCCCATCCCATCCCATCCCATCCCATCCCATCCCATCCCATCCCATCCCATCCCATCCCATCCCATCCCATCCCATCTCCATCATCCCCATCCCTCAACCCCCCTCCCTGCACCATCCCCATCCCTCCACCATCCCCATCCCTGTCCCTATCTCCAACCCCCTCCCTGCACCATCCCCATCCCATCCGTCCATCCCCATCTCCATCCCATCCCCATCCCTGCACCATCCTATCCCCATCCTTGCACCATCCCCAACTCCCTCCCTGCACCATCCTCATCCCCATCCCTGCACCATCCCTATCCCTGCACCATCCACCCATCCCATCCCATCCCATCCCATCCCATCCCATCCCATTATCCCATCCCATGCCCATCCCTGCACCATCCCCAACTCCCTCCCTGCACCATCCTCATCCCCATCCCTGGACCATCCCCATCCCATCCCATTATCCCATCCCATCCCCATCCCATCCCCATCCCTGCACTGTCCCCATTCCCATCCCCAGCTCCCTCCCTGCACCACCCTCATCCCCATCCCATTATCCCATCTATCCCTCCACCCCACCCCGTCCCTGTCCCCATCCCCTCCCCACCGCGAGCCCCCCGGGCTCAGCCCCGGGCAGGAACTCGTGTTTTCTCCTCCTGTTTACGAGCTGTGAGTGGGGATCCTCGCCGTGACTCACCGCCCGCAGCCACGGCTCAACCACAACTGTAACTTTCCAGTTTGCCTCAGAAACAGGGGGAAGGGCAGCATGGAGGGGGAAGAGCTGGAAAATGTTAGGAAAAGGCAGCAAAGTCTCTAAAGAGACCAGAGGCAGCTGAGAAAAACAACAAATGGTCTTAGTAGGATACTAACATTTTAACAAGAATTCCTTTAATTTAATCACAATAAGAATCACTAAGAGGAGGAAGAAGCAGAAAGCTTCATCTGAGCACTTAATGGAAAAATCTTCACAGTACAGGCCAGTGCTCCTGCAATTAATTCCCCTTGGTGGAGAGTTTCCATGAGCACCTCCGGAGTCAGAGCTTTCACGCCTTGGCATTCGCAGAGCAACCAAAGGGTTGGCGGAGATTAATTCGCTTTAATCTTCTGCGCCTTCCTCTGATGTTTGTGGCATGGCAGCCATGGCCACAGCCACTCTCTGGGACGTCCCAAGGGGAAACACAAGAGGTAGCAGCAGGAGGCTCTCTTGGTGAGAGCAGCACCCACGAGGGCTCCGTGTCCCTGTCCCCAGAGACCTCCCAGTGCTCACAACGGGACTTGCAGTGCCATGTCTGCAGTGGGCAGGGGGACTCTGCCCTGGGCAGTGGGGTGTCACAGCTGGGACGAGCTTCCCTCGCCCTGCAAATGAAATAAAATCATTTGGGTTATACGTGGAGAGCAGTTTTTACTGCCTCTGTGCTCAGCCGTGGTGCAGAGCAGCCCGAGTCAGACAATACAAATGACACGTCCTAAACGGCGTTTTTAAAGGCTCAAAGCAAGCTTGTAAAGATTTTATTTGTATACGAGGCTGTAATGAATAAAGGAGTTGGCATTGCCGGCCCCACCACCCTCCTGCAGCCCTGTCTGCCTTCCTGAGGGGAGCACACCAGGGAGCAGGAGTGGGGTGACCTGGCATGGGGCACAGGGTGTGGGGTACGGGGCACAGGGCACAGGGTGTGGGACAGGACACAGGACACAGGGTGTGGGACAGGGCATAGGGTGTGGGACAGGACACAGGACACAGGACACAGGGTGTGGGACAGGGCATAGGGTGTGGGGTACGGGGCACAGGGCACAGGGTAGGGGTCATGGGGCACATGGGGCACAGGGCACAGGGTATGGGGCTCAGGGTGTGGGGCATGGGGCTCAGGGTGTGGGGCATGGGGCTCAGGGTGTGGGGCACAGGGCATGGGGCTCAGGGTTTGGGGCACAGGACAGACCACAGGGCTCAGGGTGTGGGCTCAGGGCTCAGGGTGTGGGCTCAGGGCTCAGAGCTCAGGGCTCAGGGCTCAGCACAGGGTGTGGGCTCAGGGCACAGACAGATGTGGTTCTGATGGGGTCTCTTTCTCCCCCTCTCCCTCTCCCACTGCAGGTGACAAGGTGCCCTGTTTTCAGGCTAGCTGCTCTGGCCAGTATCTGAACAGAAGCCTTCTTTGCGTTTAACCATTTTCCTTGAAAGGAAAACAGGACACAGGGATGGTGAGAGGCCGGGGAGGGCTGTCCTGAAGCTCCTGCCCAGGGCAAGCTGTCCAGCTCCGAGCCTGGCCGCCCCCTCCCCGCGGTGCCAAGCCCGGCTGCCCGGGCAGCTCCTGCCCCCCCGGCCTCCCCAGCACAAAACCCAGCGCTGCCCGTTCCCAGACGTCCTTCCCAGGCTGCACGGGGTGATTTCACCAGCTAATCCTGGGCAACTGCTGAACCATTGTCTGCCCAGCGCTGAGCTAGGATATTATGGCTGGGAAAACTTCCTTCCGATCTGCAAGCTGTGTGAACAGAACTTGTTTAAAATAGCTGCTTTGACAAACAAACAGAGCCAGCTCCATTTTCATCAGCATCTCCCCTCCTCAAACATCAACATTTGTGTTTTGGTAACAGGAGAGGGCCTTTGGAGCAGCCACAGCCGGGGCCACGCAGATCCTGCCAGCACTGCTGGCAAAGGGCACGAGTGAGGGAGATGCTGAATGGCCAAGTTGGGCAGTGACAGAACCCCTGGTGTCCCAGCCTGCAGCCACTCTCCCTGCCCAGATCGTGGCCCCACAGGGTGCCTGAGTGGCGAGAGGCACCTCAGGAAGGGGCTGGAGTTCCTGGGTGCATTCCCTGGGCTGGAAAGGAGCATTGCTGACAGAAAGCCCCTGAACCACAAAGGACAGGCTTTGAAGCCCACGTTGTTTTCATTTGGATGTCATTATTTAAAAAGTCACTTGTGTGTTTTCTGGTAAAACAGTTTGTTGCAATATTTCCTCTTCTCCTCCTGCTGTGAGAAGAACCTGACAGGAGCACACAGGGGGCCTGACCATGGGGATGGGATGGGATGGGATGGGATGGGATGGGATGGGATGGGATGGGATGGATGGAGGTAGCTATCTCTTCCAAAACCTCTGCAAATAACCAGGGTGGAGGTGGGGACAACATCCTGGGCACCATGGTCTTGTCAGGCCTGGCTGATGCTGGGTGCCCAACCTGCCATCTCCCAGAGCTGGGGCTGAAGCTGAAAAAGGGCAGGAGCTCTCTGCATTTCCAGCATGGTGTAGCCTTGCTGCAGGCAGTGCAGAGGCAAAAGGAAGAAGTTCTGGGGAAGAAGGAGTGGGCCAAGTGGCTGGATTCATCTGCACCCACTGCTCAGGGCCACCCACCTGGCAGCACAGCTGGCACAGCTGGCACAACTGTCCCCTCAGGCAGGGCCATGCTGCAGAGCCATGTGCCATGGTGCTGCAGAGAACCAGCTTGTATCTAGAGGTGTTGGATAAAGCCAGTTAGACTTGTCCAAAAACAAAGCAGCATGGCACTGGGCCAGGCAGGAGCCCAGGAGTGCTGCTGCTGCCTCTCCAATCCAGTTCTTGAGAGGAAAGGGTGTTCTGTGCTTTGGAAATCACTTTCGCTGACTTTTAAACCCAGAGGATCCCTGCTTAGCTGGAAACTACCCTTCCAACAGAGAAAATTAATTATGTCCCAAAGACAGTGCGAGAAGCAGCAAGGAGGCCAGCTGGAAGCAGCCAGAGTCCTCTGGCACCCAGGGCCAAGTTCCCTCTCACATGACATCAGTGGGTGCTTTGACTGCCATGCCAAAGTAACCAAGGTCTGTCCCGGGTGCAGACAGCTCCCTTCCCAGGGAGGAGAAGATCCAGACCTCCGGATGGTGCTCCCAGTGCAAACGGTTCCCTCCCTGCTGCTCATCTGTAGGGGTTTGGAGGGTCCTGCCCTGAGTGCAGAGTGACTGAGTGGGATCCCCCAGGCCTGGGCAGCCCCAGAGCCCCCAGAGCCCCAGCAAAGAGGAGCTGGTTTGGGACAGGGCATGCCCCTGCCTCTTGTGTTGCTGGCCACAGGTGGCAGCCCCAAGGGGCTAGGGAGAACAAGGGGGCTGCCTTGGGGGCGGTGGGTGACTGCCTGCAAAGTCCCTTTGCCCTTGGGGGAGGGTGAGCATGGCCATGGGAGGTGCTTTCAGCCCTGGGGACTGGGCATGGACTGCAGAGAGCTGTCCCCAGGGCCTCTCCTCCACCCAGATCAGTGGCAGGACAGGACCCTGAGTGAGGGAGATCATTTGACCCCAGTAAGAGCCCTTGGGGACAGCTCCTGCTGGGTGGCACTGTGTGTGCAGCAGCCCAGGGCAGTGTGTGCAGCCTGCTCCTTCCCTCTGAGACAGCAGCACCATCCCTGCAGACACTGAGGAAGGTGAAGTGGTGCAGCAGAGTGAAGAGAGGCCTGGGGACAGCCTGGGGGACACCACCACCTTCAGCTGCAGTTGTGTCACGCGTGGTGCCTGCTCAGCTTGGGTATCTCCACTGCAGCACTGGTCTTTGAGCCCACTTCTCCACGTGGAATGGGGCCCTTCCTGCTGGGACTGAGCAGGGCAGGATGGGTCACTGGCACAGGTCCAACACAGCTCCTCTGAGTCCTCCCTGTGCAGCTCTCAGCCTCCAGCACAGCCTGGCCACGAGCTGGGGAGGCCTCGCACCACGCTCAGCTTCCCCTGCCAGCAGCGCTCAGGTTACACTTGACATAGTGAAGTGGCAGCAAAATGAATTTAATTTATTTACTTTTTAAATGCAATGGTGGAAAACAAAACATGTTGCAAAAGTTGTTTGTTTCGGCCCAGCTCTGCACAGCCCCGCTGCACAAGGAGTGGCTCCTGGCAGCTCAGCTCTTCGGAGAGCGGCGATTGCTGGGCTGACACGCCGTGCCAGGGACCAGACAGCTCTGGAGACACCCTCCCTCCCTCCCTGCCTCCCTGGGGGCTGTGCTGGGCACGGCTGGGGCTCACACCAGGCCAGGGTGCTCCCCTGGATCACTGGGCTGCAGAGCCTGTGCCAGGCAGAGCCCGAGAGATGCTGTCAGTGCAGGGCAAGCTCCTGCCCAGCACCCAGCAGTGCCTGGAGCTGCTCTGCTCTGTTCCTCTGGGCAGCAGGTCTGTCAGGGAGCGTGCCTGTCCAGCACTCTGGGGAGAAGGGGCACCCACTGACACAGCTGGCACCTCCCCAGGTGGGACAGGGCGTGGGGACGAGGTGGGAGCCATGGGCAGGGCTCACCCACCCCTCCAGCAGCAGGGGTGGCTGCTCTGGCCAGGGGCTGGGGCTGGCGTGTCCGGAGAGCCCAGCCCCGTGCTGCACCCTGAGGCACCACCCCCCTTGGTCCCAACTTTCCCATGGCACCGTCAGCGCTCACGATTTACGAGGGACCACCAAGCCTGGGCATTGTCAAGCACCTAATTGAAAACACTGTAAAGGCAACACGGCAGCATGGCCTGAGAGCCGATGCTGATGGCCACCCAGGTGCCTCGTGGCACTGGGGTCCCAGCATGGCACGGCTGGCAGGCAGGCCAGGACCCCACTTGGTGGGCACTGCTTGGCTCCGGGTCCATCCTGGTCAGGCATCTGTGGAAAGGGGAGAGGCCCCAGGGAAACCTCCCACAGATGTGCTGCCTCCCACACAGGAGGGTGCTCTTTCCCAGAACTTTGGTTAGGAGATACTCATGAGTTAATTAATCCTTGAGTTTTTAAGCAGAGACATATTTATGAGCCCTGTAAGAGGCTGGGGCCCAGAGAGACATTTCTTTATTCTTCCTCCAGCTCAGCTGAAGGAAACCATAAGGAAAAAGAGCGACTGAGCCACGAAAGCATGGAAGATGGACTTCAGGCTGGTGATGGGGAAACAAGCCCCAACTGGCCAGGGTGGGAACAGTGGCCAAATGACTGCTGCCTTCCCTCTCCTTTGTCTCCTCGTCCTTTGTCTGCACTTGGTCAATGAATGCTGGGGTATCTCCAGTTTGAAGTGCAGATGTGAAGCCCACGTGGGGTTTGAACCACCATGAACCTCCCCAGCTCCTTCAGCTGGAATGGAAATGCCATGGTCTCATTTGTCCCCTTCCCTGACACCTGTGAGGAGCATTGGCCCCAGAATTCCAGCTCCCCATGCCAAGGGGATCTGGCAGGCTTCAGTGTCAGGAGATGCAGGACATGGCTGTAGCTCGTGGAAGTTGCCAGCAGCCCTGGGAGCAGAGTGCAGCAGTGCTGAGAACATCAGCCAAGGCACCAGTGTAAAACCAAGAGTGGAGGACACATCCACTGTGCTTTTGTTGGGCTCTGCTGCATCCCAAGCAGCTGAGAAAATGTGTGATGGGGAAAACCAGATGCCTTCCTGGGCAGGGCACATTTTTCCAGGCTAAAAGCTTGGAACGGAGGCTATTTTGCTTTACCCGTTTCCTCAGAGCAAGCTGCTTATGGCATTGCCTGTCTCTCTGCAATCACCAGTTTATCTCTCCACCTCAGATGATGCTTCCTCAGCTTTACTGCGCATCTTGGCCAATAGCAGTGGAGAAATGTGGCCACCACATGTTGGCAGCAATTGAATCCTGGGCACATTTTTTCTCTGCACAGCCTTTAAGCTGTGGGAACCATTTCAAAGGAAACCATTCCCCCTATAACATGCTTGTGATCTGAAGATGTCTATTTAGATGGCAGCCCGGCATTAATTTAGCAATTCACTACAGAGTTTGGCGTGATGTTTAAAGCACTAAAATAAATTGTGGTGAAGTCGTTTCCCTCAAACCAGATTGTGTGGTTTACATTATTTGTCAACCTTAAGTACAACTGGCATGTTTGTATCACTCATGCAAAGCCCCATTGTGCCTCTCTAGAAGGGGGAAGAATCCGCACAGAAATGCATCCAAGTTCCTGCCCCGGCAGTTTCATGTCCCTGGGAGATCTGCCCCGGAGGCACGCAGCCCAACCGGCTGGAAGAGAGCCTGGGCTTTCCTCACGATGATGGGTGTTAAGTGCAGGCTCATATAGGTTATATTACAAAGGGCCGATTTAATCAGAGGCAGATTTGCGCTCTCCGCCTGCAGTGTCTAAAACTCCACCGAGCCGCGATGGCTTCGACACACCCACGCGAGCGCACACACGCGCGGGGATCGGGCTCTGGGCTGGGGGGCTTGGGCGGCTGCTCGCCCACCGAGGGGGTGCTCTGGGCCAGCCCCGGGGCCAGCCGGCCACCGCCCGTGGCCCCTCGCCCTGCCCGGTGTGCCCAGGGTAAGGTGTGCCCAGGAGCGGGAGGGAGCGAACAGGTGAGGAAAGGGAGCCCCGAGCTCCTTCTGGGGATCTGGGTCTGCCTTCGGGCAGCTCCCCTCTCCCCAAGGGGCTGCTCTGGGGATATCCCAGAGCCCAGGCTGCTCAAGGCACACCTGGGGAGCCGTTCCCCGCCGTCCGGGCTGAGCTGTTGCCCCATCCCGGCCGGAGCAGCCGCGGTGCCGGCCGTGCCCGGCTGTGCGGGGTCAGGCGGGGACAGCACGGCGGCACTTTCGCCAGCGCCGCCGGGAGCAGGTTGGCGGGGCGTGCTGTGGTGCTGTGAGCAGGCGGGATCTCGTCTGTGATCTCAGCGCTTTATCCCTTCCTTCCCCTGCCTCAGTGGCTGCAGCCAGAGAAATCCCCGGATGGCTGTCACAGCTCTCCGCACACAAGCTGCGCTGGCAGCGCCGGGGGTGTTTCATTCCTCCACCTCCCAGCGACTCCCTGATGCCAGAAGAAGCGTCCTGCGGAAGCGGCCGAGGCTCTGCACTGACACAATTGCTCTGGCGCGTCCCTTCCAGCCCCCGGCAGCTGTCGCGGGCTCCCAGCTGAGGGCTCTCCCTGCCCCTCCGAGCCCACCCACACCCCGGGACGCGGGGCCGTGGGGCAGGGCTGCTCCGCAGGAGAGCGGCTCCCTCCGCTCCTGCTGGATGGTGTCATCACAAACCCTCGGGATCACCGCCCGGTGACCGAGGTTCTGCTGTTCCCTTCTTCCCGGCCCCTCTAAGCCCCCCTGCCGCCCCCTGCTCTGCGGGTCTCCGGGCCCTGCTTGGAGCAGGTTCCCCACCCAGAGCAGCGCGGTGGGCGTGTGCCCTCCACGTTCCTTTCGCAGCCTCTCCTCAGCTGCATTTCTTCTGCAGCATTTCTGAATTGTAAGAGACACCCGATTTTCTGGAAATTAAGTTGAGACAACAAAAAGCTCTGTTGCTCCCCAGAGCCGCCTGTGCTCTGGCCATGGACGTGTTTGTGCTTTCACTGGGTGATGGCAGAAACCCTTAGAACGGGAATTCCAAGGGACGAGCAGACTCCGAGCCAGGCTGGGCAGGTTTCTGGCAGCCCCGGCTGCCGCAGGTACCGGGCAGCGCCTGTCGATGAGACACTGCCCAGAAGGGCTGCACAAAAGCTCCCAGCCACGGCATTAAGTAATTGTCACATTTTTCTTCTGTAAGGATTAACGTTCCTGCTAACCTTGCAAACCTTCATTGAGCCATTGTCACCCCCCGAAAGGCGGCACAATCGCCAAGGGATTAGGGTGTCTGCGGAGCAGCCTGTCCCCGCTATTGTGCGCTCCCGGCGGGGGGAGGAAATCCTGCGACATCAGCCGATGAGTCCCTGCGGCGGGGACGCCAAATTCACTGCCGGCCGCGCACACGGCAGCCCCCGGGGAGCCGGGGCCGACCGCCTGGGAGCTGTCCCCGCAGCGGGAGGGTGGCCGGGAGCCTGGCCGGGCTGGGGGCACCTGGGAGCCAGGCAGTGCCCATCCCAGTCCCCTCCAGACAATCAAGGGAGGGTCAGTTGCGCAGTCCTGTCCCCTATGGCACCTGGGAGCAGGAAATCTGCCATCCCATGATCCCCTGCGGCCTGGGACGCCATGCATGCCCGCCACTGGCAGCCCCCGAGGACAGGCCGACGCCAGGGGAGTGCCCATCCTGGGGGGCCCCTCCGGCTGGCACGGGGGCAGGCAGTGCCCATCCCTGTCCCCTCCAGAGCATCAGGGAGGGCAGTGCCCAGCCTGTCCCCTCCAGGCACCTGGGAGCCAGGCAGTGCCTACCCTGTCCCCTCCAGGACACCAGGAGCCAGGCAGTGCCCAGCCCTGTCCCCTCCAGGACACCAGAGAGCCAGGCAGTGCCCATTCCTGTCCCCTCCAGAGCATCAGGGAGGGCAGTGCCCATCCCTGTCCCCTCCAGAGCATCAGGGAGGGCAGTGCCCACCCTGTCCCCTCCGGCACCTAGGAGCCAGGCAGTGCCCAGCCCTGTCCCCTCCAGGACACCAGAGAGCCAGGCAGTGCCCAGCCCTGTCCCCTCCAGGACACCAGAGAGCCAGGCAGTGCCCAGCCCTGTCCCCTCCAGGCAGCAGGTCTTCCCACGCAGCTTTGCCAGAGACCAGGCTCTTGGGTGCTGAGGAAATCCCATAAAAATTTATCAGGAAATACAGAGCCATAAAGGCAAGTTCCTGGCGTTTTTGTCAGCTATTGGCAGTGCCCCCTCTGCGTGTGCTGTGCTCAGGCACCTGGCAGCCACAGCAGGACTGTGGCCAGGCCAAGCTGCATTAGCAGCTCGTTCCCAAGGCCCTCCCTTTGGAACAAGAGCAGATGAGCATGGCAGGAGCACAGCCCGATGTTCTTGGGAACGGGACTCCAGATTCTGCAAAGCTCAGGCTTGCAGACGGGCAGGACAGGCAGAAGCTGTGTTGCAAGGATGCAAGAGGAATAAGGAATGCTAAAGCAAACTCAAGATTTATGCACGTAGGTCCCGGGAGGGTCCTAGAGAGCTTATAAATGACAATACATATTGTCACTCCAACCCCCATGCTCAGTAGCAAAGGAAAAGGAGCGGGCAGTGTCTCCAGAGCTGGGGCCATTGCACAACAACAGAGAATGGAAAACAACCTCATCTGCTTCTCCCCAGCATCTGGGCCCTGCATCAGCATCCCTACTCCCATGGCCCTTTCCCAAGGGACAGAGCCATCCCTTCCAGAGAGCCATGGGGAGGATGGGGACAGGAGAGCCCCAGGTGTGGTGCTCAGGCAGCAGAGCCTGGCATCCTTCTGTTGTGCCCACTTTGGACTGCTCAAACAGAAAAAACAAGCTCCAGCCCTTTGCTCCATGCAAATAAGGACTCTTCAACCAAGACAGAGTGAAGTCTCCATCATGGATGTCTCTGAGTCCTGCAGGTGCTCATTTCTGGAGGAGAGCTGGTTTCTGGGGAGGCTGGGCTGGGGCTGGTCTCCTGCAGCCCCGCACCAAGGGGATCTGTCATGGCACATGTGGCATCTGGAAGCCTCTGCCCAGCGGGATGTGGATTTGCCAGCCCTTTGGCAGGGCACTCAGTGTTTAGAAGCCAGGATTGTTACTGCTGTGCAGTGGGATTTCATGGCAGTTTTTCATAAGCTTTGCACGTGTTTGATAGAACAAATAGGAACTGAATCTCCCCACAAGTGACAGCAGCCTGGCTGCCTGGGGCCCGCTGGGGATTGAGAGGAACGATGTCCATTCACATTCAGAAACTCTCTGTATTCAATAGGCACGTGGGACAATTTGGCTTCTCTTCTCTGGTGTCCTGGCAGGGGAAGGGCTCCCCACTCTGCCTCGAGGATGTACAGGTGATTGTGCATGGAAAAAGAGCACTCCTAAAACCAGACAGCAACCTGGAGCTCCTCTGCTAAATCCTGCAGTGGGAGCTTTCCCTGGACAACTCTGCTGAAGTTAATAAATGGGCTTTGCATTTTCTCTTTTGCTTCATCTGGAGTAACTTTGAGAAACAAGCCCTGCAGTCAGGCTGGCTCTTCTTGGTCTCATCTCCTGAGGCTGGAATGAGCCCCCATGGACAAGGAAGGCACTCAGAGTCTTCCTGTGCCTCTGTGGGGCTCCTTCTCCTTGAATCCTCCTCAGACCACACCTTCTGTTGCATCAGGCTGTCCATCTCCAAAAAGCAGGTGGTGACTATGGTGACCAGGACCCGTCCAGAGACATCTGGAGGGAGGCTGATCTTTAGGAAGCAGCAGCAGATGGGCTTAGTGCCTGCTGATAATTAAGCTCTGACTGTATATACTGCCCTTAAAACACAAGCAGCTGCAAAATTCTTGGTCTTCCCAAGGTAGGAGGTGGTGATGCCTCCACCTTGCTGGCCTGGCTTGCTCTGCGTGGGGCAGATTGTGGCCACGCACACGCAGCGGCTGCAGCGAAACCGGGAAAGTTTCAATTAATTAATTTTTCACCAGAAAAGGTCACGAGGCCTGGGATGGGTGTCCCACCCTGGGAGAAAATGCCAGCACAGCCACCATCACGGCGGTCTGAGCCACCACAGTCCCTGCCTCACTGGCTCAGCGTGACCCATGGCTATTGGCTATTCCGGAGATGGTTTCCATGAGGACTTATTTTTTTTTTGGTAAAAATGTTGAACAATTCTGGTTTCGTCCCCATGTGGAGCGGGAAAAATTTTGAAATCTTGAACATTTTTGAGGGCTTAAAAACAATTTCCCACCCAGTTATAGCCACCAGTCTCATCAGGATGTGTTTGAAAACCCTCCAGCAGGAGCTGAGCAGAGCTGGTCTCAGCTGGATACCACTCTCAACGAGAAATGCCGTGGCAAAGGGTCATGTTTCTTCAGAAAAAAAGTATCTTCAATAGCTCAGGAAGTTATTAGTGTCTGCTAACAATAAGAGCTTTGGATTGATTCAATAGATGCTCATTTTAATTGTAAAATGCCAGTAATGAGAAATGTGCCATCCAATGACTCATTTTTCCCTTGTAAAAATTATTGGACATTTTTATTAGTTTTACAAATGACAGGACCTCGTATTTCTGAGAACACTTTATACAAGCCTTGCACAAGCCCACTCTCATAAAAGCGTGTCTGTGGTGACATCCAGAGCCACAAGAAGGGGAGCGGTAGAAAGGCCCAAAGTGGTGAGGACAGCCCACAAGTGGAACTGGCAGGACCGAACCCCAAGAGGGTGGGAAGGGGTGGATACAGCACCGGAGACATGAGCCCCGGCCCTCCTTCCCAGCAGAGCCTTTCTGGAGCGGCACGGGGCGGGCAGGGGGCCGGGTGCCAGCCGGCGCCCGCGGGTCTGCCCGGCGCGGAGCCCCGGCGCGGGGCGCTGAGCCGGGGCGGGCGATGTGCGGGGCGCAGGCAGGGCAGGAGCCAGCCCCGGCCGAGCAGAGCTGAGCCAGGTAAGCGCCGTGCCACGGCAGCGGGCAGAGCGGGACCCGGCACCGCCTGCTGCGCTCCCGCCGAGCGGGATCCCGGCGGGATGCGCGCCGGGACGGCCGGGCCCCGGCAGCTCCCTGCGCTCGCTGGGCGAGGAACACGATAAAGGGGTCAAGAGCGGCCAGGGAGACCGGGGACAGGGAGAGCGGGGCAGCCCGGAGCAGCCCGGCTGCGGGAGCAGCGCTGCAGGGCTGCGGCTGGACGGGCTGGAGGGGAGCGCCAGCACCGCTGCTCCAGAGAACAGCAGAGCTGCTTTGGCCAGACTGTGCTCTTTTAGAAAACTCAAGCGATTTCCCGTGGAGAATTAATTTGCACAAAGGGGGAAAAGAAGTAGTTTTAGAGAATTTGTCATTTCAGCGTTTCGTTTCTCCTCCCTTGCTGACATTATTTGTATTTTTGTTTACATCCCCTCATGAGAAGTCATCTGTGACTCTGCATCGTGTACTGTGAGCTGGCATGATATGACATAATGCAAGAGCCGAGATAGCCCAACACTTCTATTTTAGTTTGGAGGATATTTAAAACTTTATGTTATCCAGGAAATTTCTGAAATATTTGTCTTCATTCCAAGCCAGAATGAAAACAATTTTTGAAATGTCGGAAGTTCCCGTGAAACAAGTAGCGAGGGCTTCCAGCTCTGCCACCGTGCGTGACAGGGCGGCTGGTGGGGAGGCCTTCTGCAGGAGAGTGCCAGTGGGCACCGGAGAGCAGGGAACGGGTTTCTGTGTCCCAGGATATCCCAGGAGGGACCTGTGGTGACTTTACAAAGCCTCTCTGGTTTGTGGGGCTCCAGCCTGGAGAGGGAGAGGCTCGGCGGGGCTGCCTGCTCCGAGCCACCGGCCCCAGCGCTGGGTTTGCCAAGGCTGAGCTGCTGCGGGACAGGCAGGGCTCCGTGGGGGCTGCAGGAGGCCGGGGTGCACACGTCTCTGTGTCTGGGTGGAAAGTGCTATCAGGTTCCCAAAGCCTTTGCCTTTGCCTCTGTGCCGAGGCACTCAATCCTCAGAGCTTTGTTTTGTGTACTCTGGGAACTGACAATTTGTAAAGACACGCTGCTGGGCTAATCCTCCATCAGCTCCTGGAGCGGAGAGCAGCTGGATCTGGCAGCTCTCTCCCTTCTCCCACTTCAGCCTGCTGGAGCAGTGAGTGTCTGTAAGCAGTAGCTCACAGGTTTTGACTTATACGCAAAGCAGAGCAGCAGCTCTCCCAGCCGGCGGCCGGGACCACACAGGCACCTTGCAGGGGCCGTGCCGGCGAGGTGTGTGTGCCTGGAGGGGATGCCAGCCTTGGTGCTGAACTCCTGCTGGCTCCCCGCTGCCCTCAGCCCCCGCCGTGCCCCGGAGGGGCTCTCAGGGCAGGGAGCTCTGCCTGCAGCCCCGTTTGCTGGTGCGGCGCTCTGCGAGCGGGTGCGCCAGGGAAGGGATAAAATTAAGACTCTAAAAAAAGCCACTTTCCTCTTTGCATGCAGGAAATCTCACAAAAGGTTCTCACGAGGGTTCCTTGCCCATCGCCCCATGCCCAGAGCTCGGCCCAGAGCTGTTTTGGGGGCCCTGGGAAGTTGTGGGAGCTGGGTGTCCATCGGACTAGACCCTGGGCAATGGGATGGCAGCCCTGGCTGGGAAGGTACCAGTGCATGGCTTGGCATGTGCAAGGCCTCAGATCTCAGGAAAACTCATTTTTAAGCTACTTGGAGCAAATGTCAGAGCAAATGAGTTGCAGTTTCAGCAGCCACTTGGTCCTGGTTTAACCCTGGGAAAGCAACTGTGTTACAAATATTTACCTGATGAGGTAAACCATCAATATCTTTGAAACTTACATTAAAAAATACTGGACTAGAGCATCTTGTAGGTTTTGCTTTTTTCCCCCGCTGATTTGTTTCACAATATGCCAGAAGCATGGCTTGAGTTAGGGCTTTGGCAGGGGCTTTTATCATGATTGATATAGTGGAGGATAGAAAAGAAATTTGGTTATCAGAGGATGCCAGAACTCAGCTTCCTAGCACATACATTCAATAATGCAAAAATTCTCCTTTAAAGGTCTCCTTAGAACAAATCCCAGTCATCACAAAACCCATGGAGATAAATTAAATTACATTTTAATAGTGGAGAATTCATTCCTGGGCCAGGCACAGCAGTGAAAGTATGTTCTCTCTTCGGCAAAAGTAGCCTCATCTCCCATCAAAATTCTGAATGTTACCATATGAAAAACTTAATTGGAAATGAAACCCCAAAGCTCCCAGGGCAGAGACACCATGAGAGACTGCCCCACCTCCTGCTCCACTGCCTGCTGCTGCCCTGGCTCTGTTCTTGCTTGCCCTGCCCTGTGCTGGGATTGCCTCCTGAGAAAGCCAGGCTTGACCCATCTCTTCCTCATGCTGTCATCCTGTAGATGTTTAAAATACGTACAAGTGCAGGCAGGGGTGTCCAGAGTGTCTGGTGTGAGCACTTGGTGCCGTGGGGAGGTGATGCAGGGGGTGATGGGCAGAGGGCTGGGGATACTGGGGTGATGTGGGGTGATTTGGGTGCTGCTGTGGGGTGCAGCCTCACCTCGAGGTCCCACATCATGAATGCATCCAATAACTGCAAGGGGGCAAAAGGCAGAAAGAGAAAGGGCAGGTCTGCCTTGGTTGTGCTGCCCAGGGAGCCTTCCACTCCTCATCCTCCCCAGCTTGGCCTCCCCTTGCCCCAGCTCTGGGGCCTGAACCTTGCTCCCTGCCCAGCCTCCTCCATCCCAGCCTCATCCTGCAGTGCCAGGCTGGGCCTCACTGCTCTCCATGTCTGTACAATGACAAAACCCCCGGGCAGAATTAGCTCCTTGCTCCACACTGCATCCAATTAATTATAGAGTTTAAGACACAATATGTAGACATTTCCCATCCACACCAGCAAAGCTCTTGGCTCTGCTGGGAAGTTGTGCAGAACTGCTGCTCTTCAGAAGGTGGCTGGGCACGGGCAGACGTGTGCCCTGGGCACGGGCATGGCAGAGTGCCAGGCTGTAATTAAAGTAATTACAGGTGTTCTGCAAATGGCTCAGGATACAGCAAGTGGTGAGGATACAGCATCACTACTGCTTTGGCTGCACAAGGCTCCCCTCCACGTGTTTGCTGCTGATCTGTTCAGCTGCTTTCAGTGCAGTGATGCTCCCGGGCCATCCCTGCCCAGGGGACACAGGGACAGGCACTCCCCACCCATTGGTGCCATGTCAGTACAACCCAGAGCACCAGCATCCCTTCTGTGGGTCAGCAGGAACCTCCAGCTCCTGCCTGGGGCATTCCCAAACTACCCCAGCATCCCAAAGTCAGCCCAGGGTCCCAAAACTGCCGCAGGTCCCTTCTGCTGCAGCCTGTCCTGCCCGGGCACAGCTGGGCTCACAGGAGCTCTGTGTCCCTCCCAGTGCCAGCCCAGGGTGCAGGGCTCTGCTGTGGCTGTGGCAGGTGACCCACGGGGCACTGCCAAGGTTACCAGCCTGTCCCCACACAGTGACAGGAGCCCACAACAATTACAGGCTTCCTGCACGTCCCGCCTGTGGGGTTTTGTCACACATGATGTCCCACATCTGGGACTCACCAGTTGGAGATGGCAGTGCTATTTCCATGTTGAACTGTAACTTTTTTACCCCCAGCCGTTCCAGGGCTTACAACTATTGTGTGGGGTTTTTAATGTTGCAAGAATTTATATTGGGAAAAAAGTGCTGCGCTTTTTTTTTTTTTTTTTTTTTTTTTTTTTTTTTTTTTTTTTTTTTTTTTCTCTATGCCTTGGGAAATGTCATCCAGCAGGAATGTTCCCAAGAGCTGGTCATGTCTGAGAGAAGGATGGGCTTGAGCAGGGGCTGCATGCCCAGCTCCCATCCCTGTCCCAGTCTCCCAGGACAGGCTCCCAGGGCTGTGGCTCCCTTGGGTGCCCCATCCGTGCTCCTCAAGCTCTGCCCCGTGTCCTGAGGGACATCTGCAGCAGCAGAGGCAGGAGGGAGGGGACAGATGCCTGGAGAGAGACACGCTGCTCACAAAGCCACTCCTGCTGCAGAGCCTCTTGGTTTCATGTCCTCTTGGCTGTGCCAGTGGCCTCTTACACTTCCAGCTCTGGATGGAGCTTACAAGAAATGCTGGAAGCCCCAGCCCTGTCATGTGTCATCATTCAAACTTCTCTTTAATAGCATCCCAAAGGAATTTATTTTTCCCAAACATCAAAGCCCCCTGAGCAATGCTGGGAGTGGCAGGGCTTCCCCCCAAACCCTGGTGGCTCCTGCACCCCCCTGCCCTGCCTGGGGGGCTGGACACCCTCCTGCTGAGCTGGGGAGGGTGATGGTTTCAGGTGGGGCTGTGGGGCCAGGGGAGGCAGGGCTGTGGCAAGACAAGAATGCAGATCTTTCCCCTGGAGGTACAAGTGAGATGGGTATGGATTGCCCTGCTGTGAGGGTGCTGATGCCTTTTCCAGGCTCAGCATCACATCACACACCACTTCCAGGAGCAGGTACCACGGGGAAAAGAATAATAATGAGAAAGAAATAGCGAGGAGGTGTGAGGCTGCATCTCCTTCTCTTCTGCCAGGATTCAGAGCCTCTCTCTGCCCTCTGGTGTGCCAGGGGCACTGGGAGGCAGGCAGAGCATCTCCTCAGCTGGACCTCTGTGCTCAGGGAGCCCCCCTGTTCCCCAGTGCTGCTGTCCTCCCATCTGCACGAGTTTTGTAGAGGGAATTTAACAGAAAAGTTGCAGCAGCTCCTGCCTCTACAAACACAGCGTGCTGCTGTCTCTGCCAGCACTCCATGCTGCTTTGCCTCAAGGAATCTGTGACATCCGTCCTGCTGTGATCTGTAACAATATTGGGATTAAATTAGCTTCCCTGAGCTGCAGAGAGGTCAGTGAGTAAGGCCCCTGGTTAATCCAGCAGGCCAGAGAGAACAGAAGCCTCCCTGCATTGGGAAAGGAAAACAACGGGGTCTGTTTGCAATCCATGCAGCTAATTCAAACAGCATTCCTCAAACAACAGGGGAAAGGGCCTTGGGAGCAAATGGGAAAAGAGCCTTTCCCAACATGCACATAATGCTGCTCCTGGGGAGAGGGGAAATGTCCAGACTGCACGGAGGAGATGCCAGAAGACATGTCAGGCTCAAGAAAAGGGTCTGAGCAGCCAGGCAGCTGGTGGGGCACACTGAGCTACCCCGTGCCCAGGGCTTGGCAAGCCCGGAGCAGGTCAGTCCTGCTGGAGCACTCCTGAGCAGCCCACAGGGCTGGCTGCTGCTGCACCACATCTGGGGAGGGACAGGGCTCCTCATCCCCTCCTCTGGGGTGACAGGGTCTCGCTCCCCTGGCCCCCACAGAGACTTTCCCACCGGAGGCACTCTCCTGGCTCTGCAGCTTGTGGCTCTCAGCACCAGCTGAGATCTGGGGACAATCCCAGATGGGGACACTTCCAGCAGGGCCAGGCTGCTGCTGCCTCGGAGCAGCACGGGCTGCAGGAAAGCCTGGGCTTGCTTGGGAAGCAGAGGCATGCCCGGGTGATGCTATCAGGCAGCCAGCCCCACATCCCGTGGCTCTCCCATCTCCCAGGGAAGGCGTGATCCCGGTGCCCCTGTGCCCCTGCCGGCAGCGCCGCCGCTGCTGCGCATCCAGAGCGAGCGTGGGGACGGTGGGCAGGAGCTGTGCTCCTGAAACTCGGGATGCTGATGTGCAGCAAACAGTTCCCTGGGCTGTCTATCAGCCATCCTGCGGCAGAGAACCCTCAGAGCAGCAGAGCAGAAAAGACCTCGTGTCCAGTCTGGGAGTGTCACAGACACTTCAGGACATACTCGCTTTCCTTCTGCTTTCTCTGTGAGTGTCTTTTCTGCTTTTTGCTTATGCTGAGATATTATCAAAGGCTGATGAGGCACTGGGGATGAGTAATGCACCTTCTGTGCCAGCTGGGAATTTGTAGGCACTGGTAGGGTTAATGTGGGTCTGAGAGAAGCTGTGGTGCTCAGTGCTGGATCTGCTTGGTGCAGACCTGGGTACAGCCACAGCCCTGTCCTCAGCTGCACCAGGGGTGAGGGACACAGCTCCTGGCTGTCCCTGCAGGGTCAGCCTTCAATGGAGACACCTTCCTCCTCTTCGAGAGAGGCAGGGGGTTCTGCAGAGCAGGAACTGTAGGGGGATGAAATTGGACCAAATTATTGCAGGTTTTTAATGCAGAGGATAACCACATTACTTTATGAGAACCATTTTAAGGGTGGGCTAGGGGCTGTGGGGAATTGGCAGTTCCTGTGCAGAAGCAGAGTGGGGTTCTCCCCTCAGCTTTGTGCAGAGCCACTGTGCCCATGTCCCGGCCAGAGGAGCCCGGGGAGCCTGCTGGGGGTGTCCAGGAACCCTCTGCTTTCAATCTGGAGCAGTGTGGCATCTTATCCTGCTAAAACGGAGAATTTCACATCCTTTTGTACAGGAGAGAAACAACCTGTTTGGGATTAATTTAGGATCAGCCTCAACAGCCATTAGCTCAACAAAGCCAAGCCTGTAAATGAGCTCCTGTCGGAGGGGAAAGAAATGTAGGAGTTGGTGCTGGATTTACTGGGCAGGTTTTAGTTTGATTTACCATCCTGGGCAATGACACCTCTGGCACCTGGGAGCTGTGAGCTCGTCCCTTTGCCTTCAGCCAGACCAGTGCTCAGCTGGCCATTTACTGCTGTGCCTGCCGCCCTGCTGCTGCATCTGGGTCTGTCAGCATTGCCAGTGCACAGCTCCGACTTTGGGGTTTACTGCTCACTTAGAAACTTGATCTACAGCTGTCAGCTGAGGCTGCAGCACTCCAGGATCAGAAAGGAGATTTGGTTCTTCAATGAAATATAGATCTTGGGTTTGTCAGATTTTTTACTCATGCAGTCAACGGAGTAATGTTGTTCCTGACAACATTTGATGGTACTTGAGAATTTCCTAGAATAGAAAGTAAAAAAGCTCTAAATAAAAATAGAAAAGGGTCTTTGATATGGAGACTTGCAGCAGTGACTGCTCAGCAGCTGCCAACAAGCAGAACACATTCACAACGCTCCTGTGAGACAGCAAAGATCCCAGTGACATCATTTACAAATAGGAAACAAGGGACATTTAAGGAGGTGCCAAGGAAAATTCAGGATGAATAAAACTTCCACATACATGAGCACTAACACACACAGCCCAAAAGCTGCAGAAAGGGTGAGATCTCCCTCTTGCCTGTGTTGGGGTTGTTGTTGTGTTGTGTTCACAGCTGCCCCCACAGAAGCGCTGTGCACGGCAGGAGGATGGCAGGTGTGGGAGGAATTCGTGAGGCTCTCCCAACCTGGGGGCTGCTTGATGCCATGCTCTGTATCCATCCCTCACCCTCCTCTTCCTCAGGGCTGTCGGGTCCATACCGAGTCCCAGGGAGCACTCCAGGGCTCATGCCAGCAGCTCTCAGGGACACTCAGGGATTTCTCTTCAGCAGGGGCTCCTGGGCAGCAGAGGATTGAAGGAGAACTGCTCTGATCCCAGCAGGGGATCCAGGAGGGATTCAGGAGCCACCACATCGTTTGAAAGAGCGCCTCTGGCTTCCAGCCCAGAGCCCTGCAGGGCTCACGGGCAGGTCCTGGCAGCTTCTCACACACCCTGGGACAGCTGGCCAGGGCTCTGGGCAGAGCCCCCAGGCCTTGAGCAGCCCTGTGAGGGTCACTCATGGCTGCTGGCCCTCGGGGGGCTCCTGGCCCCCAGCCCCCGGGTGTGGCTGGAACAGGAGCAGGGTCCAGCACGGCTCCTGGGGAATGGAGCAGGATCTGCTCACGCCAGCAGGCACGGTGGGGCTCAGGGAAGGCGCTGAGCACTGATGTCCCCTGTTCACCTGCACGAAGCTGGGTCTGTCACTCACCCTGGAGTGCAGCTGGAGGAGGGAAAGGGAGCTGACAGCACAGGGGAGAGCTCCCAGGCTGCTCAGGTGTGCTAGAGGGCAGGTGTCCCGGGCAGTCCCACCCCAGCCGTGCTGTTCTCCTGAGCAGGAGTGATTCCCCCTGCTCCACAGCCAGCAATGGAAAAACAACCAGGCTCTGAGCTCCTCGCCTTCATGCCTTCCCCCCCCAGAGGATAATAAGCTGCTTTTAATATCTGACATATTTATTAACAGATGCAGTTGTGACAGCTGATGACTTCATATGCCACTTACCACTAAAATGTTAGTAATAACTCGGAATTAACTGTCATAAATAAAAATGACTACAAAGACAGCTCGATGGTGTGTCACTCTGCAGTAATTTACTGAGACCCTGTTGGCTCTGGATGCGAGGCTGGAAGGTCCTTTGTGGAGCTCCAGTCCGGGTTTTGCAACAGTCACAATATTTTGGCTGGATATTGTCTTAGGAGGTGGTACTAGTGGGGTGGAATTCCCTCATGCAGGAGTTTGCACTGGATGCCTTTACAAAGCTGGATACTCCGGTAATAATAATAATAAAAAGCCCCTGCCCCGTGGATGGGGACGGAGTCTACGGATTGAGACCAGGATTTATTAATGTGCAAATTGCTTTGATATGATCACATACTTTCTGCTTTGCATACGCAGGGAGCAGCGTGGGCTGATGGAGTAGGAACTAGCCTGAGCGATCTTTACGAGCTGAGATCCTGCACATCGCAGAAGGGTTTGTTTCTCTGTGCAAAGCCTGGGACCCCGTTACAAACCTGCCTTAAAAAAACGAGTCACCAAAATATCCCAACGCACCAGACTTCTCCATGAACTCGCCATGAATATATTTTTCATTTTTTTTGACAGAAACGTGTGTGTAACTTTCTCTGGAGGAACTGAGGAATCTTGTAGTTGTTCTTATAGTATTTTAAATCTGAGAACCCAGTAGAGTCTTTTCCGCAGTGATGAGGGAGTGACAAGTTGAAGGTAAGGGCTTCAGCATGCATGTTTGTGTCGATGGAGCTTTTGCAATGTGGGCTGCTAATGAAGAGCGCGAGCCGTGTCAGCATCTGACTGCGGGCTCGCCTTGTGCAACGTGGATAATGAGTTCAGACAATGAGGGCTGTGCGAAATCGCAGCGCGATCCGTGGGATCCCCTCTCTCCCCCCCCTGCCCGAGGTGCGTGGGGCTCGCAGGGAAGCTGGGCTGCTGCGTGTGTCCCCTGCCACCGTGTTACCCTCCTGCCCAGGGGCAGGGCACACCCAGAGCTGGCGGGGGGATTGATCCGCTCGCTGGAGCTCCTGGCTGATCCCGCACCAGCCGCGGGTGGCCGTGCCCTGCTGCCCTCCCACTGCTCCCAGGCACAGGGCAGTGGGAGCACAGAGAGGGTGAAATGGATAATTTGCTGCTGTCTCGATGCTGCTGTGGCTGCGCCTAAGCCGAGCCCCTCTGCTCGCACCCATGGGGGCGCGGCGGGCGCTGGGAGAGCGCGGGGTGAGTAGGGGGCTCTGTGGAGCTCTGAGAGGGGGACCAGTGGAGAAAGAGGGATTATGGCAGTAATTAGACGTGGTTCGAGCTGGTGCTGAGGTGCAGGGGAAGCGCTGCTGGATCCAGTGCTGGCTGCCGTGGGTCAGCGAGGGCTCCCCGGCCAGGCTGGACACGGATCCCGGCGAGGGCCGAGGGGACTCAGCCCGGCTGCTCCATCCTGGTGGAGCCAGGTGCTGGGAGATGTGCTGGGGGTGACAGGGGCTTGGTCACCCTGGGCTGGAGGAGTATTCGATAGGCTCAGGCACGTGTGCTCCCTCGGACGGCCCTGGGTACACAGGAGGGGTGTTCAGGTGATGCGTTTGGGTTTAAAGAGGCACCTCACAGTAAAAGGCATTAAAGCAGGGTAATACTGGCAGAAGAAAGTGCTGCGTGACAAGGCACGCCTGGAGCCTCCACCCTGCTGCACAGGGGTCAGCAGGGACCCACGCAAAGAGGAGCTGTCACCCAAAGAGCTGGGAACTTGGGCAGTGCTTACAGTGCTGTTTCGGGTGGCCAGGTCTGTGCTGGCACCCCCGGGATTGGGCGCTTGCAGTGAGACCTCTGCCTGGACGGTTCTCCACTTTGGGGTGGTTTTGTCTGCAGTCCACTGCTGACCCTGGGGCGGGTGAACTGAGTCCAGGCGCTCTCCCCGCTGCGGGGCCAGGGCTGTGCAGGCTGGGAGGGAGGATGGCAGCAGCACGGCGGGCCTGGGAATGCCAGTGCTGCAACATGCCTGGAAACCACCCTGGAAAAAGGCTCGTTTCAGCTGGATCGGCTCCCTCGGCCGTTGCGAGAGCAGCAGCACCACCCTGAGGGACTCGGCAGGGAGGAGCCGGGTGCAGATACCGGGCACCGATCCCCGAGCGCTGCCAAAACCGGCCGACAGTGCAGCAGAGCTCAGACCACGCGTTTCCATCAGCTGAGCCTGATGTGAGCTGGCACAGCTCTTCCTGGGCTGTGACCTGGGACTGTGGGGAGCAGCACAGCCAGGTCAAGCCTCCTGGCCCATGGGGACAGCCCTGGCGTGGGACAGAGGGGCCCATGCAGCTGAGACAGGTGGCACTGGCAGCAGAGACCCTTCCCCTGTGCGGGTGACCTGTCACCTTGCCAAGGATGGAGGTGCCTGCCTGGCAAATACCGACAGGTTTGCTGTCATACCCACCACCAGCCTGCCCCCAGGAAATCCTCTGGGACTGCAGCTTCCTCACATGCTCATGGCACAGCCCTGCTGCAGGATGTCCTTCACTGTACACCACCCTGAGAGGGTGGCAGGCAGAGCTCAGAACTTGCTGCCCGTGTCCTGGTGGTGCAAGGGGATGCCATCCCACAAAAAGGCAGACTTTGGATGGGCTCAGTCCAGTCTGGCTGCTCTGGAGGACACCCTGGCTGCCTGCTCCCCCCATCCTGCCACACGCCCAGAGCTGGGGGTCATTTTTCCCAGTTTGTTTTCCTCTGCTGCTGGAGCTGGTGCCACTCCCGGCTCTGCAGGGCTCAGGTTTCCCAGGCAGTGATGTCTGGGAGAGCCGGAGCACCTGTAATTCCTTCAGGAAGTTCTGCTTGGCAGATGGCTCCTGTGCACATGGCCAAGCAGAAAGCCCCAGGTGCTGCTCAGGGCTCTGCCCTGGGTTTCAGCCTTTGCAGCTCAGCACGGCAGCTCATGGCTCATCCGGCCTCTGTGAGCCTGGAAATTTGTGTTTATAGGCAGGGTCTGAGGTGGAAGGAGCTGTAAGCCCTTGCTTGCAGGCATTTCCAAAGAATAAGAGGGGAATTGTGTATTGAGCTGAGTGTGTGCACTTGTTGTAGGATGAGCCTCAGCACCCCGACTGTTTTGGGGCTTCCCAGTTTGCTGTGCACCTCCAGGGCTATACCTACATGGTGTGTGTCCTCCTGGGGCACCTGCTGGCGTATCCCTGCTTCAGCAATGGCCTTTAGGGAGCTCTGTTGGGGGAAAAGACAGATTTTCAGTCTGTGCTACCCCAAATTGTGCTGTGGTGTTTCCTGGTCTGAAATTTGGTGGTGCTGTTCTGGTGAGCTCCTGATCTGTAGGAGGCTCCAACCCACTCGAGTTGTACCTAACAGACACAGGTTTGCTGCTCCCATGACTGCAGCCAGATCCCCAGGCATGGAGGATCCCAGTGCAACTCCAGATGCTGCTCTGGTTCTGTGGAGAAGCAGCAGGCATGGATCCTGCAGCCTGCCTCAGGCTCTGCCTCCTCCTCCTTCTCCAGAGCAGCGTGCTGCCTCTGCGCTGGCATGAGGGCCATGGGAATCCCCCTGTAAAACATTTCCTGATGTTTTACAGCGCTGAAGCACAAGCACTCCTGGAGGGAGGCCTGTGGCACTGTGGATCACAGGGTTTGTTGGAGCAGCTACTGTGGGGGCACTGTGCAAGGCAGGCGAGGAGCTGGAGCTGCAGGGGCTGGGGCTGGAGCTGGAGCTTCAGGGGCTGGAACTGGAGCTGAATCTGGGGCTGGAGCTGCTGGAGCTGGGGCTGGAGCTGGGGCTGCAGGGGCTGGAGCTGGAGCTGAATCTGGGGCTGGAGCTGCTGGGTCTGGGGCTGGGCTGGGGCTGGGCTGGAGCTGGGCTGGGGCTGGGGCTGGAGCTGCTGGGGCTGAGGAGCTGCTGACCCCCAGAGCAGCTCCCACTGCCAGGCCAGGGCAGAGGGATGGCCACGAGCCCCTCCTCAGTGCATTCCCCACCAGCGGGTCCCAGCACGGCTCTGCAGATCCAGGGAATGCAGTGCAGGAGCTAGTGGAAGAAGTCAGACCTCAACAATGCTGTGGAGAGCTCTGCTGCCAGAATGGGCTTTATTATTTTATTTTCTCAGTGAAGTTTATGGGTTGGGGATTTTGCAGAACTTGGCACTGGGATCTAATATCAAATGAAGACCTTCTGGTTCGGAAATTTGACTTAATGCAGCCGTCTTTTATTGCTTCAGGGATTAAGCAGAACAAAGTGGCTCTGCCTGTGCATGTGTGGAGATGTTTGCCAGAGGCACGTGAGACACCCTGTGGCAGCTGAGATGGCCGAGCCAAGCGTGGTGGGACCTTCCACTGCAGAGGGTTCCACAGCTCTGCTCCTGGAGCCGACAGGGAAACAGGAGCACAGCAGAAGGGAGGGACTTTCCCAAAGAGAGCCAGGGCCCAAACCTGCTCCCTCAGCTCTCACCTCCCACGGCAGGGCTGGCAGAGCAGGCAGGGAGCTCTGCCACGGGGTCACCAGCACAGGGAGCGGGGTGCAGGCAGGGCAGGCTCGGGGCTCAGGGAGCACCAGCAGCGAGGGCACAGCCCTGTGTGCCTGTGGAACAGGGACCACGGGGAACCAGGGCCACCAGTGGTGTTTGAAGGGCCTGCTGACAGCTCCACAAGGCAGGGAATGAGCTGGCAGCACAGAGCTGCTGCTGCCACCCACAGCCTTCCAGGGCTGGGCTCTGCCCTGGGTGCTGTCCCCTGGTGTGGGGCTGGGAGATGTGGGACCAAACTACCCTGAGTGAGACCTGCCAAACTATGACTCCTGCTGCAGGAAGCCAGTTTTTGCATATTCACACCCCTCACTGACTACCAAGAGGAAATTCAAATTCCCCATCCAGCTCCAGGACCTGGAAACCCAAATGCCCCTCCTCACAGCTGGTGCCCAGCTGGCTTTGGCAGCAACCTGGCAGTTCCCAGGGGTTCATTCCTACTGCTGCTGTAACCAGGTTTGTCCTCCCTCCAGCATCTGGTCCTTCTCTCCAAGGCTCAGTAAACCTTTGGAGAGCCTGTTTACATTTCGGATCCCTGGTACATTCAGCAAGAGGCAATATATCAGCAATTTAGTTATTGTGGATTAGGTCTCAAATATCCTGGGGATATAATGTTGGTCTTTCTCACCTTGTGTGTAGGAGGACTAATGGCAAATTATCTGGATGGTTTACATTTTCTGGTTTGTATTGGAGCTCCCAAGGACCAATTTATCCTGATTGAATTGCAAACAAGGCTTAGTGCCATCTCAGATTCAGGGGCCAGGTCTCTCCATAAATGAATTCAGAGCAATTCAGGTTACCCCAAATTCTTCCTGTAGATGGGATAATGGCATAAATCCTGCTAATGTTTAGACTGGAAATTGTTTGTAGCAACCTGAACTTGACTGATGGCTGCAGTAACAGAAAGAATCATAACTCGTGTCCTGCAGTGAGGGTGGGAAGAGCTGGCAGTCCAGCCAGAGCACTCACCACAGACCCCCAGGTGCTCGTGGGGGGGATTTGGAGACCCGTGGGTCATGTGTGACCTGCCAAGACACTGACAGCAGCACCTAGAGTGCCAGTGGCCTTTCAGTACTGAAGCAGCAGCTGTGGCCAAGCCCAGGCTCTCTTTGGGCTAGAAAAGCAAGGAAACAAGGAGGGAAAAGTGTGTGCTGGCTTGGTTTGTGCTGCGGTCTCAAGGTTACCCAGGGCACTTCCCTGCCCTGGGCTGCCCAAAAATGGGGTGTGCGGTGGCACAGGCTTCCCGCTGGCTCTTGGCACGCTGGGGCTGTGTTTGCTCCCTCCGGACATCCATCCCTGCTGCTGTCCCCACGCCGGGGGACAGTGCCCAAACTGTGAGTGTTGTGTAAACACGGCGTGTGCTTCCTGTGAACGCGCTTCACCCGCAAAGCCGCCGTAATTAAAAACCGGGGGCCGCCGGAGCAGCTGGCACCCGGGCAGGGCTCGAGCTGCGCTGCACGGACGGGGCTGCTCAAAGTCTGGGTCCTGTGCATGGCCGGACTGCCCCCCGGCACTGTCCCGAGGGACCCTGCCGCCCCAGGGCACTGTCCTGAGAGACCCTGCTGCCCCAGGGCACTGTCCCGAGGGACCCTGCTGCCCCAGGGCACTGTCCCGAGGGACCCTGCCGCCCCTCGGCACCGCCCCGAGGGACTCTGCTGCCCCTCGGCACTGCCCGAGGGACCCTGCTGCCCCTCGGCACCGTCCTGAGAGACCCTGCCGCCCTCGGCACCGCCCCGAGGGACCCTGCCGCCCCTCGGCACGCCCCGAGGGACCCTGCTGCCCCAGGGCACTGTCCTGAGAGACCCTGCTGCCCCTCGGCACTGTCCCGAGGGACCCTGCTGCCCCAGGGCACTGTCCCGAGGGACCCTGCTGCCCCAGGGCACTGTCCCGAGGGACCCTGCTGCCCCTCGGCACTGTCCCGAGGGACCCTGCTGCCCCTCGGCACCGGTCCGAGGGACCCTGCCGCCCCCGGCACCGTCCGAGGGACCCTGCCGCCCCAGGGCACTGTCCTGAGAGACCCTGCTGCCCCTCGGCACTGTCCTGAGAGACCCTGCTGCCCCAGGGCACTGTCCCGAGGGACCCTGCTGCCCCTCGGCACTGTCCCGAGGGACCCTGCTGCCCCTCGGCACTGTCCCGAGGGACCCTGCTGCCCTCGGCACCGGTCCGGAGGGACGAGGCGGCTCACAATCTGTCCCCAGGGTCCTGTGCATGGCCGGACTGCCCCTCAGCATCAGTCCCGAGGGACCCTGCTGCCCCAGGGCACCCATCCCAAGGAATCCTGCTGCCCCTCGGCACTGTCCCGAGGGACCCTGCTGCCCCTCAGCACTGTCCCGAGGGACCCTGCCGCCCCAAGGGCACTGTCCCGAGGGACCCTGCCGCCCCTCGGCACCCATCCCGAGGAATCCTGCCGCCCCTCCGCGCCCAGGTCCCCGCACGAGAGCGGAGGAGCCGCGGGGATCCCGCTCCGTCACTGCCGCCGCAGCCCGGCCGAAGCACTTGACAGTGTTTATAAAGCAGCTCGCAGCAAACAGGCTTGGAAGTGCAGAACAAGTTGGTGTTTACACAAGTGACTAATTATTTATTTGAAAATCCTGCGGACGAGCCGTGGGCTGTAACGACAAGCACATGGGGAGCGCTGGGCTCCTGCCCCGGCAGTCGCAGCAGGGACACGGTGAAAAGTTCAGGAGCACCGGGGCGGGGGCACAGCGGCCCCGGGGGCAGCCGGCACAGGTGAGATGGTGCTGGCAGAGGTGCAGCAGCAGGCACAGCGCAGCCTTCGTGCCGCAGGACTCAGCACTGCCCGGCTCGCACCTCCTGCGGGTCACCCCTCCCTCCAGGAGTGCGGCCGTGGCCGCCCTTCGGTGGGCTGGAGCAGGGGGGCTGCTTGGCCCTTCAGCAGGTCCCCCACGCAGGGTGGGCCAGGGAGGGTCCGGCCCCTGGGACAGAGTCCATCCCAGGCTGAGGCCGGGCTCACTTCCAGCACTGTCGCCACCAGTTGTTTGGGGCATCGGTGATTGCGCAGTTATTATAAAGGGATTAAAACAATTTTCTGTTTCATTTGACTTCACAGAGCAAATGTTGTCGCCTTTATTCCAGCACAATGTCTGCCGTTGGCGGGGCTTTGCTCTGCCAGCTGCAGAGAGGAGTGGGGCCCGGCTTGGCAGTGCCAGATCTCCTGGTGCAATGGAACTTGCCCTTCCTTCACACGGGGCACAGGGAAAACCACTTGAAAACTACGGGGAAAATGCCCTGTCAGCAGCCAGCTGGAGCAAGGGCTTGGGCCCTCTCAGGACAGGATGGTACACGTGCAGTCCTGGGTGCTGGCTGGGCTTCCCTCCTCTCTCCAGCAGTTCCTGCAGCGCTGCTGGTTTGCTGCCCAGCCTGTCCTGCTGGTGCTGCCATCTCATGCTCTGGGCTGCCGTGCACCCCGGGACCCTCGGGCTGGGCGAGCACGGCACCCACAGAAGGGCTGGCTGCCCCACATGGGGATCAGTGCCCCACTCTGGCCTCGCTGCCCCACACAGGGATCACTGCCCCACACGGGGCTCTCTGCCCCACTCCGGGCTCTCTGCCCCACGCCGGGCTCTCTCTGCCCCACGCCGGGCTCTCTCTGCCCCACGCCGGGCTCTCTCTGCCCCACGCCGGGCTCTCTCTGCCCCACGCCGGGCTGTCTCTGCCGGTGAGCCTGGGGCAGCGCAGCTCCAGCACTCAGCCCTGTGCAGGCAGCGCTGACCCTGCCCTGTGCTTCAGGGAACGGGAGATGGGAGCTTTGGAAATTCCCTCAGAGCAGAAATGCAGCATTTTGGGCAGCTCGTGGAGGATCCCACCCCGTCCCCAGACAGCCCCAGCCCTGGCTGGGGACTGCAGGCTCGCTCTCTGCTAGGCTTCACTACCAGCCCCAGAGGTGCCCACTTGATGGGAAACATCTTGTGTGCCTGGCACCCACAGCAGCCATCTGCTGCTCGGAGAGGGCAGCCCAGGGGTCTGGCTCTATTTTAAACAAGTTCCAGCTATAACTACCGTTTGCAGCACTGGCAGATGGCAAAGATGCACCGAGCATTTTGTCCGGTGCTGATTGTTCACAACAGGGACTTATGGATGAGGCTGGAGCAGTTCTCACACCACTCTGGGTGCCACTGCCTGCCAGCACCCCCAGTGCACCCACCACCCCGGTGCTTGCCCCCAGCCCTTGTGGGAGCGATGCTGTCTGCCAAGTTAACCTGCTCTCCTCTTCTTCTGCAGCTCCTGCCAGCGTCCCTGGAAACCGCGAGCAGCTAACGCCCACTGCCGAACCCCCGATGGGACTAGGGCCGAGCTCCTGCTCTCCTGACAGGGATGAAGGTAGAGCCATGTTACCTGCTACCTAAGCTGGCTGGTGCTGATGTAGTTTGTGAATATGGTCCCAGACCTGGCTCTGTGCACAGGCTCTCAGCTCTGATCCCACCCGAGACGATTTAGTGGCCGCAGAGACCCCAGCTGTGGAGCAGGCTCCCCCAGCCACCCCAGGACGGAGGGGCTGCAGCGCTGGAGAGTTACTATGCAGCTTGGACTGCTTGTGGTGGTGGTTTTTCTAAGCTCGATGGATCTAACAGGCAGCAGCAAAGTGGTGAAGGGCAAGAGGCAAAGACGAAGTATGTATGAAATGCTTTTTCTTCTCTATTTCCTCTCACGGTGCCGTGAAGGTCGTGCTGGTGTGGCTGTTTACAGCACAGGGGGTGGGCAGGGTCTGTGGAGCCGGCAGAGAACCCCCAGTCCCACTCCCCATGGCCCCTGCCCTGCCACAGCGCCGAGCTGTGGTGTCCCCTGATGTCCCCCGGGGTCACAGGGGGGGTCAGCCCTGCCTCCAGCCCAGAGGGTCCCTGGTGGGGCTCCTGCAGGGCAGCCAGGCAGAACTGGCACAAGAGCAGCCACAGGCGTTTGCCCTCCTTTATGTAAGCTCATGTTAGAACTGTTTTACATTAAAACTGTCTTAAATTAAATTATATAAAATTGATTTTATATTAAAACTGGGACTGCTGAGCCCTGGGAGAACAAGGAAAACCTGACGTCATGGCTAATGCTATAAAGGGCAATTTCCAGTGAGGGCTCAGTTCATACCTCTGCCATGGATGCAGAGCTTGGCACCAGGGCCCAGCGCTGCGGGAGGGATGGGGCTGGATCCCTGGGGGTCTCTGTGTAGAGGGGCCAGGGCCCACAGTGCCAAGGGGGTCTCAATCCAGACCAGGGAACCCTCCTGGCAGCTGGGGGCTGAGGAGCCTCCTGCCTTCAGTGTCCAGGATGGGCAGCAGGGGCTGCCAGGCTCTTGGGTCATGGTCAGGGCACAGGGCAGCTCTTGGGTCATGGCAAGGGCACAGGGCAGCTCTTGGGTCATGGCAGGGGGACAGGGAAGCTCTTGGGTCACAGGGCAGCTCTTGGGTCATGGTCAGGGCACAGGGCAGCTCTTGGGTCATGGTCAGGAGACAGGGCAGCTCTTGGGTCATGCTGGGGGGACAGGGCAGCTCTTGGGTCATGGTCAGGGCACAGGGCAGCTCTTGTGTCATGGCAGGGGGACAGGGAAGCTCGTGAGTCACAGGGCAGGAGACAGGGCAGCTCTTGGGTCATGGTCAGGGCACAGGGCAGCTCTTGGGTCATGGTCAGGGCACAGGGCAGCTCTTGGGTCATGGTCAGGGCACAGGGCAGCTCTTGGGTCATGTGGGGGACAGGGCAGCTCTTGGGTCACGCTGGGGGGACAGGGCAGCTCTTGGGTCACGCTGGGGGGACAGGGCAGCTCTCTCACCTCTAGTCCTAGCACATGAACATTGTGCTGCTCTGCGCTTGCTTTTGAAGTGCAATAAACATGGTATTTAAAAGAATACATCTTTTAAATACACAGCTTTTCTATAAACAAGGACATGGCTTGCATAATAAACTAATAAAAATAACCTGCATTCTAGTCTGCAAAGAATGCGATTGGTTTCAAAACAAGCAGCAGTTTATACGATAATTAAAAGCAGAAAACTCTCAAGACATGGGATTGAGTATTTTTCTTGGACTGCATGTTGGAGCTGAGAACACATCTCTATTTTGGGGGCAGTGACACCTCCCGACTGCCAGAGAGAATTTAACATAGGCAGGGTCAGAGTGGGATCCAGCCTGGGAGGCAGCACGGACACAATCAGTGGAACAGTTTCACTCCAGGGCCATGTGCTCTGGTCCCTGCTGGTCCTTGGCATGGAGGCACTGGAAGTGCAGAAGTGCTGGACCCCTGGGCACATGCCCATCCTCAGTGTCTGCCCCACACGGGCATCAGGGCTGGGGGGCAGAGGGCTGGGCTGGACAGGCGTGGCTGCTTCTGGGTGCTGCTGCTCTGCTGTGGCTCTCGTGCCTGTGCTCAGCACAGCTCTGGCTCCTGTGGCCACGGGGACAGCCCGTGGTGTCTGGGCAGAGGGTCCTGCAGGACCCTGGCCCTTGTTCCTGCCCTCCCTGCCAGTGGTTTGGGCTCCAGCTGGTGCCTGCAGAGCCCAGCACTAACCACTGCCTCTCTCCTGCTCTTCCAGTCAGCACCGAGCTGAGCCAGGGCTGTGCCAGAGGCTGTGACCTGTGCTCGGAGTTCAATGGGTGCCTGAGGTGTTCCCCCAAACTCTTCATCCTCCTGGAGCGGAACGATATCCGACAAATTGGGATTTGCCTGCCTTCCTGTCCACTGGGATACTTTGGCCTTCGCAACACGGACATGAACAAGTGCATCAGTGAGTGAGGGGAGGGCAGGGCTGGGGCAGAGCAGGGCAGCACTCTGCTCAGGTGCAGAGGTGCTGGGGCTGCCTGCAAGGGCTGAGGCAGGGCTGAGCTCGGCAGCCTGGAGAGAGCTCAGCACGGCACGGGCAGGCTGTGGACAGGGGATCTTGCAGCACCTCCGGGCAGTTCTGTTATGTGGCTTGCCAGACTGGCAGCCTTTGGGAGGAGGGAGATCCTTCCAGGCATTTAGTGCCTCTTTTCCTGCTCTGCTGCTCACCAGACTCGGGTGGCTCTGAGTGAAATCCTTGGCTTGCACCTTGTAGCCAGAGCACCAGAAAGAGCTGGACATGGAAAGGTGTGATCACTGCCCTGGCAGTGCATGCACAGCACCCTCACAGCCAGGTTTCCATCTTGCTCCCTTTCCATGCAGCCTGTCCTGTAACTGCAGCTGGAGCCGGCACTGCCTCCTCTGCACCATCCCTTTTGGCTGACTGATGCTCAGCTGAACACCAGCCCAAATCTTTCCCACCCTGCCTGAGTCTGTGCTGGCAGTGGCTGCTGCTGGCTGGCTGTGAGAGCTTCAGCACAGGGCTGTCCTGCACAGGCAATGCTGCAAAGAAAACTCACTTCTGAATAGCACAGCCAGGCCTGGCAGGATACTCAGAGACATGCCCTGGCTGCTGTGAGACCCCTGGGAGCCAGGACTGGGCTCTGGTTAGCAGAGTGGAGCTCCTTGAGTCTTTTATTCACATGATGGCTTTGGTGTTTGTTGGTTTGTTGTTTGTTTGTTTGTTTTTTTCCCCCAGAATGCAAAATTGAGAACTGTGAGTCCTGTTTCAGTCGAAACTTTTGCACAAAATGTAAGGAAGGTTTGTATTTGCACAAAGGGAGGTGTTATGTCACATGCCCCGAAGGCTATGCTGCTGCCAACGGCACCATGGAGTGCAGCAGTCCTGGTAAGCAGCCCTGCACTCGCATGTCTGCTCGTGGGTAGTGCTGCAGGGGGGTTAGAGGATGATCCAAACCCCTCCTCGTGGGGCAGAGCCCTCTGGGAACCAGCCTGCATGGGGAGCAGCCCCTGGTGTTTGTGAACCGTGACCCAGAGCTGTGTGGTGTGTCAAGGGAGGGGATGCTCGGGGATTTGGGAGCCTGCTGGGGACACACGCCCTCCCTGGCAGCCCAGGTGGGGGGAGATGCAGTGGGGAGTGTCAGACACAGCTCTGGCTGGCCCGAGCCGGCAGCCCCGGGGCGGGAGTGACACCTGGGCTCTCTGTTACCTGGCAGCACAATGTGAAATGAGCGAGTGGGGGCCCTGGGGGCCCTGCTCCAAGAAGAGGAAGCTGTGTGGCTTCAAGAAGGGCAATGAAGACCGAACCCGGCGGATTCTGCAGGCTCCCTCCGGGGACGTGTCTCTGTGTCCTGCAACCACAGAGGTGCGGCGCTGCACGGTGCAGAAGAGCCAGTGCCCCGAAGGTGAGCAGGGGCGGGTCTCACCATCCCTCCCCACGCCCTGCAGAGCTCAGGCACACGGAATCAGCCAATTGTCAGTGTCACAAATGTGCTGGGCAGCCCCCTGCTCCTCTGGAGAGCAGGGGATACAGATGAGGTGGCTCTTGGAGGAGCTGCAGGTGGAAGGGGCACAGCCCCAGGGGGGTGATCCTTGGCACAGCTTGCCATGTGTGCCACAGATTTCAGCTATTTTAGTTTTGCATACGTTGCCATGTGTGCCTCAGGTTTCAGCTATTTTACTTTTGCACACGTTGCCATGTGTGCCACAGGTTTCAGCTGTTTTAGTTTTGCACACGTTGCCATGTGTGCCACAGGTTTCAGCTGTTTTAGTTTCTTCCCTGGGCAGAGAGCAGCCAAGGGTGCATGCCTGCCTGCCTGCTGCTGTGATGGGAGTTCTCTGCCAGAATGCTTTGGTCCGTTTTTCCCAGGAATTAGTGTCTTCAGGATGAATGGTGGTTTGGTTCTCTTGTTCCAGGATGGACAAGGATTGCAGCTGTGTCGGGTGTCCTGAGGGAGAGGGTTCTGAGCAGTGACAAAGCGCACAGACATTCACCAGCGGGGCAGGGGGAGGTGGCCAGGGCCGGTCTGTTCCTCGCTCCACCTCACGCTGCCCCTTTGCCTTGCTGCAGGGAAAAGGAAGAAAAAGGAAGAGCAAGGAAAGCAAGATAATGGGAACAGAAATCGGAAAGACACCAAAGACACTAAGTCTGGCACCAAGAAGAGGAAGAACAAACAGAGAGGGGCCACGGTGCCCGCGACGCCCGCTAGCCCCGCGCAGTAGCCGGCCCCGTGGCAAGACTCCATTGCTGCTATGTATATGAAAGCTTTATTGAACAGAGCACTGCTACACCATGTACACGTGTCCAGAGACAGACATATACTCCAGACTGACCCACGGACTGACAGAGGCCACGCACACAACACTCAAGGAGGCTGCACACACCCCAGATCCCCCGCCCAGGACTGTGGAAGAACGCTGCTGAGGAGTGGGAGCACACACGGAGGCAAAGCCCACAGCCCCAGGGCTCTGTGGGGGCCCTGCAGGGAGGAGAGGTGGAGCATGAGCCAGTGAAGGACCCAGACATGGGATTGATTTCATGATTGAAGGCCTCAAATGGAGCCCAAGCGCGTGGCCCCAGCACAGCCCCGCTCAGCCAGGGGATGAGACTGAACCCACATGGCCACGCTCCCTGACCTGGGACCCAGACACACACAGCAGTGGCCTCTTTCTCTTCCCTCCCCCCTTATTTTGTGTTTTAAGCTGTATGACTTTATCATTGCAAATACATGTTAAAAGTCTGTGGTAAGAGGTCAGTGGTATCTGCCCTGAATCTGCTTCAAAGAATTATTTCAAATTAAAAAAAAAAAAAAAAAAAAAAAAAAAATCAAAATGACAACCAGCTTCCTGAGTGTGTGGTTCATACCTTGGCCCCTATGGAGGCTGGTGTCCCACAGGACAGAGACTCACTTGTGGAAGGGAAACTCACCAAAGCTTTAAGAAAATCCCAGAAAATGCTGCCAGCTGCACTGCAGCCACAAATCAGCCGTCCTGCATGAGGGACCCCAGCTGCACCCCGCTGAGCCCCGAGGAATTCCCCACTGAAGGATCCACTTAACACACAGCAGATTGAGAAAATAAGAGGTTACAACAAACCACAGGTTGCTGAAACGTTGTGACTCAGCTCAGGCAGTCCCAGCTGTGGGACAATCCCGGGCTGGGGACAGCCGGCCCCCAGCCTGGGGCATGGCAGGAGGGAGGCAGGCGGGAGGGGGAAGGCTCAGCTCAGGTCCTGCAGAAGAGAAATGGATTTTTGATTTGGGTAGACACTACCTGTCTGCATGGCACTGGCTGGAATTTCCTGGATTCTCCTGCTCTGCGAGCGCTGACGCCTGAGCAGAGGGACTGGGACAAGGACTGTGCGAGACAGAGCTGGGAGCCCTGTGGGGCTTTGCTGCCTGCTCTGCTCAGGGAGCTGCTCCTTTGCAGGGGCACAGGCTGCCTCACCTCTCACTGCCCTGGGATTTTAAAATGTGCTTTCTCTGTAAAAATACCTAGAGACACATTGCGTTTCTCGAGAGTTCAGCAGAAGCTCTGGTCTGAGGCATGGTGCTGTGGCTCACAGAGATGTGCCCAGGGTGCATCAGGGATGTGCTGCTGGAGCTCCAGCTCGCCTGGGAGGGCAAAGGGCAGGGGAAACCTCTCCCCAGCCTAGCCCTGGTGAATCCAATCTCCATTGTGCTCACTTCCACACTGCCCTCTGCTCTGGGGGTTTGGAGGGCAGAGCGAGCCAACAGGTGTGCAGGGCAGCCTGCAAGAGAGCTCCCTGTCCCTCCGACCTGCCCACACCCACAGCCCTGCTCCTCTCCGGTGGCTCGTGGCACCCACCAAGGACTCAGCTGTGGCCCAGGACACCCAGCTGCCTTCACCCAGCCACCCCAGGGCGGGCTTGGCTCCGAGCAGGATGTGGAGGCTGCACAGTTGTTTCGGCTCCCGAGCTGTACCAAGCTCTCCGTGACTGCTCTGCTGGCAGGAAAACCTTTCAGCCTATCATCCACTTTGTGTTTAAGTAAACAAGGAGCTGTTACATCTTTGAAAGGGGATTCCATTTCAGCACAATGATAAACGACCAGCATACCAAGCAGGGGGAGAAAGAGGTTCTTAAAAGTCATCCTTTAAGTTGTTTACGGATCATGTTCGTAGGATTTCTGAAAGCTTCCCAGCGGAATGATCCAACCTGGATCTATTTTCCAACCTGCGAGAGAAGCCTTTTGTTTGTGCCATGGCATTGTTTGTAAGCAGAACCATTTTGCCTTCCACTTTTTAGCAGCACCCACCAGTCAGCCGTGGGTGAAGCTGTGCCCCCCTCCTGGTGCCCTATCCCCACCAAGTGAGGATTAAGGAAAAGAGAATGCATTAGGAAAGTTTTCTACATGAGCCTCTGGTAATGACTTGATTCCCTCCAGTAACTCCTGGCGCTATTAGCACAACTATTTCAAAACTAAACTGCATGTAATAAATCAACAGAACCTATTTTAGAGAACTCTAGGGATTATTAGAAAAACTGACAAACTTCTTTCTGTTGTAGCCTTTCCCCTACTTTCTTCCCTTTTTTTCAGAGCAAAATGGGAAGAAAAAGGGACAAAGGCAACAGGAAGTTTGAGATGCATATTAAGAATATCCAAGATTTTTCAGTAGGGGTGATTTTAAAATTAAATTTAGAACAATTAGGAGAAAAAATAATAAATCAAATTTTTTTCTTTTTTTTTTTTTTTTTTTTTCTTTTTTTCTTTTTTTTTTTTTTTTTTTGAGTCAGCTCAAGAATTGTGCTTATTTCAATTCCCAGAGAGCTGGTTCAGTTATGGATTCAGGAACACTTTGCCTTTGACCAACATGAACTGCACACTGAGCTCCCCAATCCAAGCTGAGATGTCCTTAGCTGGGTGATGTCACTTCAACTCACACACATGTGAATGCTCTCTTTCCACACACTAAATAACCCTCTTGTGGTGTTGTCTCCATGACATCACTGTAAAATACATGTCTTTAAACAAATAAATCAATAAATGGGTTTGCTGAACCAGCTTCGTTTGTTTATTCACCAAAACTGGAGTCAAAGCCAACTAATCAAAACTGCCTGTGGACGTAGAGAGCCTCTCCTGGGAGAGGCCACATCTTCTGCCAACACCTGAGAGCCAAGGGAAGCACATGGGCCACGGATGGGAAGGTCACTGCTCCGACCCCTGCACGTATTCCCAGCCTGTGCTTTCATCACTTGATGCTGGACTGGAGCAGCAACTGCTGGACGTGCAGACAGACAGAGAGATCCTGTGTCAGGAACTCCACTGCACAGGAGACAGCTTCATTTCCCTGCTGAACAGCCTGGTGTTATTCACTGGACGGAATTCCATGAACTCAGAATCTGCAGGAGGGTTTCTAGTGCATTTCCTCGGCTTTTGAGCAATACATCCCATGCCATGGGGGAGCAAAGGGCCAGGAATAATGGACAGCTTGCAGTTGTGGGTTTGGAACTGTTTCATTTCTCTCTTAGTTGCTGAGATTTGGAGCCTAAAGCAGATGAATGCCACCAAAAGCACGTTGGTTCTATCACATTCTTAACCCTCTCTGGGTAATATAAATCTGTATTTTTCATCATCTACAGTCACTGAACTGTGTGCACACACACTCCTCACACAGTAATTCACTGACTTTCCACCCCCAGAGAGGTGGAGGTAATGTATGTACTCCTTAGCCCATGTTTATGTTTAAATGATCTCTCACTCAGGAGAAATCTTAGCTTTGATTAAAGGAAACAAATCAGGATAGTGAAACACGTTATCTCCAAAACTATTGTTTGGATTACATTGTCTGAGAACACTAAAAGAGATAATGCAGATATATATTTATAGATTTTATGACGTCAATAGACTTCAAAGAGAGATGATAAGCATCACATTTTAAAAATCTATATTAAAATTACAGAAATACCAGTGTATTTAATCAGTCACCATAAATAAATCAATCACCATGATGGCATTTATGTACATGGTAATACATCACACCCAACTGAATGCCAAACTATAGTTTGGATGGAACTGCTTGCTGGAATTTCCAGGATTTTCGAAGAACAGTTAGAAAGTGGCAGTCAGGTAGGTCGTGTATTGCTCACCCTGGGCTCCCAAAGTGCTCTTACACCTCCTTGCCTTTTTCCTGGACTTCAGTTTCCTCCTCCCTCCCAAGTTCCCATTTTGGTCACCACTTTGGGAACTCCTTACCCAAGGCAATAATCTGGGATCACTTTGGTTTTCCTGTTCAAGAGCTGTCACACCTGGAGCCCTGTGCCAGGGAGCCCCACCTCCTGCTCCTGCCAGCTGTGTCCCTGGGGAGCCATGCCCGAGGCACTGAGCTGGGAAAGCTGCTGTGGGGCTAAACTGCCTACAATCTCTTCTGCTGTGATTTTGGAGATGAGCTACAAAATCCACTTGCATCCTTGTGCTCTGCAGGGAACTGCTGCAGCACAGGGAGATGGCTGATGCTGCTTTATCCTGTGAAATAAAACAGAGGAGCTCAACAGCACACTGAAAAAGGGCTCTGAGTGCAAGTCCGGTCTTGTTCTGAACTCTTGGAAGTCTCCTTTTCCTTCACTTAATTGACAAAATCTGTAGATCATACGAGGAAGACAGTCCCTGCCAAAAATCCAACATCACTAGTTTTTAATAATACAATGGGAATAACCCCTCAGAACATATGTAATTATGGGAATGAGTCATTCCGATGGCATCACGTAACCACATTCACTGGGATTTGACAAAGATGAGGCCACATAAAACTCAAAATTGTTTCATTTCAGCCCTGGTCAGGGCAGTGGTGCTGAGGAGCTGAGGCCACATAGTGGAGGGCACAGACAACCATCTGTGACCCTGTTGTCCTGGCTGGTTGTGGCACAGTCAGTGCCCTGCTGCAGCCAGAGGAAACAGAATGAGAAAAAGCTAAAGACTGAGATGGGGGGGATGCATCAATACAAAGGAAAAGCAGTGAGTCACAGAGCAACAAAACATCGGTCTAGTGGAGCAAAATATCTGCCTCACATGTTATCAGAGACACAATAAGCAGCTGCAGCCTCAGGGATGCTGCAAGTTAGACAGCAACTGCTGGTCCCAGTGCTGGAATTTGGGTCAGGGAAGAGGTGAGAGTGAGGAAGGTGCTGGTTTGAACCAGGTCCCACACATTCTCAGCAGGATCTTTTCTTATGACAGAAAATCCAGGTTGGTAGCCCACCCCAATGGGGGCATGGCTGGGTAAAGGGCCTGAGCCCTCCCACCAGTGCTTCCAAGCTGGGAATTCAGCACCCAACGCCAGGGCATCCCCAAGACAAGCTCTCCCTGCCACAGCCCCCTGCCCAAAGCTGGCTGGGGCTGTTCCCTCACAAAAAGAGACAGCAACTTTCTGGCTGCACCCCAAGATCTCTTGCTAACAATAAAGAGGAAGTTTTCTTAAGGGGAAGGAAGAAAGAGTTGGGGATAGCAGAGCAAAAGTATTACTCAACTATTTAGTCTAAAATTTTGAAAATCAAAAGGCTCTTCTGACAGATTGATATCGACTCTAATGGAAAACACACTTGTCCCAGGAAAACTCTTCTACATGAGCCTCGAGTCTGATAGCTTAAACAATTATCTACAATTTGGAATTGATTTTTATGCCCACATCAATGTGTACTTTTTCAATGCCCAAGGCACAGATAATTCTATTAAGAGAAAAACCAGAACGTGTAGGCTTAAGCCAAACAGCCTCCAACTCCAGACTCAGTCTTACAAAACATGTCCCAAGGCCTGACTCATCATGGCTCCCTTGTACAGCAGGGACTCTACACCTCACAGCAAAACGCTGAAAATCATTAGAAGAACAAAATCCCAGCAGCTCTGTTATTGTTCTGGGTTTAAAGGAGCATTAGCAGCACCAGAAGGACATTGCACTGGCTGGGAACGCTCTGCTGCTAATAAGTGTCTAGGAAGGATGGGCCAGAGCTGTGTTTTGGGCAAATATTCCCCAAGGTGCTGAGCTTGGCCCGAGCCCAAGCTCTGGTATCAATTAACACTGTTTCAGTTCAGCTTTGTTCATTTCCCCTAGGTGAGGAGCTTTTGAATTGCTATTACAATCTGGCAGTAATGTGAATGTGGGGGCTTTGGACACAGAACTTGCACAGATTTGATTTGTTAGTGCACCATCCATGCGACTCTTTACACGCACATAAAAACACAGCGCTGTTATTGCTAATTCTTTTTTAATTCTTTGCCAGTAACCCAGAAAGAACAGCCCCGTGTGCCTGTAAACACCCAGCAGCACTGCCTTGTGCTCCAGCCTCTGCTGCAGCAGTGCTCTCTGGTTGTCCCAGTGCCCTCTGGCTGTCCCAGTGCCCTCTGGCTGTCCCAGTGTCCTTCCAGCATCCTCAGAGTCCCTCTGGCTGCCCCAGTGCCTCTTGCGCCTGATCCCAGTGCCCTCTGGCTGTCCCAGTGCCCTCCAGTTGTCCCAATGCCCTCTGGCTGCCCCAGTGTCCTCGCTGGCTGGTCCCAGTGTCCGGCTGTCCCAGTCCCTCTGCTGCCCAGTGCCCTCTGTGCAGCCTCGTGTCCCAGTGCCCTCTGGATGCCCATGCCTCAGTTGCCCATCCCTCTGGCTGTCCCAGTGCCCTCTGGCATCCCAGTGCCCTCTGGCTGTCCCAGTGCCCTCGATGCCAGTGCTCGCTGTCCCAGTGCCTCTGGCTGCCAGTGCCCTCAGTGTCCCAGTGCCCTCCTTCCGTGCCTGGTGCCCCAGTGCCCTCTGGCTGTCCCAGTGCCCTCTGGATGCCCCAGTGCCCTCTGGATGCCCCAGTGCCTGCTGCCCATCCTCTGGCTGCCCATGCCCTCAGTTGTCCCATGCCTGGCTGTCCAGTGCCCTGATGCCATGCCCTCCAGTTGCCATGCCCGCGTAGTTACCCAGTGCCCTCTGGATGCCCCAGTGCCCTCCAGTTGTCCCAGTGCCCTCTGGCCGCCCCAGTGTCCCTCCAGCCACCCCAGTGTCCCCTCTGGCTACCTCAGCGCCCTTCTGGCTGCCCCAGTGTCCATGAGCAGCCCCAGTGCCCTCCGGCTGCCCCAGTGTCCCTCCAGCATCCCCAGTGTCCCATGAGCAGTCCCGGTGTCCCACCGGCCGCCCCCATTCCCCAGCGAGCGGCGGGGAGCGTTCCTGCCGCTCTCCCGCACTATTTCCGTTATGTGTCTGTGATCAAACACCATCTCCCGAACAATGGGGGCTCCCGTGCCAGCGCCCCCGCCGGCCCTTCGAACCGCCCCGCGGCCCCGGGCCGGGCCCGGCCGGACAGCGGCGCTGAGGGGCGGGCACCGCCACCGCCGGAGATGGGCAGCGACCCGGAGCACAGGGGCAGGCGGGGGACACGGGGGGACACGGGGGGACACGGGGGGAGCCCGGAGCCCCGAGCCCCGGCCGGGCCGAGCGCCGGCGTTGCCGTGGCAACCGGGACCGGCGGTGCCGCCTGCGCCTGCGCCGCCGCGCTGTGGCTCCCGGAAGTGCGTCACGCCCTGCTGCGCGCCGGAAGTGCCGTGCGCGTGTCTCCGATAGATCCCGAGCGCTCCGGGCCTGTCCCGGCACCGGCACCGATAGCGGCACCGGCACCGATAACGGCACCGACACCGATAGCGGCACCGATAACGGCACCGACACCGATAGCGGCACCGACACCGCCACCATGGTGAAGCCGCGCTACAAGGGCCGCTGCTCCATCAACCCCTCCCGCGCCAGCACCAACCCCGGTACGAGCGGGGCCGCGGGCCGGGCCGGGCCGGGCCGGACCGGACCGGACCGGGGCTGATGTTCTTTTGTCCCCGCAGATCGCGTCGGGGGCGAGGGAGGAAACAACATGCGGGACCGGGCGACCATCCGGCGCCTCAACATGTACCGGCAGAAGGAGCGCAGGTGAGCGCGGCCCGGCCCGCGGCGGAGCTGGGCCGTGGCCTGGCCGCCCTCCCGGGACCCACGAATCGCCTCGGTACTGGCACGGCGTGGCTCTGTCGTGTGCTCTGTAGCGCTGGGAGCCTGATCCCGAGCTCTCAGCAGCCCAGCGATGTACCAGGTGTACAGCTGGGAACCCCCTCATGCCTCTGCGTGGAGGGTCCTGAGTCCCAAACCACACAGGATTCCCCAATTTCCCACAGCAGCACAGCTCAAAAGCTGCCCACAAAGAAGCTGAAGAGCCCCAGCTCCTCTCAGCATCTTCACAGAGGGTCCCCCTGTTCAGGATTTGCTCCAGGGGAGCAGCACCCACCGAGTCTGTGCCATGGCAGTTCTGAGAATCCTGGTTCACATCAGCATGTTTGGTTTCTTTTGCCAAATTTCCCACTGTTTGGAGAGCAGAGAGGGAGGAGGGATTTTGAAATATTGCTGAACTCAAACCAGGTCTCATTTTGTGAATCCTGTGTGGGTGAGTCCTGCAGAGCTGGTGGGCAGAACTGGTTCAGTGAGAGAAGGCAGAGGGATTTGCTAGAAAGCAGTCCTTGATGCCTTTTGCAGCCCCATGAGCCCTTGCTGGGCTGACCCAGGCAGCTGCAGGGAGGGTCTGGCCAGGCTGGGTGGGACCAAGGGCTCCCACTGCCATTGCTGCCACGCAGGGTTGGATTCCCTCACCCTCGTGGAGTGCACAGCACCTGCTCTAGGTGAAAGCCTCTGCATCTCATGGCTCTGCTTCTGGCCTGGTACACACAAAGGCTGGAGGGGTCAGTGCTGGCCCTGTGCACTGACACATCTTCATTTGTCCCTTAGGAACAAATATGGCAAGTTGATCAGACCTCTGCAGTTTCAGTCAACTGTGGCACCAGGCACTGTCGCCAGAGTGGAACCAAATATCAAATGGTTTGGTGAGTTTTGTCCGACTTCCAGACTCAGCAAGCTCCAAAACTGTTAACTTTGTGTGCTGAAAGGTGTTTGTTTCAGAATGGTCTGAGAGCTGTGTGGGACAGGTGCTGGAAGGGAAGGTGAGGGATCCTGTTGTTCTTGATGCCTGTGGGGCTCCCTAAAAACAGAGACCAGACAGAATTAAGGGAATAAAAAGCAGTTATATTTATATTTACTGAAGGGCCTTCAGGGACATTTCAGGCAGACAAAGCCCCCAGGGGCTGCACCCAAAATGCACAATGGGTCAGGGGTTTTCACACTGTTATAAGTTTGGTCCATTTGCATATTGGGGGTCAATCTCCCAATTACACCTTCAGCTAATGAAGTCATTGACCCCCAGTTTGCTCCCCCAACTCCCTTTTGTTCCCATCTCTGGCCCTGAGGCAGTGAGGGGTCCTTGATTGCCAGGGCTGGAGAGGAATTGCTGTGTGTGACCCAAATGGGAGAGCAGCAGCTCCCACTGTACATGGAGGTTGGAGTTCTACACTAAATAACTACAGGATCACAAACATATGAAAAATAGAAAAGCTGAAATCCTAAGGCATCCTTGTCACCCCTTGCCTGTTCCTGTGCTCTGGGGTTTGCTTTGCACACCCCCCTAAGGGTGCCTGTTTTGGCTCCTGTGGCCATTCCCCATGGTTTGCCCATGTATGTGGCTGTTAAGTATCCTAGAGACACTTTTAAAATTTCCTATGAATGGTGGGAAAGAAAGGGATTGGCTGCCTGTTTGGGCTTGGTCTCAAATAAAACCCTTTGGGTTTGTCACTGATATTTTTGTTCCTAGATGGAAAGTTCATTTTTTATTAGTGTCCCCAGTTAAGATGAGGAATGGCCAGGTGCAGTGTTTCTTTTTCACACTCAGGAAATACTCGTGTGATCAAACAATCATCCCTGCAGAAATTCCAGGAGGAGATGGAGAATGTGATGAAGAATCCTTACAGGGTGGTCATGAAGCAGAAGAAGCTGCCCATGTCCCTGTTCTACGACCGGATCAAACCACACGTGGGTGCACAGTGATTCACCTGTGGGCAGAGCTGTCTGCTCACTCTGGGGAAATACTGGGATCTGGAAGCCTTGGGAGGGGCAGCTGTAGTGGATTCCTTGGGGAAGGATGGTTCTGATTCCCTGACACTGCAGGCATCAAGTGTGAGGGCAAAGAAAGATACATTATTTAATAAAAAAAATCTCATTTTCCAATAGGAAATTACCTCAAAAATTGTTTCTTGTGAGGGTGGGGAGGCCCTGGCACAGCTGTGGCTGCTCCATCCCTGGAGGTGTCCAAAGCCAGGTTGGGCAGGGCTTGGAGCAGCTGGGACAGTGGAAGGTGTCCCTGCCCATGGCAGGGGGTGGCACTGGATGTGCTCTAAGGGCCCTTCCAGCCCAAAGCCTTCTAGAATTCTATGATAGGTTCTGATACTATCATATTATGATCTGATTTCTGATATGTTAGTGTAGCAGCTGATGTTCTAATGCCTCTAACAGCTCCTGGGCCTTTCTTGAAGCTGCTTCACCCTGCAGACGCTCACGTGATGAATTTGAACTCAAATACGTGTGTTTTATCCTGTATCAGAAATTCTTGTTCATTCAGCCTTCATTTTTAGTACATCAAGTTTTAGTCATTGCCATTTTTTTTCACGGTGTCTAAACTATTATTTTGGACTTTTGGTAACTATTTTGTCATATGGAAACTTTCTAAGTTCATGTCCCAAGAACGTTATTTAAATTAAGGAAAAAGTTATGTTAAAACATGCATAACAAAACAAATGGCTGCTTTTTGCAATGGATTGTTTGCTGTTCCAAGACAAGCTGGCTTTCATTGCAAGCTTTAAAATCTCCAGTTTTGATTGTAATTACCCCTGACAAAAATCTGAGAATTTGGCGAGATTCGTGCTCTTGTTAGAAAAACAAGAAGTGATCAAAGCAGCTGAATTTTCATCACGGTGGTTATAATTGCATTTGACACCATTTATGGTGGAAGAACTGAAGCATGGCTCGTTGGCAAGTGCAGAATGTTTTGTTGGTTATTAAGTATCCACTCTTGTGTTTCTCAAAGCTTGAGCAGGAAAACTCAAACATCATTAGGGAAGTGCCTGTCACTTGTTACAGGCTGCCTGGGCTGTGTTGAACTTGGGGCTCCTTCCCTGTGTGTCACCAGAGATGGGGAAAAAAAAAAAATTGGGGGTTGTTGTTGGGTTGTTTTTTTTTTTTACCAACCTGTTTTTCCTCAGACCTCCAGAGTTCACATTCTTGACACAGAAACATTTGAAACCACGTTTGGCCCCAAAGCACAAAGGAAAAGACCAACTCTGTCTGCAAGTGATGTGCAGTCTCTGGTGGAGAATGCTGAGGCCTCGACAGAATCTTATGACCAGGACAAGGACAGAGACCTGGTGACAGAGGACACTGGTGTAAGGTGAGTGGAAAGGAAAAATGGTTCATTGTTTACAGGTATGAAAAGCCAGCCTTGTTTTAAAAAAAAAGTATCTGGTACCTCCATCAATGCTGTTACTCTGTGAGGAGGAAGGAAAGGAGATTAGCTGAATTTGGGATTTTGGGTAAATGCCAGCTGTCCCTTGGGCTTTGTCCTCTTTTTGTCTGTAATTGGCTTAAGAGAAGAAGATCCTGACCAACAATCTGTGGTTGCTGATGTTTCTGCTGATGTTTTCTAGGGATGAAGCACAAGAGGAAATCTTTAAGAAAGGACAGTCCAAAAGAATCTGGGGTGAGCTCTACAAGGTAAATGGAACTTGGAATTTGCTGCAGTCGCATCTGTCAGCCTTTACACAGCTAGGGGCTTCAGCACAGCACTGAAAACCTGTGCAGCAACAATGAGAAAAACTCAGAAAGAGTAGATTTTGATTTCTAAATCTCTGCCTGACTGAGCTTGATTCTTGAGCTCTTGTCCTACAGGAACAAACATTCTTAAAGTACATGATCTGGAAGAGGACTGGCAGAGGAAGGTGTTTCTCTTGGATTTCTGGGTTTTCACCACAAGTAAAAGAGTCATGTTCCCTTAAGATTCTTTAGGCTCAAAACATCTGGCATGTTGATGGGGTTGTCTTGGGAGAGCTCTGACCCTCAGTTCTCCATGAGCCACCATGGCTGCCAAGAGAAATGGAGACTTGACTTGGGGTGGTATGAGCACTTTGTGTGCTCTCAGTGACTCTTAGGTGTGAAATTCCTTGACTTTTTGCTCTGAATATCTGAATGTAGCTTAAAACCTTTTCATTTGGATCTAAAAGCACTGGGAATGGTTGAGCAAAACAGATTTCAGTAAGAGGCTGCCAAAACTGCAGGAAAAAGCTGTGAAACAAATTCACTTGGCTTGAAGCAAGTCATAAAATGACAGCTCCCTGCTGTAGTTGCTTCGTGGACTAACAGCAGGTTCCTGCTTGGTTGTGTTTCATATTGGTCCAGAAAACATCCTTTATACCCTGATCCATTATGAAATGGTAGAAGGGAGTTGTTGTTGAGTGGATTATGAATGCTGGGCGTTTGTGTGCTGCAGCACTTCAGTTTTCCCATTTGGGTGTAGTGTTTTCTTTCTCTGGTGCCTAAGAACAGGTAAAATTCAGCTGTCCAGGCTGAATTTGGAGGGGATTTAGAAGAGGAGAGAGTAGAGCATCAATGGATGTTAGTCTGAACTTCACTGGTCTGTGGGGAAGTAGCAGTTTGTGAAGGATACAAGGTTTTTAAATTAAAGATGTAGTTTCAAATATGACTAGTTTCCATTTGGGAGGTACAGATGTCTTGCTTTCTGCAAAATCCTTTATTTCTGTGATTTTTTAAAATTTATTTTTCAGGTGATTGACTCATCAGATGTTGTTGTTCAAGTTCTTGATGCCCGGGATCCCTTAGGCACTCGCTCCCCTCACGTGGAATCCTACCTGAAAAAGGAGAAGCCCTGGAAACATCTCATTTTTGTCCTGAACAAATGTGATCTCATTCCTACCTGGGCCACTGTAAGCACAGTCCTGCCTGTTCTGTGGACCTTCTTTGTCCCTGTTGTGGCTGTGCTGTAGCTCTGTGCCAGTCCCCATGCAGCTCTGGAAGGCTGTACTGCAGCTGGGGTGCTGGGAGTTCTCTGCTTGCCTGCAGTAAAAGTAACAATTACCGTGTAAATCTGGCCAAGTTTGGCCAAGTTGAGCAACACACGCCAGCCACAAATTCCCTACTTCCTCTGTCTGGATTTAACAGTTCAGCTGTTGTCTCCAGAGTGTGCTAAATGTTAGTCTGCCTAGGATCCATATCCACCCCAGCTGGTTTGCTTTATGTCATTAAACTAATGAGTTTTAGCTAGCAGTGAAGGCGTTTTTGGGAAATTGTTTGTCTTTTATACAGACAATACTCAGGGCTTTTAGCTGTTGGGTTGGGGAAGTGCTTCAAAGGTTCTTGCCTAGCATGTTCATGGCGTGCTGCAGTTGTGAGCACAGTGCAGATGCTGTGTCCTCCTGTCTGAGCACAGAGTGTCTGCCCAGCCCTGGGTCCCTAACCCAGTGCCCTTTGCCTCTCCAGAAGCGCTGGGTTGCTGTCCTTTCCCAGGAGTACCCAACACTCGCCTTCCATGCCAGCCTCACAAACCCCTTCGGCAAAGGTGCTTTCATACAGCTCCTGAGGCAGTTTGGCAAGGTACAGAACAATTTTGGGGCTCTCTGGTTGGTTTGGGGGGTTACTGTGTGTGGTCTTTTGCTTTGTTAGCACTTGGGGTTCAGCACTGCAGTGGTAATTCTGTCCCTCACGCTGAGCTGTAAAAGGACACGTTATTTCTCACCAGTTACACTCTGACAAGAAGCAGATCAGTGTGGGATTCATTGGTTACCCCAACGTTGGCAAGAGCTCATTGATCAATACCCTAAAGTCCAAGAAGGTGTGCAACGTGGCCCCCATTGCAGGGGAAACAAAGGTAGGAGCACTCCTGTGTTAAACACACAAATGTGTTTGAAGGCAGAATTCATGTGAAATCAGCCTAATGACCTTGTCAAGTTCTGCACTGCCCTGCACGGGTTGTGTGACCCTGAGGAGGGGCTAATGGACAGTCCCTGCTCTGACAGCATTCCCAAATTCCCCTCTGCCGTGCTGCAGGGCTGTGATGGGAATGCTCAGCTGCCCTCACACCCTGTCTGTGCTCTCCTGATCCAAATGCTGGGTCAGGCTCTGTTTCTCTGACTGTGGTCCTCAAAAATTAACCAAGGACTGTGTTGGAGGTGCTGATGGGGTCCTGCTGATCTCTTCCAGGTGTGGCAGTACATCACCTTGATGCGGCGGATTTTTCTCATCGACTGCCCCGGGGTGGTTTATCCCTCAGGAGACTCAGAGACAGACATCGTGCTGAAGGGAGTGGTATGTGTCTGTACTGCATGCTGGCAAGCTTTGCTTCTTGTCACTGTGATGGTCTCAGAGGGTTGATCCTCTTCTCTGATCCTCTGCTGTGCTTTTTCAGGTTCAAGTTGAAAAGATTAAGAGCCCTGAAGACCATATCTGTGCCGTGCTGGAAAGAGCCAAAGCAGAGTACATCAGGAAGACCTACAAAATTGATTCCTGGACGGATCCAGAAGATTTCCTTGAGAAACTTGCTGCTAGGACTGGAAAACTGCTCAAGGTGTGACAGCTTCCTGCATTTGAAGGCTGGAAGAGCATGTGGCCTGATCTGAACATGGGAAATGGCAATGTTTCTGTTGCTCTCAGGGCACAGGAGGGCTGTGTGCCCTGCAAACACGGACATAAACTGTTCTGGTTTTTCTCAGGGTGGTGAGCCTGACTTGCAGACTGTGAGCAAGATGGTTCTCAACGACTGGCAGAGGGGCAGAATCCCTTTCTTTGTGAAGCCACCGAATGCAGAACCAGGTCAGCCAGATCCCCAGGTAAGAACGTGATGCTTGTGCCTCCTCTTCCCACATATTTGATTTTCCTCATGATATTCACTGCTCCTTTTCCCAGAGTGCCATGAAACTTGGGCAGTGCATGTCCTGGGCTCTGCCCAAGCATGATCCTTCAGGTGACACCTGAATTTGGTGAGGACCAGTAGCAGTGCTCCTTACAGAGCTGTCTGAGTCATTACTGACTACCAGAAGTGTCAGTAATCACGTTGTCATCTTGGGCTTTTTCTGAAGAGAGAAAATGGAAGTTGTTCCTGGAGATGGTGGGGCAGACTTTGGGGTTAATACATCCTGCTCTTCCTTGCAGCCTCCTGTGGTGGAAGCATCTGTGCCAACCAGCCAAGATATTACTGAGGAGAAAGTCTCTGAGTTGGTGGCCTCAGGTGTGGAGGCAGCAGAAGAGGGGAACAGCACAAACACTGAAATCAGGCAGCTCATGTCCCACGTTCGGCAGAACTTCGGCAGGATCAACGTGGCACCTCAGTTCTCAGAAGAAGACCTGGTTCCTGTGGATGTGCCAGGTTTTGATGACACAGACAATGATTCCTCTGGAGAGGAGGAGCAGGAGGAGGAGGAAGAAGAGGAGAATGAGCAACATCAGGATCCAGGAGAGGAGGAATTGCAGGTGGCTGCACCAGTTGCCCAGGAGAGCTCTAAAGCAGTTCTTAAGGCTTTGGAGGACAAGATTGCAAAATACAAAAGAATTTTGGATAAAGCCAGGGCCAAGAGATTCTCAGGAATAAGGTACCTGAATCTGTCCAATACATTGCAAGGGGACAAAGGGTTGATGAGGCTCTGCTGTACTTTTACTCCATTTCTGACATACTTGACAAGTTCCCCTGTGCTGTACAGAAAGTTGCCACAGCTTATCTGGCTTAGCTATAAGGGCTGGAAATTTGGCCAAGTAGCAGTTTGTTTTTGAAAAATTATTCCAAGAACTGCTATTTACCAGCAAATTAAAAATGTTCTCACTTTTGGAAAGCTGCCTCTTAAACTGTGGATTAGAGTTACCATTATCTGGGTTTTCTGGGCAGCAGTACTGCATCCTTGGATCTCTCCTTGATTTTGGGTAATACCAGGGCTGGATTTGCCTGGGTCTTTGTGCATGTGCACTGAATCCTGGCCCATACAGCAGGTCCAGGTTTAGCAAAGCTCACCTACCAGCCTTGTGAGGACTGAGATTTCAAGGTTTAATTGCTACATTTTCTCTCTCATGTAGCACACAAGCACAGTTACTCCAGCAGCAAGGGTATTGCAATATTCTGCTGCTAAGACTGGCTTTGATGCTGACAGGGGACTGGGATCTGCTGGAGTCTAATGGCTTCTCAGAGGTGGTCACTGTTTGTGTAACAGTCTTTTATTGCTGGTTTTATCTTCCATAGAATCCCCAAGAGTCTGACTGACCAAGTGTTTGCAAAATCCATGCAGAACGCTGAAGAACCCAGAGAAACTGAAGCCAGAGGTAAAAAATTATTAGTAGATGTTCTTAATCTACATTTGGAAATCCTATGAGCCAGAGGCAAAAATGGCGTTAAGGGGAGAAGCGTCCACTGGATCCTGTGTGCAAGTTCTTTTCCCCTAAAACTATTTAAATCTCCCTTTAGCTGACCCAAGGGCTGCTGCTAACCTGGTGTAGCCTTCCTATAGAGCAGCTGTCTGTGTGGTGGGAGATGTCCTTGGTGAGGGAAGATACAGTGAAGGCCAGTGTTGAGTTCCAGCAGCCAGAGCAGCTGCCCTTCCCTGGGGTGTTACAGGGAGGAGGGGATGGGGTTTGGGATGTTACAAAAGCAGAGATAATTCAGGCTCTAGGTTTTTACTGCAGCTTCAGTTGTTGTAGTCAGTTTGAGTAAGGGCACAATCAGGTGGGAGAGTCCTGTCCTGACAGGTCTGTGGAATTATCCTAGACTTGAGCAGCCTGCTTCTCAAGAGCAGTTTTCAGTTTTAGCTGTGATCCTCTTGTGAGGAACATTCATGCTGTTTTGGTAGAAGCTCTTAAATACAGCCATGGGAATGTGTTGCTCAAGGAGTTGAGATGGTGACCTCAGCCTGAATTTCTTCAAACAAATGAATGTTCTGGAACATACCAAGTGCATGATCTCTGCTGTTTGCAGACAACACAGAGAAAAGAAAGAGGAAACAAGAGGAAGGTGATGATGATGATGAAGACCAGTTGGGTAAACAGCCTTGTAAGAAGCTCACATCCAAAGAAGTAAGTGTGCTTTCCTATGTACAACTGAGCAGGGAAATAAGCTGGCTTTTTTATCCTTGGTCATATCACTAAAGTGCTTTGAGACTTTGGGCATGCACAGAAGGGGAATGAAAACTGAATTCTGATAGGAATGTTCTGTGACAGCTTCTATCACCCCCCTCTTCCCTGACTGTGCACACCAGATTGCATCTTTATATCTTGCTGCCCACTTCTGTAGAGACTGGAGTGGAGCTTACTCTCCTAAGAGCAGGGGCGTGGGTTCCTTATAGAGTCACATCAGTAACATTTTGATGGAAATTATTTATTTTACTTAAGGCATGTGGAATGCAAAGGGAACACCATTGGAGAGCTGCAGACACTGAGGCTCTGGATGCTGGGGATTTGCTAATGTGTTTTGTGTTTGCAGAGGAGACGAGCCGAGAGGCAGCAGCGCTCCAAGAAAGTCGGAGTCCGGTATTATGAAACTCACAACGTGAAAAATAAGAATAAGAACAAGAAAAAAGCTGGCTTGGAGGGACAAAGATCAAAGCACAAAAAATACAAACATAAGCAATAGCTGCTTATTCTATTAAATTTTACATAAAACAGCTCTAGTATGCGGTGGCTTTTTTTACTATAAAACTTGCGGTTCCTGTTCAAAGCCCAGTGTGACCGGGCTGTCCTGGCCCCAGGAGCAGCATCTCTCTCTTTGTTTCTGCATCATCTGAAAGTTCTTTGTGCAGTTGGAGCTGATGGTATTTCCACATCACCATCCCAGTAGCCAAACAGCTATTCCAGTGTTGCTCAGTGGTGGGGTTTGGGTGGGTTTTTTTTCTGGAAATTGGTTTTATGGGGTTTTTCACATGACTCCAGGGAATTCTCCTTCCCGTGGTCACTTGCTGTGTAACCAGCTGCTCACAGAGGTACCTCAAGCAGGGATTTCATTTGCTTCCATTGAGAAGTGAATCTATGATTGCCATCCTGCCCCTTCATTTCACTGGAAACAATCCCACCCAGGCTTTGGTGTTGCCTGTACTCAGTTAGTGCTGATGGTTCTGACAAGGGATTTCCATGTACAGCATCCAGGTACTCAAGGAAATGACCCCAAGACACCTGCCCAAGAGTGAGCTGTCATTTCTTTCCTGGTGCACTTTTATATTGTTTCTGAATCTTCTAGAACATTTTCAAATTAATAATGTCAGAGAGATGTTTGCATTTCAAAATGTTTATTAGGTATTGCTTTGAAGGTCATTAGCACGTAACCAAAATGCAAATCCCAGACAAGTTCACTATTCAAAGAGCTGACTGCTGAGATGGCTCTGAAGGAGGGAGCAATAATTAATGAAGCTCTTGAATTTCAGCTCTTCAAGAGAAAGAAAGAACACAGTTAGACTGCCTGCTGTTACTGGTAAGTGAAAACTCAAGATCGTTTTAGGAAGACAAATCTTTGTCACTAATTGCAAGCTTCTTGCTCTGACAGCTCTTCTGAGCCTTCTTTGAGGACAACAAAACAATTCTTTGCTGCAATGATGGATTCAAGTTGGGCCTGAAAAACAAATGAGAGAGACAAATTAGATTCCCTAACCTAAAAAATAAACCTCCAGTGCTGTGAAGGGCTAAATTTTCTGTTGGATGTTCACAGCAAGGAGCTGAGGGACTCTGCACTGCTGCCAGGAGAGCCAGGCCAGGTTTGTTCCCCAGCAATTCCATTTCTACATGTTTTATAAATTAATTTGTCGTTCCTGGCATGCACACTTGTTGCATTCTGAGGAGAACAGAGCTGACCTTGGCTCTGTACGATGAGAGACTCAGTTTAGAATGTGAAGCATCAAGGGGAAATTAAATAAAAGCTGTTGAAACAGTGGTCTGAATTCTCTGATTTCAGGCTGGACTATGTGAGCTAAATTAAGTATTTGGCTCTCTAGCATTTGGAACACAAACTGACTCTGGGACAAGAGTAGCTGGGAACAGCAAGTTTTGTGATTACTGAGAAAATTTGATGCCAGTCAGTGGATGGATGGGAGCAGCCACCACAATAACCCACAGCAGTGGCACACACAGCTGGTCAAGTTCAGGTACTTCGAGGAAGAAACAGATTCAGGTGCAACACACATCTGATCTAAGGTCTTGTGTCCTAAAACATTCCAGGGCAGCCTGAAAATGTGAGTTAGAAAGTAGGATCTGCAGGAAAAGCAGCTTGCTCTAAGGGAAATGTTTTTAGCTGTAGCCAGAAAAATTTGATGTTGTTCAGGGTGACATTCTTTCCTTACTCAAAAGATGTGGGATTTTTTTTCCTTTTAAAAACAAAATACAGAGCAGAAGCTGTTCTCCCCAAAGCCACATGCACAAATAATTATCCAGTCCCTGCACAGTTGTTCTTGGGCAATATTTAAAGCTAAATGGTGTGTTGTGTTACTAGGGCTTTAATGGTTTTAATGAGAATTTTACCACTAGTATTTGGAATTCAGGATTTTTACTGACCTTCAGCTGCTGGTTGGTCCGTTTGAGTAACAGAACCTCTTCACTGTGTTTCTTCTCTTCTATTTCTCGCCGTTCAGTCTCTTGCCTTTCAATAGCCTCACATTTCGCTTTCTCTTCGCTCACTTGTTTTTCCAGCTCCTTCTTTTCCTCTTCCAGCTCTGCTATCTTGGAAAAGAGTAGGGATGGAACAAGTTTTGTTGGCAAATAGTCAATTTTCAGTTAAGAAGGGACTGATGCCTTGAGAGGCTACCTAGAACAGAGGCTAGACAGAATTAAAGGAATAAAGTAGGTATTTATTAAAAAGGCCTTCAAAGGCTACACCTTGGGCAGTACAAGAGCCTGGCCATGGCTACACCCAAGATGGACACCAAGTCATGAGTTTTCACACTTTTATAAGTTTTGCTCCATTTATACATTGGGGTTAATTGTCCAATTACAGCTTCAGATTACAAAGTCCCATCCTCCCAGATTGCTCTCCTCAAATCTCTGCTGTTTGCACTTTTGGGGCCTGAAGCTGCAACCGTGTCCATGGTTCTGGGCAGGACAAGGATTGTTTTGTCTAACTGTGAAGAGAACTTGCTAACACTCTATGTGAAGTTCAGAGTTATATACTAATGCAGTACAGAACCTGAAAAATATGAGAGCTAAAACTTAAGGCATCAGGACAAAGCACTGCGTGGTGCAGCCTTCAAAGCTGCAGAAAAGCTTCAGAAGCTGAGCTAAGCCAGAGGACAGCGAGCTGAGCATTCTGATGGTCTTTGCTGCCATCCCGTGGAAACGGGAACAACGCATGTAAGGATGGATAATTTGCTGTATTCACAGGCAGAAGGCTCACGGGGCGAAGGGCCCCACTTGTCAGAACCCATGATGTCTCTGGGACAGTCCTGGATGATCCCAGCTCCAGCCTGGGGGCTCCAAAGCCCTGGCAGGGGGGTTGGAGACCCTGGCAGGCAGATAGGGACTCCTGCAGCTTTGAGTTTGACCCATGGAACAAATTACCACCTTCGAATGAAGAACTAAAAAAAATTTAGATAGCATATTAGTAGTAGCTGTAAAATGAAAAAAAAAAAAAAAATTAAGAGATTTTACCATAAAGCTTAAAGAGCAAGATAAAAAGACTTAAGTGTTGTCCTGTCCTCCTTCCTTCTTCCTAACCTCCATCTTTTTAGTGATGTTAACACTTAAAATTAAATTAAAATAAAATGTAACTGTCTAACATAAGTAATAAGCATTAAATCATAATTGTAAATAACTAACACGTAATTTATAGTATAAAAATCAGTGCCTGCCCCTGGGGTAGAGTATGCCTCAAGCTACCCTGCTGAAAATACCTCAACAAGCCAAACAACACATACCTTAACCAATAAAACAACTTTGAAAGCATCAGCCGAAAACTTTTGACTCATTCTTCAACAGCTGGGTTAGGAGACAGCGACTTTTATCTATCTCCTGACCAAAACAAGCCCCGAAACCTGTTACTGTGATGCACATAGAAACACACAGTAACACACAACAGGTGTTCAGGTAGAGAAGAAGAAAGGAAGGAGTTTCTAGTTTATTGTTGACTTTGTATATATAAGTTTCTGGACAGTGAGCAGCGATTGGACAGAGAGGTTACCACCTCTCCATCTCCACTGGTCACTTGAGAAGTCCATCAGGTGAGATCTTTTACAAAGGAATGTAAACATGATTCTTGTTTATCTTACAATTCATGAGAACTGACTCCACTATACTAAAACAAATCAGAAGGCTGATTTTCAGGGACAGCAGAACCCCACTCACCCTTTTCTCCAAGCGGGCCTTGCCCTGCTCTGCCTGCAGCTCCTTGCGCACGCCGAAGGTCACGCTGCTCTCGTAGAGCCCCTGGTAGGCAGCCAGCGTCAGCTGCAGCTCGTCCCGCAGCCGCAGCAGCAGCAGCCCCCGCTCGGCACAGCTCACCGTGGTCTGCCGGATCAGCTCGTCTGCAGGGCAGGGAAAAAAACCAGCCTGAGGGGCTGGGCGTGGGGCAGGCACGGGGCCACGGCTGCTGCTGCTACACAGCGGTGGAAAATGGGGGGCTGGGTGGGTAAAGAGGGTTCTGAGGGGATGGAGAGGGTCCTGGAGAGGTAAATGCGGGAGTTTTGGGGTGAATGGGCCCACGTTTAGGATATGACATGTGCTAGAGACAGTAATAATTGCAAAGAAGGAGGAACAGAGCCTGCAGGGGCTGGATGTGAGGCAGGCACGGGGCCACGGCTGCTCTGCATGGGTGAAACTGCATGTTACACAAAAGAGTAAAATGGGTTCTGGGTGGGTAAAGAGGGTTCTGAGGGGATGGAGAGGGTCCTGGAGAGGTAAATGAGGGAGTTTTGGGGTGAATGGGCCCATGTTTAGGATATGACATGTGCTAGAGACAGTAATAAGGAGGAGGAAGAGAACCTGCAGGGCCTTGAGTGGGACATGCATGGGGCCACGGCTGCTCTGCACAGGGAATAACTGCCCCATGACAGTGGAAAATGGGGGTCTGGAAGGGTAAAGAGGGTTCTGAGGGGATGGAGAGGGTCCTGGAGAGGTAAATACGGGCCTTTTGGGGTGAATGGGCCCACGTTTAGGATATGACATGTGCTAGAGACAGTAATAATTGCAAAGAAGGAGGAATAGAACCTGCAGGGGCTGGATGTGGGGCAGGCACGGGCCACGGCTGCTCCTCACATGTGATAACTGTTACATGACAGTGGAAAATGGGGTTCTGGAAGGGTCAAGAGGGGATAAAGAGGGTCCTGGAAAGGTAAATGTAAGCCTTTGGGGTAAATGGGCCCATGTATAGGATATGACATGTGCTAGGGACAGTAATAATTGCCTACAAAGAAGGAACAGAGGCTGCAGTGCTTTTATCTGGGAGGGCTGGACACTGCTCCTCTCACGCAGTCCCTGCACCTCACAACCAGGGACAGGTAATAACTGCCCCTGTTACACGACAGTGTAAAATACGGTTCATGGTTAGGACATGACATGTGCTAGAGACAGTAAGAATTGATTTGTTTTGTTACATTGCAGCCGTAGCATCGAGCACAGCAGGTAAAAGCAGAGAGGTGGTGCAGCCCTTCAGATATTGCCAGTGATGCCAACTCCCTAAAGCTGTAACACCAAACTTAAAAATGCGCACTGAACTTGTTGCAGTGATGGGGGAGCCTCCAGAGGATCCTGCTCTCCACCCCGGGGCCACCCCTCGCCTTTGGGAGACCAGCGCTGTGCGATTAGAGCGTGTAAGATACACACGGCTTTAGGTTACTTTAAACTTGGTTTAAGTGCGACTAAGAGGCTAGCTAGGAGGATTTACAGCTGTTTTTCGTGGGCAGGCATCTCCTGCCAGCCTGTCCTCGGTGTGCTCGGCACGGGCACTGACCGAAGCACTGCGCATAGAGCTCCCTGCGCACGGGGCACAGCCCGGTCTCCCGCGCCTGCCGCTGCCGCAGCTGCCGGTCCAGCTGCTCCTGCAGCTGCACGACGTCCCGGGGGGTGCTGGGCGCCGTGGACACCTCCTGCACCCAGAGCTTCTCCGCCTCCTCCCACTCCCTGCGGAGAAGCACCGGCCGTTACCGGAGTCACCGGGCGCCCCGCGGGCGCTGCCGGCCACGGCCCGGCCCCGCTCACCGCGGCGGCAGGATGGCGTTCAGGAGCTCCTGCGGCTGCAGCGTGGAGGGGATGCTGGCGCGCGTTCGCGGCGGGGTCCCCTTCGGCGGCCGACTCTGCGGGAACAGGAGGGGACGGAGCCGTAGGAGCGGGCAGGGGGCCGCGGCACCGCTGGCCGCCGGCGGAGCGCCGTACCCGCTGCGTGCCCCCGTCCCCGCTCACCGCCGCGGAGGCTTTGTCTCCTCGCCGGGACACCAGCACGGGCGGGCGGTACCGCAGCAGCGACCCCGGCGGCGCCGCCATGGCTGCCGCGCGCCCGTCACCATAAAGACCGCGGGCCCGTCACCATAGGACCGCGGGCCCGTCACCATAGCGACCGCGGGCCCGTCACCATAGCGACCACGCCGCCGCAGCGCACCGCCCCGCGCAGGCGCAGCAACGCCCGGCCGGAAGCGCTGCGGGCGGAAGCGCCGCGGGTCGGAAGTGGCGGCACTTCCCGTCGGGACGGGCGCCATGGAGGCGGCGGCGGAGGAGCGGCGGCGAGAGCGGCGGCGGCGGCGGGAGGCGGCGGTGAAGGCCGAGCGGCGAAGCCCCCGGCGCAGCCCGTCGCCGCCGGGCGAGGAGCGGCGGGGCCCGGCAGGGCCGCGCGCGGGCAGTCGCGGCAGCAGGTAGGCAGGCCCGGCCGCTCGGCCCCACGCTCGGCCCGGCCCCGCCGCTCAACCACTCCTGTTGTTCCCCAGGTCGCCCCGGCGGAGGAGCCGGTCCGGGCGGAGGAGCCGCTCCCCGCGAGGCAGGAGGAGCCGCAGCCACAGCCCGCACCACGGCGCCGTGAAGATAAAGCAGGTAAGTGGTGCTGTCGGTGCCGCAGCGGACGCAGCTCCCGGAGACTCGGCCGTGCCGGGTGCAGAAGGCGCCTTTTCACTTGTCGGGTCAGACTGGGCCCTGCATCGTGTCCCGTGAGCAGAGGGAGGATCTGGGCAAGTCAGGACTTCCCGTTGCCCACCAGCGACTGGAGCTCCTGTTCGAGCCCTGTCTGTGCCACACACAGGCGTCCCTGCGAGCTGTGTCCTTTGCCCAGAGCAGGTTAGGCTGCCTGTTCCTGGTGCTTTATTTGATTCAAATTGTGGGAGCCCAAACAGTTGGGCGAGGAAACCTGTTTCACATCCCGTCAGAGCTGCACACACGCACCCCAGTATGCGTTTTCCCAGTGTGTAGGACTGGGATTTTCTGAAAGGCCAGGGTAGATGTGCTGCTGTTTCATTCCGCGTGTCCCTTCCAGGAGCGAGACGATCACTGTCGCCGGGGGAACGAGGAGCGGAAGCAGCGGCACCCCTCGGAGCAGGAGCACCGGCGGGACAGGAGCGGGGACAGGCACAAGGAGCACTCCGACAGGAAGAAGAGTGACAGGCCGGGCGCTCGCGGCCACGAGCGGGACACGCAGAACCTGCGGGAGCAGCAGGCAGAGAGGGAGTTCTACAACGAGAGGAGGCGAGAGCACCACCAGGGCACCGAGGGCAGCGGCGAGCAGAACGCGGAGCCCTGGCAGCCGGAGAGCAAACCCAAAATAAAAACCGCTGCCACCAAGGAGAAGCCAAGCTTCGAGCTGTCGGGGGCGCTGCTGGAGGACACCAACACCTTCCGGGGCGTGGTGATCAAGTACAGCGAGCCCCCCGAGGCGCGCATCCCCAAGACGCGCTGGCGCCTGTACCCCTTCAAGAACGACGAGTTCCTGCCCGTGATGTACATCCACCGGCAGAGCGCCTACCTGCTGGGCCGGCACCGCCGCATCGCCGACATCCCCATCGACCACCCCTCCTGCTCCAAGCAGCACGCCGTCTTCCAGTACCGGTGAGCAGCTGCAGGGGGTGGGGAGCAGCCCCTGGGGTGGGGTGGGGTGTTTTTGCGGTGAGTAACGCACAAGGAATGCCTCCCGAACGGCTCGGAGAGATCCATCTGGCTCCGTTTATTCAAACAATGGTGCTCTTTTTATACGTTTTGGATAGGTCATTGTGATTGGGGAATGAGTGACAGAACTCTTCACCCATGTTGGTCAGACCAGAGGGACATCAAGAGACAGTCTGTCCCACAGAAAGGATTCCAGACATGAGTTTTGTTACAGAAACAATCCTGATGTTTATGTTTAGGCTGTGGGAACGAGCTTCAGAAACTCAAAATATCAGGAAAAAACAGAGCTTTAGAAACTCAGAAGCTGCAGGCCTAAAAGATGCAGACTACAGTGGCAGGCAGGGGCGAGTTCACTGTTGGCATGTTGGGAATGGAGTTTGTGTGTGGGTGCTGTGGATCATCTCAGCAGTGGCCTAAATATATCAGAGCATCCTAGATTCACAGCAAGCAGAGAGTCACCTAGCGGGTTAGACACAGCATGGGATGTGAGTGACCCACCAGGTGTGATTGGGAGTAAAAGCATTTCAAGGAGAGGTTTGTTGGTGTGGTCTGTCACAGTGAGGGCAGCTGTGCTCTGATGCAGAGGGGGCTCCTGCTGGTGCCAGCAGTGCTCTCTTGGTGAACATCTGTCCCAATGCAGGAGTTGCTGTGGCACATCACCAGAGGTTTAGGGAACGATGCAGCCTCTCTCAGAATCTGCTCTGTCTCACAGTTGCTCTCACTGGGCTGTTCCCATCTTGGGACAGATCACTGCACAAACCCACCTGCTCATGGCGCACAGTTTCTGCCTCACCTGCTCCTGGGGCACGTTTGCTGTCTCTCAGGTGGTTCAGGCAGTGTTTTGTTTTGCAGGCTGGTGGAGTACACACGGGCTGATGGCACCGTGGGCCGCAGGGTGAGGCCCTACATCATCGACCTGGGCTCGGGGAACGGCACCTTCCTCAACAACCAGCGCATCGAGCCCCAGCGCTACTACGAACTGAAGGAGAAGGACGTGCTCAAGTTCGGCTTCAGCAGCAGGGAGTACGTCCTGCTCCACGAATCCTCAGACAAATCTGAGGCCAACACAAAGGACGATGATGAGGATGAGGAGAAGGAGGAAGAGTCTGACAGTTAACGGATGAGGAGGAGGTTGGGGAGAGGCAGAGGAGAGAAACTCTTTGCAGTTGAACGGGACTGGGACGTGAACACGGAGCACTGCAGCACTGATGCCTCTTGTTGCCTTAAAGTCCTTTCTCTGTTGCTGGTCTGTTCCCATAGTTTGTTTTGGGGGCTTTGCTCGTTATTCATCTTTGATAGTTTTGCATATCAGGAAATACAGCTTTACTTATTGTTCTGTTCTCCCAAGAAGCCGAAGAGCACCTGGACATGAAAGCTCTGGTGCTGGAAACCCCCGAGATGTTGCCAGACTTCCAGCAAACCATGTCAAATACAGACAGCATCTGGAAAATTATTTTTATGACTTGTTTTGTTATAGTGCTTTGAAAATGCTACAGACTGAAAGGTTAGTTAGAGAGTACCTGATGCACAACCTGTTCCGTAGTTTGCCAAATCCCTCTGCCTGTTGGGAGTTCTGACAGGAGAATTTTCCTGGATCACTGCTAAAATGGCAGAAACGTGGCAAAGACCCTCCTGTATTTGTATGTTTGGGGTATTTAATTTGCCTCATGGTGACTGAGGGACGGGCATTTCACTGGAATTCCACCTGGAAATCACAAAGGAATGGGAAACAGAAATTAAACAGTTCCTGGAAGTTCAGGTGGTGAGACTGTGATCCAAGTTTCCTGTTCCCACACATGATGCTGAAACTGTCCTGGATGTGGAGTGTCTGGGTTGAGAGCTGGAGCCATTATTCCTGACCCCACCATGGTTTTTTTTGTGTCACACAGAAACACCTTTCTTAGGGTGACATGTTTTAACCAGTTTGCACTATTTAAGTTCTCTTTTTATAAAAACCTGACCCGAGTCCCTTGTTTAACACAGTAAAGTCAGTGTTCAGGGAGAGAAGCAGCAGTCCCAGTCTGGGAGCTGCAGTTTGGTGTCTCCTCCCCGATGCTTTCTGTTCAGTGTGTGTGTCCCACTCTTCACCTGGGTGTTTGTGCTCTCACCTGTTTGTCCCTGCCCTGTACAGACTGTACACAAAGGTGCTTGTTGTACACATTGACAGTGTAAATATGGGGCATTGCTGTGGGGTTTCAGATGGGTAGGATGGGGTTTGAGCAGGAGGAGCTCCTTTATATCTACTCCAAGGGTTTTTAAATAAATAATTTGTAAATTTAGCCCCGATTGCTTTCAGTTGTTATATTTTTCTAGTGTCTTTTTTTTTTTTTTCCCTCAAAAGAAATGAAGTTTCAGTACTTGTTTCTCTAATAGAGAAACCAAATAAGTTAAAAACTGCACAGTTTGAGCCTTGGAGAGGCTGTGAGCACAGGAGCTTTGTGTCACTCCCCTTGGCCAGACCTTTCTCACCAGACTCTGGCCAGGGTGGCTCATTCTTCACAGGAATGTGAAGTGACAGAGTTGCTGTGCTGCAAAAGCATCACTGCAGAGGATCAGTGACAGTTTAGAATCATAAAAAGGTTTGGGTTGGAGGTGACAGGAAAATTGATCCACTAAGACCACAGGTGTGTGTCCAAAAAGGAAACAGAAGAGTCCTGTAACTTTATTTGAATAAAGGGAGAGGCTGTGGGGTCTCTCAGATTGTTAGAGGACACAGCCTCCTTTTATCCCAATTTCCTGGCTGCATTTCCCCTCTCTTTCCCTGTTGAGAAGCACAGACTTCCCAAATCACCTAATACAGACCCCCTTGTAATGTATAACACCCCCCTTTTTCTTTTCCTTGTGTCAACCAGTGGAATTCCTATGGAATTTATGGTTCTTCCCATTGTTTCTTTCATCTCTCAGTATCCAGTTTTATTTATCAGCATACCCACAGTTTGTAAAGACTCTAAAGATCTCTCTCATTCCATTTATCAATCAGTGGAATCCTTCCACTTTTTCTTTTATCTCTCAGCACTAGTTTTATCTATTAGCTAGTTTGTAAAGACAGATCCCTCATTCCTTTCAGAGGACCCTAAAGACCGTGGAATCACAGAAAATCTGAGTTATTAAGGCAGGTAGAATCACAGAATTCATGATTTATTAAGGCAGGTATAATCCCGGAATTCCTAATTTTTTAAGGCAGGTAGAATCTCAGAATATTATGACTATATATTCTGATTTTTTAAGGTAGGTAGAATTCATGGAATTCACGATTTTTTTAAGGCAGGTAGAATCTCAGAATATTATGATTATATATCCCAATTTTTAAGGCAGGTAGAATCAGAATATTTTGATTTTTTATGACAGGTAGAACCACAGAATATTACTATTTTTTTAAGGCAGGTAGAATCAGAACATTATGATATTTTAAGGCCGGTAGAATAACAGAATATTATGATTATATCCTGATTTTTTTAAGGCTGGTAGAATCAGACCATTATAATTTTTTAAGGCCAGTATAATCAATATCCTGATTTTTTAAGGCCAGTATAACCAGAATATTATTATTTTTAAGGCCAGTATAATCACTATTATGATTTTTCAGGCTGGTATAATCACTATTACGATTCTTTCAGGTTGGTTTTATGATTTTTTCAGGCTGGTATAATCACTATTTCGATTCTTTCAGGCCAGTATAATCACTAATATAATTTTTCCAGGCTGATATAATCAGTATCACGATTCTTTCAGGCCCCTTTTATGATTTTTTTCAGACTGGTATAATCACTATTATGATTTTTCCAGGCTGATATAATCACCATTTCGATACTTTCAGGCCGGTATAACCAATATATGATTTTCCAGGCCGGTATAATCACTATTATGATTTTTCAGGCCCCTTTTATGATTTTCCCGGCCGGTATAATCACTATTATGATTTTTCAGGCCCCTTTTATGATTTTCCAGGCCGGTATAACCCCTGTTTTGGTTCTTTCAGGCCGGTATAATCCCTATTATGATTTTCCAGGCTGATATAATCACTATTATGATTTTTCAGGCCTGTTTTATGATTTTCCAGGCTGGTATAACCCCCGTTTCGGGCTTGTATAATCATTATATGTTTTTCCAGGCCACTATAATCACTATATGTTTTTTAAGGCCAGTATAATCCCTATATGATTTTCCAGGCTGGTATAGTCACTACTATGATTTTCCAGGCTGCTATAATCACTATTATGTTTTTTTAAGGCCAGTATAACCCCCGTTTCGGGCTGCTATAATCACTATATGATTTTTCAGGCCGCTATAACCCTGTATGTTTTTAAGGCCGGTATAATCCCTATATGATTTTCCAGGCCGTATAACCCTGTATGTTTTTTACGCCTGGTATAACCCCCATTTCGGGCCGGTATAATCACTGTATGTTTTTCAGGCCGCTGTAATCACTATTATGTTTTTTAAGGCCGGTGTAACCCCCATTTCGGGCCAGTACAATCCCTATATGATTTTCCAGGCCGCTATAACCCCTGTATATTTTTTAAGGCCGGTATAATCATTATATGATTTCCCAGGCTGCTATAACCCCTGTTTCGGTTCTTTCGGGCTGGTATAGTCACTATTATGATTTTTCAGGCCGCTATAATCACTATATGTTTTTTAATGCCGCTATAATCACTATATGTTTTTCAGGCCGCTACAATCACTATTATGTTTTCCAGGCCGGTATAATCCCTATATGATTTTCCAGGCCGCTATAACCCCTGTGTGTTTTTTAAGGCCGGTATAACCCCCATTTCGGGCCGGTATAATCACTATATGTTTTTCAGGCCACTACAATCACTATTATGTTTTCCAGGCCGGTATAACCCCTGTATGTTTTTTAAGGCCGGTATAACCCCCATTTCGGGCCGGTATAATCACTATATGTTTTTTAAGGCCGGTATAACCCCCATTTCGGGCTGGTATAATCACTATATGTTTTTTAAGGCCGCGATAACCCCTGTATGTTTTTTAAGGCCGTATAACCCCATTCGGGCCGGTATAATCACTATATGTTTTTTAAGGCCGTATAACCCCCATTTCGGGCCGGTATAATCACTATATGTTTTTTAAGGCCGGTATAACCCCCATTTCGGGCCGGTATAATCACTATATGTTTTTTAAGGCCGGTATAAACCCCTGTATGTTTTTTAAGGCCGGTATAACCCCCATTTCGGGCCGGTATAATCACTATATGTTTTTTAAGGCCGCGATAACCGCTGTATGTTTTTTAAGGCCGGTATAACCCCCATTTCGGGCCGGTATAATCACTAATTTTTTTAAGGCCGGTATAACCCCTGTATGCTTTTCCAGGCCCTGCAGCCCCCAGCGCCGCGCCCGCCCCGCCCCGCCCCGCCCGCCCTGCAGCGCCCCCAGCGGCCGCGCCCGGCCCCGCCCCGCCCCGCCCGCCCTGCAGCGCCCCCAGCGGCCGCGCCCGGCCCCGCCCCGCCCCGCCCGCCCTGCAGCGCCCCCAGCGGCCGCGCCCGGCCCCGCCCCGCCCGCCCGCCCTGCAGCGCCCCCAGCGGCCGCGCCCGCCCCGCCCCGCCCCGCCCGCCCTGCAGCGCCCCCAGCGGCCGCGCCCGGCCCCGCCCCGCCCCGCCCGCCCGCCCTGCAGCGCCCCCAGCGGCCGCGCCCGGCCCCGCCCCGCCCCGCCCGCCCTGCAGCGCCCCCAGCGGCCGCGCCCGGCCCCGCCCCGCCCGCCCGCGCAGGCCGCGCCGCCATGGCCGCGCTGCACGCCAAGGCCGGCGGGCCGCCGCAGATCCCGGACACCCGGCGGGAGCTCGCCGAGCTGGTGAAACGCAAACAGGAGCTGGCGGTGAGCGCCGGGGAAGGGCGCGGGGTGCTGAGGGTGGCGGCCGAGCGGCCGGGGGGGAGCGGCGGGGCCGGAGCGGCGCGGCCGGGCCTGCTCCATGCGCGGCCGTGTTCCCGGCAGGAGACGCTGGCAAACCTGGAGCGGCAGATCTACGCCTTCGAGGGCAGCTACCTGGAGGACACGCAGATGTACGGCAACATCATCCGCGGCTGGGATCGCTATCTCACCAACCAGAAGTGAGTGGTGGAGGCGCTGCCCACCTGCCCGGTCCCCCCCCGCTCCCCGCCCGCCCGGCCCCGCCATCGCGCCTGTCTCTGTTTCAGGAACTCCAACAGCAAAAACGACCGCAGGAACCGCAAGTTCAAGGAGGCCGAGAGGCTCTTCAGCAAGTCCTCGGTCACCTCAGCAGCGGTGAGTGCTGGGATGGGCACAGGCGGGATGAGCACTGACTCCAGAGCCGGCCCTGTGCCCACCCCTCTCCTTATCCCTGGCCCTATTCCCATCCCTTTCCTTGTCCCCACTCCTGTTTTATCCCCATCCTGTCCCTTGGTGTCTCAGTCCTGCTGTGATCACCTGCTGAATGAGTTCCCCATTTGAAGTCCCATACCTGCCCTAAGCATCCCCATCCCACCCTGCAGCCTCTCCCGAGCCCCTTTCCCTCCCCCTGCAGCCTCCCGGGGGCTGGGAGGTGCCTGCCACTGGTGTCACTGCAGTTCCCTGGCTTTGTCACTGCCCCAGACCCCCGGTGCCACTTCAGAGAGCTGTGTCTGTGTGGTCTGGGCTCCAATGCTCTGAGCATTGGGAAGGGAATCCCTGCTTGGCTTGACATCCCGTTTGGTTTTCCAGGCTGTCAGTGCGTTAGCTGGAGTGCAGGACCAGCTCATTGAGAAGCGTAAGTCTCTTTGTCATTTTTCTGTGAATTTGGGAAGAATTACACTCTCCTCACCATTCAGCCCTTCCACATCTGGGCTGGACTCAGGCTCCTTTTCCCGGTCCCTGGTCTGCTGCCCTTGGGCTGCTCCTGGCTGTTGACTTCCTAAGTTCCTTCCATGCTCAGCAGGGGTTTGTTGTGTGTAAAAGGGGCTGAAATTGGTTTGGTGCTCTTTGGAGGAAGAGGCTGGACGAGCTGAAGCACAGGAGGCGTGGGGAGGGACCACTCACCTCCAGCATACTAAAAAACGTTTTTGTGATCAGCACCACATAGGATGTGGTTCCTCAGTGCTGAGGAGCAGCATCCTGCCTGTCCTGCAGAGTTGTTTCCTGGGCTCTGTGATTCACCTCCTGGTGCTGCAGGGCTCAGGTGTCTCTGCTGCTGTTCTGGGGTTGTTTCTCCCACTCAGGGCTGTGCCAGGGCAGCCAGCAGCTCACCCTGGTGCTCACCTGGGCTTGTCCTGCTCTAGGGGAGCCAGGCAGTGGCACCGAGAGTGACACTTCTCCAGACTTCCACAACCAGGAGAATGAGCCCAACCAGGAGGATGCTGAAGAGCTGGATGGCTCCGTGCAGGGTGTGAAGCCACAGAAAGCTGCTTCCTCCACTTCCTCTGGGAGCCACCACAGCAGCCACAAAAAGAGAAAGAACAAAAACAGACACAGGTCAGTGGGACCAGCAGCCTGCTCGCCACACCTGGACACTTGGCTGGGGCTGGATTGAATTTATTGCATGAGGGGAGCCAGTAACACATTACAGTAACAGGCAGCTGGGGTCAGTCGTTTGGGTGGTTTTCCTGGTTTTGGAAGAGGATGGGAAAGTGCTGAGGAAGTTAAACAAGCAGCACAGGGTGCTCACTCCAGCTGTGGCACAGCTGTGCTTCTGGGCAGCTTCTCCAGCTCTCCCATCTCTCCAGGATAAAGCTTATTCCTTCAGCAGGTCCTGACCTCCTGAGCTTGCTGCTTGGTTTCTGCAGAGCCCAGTAGGACAGGAATGTTAGTGCTTTCTTTGAAGGGGGGTGGAAAGCAAATGGGAATGTTTTTGGGGTTTTGGATACTCCCAGGACCTGGATTGCCCCTTCCAGCTCTCACATCCCAGCCGAGTCTCAGTGCTGGCATAGAGGGGTTGCTGTGTCACCTTCACCTCACAGTGTTTGTTATTAAACTGACCTGAAATTCATGTGAAACAGATTCCTTGAACTCTTTTCTGGTCGGATTTACCTGTCCAGCTCTGCCCCTAAGGCGTGATGAGGGCAGTGAGCTGGTGCCTGTGCCCTCAGCCCAGGCTGCTGGCAGTGACAGTGCCTGTGAGGGAGGGAAACTGTGGAGAGGAGACACTGCAGAGCTGTGCCCCTCTGGGAGGATTGCTGAAGCTGGGGGGTCTAAGGATTTAATAGAAGTAATGGAGCTTTTAAAACTTCCTAGTGTATGTGCTGGCTCTGAGCTCTTGGCTCTGCCTGGGGACAGGCTCTCCTCTTCAAGGGACCTGCCATGCAGTTACAGGAAGGGTTTAAAGTGGTAAAAGTTTACAAGGGGGGCTCGGGACAGTTGGGGTGGGGTCACGAGGTAGGTACAATGCTTGAAGAATGCTTAACTCCTTTTTTTTTTTTGCCTTCATTAAGTGTTGAGTCATTAGCGTGTCTTTAATTCTTAGGTCAGAATTTCCTTCCTACAGCAGCCTGAATTGGGCAAATATCCGAAAGGACTGGATGTCCCTTTGGTTCCTCATGAGCTGGGAATCCAAAGAAGTTCAAACTCTTTTTTTGCCTGTAGATATTTGGAAGAAGTTCAGGAATAACACAAGAAACTACATCCGTGAACAAGTCCAGAGAAACAACCTGTAAAACTGAAGTACAGCTTAAGAAAACTGCCATTCCAAACAGATTATAAAATATTCTCCCTGGACAAACCATGGCCAACATCATGGTGGGGTGCAGGGCAGGTGCTGAACTGACATAAATCCCTTTGCTCCAGTCCATGACTTTTAAGGGCAGGAGCTGGGGGGAAGCTGACCCCCAACAGGTTGTGTGGCTCTGGGTTCCTTCCCATCCCCTCTGCAGCTTTGGCTGCTGCTGCCAGGCCGGGCTGTTGGACAGAGGAGCCCTGCCCTGCTCACCTCTGGCAGCTTCTGTGTTCCCAGGCCCCGCCAGACACTCCGAGGGGCTCAGTGAGGCAGGAACTGACTGTTTGTAATGCTTAGCAGGGCCAGATAGATAATTAAAAAAGATCAAAAGATGATTAAATTTGTCTGTAATAAAAGCTCTGTTAAAATTGTGATTGCTGTTACTGACTATCCCCTAAATTTTTGGCAAAGACCAAACAATTCTCAGGTATGTTTAGGCTAAAAACACCCCAGCAACAGCCCAGACCCAGGCCCCACAAACCCTACAGGTGCTCCAGCCAGACCTGTGGGTCTGTCCCCTGAGGGGGTCTGGCATGAAAAAGAGAAAAATAAAAAGAAATGTTGGCTTTTCTGTGCATGCAGAAGCTCCTGCATTTGCCAGCACGACTCTGGGTTGCAGTGCCCCGTTCTGGAGAGCTGGGAGGTGCTGGGGAGGGGCTCTGCAGGAGCAGGGGCTGGCTGGGCTCCCGTGGGGCACCTTTAGCCCCAGGTGTGGGTGCAGGGGCTCTGCTGTCCCTCTGCTCCCTGCTGTCCTTGTAGATAACACACACCACATAGACTTTTGTGATTTTTTTTTCTCTCGAAGGTTGTGTGAAGAATGAATAACTTTATTGTTAGGGATTGTTCTTTTATATATAATTTTTCTACAGACTACTGTGATTGGTGGATGAAGGACAAACCTCTTCACCCACATTGGTCAAATTAGACATTAAGAGAGAATCCTCTCAGAAAGAATTCACAACATGAATACTGTTAACCAAAACAATTTCTTGGTGTTTATGTTCTTTTCCTTGGGAGCAAGTTTCAGAAAACTCTAACATTAGAAAAACAGAGTTGTAGAAACTTAGAAACTTCAGGCCTGAAACGCAGACTACACCCTGGCACAGCACGGCAAGGCCAGGGTGGATCTCTGTGTGCTCAGCTGTTGTCACAGCTAGCAAGTGTTGGAGGGAGCCCAGTGCTCAGCAGTGCAGTCCTGGGGTGGGGTTCATGGTCAGCCCCTCCTGAGGGCTGTCAGCTGTGGGCAGAGCTGTGGCACCAGTGAGAGGGGCTGGGACAGCCACCAAAGGGCCCCTCTGGGGACAGCCCAGGGCAGGATTGGGCTCCTGTGTGTCACCCCTGCCTGAGCCAGCTTCATCTTGCCCTGCCAGCCCTGCCCCTCCCCAGCTCCCCATGCCCACCCTGCTCCCTGAACCCACACTTTGGTTCTCCAAGCCCTCGGGTTCCCCTCCTGAGCTCTGCCCTCTCCGGGGCTGGCAGCTGCCCCTCTCTCAGCTCCTAAAATTCCCTGTGGAAACCAAACCCAGCTCTCTGCTAACACCTCTTGTTCCCAGAAATCCAGTGGGGAGGGGGACTCTGGATTGCCAGCCCAGAGTGCTTTTTGTGTCCAGTCCTGGTTAAGATATCTGAAGAACTTGATGGTGTTTGAACACTGGCTTTATTATTTATTTCATTATATTTAGCAATCTCGCTAGGGTGGCTAATCAATTAATTGATTTAATTCATTAGTATATTAATTTCTATTGCTTTCTTCCTTTCAAATGCTGCCCCTCAGCCCGTCTGGCATGTTTGATTATGACTTTGAGTAAGTTTGACTTGAATTAGTACTTGTGCTGTGTTGTTAGTGTGTAGACACCAATGTGCCTTTTGAGACCTCTCTAACCCCTAGTTTATCTGTTTAATTGTAGGTATGTATATTAGGTTAGGCTGGGAAGTTTTTTTTAAAAACAGAAAAGCGTGATGGAGGTAACATTTTATTTAATAACTTCAGCAAATTATAAATTAACTTCACTCTTCTTTACCTTTCTGTTTCATATTTAAATAGATAAAACTTTATTTTTAACTTTAAAACTTAGTTTAAAAATTGATTCTTTTGGCTTTGCTGCTTAAGGAGATAAGTATAGACTTGGATATTTCCTTTTGGAAAAATGTACTAAACTCAATAACTTTGGTTCATATAATCCCTGTCATCCTAACTCCTCTCTCTATCCAAGTAAATAACTCTCACACTGTGTCCAGTTAATTAATTACCTGTGGCATAGTTACACCTCTGGCAGATTAAATTAACATAGAGCATGCCTGGTTCCCCTTGTTCACCTGCCTGAGTGCCCTGTGATTGATTGTGCCCCTTGATTAACTCTGTCTGGGAGTGGATGGAATCTGCTTTTTGGCAAATAATAACTCGACTCTCCTGTGCTGCTCTGGTGCCCAGTAACCCTGGGAACAGTGCCCTGGCTCAGCCAGTTGGGGATGGATGGATTAACTGTAGTCTCTGTCGTAGCTGTGCCCTGTGCTGTAGCCCTGGTGTTGGGTCAGGTATTGACATGGACGTTTCTCTTGTCTTTCCAACCGCAGGATTGATCTCAAGTTAAACAAAAAGCCAAGAGCCGTAAGTATCCGTGCTCTGTCTGTGTTTTCATTGCTCACTGGATGGGCTGGCTGACTCTCAAGCTTTATAAACCCTCCTTCTGCTGCTGTCATTTGAGTTCTTACTGCCATGCTCGAGGAGTCACAGTGTGAGGTCAGCTGTGCCCTGGCTGTGACAGCAGCTGAGCCCAGGTGGGCTGCAATGAGCCCGGGTCACAGATAACTCCTGTGTGCTCCTCGTGCAAAAAGCTGCTTTGCACCCTTGTCTTGATCTGGAGCATCAAAAGCATCTGGTTTGAGTTGATACTCAAGGTTGGAAGGGTCATTCCTTTTCAGTGTTTAGCTACAAGGCAAAGATCTGTTTTGGCTGCAGCTGGTGGTGTGTGAGATGAGAGAGGACTGAGAGCCCCCAGCTCTGAGGGCAGACTCGGAGGTGGGCAGGTGCTAACGTGCATGTGCTGTCCTTTCTCTGCAGGACTACTAGAGCCATCAGTGCTGATGCTCCTGGGATTTAGGTCTGTAACTCCCCACTGAGAAGCCCTGAAGCAGGATGGCAGCTGCAGCAGGAGTGACTCACTCTAAGGGACTTGGATGGGGGGAGGAAATCCTGGACCATGTACTTTGCATCATTTTTAAATCACCTGAGTTGCAGGAAGACAAAGGTGGTGCAGTAGTTGTAGTAGTTCTGAATTCCTGACTGTTCTGTGCTTCCACCTTGGTCGGGAACTTCCTGATACTGCTACCCCCCTGTCACCTGCAGACCCACAGAGAGGCATTTCCTTTTCCACTGGAACTGGGGTAGGATTCAGTGTGTCCCATCCATGTTGTGAGACTTAGATTACTTTTGTTGCTGATATTTAGCTTTGCAGGTTTGTTGGTTTTTTTTTTATTATTTTCGTTTTATTTTTGTTGATTTTGTGTTTTTTTAAAGCTGAAGTGTATAGTTACAAGTTGACTTTGGGTTAGTCCGTGTAGTGGAAGGTTCTTCATTTTGTGGAGCAGCTCTTTTGATTCCTATCAAGCAGAGAAGAAGGAGTTTAACCCTTTTCTCTTACTTTCATTTTGAACACCATCTCCTGTATTCCTCCCTGCGTTAGGTGCAGGAAGGGCCAGAGCTCAGAGCCAACTCTTTGCTGCCACTGGCTTTGGATGGGTTCTCTTTTTAATACAAACGTCTGTCATTTGTACATAAACAATAAAAGTTCCATGTTCATCTCTTCTCATGGTTTATTCAGTCCAAACTTTTGACTCCTGGTGCTTTGTAGTGTCTACCTGCTTTATGGGGACTTTGCTGGAGTTCTTCCCCCTTGGCACTGGAGCTGTTCCTTGTCCTGTGGCCCGTGGGATGTTCGCTGGGTGCTTTCTCTCCTCGGGACAGCTGTAAGTTCTGCAGGGAGTGCCAGGCTCTGTTCTCCAGCTGTGTTTGGCTGCCCCTGTTGCAAGGCAGCCCTGGGCTGTCCGTGGTTCTGCTGGTGAGGACATTCTGCTTTCAGATCAGGAAGAGCCTGCTGGATTGTGCCTGGAGCAGCACAGAGGAGCGAGGGCTGGTGCTGCTCACAGCAGCCAGGTCAGACCCTTGGTGTTGCTGCTGAACTGAGCTTTGCTTTGCTCAGCATGGGGAGTTCCTTTCTTTATCCGTGCTGGGCTGTGTTTGTGTTACCCCTGCTGCAGGAGGCAGATGTGGGAAGGGGCCTGGGACAGGAGCCTTGGGACAGGGCTGTCACTGAGTGCCGTGGAGCAGCTGGAGGCTCCTGCATTCTGCACCTCTGCTCCCCTGGGCTCTGGGGCCTTCCTCAGCTCTCCCCAGGCACTGGGAGTGAGCAGGGCAGAATTCCCCTTCGGGCTGTGTGACCTGGGATCAAGGCTGCTCGGTGTTTGTTCCCGGAGGGAGCTGGCTTATCCTGCAGGGAGCTGTGTCTGCTCGGGCACTGGCAGCTGCTTCTCCACGGGGGGGGTCGGGATAGAGCAGCTTAAAGGTCAAGCTGCAAAGCCAGCCTACTTCTGTGTTTGAAGTTACAGAGTTAAATACAGGGGGGTGGAAGGTCTAGGAAACAGCATAAACTAAAAGGCTGTGCTCCTTCATAGTTCTGGAGAAAGAATTCTCAGCTGATGGGTTTGATTCCCTGGCCTCGGTATGAAAAGAGTTCTCCTGCTGCTGCTGCTCCAAGCAGGGATGGCTGGAGCACCTGGATTGCAGAGGCTGAAGGCTCTGCTGCACCTCTGAGCTCGAGGAAAGCTGACAGATTGTTTTGGACAGAACATTTTGGAGAAGAAGCAAAGGGCTGGTGCAGCCTGGAGCCTGTATGCAGGCAGTGTCAGCTCCACGTTCCCTGTGACACACTGGGGTGCTGCAGGGATAATGGGGAAATGCAGCCACTGCTGCCTCTGGCTGTGTTTGTCACCGAAGGAGGGACAGCCTGTTCTGCCCGGGTCGATGTCTGATGGCAGCAGCCTGGGGGGGCACATTGATGAAGCACAAAGAGAAATGGCAAACGCTCCATTCAGTCAAAGGATCAGCTGTTCCCTGCTGGGTCCTGGCTCCAGTAGTTGTGCCTAAAACTTCCACTGGACTTCTGAACACCTCTGTATTACTTCCTAGAGAGCCTGAGTGACTAAAGACTCCCAGGATAGCCAGTGCCTGGGCACAGGAGTCAGAGGGAGCTGCACAGGCTTTACCTGAATACTAATTGATGCTAAAAGTAGTGGTTAGAAATACATCCTGAGTCCTTAGCTTATGAAATATGAACCCTGAGCGAAGCAAAGCGTAGAAGAGCAGCCACTGTTGTTATGGACCCCAAAGGTGGAGCGCTAGGGAAACGCTAATCCCTGCACAGCCTCGTCAGCAAGAGGATTAGGCAGGAGCTCATCTGGTGGCCGAGGGGCAGAGGGGCCGCGCCCGGTGCCTGGCGGGGTAAGGGGGCGGCGGGGCCCGCAAACGCCCCGGGGCCCTGTCGCTGTCCTGGCTCATGCCGGGACAGACCCTGGCAGCGCTGGCCTCGCTGTCCCAGCGCTGTCCGCTCCGCAGGTGCCATGGGCGGGCGGCGAGCCCCGCACGGGCCCCGCTGGGCGCGGCCCCTGCGGCGGCTGCTGCGGCTCTGCGGGACGGCGCTGCGGGGGCTGCGGCGGCTCTGGAGCCTGGCCTGGGTCCGTACGCACTGCCTGCCGGGGACACGGGATCCGGGCGGCCACAAAGCGGGGGCGCGGCGGAGCCAGGGCGGGGAACGGTGCTGGGGGGATGGGTGCACTGCTGGGGCAGGGAATGGTGCTGGGGGGTGATGGGTGCCTACTGGGCAGGGAATGGTGCTGGGGGGTGATGGGTGCACTGGGGGAGAGAACGGTGCTGGGGGGGGGGAGGATGCTCTACTGGGCAGGGAATGATGCTGGGGGGTGATGGGTGCACTGCGGGGCAGGGAATGATGTTAGGGGGTGATGGATGCTCTACTGGGGCAGGGAATGGTGCTGGGGGGTGATGGATGCACTGCGGGGCAGAGAACGGTGCTGGGGGTGATGGATGCACTGCGGGGCAGGGAACGGTGCTGGGGGGTGATGGTGCTCTACTGGAGCAGGGAATGGTGTTAGGGGGTGATGGTGCTCTACTGGGGCAGGGAATGGTGCTGGGGGGTGATGGATGCACTGCGGGGCAGAGAACGGTGCTGGGGGGTGATGGATGCACTGCGGGGCAGGGAACGGTGCTGGGGGGTGATGGGTGCTCTACTGGAGCAGGGAATGGTGTTAGGGGGTGATGGGTGCTCTACTGGGGCAGGGAATGGTGCTGGGGGGTGTTGGATGCAATGCTGGGGCAGGGAACGGTGCTGGGGGGTGATGGATGCTCTACTGGGGCAGGGAATGGTGCTGGGGGGTGATGGATGCACTGCGGGACAGGGAGTGGTGCTGGTGCAATCGCTGCATGCTGGGCAGGGAATGGTGCTGGGGTGCAATCGCTGCATGGCTGGGCAGGGAATGGTGCTGGGTGCAATCGCTGCCGCTGGGGCAGGGATGGTGCTGGGTGCAATCGCTGCCGGCTGGGGCAGGGAATGGTGCTGGGGGTGCAATCGCTGCACGGCTGGGCAGGGAATGGTGCTGGGGTGCAATCGCTGCACGGCTGGTACAGGGAATGGTGCTGGGGTGCAATCGCTGCATGGCTGGTACAGGGAATGGTGCTGGGGTGCAATCGCTGCATGGCTGGTACAGGGAATGGTGCTGGGGTGCAATCGCTGCATGGCTGGTACAGGGAATGGTGCTGGGGTGCAATCGCTGCATGGCTGGTACAGGGAATGGTGCTGGGGTGCAATCGCTGCATGGCTGGGGCAGGGAATGGTGCTGGGGTGCAATCGCTGCATGGCTGGTACAGGGAATGGTGCTGGGGTGCAATCGCTGCATGGCTGGTACAGGGAATGGTGCTGGGGTGCAATCGCTGCATGGCTGGTACAGGGAATGGTGCTGGGGTGCAATCGCTGCATGGCTGGTACAGGGAATGGTGCTGGGGTGCAATCGCTGCATGGCTGGGGCAGGGAATGGTGCTGGGGTGCAATCGCTGCATGGCTGGGGCAGGGAATGGTGCTGGGGTGCAATCGCTGCATGGCTGGGGCAAGAGGCTGCGTGGCCGGTGCTGCGGGAGTGGGACCTTCGGCCCGGGGGCTGGATCCTGGCTCAAGGCACTCTCTGGTCGTGTCCACCAAGAGCCCTGCGGTCGTGGGGGCACCGCTCCGGGCTCTGCACTCCCCAGGGCAGGCGTGAGCCGTGCTCTCCCCCAGGTGCTGCTGATGTGCTACAAGAGCTGCTGGGAGAGCGCCTTCCAGGTCACCGAGGAGGTAACTGCCCCCGGGACAGAGCCGAGCACGGTGACACGGCCTGCTGGCTGGCACGGGGGGCTCCCCACACAGGGGTGGGTGACACGGCCTGCTGGCTGGCACGGGGGGCTCCTCACACAGAGGTGGGTGACACGGCCTGCTGGCTGGCACGGGGGGCTCCCCACACAGGGGTGGGTGGCACGGGGTCTCCCCACACAGGGGTGGTGCCAGGGCTCAGCTGCCCATGGACCTGTGAGTCCCCACTGTTGGTTTCCAGCTCGGCACAGCCCTGCAGCTTAGACTAGAGGGGAGTGAGGAGGAGGAGGATGTGGACTCAGATTCTGCATGGGAGCCTGGACAGGCAGGTGAGTCCCTGGCCCAGGGTGTCCCTGGGGCTGGCAGGTGCCATGGGGCTGGCAGGAGCTGAGCTGTGGTGCCAGGACAGTGGCGGGGCAGCAGCGGCGTGGCGCTGCCAGCGAGGCCGTGCTGGGGAGGCTGGATGCCCTGGAGGCTGATGTCCGCTTCCTCTGCACCGAGCTGGGCGCTGAGAAGCTTCTGTGGAGCAGCCGCTTCCTGGAGCTGCTGCGGGAGCAGCAGAGCCTGCGCCAGAGGGTGAGTCAGCCCCCCGGGGGTCGCAGCCCCCCACAGTGCCCTCTGCCACGCCAGAGCCTCACTCCCTGTGCCAGCTGCAGGAGCTGCCCTGGCGGTGGAACAGCCGTGACAGCCCGGAGCTGCTGGGGGAAGCAGAGGACCAAAGTGCCAGTGGGAGTGAGAGCCCAGAAGGTAGGGGCTGGGAGTTGTTGGGGAGGGGGGACCTGCCACCAGAGCTGGGGACGTGATGCCACCAGGGCAACCAGTGCTGGCCTCTGCTAATGGGCAGTGGGTAATCCACCAGCTCCCACCAGGGCACAGGGTGGCACTGGGCAGCCCTGGGAGGTAGGTGCTGGGAAAGGCTCCCAGTTCTCTGCATCTGTTCCCACCAGGAGCCTGGCTGGGTGCTCCCACTGCTGTCCCCTCTCTCTCTTTTGCTCTTTTCCAGGACGCCAGTGGATGGAGGCACCTCGGCAACCACGTGGCTCCAGCCAGCCTGACAGGCAGAAAATGTAAATGAAGGTGTGAGCAGGGCCTCAGCACACCAGGAAGGATCCACACGTTCCTCCCTGCCCAGGCCCTGCAGGACACAGGCCAGGCTGGAGCAGTCCCAGCTGGATCCCTGTATGTGCCTCCATCCCATGGTGCTGGCTGGGCACCAAGTCATTTCCCCGGAGCAGGAACCAGCTGGAGGCAGGTCAGGACAAGCCCGTGACCCTGGGTCTGCCCCAGGACACGTCACAGCCCGCCCTGCCCAGGGCTGCCCCTGGGCTGGCTGTGCCCACAGGGGCTGGCTCTGCTGAAGCCCACCGAGGAGCATCCTCCTGCTCTGCTGCCTGGTGGGAGGCTCCAGGAACGAGGAGCCCGTCTGATTTCAGCCACCTTGCACTGGGGTGATGGATTCAAAACTCACCCACCGACTTCCTGATTGGCAGATCCATCCCAACACAACCCCGGGCCAGCTCCTTGAGACAGCAGTCAGGGGCACCCGGTTCCCAGGCACAGCTGTGGCCAGAAGAACTGTTCCTGGAGCAGCAACCCTGCAGGGAGCAGGGCTGAGGGGCTGCCCGGTGCCCAGGCCTGGCCCAGCACAGGGGCTGCATCCCCTTCCCAATACAGGCAGCTGCTCTCCATCATTGTGTCAGCCTGGTCTTTCCCCAGCAGAGCTGGGACAGCTGCAGCAGCCCCGGCTCTCTGGGGAGGGGTGAGCTCTCGCTGACGCAGAGCAGGGAGCAGCACCACCCGCAGCAGGGGCTGGGGCCAGGCTCCAGCAGCAGGCAGGGATCTGAACTCCCAACGTGCCCGTGCAGCTCCCACATGCAGGGAAACTGATGCAACGTGAATAGCAGCAGCCTGACTCACCCTGCACCCACCTGGCCCCGGTGTGGTGAAGGTGGGACAGCCCCGTGCTGCTCAGAAATACCAAAGTAAAGCAGGTCCTGCAGCTGAGCTGCTCTGGGGGCCCTGCTGCAGTGAAATCCCAGCCCCAAGCTGTCCCCATGCACTCCTACAGGCAGCAGTCGTGATGGTTCCTTTAGGGACCTCAGAGTGCAAAAAGGCAAACAGCAGGGGACACCTCAGTTCAACCACAGCAGTGCTCTTTTATTGAGTGCTAACAACACAGCTATGGAGGGATGGGAGAGAGAGAAAGAAAGGAAGAAGGTGAGGATGTGATATAGCTACCGATGGAGCAGACGGGCTCCTCGTGGTGCTCTGCCAATAAATGTTTTCGTTCCCTGAGGAGATCTCAGAAGTTAACTCAGAAAGTCACCTTTTATAGTCCTTCTCCAAAGCAAGTGGCATCTGGCCAAACAGTGAGGAAATCCGTGGGCTGTTGTGATGGGGTTTGTTACTGTAAGAGACAGATACAAACCCTCTCCCACAAATTCTTGCTCCCCACAAGAGCAGAGCAGTGTACCGTGGCTGCACGGCCAGCCCTGTGAACAGTCACTTGGCAAGCATCCACCTCAGTCAGGCCAGAACTCTTGGACAAATCCCTTTGGGGTCTTCGGGGTCTTGTGACAGTTGTGAGGCAAAATGAGGCAAATCTCAGACTGTCTCACATCCCCCTGCAGGAATCACAGCAGCAGCCATGCTGAGGCCATGGGAGCACCAGGCAGTGATGGGACAAGGACCTGCCCCTGCTGATGCCACCGTTCACCTCTCCGTGGCAATCCTTGGGCTGGAAATCCCCAGCCAGCCCGCAGAGGGTGACATCAAGCAGCATTAGCTACAGCCACCAGCTCTGCACCCCTCTGGAGCAGCCCCTCACCACAGCACCTGCAGCAAGGCAAGAGCCACAGCACTGGCCACAGAAACCTTCCCCCAGCCAAAGCCTCCTGACCTATTGCTTAACCTGAGGCTGTATTTACTCCACACTTGTGCAACACTGCTCCCCAGTCCTGGCCAGGAGCCTCAGCAGCTCTGTCAGGAGGGCTGAGCAGGTTGCTGCTGCCCCAGACAGGGATTTGGCTCCCGGGGCAGCCCTTGGCCTTAGGGAGCACAGGGCAATTCAGGGCCCTTAGGAAAGCATGTGAGGGAACTGAAAGGCATGTGGCTGGAGGCTGTGCACCTGCACAGGTAGCACCACCATCACCAGCCCTGCCCAGCCTCCCCCCACTGCCCTGGGGCAGCACCCAGCTCCTCCCCAGCAATTTTCCCTTCTGCTGTATGCAATACAGACTGCAGCCCTGTCTCCCTGCAGGGAGGCTGCGCTGCAGCAGCAGTTTGGAATTCAGGGTGCAGAGCTGCTGCCATGCTCAGTACATCGATTCCTCTTTATTCCTCAGCACTAGAGGAACTGGCTGATGCTGGATCTGCTCCCATGTACAGCACACACATCACTGCACCCCCAGGAGGCTGCACAGCCCCATCCCTTCCCACAGCCTGCACAGGAGCCTTTCCCATCCCTGAAAATGCCTTAAAATGTGGGAGCTGAGCTGGCCACAGCCTGGAAACCCCCAATGGGAGGAACCAGGCGAGTCCAAATGGAAGATCAGAGAGCAAGGGCAGCACAGGGCAGTGGGAGCAGGGAGAGGTGAGCAAGCCCTGGAGAGCAGACTGGCCTGCTCAGAGGACCCAGCCTCTCCTGCAGCTCAGCACGAGGCCTCAGTGGCACACAGCTGACAGGATGAGGGCTGGGAAGCCCCTGAGCACAGGAAGCCTTCAGCAGACCCATGTGTGACCTCCTTCCCTCCACCAGCCCAGCAGAGAGCTGACACACACATCTGACCCAGTTTGGCTCACCCAGACGCACAAAGCAAACACCCAGAAGTGCTGAGCCAAAGGATGCACCCCAAAAAGGCCACCTTAACAGCCCCAGCAGGATGGCCAAGGTGGGCAGGCAGGCAGTCCCACCACTCCTGGCACTGAGGAGTGTGTAGGGGAAAAAATGTGCAGCAGCAACAGCTCCAGTCAGCATTCCCATTTCCCAAATCTCTGGCACCACAGTGAGCTTGGGAAATGGGGACACAGAACTTTGTGTGAATGAAGACTCAGAGCACAGCAGTTTGGGGGAGTAACTTTGACCAGATCTAAGCTAGGGCCTGACCCTCCCAAACCACTCTGTGCCCCCAGGACTGTCACTGCAATAGAAACATCACAAGCAACCAGCTCTTCCTCTCCTGGTTGTGATAATGAACCTCTGCACTTCTACACTGATTCCTTTAAATGTGTCTCAGTGCAGCTTTGAGAGACAAAAAACAACTCACCCCTCTACACATCCTGTAAAACTAGAATTACCTATTGTCTTTTACAGAAACACCAGCCTCAAAATCCTGCAGCATTTTTCAACTACAGATCCCATTATGGACAGCAGCAAGCTCCTCACATGGTTAAAGGTGTGCTCAGATCCCTGACACACCACTCCATCCCCTCCCACCACACACACACACAGCCACGTGAGCTCTGTCACTGCAGTGATGTCCTCAGAGGCTTCCTCTCCCACAGTCAATAAAGACTTCAGACTGGGAGGCTGTAGGTTTTGAAATGCAGTTGGTTTCTGGGAGCACTTGCTTCCCTGGTTTCTGATTAACTAGAGTCACTGCCCTGTGGTAAATGAAGAGCACAAGTTTCAATACAGACCATAAAGTTATTTAACTAGTGAGATAAGAACGTGCTGTGCTGCAGTGGAGCAGGTGGGAGGGGAAGATCCTTACACCACAATGTGAGCAATGATATTCCTGCTGCACTGCCAGTCCATAACAAATCTTCAGAGCAAAATCTGGACATGATACCATTCACACATTCCACACTCAACTGTAACTGGATAAAGATATGTATTTATTTCCAGGCTGTAGTGTGGAATTGCCCCTTAAAGCCAGAGTCCATGCTGATCCCAAAGCTGCCAGGAGTGTGCTGTGCTGCAGCACCTGAGACACCCACACTGGAGCTGGGTGAGATCCTGCCCTGCTGCTCGTCCCACCTGCCCTGCCAGTGCCTGCCCCGGGCACTGAGCAGGCCCAGTGAAGCCAAATAAACAGCAGACACTGCACATGCCCTTATCTGCCACAGCACATGGGTGTTTGGGTCTCGCTGCATCGATTAACAGCCTGTCAATAACCAGCCCTCAGACTGCACACAGAGATCAAAGCCTGTCAGAGAACCCCAGGCAGGAAGGATAATTTCTCTGACTTCCCTGGAAAGCCAACCAAAATGCTGAATGTTCCTCCACAAAGGCATGAGAGACCAAATGAGTCAACTCAGCAGTTTTTATTTATATAACACAGTTCTTCTTTGCCAGAGCTGTCACATGGCTATTCAGTACATGACTATACTGCATAGTGCTACAGAAAGTTCAGCAAGTGTCAGCTGGGGAGTACAAAATGTTAATAATCTTCTCATTGCAAGAGAGGCAGCAGATACCAGCATTCCACCAGAAACCCAAACCCACCTTGCCAAGTAACATATGGCTGAGGTGAGAACAGCATTGATTAAAACTGCAAGCAGCAAGGTGCTGAATAATAACATTAAAAACCATTTTTTCTGTAATTTACAAATATGCAAAGTATCAGGTTACTTAAAATTAAGAAGCATTTTGCTTACTAACATGAAACATTACTAATTTGTAATGTATCATTATTAACCAGGTATACAGGTTTCTGTGTCCCTGTGATCTCATGGCACATGGTGCCAGTCTGGGCAGGTCATTCCTTGGACATCAGAGGGAAGAGCAGGAATAGACAGCACTGCTCCCAGGAGGGTTTCAGAACCAACTGCCTTCCACTCTCCCCTTCCTAATTTGCCACTCAATAACCTTGGTTTAACCACAGAAGGGCGTATTGTATTTAGAAAACAACAACACACAGAGATACAATGTGTATCAACAAATCAACTGCTTCTGGCCTGCAAGTGCCAGGAGCATTTCTGCATCCCTTGCACAGCAAAATTCCAGGACCAGAACCAATTACTACAGCAACAGGTTTTGCATATTTAAAATCTCTTACAGTACCTACAATAGAAAACATCTTACAGAGTAAGAGGAAATGAAACAGGAACAGTCTTGCCAGAGAAGTCTTTTTCTACAATTCTGGATGCTGCTCTAGTTGGGCACAGCCAAAGGGGACAGGGAAATATTGGAGAGGAAGAAGATGAAGCAACAGCTTTACAGCACAATATATTAAAGACTCCTCAGGAAGGCCCCTGGCAGCAGTCCAGATGTGCTGCAGCTGTTCTATTGCTGTCTGAAGGCAAAAGGCACATAATGAATCCTTGTCAGTGCTGCACAGAGCCAGCCTGGGACAGGGAGAGCTCCAGAGCAGCACTCACAGCTTGCTCAGCTGCCCCACCTGCTCTGACACTGCAGGTGCCAGCACATGCCCAACACACAACTCACACACAGCTCTGGAGCAGTGTCCAGCTTCTCCTGAGCAAGGGCAGCTCCTGGGAGCTGAGCAGCTCACTAAGCACTTGTGGTCCACGGGCAGAATTACCTCACCTCAGGAAGATAAGCCGAGGCGGGAGGGGTGTGGAAAACATCATTCAAGAAGTGCACCAGTAAAACCAGTCAGATAAAGCCAGCTCCAGATTACATTAATAACCCACCAATTACCACAGATCTGAATGGTGGGATTTAGTAAAGAGGCTTAGTCAGGACCTAACAACAGCATTGACAAGGCATTTGGGTCCACAGAATCTAGCCTTAGGCCACTACAAAGGCAGCACCCTTTCTCACATCCAGTTAGGGACAACGAGAGGAATTCAGGGTGTGCCAGACTGCCATGAAACCCAAAGGAACAGTCCTGCTCTAGAGCTACAGCCTCTCTTCCTGCTTAGCAGCCCCTGGGGAAGGTGGGATGCTGGGCTGTTCTCACCTCTCCCACAGGCACGCAGTCATAGCTGGAGCAGAATTTGCTGTGAGCACACCACGTCTGGCATCCAGCCTCCAGCTGGAGCCCAGTACTTCCAGAGGAGTAAGAAGGAGCACTCAGAAGGCATCTGTGGCAGCTGCAGAGGCAAAACCAGCCCCTCAAGCTCTCCCCGTGCCTGGCTGCCCTTGGCACCTTGCCTCACACCCCTGGGTTCTGGGCCTTGTAGGTGAGGATCTCTGCTGCCAGGCGCTGGGGGTCCAGCAGCCGGGGGAAGCGGCTCATCACGGCATCGACCAGGTGCGGGTGGAAGATGCCGCACAGCTTGACGTGCACGCTGGCCCTCTCCTCAGCAAACTGCTCCTCAGCAGCCCAGGGCCCCGAGTCCCCATAGGCTGGCCCTGGGGCCCTCTGCACCCCGCGGGGGCCGGGCACCCCCGGGGCCCTCACCTGGGGCAGGGCGTAGGGCTCGGACCAGAGCTCGCGCGGCCGGAACTCGCCGGGCAGGCTGTACTGCCCCGGGGCACCCCCGTGCACGGGCACCCCATAGCCTGAGAAGGAGTGGGGGGCTCCCGAGTGGGACAGCTCGGGGCTGTACTGCAAGAAGCTAGCACCAGAGGATGGAGATTTATGGGAGCCGTGCTTGTAAGAGACCAGGCCGTTCTGCTCTAAGCTGGGGGAATGCGGGTAGACAGGTCTCTGCCGAGCACAGGTGCAGACGGCCACCTGCTCTGCATGGGGATGGTCACAGTGACTACTGCATCGGTGAGGCCACATGTCAGACAGCTGGTTCTCCAGGGACCCAATGCCTGAGTCGAGATGCTCCTGAGAGATGTAAGACAGAGAGTCCATGGGAGGCTGCTGGTACCTGTCAGGGGAGACACTGCCTGACACACAGCCTTTGGCCTGAAGCACAACGTCACTGGGCTTGGCTTTGTGGGCCAAGCTCTTCCTCTCTGCAGAGACCTTCTGTACAGAGCTTTTGTCACTCTCCGTGGGCACAGAGCACAAGAGCTCTGCCTGGGAACCCCGTTTGCCCTTCTTCTCCTCCTTGGCACTGGTACTTCTGGTTGGAGACAGCCTTGCGTTGGCACGGAGCTCATCAGCTAACGAGCGCTGGGGCTGGTTGATCCTCTCAGGATGGTAGAACTTACACTTAATTCCATAAGTGCATTTTTTCCCTGTAAGGAAAGCCAGAGCATGGCATGACCAGCTGGATTTGACTAGAGTATGACAGACACTTGCACAGAAACCTTGCTCTTCACATAAAGAAGGCAGGTCTTACCATAAGGGCACTGCTGTTTCTTGTGCTCTGGAACTACAGGCTTCTTCCTGAGGAAGTTATCCAGGCTGGGGCCATGACGCCCTAAGGGATCATCTGGAGGCATAAACCTGAAGAAAAACCACTCTCAGTCAGAAGCAGATCACTTTTTTGAGTTGATGTTTGGTTTTTTCTCAAACTATTCCACTGAAGAGCAAAAGCTATCTGAACCCTACAATGCTTCCTCATTTCCTGCACAGATAACCCTCTGGCCACCCAGTCCACACCAGCACAAAATGCTTCCCTTGAGGCACAGATGATGCTCAATGCTTGGTTGTCAACCAGAATTACCTCCTGCTGAGCCCTGCTAACAATTGTCCTGTGAGGAAACTGCACCCTGAAGCTCTCCTTGGAGCTCCTAGCTCCAAATTAGGAGATGCCACCAACTTCATTTGCCTTTGTATCCTACAGCTTTTATTCCTCACTAGCATTCTGCTCTTCTCATGCATCACTTGCTATCACTGCAGTAGAACAAGCCAGTGTGCTCACACAGATTTCTTAAAAGTCCAGGAAGATGTGACCATGATGCCATGGAGTGGCTCCCTACAACAGCAGCTAGACAGAATTAGGAGAATAAAGTGGGTATTTACTAAAGGCCTTCAACAGACACACCTTGGGCAGTCAGGAGGCTGCACCCAAGATGGACAGTGGCCATGAGTTTTCCAGACAGATACAAGTTTGGTCCATTTACATATCAGGGGTTAACTGTCCAATTACAGCTTCAGGTAATGAACTCACTGGGGAACACTGGGAATCCCAGTTTGCTCCACCCCCCCCAGTTCACTTTTGTTTATACTTTTATGGATCTGAAGCAGAGGGTGTCCCTGCTTCTCAGGCCCAGAAGGATTGTTTTGTCTAACCAACATGTGAAGAGAGCTTACTAACACTCCACATCGAGCCTGCAGTTACACACTCTGAAAAACCCCACTGTCCTGGATTGAAGTATATTCTATCACCATCTTCATGAACTGTTGAAACCAGGTGAGTTTTGATAAACTAGTGGGAGATTGTAAGTTAGAATTATAATTTTATAGAAAAAAAAAAATGCAGTAGTACAAGAACACTGACAGAATACAACTTGACACTTTATGGTGGTAGCAGTTTAAGCAGAATGGTTCTGATGAAGTGAAGATCTAGCAGTAGCTTTTGTCTTTTCAGAGTTTAGTAGGTAAGTGCTGCTTTGGTGTTCAGAGTTTTAGTTTATATTTAGGCTGAAATGCTTGGTTCTTTTTTTGGGGGGAAACATTTTACAATGGGATGGTGAGTTATGTGATAAGGCCTGATGGGCCCATTATCAGGAGATAGTTTAGGAGGGAGTTATTTGTGAGTTATGTGGCAAGGTGCTGATGGGCCCATTAATAGAAGATAACCCAGAGTGGGGGAGGCAGGGAACACTGCCTCACCTGGTTTCAACAGTTCATGAAGATGGTGATAGAACATACATCAACCCAGGACACCCACAGACCTCAGGCATCAGCCATACTTGTCATTAACAAAGGAGTACATCAGCAGCCTCTCCTCGATGAACTTCTTCCACTCGGGCCGCTCGCTCTGCAGGTCCCGGTAGGTGTCGTTGGACACCACGATGCCGTCCGACTCGTGGGCCAGCTTCACGATGAAGCGGTCGTCGTAGCACACCACGCGCTTGCCACCCACCCGCCGGGATGGGTGAACACCAGGATCTTCTTCTTCTCCAGGTCCCGCAGGATGTACTGGTCTAGGGCAAACACAGCTGTGAGCGGCCCTGCACGCTGATAAAGCGATGTTGTAAGGGGGAATATCCACGTGCGGGTATTCCGTCTCTCTGCAACCCAGACTGTGTTCAGCCCTGCTCATTGCTCTCCTGAGTTACTCAGAGATCTCAGCTCTCTGCAAGTGCCGAGCAAGCTCCCCTCAATTTGAATAATCCTGCCTAAATATGATTTTAAATACAAAGCACAAAGTGTGTCCCTGCAAGATGAAGAAATTCATGAAATAAGAGACAAGAAGTTAGGAAGCGGAGCAGTATTACATTCCTTGCTTTCTGAATTATTCCAACTGATTCAGGCAAAAGCTGGCTTAGGGAAAAAGTTAATGACTAATTCTCCCTGGTCACTGCAGCTCCTATTACTCAGACTTTCCATTCTGAAGTTAATTACTGACTCAGCCAGAACTCTGCAAGCTCACTAAGTGAAAGAGCAGCCAGCCTGAAAAGCTACTTTCAGTTTTCATATTTTCATACCTGTTATGAGTACATCTGGTCGGGGCTGCTCCTTCCTCCAGGATGGCACAAAGACTGTGATATCCTTGTGCCCCCTGTCCCAGAACCACTGGACAGCCAGAAGGATACCTCGGCAGGAGAACACCTCTTTATTCCCATGGCTGCAAAGGAGAAAAGTAAGACTTTAATTCCTTTATGATTCAGTACATGCTAATCAGGCAACGCACAGAGCTAAGGAAGCTGGCAACGAGGACAAGCTTCAGTAAAGTGTTGAGGAGCACAGGCAGCAAACACTGATGCTTGTCTTGTGTAATAACAGCCTCACTCAGACCTGCCCAGCACCCCTGCTCATTTCAGCACCTCAGATACCAGTAAACACCCAAAGACTCACTGGGAGGGAGACAGCAGCTGGAGCTGTAGCAGCTGCTCTGAAACAGCCTCTGCTCCAACCCTGGACTCCTGGTGGTTATTTTTAGCCCAGAGCACAATGTGATCTGAACCCCCTTTGTGCTGCCCTGACAGCCAATGCCAGCGGCTGTTTCCTGCCAGGGTGCACGGTGCCCTCACTGGGGGTTTGCTTGCAAACTTGTTCTGGTCACTTCAGGAAAACAAGGTATTTTATATGCACTCTCACCTAAAGGAAAGGTGATTCATTCCATGATGGCTCAAAACCTCATCTGCAATTGCACTATAACATCCCCTGTGATCAGTGCTGGATGAGTTAACAGCTCATGGCAGTCGGAGAACAAGGTTTGACAACCTTGTCAGAAGCCACGTACTGATGCAAAAAGAGTCTTAATTATTCATTAGGTCATATCAATAAGTTTCCAGAACTTCCAGGAGGAAAGTACCCCTCCTGCTTTACAAGCACTAGTATTTACAGAGCAATCAGCTCCTCTGCTGATAGTGGTTTTGGCAAACTCTCAACACTTCCATTCCAGCCTGATATGTCACTGTGGGGATCCAACTGCCTATGCTCTGGGACAGCACACTGGGAAGACACACTACACCAAAAGAGGAACTGCTGTCAGAATTCAGGAATATTTTCCTCACCTGGGCACTACCTGTCCCAAGCCTTACTCCTTCCATCTGCATCTGAGTGACACTTCAGCTCCCACCACCCCTCAGCAGCCCCTCACCAGAGCCATTCCTGCAGAGGCACTGCAGCAGCAACACTACAGAGAAGTTTCACTTCCCCTCACAGCCTCACCCTTTCTTTAAAACTACAAAGAAAGTTGAAATGCCGGATAAAAGTACATATTCTAGAAGAACTAAACACTTGGCAACAAAACTAACACCTAAAGAGACACCTAACATACCTCCAATAAGAATCCTAAATTACAGAATACCATCAGAAGGTGTTCTAAAAGTTTTCTCCAATATCAGATGGACTTAGCTATAAATAGCCAGGCACAGGTTACTACAATTTTTTAGAGATAAACATGAAAGCCAAATCCTTTTTGCTGGATTTTTTTGGTTTGTTTTTGTTTTGGGTTGATGGTTGGTTTTTGTTTTTTGAGTCCCTGCTACCAACCTCAAACCTCCAGAAGGCAGCTAATTGGGCTGATCTGATTTGGCAGCAGCCAAGGAAAAATTCCCTTAGAAGGAAGTAAAAGCTAATTTCCACTACGATTTGCATAAGTTTGTCAAGAGCTGCTGAGGGAGGCCGCTGTACACACTGCAAATGAATCAGCAGGGAACATCACACCATCGATACAGGAAGTTTCAGAATGGAATTCCCCTTCTAGCAAATTGCTTAAAAAAGCCAGGCTGCTTCTCTCATGTCAGACCCTGGGCTCTGGCCTGCCCTGACTCACAGCTGCTGTGATTTCCCCTCTACATTTTGGGGTAACTTTCACCAGCAAGAGGCTCGTCATTAACAAGCACAGCCAATCCTGCTGTTAAAGCCCGAGCACTTATCCAAGGTAAACTTGGCTGCCAGAGTCACTTATCAGCCTGGGCTCACAACAGGCCATTTTCCATAGTGTTCCCAGAGCTGTGGAGAGGGCAGGATCTGGAACAGGCTCTCCTCAGAGACCCCAGGCACGCCTTTCACTCCCCAGCCCTGTTCCACTACCATCCCCAATCCTCATTTGCCCTGGACTCACCTGTGCCCCATCTTTCTTAGCTCTGTTCTCAGAACTGTCAGCCAGGGCTTGGCAGAAACCACACCTGCCAACAAACCTCCACGCAGCACTTTCACCTCAGACAAACCTACTGCAACTCCACCCGCACCCAGGGTTATTTTTTATAAAATCTGCATACACAAACATAAACAACAAAGGAGGTGGCTTCTGAGCTTCAATAGACAAAAGCTTTCAAAAGACACTTCAGAACCTGGTGTGTTAAATTTCAGGAGCCCAGAATCCCCAATGCAGAGGTGGGAAACACAAGCTTCTGGGGTTGGCATGAGGGCAAGCAACGCTCACCATCATGGGTGCAAAAGCCAGAGTGAAAATTGGGGACATCACACCAATAAATATCCAGCCCTGAGATTCTGGATGCTCTGGTCACAGTATCCAACAGGACCGGCTCCAGCAACACTGGGACACATGAAATGCTGAGGATGTAACAGCCCTGCCTTGGCAACACCTTAGACGTTTCATCGCTCTTTACCTTGTACAGAAATTCACCAAAACACAAGAGGCACAATTTGGAGACAAGCCTCCAACAGAGCTCTATATTACAAAGCCTTCTCCAATTAACCCTGTAATTATTTATTGAGCAACTTCCTGCTACGGAAACTTACACAAAGCCACTAGCTGAGAGGACAACTCTTCAGTTATCCTCTCAGCGCTAGAGCACAGGAGGAAATGTCTGTTTCAGAGGAAGCGCTGCTGCCCACATCGCTGTCCCGTGATGGCAGAGCAGCGGCAACCCGGGCCCGCACGGCAGACGTGATGCTCATCCCGGAGCAGCACTTTGGAAAATATTACCAGCCCCCTTGCAGGCACCCAGAAGCGGCCGCTTTGAGCGAGGCACTCGCAGCTTTTGCTCTCGGAGCTCATCCCCGGGGCTCGCACAGCGGCTCCCACCCCGGACGCACCTCATGGCCACGTTGCTGCCATCGATGACGATGGGCTTCAGGTTGTCGCTCTCCGTCTCCTCGGGGCCGGGCGCCGGGGATTTGTTGGCGGCGCCGCCCCGCGGGACCAGCGGGGCCTCGGCGGGCTCGGGCGGGGCCTCGGGGCCGTCCCGCTCGGCCGGGCCGTGCTTCACCAGCTCGCCCAGCACCGTGTTGGTGTCGGCGCCCAGGCCCAGCTTCTGCAGCACGACGCGGATCTCCTCCGAGGAGTAGCCGAGCTTGCGGAAGAAATCCACCTTCAGCTGCAGCTCGGGGCCGTCGCCGGGCGCCTCGGGGCTCCGGCTGCCGCTCATGCCCGCCGCAGGCCGGGCCGCGGCCGGCAGCGCCTCAGGCCAGCCCGGGGCGACGCTGCCCGCGCTCATGGCTCCCGGCGGGGGACTCGCGGCCTCCGCTCGCCGCCGGGACCTGCGGGGACAGCGGAGGGTTAGCAGAGGGTTTGTAAAGGGTGAGCGGAGGGTCCGCACCCCGGCCCCGCCCCGAGCCCCCCGCGCTCACCGGGCCGCTGCCACCGCCGGGCTGCCGCTGCCTCTCCATGGGGCTGGAGCAGGGCGGGCGGCGGCCGCCGCTTTATACCGGAGAGGGCGCCGGGCGGAAGGGCAGAGCGAGGGGTGGAGCGGCGGCCGCGGCCCGGCCCGCCCCGGCCCGGCCCGGCCCCGGCGCTCCGGGGCTGGCCCAGCCGCAGCGGCTCCCACGGGGGCCGGGCTCCGGCTCGTGTGACACATGCCGCTTGAGTGGATTGCCGGTGCTGCAGGTGGCCGTGATTCTGCCGGGGGTGGCTTATCAGGACAGAGGCGATGGGCGCTGGCAGGGAGCGTCTGTCTAGCAGCGGTACCCGTCCCTTGCCAAGCGCTGCACCGCCCCTGCGGACCGCATGGAACCGCAGGGGTTAAAATCTGCATTGTGAAATGTGCAAAAACTTCACATCTCTGACTTCTGATTAATCATGCCTAAACAATTTAATGAAGGTAGTTGCAAATTTGCTTCCCCGAGGCGATGTACCGGAGCCCGAGTCAGGAGCGAGGAACTCTCCCAGTTACAGGAATACATTTGCATTCATCTTCCTTGTGGTTACCCCGAAACAATCATTTTTCCTTGTCTCTGGCCGTGTCTGAAACCGCACTGTGTGCTCAACGGTAAGACACACACACAGCGAGATTCAGATCAGAGATAATCCTTACTCAGTTCTTAAGTAGGTGCTTTCCCAACACTTCTTCCCCTTGGAATCTACTCCAGTCAGCATGAATTTAGCATTGTTTGTGTGCTTTTGCTTCCAGGCTAAAGTCTATTGCACCAGAAAGTACGGCCACAGATGTACTTCCTATAGGACATACCCCAAGGAAGAGGCACAGAGCTGAATCTCCTGATTTATGCAAAGCAGTGACAGCAGCTGCATGGATCTAATTTGGTGACAGAGAAGCCAGGAGAGAGGGAGGCTGTTGGCTTCTCCACCCAAAAACTCAGAGGGAGTCACATGCCGGTCACACCTCAGAGCTCCTCATGTGTGATTTTGGCTATTTTTTTAATTTTTCACATTTGCAAACTGCTTTGAACAGTACTTTTTTTTTGGTACTGCAAGGGCTGTGGTGAAGGCTGCAGCTTCTGAGGATGTGAAGAGTCACGGAACAAAGCCTTCGCTGGGATCATGGATGCACTGAGGCTCTTCACCTCAAAGCAAAGAGACCCTGCTGCTTCTGGCCAGCAGCAGGGCAGGTGCCTCACCCCTGTCCGCGGTGGGCCGGGCTCTCAGCTGGCACTGCCGGGCGGGGCTCACGCCTCTGTCCCTCTGCCACACATCCGTGCCCGCAGCAAAGAGGTGGAAGTCCCCATCACAGCACAGGAGAGCTGCTCCAAGGAGGAACCTGTGAGACCGAGGGGAGGAGAGGGGCTGGTAAAGCCAGATGCCCTCAGGACGGTCATCAAGAGCTGAGTTGGGAATTCTGGTTTGCAAAACAGCAACTAAAGGATTCAGAGGCAGCGGGGACCCCGAAGTGCTCAGTGACAGCTGGAGCCCTGCCCCGTGGATGGGCTCAGTCCCTGCCAGTCCTCCACCTCCATGCCCTTCTCTGCTGACTCAGTGTCAGCTTTCCTCCAGCCTGGCTCTTGGTTCAAGAGCAAGTCTCGCAAAATCCTGATGTCACATTTTTCTAGGGATTGCCACCCCCATGTCCCAGATTTCGAAGGAAGAGCTCGTCCTCTGGCAGAACCTTTCATCTCCCACTCATGCATTTAACGGAGTCAAAATAGGTGATTTTCCAGTCTCCCATTATCTGCTGGTGGGGAAGAAGCTGGCCTCGTGCCAGTTCCTTGGGAAGTGATGCCAGTGCTTTGCAGCTCCTGTTAACCAGGAGCCCTGTCAGCAAAGTGGCCCTGGACCTGGCTGCTTCCCTATGGAAGCTCAAGGCAGCTAACTCACTTCTAAAAAAGGGCTAATTAAACCTCATTTATAAAAGCCTATGTGGGACCATTATGTTAATTAAAGACAATTTAAATGGCCTTATTTAGTAGCATTTGGGAGTAAATTAAACTGAATTAAGGCCACTTTAATTCTGAATGAGAATTTTATGCAGAATTTTAATGTTCTACTTTAGACTTAGTTAATTCAATTTATTCTTAAGAATCCTGTATAGACAAACTGTGAGCAATGAGGTCCCTAATAAGGCACCTGCTCTAGGCTGAGCTCATTCCTCAGCTTCTCCAGGAGCCAGCAGGGCTGGGACTGGCTGCCCTGGGATCTGTGTGTTTCCAAAAGCTTTGGTGTCTTAAATTGCCTTGTTCATCTGTGGAGTGACCTGGTAGTTCATCTTACTGAGCTCACCTACCTGTGCTTCTGCTGATGAACTGAACTCTCCCATCACCTGCAACTCAGGGACTCAAGAGGCTGGCAGAGCTGCCTCTGGATCTCCTTTTACAGTGAGCAGTGTAATTTATTACAAAGGACTCAGCACATTCCGGAATTAAAGGGAAAACAAATGATGATTTATGCTCTTTCTTTGGACGAGGGATACCATGCCCGACGAGGAGAGCTGAGCAGTAATGCTGGAAGCAAAGCTGAGCAACATCCCTTTATGGTTGTTTTTACAGTGCAGCCTCTCAGGTTCATGGAGATGCTACCTATGAGACCATCTGCTGCTCTGACTGGCCTTGATAAAGCAGTCTCTGGTGGCAGCACCATGTTGGGTTGTTGGAGTGAAAGCCCTGGTCTGGATACATGCCCATGGAGGCACAGAGGGAAGGTTACTCCCACTCGTTTGTTGGGCGAGAGCTCTGACCTCCAGTCCCCAGTGCTGTGTGCTGCAGTGATTCCAGAGGAGAAACAAAGCTCGGGTCTTCTCAGAAAAAAGGAAAATGTCGCAAGGGAGGACTAGAGGGCAAGCTTATCAAGAATGTGCAGAACTCACGTTTGGAGCCTGTACACCTGCAGTCCTTGTCACACTGCTTGTGGTCCTCCCGGTGCTGCCTTCACCCAGGAGGCTGCATCTCTGATGCAGCTGCAGACAAGTAGATGGATTTTTCTCTGAAACATTCTATTTTGAACTTATTCCATGGGCTTTAAGGAGATCCTCCTGAGCACTCTGCAAAGTAACTACTCCCTGAGTAGCCCGAGGGCTCCTTGCAGAGCAGGCATGTTTCTGAGCTCTGGAGGAGAGTGCATGCTCCCAAGGGACCATAGTAAGGAAATTTACTTGGCTGTCACTGTGTGCCTGACTAGACACGGCCTTAGGTACTCCTCTGAGTAAGCAGCCTTGATCTCTACCGTTGGTCTTGGTGATTGATGGCATTAAGTTAGAGGATGAGCCTATCTCTCAATGACAGATAGATTGGGCACACCCTGGCAATTTTTCCCTCATGCACTTTTGTCAAGGAAAAGAGCCATCCTTCAAGGGGCTTTTGTGCTATAAATCTGTCATTGTTGAGGGCTGAAGTGACAGAGGCAGCAGAAGCCTTACCATCACCTGGGCTTTCAGCTGAACCTGGGAAGGCAGTTCCTCCACAGCCCTGTGCCAAAGCCAGGGGGAACAGTCCCACTGTCCCTGCCCAGGATGCTTCAGGGATTCAATACCTGGTGACACTTCCCATTTGTGATCCCCTTGTCCCAGCAGCAGTACCCAGAGCATCCATGCTCCAGCAGCACCCTCTCTGTTCTGGAGCAGCACTCCTGGCTCAGCAGGCAACCTCAGCTTTCCAGCAGCTAAGTCAAGAGCAGAGAGAAGCAACGGATTCAAGTAATAAATAATTCTGGGGAAAACCAAGCAATTGCGCAAGTGGCTGTGACAGCAGAATTTTCTGTTTTGCTAAGCTCTTCCCAGCTGTGGCCTCTCTGCCACAAAATGTCAGTGGTCCCCTCATCCAGAAATATCCCTCCTGCTCAGCCCCAGTTTAGTTTGGATGCAGTGTCTGCAGCTCTGGATTTGCTGTACTCTGACATGCCTGGGAGCATTCGCTACTTCAGAACTAGAAGAATAATAGAAGTTGAACAAACACTTCATGGTATTAACATAAGATGTTTAAATAGACAGTCACAGAATATTTTATCCCACCCAGACCGATGTGAAGAGCAGAAGATTTATGCCTATTGCTAAGCAAATACCTCCTAAGAAGTCACATCCATCTGGGAAGGGGTTTTTGTTCTAAGGAACTGAAAGCAGAGTGGCAGAGTCTGCTCTGTGCACCCAGGAAGTCAGGGAAGGATACGGCCCCTCTGTCCCAAACCCAAGGGTTAACTCCTGGACAACTTCGGGCCCTTCTCTGCAGAGTGGGCTCATGGTGAATGTCTCAGGATACAGGCTGGGTTTCCCCAATGCTTTTGTTAGGAATGGGAGGTCCTGGCTCTGGTCTCACATTGCCTGTTAGGAAATTAATTTCCTCCTGTGGGGTCAGCACAGACCCCAGGCACCGGGCTGTGTGACCCTGGGGGCTGTGAGACCATGGGGGGCTGTGTGACCATGGGGGCTGTGTGACCCTGGGGGGCTGTGAGACCATGGGGGTGTGTGACCTGAGGTCTGTGTGACCATGAGGGGCTGTGTGACCATGGGGGCTGTGAGCCCATGGGGGCTGTGAGACTATGGGGGCTGTGTGACCATGGGGGCTGTGTGACCCTGGGGGCTGTGTGACCATGGGGGCTGTGTGACCATGAGGGGCTGTGTGACCCTGGGGGCTGTGGACCATGGGGGCTGGACATGGGGGCTGTGAGACCATGGGGGCTGTGTGACCATGGGGGCTGTGAAGCCATGGGTGCTGTGTGACCATGGGGGCTGTGTGACCCTGGGGGGCTGTGTGACCATGGGGCTGTGTGACCTGGGGGGCTGTGATGACCATGGGAGCTGTGTGACCCTGGGGGGCTGTGAGACCATGGGGGCTGTGAGACCATGAGGGGCTGTGAGACCATGGGTCTGTGTGACCCTGGGGGCGTGTGACCCTGGGGCCTGTGTGACCATGGGGGCTGTGTGTGACCATGGGGGCTGTGAGACCATGGGGTGGCTGTGTGACCATGGGGGCTGTGAGACCATGGGTGCTGTGTGACCATGGGGGCTGTGTGACCCTGGGGGGCTGTGAGACCATGGGAGCTGTGTGACCCTGGGGGCTGTGAGACCATGGGGGCTGTGAGACCATGAGGGGCTGTGAGACCATGGGGGCTGTGTGACCCTGGGGGGCTGTGTGACAATGGGGGCTGTGTGACCCTGGGGAGCTGTGAGACCATGGGAGCTGTGTGACCCTGGGGGGCTGTGAGACCATGGGGCTGTGAGACCATGAGGGGCTGTGAGACCATGGGGGCTGTGTGACCCTGGGGGGCTGTGTGACAATGGGGGCTGTGTGACCCTGGGGAGCTGTGAGACCATGAGGGGCTGTGTAACCATGGGGGCCATGAGGTCAGAGGGGCCATGAGGTCATGGGGGCTGTGTGACCATGGTGGTCATGTGTCCATGGGGCCATGGGGACCGTGAGGTCATGGGTGCTGTGTGACCATGAGGACTGTGAAGCCATGGGGGGCTGTGTGACCATGGGGGCTGTGAAGCCAGGGGGGCCGTGCCGCTGCCTGCGCAATGTGGGGCAGCGCCGGCCGTCCCCCGGGACGGATGTGTGTCAGCAGGACACACAGACAAACAGCCACAGCTCCGCTCGCCTCTCCGTGATGTCAGCGCCGGCGGCCGCTCCGATGTGACTCAGGAGGTGTCACCGTGGTGGCAGGCAGGGCCAGGAGGTGTTTCCCACCTGCTCAGGTTACCCCTGGAGAAGGTGTTGGCTGGCCCACGAAGCAGGGAAAGGCCGTCCCGGTGCCTGGCACGGCCGGACCGTGTGCGGGCTGAGCGGAGCGGAGCCGGGGGCGAGCTCGCAGCGCTCGCAGCAGTTGTGCAACGCTGGCGGTGCAGCCGAGCAAACAGGAGCGGCCCCTCCGCTCGCACTGCTGTGGGAACAACCCGGCAGAGTGAGGCAAGAGCGGCTGTCGCTCCCTTCGCTGGGGATTTCCCCGCTGCCAGGCGTGCCGTGCTGCTGCGGGGCCGGAGCGGAGCCGGGCGCTGCTGCTGCTGCTGGGGAGCTGCGGGTTTGTGGGGTCCGGGGCTCGGGGAGCTCCCCCGGCACAGCACGGAACTCAGGATGCTGTGGCTGGCAGCTTGGGCCACTGCCACCCCCAGCCCAAAGCCTGGTCCCGCTGCTGTGCCACAGCGGCAGAGCCCAGCCCGGCCCCAGCCTGTCTTTCCACTTTTACACAATCGTGTGCAGGAGTGATGCATTTATTGCAAAACAGCTTCTGGAATGGAGACTCAAGAGACACAGTATTCAGTGTGTGGGATCTGAGGTCTGTTTATCAGACAGTTTCAGTTAAGACCTCGCCAGTCTTAACATCCTCCCAAGCCCACACACCTGATTCACAGCTGACATCAAGGAAAGGGGCAAAGAAGGGATTGCGTGTTTGTTCTCATCTTTGGGACAGCTGCCCCTTTTCCTAAGAATGAGATTTGCTTTCTCAGCCTTCCACCTAGAGGCCTAAGCGAGGCTTTACAGTTTAGTCTAAATGTTCTGATTTATTGTCTCAGCTTTGTGGAACGAGCATTTGGGATGAGGAGGATGATGAGATGCAGAAAGCGGGTTAATGATTGGCCAAGGTTGGTTAATGACACTTCCAGTCCTGCTGATAAATGCATGGGTTTGTCTGTCCAATCTGATGTGCAGAAATGAAAGCTTGTCCTTTGGTTTAGAATCTTAATTTCTCTCTACAATAGCTACCAGCAAATTCTGATTGCTCAGAGCAGGAGGTGGCTCTGGTGTGCCTCACCCCTGTCTCTGTTTGCGATCCTGCCTTTTTGCAAACTGGAGGAGCAGCCCATCCTTCTCTTCCTCCCTGCTCCATGCAGTGGATTATGTGAAGGCGAAAAGTTGCCCATTTACCAGCAATAATTGCATTTTGGTAGAAAACATGTTTTCATGAAAACAGGAGGCTGGCTTTTGGTTCCCATTTAGGTTTGCTTTAACAGACACATTAATGTGCTGATGTAATTAAGGGAAAAACCTGTGCATACAAAAACTCCCTGAGAACCATGACCAGCAGTGACCCAGCAGCCTGTTCTGGCTCCTCAGGAGGTGATGTGTGTCGCCAGCAGCCTCAGTTTCTGGGTTTTGCTGTTATCACACACTGCAGGCTGTTCCCACACAGCCACGATCCCCGCAGTCCTGCGGGAGGGTCTGCACAGCTACCCAGCACTTCCCAGAGAGGAACTGTGGGCTTTGGGGGGCTGAAATTCCCAAAGAAGTGTCTTTGACTATTCCTGAAGGGAGCAGTTGAGCACCTCCCATTGCAGTGCTGCTGGTCTGGCTCGGTGCTCTGAGCATCACCAGGTGACAGTGCAGTGAAAGACTCCTGAGCAGTAAATGCTGATCCATTAAACACGACTATAAAAAATCCATGCCAATAACCTGTTGCAGCTTAAAGCATTTAAACAATTCTCTATCTTTTTGTAATTCTCTGTAATAATAATTAAATGACCTTTAAAATGGCAGTGGGTGGAAAAATTGTGCAAAGCTGAATAGCAATTCAGCAACTGCTGAAGAACATTGAAAATCAAGTAGAAAAAACTCGCTTTGATGTAAAGGGAAGTGAAGCAATCAAGTCTGAAGCTGGAAGTTTGTTCTTCATTTGTGCTGATTTACAGATTCCATTGGGCAGAATAAATAAATACTGAGCACCCAAGGGATCAGCAAACACCTTGCACTGGCCTTTGTGCTCAGTGGTCACGTCTGCTCCAGAGCAAGGGACAGCAGAGTGATGAAAACACCTTTGCTTTGTCGTGACCAGCAGCTGTTGGAGGGTGGTTGAAGCTGTTGAGGGCTTTGCTCCTTCTGAGGATCCCTCACGAGGAGCTGGTTAAATCCCATGTGCTCACACAGCAGGTTTGAAAAACGAGGGCTGCTCCCTTTTCCCTGTACCCACCTGCCAGGCAGCAAAGGGCCCCTCTGCCCTCGTTGCTTTCAGCACTGATTGTTTCACCATGCCAGCCACCAGCAGGAACACTCGCTGGGGACACTCAGGGCTGGGGACACTCAGGGCTGGGGACACTCAGGATTGGGGACACTCAGGGCTGGGGACACTCAGGGCTGGGGACACTCAGGATTGGGGACACTCAGGACGGGGGACACTCAGGATTGGGGACACTCAGGATTGGGGACACTCAGGACAGGGGACACTCAGGACAGGGGACATTCAGGGCTGGGGACACTCAGGGCTGGGGACACTCAGGATTGGGGACATTCAGGATTGGGGGTGCACACAGCTGGAGAACTCCTGCGTGCCTCACCACAGAACCCTGAGGCAGGCAGTGCTGGGTGACAGAGGGGACAAAAGCACTGGCGAGTGACAGAGGGGACAGAAGCACTGGTGGGTGACAGAGGGGACAGAAGCACTGGTGGGTGACAGAGGCCAGGCCAGGCAGAGCCTGCAATGTCCTGGGAGAGGAGCTATTGCTGCACTGCTGCTGGCACAGCCTCCTTCCCGGTATCGCCACTTCGCAGCCTTGCACTGGATTTGATCCCTACAATACATGGGATTTATCTCTCTCACTTTCATGTGCCTTAAAGGAAACACCACTTTTTATCTCGTTTCTGCTGCTTTTTATCATCACAAAGAGTTTTTAATGAAACGAGAAAGCGTCTCTTTCTGCGGGCCGACGTGGCGTGGGTAATTTCAATATAAAACAAACAAGGCGGCTTTCAAAATTAAAATTTTATGTGTGGCATTTTCTCATTTAACGGAATGCACAAAGACGGGCAAAACCAATTAACAGGAGGTTGAGACTCAGCAACTGGCAAAATTAAACAACAGGACTCTGCAAATGGAATGATTTGTTCACAGAAAGCTGGAGAAGGGGATGGAGAGGAGGGCAGAAGCAAGGCTGTGATCAAAAATCCACCACCTCTTAAAAATAAATGCAGACAACCTGCTTCTTAACTCATATTCCTCAGATGGGCTCCCGAGCCCCACGGGCCAGGTGGAAACATTCCAGTTTGGGAACACCAGCCTTTGGGGAGAGCTGGGGATGTCCCAAGTCATCTGGGACATCCTGCTGTGAGTGGCACGAGAAATTGTCCCCCAAAATGTACCTGCCCCAGAGCAGCAGCTTGTGTTGGGTGCAGGGCTGCTCTAACCACCCTTCAAGGGAGGGCTGCTTCCATCCCCAGATTTCCCTCTGCTTCCAAATCCCCTCCCACCAAGGAAAAAGCCAGTTCCAGGAGGAGTTAAGCTGGAGACAAGAAGGAAAGCAGGAAGGGGAGCTGGAGGTGCAGGAGCAGAGGCAGCCTGAGCAGGGCCTGATCAGAGGAACACTGTGGGGGCTCCAGATAATCTTAAAAGAGAGGAAGAGTAGAATTAAGGCTAATCACTTGCTATCAACCATCAGCCAGGGCTGTGCCTGCAGAGTTCAGGATTTACAGTCCCTGGGAGCCAACCTGAGCTGGGGTCTGATTGCTGCAATCACTCCAAAACGGGGCTGGGGCTTATTTGCCTGTTTAGCTCGTAATTTGTGGTGTGAAGTGCTGAATTCTTTAAGGTGAGAAGGTGTCAGGACCATATTTACTGGGAATTTAGGCCTGCTGGACCAGAGCAAGGCTAAGTCCTGCCTCATCATACAAGGGAGTCAAGATTTCTCTCTGGTGTGCTGCCCTTTGCCCAGAGATCACAGTGGGAGAGTCCCTCTGCCTGGTGAGTGAAATGTGGAGCAGCATTATTCCCTGTGCTTCCAGCTCTGGTTTCCACTGATGGAGCAGGCAAAAGTCACTTGCCAGTGAGGGGCAGCAGCCATCCAACCCTTGCACGTGGCTGCTCAGCTACATGGCTTAAAAGAAGATGGAGTTCAGTTGGGAAGGGATGTGCTGAACACCCTTCAGCCTGGGCAGAAAGAGATCATGTGTTACTCAGGGTTTTTACAGCCTTCTGAATGTTTTCGTATTTGTAGTACAGTTTCTCATGGACTGAACATAAACAAGTGGTTGTTTTTCACATCCCTCTCTGAGGAATGTCATCTGATGAACTTCTAGTTTGCCCAGTGGGGTTGGAGAGGTGGTAACCTTATTCTCCAATCCCTGGTCATTGTCTAACCCTTGTAAATATTGAGGTCAAAAATAAACTGCCCCCTTTTTTGTATCCTGACACTTAGCTGCGTTAGTGTCCTCTAACAACAATGGTGCACTTTGCACCCTCCTACGCTGGGGCAAACGTGGCACAATTTCAGCCCAACACAATTTGTGTCTGACAGTCTGGAGGTGCCAGATGGAAGGAGGGGGCCCTAGGCCCGGTCTGGAGGGGGACACCAGCTTCCAACCAGCAGGAATCACCCAGTGGCTCTGGCAGCCCCCGGTGCAGCCTGGCCTTGGGAGCACGTGGAGAGTGGCACTGGGCTCCCTGGGGCATGGAGCAGGAAGCGTCTGTGTCTGGGAAAGGAAACCTCACTGAAAGGAGAAAAGCGTGCCTGTGGAAAGAGAGGAGCAAGCTGCCAAACCAGGTAATCCATCTCCGCAGCGTCCACGTCAAGATGATTCATGCCTTCCAATTTACTCCCAGCTCAAATCTGAGGTAAATCAGCCCAGACTGCTCCCGCCCCGTGCCGGGACACGGTGTCAGAGTGGAGAACATCCCACCCCGCCCAGCCAGCTCGCTGGGCTCCCGGCTCGAAAGCGTGTCCTTCGCAATTAGAGCCAAACTGTTTGTTTGTTGATAGGTGACAGGAGGAGAGGAGGCGCCCTGGAAAGCAAGATGGGATGTGAAAAGGGATGATGAGAATGGATTTTTTTTTTCTTTTAATATGTTGCTCAGTTGCTTTCCTGCAGCAAATCCTTCCACTGGAGAATAGCTCAGGGAGAAGGTTATCAATATTGGTTCCCACCTCTAATAAGAAAGTTGTCCAAAGTCTTAATTACCTTTTAAAACTATTTACCATTCTCCTGCCTCCATCTGTGGCCTTCCTGCCAGTCCTGGTACCTCACTGCCTCCAGAGCCAGCCCCAGAGCCACAGAGGGATGAGACCCCGGGGAGAAGGGAGCTGGGAGCAGCTCAGTGCCCCCCTCTGCAGAGCCTCTGGAGGGGTGGGACAGCCCCCAGCACAGCCCCCAGCACAGCCTGGGCTGCAGGAGGAGCTGCAGGAGCTCGGATTCCTGCTGTGCCCTTGCACTGGCACCCTGCACTTCACTACAGCTGATCCCTGCTACAGGAGCTGGGATGGGAAGTGCCTCAGTTCCCACCTGCAGCAGGCTGTGCCCCCCAGGCTGCTCCTGCTGCCCACAGAGCCTGTGCTGGAGGGACTGGACAAAGGGAGATGTGGTTCCATGTAGCTCTTTGACCGCTGGCCAAATGTCAGTGCACTCAGTAAAATCATTTACTCATCTTCCTCTGCTGTAATTGGAGCAGAGGAAGGGAAAAACTAGTTAAAAATAAAGCTCATGGGGTTGAGATAAGGATTAGGAGAAAATGCTGTAGGGGTAAAATGGGTTCAAAACTTTAAAGGGTATAAAGAAAACTTTATTAACAGAATAAACAGAAGAGTGATAAGAACTAAATAAACTTTTAGAAAACTTCCCCCCCCCCCCAGCCCTTCTTTCCTTCTCACCAACAACATAAAGAGACAAAACTTGGGATTATCATTCAGTTTACCACTGCTAAAAAAGACTCTTTCTTCTGTTCATTTCCTGTCCTGCAGCCTGGGGGGCTCAGCCAGGGGGTCTGGGGGGATGTGGGTCACAAACACAGACCCACAGGAATGTGGGTCTGCTCTGGCTGCAGAGCTGGGAGCAGTGACACAGCTCTGAGTCTGCTAATGAGCCAGAGACATTTTAGGCACTAATTCACTTTATGATGAGAGTGCTGCTGCTACTCAGATTAAGTATTTATCTACTTGTTTAATGCAAATCAATAACTGAATAACTGTTTGATGGGGCGGTGGCGTTTGTGGAACTCTGCAGTCATTTGTAAGTCGTGTTTTAATGCCTTTCTAATGAGCAATACCAGCTCCTCACCACTCAGGCCGTGCACTGAGAGCAATGAACCCAAACATGCCATTCTCAGGAGATTTCCTTGGTGCTCAATACACTCCTGCCTTCCAGCCCACTCCGTTTCCCTGTGTGAGAGCAGCCGAGGGGCTGGGGAGAGCTGACAGCAAAGCCCAGTATTGACATGGGCTGAGAACTGCTTTGATTTGTCCTCTACCAGTTCTGCTCTTTGCAGGAGCTGTTAAACTTATCCTTTAGAATCTAATTTTCATGCTGCTTCAATTATTTTGTGCCAATGAGTTTGGAAATTCTTGGGCAATGGGACCTGCCTGTCTGGGAAAGGCAGGGCTCTGCAGAGCTCAGCTGTGTGCTGTAGGCAAGGCCAGCATCTGGGTAGGAAAAGAGTCTGGGAGTTCCAAATCCAGGCAGGGGAAGGACCTCAGGGTGCCACCTCACCCCTCTCCCTGCTCCAGGAGAGGACATTTTTTGGGTAGTTCCTAAAGGATCAGTGAAGGAGATGTTTTAGCAGCTCTCAGGCAGCACACCCTGCAGACACGTGCCTCCAAGGTGTCCCAGAAAGGGTCCCCAGAAGAACTGATTTCCAGCTGGGCTGGACTTTATGTACTCCAGCCATGTTTAATTTGCTGAATATTTCATGTTGCTGTTTTTGGTAGCTCTTCAAACTCCTCAAAAGCGAGAAGATAAACTTTTCCATCTATTATCTTGGGCCATTTTACATCTGTTACCCCATGGCTGCAGTCCCAGCACTGGAAGCACCATATGGCTCACATTGTTATTAGACACAACACACACAAGGAGCAGCAGGACTGAAAAAATGGTCTGGAATTAAAATTCACCTTGTTGCTAGCTGCAGAATAAATGACTAAGCCAGAGGGACCAGGTATCACTGCAGTGGGCAGAGGGGGTTTGTTTCTCTGCTGAAGCAGCCCTGAAGTATTTTGATATTGTGTCTGATTAAAAAACTCAGGAGTTGCTCCACCCGTGGTGCAGCACAGTGCTGCCTCATACAGCTAATGAGAGTGGCACAAATACCAGAGTGGTGAAGCAGGCCCTAAATACTACTTTCATTTTCCATGATATGAGAAATAAGAGTGTCCCTGAAGGGAGCTCCTTCTGGGATGTTCCAACACAGTGAAAACAATGTGCTCATGCAGCAAACCTGCAATTAGAGAGGTACCTGGGTGAGTTGCCTGTCATGCCCAGCAGAACATGCCAGGTTCAGCTGCTCCTCATCCTCACCAGAACCAGCCTCAGCCTTGTGTAAAGGAACAGAAACAGGGGCCTCTCATGTTCCACCTCTGATTCCATCAGTGGTCAGCTCTGCAGTGGGGAGGGATGGGTGTTTCTCCATCTCTGCAGTGAGGAGATGGGCAGTGGGCTGTGACAGGGCTCAGGAACAGCCTGCAGCCCAGCCCTCTCTGGTCAGAGGTGGCTGCACCAGCCCAGCCCAGCCCAGCCCAGCCTGTCCACGCTCCCTTCTGTACCCAGGACCTGGTTCTCTGGGCTGTGGTTGAGCCCTGAGCACGCTGGGCTTTGACAACCACACAGCAGCAGTTGGAGGATGCTTCCCACTAATGAGATCTCTGAGGGTTTCTGCCTTCACCCTTCCCCACTCTCCTCGGTATTTGCAGTAGCAGCAGGGCTGGCACTGCCATCAGCAGCTCCTGCTACCAGGCAGCTCCCAGGAATGGGCTGTGGAACTTGCTCTGGAAGATAAATTCGGCATTAAAGGGTCTGCCTCCCTCTTTGAAGCTGAAGCTAAGAGCAGGTTAAAAACAGGGCAGCTGGGTGGGAGCACCTGAGAGCAAACTCCCGAGGTGTGCTGCCACTCTCCAGAGTGGGCCAAAGTGGATCCCAGGATCTCAGGGATCCCTTCCTTCTGACGGTGCCCAAGTCCCAGCAGTTCCCTATGGCACTGAGGGACCTCCTCGTGTCCTTCTCTGTCAGGTTCCCTCTGGGCAGGACAGGACTTGACTTGGATTTCAGCCCTGGTTTCCTGCACTCCGTTTTCATCCCTCTGCGTGGAGGTTTTTTTGAAGGCTCGCAGCCTTCTTTGATCTCAGAATATTGATGTAAATATTGCATGATCCTGCCTCAGCCTCCAGGAAACCCAGATGTTCAATTGATCAGATCTTAACATCGTGTTCAGGAACCCTGAAAAGCACATGAAATAATAAACTCGTTCCAGCATGATGTTTCTCTGTTCAGGATCAAATTCAGGGTTTATTCATTACTCCTGACAGCTATTGCAGGAGGGAGAGCAGGTAAATAGAGTAATTGTGGGCTGGATCTGCATGAGCTGAATGCAACAGGTCACACACAATTAATATTCAAATCAGTCTGATACAGAGGAGCAAACCCCCAGCCCGCCGGCTCACTGGGTGGAAAGCTGAGTAAGGCTGAGCCCAAGTTTTCCTAGAGTTCCTCATGCTGTTGTTTAGATAAGTTTAAATGAGCTGTGATTAAGCTAATTTCAAGCTAATTAACTCAGAAAGATATTCTCCACTTTTTAAAATTCTAAGTGGCTGTTCATTAGGAGCGGGCGAACCGGTGGAAGCTGCGTCACTGCAGCGCGGAGCTAAATGCAGCACGAGCAGAGTCGTTACCGAAATGTGGATATTTGTCACCTAATTAAATGGCATAATTAACGGACTGTTACCTACTGCTGCCGTGGGGATGCGGGGCTTGGGGCATTCCTGTCCTGCCCTGCTGGGTGCTGCCAGACACACCTGGGCTGGGCCCTGCTGCTGGAGGAGCAGGCTCTGGGGATGAGGAGGCACTGGGGGTCCAGCCCTTGGTCCATCCCCCGGGACACAGCCCAGGAGTCCCTGTGGAAGTATCGCTGTGGCTCCAGGCCGTGCACTCCCCACTCCAGTCTGCTCCAAAACCACGGTGGAAAACCCACCCCAACACCCCAGCCCTGCTCCTGGGACCCCATGATGCAGTGTTGCTGTTTCTGATAACACACGACACAGTCTGTGATCAGAAGGCTAAAAAATTACTCTGTTCATTAGGGATGGTTTTCTTTTATATACAGTTTTACACAGACCAATGTGATTGGTGAAATAAACTTCTTCAACCACACTGGTCGAACTAGAGGGATGTCAAGAAGTCCCTCTTGTTAGCAGGAATGAATAACATAAATATTATTACAAAAGCATTCCATCAGATTTATCACACTTTTCTGGGAAAGAACATTAGAAAACCAAAACATCAGGCTTGAAATTTAGACTACAATGCAGCTGCAGCCCAGCACTGCCAGGGTGATGAAAAATGAATGAAAACAAGACAGGGAGGAGTAGTGGTGGGTCAGAGACAGCTCTGTGTGCCTGTGTGCATGAGCCTGGCTGGGTTGTTGCTGGATCTAATGGCTTTTGCAGCTCAGTTTCTGGCTCACTGGAGCATCACCTGATTGAAGGCACAGAGGAAGGGCTGGGCCATCCCCACACTGCCACAGCCTTTGCTTCAGGCTGAGTGAGCCCTCGGGAGTGAGCAGGGCTGTGGCTGCCTCCAGGGCTGCCAGGCAGGCTGCTTGGAAAAGCCTTCCAGGGAATGTGGGCTGCAGGGACCCTCAGCCAGCCCCCCTGCACCCTCGTGGTGCCCCTCTGCCATTGCCAAAGCCCCTCTGGGCTGGCAAAGGTGCTCTGGCTGTGCCTGGCCAGCCCTGCTGCCCTTGCACAGAGGCTGAGGCACAGCCCCGTGCTGGCAGGAGCATTTCATGAGCAGCAGAAGATGCTCAAGCAGGTGGTGAGCCCTGCTTTGAAACCCCACAGAGCCATAACACAGAGCATCACGAGTGCAGCACAGACACAAGCAGTGTCTCATCACAGCTCCTGAGTTTTCCTTTCCTGCCCAGGTCATTCTGCATTGAATGGAAACCAGAGAGCTCTTTATCCTTACGCCCTTCTCTCCACGGCTCTTGTTCCTTCAAGTGAAAAACCTGAAAATCCTCGAGCAGGTCATGAAATACAGTTGCAGTGGAGTGAGAGGCGTTAGATTGAAGGATTGATCCCAGCAGCCAAGCCATTTCCCTCTGCTGTGCACATATCAATGAAGCTGGATGGTGTGCAGAGTGATGAGCTGCCTCCACAGATGGCTCCTGGCACAGGGGCAGCTGCAGGATGTGCCATGTTCCCAGGATGTGCCATGTTCCCAGGATGTGCCATGTTCCCAGGATGCTGGAGCCAGGCCTGCCCTCTGCACGCTCCCTCTCACCTCTTGAGAAGGGCCAGGGGGACCACGCTGCTCCTGGCAGCACCAGGGTGGCTCAGCTTTGCCTTTCCCACTGTCCAGGTCCTTCCAGCACCCCTCAGTGATTTATTGAAGTTTCACACTCATCAGTTTCAAAGATCATTTCTGAAATTTCCACTGCTCTTGGAGCTGTAATCATTTATCCCTACTTTTTCCCCCAGGAGCAGGGGAGCAGAGCATCCCCAGCAGCAGCTCCCTCATCTCCTGTCTTCAGATTTTTTTTTTTATGTGTACAAATTTCACTAACACCCCCCAGAGCCTGCTGCCCCTTTTCTGTCCCTGCCAGGGAGATGGGAGCTCATCCAACCAGAGCTCTAAGAGCAGGATTCCTCCTCCCTCACCTCTGGCTATCACTGCTGCTAAAATCTATTTTGCCTAATAGCTCAATGATCTTTTCTAGCAAGAGAAGACCCCGTTTGGAACACACAGCAGCATGAACTGCTCCTCTCCAGCCTTGCTCTCAACTCTGCTCTGCCTCACCCGGGTTTGTGCAGCTCAGGGCAGGGGCTGTGCCATGAGCTCTGCTTACAGGGCTCTGTAGTTTGATGCTAATTTGAGGTAATGAATTAAACTTAAAAGTCATAATCTCCAGTTCTGCAATCTCTCATCTGTGGCTTCGAAGATTTACAGAAGGTTTAGTGCAAACTAATTCCTTGTGAGAGCTTGTTCTTGTGATTAGTAGGGAAATGCCACCTGATTATCTCACAACTCTCAGAAATGCAAAGAGATTTTTTTTTTTCCCCATTTGTATCCCTGCCTATTTTAAAGGCAAGCTGCAGCAAAACTGTGGGAGAAGAGCAGGAAAACCATCCCAGTTTTGGGTCTGGCACTGAGCTCCAGCATCCCCTGCCTGAGCAGATGGTGCTGCCCTACCCCTTTGCCTTGGGCTGAGGTGATGGCTCTGCTGGCATCCCCCAGGCTGGGACCCTGGTGCCACCAGGGCTGAAAGTCCCTGCTGAGCCCTGCCATGGCCCTTGCAAGCCCAAGGCCAACTCAAAAGCTTAAAATGAAGCAAATGCCTGCTTGGGCAGAGATGAGGTTTGTTTATTACTGGCATTTCATGAGGGGCTCTTTGGCATCCTGTGAAGTGCAAGGGTCTGGCTCGACAGACCCAGGAGAAGCTGCTCTTCATCCCAGTGTAATTCATAATAATCATGGCAACATATGGCAAGTGACATTTCAAAGCATCTGAATCTCACCAAGGCACAGGTAGGCTTCCTAATGTAAAATATCCAGCCTGGTGCCATGGAAAATGTGAGAAAGACAGAAAACCCAGCACTGACAATGCTGGGAGTTAGAAGAGAGTCCCTGCAAAATGACTCAGTCAATGATATCAAAGTTCACAAATTTAAGTGTCTGAGAGTGCACTTTCCTGACAGCTGAACATTTCCTCCAAGTCTCATCATCTTGTAACAAATTAAAGGCAAACAGGAATTCATCAAAGGGAACAGTCTCAATTGTTATAGCAAATTGACTTTAGATTATTGCTGGAGATGGAGTGAGGACAGGGCAGCAGCTCCCTGAGCAGGGTGTGAGCTCGAGGCATTCACCCCTGGGAGGGAAGGGGTGGCTTCAGCCATCCATGGCTGAGCCAGAGCCACTGCTGGGACATCTCTGTGTGCCTTACCAGCCTCCTCACCCCCCAGTTCCTCCTGGGAGAACTGTGACCCTTCCTGCTCCCTGGGAATGCTGTGCCTTGTCCCTCATCATGCTTCCCTGCCAGCAGATTGCTCCTTCAGGGGCTCCCCACCCTCCTCCTCCTCGCTGAGGTGTCCCCAGAAGGTGACACCAGTGTGGGCAGGACAGCAGCAGCATCTGCCAGGGTGGCAGAGCTTCTCTGAGCCCCTGTCTCCTGCTCCAGGACCCCCTGCCAGGTGTCTGTGTGTCTGTCTGCCCGTGCAGTTCTCCTCAGCTCCACTCCAGCTTCTGTTTGTTGATGTGGCTCAGCAAATAAATAGTGAGTTGTGGGTTTTCACCATTATAAACCAGCCAAGATAAGAGTGGGTGAAAAATGACAGATGAGCGGAAACAAATCCTCCAGAATCATGAAAAGATACCAGAGGGGGAAAAAAAAAAAAAGAAAAGGCTTTTTACTGTGATTGTTCAGAAAATCAATAAAGCCCCACTACAAGGCAGTGCTGCAGATAACAAGCAGATTATATCAGTTTTCATGGAACATATTGTTCGGCAGGCAGAACGCTCTCAGAGGCTGTAATGGTGCATCATAAAGTTTAACTTAGTGTCGGTGAGGAGATTTAAATAAAACCTAAATGCTGACATTTTGATGGTTATTATTTATTCAATAGCCTGGTGTGTCAAACATTGTTGTCTTCAGTTTTCTGAGGCAGAGAAGCTCCAGCCAGAGCAGGCCTGGAGTGATGGATTATTACATCCCACACCTCAGCACAGTCCAGGTGGATATTCACCCAGAAACAGGCTTGAGGGCAGCCACAGAGACACTCTGCCTTTGACAGAGAGAATCCCTAGAGCAGAAATATCTCCCTGTGCCCTCAGACACGCAGCCTGCCTGGCCACGTGTGCCCCAGGAGCATCCCTGGGTTCCAGCAGTGGGTGCTCCACGCCTGCACCGAGGCAGCCACGCTCAGCAGCCCAGGCTGCCCCCAAAACCCATCCTGTGGCCACCTTGGGAGGCCATGGGTGTCTTGGGAAGCCATGGGTGTCTTGGGAAGCCATGGTGTCTTGGGAGGCCACGGGTGTCTTGGGAGGCCATGGGTGTCACTGTGGTGAATCACAACACAACACAAAATTCTCTCCAAACAGCTCAGAGAAATCAATCTGACTCTGGTTTATTCAAACCACTGACCCCTTTTGTACATTTTGGACAGACCACTGTGATTGTTGAGTGAGAGAAATCTTCACATTGGCCAAACCAGTCCATCCCACAGAAAGAATTCCAAACAATTGGAATGTTCAAAAATGAATATTGTTACAGAAACAATCACGATGTTTATGTTCAAGCTGTGAGAACAAGCTTCAGAAAACCAAAATATCATGAAGAAACAGAGCTTAGAGACTCAGAAACGACAGGCCTGGAAAAACCAGGCACTGACAGGACAGGCTGATGGCTGCAGAGCTCTGAGGCCGCCCTGCAAAGCAGGGGATCAACACCATGCCAGCAACAGGGGAGCAATGAGAGGACTCTGAGCACCCCACTCCTTGGTCATTGGGACAACAGGAGAAATGTTACTGGGGTTTAAAGTCAGAGGGGTTTGCCCTGCCCACGGAAACGCCGCTGTTCTTCCTGCCAAGTGCAGCCCTTTGCAGAGCGCTCACTCTTCTGCTAATTGCAAAGCTAATTGTTCTTACTGCAGAACCCATTACAGTGTATCGTTACACTGCAGTTAACGAGATGTTTGGATTAAATGGCTCACTAAAAGTCAATAAAAAGAAATTTGCTTTACTATTCCTTTAATTTTTCAGATGCGGCGTTAATTCACTGTTAATTCTCCCCGAAGGCCTGGATTCATTAAACTGCTTAACACAAGACTAATAAGAGCATATATATTGTGCAAAGGCGTTAAGGCAGAACCCCAGAGCAGTGAGCACGGGGATCAGAACCCCAGAATAGGGATCAGAACCTCAGAACAGGGAATACAGGGATCAGAACCCCAAAACAGGGATCAGAATCCCAGAGCAGGGATCAGAACCCCAGAGCAGGGATCAGAACCTCAGAACAGGGAATACAGGGAATAAGAACCCCAGAACAGGGATCAGAACCACAGAGCAGGGATCAGAACTCCAGAGCAGTGAGCGTGGAGAAGCAAAACCCCAGAGCAGGGATCAGAACCCCAGAGCAGGGATCAGAACCCCAGAACAGGGATCAGAACTCCAGTGCAGTGAGCATGGAGAAGCAAAACCCCAGAGCAGGGATCAGAACCTCAGAATAGGGATCAGAACCCCAGAGCAGAGATCATAGAGGATCAGAACCCCAGAGCAGGGAGAACAGGGGATCAGAACCCCAGAGCAGGGATCAGAACCCCAGGTCAGGATCAGAACCCCAGAACATGGATCAGAACCCCAGAGCAGGGAGTGCAGAGGGTCAGAACCCCAGAACAGGGATCAGAACCCCAAAACAGGGATCAGAACCTCAGAACAGGGGTCAGAACCTCAAAATAGGGGTCAGAACCCTAGAGCAGGGATCAGAACCCCAGAGCAGGGAGCACAAGGCTTCAGGAGGACATTGCACAGTGCAGGTGTCAGATAGACACACAGCCACCCCCCAGAATGACCCCAGTGACAGCTCCAGGCAACTCCTGTCCCCTGGCAGGGCAGGGTCACACCTTGCACTACAGCTGGGGAAAGGATGACCTGGCTGAAAACATCCTTAAATAGTGGAGGAGAGATTGCAGGGGCAGAGGGTGCACCAGCCGTGCCAGGACTGGCTGTGGAGGGCACCTGGGGATGAGCAGGAGGTCACTGTGCACTGGGGACATGGGGCAGGGACAATCTCCATCCCTGTGCATGTGCCAGCACAGCCTGGAGCCACAGGACAGGTCAGGGACTGCTCACCTGGCCTGAGTCTGTGGCAGGCGCTGCCTCACTGTAATCACCATTTATCCAGATTTTCTTGCATTTTCCTGCAATTTCTGCCAGCAGGCTGTCAGCCTTTCAGGACAAAACAAAGTGCATCAGGAGCAATATGAATATATCTCTTCTAAAATTAGATGGAAGAGCACACAGCACTTTTAGAAAGGATCCTAAGCATCTGAATTCTGAGCAGAAAAATCTCATTTCAGCTGTAATGAGCTATAAAGAAGGAATAAATGCCTTTTATACTGGCTTGTCTTGCAGAAGAAGCCATCCTCCTCCGTTTGTCTCATTGTTGTGTGTGCTCCATGGGATGCTGCCCTCGGCTTTCCACCTGCTACTGGAACAGAGCTGGAGCCATTCAGAGAACAGCCAGACATTGGCCTGGAGGAGGTGCAGGCCAGGTGGACAGGGGTGGGTGAGAGTTTCCTGCACAAGAAGCATTTTCAAGGGCAAGCACAAAACAATCTGGTGAACACTGCGAAAATTTTACATTGAGTGAACGTGTAGAGGAAATCCTTCAGTCACTTCTTGCTTTGCCTGGCACAGGCTCCTGACATGCTGCCAAGCAAGATATGACAGAGAATTATGCTTTAACTATGAACAGAGGAGGGGGAAGCTGAAAAGCAGAATAAGAGGGCAGCCACACTCCTCTTGCCTGACACCAGGCTGTTCCCAATGGCTCAATCAGCTGCCCGAGCACACAGAGAGATGGGAAGGCCTCTGGTGTCACAGATTCTGTTTCCAGAAAGGTGTTGTTGCTGGTTTTAACCCTTTTGTCTCACACCTGAGTCCCACAGCTCAGTCACCAGGGCTGCATTGAGTGCCACATGCTGTGAGTGTCCCCTGTGCTGGCACTGGCACTGGCACGGTGGGGCTGCCCCAGTGCTGAGGCTCTGCTGCCCCCCAGCTCCCACCACTGCCCTGACACTCCTCGGGGTGTTTTGGGCTCCTTTGTTCCAGGACAGAGCTGCTGTCATTGTGCAGATGTGCTCCTGAGGAATAATGACACGGCAGCTCAGTGCCAGCCAGGGCCACGTGCAAAGCGGTGGCTGCTTCAAAGTGAGCAGGGGAATAAAGGAGATGACAGGAATAATGAAAGGCACAACAAAAATGGGATTTAACGGGGGTTCAGAATCATCAGAAGATCACAGACAGGACACAGCATCTCCAGCACTCAGCTGTGTGCACACAGGGTGAGCCCTCCCTGCAGAGCTGGCTGCCAGCTGTGGGTGCCCTGCCAGGCACCAGCATCACTTCACTGGCCAGGAATTCCCTTATGGAGAGACCCCAACAGTGCTGGCAGGTGAGGAAGCCCCAAAGCCAGAGGGACTCTGCCATACCATTCACATTCCCCATGGTCACATCACCCACCCTCATCACACTGCCAAGAAAAAGGTTCCTGTTCCCTGGGACTAATCCTCAGTCTCATTAAGAGCAGGGCTGGATTACTAAATTTTTAACCAGGGGAAGCTCCCATGTCCATTACTGCCTTCCTCCCATGTTTATTAAAGCAATAACTTTGTTTTTAAAAGGGACATGGTTCCCCTGAGCTCTCTCACACTTTGGTGTCCTAATTAAAAAATATAAATTAGAGACTGAGCGGGTCTCGTGCTTCAAAGGAACGTAAATTGGGTGGCTTGAAGTCCCGGGGAAAGTCTCAGCACAAAACACTCCGAGGTGGCTCTGCAGACAATGGAGCCTGAGATGAGGGGAGGAGGAAGATGGAGGTGAAGCAGCACATCGAGGCCCTCATTCTCAGCTCTGTGCACTTTGGGGAAGTTCTGATTAAAATTTCATCACCTCTTTCTTGTGAAGAGCAGAGGGGCCCTGCGGGCTGCTCGGTCAGCTGGCACTGTCCCTGCCTCCAGAGCCTTGGAGGAGCAGCTGCTCCTGTCACCAGCCCCACATCCTTCCATGCTCTGCTCCACATCCCTGCCTTGGAGCTTTTCATCCCAAATCTGAGGGACAAGGAGGAATCTGGGGTGCAGGTGGAGCAGGGGTTAACAAGGTCACCTTCCTTTGTGCTTTCCTGCTCTGGGCTTCGCCTGAATCACTCTCACACCTTCTACAAGTCCAGAAAAATGAAATCCAGTGTTTGGCCACAAATGGAGAATTCTGGAGGTTTGATACAAAGCTGTGTTTTTCCTTAGGTTCCCATGTACATTTTGAAACATGCACTCACACATACCCACACATCCCTGTGCACGTTAACCCCTGCACCTCTGGGCCCCTGGCAGTCCCACCCTGGCCAGCAGCTCATCCATAAACATCACACACATCCACCTTCAGCTGAGAGATGTGGCCAGACTTTGCTCTGTTATCTGTCCGTTTCCATGGCAATAAAAGTAGCTTCTGATAATGGCTATTTCCTAAGTGCTGCGAGGTTTGGCAATTTCAGCAGCATTATAGCCCAGACTTCAAATGGCCAGAGTGGCTCAGGGTCCCGCTGCCTTGGGCTTTGAATTGTGAGTGGTGTGAACAGGTCCTGGAGTCCAGGGGAGGCTTTCCTGGGTATCCTTAGCTTATTCCCTGTATGCCTGTTCCCAAGGGATCTGCAGGACTCTGCTCAGTCCCAGGCAGGTTTGCTGCTGGTGTGACTGCAGGAAGCTGTCAGCTCACCTGTCACCTGAACCCCCCTCACAAACAGCAGCTGGATTAATTATTGGCATAGAAAAGAAACAATGCCCAATATTCCCCAAAGCCTGTGATGCAGGGGGGTACAAGTAGTGCCCAGTTAATGTACCAGAGGATGAATTCCAGCTCTGCCTGGATCACCAAATGACCATTGATTCTGTGCCCACTCCAGCTCCTCTGGAGCAGCACTTTGCTCCCATCAGCTGCTGCCCAGGTGCCTGTGCAGACACCTGGCCTGTTTTTTTTGGCTGTGCTGCCACAGGAGCCCTTTGCCAGCCCTGGGATTCTCGGGGGAAACACAGGACCAGCATCCTGCTCCTTCCCTGGGCTGTGCCTCACCCACCCTCCCCTGAGGCTTCCCTGCACAGACCCCCACTCCCTGAGGAAGAGTTGCTGGCAGGAAGAAATATTCTGTTTTTCCCACATTTTCAGTGCCTAGTTATAAGATTTAGAGGCAGTTCCATTCCTGGAGAGGGTGGGTGCTTTGGCACTGATGCCTTAGGATTTTAGCTTTTATATTTTCATATATTTGTAATCCTGCAGTTCTTTAGTGTAGAACTCCAAACTCCATGCACAGTGGGAGCTGCTGCTCTCCCATTTGGGTCACACACAGCAATTCCTCTCCAGCCCTGGCAATCAAGGACCCCTCACTGCCTCAGGGCCCAGAGATGGGAACAAAAGGGAGTTGGGGGAGCAAACTGGGGGTCAATGACTTCATTAGCTGAAGGTGTAATTGGGAGATTGACCCCCAATATGCAAATGGACCAAAATTATAAACGTGAAAACCTGTGACCCATTGTGCATTTTGGGTGCAGCCCCTGGGGGGCTTTGTCTGCCTGAAATGTCCCTGAAGGCCCTTCAATAAATACAAATATAACGTTTTTATATTTTTTATTCTCTTAATTTTGTCTGGCCTCTGTTTTTACAGTCACAAAAAGGCACCAGCACAGCCCTGCTCTTCTCATGCCACCCCTGGGGACAGCTCAGGGACCTCACCCTGGATGCACCTTCCTGACCCACTGGCAGAAATTTAACCTCCAGGTCTGCTGGGCATCATCCTGACCTGCAGAATCACATCCCTCCTGCTCTCCATAAGCCAGCCTTTAATATGAAGTGTGAAACTTGTAATTTAGTGTTGCACCAAATAATAACTGTCATGTTTAATCTGTTGCTTGTATTAGTCAAACAATCACAGATCAGAGCCAAAGGCTCCTCTTCTCTCTCATTACCACTGACTTGCAATTAATATTTATAAAGCAGGAGGGAGTTTTCTTTAAAAGGGATTTTTCAGCTGTCCTTTGGATTCTCAGATATAGGCTGCAAAATTTATAGGCTTTCCTTCACCTTCACTCGAAAAGAACAAAGCTTTTCATCTGACATGTTTATAACTGTAGTCTGTAGGGACAGAAAGGAAGCCAAGCACGGTGAGGGGTGGCAGAGAGCTGGGATGGGAGGGGGAACCCGTGGGCAGTGACAGGAACCAGCAGTGACAGGCACTGGCAGCAATGGGCAGCTGGTGGATTCCAGCAGCCACGGGCTCAGTTTCACAAAGCACCCTGGAAATGCCCCAGGATTGCAGGAGGAGAAAACTAACTTTTGGAGCTTTTTGTTAAAAAAGAAACAACCAAAAATTTCCCCCTTTGGCGAAAATGTTCGTAATTTCCCATTGTAAAATCATTCCAATTTATTCAGAATATTCCTGAATATCTCATTGTGAACCTGAAATTAAAATATCCCAGTAGACTCTGGCAGAAGCCTTTGCATAAACGTGATAGGATTTTCCCACAGTAACAAGTCCCCAAGGTAAAATACATCAGAGAAGAAAATGTTTCAAAATAACTGGTCCCAATTAAAACTTCACCAGGGTTTACACTCCCCAAGTTTTCTTTTTTCCAGCATGATAAGCATAAAAATGACACATCCCCAGTCCAGCACCACTGACAGAGCAGGAGCCACACATCACACTCTGTATGAGGCACTGAGCTGGAATGACCAAACTCCCTCCTGCCATTCCTCATTTCATTATTCCCTTGCATTTTGAAATTAATGTCAATAGAACATACATTAGAGTTGCAGAAATCATGGAAATGTCAAACATCTCTCACTCGCTTTGGTGAGAACTTTGTTAAGTACCAAATGCAAATGTGCAGCTGGTGCCTCTGACATTTTGGTTCCTTTGCTGGCACAGGCTAATCAATTCAGTTTCTAATTTTAATTTTATCAGCAGCAAATCTGTTGGATTTTTCAGGCTCTGATGTCGGCCAATTCATCTCTAATCAAATTACCTGATAGGCTGAGCCTGCACTGTGGGCAGCACCAGGGATCAGTCCCAGGTCTGCAGCCCTGACCTCCCCGTGGCAGATGGGGGGAGCCAGCTCCTGATTCCACTCCTGGTCCTGCTCCTCTTGATGGGCATGCAGAAATCTGTTGTCCCTGAAAATCAGCCTTCTGATTTGTTTTGGTATAGTGGAGTCAGTTCTCATGAATTGTAAGATAAACAAGGATCATGTTTGCATTCCTTTGTAAAAGATCTCACCTGATGGACTTCTCAAGAGAGCAGTGGAGATGGAGAGGTGGGAACTGCTCTGTCCAATCTCTGTCACTGTCCAGAAACTGAGAGATACGAGGTCAGCAATAAACTGGAGAGTTCCTTTCTTCTTCTCTGCCTGAACCCCTGTTGTGTGTGCTGCTGTGTGTTTCTATCTGATCACAAGTAACAGAAATCAACCCTTAAATCAATCACAGTCTCTAAGTTGACCTTCAAGACCATCGAGTCCAACCCAGCCCCAACACCTCAACTAAACCCTGGCACCCAGTGCCACATCCAGCCTTTTGTCAAACACACACAGGGATGGGGACTCCACCACCCCAAGCAGACCATTCCAGTATTTCATTACTCTTCCCATAAAGACCTTTTTCCTAATTTCTAACCTACATTTCCCTTGGTGCAGCTGTGTCCTCTGGTTCTGCCAGTGCTGCCTGGAGACAGAGCCCAACCCCTGAGCACAAACAGCTCTCAGGGAGCTGTAGGGATGGTAAGGTCACCTCTGGGTCTCTGTCGGGGTCTCGACAGGTCTTGGGACCCTGATTTGTTGTTTTAAGTCCTTACTTCTGCCCGTGCGTTCAAAGGATGAGATAACACCTCTCGGTCTTTTGTCTCAAGGCTGTTTATTGTTCCTTATCTATAAAATTTTTCTTTCTGCCCAGCCAAGGTCTGCTCAGCAGGACAGTCAGAGGCACTCTGCCTGCCCCCAGGGTGGTGTTATCTTTATATACAGAAAACTACGTGTGACATATTTACAATTATTCCCCAATACCCATCACCTATGTTAGACAGTGAGCTTCTACTCTAAACTAATCCAAAAGTGCCAGCATCATCAGAGAAGATGGAGGTGGAGAAGAAGAAAGGTTAGACACACCCAAATTCCTCCATCTTGTCCCCAAAAACCCCTCTACAAAGAATCCTAAAATCTCCATTTACACCCTGTGATACACTAATTATTACACTATTCAAACTGCTGTGGCTTTCATCTCTTCGTGTGAAGGTGGCAATTTGCTCCAGGGTTGGTAATGGAGCCCACTGGTGTTCTGGGCTGTGTGCCAGGGTCTCTGAGCCCCTGGCAGGGATCTGGGCAGCTCTGGACTCCCAAAGGGATGTCCTGAGCTCCGACAGGTCTCCTCTCCTCCAGGATAAACGAGCCCAGCTTTAGGGGAGGGGCAGAGGAGCCCCCTCCTCACCCCCTGCACACACCCAGCCCCTACAACGAGCAGCCCCAGCCCTGCTCTCACCCAGGGGGCACCTCAGCCCGTTCTGAGATGTTCCACTGCCCACCTCGGGGAGCCTAGCCTGCTTCTCAGGCCTGGAGTTTCGGAGTTTCTAAAGCTCTCTTTTGGTTTGCTGAGGTCCCTTTCCCAGGAAGAACATAAACCACAGGACATTGGTTTTGTAATGGTATCTGTGTTGTGAATTCTTTCTGTGGGAGGGATTTTCTTTGGGTGTCCCTCTGGTTTGATCAATGTGGTTGGAGAATTTGTCTTTTGTTCAGCAATCACAGTGATATATTTTCTCTCTCTCTCTCTCTCTCTCTCTCTCTCTCTGTATATCTATATATATCTATATATCTATATATCTATATATATAGATAGATATAAATATAGATATATAAAAATATATAGAATTATATAAATATATATTAGAATATATAAATAAAATAAAATAAATAAATATAAGTATATTTAAAAATAAATAGATTTAATATATATGAACCTATGTAAAATAAATAATATAAATATAATATATAAATAAATATAATATATAAAATATATATAATTGTATATAAGGGAATGAGTTCTGGAAATAAAGATTCTCCTTCACGCAGCCTTTGGAGAAATGTCACAGGAGTCTGTGTAATGTGTAATATGACACAGGATAACAGACATTAGTGACAGGAGAGAGCCCCCCACACCCCTCCAGCCCAGGGAAGGGCCCTGGGCACCTCCTTACCTGGTGCCACCCCCTGTCCCTTCCCACCCAGGACCCTCAGCCCTGATTTCTGCTGGAAAGGCTCCCCTGAGGTTGGGAGCACAGCAGGGTCAGGCTCTTGCTGCTGGGGAAGTTTCTTTATGACACAAAAGGACTGAGTTTTCACACCTGCTCATATAGAGAACACAACTGGAAACAAGGTTCTTTGGGTGTCTCCTCATCTGTAATTCAGCTGCTGGTTTAAAAAACCATCCTGCCATGTCCAGACAGAGTTTGCATTTATTGCCATTTTCATTTTTTAAGCTATTTTTTTAAATTTTCTCCTGCCTTTCTCCGACGTGGGTGTCATTAGTGCAGCAGTTAACCAAACATGTGATGAGCAGTCACTGCATCCCAGCACCCACTGATTTCCAGATCCAACAGCCACAGCCATGGCTGGGTGTGCACAGATTTGTACACTCACACCTCTGTGCCTGACTGGCACGTTGGGGTGAATCACAGATAGAACCCCATTTTGCTTAAAGAGTCCTTAAAGAAACCCTCTTAAATATAAATATTAGCACTTAAAAATATTTGCTTGAAAAAAAATACTGCATTTGCAGAGCAGGGATGGCAGCCAGGACAGACAGGCAGGGTCAGGGCTCTGGCCCCTCTGCCAGTGTTGTTCCAGCCACAAAGGAAGCAGCCCAGAGCACATCCTTCCACTGCTCCGAGGTTATAGCTGCTCCACCATTATCTGCAGCCTGTAGTAATCTCCAATCTTTATACTTTAATCTGTAAAACAGACAAAGAGCTTTTCCAGCCTTTCATGTGCTCTCTCCCCAGCATTTCCTCTGACTCGCTCATTACAAGCTATTTTAGAATGTGCTAATGACAAAAAATATGTTTTGATCTTTACTCTTGTGAGTAAATAGAGAAACTCCCCTTTGGGGAAATTCAAAAGGATTTCTTCTCTTCTCACCCCATGTCCAAGGGGTCCCTGTGTTCTGCTCTGCAAAAGACCTTTAAGTTTTCACACAGAAACAAGCAGGACTCACCCAAGCTGTTCAGGCAATAAAGTTTTCACTCCAGCTAGGGTCAGGGACACAAACCAAGAAAGAGAAGCAAATCACTGATTTTATCACCATGCAAGGAATTTTCTGCCCCTTTTGTGAGCTGTCCTGCTCATAGACTTTGCTCCCCTCCCTCCATCTGCAGCAGCAGATGAGGAGGAACGAGAGGCAAAGCCATCTCCATTTTCCCAGCTCGCAGGATAAGTGGAAGCATGGGAGCAGAGATGCTGAAATGCTGCATCCTAATGCGATGTTGCTGTGCAACCAGAGCAGAGCAGAGCTGCTGTGAGGGGGCCCCGGGGAGCAGAACCTGCACAGCACGAGTTTCTCTCTCCAGGCTGGCTGCTCCTCCCCACGCTGCTCCCTGCAGGACAGCCCCTGCTGCCAGAGCCAGCCCAGGGCTTGCTTTGCTTCCTCCACGTCCTGGTGGGCCTCCCATGCATTCCTTAATATTCTGCCCAACATCTGTTCACAATTTGTTTCTAATTCCTCGCTCTGCTCCTCCTTGCCTGGCTCTGGATGTAGAGTTGAGTTCTTGTGCAGCCCTGGGGCACGAGGAGCTGGAGAATGCACCCACTCCCTCCCCTGTGCCCAGCACAGGCGGGGCAAGGGGATTCTTTGGAAGGTGAATCCTGCAGCACAGGTGCCCTGTGAGACACCAGGGCAGTTGGATGGAATGAGAGGTCCCTCAGCAGCCCAGCACTAAATTCCCACCCCAGGCCACCGAGGTGACAGCTGCTGTGTGGCTGCCCAGGGTTGGCTCATGTCAGTGAACATTAAATAACCTTAATATCAACTTCTGGAAGGAGAAAGTCAGCTCTGAGTTGTTCTGCTCGTTCACAGGTGCAAGTGGGAACCAAACACTCTTTTGCAGAATGCTTTGGATCCTCTGGAGCAAAAGGGAGATACAAACTCCTGGGTGGGTGCCAGGTGGTAATGGTAAGCAGATGGCAGGAACACTGCTGAGAGAGGACGGGTTTATTGACTTGCTTATTCATTTATAGACCATATTTTGGGGAAAGAAAATGAACTGACTTTGTACATCTGCACTCAGAGAGGAGAGGCATGGGCAAAGGCCACGGCTGCCTGTGCCTCTCCTGCCTCCCTCCCTGCTCTCCCTGCTCACCTGCAGGTGGATGGGAATCAGCTCCTCCACCTCCAGCACCACCCTGCAGAGCTGGGCTTAGTCTGAGTGCAGAGCTGGGACATGAAAACTGATAATGAGCACATCAAAACTGCAGCAACACACACTGAGAGGGGCTACTTGCCTGCCAGCAGCTCTGTCACCAGTCCCAGAGAGGTTCCTTGCCCCTGTGAGGAATGAGGGATCCCACACCCTCTCCAGCAGCCTGTTCCACTCACTGTGTGAGGATCCTGCTCTCTCCCAGCTTCACATCCCTCTCTGCTTGTGCCCTCATGAGAGACCCTTCTATCTCATTCCACAACAACTCCTCTCTGACTCAAAAATATCCCCAGTGACAGGAAATCCTGTCCCTTGACCAAGTGCTTTAAATCTCACCTGCAACACTGGAGTGTTGCTAAAAGAGCAGGGAGCCCAGGTGCAGGAGCTCCTGTACGAAGCCCAGAGCAACCCAGGGGCTCTCAGGGCAGCTGGCCTGACCCCAAACAGCTCGTGGGGGTGCCAAAAGGACCTGCCCATAGGAGATCACAGGGGCCTTGTTGGGGTAAGACCTCCACCGAGCTGATGCTGGAGAAAACCTCCCCAAGCACCTGCCCTTGCTCTGTCTCACTCCCCCAGAGCTGCTGGCTGAGGCAGGGACACTTCTGCCTTTCGACTTGGATCGAATTACAAACTCATTAACTCAACAAAAGCTCAGGAGTTACTTGGCACACGTGCCTGTCTCACGCACTGCTGCCAGTGTCCTTTTGTCACTCCACTGGCTTTTGCTGTCCAGATGTCCTGGAGTTCCGCATCCCTTCCCTTCTCCTGCCACTGCATGGCATTTCTCGGATCACTGGGTGAAACCTCCCCGAGCCTGATCTCAGGCTCAGCCCTGCTCTGCCTCGGGGACCTGATACCTTCAGTCACTGGGTTGAGGGAGGGAGGAGGCAGAAGGGATGGAGCCAGCCCTCTGGGCTTGCCCTGCCCTGTCCTTCCCAGCGGGGTTTTCTCTGGGCACTCTGGATGCTGGGGATGCCCTGCCCAGCCCTGGCACCTTGTCCCCACCTCAGCTGGGAAGGTCTGGGGGTGTCATTGCTCAGCTGCCTTTGCACCGCTGCTAACGCAGCTTTTCTTCCTCTCTGTGTTTTTGCTGTTAGGAATTAGCATTATGTCTGTCCCCTCCAGGGGGAATACAACCCAAAACCTCCCGCCAGCACATGCCACCTCCACTGCACTCAGCCCCGGTCCCGCAGAGCCCCCGCAGCCCTGCACCCCCTCCTCCAGAGATGTTTTGGGGTGCAGAGAGGAGGGGTGGGCACCCAGCCCCTCCTGCAGGTGGGCGGGAAAGCCGGGGCGGCAGAGCCTTCGGGAACGAGCTCACCCAGAGAGCACAGAAAAGGATTTTGGGAGCCAGGAGAGGAGGAACTGGGGTGGGGAAGAAACACGGAGCCTGGCAAACCCCCGTCACCCACGGCTGGGGATCCAACCCCGCCACGCCGGGCCAGGCACGGCTGCGCTGGGTGAGCCACCCTCTCCTCCCGGAGCCGTACCTGGCTCCCACCCTGCCCGCACTGTACGTTTTTTCCCCTTCTTGATGAAAAGAAGATCTTTTCTGATTGAACTAATTACGCTGATTGAATTTCCTCCCTCTCTGTGTCTCTGAGTGTGAAAGGTTTCCTTAATTTGATGGGGGTAATTGTTATGCACACACTGTCAGATGTTAATGCAATTCTGTGATTGACAGGTAATCAGCGCATCAGCTGTACAAAAAGAGTGAATAAGTCTGTAATTTTATTTCCCCTGATTCCACTGTGTGGGATGGCAGGAAAATCTAAATTAGCAATCAGGGAAGGCAACCCTGCTCCAGCGCGAGCTGCTCCAGCCCGGGGGCCGGCCGGGGCTGCGAGGGCTCCCTTGGCTCCCGGGGACTCAGCTGCCAGCACCCGGCTCGCTGCTTCGCTCGGGGCCCTTCTGTCCTTTGGGTTCCGGACCCGCCCCGGGGCAGCACTTGCACAGCTCCAGCAGGAGCGGGGACGCAGCAGGGAGGCAGAATTTCCTCAGTGTTCGGTAGCGCAAAGCTCCGAGAGAGCCGCGCAGCCCCTGGGCTGTGCTGGGGCCGGACCTGCGGGACCATCCCGGGGCAAAGAGCCCGCACTGCCGGCGGCTGCCCGCAGAGAGAGCCAGGCAGTGGAAATAATTGCTGTCCAGGTCCTCCCCTGGGCTCACCTGCAGCGGCGGGGAGGGGAGGGGAGCCAGGCAGCAGCTTGGAGATTGTCACTTTGCAGCCTCCATGGGGCTGAGTGACAGAGGGAGAGGGAGCCCAGCGCTGCTGACAGCGCTGCCCGATCCATTTACTGCTCGACAGCTGCTGACGAGCCCCAGACAGGCAGCAGGGAGCAAAGCCAAGAGATTCCTCCAGAACATTTTCAGAAGCCTTCTTACATTCCTTCTTTTCTTTCTTTAGTAAGACCCCGGTGTGATTTTTCTCTCTTTCCAGAGCTCGGATCCCAGGATATCTGCACCGCAGCTCCGAGCAGACGCGTGTGCGCACAGAGATTTGCTCTGGCCGTCGGGCTGAGGAGTGTGGGCGTCTTGTCCCGTGTTGATGCTGAATTATAACCCCATTCGTCTGTTTGGCTCAGAAATAAGTTTTGCACCTTTAAAACTGGACAGTGTGTGCACACACTGCGGGCACAGCCTGGGAGCCGGCACAGCCGAGGAAATCATTCACAGGGGAGCTGCTCCCTCCCAGCTCTACCCGTGAGCTGGAGCTGATCCCCGGAGGGTGAAACAAAGCCTATGCCCCTGGGGCGGGTGCTGCTGGCACTCTCCAACCCCGGAGGAAAAGGCGAGCCCCTCCCCGATAAAAGGCAGGGCTGGGGGCTTGGGGACCTCAGGGGCGGGGATGGCTGATGGCAGAGAGCAGGAAAAGGGAGAGGCAGCGGGACCGTGAGCAGCATCCGCGGAGCGCCGGCATTAACATAAAAAAGGGTCAAATCCCTCGTATGAAGAGCTGGGAGTGAATAGCTACATTTATCATTAGTAAGATTTAGCTGAAATACTTAAAATCCCTTTGGAAGGATTTTAGTCTTTAGGAGGCTGGTTCTCTCCCCTAGAGCGTGCATAAACCAGGCTATTCAAGGGGAAAAAATCCGTGCTGATTGGGATGCGGAGCGCTGCCCTGCACTTCAATGGGATTGAGCAGGGGATGAGCCAGCGAGGAGCTCTGCCCATCACAGAGATGATACGGGAGACTCGAGGAGCTTAGCGGCTCTCAGGGAAAGAAACAGGGTGTGAGAGAAGATTAGAGCAGGACCTCTCTGTAGTCAATAAATCCCAAGGAAAAGCAGAGACCGCTCCCCTGGCAGAGCTCCCCTTGTACTGTGGAACATTTAAAGCACCATCTCCAGCAAAAGGATGTTCGACATCGGAGAAAATTAGGCAGATATTTTTTATCCAGCGCGAGTCACATGCAAAATAAATCGCAAAGGGCGGCAGCAGGAGCAGCTGGTAAAGACAGATTAAAAATCAGATCCAGACAAGCATCTCCAGGAAAAAAAAAAAAAAAAAAAAAAAAAAAAAAAAAAAAAAAAAAAAAGATATTTAGGATTAGGCTGCTAATTTGTAATCACAGATGGGGATGGGGCTGCGCTGTCAGGCAGTGTACACAGGCTGGAGGAGGAGCACAGGCACTGCGTACGGAGCCAGGAGCGGGGGATTGCGCCAGGAGGAAAATGCCCGAATCCAGCAGGAAAATTCCCATGCCCGGGCGAAGGAAAATTCCCATGCCCGGCGAAGGAAAATTCCCCTGCCCGGGCGAAGGGAGGAGCCGAAATGCCGCCCGGAGCGCTGCACCAGAGCGGGAGCGAGCGGCGACCGGGCCGGCGGAGCTCGGGAGCCGCCGGGGCTCCTGTGCCGGCAGAACTGTAGGTGGCAATCGCATCTTGCGATGGGGGAGGCGAGAGCTCCGTCCGCAGGCTCTGCCCGAGGGCTGCGAGCTGGGCAAGGGGCTGCACAGCCCCCAGAGCCCCCCACTCCCTCGCTCGCACGCAGGGAGGGGTCTCCAGTGGTTACACGCTGGCTGCGCTCAAAGAGCCGATGTTACTTTCTGAGCAGGGCATAATTCCCAGACTTTCCTCCGGCTGCTGAGCCCTTGCAGGTTCCATTCTCCAGCGGCAGCCGGGTTCCGGACAGGAGTCTCCCCTCGCCTGCCGGCACACACAAACCGCACGCTCCGGGGACACCGCAGAGGCGACAGAGGGCTCAGCACGCTGGAAGCGCCTCTCGCTGCCCCCTCCCAGCAGGAGCCACCTCAGCGCCTGCCAGGACAGGGTCTGGGGACAGCCAGGACTCCTGTGCGTGGCACGGTGGGGCAGGGCTGTGCGGGCAGTGCCTGGCACGGGGGCCAGCATCGCCTTGGGGCCACCAACCCTGCCCCCGGCCCGGTCACGCCTGCCCACGGCGGCTCTGTGATGTCCCGACTGCGCACGGAGCCCTCCCCGTGAGAGCTCCGGCAGTGCCGAGGACTGCCGTGAGTGCCACAGGCTGGTGACAGTGGCAGTGGCAGTGACAGTGACACTTTGCTCCGGCCCCGCACGCCCGCGGGCTGCGATGGCTCTGCGTGCCCCCAGCGCCTCCTCCCCAGCACGATCCCCTTCCCCGGCAGCCTGGCTGGTCCGGCAGGGCCCGGAGAGCCGCTGATGATGATTTCTGCCTGCTCTCACCCCCCGTGTTCTCTCTCCAGCGCACTTGTGGCATCTGTGCTGCTCTGCTCCGGCACAGACGCGTGTGCGGCTCCTGACTGACACTGCGGGGCAATCTCCAGGCTTTGACACCTCTCCCTCCCCTTCCAGCTCCTGGTCCTACCCCTCATCTCCCAGTTCATCAGCCAAACCTTTAATTGAAAGAAGGAAACCGCAGATGTTCCTGAGCGCGGTTTACACTGAGTCATCCCGCCGCTGGAGCGGCACACGCTGCGCTGGGCACTGATGGAAACCACACCAGGAGCCATAAATCACTGCTGTTTGCCAGGCTACCCAAGCATGAAATCGCTTCTCAGCTGCTCCCAGGGCTGCCAGGCTCGGCGCTGCGGGATGTGGCTCTGCCTGTCCGGCACACGCTGCCCACGGCCGGGTTAGTCCCGAGGCGAGCAGCCTCCGATCCCATCCCTAACGGGAGAAAGGATTCCCTGCAAAATTATTTGGAGTGTATGACCAAGAACACTGAATTTTTCATCCCCCTTCCCTTATCCTGAAGGAGACATCAAACCCGAGGGAAAAGCAAACACTCAAGCCTGTATTTCTGAGATGTGGAAGCTGCGAAGGAAAATACTGGCTTGAAAAATTCCAAGGGAAAAAGTTCCGTGAGCCGCAGGCACCCAGGTGCTTAGGGGGGAAGCGACAGGAACGCTGGAAGGGGCGGAGAGGGAGCGACCCCAAACTGCAGAGGCGTTTGGGCACTAAAACCTGTCCTGGGGCGGCTTCTTAATTCCCCGGTGAGCACCCGAGGGGCTGAGGCAGCCCCAGGGGCACAGACGGTGACAGCTCCTGCCAGGGGCTGCAGCACCGCCCGGGCGGTGTGAGACAACACCCCTCATGGTGTCTGAGTGACACAACACCCCTTGTGGGGCTGTGTGACACCCACACCCTCTGTGGGGACTGTGTGACACTCAAACCCCTCCTTGGGGACTGTGTGACACCCAAACCCCTCTGTGGGGCTGTGTGACACCCACACCCCTCTGTGGGGACTGTGTGACACCCAAACCCCTCTGTGGGGCTGTGTGACACCCACACCCCTCTGTGGGGCTGTGTGACACCCACACCCCTCTGTGGGGCTGTGTGACACCCAAACCCCTCTGTGGGGCTGTGTGACACCCACACCCCTCTGTGGGGTTGTGTGACACAACACCCCTCATGGTGTCTGAGTGACACAACACCCCTCTGTGGTGTCTGTGTGACACCCACACCCTCCGTGGGGCTGTGTGACACCCAAACCCCTCTGTGGGGCTGTGTGACACCCACACCCTCCGTGGGGCTGTGTGACACCCGCACCCCCGTGTGTGCTCTGTGACACCCGCACCCCGAGGGGCTGTGCCATCCCTGGCGCTGCCCTGTGCTGTAAATCCAGGTCCCAGCACCACGGCTGCAAGCCCAGCGTGCAGCAGCCAAGGCTGGCGAGAGCCTTGAGTCCTCTTGTGGGATTTCATTGGCACCGCAGCACCCCGGCACACGGCTAAGAGCCTCGGGTGAGAGTCAAGTGTCATCCAGATGGTTTTCTCTGCCCTGCAGCTCCTCGTGTCCTTTCCCTGCCTCGCCCCCAGCCCTCTCCGAGCTGCCTGCCTCGGGCTATTGGTTTCACTGCAGGCAGCTGCTCTCAGCTTCCCATTTGCACAGCAGGAATTCCTTTGCCTCCCCAGACCTCTGCTCCCTGCCCAGGAGCCAGGGGCTGGTCTGGCTGATGCTGGGTACAGCTCTGAGCATCCTTCCCGGGCAGGGCATCACCACACCGATACAAAACCAGGAATGGAAACAGGACTGAAGGCTCTGTTTCAATTCCCCACCTGTCCTGCCCCTTCCTGGGGCAGCGAGGAGCCACCCAGCTCCATTGAAACCATGATCTTCTCCCCCATGGTTCCCGTGGGTCAGTGCTGGAGCAGGGTGGGGACGCCAGAGTGGCTCCCACTGGGGAATTCTGGGTCATCACCTACAGAAGATGGAGCTGCCGAAAACGGAAATTCCTGGAAGCTGCCCCTTTCTTCAAAATATTTAGAATTTTTGTCAAAAAAAGGCTGACAACACCCAAACTGACTCTTTTGGACTGGCTTCTCATGCTCTGCAGTTTTCAGCCAACATTTTTCAGTGGGTTTTGGCAGAAAATCTTTGGGTTTTGACAGTTGTTCTTTTCACAATGACAAGCTGACATCTTCCGCTACCTTTTTTTTTTTTTTTTAGATATCTGAGTTTTGGTTGTTGGAATTTAACTCGAGAAAAAAAAAAAAAAGAAACTGATTTTCACAAACTCTCCAGTAATAAAAGTGAAATTATCAGTGGTCAGGGTGATCCAATGCTTTGGGCCACTGGGAGCTGCTGTGAGAGCTGGGGCAGGGGAAGGGGAGTGGGACACAGAGCATGACCTTCCCATCCTTCAGAGCCAGGAGCACCAGAGTCACTCCTGGCATCTCAAACATTTTGTCACCATCGCCTGCTGCCCCCAAGGCTGTGAATTCATTGACTCCTGCCAAGGCTGGAAAGAAGTGAGCAGCACTTCTCATTCAGAGTTCACTGAACTCACTCAGAGTTCTCTGTTTCTGTCCCAGCTTTGGGGTCTCCTCTGGTCCAGACCAAGCATCACTGAGCTTCTTCTCTGTCAGAACCCAGAACGTTCCTCTGAGTGCCCTGGGTGATCAGAGACCCTCCAAGGGTCTCAGAGACCCTGGCACAGAGTCAAAAACACCTGTGCCTTTGATTTGAGCACATGGAAAAAAATATCAACCTTGTATGAGGAATTACAGCCACAAGAGTTTAAGTAGAGTGATAGTTAACTTGTCACAGGGTGAAAATGTAGAATTTTGGGTTTTTAGAGTGTGAGTTCAAGGGACAAAGATGCAGGAATTTGGGCATGTCCCTGCTCTACTTTTTGGTCTTTTAGCCTCCATTTCCTGCTGTGATGGTGGCACTTTTGATTGGTTTAGAGTAGAGACTCACTGTCCAACATAGCTGATAGGTATTGGAAAATTATTGTAAACAAAGAATACGTAGATTTTAGTATAAAAGATAACACCACCCCAAGGTGGCCAATCTGCTCCATCTTGACCTGCAAGACAGATCTTTGCAGGCCAGAGCCACAATGTTCTAGATAATAAACAATCAACAATCCTTGGACAAGAGAACAGAGAGATCTTGGGCTGTTCTTCTGTGCCTGGCTGGGAAAAACAAAGACTTTGGACAATTCTCAGGTCACAACCACAACACAAAACCTGAGACTTCTCCTCACACTGACCTCCCTCCATAAATCGAGAAGGTATCAGACATCTCCACCTGATAAAAACAAAGATTTATTCCCCCAGAGCACTCCTGGGGGAAGCCCTGAACATCCCTTCTCTGGCTCAGCTGGACATGTCCAAAGTACCCAGTTTGTCCCAGTCACCTCCCAGGACTCCACATTCCCTGAGCTCCAGCTCCTGCCTGACCTCCCAGCCTTGGCAAGGGACAAGCCCAGCTCAAGGGACTGGATTTTCACCCATGGAATCACCAGTGTTAATATTGCCCTGACATGTTTCTTTACAATTTACTGCATGCGATGGACTCGGGGAACGTCGCTGTTTTAATTACAGTGAGACGCCAGGCAAGATTGGTTATGCAAGTCAATAAATCACTTGGCTGCACTGATTAAACAGGAGTAATATTTTGAATAAGTGACTGTCTCAGGAACGATCATTACAGTATTACATTATCATTCTCCTCTGCATGTATATTACAAACAAAATTAAATGGAGATGTCAAGCTGCACAGAGACTAGACACTAATTAAGGTAAAAGCTGTGAGGCCTTTTCCCCCTTTCTCCAAAGGTGAGACTCTGGAGCAATGGCCACAACGAGCTCCTGTCACTCTGTGGCTTTTTCCACCTGTTCTCTGGATTTAACTCTCACCTGCTGATGAGGCCAGCAGCTCCTGGGAAGCACCTGCAAAATGAGTGGACAGATGGAAGGAGGATTAGTGGAAATGTTCACATCAGGACAAAAGAGACGTCCTTACAGGAGATGAATGTTCCCCTTCACCCAGGGAAGGGGTGTGCTCTCCATGGCTGGGAGAGGAGCCCACCCCAACCCAACCTGACCCAATCCAACCCAAAATAACCCAACCTAACCCAAACCATCCCAAACCAACCCACACATCCCAAACCAACCCATCTCGACAAAACCCAGCCCAACCCAACCCAGCCCAACCCAACCCAACCCAACCCAATCCAACCCAAAACAACTGAACCTGACCAAACTCAACCAAACCAACCCAAACCAAACTAAACTAAACCAAACCAAACCAAACCAAACCAAACCAAACCAATCCAAACGATCCCATTCCATCCCAAACCGACTCATCCCAAACCAACCCAACCCATCCCAACCCAAACCATCCCATCCCATCCAAAACCAACCCATCCCATCCCAAACCAACCCACCTCGACAAAACCCAGCCCAATCCAACCCAGCCCAACCCAACCTGACCCAATCCAACCCAAAACAACCGAACCTGACCCAACCCAACCCAACTCAACCCAAACCAACCCAAACAAACCAATCCAAACCATCCCATCCCAAACCAACCAACCCATCCCAAACCAACCCATCCCAAACCAACCCAACACATCCCAACCCATCCCAAACCAACCCATCCCATCCCAAACCAACCCATCTCGACAAAACCCAGCCCAACCCAACCCGACCCAATCCAACCCAAAACAACCAAACCTGACCCAACCAAACCAACCCAACCAAAGCCAACCTGACCCAAACCAAACCAAACCAACCCAAACCAAACTAAACCAAACCAAACCAAACTAAACCAAACCAAACTAAACCAAACCAAACCAATCCAAACCAACTCATCCCATCCCATCCCAAACCAACCCATCTTGACAAAACCCAGCCCAACCCAACCCAGCCCAACCCAACCTGACCCAATCCAACCCAAAACAACTGAACCTGACCCAACCCAACCCAACTCAACCCAAACCAACCCAAACCAACCCTCCCATCCCAAACCAACCAACCCATCCCATCCCAAACCAACCCAACCCAACCCATCCCAAACCAACCCAACCCATCCCAAACCAACCCATCTCGACAAAACCCAGCCCAGCCCCACCCAGCCCAGCCCAGCCCAGCCCCACCTGGTTTAGTCAGCCAGACAAGGCCAATCCTCTCAGACACCCTGTGTGTGACAGCCCACATAGTAAACGAGCTGAGAGACATGACCCAGTGATCCTCCCCAGTCTTAAGCTCTGAAATGATGAATTGTATCAGACATTCCAGGCGAACATTATTTATTTGATCTGATTTTTACAGAGAATTAATTTTTCTGAAAGTACCTACTGGTACCTTGAGGAAACATTGGCATGTTCATTAGATTTATGGCTTCTTCCTGGGTAATGACTAATACATGAAGAGTCTGAGCCTGGTCCCTGCGAGGCAGGCAGCGTGTCGTGGGAGGGATGCACCAAGTGAGAGAAAAGCCTGTGTTAAACTGACTTCTCGAAATAACCATAATGGTGTGTCTTAGCTGGTTGCCAGAAGACAGACAAGAGAATATCATCAAGGTGAAATACTTTCTGATGAGCATCTTTCATGCTGCAGAGCCTCAGCCAGGTGCAGGAAAGCTTCCAGCTGACCCCGGGTTAAATCTCACATCAAACAGTGAGTTTTGTTCCAGAGCTCATCAGCCTGCTCCTGCTCCTCCAAAGTACAAGCTGTGGGGCTGGCCTGACTCCAGCAGCCTGGCAGCTCTGCCCTGCCCCCTTGGCAGCCCTCCTGTGCCCCAGAGCTGGCAGTGCTGTGCCCTCCAGACCGTGGTGTCCTGGCAGGGCTGACCACGAGTGGCGGCCAGAGCCGGCTCCTCCAGCCTCACGTCCTGTCACCACCTGCACAAAATTGATTTTTTAGCACCAGGCAGATGGGTGGTAAAAGTTAGGAGTGCAATTTAGGGGGGGTTGCAGCAGCCTGGAATGGTTCCTTTATCTATTTTTTATTGCTGCAGCTTTTCCAGTCCCAGCTGACACATGCAGTAGTCGGGGCTGTTTTTGGTTCCTGCTGCCTGTTCCGGCTGCTGACATTTCCCACATCCCAGGCCTTTATGTGGGGTTCAGGAACACATGAGTGGGTCTACTCTGCCTTGCCTCACCTCCATCATCATCTCCACTGTCATCAGCATCCACACCCACAAAACTCCCAGCATTTCCCCCAGAAACCCATGGATCTCCCTCCCATCCCCAGCCTGGCTCCCTCCCATCTCTTCTGCCACAGTCAGACCCTAGACACTGCACATTCCAAGAGCCCATGCTGCAGGAATGGGGTTTGTTTTGCATTGAGGGAGCCCTGGCCGAGCTGGAGCAGACCTCTTCTGCTTAGCATCAAATGGCATTATCAATGAAAAGAGAATTTTGATTAATAATTTGCCCAGAAATTGCTCGCTGGAATGACTGATGCCCCACGGACTACCAGCAACAGAGCTGAGGTGTTCCTGCAGAGCAGGGCAGCAGTGCCAAACTGCAGGTGAAAAACACTTCTCCTGCATCACAGTCATTAAAATATGGTGAATTTTTAAGGTAATTCCAGTGTCATTCATGCTGACTTCAGACCACATCTCATTTTCCTTGCAGCAGTATTCAGACAAATCTCCATTGTGCTACATGCTGAGATTTTAACATTCATTTCCATCCATTGCTCTTTCTTCCTTTTGCCTTGTGGGGCTTAGAAAGAGCCAGGGATGTCTATTCTGTGTCACAGGCTGCACTGACATCACCACAGCTGCTCCACCAGTGCCAACGCTTTGGATTCCAGCCCTGGGAAATGGGAACATGGGTCAGGCTGGGGCTGCAACATCACGACTCTTGCACCCAATCTGTCCCCATATTTAGTCTCTGCCTGCATGGTGCTGCCACAGGGTGACCCCAGTGAGGGACATTCTCAGTGAGGAGCCTGACATGCTCTGCTGGCGTGGGGGTACAGGCAGGATAAACATCTGCTGTGGGTCAGATCCATCGGGGTGCTGCAGAACTCAGGAGGACAGGGCAGGGTGGCAGAGGGGAAGCTCTGACAGCCAGCCCTGGCTCTGCACAGACATTTGTTCAGGGCACAGCTTCATTTAAGCTTAGTTCGTGCAGGATGCAGCAGCTTTAAAAACCTAAGTGGGACATTAAATAATTCAGGGAGCACCCAGCAGTGCAGTGAGACCCCTTGGAAGGACGATAGGATAGGAAATGAGGCCATTCATAAAAGCCCTTACAGCCCTGCCCCAGGCAGGCAGGGATCCAGGCAGCAGCCACAAAGGAATACAGGGAGATGTGTCCCCACACGGAGCTGGACACGGCCCTGAACCTGATGCCTTGGGATTTTAGCTTTTATATTTTTCATATATTTATGAATGTAATCCTGCAGTTCTTTAGAGTAGAATTCCAAGCAGTGTGAGCTGCTGCTCTCCCATTTGGGTCACACACAGCAATTCCTCTCCAGCCCTGGCAATCAAGGACCCCTCACTGCCTCAGGGCCAGAGATGGGAACAAAAGGGAGTTGGGGGCAGCAAACTGGGGGTCAATGACTTCATTAACTGAAGGTGTAATTGGGAGATCAACCCCCAATATGCAAATGGACCAAACTTATAACAGTGTGAAAACCTGTGACCCACTGTCCATTTTGGGCGCAGCCCTTGGGGGGCTTTGTCTGCTCTAAAAGTCCCTGAAGGCCCTTCAATAAATAGAAGCAGTTTTTATTCTCTTAATTTTGTCTGGCCTCTGTTTTAGGTAGCCCCAAAGCAAACCTGCCGAAGGTCTGCCCTGCGTGGGGCCCTCAGTGCAGAGACCACCCCAGCAGACCTCCCCACCCAGGAGAGGCTGCCTGGATCCCCTGGTCCTGCCCCCTCTCTGGCAGATCTTGGCCTATAGACCCTTGTTCTCCCCTTAATTGGCTTTTGGGGTTTATTCCTGATTATGTTAATCTCCTCAGGAAAAGCTGTTTTCTTGCTTGTTCGTGCGTTTACACCTAAGCAGCACTTGGCAAAGCAGGAGCTGCTGAGTGTCAGCACAGGCAGGGGTGTGTGGGGTGTCCTGGCACACAGCCCCGAGGAGTTCTCTGGCTGAGAAAAAGGGAGGGAGAACCTGCAGAGCCAGACCCGGTGGGGTGGAAGCTCCCAGAGCCCAGAGGCACCGGGAGAAGGGAGCTGAGCGCTGCACGCCTCTGCAGGAGGAGGGAGTTCCAGCAGGAAGGTTTGATCTGAGCAGGCTGAGCAGCCCTGGCCCTTGCAGGGCAGCAGGAGGGTCCCAGAGGGTTTGATCTGGAGCAGGCTGAGCAGCCCTGGCCCTTGCAGGGCAGCAGGAGGGTCCCAGAGGGTTTGATCTGGAGCAGGCTGAGCAGCCCTGGCCCTTGCAGGGCAGCAGGAGGGTCCCAGAGGGTTTGATCTGGAGCAGGCTGAGCAGCCCTGGTCCTTGCAGGGCAGCAGGAGGGTCCCAGAGCAGCTCAGGGCTCAGCTCCCACTGAGTGCAACACCAGGGGTCCATGGGTGGTGGGGCAGGGGCACAGCCTGTGAGGGACAGGATGCCCAGGAACCTCCCCTGACACACCAGAGATGGGGGATGCTCCATGGAAGGGATGGAGGATGCCCAGGGATGGGGGATGGCTCCATGGAAGGGATGGAGAATGCCCAGGGATGGGGGATGGCTCCATGGAAGGGATGAAGGATGCCCAGGGATGGAGGATGGCTCCATGTAAGGGATAGAGGATGCCCAGGGATGGGGGATGGCTCCATGGAAGGGATGGAGAATGCCCAGGGATAGGGGATGGCTCCATGGAAGGGATGGAGGATGCCCAGGGATGGGGGATGGCTCCATGGAAGGGATGGAGGATGCCCAAGGATGGGGAATGCTCCATGGAAGGGATAGAGGATGCCCAGGGATGGGGGATGGCTCCATGGAAGGGATGGAGAATGCCCAGGGATAGGGGATGGCTCCATGGAAGGGATGGAGGATGCCCAGGGATGGGGGATGCTCCATGGAAGGGATGGAGAATGCCCAAGGATGGGGGATGCTCCATGGAAGGGATAGAGGATGCCCAGGGATGGGGGATGGCTCCATGGAAGGGATGGAGGATGCCCAGGGATGGGGGATGCTCCATGGAAGGGATAGAGGATGCCCAGGGATGGGGGATGCTCCGTGGAAGTGAGGGCAAGGTCCCTCTGGGGCCAGGAGACAGGATGGGCTCATGGCCATGTCACAGATCACCACTGGCACAGGACAAGGTGCCCAGCCCTGGGTGGGTCTCCAAACATGAGTTCACTGTGCTGGGAGAGAGATCAGACCTGTGCACCCCCTTCCACCTCCCACTCTTTTCTCTCTGTCTCCAACCTCAGCTCTGCAAGGGTTAAAACACAGATATTGCCTTTCTGCTCAGTGAACCAAGTGATAGGATTGCAGATAATGGTAATTTGAACATGTTTGGTCAACTAGAAATACATAACTAGATTGAAACATGAAAATGCCCTACGAATTTATACAACTGATGCATTTGAATGCACTCAGCTGTTAACTTCATTGCAAGAAGGATGGGAGAAATAATTTGCAACAACCCACACATTTTTTTTATTGAACCTTTGCAAATAGGAATAATGTATCAAACACATCTCTGTGTCTGCCTCACACCTACAGACAGCAGCACTGCTCTCCTATGAGTCAGCTGCAGCGTTCGGGATCTGATAGCAGAGGTTTTCAGATACAAAAGGTTCCTCTCTCATCTGACCTTGTTCCTTTGATAGCCAGAGCTCTCCCAGCAGTTGTGGGCACACAGACACCGTCTGCTTCCCCTCCCTCCCACCTAAGCCAGGCACCTCCCTCTCAAGTTTAACTTTGAGCTGCACAGTGGCCATCAGCCCACCCTGCTCAGCCATTCTGCTGCTCAGGGAAGACTCCACCGGTGTCATGACCACCAGAAGAACAAAGGATCTCAAACCTCCTCCCCACTTGTTCCTGCCAGCCATCCTAGCTGGATACAGTCCCTTTTTTCTAAGATATGCATCAAAGAAATGTACGCCATGCCTGGCTGTTCCCCAGCCTCCAAGGAAGGAGGTGGGAGTAGCTCTAGCTGGGATCCCACATGGAAATTCATTCCTGTGCAGAGCTGGAGGCACTGGCTGGGATGTTTCTGCCAGGAACTGCTCCTGGTATGGTTTTTCAGACTTCTCATCCCATCAGGTATCTCTTGTGCTGGGTCTTTTCCCTGCCACTTGTCACATGCCCTGGGAGGGAGATGGAGCTCTTGGATGATCCATCAGACCAAGATGGAAAGAGAGAGGATGGAGTTGGGGCCTGAGGTGGGGCTGGGGCTCAGCATCCCCTTTGCTCATCAGCTTGAGAGGCTTCAACTCAATGAGTTGGCAATAAATGCTCCAGCTTTCCATATTTCCACCTCACCATTTTCTCCTCTCATCTTGTTAGAGGGTGTAATTTATGTTGTGTGTGTCCATTTACCAGCCATTATATCCTAAATGAAAGAAGAGATGAAACATATTCTCTATTTAAAGCTTCCAAAATAGGCCTGATTAATATGTCCAATTGATTGTTCAGCTGTTCTACTTGCTAATCTGCAAAAACTAATTAGACAAGTGGGAAACCAAAATACTGGGTCGTTTCCATTGTGTGCTAATGAATGTTCTTCGGTTTAGCAAATGTTTTGTTTCTACCATGGAAAAAGAATAACACAGGAGATGGATCTGGCTGCCATAGCAAGGAAGCTGCACCACCAGTCAGATCCATAATTGATATGTCTGAGTAGACCAGCCTACAAAAAAAATAGATACTGCCTCTCTAGGATGCCTGCGTTTGGGGCCAGACTGCAAACAAGCTTTCAGGGTTGAATCTATTAAAAAAACATGGCTCTTTAATCAGATTGCCAAACTCACAGCCCTTCTTGCCCTCTCACATCCTCACCCCAGCCAATAAAACCTTTTTGCCCCAAAGATGCTTTTCTGAAAGAGTCCTAGAGGGACTTCAGGTATTCTGGAAAGATCCTCTCCTTTCCTCAAGAATTCTCTCAAAGATTGCTGCCTTCAATTCCCCATTTGCAATTTGCTGCTGAATAAGTGAATTCGCTCTTGGTGTTGCAATTTGGAGTGTCTGCACATCGCATCCTTAATTGCTCCAATTACTAACGAGGCTGCTGGGAGCCATGTGAGCCCAGGTCTTTGCTACCTTAAAATGGGCACCTAAAACCAGGGACACTAAAAATGGATAATTCAGGTCAGAATGAGAAGCAGAGAAAGCCGTGCAGGATGTGGGGAGGAATTTGTCTGCAGCCAGGAGAAGCCAAGAGCTCCTCTCCAAGTTTCAGAAAGCCGAGGAGGAGAGGTAGTTGAGATGCAAATGTATGCACTCTGTAAACAACCCTTTCACTGCAGGTTAAAAGCCAGTTTCTGGAATTACATACAGAGGAGACAATTAGAGCAACTCCCAGTCTGTGACTCGGCTCAGATCAGCACGTGTGGCTCTGCTCGGCAGAGTAAAGAGCCCTGATCAGCTTGATCCTCTCCTGTTTGATCTGGAACTTACACAATGAATATCTAATGCCTGCGAGCTCAGTACCCAGGACTCCTTAAACTGAATAACTGATTCCATTAAGAGGGCATTAGCTCTGTATGCTCATAATTAATCTCCTCGAGAGAACTAATAGTTCAAAAGACTCGCGTGGAGCAAGGACATTTTACATCACACAGCTCGTTTTTTCCCTAATTGATTAATTTAAAGTGATCTCTAGAGCCATGTTCTGTGGCACAGAACCTCTTCACCCCACACACGGGGGAAAATAAATAGCCAGCAGCTAAACCGCATTCCTCGGGTCCTGGCAGAGCAGAGCAGGAGCACAACTGTGTGGAGTGAAGGGAAGATGCTCAGGAGCCTGCAGAGCTCAGGGACAGCTCGGGGCAGCAGCGCCCTCCTCTCATCCCGCAGCTCTGCTCCATCCCCGGTGCTCTCCTGCAGAGAGAGCGCTTTAAAAACCCTCACGGCCACCCTCTGCCCTTTCCCAGTCACCTTCTGGAGAGGAAGGAATCAGCTTGGCACACACGCAGCCGAGGCTGTGGCAGGGCAGAGGTGACAGCTCTCGCCTGTGCCAGCTCTGCAGCACCTGCTTGTAATGTTTGCTCCTTCATATCCTTGTCTTCCTCAATGAACATCTTGTTCTTTCCCCACTGCCTGGCCAGGGAAGGCACACCTGGCAGCCTGCAGTGTCCCTGAGCCCCATCTCCCCGGGGCTGGCTACTGCCAGGGCTCTGCAGGAGGCTGGGAGCTGCTGGGGTTCAGGCTGCCCACGAGTTGCTGCTGTCACCTCCTGCTTTATTTTGTGTCAGGGGACCCAGCACTGCCTCAGTTTGGTCATTTGCCAGCTGGGTGAGGAGTGAAGCACATCAGTCAGGTGCTTTCCCAGAGTATCCCAGCTCTGGGATGCCAGCAGAGGGATGACCCAGCCCAGGACACAGGGCTGCTGTCGCACACTGTCCCTGAGCATTTGGCAGGACACCTCTGCACCCAGAGCCTGTGCAGGGCTCACAGAGCTGCTGCCATGCCAAGGCACAGTGGATTTGTGCCCACCCCACAGGGGCTGGGGGCAGGGGAGGGATGCAGGGAGCAGGGGCTGCATGCCAATGCCTCGGGGTTCTGCCATGCCTGGGGCTGGAGCTCAGGGTTGTTGGAAACCCAGAAGGCTGTCTCCTTCACAGGAGGAGATGATTTCCTTCACCACTCTAACAGGCTGGAGGGCACTGATGTCACCTGGAGATTCCAGAGGAAAAATCATCCACAGGACAAGGCAGTGGAGAGGGAATTCCTCACGACAGGCCCCTGCTCAGGGCAAAGCTCCCCTTCCCTGATCTGTCCTGCTGCCATTCCTGCTCCTCAGCAGAGCACACTTCAGTCACAAACACAGAGCTCTGTGTAGCTGATTACATCAATTACTTCCAGAACATGGTTTTGATCCCAATATGCTTCATTGGATCACTAAATAGAAAGCATGCTCAGAGAAAAATATCCTTTTCTTAGAACTGGCAAAATGCTGTGGCTGCTGCTGAGAGAAACTGCCCAGCACGTGCAGGCAGCAGACACCACGCATAACTAACCACAAGGATCAGCAGATAAATTGAAAACCATAGGGTTTGCTGCTGGAACCAAATATTCCTGCAGCCCTCAGCTGTGGCTGCCCCCAGGAGGGCTCACGGCACTGGGTGCTGCCATCATGCCCGAGTTAATTGTGATTAACTTCTTATAATCTGAATTAAGCAAGGAGTTGCTTTTCTAAATAAAGAGGAAAACAACAAATCCAGGCCTTGAGACAAGCCTTTGCTGCTCAGGAAATGCTGACAAGGTGTTGTAGCAGGATCTGCTGGATCCTGGGGGATCCCCTGGTGGGAGCTGGGGTTGCTTAACCAGGAAGGACTCAGATACTGAAAACAGCCCCAGAATGGGCTGGCTAAGAGCATCAACTGCACTGGCCCTTGGATCAAGTGTGAATAGTGATGGAGTGCCCTTCACAAGACCCTGTGGACTTGCAGTGTGGCAAACCTCCTGCTGCACCTGCCCAACCTCCCTGTTGGAAAATCTCCACCACACCTGAAATGGTCCCACAGGCACAGGTGCCCCCTGGCACCAACATCACAGAGACAAAAGTACAGGAAACCACCTTTCTCATAAATAAGAAGTATTTCAGTTGAAACCAAATCATTCATACTGCTCAGAACCAAGTACCAGCTGACCAGGGTTACAAAACACCCCAAATTTCCAGTAGTACCCAAGGAAAACCAGTCCCCAGGAGCTGCTGCAAATGCTACATAATGATTTCCCGTTATTTAATTCTCTGAGAGGTTTGATAGCTTTCCATAAGTCAAGGTTTATTTGCCTTCCCTTGAATGTCACACATAATTCTTGTGGAAATGTTTATTTGCCTAATGCAACTTTTAGTGTCCAGGTTATTTATTCCTTCCATTTGTCAGCTAAAAGAAAGCCCCCCTTAGCCTCCAGCCTGATTACTTACAGTAATGCGGTGGCTCAGGCTCTTTCATCTTCTCAGTGTGACTGAAATGCATTTACAGCTGGATGGATTATCACCAAAACAATCTAATTTTAAAAAGTATACTACATTTTAATACACTTTGCATTGCACGTAAGTAATCTGGGAGCTAAAAGCTAATCAGAAACTTCTATTTTGTTAACTGCGAGGATTAACTGATAAAGGGGATGTGTATGGGGAATTTCAGAATGAGGAAACTGCTGGGGTTTAATCTCTGCTATTTATGGGACAAGTCAGACCTCACTGTGGATGTAGAGGTGCACAGAGCAGTGTGGCCCCAAGCTCATCTTGGAGATGAAAGCTGCTCCACAGCCCAACATCTTCCCCAACATCCTGACATCCCAACAGCCAAACATTCCAACATCCTGACATCCCAATATTCCAACATTCCAACATCCAACATTACAACGTCCCAACATCCCAACAGCCAAACATTCCAACATCCTGACATCCCAATATCCCAACATTCCAACATCCAACATTACAACGTCCCAACACCCAACATCCCAGCATCCCAACATCCAACATCCCAACATCCCAACATCCAGCATCCCAACATCCCAATATCCAAACATCCCAACAACCCAACATCCAACATCCCAACATCCCAACATCCCAGCATCCCAACATCCCAATATCCCAACATCCCAACAACCCAACATCCAACATCCCAACATCCCAATATCCAAACATCCCAACATCCCAACATCCCAATATCCAAACATCCCAACATCCCAACATCCCAACATCCAACATCCCAACATCCAGCATCCCAACACGCAACATCCCAACATCCCAGCATCCCAACATCCCAACATCTCAGCATCCCAACATCCAACATCCCAACAATCCAACATCCCAACATCCCAACATCCCAACATCCCAGCATCCCAACATCCCACAACATCCAACATCCCAACATCCCAACACCCAACATCCAACATCCCAACATCCAACATCTCAACATCCCAACATCCAACATCCCAACATCCCAACATCCCAACATCCCGACATCCCAACATCCCAATATCCCAACATCAAACATCCCAACACCTCAAAATCCCAATATCCCGACATCCCAAAATCCCAACATCCCAACATCCCAATATCCCAACATCCCGACCTGGCTGCCATTCCCAGGGCTGCTCCTGCCCCTTCCTGGGGCTTTCCACCAAATGTGCAAAGGCCCTTTCCAGGTGGGAGCAGCTTGTCCTGCTCTCCTCCTCCTTCCCACAGCCCCCAGGCTGGTGAGTCCATCACATCCTGTGTTCTGCAGTGTTTTCACAGTCACAGAATCCCAGAATCCCAGAATCATTGTGGCTGGACCACCAAGTCCAAGCTTTGACCAAACCCCACTTTGTCAACCAGCCCAGAGCACTGAGTGCCATGTCCAGTTGTTCCTTGGACACCTCCAGGGATGGGGACTCCAAACCACCTTGAGCAGCCCCTTCCAAAGCCTGACCACCCTTTCCATGAAAAAATTCCTCCTAATGTCCAACCTAAACATCCCCTGGAGCAGCTTGAGGCTGTTTCCTCACACCTTCTTGCTGATTGCCTGGGAGGAGACTGACCCCACCTGGCTACAACCTCTTTTCTAGAGGAGGTTAAAGCTCCTCCAGCTCCAGCTAAAGCCCAGGCTCACCAGAGGAACACACAGCCCCCCCTGCCCAGGAGCCCACTCACTCATCGGCCTCCAGAACACAGAGCTGGCAAGAAAAAAAAGAAAAATAATCCTGCTAGAAGAAATTACTGTATGTTAAAAATAATACTTTGCCCCCGGACTTTCTGCTCCCACTGAAAATGAATCATCTTTTGGCATTAAGCAGCCACAGCTTTGTTATTAACAATCAATACCATTACAATACACCTAAAACTTGACTAAATGCAATTATGGCACATCAAAGAATGTTACAGCTTAAGGGGCTTCAAAGACTTCTCAGCAAGGATCCTGAATCCCTGGTCTTGGCTCCCTGTACTAGATGGAAGGAGAAGACACTTCCATCAGTGGGACAGTAATGCTTGGTGATGCTCAGTGACAGCATCTGGGGGCACCAGGGGGATGGACAGGGTCACAGGAGCCAAAGAACCACCCTGCTGGTGTCTCATGGCCCGGGGAGATTCATTTAGAGTCCAACACTGCGAAATTAACTCAGTGCCAAACAACAATTAGCATAACAAGGCCTCCTGGGATTCAGTAAAAAGGTACAAGAGGAAATTACAGAGTGAGGCCTCACTGCCACACCCTCCTGTCCTGCTCCTGGACACGGAGAGGGTGATTTGGGATTGGGGATGATCTGTCTGGGGGACTGCTCTGATGTGCTATTTGTGATGCATTAAAAACTGCAACTTAGTGCTCGCTGCGAGAATGAATGGACTCTGCACACAAGCTGTCACCTGCGCTGAGAGGTGTGAAAAAATTATGAGCTGCATTGTATGGAAACTACAAGCAGTGCCTACTGCCAGGAATAAACACAAGCATTTGAGCTGGGAAGTTGAAATTAAGTTGTATACAAAGCACAGATTTATTTGGTGGGTTTGCAAGGAATTGGCAGATTGTACCGTTTCACCTGTGGCAATCGAGGCTCCTGCCCATCATTCATAAAAATAATCACATCTATTACCAGCCCCAGGTGTTTGTACATCCGACCCCATCTGCCCTTCCTGAGCTGGATTTAGAAGCCCAGAGGGCAGACCCAGCACAGAGGCTCCAGGGCCCTTCATTCCTGAGCCCTCAGGGCTGCTGCCTCGAGGTGATGCCCCTGAAACACTTCCAGGCTGGCAGGTGCATCCTGCAGAGCACCCTCAGCATCCTCCTCAACCTCAGCCCCTCCAGCCAGCCCGGCCTGGGCTCCATCCTCTTCCTCCTGCTGCCCCATCCCCTGCAGTTCATGTCCTGTTTGCTGTCTGTGCCTTAGTGCAGCAGCACAGAGGGAGAGGTGTCTCCTATTTTTAGCCTTGAATGGAGTGTTTTCTCCTGGATGAGCTGTCACAACACCTGCTGCTCCCTGTGCCAGCCCTGCTCAGCCCTGGGGCACCTGGGCACACGCAGAGCTCCTCTGGGGAGATGAGGGGTCCAGCTGGGCCAACAAACCCCCTGGCAGAGCAGGGGCCAGCTCACAGCAGCTGCAGCTTGTGTCTGTGCTGCCATTCCCACTGCTGGGAAGAGCTATTTCTGCAGGGAAGGAAAAGACAGAAGCAATGTCTGAAGTCTCTGAGGACTGGCTGGTCTCTCTGCAGAAGCCTGCGATTCCAGCTGCCTGCTTTTCCCCGGGAAGAGCAGGAACGTTTTTCACCTCAACACCGTTTTCACCACATGCAGGCTCAGCCGCAGGCTGCAGCCCTCTGGGAGTGTGCCACCCTCACCAGAGCTGTGCCTGCACCACCACCACACCTCTGTGGGTCCTCCTGCACTTGAGACCCCCGGGGACCCCAAACTGAGTCTTTGGTGCCGGGTGCCAGCGTGTCAGGGCTCCCTGCCACCCCAGGGTGGCACAGAACAACCCACAGCCCCTGGGGAAATGCAGAGGGGGCCACGGGCACCTCCCCTCCCCTCTGCAGCCCCGATGGGCTCCTCGAGCCTCTCTGGGGTGGTCAGCAGCATCTGGTGATGCCCATTGCAGCTTCTGGGAGCCTTGGGGGCTGCCTGGGATTGGGGATCTCATCCCTTGGAACTTGGCAAAAAATTCAGATTTTTCCAGCCAGCTTCAGACCTGAGAGCAATTATGTGGTGTGACTCAGCAGCACCGGCGGGGGTTCTCCTTCCCTCCATTCACAGTGACTGTTATTATGACCAGCGAAATGGTCCTTCGGAAGGACCTGCCACTTCCAACAGACGTTTAATTGCTCCTGCAGCTGGAGGAGGACGGTCATGGCGCCGAGGGTTTCCAGGATCTGTTCTATTAATTCATTACTGGAGGTGGGAGGAATCTCAGTGTGCTCCAGAAAATCCCACTCAGGTCCCTGCACCAGCCGTGGCCCCCAGAGCCGCCCACGCCCGAGGGGAACCTGCGGGTAACTCACTTCACATCTCCGCTCCACTTTTTTTTTTTCTTCATTTCCACTGAAATTCTGGGAGTGAATCCAGCGAGGACAGGACCCGGAGCTACCAGGGCAGAGCAGCATGAACGACCCTGCTGCTTCTCACTGAAAGCACAGGGAAGAGAACCCACTTGTAGAAATCTCATTATTTTGATTTAAAATATTCCATGGCAGCTGGTCGGTCATAAAGGAAGGCTGAGAATCATTTTTAAAATCACAGTTGCTTTTTTTCATGCCACAAACACGCAGGGAATACGACGTGAACGTCCTGGGTTTACTGTAATAAGGAAATTGCTAAAATCAATCAACCAGTGGGAAATACGAGATCCAGGAGGGATCTGCAGGTTTTCTAATGGAAAGCATTAGTATTTTAAAAATAACTGTTAAAAAATGTACCGACTTAAGCATTAAAATTGCTTCTATTAACACAGATTGTGCTGGCATGTTTTAACATGGGTGGTTTGCCTTGTGAAACCCTCCCGAGCCTGGAGCTTGCACTGCTGGGTGGTTTGCATCGGGATCAGGGAAGAGCCAGGGAGGGAAGCTTTTGGCATCCAGACACTTTGAAAACTGCTTCCTTTTCAGTCTTACCTAAAAACAGAGGCCGGACAGAATTAAGAGAGTAAAAGCAGATATATTTTATGAAGGACCTTCAGGGACATTTAGGGCAGACAAAACTCCCCAAGGGGCTGCACCCAAAATGGACAATGGCACACGAGTTTTTCAGACAGATATAAATTTGGTCTATTTACATATCAGGGGTTAATCCTCCAATTACACCTTCAGGTAATGAAGTCATATTCCCCCAGTTTTCTCCCCTCCAAATCACTTTTGCTTATACTTTTGTGGTCTGAGGCAGAGGATATCCTCGAGTTTCCTTATTGCGAGTGACCAGAATGTGAGCAACTAACGCTCTGTATGGAGTTCAGAGTTATACTCTAAAGCAGTACAGGGTTTGAAAAATATAAAAGCTAAAATCCTAAAGCAACAACAAGACAGAGCAGGGCTCTGGGAGCCAGCTGCCCCAAGAAGAACCTGTCCAGGAATGCTGTGCCCTGCTGTCCCCAGGTCACCCAGGGGGGACAGTGGTGGCTGGGGAGGGACGAGCCAGCTCACCAGCTATTTTAAAGCACAGACCTGCAAACAAGGGGAAGGAGGATTTGCAGAGGGGCTACTGTGTAATTAAACTTTAAACATTCCAAACTAAAATTACATCTTCCTTTATTGAAAACAGGCATTTAAGAGCTCACAGTCCTGGAAGCGTTGCAGGGGTAATGGCAGCCACTCATTAGAGCAGACAAAGGAAGCGCGGGCTCTAATTTGTCTTTAGTCAACTGTCTTGGGATTGAAGGCCGTGGGGCTGGGGAGGAATGCTTCTGAAGTAATGAAAAAATTAAGGGGCTTCTAAAATTAAGCAAAATGATTTTACCTCTAGCAGGAGGTTGATCTAAATATAAACAGAAAGAAAGAAAACTCTCTGCTACTTATATAAGCATTAGAAAAAAAGAAATCTTAAGAACTGGTCTTTGCACTATTTTCTGGTTTGTATTAAATAATTCTATCAAAATGACCAAATTGATCAAAATTGTCTTTTTCTTTCTCAGTTTTTATTAATTTGCCATAATTATTTTTTTTTCAAACCTATATTCTTGGCCAGTTACCTGTTACCCAAACAGCCCAGTGAAATGGCATCACTTGGCAGTACCTTTTAATAACTCAATCTTCCTAAGAACATCCATGCTGTAGTTTTGGACTGATTCTAAAGGTAAAACAGCAGCCCCCATCCTCATGACATGTCATGTCATCTATCCCATCCCATCCCATCCCATCCCATCCCATCCCATCCCTCTCAAAGCATTCACTTTTTAAGACCTAATTTTGGGCCTCAAAGAAAGGCTATTGAAATCGAAGGATGATTTCAAAGGATTTTGAAATTTTTAACACCCAACACGCTCAGAGTGTGCAAGATGCTTTGTGGGAGGAGATCAGGAACATCTCTGGATGAGATGAGGATGAGATGAGATGGATGAGGATGAGAAGGAAGGCATCTCTTCCTCTCACTGCCCAGAGGAAGAGCAGATCTTTTAAACAACTTCCCTGCTTGCTTCTGTCATTGCCAGCTCTGAGTGGCACCGAGCTCCCTGCTCCCCGAGCCGTCTCCTGCCTGAGCATCCCCCTCCCCAAATATCCTCCCTCCTCCGGCTGCGGGACCCCTGTCCCGTGCCCCGCGTGTCACCGGGAGGCAGCATTCACTCCGCACCCCTCGGGGAATGAGGCAATCTGCAGGGCTGGAATGGCCTTTATGGATTTTCCCTCTCCTTTGGCGAAGATTACCCGCTCGGTGCTCAGGAGCTTCACACAAAAGCCTTAACAACGCCTATTGTTGGGGAGAAAAACATCCCCCATCCGCTCCCATCGGCTTCATCGGAGCCCTTTGAAGCCGTGATTGTGCTCCAGCACAATGAGAGAACATGATGATGTGACGACTTCAGGGAGGAATCGAGGTGAGCCTTGCATTAGGATGGAAATAAAGGATTATTTGCCTGACAAAGCAGCAAGCTGCTCTCGCTCTGCCGGCAGTTTCCTGGGTGCAAATACCCAGGTCCAGAAGCAATTTCTCCTCCAGCCAATTCCCTTTCACTTGAGTTATGGGTTCAGCCAGGACAAAGCGAAGCTATCCAGGGAATGTGTCTGAAATCACCAAACGTTGGCTTTTGGGGCTCTGGGAAACACCCCTGCGCGAATTTCTCTCAATTGCAGGATTTCCCTGTTTCAAATGCATTGATATCCGGCTGCTCCCTTTCAGTACAGCCTCTACACCCATCTCTCACTCTTATATTTAGTGACTTCTTACTTCTTTACCCGTAATAATAGCACATTGCATTCCCTTTAATGCCGAGTTAATTCCTCACTATCGGTATCCAGAGATTTAATGATTGGTTACTCGCTTTAAAATAACTATTTTTATTGTCAATCATGCAAATGGTTAAAGAGAGACTCAATGGCATTATTTCTGTAGCTCACAGGCTGGCTGTGAGATGATCACCTCTCCAGGACCTCCCTGGGAACTCAGCTGTGCGGAAAGGTTGGAGCTGGGCAGCTCCAAGGGGAGACCCGAGCAGAGCCACTTCTGCCTCTAAGGGTTAGTGGTTTCTTTAAAAAATACCCGTGGTCTTGATAAATGACCAGACAACATAAAGCGCCCACAAAAGCAAACCAGTCTGCAGGTCCACGTGTTCCCAATTAACCCCTCCAGTCCCTCTGGGGGCTCGGTCCCTCCAAGGCCGGAGTTTTCCGCAGTCAGAACACGGCAGGAGCAAAGCAACTGGAGCTGGAGCTTAATGAACACCCGGGCGCTGCGTTAGGATCATTCACGGAGCGTTCAGCCCAGCCTGCGCGCTGGGAAATTAGCCACGGAATTCATTTTCTCAGGGAATGTCGGCTCAAATCTTGTGCCTGTTTCGGAGAAACGGTTTCATCTCCCACAATGCCACTTAGGAGAAGCAAGAGAACATTATTCCTTGAAAGCAGATGACAGGTCTCTCTGTGTGGCTCGTGTTAACAGCACTCGCTGTAACCACGGCAGAGAACTGCCTGGGGGATGCATCCCAGCCCTGTGGGGAGCTGCTAAAGAACTGCTGCCCCGACCTGCATCCCCATCCTGCCTTCCTCGAAAGGCTCAGCATGGCCAGGCACCCCTGTGTGCCGTCACCCCTCCCTGCCCTCCACCCCACTGTGCCCTTTCACCCCTCCGTGCCCCTCACCCCATTGTGCCCTCACCTCACTGTGCCCTTCACCCCACTGTGCCCCTCACCCCTCTGTGCCCTTTCACCTCTCCATACCCCTCATCCCTGAGTGCCCCTCACCTCTCTGTGCCCCTCACCTCACTGTGCCCTTCACCCCTGAGTGCCCCTCACCCCACTGTGCCCTTCACCCCTCCATGCCCCTCACCCCACTGTGCCCTTCACCCCTGAGTGCCCCTCACCCCACTGTGCCCTTCACCCCTGAGTGCCCCTCACCCCACTGTGCCCTTCACCCCTGAGTGCCCCTCACCTCACTGTGCCCTTCACCCCACTGTGCCCCTCACCCCTCTGTGCCCTTTCACCTCTCCATACCCCTCATCCCTGAGTGCCCCTCACCTCTCTGTGCCCCTCACCTCACTGTGCCTTTCACCCCTCTGTGCCCTTTGCCTGTCCATACCCCTCTATTCCCTTCACCCCTCCGTGCCCCTCACCTCTCTGTGCCCCTCACCTCACTGTGCCTTTCACCCCTCTGTGCCCTTTGCCCCTCCATACCCACTATTCCCTTCACCCCTCCGTGCCCCTTACCCCTCCTGTGCCCTTCACCCCATTGTGCCCCTCATTCCTGTATTCCCTTCACCCCTCTGTGCCCTTCACCCCTGTATTCCCTTCACCCCTGTATTCCCTTCACCCCTCCGTGCCCCTCACCTCTCCCTGCCCCTTACCCTCCTGTGCCACTCACCTGTCTGTGCCCTTTCCCCCTCCATGCCCCTCATCCCCCTGTGCCCTTCACCCCACTGTGCCCCTCATTCCTCTATTCCCTTCACCCCTCTATTCCCTTCACCCTTCCATGCCCCTCACCCCTCCGTGCCCCTCACCCCTCTGTGCCCTTCACCTGGTTATAAATGCATATTATAAAGCTGGCTTTTTGCAAATATTAAAATGAATGTTATATATATAATAATAAAAAAAAACACCCTCTCCTCTATTAATATAGTTTCTTTTATTTCTGCTATTCACAAACTTAGAATAGTACTGTGATAGATGTATTTTTCTCGGGCTATAGCATGGTAATGTAAAAATGGGGTTTTGTATTTAACTCAGAGCATGGTAATCAGGAAATTCTTCGCAAGCTTGGATTAGCCTATCTGATGAAGGTGATGGTAGGGACACCAGAACCCCAGGAAAAGACTGGGACCACAAAGAGGAATAAAATGAAATGAAGAGGGGCAAGTTTGGGGGACTCAAAGGAAAGTTTTTAAATATGCATGAGGGTTTATGAATATGCAACACGGTGCATTTAAGAAGTGTTTCTGAGATTATAAGTTGTGCTCTAAACTAAATGCCAAGCACCTGGCCATGACACTTTGCTTTATTGTTTGTCTCTTATGGTCTTTTATTAAACTTTTTAAATTTTACCAGGAAAGTGAATTGTGTTTTTAACAACCTCTCTGTGCCCTTCACCTCTCCTTGCTCTTCACCCCTCCGTGCCCTTCACCCTGAAAGGAATGAGGGATTTGTCTTTGCAAACAAATTGTGGGTCTGCTAGTAGATAAAACTAGCACTGAGAGATAAAAGAAACAATGGCAGGATTCCACTGATTGATAAATGGAATGAGAGAGATCTGTCTTTACAAACTGTGGGTGTTCTGATAAATAAAATTGGATACTGAGAGATGAAAGAAACAATGGGAAGAACCATAAGTTCCATAGGAATTCCACTGATTGACACAAGGAAAAGAGAAAGGGGGGGTTATACATTACAAGGGGGTCTGTATTAGGTGATTTGGAAAGTCTGTATCTCTGAAGTGCCTCAGCCAACGGGGAAAGAAAGGGGGACATGCAGCCAGGAAATTGGGATAAAAAGGAGGCTGCATCCTCCAAAAATTTGAAAGACCCTATGGGAAATGCCCCACAGCCTCTCCCTTTATTCGAATAAAGTTACAGGACTTCTCTGTCTGCTTTTTGGACACAAATCTCCGGTGTTTGTGGATTAATTTTCCTGACACCCCCTCCGTGCCCCTCAGCACTGTCCTGCTCATCCCCAGCTCCTCCCTGCTGAACAACCCTAACCTGTTCGAACCCTGGCACCTTCCACCCTTCCTCTTTAACGAGAGAGATTTGGCTGCAAGGATCCTGACAGCCCCTTCATCCCAGCCCGACAGGGTGAGGAATCGCTGACCCTGAGAGTAAAATGCTTAAATTCATTAGCGACTGCTCTGGTAGCAGCCGATTACACGCAAATTTCTGCTCGGTGATTAATTTAATCGCAGTAAATGGTTCCACTGTTCACTTTGGGGGAGCTGATGAAATTAGAGAATTCGGTTCTTTTCTGAGTTACATTCTTGAAAAGCAAATTTTTTGGCTTGAAGTGAAAGTTTAATTTAATTACAAGATTAAACTCTCTTGTACTGGAAGAAGAAGGGTTTCCTTAAAAGTGTCAGGAGAGCAGCCACGGCAGAGAAACAGCCCCGTGGCTCCTGGGCTGCCAGTCCCAGAACCCAGCCCAGAATGGCAAGCACTGAATAAAATGTAAACCCAGCAGTCTGCTCCTGCTCTTTACTCATCAGCTTAATGTGACTGAACAAAGGAGTAAATTACCCATTCTTTCACAGAAGTCTCTGCGGAGGAAAACTTTAATTTGATGGATAAAATACACCTTACAAATTGCTGATCTTTTAAATACTGGTTTGGATGCTCCTCTGGCATTTCCGAGGATGGAGGGCACTCCTCAGCAGAGAGCCCTGGCAGACACTGGGTGAGGACACCACAATCAGCAGCTCATGGGCCCAACCTTTGCCTGTGGTTCCTGTCACTCCTGTCCTCTGTGGCTGGTTAGAGATTTGATTTCCTTTAAGGCACCCAGGATCCTCCTTTTCACATTAACCAGCCAGATAATGTGATGGATTTCACTGCTCCACAGGCCAAGAAAGCTGCACTCCTTCCCAAAATGCCTCAGAGCTACATAAAACCATCACCAGAAAAGGTAAAAAAAAGTCACAAACAATTATTTATCGACTTACAGTTTAAGAAAATGTTGTTTCCTCTCACTACCAGAATAGAACGAGAGCCAGGCTCTAATGCTATTGCTCCCACTCTTCAATCAATAACTCCCACAATAACTCAGCCTCACTCACCCCAGCCTGCATTTCCAGCCTCATTTCTCAGCGCTTTTGACGAGCCCTGGAGAATAAAAGGATGCGGAATTACACCGACCATATTATACACGAGTGATGTGAAAAATGCTTCAGCCCCTGGCACCCAGCTGCTCCCACAGTCGATAAATTCAGGTCTCTGCCCATATCACACCTGGGAGGCACCTTTTCCTCCCTCAGAGCGGGCAGGGGATGGCCAGGGGTGTCAGGAGAGCCCACGGCTGGGCTGGTGGTGAGGGTCCTCATCTCTAAATGCTCCTGATTTCCTTTTCCATTTTGTATTCCAGCTCTTCATGTTGCAGCAGGTCCTTGACTCACAGTGACATTTACAGTTCTGCAGTGTCCCAACCCATCATGCCTTCATTAATTTGATACTTTGAGGTGATCAGTGCTGGCACTCATTAATCCCTCTGATAACCAAGAGGCTGGCAGGGAGAAATTCCCCTCCTGCCCCACTGCTCATTTTTGGAGTTCTATCAGGGAGCTCACCAGGGGAAATGTGGAAAACTATAATTGATAAGTTATTCAAATAATTTAGATTTTCTAAAACACTTAACTCTGATTCTGGAAGGTCCCAACCATCTCCCAGGCCAGAGTCAAACCTCATTGTACCCTCTGCTCAAAGTCCATCATCACCTGAGCATCACTGCCCTGGATTTGGCTTACCAAAAGCTACATCTTCTCCTCTATTAATGTCACTAATAATTGTGGAAAAATGCACCTCAGCTTGGGATAAAATAAATACATGAATAAAAAGACATATCTAATAAACCTGGACAGAATTTATGATTTTCTCAGCCATCGCTTTGCCAGAGATAATGTTGCACAGTAAAGCTGATTTGCTGGATGAGAACCATATAATTTATCCTGTCAGGGAACATAAGAAATCTTGTCTATGAAGGGGATGACTGATGGGCTCATGGAAACTGGCAGGGAAGCAAATAAAATAATTTTGTCTGTTAAAAATATCTAATTATCATGTCCTTGTTTATGACAATGCACACGGGCGAGGACTGTGTCAATACCTATAACAGAGATTTCTGCTTTATGCTGAAACTTTCTTTTCATTTCAAAGTTTGAGAATTTTTAAAGCTCATAATTACAGCTGTTAGCTCTGTGCTGATGTAAGAGCTAATCCCCAGGAAAAAGCTCGGGTACCTGAGCTGACACCACTTCCCTCTTCCAGGTCTGCTGGGAATTTACGGTGTGGAAAGCACGGGTTCAGGTCTGCTCGAATCAATCAAACCAAGGACACACCCTGAGCTTCAGGGTGTCCATTCTCCCTGTTCCTCTCCCTGTTCCTCTCCCTGCTGCTCCCGTGGTCCCCAGGCTGGCGCCAGAAGAGCTGGGAGCAAGAGGGAGAGGAGAAGCAAACAGAAACAGAGAGGTGGGAAAATGATGGCCTGATGAGAAGAGCTGTAAAAATCAGTTTCTTGGAATTCTGTGAAGAGAAATAAAAAGTGTGTCTTAAAAGCCACTGCAGCTGAGAGCTGGAAAGGTCACAGGTTTGCATTTCCCTGAGCTGGAAGCTCTGCTAATCGTTGTTTAACAGGGTTCACTGGTGAGGGATGGCTCGTTCCTCCCTGGGAAGTGCAGACCTGGGTTAATAACACCTTATTCTGCACAAAATTCCACTTCATTGGAGCATGTGTGAAGGGGGCTTTGATTTGAATGAGGATTGATACCAGTCCTGCAAAGCAGGGCACCTAGCCAGCCACAAACCGAGGTGTTTGTACCCAGGCTGTCTCCAGCTGCGTGCTGACCAGCAGTGTCTCACCAGGCTGATTGTTCTGCAATAATAGGAGGGAAAGGGCTGAGCTCCTCTGCCCAGCAGACATTCACTGCCAGGTCAAGGCTGCCTGAAGCTGGAGCCTCATGTGGGGGCTAACTGGCATCATAATGTCTGATAAACTGTGACAGCCCAGCGTGGAGCCACAAATCCAGAGCATTCTCCTGCCAGGAGAAGGGGTGGCTGGATGGGTCCCTGATGTCTCTGAGGCCAGAACTCCTGGCTGGCCCAGCCTGGGGCTGCAGTGGGACACCCTGGACAGCTCTTCACAGCCTCCCCTCACTGCCCTGTGCTGCTGGACCAGAGCTCCTGGGGGAAGCGAGGCCAGTCCAGGCAGGGCTGGGGGACAGAGGCTCCCTAGAACAGAGGCTGGACAGAGTTAAAAGAATAAAGTGGGTATTTATTAAAGGCCTTCAACAGATACACCCTACACGTCAAAACCTCCCCCAGGGGCTACACTGAAAAGGGACATTGACCACGAGTTTTTCAGACAGATATAAGTTTGGTCTATTTGCATATCAAGGGTTAATTCTCCAGTTACAGCTTCGGGTAATATAGTCAGACACCCCCAGTTTGCTCCCCCCCAAAATTCACTTTTTTTTATACTTTTCAGGGCCTGAAGCAGAGGGTGCCCTTGGATCTCTGGCCTGGAGGAATTGTTTTGTCTGACCAACATGTGAAGACAGCAACTAACACTGCATATGGAGTTTAGAGTTACACACTAATGCAGCATAGGATCTGAAAAATATAAAAGCAAAATCTTTAGGCACCACAGCCCTGGCCTGGGGCCACGGGCATGCCCAGGTGGCCAGAGGGAGCCCACCTGGCACTGGCCCAGGGTGGGTGCTCTGCTGGGCAGTGCAGGGCTGCTGGCTGCCCCCAAAGTCCTCGCTGCCAGCGCTGTGAGGAGCTGTGGCACTATTTTTGGAACGTGCAGTTATTTTGGCATCTGTTTTCTCTGTGTTCCCTCTCTTACTTTCACATGCAAGCAGAGAATGACACGGAGGCGCTGTGCTGCCCTCACCCAGGTGCTCTGATGCAGGATAAAACACTGCAGGTGCCCTGTGGTAAAGTGCCAGGAGAGAAACTGAAAATAATAAACAGGTACAGCAGTGCGATAAATAAAGGGGCTTAAATCCAAGCAGAATCAGGTGGCATTTATGTCGAGCACCTTTGCAGATTACTCACGTAGAAAATATATCCACAACAGCACAGACCTCAGTTTAGCTCCAAGATTAGATAATACTCAGGCAAACAAGTCTCATAATTCTGTGTTATGTGCCCCAGAGTGAATCCCGCTGGCTTCCAGAGACACTTCTGCACACAGCTGCATGCAAGGACACAGAAATAACTGTGTCCCCCCCAGGTGAAGTCTGGGACAGGAGCAGAGCAGGCACAGCACAGGTGTGGACATGGCCCAGAGTCACCTGCCCAGCCCCAGGAGGGAAGGTGATCTCACCCCGGGTTATTTCATTGTGTCAAACACTTACTAGGGCTCAGCTTGTGCCCATTACTGAAGCATCACTTTCTAGTTTGGTAATGCCACCTCCCATGGCATCAGCACCATCCTGTCAGCACTGCCCTGGGCTGGGGCCAACCTGCTCAGCTCAAGGGTGGGGACTTCCCCAGGAGAGCAGCCTCTCATGACCTGGTTGCAGAGTTTCATGAGGCTGGAGCCTCATCAGTGTCTTCAAGCAGCACCAAGATGCTGAAAATCCGGACGCTCTATGAGCAGAAACATCACCTCATCATCACTGGCTCCAGTCCTGGCTATTCTTATTGGAAATCTCTGTAGAAAGTGCATTTTGTGGTGATAAGGGCCATAACTGCTTTATTTCCCCCTCTCCCTGCTGGTTTTTGCTCATGCCCTGTGTGGTTCTTTGTGTCATTTTCATAGTGACTTCTGACAGCCTCGGTGGAGGGAGTGTGATTTACTGCAAGACAGGCTGGCTTTTGTCAGAGCTGAAGTGGAAATGTTCCCATTGTTGAGACTTGATGGCACTTAGCTAAATAAAATCATGTGCTAAACGAGGAAAACACAGATATTCACTTTGTATTAAACGATTATTTCTTCCTCAGAACACCGGTGCTACTCAGCATTTATATCCTCCTGGGGTGGCTTTTTTTATATGCTCCTGTTGTGTGAGGACTTCAAACGCTGCTGTGAGTTCAGAGCCTCTGCCGAGGACACACCCGTGCTAAAGGACACACAGGCTCCATCTGCACATCCCTGTGGGCTTCCACACAATTCTGGTGGCCAGCCCTGGTCTGCTGAGGGGGTCCCACCCTGCCTGAGCCCCCCGAGCTCAGCCCTGCAGCAGCACCAGGGCTCCAGCCTGCCCCTCTGCCTCCACAGTGTCCCAGCAGCAGGGGCTCTGTGGGGCTTGTGGTGATGCCTTAGGATTTTAGCTTTTATATTCTTCATATATTTGCGATCCTGCACGTTTAGAACTCCAAACTCCATGCACAGTGTGAGCTGCTGCTCTCCCATTTGGGTCACACACAGCAATTCCTCCCCAGCCCTGGCAATCAAGGACTCCTCACTGCCTCAGGGCCAGAGGTGGGAACAAAAGGGAGTTGGGGGAGCAAACTGGGGGTCAATGACTTCATTAGCTGAAGGTGTAATTGGGAGATCAACCCCCAATATGCAAATGGACCAAACTTATAACAGTGTGAAAATCTGTGACCCATTGTGCATTTTGGGTGCAGCCCCTGGGGGGCTTTGTCTGTCTGAAATATCCCTGAAGGCCCTTCAATAAATAGAACAGGTTTTTATTGATTTAATTTTGTCTGGCCTATGTTTTTTAGGTATCCAGAAAAGGCACCGGTGTCCCCCTTTGTTCACAGCCTGGGATGCTCCAGCTGAGCCAGCTCCCACCCAGAACCCACCACCCATCCCCTCTGGAGCACAGCACCAGCCAGAGTCAGGGACCCAGGACAAGAGGAAAGAAAATCCACTTCATAAACCCACTTGCAGATGGACACTAAATGGGAGTTTCATAAATAAAAGCTCCATTTCCTCCTCCTGACCTGGCCACAGGCCCCAGCTTAGCCATGACCCCCCAAGGCCGAGGCAAAGGCACATCTTCCTTTTACCTGTGCTGGGCTGCCAGTCTCCCCCTCATTAAAGCTGGAGTTTTATGTCAAAGGTGGCAGCTCCCTGCTGCTGAATTCCACCCCTCAGAGCACACGTTCCCCTCTCTGGTGCTCCGTGTTCGTTAAGGTTTGTTTTCAAAGTCACTGCAGCCCGCGCTCTCAGCGAGTGCAAATGCCAAGAGATGAGGGGAAGATGGGGAAGATACCACCATCATACCCTCTTTAAAAATTGATAAAAATAAGATTAACAGATGCCTCTGGTTGTGAGACTCCATTGCTGGAGCATCGTGCCCGCGCTCAGCACATCTCCATGGCAACTCGCATATGTGGCCTGAATAGATGTGTCAGGATATTTGGGGTTCTTCTGGACTTCCAGGGTGTTTTGGTTTGCTCAGACCTTGCCCCCACAGCTGTGGTGGTAGGGAAGGTGGGCAGGGGAGGTGGCAACATGGCCCCAGGGAGCAGTGTGGGGCCCCTGGATTTGGAACATCACTCTTTTCTGCTGGAATTACCCAAGTAAATCAGATTTGCAGGCTTGGGAGCAGGAGTCAAGGAGAAGACTGGCTTCACGGGTGGGACAGGACAGGCCTGAGCAGCATCATGTCAAACCCCCAAAACACCAATTCAGGGCTGGATAAATGGGAAGATGGCCCAGGGAGTCCAGTCCCTCCAGGCTCTGCTGCAGTGCCAGGAGCTTGCAGGGGTGTGGGTGCACCAGGGACCCTCCTCCCTCTCACCTTCATCCTCCAGCACACCCCAGCAGAGCCTGGCTCACTGCTGCTCTCCACCTGCACGTAGCACAGCATGGACTCACCTGTGTGGAAATATTCCATTTGATGCTCCACAGCCCCTTTTCAAGGTTTCATCTCCCTCCCTCCTGCTGCTCCCTGCAACTGGAGCAGTCACCCACCTTTCCCACCCCTTGGCCAGCCCCTTCCCTTGGCCTTGGCCCTGCACAGCCCTGGCTGTGAGCTGCCTTTGCCCCACTGCAGGGACCCATGGCAGCACCACAGGAGGTGCCATACCTTCTGTCCCTCAGCAGGGATTTCTTTCCACCTCCTTTTCCTGATGATGTTGTAACTCTGCACCCATGGCACAAGTGCAACAGCTCCTCTTTGGGCAGGTATTCAGGGTCCAGATATCGAAGCAGGAATACTGGAAATCAGAGGAGCGATTTCATCCTCATGAAATTTCAAGTGCAAGACCAAAAAATACCCCAAGCGACAGAGCAAAACCGTGGGAAAGCTTCCAAAATTACCCTCCCGGCTCAAACCGAGATTATTTACTTCATCCCAGCCTTGGCCAGCACTGTTTGCTTTGTTTAACATTCATGTCCATCCAAACTGCCCTTTTCCCTGGAGGTTTTACCTCCCTGCTGCTGATGCCTCTGTTCAGTTCAGCACATGCTAACGAGCTCAGATCCCTCCTTTCACCCTGAGAGCTCGGACACTGACAGTGACCAGAGAGCAGAACTGCAGCTGAGCGAGCCAAGGTAATTCTCTTACAGGGAACAACATTGATTTGCTGTCGCTAAACATTTGTTACCTGAGCAGCGTTCCCAGCTGAAAGGGGAGGATGGAAAAACCCTGCTGAAGTTTAAAGTTTTTGCAAATTAGCCAGACTTTGGTTTACAGCTGAGAAGAGGCTCTCCAGCAGGGAGAGACAGAATCTGCTGATGTTGGTGCATATTCCCCCGATAATGAGGCATCTTCTGGTGGGGATGAGCATAGCAAACCCAGCCTTCTCACACCAGGTGGTTTTCCCTTCCCTCTCTGCAAAGCCCATCACCAGGGGCTGCCTGTCCATCCAGGCTGTGCATGGCCCTCCCAGCAGCACTGCCCATCCACTGGGAAGGATTCCCTGAATGCTTTCTGCCCTTCCCAGCAGAGTCCATGGGGACTGACAGCACAGCAAAGTGCTTCTCTCACCCTAGGGAGGCAGTCCCGGGGTAGGGAGGGGAGCAGAGCCCACTGCAGGGCATGGACTGTGAGTGTTCCCCCACTCCCAGCCCTGTGCTCCCCTGTGTTCTGCAGAGAAGTTACTTTTGCTTTAAAGTTACATTTATTTGAATGTAAAATCCTCAGCTTAAATTGCAGCAGGTTTTGTGATATTTAATATCCAAAGCTGGGAAAGGTCATGTCTGTCTGAAAATAAAATGAGGTTTAATCTGGAGATTGTGTGTGGCAGGTTTTTTATGAAAATTTGGTTTAGAAATAGATCTTAAATCCATAAGGTCACTGAGAGGAAGGTTTTTCTTTCTCAAAGACTTATCACTCCCATATCTCAGAGGAGCAAAGGATAATTCAAAGAGGAAAACAAAATCCTGTGACTTCCCTTCTCTTTATTTCTGCACCTGCACCCAGAATGCTTCCTTCTACATCCATTCATCATACTCCTCCTCCTCTGTTTATTTGAATATCAGTGTTTAGGGTGTGCTAAATATGTTACTTTGGTTGCATTCCTCCAGGATTTTAATACTATTCACCAGCACCTTCACGCTGAGTTCAATACAGCACAAACCACAAAGCAACCTGAAGAGGACCCAAAGAGATTTTTTTTTTTTTCTAAAACCCCAAATGCTAAACTGGATTTTCTGTCCTCAGTAGTACCCTCAATCCTCTACCTCCTGTCCCTCTCCAGAGGATCCATGTCCAGCAACCCCATGCTCTGGCCATGGCCATGGCATGGGAACACTTCCACAGCTCTGCTGCCAGCCCCAGGCTCCTCTGCCTCTGTGAGCTGAATTCTCCTCAAACTGAGGGTCCCTGATTTAACCACTGATGTTCCCAACAGCAGAGCCAGAGGATCACACAGAACACAAGGCTACAGTGTGAGGGCTCCCTGATGAATTAAGACTTCAGCTTTTATACTTTTTAAATCTTGTATGCATTAGTGCATGACTCTAAACTCCATATACAGTGTTAGCCACTCTTTTCACATTTTGGTCAGACAAAACAATCCCTCCAGGCCTGAGATCCAAGGGCACCCTCTGCCTCAGGCCCCAAAAAGAATAAACAAAAGTGAACTGGGGAGGAGAAAACTGGGGGAATATGACTCCATTACCTGAAGGTGTAATTGGAGAATTAATCCTTGATATGTAAATGGACCAAACTTCTATCTGTCTGAAAAACTCATGATCATCTTTCATTTTGGGTGTAGGCTCTGTGGCGGGGGGGATTTGTCTGCCCTAAATGTACCTGAAGGCTCTTCAATAAATATCACTGCTTTAATTCTCTTAGCTTTCCCTGGCCTCTGTTCTAGGTAAGCCCAAAAAAGGCATCACAAATGTGGGAACCAGGACATCTTTCTGACTGTCCTGGGAACATTTATAAGCCACAAGAATTTAGACAGAATGATAATTAGTATGTCACAGGGTGAAAAAGTAGAATTTTGGGATTTTAGAATGTGAGATCAGGGGACAAAGATGGAGGAAATGGGGAGTGTCCCTGAGCTGCTTCATCCTCTTGTTCTCCATCTTCTGTGGTGGTGTGGCACATTTGGGTTGGTCTGGAGCAAAAGTGCACTGTACAACAGAGTGATAGATATTGGAGAATTGTTATAAATAAAGCATAGGTAATTTTCAGTATAAAAGCTAGTGCTGTCCAAGGGTGAAAAAAGAGAAACACCTCAACCAAGCCTGGGGAGAGAGCACAGCCCAGCCTGCAGAGAAGACCAGGGCAACACTACAAGACAAGCAAAGAATAAACAAATTCCAGAACACGAGAGAACAGATGACTCGAGCTCTTCTTCAGACACAGGGCTGGGGGAAAACAAAAAACCTTCACAGAGACACAGACAAGTTAAGTCAGGTGGAAGCCAAGCTCACAGAAACCTCAGAAAGATGTCCTGGTTCCCACCACAGGCACTGGACAGAGCACAGCTGGACGGTGGGACCCCCCATTGTGCCTCCCCCAAAGGACAGGGGATCATCTCTGCTGAGACATCACTTGGCCCAACTTTTCTATGCACCTGCAGCCTCTGACACATCAAAAACACTGTGGAGAGAAACCCTGCCCTGCCCAAACTGGGCAGCAGCTCGTGGGGCTGCAGCCTCTCCCTCCCAGCAGAGCCCCCCCAGCCCTCCAGTGCAGAGAGGCAGGCACACTTCTGCTCCCACAGCTCAGCACTTCACCAAACCTTTCTCTGGTGTTTCTGTCATTCTGTTTGATCTTGCTAAGAATCAAAGACAGCAATTACATCCTTAATCTTGTTCTATAAAACTGTAGCTACAGATAAAAACCACCACGGGTAACACATACCAGAGCACGAACGCAAACAAGAGAGTAAAAATGACAACTGATCTTTGATGCTTGACTCAAGACTCCTGGAAAAGGAACTTCAGAGCTCCCAGGAACTTCAGATCCCTCTAAGACAGCTCGAGTGCAAGCTGCAAACTCAGGGGCTTTTTTCTGGCACTTGTGTACCAAGAACAGAAAGTATCAGCAAGGCCTGAAGATAAGGTTTTCCTCTAATTCTGGATACACTTACTAAGACAAGTAGAGATCTGTGAGATTTCAGGGCCCTAAGGGAAAGGAAAACAGAAAAAAAGCAAAAGCTAGGGAAGGAATTCCAGCTTCATAACTACAGGGAGGAGATGAAGCTCAAGGAGCTATGTGCACAGCATTTGGTTTGCTGAAAAAACATTGTTCTCACCTTGGGAGAAATCCAGCACACTGGAAGCTCTGTCTGGGACTTAAAAATCTCACTTTAGCATTACAAAGCCTATTCCAATCCCACAGCAGGACTCGTTTGGCAACTCTGTTGTTCTCTGGGGCTTGTGTGAAGTCGCTCCTGACACAGCCCCACTGGGAAGCCAGGTGAGCAGCACCGATGATATTTGCTTTTCACTAAGCACCTGAATCCTTGCAAAAATATCTGCTCTAAACCCAGAATTACTGTGGAATAGGAATTCACTGTTCCAGGTGATTCCAGGGACCTGGAGCTCTGATGGGAAGGGCAGCACTGCATGGGGGGACACCAAGGCAAGCCTGTGCAGCCCTCTGGGTGGCCTCAGCTGCCAGGACCCTGTCCCTGCTGGGCTGGCAGAGCAGGCACAAAGCCACAGTTTGGCTCTTACAGTGGGGACAGGTGTCCTGTAGTCTGGTTTTCTGGGCCTGAGGTTTCTGAGTTTCTGAACTCAGTTTCTTCGTAGTGTTTGGGTTTCAGAAGACTTTGTTCTCATGGACTTGACATAAACATCCCAAGTGTTATTGTAACGAGAGTGATGTTTTGCATTTTTCTCTGTGGGATGGACTTTAGTTTGGGCCAATGGTTAGAAGAGTTCTGGCACTCTTCTAACCAATGAGAGTGGCCTATTCCAAAAGGTATATAAGAACGGCAATTGTTTTAATAAAACAGAGTCAGATACAATTTTTTATAACGAGGTCTCGTGTCGTTTGTTCATCGCCCACAGCGACATCTGGACCCAAACACTACGAAGAAACTGAGTTCAGAAACTCAGAAACCTCAGGCCCAGAAAACCAGACTACAGTGTCCCCTTAAACCCATCCCTGGTCCCAGGAGACCAGGCATAATTCAGTGGGAACAGAGACAAACTAAGTGTGCTCAGCCCTCAGATCTCAGCAATCACCGAGGGCTTCTCCCTTCCAGGGAAGCCTTTGCCATGGGGAGCTGAGGCCACTTCCATGGATCAGACCCAGGAAAGCCTTGGAATTCTGAGAGGCTTGAGAACCTGCCCTATCAGCTCCGTGACCCTGGGGCTGTCAGGACTCAGCTCTGCAGCATCAGCTGCTGCAAGAGCATCCCCAGCTCCGGGGCCCTCTGTGACACGTCCAGCCCATCGCCACCGCCCCGGTGCCCTCTGCTCCCGGCCACTGCTGCATCCCGCGGGGCACAACAAGGGCAGCGGGCAGACCCCGTCACAGGGCTGAGCCCGGCCGGCCAGGAGAGCATTCAAATCGGCGTGTGGAGAGGAAATGTGACACCTGGTTATTACACGACCTAATGGAATCAGCCAAGTGGTAAATGTAGCTTTTAAATAGGTTTTGTGCTCCCCATTAGCTCGTCTGATGCTGATTAGTTCTGACGGGGACAGGGCTGGGCAGCAGCTTTTCCAGTGGAAAAAAAAAAAAACAACAAACCAGTGCCGGGTGCTGGGGAAGCTGTGGGACCACCGAGGGTGAGCAGGACTCACCTGCAGCACCCTGCACCCCTCCACGGAACCCCAGCAGCTCCAGCACCTGCCTGCCCTGGCTCCTGACCGTGGGGACTGGCTCCTGCACCCCACATTTAGCCAGAGGTCAAGGTGCCCTCGGGACAGCAGGCAGCAAAAGGGAGCAGGAGCAAACAGCAGACACAGTTCAGGGGAAACTTCTGGGGTTGTGTTGTTTCAGTTAAGGGAAGGCACATGCCAGTGCCAGGGAACAGCAAACACCCAGCACCAGCTCTGGAGGCTCCAGCCACCCACTGCAAGTGATTAGTCTCAAATCTGGAGTCTGTTTCATTTAAACAACTGAGTGTTATTTCTTAGTGTTTACAAAACACGAGCAGGTGGGAAGGAACCCACGGCAGCAAGTGCTGGGCAGCCTCAGAGAGCCTGTCTGTCCCCAGAGCCCTCCTGGGCAGCCCTGCTCCTCACTCCCAACCTGGGAATGATGCCTTGGGAGGTCAGCTTTCACATTTTCATACATTTGTGATCCTGCAGTTCTTTAGTGTAGAACTCCAAACTCCATGGACAGTGGGAGCTGCTGCTCTCCCATTTGGGTCACACACAGCAATTCCTCCCAGCCCTGGCAATCAAGGACCCCTCACTGCCTCAGGGCCCAGAGATGGGAACAAAAGGGAGTTGGGGGAGCAAACTGGGGGTCAATGACTTCATTAGCTGAAGGTGTAATTGGGAGATTGACCCCCAATATGCAAGTGGACCAAACTTATAAAAGTGTGAAAAACCCTGACCCATTGTGCATTTTGGGTGCAGCCCCTGGGGGGCTGTGTCTGCCTGAAATGTCCCTGAAGGCCCTTCAATAAATAGAACTGCTTTTTATTGCTTTAATTTTGTCTGGCCTCTGTTTCTAGGTAGCCAAACAAGGCATCAAACAGGGATTCTCCCCTCACCACAGCTCTGGGCTCCAGCTCAGCAATCCCCATGGATGCAGAGCCTGTGGGAAGGGGATGGGTGGGCTCAGCCCCCCAACAGCCACCTGTGCTCTGCTCCCAGCGAGTCCCTGCCATGCTCCCAGCAGCCCCCAGAACACAGGCTGGAGACAAACCCATCTGCTGGGCACCCTGGGACCATCTATTCTCCTTAAAGGAAACCAGAAATGTAAATGATACATTCTGGAAAAGCCTGTCTCTATCACTGTTTTCTCCATAAAGATCTGGGTTTGGGAGGGATTTCTCCTCTGTGTGTTTCACACTGACCTGGGGCATCCTCCCCTCTTCCTCAGGGAGGGATCAGCCAGTCCCAAACTCAGAGCTCTGAGATTTAGGGAGAGAAAAAGGACCCTGAGTTCTCCTGCCATTGATTCCTCTATCAGCACACGTGTGAGCCCTGTCAGGTTTATCTGCTGCTCCTACTCTGCATTTTTTTCTTTCAGCTAAACAGGGTTTGTGAAAGGTTTTATCTCCATTCAGAGTTTCTAATAAAACCAGAGCTCAGATTTCCTCCTTGCTTTACTTCATCCTCCAAGCTTGCCAGCACTCCTCAGATTTTCAGAGTGACCCAGCAACTGCTTTATATTCTTTTCACTTGCAGCCAGCGCTCTCATGTTTTCCCAGGATAAAGCTTATTAAAAATGCATAAAGAATAGAGGCTTATGGAGAAAAAAGGCATAGAAAAATAATCTAGTTATTTGGAATTTGGGAAGTGTTGTACTATCACAGGCTTAAAATCCAAACCAGGTTTCCAAACCCAAGCTGGTTTCATTTGCTTTGGTCCAAACCTTGTTTTTAAGGAAAGTGTTTAAAAAAAGTGCTAAAGGAAATATCAAGCTTGAGTTTCTTAAAATTCTGCAGTAAAGATGTTCAAAATGAAAAAGCCATTTTGATTCAACTTGTCTGACTTCCAGGCTCAATAGTCTCAGGATAAATCTTTATTTTCCATTTCCAATGCAGGGACAGGTTTGCTCCTTCCCTGGAAAGGAGAATCCTCAAACTGACAACAACATCAAGCTTGTTATTTCCTTTACTCCATAAACAGTCATTTGTTTCCCAGTAAGATTACACAAACCCCAGTATTTTAATTGCACTATAAGATCATTCAAAATAATCATAAAAATGCATGGATTTATTTCCTTTTCAAATGAGAACATTCATTCAGAGTAAGTAAAAGCCCCCTTTGCCTAGCAGGGGCTGAGCACAGAAATTGCTTTTTTAGGAGAGTAACTCCAGCTCTTTATGCAAACACTGATGTATGGCTGAGGCACTGGGTATCTCCATCGTCTGTTTATGAACTTACACACCTAAAATCTTCCTGTTCAACCCAGTACAAAGCATTGCCCTATAGGTGGGAACAAGATTCTTAACTGGTTACTAAACCAGCAGGCCAGAGAGACAATTCCTGCAGTGCCCAGAGAGAGCCAAGCCCTCAGAGCCAGCTGTGCACACACTCCTCAGTGCCAGCTGTGCACAGCCAGAGCCAGCTGTGCACGCACAGCCCTCAGAGACAGCTGTGCACACCCCTCAGTGCCAGCTGTGCACACACAGCCCTCAGTGCCAGCTGTGCACACACACAGAGCCAGCTGTGCACACACAGAGCCAGCTGTGCACACACCCCCTCAATTCCATCTGTGTACCACCCTCAATTCCAGCTGTGGACACACACCCCTCAGTGCCAGCTGTGCACACCCCTCAGTGCCAGCTGTGCACAGCCAGAGCCAGCTGTGCACAGCCAGAGCCAGCTGTGCACACACCCCCTCAATTCCATCTGTGTACCACCCTCAATTCCAGCTGTGGACACACACCCCTCAGAGCCAGCTGTGCACACCCCTCAGAGCCAGCTGTGCACACACACAGAGCCAGCTGTGCACACACACCCTCAATTCCATCTGTGCACCACCCTCAATTCCAGCTGTGCACACACACAGAGCAAGCTGTGCACACCCCTCAGAGCCAGCTGTGCACACACACCCCTCAGTGCCAGCTGTGCACACCCCTCAGTGCCAGCTGTGCACAGCCAGAGCCAGCTGTGCACACCACCCCCCCTCAATGCCAGATGTGCCAGATGTGCACACACCAGGCACCCCAGCCAGCAGCCCCAAGTTCCCTGGCTGACCTCTGGCTGGAGTGATTTGCCAGTGTGGGCACTTGAGAGCCGTGAAAGGAACAGGAGGAAATATCAAACAGTCCATCAGTTTTAGCTTCATTGTCTCTCTAAATCATCCCTAGCCAAGCTCTGCAAGCAATAACCCCAAATTCATCACACACACTGCACTCTTTAACTCTTGTTTGCACAGAACAGAAAGCAACACGTGGTATTTATCACTTCCAAATTTATTCCTGAGCATCAAGGCTCACTCTGTGCTGACACAGGACCCTCTTCACTTCTGCTTTAAATGTCACTTTGCTGCTGTGGTGGAGTTTCAAGTGTTCCCTCTAATTTATCGTATTTGTGCACAAAAATCACTATTCCTGCTGCACTTAGCAACACCCTTTGGGAATGAAGAAGCACAAGCCACTGTGTACTGACCAGAATAAGTTTTTACACAGGAATATTCGAGTTCTCCTGAAGTGCCAGTTGCTAAAACCCAGCCTAAATGTGCCAACACAGCAAACCCTGAGCAGTGCTCATAGAAGCTGGAAATGCAAGGCTGCTGCAAGGAGCACTGGGTTCAGCTGAACAGCTCTGCTCCTTCTAGCTGCTTCTAGAAACATGACTTTTAAAGTGATTATTCCAGCAGCTCGTAGCACTGCACAAAAGAAATCAGAAGGACTATTGCAGGCAGCCAGGAAGCAGTGGCATCCCAGGGAACAAACCCAAATCCTCCTTCGCAGGTGCGAGCAGAATTGCCTGAAGGGTTTTACACAATCACTAAAATTTCACTGCTGATGGATCCAAGCTGGAGCCTGCCTTCCTTCACCCTCAGTTCAGGTGATATTTCGTGTCCAGGTTCTCACCAGGGCCTCCTTACTGGGGGTTCCAGATGCTGCCCAAGCTCTGCTGCTCTGATCCTCCTGTCTTGGGATTGTTTTCAGACTGGCTCTTTAAAAGCGTCCCTTAAAAATCAAGCCCTGCCAGGGCAGTGCTGGGGAGGCAGAGGTGTATTTGTGCTGGCTCAGGGCCGTGTCCCCAGGGTGTCAGGAAGGTCTGGGCAAGTTTGCCAGCACTGGTGGCACTGCCCAGCTCAGCACCAGCACCTGCAGCCCAGGAGGATCCCAGCTGTGCCAGCAATCACCACACACCGGGAAAACCATCGTGTGCCAAGCCTGAGTTACTAAACAGGGAGCCCTTTTATCCTGGTTACAGTCTTCCAGCCCAGTAACAAATGAAATTCTTCCTGGTTTCATGTGTTTCAGAAGCCTGGCAGCATCACTGTGCCCTGGAGCCCTGAGCCTGGGCTGCACCAGGGGGTCCCTGTGAACACCCCAGAGGCGTCCAGGGTTTGTTCTGCTCCTCTGGAGGGCTCTGCTCCTCCACCGTGTTCCCCCTGGCTCCTCTCCCTCCTTCCAGGACAGAAAAGGCAAATTGGGGTCAAACAGCTCTGCCTGTGAACAAAGCCTGTGGCTCCATCCAGCTGCCAAACCCCAGGCTTTCTCCAGACAAAAAAACACCAGCCAAGTCTCCACTCTGACAATTTCCTCCTTTTCCAACATGTTTATGTTAACCACAAATTGCCCAATTTTCTTTAATGTGGCAGCAGTCACCCTGACATGGCACATTTGGCTGAGACTTCATGCTCTTAAAATCTGGAATGAGAAAGTTCTGGTTCCCACAGCAACCACAGGTAGCAATTATCCTGGTTCTGGAAATTTCTGGAATAGAAAGAATATTTGCTTTCTGCAGCCCTCTGTTAAGTGCACAGCAAAGGATATTTTTGTGTGCATCAAAATGAATTTATTTTTCTTTTGCTGTGTTTGTAGCTCTGTTTACACCTTAGAAATCTTTTCTATATCAACATTTTTGGGCAGTTTTTTATACCTGCTGCAGAACACAGAACCTCCTAAAACACATCACGCTTAATTTATTTCCACTTAGCTCTAGTCATTGCAACAAATGCAATTCATTGCACTTCCTGCATCACGTTTTCCCTCTGTACATCACATATAATGAATATCACCACAATAAAATTCATAGTTTGTGACACTCCTGATTAATACCAGCTTTTCACGAAGAAGAAAGATTACTGCAGCCATTATGAATTTATACAGATCTTGCTTTTTCTATTAGAAGACACGCAGTGATGCAGGCTGCTTCCAGAAAGGGAAAACCCTTTCCTGCCTGCTGATGGAACAAAAACACAAACCCAGAGCACGGGGCCACATTTGCCCCTACCCACGCAGCTGGACAGGTGGCCATTGGTATTTTCAACAGATTAACACAATTTAAGTGCCATGATCTCAATGAAGATGGAGAGGAAGAGCAGTGTAGTGTTTCTGTTGGGATTTTTAAGGGCTTGTACATCTCCCTGAATTCCCCCCAGAACATCACTATGATTTACAGGCCACTGGCTTGCTAAGGGTTTAGTGGTTTATTTTTTCTTTAATTAGCCAACCCTTCCTAATCAGTCAGTCATTCTTTATCTCCAGCACCTGATCTCTTGAGTGCAGAGCAGGAAGTGCTGAGCTGCTCCCTGGCTCCATTTGGGAGATGCTCTTGCACCTGGAGAAGTTCAGAGCTGCTGAAGCTGCCCAGAGAACTCCCTGTCTCCTCCACTTCCCGCAGCTACCGGGCTGCAAATTGCTTTTGGTTCCTCCCTCCCTGGCCTGCAGCACTGCTCAAATTACAGAGAAAATGGCAAAGACTGAAGCCTGATTTCCAATCTACTTTTGCTTTATGTTTGCTGCCAGGACTCTGCCACCAGCCCCTGCCACAGCCACTGTGCCCGTTGGGGTCTGGATACATCGTCCTTATTAATAATTAAATATTACAATTATAATTATTAAAATTATTAAAATACGGATAACGGTCTAATATCGGTATTTCATTATGATGGACAAAAACTCTCTAACAGTCTAAAGTTACAAAGGGTGTGTTTATTACACTGGGCAGCTTGTGGGATAACTCCCTAATGCACACTGCCAAGATCACAGGGAATTACAAAGCTTTTTATTTACAAAAGTGTTGAATATACAAAATACAAATGCATATTCATACTCTTGTCACTTCTTTTTCTTTGCTTCGTATGCTAATTGGAAAAAAAATCCATTAAGCATGTGTAGTTTGTTCCCTGAAATGGGAAAAGGGGTCTGTTCTGGGGAGGGGTCACTGGAAATGAGGAAGTAAAATGAGTCTTCCTCGTTCTGACCTTTCTACCTTTTCAATACACACATGACAAATGAATCTTTGGTAGAACTTATAGTTCCTTGTGTTTAATGAATGTTCTCAAACATTGGAAGTCTGTGGCTAGCTGGTGTCCTTGAGATTTATTTACATTTTGTTTTTCATTACAAGCACAATTACACAAAGTTGACAAGCAATGAGTTACTAGATCCAACATAGCTTATTTAAGATCTGACTTCTGTTAACTACAGACAAAGCTTGTCTATTTACTTTAACTAACTCAGGAACTTAAAAATCTCTAATTTTTCAAAATTAATGTCTCAGCCCGAGCCCTAAAGAGCCTTGGTTCTGCCTTCCCAACCTGAGAGCTCAGCACAGCTGCTCCTCCCTGAAGTCTGGTGGGAGAAAAGGGATAATTTCTGCCTCCCACACTGCAGGCAGCCTACATCTCGTGAGTATCAGTGTTGCAAACTGTCCTGATCACTTTAGTGTGTTCATGATGTACTCGGCCCTCTCAGAGCCAAGATGCAGAATTTGATTTAAATTTTTGCTGTCAGATCTGATTAAAAATTAAGTTGAAGTCAGTTGTAGGAAAACTAAATTAACATTCTTTTTGAGTAGCACCATGTAATTTAATGCAACAACTCATACAATTGAGTCATGCAACTACTAATATATGTCTAGAGGATCCAAAGGTTGGGAGCAGGCAGGGACACGGTGCTGGTTTTGTTCTCTCAAGGAGCTCAGGCAGAGGTGCAGGCACCACCAAAGGAGCATTTCACTGCTCCAAAAAGAAGAAAAAACCCAGAATATTGAAATTCCACAGGGTGGAGTTTCAAGAAGGTAGCTCTAACTGGGCACTCCCTCCTTGCAAGACAGGTGTAACTTTCCATCCTTGCTTTTGATTTAGGATTTTTGAGGAAAGCTCCCAGAATCTGCATTGGAAAGGAACACTGGACTTCACTGTTTGCTTTTAGCACAGCTCAGCCCTGTGGTGCCAGCCAGCCCCAGCCCCTGCCAGAGTCAGGACATGCTACACACTCCTCATCTCACAACCCATTCCTGAGGTCGTGCTCGAATCCCAGCTCCCACCTCCAAGGAGCAGCCAAGAGGAGCCATGATCCAAGTGAAGAGAGGGCAGGAACATTTCCATCCCATTTTCTGCCCAGGGCCACCCAGCTGCAGGGGCTGCCCTTACCCACCTGTGGGCAGGTCCCCACTCTGCACCCAGGGCAGAAGACACCGACCCCACAGGTGTCACACAGACAGTGCCCAGAGCAAACAGGGCAGTGATGGAGCCAGAGGACAAGCTCAGTACCCTTTGTCCCAACATCATGAACATAAAATCATGGCACTTTCACAGAAAGGCATGGTTGCAGACATCCTCTGAGAAACACATCCCCTCTCCAGAGGCTGAGCAGCTCAGGACAGTTTCCATTTCTTTGCAGCTTTCACACTGAATGGAGACAGCTTTGACACTGGGATTTCAATTCAAGGGCCATTTAGGATTGAAAAATAGAGACAGGTTTATATACAAAATGGAGAATTTCACAAAAACTCTGTCTCCTTCTCACTCTCTGAGAATTATTGTCCCTTATTATCCAGCAACAAAGGGAGGATTCGCTGCCTTGCCAAGGTGAGCACAATCAGTCCTCCTGTCATTCTGCAAAATGGAAAAGGAAAATAACATTGACCTGAAACCTGAGCCACGGGGCTGAGGATGCCGCGAAACTCCAGAACCCTTTTGTGTGCTGCTCCCTGCCCCTCCTTGGGCAGAACTGTGCAGGAGCAGGGAGTGCCCAGCACCGAGCTGGGGGTGTGAGGCTCCCACAGGCAGGACAGGATGAGTCACTCTGTGACAGGGACTCTGCCCAATTTTTTGCCATTAGCGGCGTTCTGCGAATGTCATTCAAACTGCCCATCATTCCTGCAGGTATTTTTGGCTCTGAGAGTGCTGAGGTTCATTGTACAACCCCCTCACCCCCTCAGCTCCTCAGCTATTTATACCCACGTCCTCACAGGCAGGGACAGGGCTGGCTCTGCAGCCAGCTGAGGGCTCAGCAGCTGCTGGTCAGCAGGATGCCCCTTCTTGCTGCCTTCTACTTGCTTTCACAGACTTGCTATAAAGCAGCTTAACGTCAGAAATTCAGAGCTGTGGTCTGGGCCAGGCAGCCTTGCTTTGATCCAGCTGGATGAGACAGAGGAGCAGGGATGGATTTGGGAATGATTGATCTCACTGTCCTGGTGCCCCTGCAGTGAAGCTCTGGGGCAGCCAGGCAGGAGCTGTCAGTCTGGCCAGCCTGTCTCCTTTCCCCTGCCAGACACAGAAGGGAAGGAGATGCTTCCCCTTGGGGAGTTCCAGGTCGTGCCCTGCTGCCCCATCCATTTCTGCCCCCCAGAAGGAGCCAGGTCCTGCCCCAGCAGCTGCAGCCTCATGGGGCTGTGACAGCGAGTTCCAAATGCTCCTGGAAGTGGACACACCTCAGGGCAGGTGAACACAGGAGTTCCACCTGCACAGCTGGAGACTCTGCTCCAAGCAGTGGGGAGTGTCACTGATGCCTTTGCATTTTAACCTTTATATTTTTCAAATCCTGTACTCATTAGTGTGTAACTCTAAACTCCATATACAGTGTTAGTTACTGTCTTCACATTTTGGTCAGACAAAAACAATCCCTCCAGGCCAGAGATCCAAGGACACCCTACAGCCTCAGGCCCTGAAAAGTATAAAAAAAAACAAATTGGGAGGGGCAGCAAACTGGGGGAATATGACTTCATTACCTGAAGCTGTAATTGGAGAATTAACCCCTGATGTGCAAATAGACCAAACTTATATCTGTCTGAAAAACTCATGACCACTGTCCATCTCAGGTGCAGCCTCTGGGAGTCTCTGACTGCCCAAGGTGTATCTGTTGGAGGCCTTGAATAAATATCTCCTTTATTCTCCTAACTGCCTAGCCTCTGTTCTAGGGAGCCTCTCCAAGGCATCATCACCAGTTTCTCCACAGGCACTGCTCTGAACGAGGATCACTGTGAGGGGACTGAGGGTTGAGCACAGCCCCTCTCCCTCCCTGTGCAGCCTGTGCACAGCTCTCCAGGGTGGAAACCACACCACAGGCAGCGCCTGGGAGCAGCTGTTTGGTGCCCAAGCACCCATTTCACACATTAGAGACGGTGATTTCTGTGCAGGTGAGCTATTACAGGAGTCAGCAACATCCCCGTGCCTCTGCTGAAGGGCACTGCGAGATCCTGTGCACTAATGCACCAGAAACAAAGCAGACACGAGCCAGCTTTGGAACCACGACCCAAAGCCTCAGCACAACATTCAGCACCATCTCAGGACCACTCGACAGGACAGAGATGGTAAAACTGCACCTTCCTCCCCATGCAGCAGCCACGCAGGGCTTTTAGGTCTGTTTTCCATCGAACTGGCAGCACCTATGTTAACAAACACACCAGGGGCTCGCTGGCAAACTGCTGTGGGCCAGCCCTGCTCCCGGAGCAGCTCCAGAGGTGCCGTGGCCAGAGGAGCAGCTCAGAGCCAGGGCTGCACCCGGCTGCTGGGAGCCCCGGGAGGAGCAGACACTCGATCCCTGCGGTCCCAGCCCCCGGCGTGCAGGCAGCCAGCAGAGCTGCAAGGCTCTCTAAGTGCCTTATTAGGTTTTATTAATTCTTCTCTAGAAAGTGCTGCCAAGATAGGTGTTGGGCAATTATCTGCAGACAGAGCTGCCACCGGGAATCAGCATCTGCAGAGAGCTTTATTGAAGGAGCCCTCGTCCCTCTGGAAACGTTCAGTCAGGAGAATTTACAGTGAGTGAAGGGGAACTGGTGAGGATTGCAGCAGGGAGCAGCCAGGGCTCTGTGCTCCCAGAGCAATGATGTGTTTGGAGCAGGGGGGGATTGCATGAGCCCCACTCCACCGACAGCCCCCAGCCCCAAGGGAATGCACCCCTGTGCTCTGGAGCTGAGCACAAGGTGGGAATTGCAGAGCTTCACCCCTAAGCCTGTAAAAGCAGAGAAATTCTGTCCCTTCATACTCTACAGCTGGGGTTTCAATGGGCATTTCTGCCAAACGAGCCTGAGGTGGGACACAGACCTGCCAGCTGGTCACCTGAAAAAGAAAACACCTCACTCTGAATGCCTTCCACCTGTCAGCTCCAATTCTGACCCAGCTTCTCCCCTAATCCACGAGCTGCGAGGTTTTAGGATGAGAGGTGGCAGATTCTGTCTCCAGAAGCCTGGAGGATAATTTGGCTGGACTGGCCCCTCAAGACCTGTCTCTGTCTGGTCCTGAAAAGCAGCACCTAAAGAGGACTCCAGCCCTTCAGTGCTGCAGTCACAGCCAGCAGCTCCCTCCCAGCCTTTCCAGCGCTGAAATTGTCTCTGAAGGCTCACAGGCTGCGAGCAGCAGGGATGCTCAGGGGTCACGAGCTGGAGACCCTTGTGCCAGGGGCTGCAGCCCAGCCCAGCCTCAGCAGCAGCCTCAGCTTATCCAGAGAATTCCCATTGTGTGAACCTGAGGAGCAGAGCAGCTCATCCCACTGTAACAGGCATTATTCATTCATTGCTCAGAAGAGAGACTCAAATTCTTCATCCTTAAAATTAAAGCCTGGCTCTTTGAATCCTGCTCAAGGTGTCTTACCCCCTCTCCCTTTGCTCCCTGTGGCTCTCAGCTCCAGAATTCACACACACACTGCACAGTTTTGCCTTAGGTCTTTAACAAGAGGAGTTTTGCCACTGCTTATTATCACTAAAATTATGTGTCACCTTGGGTTTTGCTCGCTCACTTTAGCGCATTCCACTGCTGTCTCCTCCATCTATAAAAGGAAACTTTATGACTCTTTGCTCTCTGCTTCTTAAAAATTGCATGCAGAAAGAAAAATATCTCTCTCTCTCCTTTTTTTTTTTTTTATTTATTTTTTTTATTTTATTTTTTTGTGAATATGCAGAAATAGTTTGTGTAGCACGTTCACTGCACAGTGACCTTCTGGCAGAACTGCACAACTGTTCGTGGCTGATGTGAACAAGGTTTTACAGTGGCAGGATAAATACTGGGGAAATGAAGATTCTGCACTCACTTCTCACACCTCTGGGGTTTTGCTCCACTGCCTCATAAACAAAGTTTTTTTTGACCTGTAACACTCTCCATCCTGACCTGATTTTAGTGCCTCAACCACAAAATTAAAGACACATGTGTCTGCAGTTGGCGTGGGAGAGGGATCCCTGAGGTACCTGCTGAGCTCTATAAGGATACAGGAATGTTGCCAGATGTGGAAATTTAATCCCAAATTCCTGAACAGTTTTTCAATGAAGAGTCTCATCCCACAAGACTGTTGAATTAACCTGTCTGACATTCCTCTTCTCTTCTCTACTGGGGCAAGAAAAGCCACTAAATAACAGCCCTACTCTTCCTTAAATCCAAGGGACACTCCAGGAAGAAAACCAAGCATAAATTCCAAAACAAGGAAGGCATGCAGAGAATCTCAATCTCCATAAGCCAATACAAAATTAATTTTTTAAATTTTACTTGTTGGCTGCTCTGTCAAACCCCGAGTGACACAGCCTTGAATGAACTCTCCATAGACTCCTCCAGAATTCCCTTGACTCTCATCATTAGTGCCATTTTCACAGCTTGAACAAAAAAAAAAATAAAACTTGAGGTAAACTGAGTCCTGTCACTCCTGCTTGCAACAACAGCAGAAGTAGATGAATGGAGAAAAACTAAAAGTTTGTGCAGACTGGCATTTTCTATTCTCTGTGCTTCCAGCTCTGCTAAATGTCAGGAATTTCCTGGTTATCTGCCACCCAAGGACATCCCCCACCCCTTCCCTTCCCATTCCTGGTCCTCTACAGCATGCACTACCCAAGACCAAAAGCATTTCCCTCTGTTTTACAGCTGCCCAGAGATGTCGTGGGTCCCTCACTGTGGGAGAACCCCAAATCCAAACCCTCTGCACAGAAAATTGCTGCTCCCACTCCCCTTCCAGAGGCAACCTCCAGCTCTGTGACCCCCAGCACTCACAGGCTCCCCAGAATCTACCCTCAGGTCCTCAGGCTGGTTCCAGGCAGGATCCCCCTCCCTGCACCTGGGACCAGGCCTGCCTTTAAACTATTCTCCAGCGGATCCTTTCATCCTGAGAGAGCAGAGTTGCCTTCCCCTGGAGTAACTGGGATACTTTTGAAGTTGTTTTGCCAGCATCCAGATCGAGCTGGGCTCCGTTTTAATGACACCGCCACGCTCCTCTTACACAGCTACAAAGATTGTTTTGATACTTCAAGAATATTTGACTTCCTAGTCAAAATAAAGTACTAGAAATTGAATAAAAACCACCCTTGAATACAGAAATTGCTTATTAACATGAACTTGTTCTGTAGGATACGATCTGGCCTGACTTCCCAATTAGCTCCGACACCGGAGTGTGCTGTTGGAGCCAACTGTGCGAGACACGGGGGTATTAATTAACTGCTGCAGTTTGCTCCAGCTTTTGTCAGCTCCTAAATTGATTTTTCCCTAAGTGACAGGGTGCGTGTCTAGAACAAGGGCACAGGGAACTCTTGCTCCCTCCAGAGCTGCACACCTCCCCAGGGAGCAGGGCTGGGAACCCCCCAGGACCTCCCTCCAGCCCAAGGCTCTTGGGCTGACCTGAAGACAAAGCCCACGGAGTTTTTATCAGGGTGACAGATTTCCCAAATAAAAAGAGGCACGGAGATGCAGCACCTTGATCCCACAGACTTGCAGCTGTTTCAACAGGCACCCAAAAACTGGAGAGCAGAGAACACCCCACCCCTGCTGCAGCTCCACACTGCCAAGCCAGCCTGTCTCATGCTATTTTTTATTATTACTATTATTGCTGAGATGCAGATGAATTAGTTCTCTCGGGGCTTTGCACAATTTTTTATTTTGCTAAGCTGCATTTTCTTTTCCAGAAACCTTATTTTGATGTAAATCGTGTAAACAGGGGACTGGTTCGTTCAAATGCTGAGCACAAAAGCTCTTCCAAAGGAGTAGATCAAAAGTCTGCAGTTGGCTTAATGAAAGACAGACTGACAATTAGGCTGGGCAGAACTGCGTGGATGGGGGGAAAGACAGATTTAAGGGTTTAGTAATTGCCTGAGAGCACATGGAAGGAGAGATGCAGAACAGTGAGAAAGGGTGTGGAGGATGAACCTTCCTTCATTTTTGCTGCTCTAAATGCCCTCGATGTAAAATGTCCATTGTCAAGGCTCATACAAAACGGCTGTGGCAGATGCTAAGTGCCGAGGCAGATAGAAAATTGAACAAAACTGAAAATATTGAACCATTTAGAAAAAATTGTTCAATATTTAAAGTGTTTACTTTCAATCAGGTGTACCCATTGTGCTTTCTTTTCAAGCTGTTGCCGTTCCCGAAATGACTACCAGGGGATAATTGTGGCACTTTTCACAAATGAAGCAGAGATGACACAGGAAAAGCAGCGGAGCTGTCAATATCATGGCCAGAATGCAGAGCCATTGTCGTGCCCTGACACCAAAGGCATTGATCCTCCCTCTGCTGCCACAAAAGGGAGAGAGGGGAAGGATGAGGAGAGCTCACTCTGGGACAGGCTGGGCTGCCTGCATGGCTGAGGTGCAGGAGAATGCTCCTGGCTGGGGTTTGATTGACCCTGAAAGTCCTTTCTGCTTCGTTTTGAAGAATTCTGCCGTGCAAATGGGATAAAACAAAATTGGTGGACAAAAGCAGAGTGCAGGGAGAGCCCAGTTCATCACCACTGGAGCCCATCCTGGAGAAACCTGGGAATGAACTAGTGCTGTCCCAGTGTCCCACAGTTACTGTGGCCTGGAGGGGTTCCTGATGTGGGAACAAAGTCACCAGCACCACGAGTGTGTTCCAGGAGCCCCTGAAACAAGAAAGATTGCCATGATATTAGAACCAAAAGTAGATTAAGTGTAGGAAAAGAGAGGCCAGATCACGTCAGTTTTACAGAAGCGTTCACTCCCTTCTGAGCCTGAGTAATTTGCAAAGAATTAAAAGCCTGATGAAACAAAATGGACTTTTAAAGATGCCTGGCACACTGCAAATGAGCTTTGCTGATGTTTGTGTGGAAGGCTCGTTTGCACCCGGTGTGAGTGAAAGGTTTTGGATGAAAGCAGGCAGGGAGGATGGGGCTGGACTGGCCAGCAGCCTTGACCCCAGGAATGGGCTGGCAGGGGCAGCAGGCATGTGGCCACTCACACCACTTGCCACAGATGTGGCTGGGACCTGTTGGCACCTTAGGATGTTAGCCTTTATATTTTCAAACCCTGTACTGCATTAGTGTATAACTCTAACTCCATATATTAGTGTATATCTCTACTCCATATGCAGTGTTAGTTACTCTCTTCACATTTTGGTCAGACAAAACAATCCCTCCAGGCCTGAGATCCAAGGACATCCTCTGCCTCAGGCTCTGAAAAGTATTAAAAAAAAAAAAAAAAAAGTGAATTAGGGAGGAGCAAACTGGGGGAATGACCTCATTACCTGAAGCTGTAATTGGAGAATTAACCCTTGATATGCAAATGGACCAAACTTGTATCTGTCTGAAATATTTGTGACCATTGTCCATCTCAGGTGTTGCCTCTCAGAGGTTTCTGACTGCCCAGGGTGTATCTGTTGAAGACCTTTAATAAATACCCACTTTATTCTCTTAATCCTGTCTAGCCTCTGTCCTAGGGAGCCTCTCCAAGGCATCACTGAGCCAGGGAGATCCCTACAATCCCTCCCAACCCAAACCATTCTGTGACTCTTCCCAGCCCCCAGCACTCACACAGGGACAACCACGAGCAGCACAGGCAGGAAAAAACCAAACAAACCCCCCCAAAAGTTTTATCTGACAGCAGGGCCCAGAGCATCCTGCATGTTAATCTCTGCAAGCTCATCTCTGGATAAAGTCAAATAGTTAATGTCAGAATGGAAGAAAGATCCTGCATTGACTTTTATCTAATCTTAGCTGGACACAGCAGATTATGCAGAACACTACAGAAAGCAGCATAAGCATTTCCTTTGGTACTTGAAATTATCCACATTATCTTAAAAATAAATCATGCCTATTGCCCCTTTGAAGTTCTGTCACTATTTTTAATCGTGGAGCTGGGGCTTGGCTTTTGAGGTGAATTTGTCAGTAATTTATGCTAATAGATTTCTGCACTGATGCTGTGTGCATCTCTGGATCTGTGGAGATGCCAGAGCCACGATAACCACGGGAGCATCAGCACATCTGCACCAGCCTGAGCAGGTGAGCAGAGCCTTGCTGCTGCCATGGTCTGACCCTAAGCTCCCCACACAAGCTGCTCCAGCTCACACACGCCCTTCCTAGTGCCAAAAACATGGCACAAATGCATAAAAATCAGAGATTTTCCTCCTGGGTTCCTGATAAGAGTCTTACATCTTTAATTTTTTTGTGTTTTAGCATCTACAAATGCAAGAGCTTTCACTGTCACTTGAATGTCCCCAGCAGCAAACACGGATTTTCCACCTCTCATAATGCCCTGGCACGAGGCCGTGGCACATTCAGGGATTGTTTCATCAGAAGCACAGCACACTAATCTGCTCAACTCCAATTATTTAGCCATGTGATCTGGGTAAATGTGACCAGCTTGCAGCAGCTCCAGGCCTTGATATGTTGTTGAGTAATTTTGATCCTGCAATTAATTTGGCAGCTCTAAATCTTCACCATGAACAGGAGGGTGTGAATAACCAGCCCCTACCAACCACTGCTCCTGGAGAAGCTGCTGCTCCAAGGGCAGAGCTGAAGCACATCTGGTATTCCAGGAAATCAGAAACACACAGATGTTATCCTAGAGCTGGAATTTGATAACTCCAGCCAGACCCTGCCTGGGACTGGCTGCAGACACAGCACCAGGTAATGACAATCCTGGCCCAAAAACAGTCTCTGGTAGCCAGCACAATGGCAGATGCAAGTGGCTCCCCTCAAGCAGGGCCACATCACCCTCCAGGTGATTCCAGGAGATGAAAAATAATATCTGTTTTCACATCCTATTGCTGCTGGCAGCAGGGAAGTATTTTTAAAAGGAGAAACATAAACACTTGCAGAGTGACTCTAACCTAACCAGCTGCTTTGGTTTGGTTTCCCTCAAACACCAGTGCTGTGCAAAGCTCTCCAGCCTCACTGAGCCTTTGCAGGAAGCTCAAAAAGGGGCAGTGCTCACCCACAGGCACCTGGCTCAGCCCACCTGGCCAGACCCCACCCAGCCTGCCCCTCCTCACAGCCAGCACAGAACACCCACACTGAACCAGCTTAATGCAGAATTATGTGAAATGAATCCCCTCAGAACCCCTCACCTGTGAAGGGTGATTACATCTCATTTTCATGTAAAAAGGACCTTAAATAACATTAGGGCTTGCAGGCTTTGCCTGTGCCTCCGAGGAGGAAGGATGATGTGTAACCTTCATGGGTGAGGGGCTGGGTATTTATTGTCATTGCAGTGGGTGGATGGAGAGCAAATAGATCTGTGTGGAAGAAAGCAGGGCAGCTGAATCCCACTCGTGGATGCAGTGGCATCATTTTTTGGTACTGGGGAGGGAACTCCTCTGCCTGCCTCAGCAGGGAGCCCTGCTCTGCTGAGCACTTGCAAACCCCCATGGAACCAACACCTAAGTGATGCCTCAGGTTTTTAGCTTTCATAATTTTTAAATTCTGTGCTGTTTTGGTGGGTAGTTTTAGGTTTCATATTAAGTGCTACTGAGCTCTCTTCTCAAAGTAGAAAGACAAAACAATTCCTTCTCCAGTTTGATACCAAGGACAACTTCCAGGTCCTAAAATGAAAATAACCATGAAGTGAGAAGAGAAACAAAGAGGATGGAGCATCAAAACCTGAAGCTGTGGTTGGACAATTGATTCTAATGTGCTGATGGACCAGAACTTATCAAAGTGATCCATGATCAATTCATGATCCATTCTGTGCCCATTTTGGGTTCACCTTGGGTGTAGCCTGGCTGGATTTTTTGCTGCCCAGGTGTGCCCAGTGAGGCCATTTAATAAATCCCTGCTTTATCCCTTTGCTCTGGCTGGCCTCTGTTCCAGGGCAGCCTCCAGAAGGCATCAAAGGAACACAGGACCTCTCACAGACAGGGCACTCTCACCTTAAAGCCTAATGATCATTTAAGAACTAGACATCTGAGCTCTCTGTTTGCAAATACAGGCCTAATATTTCATAAGTAAATGGTTTAATGGCAGTACCTTTACAGCAGAGGAAGGACAGTGAGGAGGAACTGGTGATAATGCCAATATTTGGCAGGGAAGCAGAAATGAATTGCAGAGCTGGCAGCAGCACATCCTGCCTACCTGCCAGGAATCAGTAGTCTCTGGCCTGTAAGCTTTATGTTGGACTCTGGATTTAAATTTTTACCCTTCTCTACAGGATCAGTGAAATATCCAGTTTCAATGGACTTTGTGTTCTATGGCACAAATTCTCCCCAAGTTCTAGTTCAGGTCCTGTTCCTTCAAACCTCTCCTACAGCAACAGAGATGTGAAAGAGAGAGGAAAAGCATTCATAAATCCTACATTAATAGCCAATATCAAATTCTACTAGAATTTGCTCAAAAGGAAAGGGAATCAATTGCAGTCTGTTCTCGATTCTTTAAGACAGCCTTATATTGTTTCTAACGAAACAAAAATCAATATGAAATTCTTCTTATGGTTCATTTTTTAAAGCTCAATACCAGCTGGGCAATTTGGCTGACAATTATCAACGATCTGTTGTGTCACCAGCCTGGGCTCTGCAGCCCAGCCTGCAATCATGTGTTATTGCTTGCAGGTACATCTCTCACTATTGGTTTGCTTTCCACTTTTCTACAATGATCATTCAGAAATAAAGGGAATTTGCTAATCAATCCCATTGACTTGAAAGCAACAGTTATTAATGCCTTCAGTTTGTTTCTGGCTTCTAAACTTTTTGAATCCATTAGCTACGAATCCCCATTGATTACAAACACACCCCCACACAGCATTGGCTTTCCAAGAAAAAAAAGCAGAGCTTTTCGAGTCCCATTCCACTGGAGGCACAGCATGGTGGGGAACCAGCATGAGATGACCAGGTAATTTCACCACAATGACTTCCTTTGTGAGTAAAAGTGACAAAGCTATTTTTGAAGTGCCTCATTAAAGCTGACTTCATTTCATTCCCAAATAACGTGTTGTTCTCTCTCCCCTCCTGCCTGCGCCTCCCCGGATCCGCGTGCTCGGATCCTTCCTCCTCAAGGTTTCCAGAACCACCTGGGATTTTCCTGGCCCTGTGTCCTGGCAAACCTGCTGAGGTTCCAGGGCTGGCCAAGCCCTGAGCAAACCAGGTTTGATCAGGCTCTGCCTTGGGCCCCATCCCTGCAGCCTTTGGCTGCCCCTGACACCCACAGGGCTCAGCGCACCCCCCAGCCTGATGGCAGCCCAGGGAGACTGGGCTCAAAGAACCCCTCTGCCCCTTACTGGGGAGCACAGTGTCCCCAGAGCCACCCCAGCCAGCTGGGAGCTGTGCCAGAACAGCCTCTCCCACACTGGCATCGCTGCATCTTGGAGCAAACCCTGGGAGGAACGGCTGAGGGAGCTGGGGGTGTTCACCCTGGAGAAAAGGAGGCTCAGAGGTCACCTTATCACTCTACTGATGCCTTAAGCTTTTAGCTTTTATACTTTTTAGATTTTGTGCTGTTTTAGTGAGTAATTTTAGGTTTCATATTTAATGCTACTAAGCTCTCTTCTCATAGAGAGACAAAACAATTCCTTCTCTAGTTTGATACCAAGGACAACTTTCAGACCCTAGAACGAGAACAGCAGTGAAGTGAGAAGAGAAACAAAGAGGATGGAGCTTCATAACCTGAAGCTGTGGTTGGACAATTGATTCTAATGTGCTGATGGACCAGAACTTATCAAAGTGTGAGCCTTCATGGCTGGGTGCCCATTTTGTGCCCATTTTGGGTTCACTTTGGCTGTAACCTGGCTGGACTTTTTTGCTGCCCAGGTGTGTCCAGTGAGGCCATTTAATAAATCCCTGCTTTATCCCTTTGCTCTGGCTGGCCTCTGTTCCAGGGCAGCCTCCAGAAGGCATCATTACAGCTCCCTGAAAGGTGTTTGTGCTCAGGTGGGGTTGGGCTCTGTCTCCAGGCAGCACTGGCAGAACCAGAGGGCACAGCCTTAAACTGCACCGAGGGAAATACAGGCTGGAGAGTAGGAAGATGTTTTGCACAGAAAGAGTGATAAAATACTGGAATGCTTTGCCTGGGGAGGTGGTGGAGTCACCATCCCTGGATATATTAAAAAAAGACTGGCTGTGGCACTCAGTGCCAGCGTTTAGTTGAGGTGTTAGGGCTGGGCTGGTCTCAATGATCCTGGAGGTCTCTTCCAACCTGGGGATTCTGTGATTCTGTGACTCTGTGATCTACTGAGACTCATTCTGAAAAATGCATCATGACCATTTTTGCTTTCAGACACAGCTTCGTTTTAAAAAAAATAAATTAGAGTTGTTTCCCCCAATACAAACATCCTTTAACCCCCAGTCCCCCTCAGACAGCCCTTCCAGATCAATAGGAAATTGGGAATACATTAGTTTTGGAACAACACGTAATCAAATGCTACATGTCACCACTGAGATGCTTGGTAAGCACAATCCTGGCTCCATCCCTGGTCAGGAAGATTTGTCCACATAAGATGAGGAGGGAGGGAGAGGAAACATCCTTCTTCTTCAGGGTGAAATGGGTTTGATGCCTGCCACTGTTAAAAGATGATTTTCCTGTGAATTTGCCTCATTTACACAACTCTGATTATTTTTTTTTTTTTTTCCCTAACAGGAAAATTACATTCAAGTGGCCAGGTCTGCATTTAGAGATACACAGTCAATCAGCACAGAGCTCTGGGATAGACTCACCAGTCTATCTCTGAAGTAGGTCACAGCAACTGTCACAGAATCCCTTCAAACCCGTTTAAAATCCAATAAGTCTAAGGAAAAGACCCGTGGAAAAGTATCTGATCTGAAAATCTCATTGGCCGGGCTCAATTCTGCGAATCATTTAAACTTGTTCTTAACTTGACACTAATGAATCAGCTTAGAAAAGTCAAAGGTGCTTGAAGATCAAAGTGCTGTGCACCTTGCACCACCACATCCCATGAGAGGCCATGTCCATGGCAGCAGCTCCAGCAGACACTGGTGACACCAGTGACACCAGTGACACCAGTGACACCAGTGACACCAGCTCAGTTACACCCTGCAGGGGAGCCCCACGCTCCCCCAGCTGTTCCAACCTCGAGCCATCTCAAGGTTCACCAGGGCTTAATTCAAAAATAAAAATTTAAGTCTCCAAATGGGAAGCTTTGCCATTTTTCAAGTGCAGTTTACAAGATGCTGAAAGGAATCATTGTGTTTCATTTTGTGAGGAAGAGAAAAAAAAAAAAAAAAAACCAAAAACCAAAACCACTTTATAATTCTCTGGCATTCAGATGCCCTAAATATATCCAAGCCTGCCAGGGAAATCTCATGCTTAGAGCAAGTCTAACATTAGCTGCTTCTCCTTTCAACTGAAAATATTCCTAAAAACATCTGATCAATCCCAAGACAAGAGGATCATTCATTCTGCCCCAGAGGCAGACCCTGAGAGGGGATGGAAAGGGATCAGCACTGAGGGAAGGTGAACCTGCACCCAGAGCCCAATCCCCACAGAGCCCAAAGCCAGGGGAATGCATCCCTTCTATTCCCTCTGATTTGCAGCAAGCACCCTGAGGGATGTGCCTCTCATGGGCTGGGATTCCTCAGGGTGCACAAAAAGTGATGAGGATTTGGAGAACAAGAGGTGGTGGCTTGGACTGCTGCTAGGTAGAGGGGAAGAGCTGATGGGGCTTTGCTTAAGTGCTTTGTAATTTCCAATAATTGCCAGAAAGTGAGAGGTGGGGCCTTGGCCTCTGTGCTTTGCCAGGTGGAAAAAATAAATTCTTGATGTGAATAAGGGAGGACGAGCAGAGCCCTTGAGGCTGCCTGCAGACACCTGTGCACTGAGAGGAACCTCAGCGAGGAGCAACACAAAAAGGAGACTGCTGCAAGTTACAGGAGGCATGAAGGATTCCTCACTGAGGCAGGACATGGAAAACCATGGTCCTGAGGAGAGGAAGAGCACAGATGTTGTGGGACCAAGCTCCTGCACCAGAACCCAAGCAATTTTGGGTGTGAGTCCCCCTGGAATATCCTGGCTGTGCACGGGCTGCAGTCAGTCCTGCCCTGCACCTGCTCCAAAAGCAGAGAGGATGAAATGGTTGGGAAAGCAACCCAGCCCTTCTTGGGAGAGGGGAAACGAGAGCATCAGTGTTTTTCCTTATTAATGGCTTGTGATCTGGAGCATGTGATGTGTGCATGCAATGGTGGACTGGAGAAGGGATGAGAGAGAGAAACTCCCTGAAGCCATTCCTGCTTATCCTCCTTCTTGCTTTTGGAGCATCCTCAGGGATTGCCCTTCTCACAGAGGAGTAGCTTTGGAGGAGAAAAGGGTGACACATTCTCAAGGAGCTTATTTACAAGTGCTCTTTTCTAAAGATCAATGTGTTGAGCCTGGTGAAGAATGATTTCAATTTTGCCTTGAAAACTTGGATCAAACACTGCTGACGATGCAAACTTCCCTGCCATCCAGAGATTAAACTTGTTCTGCTGTTTTTAATGGGGGTCTGAGTGCTTTGCCTGCCAGAGGCTCTCAGCACTGTGCTCCCTCTTGGAGCAGATTCTGAGAGCACCCTGCAGAAATAATCCAGTTGTGGCTGCACGTTGCTCAGGAGGCGCCTGATGCGTCAGCACCGAGTTGGACCCGGGAGCTCCCCACAGGACACAACTGAAAAGCATTCAGAAAACTGGGAAAACTGTCTGCAAAGACAAGACAAAAAAAAAAAATACAGCAGTTGAACAAATGTGATTTAATTCTAGATCACTGGGGGCTCCTCTTGTGACCTTGAACAACAGACAGTGATGGAGAGCGTGATGGCAGAGCGAGGACACAAGAGTCCTGTGCAGTGTCTGAGTTTGCAAGAGGTCTATATTCAACCATCCAAAGCAATTTATAGACAGAGGTACCCTTGGCACACAGCATCTCCTGGGAACTGTGTCTGGCTGAGGCTGATCACCCTTGACTTCACCTCGAGCTGCTCCCTCCCTGAGCCAGCAATCAATCCCGCGGGCTGCTGGCCCCTAAGGCTCCTTAGAAGCACACACAGGAAAAGCAAGAGGTTGCTGCTGGAGTAAATGACCTGCCTCACCTGGGAGCACTGCACCTGCTCTGGCAGGTCCATCTCCCAGCAGGGTTACACGTGCTTCCCAAGGCTGTCCCTGCACCCCTGCTCGACAGCCCAGCACTAGGAGGCTGTGCCTCGGTCAGCACTAGCAAATCCCAGCAGTGCAGGTGAAATACAGCTCCCTGCCTTGCTCCCTGACAGTGCAGGGGCTGCAGGGGCACAGGGCAGCCACTGCTCGTTCCTGCAGCACCAAGAACCAGGAGCCAGCAGAGCTCTGAGCTCCCCCTCAGTCCCAGCTGCCTACGGTGTGCCTCTCCTTCCTGCAGGATGGTGATGCCTTCTGGGGCTACCTGAAAACAGAGGCCAGACAAAATTAAAGCAATAAAAAGCAATTATATTTACTGAAAGGCCTTCAGGGACATTTCAGGCAGACAATGTCTGTACCCAAAATGGACAATGGGTCACGGGTTTTTTCACACTTTTATAAGTTTTTTCCACTTGCATATTGAGGGTTAATTTACCAATTACACCTTCAGCTAATGAAGTCATTGACCCCCACTTTGCTCCCCCAACTCCCTTTTGTTCCCACCTCTGGCCCTGAGGCAGTGAGGGGTCCTTGATTGCCAGGGCTGGGGAGGAATTGCTGTGTGTGACCCAAATGGGAGAGCAGCAGCTCCCACTGTACATGGAGTTTGGAGTTCTACACTAAGGACCTGCAGAATCACAAATATATGAAGAATATGAAAGTTAAAATCCTAAGGCATCACGGGGGTCACACTGCCTACCCCCAGCCCAGGCTCCTGCCCCTCCCTGAGTCCCTCTCCAGCCCTTCAGGCAGAGGGTGTGCTGCTCCCTCTGCTTGCTCTTCACTCAGCCCCTGAAGTGGAAAGCATTATTAAACTCGTCCTCAGTCACTCCAGAGTGGCAGACGAGGCTGCCACGCTCTGCCAGCCCCTGATTTATTAGTCACTTCTGCAAGACTTTAATCTACTCGGAGGGGTTTTTCCTTCTCTTTTCCCAATTCATAAATGGGTATCTTTATATTTAATCTCTAGTCAAACTACTCTGTACTTGACCTTTAAACTGCTACATGAGGGTGTGTAATTGCCTCTCTCCTGGCCACAGCTGCCCACAGGAGCTGGCTGAGCCCCAGGAGGGCAGAGCTGGGATATTTTCCTCACCCCCACTTTCAGGCTGTAGCTCACTGAAATATTACATGAGAACTGTGATGGCTTTTCTGGAAAAAGATATATTCGCTTCCAGTCAATGCAAAAAGGCACCTGACTCCCATGGTGTCTTAGCTGGGATGTAGAAATAAGTGCTAAAGGATCAATTAAATGTGATTTTGCCCTTCATTTATTAAAAAACAGCCACGCAGCCCAGTCCAGCATCAGCCTCTCCCTGTCCTGGGCAGAGTGAGCATCACACCCCAGCTGAATCTTGGACACAATGAAATGCCTCGGGGACGAAAAAAATAAAATTAAAATTGTGCAGAACATATATAATTTTGGCAAGACCTTCCTCTCCCTTCCCCCAGGGAATGCTTATAAACCAAAAATAGTTATGCAAAATTATGCATCTTTTTTTTTTGCTTTTATACTGTAAAAAGCCAACACAAAGTGTTTCTCTGTGTACAAATACTTTAAATATCGGATGCTTACTGGACACAGTTATGGCTTTAGCTTTACATTTGAAAAAAGCAAATGCCTCCCATGGAAAAATTATGGAAATAAACTAGGAAGAGAGGCTTGTTATTTTTCCAAGGGATTTTCACACCAAGTTTCAATATGCAAGTCACGCTCATGGAGGGCTGTGCACAGATACAATCTAGTGAAGATTTTGTGTACACTGTGTAAAATAAAGCCACATCAGCTTCATTTTGCTTGTGCTAAGAGCTGCTTAAATGTATTATTCTTCTGCCTCATCACCAAACAGAAACAACACAGAGAAACAGCAGCAAAATTAAATTAAAGGATTTAGCTTCCAATTTAGAGCCACGAGAAGAAAATGTCCTGTATGAGGCACCTCCAGAGCCTGTGCTGGGGGATCTTTGAGCCCTGCATCTGCTGCACTGCCAGAAGGAACTGTCTGGAAAGGGCTTCCAAAAAAAGCCACCCTCAGCTTGGCCTGGGGCACATCATCTTCCACCTCTCCTCCACGGGGATGGCAGCAGCTGCCCAAGGTGCTCAGTGGCAGCAGCAGTGCTGGAGGCAGAGGTTTCTCCATCAGCAGCAGCCATCCCTGGCAGCACATCAACCCCCAGCATCACTGGTGTGACTTGGGAGAAACAGGAAAACCAGAGTGTGGCACATTTTCAAAAACCAGTTTGTTTTCCATCTCTTGAAATTAATTTTCTCTGTTTTCCTACCACCATGAAAATGCCAAATAAACATCAGATTAAAATAAATAAATAAATAAATAAGCAGCATTTCTTTCTTCCTGTGAATAGCAATACTCACGGGAAGCCTCCCACTCTCCCCTTTCAATCTACAAATCCCCACGTGTTGCACAATCTCTTTCCCATGGGAAAGAACATGAACCTGTTCAGTGCTTGCTAAGCTGAAAAATGCCAAAATTAACCTGGTGCCCAGACACTGGCAACTGGGAATACAAGGGATTTAAGTGATACAGTGGTCTGGTTCAGGAGGAGTCCCAGAGCAGCTTAAGGCCCCTGGAAATCCCTGCTCCAGAGGCTCCTCACAGCCCATGCTCTGAGCTGGGAGGGAAGAGCTGTGCTGGCTGATGGAGACGTTCTCCCACAGTTTCACTGGACACAGTCTGGCCACAAACAAGCCTTGGAAAACCAAACAGGGATGTGTTTGAGGGTGTTTTTCTGCACTATCCCCAGCCCTACTGCCCATCAGGGCTTGTCCCTGCCCATGGCAGCAGGAGGCAGGGACACAGCCAGGACCAGGCTGGGAATTGCTGTTTCATTATCCAGGCAGGACAGCAGGAAAAGTGGGCTCTGCAAATCTTACAGAGACTGGGCTTTGAAGCTGTGGGAGATGTCCTGGGGTGGCTGCAGGTGAGGACCCAGGTTTGGCTGGGTGGGTGCCAGGGGAACACGAGGATCACCCCAGCCCCTTGAGCCACCTCAGGGCAGGACGTGGCTCTCCCACACCCCAGCCCAAAGGTGGGATCCCTCCATAGCTCAGGCCAGGTCGTTTTCCTCTGGCAAGCACATAATTTCTGCCTCAACACGTTTAACCCTCCCCAGGCTTCCACAGCATCTCCTGTGGCCATGGGAGAGCTGCTCTCTCCAGACCCCCACTCCCTCCTCAAGGCAGGGGTCCCCTCGTCCCTGCACATCAGGACAGATTTTGCTCCCAGTAGGTACAGCCAGATCCACCCACAGCTTCTCACCCAACATTTAAACTTCCTCTGAACGCGCTGGAACAACCAAGAAATTTGCTGTGAATGGAAACGAGCCGGAATTTGCAGGGATTGGGCAAAACAACTGGCTGCAGCTGGCCAAATTAATTCCCAGCATAATTCCACTGAAGTGGAATTTAACAGGCATTTGAAATAACGTGATCTTTTCTTGCCCTTTGCATGTGTAGGGGAAAAAAAAATAAAGGTATTAACAACTCATTCCCAATCTTTGCATGGGTAATTAGCCACGTGGGGAGCAAAGAGCCCTGTGCACTCCTGGGCTGGCAGGTGCCCAACCTTCTGCTCTGCCAGTTGGTACCTTTGTTCAGGAGGAAAAGGAGCTGCCCTGGCTGGGCACGTACAATGGACCACGGGCTGGGGCTGGCAGGTCACAAACCAGCCATGTGAGAGTTGAGCAGGGCACCACGGAGCATACCAAGTTTCTCTGTGAACTGGTTCCATGCGAAGATAATAGCGAGCAGAGGCTAATTCTGCAGTCTCTAATTTTCTTGTCTGACTAAGCAGGCATAATTTACACCCATCAGTTGCAAATGGGTTCTCCCACCAATCCTAAAGATAGAGGACTTTTCTTTTTTTTTTTTTTAAACGGAAAAAAAAAAAAAAAAAAAGGAAAAAAATTATTTCCTACCTCTGCAGAAAGAGGATGAAAAACACATGCAAAGGCTGTCTGACACAAATATGTATTTTCACTCAGCTAGTTCAAAGAGATCATCTTGCAGCCCAGAAACAGGAGACCTTGATGGAACCAACTGGCCAAAACAGCTTCTCCTGTCAGATACGAACACGGGGAGTGATAAAGACAATAATTTTAACTGGTCTTAGTCATTTGCTCCCTGTTGCCCTTTTCAGCCCATATGACACGCTGCAATTGTACAAATTCAGCTGCTGCTGCACGGGGCTGACAATCAGCCGGGATGCACGTGGCTCCATTCCACAAGCCCTGGGGGATCTGTCACCTCTCAGGTGCCAGGGTCCCTGCTCACAGCTGCCACATCACATCCAAAAAGGCCAGGCAGGTCTCTGCACCCTCCCAGTTCACCTTCCTGGGGTGACTCTGTCCATTGGGATTGTCTGGTCCAGGCTCCCACAGCAGCAGCCCATCTCCAGGTTGAGTCCAAGATCCCTTCAAAGGAAGAGGCTGACCAAAGGGACCCTGCTGGGGGTGCCCAGGGAGTGTCTGGCTGCACAGGGTCCGTGCAGGAGCTGCCCCAGCACCAGTGCCAGCCTGGCTGGACCATCCCCATAAACTCCCAAGGGTCCCACTGTGCCCTGCCAGGTGGGAACAGCCAGGCTTCCAAGACCTGGCAGGTCTGCCATCCCTGCTGCGGGTGCAGAGGTGTGTGACCCTGTGTGAGCCTGCGGGGCACCCTCGGACAGGGCAAACCGCAGCATAACTGATTAAAATTACAAGATTCACACCCTTCGTTATTGCCTCATTCAAAGAGGCTCCATCAGCCTCAGTTACACCAGCTCCAGGCAGGAAAGTCTGGTAGAGTTCTCCTGCCGCTGTTTGAAGGGTCGTGCACTCCCAGCACAGCCCTTGTCTCACTCCCCACGTCTGCTCGGCTAGAAAGGAGCCGTGGAAGAAATCGGTGCTGCAAATACCACCGGGGGAAGGAAGAGCCAGTTCGCCTCTCCTGCCAGCCTGGGGACAGACTCTCGTACCTGCTCCCACCAGCTCTGCCGGCTGCGAGCGGCTGGGGTGGGACCCGCCCGGCCGCAGCTCCCGCGGCTGCCGTGGGGATGGCGGGGGCGATGCCAACTGCTCCGCAGAGCAGCGACAGCGCCTTCGGATGTGCTCAGGCACACGGGCCGCGGGCGGGGCTCTGATCGGAGCCTCCTGCAGCCCCGGGCCCCCGCAGCCAGCCCAGCCAAGCAGGGAGGGGAGCGCAGCCCCGCTCCCGGCCCCTCTCCCGCTTTCTGCGGGGCGTTCCTGCTCTCGGCTTGACAGGAGCTCCCAGCGCGTTCTCCTGACTTTCACAATAATATATTCAGCAGAACTGGATACATTTCAAACCAGCTATTATACCACAGTATGTTCCAACACAAATGTATGCAGTGTAGTGCAGCAACAATTCTTCGGCGGGTATGGCACAGATTGCAGAGACCCCACATTTCCCTGCCCCGGACAGAGCAGCCACACCGTCACAGCGGGAATTAATTAGAGAGTAAACCTCACAAAAATCCGAATGGAGAACCTCCCCAGTTTCAAATCAGCTGCCTCGCAGCACTTCCCCTGCCCTGGCCGTGCCTCCATCCCAGCCGCACACAATGCCTCTCCCTTCCAGACGGAACGCCGAGTAGGGAGTGGGAATTTTCCCTCTTCCCTCCGCCCCACAACAAGCAAAATGTAGCACAAATCGCAGCGAGTTTGCGGGGGCAAATGTGGCTAGCTGGTGTTCGCTTTTGCGAGAGCTGCCGGGGCGTGGGTGGCAGCGGAGGTCGGGCACGGAGTTCGCGCTCAAGGGCACCGAGCAGACCCCAACCCCTCGGGCAAAGCTCCCTGCAGCACTGCCGTGCCCAGCCCTCCGCGCTCCTCAGTGCCAACACCGCTCCCGGCCAAAGGATTCCTCCTGGCAGTACCTAAACTTGCCATTTAAACCGGGAAATCTGCTGTGGCAGAGCTGCAGGAGCCGGAGTTAACCAGAGGGATGGAGTGCGGGATGGAAGAGAAGGAGGGATCCTTCCTAACGGGTCTGTGAATCGCAGGCTTCAATCCATTTAGTAGCCCATCAATCAAGCTGTGGGTGTCACCGCGAAGGGCCGGAGCCGGGACGGTTTCAGTAGAGGGCACTCAAGTCCCAGAAATCTGCATTTCCCAGGTATTTTCCCTCTGATGTTTTAGGAGCCGCCTTCAGCACATGAATCTCGGTAATGCGAGCACTGAGCCTCATAACTCAGATTGATTGTGGTTCTATTAGACCTGATGCATATAAATCTAAACAAAACACATGTGGATGGAGCTAATTCGAACGAACCAGTTTAGATACCATTACAGAAATAAAGAGAAGGCTCTTTTTCTTCATTAGTATTGAAAAATGCTATAGCTATAGAAATGCTTATGTCTCTTTCTGCCAGGTTCATCGTTCTGCTGCTGCTCTAAAGCATTAGTCTGATTTGAAAATGTCTTTCGTCAATCAACATTTTCCTCTAGATATTAATAATCTCAACAGTATTTTCCATTTTTGCAAGTGGTTCCCTTTCATACTCAAGAATAAGAAGTCTTGCATCAGTGACTTGAGAACACCCGTAAACCTACAGCTTTATCTGTAGGTGAGAGGACTGAAATTTTTTTGCATATAAAGCCCCCATGAGATGTAGACAATTTCAAATCTAACCTGTGTAATACCTGGAGCTCTAAATACCACACATATTCATAGTAAAAGCAGCAGCATGAAAAAAATAACATCCAAATATCTTCACGACAAACTCAAAATAACGAATCGACTTCTCCTCACTGGTACACTATGTTCACAAGTTATAAATACACCAGAGTTTGCATTAATTGATACACTCTTAAATGATGAATTACCACATTAAAGCTATTTTCACAGCACTTATGAACTGGGCAAATATCTTGTATTTTTAGCATCACTGTAACAAGTTGTCCAAAGCCCTTCTGCTACCTTTGATCATCCTTCAAGGCACAGCCAAAGATTCCTGAAGAAAGTCGTGACTCAGCTTGGTGTAAATCCCACTGCCAGATCCCAGCATCCCAGTGGGCAGCACTCACCTGTGCAGCAGCACCCAGCCAGAGCTCTGGGCCCATGAGGAGCTCTATCAACCCTCCAGGTACTTCCTTCTTTTGTCCAGGCATCCTGTCTGTGCTGTAATTGTCCATCACCACCTGGCTCCTGCTCCAGTGGGTTCTGTGGAGGCCTGAAGGTCACTGCTCACAGGCCTGGGCCCATGCAGCCCCTCCACGGGCATCAGGTGGAATTGAGTCTTTGTATGGGGCAAAAAAACCCCAAGCAGCTGTGGTGCAACACCTAGGAGAAGTTTCAGAATCTCCTTTTATTGTAATCCTGCCACAGCTCAGCCCTGGGATCCCCAGGGTGCTGCCCAGAGAGAGGAGCATTGCCAGGTCACACGTGAGGGATGGGCTGGGGATGGTGTGGGAGCCTGGGAACACAAAGGCAGGAGACCCAGCCCTGGTGGGCTGCTCTGCTGAGCACCCCCGGCTGCTTTGGGAAGGAGAAGCCACACAAAGCCCAGTAAGGAGACAAGGAGATGTGGAGTGCTCCTCTGCCTGTGCCCAAGCTCGACTGCTGTGGGAATTTCTGGTACAGGACTGGTCCTGTTCTGCCCTCTCTGACCTAAGTGCATGAGACAAGGACTGTCTGTGATCTCCATACACCCATCTGTCACTAATCAGATAATTTAATACAAAATAAACTATCTGTGCTGGCCCTGCAGGAGGATCCAGGGACTGAAACTGAGGTTGGAGCCTTATCAGTGCCTGGTACAGACAGAAAGGCAGGAAGCAGCATCCTAAACCAACAGAGTATTTCCTTCCCAGCTACAGTTTAATTTAAACACTCCACAAAATCAAACCTCTTCTCCGTGTGCTGGAGTCTGCAAAGAGCAAAGAACAGCCACAGCCAAACCAGCCCTTTTTACCTGCTCCCTCCCAATAGCTTTGTGGGGCTTTTTTATCTCTAGGTGGAAAGAGTCGCCAGGTTGTGACATTTAATTTTATAACAAGTTCACAGAAACAGCTGTCCTTCACTTAAGCAGTGTGCAAAGAAATTTTCTTCGCGTCCTTTTGCTAAATCTTATCCATTTTGGTGTCAGGAGGGATAAAAGTATCCCTAACATGAGCCACTTTTTTCTGTCCCCATCTTTGGCACAGGCAGGAAGGTTCGGGCCGGGAGCTGGAGCCCCGGCCCTGCCCACAATCAACACCAACACTCCCCTCCCCTGAGTGCCAGCCTGGGCAGCGCTGCCAGGAGGCCGAGCAGCACCTCTGCCGCTCGATGCTGAGGCAGGAGCAGGCTGTCCTTCCACCGTGGCACGGTGCTGAGACCCCAGGCCAGGCTCGGGGCACCTTCCCTCCGCCCCACGAGTGACGGGTGTCCCCACGGCCCAGGGAGGCACCGCGACATCTCTGGGAGGGGCTGGTCCTGCCCCGGGCGTGTAGATCTGCCAGAGCCTCTTCCAGCTTTTCCTCACGATCCCGTGTTGATGACAGCTGTGACATTCCCTGGCCAATCCCCCAGTGCTGCTGCTGTGCAAACAGCCAGAAGAGCCCAGCCACCACCGCAATGGGCACGCAGGGAATCCCCCGCGTGTCCACCTCTCTGCAGCGGTCCCCGCAGTAGCTGCCTGCCGGCAGAGGCGACACCTGGCAACTTCTCTTTGAGTTGTAGATCAATAACGACTCGCAGTGTTCCTCCTCCAGTCCCCACACCCGCGCTCCCGGGGGCTGCTCCGGGATGGGTCTCTGGAGCAGAGTGCAGGACGGCGATCAGCATTTCTCCCAGCACGGAGCACGCCCGGATTGCTGCCGGGCAAAGCGACGGGCAAGGAAAATTAAAAAGATGAGCCGATACAGAGTAATAGTATGTTTGTAAGAAAATTAAAGATTTGCTCTTCAGCTGTTCCAGGCTGGAGTTAGCAGACAGCTGGCAAATGGGAACGATTGGAAATGATGGAATAGATCAAATTATTTAAATGAGAAAAAAAGAAATTCGCCCTAGCCTGGCCCAGCACGTTGACAAAGCAGTTCCCGGTCCGCGGCATGGGCAGCCCTTTGTCTCTGTCACCGAGGTCATTAAACTCCCGGCTGCGGAGCGCGGGCCGGTACCGCTGCTGCAGCGGCCCCAGCCCCGGCCCACCCCCGGGCCCCCAGCCCCCCTGCCCCGCCTCTCATCCGGAGACACCGGGGGCAAACGGCACTCCCGAGAGCTCGGGGGTCACCGGGCACCCCGCGATCTGCGGGACAGGGGTCCGTCGGGGGCAGAGGGAAGGGGAACACCCAGCGCTGCCGAGCCCCCCGGGCCCCCTGCGCCATCGCCCCCCGCCCCGCGGTGCCCGCCGAGGGTCCCTGGGCGTCCCGCCCCGCGCCCGCCGCCGGCGCTGCCCTCGCCCCGGGGGAGCGGGCGGGTGCCGGGCCGTGTGCCGGGGTGTCAGCGGCGTGTCAGTGTGCCGGGGTGTGTGCCGGGGTGTGTGTCGGGGGTGTGTGTGTCAGGGGTGTGGAGTGTGTCGGTGTGTGCACGCTCCACTCCGGGGCTTTGCGCGAGCCGCGCATCAGCGGTAGGAGGGGACAGAGCCGCTCCTGGGGCGCACCGGCAGCCCCGGCTCCGCAGGTGCCGCCCGACCGGCACCGGCACCGCACGGCTCGGCCCGCAGCGGAACGGCCCGGCTCGGCTCGGCTCGGCGCGGAAGGGAGCGGCCGGAGCTGTGGCTGCCGCGGGACGGGCCGGCGCGGCCGCTCGGAGATGTGCCATGAGCCGCCCGGCCCCGGCGCCGAGCGGCCGCTCCGCCTGAGCCCCGGGCAGCAGCCGCCCGCGTCCCCGCTGCCCCTGGGGCCGTAGGGCCGGCGCCGGCCCGCGCCCTCCCCAACGATGCCCCATCTCTGGCCGGCGCTTCGCCGCGTCCTCTGGGAATACTGGGCAGCGCTCCTGGTCGGCGGCTTCTGGGGACAGAGCTCGCACGGGATGCCGCATGTCATCCGGATCGGTAAGGGCCGCCGGCGGCGGGAGAACTTCGGGGCCGGCGCGGAGAACGCGCTGCCCGGGGCCGCGGCGGAGGATGCGGTACCCGGGGCTGAGGGATGCGCTGTCCGATGCCGGGGCGGAGGTTCCCCCGGCGAAGGATGCCCTGGCCGGGCTGGGACGCGGTCCCTGGTGCCGGGGCGGGAGGTGCCGGCGGCGCGGCGAGGCGGGGGCTGTGTCCCGGAACGGAGCGGGCAGCGCTCCCGGTGCGAGCGGCTGCCCCGAGCGAGGTGCGATGGGGGTGCTGGGCACCTGGCGAAGAGGAGAGGAGGATGCTGTCCCTCTGCAAAGTGGGGTGCTGATTGCCCGGAGAAGGGGAACGCTTTGCTCCCGGAGAGGACGAGTGCTTTGCCTCTGGAGAGGGAGGATGCTGAGCCCCCAAAGAACGGGGGATGCCGAGCACCCAGAGAGGGGGGATGTTGATTCCCTGGAGAAGGAGGATTTTTGCTCACAGAGATGGGGGATGCCGAGCCCCCGGAGCGGGGGGATGCTTAGCTTGTGACGAGGAGGGCTGCGGTAGCCGGTGCCAGGAGGGCTGTTGAGCCTGCGGCAATAGGGAGCTGTGCAGAGGTGCTTTGCCCCGGGCTGGATGTGCCCAGCACAAGGGACAGACAGCCCGGGGGGGCCCGCGGCACCGAGTCCCGCTGCCTGGAGGATGCCAGTGGGCTGGCTCCGCTGCAGCTGCTGCTGAGGACCAGGCGTGTTTCATTAAATTGCTGAGGTTCTGGGGAAAATTAATTTTTAATAATGTTACATAAAGTAATTGCACAGATAACATCCTGGGAATGAGTCTGCGATCTTTCTTTTTCTAATTAAAGGAGATACTTGTTTTAATCATGTCATGTAAAGAACGGCGCTGATTTCTGTTATATCCCATGCACTTTGCTATTGGTACACATTCCTAGGGATTTGCTCTCTGCCCACCGAAAATTACAAGGACATGTTTACCTGCCTTTTCAGGGTTCAAATTTTAACTCAGAGAAAATAGTGAAAACTGAATAGATTTGTGAATTATTTGTGAATAATTTTAACGGGGGAAAAAAAGGGGTCTTACTTATCCCAGTGTAACTGCACAGCAGCAATATGAAAGCCAGAAAGATAAAAAAAAGCTGCTCCTGAGGGACAGGTGATTTTTGAAGTGAAACATCGTCACCTCCAGCACGGCTTGGAGTGGCTGCATGGCCCAGATCGTCTCACGGACAAGGGCTTGCTTCCTGCAGGGTGAGCATCTGGTCTCCCCCAGACTTCTGTGAACGGGGCGCTCCAGGCAGATGTTATCCCGTGCACATTGTGGTGCCAGAAATATTGGTGGAAAAAGGTTAATGGATCTGCCGCTGGGGCCTGGGGCCCTGGCGGCTGCTGAACTTTCACCAGAGCCAAGCTGCTTAGTATGCTCAGCCTCCGCCTGGAACAGCTGGAAATGTTTTGTGCCACACAAACCCACTCCCAGGAAGGCTCCGCTGCTGCTGACAGGGCGCGCTGGGCTCCGCCAGTCCCACCGCAGGAGCGAGGAGCGAGTCGTGCCCTGGGAGCCCCCCCGCCTGTCGCCAGCCTGTCCCCACCAGGAGCACCGCAGTGCTGTGGTGGAATTTCCCTCCCGACGGGTCCCAGGGCTCGGATCCCCTTCGGGACCGCCAGCCGTGGGCGGGGGGGGCTGTGGCAGCTGGGCTGCCGGGCTGGCAGCTCCTCCTGCTCTCGGCTTGGCAGCAGCGGGCCTGATTCTTGGTGGCCAGAGCCGGCTGCTGCCAGGCTGTGGCTCCGGGGAGGCGGGCGAGGGGCGGCTGCAGCTGGGGCAGATGCTGGCGGGGGAACGGGCTGAGGCCGCTGGGGCTGGCGGCTGCTGGGACTGCCGGGAATACTCGCCTGGCTCATGGGAGGGATATTCAGGCTCAGGAGTCTCCCTGGGGGCTCTGTGGAGATGTTTAGTCTCGACTCTCCGTGCCTCAGTTGTCCTGAAAATGGCTTTTCTAGGCTCGAAGCAAATGCACAAAAGGACAGAGGAGATTTCAATGCAGAGGCTGCTGCCAGCCCTCCACGAAAGCACTTGGGGCTGCTGCAGCTCTGCTCCCCTTCACCGGGCAGGAGGGTGGGCAGGCAGGCAGGGAGGGAGGGATGGAGGCAGGAGGGGAGAGACGGAGGCAGTCAGGAAGGGAGGCAGGGAGAGATGGAGGCAGTCAGGGAGAGATGGAGGCAGGCAGGGAGGCAGGCAGGCAGGGAGGCAGGCAGGGAGGAAGGGTTGCCCGCTGCAGGAGCACAGCAGTGCCACTGCCAGCACTGCCGTGCCTTCCACAGGAACGGTCTCGCTTTACCTGCTGAGAAATCCCACAACAGTCAGCCTCTCATCGAGCCACCCTCTTGATCAGCAAAATAAGAAACTTAAAAGATCAGAAAAAAGCTTTAATCGGGGCTGCAGGGAGATCTGTGTTTGCCTTCTCTCTCAGCTAAAACTGGCATCGTTTTGTGACCTCTTTTTCAGCCCACTGGAAAACTGCAGCTTCTTGCCCTGCATTAATTTGTGCAAAGCTGCCCTGGCTTTCAAGTAATTATTTTAATTATTAGGTTATGCCAAGAAGTGGAGAACACTTAAGTAACTATTGGTTTAGCACTGAAAATCAAACCAGAGATAGAGAGCAGGTAACTTCTCAAAGCTCTCTTTTTTCCCTGTGAAGCTGACTATTAAAATAAATGCAGGGAGAGAGATCTAAGAAAGGGAAGGAAAAGCCAAAAGCGCTCTTTCTCTCCCCAGTAAAATATAAATATTTGATCTGCACATCTAAACATAATCTATACATGCACCCGTACAAAGAAAATCTGTGCCTTGTTACTGGATGGGTTTTTTTAAACAGGAGTTTGTATTTGAAGCTTATTCAACAGCTGCTCGGTTATTACGCAATCTGTTAAATATTTGAAAATGCCGTATCAGAAAACACCATCCGGAGCTGCTCCAAGTGCTCGGTTCAGCTCGGAGTCCCTCTGGCACAGACACAGGGCAGGGTGGCGGTGTGAGGAGCTGCCCCGGGTTTACCCCGGTGCGGGACCCGCCAGCCCTCCCTGCGGCTCCGGAGCTCCGGGGGATCGTCCCTGCTCCGGGCAGCAGCTCAGGATTTGCAAAACCCTGCCCCTCGTAGCTACAAGCAGCGAGAGCCAGGTGGTTACGGTGCCGCAGAGAGCCCATTCGTCTGACCTTTCACTTGGATTAAAAAGCGGTGTAGCACCCTTCGAGGCGCCAGCCGAGAGCCCGATGCCATTTTGCGGAGCTGATGGCACCGTCCCTGACAAAGCAGGAATGGGTGGCGCAGGTGGAGCAGGACTGGCGGCTCCAGCAGACCCATTCCAGCCGCCTGCTTTGCGGAAGCATCATCAGAAATCAGCCCCAGCGATGGTTCGGAGGGGCGATGTGTTAGTGAGACGCACGGGCGGATCGGGTGCCCGTGGGCTGAGATGGGTGAATTGCAAAGAACAGACCCCCGGCTGCATTTGGGGGTTCCTGAGGGGGTTTGCACTGAGAAGGTGACACCGTAACCACGCTGCCCTGCTGCCATCATCGCCCTTGGCCGCCCCACTCCTGCCAGGAGTGCTCCTGGTGTGGCATCTGTGTGGGCAAGGGCACAGGCGGGACAGCCCAGCCCGCCCTGCCCTTGGGCCACCCCAGCCCCAGCTGTGTGCTCACCTTGCCCCTCTGCAGGAGGAGTGTGCTGGGCCAGGGAATGGGTTCATTTTCCTTGCTACAATTTAAAATGCATCGCCTCCACCTCGGGGTCCTCACTTTTGTGTCAGGTTTTTCACTAAGGTTCTACTCCTGCTGATATTTGTGGCAATAATCCCACCTCAAGCGTGTCTGACAGTCCCACTCCTGTATCGCTGAAGTCGCTGTGAGCAGGATCAGTCTTCAGCAAAGCTTTTAAACAAACAACCCTGCATGAGGAATTTATTGGATTTTATTTCTTGCAGTGTCTTTCTAAGCTGTGTTTGCATAGAGAAGGGGTCAGGGCATTGATTGTTTGTATGATTTGCAAGTAACACAGAAAATACAATCAAACTGGAGTCCGTGTGAGAAAAATATCATTGATTATTTTATATAAATACATAGAAAACAAATTCTGTGGATAATTATCCTGCTTTGTGTGATTGGCTTTTCTGAGGCTTATTATGCCTGTCAGGAATTTTATTTTGAAACCACCTTCCCACACTCTGCAAATGAAGTTGTATTTTTAAAAATAAAGGCAGAAACAGGCTTTTCCAGGCTGAAAAGGCAGCGCCCGAGGGCTGGGAGCTGCACAGCCGCGGGGGTCATGAATGCTGGAGTGGGAGTCCTCAGAAAGGCAGCCCGAGGGTTTTACTGCTCAGCTTGTGCCTGGTGACCAGAGTGGCCAGAGTTCTTCGAAGAGGCTGGCAGGGGATGGCACCAGGGTGTTTTTAAATCCCTCTATTGCCTTCAGAGCTTCTCGTGCATTCCCTCGGGCATTTCTGTGACCGTGCTCCCACTGCTCAAGCATTTAATGGCTGATAAAGTTATTTCAGGTCATGAGACGCTTTGTGTGTCAGATAACACATTCTGGTGATTTCAGCAGGATAGAAGGGCGGCAGTGTAAATTGTTTGGTGGTAAATGAAATCTGAATACATTTGAATAACAATGTTAACTCTTTATCGCAGAATAGTCTAATTATTTGATCTTGGCATTCTCTCGAGAACTTCATACAGGAAATTAAGATCAAACCACGTACCAGCAAAGAAATAGAGCCTCATTTATCACAAAGCAGACAGCTCAGTGCTGGGCTGCTGCCTCGGGGCACTTGACGGCCCTCGGGCTGGAGGCAGCAGGGTGTGGGCACAGCTTGAGGGTGAGGGGGCCTTGGGCGGGATTGCTGGGCACGGAGAGAGGAGGAGACACACAACCTGACACCGGGACAGACAGACACACCGCGGGACAGACTGACACACCCGGACAGTGACACATGGACACGCACCTGGACAGACTGACACACCCGGGACAGACAGACACACCCTGGGACAGACTGACACACCCCGGACACACGACACACCCCGGAACACAGACACACCGGACAGAGACACACGGACGACTGACACCCGGGACACAGACAACCTGGACAACACACACCCGGGACACACTGACACACCCCGGGACAACTGACACACCCGGGACAACTGACACACCGGACAGACTGACACACCCTGGGACACACAGACACACCCCGGACACAAGACACACCCTGGGACAGACTGACACCCGGACACACGACACACCCTGGGACAACTGACACACCACACCACCCGGGACACACTGACACACCCCGGGACAGACTGACACCCCTGGGACACACAGACACACCCCGGGACACACAGACACACCCTGGGACAGACTGACACACCCCGGGACACACAGACACACCCCGGGACAGACTGACACACCCGGGACACACAGACACACCCTGGGACAGACTGACACACCCCGGGACAGACTGAACCCGGACACAACACACCCGGGACACACGTACACCGGACGCACTGACACACCCCGGGACACACAGACACACCCGGGACACACTGACACCCCGGGACAGACTACACCTGGGACACACTGACACACCCAAGACACACAGTTACACCCCGGGACACACTGACACACCCGGGACAGACTGACACACCCCAGGGACACCAGTTACACCCCGGACACACAGACCACCCGGGACAGACTGACACACCCAAACACACATAAGGATACACAGTACAACCCGGCACGACACCGGACACACAGACACAGCCCGGACACACAGTACCGGAAGACTGACACACGCTCCTGTGGCACGGCAGCTGCCTCTCGTGCTGCAGTGTCGCGTCTGGTTTTATCCCCAGCAGGTGCCAACCCGCCTCTCTGAGCCGGGTCTCTGCCCCTCTGGTGTTTTGATGAAGGGAACCCAGCAGAGGCCGGGGCAGCGCCACTAAAATCATCCTGCCCCCGCCAAAGCCGGGTCCCCTTTTCCCCGGGGAATGAAGCGCTCCCTGGGTTACAGAGCAGCAGTTCCAGGGAATTCGCTCTCCTGAAGGAGAGCCAGCTTCCCCGCCTGTCGCGACATGCCGCTGGCGCCCAGCCGGGCCCCGCATCGGCAGAGGGCAGTGCCCGGCCGCGGCTCCGCACCCTCCTGCTCCCCGAGCATCCTCCTGCATCCTCCGGCACGGAGCCGCTCTGCCGGGAGAGCAGCGGGGCCGGAGCGTCTCGTGGCGAGAGACGGTGTCAAACCCGCCCGGGCGGCGTTTGCAGCCAGCTCTAAGCCTCCTGATCCGCTGTAGTGCGCGTCTCCAGCGGTCTCGCCATCTCCTTCCCCTCCTCTCGGCTGCAGCTGCGGCTTTTCCCTCCGCACGGACGTGCAAGTCTCTGGGAAAGGCTGATAGCGGAGTTGAAAGCACCATGGGCGGCGGGGATAGAGGCAAACAGTTGAGAGGAGCCGAGGGCTGAAGGAGAGGATAAGAACTGCTCTCCTGCGGGGCTGCCGGAGGGAAGAGATGTGGAACTGGAGTGCTGTGCCCCTCAGAGAACCCAGCTTGGCTTGGCAGGCAGGGATTGCCGCAGGATGGGCCGGTGCAGAGGGGATGCCAATGGGATGGGGGTTCACGCATTGATACATTGGTTCGTGTTATTAACAGTGAAAACAGGCATGATGGGCTGCTATTTGCCACTTGTAAATAAAGACTAAAATAGATGCAGGTCCTCAGCACAAGCGAGAGCTCTTAAAGCAGGTGGAGGGCTCAGCTCATTGCTTTGTCTTTGCTCCTGCACCAGCTTTTCTTTGTGTTGCATTTGTTAACCCCTTCTGCCTCCTCTCACCCCCCTTGCTGTGCTGCCCCCGGGGGACCCACAGCTCCAGCGCTCAGGTTTGCGCTGCGAGACTCTCACCACGCCAGCATCACCTGGGTCTCCTTCTGCTTTAAATCTGCAGCGAGACACTGAGCATGAATGCACAAATACGGATGTGACTGCTCTGTTATTTCTGGCAGGGAAGATCATCAGGGAAACGCGGTTCAGCTGCAAACGGCTGAGGAGAGCGTGGGGTACCCCTGCGTCAGAGGCAACCCCAGGGCTGCTCTGAGCTTCCCCCACACTGCTCAGCTCTGCAGCACTGGCAGGAAGAGAGGGAAGCAGACACCAGCCTTGGCCACCACACAGTATCTGTATTATTTAATACTTTAGTCCAGGGGCCTCGTTAGATTTCAGTTCTTTTGCTGTGCCCCAGCCGACAAACGGCACACCCCTCTGTGGGGTAAGATTCAGAGAATAAAAATCAGAATTTGGAGGTAGTAAGAGAACAATTGGCACATTCTGTATCAGCTCGTTGTGCCTGGGAGGTTTAGTGTGACCTGTAAAGCAGCAGGGAGGACTGAGCTTCCAAAGGCACGAACCATGTGGGTATGTTTGGAGAAGTCCTTAAGCAGACAGAAAAACCAGCTAATACCAAAGGCAAAAACACAAAGACTTTAAATTATGTAAGTGTTCAGATAAATTCTTGAATTTGGGCCTTGCACTTTGCCCATGGCTCTGGAAACTGGGCAGTGATCCCCTCTAAGGGGTACCCAGCTCCCCTGGGACTGGAGCACTCAGTGTTACACAAATTCCAATTTCATCCTTGGCACCTGCAAGCAGCAGCTTCAGGACCATCAGTGGTGCCAGCTGGGTGGAAATGGTGGTTCCTACCTCCAGTAAGGACTGGGATGAGGCCACTGACTGCTCTGACAGAGGCCACGGGGCACTCATTAGCTGGTAATGACATCTGATGTCCTCTGTTCACACCGGGGACTTGGAGGTGAACAGACTACACCTCTGAACTCACCAGCTCCCAGGTGAGTAGGAATGTACGTAATTCCTAAAATAACAGAGCTGGTACTGCAGAATCCAAACTTGATTAGAGACGTGGAAGGGTGCGGGGAGAGAGCCAGCGCCGCCGTGGGCGGCTCCCCCCACTCTAATGAATAGACGGCTGTCAGCTCGCACTTTCCTCCCAGGATGGAACAGTAAATAAAATCTGGTATAACCCACAAATTTAGCTGAGTTACGGCTGTCTATTGGGAGTGAAGTGTTAGACTTGTTGGTTAGTTTTGCAGTGAATTCAAAGCACTCTGAGGGAAGTCACCGCAGTGATTTTAAATTCCACCCCCTGTGAGACACCGTGCCTGCCTGGGCACATGGGCTGAGGGGGCTTTTTCCTGGCTACAGCAGAAGTTTTGTGTTGGGAACAGGGTGGATTTTGCTCTGAACGGAACGAACAACCACAGCACCTGCTCAGCAGAGGATACAAGGCTGGATGTCACAGAATCCCAGAATGGTTCGGGTTGGAAGGGACATCAAAGCTCATTTCATTCCACCCCCCTGCCATGGGCAGGTTCACCTTCCACTAGACCAGGCTGCTCTGTCCAAGGTGGCCTTGAACCCTGCCAGGGACAGGGCTGGTGAACCCCAGGGCTCTGTCAGTCACCCTGCCACTGCTGGCACATGAGGGAGGTTCCCTTCCTAGAGAGCCGTGGGACAGACACCAGTCCTTGAGCACTGCAGAACTCCACGATGATGGTCTTTTATGGGATGTGCAGCAAAAGGTACATCATGATTAACCTTAAAAGCTTAAGCATTTTCTTTGCCTGTGCGAGACAGATTTATAATATTTTCTCTTTCTTTTCCAACATTGGAATCTTAGTGCAGACAGTGATTTATTGAATAATCAATTTCCTTATCTACGTAACACATTCAGGTGATCCATCAATGCCAGATAATCAATCCAGCTCAGGATTTTAAGTGTATATATGTATACCTGTATATATATTTTCCTCCTCTACTGTTGTCAGGCCAAGTAATGTCTCCCTTTCTTTGCTCCTTTCCCACTGACTTTTGTTTATGGTGTGTAAAAGAAACCCCCGACGTTATATTACACCTTGTAAGTTTTACGGTACTTGAGAGGTTTATGTGCTATGAATGTAAAGGGCAATGCAATAACGCAAAGGGCAGTGAGACATTTTTAAGCGCAGAAGGATATACACGGAGCTGAGGAGATAAATCTGGGTGGATAATCGTCCCACTGTGTCTCTCCTATTTATGAGAGGAAAAGACATTCGCTGCAAATCATGCTCCAGGTCACTCGTGCCCTGGTCTCTGCATTATTGGCTGCTTTAACTGCTCTGAATCTGCTTGGGGATCTCTGCCCTGCTTTGGGGTCTCTGAATTTGCTTTGGGGTCTCTGAATCTGCTTTGGGGTCTCTGAATCTGCTTTGGGATCTCTGCCCTTCTTTGGGGTCTCTGAATCTGCTCTGGGGTCTCTGAATTTGCTTTGGGGTCTCTGAATCTGCTTGGGGATCTCTGCCCTGCTTTGGGGTCTCTGAATTTGCTTTGGGGTCTCTGAATCTGCTTTGGGGTCTCTGAATCTGCTTTGGGATCTCTGCCCTGGTTTGGGGTCTCTGAATCTGCTTTGGGATCTCTGCCCTGCTTTGGGGTCTCTGAATCTGCTTTGGGGTCTCTGCCCTGGTTTGGAGCCGTGTCTGGGCTCAGCAGAGGGGGCTTAGCCCAGGTGGGGTGTGATTCCCCATCACTGGGGTGGTGCTTTGGTCCTGTGCAGCTCAAGGACTGGGATACGTGGAGTTTGATGTGTCTGTCCTCAGTGGGTTGGGGAAGGGCTTAGCTCGGGAACAAACCGTAGGAGGAAGGAAGAGGAGTCACAGCTGCCAAGTCTGGAGCTTATGGGTGGTTTAGCTGGGAAAGAGGAGCCTGGGTTCAGCCTCCCACAGTCTGGGTGTTCACTGCTGGAGTTTGGGCTGGGCAGGAAAGTGTTCCGAGAATAGGTCTGGGAACTTCAGTAAACTCTGTTCCTACGAGGAGAGGAACTTCTCGGGGGCATTCAGATTTCTGAAACAATCAAACCATGAATCGCTCTCAAATGTGAATATTCAGAATTCAGCATTTGCAATTAGCAGTAGAATTGGAGACAAAATGCCATTACTTTCAGAGGTCAAGAAAAGTTGCATGCAAAGGTCACTGTTCCATGTGCTTCATTCAAAATCCAATTTGTTTTGTGGGCTTACGATGGCAGAAACGCTGATGATTTTGCTATTGCCACATGTTAGGTACTTTCTGTGCAGGAAAAGATTTTGCCTTAATTACTTTCAGTTTTAACTGTCTGGCACAGAGACAGGATTTTCCTGATTTGAACCATCTCATCAGAAGTTGAGAACTTAACTGAGACTGAAAACCCTGTGATGTGGCAGAGCCCCACGGAGTTCCCAGGAGTCGGAGCTGATGGCTGATGTCCTGCTTGCTGTCGTGACAGCAGCTCTCCAGAATGTCCCTGGGATGGGAGGAGGGGAGAAGAAGCTGCAGGAGAATCCTGTGAATCCGTGTCCCTCCCATCCAAACAGTTCTGCAGAGCCCAGCACCTCCTACAGCTCCAGGTGCCATTTGTTTCAGCAGTAATGCCATTACCATTTTAAGCTGAACCAGGGACCTGTAAAAAAGGAGGTTCTTGGTTTAAATCTCTGGTCTATAAAAGCTTAAGGACCTGCTCTTTCTTTATAGGGAAAAAAACCCCATTTTATGCACTTTTCTTCCTGCGAATTTTTATTTCTGCAAAAGCAGTTTTTGTCATCTTTGCTTAGACGAAATTCAAAGCGAGACCCTGGATGTTTTGCTTCAGGGTGGCGTCTCAGCTTGGCTCATAATATTTGAATGGAAATAGGATCTGCAGTTTTCTTTCCTATTCATCTACATCATGGTGAAAGCGTTGTCCAGAATGGGTGTTGCAAGATCTTAGATGAAGCCAATAATATTTTTTAAAATGTAGGGCTTCTCCCTGCACAGTTTATCAAATTCTCTTTAGATTAAAGTTACAAATTAAGTGTAGAATACAAGAAATCCTCAGTTCTTTGAGCAGCTACCTTCTACCCTGTGGTGTATTCCAGCAGCCAGAACTGACTTTGGATGTGTGACCATCTCTTTATAAAGGATCAGTAAATAAAATAGTTAGAGCCACCTTGATTAAATTTTCTTAGACATTAATGCAGCAGTTTCTATTTGAGTGGTTTTCTTTCCTGCAGTGTAAGTTCATCTCTGGAATGTGGCAATTTCAGTTGCTGGATCCATTTCCTCCAGCTGAAGGGAGAGCAGTGGCACACGGCCCCAGAACCCAGCCTGAGCTGCAATCCCCCTCGTTACCCTTTGGATTTGCATTTACTTTTAGAATTTTTTGGAGGCGATTCTCAGCTTATTGACTGCCACTCCCTTTCCTTCTGTCTCTTACTCCAAGGATCACACACACTTGGTGAGAAGAAACGACTGATCCTTAAGAATGAGCCACAACCAAAGCCTGTGACCCTTCCTCGGGCTGACCCTGGCAGGGGTGACCTGCCCTAAACCCCAGCCCCTGGCACAGCCCCTCCCTCTGTGCCCTTCATCTCAACTCCCCTCCTCATGGTGGAGGGAAGGCATGAACACAGTTGAAATCCTGAACAAGCTGTACTTCCTGGTATTTTAAGAAAATGCTGAATTTTAAGAAAATTCAGAGTTTCCTCAGCAGCTGGATGGGATTTTAGCTTATCCCCTGTGCTTGGGAACAGAACCTTCAGAATGTTCCTAAAGATCCTCTGAGGTGCCACCAGCCTGGGTGACAGCACTGGTGGCACTCTGAGCACCCACACTGACATCACCTTGCATGAGTCAAAAAGAAATTTCCCCCCAGCCTGGTGACTTTTGATATTTAGTGCTGGCCCAGGCACCTGATCTCTGTATTCTATATTTTATATTTTATATTCTATATTCTACATTCTGTGTTATTAAGGTCATTCTATGTGGTTACACGACTCTTTGTGCTTTGTGAGTGTTTGTGGGGAAACCAATTTCCATATGAATTATGGAAGTTGATACCAACAGGGCTGTAATTCGTAAATTGTTCTGACAGCAACATTTTGTAACAGAACACAGAGAAACCAGGGTAATAAAACTTGCCATTAAGGGAGTGGACTTGTGAGTCCTAGAAAGAAATCTTGTCCAAGGATTATTTATGATCATTGCACACCAAAATGTGTTTTTGCATTTTTATTGCTGGCAAATTACTTGTAAACCCACCAGGGAGCTAATGATTTTTCCTCTGAGGCCATGCAACTTCGTTTTTGGTTTATATATACCCATTTGTGCCACCAGTTAAGCTGTCACTTTTGATTTATATGAACAATAATTATTTCAAAGCAGCCTGGGTGTTAAAGGGTTAGCTGCCCTTTGACTCCAGCTGTCAAAACCTACAGGACAATGATTCCAAAGGAGAACAGTGGTGCCTGGGCAGGTTTTCCCTGGATCACTGTAATGCTGCTAACTACCTCTAATGGGGAGCAGGGATTATTTATGTTCTTCTGCAGCTTTTCATTAATTTTTCAGAGCGCTTGCTTGAAGAGTTCTGACTCCTTGGTTCCTTCATCAGCCTTACCTGTTTAGCAGCGTGGAGCAGTGGAGGTGGCACTTGAGAAAGGAGATTTCAGTTCAGGCTGCTTTGCAGGAGGAGAGCAGCAGCAGGAAACTGCTGGGTTTCAGGCCTGAAAAACAGGAAAAAAAAGAAAAAGTCTGGGTTTTCAGGCCTGGAGTTTCTGAGTTTCTAAAGATCCATTTTTTCTGATGTTTTGGGTTGCTGAAATTACTTTCTCAGGAAAAAGAACAAAACATCAGGATCGTTTTTGTAATGATATTCCTGTTTGGAATTCTTTCTGTGGGAGGGATTTTATTTGATGTCCCTCTGGTTTGGCCAGTGTGGGTGAAGGGGTTTGTCTTTCATTCACCAATCACAGTGCTCTGTGCAAAAATATATAAAAAGGGAGAGATCCCTGCTAATAAAGGGAGTCAGATTCGTTTCCCCAAGAGCTCTGGAGAAATTTCACCAGGGGTTTGTGTTGTGTTATTCACCACAGTGACAGGAAGCTCTGCACAAGAAGGTTGGAGCAGGGGCAGGATCTTAGCCAGGATTTTGGGTTTCAGTCTCCCCAGCTGGGCTGGCTGGCACAGGGGCTCAGTGGCCCAAGCCTGCCCCGTGGCTCCCATGGCCCAGGGCTGGTTGCCCGTGCCCTGTCACCCTGCACACCCTCCAGGCAGCACAGCTGTCCCAGCCCCAGCTCAGGGTGGCTTTCCCAGCATTGCTGAGGGTCCCTGTGCCCAGAGCCCCCCGTGCAGCCAGCGCTGCTCCTGCTCCCACCCCATCAGCCAGGCTGAGTGTGGCTGTGCCCCCGTTGTGTCCTGCCCCCAAACACCCCTGTGCCACCTCACAGCACAGCAGCTTTCACCTGATCACTCCCTGGGATGCTCCAGGGGTTCACAGCAGGAACACCCCAGCTGCAGGGAGCAGCAGGGAGCTCAAGATCTGCCTTACAAAGGTTCAGGGAGCACTAAATTATTTCTTGCCGTGGCTCCCAGGGTGGTGACACCTCTTTATTTTTGTGATGTGCAACCTTGGACAGATTTTCCTGGTGCAGCAGAGGCAAGAGCTGCCTGCAGGGATCACTCAGTGGTGCCCATCTGTAGTCTGGTTTCAGGCCTGAAGTTTCTGATTTTCTAAAGTTCTAGTTTTCTGATGTTTTAGTTTACTGAAATTCTTTTCTCATCGAAAAAATATAAACAACAGAATCGTTTTTGTAACGGTATCCATGTTGTGAATTCCTTCTGGGACATCTCTTGATGTCCCTCTAGTTTGACCAATATAAGTGAAGAGGTTTGTCTTTCTCTCACCAATCATATTGACATGTAGAAAATAGTGTATAAGGGAGGATGATTTCTAATAAATCAATCTTCACACAACCTTAGAGAAAAAAATCACAAAAAAGAATCTGTGTCATGTGTTATCTTACAGAGACACCCATCCACTATTGCACTGTTCCACCCATCCAACTTGTGCCATTCCCTGGGCACAAGTAGCTAATGGATGGAGATGTTTGTTAGGTGTTGGGGGTCGTAGGACATTTGTACGTTCATTACCAAAGTCAGTAATGACTAATTGCATTTTTGATCCTAACAGAGCATTTTGTTAGAGCCGCATTTCCTTTATGGATTTTTCAAAGCCTTATTTTTAGAGAAATATTTTTTTGATCTGTTGTTGGCTTCTGTTCTGCTCTATTACAGACTCCCTGCATGGCTTTGAACAAATGACTTTGCTCTTCTCTGCCTTAATTCTGTACTTGTAAAATGGGGGTGAGCACACAAGCAGCTCCTCTGGGCTGTGGGAATGGGAAGGGTTTAAAGCCTGCAGATGTCAGTAGCTGAGCTTGCCACACCCAGCAAGATCTTTGAGGCAGAACAAGCAGATATGAGCAGGCACAGCCCTATTACCAGTGAAATACTGAGATTATAACCCAGGACTCTCTGGCTGGAGCAATACTGGGGAAAAAAAAAAAAAAAAAGAACAGAGTATCCTAAATACACTTTACTGCTCATTTAATGTAGATTTTAAAAGTTATTTATCGAAATTTAGCAACTGTTTACTCAATCTGGGCCTGGAAAGCCTTTAAAACATACTCTTAATAATCCCTTCGTATTTAACTAATGTACAATAGCGTGTGCTATTACATCCCAATTACATCCTATTTGAGACACTTAATTAAAAGGGAGGCTGTAATAAGCTCCCAATTGTTTGGCTCCTCAGCCAGGCCCACATGATGGAGGATTCTGCCTGACAGCGGTGCCAGGCTTGTCCTGGAATGACACAGTGGCAGCGTGGAGCTGATCTGTGTGGTGGTTCTTGTGGGCTGGTTGTTGGGGCTGGACATTGGTGGTCTGTGGAGGCTGGGTGTTTGGCTTGCTTGTGGGGCTGTCTGTTGGGGTTCATTGGGCTGTCCTGTGACTGTTGTGGGCTGGTTTTGGCTGGTCTGTGTGAGGCTGGGTTGATTTGGGGCTTGTCCTTGTGGGGCTGGTCTGTTTGGGGCTGGTTCCATTTGGGTGTCCGTGTGAGCGTCCTTGTGGGCTGGGACCATTTGGGGCTGGTCTGTGTGACGCTGTTTTGATTTGGGGCTTGTCCTTGTGGGGCTGGTCTGTTTGGGGCTGGTTCCATTTGGGGCTGGTTCTTGTAGGGCTGGGTCCATTTGGGGCTGGTCCTTGTGAGGCTGGGACCATTTGGGTGGGACTTGGGCTGTTCTTGTAGGACTGGGTCCATTTAGGGGTGGTTCTTGTAGGGCTGGGTCCATTTGGGGCTGGTTCTTGTGAGGCTGGGACCATTTGGGGCTGGGACCATTTGGGGCTGGTCCTTGTAGGACTGGGTCCATTTGGGGCTGGTTCTTGTAGGGCTGGGTCCATTTAGGGGTGTTCTTGTGGGGCTGGGACCATTTGGGGCTGGTCTGTGTGAGGCTGGGTTGATTTGGGGCTTGTCCTTGTGGGGCTGGGTTTATTTGGGGCTGGTTCCATTTGGGGCTGGTCCTTGTGTGGCTGGGTCCATTTGGGGCTTGTCCTTGTGAGGCTGGTCCTTTTATAGCCAGTCCATTTGGGGCTGGTTCCATTTGCTGCTGGTCCTTGTGGGGCTGGGTCCGTTTGGAGTTGAGTCCATTTGGGGCTGGGACCATTTGGGGCTGGTCCATGTGGAACTGGGTCCATTTGGGGCTTGTCCATTTGTGGCTGGGTTTGTTTGGGCTGGTCCACTCGGGGCTGGTCTGTGTTGAGCTGTGTCTCTGTGGGGCTGGATCAGCAGAGTTATAACCCCACAGGGCTCTCAGGCCTTGGGGATCACTCCCACTCCTTAAGGGACACCTTCAATGCCAAGGTGCTCTGGGCGAGAGGTTGGACCATGGACAGTTTATGCTTCTGGATTCCAGAGCTCCCCAGGACAGGAGTGCCAAGGTCGAGGGTGCTCCTCAGAAGCAGCTGCCCACCACAGCAGTTCTGGCTCCATCCCTGCCATGGGAATCAGCACCAGGTCCTGCCCTGCAGGATCCACCCCCAGGAGTTGTGGTGTGGAGTGCAGGCACACAGTTTGTGGTGAGTGGGAATGGGGCCGAGCCTCATCCCTAAGGGATGAGTGAGACAGGTGGGCAGTGTTAAAGGTGACCTGGAATGCTGAGGGGGTGGGCCAATCACAGCAGGGTGGAGAGGCACACAGGTGTCATGCATGTGGGATAAATGGTATAAAGGTTGGAAGGAAGAACAACAAATTAGTGGAGTTTGAAGTGATTTATGATGTTGGTTGTTCTCCTTCAGTGGAAGAGCAGCCTTGGATGGTGCACCAAGATGAAAAAGCTGTGTGATGCTCATGGGAACCCTGCTCTGCTGCCTCCCTGCTGGGTGCCTGAGCAGCACACACTCTGCCCCGGCCTCTCCCACAGCTGGGAGTCATAAACCTGGCACACAGTGCCCTGCTGGTGTGGTTATCCTGCCCTGTGCCAGGCTGCCACAGGCAGGCTCTGTGGAAGAGCTCTCAGACAGCTGTCTGCAGCCAGCTGCTTGCCATCCCACCAAGTGACTGCTCTGCTTCTCTCAAATAAAAAATAATAATCCAAGCCCCCCTTTAATTCAAGCCTGTTTGAAATCAGAAGTGACAACAGCTCTGTGCTTGCTCCATGGCGGGATATGAAGCTAATTTGTCTAAGTGATTCTTTTGCTTTTAATTTATCAGCCTGAAATTCTAAACTGAGGAACACAGGGACCCCACGAGGCATGCCTGAATCTGTCAGGAGTGGAGCTTGTTTATTCAAGTGCTTCAATATGGCTCTTAATTGTGTGGCTGATGCTCCAGCACAGTGCAAGGAAGGCAGGACGAGATCCTTCTGCTCCCTGGGTCGCTGTCCAGGCCCTCACTGTGGTGCCTGTGCAGCCCCCCAGAGTGAGCCAAACTCTCCTCCTACAGAGAACAAGCACAGAGGGTTCTGTGTGCAGCTGCTCTTTGGGTTTTGCAGGGGATTTCGAGGCCAGCCCGGGTTTATGAGCTGCCCATGAACCCGTGCACCGTGTCTCATAAAAAATCCCGTTTTCCCTCCTCAGCTCTGCAGTTGTATTTTGTTTGCTGTCTAAATCTAATAAGAGGATCAAGGGAGGGTTTGGCAGGGAACAGTCCCAGTCCTGGGAGTGGTGACTGATGCAGCCACATGTGGGAAATCCAGGATAGCAGCCCTTCCCTCCCAGGCATGGGCCGGAGGAGGCTGTTCCGAGGGATTTTGGTTAGGAAAGGAAGGATGCATCAAAGTGAAAGGGAAACAGAAACCTCCAGGTGTTTTCCGTTGTTCCAACTGCTTTAAAACGATGTTGAGATTTCACATATCGGTAATTACATACACTTGGGTGGTATTTAATGCCAGCCACTGATGGATGCTCTATAATCCTATAGAGAGAGAACACGTTTGTTTTCCGAGGCTAACTGCACACAATCTGTTATTGTGTGATGTTGAATACTTTGAGGGTTGGTGCCTTTCAGTGCTGAGCATAAAAGCCAGGCCTCCCCGACAATAACCTCCATTAATCAGGCTTCCCCAGCCCGCAAGCCTCGGAGACCACGACGTTGTCTTTGTACAGCAAACCTTGCCAGGATTCCTCCCTGAAAAACCTCCCACCGATCTCCCGCTCTTTCATTTTTTCTTTACTTGGTTTAAACGGGAAAATAGCCTCCAGTACAGCTCCCACTGCTTTAGCTGCATCTCCACACATTTCTTTTAAACTAACCGACAGCTTATGGGGGGAAGGAGAAGCAGCTGCAACTTGCTGGGAGCGGGGGAACTTCACTTCCAGAGGATTCAGCTCCTTTTGTTTTCCACAAGAGCCGTTGAGTGCTCAGAGCTTTAAAAAATACGGCCACTCATTCAGCCTCCTGAAACTTGGATTCAGGGGAGAGGTGTTCTGCAGGCTCTCCAGAGAGCTGGAAGCAGGAATGAAGATCCCCCAGAGCCCCACCAGCTGCTGTGCTTGGCTACACTTCCACAAACTCCCATGGGAACTGAAATTTTGGTGCTTCAGCTCAAGTTTTCAGCACTGTTGGAGTCCTCAGCTGTGCTGTTTGATATGTCCCAAACTCCCCAACTCCTCTGAGAGGATGGGAATGACAGAAGGAAGAGGACACAGTCTTAAGCTGCACCAAGGAAAGTTTAGGTTAGATGCTGGAAAAAAAAATCTTCACCGAAAAAGTGATTTGGCATGGAATCTTCTGCCCAGGGATGGGGTGGATTCACCATCCCTGGATGTGTTTAAAAAAAGACTGGAGGTGGCAGTCAGTGCCATGGTTTGGGTGATGAGGAGGTGTTAGGTCATGGGTTGGGCCAGGTGATCTCAAAGGTCTTTTCCCACCTCGTTCATTCTGTGGTTCTGTGGTTCTGTGGTTCTGTGGTGCAGGACCACTCCAAAGTGAGCCTGGCTTTGTTGAGGTGCTGAAGTGAGCCAGGGCTGTCAGACCCATCCCGTGTGGAATCACTGCAGGGTCAGGGCTGGGCTGAGCTGGGGCAGCCCTGAACAGAACCCCGGGCCACGGGGCTGGCAAGGAAGGAGGTCCCCTGGCTGAGGAGGGGCTTTGAGCAGAGCAGAGGCTGTTCCAGGGTGGCTCATCCTTCTCCTCCTGGGCAGCTCCACTGGGGATGTGCAGTGTCCCAGCTTGGCCAGTGCTGCACAGCCGAGCTGGCCAGGCTCCCTCAGGGCAGGAGAGGCCACAGGTTTGTGGGGTTCCTTGGGGAGAAGGGCCCTCCACAACGATTCAAAGCACTTTGGGAGAAGCCAAAACATGCAAGAAAAGCCATCCAAACTTGGACTGCAGCTGGACCCTTTGGTCTTGAGCAGTGTGTAACCTTGACCCCATCCAAGCTGTATTTTCCTCCTGAAGTCAGTCCCTGCCTGTCCTCGAGGGGCAGTTTCTCAATGGAGAAAAGACTCCTCTGAGCTGCCAGCCAAAATAAACCTAATTGTTGCATTGTGTCTGAGCAACTCTGAAAGTTGCCAGTAACAGCTATCTCAGACCATCACAATCAACATAATTTTAGTCTTAATTGCTAAGTATTGCTGCAGAAAGACTGGCTGTCTTTCTGCTCCAAGTCCTCGCAGTTGCTCTCCCAGGTTTCAAGATGCAGCGAAAGTTTTTGGGTTGCTTTTTTTTTTTTTCTCCACACTACGTTTCAAATGCTTCATTGTCAAACTGGTTAAAAGCCCTTATTTATAAAACGTGTGCGTCTCTTTCAGCTTAACTGAAAAGGCATTAAAATAACTGCAGCTGTGGAAAGAATAATTACAGCGAGATTTCGTCAAGGACTCTCTTGTCTGATGTTGCCATCTGTGACATGGTGAATGCAAAGATCATTTGAAACATAGGCGGTTAATGTAGAGAATAATTTCAGAGCTTTCGATATTTATGGTAAATTATTTAACTTTATTGTTTGGTTTTATGGCCTCATTATTCTGTGTTGTAAGGATCTCTGCTTTTTGTGTTGTTCTGCACTTCGATTTCCACTCTGTGAAGAAAAGAACCCTGCAGTAAAAGTAACACTTCACACATTTCAGAAATGTTTCAAGGAGACATCATACTAATCAGATTATTTTCATGCACCTCAATATCATCCTCGATGCCTTTTAAAAAAAATCTGCAGAGAAAGATCTTCTTATTGACCAGGTGTTAATAGTCAGTCCTTCAGGCACGGGCAGTGACAGGGGCTGGTAAACATTACATCCTTGCATTAATTTTCTCTTGTCTCTTAGATTATTGTTTCTGAGACTCCCTCTGAGAGGACATTGCTGCATTATTTCCTTCAACAACCCTGACTGGCCAAATTAGGAACAGACTGTCGCACTGGAAATGAGTAATTGGCTGCCAGAGACACAGAAAAGGGGACTTGGCTTCCCCCAGCCTGGCTGCTCTGCACCCAGGGCTCGTGTGGAGCCAAGCTCGTGTGCTCGTTAACCAAACGAGGGCATGGCCAGGCTGGGGGCAGCTCCTCCTGGGCTCTGCAGGGCTCCCCACGCCCCCCCAGCTCTGGCTGGCTGTGTCCCATGTCACCTGCACGTCCTGCCCACAGCAGGATGGGGAAAACAGCCCTGGGAGGGTTTCCCTCCTATGGCCAGGGTGCAAATCCTCCACTCTGCTCTGAGCAGGGTGTGAGCAACTGTCTGCAGGGAGGGTGGCTCCAGGAGGGGACTGTGATGGGGTGAGGGTTGATGCCTTTCTGGGGCTACCTAAAAACAGAGCCCAGACAAAAATAAAGCAATAAAAAGCATTATATTGTTGAAGGGCCTTCAGGGACATTTCAGGCAGACACAGCCCCCCAAGGGCTGCACCCAAAATGCACAATGGGTCACAGGTTTTCACACTGTTATAAGTTTGGTCCATTTGCATATTGGGGGTCCATCTCCCAATTACACCTTCAGCTAATGAAGTCATTGACCCCCAGTTTGCTCCCCCAACTCCCTTTTGTTCCCATCTCTGGGCCCTGAGGCAGTGAGGGGTCCTTGATTGCCAGGGCTGGAGAGGAATTGCTGTGTGTGACCCAAATGGGAGAGCAGCAGCTCCCACTGTGCATGGAGTTTGGAGTTCTGCACTAAAGAACTGCAGGACTGAAAATCTATTAAAAATATAAAAGCTAAAATCCTTAGGCATCATTTTCACCCTGGGTACAGCACCTACTGTGCCTGTTCCTCACCCTGGCTGCTGACTGCAAACACCCCCACAGCCTTCCTGGGTAGTCCAGGGATGGTGATGCTCACAGGATGAGATTTGCTCCTTCTGGGGAACTTAATGTGGCTCCATCTGAAAAGCATCCATCAGCACTTTCCTTGGAGGTGTGCTGAACAGCACCATGAAGCACAGCAAGTGCCTCCACCAGCCTTCCTGCTCCTGCAGCACTTCCACAAGCCCGAGGATAGCTGAGACAGCCCAGCAGAAGGATTTTGTCTGATGTGAACTTTCCAGTGGAATTGGGATCGTCCGCCTGGCAGCCGAGGGCTGCAGCTCTGTTCTGTGGCAGCAGTCCTGGGCAGCTGCTTTGGAGAACGTGGAACAGAACTTGGGAGGGATTAGGAGCCACCTGCTGCCCCTGCAGAAGAGCCTCGTCCCTCCAGCCTGCCTTCTGCACTGGCTGTGCGTGCCCTCTGCAGCTGCTCAACATCTGGATCCCAGTCTGGCTCTGCCCCTGCTAAGGAGGCGGTGGCACCACAGCCTGCACACCCAGAGCAGCTCCACCTTCTCCGTGGGTCGCTGCGAGGGGGCACAGCTGCTCCAGCCGGGAGCTCTGCCCTGCAGATACACATTTGCCTCCAGGAGATGCTCGTGGGCAGGGCTGGAAACCGTCGGAGGGAGCTGAAATGCTGCGGGAGGTGGGAGGGGAAGGTCAGGAGGCTGCAGTGTGCTAATGTGCAGCAGCAAGTGTGCAGGAACCTGGGCTTAGTGCAGCCAGCAGGGCAGAGGTGGCAGATCCAGTTCCTGTGGGCTTACTACAAGGGGAACTAAACTGGGAACAGATGTGTGGCTCAGGGACTAGTAGAGAAGAAACCAGGTAACATTTATTTTCCTATCTCTAATACAGCCCTAGGGCAATTCCCTGCTTGCCTTCAGCCATCCAGGGGCACAAGAATCCCTCAGGAGGTTCTCCCTGTGCCTCACTTCCCACCTCAGGCTGTACAGGAGGTTTTGCCACATTTAGCTCAATCTTTCACATTTCTGTACCTAAAATTAGACACTGTGCTCCATCCCTGCACTCCCGGAGTTCCCAGCTCTAGGGAGGTCGATGTGCAAACGTCTGCAAACACAGGAAGAAATATTTAAAGAACAACATTTGCAGACCCCTGGAAGCCAGATACTGCCAGGTGTTCCTTTATTTAGAGGAAAAGTAAGTTTGTGTACGCAGGTGGTCTATGCTATTTAGTAAATTTTGGTAATTTGTCTGTCGCTGGTAACTTGCTTTGCAAAACAATGCAGCTCGTTTTGGAAACAAATGAAGCAAATGGATCCAGAACTGTGCAGCTGATGAAACACAAGAAGCAGTCAGGACAAAACAGTTCCCCACTAAGGACTTTTCCTTCCCTCTGAGCAGTGATGGTTTCTAAGCTGTAGCATGTCAGAGGCTCCCTGTCCAGCTCAGCCCCAGGTGGGGCAGAACCTGGTCCTGCAGGGCTCCAGGCTGGGGTATAAGAGCCAAAAAACACCAGTGGGAGCAGGAAACACTGGAGCTCCAAAACAGCCTCAGGTATTGTCAGCTGGAGCATCATCTTGGGGATTCCTGACTCCTCAGAGAACTGGCTGTGTTAGTGATGGGAATGGAAAGGCCCCAGAAATCTCTCCATGCAGTGATATGCTCATCCAATTTGGATTTCTCTTGTTCTGCATTGTCCAGGACATGAGGTGAAAGCCTTCCCCCTTTGCAAGAGGTTCTTTGGACAGATGGACACCCAGCCAGGATCAGCCATGGTTCCTCACCCTGAAAGGCTCTCTCTTTCCTGCAGCCTCATAGTTTGTGTATGTAAGAAATCTCTGTGTGTGCAGCCAATACTTACCTCACTCACAGAGCTCCTTGGACATGAGGGACAGGTATGAGGGAAGAGCTTCTGCTCTGCCATTCCTGTCTGTGGCTTACACCAGGTGTGCTGACAACAACACTGAAGGAAGTTAAAAATTTCAGGCACTTCTGTTCTCTCCGAGTGTGATGTTGTAGCCTGACACAATGGGGGCTGTAGTCTGGTTTTCAGGCTTGGAGTTTCTGAGTTCCTAAAACTCCCTTTTTCCTGATGTTTTGAGTTACTAAAACTATTTTCCCAAACAAAAGAACAAAACATCAAATTATTTTTGTAACAATATTCATGTTTGGATTTTTTTTCTGCAAGAAAAAATTTCTTTTAATGCCCCTCTGGTTTAACCAATGTAGATAAAAAAAATGTCTTTTGCTCACCAATAGCAGTAGTCTGTAGAAAAATATATAAAAAGGGAATGATTCCTGAACAGGACAGCAGGAGCACAGGGGATGAGCAGGGCAGAGCTGCCCAAACAAGGAACAGGCACGGGGCTGTCAGTGCCACCTCTGCCCCCCAGCTGTGCACAGAATTCCCAATGCTTCACCACAGCTGGGGATCCATGGCAGCAGAAACTGGGGCTGCTGGCCCAGTTGCCACCAAAATCAGGCAGGAAAAGCCCTGCACTCACTTGTAAGCAGAGTCCTCGTGCTCTTTGGTTTCTTTTCCTCTGGCTCTCATAGTTGTTAACTCAAATTAACATTCATAATGCAGAAGCCATTGGAACATGCCTTCCAGACTCACAGACATTCCTGTTATGGTCAGGATTAATCACAAGGGATAATTAGAGTATTAAATGAAATAATTATAACATTATGACTCTAATAACCAAATTCATGGATATTAGCTTCTGAGAAAAGACAAATAGAGGAACCAGAGAAGTTTTGATGGATGCCTCTAGCTGCATTTTTTCACTTCGGATTTTTGATTTAAAACTCCCAAACATCTCCCACACTGAGACAGCTCCCCATAATCTGAAAGGGTGAGGTAGGGCTGGTGGCAAGAGGGGCTCCTGCAGAATGTCCATGTCTGCAGCTGCAGAAACCTGAGCATCCCAGGACCCTGATTGCCCCTGCACCAAAAATCCCCAGGGCTGGGCATCCTGGAGGGGAGACCGAGGTGCTGGGATGGTGGGGCTGGTACCCACAGAGTGATTTGTTTGTGTGGCTGTGCCAGTGCTCCTGCTCTGCTCTCCGGGTCCAGCACCTCCTGCCAGCTCGGAAACGCCTGGCAGGTCCGGCTGGAGGCCAGCTCTGAGCTCAGCCAGCTCAGCTCCGTGGGACACCGGGCTCTGGCAGCATCTCCTGGCCCCAGGCGTTACCTCCTCTGAGAAAATGGAGATTTTCTCTGCCTCGAGGATGTGATTATTGTGTCTGACAGAGCCCTGAGTGCAGCCAGGCTTGGCTTGTCCTACAGGACAGCTGCTGTTCTCCAGGGATCCAAACCCTGGTGGTCAGGGCTCCTCGGAGCCCAGGAGGTTTCTGTGGCACTAATGTATGCTCAGCCTCTCTCCTATATTCTGTGTCGTGCTACAGAGGAATAAATGAATTCATTAAAGAATTACGCAATTGGGAATGTTTAAAAATACCAAGTACGTTCATTTCTGGGAGCCTACACAGCAGAGCCCTGAGAGGGGCTGGATGGGGATTGGCACATGTTCTCAGGGAAGGAAGGGAAAATGCTGCTGGGAATGCAAGCTCGGGTGCTCAGTGCTCTGCACACACTCAGCACAGGCAGGGCACTAAAAATGCAATGAAATCTAAAATACACAGACTAAGCAATTTCGTCTTTCCGACAAGCAATATTAATTCTAGATAATAAATTGGGATTTTTATCATAAGATCCCTGGATGTTTTAGAGTACAGCCAGATTTATATTAATATTGAATAGTTCCTCTCTCAGGCAACAAAAGAGAGAGTTCCTTTTGGTACCTGGAAGCAGTTCCCATGATCTGGGAAGGAACAATCTCAGTGTGAACTACTAATATGCCACACTCCATATATAACCTGGTATCTGCACTTGCAGCCTACATATGCTAGTCAAAGTTTTAGTATTGCTCAGCTCCAAAAAGAGACAAGACCTGGGGAGCAGTTGCACCTCAGAGCTTGCTGCACATGTCTGGGCTCCCATGGGCCACAAACCCCCTGTCCCTGCACACTCTGGCTCAGTGCACACCCCTGCAACACCCTCACCTGGGTAGTGATGTGCCATTCTTGGGTCCCCTGCCTGAGGACTACATTACACCACTTTAATTCCAGAATTTCTTCGTAATATTAAATGATAAGAATTTTTTTGCGGAGTTCTGACAAAGCAGTCAAAATCCAGTTGCAAATGCTCTGCTGTTTATTGATAGCTCCATAATACAGGCGAGGTAGGATGCCAGACAGCTGCATTTCCTGGCATTTAAAAAGAATTCACTGTAATGTATTGTAATGCATTAGCATAATAATTGGTAAGCATTCGCAGATGAATAGTTTACTGACTGATAGATTTTGTACAGAAACTGTGAAGGTTACGTGGAGGGTGAAAACATTTCACTGTGTCAATGAACATACTTAATTTTTCTGGAAGTGCTATTTAAATTGTGCGGCGCTGGGACATTAGCATAACAAAGACACAACGCGCGAGTTTGTGCCGTAATGGGGAACGCTGCCCTGCCGGGCTCCGGCAGGTGACCCGTGAAAGATGGGGCTCGGAGCCTTCCCGGACCCCGAAACGGGCAGAGCGGCAGCTGCGGCCCTTCCTGCCCCTGCCCTTGTCCCTCGCGTCCTGAGCGGGTCCTCTCCAGTCCCAGCTCTTCTCTCTCCTGTCCCAGCTCTTCTCCCTCTTGTCCCTGTCCTTCTCCCTCCTGTCCCAGCCCTTCTCCGTCCTGTCCCTGTCCTTCTCTCTCCTGTCTCTGCCCTTATCCCTCCTCTCCCTGCCCTTGTCCCTGAGCGGGTCCTCTCCTGTCCCTGCCCTTCTTTCTCCTGTCCCTGCCTTTCTCTCTCCTGTCCCTGTGCGGGTCCTCTCCTGTCCCTGACCTTGTCTTCCATCCCTTCCCTTCTCTCTTCTGTCCCAACCCTTCTCTCCTGTCCCAGCCCTTCTCTCTCCTGTCCCTGAGCAGGTCCTCTCCTGTCCCAGCTCTTCTTCCTCCTATCCCAGCTCTTCTCCCTCTTGTCCCTGTATTTCTCTCTCCTGTCTCTGCCCTTATCCCTCCTCTCCCTGCCCTTTTCCCTCTTGTCCCTGAGCGGGTCCTCTCCTGTCCCTGCCCTTCTTTCTCCTGTCCCTGCCCTTCTTTCTCCTGTCCCTGCCCTTCTCTCTCCTGTCCCTGTGCGGGTCCTCTCCTGTCCCTGACCTTGTCTTCCATCCCTTCCCTTCGCTCTTCTGTCCTCGCCCTTCTCTCTCTTGTCCCTGCCCATCTCTCTCCTGTCCCAGCCCTTCTCTCTCCCTTCCCTGCCCTTCTCCCTCCTGTCCCTGTGCGGTTCCTCTCCTCGAACAGGACTGCTCCGCTTTCTGGATGACAGGATTTGGATCCTCTGGTTCGCTCCCAGCCTGATGAGCAGCGGCTGAGGGAGCTGGGGGGGCTCAGCCTGGAGAAAGAGAGGCTCGGGGGGAAATCCTCGCTGTGTAAAACTCCTGGCAGGAGGGTGGGGCCAGGTAGGGATCAGCGGCTTCTCCCAGGGAAGGGACAGGACAAGTGACAACGGCCTCAAGCTGCTCCAAGGCAGGGTCAGGTTGGACATCAGGAAGAATTTCATTATGGAAAAGGTGATCAAGTGTTGGAAGGGGCTGCCCAGGGAGGTGGTGGAGTCCCCATCCCTGGAGATGACAGGATGTGACATTCAGAGCTGTGGGCTGGGTGGCAAGGTTGGATTTGGCACAGGCTGGACTCGATGCTCTTGGAGAGCTTTTCCAACCTCAGTGATTCTGGGATTCTGTACTGGTACATGTGGGCTGGGCAGTGTTCTGTGCTTGTCCCTGTGTGCCACCACAGCTCCTGTCCCGTGTCCCCAGAGCCACCAACACTTTGCTCTCCTGAGCTGAGCTGTGGAGCCCCAGAGCAGGGCAGGACCAAGCTGAGCAGGGGAAGGTGGGCACCACCAGGAGGCTTTGGGCTCAGGGGAAGAGGAAAGATGCAGAGAAACAGCTTTTAAATACACCTGGAGTGTATTTATATGCCATGTGTGTGTGTGTGTCTGGGGTGTTCCTGTCAGGGCACAGCTACAGGGACCTGCTAATGGACCAAACATCATCTCACATGGGAGAACTCAGAAGGCTTGCACTAACTCCCAAGTTTTCTCTGGGTCTTCTGAGGTCTTAGGCATGAACAGACTTCACCTGGGTCCCCTGGAGAAATGCACATTTCTGAATAATTCACAGCCTTTGGCTGCTGCCTCAGTCTCCTCCCTGTTGTACCTCAGACTTTCGCAGTGACAACCCTGCACTCAACTCAGAGAAATCCAAAAAGCCAAGTGGAAGGGACAGAGATGAATTTTTTGGACAGAAAGTTTATGGAAAGCATTTTAAATCAGATTTTCACTTGCCATTATATATGGTAATCCCGCTGTCATCTAGAATACTTTGGGGAAAGCAGATGAGAGGAGGAATGAGATATTCCGGCATGGGAGAAGACAAGGATTTCATCTCCCCTGGCACCATGTCCTGGGAGATCTGACACACACTTTTGCCTGCTGGGGGATCCCAAACTGTTTTACCACACAGTTAATGTTCATCTCCAGAGCAGGAATATGGGATTTTCTTAAAATCAAAGGAGCTTTTTGTCCAGGTAATAAAGACAAAAAAATCTTCTTCTTTATGACCATCTGACCTGTAGTTTCTATCAGAAACAAACAGATTTTAAGTGTTTTAGGGTTTTATCTGAAAGCCTCGTGGACAGGTGCAGTTGTACAGGTACCTCATTAACTGTAAATGAGTTCTGTGAATGAACTGTGGTACAGTTCAGTTTATTTCTTCCAGAAATGATGGGAGGATGAATCAAAACTTATTTATAGGGATCTTTTATCTTAACATTTCTGGCTTTCATTTTTCCTCCCGGGAAGTTCCTGTGGCATAAGGGGGGAAGCTGCAAACAGGATTTGTACTTAACTTCAACATTTGTCATCAACAAGACACCCTTCTGTAGATTTTTAAAACCACCTTAAAATGTAAAACACATGGGATATAAATAATGGATTAAGAAAATCTTCCTAGAGGTAAGAATATGTAATTTCTAGAAGAGGTTCCTTATTTAAGAGCGGGAATATTTAGGATTTTGGGGGAAAGAAAGCTCCTGACAGACAAACAGACAGACAGCTGCATCCCAACCAGACCCTACCACATCTTCCCTTGAAAAAGGCATTTATAATTTATAATAATTTAACAATTAAACCACTCTTCCTCTTGGTATTTTAACTGTGAATCCTATTCTTGATGAGCCATACACAAACATGACCCCCTTCGACTCCCTGAGTCTGACTGGAAATAAGGAAATGGAAACGCAGTTTATAGTAACAGATTTCTTCTGACTTTACAGCTGCAGTGTGTTTCATTAACACTTCTGCAGCAATTTGCACTATTTGGGACATATTTGCTTGCAGTAAGAGGAGAGGAAATGTACTGTGGGGTGTCAGGATGTGCCACTGCCTCTGCATCCCATGGGCTGCAGAGAGCCTGGGGAGCTGTGGGGGCTCTGGGCAGACCCCTCCTCACTGGGGTCCTTCTGATGCTTTGATATTTTCCATATATTTGTATTCCTGTAATTCTTTAGTGTAGAACTCCAAACTCCATGCACAGTGGGAGCTGCTGCTCTCCCATTTGGGTCACACACAGCAATTCCTCCCCAGCCCTGGCAATCAAGGACCCCTCACTGCCTCAGGGCCCAGAGATGGGAACAAAAGGGAGTTGGGGGAGCAAACTGGGGGTCAATGACTTCATTAGCTGAAGGTGTAATTGGGAGATTGACCCCCAATATGCAAATGGACCAAACTTATAAAAGTGTGAAAAACCCTGACCCATTGTGCATTTTGGGTGCAGCCCCTGGGGGGCTTTGTCTGCCTGAAATGTCCCTGAAGGCCCTTCAATAAATATAAATAAACTGCTTTTTATTGCTTTAATTTTGTCTGGGCTCTGTTTTTAGGTAGTCCAGATAAAGAATCACCTCAGCATCACCAAACAAGGCAGGAACCCAACAAAACCCCAATGTGTAAATGGACCAAACTTATAAAAGTGTGAAAACCTGTGACCCATTGTGCATTTTGGGTGCAGCCCCTGGGGGCTTTGTCTGCCTGAAATCTCCCTGAAGGCCCTTCAATAAATACAAATAAGCTGCTTTTTATTCCTTTAGCTTTATCTGGCCTCTGTTTTTAGGTAGTCCCAATAAAGAATCACCTGAGCATCACCAAACAGGGCAGGAACCCCACAAAACTCTGGACACCTGCAGGTGTGGGGTGAGGTGGCAGTGGGTCCCACAGGCACACACCTCACCACAGAGTTATTTTCAGGCAACATTTCTAGGGCCATGCCAATAATTACTCTGAGGGGAAATACATTTTTTTTTCTCCTCATTCTTTCTTCCACATTTTCTGCATCTGTACTACAACACTGTCATTCCTTTATGTTTCTTAGTAATTTCACTACATTTTTGGTGTGAGGGAGAAGAGAGAACACCTTCCCCAGAATGTTCCAGAAGGAGAATTTTTCCAGATCACTTGTTGTGCTCTACCAAGGCAGCACCAGGGGAACTTCAGGCTCCTTGTGCTCAGCAAAGGCTTCCAATGAGTTAAAAAATGAGGACAAACAGGGCCAGGATCTTTTGGGCTGTTTGGTGCTGCTGTCTCAGCCCTGGCCCTGCCTGGAGCATTAAGTGATGCAATATAAACAATTATACCTAGTGCTGCACATCACATCTTAAAAGAAAGGGCATAATATTGTGAGATGACTTGTACCAGAAACACTCCCTTATTCCTGGATATAACTTCCAGTCAAGGCATGAAATTCCCTCACCAGGGAGGGAAATGAGGGAGGCAACTGGAGCTCTTCCAGTCTGGGTTTGCTGAGGCTCTGGGGGAAACTGGGACAGGAGGTCTTGCACTTTGCTTGAGAACAGCTAAAATAGCAATTTTTTTCAGCTGAGGACTGGCTTTGTAAAAGGGCTTGATGGCAAATGGAAAAGGCACAAAAGCCCATGGCCAAAGGGAGTCTGGGTGTGCTGGGCAGGAGTTCAGGATGGCTGGGGATGTGTTCAGGGACTGCAGCTTCAGAGGGAAAAACACATCCTGACACCAAACGCTCATTAAATTTTACTTCTGGTTCTTTAGAGGGAATCTATTATTTATTTCTGTTCAGATATATTTAATAATTAGCTGAAGAGAAAGCTAGCAGCAGATGGAGACATTCCTGGGGACAATTTCAGTGCTGAATGTTTCATGATGTACAAATGTAACTCGCAGCCCTTTGCTTCAGACAGAAGGGGGTTGCAGAAAATGTGGGAGGTGGCAATATTTTTTTTTTTTAAATGCTGTTTGTTTAGCAAATAAATTGTACTTTATTAAAAACACAAATTCTTAAGTCGTCCTGAGGAGTGTGTTAAAATCCATGTTAGCATTTCATGTTTTACAGCAGATGAAAGCAGATCATTGCCACAAATGAAAATGATGCTAATCCCTGGATAATGCAGACAAAATCCTGAGTGCAGCTGTGAGTGGGTTTGCCTATGACAGCAGCACTTCCTTCTCGCAGGAAATCCCTGCAATTTCAGGAGAGTTGGCACTTCTAATTTTAGACATGAAACTCTTGATATTTTACATTCAGAGGAAGACCCCTGGTGGGGTGGTCTTTGCTCCAGCCTGGACTCATTGTTCCTGAACAGAAAATATGATTCCAAGATTTTTTTATTAGAGTAGGGTGGGCCTTGCACAATCAAGCCTCAGTAAAGATGCATGAATGGTCCCCAAACCTAGAAAAAACCCCACTGTTTTCAGTCCATTGCTTCAGAGTTACTGGGGGATGATATGGAGAGGGAGCTCAGCCTCCTGCAATCTCCCCTCTGCAGATTTTCATGAAAATACATGCCCTCTCCTTCGAAATGTAACAGACTTTCCTGCCTCTCCTTTAGCATTTAAAATCCCTCAAATTTGAATTTTTAAAGTTTGAATTCTGTCACTGTAATAAACATACTTTGCCAAACCCACTGACAGTCTGTGACTGCAAACACTCCAGGATCTCTGAGCCCTCCCAGGAGTGCCACAGCTGGGAGAGGAGAGCAGCTCTGGGGATGCTGGGCATTCCAACAGGAGCTGCCTGCTCTCTGCCCCCTGCCTCCAGACAGGCTCCCTGATGGCACTGATGCCTTAGGATTTTAGCCTTTATAATTTTCAAATCCTGTACTGCATTAGTGTATAACTCAAACTCCATATATTAGTGTATAACTCCATATACAGTGCTTGTTACTCTCTTCACATTTTGGTCAGACAAAACAATCCCTCCAGGTCTGAGATCCAAGGACACCCTCCAGCCTCAGGCCCCAAATATTATAAACAAAAGTGAATTGGGGGGGAGCAAACTGGGGGAATGACTTCATTACCCAAAGCCATAATTGGAGAATTAACCCCCGATGTGCAAACAGACCAAACTTATAATTGTCCAAAAAACCTGTGACCATCTTCCATTTTGGGTGCAGGCCCTGGGGAGGCTTCATCTGCCCTTAATGTAGGCCCTTCATTATATCTGCTTTTATCTTTTTAACTTTGCCTGGCCTCTGTTTTTAGGGAAGCCCCAAGAAGGCATCAGCACCATCCTTTCCCCAGCACGTGTCTGTGTGACCCAGGGCACACCAGTGCCACGTGCCACGCTGCCTGGGGATGAGTTAGAGCCCTCAGCACTGAGAACATCCCAGAAAGGCAGAGTGTGGACGCTGGCAAGTCGTATCAATGCTGGATGCTCCACACAGCACACTTGGCTGCCCCCATATATACTGGGTAATAAATGCCCCCTTGGTAGGAGGAGATGGTATTTCATTGCAAAAGTAAAAAATAATAACGAGGGAAAGTGCTATCTCAGCTTGATGCATAAACAGCTCAAATAAGCAATATGCAGGCATATCATTTGGAACCCAGATTAATAATTTCTGCTCTGAGTGGTGGTAGCTGGCCTGATTTACTGTGGTGATGGTGTTACGGCCTCAGATTTTATTGTCCTTTAAATTATACTGCAGTCTATACAGGAGGCAGACAGGGATCTAAATCAAGTGTTATTGCCTGTAAATTTGGAAACAAATAGTAGTTTTCCCCCTTTAAATCACTGAGTTTGTGTGTTTTATAAGGTGAACGTTACGACTTTTTATGGGACCGAAGTTTTTGTTTCCCTGCCTCTCTCTCCCAGAGCATCCCTGGCCCCGGGGGATTCGCAGCCACTGTGACTCTGCCTCATCTCCACTTCCCTGCACGGCTCTGAGAGAAGCTCAGAGAGTTCTGCACCTTTGGGATTTCTGCTCAAGGAGGTGCTTTTCATGCAGCTCGAAGCCACACGCCTGCCACAGCGTGGCCAGCTGGGTGCTGGCTGTGGCTCTCCTCCTGCTGGCAGGGACCAGCCCCAGCACCCATGTGCATGGATATTAACATTTATTTTGCACAAAGCAGAGCCCCTGTGGGTGCCTGCTGGCAGGAGGGGCTCCAGGGGTCTGGGGATGGAGCAGCACAGTGAGGAGGGAAGCAGGTGGGCAAAGCTGAGCCCCCCACACCCTCAGATCACAATTCTCTCACAGGCACTGCTGGCTGCTTGTGGTTTTGTCATCTCACACCTGGGTGTCAGATCAGACTCTGTCTGCTCCCTGGGAGCACGGGGCAGAGGCCAGGACAGGGACAGAGCCAGCACAGGGACAGGGACAGCTACAGGACCCCGTCACAGAGGGCTCTACAAACCCAGGCAAAAGGCAGCTGTGGCTGTGAAGAGCTTCTGGGGCTGTAAATAGCTGAGAGAGAGAAAGGAGGGACAGGGAAGGAGAGGGAGGGAGCCAGCCTTGTGATGCAGATGGAGGGAAGAGTGGCTGGAGTGTGGTTACCAAGGGACAGCATATGGTACATTACAAATCCCTCCTTCTCCAGGCTTCCCAAAGCACAGCATTCCAGCTCTCAGCTCAGCACAAACTGGGCAGATCCCTCCCTACTCACCCAGGGGCTGAGGGCCCTCTGCTCTGTCCTGCGTGGCAGGAGCTGTGGGCAGTTACAGGAACAGGCAGGGCAGGGACACTCAGAGTCCCCAGCCTGTGGCTGCAGCCAGGGCAGAGGATTCAGAGCATTTTCACACATCAGTTAAGGCTGTGATGCTGTTTGCAGACCTGGTGATGATGTATTAGCTTGGCCTCCTCTCAGGCAAGAAGAAAAATGGAGTAGGCAAAATGTTTCTGTATCTGTAGGCTTGGAACAAATCACTTTTATGTTACCAGAGCACCTGTAGCCATTAGGGGGATCTGGTGGCCTGAAAGAGCTGCTAAAGGCAACCTTCCCGAGCTCCTGACACCTCGGTGGAGATGCTGGGGGTGACTGGGCTGGCTGGAGTGCTGGGGACCCTGTGGCCGCCCTGTAAGGTCACTGGCAGGCACTGGCACTGTGGGGCAGGGGATGAGGGGAGAATCCTGAATCCTCCCTTTCCCAGTGCACTGGTTCCATTAACAAACATTTGTAGTAGTGCCTCTCCTGTTCAGCACAGCACAAGCCAAAGCCTTGCATGTAAATAAACATGAGAAAAGACTTTACTACCACATCTCCATATTTTAGTTGAACAAAGGTCTGAGTTATGCATGAAATGAAATGGCCTTAAACTGCAAAATCCTGCTCAGTGACCCTTCCTGGTCTCTTCAGTGCCCTCATGGAAGAGAAACAGCTGTACCTTAACGTGCAAAATTCCTGAGTTCTCCTGGTATTCATTGCTCCTGCCATCCTTTCAGGCAGTTCAGTAGCTTCTCACCCATGCTGTGCTTTAGCTGAGAAGCAGCTCCAGAGAGCTGAGCAGCCCCCGTGAGCTGAGCCACACGCAGAGGCAGCACAGGCAGTTGGCCTACAGTTCTCTGTTCTGAAGTACAGATCTCTACTCAAGAGCTGCAAAAAAAGGCGTAAGATGCCACCTTTCCAAGGTGTCAGTGTCCTAGGCTGTCCTTACACAGGTAAAAACAATGCTAAGAGGCGCCAGCCTCGGATGTGGCTGCCTGTGCCTCACCTCCCCTCATCTGCCTCTTTGTTCAGGCTCTCAGAACGATGACACAGACACTATCAAGGCTGAACTTGAGATGACAGCCAAGTTTGGAGCCCCTGCTTCTTGAGTGGGTTGATAAATTCAGCATCACATGATTTACCTTTTCCTTTTGAGCTCTATAAAAAGCAGAGTGCACTGTGCCCCAGCGGGGCACTGGCACCAGAATGGTGCCATTGTGAGAGCAATCTCCCCTGGCTCCTATTTTTAAACAACCTCCCGGAGTCCCTCTGCCCACGTTCTGGTGAAAGCACTCCACAGCTTAACAGGTTTGACATTTTCATTCCTGTTTTCCTTGAAATCCTTAACATCATCTGATAGAGCACTGCAGCTTGTTTGCATCCTGCTGCCTGCGAATATCCATCACAAGCCCTCACACTGGAGGCACGAGGCGTGAGGCTGTGACAGAGATGTCCCGACGAAGTGAATGATGGCAGAGGAGCTGCTGCACCCCCCTCTCCGAGCTGTGCTCTCCTCCCAGGCCCTTCTGTAGATCATTTGCTCTCTGGCTAATGGCTCCTGGCAGGTAGCACAAGAGCCTGCTTTTATTTCATGAGGCTCCGAGGCTGCTGCCAGGGCTCCTGGGCTCTGTTCTGCCAGGAACACAACTTTGCACTTTTCCTCCATCAGCTGCTGCTGCAAGGGCATTACAGAGCCTGTGCTGCTCTGTGTTACCCCTCAGCATGTCGTTCGTGGGTACAGGCACTTGGGGAGTGAAAGGCAGCCCCTGCTGAGCGCTCCCTGCAGTGTCAGGAGCGGGAGCCCGTGCCAGGCAGCCTGGCTGCTGGGAGCTCCCGACTAAAGAGCTGCTGTTCTGTTATTAATACCCCACACATCTACATATTCAGACATCAGCAACCTGCTCCTCACAGCTCTTCTCGGGTCTTGTCCCACAGCTCTGAAACATCCTGTTCCACAAGAGCCTGCAGATGTAATGGGCCCGCTGCGGGGTGAGCTCGGCTGGGGACACAGGTGACAGCCACAGCTCTGCTCCTGCACCTCCCCAGCCCAACACCTGCCCACAGGCACTGCCAGGATGGGGCCAAAACAGCACCCGGGTGCCTTCAGAGCTGCACCTTGTACCCCAGCCCTCTTCTCCCCCATAAATCCTGTTTTGCTCCCCCTCTGCCCTCGGCTTCAGCAAATCCATCCCAAAGCCAAGGCTACAGAATCCCCAAGGAGCTTTTCCAAGCCCCATTATGTGTACAAAGGTGCAGGACATCAGAAGGACTGCACGTCCCTTTCATTGCATAGCAACTAATCCTGCCAGAATTATGATGATGATTGCCACAATTTCAGAGCTGTGGGTGTTCCCCCTGGAACAGCAGCACAACAGAGGAGCAAACAGACCACACGGTGTCACCAGGGACAGGTCAGTGCTCCCCTCCTGGGATGTCTGGTCTGTGTGCCAACACATCTGAGGGATCCATTCACCTTTGATCTCTGTTTTAACGCCTCATCTCATAAACAGAGATTCAGATCTGGGTGTTCTGCCAGCCTTCACCTCAGCGACATGCTGTGCTCTCAGCACAGGGCTTTGTCCCTGGGCAGCTCCAGCAGGGATGGTGCCTCAATGGCTGCACTCCCTTTTTCTTCCATTTCCTTGAGGGCCCAAAGCCTGGCAGGGTTCAAAGGACCCCCAGTGTCACGGCAGCACGCTATCATCTCTGGGAGCGTGATTATAGCCAGGACTGAAAATTGCACAAAATACCTCCCCAATGATGAAGATTGCAGGGAGGCTGGAAAATTACCTTTTTCATTATGTCTTAAAAACACTGCAATCTCAGCCTGTGTCTGAGATTCCAGGAACTGGTGTTTTGTTCAGAACAGCACTACCAGAGTGGGCTTGCAGAGAGCAAAGCAAATGGAGCCTTCTCTCAGCCAGCTACATCAGGACCCCTGTGACCACTGTTTTTAAATCCCAATACTCTGAATTTTCCATGGCTGTTGAAAGCTTTCTGCAGCTCCCACTAAACGGCAGGAAATGCTGGAGGAGGTTTAAAAGAGGAGAAATTGGAGCCAAACAAATGCTTCTGCAGGCTCTCAGAGGTGCTCCACTGCCCTGGGTGAACCCAGGACTGGGGCTGGAGAGGACCCAGGAGGAAGGAGAAAGCAAAGGGAAGAGTCTCCCAGCTGGTGGCTCCTTGCTGGGTCTGTGTCCCCTCCAGGGTGCCCAGCACTGGAATCATGCAGAGTGGTGGGATCGTGCAGCAGTTCCTGCAGCAGTGCAGATGGGCCCATAATTCCCTTTAGGAAAACCCATCTTGTGCCAAGTGGTAGGGGGCCACCCCCTGAGGAGGAGCACTGTGCTGCCAGCCCATGGGTGCTCCATGCACTGTCCCTGTTCCCCTGAGTCAGGATCTGGCAGCAGCTCAGCCTCCTCCCCATCCACAGGTTGATGCCTTAGGATTTTAGCTTTTATATTTTTCATATATTTGTAATCCTGCAGTTCTTTAGTCTATAAACTCCATGTACAGTGTGAGCTGCTGCTCTCCCATTTGGGTCACACACAGCAATTCCTCCCCAGCCCTGGCAATCAAGGACCCCTCACTGCTTCAGGGCCAGAGATGGGAACAAAAGGGAGTTGGGGGAGCAAACTGGGGGTCAATGACTTCATTAGCTGAAGGTGTAATTGGGAGATCAACCCCCAATATGCAAATGGACCAAACTTATAACAGTGTGAAAACCCCTGACCCATTGTCCATTTTGGGTGCAGCCCCTGGGGGGCTTTGTCTGCCTGAAATGTCCCTGAAGACCCTTCAACAAATAGAACTGCTTTTTATTGCTTTAATTTTGTCTGGCCTATGTTTTCAGGCAAAAAGCCATCAAGGGCTGCCTGCTCCATGGGCACAGGGTATGTGCTCTGTGGGCTCCATCCAGGCACAGGCAGAGATGGAGCTGGGATCACCAGACACCCATGAGTGTGGACAGGGATCAATCCCTGTCTGCTCAAAACTGTCTGGACAAGGTGCTTTGGAGCCACAGAGACAGCTACTTCTTTGTGTCAGCCAAAGAACATCTCCCTGCTTCCCTGAGCTGTGTTTGGGCTCTGGAGTGAGGGATGGGCACACCAGGACAAGACCTTGCCCACAGGGAATTGGAAATGCTCTCCCCTGCAGTGCAGCACCCAGATTCTCTCATTTAAACTTCTCTGTGTCTCCACAGAGGCTCTGGGAGCTGAGGTGCAGCTCAACAAGCTGGGGAATCTTTCTAAGTAACTTTCTGGTCCTGCACAGCAGCTCACACAGCCTGGCCAGCAGATCCCAGACACTGCAGCCCCCCAGCCTCGGGGAATGTACCAGAACATGGAGATAAATTTTCTTCAGCAGATCAGAGAGGAGGAGAGCTTTGGCTGGGAGCCCACCCTGGTTCATGGCTGGATGGGAGCCAGCAATGAAATTAAAAGGCAGAAACAAACAACAAAAAGCATTGTTGAGGAAAAGGAAAAGTAGGAAATTGGTAACAATAAAGATAAATGAGAAGTGAAAAATTGGTAAGAAAATCTGAAGGCGTCCTGACAGAATATCCATGGTCAGCAAGGCAGAGGAGAATAGGTGAAACCCTATGGAACCCTGTTGAACTGATAGGACATTATTAGAGGAATATGATGTAATTGTTGTTACCAGTGCAGAGGGAGCCAGAAGAATATTCAAACAGATTTCCTGATCTTTACATGGAAAAAAAAAAGTGGCATCTAGTGCTACTGAGGAAAGCTGAAGTGCATTTGTCCCTGTGGGTACTGGAGAGAGCCCAGACTGTGATTTTAAGGAGAGACTAAAATCCCAATCACTGCCCCGAGGCCTGGGTGATGGCCAGGAGCAGCTCTGGGTGCAAGGGATGATTCCAACAAAATGTGTAAGATACGGGGAGCTCAAGGAGTTGGGAGAGAGCTGTGTGAGGGAGGGGAGAGCAGGATGAACCCGTTAATGTAGGCTTGGCAGAGCTGACAGGAAAGTCAATTACTGAAGCGTTTAGCAGTAGTGCAATGCTGCTGCACACATTTCCTTGGAAAACAGTTGTCAAATAAATCTGACTTCGCTCTCTGATGAGGTTTGGGATTCGGGTGATACAGCCTCTCTCAGCCAGGGTTGGAGTTGTGTTAGAATGAGCCTGGCACAGGCGAGTGGCATAAATCAGTGTGAGAAGCCATTTGGGAGGATGGTGAAAGGCACAGAAACTGGTGAGGAGCATCTGGAGGGGCTGTATGGCCAGGCAGAGGCCTGAAGGGGCAGTTTGGCATTTCTTGCTTTCCTAAATTTAGGGGGAAAAAAATTTAAAAATCACTCTACCACTGTCTCTGAACCCTCCTTAGAAATGCCATCAGCTTGGAGCAGCCCAGGTGGAGAGCTCACACAATTCTGGGAGCAAGGGGTGATGCCTCTGGCTTTTACAGCGGGAAGAAAGTGCCAGCACCAACCATGGCTTTGGACACCAGACCAAGAAAGTGTATTCTGGCAGAAGAGGCACTCAAGGGCTCTTTCTTCACTACTTTGTGTGGTTTAATCGTTCTTCCCTCACCCCAACCGCTCCCATCACCGGGAATTAGCACATCCCTGCCCCAAGAACTCCAAACAATGCGCCTTCTTCATCAGACTGTGAACAAAACAGGAGCAGCACATTTGTGAGGCACTTACTGGTGCTGCTATAAAAAGCAGTTCCCATGAAGTGTGCTAGTGTGGCACAGCTGCTCGGGTCACCACTGGTGCTCCAGACACACTTCCTCTGCCTGAATCAATTTTTTGTGTCATTTTTAGCATGCAGTGAATCTTATTTCTTGCAACAGTGTAATAGTAGGGCACTAAATAATCGCATTAGGGGAGGTGAGAACAGATGCGTCTTGTTTTTGAGAACATTATTTCCAATCGAATCAGCCCAGTGAATTCATGCTCAGATATTCTGTGCTGTAGGGACACTTAATAATAAAAGTTCCTTTCACTTGCTTTTCCAGGGCACAAATCTAATACATGACTGTCAAACTCTAGCCACTATTGCATTTACACTGGCTTTTTTCCTGGCTATCAAAAGCAGCCAAGAGGCCAAACTTGAGCAATTCGTGGCTGTTTGGAAGGACTGGACTTCCCCTCTCAGCCAGGCACACCTGCACAAAATTTAGAAGACTTCCATTCGTTTGAAAGAAGTCAAACTCTTTCAGGCCAAGGGTGAGAAGCCAGGAGATGGTTGCAGCCAGAGGTGCCAAGGGTCTGGCTGGGGGCAGGATTGGCAGAGCTGGCTCTGGGTGGGCAGCACCGTGCAGGACCTGGCGCTGCTCACCAGGCAGCCCACTGGGCTCCTGCTGGATATTGTTAAATATGCATATTTTCGTATTGGCTTTTTGCAAATGTTGGAATTACTGTTATAAGCACGACGGTTTGTTTTTTTTTCTCTCTCTCTCTAGTAGAATTTTCCTGCCTGAATAGATGTATAAGGTTTTTTCTTTGCTGTAGTTAGAATTTAGGTGTAGTGTGTTTCAGCTGCCTGAATAGATAAGATAACTTCCAGAAGAGGCCCAAGTGACTCTCAGCATTCACCGCTTGTGAAAGAAAGGACCAAAGCCCAAATCAAAAAGATGATAACCGAATAAAAGTGGGATAACTCTTGACGGACCCAAGGAGTGACCATACAGAGCAGTTCCTGGAAAAATGAATATGCATAAGTCCATGCATGAAGACCAAACCCAAGGAATGACTATGCAGCTCCTGGAAAAGTGAATGTGCATAAATCCATGCATGAAGAACAGGATAAAAAGGGGGGGTTCCAAGACACCCGGTCACGACCGTATTTCTTTGCTCTATTATTTCTCCTATTGTCTTTATTAAGCATTTTTAAACTTTACCAGGAAAGTGAACCTCGTTTTTCACACTGGGACCAGTCTCAGTCTCAGAGTGGCTTTTCCTTCTGTCAGAATGAAGCAAATACCATCCCCCTGGCTGAGGGCACAAGTGGAAAGGCCCGTCGCAGACTAACAGGCATAAAAAGCCTTTTTTTTGGCTGAGTTTCTGAAGACGCGGCATTTGAAGTCGGCGTCTCCGATTAGTCCCGTGGCAGCTGAGCACCTGTGATTACGTGCTTTCATTAGATTTTTGTGTTAATTGAAAATGCTTTTGAAAGCCATGGAGTGTTGTTGTGCCGCAGCCCCAGTGACCTCAGCGGGGTCTGAAGAAAGGAGCTCTTTCCTTTGAAGCGCCCAGGGAAGAGGAGTCTGGCGCCAAGATGCTCAGAAAATTTGTTCTATTATTATTTTAGAAGCAGAACAAACAGATTTGGCATCAGCAGCAGAGAGCCTGGCCTAGGTCAGTGTTTCTTGCCTGGGCTTTTTCCATTCCCAGCACTGCCAAATGCTGAGGGCTCCAGGTACCCAGAGAGGCACCAGAGCTGCCCCAGTTCAGGACAAGTTCTGACTGCAGCTGAAAGGACTTTAGAAAGGAGATTTCCTCCCTGGCTGGAGAGCTGGAGTAAATCAGGCTTGCTGAGATATTTCAAGCCCGGGTTTTACCCTTTCAAACACCTGCATTTCTTTCTTATTTAGCAGGATTCAGCCAAAAAGAGCTCAACAAAGACGTGGGGTTTCAGGCAGAAATCAAGTAAAACCTATCATACAATTTTGCTCTGATGGGAGGCAAATACTGAGTAATTTGGGCTGAATTTTCCTTTAAGTTTCTTCGGAAATGAAACCTGAAATGGCAAGGAGCATGAGGGAAATTGCTGCTCTGTATCCCTGGGAGCTGAAATTGCTGAGTATTGCAGAGCTTCACCAAATCCCCTTATTCAGGGCACACTCTTGCAGCTTTGGTAGATGGGACAGGGCTGGGATTTGAGAATGTCACAAGCAGCACCATGAGCAGGCAGGGACTCTTTCGTATCTACCATGTGCATAACAACCCTGGTAGAATATTTTCAAATATTCTCAATGTAAAATTATTTTTAATTTTTTTCTAAATGAATCTGCTTGCCATGTGTATGCCGTGCAGACAGATGAGGGATAATGTGTTCAACACAAGGTAATTCTTCATCATGTGAGCTCCTATATTCACAGACTACCTGCAGCTGAGCAAATTAAGTCTATGCAGGCCCCAGAAATACGTATTTGGTCATTCAGTAGAGCAGAGAACATGCACTGGGCAACTTCCAAAAAGTTCAGCCTCCTGTGTGTCATGAGGTGACACAATCAGGGGCCAGTGCCCACTCTTCAGCACTGTCCAGCAGAAAACTGACTCTGAGCCAGCACAACAAAGTTTCTCCTTCCTTCAGATTAGCCCCTGAGCACCAGCATGGGAAGGCTGTGGTAGAAACCTGTAGTCTGGTCTCAGGCCTGAAGTTTCTGATTTTCTAAATTTCTAGTTTCCTGATATTTTAGTTTACTGAAATACTTTTTTCAGGGAAAGAACATAAACAATAGAATTGTTTTTGTAACAGTGTCCATTTGTAAATTCCTGCTGAGAGGAGGGATCTCTCTTGATGTCCCTCTGGTTTGACCAATGTGGGTGAAGAGGTTTGTCTTTCTCTCACCAATCACACTGGTCTGTAGCAAGTGGTATATAAGAGGAGACATTTTTAGTGAAAACAGTCTTCACACACCCTTTGAAAAAAAATCACCAAAAGAATCTGTGTGGTGTGTTATCATACAACAACAGACACCCACATGCTTTGTCAAGGCTGTGGTGGGATCTACATCTCTGATGGGGTTGGGAATCAAAGCTCCTCTGGCCTTTGGTCACTGCTGACTGCACTGTCCTGGGCCACGAGGTCACTCAAGCACACCACACACAACATGAATCTGCAGGGCATCTTAAAGAATGCACTTTAAAAATGAAGGCACAGGAGTGCCTGCGAGTGTAAGATGCCCCACACCACGAACGTGCTGGTGGAGTTTGAGAACAGGCTCGACAAATAATGGAGCATCTGTTTGCAGAAAGGCAGACAAAGGGAATAATCAGGCCTGAGCTTATTTTTATATCATAATTCACTGCTGGAGTGTGAGTGTCTGTGGCTGGACTCCTGATAAGCAGCAGACAGGCAGGACGTGGTGACCAGCTGGTGCTGCTGGCACGGCTGCCTGCACTGCAGCAGGGCTGGAGCAGGACTGGAGGGGAAACCACAGCAATTCCATGGGAGAGGAGGGAAGGGGCAGGCACTGAGTCACAGCCCCAGAGCACAGCTAGGGCAACTGTGACACTCCACAGGTGGTGGTGGACCCCACAGAGCTGCACCCCACAGAGCTGCACCCCACACTGCTGCACCCCACACTGCTGGATTATAATTTTTTGCCTTTTCTTTTATATACCTTTGATGAATTTTAAGCACCCTTAACATGCATACTTGTAATTCCTTAAGTTTTATAATTTAACATAGTCCTAATATTCTGTTAGGTCAGAAGACCCAACACCCTAAAGGCCTCACAGTTGGAGGCTGCAAAGCCCTTTGCTATCTTGAAAAAGCAAGGTCTCCTCTAAAATACATCCAATAAACTGGGCCCATCCAGGGAGGAATACTTTGAAATAGCAGGATATCATGCTATTCATTCAAGCCCCTCATTGGGACATCTTTATTAGATATGCTAATTGGCAAATCTGTAAAATTACACACGCAGTCTATCGTGTGTGTGCATTCCAGTGCTCTCCACTTTGGCAAAGTGTTTCACCATAAGGATCCTTATTAATCACCAAGACAAAAACCCTTTATCCCTTAACTGTCTCTTGGCTCTTAATTTTAGGGAAATAAAAAAAATTTAAAAGAAATTAAAGGAGAATGTGCCACCCACACTGCTGTGCCCCACACTGTGCCCTGCCCCGAGCCGTGCCAAGGCTCACGGCCCCTCCACACTGAGGGCACAAAGGAAACTAAAGAGCCAGGAAAGCAAAGCACTGCCAGAGAGAAAAACGACCCAAATGTAAGTGACAAGTGTTGTTTGAATAGGAAACAGCGTCTCGCTGAACTCTGCACATAAAATGAGTGGAGAGAGTGGAAAATGTCTGAAGCAATTTGCAGGAGTTTATTGAATCCCCACAGGGAGCTCCAGATGGTTTGTGTGGCCAGTGTGGCTTTTGTTGCTCATGAAAAAGCTGCCCTGAGTTCTCAGGAGCGTTTGTGATGGCAACAGTGTGTGCTGTGCCCTCTCCCTCCCTGCACAGACCTGGGCATTCTCTGCCCTCTGAAACCCCCTCTGTCCTCCCTGCTGTCACCACCAGCTCTGGACAGGAGGGATGTGTTGTCCCTGTGCAGCACATTGGTGTCCCTCCCCCTTTGCCCGTTATTTGGGAGTCACAGGCTCGTCCTCAGACTGCACTTCTGTTTTTTATGATGCTTAAAGATGTTTTTGTGGGCTCTCTAATGAGACAATCTGTTGTCATCAGGCTGTTCCAACGGGTTGGTAGGCGAGATAATGCTCTGGCACAGCATTTCCCCGGGGGGTGAGATCCACGGGGCTGCTCCTGACTCCTCTTACATCTTCCTGTGACAGCCCCACTCCAGCTACAAGCCTCCACCCTGTCCCCCGTCATATCTCCCACCAGTTTAAAGGCAGCACGTTTAAACCTACAAGATTCCCACTCAGTCCTGTCACGTACAGTGCAGCATCCCCTGCAAACCCTCCCCAGGCTCCATTTCCATGGTCTCTCGACCTCAGGCTGGGGCACCAGAGCCAGACATTCAGCTGGTGGAGAGCAAATGCCTTCCAAGAGCAGGGGAGGCAGCAGCTCTGGGGCAGCCTGTGACTTTGCAAAGCAGAGAGAAGTCCTGAATCAATTATACATCCGATCTTTCCCTCCAGTTCCTGATGGGCCCCCGCCATATGCTGTGCTCTCACTGCATTCCACCTAAAGTAGGAGGAAAGGTATTTCAGGTTTGGGGTTTTTTTCAGTCGTGCATTTTTAATTGGACTATAAATTCCACTTTGTTGTGTTCTAGAATGTTATTTTTATTTTCCAATAGAACTGTCTCTTCTTTGATGAGGGCAGAGATTTACTACCCAATTTCCAGCTTTATGTCTCCCTTTTGGTCTGTTGTTTTAGCTGTTTCCTAGTTATACAGACAGTCCCTTTTCCCCATCTTTTTATTGTTGAATTTTCTCAAGTCCTTGTTTCCGCATTACTCATTAATACCCACTTCTTTTACTCAGTCTCCTCAGGATTCATCCTGGATCCAACCACAGAGCTACATTTCCATTTTATATCTTCTTGAGGGTGTCTCTGAGCTTTCCATAATTAGACAAGATACTGTCATTGAGCAGTGTGATGTTACAGTGATTTTATGGCTGTGTTTATGCTCTGTCCCCTTGCCCAAACCTGCACAGAATTACTGAAAGGCCATTGCATGTGTTTATTTTTATACACCCATGGAGAATGTCACATCACAACCTTCTACCCAGGTTGTTGGTAGGTGAAGCCACAACCTCTTGCCCCCTGTCAGGAGGCTGCACCAGTAACTGGTGTTTGTGCAATGGAAGGAAAATGGAGCCAAAGTTCATTTAAGCACAAATACCCTGTAACCTGCTAATTAAACCAACTCCCCAGTGCTCTGCCCTAAAATAGCTCCTCGTTAATAGGCACGGGCAGCACGGCAGCAGGGACACAAGTAGGACACAGCTGTGCCTTGGCAGAGGGGTCTCCTGGCTGGGACCCTGCCAGCCCAGCGTGGGGAGGGCGTGGAGACCTCGAGTTCCTGCTCTGCACACCTGGGGAGCTGAACTGCCCAAGCTCAGCCCTGCCTGGTCCTCAGGAGCCACAGCAAAACCCAGCCAGGGGCAAAGCCCAGCAGATGTTGGGTACTGACCACTCTGCAGCCAAAATACAGCCCAGGGCTGCTCTGGTGGGGTGAGGTGACTCCAAGGGGCAATTCAGGTTTTAATTCCAACCCTGCTCTGGCTACAGGGCTCAGTTCCTGACCTTTCTGCACGCAATTGCTGTGTTTATCTAAGCAAAGCCTTTTTTGCTTCTAAACTAAAGAATCAACCCACATCCTTCACTATTATTTCAGTCTATTTATACAAAGTGTAGCTCTGCGCAGACTTGAAAGGTCACAGGAAAACCCAGGGAGTGAATTGGCCCCATCGTGTCTAATGCTGCTTTGACATTGGGAAGACTCCTTGTGTTAAGCCAGGAAAAGGCACAGTTATTACTCTCTGATTCCACTTTAAAAATGAAAATTTGCAGAAAGATTCAGAAGAGAGAAAAGTCTCCCCTCTTTCCTCTGGTAAAGTGTTTCCAGTGGGGGTGGGTGAGCAGCAAGAGGAGGAGAAAAGTTCAGAAAGGCATTTGTGTTTATCCCTTCAGCTCCACAGACAACCCCCATGTTCCTCTGTGACCTTTCACTTGCACTCGTCCTGCAGAGCCAGACCTTTGTGTGCCTTTGTTTGAGCATTTCAAAGCAGGGATTATTTGGAGAACACCCAAGGAAAAAATAAGTTTCTAATATTCATGCAATACACCCTGTAAGAATACGTTTCAAAATACACTTGAGCAAGATGAACAGTCCCTGCTTGGACGAGTTCTGGGAGGGAAAGCTAAACATTATTAACAGTAAAATCTGCAAAGGACAGAGCAACCCCTCAGCACACATATGGCTGCACTGATGACCTTGGCTCTTCCTCGCTGTGCTGCCCACCCCTCTGAGCAGAGCCACCTGTGACAGTGACAAGGAACAACACGACATGAATTCTTCTCAAAACATGATCTGACTCTGGTTTATTCAAACCACTGACCCCTTTTTATACCTTTTTGGACAGGCCACTATGATTGGTGAGCAAACGACAGAACTCTTCACCCACATTGGCCAAACCAGAGGGACATCAAAGAAAGTCCATCCCACAGAAAGCATCTAAAACACAAGATTTTCTTACATAAACAATCCCTGTGTTTTTGTTCAAGCTGTGAGAGCAGGCTCCTAAAAACCCAAAACATCACAAAGAAACAGAATTTAGAAACTGAAGGCCTGGAAAAACCAGACTACAGCCACCAGCCCACGGGTCATGTCTCAGTGTCCCCAGCAGAGCCAGGAGTGCTTCCAGCCATCCCTTCCCTGAGGGACAGGGAATGAGGCTGGGGGCTCTCTGACCAGCTCCAATATTCACACTTCCAGTGGATCCTACTGACCAGCTGCAGTTACCAACGAGATTAACCTGGCTGCCCCTGGGATTTGTCTAGTCTGCATTACTCTGCTGGAGGAAATAAAGAGTTGTGGGTTGTTGTTGTAGGGTAACACATGACACAGACTCTTTTTTTTGGATTTTTTCTTAAAGGTTGTGTGAAGTGTGATTTATTTTTAGGGATTGTTCTCCCTTATATACAATTTTGTACAGACCAATGTGATTGGTGAGAGAAAGACAAACCTCTTCACTCACATTGGTCAAGCCAGAGGGAACTCAAAAGAAATCCCTCCTCCCTGGAGGAATGTACATACAGATATTGTAACAAAAACAGTTCTGTTGTTTATGTTTTTTTTTCCCTGAGAAAAGAATTTTAGTAAACCAAAACATCAGAAAATCAGAACTTTAGAAAATCAGAAACTTCAGACCTGAAATCAGATTACAGTGGGTTTCCTTAGGTGAGGGGAGAAAGGAAAGACAAAACTCATGTCTGAAACCTGCTCAGTGGTTTTAGCAGCACGTTATTGCATGGAGTTGAGAGCAGTTCCTGTGAGCAAAGGAAGCCCAGTTGGAATAAACAGTTCTGCATGCTAATCCAGTCAGGGTTTCTGTTTTCATCTCTGAGGGGACTGTGGGATCATTACTGCATTAAGGCTCAGCTAAACAAAGCAGGAGGAACAGAGGTTGAAGCTGTGGGATTTTTGATTTCATCAAGCCTGACATCTCTGAGATAACACATCATTTTCCTCTCCATTTGAAAGCATTAATAAAAATTTGTTAGTTCAGCATGAATGCTTTGGGAGGAACCTCCCAAATCCACAAAACTGAACAAATAGCTGGAATGCACTGAAATTAACTCCTGGTTGTTGGGGTAGAAGCATTTTATTACTGCAAGATGGGGAAGGAGCACGCCTGGAACTCCAGCCAGCACTGGCTCCCTCACACCTGCCAGGAGGGAGAGGATCCACATGGAGGGAGAGGATCCACATGGAGCCAGGGTAGCCAAGATCACTGCTGATCTTGGGCAGAGTCACCTTCCTGGGCCATAACCCTACTGCCTGCAAGCTCTAAAAGTCACAACCCTTCTCCCCTTGCCTTCTAGCTGGTTTTTCTCTTTGCACTATAAAGCTGGAGGATTCTCCTTCTACTGCAAACCAAGCAAAGCACTAAGCAGGTTGGGTTATCCCAACTCATTGTCTGGGGAGATGTGACTTAGGTCAGGCCCTGGAGGATTTCCATAGCAGTATTTGAGAAGTGCAATAATTCACAGCACGTTTCTTGTGAGTGTTTGCCCCAGAGGGAGCGGAGCAAAGCCTGGAGCTCCACAGAGCTCCCTGCTTGGGGAAGGCAAGGTCACCTGCATGGCTGGGGCACGCTGGAGCTGCTGCTCCCCTGCTCCAGGGGCAAGGGCAGCACAGAGGGTGCAAGGACAGAGCCCATCTCACTTCAGGTTTAGTTTCAGATCTTTTCTGCATTGTTGTAACATTTCAGCAGCAAGGCCCACCACAGGAGCAGGTGTGGGCTGGATTTTGTGTGTTTCTCAAGCTCTGTTTTCCTGATGTTTTGGTTTGCTGGAATGCCTTTCCCGGGCAAAGAACATAAACAACAGGACATTGTTTTTGTAACTGTATCCATGTTGTGAATTCTTCTGGGAGGAGGGATTCTCTCTTGATGTCCCTCTGGTTTGAACAATGTGGGTGAAGAGATTTGTCTTTTGTTCACCAATCACAGTGGTCTGTGGAAAATTGTACATAAGGGAGCGATCCTAAATAAATAAAAAAAAAATTAAAATATTCTTCACTCAGCCTTTGGAGAAAAATTTACAGGAGTCTGTGTCATGTGTGTTATCACAGCAACAAGCAAGAATGCCACCAGTGATTCCCAGTGCTGCCTCATACACCCTCTTATTACTGGTGCCTTGTTCAGGCTTATCTAAAAACAGAGGCAGACAGGACTAAGAGAATAAAAGCAGATATATTAATTGAAGGGTCTTCAGGTATACTTTAGGGCAGATGAAGCCTCCCCAAGGGGTCTATACCCAAGGTGGATGATGGTCACAAATGTCAGTTTTTCAGACAGATATAAGTTTGGTTCATTTACACATCAGGGGTTAATCCTCCAATTACAGCTTCAGGTGATGAAGTCACAGTCCCTCAGTTTTCTCCCCCCAATTCACTTTTGTTTGTACTTTTCAGGGCCTGAGGCAGAGGGTGCCCTTGGATATCAGGCCTAGAGAGATTATTTTGTCTGACCAAAATGTGAAGACGGTAGCTACACTGTATATGGAGCTTGGAGTTATACACTAATGTAGTACAGGTTTCGAAAAATATAAAAGCTAAAATCCTAAGGCATCGTTACAGCCCCAAGGTGTTACAGGTGGATTTTAGCTAAGGGAATCCCACAAAGCAGGGGGACTGCTCACACTCAGCCTGTCAGAGTAGCCAAGGCCAACAGCAGCTGTAGGAGGGCACAGATCAGGGCAAGAGGATGCAACTTGAAATCCCTGTCCAGCCCCTTGCTGGGATTTTGCTGGGACTCGTGTTTGCAGCAGCTTAATTCTGGATATTGCAGAGGACAAGTGGCAGTGACCCGGCACTTCATCTAATCAGGTTCACGTGCTGCTGCCCAGCACAGTCCCACTTTCTGCTGGGCCAGAAGATGCTAGAAGCATCTTTTCCAAACAGCCTTTAAATCTATTACACGCCTCAAGAAGAAAGTGAACCAGCTGCTCGGCGCTGCACGGGGGGAGTCTGCAGCAGCCTCTGATTTTGCTTTCACATGGACAGCTCTACTTATTAATCTTGGGGTTTGCCACCTAACTCAGAAACTGAAGATATTTCTCAAGTTTTGCAGCAGTTACCTGTAAAAGAGTAGATTCAGGGATGCTGTCCCTGGTTCCAATCCATGGTCCAGGCACAGAGCTGTGACCCCCATGGGGCTGTTCCCAGCTGCTCATCCCACACATGGGAGGAAGAGGAGGAGGATTGTTTTGCCCAACTTCATGTGGTTTCCCCCCAGACAATCTGCTTGCTGTAGAGCCCTTGTGAAAGGAGGATGCCAGCTCGTGTTCACTGATTTATAAATAGGGTGGAAAATAGGAACCCTTCACTCCTCAGTTTTCCTGTCAGAAATTTCTTCTTTCAATATGCTTTTAAATTAAAGTCAAGCTCAACTCAACTGCATGCTCAGCTCCTTTTGCAGCTCCCACTCACCAGTATCCCTTTCTCTCAAGCTTCTTCAAACCATTTCACCATTGACTTCATGCTACTCCCAGTTTACACCATTGCAAAGGAGATACTGACACACCCAAAACATAAGAAATGGCAAAAAAAAACCTATTCCAGAAAAAAAAAAAAAAAAAAAAAAAAAAAAAAAAAAAAAAAGAAGTTTCACTTCAATCAGTAAATCCATTAACCCTTCCAGAGACCTGCCTGCTCCCTGGGGCAGTTTGCTCATTGGTGCTAACGAGGCATGAGTTATTGCTCATGTTTATGATAGGTTGATGTATCCCATTAATTAGCTCTGCATGAATCAATGGAAGCCACTGAACACATAATCCTTGGTAATTCATAACACCGGAGTAGAGGAAACAGTGTCCTTAGTGCTAAATAAACAGTGATGATGATGATGAATCTCAGAATTCCACAGAACATCAAGGCTCTGGGGTTGGTGTGAGCAGTTACAGGGTCAGGTCAGTGCAGAGCTGCCAGTGGCACAGTGACATCCAGAGCCACGAGTGACAAAGGGCTGTGTGAAGCACTGCACAATGACTAACACTCACTTTTAACTGGGTTTGGATCTCTTATTAAAGCTTTCCTCTCCACCTCCTCTAGAATTGGAATGTTTTTCTAATTCCTCCTTTTCTGGTCTACCAACTAATAATTTACCCATTTTGATTTGTGATTCATTGTGTTTAGTCATAATAATGAATATTCAGCTTCATTAGCAGATACTTGGTTCAGTTCCTACTGAGACACTCAGCTCTGCCAGTGTGGCAGCAGGAGCATTGGCAGAGCATCCCTCTGGCAGTGGGGTCACTGGCAGTGGATCCCTGTGGCAGAGCATCCCTCTGGCAGTGGGGTCACTGGCAGTGGATCCCTGTGGCAGTGCATCCCTCTGGCAGTGGGGTCACTGGCAGTGGATCCCTGTGGCAGAGCATCCCTCTGGCAGTGGGGTCACTGGCAGTGGATCCCTGTGGCAGTGCATCCCTCTGGCAGTGGGTCACTGGCAGTGGATCCCTGTGGCAGTGCATCCCTCTGGCAGTGGGGTCACTGGCAGTGGATCCCTGTGGCAGTGCATCCCTCTGGCAGTGGGGTCACTGGCAGTGGATCCCTGTGGCAGTGCATCCCTCTGGCAGTGGGGTCACTGGCAGTGGATCCCTGTGGCAGAGCATCCCTCTGGCAGTGGGGTCACTGGCAGTGGATCCCTGTGACAGTGCATCCCTCTGGCAGTGGGGTCACTGGCAGCAGATCCTCCTGGCAGTGGATCCCTCTGGCAGAGTTAAAGGCAGTGAATCCCTTTGGCAGTGGGATCACTGGCAGTGGATGCCTGTGGCAGTGGGATCTCCTTTTGGAGCAATGTCCCCAGCTCTGTGCAGGGATGCAGTGCCCATGGAACTGACCTGGTGCCCATGGCACTGACACCATGACAATGGCACTGACACAGTCCCCATGGCTCTGACCTGGTCCCCATGGCACTGACACAGTGCCCATGGCTCTGACACAGTGTCCATGGCTCTGACACAGTGCCCATGGCTCTGACACAGTGTCCATGGCTCTGACACAGTGCCCATGGCTCTGACATGGTCCCCATGGCTCTGACACAGTCCCCATGGCACTGACCTGGTCCCCATGGCACTGACACAGTGTCCATGGCTCTGACACAGTCCCCATGGCTCTGACACAGTGCCCATGGCTCTGACACAGTGTCCATGGCTCTGACACAGTGTCCATGGCTCTGACATGGTCCCCATGGCTCTGACACAGTGCCCATGGCTCTGACACAGTCCCCATGGCACTGACACAGTGCCCATGGCTCTGACACCAGGCCCATGGCACTGACACAGTGCCCATGGCTCTGACACAGTGTCCATGGCTCTGACACAGTCCCCATGGCTCTGACACAGTGTCCATGGCTCTGACACTGTCCCCATGGCTCTGACACAGTGTCCATGGCTCTGACACAGTGCCCATGGCTCTGACACAGTGCCCATGGCTCTGACACAGTCCCCATGGCACTGACACGGTCCCCATGGCACTGACACAGTGTCCATGGCTCTGACACAGTGTCCATGGCACTGACACAGTGCCCATGGCTCTGACACTGTCCCCATGGCACTGACACAGTGCCCATGGCACTGACACAGTCCCCATGGCTCTGACACAGTGCCCATGGCACTGACACAGTCCCCATGGCTCTGACACAGTGCCCATGGCTCTGACACAGTCCCCATGGCACTGACACAGTCCCCATGGCTCTGACACAGTGCCCATGGCACTGACACAGTGCTGATGGCACTGACACAGTGTCCATGGCACTGACACAGTCCCCATGGCACTGACACAGTGCCCATGGCACTGACACAGTCCCCATGGCACTGACACAGTGCCCATGGCTCTGACACAGTGCCCATGGCTCTGACACAGTGTCCATGGCTCTGACACAGTGCCCATGGCTCTGACATGGTCCCCATGGCTCTGACACAGTCCCCATGGCACTGACCTGGTCCCCATGGCACTGACACAGTGTCCATGGCTCTGACACAGTCCCCATGGCTCTGACACAGTGCCCATGGCTCTGACACAGTGTCCATGGCTCTGACACAGTGTCCATGGCTCTGACACTGTCCCCATGGCTCTGACACAGTGTCCATGGCTCTGACACAGTGCCCATGGCTCTGACACAGTGCCCATGGCTCTGACACAGTCCCCATGGCACTGACACGGTCCCCATGGCACTGACACAGTGTCCATGGCTCTGACACAGTGTCCATGGCACTGACACAGTGCCCATGGCTCTGACACTGTCCCCATGGCACTGACACAGTGCCCATGGCACTGACACAGTCCCCATGGCTCTGACACAGTGCCCATGGCTCTGACACAGTCCCCATGGCACTGACACAGTCCCCATGGCTCTGACACAGTGCCCATGGCACTGACACAGTGCTGATGGCACTGACACAGTCCCCATGGCACTGACACAGTGCCCATGGCACTGACACAGTCCCCATGGCACTGACACAGTGCCCATGGCTCTGACACAGTGCCCATGGCTCTGACACAGTGCCCATGGCTCTTGGTACCTGTCCCCTCTCTGGGGCAGGGTGCCCACAGCAGGGTCCTGCCCTCCCCGGGGCTCAGCACGGGGCAGCTGCAGCCCCGGGTGGTGTGAGGGTCCAGCTCCCTCCCAGGGCACAACCTAAAGCCCTGTCCCAGGGAGCAGAGCTCAGCACAGGTGGGCTCAGGACCCCCCTCTGCTGAGAACACCCAGCTCTGCAAGGGCACTGACCTGGGCAGAGAGGCAGGAGCAGGATAACCCCACACCCAGGGCAGGCTGGCAGCAGGCAGGGCACCCACCACGGGACCCTGGGCACCCTCCTGAGCCCAGGGCCACGGCACCAGTGCAGCTCCTCCATGGGCAGCTGTTCCTCTAAGAAGCAGAATAGGTTTCTAAAAGCTGGTTTTGATCATTTAGGGAATGTGGAATTCCTTTGGAGCCCTGCTGCCGGGCAGGTCCAGCACGTCCCTTCACATCCCCTGTTCTGTGTGTGGCTGTTTGTAAACCAAGAGTACAGATGACAGGAAAATAATGAAAGCATTTTTCAGAGCAGATCCTTTTGTCATTCCTCTTTTTTTTTTTTTTTTTTTTTTTTTTTTTTTTTTTTTTTTTTTTTTTTCCTTTCATTCTCTGGAATAAAGTGCTGCTTTTAAGCCAGCAAGTCTTTCAGCTGTAATTACCCTGGGCATTCAGAATCGAAAATAAAGAAGTGGGGGGGAGGGTTAAAACAAAGGGAGGGAAAATAACCATTCATAAAATATATTGAAGATTGTGGGTTTCAAAAATGCTGTCCCCAGGCAGATCTTTCCCACCATAAAAGATTTCAGACAAGGTAGATTGGGAAGGAACTTTTAAAAATTGTGACTTTTATTCTCACAGGTCCCAGTGTGGGCCTCTGGACTGCCCCCACCTCCCATACCCAGCAAGTGCCACATCCTGGCAAAGTCTGGTTTTTTCCCTCTGCTTAACAACACTAAAACATTAAAATAGGAAGAGGAAAAGGCAAAATCAGTCTCTGAATCTCTCAATTACACCTTTGGCTGCCCCAAGCACCAGCAGCAGGGCTGGGTCAGTCCTGCAGATCCCCACACTCCCTCTGCATCCCACACTTCCTGGAGACCTGTTGAAATCTATTACAGACCTTTGATCTCTTCCTGCAAAAAGGATTTTCTGAGGAGGGAAGATGGGATTGAGCAGAAACAATTTTCCCAGGGCACTCTGTGGGTTCTTTTTTTCCTTCTCTGCTTTCTTTTAAGCAGAAGATGCCGTCAGAAAAGAACCTCACAGGGCTTTGGGACTGTCAGCTCCTGAATGGGATTCATTCCATCAGTCAAATTTAGCATCTATCAGGAGCAAATACTCAGCATGTGGTACAAAAATCTTGTAAAATAGAACTGTTAAATATTTAGGGCAGATGACAAACAATATGTCATAATATTTGCAGAACTGCATTTGCCATTCAATGCCTCATCTTAGTCAAGGCCCCAACTTTTTAAGCATCAATGGAAGAGTGAGAAACAAGTTGACTGTCAGTGTTTGGCTACACTGTGGATGGAAAACAAGATTTAATGTAGGTTTCTTAAGTCTAATATATGCTACACGCCAGGCAGGTATTAACATTTATTAGCTGTGTCTTAGCAATGAATACTGGAGAAGAATTTGATTAATATGCAATAATTGGTATTTTAATTTAGCTTGGCAGGTGTGTGTGGCCTATGGGCTCTCCCAGTGCAGAGCTCAAAAATTTGCAAAACACAGTTTACCTGGGAAGACAATTTTTTTTTTTCCCAAAAGAAGCAGGCTTGGTTTCCAACACACCCTGTATTCAGTTTTCAGTGAATTTTCACAAATGAACCAGTTGAACCTAGTTTGGGATAAATGGGAAGAACAGTGAGCTGCTCAGTGGAAGCTCTGCTGGGTGGGGAGCCCCAAACTGGGAGTGTGTGCAGGGGGGCACAGGGCCAGCCCTCAGCTCTCCAGCACACAGTAAAGAGAAATCCAGATATTTTATCACCCTGCAGGCTTTGTTAGGAGCCTGGTCAGTCCTGGCATGAGGTGGGATTTATGTTTCAGTGTGGCCCCACTCCCTGCCCCGATGGACACCCCAGACCCCTCCAGAGGGCAATAAAACTCCACAGAAAATAAACTTCCAGCTGCCCCACCTCAACCCTGTGTTACACACCGCAATAATTTGAAGCTTTCAAACCCTTTTTCCCCCATATATTACAGTGTAACACGTGCTCTCAGCCCGAAGCTCTGCCATAAAAGTGACATTTGAGTGTGCCTGATTTATCCAGCCATCAGCAATTCCCAGGACACACCTGCTGAGTTTAGACTGTTCCAGTGAGGTTTTGCTTGGAGCAGGAGGGCAGGGATGGGCATGGGGGGTCTGGTGGCACAGTCCAGTCCAGCTGCCCCTCCCTGGCAGTGGGGTGGCAGAGAGTGGAGGCTGGGATTGGCACCATGGTTTAATTCTGGGCAGCTCACACACAGATCTGGGTAAATAATCCCAGCGAGCCCAGACACCTGGTGAGGTGTCCCATAGTGAGAACAAGACAAGCACCAGCAGCCCAAAGCTGCCAGAACTCCCTTTGGCAGAGAAATAAACCGCTCAGAGCCTGTGGGAGCCTTTCCCAGCCACTGTCGAGGGCAGTGTGGCACTGGTGGCACTGGTGGCACTGGCCCCGAGGGGAGTTCTCAGGCTGCACGGTCACCTCGGGAGATTTGCATTTCCTGCAAGCTGAATATTGCGTGAATTAAAGTCCTGTGGCATTTTCCTTGCCTTTATCTTGATGGGAATCTGTTCCTCTGAGATTATGATGCTGCTTTCTCTTTTTCTTTTTTTTTTTTTTTTTTTAATTAATTGAGCCTGCTTTAGAAAAAAAAAAAAAAAAAGCCCATTTCATTTTAATCATGTATTATGCAAATTAGAAATTTAAATATCATTAAGGAATCTGTTGCTAACTTAATTTATTTCTGCTGTAGCACCACTGAAGGCTTTTGATCTCAGATTAGCGCTTTGATCCGCTCCCTTGGTCGGGGTTACGCTCTGCCGCGGCGGTAAACGCTCCTCCTCAGATGTCAAACGTGCAACACCAGAACAGCTTGTTCAAAGCATGGCAGAGGAAACGCTGCCAATTAGGCCAAACGAGGAGGGTTTGCAATGAGGAGAAGTTTGTTTCTAGGAGCCACAGCCTGTTCTGCCGTGCCCTGGCCGTGCCCCGGCCCCCGGGGGACGAGCAGTCCAGCCAAGGATGCAACAGGTCATCCCTAGGAGCAGTGACAAACCTTTCCAGACCTTCCCTGTCTGCTGTTCATTAAAAACACAACCTGCCATGTTCCATTAATTCCTCATTTAGTGCGAGTAAAGTGCTGATACATACATTTTAGCTCCAGTGGTTTTAATCAGTTAATTTAACCAGAAGCATTAATAATGTATTGCTTTGCCACTTGACTGCTCATCTGTTAAGCAGCTTATACATAGAAGAATGTCACCCCCTGTGACATGAAGTGCCTAATTCAGAGCAAATGAAATAGGATTTTGCATATTCAATACCAAAATGAGAAAAGAAGGAGACACCGTCTCCTGGGAATGGATCAACCTGCTGTGATGGGATTTCTGTCCTGGCAGGCGGGAAATCCCTCCTTGTGGGACACACTCGCTCTTTGCGTATCTGATTTTCTGGTTGAATTCATTTTCTTGGCGTTACTCAGCAAGTACCTGGCTCTGCCTCCTGCTGCACCATGTGGTGGAATCAGAGGCACCGGGAATGTATTTCTGTCACCAGCTCCTCCACCAGCCACCGTGGGGTCCCAGGGACACCCCCAGAGTGCCCGGCGTGGGGGGCAGTGGCAGGGAGGTGACAGCAGGACTGCTCCCACTCAGCTTTGGCTGCACCATGCAGGATCACAGCAGTGAAATAGGAACGTTCCTGGTCACGTCTGAGGGTGTTTGGGGACAGCGAGCTCCTGGGCACTGGGGGATCGCCACCAACGTGCCTGTCTCTCCTCTGAGCTCTCGGGGATTCAGGCTCCATGTCCTGCCTCCTTCCCAAGGATGCCGGGCAGCAAATCCAGGCAGGTGTGCTGGGGAGTTCAGGAATACCCAAACCCAAGCCCAGAGGGGCTGCACTCCGTTTCTCTGTAGGGCATCGTGGGCTCCTGGGTGGGCAAGTATGTCATGGGCTTCATCAGCCCCATGAAACTGGGGTCCTCAGCAAAAGCGGGTGGAAATGCCTTGGACCCGAGAGCCAGGGAAGCTGCCAGGGTGGGAGCAGCTCAGCGACAGGCTGGTGCCTTTTTAATTTATACAAAAGAGACGCGCAGCGAACGCAGGCGGCGTGTGAGCGCAAGTGACCCGGACACCCCGGCTCTGAGGTTAATCCTCTCCCTCGTTCCAGGCAGATCCTGCTCCTGGGTTTTTAGCAGTCAGCATCCAGAGCGAGGAGCTCCCGTGGGCAGGGCCAGCTCAGCCCCCGAGCCCCGCGCAGGGGCTCTCTTGCGTGATGCGTGTTGATGAAGCCTGAAATTGCTTTGGATCCGTGGCTGTGCTGCATCACATTAAGCAGTGCCACGCTGAAGTGACAGGGCCAGTGCATGATCAGCAGCGGTTGAAGGGGACAGGGACTCCGCTCCTGCCGCTCTGTCAAAACCAAGAACCCACTGACAGAGCACAGGAATTATTTTCAGCTCCTTCCCAGAAGGTTTGTTTCAATCGGTTCGCAAGTTGTGCTCACCGCCTTGGCGTGGGGCAGCTCGGTGGTGCTGCCACAGGGCACATCCCAGGGAGCTGCCAGCTGACACACAGGGCTGGACAGGAGCCTGTGGAGGGCTGGGGGATCCACTGCACCTCTGGCAGCAAGGGCTTCCCAGGACAGCAAGGGCTCTGGAAGGTGGGAGCCCCCAGCGCTCCTGGCGCTGCTTTCCTCACTCATCAGCTCATAGCGTGGGTTTGTTTCTGTTTGGGGACCAGCTGGCATCAACACCAGACCTGGGGGCTCTGCTCCATGCCGGGCTGAGCACAGGACCAGCTCCTTGGAGCATACTCGAGGAGCATTTCACTGTAGCAGCTCCTTGGGGGAAGGTGTAAGGAGAGGTTTCTTGTGGATAAATCTGTCATTTCTTTCCCTTTTTTGTTTTGCTGATATTTTTGCCTTCTTCATTTCCCTGCTTTCTCTGCATTCTTTTCATTGCACCTGAGACTGGTACAGTACCCCAGGATGGGCAGGCTCTCGGATTGAAGCCCAGTTCCCAGCCTCGTGCTTCAGGGAATTTCCTTCCCTTCCCAGCAGTGTTATCTCATTTCTCTACGTAACACTGCTGTATAAACAGCAGCTCTCAGGGGACCTGGGCTGTGACAGTGATATCCCCCCCTCTGGAATTGTCAGCCAAGCAGCAGTGTCAGGTTCTCCAAGCCTTCCCAGGGAGGCAACTCTGTGAGGAAGACTCTCCACAGGGACCTGTGGAGCAGCATCCTGCAGGAAAAGGCACTAAATCTGTGTACCTGTCCTCATCGACCCATTTGCTAATAGTGTCCCCAGAAGAGAGATTTGTCCTCAGAAGAGAGCAAATCCCATGCCTCAGAAGGCAACAGCAAAAACATTTTATAACCTCAGAGAAAAAAAATACCGAAAATACAGCTCTGGGCATGGAAGGGCTGTGAGAGGGAACGGGAGCTCCCGTGTCCCTGAGGAGCTCCGCTGGCTCCATCCTCGGGAAGAGCTGTCTCAAACCAGGTATTTCTTCCCGGATGTCACATGGAAAGAGGCTGTCAGAGCTGTCTAAATGTGTGGAACAACACTGTCAGCGGGGGAGAGAAAAGTGTTATCAGAAATAGTTGTTCTTCAAAGCTAAATAACTCCGTGATTTATAAGGAGTAAAAGATAAGAGATCACACCACACACTGAGGGCTGCTGGAATTTTCTTTCTGAGAATGAAGCTGTTTGTTTTGGTAAAAAGCAAAAGAGGGGAGAAATGAAAACCTAAAATATTTTGACTTACTTGGATTAGCTCTTGACAAAGCTAAAAATAACTGCACTGGCACTGAGCCCAGCGCCTTGTCCTGGGATCACTGGAGCAGTGGAGGAGTGTTCCCAGCCCATTGTCCTGGTGTCTTCCCAGCTCCATCCTGGGGCCATTCCCAAGGTCTTCCAGCACCATCCCTGGGCACAGAAGAATGCAGAACAATCTTGCTGGATGCAGACAGATCTGGGCGTGTTCTGATTGCCATCAATGGGATTTTAGGTGTTCTGTGGGATCCAGGTTTCCCCCTGAAGAGAGGCTCAAGTTGTGCTCCTCCAAGTGAGACCCTCTTGGTTTTCAACCAAACTTCCCCCAGGCTCCTTCTGTCTGCCCAGCCCCACTATTGCCAAAGAGAGTTTCAGGCATTTGTTCTGGTATCTCATTTTGGATTTTGAAAACACCTCACCTTAGCAGCAATATCGAGGTCATCAAATAAAATAACATTAAACAGTCAGATGTGAAGTTGATTGTAATTAGAGTGTTTTCCCATACGCTGGCTGACATCCTCCAGAGAGCAATTAGTCTGCTTTAAGAGTAAAAGACAACTGAATAATTATTTAACCTGCCTGGGATTTTATTTTAAAATCTGAGAAGTCAGATATAATAATGAATGACTTCATAAAAAAATCTGTAAAATAAATGCTAAGGGTTGAAAGCCTTCATCAACAGCTTGTGTGAGGCATCTCCTACAAGGTCCCAGATCCCACTGCACCAAAGGCCCCCCAAACACAGCATAAAAAGAAGGTTTCCAGGGAAAAATATCTGTGCAAACAAAGTCAACGTGAATTGATAAACTTCATTGTGTGTTGAACAGCTCATGGTGCTGCAGTGGGGAGTCCTGGGACTCTACTGACTAGCCAAAGAACAGCACACATAAATCAGGCAGCAAATCCTCTCACGACCCTCAGGAGGATGTCACAAAGCACGACAGACCTTGCACAGCCATCTTTTATCTCTCTGCCAAGCCACAGGAGGGGAAGGAAGAAGGACTGAGAATCTGAGAGCTGCACAGGCAGGAAATTGTGAGAAAGGCCACGAGCACCACAGAGCATCCAGTGACCTCCAAGACACTGGAACTGGCTTCCAAAATAGGGCAGAGGTTTAGAGAGGGACAGCAGCACTAAAGGAGCTTCACTTTCACTCTCCTGGGTGGGATTTGTCCATATGTGGAGTATAAAAGTGGAGACTGCTTTGTTGTGGACTTTTCCCAGCCCTTGACTCTCGATGCTGAGAGGGAAGCTGGGTGAGGTTTCTGCCCGAGGCCCATGTGGGATCCCTTGCAGGGGAACTGCCCACAACTGTCCAGCCCTCAGCAGCAGATTGCCCAGCCCTGCTGCTCCATCTCTCCTGCAGAGGCTTGCAGGGGACCCCTGGGATCCCCCAGCCCAGCCATCAGCCGCTGATGTCTCCTCCCTCGTGCTCTCAGTGCCACGAGCTGAGCGTCTCCATTTTGCTCAAATGGAAGAACTGCAACAATTATTTTCATAATTAGCTGGCTTTGCAAATTAATGCCAGTTATGCTGTGTAATCATGATGAAGATTATGCATTAATCAGCTGTTTCAAGCCAGTTATTAGGCTCTTTAAATAATGATGGGAATGAACGTCTCTGAAGGAGTGGCGCAGAGCCAAGGGGGAGGTGAGGATCCAATGGGATGTGCCTTGCATCCCTGCACAGATCTGACATCAGGTGCTCCCAGCCTCCCCAGTTTCTGAGCAGAGCCCAGCCTGGGGCATGTAATCAGCACCTCAGCAACTGGGAGGGGATTCCCAGTGTCTCAGCATTCCCAGTGTGTTCCCAGCAGTGGGAAATACTCAAACACACCCGTGCTGCCTGTCAGCTCTCTCATCACCTGGCCCCGAGCTCGAGGTACTGGGTGGCTGCACAGAGAATTCTTTCCTGTCAAAAAGCCTATTATATCCACTTGGATGTCTGCAATGGGAATTTATTTAGGATCAAACACCAATAATCCACATACCAGCCCTTTTATATTCTCTCATAGTAAGACATGCTCCAATGCAAGCCTGAAAGTGCTGGGCTGGGAGAAAGCCTAATGCCAGCTAGTGGATAATCAATGTAACATTAACCAGTTATAACTTCAGGATGATGCTAGAAAACAAAAAAAAACCTGGGAAACCAGTCTGGGCAGTGAAGCTTTGAACAGAAAGATGGGGCGAATCTCACAATCAGTTTAGTTTTGTTTATTGTGTCTGATGTAATATCGTAGATGAACTTTCTTCTGCCCTAAGAAACTTAAATTGAGCTGCCAGCATATGCAAACTTTGATGTGGATGAATAATTTTCTTTGCACCAGTCAAAACCCAAATGTTTTGGCATAATCCAGGGAGAATGAGGCACGTGGACAATTCTGTTACACTCCTGCCCACGCTGCTCAGCACACTGGATTGAAAACCTGCCCGTGAGTGACTGGCTGAAAATCACGTGAGACTGAAACGCCGCTCCAGCATGAGCATTCAGCCTCTTTTTTCTTTATTCTTCTGCCTATTACCAAAATTAGCACTGAGTTCAGTGTTTTTTTCCTAGCACAGACATTCAGGGAACAGCTCAAACTTTTTTCATGTCTATGAATGCAAATTAATTCCCACACTTGCTTCACAACTGGGGACATGGATGCACAAAGACTGCAGAGGAAGAGGAGGAAGGGGACTTGTCACCATCAAGGGGAGCAGAAAGTCAGAGGCCTTTTGGAAGTCCTTCTGTTCTTGCTGAGAACACCTCCAAGCATCACTCCTGTGCATGGCTCTGGTCACATTCCTGGGAGGACACCCAGAGCATGGCCATCAGTGAAGCTGTCAGCTTGGCTCTGGCCAAACTGGAACTCCTGGCTAGCACCAAACTGCCACAAAACCACAGAAAATGTGCTCTGGCTGCTGGAGAAGGATTCATGGCATTGCCTGAAAGCCAGGAGGGCTGAGCAGACATCTGTTGTCTACAACAAAGCATTTGAGGACTATCTTAAATTGAAGAGGAATATTTTCCTTCTGCTACTGAACCCCGAGACCATCGTTACCAATTGCACTTGCTTATTTTGCTCATCCATTAATTATTTTGGTTTACTTTTGAATAAGATAGAGCGAGGTTTGTGTCTTTCCGTGGTTCTGAGAGGGGTGCAGGGTGGCTCCCACACCTCAGGGACAAGGACACATCTTTACATAACCCATGCCTGCACCAAGTCACTTCAATTAGAGTGGCTGTCAGTGGGAACTGAGGACAAGACTCACAGACACGGAGCCAAGAAACCCAGGGATGCTGTGACATGAGCTTGCTGCCCTTGGAGAGGTGTAATGGCATTAACAACTTTTGAACACGGGAAAGCTGCATCCGAGATGTGCATTACTGAGCAGAGGAGCTGTAGGGTAGGCAAATCCAGAAGTCTCTGCTGGTCTAAATTAAAAACTTGGAGGACTAAACATGAGAAACAATAAAAAAGAAGAAGGGGACTGAAAATAGCCAGCAGCAGCACCACCCTGCCTGTCTCCCGTATGAGGAGCAGAGGTGGGTGATGAGGCAGGAGGATTTCAAGAGGAGGGCAGTGCCAGTTTTGTACCCAGTAACTCCTCAGAGCACAGACCTGGAGCTTCCCTGCAGATGGGCAATAAGCCTGACCAATTCCCATAGTCTGATCCTAAAGTTTTATTGGAAACCATTTATCTGGCTTGTAAAAATATTCCAAGACTTCAAACTGCCTCTCATTGCCCCACAAAGCTGCCACCCTGAACATTCTCACAGACCAGCATATAAGAAAAACCCAAGTCTTCATGTCTTCATTTCAGTACAGGACAGGTCCTCAAGCAAGCCCTGCGCCACCTGTAAACATTCCAAGAGTTTTCTCATCCTTGCTGCACAAGTTTGTGAAGCAAACTGGGGCTCAAAGGAGGATTTTTTGTCTTGCAGGAGGAATCTTTGAGTACGCAGATGGCCCCAACACGCAGGTGATGAGTGCTGAGGAACAAGCCTTCAGATTCTCCGCCAACATCATTAACAGGAACAGAACTTTGCTGCCCAACACAACCCTAACCTATGACATCCAGAGGATACACTTCCACGACAGCTTTGAAGCAACTAAGAAAGGTAAGAGCAGAGCAAACTTCGAGCAGCTTTGTGGCCATTTATTCAGTGTAAGAAAGGCCTGGTTTCCAGACCAGCAGCTTGTTCTGTCCTGCTCTCACCAGTGATGTGGATGAGAGCTCCTGTCAGAGCTGACCCTTCCAGAGGCATTTTAATACAAGGGGAACAACTACCTTTTTTCTCTCTGAAAGCCTCACAATCCTCATTTCAGCGTTTGCTCTAATGCTGAGTGAAGGTCTGGAGGCCCTGCCTGTGTTTGTGTCCCTGGCAGTGTTACATCCATCACACGCATGTTCTCTTCTCTTAATAACAGTCACTTTTGATTACTGGATAACAGCAGCACACTTGAACTGCTGAAGGGGAGGGACTGCACAGCAAAGGCTGCTGTGACCTGTGGGCTTGTGGAGTTTGATTCTGGCTGGGGAGAAAGGAAACCTGCTGGCTGAGCTGGCAGCTGCTGGAGGGACAGCACCAGGAGGGAGCTGAGTGCTCCCAGCCAGCCCAGTGACCCCTGTCCCTCTTCAGATGGTTTTGTGGTGGAGGCTCCCTCACAGGAGCATAGAACTCCTCTGTGCCTCTGCCCACCAGTCCAGACCCACCTGGCATAACTCATCCTCTCTCTCTGTGCCTCATCACTGCTGTAATTGCCCAATATCAGTGCTGGGCCAGTGCCCAGAGGTGTCTGGGCTGTGCCCAGGCCTGGCCCATGTTTAGCCCCCTCCCCAGTTTTGCTGACATCCCTCCCTTCCCCCTCCAGCCTGTGACCAGCTCGCTCTGGGGGTCGTTGCAATATTTGGACCTTCCCAAGGCTCCTGCACCAACGCTGTCCAGTCCATCTGCAACGCCCTGGAGGTGCCCCACATACAGCTCCGATGGAAGCATCACCCTTTGGACAACAAGGACACTTTCTATGTCAACCTCTATCCTGACTATGCTTCCCTGAGCCACGCCATCCTGGACCTTGTGCAGTACCTGAAGTGGAGGTCAGCCACAGTGGTGTACGACGACAGCACAGGTGGGTGAGGAGGGGCTCAAAGAAGGAATCCTGGAGATTTTCTGCCCTGGGTCTCTTTGGGAACTTTTTCAACGAATCCAACTTGAGAGCCAAGTGATGCCCTGTGCAGTGATGGGTTCCCAGGAGTTCTGGACAGTGCTGTGGGAAGTCTGGGAGCTTTCTAAGCGTTTCATTCACAGAGCTCTCAGCAAGTGGGACATTGAGCTGGCAAAGGGTCGTGGAGGGGTTCATTGACATGGGGTGACCATCTCAGCCTGGCTCTTCTGGCACTGTGGTGCCCTCTGCAACAGAAAAGCCCCTGTCCACAGCTACCATGGAGGGAGCAGTTCCCAGCTAAAACCAAAAGCAGTTCTGGAAAGATTTTTGTTTTCTGGATAATTCTGTAACACAGAGCTGGCAAAGTCCTTCATGTAAGGAAAGCTGTTGAAAGTTAAACAAAGCAAAGTGCTGTACAGCTCTAGATATAGACCCCCCCAAAAAAAACAAAAGCCACATTGGATAGCCTGTCCAACCTAATTTCACTGAACCAAATGGTTTCTTTAGGGGAGGGCTGATGAGAACACAGTCTGACATTCCTGTTTTGCAAATGTGGGTCACAGTATGTTCCCTTCGTGGCGTATTCTAATGTGTTTCTTCTGTGCAGAGGGACACACTTCTCTCTTCCCCCTTGCAATAGGCATCTGCTGAAATTCTCCTTGCAACACCAGATTCCTATAATTCCTGCTCAGCTGCATCCACCATGGCTCTTTGCCTTGTGCAGGAGACAGAAATGAGTTCTGAGGGTAGTAGGAAGTTACGAGTTGTGATTAAGTGACCGTTGCGATCTACGCGACTCATAAATCCAAGCGCATATTCATTTTTTCCCTTTAGCTGCTGTGCATGGTAAATATGCAGATTTTAATTTGTTGTGTAGCTGAGTATCACATCCTGTCCTTTCTCAAGGGCACATCTGCTTAAGAAATATTTTTGCGATTCCCAGCAGTGTCTGAGGTCAGGACCAACCTGCTGTTCTCCCCTTCCTACCCAGTGCAGGGTTGTTATGGTTTGACTACTGGCTGGGAACCACCAGGAAAAGCCATTCTGTCCTAGAACAGCTCTGGGGCTAATGGCCGACGTGTGACACCTTGGTTTTGATACCTTTAGCAACGGCCATTTGAGGGAGGGATGGAGGGATGAAGGGATGGAGGGATGGATGAGGGATGGAGGGATGGAGGGATGGAGGGATGGAGGGATGGAGGGATGTCCTGATCTCGTTCCATGGAGAGCAGGGGAAGCGCTGAGTGCCGTGCGTGGGGCGGGCAGACCCGTAACGCTGTGGGTTTGTCTCTGTGTGCCACCCCAAGGCCTCATCCGGCTGCAGGAGCTCATCATGGCCCCGTCCCGCTACAACATCCGCCTGAAGATCCGCCAGCTCCCGCTGGACACCGACGACGCCCGGCCGCTGCTCAAGGAGATGAAGCGGGGCAGGGAATTCCGCATCATCTTCGACTGCAGCCACCTGATGGCAGCTCAGATCCTCAAGCAGGTGAGCGAGGGGCGAGCAGGAAAGCCAAGTGGCTGCCGAGGAGCCCAGGGGTGTGGGGTGGCTGTAATGAGGAGTGATCCCTGCCCTGGGGAGCAGCTTTCCCTTGGGTGACAATCCACAGCTGCACTGAAAGCTGCAGTGTGTCCATCCTTCAAGGACACTGCTGGATTTCTATAGAAAATGGTGTTTTCACTGAAAAACTGGAAGCACCAAAAAGTGGCTGTGGGTGAGGATGAGCAAATGTTACAGGAGGAGAAGGGGCTGTGCTGAATGCAGCACCAGGTCCAGGCTGGTGCTGGGCAATTGTGTGGCCTCTCTGCAGCTGCACAGCCCCAGCCTTCTTCCCCCTTTCCTCTTCCCCCTTCCCCTTCCATCCAGACAGGCTCTCCCAGCCAGGCCCAGCCAGGAGGGACAGCATCCTCTGTCCCTTCCCAGCACCGTCTGCAATTCTTGGACTTTAAGCCAGATGTCAGTGATTTTCCATTCATTTGGGCTCCCTCCTTTCTTCCTCCACTGGAATTCTTGCTGCTCACCCCAGCTCCTCTTCATTCCCAAGTGCCTTTGGGTCAATATGAGGCAGAGGAAAAGCCTTTCAGAGATGCTAAAAACCAGCTGGTGGAAGTGTTGCTCCTATCAGCCCAACACGACACCACCACACAGATTAAATAAATCCCCAAAGGGATGAGAAAGCAGGCACAGGGCAAGAGCCTTCTCCTGCAGCCTGCTTGATGCAAAATGAAGGGAAGCGTTCAGAGAACTTGGAAAGCCTGGGAGGGATTATTATGGGAAGCAATAGAAGGGGTTCATTGTCTCCTGCCAGTTATTTTCCCGTGCTGGTTGTGTTTGGGGCTGCTCACTTATTATGCAGTTTATTATAGTTTATTGTGCCATCTGCTCAGCTCATCACCGCCGGTGCAGAGTGAGGAAGATGGAGGAGAGGGGGGACTAGGGGAGACAAGTCTCTCTAAGCCCTCCTGGCTGGGTCTGTGTGTGTGTTGGGGTTTTGTCAGGACCTGAAGCCATGGATTTCAGCAATATAAGACAGTGTATTTCTACTCAAGGAAATACTGAAGTATTTTCAGAGAGGCACAAACCCAAACCACTCTGGTGTGTAGCATCAGGCAGGTTCAGAGCAGTGCACCACGTCCTGCAGGTCACCCGCAGCTGCTGAAGATTAGGAGGCTTAGAAACCTTGTATTTTCCTCACTTTTCTACCTGTAGCAAGAAATGTATGTCTCGAGGTGCCACCTTCATTTGTGAACCAGCTCTTTTCCACTGAAAGTACGAGCCAGGCAAAGCCACCTCCTGGAGGAGGGGACTCTGCTTCCCTTCACAGAACAATGCACAAAACAAATAATGGACTGCAAAAAAAAAAAAAAAAAAAAAAAAAAACCAGGGAGGAAGGCCCAGCATTCTGTTTATGCCAGAATCACTAATATCCATATTTTATTGCTATTATATGCCTTTTGTACCATTTTGGTACCAGTATGTACCAGTCAGCTCTGCAGACATTTGGCCAGAGTCCCTGGAGTCTCTTGGCCCTGCTTCCACCCCCGTGCAGCCTCTTGGGTGGCAACAAGGTCCACAAGACTTGTGCTAAGATTTCCACTCCTTGATGATGATTTTCATTGCACATCTTCAGAAAACACAGAAGGTTTGAGCAGCCTGTGCTGGCTGAGGCAGCTCTGGCACACACCATCGTACCAGTTGGGATCTTGCTCCCCAGAGATTCAAGGTTCCATGCTCCCACAGCACAGCACTGATCATCTGGGTGGTTTTCATAAACTAGATTATTAAAAAAAACCCATGGATTAGTAATCCACGAGTAGCACCACATGAGCCAGCACAACTGTACAGATGAGAATGTCACTGAGGCTGCTGCTCCAGCCTGGGTTCCTTGGAGTGACCAGACATCAAACCATCCATTATTTTGCCCTCTTGGAAAACACATAATTGTAGAAACCTATCAGAGAGTGAGTCCTGCTGGTGAGGCTTTCCTGTTTTACCCCAGATTCTCTGTCCTTCCTCAGTTTTGGTCCCTTGTCTTCACCCTGGGTCTGTTCCCAGGCTTCCCCCACTGTCAGCTCTGACAGCTCCTGCTCTCATCCTGCCCACTGCCTGTGGCTTATCCCCTAGGATGATCATTTATTCATTTCCCCACAAACCCAGATGTATCCTGCCCCAGGCTGCCAGTGCTGGGAAGCTGGAGCTTCCTCTGACACCATGTCTGGGTTCCTCAGCTATGGCCAGAAGCAGCCAGCTGTAGAACATGAACTGGGATCTCATTATTTGCTCCAGGTTGGCTCCCCATCACTATCTGATGCTTCCGTACTGAGGTGCCATTCCCAGAGTGTGCAGGAGGGAGAGGGCTACACTGCACCCCCTGGACCCACTGACCAGGCAGGGACCAGGGGACTGGACAGCAAAAGCCACAGGGACAGCCCCCAGACTTTCTAAGAGCAGGAAACCTGGGGTGAAATCACACTCTAGAGTCACAATATCTAGACTTGCAATCCAGATCATTTCCTTTTCCCTTGTTTTTTGACATCTCACTTCTTTTCAGACTGTCACTTCCTTCCTCGGAGGTAAATTCCGCCCTAGTAATTTTAACAAAAAACCAAGGGAAGCAAACATTTCCTGGGGGGACTTGAAGTTGCTTTCCCTTCAGTGGGGATTTTAAAGTGCTCTTGCATGTGTTTTTCTCCAGAAAACATGCTCACACAGTCAGCATCCCAACCAAACCCACAGGAATCTTCCTGTCACCAGCCACCAGCTTCAAGGTGACCTTTCTCACAGACTGAAATGTGCTCCCCCCGTGCTGTGAAGGGCCTGGACATGGTCATCCAGCCAAAGCCCCTTCAGCCCATGGATGTCCTCTGAAAGAGCTTCCAGGACAGTCTGTTCTCTCCAGTGCTCAGCTATGCAAATCCCAGCAATCTGCAGGAGCCATCCTCCGTGTAGGGGCTGGCAGGGAATCTCAGGCTGTGCTGGCCAAGGCCTGTGAGCTCCAAAAGCTGAAGGACAGGGGATATTCCCACTGCCCATCCTTGTGCCTACACCCTCACTGACCCACTTCTAAACCAGGCCCTAAGTTAGGATGGGGCTGTTGCTGCTCAGGAAGGAGGGACAGAGGCAGCAGCTCCGTGTGCTTGCTGCACAAACGGGGCTGAGGGTGGGGATGCAGAGCCCCAGAATGACACGAGTCAGAAACCAAAACCCTCTCAGCTGGCTTCTTAGCCACTGCACCAATGTGGAACTATGAGAACAGGCTATTTATGAGTCTGCACAGGTTTTTGTGAGGTTGCTCATTGTTTGGTATTGGAGAAGGGAAGGGGCTGCTGTGCCAGCAGAGCCTGTGGTCCTGGAGGATCCTGCACCCATGAGCGAAGTGCCAGAGTGCCCTGGCACACCCAGGGACACCCAGTGTCACCCAGCAGTGCCACCAGCCCTCATGGAGGCTGGACACTGAGGTTTCAGAGTGGTTTGAGGACCACAGCTCCACTCAGCTCAGCTCAGCACTTGAGCCTCTTGCTGACTGAGCATGGCTTAACTGCTCTATGACCTCAACCCTGAATCCAGCCCCAGTGTTTCTGGTCTCTCCTGCCATGTTTACCCACGAGCTCTGAGTTTTATGTTGCATGGCTGTTGTTATGTTCTTGTATCCCTTTACTAACCCCTTTTCCCTACTCTCCTTAAGGCTATGGCAATGGGGATGATGACAGAATATTACCACTTCATCTTCACCACTCTGGTAAAGTATCTGGCTGTGCACACACCTTGTACACTCGCTGATGGGGGGTGGGATGGGAGGGGGCAGCTGGAGCAGGAGGGTGGGACAGGTAGGGGTCTGACCCAGGTGTGCACTGGGTGGGAAACACAGGAATTGGCAAATGTGGGACCCTTCCAGGAGGAGAGGGCAGGGCTGGACCTGGCTGCAGGTCAGGATCAGACCCCAGGGACCTGGCTCTAACTCCTCTGCCCTGCAGCACTGCCCAGGGGCTCAGCCCGAGAGATGTCTGACCCTTGGACAGGTCACTCCTTTGGAGGGCACAGATGTGGGTTCTGGTTTAATTTTCCCTCCCAGATGTTTTGATTTCAGTGTAGCTCTCCACACACTGACAGTGAGCACAGGGAGAGTGCAAGGCTGCAGCCCCCACCCAGGATTTGGTGGGGATGAGCATCCAGGGCCCCCTCTGGAGCCAGGAGTAGCCCTGCTGTGGTCCAGATTTCAGCCCTGCAGGTTTAATTTGCAGGAGGGGAGCTCACCCTGACATTAGCACCCCTCTGTTAAAGCAGTTCCTCTCTGGTGCTGGGAGACGTTTGGCTTTCCTGGCAGGGTCACTTTTGTCTCCATTAAGATGCTATTGTCTAGTCTACTGTTGAATTTTGTGTGATTTTGAAAATCCAATTTATCTTTTTGCCTTTAGGAGAGAAACAGACTAAACCAACCCTTAAAAACTACAAAATTTATTTTTCAAATGCAAAAGACATTTTAATTACCCCTGCTGCCATTATCTATTCCAGGCAGCTTTAAGCATTTCCCAGATAACCTCCTATTAATCAGCCCCAGCTGAGCCTGGAGTACATTTCATGTGTAGGTACAGCCTGGAGGTGGGAAAAGAGGAATTATAATAAATTAATAGATAAGCAATCACAATTAATGCCACTTTCCTGAAATAACAGTTATATCATGGGAAAGATATTTTAATCTGTCATTCCTTAAGGCAATGTTTTCCTAGCTTGCAATGCCTGTGCTTCAGCTTCCCCAGTACGAGACCCATGGGGTGCTAATGAATTAGTCTATTATGTTATACTGAATGTTTCTAAAAGGTCCCCAGTCAATACTGAGCACAGTGTATCAACACTTGGCATGAAATGCTTCAACATTTTGCTAGGCAGCACGACTACAGTTCACTGACTCCAGCATGAAGAGCCCCATCAGCCTTTTCCACCACAGGAGGAGCAGGAGGAGCAGGAGGATCTCTGAGGAGTGCTGGTCTCTGCCACACGCAGATTTTACATCCAGAGCCCCTGCAGGGAGAACCCCAGAACTCCACTCTGGTGGAGGTGTCTCAGCAGTCTCTAAAATGGGGCTTTGCAGGCACAGCCAAGATCCTGGGGCAGAGCTGTGGAGACACCTCACCCACGGGCAGCAGAGCACCCTGAGCATGTGGGAGGCACTGAGATGAGCCCCAGCATGAGGATGAGCCCCCAGCACTGAGGATGAGCCCCAGCACTGCTGCCACCACCCAGGAGCCCAGACTGGGCAAACTGGGGAAGGGGGAGAGCGTCATGGGAACACTGAGAGTAAAAATAGGGGTGGAGGGGAGAATTTATCTGCAGTACAGAAAATAATGAGTGAAAGGGAATGCAGATGAGGTGGAAAATAGAACCAGATGTTCCAATTTGTGGCTGTGCAGGAGCAGAAAATCCAGAAGAAACTGATCTGATGATTCCCATCCACACCTCCCCGCATCCTGACACTCAGCTGGTATTCTGAATTATCCTCTGATTCCAGGAGGTGATAAATCAGACTGCAGCTGAGATTTACACTGGAACCAAGGAGGGGGCCTGATGGGAGGTTGGTTTCTATAGGAACTTGGTGAAAGGAAGGGTTGATGGGGAGCAGCAGGGCAGCACCCAAAATACCAGTGGGATCTGAGTGGTGGCCAGGGCTGGGGGTTTGACAGATGGGCAACAGAGACCATGGGTCTGGAGCTCAGGGGATCAGATTTGTCACCTACAGTCACATTCTGAGGGGGAAATCATTGGCTTTTGCAACCAAAAATTATTTACTCACAACAATTTCTGGAATACAAACTGAAGTGTCTGATAAAAAATGAATCTTGAGAAAACAGACCCATTCCAGCAGGTCAGGCATAGAACTGCTGTCCCCCCTCCCAGTCAGAGACACGAGCACCTATCTGAGGTTAAACCACTGTATTTGCCCTTAGCTCCCTTAAGTCATTTAAAAGTCGACACTGCAGCCTGGTTTTCACAGTGCCCTTTAACAGAACGTGCAGGTTTGCACTTGCAATTTTTCAGGGTTAAAAAACAACCCAAAAACCCAAGTCCCAACCGCCATTGTAGAGTGATTAATGACCTGGTCCCTGCTGCACCTGCAGGTTTGAGCACTGCATCCATCAGCAGTGAGCCCTGGGGCTGCAGGGGCCGGGACCAGGCTTACAGGAAAGATCAAACCCCCAAAGCTTATGAAAGCAAAACAGCCACAAGAACCCTGCCTCCCCCACGGAGGATGATGTCTCAGTTATGGAGAGTGCTGCCGCTGTTCTGCTTTGCTTAGGGCAGCACGTGTGGGACTTCACCAGCCCCTGTGGGCAGATGGGTGCTGTGGCTGGGTGGCCCCGTAGTGTAGCTGTGAACAGCCCCAGCATAGCCCCAGACACAGCAGAGAACAACCCCAGCACAGCCACAGACACAGCACAGAACAGAACAGCCACAGAACAACCCCAGCACAGCCACAGACACAGCACAGAACAACCCCAGCACAGCCCCAGCACAGAACAGCCACAGAACAACCCCAGCACAGAACAGAACAGCCCCAGATACAGCACAGAACCCCAGCACAGCCACAGCACAGAACAGCCACAGAACAACCCCAGCACAGAACAGAACAGCCCCAGATACAGCACAGAACCCCAGCACAGCCACAGCACAGAACAGCCACAGAACAACCCCAGCACAGAACAGAACAGCCCCAGATACAGCACAGAACCCCAGCACAGCCACAGCACAGAACAGCCACAGAACAACCCCAGCACAGAACAGAACAGCCCCAGATACAGCACAGAACCCCAGCACAGCCACAGCACAGAACAGCCACAGAACAACCCCAGCACAGAACAGAACAGCCCCAGAACAGCCCCAGCACAGCCCCAGATACAGCACAGAACAGAACAGCCACAGAACAACCCCAGTACAGCCACAGACACAGCACAGAACAGCCCCAACACAGAACAGAACAGCCCCAGCACAGAACAGCCCCAGCACAGAACAGAACAGCCCCAGATACAGCACAGAACAACCCCAGCACAGCCACAACACAGAACAGCCACAGAACAGAACAACCCCAGCACAGCCCCAGATACAGCACAGAACAACCCCAGCACAGCCACAGCACAGAACAGCCACAGAACAGCCACAGCACAGAACAGCCCCAGAACAGCCCCAGCACAGCCCCAGATACAGCACAGAACAACCCCCGCACAGCCCAGCACACAGCACAGCACAGCCCTAGCACAGAACAGAACAGCCCCAGACACAGCACAGAACAGCCCCAGCACAGAACAGAACAGCCCCAGACACAGCACAGAACAGCCCACACGCCGCACACAGAACACCCAGCACAGCCACACAGAACAGAACAGCCCAGCACAGCCCCAGCACAGAACAGCCACAGAACAACCCCAGCACAGAACAGAACAGCCCCAGCACAGCCCCAGCATAGCCCCAGCACAAACAGAACAGCCCCATCACACAGCACAGAACAGCCCCAGCACAGAACAGAACAGCCCCATCACACACAGAACAGCCAGCACAACAGAACGCCTCACACAGCACAGAACAGCCAACAGAACAGACCCCAGCACACAGCACAGAACAGCCCCAGCACAGCCCCAGTCACAGCTCCTCATCCCATACTGAACCTCTTTTGGAGAAGCCCTTGTGAGAGCAGTGACTGTCACATATTCACCCCCACGCTCCACTGCAGAAGGCTCCTGGTGTTGCCTTTCCACCTCCCCACGTCTGTACTGCCATGAAACCCTTGCAAGATTTGTTCAGGATAAACACTGGTGAAATATGTCCCATCCAACGAATGGTTCCCTTTAACCAAGCCACCCCTGGCTGCCATCTCACCACACTCACCCCTCGGGTGAGCTGCTTGGCTTTTGCTTGGCTGCCACGTGCTCCTGACTGGCTGTCTAACCCCAAACCATTCCTCAGCACTGAAGCTGATATTCAGACACGTGGAGAGCAGGAGCTGCACCACAGCAGTGCTCCCCCAGTGCCCCCCAGTGCCCCCAGTACCCCCAGTACCCCCAGTGCCCCTTGCTAAGTGATGCTCGCAGGCTGCAGAGCTGAGCACTGCCTGGCTCTGGTTTCACACCGTGTAAAGGGCACCCTCATTCATCTGCAGACTGTGTAGGCTGGTCAGAATGTCAAGAAATGCATCTTAGCTCCTCTTTGATAGTCTGCAAATTGGTGTTTCGAATTCAGAGTGACTCTGTCACCCACAGCGCCCTGTGGGCTTCAGCTCTGCCAGCAAATCCTCTGTGGAAAGGCCCATGGGGGAGTTCAGACACAGAAACTCTGCCTTGTCCCCCTCCCTGGCCTGAAAGTCTTTTTTTCCAGGGTCACAGGCACTGATCCTGTTTTTCTCCCCCAAATCCACTCGTTCTTTCATGCTGAGAGCAAGTTCTTTGGCTCTTTGGTAGGAGTTCCCTTCTTCTGGTGTGGAGGAACCTGCACACACGGCACCCAAATTGCACCAACACCTACAGCCCCCTCAAGCAGCGCCTGTCAGCAGCAGACAGCACAATCCTCTGAATTCCTGAGGGACACGCACTCCCTCCCACCTCCTGCGGGCTCTGCCGCCTCACTCCAAACACGAACCGACACAGAAAACTCAAAACAACACACAGCTAAGCAAAATGTTTAAACCGGTTTCTCTCTTTTAAGGATCTTTATGCATTAGACCTAGAACCATATCGCTACTCTGGGGTGAACCTGACCGGCTTCCGGATCCTCAACGTGGAGAACCCACACGTGTCCTCCATCATCGAGAAGTGGTCCATGGAGCGGCTGCAGTCGGCGCCCAAGGCGGAGCTGGGGCTCCTCGATGGTGTCATGATGGTATGGGCAGTTCAAGCAGGGCAGGGTGGGCTGCTAGGGAAGGCAGGAACGCTCATTAAGGGCTGAATGTTGCTCTTATTTGTCGCTGCGGGCAATGGACAAACGACACGAGAGCTTGTTTATAAAAACTTCATCTGACTCTGTTTTATTGGAACAATTGCTCTCCTTATATGCTTTCTAGAACAGGCCACTCTCATTGGTTAGAAGAGTGCCAGAACTCTTCATCTGAAGGATAGGGAAAAGTCCATCCCACAGAAAAGAATTCAAAACATCACTCTTGTTACAATAACACTAGCAATGTTTATATCAAGCCTGTGAGAACAAGGTCTTCCTGAACCAAAACATCATGAAGAAACTGAGTGCAGAAACTCAGAAACCTCAGGCCTAGAAAACCAGACTACACTTATTAGCTCCTGTACCAGTAACAACTCGTCCCAGGTATCCACCCTGAGGTATTTTATTGATTCTTTAAAAATTGTCCCTCAAAGTCTGTGATGAAGCCCACACCCTATTACTGTGACACAGATAGAAACACACAGCAACACACACAACAGGGGTTCAGGCAGAGAAGAAGAAAGGAACTCTCTAGTTTATTGTTGACTTTGTAGCTATAAGTTTCTGGACAGTGATCAGAGATTGGACAGAGAAGTTCCACCTCTCCATCTTCACTGGGCACTTGAGAAGTCCATCAGGTGATATCTTTTACAAAGGAATGCAAACATGATTCTTGTTTATTTTACAATTCATGAGAACTGACTCTACTATACTAAAACAAATCAGAAGGCTGATTTTCAGGGGACAACAACACCCCACTTGTTACTGTTGGGTAACACACACGACACAGACTCTTGTGAAGTTTCTTAAAAGGTTGTATGAAGTAGAAATTTTTATTTTAAGAATTTGTTACCTTATATACATTTTCCACGGATTACTGTGATTGGTGAACGAGAGACAGAACTCTTCACCCACATTGGCTAAACTAGAGGCACATCAAAAGAAAATCTTTCTCACAGAAAGAATGAACAACATGAGTACTGTTACAAAAATAATGTCTTGTTTTTTATGTTCTTTCTTGGGAATAAGTTTCAGCAAACTAAAACAGAGCTTTAGAATCTCAGAAATTTCAGGCTTGAAAGCCCAGACTACACCTCACTGCTGTGGCAAGGCTCCTGCTCAGGCCCAGCTGACAACAGACTTGCCACCAGACGAGGCAGGAGCCAGGACGTGTCCCAGAGGGCTCCAGCTGCCCCCGAGAGCAGCAGGACACGGACCCCAGGGCTGGGAGCACAGCACAGAGCTGGGCTGGGCTCTTTACCGAGATTGGGGCAGGGCAAAGCGCCAAAGCAATGCCCAGAGATGGGCTGTGCTGCAGCTTTGATGACTCCTTTTAGTGTCTGATGGCAGCTCTGCTGTGCTGAGTTCCTGCTGGCGAGGTGCAGCACCTGCTGGCCCATCTGTCTCCCTGCGAGGCTGCCTGCAGCCCCCGGAGCTGCTGCCTGCCTCCCTCCCTCCCTCTCCCTTCAGATCTGCCAGAACCAGCCCCACAAAGTGGCAAAGCCTCCCAGACTTTCACCTTGAAATGGCTCCTCAGATGCCTCCTGTCGTGTTTGTTGCTAGGGGGGGAGATTCCCGCTCTCCTGCAGGCTCCTGCCTCTCCCTGTGCCTGCAGCAGAGCTCGGTCCCCTCACTGCCTCTGCCCCCAGCCCCTCTTTGCTGTCTCAGAGGGATCCTGCCTTTGGTTCTTGTTTGCCAGGTGTCCATCCAGCAGGGCCCTGGACTCAGCTGGGCATTACAGTCTGTAATTCACCATGAAATTGCATGGACATATCCTTGACCCCCCTTTTCTCCAGCCCCAGCTCACAAACCTGTCCCTGCTGTGGTCCATACCCGCCCACGGGTGCAGTGGGGCTCCTGCTCTTCATGCTTGGCTGCTGAGGGAAGGGAAGGTCACAGGTTTGGCTGCCAAGGCTGGAGGATTTTCTCCATGGCTACGTCCTGCTAGATGTTTGCTCAGTTATTTGCTGTATTATTTTGTTTTATTGTGGTTTATTATGCTGCTGCTACACTCACATCTGTTTCGTGGCTCTGTGAAGCCAGTGAATAATGTATTTTCACCAGGAGGTCTTACCACATCAGAGTGAAAAATAAATCAAATTCTCTTGATCAGTGTTTGGATGTGAGATGGGGCATCTCCAATTGAATCTAAATTCATCACATTATATGGGGGAGAAAAAATGTTCTCCCTAGTTCAGATCACTGAAATTGTAGAATATGTTACAAAGCCATGAGGTCCTGCTTTTGGTGACAGCTTGTGTCATTTTTGGAAAACTGTGTGCCCACAAACATCCCTGTTTCTTATTTTGCCATGTATAAAATAGTGTGGAAAATATGTTCTCATATAGTTTTTTTTTTTTTTACGCTCAGACAAAACAGACTCAATAAGAAAACTCTGTTACTACCTTCTACATTTAGAAGTCGTTGCCTCCCTCTTTGACACCCCAGCAGGAAATGTGCAAGAAACAACAGCTCACAGACAAACACTTCCAGAACGGACGATTTTAGACAGAACCCTGTAAAAAACAAGGTTCAATTTTCTAGTAAAATTTAAAAATACTTAATAAAGACAATGGGAGACAGATAAAGCAGAGATTTAAACGGCCAGCCAGGTGTCTTGGTGCACTGCCAAGAGCGCACTGGTGTCTTGGAATCCCCCTTTTTATCCTGTTCTTCATGCATGGACTTATGCACATTCACTTTTCCAGGAACTTCTCTGCATGGCCACTCCTTGGGTCCATCAAGTGCAGTTACACTTTTATTCTGTTCTTACAATCTTTGATTTGGGCTTTGGTCTCTTTTCACAGGCAGTGAATGCTGAGAGTCACTTGGGCCTCTCTTGGAAGTTATCTATTCAGGCAGCTAAAACACAGTATACCTAAAATCCAAACAACAGCAAAAAAAACCCCCATTATCCATCTATTCAGACAGCTAAAAACACACTAAAAACCATCACTCTTACAACATTCATCCCAACATTTGCCAAAAGCCAACACCAAAACATGCATTTATAACAACCCCGAGCAGACAGAACCCTTTAGACAGAACTTTGGGTTGTGAGCAGCCCGGCAGGCAAGCGGGCAGAGAAACCTGGGGTGGGGGCTCACCTTTTCCTAGGAGTGCCAGGGCCCCCAACGCTGTGCCCCTTCCTTTAGACAGACGCTGCCCTGCTCTACGACGCCGTGCACGTGGTGTCGTGTGCTACCAGCGCGCCCGCAGATGACCGTGAATCCTGCAGTGCCACCGCACAAGGCATGGAGGTTCGGAGGCCGCTTCATGAACTTCATCAAAGAGGTGTGTCGTGGTTTGCACGGGCAGAAAGGTCATTGGTTTTGGTTTGGGTTTGTGTCATGATCCGCTCGTAGAGGGGGGAGTTGTTTATGGATGTCAGAGGGCAAAAAAGGGAAGGAGCAGGGGCACTTCGCAGTTCAGTCACAGTATTGCACTTTTATTGAGTGTAGCAATACAGTGAAGTGATAGGAGAGAGGGAGAGAGAAGAAGAGAGGAGAGAGAGAGGGAAGAAGAAAGAAGGAGAAAGAGAGGGGAAAGAAAAGAAAGAAAAGAAGAGAAAGAAAGAGAAAGAAAGAAAGTAGAAAAGAAAGAAAGAAAGAAGATTAAAAAGAAAGAAAGAAGAAAGAAAGAAAGAAGAATAAGAAAGAAAGAAAGAAGAGAAAAGGAAAGAAGAAAAGGAAATGAGAAAGAAAGAGAAGAAAAGATAAAGAAAGAAGAAGTAAAGAAAGAAAGAAAGAGAAAGAAAGAAAGATGAATAGATGAAGAAAGGGAAAGAAAAAGGAGAAGAAAGAGAAGAAGAGAAAGAAAGTAGAAAGGAGAGAAAATTGAAATGAGAAAGAAGAAAGAAAAGAAATGAAGAGAAGAAGAGAAGAAAAAGAAAAGGAAAGAGAGGAGAAGAGAGAAAGAGAAGAAAGAGAAGAAAGAGAGAGAAAGAAAGAGAGAGAGAAAGAAAGGAAAGAGAAAGAAGAAGAAGGAAAGAAGAGAAAGAAAGAAAGAAAGAGAAGAAAGAGAAAGAGAAGAAGGAAAAGAGAAAGAAAAGAGAAGAGAAAGAAAAGAGAGAAGAAGAAAGAAAGAGAGAAAGAAGAAAAGAAAGAAGAAGAAAAGAGAGAAGAAAGAAAGAAAGAAAGAAAGAAGAGAAAAGAAAGAAAGAAGAAAGAAAGAAAGAAAGAAAGAAAGAAAGAAAGAAAGAAAGAAAGAAGAAAGAAAGAAAGAGAAGAAAAAGAAGAGAAAGAAAAAAGAAGAAAGAGAAGATAAGAAAGAAGAGAGAGAAAGAGAGAAGAAAAGAGAAGAAGAAAGAAGAAAGAGAGAAGAAAGAAGAGAGAGAAGAAAGAAAAAAGGGAAAGAGAAGAAGAAGAGAAGAAAGAAAGAAAGAAAGAGAGAGAAGAAGAGGAAAGAAGAAAAGAAGAAGAAGTGAGAAGAGAAGAAAGAGAAGAGAAAGAGAAGAAAGAGAAAGAAGAAAGAAAGAGAGAGAAGAAAGAAGAGAAAGAAAGAAGAGAAGGAAAGAAAGAAAGAAAGAAAGATAGGAAGAAGAAAGAAAGAAAGAGAAAGAAAGAAAGAAAGAAAGAAAGAAAGAAAGAAGAAAGAAAAGAAAGAAAGAAAAGAAAGAAGAAAGAAAGAAAGAAAGAAAAAGAAAGAAGAAAGAAAGAAAGAAAGAAGAAAGAAAGAAAGAAAGAAAGAAGAAGAAAGAAAAGAAAGAAAGAAGAAAGAAAGAAAAGAAAGAAGAAAGAAGAAAGAAGAAAAGAAAGAAAGAGAAGAAAGAAGAGAAAGAGAAAGAAAGAAGAAGAAAGAGAAAGAAGAAAGAAAAGAAAAAGAAAGAAGAAAAAGAAAGAAAGAAAGAAAGAAAGAAAGAAAGAAGAAAGAAAGAAAGAAAAGAAAGAAAGAAAAAAGAAAGAAAGAAAGAAAGAAAGAAAGAAAGAAGAAAGAAGAAAGAAGAAGAAAGAAGAAAGAAAGAAAGAAAGAAAGAAAGAAAGAAAGAAAGAAAGAAGAAAGAAAGAAAGAAAAGAAAGAAAGAAAAGAAAGAAAGAAAGAAAAAGAAAGAAAGAAAAAAAGAAAAGAAAGAAAGATAACACAGCAAGAATGAGAATGGAACTTTCAAAACGCTCGTCTTTTCTTTCTAACCTTCTTTCTTCCTAACTTAACAATGTAAAGGAAACAAAACTTAGAAATCTTAGTCAGTTTTTTATTTCTAAACCAGTGTTTTTTCAGTTTATTTAGAGAGGGAAGTACTTCTCGTTCACTATGGAAAATTCTTTTACAAGAAAACAATAATAGTAATAATAATAGTAATAAGAACTAAAAAAAACCTTTGCCATTGGTCCAATAAAAAGCTAATCTCAAAACCAGCCAGCTCACTTCCATAGGGTGGTCAAACCACCACAAGGTAAATTTTTTTTTTTTGAGGGTTTTTTTGGGTTTTGTTGTTTGGCTTTTTTTTTTTTTTTACCATAAATATTCCCCTGGAGGAGCAGGTTCCTGGAGTGGTGGAGGCTTGGCAGGTCCAGGGTTGGAAAATGTCCCCTTGCATGGGTAGGTACAACTGGATAGAAGCACAGGCACACACCAGGCTGCAGAGTGCACACAGGAAGGGAAAATCCCACCTTTGCCTTCAAAATAACACCTGTGCAGCCAAGCCAAAATATCCCTGAGGAGCTGAAACCTCCCATGGGCTCTGAGACTGGCTCTGGCCTCTCCAAGCTGCTGGACCACTCTGTCCAAGGTCATCCCATACCTGAGCAACAGCCATTTGTCTCCTGGGGAAGCAGTTTTGGGGTCCATGAAGGCTCTTCAGGGACTCTGAACCCCAGGGCTGAGCTGGGGTTGTCCCTGTCTGAGTGCCAGGGAATGGCATTGGCCAAGGGAGGGTTGAGCAGATGGGGGCCAGGGAGTGAGGAGGGGGCAGCTTCTCTCCCTCTCTGATTTCAGGCATCACCATCTCTCTGTTCAGCCCAGGGAGCTGTTGGCTTCAGGCACCGAGCTGGCTCAGAGGGGGTGTCAGGAGCAGTGGGTGCTCCAAGGGAGCACAGCCCTCCCAACGAGCCCCCAGCACACACCCCTGCACCCACACCTCGGGATTTGCTCTGTCTGCAGAGAGGGGTCCTTGCCCAAGTTAAAATGAAGGCAGAGCTGCAGGGAGACACTGCAAACCCTGCCAGAGCAGGGTTTGTGACAAACCTCCTACTTGCCCCAAGTCCCTGTGGCTCTTCCCATGGCAAGTCATGGAATAGCCGTGTTCAAAGCTGGCTGTAAAATCCCCCAAAGCTTCCAAACAGCAGTGTAGAGCACGTGGTTTAGTTGTTACTGTGCTCTGTGCTGCCGTGTCACCTGCTGACCCCGGCAGATCCACCCAGGATGGGAGACTGTGCCCACCTGGCACTGCCCATGGAGCTGCATGGAGCACATGGATCCACGGCAGGGGAGCAGGACAGTGATTTACATGGCAGAGAGAGAATGAACCTTTCTCTCATCTGCACTGAGGCCAGAATCTCTCCCCTCTCTGCTTCTCTCTCCTTCCTCATGCTTTGTTCCCTTCTGCAGAGCTCTGCTCCAGCTGGTTGCCAAAACAGTGTAAATAATTTGTTTGGTTGGCTCCTTCTGCACATCACCCTGGCCTCACACTCCAGCACCTCTGCCTGTTGTTCTCCTCTGTCAGCACCGTGTTATCCTGGTGCAGGGATCAGCTTGCTCCGTGCTGCAACCAAAACAGATTCAAATTGCTCTCTCCAAACTCCTGTAAACTCAGAGCAGCACCAAGGGATGTGCTGTTCTCCCAGACCAGGAGCTGTGCAGCCCCTCAATGCTCCCACTGATACCTTAGGATTTTAGCTTTTATATTTTCCATATATTTGTGATCTTGCAGTTTTTTAGTGTAGAACTCAAACTCCATGCACAGTGGGAGCTGCTGCTCTCCCTTTTGGGTCACACACAGCAATTCCTCCCAGCCCTGGCAATCAAGGACCCCTCACTGCCTCAGGGCCAGAGATGGGAACAAAAGGGAGTTGGGGGAGCAAACTGGGGGTCAATGACTTCATTAGCTGAAGGTGTAATTGGGAGCTGACCCCCAATATGCAAATGGACCAAACTTATAAAAGTGTGAAAACCCCTGACCCATTGTGCATTTTGGGTGCAGCCCCTGGGGGTCTTGGTCTGCCTGAAATGTCCCTGAAGACCCTTCAACGAATATAACTGCCTTTTATTGCTTGAATTTTGCCTGGGCTCTGTTTTTAGGCAGCCCCAAAGGCACCAGCAGCAGCACGCAGCTGTGTTTGCTCAGCTGGGCACCAACATTCCGTGTTTTGCCCGGGTCCCGGGGGGCTCCACGGGCATCCCACAGGCAAACCACCTGCACGCCCAAATGAGCAAACACGAGCCTCCCCAGGACTCCAGGGTGGCAAGGCTGGGAGCAGGCTGTCACTGCTCCTCAGGAATTAATGAGGGAGAGCCAGAGGAGCGTTATTTACCGGGAGAAATGCCAGTTATTCCCCCTGAGAGTACATTATGCCACCTTGATCACACTGGAGTATTTCAAGCTCCCCCACCCATAAAGGAAACACGTTTCCCAGTGAGCAGCCTGCACGGAGCTGCTCGAGGGACAGAGCCCGAGGCTGGGATGTGATTGCTGAGCAGCAAACCCTGGCAGCATTCCTGCGGGAGCATCCCCCTCAGGACAAGGCTGCAGCACATCCTGCATCACCTCACTGTCCCCAGCTCTGTCTCACAGAGCACCTGGCACTGGGGCTTCTGTCACCTCCTGAATCAGAGAAACTCATTCCAGGGGTGCTGTGCTGGGAAAGAAATCGCATTACAGGGGTTTTTTTGTGGAATTGAGTTGAGTCATCTCTTCCCCAGCCTCCTGCTCCTGGTCCCAGTCAGACCAGGCTGTTCAGGACCTCAGTCAGCCAAGCACTGAAAAATCTCTGGGAATGGGATGTCTCCAGTCCCAGTGGGTACCTGCCTTGTCCTTATGCTGCCAAAATCTGAAGCAGGGCACCAGCAGCATGCGCCCCAGACTCCTGTGCCTGTTTCCAATCCTCAGATCTTCCTTTCATGAACAACTTCTTGGTCTCTTCTCCTCCTTTGGAGGGACAGAGGGAAGCATTCCCAACATTTAAGCTTCCACACAGCTTGGAAGCACCAGCAGGTTCTTGCACAAAGGGATTTCCAGTGCCTGGAGCCGTCCCAGGGCCGGCTCCCTGCGGCCGGCGTTTATCAGCACTACAAGGATAAAGGCAGCACACAAGGATGCCGTGATAAATGCAAGTCGTTTTCTACTGAGTCATCACGTCCTGCAACAGCTGGTGAACACAAAAGGTGCGAACAGAAATTGTGGCAAGGACTGCAAGAGAGTTAAGGAAATCTCCAGCTCCGTCTGCAGTCTGAGCAGTGAAGAGGGATTATTAATTAATCAGGCTCTTTAGGGAGAAAGAACCAGCATAAGGACTAATTAAAAGAACATACAGTGGAGGGCAAAAGATTATTTATGATACTAACTAACAGCCCTGCTACTTTTTCTCCCTACCACAGGCCCAATGGGAAGGATTAACGGGACGCATTGTCTTTAATAAAACCAGTGGTTTACGGACAGATTTTGATTTGGATATCATCAGTCTCAAAGAAGATGGCCTTGAAAAGGTAGGCAGGGTTTGTTTAATCTGCATGTGGCTGAGGATAATGCTGGTGCTCAGCACCAGAGAAATGGTTGGTGTTGTATTGATTCCAGGTTTCTGGGGTTTATATAAAAAGATATTCACTTTGTGGGATTTCTCAGATCCTTTTCCATGCTCAACCATGACTCACTCGCCCTGAAGCCAGTGCGTGGGATTACAGATTGCAGAAGTGCTTGTGGCACTTTCCTGGGATAGTGGAGGCAAAAGAAACTTTCTGAGCATCCATTAACCCCTCCCTGCCCTAAGCAGACAGGGATGATGCCTGTCCCGCTCCCTTTTGCTGGCCTGGCTCACAAACCCTCAGTTCTTCTCCGAGGAGACTGTAGCTCTGGAGATCATAATCTGGAGTCATTTCCCACTATGAAATTGCCCAAGGCTGGGAACGGCCCTAGTTTATTACAGCCTGGAATTCACAGGATGTTGCACTGGGTATTTTGTTTATTATCAAAGGGACAATAAGGAAAAATTGAAGTGTGGCCTTGCCTGCCTGGCTGGGGGTGTCATGAGGGTCAAGGGAATGAAGGCTGCAGCCTTGGGTTCTCCAAATTAGTGCAGATCTCCTCTGGGCACAGTAAAACCGTGCTGATGTGCAAATCTGATCCCAGGTGTGCCTGGGCACTTAATTTCCTCCTCTTCAATTACTTAAAAAAAAAACAAAATAAAAATAAAAAGGCAACACACACAGCCTTAAAGCCCTTAGAAGGCAGGTTTCAAGGTGAGCTGGCTCAAACAGAGCCAGAGCACGGGGAGCTGTGATTTCCAAGAAATTCCATGATCCTGAGTTCTCAGTGAGCAGTTCTGTGTCCCTGTTCCTCTACAGGTGCCTGTCACCTGTACAGGAGGAATTTGGCAGGGCAGCAAGGCCCTTTCTAGAGCAGGGTCTGCTTTCCGACAGGCACCAGGTGCCCGTGGCAGCCGGGCACGGCGCTGGCTCTGTCCCTCTGGGCTGGCACAGGGAGGGATTTCAATTACCCTGCATGGCCCCAGAGCACGGGAGACTTGTCCAGGGAATTAATCACTCTGCACAGGGAGGCAGCCCCAGGGCTGGAGGTGGATGAATCTTCCCTTTGGAGGGGATGGATTCTGCTCCGTGAGCCCCTTCCAAAGGGGATGTTTGGGTTTTGTTTTTCCTGGGTTTTGAGATGAATGGCTGCCACACTTCTCCACCACAGCAGCAGCTTGGTGCCTCAGGTAACTCAGCTCAAGGTCAGCACAGCCCTGTCCTGCTGGGAGGTTTTGGTGTCAAATAGGGAATAAAGAGAACATTTCAAATCAACCCAGTGACCTTCAGCCTCGCTGCGGCTGAGAAAGGAGGCAGGATGGAGCTGGGGAAGATGCAGGTGCCTCGTAAGATCTGAGCAGCAGCTGACCTTTGTAGCCATATTATTTTACAAAATATTTTGTTTATAGGGCTTAACCCAAAAATAACACCACAGGAAGCACTGACACACTGCTGGAGAGCTGCGCTGGGCAGGTAAAGGAAAACGTGCCAGCCTTTGGTGCCACATGAACCCAAATGTTTAAGCACAGCTGCAGCATCACCTGTCAAACCAACACCCCTCAGGTGTGCTGAGCAGAGCTGGCACCAGCTGGAGTTATTGCAGTTCTCTGTCACATCAGGCTCACTGGAAGCTGCCAAACCTCGACGCGTCCCCTGCACACCCCATCAACTTTTGTCTGCAATAATTCAGAGGTTTCATTGTTCCCACCATTATTTTCCTGAAAGCTTCGTGGCAGCTCCAGAGTGGTTTTAAAGTATCGATGTCAAATCTCTGTTGAAGCTGGAATTCTGTCAATAGTTAATCTGAACTAACAAAACACCACACTACAAACAAATCCCAGCCGGATTGTGCATTATGTATCACAGCTTATGTTTGTTGAGCTTTAGGATTGAACCCCTGATCCTCATACCTCCTGGATGTTACAGGGATTACAGGAGTATTACCAAATCCTAATTACATATAGTTCGGCTATCTGACTCACACAGTTCTCTTAAAGCACTTTTTCCTTTATCTTCCTTTTTTTAATATTTTAAACTGATTAATTCAGTCTTAAGTGCCATGCATTTAATTTTCTTAAAGAAAACGTAGCAAGGCAGAAGTGACTGGGGCTGCAGTGCAGTAAACTAGGGCCTCTTGGATTTGCTTTTTTCCCATCCACAATAATAATAATTTTTGACATTGCAGCTGTTGTGTGATCCAAGGCAGAGATGGGGGATCGCTTCGGTTTTACCTGAAATATTTAAAACCTTTCACAAAGTTCATGGAAACTCTTCTAGAATTTATGACAATTTTTTTTTTGCCAGGCAGCATTGCTCATTACAAAGTCTCTTTTTGGGGATGCAGTAAAACCAAGTTCTCCCCTTGGACTGCTGAAGAGGCTGAAGAATCTTAAAAACAGCAATAAATAAAAGATGGGAAGCTGCTGGCTCCCTGGTGGATTGAGCTGGCTGCCTTTGGCTTCTCTCCGAGTCCCACCTTGCAGTTTGACCCTACAGATGGATCATTCTGTTCCCATTTCCAGGTGGGGTTTGTTTTATTCTCACTGTCAGGCTGGCTCCGTGGCCACCCTGCTCCATTTGCTGGCAGCACTCCCATATTCCTCCAGCTTTCCTGACATTTTATCTCACTGTCACAGTCCTTTAAGCCACTCCTGCCTTCAAAGTTTGTCCCAAAGCCTCCCCCGCTCCGTGGAGATCAGGTTAACAGGCTTAGCCTCACCCAGATGACTTCCTTAAATAGAGACATGTTTTGCCATTTCTGGATCAATAGACTTTATTAAAGTCTAATAATTTATTAAATTTGACAGCTTGAGAAAACAGAGCACCTGAAATAGAGCTGAGGTGCCTGTGCCATGCCTGGGCAGGGCTGCTGCCGCCCCCTCCTCCAGGTCTGCAGCCAGGACTGAGACCCCCCCAAAGCAGGGATTTCCCAAAGGGGGGCCCAGGGCCCTGCCAAGAGATGTTTTAGAAACTCCAGCTGATTTGCCACGGCACAGAGAGCAGGAATGGTCCCTATCAGGGATCTGCAGAGCTGGTCGAGCATTTTTAATCCTCCCCACCAAGGCAAATTGGTGGAGAAATGGAAAAGAAAGAAAATGGACTCAGATTTGTGGTTATTTTTCTTTCGTTGTGCTTTATCCTTGCCCGGATTTGACTCTTTAGAGTGGTTTGATTGTTGCTCTATGCAGTGCCTTTACAAATTGTTCACTCATTCAGCCCCTAAATTCCAGTCCCCACAGCCTTCATCCACTGCAGCAGCTCAGGGACTGTGGAACACGTGCCACAGCACTGACCTACAGCTGAAGGGTTAATACATGATAATTCCAGTTGGGCTGCTGCTCACTGCAGACAAGAGCAGGAAGTTCCCTTTTCCAGGCCAGTAGGGCGCTGGGAGCAAGTGAGGAATGCAAGGTAGGGATTGAGGAATTTGAGATGGGGGGTATGTCACTGTGGTGAATAACACACAACACGAGATTTCTCCAAACAGTTTGGAGAGATGAATTTGATTCTGTTTATTCAAAGTATTGTTCCTTTTTTATAGATTTTTCCACTGACTGTTGTCATTGGTGAATGAAAGACAGCTCCTTCATGTACATTGGTTAAATTAGAGGGACATCAAAAGAAAGTCTGTTCCACAGAAAGAATTCTAAACATAAGCATCGTTACAGAAACAATCCTGCTGTTTATGTTCAAGCTCTGGGGACAAGTTTCAGAAACCCAAAACGTCAGGAAAAAACAGAGCTTTAGTAACTCAGAAGCTTCAGGCCTGAGAGACCCAGACTCCAGGGTTTCACTGTGTTGCTTTGCTTCCTTTCAGGTTGGAGCATGGAGCCCTTCTGATGGTCTGAACATCACGGAGATCTCCAAAGGACGGGGGCCCAACGTCACAGACTCGCTGAGCAACAGATCTCTGATTGTCACCACCGTGCTGGTAGGACACTGCCAGCCTGCCATGGTCCTTCCCAGAATCCCAGGGATATCCCAGGGATAGCCAATACCTCTGGATGCTCACAGCACCCCAGAGCAGATCTGCTGGAAGAGGCCCTGCACGTGGCAGGGCTCATGGGGCACCCAATGCCCGTGTCCCTGCTCAGAGGTGACCTGCAACATCCCTGATGCCACTGCCCCTGAGCAGGCTGCCAGCCCCCACGTCTTGGCTGAGCTCCTCCACTTTAGCTGCCCAGCCCTGCCCCTGTGCCCAGGGTGTTTCTCCTGCCCAGGAAGCTGCTGCTCATCCTGGCTGGGCTCTCCTGCTTCCCCTGCCCAGCCAGGTCCCTGTCCAGTGTCAATCCCTGCAGGCTGGAGAGTCCTCCTCTGCCCATCCCTGCATGCCAGAAGGCCCATCCTCTGCTGATCCCTGCAGGCTGGAGGGGTGGGCAGAGAGCTCTGCCTGGGGCACAGGGGGCTTGCACATACTGAGCCCCAGCACATCCCTGTGTCACAGCACAGCTCTGTGTCACTGTGCTGAACCCCAGCACAGCCCTGTGTCACAGCACAGCCCTGTGTCACTGTGCTGAGCCCAGCACAGCCCTGTGTCACAGCACAGCCCTGTGTCACTGTGCTGAACCCCAGCACAGCCCTGTGTCACAGCACAGCCCTGTGTCACTGTGCTGAGCCCAGCACAGCCCTGTGTCACAGCACAGCCCTGTGTCACTGTGCTGAGCCCAGCACAGCCCTGTGTCACTGTGCTGAGCCCAGCACAGCCCTGTGTCACAGCACAGCCCTGTGTCACTGTGCTGAGCCCAGCACAGCCCTGTGTCACAGCACAGCCCTGTGTCACTGTGCTGAACCCCAGCACAGCCCTGTGTCACAGCACAGCCCTGTGTCACTGTGCTGAGCCCAGCACAGCCCTGTGTCACAGCACAGCCCTGTGTCACTGTGCTGAGCCCAGCACAGCCCTGTGTCACTGTGCTGAGCCCAGCACAGCCCTGTGTCACAGCACAGCCCTGTGTCACTGTGCTGAGCCCAGCACAGCCCTGTGTCACTGTGCTGAGCCCAGCACAGCCCTGTGTCACAGCACAGCCCTGTGTCACTGTGCTGAGCCCAGCACAGCCCTGTGTCACAGTACAGCCCTGTGTCACTGTGCTGAACCCCAGCACAGCCCTGTGTCACAGCACAGCCCTGTGTCACTGTGCTGAGCCCAGCACAGCCCTGTGTCACAGCACAGCCCTGTGTCACTGTGCTGAACCCCAGCACAGCCCTGTGTCACAGCACAGCCCTGTGTCACTGTGCTGAGCCCAGCACAGCCCTGTGTCACAGCACAGCCCTGTGTCACTGTGCTGAACCCAGCACAGCCCTGTGTCACTGTGCTGAACCCCAGCACAGCCCTGTGTCACAGCACAGCCCTGTGTCACTGTGCTGAGCCCAGCACAGCCCTGTGTCACTGTGCTGAACCCCAGCACAGCCCTGTGTCACAGCACAGCCCTGTGTCACTGTGCTGAGCCCAGCACAGCCCTGTGTCACTGTGCTGAACCCAGCACAGCCCTGTGTCACTGCTGAGCCCCAGCAGAGCCCTGAGTCACAGCACAGCCCTGTGTCACTGTGCTGAGCCCAGCACAGCCCTGTGTGCACCCAGTGCCCGGGCACAGCAGTGGGCTCTCAGCTGGCCAGCATTGCCCACCTCAGGTAGGAGAGTTCTTGGTACTGAAAAGAATACCAGGAGTAATCAGAGCCCCTGGCTGGGCTGTGATTCTGTCTCTCTGTCCCCCTCCTGAGCACGCACTGCTGAAGTGGGGAGGACTGGTGCTGTGATCCAGCTCTGCTCCCAAGTGTCGTGCTGCATTTTGTTCTCCTGTTCACTCCTGGGTCTGGCAGCAGGTGTTGGATCTCAATGAGTTTTTATTGACTAGTCCATGAATCTGGTGGCATTGGCTCCAGCATGGCTGTTACACAGCACGGGCTTGTGGCATGGCACAAGGAAGCAACAAAAAACATCAGCCCTTGGCCAACCTGCCCAAAACTGGGCCTGAGTTCTGGGTTTGCCTAGGGAAATTTTCCAGCCCTTTTGTGTTCCATGTTTTCAGGGAAGATAAAGGTGCAGATGGAGCAGAGCCAGCTGGGGATGCATTCAAGGGTGGGAACCCTTGTGACATCCTTCCCTTCCCAAAAGGATGTGACTTGATGCAGTGTGGGTTTGCATCATAAAAGGAGCAGGACCAAGCTGCCCAGAGGGGAACAGAGAAAGGGGACACTTGGTCTAGTGAAGAGGGGCTGGAACCAAAGGTCTGGTATCCCTCAGTGAGGGCTTAACAGGGTGGAAGCAGAACATAAGCCAAAGACAGATGCTGCAGCAGCTTTCCTTGCAAATCAGCCACTCCTCCTAACGAATTTCCCATCCACCACATGACATTTTTTTTCCCATGAAACATTTCCATGGCTGTGGAATTGTCTGGGTCTGGGCCATGGTACCCACCATTCCTCAAAGGCCATGGCATAATGCAAAACGATGGAGCCAGGAGGGGACTGTCAGCCATCTGCCTTTGACAGGCTTTTTTCAGGCTACATTTCCATCTCATGCTCTGCGAGCACGTACGAATTACATAAGGCACAGGGTGATACCAGTTCCCATTAATTGTGCCACTCCATGGGCCTGCACACGTGCCATGGGGTTCCCACCTCGGAACCATGGCTGTCCTGGATCCCTGTGCCCAGGGGAGCAGGGAATGTGCTCAGACCTGAGCTCTGCAGTAATTGCAGTGTGTTTGCAGGAGCCTAAATCATAAAATACAGCCCTAGATGTTATTTGCATTTGCAACGCCCCTTTGTAGTTCTGCACTGCTGTAAATGACGAGAGAAGAGCCATAGGAGGAGCCTTTAAAAGAAAAAGCATGAAAGGTTGTTTTTCCCCTTTTGCTCATATTGCAGTGACTTGTTGGAAGAGAAATATTACCCCAGCAGCCAGTGCTGCTCTCCCCGAGCAATATGGGAGCTGTGAAGTTATGAAATTGAGGGCACCTTCACTGAGAAATCGATTAGCAAACTGAGAGAGCTTGTGAATTGGATGTCTGGCTATTTTCAGTAATAAATTGTGAAATAGTCCGTGAATAAGTGGTTCACAGAGTTCAGAATTACCCCCTAGGAAATGTTTGAGACCTGGAGATACATTACTGAAGCGAGTGGCGTCCTAATGTTCAGTGCTTCGGCTGTTAAATATGTATGTAATCCCTACAGCGCTTCCCAAAATTAATAGTGCTTTATGGCTGCTCTGGAGCCGGCGTATTTATATCAAGATCCATAGATTCAGCTGATTCACAAACAAAGCACTAATTCCAGAGCAGAAAGCCGAGGGGGCGGCGGGGGAGCGCAGGATTGAGCCGAGCTGCGCGTGCCAAGTTAAACTGCACGGGCGTGATGTGATCAGCTGGGCTTTAGAACCCTGCAAATGGGGCTTCGTGCGCTGCCACGTCCCCTCCTGACCCCGCTGCTGGGCCAAGGGAGCACCCCCTGCCCCTCTGTGGGAGCACAGAGCCCCAGGCAGAGCTGGGGGCTGCCAGGTGGGCAGAGACCACCAGCCCCCAGGCTGGCACTGCCCCACCTGAGCCCCTCCTCAGAGCACCCATGCCCCACCAAACCAGGCACCGTGACAGGGCTCAAATGAGGGCTCTAATGAGGGATCCAGCCCTGCCCTCCCACCTCTTCAAGCCCCCTGTGCCTGAGTAAAATCACAGAGGGCTTTTGCCAGCACAAAGCGTAGCCCTCCCTCACCCTCCCTTGCTGGCCACCCCACAGCAAGGACAGGAGCCCTGCAGACTCCCCCAGTTTGGGCCAGGGACTCGCTGTGGGTACCTCACCCTCCTCTTGCCTTCCAGCTCTTGCCTGCTGCCCACCACCTTTCCCATTTCCATCTGTCCTCTACACGTTTTTCCCTCAGGCTCCCCAGTGTCCCTCGTCCTCGGTGGCTGCCCAAGCCTGAGAGGCACCAAAGGATGCTGGACTTCACTGTGTGACTTCCCCTGCCAGCCCCTGCTCGAGGGCAGGCATGCACAGGTCACTGCATCAGCTCCTGTCTCCTGGTGTTCAGCTCTGCTCTGCTTCAGACACTCCCAGCTCTCCCGGGCAGCCAGAAGTGCAGCAGAAAGCACGAAGTTTCCCTGGGCAGTAGCAGGGCCCCGTGTCCATCAGGTAGTGCCAGCACAGAGGAGTGCCAGTGAGCTGAGTGGGGAGGTTTTGGGGTGGCCCCAGCCTTGCACAGCTCCCTCACCCTGAATTTCAGCCCCCAGCCTCCTGCTCGCTGTGGTGAGTGGCAGGTACCGGGTGCAGGGCTCGGGGGTGAGTTTGTCCTCCCCCTCTTTCACTGTTTCTAACACTTCATTTTCAGAGCATGAAATGGTTATTTTTCTCCCTGAAATCCTACCAAATGGAAAACAGTTGGCTGCTCAGAAGAGACAAAATTAAATTTTGTGGGGTAAACAAGGTTGCTAATTAGCTGATGTGCTGTGCAAAGTTAATTTATTCCCAACATGTCACAGTGCCAGCCCTGCCTGGAGAGCGGGTGCCTGGCGGCTCGGGCTGACCCACAGAGGTGGCCCTGCCTCCAGCTGACCCTGAGCCGGGACTCTTTGCTTCCCCTGGGCAGGAGGAGCCCTTTGTCATGTTCCGAAAATCCGACACCGCCCTGTTCGGGAACGACCGCTTCGAGGGCTACTGCATCGACCTCCTGAAGGAGCTGGCCATCATCCTGGGCTTCTCCTACGAGATCCGGCTGGTGGAGGACGGCAAATACGGGGCACAGGATGAGAAGGGGCAGTGGAATGGCATGATCAAGGAGCTCATCGACCATGTGAGTGAGCCCGTGGGGCTGCTGAGGGTTGGCTGTGCCAGGCTGTCCCTGGAGCTGTCTCTGGGCTGGGTCTCCAGGGTGGGACAGGTGCCATTTCTCACTGGCCCAGAATACTCACAGCAAGCTCCTTGTCACATGGGTTGTCAGGAGAATATCCCTCTGTCTGGCTCTTCCAAGTATTCATTTGAAATTCCTGAAATCAGCCGTTCTCCCAGCCCAGAAACGGGCTCTGTGGCTCCAGGGACAGCCTCTCCCGCAGTGGGACACAGGCTGGGTGTGCGGAGAGGGAAGAGGCTTCCCCTGGGCCTGGGGGTGTCCTGGGCTGGCAGCATGAGCTGCTCTCACCCCCAAGGACAAAGAAGGGCAAGGACACAGCACCAATGCAGCCTGGGGACCCCAGGCATGTCCCAGACACAGCCCAGCCCAGAGGAGGCATCCAGACTGCGGGAGCAGGTGTGCACTGGACAGTTTAATTTTTTATTTCCTATAAGAGCAACTTATTTTCTAAAATCTCCTGGGACATGGAGCTCCCTTTGCCATGCAGCAGCTGTGCTTCTCCTTCCACAGCCACTTCCAAAAGCCCATTAAACCCCAGGGAACCTGTTGCAGCAGCTTTGCTCCTGCAGCCGCCAAAACGTCACCGAGTCTGAAACTGCCACTGGCGGCCAGAGGTTGCTCAGTTTCTTAATTAGATATCTTGCCTCCAGCACATCCTGTGATCCCAAGGGCTCAGTTATGGAGGTGAGGAAAGCTGGTGTTTTTATGAATATCTGATTCCCAGAGAAGGCCTCAGGAAGAAAAGTGAAGGACAAAAAAAATCCCTGCTCCCTGCAGCACAGGCACCAGTGCAGGCAGTGCAGAGCACTCCACTCCTGAGCATCCTGCTCAAGTGGGGCAGCCCTCAACCACTTCCAGGTCCTGGCTACATTCTGAATCCATGGCCTAAGCAGCAAAGACACAAAAAAAATCCCCTGTAGAGCTGTGATGCTCTTACCATTCATGGGAGAAGAATGAGTTTGCTGGGTGAGTCACTGTGGTGTGTGGAGAGTCAAGCACTGGCTGCAATTGATGAGTGGCTCAGGAGCTGAGCTGGGCTTCCAGATCTGCCTTCTCTGCCCTAAATGACATTGGACAAGCTGCTTCTGTGCACTGCTTCCTCCATCTGTAAAATGCAGATGATAATGATTATGTCCCTTACAGGGACAAAGTGACAATCAGTTGGTGACAAGCTCTGCAGCCCTCGGCCAGCTTGGCCCAGGGAGCAGGAGAGCAGCAAGGGCAGGCAAGGACAGCCCTGGGGAGCAGGACACCATCTCATGGGGGAGCACACCACCAGCTCTGCAAACCTGCCTCGGTGCTTTTCCTTCTGGAAAACTCTGTGCAGCTCAAAACACAGATTTCAGAGCTCTTACACAACAGCCTCGCTGAGTTAGACGAGTGGCAGTGTCCCAGCGGAAAGCGACGGCGCTTTGCTGCTTCGAGGGATGTGTGAGACACAGATCAGGACTGACACTGAGAGCAGAGCCCCTTGGCACAGCCCCTCTGGGACACGGCTCCTCTGCCTGGCCCTGCTGCAGGGAGCAGGCTCTGGAGCTCATCCAGAGCTGGGATCAGGCTCTGGAGCTGACCTGGAACTGGGATCAGGCTCTGGAGCTCACACAGTGCTGGGATCAGCTCTGGAGCTCACCCAGTGCTGGGATCAGGCTCTGGAGCTCACCCAGTGCTGGGATCAGGCTCTGGAGCTCACCCGGTGCTGGGATCAGGCTCTGGAGCTCACCCGGTGCTGGGATCAGGCTCTGGAACTCACCCATGCTGGGATCAGGCTCTGGAGCTCACCCATGCTGGGATCAGGCTCTGGAGCTCACCCAGTGCTGGGATCAGGCTCTGGAGCTGACCTGGAACTGGGATCAGGCTCTGGAACTCACCCATGCTGGGATCAGGCTCTGGAGCTCTCACTGCACTGCAGGGCTCACAAGGAGCGAATCCCTCCCAAGGGAATAGAAGCCAGACAGCCATTCAGCCCCAACCATGTCCCTTCCAGTGTCCTGCAGGACCCCACAGGACTCTCAGGAGGCTTCAGCCACTCCCAAGGCTCTGGTCAGCTAACTGACATAGACTAGAAGGAGGTTTGGGGAGCAACCTCATTAAATAACACAAAATTCATGGTCAAACCTGCATTGTAGTATTTCTTGGATAACTATCTAAAAAGCAAACCAACACACAGTAGCAGGAGAGGGCCAAAGCTCCTCTTCTTGCAAGTTTTGTTCTTGACACTGAGATGCAGTTCTGTGCTCTGTCCTGCATGGCTGGGCATGTGCCTGCAGGGACACTGCCCAGGCCCCACGTGAAGCCATTAGCTCCTTTATCTGCATGTCATTGCTTTTTATGGCAGTGTTTATGGAAAGCCTTACAAAGTGAAATTGCAACCAGATGGGCCCTCCCTCAGCAGTCTCTTCCCATGGTGTGGGGAAAGGCACAACCCATGGACACTGCAACAGGCAAGATCGAGCTTATTTCACACCCAGGAGGAAAAGTGTCAGAGACAGCACTCAAATCAAGTTGTAGTGATGAAAACAGGGCTGCCCACATCCAGAGTTTGATATCTGAGCTGGCTTTCCTCTGTGTTCAGCATCTCCTTCTCACAAACAAATTGGAATCATTCTGGGACCATAAAGCAGGCAGGATTTTGTGATGTCCAAATACCCAGGCCAGGATTAATTCAGTGCAGAAAGTCACTGCATTGCTGAAGAGCCACTTAGCTCAGGAGCTGGAGCCCCCCAGGGCTGCTGTGGCACAGGTTGGGCTGAGCTGGTGTGGGCTCCCTGAATGACCTGTGCAGAGCAGGGCGTGAACTGAGACGTTAAAATGGTGATTATTGTTGCTCAGAGGGCCTGGGAGATGAGGAAGCAGCAGATTCTATGTAGAATTTCAGCCGGAGCTGAGGCTAAAATTTGGAGAGGAGGAGATGGGCAAAGCAAGGGGCACCTTTCCCTTGGGATGCTGGAGATGCCCCTCAGAGGAGCTGGGTGAGGGTGGCCCGGGTAGGTGCCTGGCAGCAGTGTCTGGGGGACACAGGTGCTGTCAGCAAACAGGTAAATCCCCAAAAGTCGTCAGCCCAAAGGTGACTCACATGCCAGCACAGGTGTTTACACAGTGAGCACTCCGGGCTTGGTGCAGTCACGAATCCTCCCCCTCCGCTCTCTCTGATCCAGACACGCCTGGCCACAGGCAGGGATGCCTCGGGCTATGATCCTTTGTAAAATCCCTCTGTTTCTAGTCTGGCCTTAAGCATAAACAGGAAAAGCAACAGCAATCAGAGCAGCCACAGCACGACCCTGTCCGACAGGTCCCCAGTAGCAGATCCAGAGACAACAGCCTCACGCAGCTGCATGCCACAGCCCTGCCCCGCTGCCTTTCATCTGCTGCTCATCCTCAGCACAAAAAGTCCTGTTTTGAGGAGTTCAGTTCATTCCCTGGAGAAGTAGCCTCTCTCCTCACCACAGTCTAGTGCTTTGTGTCACCCCTCTGGCCATTCCCACAGAGGAGCCTTGATCAGAGGGGCTGAGAGAGCTGAACTCAGGTATTCAGGGAGGTCTGGGGAACCCAGGTGATGCAGAGAAGCATCCAGAGCCCTTTATTCATAACAAACAGGGAACTTGATAACTGCCAAACCTCCTCCTTTCAGCAACAGTGAACTGCTATTGATGTTTATTCATAGAAATTATTACTGATACAAGCAAAGCTCCACTGCTCACCGTGGTCCATCCGTTCTGATTTATAAATTCCAGTTGTCTGGCAAAGCAAGGCCTGCAAATCTTCCCTATTGTTCGTGGGCAGAATCCCATAAAACCAGCAGAATGAGTTGTTCTGGACATTTTGCACAAACTTGTTCACAAATAAAACTTGTCTTCTGCTGCGACAGTGCACATCACATTGCCACTCCATCTGAAACTTCAGGTGGGGATAAAAGAGATGTGGCAAATACTGGGGTTTCTAATGGAAATCCCTGCCAGTTGTAGCTGTAGAGGAGTTGTAATATCCATCCTTAGGGACAAGTCCTGACAGCTGATTTAACAATTCCACAGTAAGTGGGCATTTGCTGACAGTAAATTCTGGCAGAAATACATATTGCACCACACTGCCAGCTCCCCGTTAATGCTCCTGCACTGCTGGATGCTTTATCTCAAGTGTCATGAACTGGGCCTTCATTTGGATGTCACTGGGCCAAGGACAGAGAATAAACAATTTCACTGGATGAAGTGTCCTCCACCTTTTGTTTAGACACTGCAGGACCTCAGTGTAAGAGATGGGATGGAAATAAGCCAGAACAGCTTTTCCTTTTGAGCACAGATAAATATTGGGTGGATTCATAACTTCCAGGTGAGGGATCTATGTATTGCAAGCCCTGAGTTCTCTGTGTGTCCCTGCCCCTTGCTGGCTGGATCACCTGCCAGGAATCCACAGGATAGTGCTTGTCTCTCCCAGCAGAGCCATTCTCACTGGAATCCTTCAGCCTTCACATCCCTCAGGTACAATTAATGGCAGTTCCAACTCTGGAGCTCTCCCTTAAAGTGGAGATTATAAAAGCCCCAACAGGACCTCGTGGCCCTCATTCCTCCCCTTCAGCTCACAGCTGGGTTTTTCCTGCCAACATCTGCTCTGAATTCACCCCTGATATTGAATAAATCCGTTGACAAAAGTTTTGTCTAAATTAGGGCTGAGATTGCGAGAGCAGCCCTTAGGAGCTGGAGTCAGTCAGTCAGCACTGACCCTGCTCTCCTTGAGCATCCCTGCTCCCAGCGAGTGCTTCCCTGCCCTGGGCAGGCACGGGGCTCTCAGAGCTCTCCCACTCTCCTCTCCGAGCCAGGAGCTGCCTCAGCTGTGCCTCATCCCCACACCCCAGGACACCCGGGGCTGCTGCTGCAGGGAGAGGTGCAGGAGATGCAGGAGTGAGCCCAGCACACCACGGGGCAGGGAGCAGGAGCAGGGCACAGCAGGCAAGAAGAGGAGGAAGCAGAGACAGGACGCCAGAGCTGGCAGTGGCAATAGAGACCAAGGGATGACAGTGCCAGACCTGGGTAACAATTAAATCAGTAAAACACACACACACACACACACACACTATTTCTGTCTCTCAGGCAACACACACATGATTAGTTTATGTAAATACCTAACGAAGATTGGCAAAATAAGCGCAGAGGCAGCTTATTTTCCTGAATAAATATTTACCTTGGTGCTTATGCTGTTGGTGGGCTCTGCCATGACCAGCCACAGCCCCTGGGCTGGCTCTGGCCCAGGCTGGGCACTGCAGGGTTCCCACAGTGACTATGGCTGCTCAAGAGCTGTGCTGACCCACAGGACACATCTCCCTGAAAACTGAGAACTTGGAGATAAGACCTGGCATTCTCTGATGGAAGCCAAGTATCTCTGCAGTGAATAACATCATGCTGAATGCCCTGTGAATTCACAGCTGTCCCAGCCAAGGGAGCCACTGTAACTGGGTGAATGAGGAGAGCCAAACCCTTGGAGGTGTGTTGCAGAAGTGTCTGCATTTGATGTGTAGCTGCCTTGGCAGAATCCATCTTTTTGGCCTCAATTCAGCAGAACACTTAACAGACACAAGACTTGGAAGAAGTGTGAGCTCCAGTGAAACAGAGGTGTAGGCTTAAGTGGTTTTGCTGGACAAGGGTCTTTAAGCCACTGGCACTTTCTCTAATTCCTCATCTTTAATAAAACCCACCTGGCTGTGTAACAGCACAAGAGTCAGGGCTGAGTAAAGGAAGCAGCCAGAGTCTGGTAATTGACTGCCCAGTTTGGAATGTCAGAGCACGACAAATCAAAGCTTCACCCTTGGTGGGTTTGATTTAGATCCTCTCTGTCAGCAAACCCTTAATTAGAGGCCACCTTCAGAAAAATCTGCATTGATAAAAAGGATATGGAAGTGCAGCCCTGTGCTGCCTCTAATTGCTCAGGACACACCCCAGCCCAGGCTCCTGAATCCGGGCTCTGTCCTGCCTGAATGTGACATTCCCTGCAAGGACACAGGGCTGGGAGCACATCACAGGAGCTGCTGGAGTGACACAGTAAAATTTTATTTCTGTGCTAAAAGCAGTTGGATCCCTGGGCATCCATGCAGATTTCTCTCTCTTCGTTTTCTGTGGCAAAGCACCAACTCCAGGCCATTCTTTAGCTCACTGTATCATTCTGACAAATTTGGCCAAGGGTCCCTCAGCCCAGCCATTGCCAGCGAGCTCTGACCACAGAGCGTTTGCTCCCTCCTCCAGAAAAACCCGCAGCCAAATCCTTCAACATCTTCACATTTCCCTGGTGAGTCAGGACACCCACACGCAAGGGATGGAGGAGGGAAAATGCTGCATTTTTTTGCCATTTCTGCCTTGTGACTGTGGGGAGCACTAAGCCAAAATTTCCAGGTGTGCTGTGAGGTGGTGGGAGCAGCCAAGCTCCAAACCTGCCAGGATGGTCCCCAGGATGCAGAGCATCCCCCCCTCAGGCTGGGCAGCCACCAGTGCCCATCCCCTGCCAGCCCCCTCCAGCTTCTGTCCCTTCACCACAGCCACAGCTGGCACAAAGGGCTCACTGGGAAAATATTGCTCCCATTTTCCACAGGTTTTGACAAATGCCAGTGACTGAAATGGGCTCTTCTTGTACCAGGCTGATGTAAAAATGTATTTCCATTTGGAAAGTGAGAAGGAAAGGAAACTAACCAGGGTGCAGCTGGAGAGCCACATTAGAACAAAAATACATCATTTTTACTCTGGTTATGTGATTCCTGAAGGCCTCTGCTCAGGAGCTCTGAGGCTGCACTGAGTAACAGACACACACTCAGGTAAATGGACAAAAGCTCATGTAGGGACTCCTCCCAGAGTATAAGACCCAGATTCCTCTATTTATAAATATTGCATTGACAGATTGGCATGGTCAAATGAAACCATCAGTACAACATTTACCCCCAGCACAGACCAAGGATCTGCTCTGCTCCCTCCAGTGAACCCCCAGTTCCTGCTGAAGCAAAGTATGTTCCAGCCAGTATTGATTTAAAGTTCATGAATAATGACAAATCTACTGTATCTCTAGGTAATTATCACTCATGGGTAATTTAGAATTTTAATTTTCAGGACCAGATGTTAAATAAATCTCGCCCAGGCTCCTGGCATGGGGGAGGTTTTGCTCAGCTTCAGAGCTGTAATTTATGTGACTGTTTCCTCGGAAGTTCACAATCACAAAGAATGATTTGTAAAGCTCAAGCAAGGCGGGTGATATTGAGGAAACCTTGGACATATTTACTTGTGGCTTTTGAGAACGTGGATGAGTGTTTAGTGAGAGGAATGATCACAGCTCTTAACCAACAGAAAGAGGGTGTTTGTGGTCACTTGTTGAATTAGCACAAAAATTAGTAAACAGCAGAAATAATAGAAACAAACACAATTCATACAACTGTCAGGATAAAGATTATGCTCAGCTGAAATTCTTCATGGAGCTCAGACTGCTCCAGCAGGATGGGCTGAGGAGTACATCATTAAATAGTGTTTCCTCAGAGGGTCTCACCTCCACACCTTCCTCCCTCCCACCTGGCAGGCACCGAGCATTCCTGCCTGGGGCTGAGCCTCTCAAGCTGTATCATGGAATGACTGAGGGAAAAGAAACTGAACTTTTACCTCCAGCTGCCACAGTATGGCTCCCTGCATCTCCATCCAGGCAGCCTTCCTCCACACCCTCCTCTCCTCTTGCATCAGCCTGAAAGGCAGGACAACACTAAATAAAAGAAAAGACAACAACAACAAACCAGTGCTGCCTACAGCAGGGTCTGCACACAGTGTGCAGTGTACACTCACTGCTGTAGAGTCTTGTGGCAAGGAACAAGCACGACAAGGGCCACTGACACTTTAGAACTCTGTAAAATCTGATTTTTCTGACCATTTCAGAAGAGCTCATTGCATTGGGGCAGGAGCTGCAGAGGCTGTAACACCTCCATTTGCTTGTGCTGTATTTTATGGTGAACGTGATACACCCAACACCTGTATTTCACAGCAAACACTGTACCCCAAAATCTGTATTTCACAGCAAACAGTGTACCCCAACACCTGTATTTCACAGCAAACACTGTACCCCAAAATCTGTATTTCAGAGCAAACACTGTACCCCAATATCTGTATTTCACAGCAAACACTGTACCCCAACACCTGTATTTGACAGCAAACACTGTACCCCAATATCTGTATTTCAGAGCAAACACTGTACCCCAACACCTGTATTTGACAGCAAACACTGTATCCCAACATCTATATCTCACAGCAAACACTGTACCCAAATATCTGTATTTCACAGCAAACACTGTATCCCAACATCTGTATTTCACAGCAAACACTGTACCCCAAACCTGTTTTTCACAGCAAACACTGTACCCCAACATCTGTATTTGACAGCAAACACTGTATCCCAAGATCTGTATTTCACAGCAAACACTGTATCCCAACATCTATATCTCACAGCAAACACTGTACCCCAACACCTGTTTTTCACAGCAAATGTGTACCCTGTGTGCAGCAGGAGGGGCCCCCCAGGCTGCACTGTGGGGGTCTCTGGCCTGGTTCTGCTGTGTGAGAGCTCTGGTGTCTGCGAGGGGATGGAAACACCTCGGTCTGTGACTCCTCCTCTCTCCCACCTGTGTCCCCTCCCTCTGTGCTCTTTGCAGAAAGCTGACCTGGCCGTGGCTCCTCTGACCATCACTCATGTCCGGGAGAAAGCCATCGACTTCTCCAAGCCCTTCATGACCCTGGGGGTCAGCATCCTGTACAGGAAGCCCAACGGGACCAACCCCAGCGTGTTCTCCTTCCTCAACCCTCTCTCTCCTGACATCTGGATGTACATCCTCCTGGCCTACCTGGGGGTCAGCTGTGTGCTCTTTGTCATAGCCAGGTAAGGGGAGGCTGGTCCCTGCTGGGAGCTGCAGCATCAAACCCTTGTCACCACTGAGATCCCCTCTGCTCCCTCGCCATGGGCTGGCTGCTCGCTTTCTCACACACAGCATGAGAGACATTTAAAATGGACTTTCTTTCATGGTTTCAGAAATTTTGCAGCCTTTCCATCTCGTCAGCACCTCCTGGTGTGTGAAGGGCAGTTCTGCTCTGTGTCATTGTCCTTTCATGCCCCTCTTTGGTCACTGCTCACACCCTTCCAGCCTCTCCTGGGACCTGAGCTCCCATCTCCCATGACATTTCCCACTGCTCTCTCTGATCCCTCCACCAGTAAAGCTCACACAAACCCCTCCCTACACCCAAAGAATGGAGAAGCCATTGCTGCAGATCAGACAATGTGTCTGTTTACAAAATTAATATGCATCTAATTAGCATGTTTAAATCCTCTATGTTTAAAGGCAGAATTTGCATACATTTGCATGTCTTGTGAATTCCACAGGGCCTTTGATGAGGGTTGCTCTCAATCCATGATCCCACCTTTTCAAATCAAAGGAAAGCACTTGCCCCCTCCTGCAGGCAGCTGCCCTCCATGACCACACACAGCCCTCAGTGGAATATTTGCATAAACACCGTGCCCAGGAAAGATTCCTCAGCCCACTCTGCAGTTTGATGCTCATTTCTCATTGTTTCCAGTTGAATTTGTACCAGTGGGGATTTCAGAACCCTCCCTGCTGCCTTGGTCTGGGGGTCCATGCAGACCCTCTTCCCCAAGGTGCTGCACCTTCCTGGGAACATCCATCAAACCCTCCTCCCTCACCCACTGATTTAGAGAGCCAAAGGAAAGATCAGATACAGAACTGGAGCAAGCAGACTCCATCAACCCTGCTGGTACAACAAATCCACAATTTTCAGCATCCCTCAGTCCAGGGGGGCATTTAGAACAGATTTCCTGCATTCCCTCTGTCATATCCTAATTACACAAAACAGCAGAGTGTGCTGGGTGGGCATGCTCACATTAGAAGCTTCTTTTCTCCAGCTCATAATGGTCAGATCCAGCCCAAATTGTCCAGCCCCCACTTTCAAGGCATGTTCAACATGCATGGCGAGGCAGGTACATGCTCTGGTCCCTCCTCTGCACGGGGGCAGAGCTGCACAGTGTGTTCTCCTCCCAGAGGACATGGAGGGCTCTCCCTGACCCAGGCTGCAGCTGCAATCCTTGCCCTCCCTTGTCTCTGCCATGCCCCGTCACCCCAGGGTGTCAGAGATAACCAAGGGTGTCAGGGATCACTAGGGGCTGGCACAGAGAGCAGGCAGAACAAAGGGATAAAGCAGGGATTTATTAAATGGCCTCACTGGGCACACCTGGGCTGCACAAAAGTCCATCTGGACCACACCCAAGGTGAACCCAAAATGGTCACAAATGAACACCTGATCACAGGTCTCTCACTTTGATAAGTTCTGGTCCATCAGCACATTAGAATCAATTGTCCAACCACAGCTTCAGCTTATGAAGCTCCATCCTCTTTATTTCTCTTCCACTTCACTGCTGGTTTCATTCTTGGGCCTGGAAGTTGTCCTTGGTATCAAACTAGAGAAGGAATTGTTTTCTCTGTCTGCTTTGAGAGGAGAGCTCAGTAGCACTTAATATGAAACCTAAAACTACCCACCGAAACAGCCCAGAATCTAAAAAATATAAAATCAAAAAACTTAAGGCATCATTTTCCCCCTCAGTTATACACCATACTTCTTAGATTCTTTAGTGAGCATGCAGTGCTAAGAAGCCATGCTTATTTGCAGTGCCAAGAGAATTTTCTTGTGCTCTCAGCAGCACAAGACTCTCCTCTGGGAAAATGGACCCAAGGTAAGGATGAGAAGGAAGATCCTGTGATGGCTGATAGAGAGCCCTTGGCTGTCTGTCCCTGTCAGGCTCTGCTCCCCTGGCTTGGATGGCACCAGGCACCAGACTGCTCGTGTGGCCTGCAGTGACAATTCAAACTCCATTCTACATTTATCAGCTGACTTTTCCCAGCTCATAACAACCAGATCCAGCCCAAATGGTCCAGATCCCACTTTCAAAGCATGTTAAATGTGCAAATTGTATCTGCACATGAAACACTGGAGAAAAGCTGAAGGAAGGATGTTGAGATGCTCGCGCGCATCCAGAGGAGGCAACGAGGCTGCTGAGGGTCTTGGAGCACAAACCATATGAAGAACGACTGAGGGAGCTGGGGTGTTCATTCTGGAGAAAAGGAGACTCAGAGGTGACCTTATCACTCTCTACAACTTCCTGAAGGGTGGCTGTAGTCAGCTGGGGGTTTGTCTTTCTCCAGGCAGCACTGGCAGAGCAAGAGGACACAGTCTCAAGCTGCATCAAGGGAGATACAGTCTGGACATTAGGAAAAAGTTTTTCACAGAAAGAGTGATAAAATACTGGAATGGCCTGCCTGGGGAGGTGGTGGAGTCACCATCCCTGGATGTGTTTAAAAACAGACTGGATGTGGCACTTGGTGCCATGATCTAGTTGAGGTGTTGGGGATGGGTTGGACTCGATGATCCTGGAGGTCTCTTCCAACCTAAAAATTCTGTGATTCTGTGAAATGCTGGGACAGGCCCTGATGTGAAGTCCCTCAGTCACACTTTGCACAAACAGGGATGTCTGAGCACGGCAGCATTGCCTGGCATTGGCTTTTGGCTGATGTTGAGGGATGAAAACCTGAAGAACTGTGGCTTTGTCTCAGGTTTTATTCTGAAATGAGCCTCAGCATCTCCCTGCATCACATCAGTTATGATGTAACAAAACAATATTTCCTCATCAGGCTATTTTTTGGACTACATTCAACACATAAAATATTGTAATTACAGTTTCTTTTTCACGTTTTCCTCCTGACATTTCTTCTGTCATCCTATTCTTTCAAAGAACACCAAGCACTCAGGGTAATTAAAATTCTGCAGGAATGGTCTTTTAACACATAGAGATGGAAGGCGAGAGATTTCACAGGGAAAATATTTATTGTGTTCAGGAGTAATGGAAACAATATCTGCTTTTGACCCCAGCAAGGCCTCTGAAATCCAATTCTCAGAAGGAAACCACAATCAAAATAGAAAAGCCTTAATTCAGAGACATGAGTTTTCTGAACTAGGCACCAGAGCCCTCTGCTCATGCCATAACCATAGGTCAATGCCACTTAAAACAGACTCAGGAACTATTTAGAGGCAGGCAAAGGATGGATTTGGTCCATCTGTCATTTTAATCAGTCTTCCTTTGCTACTGATGGAGCCCCTGCTCCCAGCCCCAGCCCTGGAGAGCCATCAACACTGGCTGTCCCCACATGTTGTGTCTGGAGGCTGTGGTGCCAGCCTGGCCTGAACTGCCACCTGTCCTCAGGCTCACACAGCCTCCAAATTACACCCAACCCCTTCAGCAGTGTGGCAGGGTGGGTGGGTTTAATCCTCATTGCAGCGAGGACTGGGTCGTCCATGGAACATTGCTCTGGAGGCGCAATTTAGACTTAAAAGTATTCTGTGTTAGATCTTTTAAACTTCAAAATGCTTCAATTTCCCTGCCAAAAAGCTGAAAGAGACAGGAGAATGATCCTAGTTTTGATGAAATATTTCTCAGAGCCCACTGCATGTGAGGATGAGGGAAGCCAGCCACGGAGGATCCTGAGTTCCCCCATTGATTTGAGCTCTGGCTGCACGGGGTCAACGAGCTCCTGTCCCTTCTTCCTTCGTTACCTCTTGCTTCCACTAATGGTTTCTCTGCTGAAGCACTGGAGGCTGTTGCTGCTTTGCAGATTTCTGAATATTTCTCTGTCATTTGAGCTGCACCAGTCGGTTTTCACTCAGACCTTGAAGTTCTCCAGCGTGTCATCTTGCCAGGCTCATTGATCTTACCCATTCCCTTTCTTTTTCATAGTTTTTCATTGGCAGCCCGAGCAAGTTTTAATCTAATTCCTGAACTCTGGCTTTATCCAACAGAAAGGACCAAGACACCATCCTTTATCCACCTCTGGTGTGAATTTATAGCAAGTTCCAAGGAATAAGCAGCACATAAAGCCGGGTCTGCGTTCAGCCTGGTTCTTGTTTTCTTGCTGATTTCCTCTGATTTAGAGAGCAGAGGAGGGTGAGCAGCAAGGACAGCCCTGCCATTACCTGGATGAACAAGCAGTAATGTCATGGTGCAGCCTGAGCAAGACCTGTGGTTCCACACCCCAAACCCACCCCAGTCCCTGCTGCAGGAAGGTGAGACAAACCAGGGAGGAGAGGCAAGGTCATTTGACTGTACCTTGAAGGTGGAAAACAGAAGCAAAAAGTGGGGCAGCTGTGCCCAGGGTGATCTTTCCTAAACCCACAGGGGTTGTGCCTTTCCATCCTCAGGGATGGTTTTCCCCAGGGACCCCTCCCAGGCTCCAGGACTGCAGCTCAGCCCACGTGCCCAGGGCAGGTCCAGTGCCAGGAGGCTCCTGGCAGAGAGCTGGGGCCGTTCTCCAAACCCATCCAGAGCAAGGGCACCCCTGGAATTGAGCCACCAACCATCTCCCTGGGTGGTGGCACATCTGGTGGAGAATTACAGAGGGAAGCATCTCCCGATCCAGGCTGTGGGCTGGGCTTTGAGAAGGGGCTGTTGTGAATCTCCAGGATTCCAGAAGGAAGCGGAGATGATAATTAATGCCTGGTTCAAAAGCAATTATACCAATTATGTTTTTAATTTAATCTCTGCAAAATTTGGGACTCTCAGAAAATGTAAATAAACAGCTCTAAAAATGTTAACATCTCTCCTGTTGAGCATCCTCCCCAGCTCCTGGCTAAACGAGCTCGTTCCCAGCAGTGCTTGCCTGCCAATCTCAGGCAGAATTTGCAGAGATATTCCTAGGAAATTTCCTCAGTCTTGCTCAAGAACTGCAGGGTTATCCATGGAAATAAGTCCCCAGAGGGGATAAGTTTCTCCCACCACAGGGCCAAGTGACACAGCAATCCACAGCAAACTGTCTCCACATTCCAGTGTTCTGCCTGTGAACTGACTGGGCCAAATTCCTGCTTGTCAGGATGGTGGAAGGTTCTACTTCTCAGTGACCTAAATTCCCCCCTGATTCCCATGTGCATTGCTGGGAGAATCTCCTGAAATGCCATTTTGTCCCTGCTGTTGATGCAAAATGACTGAGGCTTCTCCCTTCTGTCAATCAAAAATGCCATTTTCCCCTTCATTTTCAAACTGTTACATACAAGAGGTTACATGTCTGGATCCCATCCCATCCCATTATCCCATCCCATCCCATGATCCCATCCCATCCCCATCATATGCTCCAGGTGCAGTTGTAGGACACAGTGTTGAAGAGATGATCCAAAGGCTCTGGAGAGGCCACCTGAGACACCTCAGGAGGACTTGGATTCCCAGGTCTCTGCTCTCCAGAGTGCAGGACACAGACTTACAGCTGTGTGGGTGATTTGGGCTGAATTTGCCTTTTTCTCTATAAAGCTGTGCACCAGAGGGTTGGCAGTCCCTGCACAGCAGCACCAGAAGCATTCAGATTCCTTTTTTCCAGTTCCTTTAGGGTCTTGTCCTGCCACATCCCAACTAATTGATGCCTTAAGATTTTAGCCTTTATATTTTTGAAATCCTGTACTGCATTAGTGTGTAACTCTAAACTCCATATACAGTGTTAGTTACTGTCTTCACATGTTGGTCAGACAGAACAATTCCTTCAGGCCTGAGATCCAAGGCCCTGAAAAATATAAAAAAATGTGAATTGGAAGGAGCAAACTGGGGGAATATGACTTCATTGCCTGAAGCTATAATTGGAGAATTAACCCTTGATATGCAAATGGACCAAACTTACATCTGTCTGAAAAACTCATGACCATTGTCCATCTGGGGTGCAGCCTCTTCGAGGCTTTCACACTGCCCAAGGTGTGTCTGTTGAAGGCCTTTAGTAAAAACCCACTTTATTCTCTTAATCCTGCCTGGCCTCTGCTGTAGGGAGCCTCCCCAAGGCCCCATCAGCAGCTCTGTTCCCCTGTGTGCTGCAGGTTCAGCCCTTATGAGTGGTACGACGCCCACCCCTGCAACCCGGGCTCGGACATTGTGGAGAACAACTTCACCCTCTTGAACAGCTTCTGGTTCGGGATGGGAGCACTGATGCAGCAAGGTAGGGCAGCACCCACCTGCTGTTAGGGTGTTTTAATTTAAAATTTGCTTTGGTTGCCACCTCCCAGCACCTCCTGGCCCCTGCAGCACTGAGCTCCAAGGAGGAGCGCTGCCTTCATCTCCCTCAGCTGCTTCATTCACCCACATCCCACAAACTCTGCAAATTCCTATTTCTGTTAATCCAAACCATTTGTTCCATTTCAGGATCTCTGACCTGGATCTCTCTTTCTCTGTTCTAAATCAACTTTTTCCAGCAGACAGGGTGTCTTGCCCTGTGCTCCATCCCCTGGGCATCCTGAGCAGTGTGAGATGCCCTGCAGCCCCTGCCCAGCAGCCCCTCAGGAGAGCTGTCAGTGGCACTAGTGTGAGCCACTGAGGGACCTCAGAAAGGGGATATGGATGGGATTACATCCCCGTGTGTGAATGGAATAGAGGGATGGAGTGAATAGAATAAATCTGTTCAGAAGGCAGCGGCGGGGGGGGGAGCTCTGAATAAGGAACAAAATTCAGCTGTGATCTAATTGCAGAAAATCCAGGAATAGAAATAAGTGGAAAATGTCAAACATTTGTCACACTTTAATTTACCGTGTATCAGTGGTTATATCCAGAGAGCAAAGGAAGCACAGCCTGGGCTCAGTGGCAGGCACAGAGCTCCTGCTCCAAGCTCCACTGCTGCCTGTAATAGAGATTCCTCCTGGATCTCGGCTGCCCTCATGGACAGTGACAGTTCCCAGCAAGAAGGTTTAGCAGGATGAATCATCCCTCTTATCAGATGCTGATAAATGAAAAGAGCTATATTCCTTTTAACTCAATTCTGCATCTGAGAAGAAAAATATTTCAAAGCCAGACTGATGTCACAGCATCCAATGCATCAAAGGGCCGGAGATGGAAGAGGGAAGAAGCAGGATCTTGAGGAGAACCAAAGCACCCTCAAGATCCAGGGCTCCTCCTCTTCCTGGTGTCTCCTTGCTGCACTCTGAAGGGAGGAAAGCTACACCCCATGCTCTGCTTTGATGCCACTCTGCCTAAAATTGCTTTGCAAAGCCCAATCTTTGTTGCACATTCCAGGCTGATAAATCCTCTGAGCGCAGCTGTTTCAAACCCAAAGCTCTTGCCTGGCTTTAAAAGGTGTTTTGGGTGATTACAAAAATAGCACAGCCCATTTAGCCCTTCACGTCTGCTCAATAAAAGTCATTCCAGACCCACTACACCTTTTATGCTGTAACATCTCCTGCTTCCCCACTTTTGACTGGCATTCAAAGCCCTGGACCCTGATAGTTCCTTTCTCTCGGTGTTTGATTTTTTTTAAACCTTGTGTATTTGAACACATTCCCCAGAGTGAGTCTTTTGAAAATAATCTGTATAAAAGCAAAGCTCTTTTTAAATGGCAGAACAAAACACTCATAAAAGTTCATAAATAGCTTGCTATTTAAATCTCATAAAAGCAGCCCAGTTAATTACTTCAGTTTGGATGTTTCCTGTAAATTGGGCACTGTACCCAAGGTCAGTAATCAAGGAAGAGGGTTTTTCTGCAAATGCTACAAAAACCCCACTGATGTCCTCGCATGCAAGATGACTGGATAATTTGCCTCAAAAACCAGTTGGCTTTAATTGCATAGCTGTAACAGTTTTGACAGTGAAACCTGATCAAATATATATATGTACACATATGTATATAAAATGTACATATGGCTACAAGAAATGGGTCCTTTCCCTCTATTTCCTCTCCCATCCTTCCCTCTCGGGGGTTGCTTTGACCAGGATGACCCCGAGATAAATAAATTCCGCTGTCTCCAAACCCTGCTGCTGAAAGAATGAGTCGAAAGTCTTCAGCTGATGCTCTCAAGGTTGCTTTATTGTTTCTTATCTCAGATATTTTCTGTCTGGGCTGCCCAGGTCTGTTCAGCAGGGCAGCCCCAGGCACACACCCTGCCCCAGGGCAGGCACTGATTTTATACTACAAACTAGGTGTTAGTTATTTACAATTATGATCCAATGCCTCTCACCTGTGTTAGACAGTTCCATTCTACTCCAATCCAATCCCCAAGTGCCACCATCACCAAAAGATGGGTTAGGAAGAAGAAGGAAGGAGGACAGGACAACACCCAAATCCCTCCATCTTATCCCCTAAGCCCCATGGTAAAATCCCCAAAATTTCCCTTTTTCACTCTATAATTACTACTATCATGTTATCTAGAATTTTGTGACTTTTAGTTCTTCATTCACAGGTGGTAATTTGTTCCATGGATCAAACTCAAAGCTGCAGGAGTCCCTGGCTGCCTGCCAGGGTCTGTGACCCCCCCCTGCCAGGGCTTTGGAGCCCCCTGGCTGGAGCTGGGATCATCCAGGACTGTCCCAGAGACATCCTGGGTTCTGATGCTTCCCCTCTGCCCCCAGGCTCGGAGCTGATGCCCAAAGCCCTGTCTACACGGATCATTGGTGGCATATGGTGGTTCTTCACCCTGATTATCATCTCGTCCTACACGGCCAACCTCGCAGCCTTCCTGACCGTGGAGAGGATGGAATCCCCCATCGACTCGGCAGATGACTTGGCAAAGCAGACAAAAATAGAGTATGGAGCAGTGAAGGATGGAGCTACCATGACCTTCTTCAAGGTGAGGCCGGGCAGAGGCTTTCTACCTTCCAGGCAGGCTTTGCCAGGACAAAGATGCAAAGACAGAAAGGCTCCCAGGCCGTCCCTGCTGCTCCCTCCACGCAGCTTCTTTCAGTCTCACATCCTGCCCAGGCTGAGACTGTCACTCACCTGGGTCCCACCAAGGCTAAATCCCCCTCCCTGTTGTTACCTGAAGTCACAGTTACAAAATTAAACTGATTTTACGGTTTTGCAGGCTCTGCCCAATATGGGCTCAGACACCCGAAAACGTAGCATGTGCCAAAATGCAGCTTGTATTAAAGCCCTGCAGAAAAATCTTACATTCCCTAAAGCAATGTTCCCAATTTCCACATCTGACCCATCCAGCTTCTTCCTTGCCTCTGCCAACACAGCCCCATGGAGCCCCCAGGCTGATCCAGCCAGCCTTCAGGGACAGAGGAGAGCCCAAATGAAACCCACAGCTGGACAGATGTTGCAAAGTGCCCTCCCTGACCAGTATTTTTTACAGCTGAAATATCTTTCTTGTCCTTCAGGTATTCATATCAATGTAATCCAGTTTTATTAACCTCTGAGATCCAGGGCAAGGTAACACTACCAGTGCATTGCAATCCAATTGCATTAATTTCTTCTATTTAAAGCATAATTAAATTCAGAAGTCAGTCAGATTCCACTGTAGCCTCTAAAATAGAAAGAAACTGCGAGATGTAAAATGACCTTTAAAACCACTGCTGGCCTGTAAAAACCCAGTTTAAAAAGAGAGAGAATAAAGGGATAGAAATAAGGGGTGATTAAGGAATTATCACCCTGGCAAGGAAAGAGGCCCAAAATAAAATCCCAGGCTTTGGCTCAGGAAGGGGAGCTGGCTCCCCCACACCTCTGGCTCCCTCCCATTCCACCACCCTAATGCAGAAGGAAAAATGTGACTAACACAGTTCAGGCTTTACCAAGCAGGTTGTGCCAGGTGCTGCAAGATTTGAGCAGGCACAGGGTGGTGGCAGCTTGGCGAGGCCTCGGCGGTTTAATTGGTGAGGCTCATTAAAGAAAGCCAATATGCTGATTTTAATAATAGAGCTTTGCTCCCATGCAACTCCTCTGGGCTCTGATCTGGCTGAGAAGCCACTGCCCTTCCTGAATCTGTGTCCTGACTCTGACAGGCAGCAGCAGAGGTTGATGAAGAACCACAGAGGGGTTGGTTTGATCTTTAATGATTCTGGGAATGCCCAGTTTGCCTCCTGCCATGGAGCTGGTCCATGCAGCTCTGTCCATGGCACAGCCAGATGTGTGGTGGTGCTTTCCAAAGCCATATAATCCTGGAGCAGCCAGCAGGGAACGGCAGGCTGTAACTGTGTGCTTTAACTGCGCTTTCCAGGGCGAGTTTTATATGGGAATAAAAGGAAACTGTCTCTTTTAACAATCATCAGGACACAGTATATTTATTGCTTCATATCATTATCCATCAGAATCATACTTCAGGCTTCTAACGGCCTTGGCATGGTTTATTGATGCAGCGTATTTTCCTTTTCCTTTTTATTATCGCTGTTGTATGGAGATGAATTCTCAGGAATGTCCCTTCTGACAAGCATTTCCATTACTGGAGCAGTGGGAGCACCCACGTGGGATGCTCTGTGCACTTGTCCTTCGTGTCCAGAGGGATGTGGGAGAGACAGGATTTCTCCCAGCCCCCAGCAAAGCCTTTGTCCTCCAGGGGGTAATTCCTGGTTCTGGTTCAGCTGCTCTCTCAGTGCCACCTCCATGGGGACAGGTCACAGCACAGAGCTCCAGGTGTCAGCTGAGGATCCACACTCCCTCAGATGGGTGGCACTGGAAGAACAGCACATGGCTTCCCTCTGTCGCTGTGGAGCAGCAAAAAGACAACGACACTACTCAGAAGGCAGAAGAGAGAAAAGGTGTCTATTAGAAATTAACTGTACTTTTATAATGTACTCTGCTGCCTAAGCATTGGTTGGTTGAGAAAGGCACTGCCCTTTGATAAACAGCTCAGCAATAAGAGCACATTCTCACAAAATGTCTTCATAAACACCAGGTGCTAGATTGCTTACACTCTTCTCTCTGCTTTCCCAGGAGAAGGGCTCAGGCCCTGGCTGGGAGGAGCAGAGCAACTTCTGTTCCCTGGTCAATCCAGCACCCACATCCCTCCTCTTCCTCTGCTCTGCTCCAGCAGGGACAGGCACAGCTGCCACAGCTCCTGGAGCACTCAGCAGCTCTGAGCTCACTGTCCCTCTGGGCACACAAACGAGGATCTCACCTGCTCCCCTGTGGATTTCCTGCCATTCTTGGCCCGAATTGCTGCTGCCTGGCTCCTCGTATGGCTGCTCCCCACAGTCCTTCCCCCCCCAGCTGGGTCTCACTCCTTCGTTCCTGCCCGTTAAATCATCTGCCAGCTGCACACAGCAGCCCTGAGCACCCCTGAAGTCCCTCTGGGGCCATCCTGTGCCACGCTGGATGCCCCAGGAGTGCAGGAGGAGAGCAGGATGCCCCAGGAGTGCAGGAGGAGAGCAGGATGCCCCAGGAGTGCAGGAGGAGAGCAGGATGCCCCAGGAGTGCAGGAGGAGAGCTGGATGCCCCAGGAGTGCAGGAGGAGAGCTGGATGCCCCAGGAGTGCAGGAGGAGAGCAGCACCCGGGGTGATCCTGAGGGGCAGCACCGTATCTGGGGCCATGGACAGTGGCAGGCAGGGGAAGGCAGAGGCCTTGCTCACTGCTCCTTGAGAGGATTCCCAAAGCACTGACCAGTCCTGCCTGCATTCAGGGCTTGTGTAGAGCTCACCAGGGACACTGCAGAAGGGCCCAACAGAACCAAGACACCTCTGGGACAGCCCCACGGCGAGGGACGCTGCTCCCACAAAATTTGGCCCCGTGCAGCTGAGCAAACCAGCCACAGCAAATGGGAAGAAGAGAGAGTTTTACCAACCATACTGGCAGATTTTGACTTCATGAAAAGAACTTTTGAGAAGCTGTTTACTCCCTGGAAATGCAGAGCTACAGGAATAAACATGGATGGATTAATTTAGGAACAGCACCTAGAGTTCATTATAACTCATAAATCCTTCCCATCCTGCTGCCCCTCTGATTGGAAGGCCAGGTCTCACGTGCAGTTTGGAGTCCAGGTGTGCGTGTGTGTGTGTGTGTGTACACAGATACTCACTCATACAGAAATGTTAAATCCTCAAGACTAAGTATCTTCAGTTGGTAGAAATCAATTTATTTTTTCATACAGGCTGGAATTGAAAATCTTAAGCCTGAAAGTTCCTTTCTTGCCAATTTGGCTGATAAAAAAGCGTATATGTCTTGGCAAGATGCCTCGTAGGGGCTCCTCTAAACGATTCCATTAATTGATTTGGGTGACTGGCCCTGCAGAACTGCTTATTAAAGGTGGCTTCTGAGCTGTGACTCTGAAGAATGAACTCGGAGGCGTTCTCAGCGTCGCTGCCTTCGGAGGGGCTGGCACTCTCCTCTCACACACACATCTCATTTAGCACTAACACGGGGTGATTAAGATGCAGAGCACAGCAGACCAGATTCTGGTGTTATTTATCCTGAGCAAATCAAGGAGAAGCTCCACTCGCACAGGTCGGAGGGAGAGATGTGAGCAGGAGTGAGACTCAACCCTGCCCTGTGAGCCATGGCTGCAGCACCAGCCCTTGATAATTAGCATTATCTCCATCATTCCTAATGATTCCTAAGAATTCTCAGAGCTCCTGACATGGGAACTTCTCTGCCAGGAAGAAGAACATTTATCTTAATGCTTCAGAGCACCCAAGCTGCTCCTGCTCATCTACCTTTGGAGCAAAGTTGGCACTGAGGGGGACCTGGGGACCCTCTGGAGGATGTGGGGGCACAGGAGGGTCTCTTTTACCCACAGCCAACTGAGATATGCTTCTTTTAAGAAGCTCATAAAAGTAAATGGTGAATCTCTTCAGAAGAAATTCGCACCCAGCCACAGCACAGCAAATACTGGATCAGAGCAGAGCTAACCCCAGCAAGGATTTTTTAAGGTAAACTATGGTAAAATCAGGGGTCCAGCAAAAAAGGTGTACACACAAATAAACACAGAAAAAACATCAACAAAATATACATAATTTCAGGCATTCTTTATTATTAAATTACTACTAAGATGGGTTTGCTTATTTCTATGGTGTGGTCCTGGCTGACAACATCTGAATTCCCATTAATAAGCAATGCCTTTGCAGTGTGGCCCAAGAATTTGAGAGGAGGAATCAGAAAAATGAACTTTTCCCTCAACTACAAAACATGTTCTGTGGCTTCATTGGGTGTGAGGTGGAGCAGGGACACTCCTGCCCTCGCTGCTCCTGTGATTTGGGATCAGTGATGGCATCACTCTCACAGCTGCTTCTGGGGTTTTAGCAAACGACCAGCCTGTGAGGGCTGTGCTGGGAATTACAGCTGGGGAAATTTCCCTTGGAAAAGTAGTGTTATTAATAGGTTTTGGAGCCTGAGACTGCCCTGCCCAGGGCTGGGTGTGAGCTGCCCTGCCAGCACCAATGGCCTGCCCTCCCTCCTGGAGGGATCCCCCCAGCTCATCTTCCCTGCTGTGTCTCAGCCCTGAGCCCAATCTCTGTTCCAGCTGCTCATTAGGCACAAGTAAGCAGTGACCAGCAGCTCCATCCTCCTGGCCAGCCCTCCATCCTCCTGGCCAGCCCTTCATCCTCCTGGCCAGCCCTTTGTCCTCCTGGCCAACGCTCCATCCTCATGGCCAGCCCTCCATCCTCCTGGCCATCCCTCCATCCTCCTGGCCAGCCCTTTGTCCTCCTGGCCACCTCTCCATCCTCCTGGCCACCCCTCCTTCCTCCTGGCCAGCCCTTTGTCCTCCTGGCCATCCCTCCATCCTCCTGGCCAGCCCTCCATCCTCCTGCCCAGCCCTTTGTCCTCCTGGCCAGCTCTCCACCCTTCTGGCCACCCCTCCATCCTCCTGGCCACCTCTCCATCCTTCTGGCCACCCCTCCATCCTCCTGCCCAGCCCTCCATCCTCCTGCCCAGCTCTCCATCCTCCTGGCCACCCCTCCATCCTCCTGGCCACCCCTCCATCCTCCTGCCCAGCTCTCCATCCTCCTGGCCACCCCTCCATCCTCCTGGCCACCCCTCCATCCTCCTGCCCAGCTCTCCATCCTCCTGGCCACCCCTCCATCCTCCTGCCCACTCTCCATCCTCCTGGCCACCCCTCCATCCTCCTGCCCACCTCTCCATCCTCCTTGCCAGCCTCTCCATCCTCCTGGCCACCCTCCATCCTCCTGCCAGCCCTCCATCCTCCTGGCCACCCCTCCATCCTCCTGGCCACCTTCCATCCTCCTGGCCACTCCATCCACCCATGGCAGCATCCCCCATCCTCGCTGAGGAGGTGCTCGACCCCTGGCAGGGCCAGAGCTGGGCTCAAAGCAGAGCAGCCAGCACTGACAAATCTGGGCTCATCCTGGCATCCCAAACACAATTAAGTCCTTTCAAGCTGGTCAGGAGCAGTGATTTAAGAGAAGAAGAGAAAAGTGGTTTTTCTCTTCCAGGGAGCCCTGTCTCATGTAATTTCAGTTGCCTGAAGAGGTCCAGTGCCTCATGCAAGTCCCATTTGCTTCACTAAATGCAGCCTATTGATTTTTTGCCAGTTTATTTTGCTCCGTGCTCTAAACTGGGAGAACACTGATGTTAAAAGCTCTGTGTCAACACCCAAGGAGCATTAAATGCAGGAAGAGAAGAAGAGAGACGGAGAGCCAAGGAACCCAGAGGCCTCTGATGTGAACTATATAAATGTTAAACAAGTCCTTATCAGCCAGCTGAGCACACGATTCATTTCAATTACCCATTGTAATGTACAGATATTTAATAATCCTTTTGGAGGCTACATTTCTTGCTGCTCTTTGAGGTTTGATAGATACCACAAATCTACCTTACAGGCACTGGTCCAGATTTTCAAGCGAGGGAGATTATCCTGCCTCTTGAATGAAGTTTGCTCCAGCACATCCGCTGCTGCGCATTCATCAAGTGGATTATAACGAGCACGAGCTTTAATGGAGAAGAAATGAATCCCTGGGTATTTCAGTCAGGAGAAGGGGCCCACAGGGTTAAAGGCAGAGGAACAGCCTTTGTTTGAACAGCACTGCATTACCCAGCTTTGGGGTGATGAGCTTTTGTTTAACTTTTGCTAAACATGCTGGAATAAAGGAGGTGCATGGGCAAAGCACTTGGAGTGCAAAGCATTACAAGGGACTTTCAGCTACCTCACTGGTTTTTATCATGGTTTTATCACAAGGGCCTAGGCTGGCACATTTTGGGTGATACTGAAAAAATGAGGGGAGCTGTGGCAGCAGCAGTTGGTGTGGGGCTCCATCTCCTGCTTTCTCATGGAAGGACAGAGACCTGTGGAGAGAGAAGCGAGGCTGAAATCCCAGCTCTGCCACAGCGACTCCTCGTGCAGCAGCTGCTGAGAGCCCACCCTTACTCCAGGATCTCTCTGCCCTCTGACTTACCAGCCAGCACCGAGAGCACAGTGGAGGAGGAGGTTTGGCTGGCTTAAGCTGCCCCTTATGAAATAAGAAGGCAAAAACAGATCTAGGAAAAAAGGCAGGAAAAGAAGAAGGGTGCATAAAGGAGCTGGAAACACAAGTCTCAGTATCCAAGTGCTGCTCCAGGGCTGGTCTGAGGGAGAAGCACTGACCCACGGGGGCACTGGCACCAGCAAAGGGCAAGAAGACACAGGAGAAATCTTCCTAAACTAAAGCCAGTTCTGACCAGCAGTCTGGTCTAGGGGAAGGTGTCCCTGCCCGTGCCAGGTCAGGGGGAAGCAGGAGGAACTTCAAGGTCTTTCCCAACCCAAACCATTCCGGGATTCTTTAATTCTGTGACTTTTGTGATGACAGACAGAGACAACTCAGAAGCTGCTCGTAGATAAATGGTACTTTTCAAATGTTATGGCAAGACGTAAAATAACCATATTTCTTCTCACCCAACACATTTTCTAGAAGAGAAAAACAACATCCACATGAATAGCAAGCTAGAAAACATATTCCTTCCTTTGCAACAGAATGTCTGCTGATAGTCAAAGAATATCCATGTTTATTTTTAGCCCTAAGACAATCTTCTTGAATATCTCTGTGCTTCTGTTTATGTGGGTACGTTAAATGTGTTTGGCAGTTGCACATATCTCAGAGGAGATGTTTCCTTGCCATGCTTCAGGAAAGACAAAAATATCATAGAGTGTGTGTAGAGAAAACCACATCCTCCAAAACTCTCTCTGTTCTCTCTGCATGCAGAAACATTACAGGGTAAACAAATCCTGGTTAGGAAGTGAACACATTTAAGCAGATCTGCCAGGGCTGGGAGGCGAGGGGGCCTGCAGGGCTTTGGGCAGGGTCTCAGTTCCACCTCAGGACCTGGAGCATATGCACAGTGGGATGTTTGCTGCAGCCCTTGTCTCTCTTTAAGGCAACATAAATCCAGTGTTGGGCAGCAAAGGCATTTAAGGCAAAGTCAGATTCATGGTTGCTCCATTGTGTGATCTGTTCTCAACTTTTATTATTATTAACTGAAAAGTTACCAGCTTTCAGCAGATGGAGAATTCATTCTTGTTTTGGGGCTTCTTTGGGTTTTTCCAGAAATCCAAAATTTCCACGTTTGAAAAAATGTGGGCTTTCATGAGCAGCAAACCCACGGCCCTGGTTAAAAACAACGAGGAGGGGATCCAGCGAACCCTGACGGCCGATTATGCACTGCTGATGGAGTCCACCACCATCGAGTACATCACCCAGAGGAACTGCAACCTCACCCAGATCGGGGGGCTCATCGACACCAAAGGCTATGGCATTGGCACACCCATGGGTAAGTCCTGCAGGTGCCCCGAGCAGGGCTGGTTGCCACAAACACAACAGAGGTGATTAAAACCATCCACTCCCAGCAGCAAATTTCCAAATATCAAACTTTACACTGTCTGCCCGCTGAAGAGTCTGAACTGCACTGGTTAACACAGGCACCTTCCCTGCTTGGAGGGGGTTTTGTCTCATTTTCCCTCTGTGTATAAGGGTGTTCCCATCCCCAGGGTCACCGTACAGGGACAAGATCACCATCGCCATCCTGCAGCTCCAGGAGGAGGACAAGCTCCACGTCATGAAGGAGAAGTGGTGGCGGGGGAATGGCTGCCCTGAGGATGAGAACAAGGAGGCCAGTGCTCTGGGCATCCAGAACATCGGAGGGATCTTCATTGTCCTGGCAGCAGGCCTGGTGCTCTCCGTCTTCGTGGCCATGGTGGAGTTCATCTACAAGCTGCGCAAAACGGCCGAGCGCGAGCAGGTACTGCCCCTGATTCCCTCTGACCCTCTGCACTGCCCTCAGCACAGCCTGGGAGGGCTTTGCTGACCCCAGAGACAGGCAGGGAGGGGGCTGAGGGGTCCAGCCTGGCACTCCTCAAACAACACCCCAGAGGCTCACTGCTCTGTCCCTCTGACGGGCTCCACTCACTCAGGGGAAAGTCACATCTGCTCTGATCAGGGTCAGCTGCAGCAGCCAGACCAGGACACGGGTAGGGTAGTTTAGAGCAAGCTGACAAATAAACCATTAAATTATAGACAAAAGTCCCTAGGAGGGGCTTTTCTCAGCTGTTACCTCCACTTGAAATCACCTTGCAGGGTCCGGGTGTGACTATCCATGCCTCCTCCCCAGTCCCATTAAAGAGGAACATGTCAGGGCCCACCAGGAATCCTCACGCTGTGTTGTCAACTCTGCCACACTGGCAGACACAGCCCATCAGCGGCTGATCAGTGCTCAGGAAACAACAGAGCTGCTTTTATGTTCTTCCTCTTCCGCGGGCGTCCCGGGGCAGTAAGTGGAACATGTGCTTGTGTGCATGACCAGAAATCAAAGCGAGCTGCCCTCGTGATGGACTAGCTGGAGAAAGGAAAGCTGCCCAGGAGCAGGAGGGTCAGACCTGTCAGAGCCCCCCGCAGGGATCACACAGCACCAGACCTCCGGCAGCCGCCTCCAGCTCTGCCTTTGTGCAGGATTTAGCATGTCACAGGAACAGCCCTTGCCAAGGGAGAGGGGTCAGCAAGGTGCCCACACAGCCCTGCAGAGCACAGCCGATGCCTGAAACAGCCCCAGACCTTGTGCTCACCCTCTGCTGAGCCCTTCCAGCCCTGCTGCTCCCCCCTGGGGGAGCAGAACACTGTGGCAGCAACAGAGTGTTTTGTTCCTGCTGCCTTGGAGTGGCTCCCTACAGCAGAGGCTAGGCAGGATTAAGAGAATAAAAGCAGGTATTTATTAAAGTCCTTCAATAGATACACCCTGGGCAGTCAAAAGCCTTCCAGAGGCTGCACCCCAGATGGACAATGGTCATGGGTTTTTCAGACAGATATAAGTTTGGTCCATTTACATATCAAGGGTAAACCCTCCAGTTACAGCTTCAGGTAAGGAAGTCAGACACCCCCAGTTTGCTCCCCCCCAACAACTCCCTTCTGTTTACACTTCTGGGGAACTGAGACCACGCTGTGTCCTAGAGAGGAATTGTTTTACCTGAATAAACCGGGAGAACAGTAGCTGACAGGAGCTTTGCAGTTCCAGAATTGCAGGATTACAAGTACATGAGAAAATACAAAAGCTGAAATGCTAAGGCATCCTCCCCGCTGTCCCCAGCGCTCCTTCTGCAGCGCCGTGGCCGACGAGATCCGGCTGTCGCTGACCTGCCAGCGCCGGGTCAAGCACAAGCCCCAGCCCCCCGTGATGGTGAAGACGGATGCAGTGATCAACATGCACACCTTCAACGACCGACGGCTGCCTGGCAAGGACAACATGACCTGCAACACCGGATTGGCGCCTGTGTTTCCCTAGGGAATGGCAGCGGGGGGTGGGGTGGGAGGGAAGGAATTGCGGCAGACGAGGCTGGATGCACCCTTAACTAGGGAAGAATGGATTAAAAAAACAAGGGAAAAAAAAAAAAAAAGGAAAAAAAAAAATAAAACAAAAGCCTGGTTTGTTCATTTCAAGAACAAGGCGTTTGCAAGCCAGCTGCATCCATCACCGCAGAGGAGCCAGAACTTCCAAGCACGGACAGTAACCAGGGTCTTGGGGCTTTTTGTGTTTGTTTTGTTACTTTTCATTCCTCTTTTTTTTTTAACGCTTCGATCCTCCAGGCCTCATGGAGTCCAAGCACCACCCAGGAGTCTGATGTTTACACGCTGGAAACACGCGGAGGTGAAGCAGCATTGAGCCACCCCCGAGCGGGTGAGGAGGAGCCCGAGCGTGGCTCCATCAGCACGGCAATAAACAGGAACACTCGGTCAGGTGTGAGTGCCTGATCCACACCGACACACACAGCACAGTTTGGATACACTGCCCGGGAAAGGGAGAGGCCCCTGGGAAGCAGCAGGGATGCTCTGCCCTCTGAGCAGCCCGTGGTGGCCCTCACCTCGCGGCTGTGCTGGCCGCAGCCACCCGGAGCGGGGCAGCCCCGTGGCAGCGTGGTGGCAGAAGGTGACACGAGTTCCTCAGCAGATCCAGGGCAGCCTGCTGGGAAGGGGAAGGTGAGCCTGAAACAGCTCCAAGCTCTGGGGCAGGGAGGGCACAGCGTGGTATGCACAGGATCTTCGGCAGCTCCGAGTGACACTCCCCGTGCCAAGCTCAAGGCCAGGGTGACACCGTGATCTCCAGGTCCTCAGCTCTGTCTCTGCTCGTCCTGCAAAGCCCAGTCTCTCCTGCAGAGAAGCACGGGAAGCAACCAGGTCCACAGGCTCCAGCAGCAGCAGGAGCAGAGCTGCTTCCAAGAGCCAAAAGTACCGATTTCCATGAAATTCAGCAGTGCTGAACTGCAACTCCACACTGGGAGGGGACTGTGGGCCTGGTTTAGGATTAAGTGCTGTCCATGGCATCAAGGACCTGAAAGATGAATCTCAGCCAGGGCTGACCTGGGAGGAGCAGAGCCAAGCCTGGGATCCCTCCTGCTCCAACCACGAACTGCCGCCCCTCTGGCAGCCTCTCCGTGGGATTTAAGCAAACACACACTAAAATGTTTTTAGGAAATCTTCCGTGAATTTCTTCTTATTTCCAGGTTGCTTGACCCAGAAGGTTGGTCCTGCAGATGAATTTAGGCAGAATTACCAAAGACCCCTCTGCTGACCTAAGGTAACACTCCAGTAAAGTCCCTCAGCTCCATCCCTGCCAGGGGACCCGCAGGGAGCCAGTGGGACACTGTGGATCCATTCACAAAAAATCAAACAAATGGAAATTCCTCTGCCCAGGAATGTCACACATGTGATGCAAAGGTGCTTAAAAGCTTTGATTTAAACACTGCTGGTGTAGGAAACAGCAACACCCTTCCCTGCAGGGTGAGAGGGACAGCGACCTGCTGCAGGACCCAGGTGTGCTCACCTGTGTGGAGGGCAGGATGGAGCAGCCGGTGCCCGAGCTCTGCACCCAGCTGTGCCAGGGGTGCAGTGGATGCTGGGGCCACCACAGGAACCCCTGAACTGGCCCTGCTCACCCTCCTGAGCTGCACAGCCATTCTGGAAAGTTCATTCTCACCCACAGGAACAAACCTGTCTGTAGCTGGTTTCAGATTTTTCCCCACCTGTGCTCAGTCGGGAAGGTTGTCTCAAGCTGAGTAGAATTAGCAGATTAGCTCAAGGGGGAAGAGCTGCTCCCCCACCCATCATGAGACACAGTTTGTCCTTATTTTGCTTTTTCTGTGATGTAAAAAAACAACAGAGTGACCCCAAACAAAACCAGGTGATTTGTCATGCTTTGACTCAAGTAAAGATATGCAAAGAATTTACATTCATTTTCACCTTTTCACAAAAACATGAAAAATTAGGGATGAAAGCTGCCAATGCAATGGGCACCAGATTCTTAATAGTTTGCTGCCCAAATACCTTGAGCAGAGGACAGACTGAAGTGTGGGGCAGCTCCATCTAATGATATGTTTTCTGTATTCCTTTGCAAATCCTTAGACTTGTCAGAGTAGTAGATTTTATGTTTTCCTTGCAGATTTCTAAGCTCTAAAAAAAGGCAGAGATGAAAACGAAGCCTGAAACTGGCTTTAAATGTCCAGAGAGTAAAATACCACAGAAATCAGCATTCGTTTTGCTTCTTGGTAGATTTTTTTAAAAAAATAAATAAATATTGCTAATACCACAAACCCCATTTATTTATTGACACCAGCCTGATTTGATTTCACTCACAACTGTGACAGGTGAGCATCTGGAATGACTGGTGTACTGCCAGCCAGATCGAACCCTGCAGATGAACCTTTTCCCTCCGTCCCTGCACCCCTAAATCAGCCAGGAACTGCAGCCAAATTCCTGCATCCACACGATGGCTTTGTGTTGAGGTTTTGATCGTTGGAACACGCTTGGCATGCGATAAGGGAATGTTGTGCAGCACCCAAATCAAGGCAGAGGAGCTGCTGGGACCCCCTGCCCGGTGCAGACCCTTTCCCCTGGCCCTGCTCACTGTGACCTGAGGGGATGTGCTCCATCTCAGCCCTCAGCCTGCCCGGGGGCAGCTCGCCCAGGAGAGCCCCCCGAGCCTCTCCCGTGTGCTCCTGGTGCCCAAAGCCATGTGTGTTCGTGCCAGAGGAGGAGCAGAGTGCCTCACAGCCCCGTGCTGGGGGGCTTGGGGAGGGACAGACCCCGTGACAAAGCCTCAAAGCCTTGTGTGAGCACCTGGTCTGGGACCAGCGACAACTCACGTCTGAAATCATCCAACTTCCAATGCTGTTTAACTCATTCCTTCCTTCACTTGGGCACTGGAAAACTGAGGAGGAAATACAGAAAAAGCAGGTTTGGGTTATTAAACTGTATCTAAACTGTTGTCACCTCGGCTCACCATCCCTTTATCACTTGCTTTTCTCCCCCAACTCTCCCGTGGGACAGAGCAGGGACAGCCAGCAGCTTCCCTGGGGTGGATTTTCTGTTTGGAGTCAACCAAAAGGCCTGATGTCGAGGGCACAGACCCACAGAGAGATGGAATATGCAAAGGGGAGCCAGCTCCAGCTCTGGGCACCTGCTGCTCCAGCTCGATGCTGGGAGCAGGACTCAGCCAGGTGCCAGCACAGAGGCTCTCTGGGCAGGTGACAGCAAAGGGACATCGTGGACAGGGTGGCTTCACCCAATGTTGACCCCAGCACCCAGTGGGTGTGGGGTACCACAGTGCCCAGAATGCTCGGGGCTGGCAGGGCAGGGACATTCCCAGGCATAGGCATCACGAGCCCTCTGCTCTGTACCTTACTTTGACATGTTTCTCAAAAAAATTTAAAAAAAAAAAAGAAAAAAAAAAAAAAAAACAAAAAAAGAGTGGGAAAAAGGAAAAAATAGTCTCCGTGACATTCAGGGGATTTTCCTTTGTGGACATGCAGAATTTCTATGAATATAGTTTTTTGTAAACATTTTGTAACAATTTTGGTTTCATAGTAACTGTGTTACTTGCTGATCATTCTAGGCTGATGTAAATACAATTTCCAAAAAAAAAAAAAAAAAAAAAAAAAAAAAAGAAAAAATTCTGATTATTTTCCTTTTTAAGACACTGTGATATATCAAAGTGCACAGTTTGCTGTATGAAGTAATATGGTTTTAAATTTTAAATAAATAATTTCTAGAAAATAATGAAGTTTATGCCTGTTTATACTCAACATCTCCCTTCCTTCTTGCTCAGATTCTATCCCAAACTCCAACTGTTTAACTACATCCCGACTTTATCAGCCACACAGCCAGTGATGATAAAACCAGTTCCCAACTGAACCTGGGGAATGCTGCTGGTGCTGCTCACCCAGGGAGTTGTGGCACTTTTGGGGCAGCATGGAGAAGAAGGGAAGGTCCCAATTTTGACCAGAGGGAGGGAAGAGACAATGAGGCTCAGACAGCTCTGCCCTCACACACTTGCCACCGCTTGATATCAGGTAATTAAGCCTGGCTATTCCATGAAGAGCCATCCACAGGAGCTCTCTCCCCTCGTGGTTTGCCTGGAGGCTGCCTGAGCTTTTCATCACAGAGAGGTGCCGCAGCCCGAGAGCCCGACAAGGCTGTAGGTTCATAAAAGCTCTGTTTGCCTCTTCCCTTCCGTGTAAGTCAAAAATCTTATTAGCCTGATAAAAGCTGAGAGCACCCTAAAGGCCAGTGTTTATTAGTCTAAATCTTTATGACTCTGCTTTATTATACCGAGGCAGGGAGGAAACCTGTGCGGTGTCTGGGATGGCAGCAGCGAGCGCGGTGGGAGCTGTGCCCTTCCTGCAGTGATAAAACAAACCCCAAAACTGGAGGCACAGCCCCAGGGCTTCAGTGGCACAGCCCACCCTGCACTCTGAGAAATAGAGACGATTCCTTCCCGTTTTGATTACTTTTAAGGGTCACCCTCAAAAATCTTTCACATCTCTATCCGCTTGAGCCCCAGAAAACCAAAGCTTCTGACGCTGGCGCCGAGGGGGGATCAGCACAGCCGATCTTCTATGCTCTGAACCCTGATAAATATGCAGAGAACACAGCAAAAAGAAGAGGAAAAAAGGAAAAAAAAATCAACGGATGCGTTTGCAAAGCTGTTTCTGCATCGCTTAGCATGAGAGGCCTTTCCTGGGAACAAAACCCCTTCCCACGTGCCGAGGGAACGGCCGCTCCCAGCTGCCGAGGACAGCCGGAGCAGGACGGGGCAGAGCCGGCTGACCCCTCCTGACAAACCCCCGGCTGCGCCAGGAATACCAGGAATTGTCAACATAAATCGTTATCAGCAATAACGCCAGGCAGCAATTAACCTTGTCAGTCAGCAGCTCACCCTTTACTGACTGTGACCCACCGCCTCGAAGCTGCCAATCACCTCCGAATGAATAATGAATGAGGCAACAGATTTCACTCATAAAACAGCAGTTCAATTCCCTTTAAGCACCAATTAATCCCTCTGGGCAAAATATGGAGGAAATGGGGAAATGGTGAGAGGAGTCTGCCCACCCTCCCAGCTCCCCATCCCAGCCAGGCACCTTCAGACATTTTAGATTTTCAGCTCAGCGGAGAACAATTTTTAACCTGGATTTCTTCCAGCAAAATCCCATTTCAAAGCAGTAATTGTACATCTGCGAGCAGGTGTTTTGCTGACCCTGGGTGTCAGTGCTCTGATACATCCCCGTGCCCTCTGGCAGGGACAGGGAGCCGACACGGGCCACCATCACCCTGCCTGCACTCTTGCTCTCTGTGAACACCAACTCCTTCCTTCTCCCCAAATCAAACCAGGAAAAATCTCTGCCACACGGGGAGGACTCAGGCAAGTTTGGACCTCAGTGTTTTCACAGGTAAAATATACTTGGTTTCCTTAATGGAGATTTTGGGGGTGGAACAGAGGGAATGATGGCAGCAGGAAATCCATTGCCTCCTCTAGTGCCTGCCAGAGTGGGCTGGGCAGGACAGTCCCTGCACGGTACAAAACCTGTGTTTGCATCACTATTACCAAGCCCAAGCAACCATGAAAATGGGGAGCAGCACCTGCATTTAATAACTTTCCATTTAATAACACTCATGTGTGCCTGGCATCGGGAGCCTTTCAGGATCTTCCTGAGATTTTCCCAAGTGGCATCATCTCATCCCAACCCAGCTTACTGAGCATGACAGGTTGATCCCAGCTCATGCCACCTCCATCTCCAGCTCCACAGATGAGAAATTGAAGTGACTTGCAGTACAACCAGGAGCTGTGGAGCCTCCTCCAGAGACCCCTCTGTTATTCCCCTTCCAGGAGAGACAGAATGGGAACAGGGTCAGCTGGACTCTGCAGAACCAGGGCGTGATGCCAGTGAGAAGTGGAGCCCAGCAGAAAGGGGAATGGCACGAAAAGAAACCTGCCCCAAGCCTCCAGACACACAGCCCGGATCCAGACTGGATTGTGACTTTTGGCAGAACTTGGTGACATTTCCCTTCAAGAATTTCTGCACAACTTCTGCACCTGAAACTGAAATATCCGACCAACCATGGGACTGGAGTTGTGTGCTAATTTTATGTTTTTAACTAGAAGAAATAGAGCCTCTGGCTTAGACAGCTGTGCTCAGGTAAACAGGGAAAGAAAGCAGAAAACACAAAAAATTAAAAGATGACCTACACAGAGGGTCAAGGAAAGGGAGGAGAGCAGGAGCCTGGTCCATGAGCAGAAGTGCCCTGTCAGCTCAGGACTGTGCTGGGAACATTCCAGGGATGCAGCTGCCCTGGGTGACAGGAACAGCCTCTCTGTGGGCTCTGCTGGCCCCAGGAGCTGCTCCCTGACAGAGCTGGACCAGCAGCTGCAGACACACAGCCCTGGCTCTCCTTGGGAACCCCAGCCATTAAGAGCATTAAAAACACGAAGAGCTTGTCATCCTGCCCCAAACCAAGAACTGCCCTCCTGTCACAGCCCGAGAACTGCTGGTGGGGAGATGGGGCCCAGGAGAGCTGCAGGGACGGGCAGGAGCAGAGCAGGAGCAGCAGGAGGGGTCGGCACTCAGGGACATCTCAGAGCTGAGAGCTCTGAGCAATCCGCAGGGGCAGACAAGGTGCTGACACCTTTTATTTTAAGTAGTATCGATGGTGCTATTTAGCACACTCTGAGCACGCTGAAAGCATCGGCTTAGTAAACAAGAACTCTTTTGGCAGCGGTGAGGTGACATATGGGCTCTGGATATAATGTGCCTTGAAATGGTTGTCATAAATTAGCAAAGTGATTGTGACACAGGTAACACCTCGGAGCCCAGAGACTGCACGGGGAGGAGCAGGGCTGCAGAGGTTTCTTTCCATGGGCTTGAAAGGGAGGCAGGAGGGAGCAGAGCCTGGTGCCCAGCAGAAGGGAAAAGGGCACCATTAGAGGAGGGAAGGGGGCACACAGCAGAGCACAGGGCTGGAGAACCACTGCAGAAAACACAAAAATGTGCTGCACAAAGATTTCAGGCACAGACCATTCCGGTCTCTCAGGTTTTTTACCCTTCAGCACTAGTTGTCTTATTTTCATCCTCCCCTGCTGCCCAGAATCTCTCTCCCTGTTCTCCATGCACACTGTGTGCTCACATAATGGCTTTTTTTTCCATTAATGTGTTTATCTTGCTCCCTGTGCTTTGTTGGATGCACCATTTGCTGCTCCTTTATAGCAAAGTGTCTGCAGCACCTCGGGAGCCAGTTTTGCCCGGGGAAGTTGAGGCTGGTACTGACACTGTGTCACTGAGGGGTCGTGAACCATGGAAATTGGCACCATTTTTACAATTCCCATAGGGGATTGTAAAGGAAAGGTGGTTCCCAGCACCCCAGAGCCTACAGCCACCTGGGGAGGGTGACCTGCCTGGGAGCACTCACCTGTCCCCTCTCAGGACCTGAAACAGAGCCAGGAAAAAGCCAAATGCTTTTGTTTGACCAAAGGGGAAAAGTTTTCACTTGGAGATGTTGCGGAAAGGGAATGAGTTTTATTCCATGTATTTCAGGAATATTGCTGTCCCTTTCTGCGGCCTTGCTAAAACAGCTCAGAGAGACATAATTGAAGTGTTTAAGAAGCATCTGTCATTATTAAAACAAAGTTGCTTTGCAGTTTTACTATTTCACTGCAGTTTCATTATCTCATGCAAATGAGCTGCTCTTCCCCTCTGTGGCAGGGCTGGAGGGAGAGGAGCCCCAGTGAGGGAATTTATTGCCAGTTCTCACTCTTGAGATTATCAGTTGCAAATGAAGGAGCATAAATACATCTTCTTTAGCTGCTTATGCCACATTAGGGGATGTGCTCCAAGCTAATAGCTTTGCCACTCTTGTCTCCTCAGACAGGAGCAGGGCATGGGGATGCACACGGCTCCTCTGGCTCACAGCAGCATTAGAGAGGCTGGGGGTTGCTCAGCAGGTTGTTACTACAACACTAATCCCAATCCATCCTGCAAATCATGCAGCTACAGTAGGTAATACAACTGGGGTAGTTTGTATTTTAACAGGAATTCTGCCCCCCTTATGATCAGCAGCACCAACACCCCTCCTGCCCTGCTCACGCTTCAGGCTTCACAGTCTGACTATGGCTAATTTCCAGATTCCATTGCTGTACTGGTGCTTCCATGGCACAGAGCCTCTCCCCAAAACCTCCCTGAAGCTGGCCCTGCATGGGGAGAGACTCCCAAGCCCATGGAGGAAGCCTGTGACTGGAGCAGAAAGAGACCCTGCTGCCCTCCTGGCTGGAAATCCAGTGGCAGTGTCCTGTGTCTGTGGGGCTGGCAGTGTCACTGTGGGGCTGGCAGTGTCACTGTGGGGCTGACAGTGTCCTGTGTCTGTGGGGCTGGCAGTGTCACTGTGGGGCTGGCAGTGTCCCCATGTCTGTGGGGCTGGCAGTGTCACTGTGGGGCTGGCAGTGTCACTGTGGGGCTGACAGTGTCCTGTGTCTGTGGGGCTGGCAGTGCCCCTGTCACTGTGGGGCTGGCAGTGCCCCTGTGTTTTTGGGGATGGCAGTGTCACTGTCACTGTGGGGCTGGCAGTGTCACTGTCACTGTGGGGCTGGCAGTGCCCCTGTGTTTTTGGGGATGGCAGTGTCACTGTCACTGTGGGGCTGGCAGTGTCCCTGTGTTTTTGGGGCTGGCAGTGTCACTGTCACTGTGGGGCTGGCAGTGCCCCTGTGTTTTTGGGGCTGGCAGTGCCCCTGTGTCTTTGGGGCTGGCAGTGCCCTGTGTTTTTGGGGATGGCAGTGTCCCTGTGTTTTTGGGGCTGGCAGTGTCACTGTCACTGTGGGGCTGGCAGTGCCCCTGTCACTGTGTGACTGGCAGTGTCACTGTCACTGTGGGGCTGGCAGTGCCCCTGTGTTTTTGGGGCTGGCAGTGCCCCTGTGTTTTTGAGGCTGGCAGTGCCCCTGTGTTTTTGGGGCTGGCAGGTTCCAGTAGCTCCCCCCCAGACCCCCAAGCCCCAGGGATCATTTCCCATCCTGCTGCCGGGCTGGGCAGCCCTGGGCAGGCTGGAACAGAGGTGTGTCTGCTGCAGCCTGTGCCCCACACAGAGCACCAGTTACCCACTGTGTGCATCCCTCAGAGGACTGGGCTCAGGTGTGACACAGCTCAGCCACCACCAACACTCACCCCTACAAACCACAGCCAGGACTCCTCATTCCCAGCCTCCCTGCAGAACCATCTGGGGAACAGCCCCCGAGGGGCTTCACAAACCATCCCAGGTGCTGCTGTTGCTGTCACCACAGCCTGACTCCAGCAATCCCCAGGGAACACCAGCAGAGAGGCAATTCCTGAGTGGCCTGGCACAGATGGGTCACCAGAGAGAGTCTGGCCAGGCTTCCCCTGCCCAGGACCCACGGGCACTGAGGGGGTGCTGGGCTGTCCTCGTCCCAGCATCGCTGTGGGGTCCCACCCTCCCCGTGCACAGGTCTCCCCCAGTGCTGGAATTGCATTTCCTTCAGAGCATTTCTCTCCGAGAGGACTCGTGGCTGATCCTGTGCGATCCCAAGCTGGCAGCCTGCACTCAGCCATCCATCAGGAGTGGGTAATTGATGCTATCAAGGGCTGGTTTATTCCAATCCACGCAGCTCTCGGCACATCGGCATTCACCGCAGCCCGCTCCCCTGCCAGGGGGTGAGAAAATGTTATTATTAGACAAACCCCTAATTCCAACAAATTCGATTACCCAGGCAAATGGAAGTAACACAAACAAAACGGTCTGAGGTTCCAAGGGCTGAATCACTAGTTTGTGGGCTCGGTTATTCATTTCCAACAGGATTTATAGCACACCGTGGTCTGGGTTAGGGGCACTTTGGGCAGAGCAGCCTTTGGCACCTGCTCACCCAAACACAAACCCTAATTATCCTAAAGCCTGTGCTCCAAATGCTCCTCGGAGGACCTGTCCCTTCCAGACTGGCTTCATGAGGCTTTTTCTCTCATTCTCATCTCCTCCAGCTCAGCTGCAAACACAGGGCTGTTCTGCAGGTCTGAGCGTGCCAGCTGGGACCTAAAGAACTATTAAAATTATCATAAATGTTAAATACGAGATTTGGAAACCTTTTGAGTTTATTCTTACTCTTTTAAGGCTTTTTTCCCAGGAGATGCTGATGACTTAAAAGGCCCTGTAAACAAGGGCAGTCCTGAATGTTTTCTATCACAGCATTATTGAGGTGGATGCTGCAGAACAGGCTCAGAAAATAAAGCTGGAATTTTTATTGCCCTGAAAGTCGAAATCTGATGAGACAGTCTGGACCAGCTCATCGATGGACACAGGCCAGGTGACTTCTGTAGACAAGGACAAGAAGTGAAATTTCAATTTTCACACCCAAGCAAGCAGTCAGGGCTCTCCTATGAATTGAGCTCCCGAGCAAGGATGATGGATGAAGTAAACAACAGAGCTGTGTTGAAAGGGCAATGTTCTTGCTTGGGGGGGAATCACTTTCATTACAAGCCCTCCAAAGAAAATTTAAAAACAATCTCAAATTGTTTAGATTTTCTCCAAATGTAGTAGTGAGAGAAGTGCCATTTACTCTGGCAGGGCTGTGGGGACCCCCAGCTCAGCCTCTCCATGCAATTCCTACCCTAAAAAGACCCAGATCCCACAGGAAATGATGGAACAGCATTCCTGCCAGCCAGCCAGGGCTCAGCAGGCTGCCTCTGCCCTCTGGCTTTGCCTGCACTCGCCAGCTCCCTCTGCCCAGGCTGCCTGTCCCTGCTCCTGCAATCCCAGCTCTCCATCCCAGCCACCGGGGCTCCCAGCCTTTAACAGGATCATCTGGACAAGCCCAGTTTATGTTCCACGCTGGGATATGTACAAAGTCTCTCCTGGGCCAGTGGCAGTGCTCTAATGAGCCCATCAATAAACCAGAGCAGCTGCTCTGAAAGAATTCAGCTGTTCCAAGATGGAAAAGCCCATTAAGTTTATTGCATGAAATGCTGGACAGGGTTTAAGCAGAGGATCACTGCCAGATTATAAAAAATCCCAAAGACCTGCCAAATGAAGGAAGTGGAGGCAGGACAGGGAGTTTCAAACCATCGTTGTCCCCAGAGGCAAGGGAAGGGAACATCCATTCACCTCCAGTTGCTACCAAGAAGCAAAAAGTTGGATGAGATTTGTGGAGCCAGTGCTGCTATTCTTTGGCTGGGTTAGCAGAATGGAGCTCTGAGGGGAGAAGTGCTGGAGTAAAGACTTCTTAAAAGGTCACCCATGTGGGCAAAAGGACCTCAGAGAGCAGCCTCACAGGGACCATGGCTCTGAAAGAGTTCAGAGAAAATACAGAAACCAGAGGTAATTTGCTATATGATGTGAAAATACACAAAAAAAAGAAGGAGTAGAAAACCAACATACAGTTACCTCGTACCACAGGGATATCATTTAATTACTGACTGCTTTGGTAACTGGGAAGTTTGAAATGTGATGATTTAACAAGCCACAGAAAAGTCTTAAATGTTCTCAAGGCGTCGATGAGGGAAAGATCTACTTCATCTGCTCATAAACATGAGAAACCATACAGAGGATTAATTAGGAGCAATTAGGAATTAATGAGTTCCTCTGTTAATGCTTCAGGAAAGGAACACGTGCATTTAAAGGATCTCAGCCCATAGCTGGGTTGGAGTGGAACAGCCCAAACCATTGTCCCAGGAGTAATTCCCACGATTTGCATCAATGCCTCAATCCTTCAGGAGACCAGTGAGCAGGAGACGTGCTGAGGGATGCTCGATTAAATAAAAAACCAGTGGAAAACTCAGCAGGGGAAGCTGATGCTCATTCCAAACCTGGAGCGAGAGCCCAGCACGGAGCTGACCCAGCAGTGGGGAGCACCCAGACAGCCCAAAGTGGATCTGGTGTGGAGCAGGAGCCCAGCATGCACTGGACAATGTCTGCTCACAGCTCCCCAACCCCACCGAGGGCAACTCCTGGAGACCACCTGAAACCTGGCATCACCTGGAGCAGGGAGCCCAGAGAGGAATTTGGGCAGGGAAGAGGAGGAGGAGGGTAGAAAGGAGGAGCAGTGTCACTGTTGAGGTAACACACACGACACAGATTCTTGTGAGTTTTTTTCCAAAGGTTGTGTGAAGAATGAATCTTTATTTTTAAAGATTCTCCCCTTATATGCAATTTCTACAGATCATTGTGATTGGTGAACAAAAGACAAAACTCTACACCCACATTGGTCAAACCAGAGGGACATCAAAAGAAAATCCTTTACAGAAAGAATGAAGAACATGAGTATTGTTACAAAAACAACCCTGATGGTGTTGTTCTTTACTTGGGAAAGGAATTTCATCAACCCAAAACATCAGGAGAACAGAGCTTTAGAAACTCAGAAACTTCAGGCCTGAAAATCAGGCTACAGAGCAGAGTGGAGAGGAGATTGCTGCAGGCACTGAGGCACAACATCCATCTGCTGGGGATGTGCTGCAGGCAGGCAAGGCAGCTGCAGGGAGGAACCCTGCACGTGGCTCTGCTGCCCCAGTGGCTGCTCGATGATGGCATGAAGGCAGGAATAAAGGGAAAAAAAACCCTTAAAATGCCTCAAAGAAGTCCTATTTTTAGGAAAAGCTGAGCACTCACCCTTGGAGCTGCCTGCCTGGTGATGCTGGTGGCTGGCACTCAGACCACCAAGTGTTTCTGCTCCTTCCTGTGCTGGAAAAACCTGCACTGGCAGCTCCAGCACCACTGCAGGAAGGAGCCAGGCATTTTCAGCAAGTACTTTTTATAACTAGCAAGATTCATCCATGGGGTAAAGATTCCCATCAAAACTAATAAATAAAAATCAAGCCTACATCTTATCAAAAAAATCCTTTTCTTTCCGCTCTGGGCCTGTAAATTCCCACAAAGCCAAGAAAAGAGAGAGCAATTTTTAAATGCTGCTCTGGCAATAAAATCCTGATCTCTCGCAAATGGAATTCGGAACACACAACATGGGGCTATACATTATCCTGCCCAAAAACTCCCTCAGGGGAAATGAGGTTATCAAAATTTGGAGAACCTAATGCAAACGCTGATCCTTCTCCAGTGCAAATGAACACCACGGCAGGTATTGGAATGGTATTTTCCTCTGCTGAAAAGAGGTTGGTTGGAATTTGAACTTGCTGAAATAGCCCCATCGCCTCTGATTTTTCATTCCTGCTGCAGGTGCTCCCCAGCACACAGCATTTATTTATGGAAAGGTTCTTTCCATGCCATGTTGCCCTTCCCATTACAATACAAATTACTGCAGAGTTCACAGGCAAGGTTCACAGAAACACTCGAGTTAAATTTGAAAATAATTCATAATGCTGCAGGGGATTGGGAAGGATAATCCAAAACCTGGAGACTTGCAAATGAAATTGCCTCTCAAGGGGGATGTGTTTTCAGGAGCGTGGCAGGGAGGGCAAGTGGGGCTGCCCTGGATCCATATCCAGTGGAGGATGAGCTGGCACTGCATGGGCAGGATGCTCTCAAGAGCCACAGCCAGTCCAGGCAGCACTGCAAAGTGACAACTTAATCCATTTTAGAATTAGAATTTAGAATTGTGCTTCTCCTGCAGGTTTTTATCTGGTTGCCCACTGGAGGCTGACCTTGGTGTGACCAGAGCACACCCAAGCCCTGTCATGCAGTCACTCCTGCCTCTGCCCATGCTGACCCTGCACATTTCCACATCTCCAGTGGCTCCAGGACCTCATCAGGGCTGTCCTTACCCAGCTGTATTTTCAATTAGGGTCTGTTTTGCCTCTCCCTGCTCAGATGTCTGCTGGAAATTCCATGTCTCTCTCCGGGGTGCCACAGCAGCCTGACACAGAGCTGGAGTGTTTATTTTCATCAGCAGAGACAGGAATTTACCACCTCCAGCCAGAGGAAACTTGGAGAAACGCGAATGAATGAGCAGAAGCTGAGGTGTAACTCGAGAAGGAGGTTTCACCTCACTGCCCAGCCAGGTGCACACAGGGTTTTGCTGTCAGGGGCTGCTGGATTTGCATTAAATCACTCAGAACCTCCCTGAGCTCTGCCTTGTGCCAAGGGAAAGACCCGGCAATCAGAGGTGCTTTTTCTCAGATAATTGTCATGAATATCATCAGTTATAAGACACTCGAATGATTTTTCTTTTTCCACTAGAAAGCGCTGAGGAGAAAATTTGAGAATGCTGGAAACACTAGAAAAATGAGGAAGAATGAAAAATACTTATCAAAGGAAATTATTCAATCCCTCTGTTCTGCAGCAAAAGGAGACACAAGAATTGTCTGATATGACATTTCTAGACTGAAATATTATCAGGATGTTTCCCAGGCTCAAAGACTGATTTCAGCATTAAGCCTGCCTGGATTTAATCAGAAAAAAAAAACTGAGAACACCCCATGAACAGTTTCCCATGAACAAAGGGGTTCAGTAACTCCTCCACCCCCAGGGATGATTTAGCTTATAGATTTACTTGTCAACAGTTTGTATCTCCACCAAAAACCTGGAGAGTTTTTTCACAGCTTCCTTTCCCCAGAACCTCATGAAAGAGGTTTTATAGACATACTAAATATCTGCTTTAAATTATTATGAAGTGCAGTAAAGCACCATAAAACCATCAGTCACCAGTGGGAAATGAACTAAATTAAAGCTGGTTACAATTTACAGTCCAAGTTCCTGTCCAGCTGTTTAGGGTTTGTTGTATCCCAAAATTAGCTGTGGAGGAAAGCCAAATTTCAGGTGTAAGAGAAGGAATAACAGTAGCACCGATTTCTTGAGCAACAGAAACAGCACAAGGGAGTCCCCAGCATAGTGCCAGGAGGAAAAAAAAAATGCAGATGAGGGAGGGGTTTAATGATCCTGGTTAAAAGCCAGTCCATTCCTAAACCTTCCTTGAATTTATTTTAGCCAGGAAACACACCCAGATTTTTTTTAGGAGCCCCATGAAAACACTCATGAAAATCTGTGTTTCAGAGGAAATTAATAGCAAATTACATTTGTCAGGTTTTACTTCTTCTTGCTCACAATTAGCGAGGCCTCATGTTAGCCCTAAAATGTGGAGTGATTTCTGAGATCTCAAGAGACATGTGAGACTTTTGGAATATCAATCCAATTCCTGCCTTCCTGAGACTTTAAATTAATCACACTGATTACAGCTTTATTTACTCACCAAGGCCTGCTTAGTCCCTCCTTTGCTGCTGTAAAAAGCTGGTTACTCTCTTTAATTGAGCTGCTTTAGTAAACCACAAGCATTCACACTAATTATTTTCCTTGATGAGAGTGGAGTTCCTAATTACTAAAGCTCCCCGAAATCTGTCATCTGACAAGGAACATTACAGTGGCACGTGGGACAGTTCTGGGGTGGGAGACACGGAGCAGATGGTGGAGAAGGGAACGAGGAGCCAGCCCAGAGCTACGTGGAACCAGGAACAAGAACTCCACCAAACCCTGCATTTCCACAATACACAAATCTGAATGCTGCTGTATTTATAGTCTTCAAATGAAAGATTAATTTGATAAAGTGTTTCATGTACATCGAAATTATTTAATCGCTGGCATTGCTTTGTTGAAGGCATTTGCCTTTTAAATTTAAATTTAGAGTAAAAACTTTTTTCAATTAACATTTTTTTTAATTTCAATGAGATGCCTTTGTGCTAATTTCACTCAATCCAATTCTAATGCAGCATTAAAAGGAAAATCAGAAACATTTGTTTTAGCTAACAGAAAGTAAAGCACCATTTGGTCAAAAAGTCTGGGTTGCCATTTAGGCTAGAAACGAGTGGTTTCAGTGGAACATTCCAAGTGGATATACATAGTTTTTAAGCTCAACCAGTAAAATAGAAACCCTTATTTGCATGGAAATAATTGCATTAAAAACAGATTTAACAGGAATCTGGAATCCTGAATTCCTCTTGGGCATCCCACAGCCCAAGAAGGAGGTAGTGCACAGACAGAAGGACATCAGGAAGAAGCCTGAGCATGGAAACCTCATCAATCTGGAGGCACAAAAAGACTCCCCGATTGTTTGCAAATCCAAGTGGTAACAATTAAATCCAGGGAGCAGAGGGAAGGTGCTCTGGGGCCTGAAATGCCAGCGGTGCAGGCAGGGCAGGAGTCAGGAGCTCCAGGAGCTCCTGGATTTCTCCTCCAGGTGCAGGCTCAGCCCTGGTTTAACTCAGGAGAACAGGCAAGCTCCCAGTTTGCAGCGACCCCGAGGCACTGTCAGGAGCTGTAAATACGTTGTACTTGCTTGCTCACATTATTTGTGTGTTTATTCTTCTTCCTGGCAGTTACACGGGTTTGGGGTCAGTCAGAGTGCTGTAAGCTCTTGGTGAATGGGACAAAACAGCCTCTGTCTCCAGCCACATGCATAAAATACCAATATCTCATGTTTAGCTGAACACATTAGCCAGGTCTCATGCAGAATGGATCTGCTAACCAGATTAGATGCCATTTGAAATCTCTGGAGAGCACTCCTAAATACATTACGGGATTTGCATAACAACAGCCAGTTTAAGTAGCACACAGAAGGAACAGATGACGATCCACAAAACAAATCTGCGTGTCTGAAAACTCCCTGCTCGCTGGTATTCATCCTGCACAGCATCACCCTCGGTGTGTGTTCTGCACGACGCCATCCCACATCCCAGCAAGCCAACAGCACCCTCTGACTTCATCTCAGTGGTGCAACAATAATCTTAAATAATGTCTCTTCCGGATTAATCAGCAGGGACGGGAGCCCACAGCTCCTCTGCACAGCCCGGGCTGACAGCACGAGCACGTGCAGGGTTTGGTGGAGGACAAGGAGGTGGGATCGATCCATCAGCATGACACACTGCCCTGTGTTCATGGAGAGGGAAGGGGAGCAGGTGATGCCTTAAGTTTTTAGCTTGTATATTTTTAGATTCTAGGCTGTTTTGGTGGGTAGTTTTAGGTTTCATATTAAGTGCTACTGAGCTCTCTTCTCAAATTAGAGACAAAACCATTCCTTCTCTAGTTTGATACCAAGGACAACTTTCAGGTCCTAGAACAAAACCAGCGGTGAAGGGAGAAGAGAAACAAAGAGGATGGAGCTTCATAACCTGAAGCTGTGGTTGGACAATTGATTCTAATGTGCTGATGGACCAGAACTTATCAAAGTGTGAGCCCTCATGGCTGGGTGCCCATTTTGTGACCATTTTGGGTTCACCTTGGGTGTGTCCAGCTGGGCTCTTGTGCAGCCCAGGTGTGCCCAGTGAGGCCATTTAATAAATCCCTGCTTTATCCCTTTGCTCTGCCTGCTCTCTGTTCCAGGGCAGCCTCCAGAAGGCACTGTTGGCAACAGCAGAACAGCACAGCTGGTGGGTGACTGAAAAGCTGATGCCTTTGGAGGATCCTAGGACAGCTGACATGATCAGGTGTAACAGACTGGAGACTCGGGAGGAGCTCATCATGCCCTGTGCAAGAGATGCAGAGATGCATCAGGTCCATTCTGCATCTTCTCTCAGTGTTGAATGTTCCTAAGACACTTATGGAAAGTGCATTTTGTTGGTTCAGAGTACGCTGTGATCCCCTGACAGTCACTTAAATGAACTTTGTGTTGGTTCTGGAGGCACACCCTGAGCTGCCCTGAGTGTTGTGCCAAGGGCAGAAGGTCCCGAGCCAGCAGCAGGTCCCAGCAGAGAGCAGTGGGTGAGCAGCAGAGCTGGGCACAGGCACAGCTGGAAAATGCAAGGGGACACAAGGGTCAGGCATGAGACAGCGGTGAGGAGCCCCAGAGCAGCTGCACGGGTGTGCCAGGCTGAGAATGAGCACAATTTGAACAGAGCTGGCCCAGATTTTATCTGACTGTCATCACTCACTTCTACAAACACTACAATTATCTCCTCATCCTAAGGTACAGCCTTCTTTTCAAGGGTAATCCTACTAGAAAAGACAGTTTCACTGTGACAAATGACCATTTGCGTGCAATTACACATCTGCCCCTTTCCAGATGTGGCCGGAAAATTATACACTCCTCTCAGGGACACAGCTGGGTGCCATCTCCAGCCCCACATCCTCCAGGACTGAGGAAGGGCTGTGAAGAGTGAGGCTTCGATAGCTCAGCACATCCCATGAAGAGGTTCAGGTCATGCCTACAGCCGGGAACATTTAAATGAGACGACTCCTGTTTCAGTACACGCTTCCCTAGGAGGAGAGTTGCTATTTTGGGTAGACCCAGAGGAATCCCTGGTGTATTGAGAGCTTTAAGAGGACTGTCGTGACGGGCAGTTCTAACGAAGCCTCAGCTGCAGAGCCCTTTACACGGATATTCCACCAACACACAGAGCTGCAGGCTCCACATCAGGACCTTCTGATGGATCCAGGCCCAATTATCTGCCAAATGTTCTTCCTCTGACCAGCGCTAATGGACCCACTTACAGCTACACATAAAAACTGGCCAGCGTTAAATTGGAAAAAAATACTTCTCTCTGCATTCGTGGGTGGGGCAGGGCTGGGCTGGAATAGCAGAGGGATGAAAGGAGCAGCAGGACTCGGCTGGATTGGCAGGGCATAAAGGAATGAAATGTGAGAACACTGCAAAAGCCACACTGGAAGTGACTATCAAATCGTGTTTACCAGGAAAACCGTGCAAGGGCTCCGGAACGCCCTTCCCCAACAAGCACCCACGCAGCGCTGCAGGCGAACAAAGCAGAGACAGAAAACAGATGGAGAAATCAGCAATGAAAGGGAACGCTTCCATCTCCCCTCCCAGCCTGAGAGGCACGTACAGGGACACGGTTCTTTGTGCCAAACAGCCCGAGCCGAAGCTAACGCCTGCTAGAGCTCTCTGTGGTTATTCTAACACTGCCTGGGGCTAGAGCAGCCAGCAGAGTTGCTGGATGACGTGGGATGCTCTCAGAGCCCTCTGCGGGGAGGTTCCTGCTGGCAGCTTGGCTCTCACTGCTCACAGGTATCTGCACTCGTGTCCAGGCGTGGAAAACACCGCATCCACCCACACATCACAGCCCGCAGCGCAGGCCCCCGACTGAGCATTCATTTTTCTGTCTCTGGATTTTGCTTGGGATCTTCTTTGTGAATATTTTGTTCAGTCCTGATTTTACACCAGCCGGTTCGTTGTTTGCTGTTTCTCACCTGGGCGCGGGGGCTCTGCCGTTCCCTTCCTGCTGCTGCGCTTTGCATCCGACCCTTTGTTCTTGCGCAGTGTTCTGAAGTTTCAGATTTCCCCCTTTGCCTCCTCATTCACATGACTGGAACGCTTCCACGACAGCATGTCAAACTCTACAAAATCATCAGGATTTTGTGCACGTTGTTCCTCTAGTGCCGGGCCCAAAGGGGCCGAGTCTGCACCAGCCCCTGCAGGAGCTGTAATGGTGAGGAAAGAGGCTGCTAAAGAGAAAGTGCTTGTTCTGACAGTGCTTTACACAACTGCCTCCTGCCAAATAATCCCACGTTGTTTTCCTGAAGTGCTTTTAAAACTGAAATAGCATTGAGTTAGAAAGCTCACAAATGGTATTTGAGACGTAAAGGGATGGAAATTAGCAGCTGATATGAATTTCCTGTGAGCAGTTCACAGAATCAGGTTTGACAGAAGTTTAATTCGTAAGATAAGTGTGTTCATGAACGTTTCAGCTGCCAGGTCATGTCACAGCAGAGAAATAGTAGTACAGCAGGGTTTGAAACGAGCCAACTTTTGTTCAGGAGTCGGGGCAAGTGCAATAAGCAGACAGAGCTGAGTGAATAATGAATCATTTACTCGGGAACTGTCAGTTCGCTTTCTTCTCCAAATTGTCCTGGCTTCCTCCGGTTCATTCCTTACCAGAATAGTGTGTGTGATGAAGTATCAGCTGTAATTCACTGGAGAGCAGTCCCCTGACATCACAAACAGCTGCAGCTGGGTCCAGAGGCCATGAGATCCATCATGTCTCTGGCTGAATGAACACAACCTCGTGGCCCTTGGTTTCAAGCCCAGGAGTCGTCCTCTGCTCTGGGTGGGAGGAGGATCTCACTCACTGGATCCCTCATCACTCCTCTGGAGCCCAAACCCCGGGGGCAGGGGGAGCAGAGGAACCCAACGAGCCCCCTCCTCAAAAGGCCAATTCACCACCACTCTCCCATTTGTGGGAATCCCAGAATCACTGGGGTTGGACAAGTGGGATCCAGGACCCAGGATCATCGAGTCCAGCCTGTGGCCAATGCCCACCTTGTCACTCAGACCCCAGCACTGAGTGCCCTGACTCCAAACCTCCCTGGGCAGCCCCTTCCAATGCCTGACCACCCTTCCTGTGAAGAAATGCTGCTGGGACAGGCAGCCTCCCAGTGGAAATGATCTCCCAGTACCAGCCCAGGTCCAGCATCAGCCACAGCTTGGAGCCCAGAGGAGCTGACCCACGGCACCTGACCTGCCATCAACAGCAAAAGCTTTCTCCCAGCACTGCTGCTGTACCTGAGGTGCTCACTGATCTGATCACTTTATTATCATCTCCGGGTGCCCTACGAGTGCAATGTAGAATTCCACCCCACGTATTTATAGCTGGCTAATCACAGCTTAATTACCAAGGCTCAGCAGGCACTTGTATGAACACCGAGGCTGAGGCAGTTCCACCAGGAAACTTTTTATGAGATAAGCAGAAGCATCGAATTATTCAAGATGTGTGAGAAAAACCTATTTAGCGTTAATTGGGACAATTACCTTTTCCCCTAATTTGCATGTGTCGTGAATATTAAAACCGTGGCAAAAAGAAACCCCTGTCACTGGCCAACTGCTGCCCAAAGACACGGGCTGGGGGAGGAGGGGACAGTGCCAGGCTGAGGGGAGGGCACAGGGGCAGCAGCCTGCAGCAGCCTCAGGGAACAGGTAAAGGGAAAAACTCGTGAGAACAAAAAAAAACAGGGAAAACCAGCAGCACTCACCTGTTGGGGATGTTGGCGGGACCAGAGGGTCTCTGCTGGAGCAACTGGGCTAGTGGCAGGGGGTTAGAACAAGATGGGCTTTAAGGTCCCTTCCAACCCAAACCATTCTATGATTCCATCCTGTGCATCTTCTGTGCCAGACAGAGCTCCAGGAGCCCCAGCAGCTCCCACAGAATGGGACAGATGCCTTGGGAAGCTGCTCCTCGAGCTGCAGCCCTGCCTGGTGACTGCCCCGTGCACCAGTGACAGGCTCATCCCCTGAAATTCAGCCCCCTGTTCCCTGCCCAGACCCAGTAACCCATTCTGGGCTAGCAGCCCTGTCTGGTGGGGTGGAGAGGAGCAGGAGCCACTCAGCCCTCACCTGCAAGCAGAGCTGGGCTGCTTCCCCTCCACTCTGGCCAGGATCCCCTTCCCCACAGAAGCAGGCAGCTCCTGCACTTGCAAGAACTCGGCTGACATTCGGCAGATATTAAGTTCTGTTAAGCCAAACATCAAGCTGTATTGACCCAGAGTTAAATATTGACAGAGGTGATGCTGGCACAATCCCACTGGCTGCAGCAGGACTTCAGGGAAAACTCTTTATCAGCTTCTGTGAGCCCTCAGATGCTGGAGTTTGCACATGTGATTGGACTGAGCAATGCCTGCCTGACCTTCAAGGAGCGATGCAGAGCAGGATTTCCTAATTCCTTCTGACTTTCAAGCAAAGAACCCTGCAATATTTTTTTCTTCTCACCAACAGTGATTACTGCTGCTGCTGGAAACAGGGGTTACTCCAGTAAACCCAGCCCAGACCTCAGGCCTTTCCAGAAGGGGGAGAAAATACCAGCATTTTCCAAATTACCTGAATACATTCTAGAAAGAACTTATGCAGATAATTGCATTCAATGACATGGAAACAAACCATAAATATGACAGGTATTTAAATGATTTAAAAAGCCTCATTCATAATCCTCAGTGATGTTTCCAAAAACATGCCTTACAAAAGGAGAAGGGGAGAAGGCTCATGTGAGGCACTGCCACAGATTGTCCAGAAAAGTTATGGAGTGCTGTTCCCCATCCCTGTTCCACCAGGTTGGATGGGGCTTGGAACACCTGGTCTAGTGGAAAGTCACAAAAGTGTCCCTGCATGTGGCATCCGTGAAAATACTAAATTCATTCCCATGAACCTGGGAACTAAGATATCACAGGATGGTTTGGGTTGGAAGGGACATTAAAGCCCATCCAGTGCCACCCCCTGCCCTGGGCAGGGACACTTCCACTCTCCCAGGGTGCTCCAAGCCCATCCAGCCTGGCCTTGGCACTGCCAGGGATCCAGGGGCAGCCACAGCTGCTCTGGGCACCCTGTGCCAGGGCCTCCCCCCTCCCAAAGAACAATTCCTGCCCAATATCCCATCCCTGCCTGCCCTCTGGCAGTGGGAAGCCATTCCCTCTGCTCTGTCCCAGCCTCCTGTCAGCTCCCCAGGGCCAGGTGGGGTTTGTGGGCTCTGGGCTGCAGCCCAGCCCACCCCACTGCCCCCCACCCCCTGCCATAATTCACCACTACTAAAGAATCATAACAGAGCTATTTACAGCGGCCATTAAATAAGACAATATTTCAGCATTGATTTTGTGTCCTTCCCACTAGTGCACACAGCTTTTGATAACTCAAACCTTATGGATTTTTCTATAAACAAAAAAATTATCCCCTGCAGCAGGCGGGGGTGCTGGCTGGTTACAGCAGGGTCGGTGGGGCAGCAGACACAGCTCCTGCACTTGGGGCTGCTCTGCCTGGGGATTAAAAAGCAGCCAGAGGAGGATGTTTGAGAATCAGCAATGATCTGACCTCTGCCTGTGAAACGCTCTTTGTTTACTTTGTTTATTTCTATTAATTTTTTATTACAAGAGAACCAGCGACAGGGCAAGGGGGAACGGCCTCGCACTGGCAGAGGGCAGGGTTAGATGGGATTTTAGGAAGAAATTCTTCCCTCTGAGGCTGGGGAGGCCCTGGCATGGGGTGCCCAGAGAAGCTGTGGTTGTCCCCATCCCTGGAAGTGTTCCAGGCCATGGGGCTTGGAGCAGCCTGGGGAGTGGAAGACATCCCTGCTGTTGTCCCTGAAAATCAGCCTTCTGATTTGTTTTAGTAGAGTGGAGTCAGTTCTCATGAATTGTAAGATAAACAAGAATCATGTTTACATTCCTTTGTGAAAAGCTATCACCTGATGGACTTCTCAAGTGACCAGTGGAGATGGAGAGGTGGGAACTTCTCTGTCCAATCTCTGGTCACTGTCCAGAAACTGAGAGATACGAGGTCAACAATAAACTCGGATCTTCTTCCTTTCTTCTTCTCTGCCTGAACACCTGTTGTGTGTGTTACTGTGTGTTTCTATCTATGTCACAGTAACACCCTGCCATGGAAGAAATGAGCCTTAAGGTCCTTCCAACCCCAGCCATTCCCTGATTCTGTGGTTCCATGAAGTTCTAGCTCTACACAGCAGACAGCAGCTCAGTGTCCAAGGGCCCAGGCATTCCAATGGGCTCTGTTTGGCTGAAGAGGGAAGCAAAGATCCTCCTGTAATGGGAAATGTCCTCCCTCCCTCCCCTGCTGTAAGCCACAATGTGCCAACCCCTATTTCCACAGAGTGCAAGGGCTGCAGGAGCCTTGTTCTGACTTCCTACACAAAACACCCCGGGAGACCCCACAGATACACAACCAGAGCACGAAAAAAGGGGCTGCAAAATCAAAACCTCAAGTACAGCCAAGCTGGGGGGAGGCTGTGGTTTGTAGGGGGGTCTCTGAGGCTCAGCTTTGCCATGTGGTGACAGACCAAAAGAGTGGTGGCCTCTGAAGGCACCCTCCACCCCTCTGCATCAACCCACAGTCCCTCAGCTTTTTGCTGTACTCCACCAAGAACACACACAGAGAAAATGCCCTTTTCTGTGCCTAGCTGGAGTCTGGCCATTTTAATCACCTGAACAGCATCATTCACTTCAGGGGGGCAGGAACCAGCTCCCAGTCCATGGCCACTGGTGCAGGAAATTAAGACGAATTCAGTGGCTGCACACAGGGAGTGGGAAGAAAATGATACAGCCTGGTCTCATCTCATGTGTCCGTGGAATATTAAATAAATAAAGAAATCTGAGCACACACACCCTCCAGCCAGAAATGTTAGAGAAACCCTTGATGCAGAGAGCGAGGGGAGGATTGGCAGGAGGGGCAGCAGTTTTGTTATGCTGGCTCTTTCCCTCTCTTCACAAAAGCAGCATTCCTTAATCTCATGGGACAATTTTTGTCTCACTCCCGGTAAATCAGAGGCTCTGAGGGGTGACTGAATCCCTGCAGGACCCTCAGCATTCAAGGATGTCCCCCCCCACGGGGCTGGCAGCAGAGTTGAGACACCAATAATGCACGTAGAGCATTGAGCTCTGGCCTGTTAATGTTCCTGTTTGGGTGTTTGCAAACTGGTTTGGGTTTTTGGCTGGCTGGCTTGGATCACAAATCCCTGACTGTGACAGGAATGATTGCTGAAAGAACAGCGAGATAGAATTAATAAAACAATAGGAAATTATAAAGCAGCCTTGCTGGGTGATTTTATAAAGAAAAAGGAGTCAGGGAAGTGATTGTGCTGGTCACAGTAAATATTTTTCTGGGGGATTACATTTGTGTGCTGAATTTATTCCAAAATAAAAATTATGGGGTTTTTTTAGCAAAGAAACCAGCTCAGGAATCAGTCACTGAACGAACAAACCTTTAAACCCATCCAGACTTCCCATTCCTTAACAAGGCCACGTATGGGCAGTACAGGCTTCTGCAGCCCCCTAAATTCAGTGTCAATTTGTCTGATCCTTTGTCGTTTTGTGTTAGTCCAATTCTGCTAGAAGGAGTTCCAGGAGAAGCAGGACTCAGCTGCAATATCCCCAATTTCAGGCATCTTGGAAGGAAGGTTTCACACCAGCTCTCTCCCAGGAAACCTCTCCAGAGAAACAAAAGTCACCCCCAATTTCAGCTGCACTCTTGTTCCAAATAATACAAATTTCCTTCTTAACATGGAAAGGAATCTGGGAAACTGCTCAGAGATCTGCAAGACCTGTGCAGCACTTAGATTAGTAGTTCATGCCTTTGTGAAAGGATTAGCAGGATTGCACTGAGGGTTAATATGAAAATTAATTTGCATTTCTAAGATTCATAATGCAAAGTCCATGATGCACATCCCGCAGCTTCCCGGCTCCCTCCATCAGACATGTGCTTCAAGCACTGCAAAACATCAGGGATTACCTCCTTGTTCCAACAATACTGAGCTCTCAAAATCACAGATTTCCATCTTCACAGCACCGTGGGCTTCAGGAAACAAAGGGATCCAGCCCAGACAGCATCAGCTGGAAAAGCTCTGCTCTGATCTCTCTCTGTGCAGCCCAGTCCTTGCCTGCTGTGCCCATACACAGTGAAAACCACCCAAAACTCGCCCTGACTGAAGCCCTTTGCAGCAGCAGTGGCACATGGGACACGATGCTGCTCCTCCTGCTCTCACCCATATGCAAACCCAGCAAAGTGTATAAATAAATAGCCAGTGTCACACGATTTATCTCCATTTGTCAGCAGTGACAGGATAACTCACTCGTGACTCCCCTGCTCCATCCTCTCCTCCTTCAGGAAGATTGATGCTCCTACAGATATTCCCCATCATGGGTTTTGATGGCCTGCAGGATGCAGGAGTTCTGTGTTTGCAGGGCTGTGGCAGCTGCTGGGGACTCAGGGCACCCACAGGCTCCCAGCCCCACCTGCACCTCTCAGGGCTTGGTTTATTTTCCCTCTGCATTACAGTGACTTTGTCCTGCACATCAGCACATCCCCTCCCTCCTGCTGTCCAGTCTGCCTCAGCCCCTGGTGAGGGGCTGGGACAGAGCTGCCAGGGGGGCTGAGGGCAGGACAGAGCTCCCAAGGATGCTGAAAGTAGGGCAGAGCTGCCAGGGATTGCTCAGGGCAGGTTCCACACAGATCTCCCTGCCTCCTGTGCCAGCCAGGGGCACAAACTGTGTCCCAGTGCCCCCAGTTGACACTCACCACTGCTCTGGATCAAGGCCACAAGAGCCAGCACTCCCAAAGTGCCCCTCAGCTGTCCTGGCCCTGCAGGCTCTCACCTGTGCCTGCTTGCTCCAGTGGGTTTGGAAATTGCTCACAAAAGCTCCTTCTTTCCAGCACAGCCAGTGCTCAGGAAGCACATTTGTGCCCTGACCACAACCCCAGGGCTTTCTGTGCCCACAGTTGGGATTGTCAGGGACACAATGGAATTAGAACCAGCCTGATCCAACACTCACCTGTGGAGCAGCAGGGGCTGGGTGGCACAAGGAGCACAGCCCCTTCCCCCTCTGAGGGACCCCAGACCCCCCTGATCCCCCCAGGGCTCCATGCCCTGGGAACAGAGCACTGCTACCTGACAAAAAACACCTGAAACTCCCCGGAGAACAGAGTGATCTTAAGGCTGGCATAAAGGATAATGACAAGATTACAACTCACAGAGTGAAAATAATAATGAATTAAGGTGATGGTATTTCCCAGTCTTATTTCCAGGCTGAATAAATTGAATCGGTGCCAATTTCTTTCCCTGCTGCTGGGTTGGTAGATGGGATTCTGCTAGGGATGGAATCTGCAGCTCTGAAATGGGACTAAGTTTGATACAGGATCCTTGGAGTTATAAATAAACCAAGAGTTCAAATGTCAGTGTTGTAAATACCACCAGGAAACTCACCTAAATATTGATTTATTCATTATATTAAAAAAAAATAACAACAGAACTTTCTTTCTTTCCTTTTGAAAATTTTCTCCAGGCTTCAAAACACAGCATCTTCTCCTATTGAATTTTTTTAAGGAGATAAATATTTTATAATATTTATAAAATTTTATAAATTTTTTTATTTTATTTTATGTAAATATTAATGTCACATAAATAGGCATTGGCAGAGTCATCTGGCTCTTGCCAGGCCTGGTTCATGAGCTGTTTCCCCTGCTCAATCTGGAATTTTACCCATTCTCTGTCTCACCTTTACACTCCTCCTCAATATTTTAGATTCAGATTTTCTCTATTGCTAGATCTGTACATAGAGCACAGTCACTCTTTTTTGGAGATGATGGATTTGGATGATAGGTACAAAGTCAGGACAACCCCTTCCAAGGGAAAACCAGGATTGGGAAAATTGACATTTCCACTAAGATTGTTGAAACCCAAGTAATGAACACCCCAACTGTAAATGCTGGGTGTTAATTTGGTGGTGAGGGTTGATGGGCATTAACCCAGCCTGAAGAATTGCTGTGAGCAGCTGGAGCTGCCACCCCAAGCTGGCTCACCCACACCTGGCTTCACACTCCTGCTAACAAAATGTCTTAGAGATAGTTTTATTTAAAGAATATTTAAAATATTTTATTGATTTTAGACCATGGACTAATTCAGAGTCAATCCTAAACCCATGTAACAAAACAGATGATAACTCTTGATTTATCTTTGGTGCAAACTTGGAGAGACCCATTTCAACCCCAAAAAATAGTAACATCCCAGTGATGCCTTTTTTGGGGGCTACCTAAAAACAGAGCCCAGGCAAAATTAAAGCAATATAAAGCAGTTTATTTATATTTATTGGAGGGTCTTCAGGGACATTTCAGGCAGACACAAGCCCCCCAGGGGCTGCACCCAAAAGCACAATGGGTCACAGGTTTCAGACTTTTATAAGTTTGGTCCATTTGCATATTGGGGGTCAATCTCCCAATTACACCTTCAGCTAATGAAGTCATTGACCCCCAGTTTGCTCCCCCAACTCCCTTTTGTTCCTATCTCTGGCCCTGAGGCAGTGAGGGGTCCTTGATTGCCAGGGCTGGAGAGGAATTGCTGTGTGTGACCCAAATGGGAGAGCAGCAGCTCCCACTGTACATGGAGTTTGGAGTTCTACACTAAAGAACTGCAGGATCACAAACATATGGAAACCACAAAAGCTAAAATCCTAAGGCATCACCAGGACAGGGGTTAAATTGTGGTTAAATTTCAGCATGAGCCCTCAGTCACTGTGGGCATGATGAGCTATCAGATCTCTCCTCAGTGCCACTGCCTCGAATTTTGTGAGTGTTTTCCCAGCTCCTGGGCCAGGGATTCACTCCAAGCCCCCCCTGCCCATGGCGTTGAGGACACGCTGCTCTGCTGAGCCCCCCACGCAGCCTCCCCTCACACTGGCTGGCTCTGCACTGTGATTCTTCTGCAAATGACATAATTCTCTGAACAACAGTCTAATAACGTTGTTCTTTACTGCCAACAGCCACCCACAAATGGAAAAGACCTTGAGCTGTGAGGTGGGAGGCAGCCAGAGCTCCCTCCTAAAGAAAATAAGGCATTTAGCTTATAAATATAAAATGATCAAATAAAGCAATTAGTGCAGAATTGCACATATAGAGAGTGATTCACCTCTAATTGGGTTGTTCTCAAAGCAAATTAACTTTGAAATGAGGAATGTTAAAAAGATTAAAAAAAAAAAATATGGAATCCTAATTACTGCAGGGGAAGGAGCTGGGGGAAATTTAGCCCAACAGGAGCACAAAAGAGCAAAGAAACGGCGACACAGAGCCCACACCTTCACTGATTTATGGTTAAAAACAAGATTATCAGAGGGCTGGAGCACCTCTGCCATGAGGAAAGGCTAAGAGAGTTGGGAATTGTTCAGCCTGAAGAAGAGAAGCTTTGGAGTGACCCAACTTTGGCCTTGCAGTGGCTGAAGGGAGCTGCAGGAAAAATGGAGAGAGTTTACAAGAGCCTGCAGAGACAGAACAAGGGGCAATGGCCTCACACTGCCAGAGGGCAGGGTTAGATGGGACACTGGGTGAAATTCCTGCTGGATTTAACCAGAGGGCAGGGTCAGATGGGACACTGGGGTGAAATTCCTGTGGATTAACCAGAGGGCAGGGTTAGATGGACACTGGGGTGAAATTCCTGGGAATTTAACCAGAGGGCAGGGTTTAGATGGGACATGGGGTGAAATTCCTGCTGGATTTAACCAGAGGGCAGGGTCAGATGGGACACTGGGGTGAAATTCCTGCTGGATTTAACCAGAGGGCAGGGTCAGATGGGACATTGGGGTGAAATTCCTGGCTGTGAGGGTGGGCAGCACCTGGCACAGGTGCCCAGAGAAGCTCTGGCTGCCCCTGGATCCCTGGAAGGATCCCAGGCCAGGCTGACAGGCTTGGAGCAGCCTGTGCTAGTGGAAATTGTCCCTGCCTGTGGCAGGACACTGGGTGATCTTTAGGGTGCCTTTCAACCCAAACCATTCCAGGATTCTGCCTTTCTGTGAATGGCTCAAAACCAGCAGCTGCTTCTTCCTCCACGTGCCTTGCTCCCAGCCCTGCTCTGAAGTAATTTCCAAATTCTGGCCCGTTTTAGGTTTTTAGCCAGAACCCCCCTGTGCCCTGAGGGGTCCCTGTGATGTGCCAACCCCAGCAGTGCCCCCGCAGCCCCTGCCCCCAGGCACAGCCCCTCAGGGGGCACCAGGAGAGGGGCACAGCTGAGATACAGAACAGGGCTGGGGCCCCAAACCCCCCTCAGCCCCAGCCCCACATCCTCCCACATTCCCCAGTGCCAGGGATTGGATCTGATCCAGTCCACACCTGCAGCAATTCTCCTCCTTGACTGTTCCCGTTGCAGTTTGTGCCTCTGCTCGCTGCTGAAATTACGTTGCCTACGGCCCTTTATTGATGGACTGGAGAGGTAATTAAAAAGGAGGCTTTTCAGAAAAATCCTGTCTAAACATTGGAGAAAAATCCATATGAATACTCTTTCAACTCGGAGAAGGACAGAGGAGAACATCCTTACAGTTACAATGATGTTCTAAAAAAAATCTATTAAACTGTGGGTAGTGCCACATATCTGATGTATTATGAATGTATTAATATGGAATTGGTTTTTTATAAATATTAATAAGAGCCAACATCTAAAGAAGGAGCCTGGGACTTACATTCTTAATTAATCCAAAATTTTCATCACCTCTAAAAATACATATGCATTTCATTTTGTTAGACCAATGCCTGGGAGCAGACAGTTGTAAAAACACCCACTAGAAATGAAAGCAGAGACTCCCCCCTAATTCCTTCAGTCCCTGTCTTAGCATTTGCCAAAGGAGCATCATTGCTCCAAAGAGAGAGACAGGCTTTGGGGGAAAATGATTCTCAGGTGAGAAGAGGACAATTACTCTGCTTTTGTTTTACTCATTGTCCCAATTCCTGTGTCATCCCTTCCACTGAAGTTTTCTTCAGGTAGCTCATCCCTAATGAAGCTTGGGGAAGGTTCAAATCTCTCTTTTCAAATGTTTTCCAGACACAGAACGTTTTCCTGCCAGCTGAATGCTGGTCATTGTCTAGAATTTGTGCTCAGTTCTCAAGGATGCTTCTAAAACCCTCGTGAGGATGAGTTGCTCCGAATAATGCAGAAGCCCGAGCACAATGTCAAAAATTCCACTTTTAGTCACCAGCTGCAATTTAGAATTCTGCAGGTGAGAAGAGCTATTCCCATTAAATCGGGGCACGGCTTCATGTGGATGTTTTATACTATCTTTAAAATGGGATGATGTGGGCTTAACTCGGCTCAGCTGGGACCGAAAAATAAAAAGGCGCTTGGGGTGTGTGACCAGAAGTGGAGCATCCCGCCTTCCGTGCACACTTTTGGAACAGCTCACCCTGGCAAAGGGCTCTGGGCACTCTCCAGCCTCCTGTGGGCAGGACCTTGCCTCCCCCAGCCCCAGGGGCTGCTTCAGACCCCCTGCCAACCAGCAAATACAGCAATTCAAAATAACACTGTCGAAACAATTCTGCTCTTCGGAAAATTTATGGGCATGAAACAGGATATTTTTCCATTAGCACCAAAGTGTAGCAGATGAAAGAAGACAGAAGGGCTAAATATTATAAATTAGTGGTTTATCAGCATTTATTAAAGTCTCTGAGCCTTGCACACAGCTCAGCTGTTCAGGTCTGGGACTCCAAAACTGCAGCCTGTGACCACGCTGATCCACAAGGAATTTCCCTCGTTAACATAAATCCTGTGTGGACACCTGAGAAGAAATAATAACTTCTTTGTGTCATTATTAAAGGGATTACAGAGACACTATTATTGCACAGTGTTTTACTGCTAAATGATTTTAAGACTGGCCTTATAGATCTTTCTCCATTAATCAATAAGATAAAATACTAATTACAAGAGGAAGGGCTTCGAGTGAATGTGGAGCTGCTCTTGGAGGAACAGCAACGTGTTAAATTATGGGCTGTGCATGGAGAAAAAATATGCTGGGAAAGCCTTGGTCTGAATTATGTCACACTTTACTCACACTTTATACAACCCTGGGGTTACATAAAGGATGCACCAACAGCAGCTGCTTTCTCAAAGGTGTGGTATCTCATGCTTTTCATACCCACACATATATTTTTTCTGTGAACAGACAGCACTTGAAGAACTTGAATTTATTAATTTCTCATAGCATAAGTGCAAATAATGCACAGCTTAATCCCTGCACCACCCCAACAACCACCAGCATTCAACAGCTCCTGGTTCATGAGAGTCCCGAGCTGCACAACAGCAGCAACACAAAGGAGCCACATTTAATCAAGACTTAAATGTAAAAAAGTTATTAAATCCCTATATAAGTAAATTTCATAAAAACCGAACACAGCAGAACGAAACGTAAATATTTCTTTTCTTATTTGGCCGGCTGCTAAATTTCTAGATAGGTTTTATTTCAGGCAAATGCAGGATTTGGTGTTTAAAAATTAAATTCTCCCTCTGCGTGAGTCGGTGCCTCGTTAGCGGGTGACCTACTTCGCCGGCAGCCCCGCATTGTTTCGCTCTCTGCTCCCCATTGATCACATTTTTGCTGCAAGCACAATCTTCAAGACCTTCCTCCTGGGTTCACATTTAACTCATCTCCTGCATTTTTCACGGGTTATTCTAAAAGGCACTTTCACACTCTCGCCCCACACAGAAACTGATGCCTTTTAGATGCCAATTGAAACGTTCTCCCCGTGCTGTCCCTGTCCTATTATGCCTAATCCAGTCCCTTGTTAGAAGTGCGTTCAAAGCCGTTTATGAGGCAGGAATACATAAAGATCAGTTCATCAAACCGGATGCTTGGAATTTACAGGCACTTAAACATTGTACTTTCTATCAAAACCTGTCACATAATTAAACATGCACATCAGAGGTGGAACGAGCTGCATGGCAGCGTTTTAATTCATTATCTCTGTCGATCCCGGCACTTCCTGAGCACTTGAAGGTGCATTTGCCTGCATATCAGATTGCCCACATCAAACAAGGCAACGAGGAGAGCCGGAGGAACTGGGGAAAATCCTCTTAACAAGCTTTCCTCCCAGCCAGTCAGAACATCAGCACCAGGGAATAATCCTGCATGGGAATATTCCCCCCCTGGATAGAGAGCCTGGACACTGTATGGGGTGTTCATACTAAAATACTAATTAAAAAAAAAAAAACAAACCAGAAACAAAAACAAACAAAAAACCAACTAAATTCCTGTTTGGCTTCTTTAAAAGTTCTATGGTGAGATTATTCTGAAAGCAAATAAACAAAACCCAGGAACCCCCAAATTCTTCCAGGAACTGCCCCGTCCCCAGAGCATTCAAGGCCAGGGTGGAGGGAGCTCTCAGCACCTGTTCTAGTGGAAGGGCTGGAATTACAGGATCTTTAATTTCCCTTCCAACCCAGGCCATTCCACAATTCCATGATTCCGCTGCAGGCAATGTCCAGCTTTTCACTCTTTCAGGGGGTCAGGAGCAAGGGCAGGGCTCCACATCCTCACTGAGCTGCCCAAAATTGAGCTGGGAGATACAACCCGTGGGTGTTTGCAATTCCCGCTGTAACTTCACTTACTCCAGTGACCCTGCGGTGAGGAGGGATGTGTCCATCAACAGTCCCTTAGTAAAGCAAATTGACAAATGAGACTTGGAACATTTCTCTGAGATTCCCCTGAAAACCCTTCCTGGTGATCTTTTTGAGCCACAATTAGTGTCAAGGCTGGCACTGCAGCCATCACGGGGCCGTTACATCTGCTAAATGCCACTTTCTTAAACTTTTCTAATGGCCTTTTTATGTCTTCCTACCTTTCTCTCCCTGGTATTTCAACAAGATGCCCGAAATCTTTTAGGAGAAAAGAGAACTGAACACTCATTCCACTTCAGAGGAGTGGTCTCCAGAACCCCTCACCTCTACACCTCTGGAGGCAGAGCTAAATGTCACCAAGGAACCTCTCATCTCTTGAGGCAAATCAAACAGAGGTTGGGCTCAGTTGCACGTTTGACAGCTGCCATTCAAAACTCCCAAGGGATCTTTTCTCCCCAGCATCATCTGGCTCTGTACTCTGCTGAGCTCCCCACGGGTCAGTGCCACCCACTGCTGTGGCACCAACAGGCTTGGAGAGGAAAGGTCCCAAATCCTGCAGGGATGGCACAGTCATGCCAGGACCAGGCTCTGCATGGGCAGGACTGAGGGAAGGACACCCTGGACCTGCTGCTGCCCAGTTCATCAGGTCACAGGTGCTGATTCTTGTACAAAATTACGTTTCCATTACCACACGACAGGTTTCATTCCTCTTAAAGGTTCATTTCCAAACACATCACTGTCCAAAGCCACTGTAAAACCCATACTTTTTTAAGTTATAATTGTTATTCACAATTTCCCAACCTTGCAGGTGTTAAAACCGTTTTTTAACACTTAATGAGCTCTTTTTCCTTCTTTTTTTGCACGGAGTGATTGCAAGGCAGAACAAGAGACTCCCTCTCCCCCACTGGATGTGTCCTGTTCACTCTGTACTGTGCCTGTTCTTACCAAAGGAAGTTACTTCACACTCAAAGCCCTTGAAATTCAGGAAATTCAGCCCCTAAGGGGTGACACGGGGGGATTTTCCTGCTTGACTTTTGCTCAGGACAGCACCGAGAACACGAAGCTCCTCCAGCAAAAGGAAGGAGCCAGCTTCATCTCCTGCCCACGTTTCCTCTGGAACAGAAGCTGCACTTAGCACCTGATTGGCACTAATTGGTAGGGCCTTGCTCTCCTGCCTACTGTCATTAGGAATTATCCGTGTCCTGAATAAAGTGATTGAATTTGCCATGCTCTGTCCCAATTCTGCAATGTATCTTCATCTTTTTTCGCATTCATTACCAAAAATTAATTTAAAGAAAAATTATGAAACACAGCTCATACCACATTCCTTGTGTCCTTCCTGTGTGTCCTGACAGATCTGTTGAAATTGTACCAGCAGAAGTTTTTAACCAGCTGGTTGGCAGCACCTCTGAAAAGTTAATGCCCACTGAAGATGGTATTTGGTGTGACTGAGGCTGGAAGCTGCAGGAGCATTTTCTCTGGGCTCTGTGCTTGCCCTTGAAAACAATTTCTGTTAGGGACATTCTGTGCCTGTTAGTACACAAACCAAATTCATATATTTGCAAATGATGCAAAGGTTTCTTCTGGTGATTACTCCATCCTAGGAGTGTCCTTGGCAATCTCCCCTCGCAGAATATATAGCTCAGCCTGCAAGTGCCAGGGTGACAAAGCTGGAGCTCGCACTAATGTGGCAGATCAATCACTTGACTGAAAGATACACAGACACAGAAAAGGTGGTTTATATCTGTCATATTCAAGGGTAAACTTGCAGCACTTGAGAAGACTGCTCAGATAACTCTGCGCAGCAGACAGTGTTTCTGGCCTCGCTGTCTAATCAAAAGAAAAATATGTTGTCTGTTTAACAATACCAACAGTTTTGAGACTCCTCAGAGCAGTTAACCCATGGGCAGCCATCAAAGGCATTTGAAGTTTGGCTAAGAACTAACTCAGATGATTGAAACCCCACGATGTAAATTTTAGCCATTGAAAAGTCAAGCTGAGCCATCAAACAAAAAATAGTGTCTCTATCCTGACATATCAGGGAGTAGACATTGTACTTTCCAGGTGATAAACTACTGGAGAGCTCAAGCTTCTGAGCAGGAGGAACCTTCAGGCTTTATCCTGCAGCCTGCATACATCAATGGGAAAGTTCAGACAAACTTTATTTTAGGGTGTTCGGAGTTGAAGGTCATGCTGCATATCACCAGGATGAAAAATTCTTATTTCTCCTGGAGAGTTCCCAACTACCATCTTGTGAGCGATGCTGCAATTGCCTACCCTGAAATAAAGACACAACACAGGGTGTGAAATGATATGAGCACCCATCTCTACCAGCAAGGACTAAGAACCTGTTGAGCAGAAGCCAATGGATGCTCCATCAGCATCTTTCTTTCAAACAAAAGATGCTTCAAATGGTAGCATTAACAGAAATTCCCTTTGGAGGGATAATTCTATTTTTTTTTTTTCCCAACTTCAGGCCATTTGCAGTGTCAGCAGCAGAGACAGGACAGCCAGGGCTGGGTGGCTCCTTGCAGACTCCTCTGTACTATTTATCCTGCTAAGGGAAAAAGGGAACCAGGTAACTCTGCCTCATGGGAGTCTTTTTTCATCCCCTCTTCCTGCAGTAACCCCTTCATTTCCTGGCCTGTTTCTGCCACATGGGCAGAGTGCAGATGTCAAACTCTTGTTGCAACCAATTCCTGGAGAAGAGTCAGGAGAGAGAGGAGACAGAACAGCAGTAGTAGAGGGTGGAAGCCTCTGAGTTTCCAGGAAACACCAGAAAGCCTCCAGGGACAGGGACCAGGAAGGGAGAGATGGGGATGGAGCAAGGAGGGATGTGGGTGGCTCCTGCTCCTCTGTTGTTGAAGTTTTTTTGGCCACTCTGAAGTTTGGAGAAGCATTAAAGAAATAGAATACTGAGAGTGTTGGGTATTTTCTTAGTTTGGTGCATATCAGCAAAAAAAGACAATTAGTAGCTGTTAAATTCCACTGCAGTTTGTCACCTTTATTATTCATTATTCAATAAAGCTTTTTGCTTTATTAAGAAGGACCAGCTGATACCCCAATGGTGGAACATGGTCTACTGAACATGTGATTGATGCTACTAGAGTTAAACTGCCTTAAAACTATTCTCATTTAAAATCATGTTTCTTAAGAGCTCCATGTTGCAGTTCTGGCATCAGTGTAAAAAACATTAAATTACATCAAACCCTCCTCACACCTCAGGGAAAGCCCAGAGTCTCAGGGAGATTAACAGGATGTGGGGTGCCAGATTAGATCCTCCATTTCTGACCAGTGGGAAAATCTTCAAAATGCTGTAGGTAGCACAAAGGATAAACAGATGAATCAAAATCTCGCAGAATCAAGAACTTTCTACAGAGAAATTAATTAAAACACCCGCACTAATTGATCAGATTTCACACATGCACATGCTGTAGCACAAAAAATAACTTCGACAGCAAACAGTCAAATAAAAACCTTAAAAACCTCTTCCAGTATCTGTATTTTTCTTTGTTATAGTGACCTCCAGAGGTACCAGGTAACAACTGAACTTCCCAAGTCGGAAACAAAAGTTCACTCTCCCAATTTCATCCCTGCAGCTCTGGGCTGTTGGAGATAATGGGTTTTATTTGGGAAGTGCAAGATGGAAATTCTGCTGGGGAGGGGGAGAGGAACCATCTGCCTGCAATTGGTGTGGGCTTTTGACACGACACAAACTCTTGTGATTTTTCTTTTAAGGTTGTTTGAAGAATGAAAATCTGACTGCCTATATTTTAGGGATTGCTCTCTTACATATAATTTTCTGCAGACCACTGTGATTTGTGAACAAAAGACAAACCTCTTCATCTACATTGGTCAGACCAGAGGGACAGCAAAGAAAATCTTTCTCACAGAAAGAATTTTAAATATAAATATTGTTATAAAAACAATATCTTGATGTTTATGTTCTTTTGTTGGGAACAAGTTTCAGCAAGTTAAAACATCAGAAAAACAGAGTTTTAGAAACTCACAAAATTTAGGCTTGAAAAACCAGACTGCAGGCTTTAATCAATACCAAGAGTTCCTCCCTGGGGGAGTGGCCTGTTCAAAAAGGTATATAAAGCAGGTCAATTGTTTGAATAAAGATTGGAGCCAGAATCATTGTCAAAACGAGGAATTTGTGTCGTTTGTTTCTTGCCACAGTGACATCTGGAACAGGCCACTCTCACTGTAGGAAGAGTGCCAGAACTCTTCATCCTGTTGGCCAAAACCAAAAGACATCAGAGAAAATCCATCCCACAGAAAGGGATCCAAACCATTACACTCGTGACAGAAACACTGGCACTGTTGATATCGAACCTTGTGAGGACCAGGCCTTCCTAAACCAAAACATCCCAAAGAAACTGAATTTAAAAACTCAGAAGCAGCAGGCCTAGGAAACCCAGACTACACTCCAGCTCCTCCCACAGCCACACAATTCCATCCACGCAATGTTTTGGGCAGAATTGTCAGAAGAGGGTCCTGAGTGGCATTAACAGCCTCCGTGGGCAGCAGAATATGGCAGGCTGGATTTGGGTGCACTTACTAACCCAGTTTTATTTCCCAGTCTAATTCCCCATCCAGGATGGTGTTTATGCAACAACTCATTAAATCCTCCATAACTGCATTACTTTATTCCAGTTTAAATTGCAGGCATAGCCTGGTTTTATGCAAACAAATACTTTCTGAGTAACTTCAGGCTCCCAAGTACACTAATTAAATCTGTCACATGCACAGTGGAACTTTAAATTATATTTGCTCAATCCTTTAGCAGTAAACGGTGCTTTGAACTGAGTGTACGATGAATGAAATCACATTCCTTGGTCTGTTCAGGGGAAAGGAAGTGGGAATTTTGAATCATCTTCAATTCAATTCTCTGCTGGGTTTTGTTGAGTCAAAGTCAACGTGCTGGATGAGCACCACCCAGGCTGAGTGTTTGCAGAGAATGTTCAACTTCATGTGGGCATTCCAGAGCAGGTCAAGCTGGAAAGGACAGAAATTGTGCTCTGTCTCCTGCCCAAGGTGGGCAGAGGGCTCAGCAGGTATTCCTGCAGCAATCCCACCACTTCTATTGCCAAGATGCCACTTCTCCAAAATCCCTGCAGACCTGTTCCACGTGCTTCAGCTGACTGAAAAGCTACACCGTGCTGGATTTTGTCTCAGAGGCTGCAAAATCAGAGAATCACAGAACGATTTAGGTTGGAAAAGACCTCCAAGATCATCAAGTCCAAATTTTGTTGGGCTTTGTTTGCCATGAAGAAACACAAGAGAAGTGGAGCAGAGGCAGAGAGGGGAGATGCAGCCCCTGGGCTCATCCTCCCAGGCTGTGACACCTGTCCCTGCAGCACCTGGGACACGGATCCACCTCGGGGATTGATCCCTGCCAGCCTGGCTGAGCACGGGGGACTCGGGGGAGTTCCTTGGCTGTAGAGTTAATCTGCTCTGTGAGTTAATCCTCAGAGGAAGAGCCCACCAGGGACCCCCAGCAGGTGCCTGTGCTGGCTCCAAACGCTGCAGCCACAGGAAGAACCATCCCCCAGTCACATCCAGCTGCCTTTCCTCTGCATGCAGAAGCTCTCACTCTCTCTAAACACTTTATTAGTGTTTGGGGAATAGCAGAGCATTGGAGTTAAAGTGGTGGCTGAGTGGGAAAATACTGCACATTTCTTAGCTTTAATAGCAAGAGTGGCTGGGAATGGTCTTTAGCTCTATTACAGCAACACGCATTGTGTTTACCATGGGCACGGCATACTCCTGATTACCCCGTGTTTCTGGGAGGCCAGCATGCATAATTCATGGGGGAGACTGACTCAGGACAGAAATATCCCTTTGGTTTATCACTGAGCTGCAAGACACGTTTCCCTGCTGGCGCTTGTGCTGCTCTTTAAACCCTCACATGCTTTGTTGTGTGTTCTCTGCAAAGCACTTGGCACGGCTTGCTCGAAATAAATAATAAATACCAGTACTCGTGTTGGACAGCACCTCCCTCCCTCCTCTTTCCTCTTCCCCACCGAGTGTTATCTCCTCCTGGCAGGGAGCAGACGAGGCCACGCTCAGATTTTCCCTCTCCTCCTCCTCCCCAGGCTGAGCACAAGGGCCATCCCCTCCCTGGAGATGGGGGAGCAGGGGAGGTGTGAAACAGCAACACTGAGTTTGCTTCGAGGTCCTCAAAGAGGGTGCAACAGGCACAATCGAGCCTTAACTTCTAATTTTTTTGCTATTTCCTCCTTCACAATCCCATTCCTGCACTCAGTGGAAGAAAAGCAAGGCAGAACTGTGTAGTCTAGTTCTAAACTTGAAGTTTTTGACTTTCTAAAGTTCAAATTTTCTAATTTTTAGGTTTTCTGAAACTCCCTGAGAAAGAACATAAACACCAAGACATTGTTTTTGTACCAATATCTGTGTTGCACCTTCTTTCTGGGAAGAGAGATTCTCTCTCGATGTCCCCCTGGTTTGACCAACGTGAGTGAAGATGTTCATCTTTCTCTCACCACTCACATTGGTCTGTAGAAAATAGTACATAAGGGGAACAATTTCTAATAAAATTCTTCTTTTACACAGCCTAGAGAAAAATCACAAAGAGTCTGTGTTTTGTGTTATCCCACAATGACAGAACTGGGTCAGGTGGGAACTGCTTGGCTCTTCCTGCACCAGCAGGGTCCCAGGGCACCCACAGCCCTGGGGACAAAGCTATTTCCTTGCTGAGGAGCTGATCTATCCCTGCCAGGACTGGTTTCCTTTAAAGCACCATGGAAGGAGCTGAAGGATCCCAGAGTGGTTTGGGTTGGAAGGACCTTAAAGCCCATCCCACCTCCTGCTGTACCAGGCTGCTCCAAGGCCCCTCCAGCCTGGCATGGGACATTCCCAGGGATCCAGGGGCTTCTCAGGGGTCTGCCCACCCTCCTGGGGAAGGGCAGGATTTCTCCCAGAGCCCACTCCTGCTGGAGAGGTCACAGCCAGAGCTGCCTGTCACACAGCAATGCCAAGGCACTGGGGATGCTCAAACACAGCTTTTCCCCCCTGGGCTCTAGAACGCTGCAATCCCGTATCCAAATAATCCTTTCAGCTCATAACATATTTTTAGACATCCCATTAATATTTAACGAGACAGCCCACAGCAAGTTAGATAGCACAGCAATTAATTTTTAAATGCTGACATTTATTACAGCATGTAAGCGCTACCTAACTTGCTGTGGGCTATCTGGATAAATGTCAGTTAAATATCTAATAATTCCTTACAATTTAATATGAACATTAAAAAAAAAAAATCCCTGTAATTATCCATTATTTTTAAAGTTTGATCGAGATTTTAATTTTGGCATTTAGATTTCTCTCTCACCCATCCCTGCTTCAGCCTCTGAGGCGAAGTAAATTTTGGTAATTAATTTATACATTGATTAATTTAGTTTCATCTAATGTTTAACTCCATGCTTGGAAGGCCCAAGATACAGCAGAAAAAAAAGCTGATTAATGCTGCAACAGGCTGGCAGGAGCTGGACCTGGCATTCCCAAAGGGAAGGGACACAGAGGATCAATTAAGAATATGCAGGAATGAGCTTTGGGAATCACCCAGCATGGATAGGCTGAGCCTGCCCCACATCCCAGCAGCTGCCATTCCAGGTAAATTCCTCCACACCTCCATCACAACAGAGGCGTGGAGAACTCGTTAACAGCTTTGGCAATCAAGGGAATTCTGAACAAAAGATTTTTGTTTTGTCAGAATAATTTAACGTTATTTTAAAGAGAAGGAAGGAAAACTTCAAATTTGTAACTCTGAAAACCTCCCTTCAGAGTAGTTCAGGCAGCCTCTTCCCAACCCTGTATGAAGGGGTTTCCCTGCCAAAATATGGGAGTAGAAAAGATCATTTCTGCACAGGAATTGCAGCTCAGAAGCAGCATCTGTTCCTCCCTGAAGGGTTCTCTGAGTCCATGAGTGCCATTTTTTCAGATAACACACGACACAGACTTCCTGATCAGAAGATTTAAAAATCACTCTTTTTATTAGGGATGGTTCTCTCTTATATACAATTTTACACAGACCAATGTGATTGGTGAAACAAAGGCAAACTTCTTCAATCACACTGGTCAAACCAGAGGGACATCGAGAAGAAATTTCCCTTATCCGAAGGAATGAATAGCATAAATACTATTACAAAATCATTCTATCATATTTATCACATTTCCCTGGGAAAGAACAGCAGAAAATTAAAACATTAGGTTTGAAACCAGACTGCACATGAGCAGCAGATGCAGCAACTTGTCCCATCCCATCCCAAACCTGATCCTGCCCAGCTCCTGCTCCCAGCCCAGGCTGTAGGGAGCCACTGAGGCTCTGTGGGAAACACACTGCTCTGGAAACAGTTCTGCTTGTACCTCATACATTTTCCTGTCATTTTTATTCCCTGGGTATTTTATTACTGAGGGATATTTGCATGAAAATAGAATCTTTGTTTCATAAGAATTCATCTGCTCCTGTAATGCGGTCCTGGAGGAACTGACAGTGAATGAACACGCTGCATTCCTCATGTTCTCACACACACACACACAAAGAATTGCCAATTATTTAAATTATTGTATCTTTTGGAGGCTTAATTTTCCTCCATGAATTTCCTGTTCAATCAATGCCACAGTAATCCTGAGCCCTGAATGGGAGGAAGGTGCCAAGCAGTGGCTGCATGAGCCTGACAGGAGATTTTCCAGGGAGCTCTGGGGTTGGGAAATCTCTGTGTTTACATCCTGCACAGCAGCTGTGACAGGACAGAGGTGACAGGAACTGCAGGAGCTTCAAGATGGGACATAAAGAAGAGAAATTCAGGGGCTGAGTTTCCTCTCTGTATCAAAAACTCTGGAAAAATCCATCCCCCCCCCTCCCCTCCCAAGAGAGGTCTGTGCCCTCAGGGCAATGGGTGTAAATGAGCACATTCCAGTTTTTCATAAAAATAGATTACTTTGGGGACGCTGCCCGTAACAACACACTTCTCACATGTTGCAGTTCGAAGGATTTTAATCAAAATTTTCTTTGAGATGCTTCCCAAAACCTTCGCAGAAATATTGTGTTTTCCAAAGGCTGCAGGAAGAACACTTGTAATTGGAAAAAAAAAAAAAAAAAAAAAGCAATACCAGCTTTGGAAATGAATCTGGTAAAGTTCCCAATTAAAATTTCTTTTAAAAACCAAACAAAACTTTACAGAGAAGAAACCAAGCCTCATAGCAAAGGTGAAGGTTCAGATTCACTAAAAGCAAATTATCAGAAGGGCTTTCCATGTCGCCTTGGTTTGCCATCCCTTCCCTTCCCAAGGACATGTGAGGGAGGCTTTAACCAGCACCAGCACCATGGGGCTTTCCAGCCACAGGACCATTCCCATTAATTGCTCTTTCAGAAATCAAAGTAAGTAAGATGAAAACCTCTGTCTGTGGTGCTTCTGAACAGGCATTCTGTTCCCTTACCCTTATTTAATTGGAACAAATGTACCCATTTAGATCTACACATCTTCCAAATTCCCAGTGTCTCCTGCAATTCACACCCATCTTTTATCACCTGATAAACAATCAGGTTCTTTACTTGCCTAATTCTGCCTCACTTGCTGCCAGGCTCTGCAGCTCCTGAGCACCCAGATGTGCACATGTTCATTAGCTCCATCCATTTCAGCTGTACGACCTAATGGAGCTGTAAAAGCTGCAGGAATGTTCCCTCCCAGTGCAGCCTGTGGAGAGGGAGCCTGCAGAATTCCCTGCTGCAGACACAGCTCGCCAGGGACAGGGGGTAGTGACAGAGCCCAGCTCACCTCCATGGATGAGGCTGCAAATTCTCCCCTGCAAATTCTGGGCTTTCCTGCTCAGGTTTCCCCTTCTCTTTGTGTCAGCTGCCAGGAGGTTTCAGTTCTCTGATTGAAAGAAAACCAAGTACATGGAAAGAGGAACAAACAGAATTAATCCAAAAACACAGACTAAAAGCAGTTTCACAGTTGTGGTGTAATGGAGGCGCTTGGGGGCAGCAATAAGGAAGATATTAAGTACACAATGCTGGAGTATAAAATTTCAATAGCTAAATATCAACTCCTGTTCTCATTCCTTCCCTTGCCCAAAATATGTCTGTGCCCTGTTTCACTTCCAAATGCAGAATTATGCATATCCAGGAGGAATTTCTCCACGGAAAGGGGGGTCAGGCATTGGAAGGGTGGGAGTCCCCACCCCTGGAGGTGTCCAAGGAAGGACTGAACGTAGCACTCAGTGCTCTGGGCTGGGTGGCAAGGTGGGAAGCGGCCACAGGTTGGACTCCATGACCTTGGAGGCCTTTTCCAACCTCAACGATGTGATTTTCTGCATTAAAAAAACCAACATGAAACCAAGCACAGGCCACTGGCATGGACAGAACATTTGGCTCATTGGTTACCAAAAGGTCAGAGCCCAAATCAGCAGCACCCCATTGGGGCTGGGGGGCTGGAGAAGATCCTGCCACCCTGATGCTGCATTCCATCACCAGGAACTGCTGAGGAGCAGGAATGCTGCAGTGGAGTGGCAGGGTTCGTCTGATCCCGCTCATCCTGGTGCCTTTGGGGCTACCTAAAAACAGAGGCCAGATAAAATTCAAGCAATAAAAAGCAGCTCTATTTATTGAAGGGCCTTCAGGGACATTTCAGGCAGACACAGCCCCCCAGGGGCTGCACCCAAAATGCACAATGGGTCACAGGTTTCACACTTTTATAAGTTTGGTACATTTGCATATTGGGGGTCAATCTCCCAATTACACCTTCAGCTAATGAAGTCATTGACCCCCAGTTTGCTCCCCCAACTCCCTTTTGTTCCCATCTCTGGCCCTGAGGCAGTGAGGGGTCCTTGATTGCCAGGGCTGGAGAGGAATTGCTGTGTGTGACCCAAATGGGAGAGCAGCAGCTCCCACTGTACATGGAGTTTGGAGTTCTATACTAAAGAACTGCAGGATCACAAATATATGAAAAATATAAAAGCTAAAATCCTAAGGCATCAATCTGAATTCCACACCCCGTGCCTGGGCTGGCTCCCTCTGATTTCCCTGATTTCCCCCCCGGCTCCTCCCTGCCAGTGATGAACCAGCAGCAGGCTTAACCTTTTCCAAAGGGCATCCCCCTCATCATGCACCATTTCCAGCCCTTCACAGAGCACTCCCAGAGGATTGGGAGACGAGGCTGTGCGAGCAATAACCTTTGAAAGCCTCTGAGTCTGTCGGGCCCACAAATTACTAAATTAATGGTTGGTCTTACCGTTGGAAAAGGCAAACAGAGGAAGCAAGGAATGTGAGCAGCCAGCTTAAAGGGGATGAGGGCCATTGCCTGCTTCTCTCCTGTCACTGGACTGTTTAATTTGAGCAAAGGATTCACTGAACTCTGACGAAGAGCAGCAGCTGCCTTGGGATTTGTGAGATGGATCTGACACAGGAAAACATGTTTCCTTCCATAATCCAGATTAATCACCCTGTCTATGTCTGAGGTCCCCTTGGCCACGTGCTGACAAAAGACTCCACAGCTGCTGATGCCTCCTCCTGGGAGAGCCTCCCTCTTATTCCAGAGGGGACCAGTAACAATGGGTAGATGTTGGTATGCACTGAAAGCCTTAAAAATTAAACCCCAGCCTAACAGAAATTACTGCTTGTGCTGCCACACCCTACACATGCTCACCCACTGCCTGTGGGAAACATGGAACTTGTGGAACGGGAAGGGAAAGTCTGGAGTGTCTGTATCTTACTTGCTTCAAGGTCCTCAAAGAGGGGGCAGCAGGCACAACCTCTAATTTTTTGGTATTTCCTCCCTCACAATCCCATTCCTGCACTCTGTGGAAGCACAGCAAGGCAGAACTGGGTCAGGTGTGAACCAGCAGGGTCCCAGGGCACCCACAGCTCCTGATTCTTGGAGCAGGCAGAGCATGACCAGGAAAACCTTCCTCACAGCTCGGCCACCCAGAGAGGAAAACCCCTGGTTAGGTATCAAGGAATCCCAGGGGACAGTGACCCCCAGCCAGCAATGCTTCAGCAGAGCGTGGGCTGCAGGTACAAGAGGAAATTGCCCCAAGTTGTGCCAGGAGAAGTTTTAGATTAGATATTAGAAAACATTTTTTTCACAGAAAGAGTTGTAAAACATTGGCACAGGCTGCCCAGAGTAATGGTAGAGACTCCATCCCTAGAAACGTTCAAAAACATGTGGAGTGGCACTTGAGGACATGGTTTTGTGGTGAATATGGGTTTGTAGTTGGATTTGATGTCCTAAAGGTCTTTTCCAGGATTCTGTGATTCCACCTCTGGATGTTCCCTGACAGATCCCTCTGCTGCCAGCCCAGCTTTGGGAATGTGTCAGAAAGCTCCATGGTGGCACAGGGTAAGAGAACAAGCACAGCTCAAGGTATTTCTCATTGTTTTCAAGTTGTTCTGTTATTTTCAGTCGTTCTGAAGGCTGCCCACATCACCTGGCTCAAAGGAAACCTGTCCCTCTCCATTGCCTGCCACGGTAATTCATCAGTACATCCCTCCAAAGGAAACACAGCACCACGGGAATGGATAAATACATGAACATCTGAAGAATGCATGTTGTAATTCACCATGTGAAAAACAAGGTTCACTTCCCTGGTTAAATGTTAAAATGTTTAATAGAGACAATAAGAGACATAGAAATAAGGCAAAGATAAAATGTCTGGGTGCCTTGGGGCTCTGCCAAGAGCACCCTGGTGTCTTGGAACCCCCTTTTTATCCTGTTCTTCATGCATGTATTTATGCACATTCAAACTTTTCCAGGAACTGTTCTGCGTGGCCACTCCTTGGGTCCATCAAGCACAATTCCACTTTTATTCTGTTCTTATCATCTTTTGGTTTGGGTTTTGGTCTCTTTTCACAGGCAGTGAATGCTGAGAGTCACCTGGGCCTCTCTTGGAAGTTATCTATTCAGGCAGCTGCAACACACTACACCTAAATTCCAAACTACAGCAAAAAAAAACTCTATTATACATCTATTCAGACAGCTAAAACACACTAAAAACTACAGAAAAAACCATCATACTTATAACATTCACTCCAACACTTGCAAAAAGCCAACACCAAAGCATGCATTTATAACAACCAACAGACCCCAATCGTTGCTGGGAGCCCCTTGGTTCCGACAGCGATTCCCTAAGGCTGTTCAACCACTGAAATCCTGAGCCTGGGGGTGTGTGAGCACAGAAAGGGGCCCAGAGCTGCAATTCAAGCACTGCACAGTGCCCACAGTGGCTCCAGGATGAGTGCTGGAGGTGAGGGCAGCCCAGGAGCCGTGGCACTGAGGACAGGGCTGCGTGGGAGGCACTGTCACATCACTGGCACTGACTCCTCCAGGGCTCTGCAGAGCAGCTGCAGGGAGCTGAGCCACATGAAATATTCACTAGCGTGCTGGAGCCTTCCAGTCAAAGAGCAGGCAGTGGAAAGCTGGTATAAACAGCAAAAAGAGGAGGAGTATCTTTAAAGAATATGTTTTTAGGGAGTTTTTTGGGACTTGTGGAGATTTCTGAGTTTTTCCCAGGGGTTCATGCAAACCCATGAGTCGCTTGGCCATCCCAGATTCCCTGAGGGGTGGACCTGGTGCTGTGTTTGGGGTGTTTTTCCCCAGATTCACTTTATTCTACCCTTGTCCCCAGCATTGGTCCCCCAGTCTGGAAGACAGCCAAGTGCCAAAGCTCTTCTCACACCAGACACAGAAATTCCTTGGTTCCAAGCTAAACTTTGCCCATAACCCGATGCAAATCCTTCCCTGCACTTGATTAATTGTGCTGATCACTTCACCTGGTGCTAATCAGAGCAGTGAAATGTTCCTCATTGTTAAACAGAGTGATTAATTACCAGGATTGCCAGGGAACTCTGCCACCAGCAGCATAAATTCACAGAGCATGTTTGGAAGCATTTGCCAGTGGCAGAGCCTGAGGAGTAAAATATTGGCTCGTTATTTGTCTTCCCCCATCTCATGGTAAGAGCAGGAGCCACTGGAGAGGGAGCTCGGGCCTTTGTTGATTTAAATCATTGTGAAACCAGCAGTCTAACACGAGGATTTATTTTTATGGATTTGATTCACTGAGAACATGCCAAATGCTGTCCCAGAGGCCACCATGACCTGTGGTGTCTCCCCAGGCCCAGCCCTTCCAGCACACTCAGGCTCCAGCACTTCCACTCAGAGCAGCCAAATGTTCCAAAAATATTGGAAGCACAAGCAAGGCTCAAAGTCCAGCTCAGAGGGCTGCCACAACACAGTCCCCAAGGAGGAGAACCACTGTAAAAGCTGATGTTTGAGCTGATGGTTTTGCCCTGGTTTGGGAATCAAGCAAAGAAATTTCTGAGGAAATTATTTTTCCGAATCTCTACTTGAGAGAAACATTCCCTTAAATCTGAATTTTGTTATTTCATTTGAAGTGGTAGATTTGCCTTTGCTCATCCTTGGTTACTTTTTGCATGTATATGCACACAACAGGGTAAAATCCTTGTTTCATGAGCAGACACCCTAAGAGGAGGAGGAGGTGTCTGCTGGCAGCTGTTGGAGCATCTGGTCCTTTTTATCCAACGGTGCCTTCTCATTCTGTGAGATGGTGGGGGCAACAACACATGTCTCTGGCTGCTGCCTCTGAACTTCTGCAGAAAACCATCAAAGCAATTTTGTCATCTGCACCTGGAACAGGTGTGTGAGATCTTCCAGCCATGCTCCCATCCTGCTGTGATCCCACAGCATCCCCAGAGGTGATGTGTCCTCCACAGTCACTCGGGGCTGAGCACAGACTGACAGAGCCCACAGTGGTTTGGGTTGAAAGGGACATTAAAGCCCATCCAGTGCCACTCCCTGCCATGGAGAGACACCTTCCACTAGCCCAGGTTGCTCCAAGCCCCATCCAACCTGGCCTTGGGCACTTCCAGGGATGGAGCAGCCACAGCTTCTCTGGGCAACCTGTGCCAGGGCTTCCCCACCCTCACAAGGAAGAATTTCTTCCTAATATTCAATCTAAGCCTTCTCTCTGTCAGTTTGAAATGCCTGCTTTTCCATGGAGCCCAAAAACCTGCCACCAGCAGTGCCCACCATGGCACCCCTTGGGCACAGCAGCGAAGCTGAGCCTCCACAGTGACACTCTCAGAAGCAGCAGGGAATCAGTGGTGGTATTTCCACAAGGACCCTCAAAACCAGTGTCAGGAAAGACTAACCCTGCCTGTAAGAGCAGGCTCACAGCTCCCTAAGAAAAGCTCAATTCCAGCATTCTCCCTGGGGGAACAGTGTCCAGCAAACACGTTGTTTCTGAGCCTGGGTGTGCTCTGAGCAAACAGGCTCTGCCTCGTGCCCAGCTGTCTCTGCCTGCAGAGATGATGCACTGCTGCTTGCACACTTGAGGGAACACTGCTCATCCATCACTTGCCTGTCCCCACCAGAGCTTTGTCTGGCTAAAAACAAGCCAGCAGGCTCTGAGAGCCTTCTTGGGGGAATGACAGGTCCCACAGGCTGGGAGAAACCAGCCAAGGTTGTTTTGCTGCCTGTGTCAGGAAAATTATGGAAGGCACTGCAGTCTGAGCAGCTGGAGTCCAGCAGAGCTGCCAAGCATCCAGCTAGGCAGCAGTAACGGGTTTATTAAAACCCAGGCAGAAAAGCTGAAGTCCAGAGACCCAGTAAGATCTTCAGAAACTTCCTGGGACGCTGCCAGAAAGGCATCTTCAGGACCAGCTGGAAAGAGAAGATGACATCTGGTGTGAGATCAGCCCTTTGAGAAGCCCTGGGTGCCCAAGGATGCAGTGCCTGCTGTGGAGAGCTGGCGTGGCTGCTGGACAACTGCCCCAAGCTGTGACTGCTGGACAGCTGCCCCTCTGAGCCAGAGCAGCCTGGAGCAGCCCAGGATCCAGCCCTGCATCTTGGACAGGAGGGCAGCAGGCTGGAATTCACTGTGAAGCTTTATGGAGGAGCTGTCTTGCAGACAACTCGTTTGAGGATTTCAAGAATTCACAGATTAAATGGTTGTGGCTACAAATAAACACAAAATATTGCTTTGTTCTGCGGTTAGATGGGAATTTGTTTGTACACTCGTGCCAGGAGGCTGTGGTAATTAAGTGGTTGTTCAGGCTGGAGCTCACCCAAGCCATGAGCAGGGCTTTTGGAGAGAACCTGCCTGTTTTCCCAAAGCACCATTGGGGTGTGAATAGGCCTTGATTACAGCCCAAGCAATAGAGGGAACCCCAGATTCTTCACAGGCTCCAGAGCTGCCCCCCTGGGATGGGTCCAAGAGGGAGCAGGAGCTGATGGCCACATCCCCACATCACAGGAGGATCTGGATTGTCCAAATGCAGGATGACATGACTCCCACTAGTGACAGAGTGAGGAGCTGTTTAAATGTCACCATGCTTCAACAGCACAATGCAAAGCTCAAGCCATTTAAGTATTTTCCTGAACATTCTTTTTTATCTCATCTCAGAAAGCTGAAGAGCAGGGACATGCTGCAGGGGCAGGCCCAGCAGGAGGGACATCCCCAACCAGACTTTTAATGGGAAAGCACATCCCTTCCTGCCAGCTGCTCCTGGCTGCTCTTCAGAGGCTGAGCTCACCATTTGCACAACACAATTCACAGTGGGACCTGATGATCCTCAAGGTCTTTTTTTCCCATGAGGACTTCAGGCTGGGCACTTACAGTGGGGCTGTGCCCTGAACAAGTGACACAGTAAAAAGGGAGTTTCATAGAGGACCATAGGTATGTCCAATTCAGGCTTGTTAAATCTCCAGGAGTCTGAAAAGTAAGGATGTGTTTCCTACGTCTCTCATCACCAGGGATGCTGCTCTGGTTGAGCCAAGCCTGTTTCAGCAGGCTGGGACACCCCAGGAGCCACCAAGTCCCATGTAAGAAGGATCAAAGCTTTCAGAGGTGGTCAGTCCCTCCTGTGGGACATGGCCTGATCTGACACAGATGGAACAAGTTTTAGATGACATTTGCATCTTTCTTTCTTTTGCTTGTGACAGCAAAAGGACTTCCTGCTGTCAAAAAGAATTTGGAGTCATCTAAACCCACAGAAGAATTGAGGATTAAAAGATAGAAGTTGTCAGCCTGGTGTTTTAAGCTCATCCTGCCTCCCCCTCCAGAACCTCCCGTGCAGCGCCTGAAATGCCTCCAGTGATTATGTTTGTAAGCACAGAAGACACAGCAAAAAAAAAAATTGATTACACAGTGATAATGGGAATATGCTAGATGTTTAGGTGTCAAATGAAACATAATTCTGAAGAATATTTTTGCCTTTAGAATAATACATCATCTTCCCAAACCGCCACAAGCTCCCCTGTTATTAATACTCCTCTGAACGACTACAATTGAAATGATAATGCGTTTCTAAATTAATATTGCATCTTCCCATTTCGGTATCTGATGAGCTGTATCAAAACTTCATTAAATCACTCCCTGTTTTGCCAGCTCCTGCTCGTACTGGGGCCTGTGGAACACATCTGCCTCCACACCAGCCCATGCTCCAGAGCCACGCGATCAACGGCGCTAATGGAACAAATAACAGAGCTAATGAGGTGGCTTCCAGGACGTGACAAAAACATCTTAGGCTGCTAAATAAATATCAGACGCAAAATTAGGAGGTGTATCAACAAATGACTTCATGATTAGCTAAGGGTTCTCTTTGGGGAGATCCGTGGTGTTCCCCTTACGATTTCACGTTGGGAGTAGGAAAATGAAATTGTTCATGTGGCTTTGTTGTTAGGGGTAAAATCTTCCCTTCCTTTAGGGGCACAGTGCATTTAAAAACGTTTCCAGTATTCCAATGCACTTATTTTTATGCTGATTTGCAGCATCCCAGTCACTCCACCCTTCCCCATCACAGAGACAGCCACTCCCAAATCCCACCTGGCCATCCCTGGCCTCCTCTCCCTGGGGGAAATCCCAACTCTTACACCCCAAAACCAGCACCAGGACAGCCTCCCCCACAGCAGCAAATTCTGCAGCCTCTCAGAATCAGCCACGTTGGAAAAGACCTCCAAGATCACTGAGTCCAGCCTGTTACCAAACCCCTCCTTGTCAGCCAGACCAGAAGGAGTTCCCTCAGCCCTGCCCTGATGGCTCAGGTTTGAGTGACAGATGACAACTCATCTGTGGGATCAAGTGAAAATCCTTCAACTTTAGGTCAGGGTTTAATTAATTAGAGAGCAATTTCAATAGCTGTAACAAACTTCAAACCCCAGCACTGCCTCAGCCAGGCTCTGCTCTCCCCTTGTTTTTGTTTGTTGTTAGAAGTGACTGCAGCAAAGTTTTGTGAGCCAAGCCAGGACTGTACCTGGAGTTGAAATTAAACCAGTGCCTGCCAAGAGATGCAGATAATTCATTTAAATTCTCATTTCAAGGAAGACATTTCATTTCAAGTTTGAAACGTAATTACTTGGTCAGAGCCCAGGAGACCACACCACCTCCAGGTGAAGTGATTGTGATTTCCAAGCTCCAGTTCAGGATTCTTGTCACTGAGACAACCACGAGGTATCAGGGATGTAACCAAACAAGTCACTAATGTGAACATTTTTACTCTAACACCTCAAGGAAAGGATTGCAGAGTACTCTAACGTGGCCACCACAAACCCTTACCTTCTTTTTGCACATCTGGATGTTTGGAAACATTTTCCATCCAAAGGGCTGTCCAGCCCTGGCACAGCTGCCCAGGGCAGTGGTGGAGTCCCCATCCCTGGGGGAATTAAAATCCATGTGGATGTGGCATTTGGGAACAAACAAGGGTCAGTTGTGGCCTTGGCAGTGCTGGGGGAACAGCTGGACTCCATGGCCTTAGAGGGCTTTTCCAACCCTGTGATTCTGTGAGATTTTACACACCCTTTCAGAAAGGAATCTCGAGGCTAATTTTTCTTTTAGAGACACTTGCCCCATGTCAGTGCTGCCCCTCTGCCCAAAGGTGGCACACAGGGGATCGTGCAGCCTGGCTGCTCAGGGCTTGAGGCCCCAGCAGCTCCAAGCAGAAAAAAGCCATAAATCAATTTCTAGTAAGGACTAAAAATTGATTTTTCTAAAGTTGCTGTGTAGTGTAAGTTCAAGCGTGGGACTGAGACTCTGCAAAAATAGATCATCTGGTAATTTGCATTAATGAGGCTCAACAGTGTTTGTCAGAGAGTGATTAAGAAACTGTGCCCCAGTGCCCCAGTGCCCACCTCCAGCAGCAGCACAGACGTGTTTTTGGGGTGCTCAGAGGCAGCAGAGCACCCACACAGCACCCACTGCCCCTCCAGCCTTTTGGGGGGCAGCACACCAAAATTGAAATTCCAGGCTGGTGTAATTGTGCCCTTCAAAATCCCACCCAAAGAGCCACAGCCATCAGTTTTCCATCCTAAGGAGTCGTGGCCTTACGATTTCCCATTCAAAATCTCTCCCAAGAAGCCACAGCCACCACTTTCCCATGAACAGTGCAAAGCTAAACCCATTCCTTTCAATAAACAGCCTGTGGCAACTTTTATAGGCTTGCTGGGGGATGCTGTGCTGAATGTTTTCCTTTTGACAGTTTTCTTATTGCTCAGGTTCTCAGGGCTGGCAACAAACACTGCTTTTTATTTTTTTAGCAGTGGAATTGCACTGCTAAAACCTGAAACACCAGAACTCGCCTTCAAAAGAAATGAGACATTTCACTTGCCCCTTATTAAGCTGTTGAACTGTGATTTTCCCCTTTTTAAATCGAAAGGACAAAAAGAAGAATTATTAAAATACGTGAGGCCATCGAGAGAAATGCACAATGAGGAAATTTTCAGCAATGTGTGGCTGCAGCAATGTTACATAAAGAGGTTTAATGGGCTCTGTGGGAACAACACCAGAACGTCAGCAATTCCACTGTAGTGTATTTCAGCTCAGTTGCTCATTAAATGGGTTGCTCTGAGACTTTAACTTATTTTGGAAGTTATTATGAATTGTAGCCCTACATTTTCTGGGTTTTTTCCTCTCCATTTCATTCACAGTCCATGACTGCAGGGTCAGGGATTGTGGTGGGTGATGAGACCTATCAGTGCAGATGACAGACAATGTCAGAGCAGCATCCCAAGGAGTTCCAGGATGGTTGGTCTCCAAGCATTTTTAAGTCTTGTTCACATTTTGGCACAAGCACCCCAGAGAACTCCAGCATTTCTTATGCTGAGCAATCCAATGTTCAGCAATTGATACCAGTTCATAACCACTGGATGCTCTGGAGAGTGGAGCTGAACAACTTGGAAATCAACTGGAAAGATATTAAGCAGAACCGTATTTTTTTAAACATTAATTTTTAAATGTCACCGAAATTAAAAGGAAAAACACAGTACTATCAAAATATACACATTTCTGAAATGAGAAATCTTGTTAAAAAAAAGCCAAAATTACTCATTAAAAATAATTTTTCAAACAAAGCAAAACAGTTCAACCTTTAAGGCAGCCCACACTTCTGAGGTCAACTTTTAGCCAAATTCTACTCGGTTTTGCTTTTGCCTGGAAAGTTAGCCTGATATTAGCTGAAGACAGAGTGTATTGCTCAGCTCTGCACAAAGATTAGAAGATCCATTTTTCTCTTCTCTCCTTTGAATAACAGCGATTTTACTGCTTTGGAGCACACAACATCTGCTGAGATGACAAAGTTTTCACTTGGATAAAAACCTACATTTAATCCTGGCCCTGAGCATTTCCCTGCAGCTCCGTGGGTCTCTGTGGGGGGAGCAGAAGCAGCAGCACACACAGGGCACCAGCAGTGACCAGCCTGTCCTGGAGCACAGCTCAGACCTGCTGCCAGTGAGCAAAGAACTCTGATCACAAATTTTAACCATTTCAGGGCTGTCAGGAGCAGAATCAAGGACAAGGGACAGAGGGACATTGTTGCTGTTTCTGGTAACAACATGACACAGACTCCAATATCATTAAACGGCTTTTTTATTGAGGAATCATTCTCCCTTATATACAATTTCTGCAGACCAATGTGATCGGTGAGAGAAAGATGAACTTTTTCCTTGGTCAAACCAGAGGGATAGCAAAAGAAATCCCTCTTCCCAGTAGGAATGTCAGTATAAATATTGTAATAAAAATATTTCTGGTGTTTATGTTCTTTCCCTGGGAACAAGTTTCAGAAAACTAAAACATCAGAAAAAAGAGAACTGTAGAAAATCAGAAACTTCAGGCCTGAAACCAGACTGCAGGACATGAAGCCAGGCAATGCACAACCCTCCTGAGGTTCAGCCATCAGCAGCCCCCCCTGGGCTGTGCTTTGAGGACAGTGGGTGGCAGTTGTCCCCTGAGGTATCCAGATGGGAGTCTTGACACCTCCAGAATAATCCATCTGCACAGAGCCTGGTCAGGGGCTGCCAGGGCAACCCTGCATTTGCATGGAAACGTGGGCTGAGCTGCTGCTGTGCCCTGCAGAGCCCAGCACAGCTCAGCTCTGCTCTGCTTGTGCCAGGGCTGCTCCTCGGGCATTGCCTGCCCCAGCACAGCCCCGGGTTAGAGGCAGGGGAGGAGCAGGGCACCCTGCAGCAGGGGCTGCCTGCCCCCCTTGTCCATCTCGTGGCACCTCTGAGCCTCCAAAAGATTCGTGGTGAGGCTCCATGCAGGGCTGGGGTGTGGGCAGGAGTCCCAAATTAAGTTCATGAGCAGTAGATGTAGGCTGGTTTTCAGGCCTGGAGTGTCTGAGTTTCTGAAGCTCTGTTTTTTCCTGATGTTTTGGGTGTCTGAGACTTGTTCTCATGCCTGAACATAAACATCAGGATTGTTTCTGTAACAGTACTCATATTTGTAATTCTTTCTGTGGGACAGACTGTCTTTTGATGTCCCTCTGGTTTGGCAATGTGGGTGAAGAGTTCTGTCACTCATTCACCAAGCACAGTGGCCTGTCCAAAATGTACAAAAAGGGAACAAGTGTTTGAAATAAACAGAGCCAGATTGATCTCTCCAAGCTGTTTGGAGAAATCTCCTGTCGTGTGTTATGCGCCACAGCGACAAGTAGAACTATAGGAATCTTAAGAGATCACAAGAATGACAATACTGAAATAGGATAAAACATTCTGAGAGCCTGGGCAGAGCTCGAGGGGCTCAGCCTGGGGAAAAGAAGCCTCAGGTGGGACCTTCTGGCTCTGCACAACTCCCTGACAGGAGAGGGCAACCAGGGGGAAGATGAGCTCTGCTGCCATGGGACAGGACATGAGCAAATGGCCTCAAGCTGCACCACGGGAAGCTCAGGTTGGATATTGGGGACAATTTCTTCACCCAAAGGATTGTTAAGCCCTGGCACAGATTGCCCAGGGCAGTGGTGCAGTCCCCATCCCTTGAGGGATTTGTGACACGTGGATGTGGCACTGGGGGACGTGTGTTAGTGGTGGCCTTGGCAGTGCAGGGGGAATGGCTGGACTCAATCCTGGATGGTTTTCCCAACCAAACAACCTTCTAGCAGATCTACCTTGTGGAGAGGAGCAGCCTGAGTCAGAGCTGCTCTGCTGAGCTTTCCTGGGCAGCCAACTGGAAGGTGCTGCTCCAGCAATGGCCCAAAATACAATTCCCTGGAATCACAGCTTCAGCACGGTGACCCCCTGAGCTGCACAGCTCCCACCCAGGAGCACTGGCCCAGGATTGCTGCACTAGGCAGCCCGTGGAGCTGCACAGCCAGGCTTGGTTCCGTGATTCATTATTCCAAAGAGCTGAATAATTCAGCAGGCAGGATTAACGGCATATGCCACCGAGACATTCCATCTGGAGCACGGCTCCCTGGGGAGCTGCTCTCTCCAAAGGCGGCAGCACAGCTCCCTGTGCACCCAGCCTGTGCCCTGGCCAGGGGCTCCTTGGCTCTCTGGGCTCACCAGGCTCCTCTGCCCTGCCAGGGTGGAGCACTCTTGGGTTTTGTGTTGTTGCTGTGACACGAGAATTGTCCAAAGTCTCTGTTTTTCCCAGCCCAGCGACAGAAGAACAGCCCAAGCTCTCTCTGTTCTCGTTTTTCAGGGTTGTTTATTTTCTGTTATCTAGTACATTGTGGCTCTGTCCTGCAAAGATCTGTCTTGCAGGTCAGGATCAGGCAGACTGACCACCCTTGGGGTGGTGTTTATATTTTTTACTAAAAACTACGTATTCTTTATTTACAATAACTTTCCAATACCTATCAGCTATGTTGGACAGTGAGTCTCTACTCTAAACCAATCAAAAGTGCCACCATCACAGCAGAAGGTGGAGGGCAAAAGATGAAGAAGAAGGGCAGGGACATGCCCAAATTCCTCCATCTTTGTCCCTTGAACTCACATTCTAAAAACCCAAAATTCTACATTTTTCACCCTGTGACAAGTTAACTATCACTCTACTTAAACTCTTGTGGCTTGTAATTCCTCATACAAAGTTGGTATGTTTTCCATGGGCTCAAGTCAAACACACAGGTGTTTTTGACTCTGTGCCAGGGTCTCTGAGACCCCTGGAGGGTCTCTGATCACCCAGGGCACTCAGAGGAACGTTCTGGGTTCCGACAGAGCAGCAGGGCAGGCTCTATAAACATGGGAAAGCAAAGGGATGGAGGGAAAGAAGTGTCCTCTCCCACCCCTGTTGCTAGAGGACACAAAAAGAATGACACTCACACAGTCAAGTGTCAGAGTACAAAGAGGGGGTGTTTATTTATAGAGATTCTGGACAATGACCAGGGATTGGAGAATAAGGTTGCCACTTCTCCAACCCCACTGGTCAAACTGGAAGTTCATCAAAAGTCTTTTCTCAGAGAGGAACACTTGTTTATGCTACAAACTATGGGGAGCTGTACTTATAAATATGTAAACATCAGAAGGCTGTAGAAATCAGGGTGACACACCCCTCCTGCCCAAAACACCTGAGACACACGTGTGAGGCAGCACAGCTGCAGCCTCACCACCCCAAAACCCTGGGCAGGGCTGCACTCACAGCCTCACTCAGACAAATTAATCTCCTCATGACTTAAGTTTTCTGCAGCCTTTTTGAGGAGGCGACTTTGTTCTCCTCACTGCTTTCCACAGACAGATTCCCACCCACAAGCCAGAAAGCTTGTATGAGCAGAGGCAGCTCTGGCCACGGTGTTCTGCCAGCTGTCCAAAGGCAGCCACACATCAGTGACACACTCACGAACCACGGCCCAAAAACATCTACGTGGGCAGCTCCTGTGAGAATCCGAGCATTGCATCAGCCCTTCCTTGTCCTGGAGGAATTTTTGCCATCAGTGGAGTGAAAAAGGCTGAGACTGAGAACAACACACAGCCCGTGCTCCTAGGCATGCTGAGCAGCCAGGGCTGCAGTGACCGATCAACTCAGACAGAACCAGCCCTGGCATCCTCCCATATCTCAATCAATAACTGAACAGAAGGTGATACCCAATCCAGAAGATAAAAATCTCACTAAATTAAATTAACTTGTAGACTGTAATCAACATTCATTAAGCCAATTTAGTCAAGCAATGACCTCAGCAGCTTTCACTTAATCATATCCTTAAATGTCAAATCCACATGCAGATCTCGTATAAGTCCTTTCCAATTACATCTTATTGAAAACTTTGAATAAATGAATGTAGCTGGAGTGGTCTGTGTGCAGTGAGCATCAGCACTGATAGCTGTGAGGGTCAGTGCCACACCCCCACCTGCACAGGGTGATGACAGGTACCCATGTGCCCAGCTCACAGACACACAGCAAGGCTCAGTTCTCCCTCTGGAATCACACAGAAGTGGTTGCAAGGATTCCCCATGACCTGCTGCCTGGTTGCCTCCACAACAATTGTCACTGTGGTCAATATTGCACCCTCCTGTCTCCCTCTGCCTTTGCTGCCACATCACCCAGAGATGAAAACCCCTCACAGAAATAGAATTTCTATGTATGTCATTGTCTGTAGTCTAGTTTCAGGCCTGATGTTTTGGTTTTCTGATGTTCTATGCCAGGGAAATGTTATAAACATGATGGAATGTTTTTGTAATAATATTTATGTTATTCGTTCCTTCTGATAGGAGGGAGCTTTTCTTGATGTCCCTCTGGTTTGACCAGTGTGAGTGAAGAGGTTTGTCTTTCTTTCACCAATCACACTGGTCTGTGTAAAATTGTATATAAGGGAAAATCATCCCTAATAAAAGAGTAATTTTTTAGCCTTCTGATCACGGAGTCCATGTCATGTGTTATCTGAAACACTGACAATTTTCTGCGTAAGAAAGATGGTTTTCAGCTTCCTGAAGCCCAGTGCAGCTGGGGATTCCCACTGGGTTCCCTCTGCACACAGCAATTCCACCCAGAAACTCTGCCAGTGCCACAGGACAGCCCCCCTCTGCAAGGCACAGAGAGCACAAAACAGCCACTTGATTCTTCCTGAGCTTTTCTTTCAGGTGATTGCAGGGCCAAACAGGCTGACAGGTAAATGCTGGTGCTGTCTCAGTGGTATCACACCTGAGACCCAGCCGAGGTGGGCTTGGCCTGACCCCAGCTGCTGCACACTGAACCCAGTGACCCCCATCTGTACCACACCAGGAGAAACCTGGCAGAGGGCACAAGGGCCCAGAAAGGCTAAGAGAGAGAGAAAATTTATAATAAAGAAGAAAATTCGTAATGACAGCAAGGGAAAGAAGCAAACCAAAAGGGTGGAAATGCAGAAAGCTCAGTGGTTTTTAGGAAGATAGCAGAAATTCACTGATGTCAGTAGCCCTTTGCACTCTCTGCTGCCCTGCTGCCAGTCCTGGTGCCAAGTGTACCTGGCTGTGAGGCCTTAGGATTTTAGCTTTTATATTCTTCATATATTTGTAACCCTGCAGTTCTTTAGTGTAGAACTCCAAACTCCATGCACAGTGGGAGCTGCTGCTCTCCCTTTTGGGTCACACACAGCAATTCCTCTCCAGCCCTGGCAATCAAGGACCCCTCACTGCCTCAGGGCCAGAGATGGGAACAAAAGGGAGTTGGGGGAGCAAACTGGGGGTCAATGACTTCATTAGCTGAAGGTGTAATTGGGAGATTGACCCCCAATATGCAAATGGACCAAACTTATAAAAGTGTGAAAAACCCTGACCCATTGTGCATTTTGGGTGCAGCCCCTGGGGGGCTTTGTCTGCCTGAAATGTCCCTGAAGGCCCTTCAATAAATACAAATAAACTGCTTTTTATTGCTTTAATTTTGCCTGGGCTGTGTTTTGAGGTAGCCAGAGAAGGCAGCAGCTGTCCCCACAGGACAGGGCTGGCAGTGGGGCTCCCCCCACACATGGGCTGGCTCTGCCCCAGGACACCCACAGGAGCAGCAGGGCAAGGGCACAGCTGCTCCCAGCTCGGGCACACCTGGCACCTTTCCTGCCTCCACACAGCCTGGCTCCTGGGAGGCAGGGGCAGGGCTGTGGAAGTGCCAGGGATCCAGGATGAATTGCTCTCCCAGTGCCAAGCAGCCTCAGCAGATGTTCCTGGTGTCAGCAGGATGCTCCAGACCCCCATTTTTATTCCTGGAATGAATACTGGGAACACATCCTCGCAGTTTCACCTTCTTACAACCTCACAGACCTTCAAGAATAAATTCCCTGGCCTTGCCACTGCAGAAAAGTATTGGTAATGTTATGGCTAATTTTATTTGTGGAGCATTCCCTCAAACACAGCAAGCAGATGAAAAAGCCAAAGGAGGGTAGTGTGTCAGCAGGCGAGCTGTGCTCTGTACCAGAAATCTCTGTGCTTAATTTATCAGATTTCTCATAAAAATCTCCCTCACGTGGGGAGTAAATCTGCTTTAATGTATCACACCTATTGCTAACTCACAGAACTGAAAATCTCATTTCATGGGCCCCAGGTTTACCCGATTACAATTCCACTGTGGAGAGTTTCTTAAAGCAATACAAGCTGATAATGAAATACTTGCTGGTAGAGCAGCAGTCCCGTGCCTGCCCCTGGCTGTGGGAAGGGGACAACCTCCACTGGCCTGCCTGGCTGGCCCTGCAGAGCCCAGGGAAGGGGCACAGGGGCAGGCACAGCCACAGTCCTGCAGCTCAGGCTGGGGAGATTTCCACTGGCGTGCTTATCTAAAGAGAAAAGCATTTCCTTCAACGATAGCTCTGAATTTATGATCAAGCCGAGATGTCAAGATTGCTGAGACACCCTTTTAAGGCAGCTGTAAATTGTTTAGACAATAAGAAATGACAGCTTCTGCTCGAGCTTACAGGGGGAATCCAGGCTGGAGTGCAGATTTATGACTTTGCAGGTAGGAGACCACTGAATGCATATTCTTCACGGAGAAGTGAGCATCTCCAGAGCCACACATTTGGTTGTTCTTTGTACTCATACTTCAATTTACTTAAAAGCAGGAATTTAGGTCTCCTCTGGAGCAGGAATTTAGGTCTCTTCTGCATTGCTCTTGCTTCAGGGCTGCTCAGAGGCAGTGATGGCCATGTTACTGTTGGAAAGGGACCTGGCACATCCATGGAATTCACAGCCCCTCCTCTCTGCCTGCACCCACTTGCTCCCAGTTCTCTCCTTCACTGCTCGAGGCTTGTGCAGCATGAGGCCCTGCACCTCTGGGTGTTGTCACAAAGGCAGAAATTGTCCTGCCCAGAAGGAGCTCTGGATGAGAGCCCTGGTTCCTCCCTGTGGGACTGAGCGGGGGCTCGGGTGTATTTTATAATGTGTGGGTGTTGTAGAGCAGGGAAACTTTACCCACTTGGAAACACAGGAACTGACCTTCCCAAGGTAAATGCACCCAAACTGAGCTGAGAGAAGTGGAGCAAACAGAATCACAGAATGGTTGGGGTTGGAAGGGAGACCCTGGAGATCATCCAATCCAACCCAATCCTACACTACCCAACCCAACCCAATCCAATCCAACCCAATCCTACCCAACCCAACCAACCAACCAATCTACCTAACCCAATCCTACCTACCAACCCACCAACCCAACCCAACCCAACCCAACCCAATCCAACCCAATCCTACCCTACCCAACCCAATCCAATCCAACCCAATCCTACCCTACCCAACCCAACCCAATCCAACCCAATCCTACCCAACCCAACCCAATCCAATCCAACCCAATCCTACCCTACCCAATCCAATCCAACCCAATCCTACCCTACCCAACCCAACCCAACCCAACCCAACCCAACCCAATCCAACCCAATCCTACCCTACCCAACCCAACCCAATCCAATCCAACCCAATCCTACCCAACCCAACCCAATCCAATCCAACCCAATCCTACCCTACCCAATCCAATCCAACCCAATCCTACCCTACCCAATCCAATCCAACCCAATCCTACCCTACCCAACCCAACCCAACCCAACCCAACCCAATCCTACCCTACCCAACCCAACCCAATCCAATCCAATCCAATCCAGTCCAATCCCCTGCCAAGACACAGTCACAGGAACCCAGGGCAGGTGTCCAGGTGGGGTTGGAATGTCTCTGGAAAAGGACACTCCCTGTCTTCCCTGGACACCTGCTCCAGTGCTCAACCACACTCCCTGGAAAGAAGCTCTTCCTCATGTTGAGATGAAACGTTGTGTTTTCCTTTATGGCCATTGCTCCTCATCCTGTCACTGACACCACTGAAAAGAGTCTGGCACCATCCTCTTGGCACCCCTTGGAGATATTTGTATGGATTGATGAGATTCCCTCGCTCCAGTATCAGCTCAGCATTTCTGAAAACACAACCCTGAGCGCACTTTCTGAAATCCAACTGGGCTGTCTGAAAACATCCCTGTAGAATGTTGCTCACAGCCCAATTTTTCAATTTCTACTCACACACAAAACCTGAACCCTCTGGCTTGCCTGTACCCAAACCCTCTTTATTTAGAGCCAGGCAACCAAAACAGAATCAAATTTATCAACCAGATCTCATCATGTAGAAAGCAGAGTGATAAACCCTCAATTGCAATCGACTGAGTTTTGAATTAAGCAATCAACTGATTAATTACTTGACTTTTGTGTAATAAAGCAAAATGTAAATGACACTGGCACAAGAGTTACATTCCATCACCGTAGCTCCTGCTCTCCTTTGCTGCATGATATGGGGATTCACTGGAACTGCAGATGACTGAAGAGATGTGAGCCTGTCAGAAAATGCCCAGTTATCCCAGACTGCCATTAGTTTTTCTTTGCCATGCAACATGTTGCAAAAGAGGGAAGAGATGTTTATGTATACAGGCAAGTAATCTGCATCCCTACGCAATAAATAGCAAGTGCCAGGTTATTCTGTCAGCTCTGGCATCCTCTATCAACAGTTAAGTAGATACAATCCATTGTACCTTTCAGATTGATTTCACACTGATGAATGTGAGATTGTCAGGTTGATCAGTCCTCCCAAATACATTAATCCACTCTGAGGTCATCCTGAGCTCATTTAAAACATTCTTTCTCTGTCCTGTGATACCTCTGATAAATGGCCACTGGAAGACAGAGTCTCCTCTGCAGGATGTCAGGGCCAAAAGTGAAGGCTGTCAAAAAATCAGCATTAAAACCTGCTCAATGTGCTGTTTTCCAAAAATCCTTTAAATGGCACAGCGTGTTTGCTGACATTAATCACGGGTGACATTCCAGGGAGGGCTGAGTGTGCATGTCAAGAGAAACTTCTCCAGATCCCAAAGACATGAATCACCTGGAAAGGAACTGTGTTTTTATCTCTAGCTGCTAAAACCCATCACTTCTGTGCCTTTTACTGCCTCACAGCCTTCAATCCTCCACTTCCCCGCAGTGACCTGGGAGAGTGAGCAGCAGCAGCACACTTCCAAGGATCCAGTAATTCTTGGCCAGGGAATTAAACTGAATTGGGCCAGGAAATTCCCCAAGAATAGCCCCTGCCATGGGCAGCAGCTACAGCCAGAGGGGAAACACATCCCAACAATCCCATAAGAAAAAGGAGTTCTAATTTTAGAAATCAGAAAAATAAATGGCTGCAGGCCCCTCTAATCTCCACATCAGCACAACAAGATGCTTAGTCAATAAAATAGTTCAGCTAAGTGATCTCAGCATGTAATTCCATACGGATTTTTTTTCAGGGGGAAATGCTATCATTTTCCATTTCAGTTTAATGAATCATGTGAATTATAGTAACATTACAAATGGTTCTCTCTGCAGCCTATTAGTTTGTTTCTGTATGGTTCTAATGGAAGACATGCTTCATTTCCATCCTAGCTTGCCCTCAAGCCATTACGAATAAATTGTATTATCATAAGCAGTTACCTTTTAAAATGATCTTATCAAAAGAAAGTCTTTTGCATTGTTGAGGAGTGTTTATTACCATTTTAGGCGAAGTGCTGCAGGCACTTCACTCTTTTTATAAATATAAATAATTGTAGCAAAGAGGCCAGGGGGCTGGAACTGCCTGGGCACCCTCCAGGCGTGGGGATGAACATCTCCAGAGCACTGGGGCTCCCATCAGCAGCAAATTGAATCCTCCACAGGTTCACAGAGTTTAAGGCCACGAGACAGTTCAATTATTTACTCTGCACTCTTGCACACCACAGGCTGCTGCAGCCCACCCCCCTGCACTGCAGCCAGGACCAGCCTGGACTCAGGCACAGCAGAGAAGTGGCACTGACCCCTCCCAGATGGTGCTCACCCAAGCCAGGGATCACACTCCTTGTTTTCCAGACTTTTTTCTTGATGCACCCCTGAAGCATCACAAGTTTTTTCTATTTTTACTGGCTCCTGTCACAATTTCACAGGAGGACAGACATTTTGGCTATAAATAACTGCACAGCTATACATATCCATGTAGGAAAGGATAACTACCCTCACAGGGAAGAATTTCAAGCAAATCCCTGTTCAGCTTTCTTAAAGAGCCCCCAGCATCAGACACCCTGTGCTCCCTAGCCATGACAAGCCCAGGCTTCACTTGGTTCATCACTGGAAAACTTTTGCAGAAGTTTAATTAAACTTCTATTCTTGCTATTTAACACTATTTCTTCTAGAACACACAAGAAAATTTAACCCTCTCTATAGTTTGAGGTGTTTTTTTGCGTTTATTTGGGGTTTTTTTTGCACATTTGAAGAACATTCCAGTCAATCTTCTCTAGATTAAGCAATAGCAATATCTTTGACCTTTATATATAAATCAGCATTATGTCCCTCCATAGGAAGAGGGTCAGAGGGCATCAGATATCTCAGTAACTTTTAATGTAAGCTAAATCTACAAAAGAAAAGTGAAATCCCTGAGTTTTCTGAAGCTTACCAGGACACCTGGCTGGAGAATGCCAGAAAAACACCAGAACCTTGGTGTTTTTCAATGCAGCATCTTTGATTTCAAACCCACATCAGCACAAGCCTGTAGCTGAAACACAACCTAAACACTGCTGTGGATCAGAAAATAATGTTCTGGGCAAGAATGTCAACCACAGAAGAATCACTTCTAGGTTACAACGAATGCCTTGGTGGAGTGTTCCACTTCAAAACACTTCATTTTGCCCTCTGCTCTCCAGGTCATTAACTGCAGGAAGCCTCCATCTATTCAGCATCCTGTACCAAAAGTTTGTCATATGAATAAATGATACATATTCATAGTCCAGCTGCTACCTGGATGGTCAGAGCCTGGCAGATGAGCAGCACTGACAAAACCACCAGGTAGCTCAGTCACCGTGCTTCTCAGTAATAAAAATGCAAATAAAATAGGAAATAAGAATTCTTGTGACTACCATGAAAAATTAAAGTGCTGTCAATTTAATGCAGTTTTGCTTTTTCAGTAAAATAGCATCTGTTCTCCCACACTGAACAGTAATAACACCCTGCAAGGCACAAGGTCTAAAGCTTCTAATGACACGTTATAAGCCCACTTCTGCTGTGCCCACCTTGGGAACGACATCCTTTTATGAATAGGGAAAGAAAAGAAATACATCTGGGAAAGAAATACATTAATTACAGAGCTCTCTCTCTCTCATAAGCTCTGACACCTGATAGGGATGACAGAATTCACAGCGTTATTTCTCTCCAAGGTGCAGGAAATCACAGAATCATTAAGGCTGGCAAAGCCCTCCAAGAGCATCAAGTCCAAGCTGTGCCTGATCTCCAGCCCAAAGCACCGAGTGCCACATCCAGGAATTCCTTGGGCGCCTCCAGGGATGGGCACTCCAAACATCTCTGCACAGTTCCAAGGTCTTTCCATGGAGAAATTCCTGCTGATGTCCACCCTGAGCCTGCCCTGGCCCAGCCTGAGTCTGTTCCCTCTCCTCCTGTTCCTGACCCTGGTGATGCCTTTTCAGGACTTCCTAAAAACAGAGGCCAGATAAAATTAAAGCAATAAAAAGAAGTTTATTTGTATTTATTGGAGGGTCTTCAGGGACATTTCAGGCAGACAAAGCCCCCCAGGGGCTGCACCCAAAATGCACAATGGGTCACGGGTTTCACACTGTTATAAGTTTGGTCCATTTGCATATTGGGGGTCAATCTCCCAATTACACCTTCAGCTAATGAAGTCATTGACCCCCAGTTTGCTCCCCCAACTCCCTTTTGTTCCCATCTCTGGGCCCTGAGGCAGTGAGGGGTCCTTGATTGCCAGGGCTGGGGAGGAATTGCTGTGTGTGACCCAAATGGGAGAGCAGCAGCTCCCACTGTCCATGGAGTTTGGAGTTCTACACTAAAGAACTGCAGGATTACAAATATATAAAAAATATAGAAAGCTAAAATCCTAAGGCATCAGTGGGAGCAGATCCTGCTGCCCTGGCTGTCCCCTCCTGTCAGGAGCTGTGCAGAGCCAGGTCCCCCCTGAGCCTCCTTTTCCCCAGGCTGAGCCCCCCCAGCTCCCTCACCACCCCCCATGGGACAGAGTTTTGATATTGATGATGTATAAATGTGTCCCTGATCAGACACTAACTGTAATTATTTGCAGCTTAAAGGTTTAACAATTGTGTCAACTTGAAGTTGTCAGAGGGTGGGAACAGACACTGGGGTGCTGCAAATTAAACCATGCTGGCAACCACTTAAAAGTGCTCCTAATAGGTTTGGCTGTAGGAGCTTATTAACTGACAGGAGAAGTCCTGCCATGGGGAAAGGAGCTTCCTTTTATGAGCTACAGAAAATAAATTAGATTTTTTTTTCCTCTACTCTGTGTAGGTAGGAAAAGCTCTTTGATATCCAGAAACATCAAACAATAAATTGTTATAAAACCCAGACAATAATTTAATTTTGAAAATGGAGCCTGTTCTGTCGTTTCAAGTTTTTGGCTCCCAGCAGCAAGGTGAGGTCAAATATACATGTATATATGTGTATATATACACTTATATATATATATATATATATATATATATATATATATAACACATCAAGATATATATAGCTGTACAATGACAGGATACAGGGAATGGCTTCACACTGCCAGAGGGCATGGTTAGAGGGGAGCAAGCTGCTCCCTGTGAGGGTGATGAGGCCCTGGCACAGGGTGCCCAGAGCAGTTGTAGCTGCCTCTGGATCCCTGGAAGTGTCCAAGACCTGCTTGGACAGGGCTGGGAGCACCCTGGGATAGGGGAAGGTGTCCCTGCCCATGCAGGGGGTGGAACAGGGTGGGTTTTCATGTCCCTTCCAACCCAAACCATTCTGGGATTCTATGTACACAGATATTTGAGGATGTTTTTTATTTTTTACGTGGTGCTGTTCAAGCTTTGCTTCTTTTAAACAGCAGTTGGAGAGAGACAAGAATTCCAAGCGCACCGTTCAGGCACTCCCAGCCTGACTCTCCTACCCTTCCCTGAAGGCTGTGGGGCAGCCCAGGGTCCAGAGTGCACACCTGGCATTGCACCTGCAGCTCAGGGGAGCAGCTCACCCTCCTTGGGCTCTTGTCAGATTTGGGCTATAATTTCTCTGCAGCTAAAAGCCAAGATCAACCATCAGCCTTGTGCTCTGCAGAACACGCTTGGCCAGAGGCAGCTCTGCCAAGGACTGACCAGCCCTCACTCCCCCAGCCAAAAGCCACTCCAGGACGTGCAAACCAGACCACGAGATAAATTAGGTGATACTAAATAAACAAACAGCCACTCCAAGTTTACATTCAGACCACAGTCAACAGAAAAAAAAATATTCCTGTGCTTATCTCTGCACACAGCTCCCATCCACTAATGCCGGAGGCACAAGTCTTTCCAGGACCAAACCATGATCAGTTCATAATTGCAAAACTCTCCCAAGCACCAGGCTTTTAATTGTTTCTCTAAGATTTGCCTAAGAGCTATTTTAATTCCAAGCAGCTGTCTCAAAGAACAACAAGAAAACAACTTAATATGTAGGGCTTGACTGGGATAGCTCATTATTGATTGAGTCGAGAAGAAATAATTAAGTTCCTGAAAAATGCATTTTGTGACTACTTTGAGGAGAGTTTCAGAGACCAGATGAAGGACTCGGGAGTGGGGGGGAGTTTGTGTATTTTGGCATAGCAAGGGAATTGCACAAGCCCTGCCAGAACTGCAGGGACCTGAGGTTGGTGCTGGAGTGGTGTCTGTGTGAACCATGGGACAGACCTGCTGCTCTTGTTGGTTATTAACCCTTTGCAGCTGTGTCCAGCACAGGAACCTTCCCCAAGCCAGCCTCAGTGTCCACCTGGCCTGTGGGGCTGGCTGGGTGTGTCAGTGCCTCCCTGGACCAGCTCTGGCTATCAGGGCTACACAGATCTCTGCTGTCCTTAAAAAAAAAAAACACATTTCCCCCTCTCCCTGTAAGTTATGTAGAACCTCTCCTACTTAGAGGCACTTTTCATCAATTATCTCAACCCATCTGGCTTTGTCTCCAAGTGGCATTGATTATGAGCATCCTGTGCCCTAGAGATAAACACACCAGCCCCATTTCCCCCCTGTGCCTTCTCCATATTGGCTCCTAACGTGATCAGACTGGTGATGATCAGCCTGCTGGGAAATCAATAAGAGCACAGACATGTCACAGCCCCAAGATTAATGGAACTGACTTGGCACAGAAAACTTCCCTGCGTTCGCACAGCCAGCCCACAGTGCTTGTCAGTTCAAGTTTCCTTAACCACGGGCACAGCTCCAGCTTCGTGGCCATCCTCAGAGCTGCAGCTCACCCACCTCCACAGCTCTGGCTGAGGAGCCACCACGGAAACAGCCCACGCCAAGCTCCATCAGCAGAGAACACAGAGACTGAAAAAAGCACCTTTATCCCAAGCAGTCGTGAGCAGAATAAAGTCCAGCCTAAAAGCCCCAAACCCTGTCTTCACAGATTGGTTCTGGCAGGTTAGCAGCTGCATTTTGTTAATGATAATCATTCTGGGGAAGGCCAATTAACTTTTCTATTAATCTATCAAACCAGCCCCTCATCTTGCTTTGGTTTTACATTTAATATCCCTCAGAATCACTCCTGTCCAGTGTGACTGCTGGATCACCTTGTCCACACCCCTCAGCTTGCTCAACCCTGGCACAGGGAATAATGGACTTCCCCTGGTACTGGTGGGTGAACCCATGAGCAAATGCTGCAGAGATCAAGAAAAGAAGCAGGAAGGCAGAGGCAAGAGGGCACTACAAATCTTACAACTTATAGGATCTATAATATGCACCCAAGAGGTGGATAATTTAAAGTGCTTTGATGAGCTATTAGTAGTAAGTAATAGCTGCCATTAACTCCAGCAGAGCAAGGTCATGCAAGCTCCCAGAATCTGTTCTGCTCAGGATTTTCAGCTCAGCATTTTCTCTCCAGATGCCATGAAGCAGTGCAGGCTGAGATTGCATTCCCATTCCCATTTACTTACAGCCAAGTCAAACTCATCACACATCGATTCCCCAGAGCTGGATCCCTCACCCACAGCTCAGGAAAAGACCTGGAGACCTTTCAGGACAAAGAGCCCATTGCAGGCAGAGCTCCACTCTTAATGCTACCAATTACAAAGCACAGGAATTAAGTAATTTAATTGTCACCCTGGATCTATAGGGCTGAGAACCAAAGGATACAAAGCTGTCCCATTGTTTGCAAACTAACAGCAGCTCTAAGAGCCAGCCTGGATCCTGGAACAGAGGGAGAGAGAGGGAAATGAGAGAGCATGTGTGTAAAATATAGATAAGAAAGCAAATCCCAGCTGTCGTCCCTATCAGCCCTTCCTATTTCTCTGGCAAGAACATGTAATTTTGTGCCGTAATAGCAAAGGTTGGAGTGACTGCTGTCACATTTGAATGATACTGCTATAGCTCCCCTCTTTATATGTATCTGAAATGGGAATCTTGGAATCTGGTCTCTGGGTGCCGGTGGTTTTTTCCAACACTTGTCTCAGTCCCTCCTTTTCTATATAAAATGCCCCGTTCTGAAGCACAGATCAGAGATAAACAACAATATGTGCCTTGCATGTTCAGAGACTTCCTGAAACGTCCTCCCATTTCTCCTTTCACAGAGCCGTAATTTGTGCTCCCACAAACCTACAAAGAATCAGATTTACCCATGCCCAAAGCAAATCCCTTTTGAAACAAAGTTCCCTCTGCCCAGGACTGAAATGAATGTTTAATTCCTGCCTGGAGGACAGGACCAAAGACTCGGCTCCCTTAGAACAAAGGGAACAGCCCAATTTTAGTACATCAATGGAAGAAGCACAAATGGCTTCAAGAAGCAGCTCCAGGTGTAAATGGGTGGGTGAGTGGGAGTAGGAACATTGAGGGAGGCACCGGATTTGGGGACTCTGCCTAAAACACGAGCTGAGAGCCAGCACCTCACGTATGCAGGCTGTCACAGCTCCAGCCCACAAGTTTCCTCTCAAAACTTTGAGAAGAATCTGTTCAACACTCCCATGTTGCAGCCTCAAAACACACACTCCGTTCCCATTCAGCTCAAGAATTTTCCTTCTCTGATCAGAAGTGTTAGCGCTATACATAGAAATGTACTACACATGGTCAAATTCACATGAACAAGAAACATGAGTTTCTAGGTAATCAACAGTTTTGCAATGCCGCTGTAAGCAGGAGTTGAATTAATCTTATATTTCAAATCTTAAATCTTTGCTTAATGCGTACCTAAGGACAGAGCTTAAGTTCTGCACATGCACCCTTGTCAGGTTTTTTGCTAAATTAATGTGGTAAATAGCTGTAGAAAAAAAGATTAGGTGAAATAAATTCAGAGAGTCGTGAAATTAGAGGTGCTTGGGTTTTTACCTCCCCAGAATTACGGAATGACACAATAGCTTCCCATTCCAAGCCCCCGGAATAGACTTTAGAATTCAGATCCACTTCCCTTGTTCTGGAGGGAGAAACATTACAGCGATGATGATTTTTTTTTTTTTTTTTTTAATGCACTGATATTTCATTAAAAGTGGACCCAAGGCACGGGCCCCTCTCACCTGCCCTGGCAGCTCTGTCTCCTCTCTGCACGCTCCATTTCCCACCTGAAAAACACCTCCCAGCCCCCCTGCTCAGGCGCTGCCACTTCTGACTGATAGCACAAAATTGAACTGCGCTAAGCACACATCCGAAAATCTGATAAATATTGTTTGGAAATATAATTGAGGTTTAACTGGAGCATGAATTTTTCACTTTGAAGCAAAGATTTCTGCGCTTATTTATGAGGAAGATTTGGTGTTGCAAATAGCGATGACAGTTGAGATAAATGTTAACCCAAGTTGTGCTTTTCCTCCTAACCTGCAGAGCCTCTCTCGGCACTGCTGCGTGTCACCGGGACACACATCACCGGGCAGAGCTGCAGAAACCCCCTGACACCCCCAACCCTGCTCTTTCCAGGCTCAGCACCGGCTGCAAAAAGGATCAGAAGCATCCAACGCATTTTGGGGTGCAAAATCCTGCAGGAGGTTTGAGCTAAACATCGAGACTGAGCCTTGGCTTACCCTTGGATCAGGTTTTGTGTCAACACTGCTCTTGACACATCAGTTGATGGTTTGGTCATGAATATTTAAGAGCAAAGTGCTCCCCGAAGTTGTTTTACAACACCAGAACTCATCTCCCGCGGCAGTTATTCTGCTTCCAGTCCCTACAGATGAATCTGCACCAATTTGTACGCAATATCCCGGCCATTACCGAGGCACTTGGAGATAACGGGAAGGGGCTATCAGGTTTTAATCTAAAGCTCTGTCTTTTAATATCCTTGGAAATCTCTTGCCCCAGTGCTGAGAACTGCAGGAGCTGTTGTTTGTCAGAGCGCTCAGCCTCATCCTGCCCGTTGTGCAAACACCCAAAACATCCCCAAAACCTTACAACGCTAAGCAGAACATCTTCTGATAGAATTCCATTTCTAATTCCATTTTAACATTATCAGAGTAGTCGATATTAAACTATATTCCTCCACTTTCATCTGTGTTTTCAGAGGTTTATCTCTGAATTTGAATGCAGCGAGCACTCAAAACCGCCCAAACGTGCTGCTCTCATCGGAGCCCCACTAACAAGGTGGTATCAAACAATGTTATATTAAATCAAGGATGAGTATTTAAAATTCCTGCATAGCACCAGGTTAGAGCCACGCTGGACTCGAATGTTAAAGCCGAGCCCTCTCCTCCATCCTCCCATTAACACTCGTTTTCAACTGTGCAAACAAGATAGTAACAACACTCCGAACGCAGCAAACGCTAAATTCAGATCCCGGCTCCGTGCCTCATAAATTTTCATCCTGGCATCACTTCTTGTTCTTTTTACAGCATTTTAAAAATGTAGGTTAGCCTTTGCATTTTAAGCAGCAGCGATTGTATCAAATGCCTGGGTTTTACAGCAGCCAAGATGTTCCCAAGTTTGATGAACTGATCTCAAGTGAGATAAATTATGTCAGTTGTCGGCTTTGTCAGTAAATCACGAGTTGACATTTCCCTGATTTGTAAAGGTATAATGTAGCAGCGGAGAGAAGTGAGCTCTTGAAAACCTGCACGGAAGGTGAGATTAATAAGCAGTTCAAAGAAAATGTCCCAATGTAATGGGCTTGGAACATCCACACTCAATTCCAGTTCATTTGCTATTTCTCAGGTTTTCTCTTTTAGGAATTCAAAAAATGCTGTATGAAACATTTTATGGAATATTCCATCTATGTGCTTCTTTGCTTTACAATAATTGACAACATTTACATATATTTCCATGTTATATTATGCCATAAATTTGCATAGATCCAGGTAAAATTGTTCAGCTTTAGACCTGCTGCTTCAATGAGTTTCAGGAGCTGAATCACAGCTCCAATCTGAATTACATTGCTCCCAGAATTCCCTCTCCTGTGCAGCACTGCAGAATATATCCCTGGTTAATAACCCTGCTGGTGTCTGTGCTGTGGAGCTGCACTGCTGGCTGGCTGGTTGTCTGTCTGTCTGTCCTACACCAGGGCAGCTCTTGGAAGAGACCCTGCTGAGATGAAAGCACCCGGGGTGGCTCAGTCCCACCTGCCCTTCTCCTCCCTCCGTGCTCACCTGAAGGGAACAGGGTTTGGATCACCCAGCACTGCCCAAAGTGGCAACACATTTCTCTTTCAGGCAGCACTGAAGAGAGGAATTCTACCAGTTTTTTATATTGAAGCCAATTTAACCCGATTTAGCCCACTTTGTATGTTCACTCTGCTTTCTGGAGTTATTTTTATTGCACTGGAGCTGTGCTTGCAGGCACAGATGGTTCCCGAAATGAACAAAAGCAAACCCCACTCGAGCCGGCCCGGGAGCAGTTATATTAAAGTGTTACAATTTGGTTAAGAAGTAATTTGGGGCTGTGTTTTGATTTACACTAACTAAAATGTGCTGGTTCACCACAGAGATGCCATGAATTTATATGTGGCATTTGGCACACGTACCAACCATCTGGCCCCTGTAAAGAGCACACGGGGCATCACAGCCTCGGGGGCAATGCCTGAGCTATGCTTTGATCACCATCAGGAATTTTTTTATAGGACCAGTCCATCAGCAAATCTCATTGAGCAGAGGCTTTTGCATTGGTGGATAAAGCATAAAGTAAAAAACACGGGTAGTAAAGCAACGGGAGGTTACACATGCTATTGCTAATATCCTCTTGAACATAGCCAAGAGGCTGATGAACCGTCACTTGCATGTTTTAGACAAGATATTCTTTCCATATATGCACTTTTTGACCTCGTTTAGTTGCTGCTTTTAAGGTAGAATTCTTCTGAAAGCATAACTTCACAGTGGGGAGAAAGAGGATGGAAATAATTACATGAATAGAAGAAGTCAAAGATTAAAAGCAAGAATTTAAGGATGCTAAAGGCTAACCCCTCACAGTAATACTGCATAAAAAAAGAAATTGAGAAATAGTGACAGGGTATCACAACCCTGCAGGATTATCTGGTGGAAACAAACTCATCCGAGCTTGCCAGCTGGTGCCAACAGCTCTTTACCTTCTCGTTCCCTTGTGTTATTGGTATTTGCATCACAATAGCACTGAGACCGCACGGCAGCCAGCACGGCTCAGCATCCAGCCGGCAGCAGGGACAGAATTCCTGCCCTGAAAGCCTGGGAGCTCACACTCACAAAGAGAGGGAAGATAATTCACTGCTCACTAGAGAGATGCTTGAGTGTGTCTGGAGAGCGAACGCGAGCCCGCGGCGCCCAGCCCAGCGCTGGCACCAGCTCTCCTGCCCAGGCTGGGGGCTCTCCTGCTGCTGGCAGGGAAGGCTGGGCTCTCTGCACCCCTGGGGTGGCAGGGTGGCCCCAAACCAGGCTCACTGCCGGGCTGCTGCTGCAAACTTTCTCTTCCATTTCAAGAACCCAAACTCCATTTCGTCCTGGATGCCAGGGGCCAGGGCCAAGCAGCAGCAGGACACTGCTGTCCCCTCCTGTAGTCTGAGACTCCTGGGCCTGAAGTTTCTGAGTTTCTAGACTCAGTTTCTTTGTGGTGTTTTGGTTGAGGAAGACCTCGTGTTCTCACAGGCTTGGCATAAACATCACAAGTGTTCTTGGAACAAGAGTGATGTTTTGGATTCCTTTCTGTGGGATGGACTTCTCTCTGTCTTTCAGTTTTGGGTCAGTGGGATGAAGAGTTCTGGCACTCTTCTGACCACTGAGATGGCCTGCTCGAGAAGATATAAAAAGGGGGTCAGTCTTTGAATAAAGAGGAGTCAGATGCAGTTTTTATAACGAGGTCTCATGTCATCTGTTCATCACCCAGAGCCCAGGGCTGTCCCAAAGCTCACCTGGCTCACCTGCTCCGTGAGCAGCCAGCACTCATCTGACATTCACTCTCCCCTCCTGTCGCTGTGGCAAATAACACACGACAAGGATTTTCTCTGAAACAGCTCAGAGAGCTCAATCTGACTCCGGTTTATTCAAACAAATGACCCCTTTTATACATTTTGCCACAGACCACTGTGACTGGTGAAGAAAGACACCCCCTTCACCCACCAGAGGTGGGTCAAACCAGAGGGACAGCAAAGAAGGTCCGTCCCACAGAAAGAATTCCAAACATTAGATTTTGTTACAAATCCTGATGCTTATGTTCGAGCTGTGGGAACAAGCTTCAGAAACCCAAAACATCAGGAAAACACAGAGCTTTAGAAACTCAGAAGCTGCAGACCTGGAAAAAACGAAATACTCCCTCCCAGGACCAAGACCCCTCCTCAACAGCAAAACCCCAGCCCCCCTCACTCAGGACATGGCTGAGAGGAGCCTTGGGCACCAACCAGAGCAGTGACAGGAGGAGTGGGGGACACCAGAGGGCCAACAGTCCCAGCCTGTCAGGACAGGCAGCTTCATTCCACAGCTCTTGGAATCCTGTGCATCCCATTTCCTGGCTGGGAGGGCTGGGAACATGGACATCCCACCCAGAGCTGCCCAGGGAATGAGGGAAGGGCATCCCTTTGGAGCAGCTGCCTCCAGAGGAACAGGGAATGTCACTGCTCCTCTTTTGGGCTGGATTGGAGACCAAGCTGAACTCTGCTGGCTTAATTAGCTAACCATAAATAAACATCATTTACAAGACCTAAACATTTTAAAACACCCTGTTAAGCATCTGAAACATAAATGCTTTAATTATAGACTAGCTCAAGACTGAAGTAACACTGGGATAAATGCTATAGAGCAGCTGTCTATGAATTCTTTACAATGAGATTGCTCTTCGTTCTGCAGGTCCACAGGGAATATCGGGTTGGAAAGAATGCATTCATTCTTTAAAATGTCCTGCTCTCCTTTCCCTGGGGGGGCCACTGCCCCAAATCACCCCCAGCTCTGCCAGTTTGCCAAAACCTTTGTCCTCAGTTAAGTGCCCACAGTGAGCCCAGACATTTGGGGCTTCTCTGCTGCTGTGCCAAGTTCTGTACTCCAGTGCCCAGCTCAGTCCCTTGAAGGACTCCCTTGACTGCAGCATGCTCTGGACCAGACCCCAAAATCCACATGATCACCTCTAAAATCGACAGAGAAAGTCCAGTTTTCATTTTCTCTTCAAAACCCAGTTTCAGTAATATTTGTATAAAGGGATCAACCCCCCTGAAAATAAGGCAGCAAATGCCCAAGGGAGACAAATTACAAAAGACAACCCACAAGTCACTGGTATAAATCATTTCTCTGTGTGCCCCAGCTCCAGCCCAGTGTCACTCTGGTCACTAAATTTGACTCCAGCTGGGGCTATTTCTGCTGAGCAATTGCAGCCCCAAGGTAGGGAAGGATCAGCATTTTCTTGGCTTTGTCCAGCTGATTCCCAGACTTGCATCTCAGGGCAGCCTGGATTCTTATGAGCTGTGTGCTGGTGTAAGAGCAGCTCAGGAAAGCCCTGCCAGGAGCACTCCTGCAGCTCATGCTGTACCAAAACAATATAAAAAATATATCTTACTCCAAAGAGATGCAACAGATCAGCCACTGGTGCCTCGTCCAAGTCCATCTCCTGAGCTCCAACGTGGTGCTGGATGTCAGGCTTTGATATCAAGAAAATGGCAAAAAATATTTACATTTTCCTATTGCTGACATTCCTATTTCATCACAAATATTCAAAATGTCTCTTAATTCGAGTCAGTATAATTTCCTCTAAAGATAAAAGCACTCAAAGGCTTTTGTTCTAAGTATTAATATGATGGTCACAGGTCTCTAATTTACTGTAAAATATGAGCAAACAGACAAACTGAATCAGCCCCCGGAGAGCAGAAGGCAGGCAGCCAATTCCACCTTCAGACAAGGAGTGCTCCATCCCCGGGATCTGTTGAACACCTGCAATACATTGATTGCACTTAAGCAGCCACCATTAGAATGTTAATGCCATCCCTGCCTCCAAAACACAGGATTTTCCACACACAAAGCACGAGCTCTTCAGCGTTCTGGGGTTGGTTTTTGTTTTTTGCTCTATGAAGTAAATGGAGCAAGTGATTTTTTTTTTTTTTCTTTAACTACAGGCTGGTTCCTGTAACACTGACAGCAATCTATTAGTTAAGGAAATCAAGTTTTTACTCACTACGGGAGGGGAAAGAGATACTTAAGCTTTTATGTCAGTTCATTCTCTATTAATGATAAACATTGGGAGCCTGGCTAGAATAGATCATCTTGCACTTATTGCTGCGAGTATATTAAGAATTTACAGCAGCAGAGCAGTAATTAAAGCCCAAATGCCTGTGCCCACTCTGCTGCCAGAGCCCTGCACTGCACACCTGGGCTGGGCAGAAGCAGAGCCAGGGATGGGAAACCCAGTGCCCCAGAAGATGCCAACAGTCTGGGAACCCTTCAGCCTCCCCTCATCCTGGTGGGAAGCTCACCAGCATCCCATGGGATCAGCCTCCATGAAAAACAATCGCTGTTGTATCAGTGCTTCTAGTGCTGGAATTCAATTTTAACTTCTCCATTCTGCCATTATCATGTGGTGGTTTTTTTTTTTTTTCCTCCTGGCTTCTTTTACCAGTTATTGCCTCAAATTCAGGCTCCAGCATTCCAAACATTTATTTATGCTACCACAATAAATGTTAAGTGTATTCTGTTTGCATCGTGTTTTCCTTTTCCTCCCTTATTCAATGCTTCCAGAATTATTAAATACAAGTGCCCTACAGCATAGCAGGCTTGTTATCCATTTGGAAGGCTTCAGGACATATTTGGTTTATTAACCATCTTAGATCAAAGCAGTTAATTTATATTAGTGTAAATAAAATACACAAATTACCTTAATGACAATCTAAAACTCAATTTGTTTTTGTGTAATGCATCATCTGAAAACACATAAGTTTTCAGTCCATATTTTCTACTCAGGTTCAACCATGCCCATTAATTCCCCCATCATCAAAAAATACTTAGATGACCACAAAGAATTTTTAAAACTAAAATGTGTATTTCCATTCTGTCTTTTAAGATTACTCTTCCTCCCAAAAGAGCTTTTCTAAGCAACTTTTCACAGCTTAAAGTTCTGTCCAGTTTAAATAACCATCCACACATTCTGATGATTATCTGAAATTCCTCCAAACTGCTTTCGGGAAAAAAAAATAAATCAGATTGAGCCCAGTGTGTATCATGTCACTTAAAAGATCCAGCTCCCCGGCCCTGGGAGAAAAGCTTAGAAAGAGATTTTCGAAATTCCAATTCCTTTGCCAAAACACAGCCAACACTCTGGGCTTTGATCCCTGTTGGTGCCCCCCACCCACTCTGGAGCTCCAGCCTGACTGCTCGCATCACTCCAAAACCTCCAGATCCCAGCCAAAAATTCGACTTAGCCTGATGCCAAAACCAGCTTAGAATTTTACTATGTTACACATTCAGTCAGAAGAACATAAACGCCTTTTTTTTTAGTATTATTATTTTTTTTGCTTTGCTTACAGAAATCCAGATTTTTATTTAGGAGCCTCTCCAGCGGTTGGGTCCTGCAGCTCCTCCCAGAGAGGTGACAGCAGCCCCTGGGGGAAGGTGCCGGGTGCTGACACACACAGGGACAACCCGATAAAAGAGAGCTCTGGAACAGAAGATAAGGCTGCTCCAGCAGCCAGGTAGCCCAGCCCAGCCCCGCAGGCCAGGTTTGGATGTGCCACAAACACAGCCCTGCTCCCCCCTCCCAGAGCTCTGCCAGCTCAGCTGGGCTGGGCTTCTCCCCTCTGCTGCCCACGCTGGCCGTGAGCAGATTGATGCTTTGGGTTTTTTCTCTGAGGAAAGATGAGGATTTTCTCCAAGCGAAGGGGACTCAGCTGCACCAGGGATTCCAGCTCTCCTGGGTGCACCCTGCGGGAGATACCCCAGTAAGCAGCCCTTGGAGGAGCAGGATCTGCCAAATTATGGTCATTTCAAAACCCAAACTGTCCTAAGAAAAGATAACCACGCTGCTGATGCTCTTGCAGCACTCCAGCCTGCAGCAGTTTTGCCTTTCTCTTATGAGCTCTGGATTCAGAGCCTGTCTGGGGATGAAAACAAGCAGAGCAATGCTCCCCTGGTTCCCACTCCCAGACAGGTATTCTTGAAAACTCCAGCCTAATCTTCACATTATTTGCTTTATGAAACACTCTGAAAGAAATCAACTTTGGAAGGACTTCTATCAAATGTACATATTAGCAGTTTTCGTTGTGACCTATTTCTCAGGCATTCTCATGTCAGGGTATTTATAGCAGTTCTGCAGAAAGGACTGAAATTAGAAAAACTCCCTGAATAGAGCAGCAGGCACATTGTGGTTCGTTTTATTATTTAAATGTGTTCCTTTCACTCCAAACAGCAAAATTAAATAAGGGGGGAAAAGAAATATTCCAGCAGTCAGAACATTTCGAGTGACTTGAATTCCTATCAATGTCCACATCTCTATATTCATGCACAGAGGCAATGGCAATGCAGCAATTCTATCTGGCAAACCGAGTTAACTCTCACCCATAAAATGTTCCATTTAAATTCCAGAAGGGCTAATGAACAGCACAGGAGAAGAGACCACAAGAAAAAACAAAACAAAACAAAACAAAACCACAATAAGCAATTGGAAGCAGCTTTCAATGGCTACAATGTACTCCTCTTCCCAAACCTGCTCCGTGGGCTGTCATTTGCTGAAGGTGTGGACACCTGCCAGTTTGCTGGAGCAGGTAAGTCACTGGAACCCATCAGCCATCTGTTCTCATCCCACACACAGCCCAAAAAGCATCATAAATATGCAAAGAACCACAGACCCCCCGAGGCAGCGGCTGGATAACAATAGCTTTAATTTTTCATTTGTTTATTTGATTTGCTGTAATGAAGGAGCTGCTGAGGCAACATCTGAAACGAGTGAAAGGCAACAAATGAAACTTTAGGGCAAAATATATCTCTTGGAAACAAATCTGCTTCTGTTTGATTAGGTGCTGGTTTGGGTTGTTTGGGTTCACACTCTCTGCTCAATCAGTACTACCGTGTCAGGGACAGGGCTCTGCCTTCGTTTAGGTATTAACTCCTCACTTTCGAGGGACTCAGTTAATCTGCAAAGAGACATTTCCATGGCTCTGTCACTCACCATCAAAATATCTGATTCAATGCTTGGAGCAAGCTGGAGGAGCCCTTGCCCCAGCCCAGCTGAGTGATGTGTCACTTTTTGCTATCAAAGATGTTGAAAGCATTTTCCCCAGATCTTTGCAATTCAATGGCATCAAAAAGCATAATTACAACTGGAGGGCAGGGATGGATGGATTGATGCAAAATCACTTGAACAAAACCATCATAATTATAAATGACAGCAAGCCTGGGGTAGCCACCACTGCCACGGAGAAGAGAACCAGCCACAGAAAAAAAGGCCTTCAGTACGACTTCAAAAACTCGATTTTTTCACAGAAACAAGGGACAGAAAAGAGCCCCCAGAGCTCACACCCACTCCCAGGAGCTCCTCACTGTCACAACCAACCAGCAAACATTTGCTGCAGGTATTTGCCCAGAGATGACCCTCGAGGTGATCTCCTTGGAGAACTGCTGCAGGACACTGAAGCTGAGGGGATTCTTTTAGTGCTGCCTGTATTTTGCAGGAATAAAAGTTTTGCAGCTTTGGGGGAAGCGGCCTTTGAGGAACAGAGCAGGGACAGGATCCCTCTGCTGGGAGGGGGCTTGGAGCAGTAAGACAAAAACTCCCTCTGAGCTCCTCCCAACACTCCCAATGCTTCCAAGGGAGCTTTAATGCTTCTTACTTCAAGCAGCAATTCTGAAGAGGAAATAGCAATCTTCATTAAGGATTAGGCAAACAATTAACTTATTATGTTCAATCTTTTTAATGTGTGTCTGGGTACACAGGAACAAAAACAAACACAGTTTACGCATGCTACAAGGGGGAAAAACCTATGTTTCTTTCCTCATTCCAAATGAGGAAATTCCAAATTTCCTCAGCCCTTAGTTTTGCTTTTGTGTCCAGCTTAAAACTTTGAAATCAGCTCAGCTGAACCAGGCTGATTAATTGGGAGACTATAGAAGGCACAGGTCTTCCCAGTAAGTTTAGGAGGGTCAGGATTTAGTCCTGCATCACTATCCTTTGGTCTTCACAAGCTCAGAGCACTCACCACCCTCACCCCGAGGCCAGATGGGCCTGACCAGGCTGTAAGAACTCTTTTAATTGTGTTTAGGTTATTAACATGTTTATCTAGTCATATATCTGGTTTTCAAGGAGCAGGTACCACACTGCAATGCTGCTTATGAGGCATCAACTCGAGCATAAAACACAGGAGCCACCTTCAGGCACCCCCCTCCTCCTCATTCCTTTCTCCTCTGTGTAAAAAAATAAGGCACTAAAGCAGCAGCAAATGCCTGATGTTTTCACAAAACTTTGTCACATTCCAAGATTCTGCTCTAAGCTTTTTTTGTCTGTTTTATTTTATGGCACTTTTAATGAGAGGTTTCAACAACCCCATCATTAAATGAAAAGGAAAGAAATAGGGAAAAGAAAAAGAATAATTAAATTTTTTAAGATTCTTTCTGAAGGAAAATGGTACTATATCATTTTAAATGTTTAAAATCCAGCTGACTCCAGCATTTCTGCTGATGACTTCAGCAACTCACAGAGCAATTTAAAGAAATTAAGGCAGCTGGGAAATACAGTCTATAGTAAAACTACATAGATTATCCTATTTCAGGGGGAGAAACAGCACAACAGATGTTCTTAACTTCTGAGGACCTGCCATAACTCACACATTTGTATGGAGTTTGACACCAATCCCCACCATTGTGGGTCCCACGGGACAGAGACACCAACACCTGGGACTGGTTCAGCCCTGGAATCCAGGCACAGAGAGGGGAAGGAGTCTCAGTGCAGCTCATACTGCAAAGTGCAGCTGCTGTGAACACAAAGCCCCCAGTGCTTTGTTCTCACCTGGCTGCCAGACCCACAGAACCACTGCCCTCGCCAGGGGCTGCTCCCTCAGCCTGGGGCCCCGTGAGCCAGCCCAGAGAGGATGCTCTCAGCCACTGGAAATGCACATTGATGGGCCTGGGGGTCTTGCTGCCTGCCTGTCCATCTCTGGGGAGACAGGAAGCACCAACCCCACGTGAAGCCAAGCCTTGGATCCACGCCTCTTACTCCAAGTCACTCAATAGAGACCGCAGTGTTAAACTGTGCCAAAGGAAGTTTAGGTTAGATGTTAGAAAGAAATTCTTCACTGAGGGAGTGATTGGGTGTGGAATCTTCTGCCCAGGGAGGGGGTGCAGTCACCATCCCTGCAGGTGTCCATGAAGAGCCTGGAGGTGGCACTCAGTGCCATGGTTTGGGTGATGAGGAGGTGCAAGGTCACAGGCTGGACCAGGTGATCTCCAAGGACTTTTCCAACCTCGTTCATTCTGTGGTTCTGTGTGATAGGAGCTGCACTGGGACCCCAGAACGACCAGTTCACAGCTCCCAAGATTATCCTGTCAGAGTTTTTTCCAGGCACTGCCTTTCCAGGCCTTCATGGCTTTTTAAAATTCCCAGTTTGAAGCTGTCCAAGTCTGGAGAGGAGCCCACAAACCAAGAAAATGATGGAGCAGACCTGCTTTAGCAGCTAACAACAGCGAGTGCAGCTGCCAAAATGGTAAACTGTCAACTCCTGAGAAGTCCTGAGGTACATCACTGCCCAAGGAATGCTCCCTAACCTAAATTTACCCCTTCATTCTGGAAGGATTTTCAGCAGAAAGATGTCTGCAAAATTGTATAAGTCAAGAGTAAATTATGAATGTGATACCTTACCAAGGAGGATGATAAAAACTTATGGTTTTATCCCAAAGGGGATTCTGGGAAGAGATCCCAGGGCTGAAGGGATCCAGGCACTCACTCGTGGCTCCAGAGTGAGCATTTAGTTTATTTATCTCCCCCTGAATATCCCAGCACTGCTGCTTCCCAAGGAGGAAACCTCATAGGGACTTGGAGGATTTTCAGGCAGGTGCATGGCAGTGGACAGAGTGAGCTCACCCGAACTGCTGCTGCTCCCTGAGAGCTCTGCCTAATGCTCCCCACTACAACTGAGGTTTGTTCCTGGTAAGTATTGCTAATGCAGCTTTGGAACTCCCCAGGGAAGGTGGAAGGAAACCCACAGGACCCAAATCACAAGGAAGCTGCAGGCAGGATGAAGTGGGGATGGTGGGATTTTATCTGTTTGGGTTTCTCCCACCTGGTTTGCTTAGAGGGTGCCCTGATGCTGCTGAGACTCTGCTGACATTTATTCCCATTAAACCTGCAGAGATGCTGTGGAAAGTTCTGGCAAACTTTAAAAACACAAAGCACTTTTCCCTTTTCTTCCCTCTGAGCTTTTTAAGCACTCATGCACATTTTATTTGTGGTTCTGAGGCTTATAAAGTGGGAATATTGCCAGTTGCTGGTGATGGAAATGGAGATCCTCAAACAACAAGACTCCCAGGTGTTTTGAGCAAACATGAAACACAAGTAAAGGGTCTGATGATAAAGCTGAGTGTTGGCACTGGGCAGCCCTGGTTTCACCTGCCAGGAGAGAGGGGAGGGGAAGAGGGGCAGCTTGCTTAGCAAAGGAGATTAAGCAATGAATTTATGCTAGGCTGAAGCTATGAGAGCTGAAGCAAGGTGCTCAGCCTTGATGCTTTCTGAGCTTTAATGCTTCTAAGTCAAGAATGAAATCTGGGCTGGAGGAGAGATGAGGGAGGAGCAGAGAGAAGGGAAAATAAAAGAAGTGTGGAAGCTAATCCCAAGCACTGTGAAAAGGTCATGTGCTTCGATATGAGTAATTAATTTTCTTAGAGCAATGTTGAAAAGGTTAACCTGATTTATGGAATGCAATTTAATTTAGAATGTGTTGTGTACCTTGTTAGAAGGGTCCAATTATGGCTGCTAATTCTGTGGACTGACACGAGTGACGTGGTCTGATAATACCCTGGTGCGAGGGGGAACACGTGTCAGTCAATAATTGGACATGGCCTATCGAAATTTGAGGGGGAAGGAAAATTGGTAGAAATGCTGAGAGAACAACTGTTGCCTGTGCCCAGGGCCCAGAGTGTCCCCTTGCAATCTCCTGCTCTGTGGAGCACTCAGTGATTCATTTCGAGGCAGGTTTGAGTTCAGAGTGGTTTATCATGGTGCTTTGAGACAGGAGTAAAAATGCCAGATTTGTACAGGTCAGCCCACGCTGCTCCTTGACCTTCATTCTGTTAATTCTTCTCGCAAAAACCAAACTAAACACCACCCTCCTTCCTTGACTTGGTAAAGCACAAGGCTGAGAAAGCTGTCCCAGTGGTGCTTGTACAGAGAATTCAGTAATAATCCAAATAACACAGGCTCTGGGGATCCTCAGCCAGAAGGGTTTCTGGTTGAAATTTCCAATCTGAAAACTTTTGTCCCAGCCCACTCCTGGCTCAGCTCTCACCCTCCCTGTGCTCTGCAGTGTCCCTGCTCCTGCCAGTCCTGGGCAGTGTGTGCTCAGCATCCTGCCCAGGGCAGGAAAGCATCCCCTGGGGATGCAGCCCTGAAGCCACTGTCTGCCCAGGCTGCTGTGGAATATTTCCTTTCCTTTTCACTTTCTCTCAGCCTCCAAGGCCAGCAGCCAGAGTTACTCCCTGCATGGTTTGTAGCCACTCCTTTTGCAGCCATTCCTGTGTGAATGCAGTGAGTAGCAGCTCTGGGGTTTTCCTCAGTGCCATATTCCCCAAAACGTGTGTGCAATGCTCCCTCAATGTTCCTCCCCACGATGAGCCCCTGCTCAGTCTGGTACACTGCAGATGAACAGAGGAACTACTGCAATCCTAAAACTGGCCAACAGGATAAGTATTCCTACAAGGAGCAGAATAAATCGATTAAGGCAGCTCCAAGGAACTTATGCTTCCTAAATTGAGTTGGTAAATGCCTGCCAAAATTGTGTGGCTCCAAAGAGTGGCTTTGGCAGTGGCAGCTGCAGCTGCACGGGACCAGGACCTGTGTTCAGTTTGCCATCAGCACCAGCAGTGTCAAACACAGCAAGCTGTGTGCAGGTGGATTTCCAAGTTGCTGTAGACCCTCAGTGCTCAGCAGCTGGGGTGTGACAGGCACTGTGCCTGCATCCTTCCAGGACCTCTCTGCACCATTTGTCTACAGAGCTGGAGGAAAAGCAGCTGAGCTGTACCTCGGAGGGGTATTGGATGATGAGCCCAGCATTCAGCCCATGGTGTCCCTGCCCATGGAAGGAGATGAGCTTTAGGGTCCTTTCCAACCCAAACCATCCTGGGATTCTTATTCTTTCAGTGTTACTTCTGCTGAGAACAAGAACATGTGTATTGGGCTTTCCTGCAAGACCTCATGGAAGTTCCTGGAGAAATGGAACAGGCCTTGGTTTAATACACTGCATGGACAGAGCCAAGAGCAGCTTGTAGTTATATTGATCTTTCAGGTTCCTATTGCTGTGACATTGAGTACAAAAACCTTGCTGGCATTTTATAAACCAGTCTTGTCTGAAAGGGAGAGGAGGATGGAAGGAACCTGTCCTCTATAACCCCAAATATTCTCATGTTCCCTTTTGCAAACAAAGCTCTTCCCCACCTTTACCCAGAGCTGGTTTATATTGCCATCACCAAATTAGCTCAGGAAGCTGCATCTTGTGATAACTTCATTATGTTCTATTGACTTCTCAGGGAGCTGAAAGGAATATAATGGCAATTTCCCATAATGGATAACTGGCTGGGGAAGCCAAGCCAGGGAAATGGCCATTCCCTCCTCTACCCTTATGCAGTCAAATCTCTGTCAGACATTTCATTTTCTGATGTGCATGTTGGCCTCTTATCAAGCTTTTTTCACCCAAAGAGGATTCCTCCTTAGAGGAACATGAGGATTAGTATCAGATGGGGAAAATGCAGTTAGTATTACCAGAATATTAAAGGGGCAATTGTAATTTCTCAGCTACAAGGGACACTTAAAGCAAATTACCTCAATTAAGAGAATAAGAATCAGGGAACTGCTTTAAATTGAAAAAACATTCAGCTAGGATGTGTGTGTCTGTTTGTCATCAGGGGCTTAATATTTACTTCTGCTGATGAGACTTCGTCATGCTCTATTACAATTCATAGACTCGTGTTCCCAAATTTTATGCACCAAAATGCCTTGATTTATAAGGTATAAGTCCCTTTTCTCTGTGAATTCCTTTAATATTGTCATAAATGTGGCCAGTGATGCTTATCTCATGGTATTAATGTGCCTCATTTAATTATATTGTCTTGCTCAAAAAGTGCACTTAGTTTGAAGGAAACTACAAATTGATAACTTTTAGTAAATGCACATTTCTCACTCAAGAATGGTGCTGCAGCCAGCAGTGGGGTGGGTGCTTGGGAAGGGTCAGAAGCACACAGAAGACTCTTGGGTCAGTGATAACTCAGCTCCTTTCAGCCTCTGCTTCATGTAGGAGCCCCAGTTTCTGGTCTGGCCATCATTTCTGTGCTTTGTCCCACATTCCCTGCTCTGAGGCTGCTCCTGGTTCTCATTCCCCTATTTTAGGCTCAGGAAGGTGTGATTCTCTATTGATCACTTGATCTGTGTAATTACAATCAAAACCACGGGGATTTCAAGCCTGATTGACTGCAAAATAGAAATCTATTGGCTTGGCTAGACTCCTAATGACCAGGATTAGGAGAGAACATGGTTTGGGGCTGCTCCTTCTCTGCAGGATTGGGTTTGGGTAACTGGAGATTGATGAGGTTTGTGAAGGAAAGCACTGATCCATCAGAGCAGGCTGGGGGGGGGTTATCTCCTTCATGCCTGCCTGTGGCTCTGCTAGTGGCATCCTGATTTTGTGACCCTTCTGCAGCAGCCTGCTGTCTGCAGGAGTCAGGAACAGAGTCTGGGGTAACTGCAGGGCAAGCCAAGGAGCTGCAGCAGGGAGAAATCCAGCTGAAAGCCCCTCTCCCAGATTCTCCTGTGATCCTTCTCCCACTGGATGTCCCCTTGGCCAGAGTGTGAGCTCCTAAAATAAGTCCAGGGCCTGGGGTTTTGTCTGTCCCCACCCTCAGAAGCTGAATGAAGGCACACCAGCAGGCAGGGAAAGGACCTTTTTCTTTTTTTAAATGGGTTTTCATTTAAAAGATGCCAGAGCCAGCAGATTAGTGTCTCGACTATATAGGTTTCCTACAGATAAGGCAGAGAAATTGATTTCAATTACCAAAGTGGATAGACAGGCTGCCCTGCTCTCCCGAGGATTGTTAACCCTCGAGAGGCAAGAAGTGAAAACCAGGAGGGGGTTTGGAACCTCAAGCCATTTCCTCAGGAGCAGCTGTGCCTCTTGCAGCACAAATCCTCACAAAGGGAGAGAGCTAAAGAAAGGAGGTTTATTTAAGGATGTACAATGATCCTTGTGATACTCTGGGATTTCAGCAGGCTTTCAGATCCTTCAGCGAGGCTCTGGAGGCCAAGGGTTAAAGTGGCTGTAGGGATTAAAGGATTCGGTGCCTTTCAAGCACCGGGTTCACCTTTTCCAGGAGCTCTCTGGCTGCTGGGAAGTTTTCCTGGGAGGTTCCAGGGCTGGGGTAGGGCAGTGCTGGATCCCAGATGGACGGGGAGTGGAATCCCAGCGCACTGGTGGGCTCATGCCCTGCTGCTTGGGGCACAGCCCCAGGGGACCTTTCCAGCACCAGGGAATGGAGGGGATGGAGCTGCCAGGGTGTGGGCAGAGGCAAAGGCAGGAGCTGGTGGGACAGGGGCAGGAGCAGGAGCTGGACATTTCCTTGGCACTTGTGGGGAGAGGGCTTGCAGTGCATCCTCAGCCCTCTCCCATCTGCTGCTCCTGCATTTACACACCCTGCAATTCCTGAGCTGGCTCTGTAATTGTGTCCGCAGGGTGCCTCCTTCCCTTCCCTCCTCAAATCCAATTTGCTCCTCTTTGCAGCTCCGCTGCTGCCTGATAATGGGCACCTTGCGATGGATTTTTCCGCTATTCACTTGCCGGGTCTCTTTTGTCCTACCACAGGGAAGTTTGCCCCTGTGGGTCTCACAGCTGGCTTCTCAGCTGGGTTTCACACAGGCTTTTATTGCCAGCAGCATCTGCTCTCCCCTCCAATTACTCCAGCACATTTCTTTGATTCTTTGCTTTGCTGGGTTCACCAGCAGCTTCTGCCCTGGCTGAACTCCCCGGCAGACTCTCCCCGCTGCCTCCAGGTGTTTGGGGGATCTGGCTGTGCTTAGAAATCAGATGTTCCACATTGTCATGTCGGAGCAGAAGGAATTCAGTGGTCTTGCATGGCAAGACCAGTGTGAAAAGCATATTTAAGCAATCACGGGAAAACACAGCGTATAAATAAGATTTTGTTTCAGGCCACGGAATACATTTGTTGCTGGAAGCAGCTCAGCAACTGCAGCATTTGTGTCCTTTCAAACACAATTACATATTTCAGAGAAACACCCTGTGGTTTGCACTTTGCATTCGTGTTAATGTGGACAGGACTGTCCTCTGTGTACACAGCATCCTTTTCCCTTCCCTTTTGCTCTTCCCAGAGTTTGGCATGCTCCCAGGAGAGGGGATGCTCCTGCCATGCCCCTGTGGCACAGCCACAGCCAGGTGTGGCCTCAGGCACGTTCCCAGGGAGGCTGCAGCACAGAAAACAACATTTCTGGAGATGGCTGAATAGTTTCTTTCCCCCTCCCCAAAATGAAAAATTATTTCTGACATACTGGAAATGTGAATATACACCTAGATAGAGAAATGTTTAGTTTTTATCGTGTCTTAAGCTCAAAATGAATGTTTTCCATTCCCAGAAGTGTTTTCTGCAAGGGAAACCCAATCATTCCCTTCACAGCAGTTCAGTTATTTTCCATCTCGCTCCTGGATTTCAGATAAGGGTCAGCTTGAATGCTGAGGGACGAGGTGCAAAGAATATGTCAGCGGCAAATACCTCATACCTGCCCATCCTCCTCCTCTGCTCTTTGGTGGGGAACAAGATGGGACCTCAGTGATATTGGAATGAACTTTCTGGAAAAGCCAGAGGTAAATTATACCGAGGTTGAGTTCCTTTGAGAAGGCAATTGGTTAAAACTGAGTTTCATGCACAACCCAGGATTTCCAATGCACTTGCAGATGTTTCCCCCTTCCCTCTTGGCTGCTGGCATCATTAATGCCAGGATTTAAGATGACAGAACTTTAATTGTACAGGACAAAGGCGTCTGGTTCCCTGCTCCACCGATCAATTCCAGTTCATAAATTGTAGCAGGAACAAAACTCTTTAGCAATGCTGACAATTAAGTAACATCCTGATAAACATCCCCTTTTGTTTTATTTAAATGAAAATGCCTTTATTTCCACTGAGTGGTATCTTGTAACAATAAGATTCACTGTCCCTGAAGCTTGGTTAATTAAACACAGTATTTGCAATCTACCAAAACAAGCTGTTTTATGCAAGCTGATAACAGGGTTTCTGTTTCATAATGTGAACAATTGGGTTATGCAAATGCCAGGATTTTAAGCCCCTGTGATCTGTTTTTGTTGCCTTATTATCTGTTTCTGTCTACAAACACCAAATATAGACATCCCAATTAAAGCAGCTAAATGCCATTAAGTCCAACTAAAGATGTTTTTTATCAGTTAAAAACTTCCCCCAATTTAATTAAAAATAAGGTTTGAAATTGGCCTTTCTTAACCTAAACTCCCACACTTCCATCTATTTGATTGATTCTCTAACTCCACCGTGGGTTTATTCCTTGGTGGAGTCTTGAACCTTTCAGAGACCTGGTGGGAGGCAGCTACTGAGCCCAGGTGCTGCTCACCTGTTGGCAGGTGCATTCTCTCCTCCAGCAGGTCTGCTGGGCATTGCTGGGTGGTTGGGTGAAGGACCAGGAGCTGGATGTGAACATTAAACCTGCCCAGGTCACGTCCTGGTGGGAGCTCCTCCTGCTCTGGTGATCATACCTGCTGAGTGGAGCCCGTCCCACAGCCACAGCATAGGAGCAGGAAGAAAATATCACCATGGAATAGGGGGGAATAAACACAGCAGAGGTGTCCTGGAGCAGGTGTTGGCTTCTGGTGTTTGTGACCAGCAAGACCCCCCCCAGCCCAGCTCACTGGGAACATTCACACCCCTGTGAGCTCAGCTGGGCTGTGGCCACCAGGCATGGGAGTCCTTTTGTTCCTTCAAGCTGCCCCAAGGGAAATACAGGCTGGATATTAGGAAGTTTTTCATGGAAAGAGTGAGAAAGTGTGGAATGCTTTGCCTGGGGAGGTCCCCATCCCTGGATGTGTTTAAAACAGCCTGGCTGTGGCACTGGATGCCAGGGTCTGGTTGAGGTGTTGGGGCTGGGTTGGGCTTGATGATCCTGGAGGTCTTTTCCAACCTGGTGATCCTGTGACCCTGTGATTCTGTGATCCTGTGATTCTGTGATCCTGTGATTCTGTGACTCTGTGATCCTGTGATCCTGTGATCCTGTGATTCTGTGATTCAGTGATCCTGTGACTCTGTGATCCTGTGATCCTGTGATCCTGTGATCCTGTGATTCTGTGATCCTGTGATTCTGTGATCCTGTGATCTTGTGACTCTGTGATCCTGTGACTCTGTGATCCTGTGACTCTGTGATTCTGTGATCCTGTGATTCTGTGATCCTGTGACTCTGTGATCCTGTGATCCTGTGATTCTGTGATCCTGTGACTCTGTGATCCTGTGATCCTGTGACTTTGTGATTCTGTGATCCTGTGATCCTGTGATTCTGTGATCCTGTGACTCTGTGATCCTGTGACTCTGTGATTCTGTGATCCTGTGATTCTGTGATCCTGTGATTCTGTGATCCTGTGATCCTGACTCTGTGATCCTATGATCCTGTATTCTGTGATCCTGTGATCCTTTATTCTGTGATCCTGTGATCCTGTGATCCTGTGACTCTGTGATCCTGTGATTATGTGACTCTGTGATCCTGTGACTCTGTGATCCTGTGATTCTGTGATCCTGTGACTCTGTGATCCTGTGATCCTGTGACTCTGTGATCCTGTGATCCTGTGACTCTGTGACTCTGTGATTCTGTGACTCTGTGATCCTGTGATCCTGTGATCCTGTGATCCTGTGACTCTGTGATCCTGTGATTATGTGATTCTGTGATCCTGTGACTCTGTGATCCTGTGATTCTGTGATCCTGTGACTCTGTGATTCTGTGATCCTGTGATCCTGTGACTCTGTGACTCTGTGATTCTGTGATCCTGTGATCCTGTGACTCTGTGATCCTGTGACTCTGTGATCCTGTGATTCTGTGACTCTGTGATCCTGTGATCCTGTGACTCTGTGATTCTGTGATTCTGTGATCCTGTGACTCTGTGATTCTGTGACTCTGTGATCCTGTGATCCTGTGATTCTGTGATCCTGTGACTCTGTGACTCTGTGATCCTGTGATCCTGTGACTCTGTGATCCTGTGATCCTGTGATTCTGTGATCCTGTGACTCTGTGATTCTGTGACTCTGTGACTCTGTGACTCTGTGACTCTGTGATCCTGTGATCCTGTGACTCTGTGATTCTGTGATCCTGTGATCCTGTGATCCTGTGACTCTGTGACCCTGTGATTCTGTGATTCTGTGACTGTGATCCTGTGACTCTGTGATCCTGTGACTCTGTGACTCTGTGACTCTGTGATCCTGTGACTCTGTGATCCTGTGATCCTGTGATCCTGTGATCCTGTGACTCTGTGATCCTGTGACTCTGTGACTCTGTGATCCTGTGACTCTGTGATTCTGTGACTCTGTGATCCTGTGACTCTGTGATCCTGTGACTCTGTGATCCTGTGATCCTCTGATCCTGTGATTCATGGCCCAGCCGTTGCCAGCAGAGCTCTCCCCTACCCCCCTGGCTGTTTTTCTGACAGGGCTGGAGGAGCCCCTTGTCCCCTGCCCTGGGACTCGGGGCTGCTCAGATCACCTCTCACCTGCAGACAGGTGTGTGCAATGCTCTGTGCTGACATTGGGGAAGGCTCTCAGCTCTCAGCTTTGCCCTGGAGGATGTGACAGATCCCCCAGAGGCGCTCAAAGCTTTGTGCTGCTTCCAAAGTGCAGTAATTTAACTTTATATCAGCCATGTTTGCAGCAGCTGTCAGTCACCATGACAACAATATTAACACTCGTGATGGCTTTGTTGTGAGCACCAGAGAATGTAATATTCTGGAGGGAAGAGGCAGCAATTGCTTGAGCAGTTCCTCACAGCCCAAGTGACTCTATTGAACTGGGAGAGGTTCAAACTGTATTTTAAACATACAAGAAAAGACTTTTGGAGTATAAAACGACTTGAATTAACTTCAGTCTGACAAGAGGAGGCAAGGGGAATCGCTGGAATAAATATGTGTGAGTCTGGAAGATTAGAAAGACACATTCCAAAATCTCACAGAAATGCAAACTCCCTCTTTTTGAAGGCACTGCCTCTGGAATGGCAATTTACATTTCTTTAAACTTGGGGAGGGGAAAGGAGAGTGATCTAAAGGGGGTTTGCCAGCCTTGTGGCTCTTGTCTTATACTTTAAATAGTTACTCATAGAATACTAAGGGTAGCTCTTAGTCTGTATCTTCTCTAAGAATTAAAACAGGGAAAAAGTGTCCTGGGTTTCAAACACTAGTTTGTCTCTTAATCCATTTCTTTTTATGGGGAAAAGTAAATCATCCTCTCTCTCAATATTTAGTATCTTTGCTGTTTCTAACCTCCCTCCTTCCCCTCCAGAGATACCCAGCACTAAGATAAGGCATTGATTGTCTACACTGGGAAATGCATTCTAGTTAATTAGTTCATTATTCCTTTTTTAACATAAGATTGATGACTTATTAAGCTATGGTTAATTACAGAGTTTATTACTTTGAAAATAAGGACAACTCCACAGCTTCACTGATTCTGCTCTTGGCTGATCTGGATTTCTGGCCCTGCTTTGTCCTGGAGATCTGTGGCTTCCCATTTGCACCCTGTTCGTTGAAATGCAGTTTTGGGGTGTACAGCTTCACACCTCTGAGGCCTGGCTGAGAAATTGTGCTGGTGGCCTTTCCCCTGCAGATCCAGAGCTGGGATCCCCCAAAACTTTAGCAGTGTGGTTTTGAAGCCTCTGTAGCTCCAGGGCCCCAGTGAGGAGCAGAGCTGGAGCATCACCACAGGCCAGCTCCACGAGGAGCCCCAGCCTGACCTCTCAGACAAAGGACACAGCACAAAGCAGCAGCTCAGTGAGGGAAGGAGTCTTGTATGTCCTCAGTGCACACCCTACATCCATCTCCCTGTCCCAGAAATGTCCCCTGCCAGCAGAGTGTCCAGAGCTCCTGGTGACAGCCAGGGCAGGCACGAGAAATGGGGACTGGGAGTGCTCACAGGCTCATCCTGCACACTAAGGCTGACATTGCCAGGGCAGAAATACCCTAAATTTTGTCTAATAATCCAGCCAGACTAGCAGGGAGTGCAGGGACGAGGTGCCCATGGCTTCAGCAGCACCTGCTATGATTTTGGGAAGAGCTGTGGGACAAACCTGGCAGTAGAGCAGCAACACACAGAGGGCTGCTGCTGCCTCCTGCACAGGGAGGGCACAGCAACAGTTGTTAACCACATTATCAGCTGCATTTTCAGCTCCAAAATAGGCGCTTTTGAATCTCGAATTAACACTAAGAAGGCTGAAATGCAGAGAAGTGCAACGTGGATCTCGTAGCTCTGGGCTGTGGGGGCACAGACAGCCTTATTGCTGTTGGGCTTTCAGCTCACAAAACTCCTGCCCTGGCTGCTGTGGGGTGTCTGTGAGAGCAGCACCAGCTAAAGAGGAAATTAAAATATAAATAAACACCTTATAACACGAGAGGAGAGGAGGAGAGAGAGGAGAGGAGAGGAGAGGAGAGGAGAGGAGAGGAGGAGAGGAGAGGAGAGGAGAGGAGAGGAGAGGAGAGGAGAGGAGAGGAGAGGAGAGGAGAGGAGAGGAGAGGAGAGGAGAGGAGAGGAGAGGAGAGGAGAGGAGAGGAGAGGAGAGGAGAGGAGAGGAGGAGAGGAGAGGAGAGGAGAGGAGAGGAGAGGAGGAGGAGAGGAGAGGAGAGGAGAGGAGAGGAGAGGAGAGGAGAGGAGAGGGAGGAGGGAGAGGACAGTGGATTTCTCTCCTGGCACATTTCTGGAGCAGTGGTGCTCCCTCCAGGCTGTGTGTTGGCCGAGGCAAGGGACAGGCTGCAAAGCCATCGTTTTCTGAGCAATGTGTGAAAGGAGCCAAGAGGACAAAGTTGTAGTGAGCCTGTATTTTCCCTCTGTCAGTACCCCAGGTGGTGGAGGAGCTATGACGGAGATGCTGCAGCCTCCAAACATTCTCTTTGGATCCTCTGCTCTTTCCCTATCAGGACCACAATTAGCCATGAACCCCACTCCTGCCTTGTGAAAATGTCAGCTTCCCAACCTCCCTGAGAGAACAGATTTTCAAGAAAAACACAGATGTTAAATCAACTCCTCCATCTTTCCGCCCTCCCATTTTTTCAGGCTGCTAACACTGTCCTTTTGGGAATGTGCTCATGAACCATAAACATCTGTTGGCTTGCTGCAAACAATTCCCAGCCTTTAGCTGAACAGGCTCCTCTCTCTCTCTCTTGCTCACTCCCAGCAGCCAGGCTGGTCACACTGGGATTGTGGGAGATGAGGGACAGGCAGAGGCTGACTGACATTTTGCCTTTAGACATGAAACACGTGCTTCTGGCTTGTTTTCCCCCTCCAGAGGCAGCAATTTAGAGAAAAAGGAATTAAAGGTGTTGGGATAGTGTTGTCCCTGAAAATCAGCCTTCTGATTTGTTTTGGTATAGTGGAGTCAGTTCTCATGAGTTGTAAGATAAACAAGAATCATGTTTGCATTCCTTTGTAAAAAATCTCACCTGATGGACTTCTCAAGTGAGCAGTGGGGATGGAGAGGTGGGAACTTCTCTGTCCAATCTCTGCTCACTGTTCAGAAACTGAGAGATACGAGGTCAACAATAAACTGGAGAGTTCTTTTCTTCTCTACCTGAACACCTGTGGTGTGTGTGCTGTGTGTTCCTCTCTGCCTCACAGTAACAGGATAGGAGCAGAAATAGCTCCAATGGCTGCTGATGAGAGTGGATTACAGGATGCAAAATTTATGGAAATGTCAGTAATTGAGCAAGGGGGTAAAATGTTTTCGTGTCCCCTGCCTGTGTCCTGCTCAGCACAGGGGGGTTGTGGCCATGGCCACCACATGTCCCACGTCACTGCACGAGAAGATTCCACCCCTGCCCTGTGCCAGCCACCAGCACAGATGCAGAGACAGTGACACCACTAAAACAAGCTCAGGTTTTGTGGTGCCAGCCCAGCTGAGTGGGCACCATGCTCCAAAAACCTCCTGGACAAGCTGGAACATCCCAGTGCCCTTTGATCTTCATGCTTAAATAAACAGAATTTGAAATTTCCACCCCAAGCTCTAAAAATTTAAATTTTCATCTTTTGGGGCCAGGAATCACTGTTTTTACACCACAGATCTTGGTGCATCCTTCAGGCAGGCAGCAGGAGGAGCAGGGAGCAAGTTTCCCTCCATCTTGGGAATTCAAAGGAGTGTGCTCAAGCAGGGGGCACCAGGTCTTGGTTTCCAGCTGTAAAACCAGAAGCCTCTTGGGGTTTCTGGATGTTTTCCAGCTGCCACCTGCTTTCCTCTATTGTGTATCCTTTGTCCCTGCTGAAAAATAACTCAGCTGTGTGGCTTTTCTTCGTTTTATGATGAGTATTGTTGTTGGTTTATTTTTTCTTATTTTCCAGAAACATTCACGTTCGAGGATAAAGTGCCATTCACGTAGGAAGATTTAGTCCCTCTTCATAAAGTTATATATTACAAGTGAAAGGGAAACAAGCATGGGCTGGCAGCAGAAAATTGAATTAGCTCAGCAGTACACTACACAAAATAAGACAAATTTTGTACAGAAATATAATTGAAGCGGCATTATTTATCCTCCCTTTTTGGGTTATTTGTCAAAGCAAGCTGCAAGTTGCAAATTAAAAGAGCTATCGATTCTAAAGTTGTTTTTAAAGTATTTTCTTCATTCAGATCCTTGGAAACAATTATCTCAAAGTGGTGCCAAACAGCCAGATCTTTATTGGTGCTGGATTCAGAGAGATAATGTTCCAGCTTCTCTCCATCGTTCTTGGACATTCAAATGACTCTTTTTGGTAGAATCATAAAAACATAAATCATTAAAGTTAGAAAAGATTTCCAAGGCCATCGAGTCCAAGCTGTGCCTGATCCCCACCCTGTCCCCAGCCCAGAGCACCAAGTGCCACATCCAGGAATTCCTTGGACACCTCCAGGGATGGGCACTCTAAACTGTTGTGCCTGAAAATCAGCCTTCTGATTTGTTTTGGTATAGTGGAGTCAGTTCTCATGAATTGTAAGATAAACAAGAATCATGTTTGCATTCCTTTGTAAAAGATATCACCTGATGGACTTCTCAAGGGACCAGTGGAGATGGAGAGGTGGGAACTTCTCTGTCCAATCTCTGCTCACTGTCCAGAAACTGAGAGATACGAGGGCAGCAATAAACGAGAGAGTTCTTTTCTTCTTCTCTGCCTGAACCCCTGTTGTGTGTGTTGCTGTGTGTTCCTATCTGTGTCACAGTGACACTAAACCTCCCTGTAGTTCCATGGCCTGAGCACCCTTTCCATGGGGAAATTCCTGCTGATGTCCATCCTCCCTGAGCCTCCCCAGGTGCACTTTGAGGCTGTTCCCTCTCCTCCTGTTCCCTGGAGCAGAGCCCAACCTGGGGCTGTCCCCTCCTGGCAGGAGCTGTGCAGAGCCAGAAGGGCCCCCTGAGCCTCCTGTGCTCCAGGCTGAACAACAGAGATTGCTTTCTCTGGGAAGCAATGGGTGGAAGACGGGATCAGAAGGGTTTGAGTGGTTGTGCTGTTGAGCACAGCAGCAGCACCTGCAGGAAGAGCTCTGGCTGTCTGGGAATGTCACCCAGGGAGATCTGCTCCTGCCACAGCATCACCCAGCACAGCCTGGCAGAGCTCATGCCAGGGCCAAGGTTTTACCACAGTGAAATGACACTTTTACATCCCTGTTAAACTTTCCTGCTGCATTGAGAGGGCAAATATCCCATCAAATAACATCAATCATTCTTTTCACAAATCCCCACTGAGGACAAGGACCAGGAAAGGTCGCCCTGCTGTTTTCCCACCCGAGCCTGGATAGATGACAAGGTGCTGGCACACTGTTCCTGCCTTGGGGGACAATTTGGGGAGGGGGTATTGCTTCTGTTTGGCAAAATAAACAGGAAACAGCCCTGGTGACTGCAAAAGAAAAAAACAAAACGCATTAAAAAATCCATCCACAGCAGCATTTGAGCCATTCTCCATAGGCCCTAGGAGCCTCTTACTGTTTGAGTTAAGGCTCCTTATATAAAGTTTATGGGTCCCACCGGGGTGTTTTGAGTAGATTACATTCACACCAGCTCATGCAACGCGGGCGTGAGCAGTCAGTAAATCAGCCAGCTTAGCTTGTAAGCCCTGGCTGGCGCTGGCGATGGGTCTCAGGGCTGGGATAACACCTCCTGTTATTAGCTGACAGCTGGTAAACAAAGATCCTGCTCTGATACATATTGTCAGGGCTTTTACAGCCTCGGCACAAGCACAGAGCTGGGGGAAGCTGCTGCTGCCATAAGGACGTGTCCCTGAAATGGGCAAAGCCTGTCTGAGGGTGAGGAAGCCAGGCTGGTTTTGCTGGCCACCCAGAAAATGGGATCCTTCTGCCCTCTGAAGTTCAGAGAGGTCAAACTGGCAGGGAGGGGGGCTCAGGAGAGCTCAGATCTTCTGCAGTTCTTGCAACCATATCGTGGTCAGTGAAAATGATGCTTCCAGATTGAACTTTGCAGTGCTGTGCTCTGCACCAAGCTAGAGCCCGTGGTTCAGAGGGATGACAGGCTGCTGTAGATTCCATAAACTCCAGACTGGGACAGCTGAGATGTGCCACAGACCCCTGAGGAGGATCTGGTCCAGCTGGCCAAAAATCCGGCAGAGGCTTCATTTCCTGGGGTTTGTTCTGGAGACCTCTCTCTCTGCCAGTCACTTAGACACCAATATCTTGCTTTCAAACCAATGCCCCCACTCCGAATTTAGGCATTTATGGCTCTCAGGTTTGAGCACCTCATGTCTTGCACCTCCCTCCAGCAATGTTCCTGTCCAGGAGCAGGAAAGGATGGGAACCTGCCAGCTGGAAGAAATGCCTTTAATATGAAGAAACAAACCCAATTTCTTTGATATGTGGCAGCAGTAGGGATGTGATTGGCCAGGGAAGTCATCAGCAAGCAATTCTTCCAGTGGCAGATTGTTTAAGTCAACTGCACACTGATTCGTTTGCTGTGTTCTAATTACTGAGGGAAAATGAGGGGAAGTCTGGTATTAGCAAAATCCCTGGGCTTATAATTACCCCATTCATGGGGTTTGGGCTTCACCACAACACAATCCCACCACTACACACGAGCACTTCAGCATTTAATTAAGGGCAGATAAAACTGGAGTCGTTGCCTTTTTCCATTCCAGCTCTTGCACAAAGCCAGCTTAGGAGAGGCAGGAGAGGCTGAACGCCGAGTGTCTCCTCTGGAAACCCAAAACAAAGCAGTTCTCTATCTATTTCACCCACTTTCTATGGCCAGGAGTGTATTAGTGTGGTCAATCTGGTGTGTCAGATGAAGACAGCAGCACGTCAGGGCTGGCAGCAGCTCTCAGAGGCAGCAGCAGGAGCATCCCTGGGTGGGGGGTACCCACTGAGCTCCTGCCCTGCAGCACCCTGAGGAAAACAAAATATTCTTTGCTGTTCCAGAGCCTGAAACATCTTGCCTTTTTTAAGAATTTGAAAGATGCAGCCTAGTCCTCCGGAACAGAAAAAAAAAAAAAAAAAAAAAAAAGACCAAACTGAATATTTCTACATTTAAAAATGTTTTTGAAGTTCTGAAGTTTTAGAAGCAAAGCCCTGAAATGCTCAGCAAAAAGCCTTTTCTGTGGGGAAAATCTGCCAGAACAGGCAGTACTGAGGAACCCTGTAATTGCCGTGAAATAAATAAACAGGTCTTGCTTATCAGTATCTGAAATAAATTTTGAGAAAAATAACATTTTAAGATACAGAAGCATATCTCTATTTTGATAAACACCTCTACAAGTGGCACATTCCTCCTCCCTCAGGGCCTGTCCTTCCCCACTCGTTGTGTTCCACATTCATCACCAGAGAGTGAATCTCCTCATAATTTAGATCCTGCAGCTGATAGTTTATGTGCAGCAGCGTCGCAAATGGAAGCTCCACTTTGATTTCCATTATGCATTACCTTGTCTGACTCCCTTTTATTGTGCAGTGGAGTAAATGACCTCCCAGATATTCAGGTTCAGATGTGGATGTGATGGTAAATTTAAGTCCTGAAATTTCCATCCAGTGGTAAAATTGTATAATAAAAAAAAATCACTTTCTTCTGCTAATATCTGCTTTTGGCTGTCACATCAGCATTATGGCTAGATTGTATTTTGTAATATATCAGCATGGAATCCAATTGTTGTGTGCTGGTTTCTCTTTTGAAAATAATACAGCATAGGCTGAAAAAATCAGACATTCTGCTTTTATTGCTATCTGATTTACATGAACTTGACAGATGATTGTTGGCATCAAATTTGTCAAGTATAACATTTAATTAAATACCTTTCCTCTTAGCACTGAACACCACCTTGAATAAAATCACACACTTCAGATTCAGGCTTGGGAAGGTGTCAGTAGTCAGTAGTCACTCAGCCAAGTGTGGTGGAGCCCTCATCCCTGGAGGTGTCCAAGGAACAGCTGGATGTGGCACTCATGCTCTGGGCTGTGAACAGCTGTGATGACTTCTGGAGGCTGCCCTGGCACAGAGAGCAGGCAGAGCAAAGGGATAAAGCAGGGATTTATTAAAAGGCCTCACTGGACACACCTGGGCAGCACAAGAGTCCAGCTGGGCACACCCAAGGTGAACCCAAAATGGTCACAGAATGGACAGCTAACCATGAGGGCTCACACTTTGATAAGTTCTGGTCCATCAGCACATTAGAATCAATTGTCCAACCACAGCTTCAGGTTATGAAGCTCCATCCTCTTCATTTTTCTTCTCACTTCACCATTGCTTTCATTCTAGGACCTGGAAGTTGTCCTTGGTACCAAACTGGAGAAGGAATTGTTTTGTCTCCCTACTTTGAGAGGAGAGCTCAGTAGCACTTAATATGAAACCTAAAACTACCCACCAAAACAGCACAGAATCTAAAAAAAAAAAAAAAAAAATATGAAAACTAAAACTTAAGGCATCAGCTGGATGTGGACTCAGTGCCCTGGGCTGTGAAGGGCTGGATGTGGCAGTCAGTGCAGTGGGCATGGATTGCAGGGTGGACTCCATGGAGTTCTTTTCCAACCTAAATGATTCTGGGATTCTGATTCAGCCCCCCTGGTGCTGGAGCTGCTCCTGCTCCCACTCCAAACCCAGCAGTGCCCAGACCCCCTGGTCAGGGTTATCTCTCCGTGGTGAGGAACATCAGCAGCGTGTTTGTTAGAACACACACAAACGTGTGCAGCATTTCTCAGTGGCTTTTGAGGGTTAATTAATGAATGACCCTGATGCCTGAGCTTTGTATTAGAGTATAAACAGCTCAGTGGGGGCTGCCCAGGAGCCCTTGATGCTGCATTAGAGAGCCCTGTGCTTTGTTATTACACGGATAAAAGTTATCGTGTTCATCTCGTGTAGAAATTTATCCGGTTTGCGCTGCAGCCGAGAAACATCAGTCCTGTAAACTCAAATAATCTCTCTTCAGAGAACAACTACCCAATTACTAACATTACTTATTGAATTGGTTGCTTTCTCTATTAAACGGGACACGGTGCCAATCAAATCAGATAATTCAGCCACAAAATCAATGGCACCACATTTACTCAATCAAATACATTGCTCAGTATCTTATATCCATATGAAATTAAAGAGATGGATGTGCCAGCTGCACACAGGAATTGGGCTTCAGAACTTTGGCACATGCAGGTTAAAAATAAGGAAATCGATGAGCAAGAGAGAATGTATTTGACATCAGTCACTGCTTTTAATACATTAATTTCTTCACTAGATTAATCAACTATTGATCATCCTTCAGCTTTCCGAGAAGCCAAGCATGTGATCCCTGCTGAGCAATCCCTGTCCAGAACCTCTGGACACAGGGATGGAGCATCCTGCCCAGCCTCTCCAGAGGGGCACAGGGTGCTGGGGATTACAGATGTGGCTCAGGAGCAGCACAGTCACATCCCAGCTGTCCCATGTCCTGAGCTGGGTCTGGCTTGAGCCTGCTTTGCTGGGCCAGGAGTTTTCTTCAGTGGCCCTGGCAGCCTGTGCAGAGCTCTCTGAAGCATTGTGTGGCTTTCCCTGTCCTGCTGGCTTTGCCATCTCTAGGTTTGGCCCAGCACCCACCTGGAGATTTTGGTGGCCAGCACAGGGTGAGTGGGCCAGGTTTGCGGCTTCAGTCTTGCTTTGGTGATGGCATCAGGGTGGGCTTTGTCAGCGTGCTGTGCCTGCACTGAGCACAGAGCTGGGCTCTGTCCTTCTGCAGACGAGTGGAGACTTCATCCTGGCCTTTCCCACTCCAAAATGAAGTGTTCAGAAACCATCTGAATGGAAAATCAAAGTGCCTGCGCATACAGGGAGGGCAAGAAATCACCACTTATTTGTAGGCAAGCGGCAATTTCTAATCTCAGCTTTGTGAAGGATCTGATTTACACCAGAACTGCTTATCTCCCTGCCCTTGCTGACCCCCTGCTTCCCTTTCTCAGCACTGTGCCAACAACACAGCTGCTGTTTGTCTCCGAGAAAAGAAAAGAAACGGGAGGGGAAGGAAAAAGACATTATAAAAATACATTGTAAGTTCCCAGAATAGAAACAGTCCAAGTGCTGTGTCCTACTTTAGAACATGCTGATGCAAATAACAGGGAGCAAGTGCTTCGGATTTGTAACTGGAGTGGCTTTGTAAGATGCAAATATCCCTCCTTTGCCCTGAAATCAATTCTACAAGGCTGAGGATTGCCTGGGTTTGAGTAGAAGATAAAATTAATTAGCAAAGGAAGCGGCAGTGCTGGGGCTGGTTTGACTGGCCCAGTGTGTTACACATCAACAGCAGCTTTATCAGCCCCAGGGGCCCTGCAGGGGTTATCACAGGGGACGTGACAGCCACAATTGCTGCCATGTGGAGAGTCTGCACCACAGGGCCAGGCAGGTTGTTGGAACAGTGATTTTGCTGTGGACACCTGCTGCCAGCCCAGAGAATTAGGAAATGCTGGGCTCTGGTCACGTCCTGGGCTTGTACTAAAACCACAGGTGAATCAGAGCAGCCTCCTTGCTCTCTCCCCTGGCTCCTCATCCATCCCCGGGGCAAAAAATTCTGGGAAGTCACCCATGTCCAGCTCAGCCACCCCGAGGCAGTCTCAAAGCAGCTCAGGGCAGTTACCTGGCAAAGGGGACTGACCCTGAACTTCTTACAGACCTCACCGTGGGTCACACCCGGGCTGTAAAGCCCTGCTCTGCCTTGCAGGACACCAGCAAGTGCCTGCAGGCAAAGACTTTCCTTCTCTGGCCTTTTACAAAGGGTTGGGCTCGCTGGGAATTCTGCAGGTGCCGGGGCTCTGCCCGTTCATTAATGTCAGAGCTCTGACCCAGATCGATCTTGTGAGCACTCATCAATAGCAGCAATGACACACCAGACACTGTGAGGAGAGCAGGAGAATGAACACAGACAGATCTCTAATAATCACAGCTCCTTTCGGAGGAAACAAAGCATTTTTTTTTTTTTTTTCTCCAAGAGCAGAGGCAATAAACCCAAAGAATCTGTTTCCTGATTTCAGTTTTCCTTTAGATGTGTTTGACTGGGAGAAAAGGCTCCCTTACAGAGCAGGTTCTGAGTAAGTGAGTCCTTTTCTTGGACCTCCAGGTGGGATTTGGGGAGGTGAGGTGACTCTACAAACTAATATTTCATGATGAAAAAGTGAGCTTGCAATTCCACACTGGAGACAAACTGAGATACACACCTAGTGGGAACTTCTTTACAGAATATAATCCTCACTCGACTGAGTAAATCACCTTTCGTTCTCTCTGTATGTGTAAATATCACCAGAAATACTCGGATGGGAGGTCAGAGCACTCTGCAAAACACAGAGCTGGGACAGACCCGGCTTTGGGAGCAGGAGGGGGTGGTAGCATGGATATCCCCACTCATCCAGTCTCATTTGTAAATAGGAATGGATCTTAAAGGATTGCAATTCTGCAGGGAGAACTTCTCTGCTAATTGCTGCAGTTTTGTTCAATTGACTGTTTGGCAAAGTGCCCTGTGCTTATCAAAACAATTAAATCCCAAATATCCACTGCTGATATGTGGATTTTTTTATAGGAAATGGGGTTACAATGTCACCAGGCATCTCTGGTGGCTTTCACTGAGTGTCCCCCTATTTTCCCTGGACTGGAGCCTAAAGAAGGGTAAGTTGCTGTAGAGCAATTTACAACATCACTGTTGTAAATCTGAAATAAAACCAACATGCTCATATGGAATGTTCCCGAAGGGACACAGACACAGGGGACTGAGTAGTTTAACCATCCCTGCTGCCAATGTGCAAATTCTGCTTCGGGTAACACTACCCAAACTATTCTAGCTCAATATTTAAAATAAAACTTCTTTCTGCAATTTCACTGACTCAGTAGAAGTGTCTTGGTTTCCAGAGTTGAGGATCACACCCACTCCCAAGAGAACTGAGTTGTTTGAGTTACATCAGTTTAGCAAGGACCAATCCCTGCGTTCAGACTCTGTCCTCAGGCAGTGCTTACAAAATGTGAGCTTTATCTTTTGGTCAAATTTAACTACTCACTAGAAATTGCAAGTTCTGGCGGCAGACAAGAGGAAGAGGAAGAGTGCCAGGACAGATCCAGGGTTGCTGGAAGGGATAAGAGCTTCTTACATGCAGGACAGAGATTGTTCTCTTAAAATGCAGCTCCACTCTCTTGCTGATACTGGGCTGCTATTACACAGGATTTGGTGAAAAGCAGCTTTTTCACTTCTGCTGCTTTCATTTGTGCTGTGCAGATCATATTGCTTCCTTCTGCTTCTCTAGTTATCCAAGTGTCAGGCTTTAAAATAAGGAATATGTAAGCGATGCCTTAGGATTTTAGCTTTTACATTTTTCATATATTTGTAATCCTGCATTTCTTTAGTGTAGAACTCCAAACTCCATGTACAGTGGGAGCTGCTGCTTTCCCATTTGGGTCACACACAGCAATTCCTCTCCAGCCCTGGCAATCAAGGACCCCTCACTGCCTCAGGGCCCAGAGATGGGAACAAAAGGGAGTTGGGGGAGCAAACTGAGGGTAAATTTACTCTCATTAATGAAGGCAAATTTACCTTCATTAGCTGAAGGTTTAATTGGAAGATTGACCCCCCAATATGCAAATGGACCAAACTTATAAAAGTGTGAAAACCTGTGACCCATTGTGCATTTTGGGTGCAGCCCCTGGGGGCTGTGTCTGCCTGAAATGTCCCTGAAGGCCCTTCAATAAATAGAACAGGTTTTTATTGCTTTAATTTTGTCTGGCCTCTGTTTTTTGGGAGCCAAAGAAGGCATCCCGAGGAGCAGGGATCACTCTGGCCTTTGGCTCAAGGGCTCAGCAGAGGAGCTGCAGCCCTGCCCCTGCACCCACCGGTGCCACGGGTGGGTTTGGGGCTCCCCCCGGGGTTGTCACCCCCTGGCTCAGGGCTCTGCTGAGCCCCAGGTCCCCCAGGAGCCTCCTGCTCCGCAGAGCCGCCCGGCAGCAGGAGCAATAAGGGTGATGGATCACCTCCAAGGTGCTTCCCGACAGCTTTTACAATGCTTAATGAGGTAAACTAATTGTAAATTGTGGCAAAATGGGAGACTTAACGACACTTCAGCTCTTGAAAGGAGTTTAAATACTGAGGAATTGGCTAACACTCCTAAGTGCTGGGAAGTAGTGGGGAAGCCCTGGAATTCACCCAGGCAGGATCCCAGTCTCCCGTGAGCCTCAGTCTCATCACCTCACGGGGATTCGGTTCCTGCTGGAAACCAGGTGTAAAAAAATATTTGCTTTTCGTTTTGGGGATTCCAAGATCTCTGTGGCTCCAGAGCAAGTGAGGTGAAGAGCTGCCCGTGCTGGAGCCAGCAGCACCTGCCTAGCCCTGCCTGCAGGGTTTGGAATATCCCTGTCCTGGCACAGGGTCCTGACCTGGCACCAGAAGTGCCACCAAAATGGGAACCGCCTTCTACTCTGACTGATCCCAAGGAATAGGAGCCTTTTCTCACTTTCCTCTGTTGAAATTTAACTGGCTGCCTGTCAAATCACTGAATGAGAATAAAATCACAGCTAAGAATCCTGAAATCTGGAACAAATTTGTGTCATATGTTCCTGCTGAACCACTGCTACCCCTCGGTTACACATCACCACCCGGCCCCATCTGGGAGACATGAGCAAACTTTTGCTATTGTGTGATATGAAATATTCACACTGGCTTTGCAGCAGATGTCAATGGCTGCAGCAGCTCCTCTGCTCTGGGTTCATTCTTCTGCTTCAGTGAAATTTGCTTCTTTTCCCACAAAATCTGTGAAAGCTGCAGCGGCTGTGATCCTGCAAACAAATAACATTCCCTGGCATTGGAATTCAGAGCTCAGTTTGCTTTCCAGCTTTGCTTTCCATATCTGCAGTATGGTAGAGGCAGTTCTGAGATGTCACTGCCCAGTACAACTGGTCAGCACTGGCAAAGTGTCCCCAGCCTGGACAGACCGGGAATGCTCCTCCCTGTCCACTGGGAATGTCCTGGTTCTGCAGCAGCTCACATCAGCTCCTGGTAGGAACTTACCCTGTAGAGCAACAGGCTCTGAGAGCAGGAATTGGGATCTCAGGGGGTTTGGACACCCTGGGGCAGACTCTGTTCCTTCTGCCCTGTTCTGCAGCGTGTTGAGACCTCGTTGTGCCAGCAGAGAAGAGGAATTCATGGAGCTGCTGGTGCACAGCTGACCAGAGCCAGCACCAATGGAGCCATGTAGAGTTTTTCCAGCTGCTGTCCTGCTTAAGAGGAAATTTAGGCTGATTTTCAGTGAGCTGATGCAGAATCTCTCCCTGTGCTCTGATAGACTTAGTAAGTTTTGCACATTCAAATATTGACCTTTCATAAATCCTTCTCAGCCTCCCACCGGGGCTGCCGCTGCTGTGAGGGGAAGCAGGAGCTGGCAGGGCCTGAGCAAGCTGAATATCATTCTCCTTAAACAGCTCTGAGGTGTTCAGGGGCATAAAACCTTTAAGAGCTGCAAATGGCATTTTTCAGCACGCTGCCTCCCTCTCGAAAGGTCAGGTGGGAGTTAAACCGGAGGCTCCTCTTCTCTCCATCTTAATCAGCCATCGCAGGTGCTTATCAAATTTCCCTCCTGTCTCCCGACTCCGATGGAATTGATAACCTGATCTGAATTCTCCCAGAGCTGCGCTGATGGGAGATCAGCTGCGACAGAGCGGGGCAGTGCCACTCGTGGCAACAGCCACGGGAGATTTGGACGCCTCAGCTGCCTCAGCACCCAGGAGTTTCTGCATTTCTTCTGCTTCTTGTACCTGCTGTGATCCCATTCCATCCAGGATGATCCCATCCCATTCCATCCAGGAGTTTTCCAAACCTGCCCCAGTGACCCCTCTGCCCTTCTCTGAACTGTCACCGTGACCTGCCCCTGCAATGCCGAGGGCTTCATTAACATCCTGCTAATGAGTCACTTCCCAAGAGTCTTAGTCCTTGCCTCCCTCCTCCTTTCCCCTAAATAATCACAGAAGGCATCACCAGTGACAATGATGAACCAGATATTTACATCATCTTTCCAGGAGGGACTTTTCCTGCCACCCTCAAAAACACGAATGTGAGGGGACAGCCTGGCAGGTCCTGGCAGCTCCAAGGAGCACAGGCTCCTGCAGGCACCCAGCTGATGCCTTAAGTTTTAGCTTTTGTATTTTTTAGATTCTGTGCTGTTTTGGTGGGTAGTTTTAGGTTTCATATTAAGTGCTACTGAGCTCTCCTCTCAAAGTAGAGAGACAAACCAATTCCTTCTCCAGTTTGGTACCAAGGACAATTTTCAGGTCCTAGAATGAAAGCAATGGTGAAGTGAGAAGAAAAACAAAGAGGATGGAGCTTTATAACCTGAAGCTGTGGTTGGACAATTGATTCTAATGTGCTGATGGACCAGAACTTATCAAAGTGTGAGCCCTCAGGATCTGGCATCCATTTTGTGACCATCAGAGCACAGGCTCTTGTGCTGCCCAGGTGTGCCCAGTGAGGCCTTTTAATAAATCCCTGCTTTATCCCTTTGTTTTGTCTAGTCTCTGCTCCAAATCAGCCTTCAGAAGGCACCCATAGGGGAGAGCCCACAGGTCCTGGCAGCTCCAGGTGCAGGGCACAGGCTCCCACAGGTGTCCATAGGGGAGAGCCTGCAGGTCCTGGCAGCTCCAGGTGCCAGACACAGGCTCCCACAGGTGCCCAGCAGGCAGCCAGGGGTGCAGCCTCCTGATTCTGCCCCAGCTGTGATCCCAGCAGCTCCCCAGGAGCCAGCATCCATTCCCTGGGCAGCTCCTTCAGGTCCCTGCAGGAAGGGTGAGCCCAAGGCTGCCCAGAGGCATCCCTGAGGATGTCTTAGAGGCATCCCCAGGGATATCCCAGAGAAATCCTTGGGCATCTCCCAGAGGAAGCCTCCTGGGGCTCGTAGGAGGAAGGAGGCAGTGAGAACACGACATGGATCTTCCTTCTGTGCTGTCTGGAAGAAGCTGACTTGAGGGGAAAACAGGCTCTTCCCAAGAGGAGAGCCACTGCCTTCCTCTCTGCTGAGCTTTTGAATTCGTGTGTTCTACTCAGGTCCTCATCACCAGCTCTTCAAGTGCCACAAACTCTCCCTGGCTCCTGTCCCTGCCACCAGGACAGTCCTGGCACTGCCAGCACTGCCAACAGGGACTGAAAGCCCCCCAAACCCCGGTCACCACCCCCCAGCTGTGCTGTCCCCATCCTTCCAGATGGAGATGCCAAGGCTCAGAAGCTTTGGGCAAAACTGGGGCAGGAATCTGAGAAACGCTGCCCTGATTTTTAAAGGAATTTTGAAAACTATCCCGTTTGAGGTCAAAATCTGGCAAAGACATTTCATGTAACTGCTTCCCCAGCCACAAATATCCTGAACTACAGAACTCGATTCATAGCAGCAAGTATTTGCTGGGAAAGTGTCTGTTAACAAAAAAAACCCTAATATTCCAGCAAGGCAGTCACAGAAATGCTCTCTGCAGCCCAAATCCCAAGCTTTGCAGAGGACAATGGGATAGCAGCAGCTGGGAACGGGCTGGGTGACCCTGCCTGGCCATATGTGCACCGTCATGAAGGACATGGCACCAAGGACAGATTCCCCTGCTTATCCACGTGTCCCTGCCCTTGCCAGGTGGGGAAAGCATTTGTTATGCCTCCTGAAGCTCCCACCTTTGCAGAAAAGTCTTTCCAATCCGTGGACATCCTGGCTGAGTTCCTGGGGCAGGATCTGTCGTGCTGCTCCCCCCGGTCGGTGCCAATCTGCTCCCTTCCTGGGATGCAGCCCCACTTGCTGAAAGCAGATGCCATGCCCAGATTTCTTCTGCTGCTGAATCTCAGCTGTAGTTTGGCAGTTCCACAGTGATGTAGTGTTTTCCTCTCTCTGCCTGTCATGCCATCCCTCCTCCGAGGTGAGCTGGCCGCGTTTTCCATCAGCTGTTAATTCACCCTGATGTTTGCATTCCTCTCTCCTTCCAAAGCATCACAAATCACGCTGCTTCTCCCCTCCTGCACACGCCCGAGGGGAGAGGGAGGCTGCAGGAAAAACATCCTGGGAAAGGAGCTTTGCTTCTCTGCCTGCTCCAAACGGGAGTAATTTTAAAATGGGGAAATCTCACATGATGTTAATCAGTTCTTTCAATATTTGCTGTGCTTGAAGCACTGACTTGCTTTTCAGAGTTTAGAGGGCAGGAAATACCAGATGGATTTTGAATGAGGAAATTACACACAATCACACCCCTCTCACATCCCCACACACACACCCCAGACTCCCCACACCCCCCCAGCTACTGGGGTGTCCCTGGGGTGTCCCTGTGCTGCTGCTGGCAGTGCCCTGAGCATCCTGCGCCCAGGGTTTGCATCCTTCAAGAGGAATCCTCACCCTGGCACATGGCTGCAATATTTTAAAAGTCAGGGAGCAACATTATGTGTCAGAAGTGGTCAAATTAAGTTAATTTGACCTTTAAACTCCATTTTTAATCTCTTTCTTTGGCATCCAGCATGATTTGCATTCCGCTGTACTGACACTCGGCCTAACAAATGACTTTCTTTCCAAACTGCCTTTGAAGTATCTGAACTTAATGGACTATAACATTTATGAACATCTGAGTTCTTCTCTCAGCAGCTGCACTGGGTTATTGATGATCTAATTGAAATGCTGGCAAATATATCCCAGCAGTATATGGGGAGCAGCAGCCGACTCGGCACGACCCCAGAGCCTTGGAAACGTATGGTTTCCATGCTATTCATTAGCAGCAGACAGTATATTTTCAGCTATGTTAAAACAACAACAAAGAGCAGAGTAAAGACACAAAAAAAAAAAAAAGAAAAAAAAAAAAGAAAAAAAAATCCTCATGCAGAAAAAGGCTGATTTGTTTCTCCTCTGTGGTTCCCCAGGCAGCTCCACTGCAGGGATCACTGGAGAAAGCTGCTGCAAATTGGGCACCTCTTGGAACCTGGGATTTATTTACAGAAATAGCCAAGGGCTATTATCCAGGCTGTGAAGGGCAGGTTATCCAGGGTGTACTCACCCTCCTGACTGAACAGGAAAAAATACATGGACCAGCTGAAAACTGGACAACTGGGTACCAAAATATGGGGGCTTCGTTATTGGATCAAAAAAATCATCACACTCTCTTCTAAGCCCCATGGGGGGTGATCCAAGTTGGAAATCTCCAAACCGTCCATGGCAGACCACGAGCTGCTCCCAGTGCTCCCCACAAACACAGCTGGCACACACTTCCACCAGGACTTCAATAATGTGAGGTTTGGAAATGCCCATTTCTGTAGTAATGGCTGGAATCACGTTGCACTCAGTATTTATCCAGCAACCAGCTGAGAGCACACTCTGCTCTCCACTGATTGACACGTAATTAAGCAAAGGAAAGAAAGTCATAATGTTTAGCAGCAGCACCACTTGAGTATTCAACAGTAACAGGAAAGATAGGGATGGTATGGTGCTAAAAATAAATAAGGAATGGTTGATTAGGAGGTGTAGTGAGTTCCCGTGCCGTGAACAGCTTCAGGCAGTCCATTCCCTTCCATTTCATTTCATTTGATAGTCAGGATTTACACCAGGGATAAAAGAGAAAGAAAAAGGGTATTGAAAAAGTGGAGAAAATTTTTGACATGAAAATAAAGATGAGGGCAAATCAAATTTGTATCTTTGAGCAGATGGAGGCTGAGCCATTTCTGGCATCCTCCACACAGCTGGATTCACTCTCCTGGTCCAGGCTGGCTAAAAGACGCCGATAAAAATGAAAAATGCAAATGAATTCTCTACACCTTACTGGACACACCGGAATGGAGGGTGCCACTCAAAAGGCAATCTCTCCAAAACATTTAAAAACATTGTGCAATTTATATCTTGTGCTTGACAGAGCATCCAAAAGTAATTTCAGCAGAGTGTCCCGGTGCCACCGCGCTCCGCCGAGGGTGCCAGTCACCGTGCCGTGCCTGCAGCCCTGCTGGATCATTTCCCTTCCCTCTCCAAGCTGCAGAGCTTTAAAATGCAACACCAGTTGGCTGCTGGCCTCTCATTTCTGCTGGAAAATCTGGCTGTGCCAGCATGTGTAAGGTCAACAGCACAAAGCCTGCTTATTAACTGGAAATTTGGGGGATCTGGTGCCAGGAAATAGCTTTCAGCCTTTGTGAGAAGGAATAAAGAGGTTTCAGGGCAGTGGTTTACTACAGAGGAAAATCAGGTTTGAGCATATTTCATGATCCAGATTTGCCTCTGTGTCAGGGCACCAGGAGCTGTGTCTTATCCTACCAGGACACTCAATTAGGCCTTTTAATCCAAGCATAAAGCTCTTCTGAATCCCATTACACCACCCAGGGCACCTCTGTCCCCCAGAGCACAGGGGACAGTGTCCCACACCCCCTGGCACATCTGCCTCACTCCTGACTGTCCTAACTCCAGATATTTTGTTATTTTGGAATAAAAAACCACTTTGGGCTGAGCTGTATAAGAGACATTCCCAGCTGCCTTCATGAAAAATCCCATTTCCAGCTGTGCTGGATGGACACTCGGGCTTTCCCTGGCACTTCCTGCTCCTGCTTTGCCAAGCAGGGATTTACTGTTGAGAAGAAGCAGTCTAAGCAGGGAGTAGTGGGGGTCTTTTCCCATTTTTTTCCATTAAGTGAAAATTCACAGCGAGATTTTTGGGCAAGAGAAATTTCAGCACCCGGGCTGCAATGCAGGAAGGGATTTAGGGTGAACTGGGATCTCTTTTCCAACCTTAATGATTCCTTGGTTCCAAGGAACCTTAATCTTTAGCCCCACTGAATTCCATGCTGCCACTCACCTGCTCAGATTACTCGTGGTAGTTTTGCTTTTGGACAAACAGAGTTAAAAACAACAAGGTTTGCAATAAGAGAGATGGGAGGAAATATTTCCACTCGTTTACCATTTAACTTTGAAACTGTCTCAGAAAAGGCTCTGCAGGTGCTCAGGACCTGATGGATTCTGATGAACCAAAGCCTCCTTGGTTTGTCCATCCCCAGCCCTGTTTCCAGGGAGAGGCAGAGCCAGTGTCAAACCTCAGGTTTCTCTGCACTCCCATTCCAGATCCAGATGGAGCAGCAGCAGGACAGAACAACGGTTGTTTCCCTGGCACTCGCTGTGTGAGCAGTTCTTAAAGGCTAAAAATGCCTCCAATGCCTCCTTTTTTTTTGCAACTTTCATCATTTTTAACCTTGAAGCCTCTGCTCCTGCTGCAGTGTGATTTGGGGAATGGACAGTAGTTCACAAATGTAATTTCTCTGGTTCCCAGCAAAGGGGAGAAGATTTACACTGTTGGTGACGAGAAAAAGGCATTAAAGCAACAGTATCCCACTAATTTTGCAAACAGATTTTGAGTAGAAAGATGAGCATTCCTACTCCTGGCTAATGTAACATGTAAATTCTGCTGATAACACGGCTCCCCTCTCACTGGAGCTGGTAAACGATTTCCTGAGGCTCCTCACAGAATATCTGCTTCATTTAAATCCCCTCTCTTCTCTCCTGCAAACAATGAATACCAGATTCATTCCATGGATTTGTCACTTAAAATTTCTATTAAGAAAGGGAATTCTGATTTAAAAGCAGAGTTTGGGACCAGTTAGCACAAGCTGTGACAGTGCTCCAATGGTTCTGTTGTCACACTAAACAGATATGGAGACTCCGGGCATAATGAGCTTTCCTTTGTAGGAACAGACAGAGCCTGGAAACAATGGAACCTCTGATCTGGGATTTGGAAGCATTTGGGCAGGGAAATGAGCACGCTGGAGAGATAAGGCAGATGAATCATCCAGAAGGGATTGCTGCAGACCAGGCTGTCAGTCTTTGCATGGTTTTGTGGACTCAAATTTTATCCTGATTTGAAATAACGCAAAAAAACACACATTATAAATCAAGGGATAAATCAAGGCAGGAGCAGTGTCCGGGTCAGAGGCAGAGGGAGCCTGGGAGCCTGGTCCCTTTCCAAACATATAAATCATCCTAAAGTGATTCCAAACTCGCTGGAATGCTTCATGAACCTTGGGAATGTTTCCAGAAGACCTGGCGTTAGTCCCAGCGTAGGATAAAAACGCCTTGAAAATTAGATGAATTTCACCTGAAATTGCACCCATTTTCAAGGGTTTACCTTCAAACTTCTCAGCCATTTTTGAGTCTGATGCAGTGTTCCCACAGAAAAGGCAGAAATACTCAAGTGTTCTGGGATCCTGTTTAGGAGAATGTGTCCCAGTGCCAGTGGTTCACACCGGGATGCCGACAGACCTCCATCCAACAGGAGCTCAGGGAAATGTTCAACAGCAATCAGCAATGCTAAAAACAATGTCAGATTCTACTGATTTGGAGAGCTGGTCATCCAATGGCTGCTGAGGGCCTGGCCAAAGGGGCTCTGCATCAGCCATACAGATCTTTTACTTCTTTGCCTGAAGCTTCAAGGGCTGGATGAAGTTCAGAGCTCGGAGTGAGGTGGGTGCCACGTCTGGGCTGGGAAAGGAGAGGTGTGGGAGCAGAGTGTGTCTATTAATGCATCATCCAAGCAGTGCAAGGAGTGGAAAGGTCTCAATTAGTGAAAACTAAGAAGTGTTGACATGATTTTGAGGATTTGAGGCTGTGCTGGAGCAGCCTCTACCCACAGTGACCTGTTGCTCTCACTCTGGGGATGGGAGGTGCTGGGGGCACAGGGGATGTGCCAGAGGCTGGATCACCCCAGGACACTGCCCTGTGGGATATCCCCCACCCTCACACCCATCCCCATGATGAGGAGTTTTATCCAAACATCAGCCCCAGCAGCAGCATGTCCAAAGCCAACAGCAGCTGCTCCCGAGTCCCCCCTCGCTGCTGGGGGCCCGGCAGAGCCTCGTGTACCAGGATATCAGACAATTTGATTTTTCTCTTTACACCATTTTTCGTTCCTAAGCGAACACAGCGTGTTTTCTGATCTGCATTTCCCTGCTTTGATCATCCGTTCTGCAGATCAGTTTTCCTGTTTAGAGGTACAGCAGGACACGTAATGAATGCAAATGTGATGCGGTCGGAGATAAATGTCTAGACTTCAGAGCCTAATCCTCCCAAATCTTACACCCTGATACAATGTTTTCATATTTAATATATTCTGAGGGATTTTGCTTTTATAAATAATGAACTAATCTCATCTTCAAGGCATCACTTTGCAGTTTAGGTGTTAAAAGAAGAAAAAACAAAAAACAATATTCTGTCCTCGGAAAAAGCTGTTTTAACCAATATTAACTGAGACCTCCCCTCAGATAAAGGCTTAGGCAGGATTGTTGGGTGATGACTTTAGGAATAAAACACTGGAAAACTGCATTCTGTGAGGCAGGGCAAGAAGTGGGATGAGGAGACACAGAAGGAAACTATTTGTCCAAAATTCCAGGCATCCCCACTCCACAGGTGGAGCTCTGTGGAGCAGTGTGTGTTGGTGTCAGGGCAGGGGGGAAGCAGAGAAATGCACAGATTCCCGAGTAAATCCATATTCCCACCACTGCCCTGCAGTGTGTCCTGCCAGCTGAGCAAATGGGAACAACTGTCCTGAATTATTACAAAATAATGTGCTGTCTGCCCCGTGCGATGGATGAGCAGCAGCAGCTCCGGGCTCCCCAGCTGGAATCACCCTGCAGGTTGGAAAAGAAATGAGGTAGAAAGTGGCCTGGACTGCTGGAGTGCACATGACTCCACACTCTGCAGCTTCCCAGAGCAAGGGGAAGGTGCAAAAGCAGGAGGGATGGTGGGGAATCCACCTGCAGCTCCCTGAGCTCCAGAGATGTAGGGGACAACACTGGAATAACACCAGGAATAACAGCAGAAAGTCCACATGGGAGCACTGCCCCCAAAAAAGTTTTAGTACTTCTTGTTTACCCAGGAAAGAACAACATCAATGTTGTTTAGAAACTTCTTTACATAACTAATATTTTAAATTTATGAATATCTTATAATTAGCTTTGCCAGGGAGCTTGGAATGCCACGGCTGAGTTTTTGTTCCCAGCAAAAGCAAGCAGCAGAGATAATTTGCTCTGAGCACATTATTGGTGTAATCCTGCTTCTCTGGCACCAACAGAGGGGGTTACATTTCCTCCCAGATTAATGGCATTTTAAAATAAATGGAATTGAGCCTGCATGAAAAGGGTTGGAACAGACTGTCCAGGGAGGTGGGGGAGTCCAAGGATGGCCTGGATGTGGCACTCAGTGCTCTGGGCTGGGTGAAAAGGTGAGGATCAGCCACAGGTTGGACTCGGTCTTGGAGAGCTTCCCCAACTTCAGTGATTCTGTGAGAACTCCTGAGATTTTGAGATGTGGGTGCTCAGGCTGGGTGAGGGCATGGCAGAGCCTGGGTGTGATGCAGGGAAATGTGGCTGGGCCATCTTTTGGAACAAGAACATCTCGTTTGGTATTTGTGATCTAAGTGGCACAATTAAAGCCTCCCTTTAGCACAGCCAGCCCCAAAATCCACCCAGAGGGGTGGAGAGGAGCGAGGCTGTGGAGAAAACTGCTGACAGCAGAGCTGCTGCTTTTCCATCCTGCACACAAATCCCACCTAATGGCATCCCCAGAGAAGAGCCAGAGCCTGGCCCTCCCTGTTTGCCTGTGCAGACACACACACACACAGCTCCTGCAGCTCCTCCAGCACAGCACAGTCCAGGGAGAGGATTTAAAATGATTGACCGTGGCAAGAGGATGGTTTTAAATTGGGAGCAGAAGCAAAGCTGGAGCCTTTCCAGGTCAGAGAGAAAAATAAGTTTTTCCCAAGGATGGGTCTGACTCTCTGGCAAGATTTTCTCTCTCTGTCTCACACAGGGACCAGCTCCAAGATCCCACCCCAGTCCTGCAGGGTGATGGGAGCGGGGTCTGCATCTCAGAGGAAAAGGCACCTCATCCTGGCCTTGCTGCAGAGCTCCTGAGCAGCAAAGCAGCAGAAGCCCCCCAAAAACATGTGTCTCTTGCTGGGAGCTTCTGGCAACCAGCCACCATCCCCTGGAGCATGAACCCCCCAGAATCCCCTGTAATTCCCTTTTCTGGGCTTCAAGATGCTCTTAACCAGCATTCAACAAATTGAGTTCAAAGGGACCAAGGCTCCTATTTAAGTGCTTTTCCTGAGTGGAAGTGTTCTAACTCATACTTTATTCCTGTGAGTAGCCCCTGCACAATCCCAGGCTGCTCCCAGGAGTCCCTGTTTGCACAGTTTAGCCATAATTACTTTCTCCTCTTTCTCCATCCAGCCTCCAAGCACTTCTTTGCAAGGGGAATTGCTATTCCCTTGTCAAGAGATAGGATGCTGGTGTAATTGAGAGAGAACACCAGCCTGTTTCTGACTGAGGCTCTTTTTTCCCCTCCCTCCCACTCACTACTTATTGTATGGGAAGGAGAAGCCCTCAAGATATGCTGGACAGACTCTTGGAAATAACCTTTTTCATCTCAAAGATCCTGCTGAATTTTAGATTAAAAAGGAAGCTTTTCTTTCAATAATGCATTTCCCCCTTGGCTCTGTGGCTATCAAGTAACTTTCCCTGAACAGAAAGCTCAAAAGATGAAGCTTCCCCAAATTCAGATTCATGAACTGAATCTCTTACCTCCCAGAAGCCTGGCTGGAGAGAGGAAAGGCAATCAGGGCATGAATTTCATATTAAGAAGAATAAATAAAGCAGAACCTCTTTTATTTCATTCCTTCTGGCCGTGCAGGTGAGCAGGGGTTATTAACCACTGCTTAAATCAGCACATCTGGGAGGAGAGGGTCACCCAGCCCTGGCTCTCCACAGACCCTGAGCAGCTGCAGCCACCAGCAAAGGGAGAGCTGAGCCCCTGGAATGGGGGGATTGGGCCTTGAGGGCAGCTTAAACACAGCACTGCAGTGTGGGGCCGAGGAACACAAAATAAGCTGTGCAATCCTTCCCTGCGGCTCTGCCCTCCCCAGATCTTTAAATCCCTGCAGAGCACCAGCCAAGGGACATGTGGCAGGTCTGTGGGGTGGTCTGACACCTCTGCAGTCCCCCAGGCCTGCAGGGGACCCAACTCTGACAAGACACAGAGCACAGGGCACAGGCTCCTCCTCAGAACTCCTCAGAATCCCAGGAAAGACAAAACTCTTTCCAAACGCTGCTCTACACAGTGGCAGTGCGAGCAGAGAAATTCCAGAAGGTTTGGGGAATCCCAGGCATTGACCCCTCCTTGTTGGAGCTGAGCTGAGCTGCCAGGACAGGCAGGGGTGGAATGGTCACCTTGGGATCCATTGGCTCAGTGGGAACGGTGACCTTTGGGTCACCTTGGCAATGGCAAAAATCCCACCCGAAGGTGAAGCACTGCAGCTCTGTGTGTGACCTCTGCCAGGCTGAGCCCTGCAGGAACCCATCCCCACAGCCTGTGCAGCCACATCCCAAAATCCATGTCCAAACAGGAGCTGAGGGGCTGGGGCTGCTGCAGGTGCCCCAGAGGAGGAGGAAGGCAGAGGCTGGCCCAGCTCGTGGCTCCCAGGTGGGCTTCCCCTGGGATTGACTCACCTGCTGTTGATTTTGGTGCTCCTGGAAATCTCATCCAGGCTGAACACAGGTGCACATCAGTGAGCCTTGTCAGGGTTAACGATGCCAATACTTGGCTGAACCCATTCCTGCTGCAATTCCTCCCAGACCAATTGTTTTCCTGCCACTGGAGCTGTATAATAATCACCTGGGAAGCCCAGGTAACCCCACAACCTCTCATTTCCCTGTTGGCAGCACACAGGTAGCAGTGGCTGTGTCAGGCAGTGTTCTCTCCCCTTGGGCTGAGAAATAATGGGAAACTCCTCGGGAGGTGATCCGACCTGCAATAAGGAGCACAGCAGCAGGTACACCTGGGAGAATATTGATGGCTGGATCTCATTTCAGGGCTGCATTCCCACACGTGGGCACAGATAACAGAGAGCTGTGATCAATAGATGGACGGGGCTGGTTTTCAGGGCACCAGCAGAGGATTTGTTCCACGGCTGCAGGCCCTGTTACCATGCAAACATGCTGTTTGCTTTGGTTGTACAAGCAGCACTAAAAAACAGGCACCAATCTCTGCTCTCTGTGACATGTCCCAAAGGAATGGTTGTGTTGGGGGGAAGTGTGTGTTAGATTAGATATTAGGAAAAGGTTCTTCCCCCAGAGAGTGTTTGGGCACTGCCCAGGCTCCCCAGGGAATGGTCACAGCCCTAACCCTGCCAGAGCTCCAGGAGCATTTGGACACTGCTCTCAGCACAGGGTGAGATTGTTGGGGTGTCTGTTCAGGGCCAGGGGTTGCACTGCATCATCCTTGTGGGTGCCTTCCCACTCAGGACATTCCATGATTCCATGTTATTCTGTGAAATTAAACAAAGGGCTTGAATTCCTTTTGCTTTTCATCCTGCCTAACCCTAAACAGCTGAGGGCAGGCAGTCCAGACAACAACTATGATTCATTCCTGGCACAGCCTATTTTTGACACAACAGCAGCAGCCAACAATTTGCAACTCCATAAACCGGATGCACGATTCTAATTTATGTGTGAGCTAATGGATCGTTGCTCCTGTAATAAACTGCTCAGAGTGGGCTGGATTTATCAGCAAGCGGATTGCCCTTTACACATTTTTATTTAATTTTGCTTTATTTCGTGAGGTGCCAAGTCAACAAATGATTAAATATGAGCAAATATTTTTCCACTGGAGTTTTATCAAGGTACCTAATCCAGTTAAGAGATGGAATGTAATTGTTTCTGGAAGCAAGGATTGTTTTCCACCAGGGTTCTCAATTAAAATAAATAAATAAAGGGGGTTTCCCTTCTGAGTAGAACAGGAGGTTACAGAGGGTGTTGTGCCTGGAAAATAAATAGGGAACTTGCTGAGATAACGGAGGCTTTGGATGGGATTTTGCACAGCCCTGCTCTCACAGTCAGTGCCCTCAGGAGGCATTGGCTTCCCTTACCCATTTTGGGAAGTTATCCCTGCCTGTTGCTGCTCAGCAGCCTTCCTTGTGGGGCACAGATCAGAGTCCCTGGTCCCCACAGAGCCACAGGTCTCCCTCTGCCCCCTCTCCCCTTCCAGGACTCGTGGGGATCCAAAGAACCTGCCCGGCCCCCGCAGGGCAGCCCCAGCTCGCAGGGTCATCACCAGGGTGATGCCACTCATGGAGCCCGGCAGGAGGGCAGCGAACACAGCAGAACGGGTCAGAAATCTCGGGGCAGGGGCAGGGTTTTGCCGAGGAGGGACCCGGAGCATCAGCGATGCTGCCGGCAGCGCCGGGCAGTTCATTAAAGGCTCCCGGGAGCCGCAGCCGGCCGCTCTTTACGGCGGCGAGGGCAGAGGTTAAAGTGCTTCGCTTGGCAGATTCCTGTGATTTAGGGCTTCAGGTTCATCAGGTCGAACCACAAACGGTGCTTGAGTTACCAATAAATATTGGAGAGACGAGGGCTTGGAGAGCCTCGCTCCCTACGCTCCGCGCAGCGCTCCCAAGCCGCCCGGGGCAGCATCCCTCCAGCCAGGGAAGGATTCGGGGGGAGAAAACCTCCCTCGAAGGTGGCAGAGACCCAAACCTCGGAGGGCAGAGGAGCTGGAGGCTCTCAGTAGCCCGGTGCATCGGTTCTCAGCTGCTCTGACAGAAAGCCCGGCTCTGGAAGGCAGCCCTGCTCCGGGAGGTGCAGCTCCAGGAGGGGAGCGTTTGTGCTCGGGATTGCCTCTGTCACATTTTCTGTTATTCTCTGCCTGGATTATCCCGGTCTGCGCAGCCGAGCAGCCTCTGGCTCGCCAATGCTGCCATCTATAGCGACTGTGCAGCAGCAAACAGCTCCCGGAGCCGCGCCTGGGCACGGCGCTTGGACAGGAGCCTCTGGAGAGGATTTCCAGGGAGCGCAGGAGAGAATCGCCTGAGCCCGCCCGTGCCCGGCCAGCAGCACCCACACCAGGGCTCCTGTAGGGAGCCTTGGGAGTCAGGGCTCAGCCCTGCAGAGAGGGTAAAGGGTAGAACAGGAAAATCCATCCGAGGAAGGAGAGGGCAGCGCTGCAGGCAGCAGATTAAAAGGGAAGCGCAAGGCAGAGGAGCAGGTGTGGGCGAGGAGTGCTGAGGTACAAAAGGGCAGCGTCAGCTGCTTCCCTGAGCCTTGGGTTGACTCAGCGGCGGAGGGAAGGGCAGGTGGGGGCTGTCTGTGCTGCTGGGCTCTGGCCAGGCTGGGGATGTGCTGGTGCACACTCCAGGAAGGCTGGCTGAGGGAAGGTGCAGGGCAGGGGCAGCCGCCTCTCTCTGTGCTGCCAAGGAGAAGGATGAAGACAAATCGGTGAAAATCTGGCTCTCTGAGCAGCCCCAGCTCTGCCACCCTGGCAGCGCCGGGCCAGGACTGCTGTGGATGCAGACAAAGCTGCTGATCACTACCCAGATAAATGAAATCAGAGAATCACAGAAGCACAGAGTGTTTTGAGTTAAAGCTCTTCCAGTCACTGCCGTGGGCAGGGACCCTTTCCACTATCTCAGGTTGTTCCAAGCCCTGTCCAATCTCGAACACTTCCAGGGATCCAGGGGCAGCCACAGCTTCTCTGGGCACCCTGTGCCAGGGCCTGCCCACCCTCACAGCAAAGAATTGTGTAAATTACTGTAAATATTCAAGAAATGCTAATTCAACCACCCCTGCACCAGCCTCCATTGCTGCTGCTCTGCCTTTGAAGCCAAACTCTGGATGTTTTCAGGTGTGTTTCTGGTTGTACCAGACACCCTGTTTTCCTCTAGGATTTCCAGCACATGCAGAGCAGCCCATAAATATTGCATATTTTTTTGTTTTAATTTGAAGCTGACTTGCACACTGAGCTGTCTAATCCATGGAACATCTGCTCTGAGCAGGCAGCAATCTCTTAAATGCCAATGTGCACTTAAGAAGTTCTCTAAGAAGCTCTGCGGGAGCCCCTGGAAGAATTTAACTGATATAAGGCACCTCCCACGGCTCGAGCTAATGATCACAATACAAACGACATTTGCATGCTATGATATTCCTTTTGTGCGGGAGGCAACCTGCTCGCCAGCATCCACTCACCGCTAGCACCTCGTTTGCACTCTGGCTGAACATTATGTCCCAGCCCAGGTGACGTTCCCATTGTCCCAGCAGGTGCCCTGGGCTCCTGCTGCCCCTCTGGGATCTCTCCTGGGTGTTGTGGCCCCGTCTGTGTTTGGGGAAGGCTGGGGGTGGTTTAGGGACACCTGGAAAGGGGATGTTGCACAACGGCACGGCGGGGAGCAGGTGCTCTCTGCTGCCTGGTTTTGTTCTGTGGTGTGGCAGCAACCAAGGGCATGGTGGGATGATTTTGGGCTGGCCAGAATCTATCCTGATTCTAAAGGCAGCTGCTAAGCCGCCTTCATAGGGCTGAGACATCAGCACCAAAATCTGGAGAAACTGAGAAGTGACATTGCTGCTCCAGAGCTTCCCACCACGACCCTCAGCAGCACCAGCAAATCCCTCCAGTCTGTGTCTTTCTGCCTAATATTTTTCCACTCTTAATTTTCTTTATTTTAATTGATTGGGGTCTCCTGTGGCGCAGCAGCTTATTGGAAAGGCAGGCAGTAACACACAAAAAGAAAAACCAGCCCTAATATTTACTCCCTTGCCTCAGGGACGCACAGCTCCCCTGCCCCAGTCCTTAATGACACAAACCAATAATGGTTCAACCACTGCAGCCCAAGGGACTCAAAATCAATGGCACGATGTTGAAATTACAGAAGATTTGTTGAAAAATGTTGTTTCCTATTGTTTGCTCACTGCAAATCCCGACAGTCCCACCAGAGCCGGTTCATGCACTGAAAGCTCCCAGCTGGCAGCAGTTTAACAGTGGCATCAGGGCTGTAAAATGCACTTTTAGGTCAGTGTCTGCCAGCAGCATGAGCCATGGGGAGGGGCAGAAAGGCAGGAATTGGGGCCCCTGCTTAGAGCCAGGCTTAGGGGAAATGTCTCCTTTTTCTAAGTGGCTGCATTGTGTTCCCTCTGCCATGTCCTGTGTCATGGACGTGTCCCCCCAGCAGCTGCCCCCCACTCCTGAGCCCCCCACAAGCCAGTACTGACTCAGAACTGTCACAAGAGCAGAATCTGCCTTTCGTTTACTTAAAGAATTGAAAGAAAATACAACAAGAGTAGCTTAGAAACAGCAACGGGTTAACTCTGAGTCAGGACAGACCTTCAGAAGAGAAATACCTGAAATCCTTCTCCCCTGCCTGCCATCACCAGGCTCGACAAAGCAGCCAACAAGACAGATTTTAATGGGACTTACATCCAGGAAGACAAAAAGAGGGGAAAATGGAGAAACTGAATTAAAAATGCTTCCAGAGCTGAGACGCCAGACAAGATAAATAGGGACCATCATTCCTCCACTCAGGGAGGTGCTGCCACAGCGCTGCTCACCTGGGCAAGGCAGAGGTAAAATTAATGCCACCACAGGCACGTTAATGCCACTCACCCCCAGCCCATTTGTCTCCTGCTGCCAGGCTCCAGGTCAGCCCCAACACCTCCCCCGGGCTGCAGGCAGCCAAGCCAGGCAGGAGTTTGGTTTTTCACTCCTCAGTCTCCCTCCCCACAGGGCAGATGCTGGGAGGGGCACGGTCACCAGCAGCTGGCCCAGATGTGGGGCTGGAGCTGGGGGAGCACAGGAGGGGACAGAGCAGCAGAGTGGGAGCAGTTGGGGGCACATCCATCCAGGAAGGGGACATAGGGACCTGGGGGATGTGTCCACCCAGGTAGCAGAGGTGGGGGCCACAACTGGCTGCCCTGTGCTGGCCCACGACTGGTGCTGAGCGACCCGTGCGAGCCCAGGCTGTGTCTTGGAAACAACCCACATCCCTCCCCTCCAGTGCCAGAGCTCGGGGTTGTCCCCACTGCCAGAGCTCCCCAAAGGCCAAAGGGGGTCTCTTCTGTCCCCTTGTCTTTCTGCAGAGTCCTCCAGGTGACATTTCAGGAGAACTGGAAGCTGTGAAATTTAAGCATCGGGAGCTCAATCCATTAGCGTCCTGACAAGCCTTTCAGAGATTTACAACGGGTTTTACCACCTGCTGAAGGTGCAGCAATGAATTTCCATCTCTAACTCATTCTTGGGCCAAGATTTACAGCTGCCATCAGCCCCGTGCTGTCACTCAGTCCCCTCCGACCAGGTGGGGAAAGGTCACTTTTTAGAGACACAAATGATGAGGCTGTGACCAAGCCAGGTGGCTCCACCTGCACTGAGCCTGTCCCCAGAGCAGTGACCATCACCAAGGGCTTCAGCAGGGGCAGAATTCACTTCCCTGTGACCCATGAGAGACCCCCAGCATCTCAGGGGATTCGTGTCACTTCTCACCTCTCCCAGGGACTTCCTAAATCCACAGAGCTTTGAAGCCAAGAGGAAAGGGGGTTTGAAAGAGACAGGGCTCTGCTTGCTCCCAATATTTATTGCAAATGAAACCTCCTGCAATTTGGGATCCAAAATTCCTGCCAGCTTCCCACACTCCACAATATTTTCCCAAATATTGCGATTCCAGCATGGCATTCCTTGTCTTTGGAAGCTCTTCTGTGCCTGAGGGCTCTCCCTGCTCACACATTACCCTGCTGTTTAGTGTAAACCCCATCTCTTAATTTCGCTCCCTTCCTCCTTCAGATAAATCTCTCCCATCCTTATACCCAGGATCTGCCAGGAGGAATTTTATCCTCACTTTACACACTGCTTTTTTTTTTTATTTTTTTGGGTACTACGACAGAACATGCTAACTGAAAAATAAACCTTTTCATAACTTACAAGATCAGCGATAGAACACAAGTAGGAGCTTATAAAGGGAGAGAAATAAAAGATTAATCTCCTCCTATTTTACACTGCAGCATTTAATATATGGCAGTGGCTGTTCCTGTTGCCTCTAGAGTTTATCAGCAGCTGTAAAGAGCTCTCCATGTACACAACACAACGACCTGCCCTGTACAGGGAGACAGAGCAGTTGGTAAACTCAGGGGAGGGTGAAATTATCTCTAAACAAACCTAAAATCACATCCCTTGGGGAGAGGAGGAGAGAGACAGGACAGGCACAGAGAGAGTTTCCTCCTCGGCTTGCACCAAGCGGAGTTGGCTGCGTGTGAATGACAGCGGGAGAAATTTCAGCATAAAAGAATAAAATTAAAAAGCCCAAATTACTGGCCTCCGGGAGCTTCCCCTCAGGGAAAACCCAGGCTGGGATGTCCCCGACATGGACGTGGTCACCTCTTTCTGCCCAGAGCAGGCTGTGCCTCGCCCCGGCTGCTGCACACGCCTGGGGCTCATTTCCAAAGGGAGCGCGGGAGCCGCGCAGTTGGATATTAAATGGATATATTCATCTCTGCGGGTGGGCAGGCAGAAGTGTGCAGCCTTTGTGTGACAGCAATCCCCAGGGAATTGCGGGGAGCCGGAGGGATGGGGAGAGGAGGCGGCCGGGCGGGTGCTCCCCAGGGCTGGAGCAGCCGCTCCTGGATCTTGCGGGATCCTGCCGGATCCAGCGGCTCCGCGGGGGAATCCCAGGAATCCTGGGAGCCCCTGGCTCGGCAGGCAGCCGGCACTCTCCCAGGGCTGCTCACAGCAACGGGCGCCACAGGTCATGGGCAGGAAAATTAGTCCACAAACACCAGAGGTTTGTGTCCGAACAGGAGACAGAGGAGTGCTGTGACTTTATTTGAATAAAGGGAGAGGCTGTGGGGCATTTCCCCATGGGGCCCTTCAGAATTTTGGAAGACACAGCCTCCTTTATATCCCAATTTCCTGGATGCATGTCCCTCTCTCTTTCCCTGTTGGCTGAGGCTCTTGAGAGGCACAGACTTCCCAAATCACCTAATACAGACCCCCCTTGTAATGTATAACCCCCCACCTTTTTCTCTTCCTTGTGTCAATCAGTGGAATTCCTATGGAATTTATGGTTCTTCCCATTGTTTCTTTCATCTCTCATTATCCAGTTTTATTTATCAGCACACCCACAGTTTGTTTGCAAAGACAGATCTCTCTCATTCCATTTATCAATCAGTGGAATCCTCCCCATTGTTTCTTTTCTCTCTCAGCACTAGTTTCATCTGGCAGCAGACCCACGATTTGCTTGTAAGGACAAATCCCTCATTCCCTCAGCATGAACCACCTCACAAGGAGGTGGCAGCCCCTGCCTGTCCCACACCCCTCATCCGTGGCTTTGCTCTGACAGCCTCCTCTGTACTTTGGATTTTCATCTTCAAACCTCTCCTCGAAACCACACACCCCCGGTGCCAGTGCAGTGTCCCTGCAGCAGCAGCAGCAGCAGTCAGAGCTGTGACAGCTCCTGGACACGGGATCTGCCTAAATCTGGCTGGATCAAGCCCCAGTCTGGCTGGATCTCCCTCCTCTCCCCTCATTTCTCACTCTGCCCTTGGGTTTTTCCTCCTGCTCCTTTGCAGGATGTGTTTGGCCCTGGATTGCTGCAGGAGCTCCTCTCCCTGCCCAGGTGCTCAGGTAGGACAGGCACCGTGGGATTCAGGGCTCCTTTCTCTCTAACCCCGACCACCTCAGAGTCACCTGCAGCAATGGGAGGTGAAAGACGCTGGGGGAAGGGAGATTTGTTCCTTGGCACAGTCCCTGTAATGCACATGGGGAAATTAACTTAAAGCCTGGGTTATGAAGAGAGCTAATTAGTTAATCCATGTAAAGTGCTTTAAGACTCTGGAATGAGGGGAAAGAATAGCTAATGGGGAGCTCAGACAGGGCTCTCCTGATGCAAAGTGAATTTCAGACAAGAAATCCTTACTGTACAGAATGGAATTAAATTCAAGGGCTTGTCTAAAAGAAAAAAAAAAACCTCAGAATTGATCACATCCCAGTGAATAAAGACAGTCCATCAGTTCAAGGGCATCTTACACGGATATCCATGCCCACTAATTATTCTGCTTGAAACCAGCCTTCCTGGCAGATTCCCAGAGTCGATGCATCGAGGACCTCTGTGTCAACATTAGCTTTATACCAGACGGATAATTGGTGGTAAGTACCCAGAGCTGGACTGCGCTGGACAACATAATGGCAAAAATTAAATTCTTCCAACAAAATAGCTCTTTGCAAGCATGTTCAAGCAAACCAGGCTCGGGAGAGAGCTCCTCTGCGAGGCAGCACAATTACAGAGCAATTAGAGGGGTGAACTTCAGCTGCTCACCTGCACAACACCTATTTTCTCCTCTACAATCGTCTGTCAAGGCTTCAAACATTTCCTTTGTTCCAAACAACAGTCACTGGCTGAATTACCATCAGCAAGAACACTGTGCAGCCGTACAGCCAGCAGGAATCTGGGAATGGTGTCTCAAAGCATTTGCCAAAGGCAAATACTCATTTCTGGCTGAATCCTGCTCTTTTTAGAAAAATTGTTCTCCCCATGGGCTCTCCCAGGAGAAATGATTTGCACCTCTGGCCATGCTGGTGCCCAGGAGATGATATTCATGTCTCCACTGGCTCTGCAAATACCAGCGTGCCAGTGGGGAGAGCATCCAAACTGGGAAGTACTCGCTGAGGACTGGAGCTGGATGTCACCTGCTGTCCCCACCCTCGGGGGCAGCTCCGGGGGTACCAGGGCGTGGCAACAGGAAAAGGAAATCTTTGTTCCCCTCAGTAGGTGCTGGGGGCCCTGCAGCCCTGAGATAAACCCTCTGCATGTTGGTTTTAACTCCTTCCTTCCCTCCCGTTGGCTCTCACGTGAGCGGACTCTGGGTGCTGGTAACCAACGTGGAGTGGCTGAGTTTTCCCTCCCTGGGAAGTTCCATGTCAGGGGAAGTTTGGGCCAGGTGTTAGGAAAAGGTTCTTCACCCAGAGGGTGAACAGGCTCGCCAGGAAAATGGTCAAGGAGCACCTGGACAGCACTTTCAGGAGCACAGAGGGAATGTTGGGGTGTCCTGTTCAGGGCCAGGAGTTGGGTGTGCTGATTTACCCTCGTGTGTCCCTTCCAGCCTGGCATTTTCCACGACTCAGTGATTCTGAGATGCCTTTGCTGTGGCCAGGGAATCCTGACACCATTCCCTTTCTCCCTCCCACCCTGCACTGTGGCTGCACTGATCCTTGGGGTGCTGGCCCTGCAGGTGTCCAGGGAACTCAGTGCTCTGAGCTGGGTGACGAGGTGGAGATCAGCCACAGGTCAGACCAAAGGATCTCAGAGATTTCCTCCAACCTAAATGATTCTGTGATTCTGTGACCCTAGGATGCTGGAGTTTGGAGACCCCCCCCAGGATTCTGGGATGTGGGGAGCAGCCAGACTCACCACCCTGGGGTTCACCTGCTGTCAGCAGCCACTTGCCATCCAGACAGGCTGTGCTGTACCAGGCTGTGCAGAGCTGCACCGAGCTCCCACTCTCCCTGAGTGGCACGAGAGGGAAGCAGAGGTGACAGTGATGCAGAAGACTTGAATCAGTCCGGCTGCTCTGTCTAGCAAACGGCACAAATTGGATTATGTTGTGAAGTTTCCAATGAGGACAGCTCTGCCGTTTGAGTGGCATTTCCATATTCTGTCAAGCAACCCACATGCCCATAAAATCTGATAAGTTTTCTCGGTCATCACTTTGTGTATTTTTATGAGTCTATTAAAATGTGATTTACATTTTTCCAATTTCCCCCCCCCTCTTTTCCCCTCAATATGCCCAAGGGATCGGTGAATTAGATTGGAGGGAGCCCAGGACCATATGGCCAATTGGATTAGGCTCTCCTAAGTGCTCAGCAGAAAGTAATAGGGGTTTTAAACCTGGATCCCAAATTCTGGATGCCTGTCTTGTCTGAATTGCCAAAGAGCTCTGTTTTATTAGGCTCTTGTGGAGTGCTGGGGCCAGTGGTGTGGTGACAAGGATGCCCAAGGTCTGTCCTGGCAGCTCATCGGTGACAAGGACCTCAGGGCGGCACTTGAGGCACACTCCACCCCCTTCCTCACGCCCTGAAATTAATCACCAGTTAATCGTTGTTCAAAGAGTATTTTTAGTCAGAACAACACTTTCTGTTTGAGTCGACAGAAGCGTGAGTTGTGCTTCCTGTGTTTCTGCTTGCTCAGGGCAAACGCTCCGGCGTTCCCGGGACAGGACCACAAAGGAGATGCTTGTGCTGCTGGATGGAAATTTCCTTTCAAATTTGAGGGAATATTTGTAGGAATTCCTTTCTCTGCTATTTGCTCAGTTCTGCTAACAACAGGCTGCCAGGCGGGTTCAAGGACAGCCGAGCAATGGGCTCTGAGCAGCCGCCGTAATTCTCTTTGCTCTGAAGAGACAGAGGAAGATTAATAGAAAAAGCAGCAGCAGGAGGATTTGTCAAGAAAAATAATCATTTTCAGGCCAAGGAGGCTTTGCTATCTTGATAGTGAGCAAATGGCAGGAGCAAAAGGAGTCCTGAGCCTGCCCCTCGTTACTGAAAGAAGAAAATTAAGGCAATTGCAGCTGAGCAGAAAACTAACATTTGGCTTTTTGCCCCCTTCAGCTGCTCTCCTTGTCCCCGAGACCTTCCCAGCCCCATTTTCCAGCCCATGTTTTCATTCTTAGGGCTTTGGGCAGCTTTGGCTCCGAGTGTCCCCGAACAGCGCTGAGGCACCGCGGGCGGCTCCTGCCACCTACAGCGGGGACCGGAGTGGGACAGCGGGGACCGGGCAGGGACAGCGGGGACCGGGGAGGGACAGAGGGGACCGGAGAGGGACAGCGGGGACCGGAGAGGGGCAGCGGGGACCGGGGAGGGACAGAGGGGACCGGAGAGGGACAGCGGGGACCGGAGAGGGACAGCGGGGACCGGGGAGGGACAGAGGGGACCGGAGAGGGACAGCGGGGACCGGAGAGGGGCAGCGGGGACCGGGGAGGGACAGCGGGGACCGGAGAGGGGCAGCGGGGACCGGGCAGGGACAGCGGGGACCGGAGAGGGACAGAGGGGACCGGGGAGGGACAGAGGGGACCGGCAGGGACAGAGGGGACCGGGAGGGACAGCGGGAATGAAGGAGGGACAGCGGGGACCGGGCAGGTACAGCGGGGACCTGCAGGGACAGAAGGGACCGGGGAGGGACAGCGGGAATGAAGGAGGGACAGCGGGGACCGGCAGGAACAGAAGGGACCGGGGAGGGACAGAGGGGACCGGAGAGGGACAGCGGGGACCGGGGAGGGACAGAAATGAACGTAGAGAACAGGAGGTTCAGGAGGGGGGACAGTGGGGTCCAGGCAGGGACAGTGGAGACCAGGGAGGGACAGCGGGGACAGTGCTGTGTCCGGTGGGGTGGCAGGGCAGTGGTGGCGAGGGCAAGGCTGGCGTGTCAGCCCCGAGCAGGCTCCTTCCAGCCCCAAATGCTGGCTGGAGCACCAGGAGCCCCCGGGCATCGTCACCCGGTGGGTGCCCCTGCAAAAGGGCAGCACAGGGAGAAAGGCACAGTGGAGGTTTTGCTGCCCCATTCCCCTTCTCTCCGTAGAAAAGGGACCAATTTACACTGATTAACAGCCGAAAATAATCCAGGTTCACTTTCCACCTCCACTGGCGGCACATGTGTTTTGTTTGTTTTCATTCTCCAACAGCTTCTGTATCCCCTGACACTTGCCTGCTTGTAAATAGCCGAGTATCACATTCCCCCGTGGAAACTGTGGAAACCAGGTCGACAAAAACCTGAAATCCACCTTTTTTTTTTTTTTTTTTCCCCTCTTTTTGCAGCTGTGCTGCAATTTCAATTACCATATGCCTTGTTTTGCCCCCGGGGAATGGTGGTGAGATGAGGAATAGGGGAAGTGTGGCAGGTAATGAAAGACACGTTCTCATTTCTGCTCCAGCAGATAGTGCAAGTGCCCATTAAATGCTGAAATTAATTGTTTAAATTGTTCTGAGCAGCATTTACGGCGATCTCCTTGTCGGTGCAGCTGGGCATTGGCTTCCCAAAGCTTTCCCTGCGCTATCTGAAGCCCAACGTTCCAGCGACGACTGTCTCACCACAAACTCATTTGTTCAACACTCATTTATTGCACAACACTTACAAAAATACGTGGCAAAAATGCAGATTTGGGTTTTTTCCCCGCTCTTTTAATCGTGCTGTTCCAGGGAGGAAACGCTGCAGCACCCAGAGGGGGCACTTTGTGATACGGTTTGGGGGGTGTTTGGTTGAGGGTGGAACCTGATGGTCGTTAATGACCTGATGGTCGTTAATTTTCCAGCATTAATGATTCCGTGAGTGGAGCATTCCAGTCTTGTGCTGTTCCCACTGACAGCTGCACCTGGAAAACACCAAAAATCCCACTGGAGCCAACTGGGGGCACGGCCAGAGACTGAGAGCCCTGAGAGCTGGGAGGGGGAGTGAGGATGGAAGTGCTCCCAATGCTCCCAGTGCCTCCAGTGCTCCCTCTGTTCCAAATGCTCCCAGTGCTCCCAGTGCCTTCAGTGCCTCCAGTGACCCCAGTCCTCCCAGTCTCCCAGTCCTCCCAGTCTCCCAGTGCTCCCAATGCTCACTCGCAGTGTTATCAGTACCCCCAGTGCCCCCAGTGCGCTCCCAGTGCTCCCAATGCTTCCAGTGCTCCCAGTGCTCCCAGTTGGCTCCCAGTGCTCCCAGTGCTCCCAGTGCTCCCAATGCTTCCAGTGCTCCCAATGCTCCCAGTGCTCCCAGTTGGCTCCCAGTGCTCCCAGTGCCCCCAGTGTCCCCCAGTGCTCCCAGTGCCCCCAGTGTCCCCCAGTGCTCCCAGTGCCCCCAGTGCCCCCCAGTGCCCCCCAGTGCTCCCAGTGCTCCCAGTGCCCCCAGTGCCCCCAGTGCCCCCCAGTGCCCCCCAGTGCTCCCAGTGCCCCCAGTGCCCCCAGTGCCCCCCAGTGCTCCCAGTGCCCCCAGTGCCCCCAGTGCCCCCCAGTGCCCCCCAGTGCCCCCCAGTGCCCCCAGTGCCCCCCAGTGCTCCCAGTGCCCCCAGTGCCCCCCAGTGCTCCCAGTGCTCCCAGTGCTCCCAGTGCCCCCAGTGCCCCCAGTGCCCCCAGTGCTCCCAGTGCCCCCAGTGCTCCCAGTGCCCCCAGTGCCCCCCAGTGCTCCCAGTGCCCCCAGTGCCCCCCAGTGCTCCCAGTGCTCCCAGTGCCTCCCAGTGCCCCCAGTGCCCCCCAGTGCCCCCAGTGCTCCCAGTGCTCCCAGTGCTCCCAGTGCCCCCCAGTGCCCCCAGTGCTCCCAGTGCTCCCAGTGCTCCCAGTGCCCCCAGTGCCCCCAGGCTGCAGGGGGGAGCCCCCAGGCTGCAGGGGGAAGCCCCCAGCTGCTCGTGGGACTGCACGTGCCCTGCTCCAGCCCGTTTCAGAGGCTGGTACTGAGATCAGCCTTCGTCTGGATGCTGGGAGGTGGAACTGCTGCTCCCAGGGGCTGCTCCCAGCAGGGACGGGTCCCCTGGGTCTGGGACCACCATGACCAGGAGTCCAGTGCCAGGGCCAGGCACTGGCATCTCCACTGGCAGGAAAATGTCCTGGCAGGGCAAGGGACAGCTCCCTGTGAATACCGAGGGAGGCAACAGCTGTCGAGTGATATAAAACTCCAGCATCCAATAATTCCTTCTGTTTTTCCACAGCCTGGGTGCCAGCAGGGCTGACAGGGGCTGTTAAGGGTGTGGCAGATGTGGATGTGGCACTGGGGGACATGTGGGGCACGGGCAGTGCTGAGGGAATGCTCGGACTCAGTGATTTTAATGGGTTTTTTCCCAACTCCAGTGATTCTGTGATTGATCCTGTCAGATGAAACCTCCCATGCAGGAGGAGCTGTGCAGCCCCAGGTGAGTTCCAGGAGCAGGTTACCCACGGTGCCAGCATGGGTGAGAAGAGGAATCACTCCTGTGCCTGTGAATATTGCATAGCTGCTTGGAAATTAAAATGAATTTTGAGTTGTGTAGCGTTTATCTGCACTCCTAATTTATATTTGAACAGGAGAGGAACTATTTTCTGTCTTGAAATCCAAGCTTAATTTTTATCTTTATTATCTTAAGAGCTTAGTGAATAATTAATTATTTTTCTTGCAAGTTTTTTTGTGTGTTTTTGTTTTTTTTTTTTTTAGATTTGAAGCAAAATTAATTCAATCAAGGCCCCAGCTTTGTTGTTATTGATTTTGGAGGAGGCTGTGGAGGTCTCAGAGTAGTCGAGGGTCCTCCTGGGGCTACAAAATGAGGCAGTTTTGGGATAAAGAGCCTCTTCCTCCAAGCAGAAGAGGCAGGAGAGCAGAGCTGGGATGGAAATCATGTCAGAGAGTGGGTTGGGCATGTGGTTTCTAGGATTTGGCACCACTTCAGGATGTATATTTTTTTCTGATGAGATTTTTATTACTTTTTGTCATTGCAAAATTTGATTTCTCTTTAATTAGAGATGAAAACCAGGTATAAACTACCCTGGAGCAAAGGTGGATGTGGAAAACACCAACCCTGGGATGGACCAGGGCTGAGCAGCCCCCATGCTGGGGATCCCCCACCTGGGCACTGCATCAAAAGAGACAATAATTTCTTTTCACAGACAAAAAGTCATCACTAGTGAGGATCCCTCACCCTCAGAGAAAGGGCAGGGGGGTTTTGCCCTGGCTTTTCCCAGCACAAATTACCCTTGGAGCCCCCACCCCACTCCAGGCACTCCTGGCATGGCCAATTCCCATTATAACCCAATTTTTTGCTGACAGCTTAAGGTGTGAATTCACAGAAATTAATTCCAAACTTCACGAATATGGATTTTATTATTAGCAGGAGGAAGAGCCTGTTATTCCAGCAGCATCCCTTTATGCAGAAAAATTAATAAACTCAGTATAAATGCTCCTTTTCCATCAGCTCTGGGCTGTCAGTGCTGGCAGCAGGGAGCCACTGCTGGTTTGGTGTGAGTGGGTCCAGCACCTTCACTCTCCACATTTAACCCTTTCTGGTCCTGCTGGTTTGGTGTGAGTGGGTCCAGCACCTTCACTCTCCACATTTAACCCTTTCTGGTCCTGCTGGTTTGGTGTGAGTGGGTCCAGCACCTTCATTTTCCACATTTAACCCTTTCTGGTCCTGTGCTGCCCCAATAGCAATTTTCTTCTAATCAATTGCTGTTTCCAGCTTGTTTTCCAGCCCAATTCATCCACCTGCTGGTATCAGCACTGTCTCTGGCCCCAGCTCATGGAGCCCCTGAGTCCCCCAGTTCCTCTCACCTGGCTGCAGGTGTTTTGAGGGGCATTTAGAGAAGGGAACTGAGGGAGCACTTGGGGAGCTTCATCTTCCACAGACATTGTTGTCAAAGGGGCTTCATCTGCACTGGCAGGAGCTGGTACCCTGCTGTGATTGGCATCTTAATCAACCAAAATATTCATCTGATGGCTTGCCCTCCTCCTGCAAAGCCCTATTTCACTCCAACCTGGATGTATTTATGGAGCAACACCTGTGTTTTATAAGATTATTGTTTCTACCCAGCTGATGTTTTTGCTTCTGTGAAGTACAGGCCAAAATGCCACCACCAGCACTGCCGTCTCCCTTGGGTTCACTTCAAGTGGTGCAGATTTTTGTGGATTTTTGCGTGTCTCAGAGGCTGGAGAGAAGGAGAGCCCTGGATTCTCCTGCATTTAGGATGAGCTAGTACACAGGTCAGACAAATGCCAGAGAGGAGTCTCCATTATTGGGGCAAAACTGCTCAAACAGGGAAATTTTCAGCAATATTACACTGTGTAGTTAATTTTCAGCAATATTACACTGTGTAGTTAATTTTCAGCACTATTGTGCTGTGTACTTGACCTCGCTGACCTTAAATAATTGCATCTTAAAGCAGTCTTAAAAGAGCTAGTTAAGGGAGGGAGTACAGCTGGCCATATTTCAGCATTGATTTTCTGCCAGCTCGCTGTACTTTCGATAACTTGAACTCTCACAGATCCCTCCCCGGGCTCCCCTTGCTGGGATGGGGCTGCCCCCAGAGGGACAGGATGGGGTGGGCACTTTGCATTTCACCTGCCCCACACCTCTCAGGGCTGAACCCTCCAGATGATGCTTAAACCCAGGAGAAGGATTATGTGTAAACAGGAAGAATTTCCAAGTTTTTCTGAGCGCTTGATAATGTTTTGAAACAACTTTATCTCTTAATTCGGAAGTCTGTTTGAATAACCCAAAATGAGATGGGGCTGGAAAGGCTGGAAGATCATCTAACAAAGAGCAGCAATTCCTCCCCATTCAACTCAATTATCCCCGGCTCAGTCTTGGGGAAACAGCCCGATTGCTTTCCTGCCAGCTCCTGGCTGCCGAGTTAATAACATCGCACGCTGCGTGTGATGCACCAGAGGGTTTTGCAATTACTCCTGAAGAATTTCCCTGGAAGGGGCTGGGAGGGGTGCAGGGGCCGGGGCGTGTCGGGAGGTGCTGAGCGCTATTGAATGTCACCCTGTCCTTGTCCCATTCGTGTCACCCCGTCCTTGCTCTGGTTGTGTCACCCTGTCCTTGTCCCATTCGTGTCACCCTGTCCTCACTCTGGTTGTGTCACCCTGTCCTCGGTCTGGTTGTATCACCCTGCCCTTGTCCCATTCGTGTCACCCTGTCCTCACTCTGGTTGTGTCACCCCGTTCTTGCCCCAATTCAGTGTTCCCCTGTCCTCTCTCTGGTTGTATCACCCTGCCCTTGTCCCATTCGTGTCACCCTGTCCTCACTCTGGTTGTGTCACCCTGTCCTTGCCCCAGTTGTGTCACCCTGTTCTCTCTCTGGTTGTGTCACCCTGTCCTTGTCCCATTCGTGTCACCCTGTCCTCACTCCGGTTTTGTCACCCTGTCCTCACTCTGGTTGTGTCCCCCTGTCCTTGCCCCAGTTGTGTCCCCCTGTCCTCTCTCCTCCGCTCGGGGGGCTCCGGCCCTGACGGCCCCCGCTGCCCCCGTGCTGGGCGAGGCCGGGACGAGCAGTGCCGGGAGATAAAATCCCCGGGGCTCCATCCCGGGCCCCGAGCAGCAGCACGGGGCGATTGTGCTCCCTGGCTGCCGCGCCGAGCCCTGCAGCTCCGCCGCTCGCCGGCTCCGGCTGCGCCCGCGGCAGCGCAGCGGGGCTGGAGGGGCTGAGAGTGTTTGAGAGGGGCTGAGAGGGGTGGAGAGGGGCTGGAGGGGCTGGAGGGGCTGCCAGGGGCTGGAGGGGCTGAGAGGGGCTGGAGGGGTGGAGAGGGGCTGAGAGGGTTTGAGAGGGGCTGCGAGGGACTGAGAGGGGTGGAGAGGGATTGAGAGGGGCTGGAGGGGCTGCCAGGGGCTGAGAGGGGTTGAGAGGGGCTGAGAGGGGTGGAGAGGGGCTGTGAGGAGCTGAGAGGGTCTGCGAGGGGCTGAGAGAGGTTGAGAGGGTTTGAGAGGGGCTGGAGGGGCTGCCAGGGGCTGAGAGGATTTGAGAGGGGCTGCCAGGGTCTGCGAGGGGCTGCGAGGGGTTGAGAGGGGCTGCGAGGGGTGGAGAGGGGCTGCGAGGGGTGGAGAGGGGTTGAGAGGGGCTGCGAGGGGTTGAGAGGGGTGGAGAGGGGCTGTGAGGAGCTGAGAGGGGCTGCGAGGGGCTGGAGCTGGAGCTGCCCATTTCTTTGCTCACGTGGACCAGTCTTTGCAAGCATGGACCAGTCCAGTCCATGGGCACCACTGGAGCTGAACCCTGTGGATGCTGAAGATGGGCACCGCCGGACAGGGGGGATGGAGGAGGGCCCGTGCCCAGCTCCCTCGGCCAGGACACGGGTTGCGATGGCTCTAGCGGGAGCTGTGTGAGGTGGGGGACGCGGGCAGAGCGCTCCCGCTCGCCTGCTCTGCGCCCTGGGCGCTCCCAGGCAGCGAGAGCCCCGGGCGGCGAGCGGCAGAGCTGCGGCCGTCCCTTCTCCCGCAGGGGATGCTCGAGGCTTGGCTGTCACCGCCGGGCTGTCCCAGCCCTCTGGCCCCGCTGCCGTGGCACTGCTGCTTCGCTGGATCCTGACCTCCGCTCTTATTGCCAGTTCCAGGCTGCGATCTTTCCACGGCACGGGCTGCAGCATTCCCTTCACCGCCGCGTGTCTCCTGAGCTGGGTCGCATCAGCCAGACCCATGGACATGTTCCCTCTCAAAACCAGGCAGGAACTTGGATTTCAGCAAAGAAGGATGAATAAATAAACTGATAAACTCAAATAAAGTAAATAAAGGTAAAGGGAAGAAAACCCCACAAACAACAGAGGATGCAAACAAACCGTTAAATGAACACAAACTGTAAATTTCCAGTTACAGAGTATTTCCAGCCCTGCTGGCTGCTGGGGAAGGGGCAGCCCAAGCCCAGTGGCCCTCGCAAGCTCCCAGTCCCTAAGGGAATGGACAGTGAATTAGAGGGATGTCAAGGATTCTGTCAGCTCAGCTGCCAACCTCAAAAACCTGGTGGTTGCAGGTGGTTTGAAATCCGTTTTTCAAGCATTATCAATTTCAGATCAACCTGTGCCTATTTCTCTGCCCTCAGGAGTGCCACGAGCAGCCAGCTCGGGGGTGATGGAAGTGTTCGTGCCCCCCGTGCCCTGCTGTCCTCACCCCTCGGGTGTCCCCAGGCCCAGCCGAACGGGAGGGGATGGGTCGGGCTTTAACTCCTCACTACGTGAATAAACACCACGTGCTTTTACCATCCCTGGTCCATTCTGATTCCACCCTCGCACCCGAAACCTTCCCTGGTTCGCCTGATATTTCACGAGATGGATCAGTCCTGTCTCCTCTGTAAAACCCAGCAGGACCGAGGGCAGCACACGGTGTCTGCAGCCGGACCCGGGGACCCCCGGCAGCAGGGAACCCCCTCCCCGCCAGAACGCACTGCCTGGCCGCTGCCACACCCACCGGAGCTCACCGCAAGCCCAACGCTCTAATCCCTCCCTAAGCACCTCGGCAATGAGAGGATTAACCAGGGATCTGCCATGGCTGTGTGCCACGGCTGAGCCGGAGAAATCCCGACGGGAATTCGCGTGCCCTCCCGCATCTCCCTCTCGTTGTGCTCGTCCTCCTCTCCCACACCAGGATGCTCCTCCAGCCCCTGCTGTGCAAAGTCCAAGCCCCCCATGAGCAGCCCCCCATTTTCCACCCTCCCCGAGCCCCGTGGAGAGGGGATGGATGGGGCAGCCCCTGTGGCCAGGGCACCTTTGCTCAGCTCTTCTGCGGGGCACGTGGAGGCTCCAAAATCTAAAGCCCTGGGCTGTCCCCAAACTGACCCTTCCTGCTACAGATTATCCCACTCAGGTGCAGCCCCCAGGGCCTCCCTCAGTGACCCAGGCATGGTCACGCTGCTCCCACATCCCTGTCCTCCCTCTCTCTGTCCCGTCCCCCGGCCCTGCAGGGGCACAGTATCCTCTCACATCCCCAGCTCTGCCTCCAGCACCCCACACCCAGCACAGACATTACTTTTAATGATGTGCATATTGGCTTAGGGCACAGCGATCAATCACGGGCTCAGCACCTCGGTGAGGGGACCTGGTGGCTCTTTGTTCAGGGCAGCAGCTGAGGAGGAGGGAGGGAAAGCTGCTCTGCCCGCGCTCCAGACACGCAGGAATTGATTTGGGATTGTTTCTGAGCAGCAGGCGATCCAACAATCAGATATATTTCTCTTGCAGGTCTGAGTGCAGAGCTCTATTATTCATACTCTGGCTTTAAGTTATAGCCAGTGTCGTGTCAAATGTACCAATTCCAGCAGCTTTAATGGAGTTGGCCTCTGCACCCCTCACCAAGTGGCAGCTGATATTTTCTGCCCACATCAGTTGTGTCTACAAGGGGAAAGTATCGAATGCTTCCTGTGGCTCTTGTTCCAGTGTGTGTGAGAGGGAGGGGAGGTTTCCTGGCCTCGGTGACGCCTCGTGTGCCACGTGTGCCAGCGTGCACATGGCCAGGCACGGGTGGCTCCTGGCACAGCCAAAGCCAGGGGCACCACGGCCACCTTGCCTGTCGTGACCAGCTGGGCTTTGCTCCATCAGGGATTATTATTTCCAGTTATGGCCAGAGAGGAGAAGAGCCCAGCTCCACGTGTTCACAGCTTTCCTGGCCTTTTCCTTTTCCTTTGGCCACCACTTTGCCAGCCAATGGTCAGTGCAACCTGCCACATTGGTGTTGGTGTGACAAGAACCTCACTGGGAGCCCAGGCAGGAGCCACCCTCAGCAGGATGCAGGATGCAGGATGTAGGATGAAGGATGTAGGATGCAGGATGCAGGATGAAGGATGCAGGATGTAGGATGCAGGCTGCAGGATGTAGGATGCAGGCTGCAGGATATAGGATGCAGGATGTAGGATGAAGGATGCAGGATGCAGGATGCAGGATGCAGGATGTAGGATGCAGGATGCAGGATGTAGGATGAAGGATGCAGGATGCAGGATGCAGGATGAAGGATGCAGGATGTAGGATGCAGGCTGCAGGATGTAGGATGCAGGCTGCAGGATATAGGATGCAGGATGTAGGATGAAGGATGCAGGATGCAGGATGAAGGATGCAGGATGCAGGATGTAGGATGCAGGCTGCAGGATGTAGGATGCAGGCTGCAGGATATAGGATGCAGGATGTAGGATGAAGGATGCAGGATGCAGGATGAAGGATGCAGGATGCAGGATGTAGGATGCAGGATGCAGGATGCAGGATGCAGGCTGCAGGATGTAGGATGCAGGATGTAGGATGCAGGATGCAGGATGTAGGATGCAGGATGTAGGATGTAGGATGCAGGATGCAGGATGCAGGATGTAGGATGCAGGATGCAGGATGCAGGATGTAGGATGCAGAACGAAGAATGCAGGATGCAGGCTGCAGGATGTAGGATGCAGGATGTAGGATGCAGGATGAAGGATGTAGGATGCAGTATGTAGGATGTAGGATGCAGGATGCAGGATGTAGGATGCAGGATGCAGGATGTAGGATGTAGGATGCAGAACGAAGAATGCAGGATGCAGGCTGCAGGATGTAGGATGCAGGATGTAGGATGCAGGATGCAGGATGCAGGATGCAGGCTGCAGGATGTAGGATGCAGGATGTAGGATGCAGGATGCAGGATGTAGGATGCAGGATGTAGGATGTAGGATGCAGGATGCAGGATGCAGGATGTAGGATGCAGGATGCAGGATGCAGGATGTAGGATGCAGAACGAAGAATGCAGGATGCAGGCTGCAGGATGTAGGATGCAGGATGTAGGATGCAGGATGAAGGATGTAGGATGCAGTATGTAGGATGTAGGATGCAGGATGCAGGATGTAGGATGCAGGATGCAGGATGTAGGATGTAGGATGCAGAACGAAGAATGCAGGATGCAGGCTGCAGGATGTAGGATGCAGGATGTAGGATGCAGGATGAAGGATGCAGGATGCAGGATGCAGGATGTAGGATGTAGGATGCAGGATGCAGGATGCAGGATGTAGGATGCAGGATGTAGGATGTAGGATGCAGGATGCAGGATGTAGGATGCAGGATGTAGGATGCAGGATGTAGGATGCAGGATGCAGGATGCTCTCTTCAAGCCATCCCTCACCCATCAGCCTCTCTCACCTGTGCAGGGTGCTGCAGCTCACACCATGGAAATACTTGGATGGGTGGGAGGGAAAAAAACTTTAAATCCTGCCACTAAGAGGTTCAAGGTTCCCCTGCGCTGCTCTTGCTGCCTTCTCTTCCTCCTGCACCAGCTGTGGAGAGGCTGCAGCACCAGTGAGTGTTGTTTGCTGGGCACAGGGATGTGGGGAGGAAATGCCTCCTGCAGGTGGGAACATCCTCCAGAGCAGGGCTGCCCCCTGGGATGAGGGCAGGAGGGTGGGTGGTGTCTGGGTGCTGTGGGAGGCTCTCACTGTGCCCCCACATCTTCCCTCCTGCACACCCCTTCCTGACCTCTGTGTCTGGGAATGCTCCAGGCACTGAGCAGCAGCTGCAGCTCTGGGAGGGGCTGCGAGGGCTCAGGGCAGGTTCCCATATTCCCTGGTGGGTAAACACAATCACACAGAATCACAAAAAATCACAGAGAATCACAGAGAATCACAGAGAATCACAGAATCACACAGAATCACACAGAATCACACAGGATCACAGAATCACAAAAAATCACACAGAATCACAGAGAATCACAGAGAATCACAGAATCACACAGAATCACACAGAATCACAGAATCACACAGAATCACACAGAATCACAGAATCACAGAATCACACAGAATCACACAGAATCACACAGAATCACAGAATCACACAGAATCACACAGAATCACAGAATCACACAGAATCACAAAAAATCACACAGAATCACAGAGAATCACAGAGAATCACAGAATCACACAGAATCACAGAGAATCATAGAATCACAGAGAATCACAGAGAATCACACAATCACAGAATCACACAGAATCACAGAATCACACAGAATCACAGGGTTGGAAGAGACCTCCAGGATCATCGAGTTGAACCCAGCCCTAACACCTCAACTAAACCATGGCACTGAGTGCCACATCCAGTCTTTTTAAAATATTTCCAGGGATGGTGACTCCACCACCTCCCCTGGCACAGCATCCCACCCATGCTCCAACGCTCCCACTGCAGCTGGGGCAGGGACCCTGCAGACATTTGGTTCATGTTCTGCTGCTGCTCAGAGCTCAGCCTTTGGTCCAAATTGAACCAAGCATTTTAAAACAAGCTTTGATCCCTTGGAAAAGGCAATTCTCCTGGCTGCCCTCATCTCCATGGCACCTGTAAACAACTGGCAACCTGCCCTCCTCCTAATTTTAGTAACTAATTAGCTCTCGTTATCTTGCATCAGGCCAGTAGCCAGCATGTCACCAAATGATTGATACAGTTCACACAGCAACATGAAGCTGCTTCCTTCATTCACCACCAGAGTTATCCTGCTTGCCCTCTTGCTGTTTACCTTTATAAAGCAGTGAGAAAGGCAGGAGATACAAGGAATCAGTATTTACTGCTGGATGAGCAGCTGGGAAGGTGGAGGAGCAGTAGGTCTGGGCCAGGATCTTCTGGAGGCAGAAGTGGCTTTGAGGAATTTGTAATTAATAGAGGAGCCTCTAATGGGCTTGTAAATCCTCTGCCTCTCTGCATGAGCAGTGCAGCCTGTGACCTGCTGACACCCTGCAGAAGGGATTTTAAACCTAAGGGTCTTGAACCACGACAAGACAGAAGGAGGAGTTTCTCTAAAATCGCTTTCCATGTTTTTCCCCCCTTAGGTTCTCCCCTGAGGCCACGAAGGCCCCACTGCCATCCCCCCCATGGCTCAGCACGTGGCTGTCACGGGATTGTGCACTGAGCCACTAAATTAAATTGTGGTGGCTTCATCAATATCAATTTTGATGATACTAAAAAGAGCCTGGCCAGAGGCACCAGCCCTACTCTCAAAATTATAGCAGGTTGTTTTTTCACCCCTGAAATTGTCCCATTCCATCAGCCCATGATGGGAGCATCACTCAGTCACCTTGGGATAAAGGGGGGTTGGTGTTGGGGAGCTGGGTGGGTGTGGTAGAAGAAACAGTGGGTGGGTGGTCTGGGCAGGTGGGCAGCTGAGGGGGGCAGGAAAGCAGTTTTGGGGGGTTTGGGGCTCAAACCTGCCCAGGGCTCCATGCCCTCCTCACCCCAGCTCCTCCCAGCAGCAAGGGCAGGCGAGCACTTACAATGATGAGGTATTCAGCACTGACACCTTTTAACTCCCCAAATGATTAACTTGCAGCAGATTAGAGCTGGGATGGCTATTTAATTAACAGACACGTCAAGCTTGCTTATGAGTCATTAAAAAAAACCACCCTAATGATTGACTTGTTAATACAGAAGAAATCAATTAGATTTTTTTTTTTTTTTAATTTCTCTGAAGTTTTTGGATCCAGCCGAATGGATGGAGGAAGAAAGGAGACTGGGATTCAGCAGAGCTTTATTCTTTACCAAGGAGGTTGCAGGAACAGCTCGAGGCAGGGATTTGGATGGTTTTGGGGAGGCAGGGACTGAGCCCTGTCCCAGGATGCAGAGGATGATGCGAGCAACCCCTCAGCACCAAGTTGGTTGTGTGGCAGAAAAGCTGCCCTGCCCTCCCTTTATCCCCTCATTCTCTCCTCCAGGGCCAGGTTCCAGGTGTTCCACCACCTTTTCTCAAAGCCCTTCACCCTGAGCTACCTGGCTCCCACTGGGGCTTTCCCAGAGAGCCTGGAGGTGTGGATGGGAAGGGAGACACAGGGTGGCTGCCTTGGGGCTGGGACAACTCCTCAGCTCAAAGCTGGGGTGGCTCTGGTTCTGCTGGGGAGCAGGGTTATTGCAGCAGGGTTACAGAGGGGCCCTGCAGGTGCTGGGTTAATGATGCATCCTGGGAAAACACAGCGTGGCTTGGGCAGGAAAGGCTAGACCTGAGCAGGAGTTGTCTGCTCAAGGGACAGCTGGTGAAATTCAAGGGCAAAGAGGATTTGTCAGGATTTGGGAGCTGCAACCAGAGTGGTCCGAGGAGCCCCGAGCTCAGCAGGGTCAGGGCTGGGGGGATCTAAAGATCTTCAGTGCCCCACATCAGTGTCAGGAGCCGGGAGAGCCGGCCCGACCCTCCCGCTCCCCGGGGAAAGCCCACGAGGGGTTAAATGCCTTTCTCACACACAATTATGTGTTGCTGTCTTCGGAGTCTGACTTAATGCACAGAAACTCTGATTGCTCAAGTCGTAGATTGCCTCTTGACATTAATTACTATGTAAATCCGGCAGATTAACATTGTCAGATGATGAGTGGCAAGTCTCACTCGCAGGCAGTCTCCCAGGAGCGCCGCGGTTGCAGAAGTTGCCATAGCGATTTTTTCCTCTCGGAAAAAAAAAAAAAAAAGGTAATAGAATAAACTCAAAACAAGCCGACACATCCCTGTGCTCCCACCAGGCGCTGCTGCTCTCCCTGCTGATCCCAGGGCCTCAGCTGGACCCTGCTGGGGCAGCAGCTGAAGTTGCATTTTGACCCATCAGTGGGTTTAATGCTCTTCAAGTGCCTGGATGGCTCTTCTTAGTGCTGCATGCCTTGATGGGGTCTCATCCTCACCCCACAGGAGCTGCCTGGCTCCTGCTCCCCCAGTTTTGGTCATTCTGTGCCCTCATGGGGGCTCATCCTCACCCCACAGGAGCTACCTGGCTCCTGCTCCCCCAGTTTTGGCCATTCTGCGCCCTCAGGGGGCTCATCCTCACCCCACAGGAGCTGCCTGGCTCCTGCTCCCCCAGTTTGGGTCACTCTGTGCCCTCTTGGGAGACTCATCCTCACCCCACAGGAGCTGCCTGGCTCCTGCTCCCCCAGTTTGGGTCACTCTGTGCCCCCCTCATGCTGCTGGGCATGGTCCCTGCGGGCAATGCGGTGCTTTTTGGGGAACAGAAAACCCCTCTGGGTCTGCTTGAGGAGATTTGATGTTGTTATCCCAGTCTCTGAAGCCAAAAAGTGAAAAGAAAAGGGGAAAAAAACTCGGTTTTCGCTCAAGATTAAAGATGCATGAGCACAACGAGAGGGGCTGCTCACCAAGGAGTCAGGGGCTTTGAAGGTGAGCTGAAAGCTCAGTACATATATTGATAAACTGCCTCAGATCTCTGGTCAGGAGAGCACAGGCAGCCAGCTGCAGAGCTCGCTGAGTCTGGGGGTGCTTTGGGCTGACACCCCCCCTGTGCTCCTGCTCTGCTCTGGGGCTGCTCCGCTCTGAGATGTCCTTGCCAATGCCCTCCCGCAGGTCACCCAGCTCCCAGGGACTGGGACAGGGCCCCCCAGACCTCTCCAAATCCCCAAATCGCCTCTTCCCCCAGCCTGGGACCATCCTCTGCTCCCCAGGGACAGACCCTGGGTCCGGGTGGGCTCTGCAGCACCCACCACCTCCGTGTGCCCCGAGGGAAGCTGCACGGCAGAGGTTGTTTATTGCCTTTGAAAGGCAAGAATATGTCCCTCGTCCATGCCATTCTTCTAAAAATACCAGACGTGTTGCCCCGACTCCCCTCTCGTGCGCTAATGACAGCTGAGGAGCGACGTCTGTATCATAATGGATGAGAAGCAAGTGCCTCTGTACCCGGGAGAAGGCTGATTATTTTACTGGCAAGATACATTAAAAAATGCCTTGTGACACAAAGTAACATTAATGTCAGCAAGCAGCAGCGCGGCGCCTCGGGGAGCCCCGCTCCTGTCACCCTGATTAAATTAGCGCGCTCCCCGCACCATCAATATTCATACCGGGCTGTGCCCGAGCCGGGCTGGGCCCGGAGGACACGAAACAGCCTCAGGCACGGGGTACAGGAGCCGATCCGGGGGTGCTTGTCCTCCAGGCAGTGCCTGAGCATCCCCCTGGCCAGCCCCAGGCCTGGGGAGGGCAGGGGTGTGCCCTGGAGTGATGCTCCACAGGGAATTCCTGCTTGGTCCATGGGATCCTCCCCCAGCAAAAAAAGAGTTTTCAGGGTGGAATGGAAACGTGCCAATACCCCCATCCCGGGTTTGGTTCGGTGTTTCTTGCTTTCCAGCCCGTGGGAATTCACAGGGGGTCCAGGCTGGAATGCTGCCTGGAGCTGCTGCCCGGATCTCCTGCCCCTCCTCTGAAGGTAATTATGCTCCACCGGGCTCTGCAAAATTCATGGCTATAAATGTCTCCACGCGAGGAAGGTGCCGTAACTCATGGAGAATCAAATGCCAAAATGCCACTGAGGAAAGGCCGGAAAGAGCTTTAATTGCCCCAATGAATCAGTGTCATCCCAGGCTTCCGAGACATCCCCGCTGCACCCACCCACACCAGCCCTGTCGGCAGCCCGGGCTGGGGATGTGCTTCCAAAAGTGTTGCCAAACAGGCAGCTGTGCCTCCTCAGTCCCGTGCAGGGCCAGCCCTGGCTCCCCAATTTGCCCCTTAAGCTCTCCTGGGCTCAAGAGCAGGATCTCCACATCTCCAGGAAGGGAAGCACAGGATGGGAGCTGCAGGGACTCCACGGGCATTGCTGGGTATGAGACATGCTGCTCACCTGGGATAACTATTCTGTAACTCTGCTGCCGAGGAGTGGTAAGCACTGAGAACAAGCTCAGGGTGGTTAAGGAGCTGGCAGGGGCTGCCCTGAGCTGGGCTCTCTGAAAGGTGCAAAACTGCTGGCTTAGGGAGCCTGGACTCGCTTGGTTGGCATGGGAGCTGACACCCACCTGAGGCATGGTCTGCAGGACTGCAGACAGGTTTGGGTTGGAAAGGGCCCTAAAGCCAATCTCATTCCACCCCCTGCCACAGGCAGGGACACCTTCCACTATCCCAGGGTGCTCCAAGCCCAGTCCAACCCAGCCTTGAGCAATGAGGCAGCCACAGCTTCCTGGGCACCCTGTGCCAGGGCCTCACCACCCTTCCAGGAGAGAAGTTTTTCCTAATATCCAGTCTAAACCTATTGTCCTTCAATTTAAAACCATATTTCTGGTGACCCCAGCTCCATCCTCAGTCCAGGGCTGACTTGCCAAGGGCTCTAAGCACAGCAGCTGGCCCTGGCACTGCTCCTGCTGCTGTTGCCCACAGCGTGGGGTCCTGTGGGCTCCCAGAGCCCAGAGGTCAGTGTAGCTAACAACCTTTTTAAAACTGAACTCCCTAGGAACTTGTTATTCCAGGATTCCAGCCATTAAGGGCTTGTTAATATTTATGAAATAATTAATAGATGCACCTCTGTTCTTTAATAACTCATGTAAAGTTGTGCTGGGGAAGGCAGCACCGGGCGTTCTGCTCAGAGCAGCTCAGAGCAGGAGGAGCCCTTAATTATGTATTAAACACACACAGATTTATTACACAAAGTTATGAAAAATAAAGGCATTTCATTTAAGAAATAACGAGGCAAGTTCTGCTACCTGGAGAGCCGTGTTAACGAGGCAGCTGGCTGTGGAGCTCTGCTCCAAGGAAAAACATTTCCAGGGGCTCTGGCCTTGTCGTGGTGAGCTCTTGTGGGGGAGATTTGGTGCTGGGAAGAGCAGGCAGGGCCACCCTGGTGCACATATGGTGTGCATACACACACAAGATGTTTTCTGGGAGTTTTCCCAGCTCCTCTCCATGAACACAAGCTGTCCCTTTGCTCCAGGACCCCCGTGCAGGGCTCTCTGGAGCAGCACTGGAGGCCCTGGTGGCAGCACACACACACAGACTGCTGCCCAAACAACGACCTGTATTTTCAATTTTCTGAAAGATTATGTTTTCATCTTAAAAGATGTTGTCTCCTGCTTTTTGACCTGAATAAAGTGAAAGACAATAGAATCCAGATGAAATATATATCCACATTAATCTAACACAGCCTTGTGTTACCTCCAGGTGCTGCAGCAGGAGCAGATCCAGTTGCAATCAGAGGCCCACCTGATTCCCACTCTGATTTAACAGGATTAGGTGCTGCTGAGAAATACAGCTGGTCCCAGTGCAGGGAGCACAGCTTCCCCCTGGCAGGGTGGTGGAAAAGTTCAGGGGTGCATTTTCCCCGGGAAAGCTCCGTGGCAGGGGAGGTGTGTGACTTTGTCCCTCTGGATATCAGAAGGTGGCAGTGGGGTTGTCATGGAAGCTCTGCTCCAGGCTGGGCAGAATGGGGCTGTGCCCTGCAGGACCTTGCTGTGGCCTGCAGGACCTCGCTGTGCCCTGCAGGATGAGGCTGTGCTGGGCAGGATTCCCTTCTGCCCCCTGGCATGATGCTGCACTGAGCAGGACGGTGCTGTGCCCAGCGGGATGGTGCTGTGCTGAGCAGGGAAATGCCACCTCAGCATTTGGACAGGCTCCTGCACCCGGATTTTGGCAGCGGGAGCTGCCGGGACTCTCGGGGGTGTGACCCAGGCTGGGTTGGCCGGGAGCTGCCACGGGGCCAGCAGAGAGCATTCACTGTGCTTTGTGTCTCCTCGAGTTCCTCCTGAAATTTGCATTTCAAAGCCTCTCCCGTCCTGCCAGTGTCCCCAGAAAGGACTTGTGCGGCCACAGGAGCTCGAGGCCAAGGTGAGGGGCACTCACAGCCCTCACAGGCACAAATCCCTGCCAGGGATGGGCTGGATCCCCCAAGCCAGATCCCAGAGCCAGGCATGGGGGGGGCTCCAGCTGCAGCAGGAGAGTTCTGGGGGAAGGAGAGGGAGAAATTGGATTCAGAGGCAGCAAATGCAGCTCCCCAGAATGGATGTACATTTTCATTATACACTGAGTAATTGGTGGTAATACAAGAGATATGGGCAGTATCATTATAGACCAGGCTGTGCTGGAGATGGATTATCATCATCTGTCATTATCTGGGCTTCCTTGTGGCTGCTAAAATTGTAGAACATGATTTTAATAACCCTGGAAGGCAAGAATCATTTTTCTTTTGTCACTTAACAACTTGGCCTCATTCACGGATACCTTTAAATAAGAAGGGGGGATTAATTTCTAGTGGGATAAATGCAGACCTGGTTGTTTCCTCCTCTCTTCATTTGCAAAGGGGCCCCCTTCGATGCCTGACAGCTTTCAAGGAAATTGCAGATAATGGGGACAGGATGTCAGCGTGGAGCAGGGGGCACAGGATCACCCGGAGACAGGTGGTGGTGGTGGTGACACAGTGCCAGCCCTGGGGCCCTGTGCCCCCAGGAAGGGCACTGTGAGCCTCAGGGAGTCTTGGCCAGGAGATCTGGGCAGTATCAGAGCCAACAGGGTGCTGCAGGCACCCCAACCTCCCTTCCCAGGGGCCAGGGGAGCTGTGCCCCTCCTGAACCCCCTGCACACTGTCAGGCTCATCTCTGGGTGTTTCATTTGTCACTCCTCTTGGCCATGGAAAAAGCCAGCAGCAGGAGAGGGACAAATCAAATTATAAGGCAGCTAATGAAAATAATGGGAAATAAAGCACTTTTGGAGGCTGCTTGGTTGGATTCCTATTTCCCTGTGTCACCAGGTTCAAGTAGGGATGTTTATAACCTCACAAAGACATTTCATTACCTTTGTGATTAGCTCAACTGGCCGTGGGTTTTTTGCTCTCGCTGGTCTGAGCTCTTGGAAGAGGAGAAGTGCCCAGTCCAAGTCACGTTCCCACCCCACAGCTCGAGCACCCAGAGCCCCCCTGTGCCCTCCAGAGGCCTGGCACTGGCAGCGTGTCCCACAGTGACACGGATGGGGAATGAAGGGGGTCTCCCTGGGCAGCACAGCCAAGACGGGAGCTCCATGCAGCAGGAGCAAGGGGGGAGCAGTTGTGAGAGCTTTGCCCCTTCTCCATCCAATGCTCCAGCCACTCCAGCCCCGAGCAGCTGTCAGTGCCTGCCCGGGCTGGCAGCCCCTACCTGCAACTATTGACTCTGAGTAAATAATCCCCAGGTATCCTTTCCTCCTGATAAAAGCTGGTTCTTTTCTATTATTGTCAGAGGTGTTTATTAGAGCAGAAAAATAATGGTGCTTTGCTTGCAGCCTGATTGCTGGGAAGTGTCGGGAGTGGCCACGCAACCCTGAGAGCTGGGATCACACCTGGATGTGTTGCCTGGCACCAGGGGCACTGTGAGGGGAGGGGGTGAAAAACCCCTGCCCAGGTGGTTTGATGGGAGGCAGCATCAAAGGGAAATTTCTTTTCAGCAGTGGCAGAAGGAGAAGATGCTCCACAAGTCTGAGCTCTGGAGTGACTCAGCAGAAAGGAGCAGGAATTTCCAGGAGAATGAGGGGTGAGAGGCTGGCACAGGGCTCGACCAAAGGACGTGGGCAGGCTCCTCTGCCTCAGACACCTGTGCAGCAAAGACAGGAATTTAGGGACAGGCAAGTTCTAGGTGGTCCCAGGGAGGATCTCTCCCTCTTGCCCATCCACCCTGTCAAACCACTCTGCAGAGCTGGGGCTGCAGCCCCTTGGCACCACTTTGGCATCTCGCAGAGCAGAGATGAATAATGGCAGCACATCCCACCCTCCTCCCCCTCCCCATGCCCATCAGGGCCTCCCTGGATCTGCCATGCAGAAATTAATCCTCCTGCCTCATTAATTGCAGGAATATGTCGGGAGCTGTTCAAGGTCAGCCTCCAGGACCCCTGCCATCAATCCTCTCCAATCTGCAGCTGCCTCACTGGGGAGGAGCTGGCAGTGCCACGGCAGGGACACACTGGGGACTTCTCTAGTGTTTGGGTGACCAGAGCCTGCAGACACAGGAGGGTCCTGGGTGGGCTTCTGTTCCAGGAGTGGCTCCATGCTGGCAGGTTTCCCATGTCTCCTGTCCCCTGGTGATGCCATCTGGAGCCAAGGGTCCTCTCCTGACCACCTCTGCCCACCCCCAGAGTGCCTTGATGGGGAGCCCTCTCCTGCCTCCTCATTGCTGATGGCTGAGCAGGGGGGTTGTCTGAATTAATTGCATTGGGCACCAATTAACCAGCTCTCCTCACCCATTAGAGACTGCAGAAGCTTTTGCACTTAGATCTCACATCTTACATGACTGGCAATATTCTACTTTTTTAGGGAATGAAAAGAAGAAAGGGAAAATCCCTTTAGGGGAGCCAGATTTTGCTGCCTGCAGAGCTGATACACACCAGGAGTGTATTTTATTCTGTTTAAGAGCAATGATCCACCCAGCAGGGATGGAATCAGAGGCACTGGGAACAGAAAGGTAGCTGAGCACTCCTGGGCACTGAATGTAGGGCTGCTGCCTGTGGACTGCAACCAGAGCTGCCCACAGAGTCTGGCCATGCCCACGGGCTGCTGCCCAATGCCAGATCCCCATCCTACACACTGCAACCAGGAAAAACCCCGCAGCTGCTTCCCCTTTCCACTCTCCCCTTTGTCTGATGGCCTCAGGCTTGGGAGGCTCTTATGTCATGAACTGGGAGCCAGTGCCCCACCACTCACCCCAAAACCCACTTCGTGAGCATCCACCCTCCCTCCAAACTGTGCTGCCCTTGCTGTCCTGCACCATGGTCTGTGTCACCACCTGCCTCTGCACCCTGGGACCCTCTGTCACCCGGCTGGCCCTTGCACCCCGGCAGCCCCCTCCCCACGCATCCCCCTGCCCCAGCCCCTCTGCCAGGGCCCACGGCTCAGGATCTCTGCAGGGCTCGCACCCTGCCTCGTATTCCTGTGCCTTCCCTGGGATGGGATCCGTGAGCTTGTGAGCGTGACTCAGAGCCGAAGGGGAACCGAGAGCGCAGTCGGGAGGCACGTCTGCCCCATTCCCGCTGGCCCGGCACACTGGCACGCTCGGAGCCTCCCGGGACGAGCCCTTTCCCTGCGGGGCACGGGCGAGGAGAGCCCGAGGGACACCAGGTGTCCTGCCCGGCCCGACCCCAGCCCCGGCGGGGCCCCAGGCGCTGCTCGGGGTCCAGCCGGGCGCTCGCAGAGCTACGCCCTCGGTTCCCACGGAGATGCCCACGTCGCCATGGCTACCCACGGGTAGTCCTGCTGGGCTGGTAAACAGCCCGCACGGCACCGGCTTCCGTCCCGAACGCTGCGGGTTGCTACACCGCAGGGAAATGTTGCGAGCGCAGCTCCCCCGGCCCGGGCAGGCAGTGGGCATCGACCCCGAGACCCAGGCCAGGGCGCTGAGCCCCCACCCCCGCCAGCAGCCTGACCCGCTACAAGCAGGGCAGATTTGGGGGACAGCGCCTTTGCTTGGCTGTCGCTTGTGAGGTCGGCGGTGGAGCCCCAGGCCGTCCCCTCCGGCCAGCACCCGGCTGTGCAGGAGGCAAAGCCAGATCTCCCCAGGCTGGTCTCCCACCACTCCCAGACACCCTGCTCCCAGGGGGCTGCCTGGACCCCAGATTTTGGCAGCACAGGGCTATGTGAGCACTGTAGCGTGCCGAGGAGATGAAACGCCGCCCCAACCCCATAGTAAACAGCTCTTTGCACAACAGTCGCCGTGGTTTCGAAGGCTGTGAGTGTGTGGAAGGTTGAGCAATCTTCTGTTTACCCCCCATGCCAGCCCCATCCCACCAGACACAGGATTCCCCGCCGGGACTGTGCTTCACCCTGGCACAGGTGGGCACAGCAGCTCGGCACGGCCCCAGGCAAGGACCTGTTGAAATAGCACGGGTTAATTAATGGTCAGCACTGGGAGATACTGGTGGGAACATCATGTCATGGGCTGCCCTCGGGCTCTTGCTCACCCTGGGGCAAGCTGGACTACGTGGACACAGACACAGGCTTGGGGATGTGAGCTGCTCCCAGGCAGCATCGCACTGCGCTGGCAGCCACAGCTGGGTTTGCCTCCTGCCCCTTGAGTTGCTCATTCCCTGGCCCATGGCCTCCTGCCACTTTCCCCAGCTCACGTTCCTCTGCCGTGGCTGCCAGCGGCAGTGCCCGGTTGCCCCAGGGCAGTTGCCGTGAGGAACTGTCTGTGCCACATCCCGGCTGTGCCAAGTCCGGCCCTGGATGGAGCGGACAGGGTGGAGGCCGTGCGTGTCCACGTCCCCCGGGCTTTCCTGCCTGCGGCGAGCAAGGGGTCGCAGACTTCAGGGAAGTGTTTTGCAATCACCTTCTTCAGAACGTCACAGCAACTAACGGCCCTGGTTTTGAGGAACTAACGGGGAAAGCAGCATGTTAGCAAACAGACTGAGCACGGCCGGCCGCCGGCAGCCGGAGCCCCGCGCCGGGAGCGGGCGGTGAGCGGCAGCCGGACCCAGCGGACGCAGGAGAGGCAGGGATGGAGGTGAAGCAGGAATGGAGGTGAGGAAAGGGTGGCTACGTGGTGCTCGGGTCCCACCGAGCAGCATCTGGTCTGTGGCTGTCGCAGTCCCCTGCCCGGGACAGCCACACGTGCCGAGTGCTCAGGGGTGGCTGCTGCCCCACTTCCCGCACCCGAGTGCTTTGTGTCCCTCTGGATATTGGCTTGGGGGTGAGGAGCTGTGAGTACCCGGTACAGTGTGGGCAGCCCCTCCTGGGCCACAAACGTGTCTGGGACCCAGCGGGGGCAGATGATCCGGGCAGGGGCAGAGGCAGCCACCGCTCCCAGAGCCATTCCCAGCAGCAGGCAGGGAACGCAGCTGCCGGGGGCAGCCGGGACGGGCGTGGGCAGGACCCCGCAGCTCCGGCCAGTCCCGCTCTGCTGCTGTCGGTCACTCGCTTCCCTCTCCCAGCTTATCGCCCTCCGCCGCCCTCAAACCGCAAATCTCTGCCGGGTAGCGGCTGGAGATAGCGGAGATAAAATCAGCCCGTGCCTGCGGCCGGGCACTGGGTGCTGTGCGCGGGATGGGGTGCGGGGCCGGGACGGTGGGGGCGGTGAGGAGGGACCCCCGTCCCGGGGTCTCTCCGCTGCGCTTCCCACGCCGGCGGCTGCGGCGGCGCGGGCGCCGAGCCGGGGGCGGAGGTGTCAGAAGGGCTGGGGAAGGGCTGGCGCTGACAGCGAAAGGACATTCTGCTCCAGGAAGCGCCGGTGACAATGGAGCCCGGCTCCTTCGGCCCACCTCATCCCCAGCCCTTGCCGACCCCCAGGACAAGCCGCTTCCTCCGTTCCAGGTGATGCCAAAGCCGCGGAGGAGACCATGGCCAGGCGCGGTGCTGGGACACCCTTCCTGCTGCAGCTCTGCCTGCTCCTGCTCCTCCACCTGGGCGGTGAGTGCGGTCCGTCCTGTCCTGCCCCACAGCCACAGCATGCCCAGCGCCCTGCGGGGCCCCGGGCAGGCGGGGAGGGCGACAGCGCAGCAGCCGCGGGCAGGATGGGGCCTGGCACACGCCAGGGGCTTGCCCAACGCTCGACTCTTCCTCTCCAGAAATGGGGGGGCCCGTCTAAGGGAAGAGGCTCGTCCCTGTGTCCTGTCTGGGCGCTGAGGAGCTTTGTCACAGCTGTGCCCAGGATGTGACACGTTTTTCCTGCCTGCAGGGGCACTGGGCTGTGCCTCGGTGACTGTGGGCTCCCACATTGTGCCACTGGGCTCGACTGTCCCGGCATCCTGCATCATCCGGAGAGAGCTCTGTCACGGCTTGGAGCAGGGGAAGGTCCGGATCAGCTGGATGCTGGACAACAAGCTTGTGGTTGGCAGCCAGCGCCCGGGTCCAGGGGGCACAGAGGTGTCCAACCTCACCCTGCCCCGGTTCAACCACACGCAGGCCATGCTGTGGTGCTGTGTGGAGTGGAATGGGACCAGGCAGCGTGTTGGTGTGGCCGAGATCAGGGCGGGCTGTAAGTCTGCTGCCACTACAGGTCACCCCCGTCCCCAGGAGGGACAGGCACTTGCTCAGGCTCTTTCCTGGCTCTTCTCCCCCAGACCCTCCTGCGAAGCCCTCAACCTCAGCTGTGCCCTGAACCTCAGTGACTACGGGCTGACGTGCCAATGGGAGCAGGGAACCGACAGCCACCTCCCCACCAGCGTCGTGCTGAAGTGCACGGGGTAAGTCCCGGGACCACGGTGCCCTGCCAAACCCCATTGCAAGCCTCGTCCTCTGCCGGAGGGAGCCCACCGCTCTGTCTGCCGCAGGAGCAGAGCGCAGGCAGTGACGGGCTGCACCCCGCGAGGAGGGCACAGCCACTGCACGGTGCCACGGCGGCTGCTGCAGCTGTACCGGCAGATGGAGATCTGGGTGTCGGCCACCAACGCCCTGGGCACGGCCGAGTCAGAGCACCTCCGCATCGACCCCATGGACGTGGGTGAGTGAGGGAGCCGAGGTCAAGGGCCGGGGAGGCTCGTCAGCGGTGACAGGGGTATTAAAGTGACATTACAGCACGTCGGGCCTTGAGGTCACATTTTACAGGCAGGTTCCATGATGAATGTCCCGCCGGGATGAATCGGCTGCAGAGCGAGCGGCGCGTGCGGCGGGTTATGAGCTGCCAGTTGACCTGCTGCACTCCACGGCTCCTGCAGCAATTGATTACCCATTTATTCAGCAGGTCTATTAATAATGGATCCAGTGCCTATAAACTATTTATAAAAGGAGCCTTCCCAGATGGAGAGACTTTTTCTCCCTGATCTGGGGCTGGGGAAGGGGTGGCTAGGAACCGGCTGAGCCTTCACATGGCTGTGCTACACTCTGACCCCTAGCAGACCAAAATGTGGGGTGTTCCAGACACCAGGCCCCGTGGAATCTCTTTTCTCTGCATAGGCATTAATGCAGAGCTGTGCCAGTGCTGTGCTCATGAGCATTACTCCATCCCAAGCAGAGGCACACGCTGGCTCCTGTCTCTTGCCACCAGCCATTCTCCTAAATGTTTTGGGGTAGTTTTCCCCCATTTCTTGTCACAGCACCCTGGCTGCTGTTCCTGACATTAACAACAGGCACATGTGAAGCCGTGGCTCTGGGCACTGCCCACCATACACCTCTCCAACTCTCCCCTGCTCTTCCTACAGCCAAGCTGGACCCTCCAACCCTGCAGAGCATCCAGTCCATCCCCTTCCAGACCGACTGCATTGCCCTAGCCTGGGATGCGGCGTGGGGCACAGAGCACATGGAGCTGCAGTGTGAGCTGCGCTACCGGGCACCCGAGGACCCTGCCTGGGCGCTGGTGAGTGCTGCTGGGGCAGCGGGACCGGGCAGGAGCCAGGACCCTCCCTCTGCTCCAAGCACTGGGAGCGGAAGGGTCCCCATGTGAGTGGGACGGCAAGGTGTGCCCCCGCTCCCGCACCAGGGCCAGCCCCTGCCCGAGGCAGGAGCCAGCACAGCCCTTGTCCCGGCTGCCACCAGGTCACCGGCATCACCGGCCGGGCCGGCACCGCGCAGCGCTGCGGCTTCCTCTTCGGCACGCAGTACCGCTTCCAGATGCGCTGCCGGAGGAACTCGGCGTCGGCATTGGCCTCCTGGAGCGAGTGGAGCCCGAGCAGGAACTACACCACCCACGAGAAAGGTGAGTGTGGGTCACCCAGGGCGTCCCCTCTGCCCGAGCAGGCGGCACAGCGCTGGGGACACAGAGCTCAGTGCTGGGGACGCAGCACAGTGTTAGGACACACAGCACAGTGCTGGGGACACAGCACAATGCTGGGGACACACCGCACAGCATTGGGGACACACAGCACAATGCTGGGACACACAGCTCAGTGCTGGGGACACACGGCACAGCTCTAGGGACACACGGCACAGCGCTGGGATACATGGCACAGTGCTGGGGACACACGGCTCAGTGCTGGGGACACACGGCTCAGTGCTGGGGTCACAGCCACACGGGCCCCTCTCAGCTTCTCCCATGCCCCTCCCGTTGCAGCCCCCACAGGGAAACTGGACGCGTGGTGGGGGGCTCAGCCGGCCGGGCCAGGGGGGCGGCTGGAGGTGCAGCTGCGCTGGAAGGTGAGCAGGGGAGGGCGGGGGGTGCGGGAGCTGCCGGGTCATTGCCGGAGATCCCCGCGGGTTCTGACACCCGCACGCCCTGCCCGCACCCAGGCCCCACGGCGGCGGGAGGCCAACGGGCGAGTGCTGGGCTACCGCGTCACCCTGAGCCCCCGCAGGAGGGGCAGGGACCCCCCCACCATCTGCAACACCACCCACACCCAGTGCAACTTCTCGGTGCCCGCGGGCACCAGGAGGGTCTATCTCTCAGCCTACAACTCCGCCGGCGAGTCGGCACCGACCGAGGTTGTCCTCCTGGAGAGGAAAGGTGAGGGTGGAACACAGCTCCGCGTGTGCCCCGGGCTCTGCTCCGCCCGGGCAGGCTGCCATGGGGTGCACAGCCGGGGCGAGGAGAGGGCAGACCCCACACTAGGGCTCACAGCGGGAGATGTGAGAGAGATGCTCCCCTCTCCCACCATCCCGGCTGCTTGCCCCATGCAGGTCAGCCCCTGGCCGGGCTCCGGGCCGTGCCCGGGGGCGAGCACAGCCTCTGGGTGCACTGGGAGGCACCGCTGGCCCCAGTGATCACCTATGTCTTGGAGTGGCAGCGGGTCACAGCAGAGCCTGGGCACTGCAGTGCGTGCTGGCAGATGGAGCGCGACGGGGCAGCCACCAGAGCCCTCATCCAGGGTAAGTGGGGACTGCCAGGGGGCTCTGACTCCCTGGTCAGCTGTCCCAGGGGGCTGGCACCCATCCTGACCAAACCCGAACCGAGCCCTGCCCCCAGCCCGCTCCCCACCCTCCCTCCTTCCTCTGGATCCACCCCCAGGGTAGGTGGGCTGATGCTGTGGGGCAGGGGCGGCGCAGCTGGGGAGTCTCAGCGGCCTGTGCCCCGAACTCCCGGCCCCCTCTGCTCTCATTGTAGATGGCATCGAGCCTTTCCAGCGGTACAACATCTCACTGTACCCCCTCTACGAGGGCACTGTCGGGGTGCCCTCCCACACCGCAGCCTACTCCCAGCAGAAGGGTATGTGGGAAGGGTGCCCCACCACCCTTCCAAAAGGAATAACGACCTCTTCCCCATGTACCCCTAGTCCAGGGGCTGTACCAAAGAGCTGAGCTTGGGGGGCTGGATTTGTCTCCTCTCTGAATGTGCTCTCAGCTCCCCCACAGCATGGGCAGGTCCTGACCCCAACACCCTGGGAGTGGGACCCCTCCCATCAGTTCCCGCCCGAGGCACTGCTCAGCACTTGGTCCCCCCTTGTCCTGCTTTTCCCAGCACCGTCCCATGCCCCAAAACTTCACCTGAGGAGGATCAGCAAGTCAGAGGCTGAGCTGTGCTGGGAGCCGCTGCCAGTGGAGATGCAGAACGGCTTCATCACCAGCTACACCATCTTCTGGGCTAACAGCATCACCAACGTGGCCAGTGAGTCCTGCCTGCAGCACCGCTGACCTTGCCCTCTGTCCCATCTCAATGTGCTGGGTGGAGATACCAGGAGACCCTGTGGTGTCTTTCTCAGAAAGGCTCAGGGAGTTTTATGAGCTCCTCACAGGGCTCCCTGCCAGCAGAGGCCTGAGGGGCTGTGCAGATGGGGAGATTCTGCCACACCAACAGCCCTGTGTGTCCCCAGGTGCCACCCTGAATCCTTCCCTCAGCTCCTTCGTCATGCGGGGGCTGAAGCCATCGACCCTGTACAAGGTGCACATCATGGCATCCACGGCCGCCGGCGGCACCAACGGCACCAGCCTGACCCTGGTGACCAGAGTGCTGGGTGAGGGCTGCAGCCACCCGGGCCGGGGGCAAGTGGGAGCCCTGCAGCTCCTGCCCCGGCCTCAAGGCACAGCACAGCTGGCGGTGCCCACTGCAGCTCCTTGTGACCCTGTCCCGCTTCCCAGATGACACTGAGATCCAGTTCCTCTTCCTGAGCCTGGGGCTGATCTTTGTCCTGCTCATGGTGTTGCTCATCTGCTTCCAGAAGAACGAGCGGTGAGTGCCGGAGCTGCACGCCAGGCTGGGCTGCCGAGGGGACAGGGTGGTCCTGCGGGGTGCTGACATCCCGCCGGGAGTCCGGCACTGAGGCCACCCGTTCCAGCCCGCCTCGCTGAGTCCCCTCATCCCCGTGGTCCCCAGGATGAAGGAGCAGCTCTGGCCCAGCGTCCCCGACCCCGCCAACAGCAGCCTGGGCAAGTGGGTGCCGGCAGCGCTGCCGCAGGTGAGAGCGGGCGGCTGCTGCCGGCCCCCAGTCCCCAGCCGGCACACGGCCGCTGTGAGGGACAGCAGGGGCCGATGGCACCGGCTGTGACCTCCCTCCCGCTGCTGCCCAGGAGCCGCTCCAGCTCCTCGCCGCGAGGGAGCCCGGCCCGGCCATCTCCGCCGTCACCGTGCTGGAAGGGGACCCGGAGAAGCCGCCGGGGAAGGAGCAGCCCGCCCTGCCCGCCGCCCTGCCGGCGCTGCCCCGGCCCTACGTGCGGCAGGAGGGTCCCGGGGAGCCCGTGCAGTACGCGCGGGTGGGGGGCGCGGGGTACCGGGGGCAGCGGCTGCTCCCCGAGCCGGGTCCCCGGTTCTACGAGAACCTGCGCGGCAGCGGGGACGGCGGCGGCGCGGGGGACTGGGGGTTCCTGGAGGAGCCCCCCGCCACCTTCCCGCTGCTGCAGGGGCTCCGCATCTGCGGCGCCGAGGAGCTGCACGAGTGCCGGGCGGATTAGCGCGGGATGGAGCGGGGCAGCGACCCCGGCCCGCCGGCGGGAGCCCCGGCATGCGGGGGAGCCCCCGCGGGGTTCCAGCCGCACCCCGGGGCGCTGCCCGGCTCCACCCCGATCCGTGTGTGTCCGAGACCGACCGACTCCCTCCGAAATAAACGGGGACGTGCTGAGAACGACCCGGTCGCCTCTGCGGGAAGGGGACCGGGACCAGGACGGGGACGGGACGGAGATGGGAATAGGGACGGGACCGAGATGGGGATCGGGACCGGGACGAGGACGGGGACAGGCAGGGGACGAAACCGAGACGGGGACAGAGATGGGGACGGGGACCGGGACGGGCACAGTTAGAGGTCCGGGACGGGGACGGGGAGGGCCCCAGGATCCGGGACGGCCATCGAGGCGCTCGGCGGTCGCTCCCTCCGCCCTGTCTCGGCACTCGGCAGTCGCGCCTGGGCAAGATGGCGGCGCCCAGGGCGGCGTGTGGGTGAGCGCGGGCCATGCTGGCGCTGCTGGGCCGCGGCCTGGCCGGGCCGGGCCGAGCCGGGGCTGCCGTGCTGGCCCGGGCAGAGCCCGGTGAGGGGCGTGGGGGGCTCGGGAGGCCGCGGGGAGGGAAGGTGGGAAGGGAGGCGGACCCCGCTGAGGGAATTGGGGAGCGGGCGGGGCCGCGGTGGGAGCTGAGGATGCGGGGAGAGGGGCGGGCTGGGGGCCGGCCGGGGCCGCTCGGGTGGGCACACACCGGCCTCAGGGTCTGTCCCCCCTGAAACGAGACGGGGGGGCCGGGTGACCTTGGGGGTACCGGGGGGCGCGGGCAGGGTGCCGGGGGTGCCGGGGGCCAGCGGGGCGAGCGGCGGTGGCCGAGCCGGGCACGGGCGAACGGGCTGAGGCGGGCCCTGATTCCAGCAGCAGGGCCCTGAGACAGCAGCTGGGAGAGTTTGTTCTTGAAAGGTCAAAGAATGACGAGGTCCGGGCTGCTGAGGAATACTCGCGGCTGTGTCGGACAGAGGCTGTGCCCGGTGTCACTGCCCCTGAGCTCGGACACTGGGGTTGTCCAGAGCAGCCTCTCCACGTCGCTAATGAGTTAATTCAGCAGTTTGAACCCTCGCAATGAACGCATTTGCCGGGGGAGCCCTCCCTCTGCTCGCTGTTTGCAGCCTGTGTGTTTTAGCACCGTGTGACAGCCACACAGAATATCCCACCCTCCTCTGGGACTGAAAATCTGCCTGCTCCTGATCCCCCCAGAGCCTCAGTGCTCTGAGCCCACACAGAGCCAAGCAGGATTTGGTGTGTACAGAGCTGCAGAAGTGCACACAAATCTGATATCCTTCTGTTTCTCCCACGCAGCCTGCAGTGCTGTGCTCCAGACAGCCAGGGGCTATGCCAGACCTCAGACAAAGAAGGGGAAAGGTACGTCAGGATCCACAGGACCAAATGTTTTGCTGCTGCCATGCTCAGAGCTGTACCCTCGTGGCACTGAAATCATTCCAGAAATAGTTCCTTACAAGCTCTGGAGTTGCTCAGATTCCCCTCCTCCTGAATGTGGAGAAATGAACGTTTGTCAGTAGCAGGGTGTCTGTTTTGGTGGGCATGCCCTGGCACAGGGTGCCCAGAGCAGCTGTGGCTGCCCCTGGATCCCTGGCAGTGCCCAAGGCCAGGTTGGATGGGGCTTGGAGCACCCTGGGACAGTGCAAAGTGTCCCTGCCCATGGCAGGGGTAGAATCAGATGGGCTTTAGGAGCCTTTCCAGCACAAACTGTGTTGGTATTCTGTGATCTCTGAGCTTGGTGGATTGTTTTAAGTACATTTACACCTTGTTGTAAATCCAGAGTGCTGAAGGGAAGAGACTGAACCTATTTTTCTCACTCAGTTCCTGCCCTCTTGGCTGGATCTGCTCCGTTCTGGTTTGGAGCACACAGCCACGTTCCTTCAGAACATGTTTCCTCTGATCTGGTTTGCAAGGTCAGAGCTCTGACTGTCCTGCTCTTCCTCACATGTTTATCTCTTTGTAGACATCCCCAGCCATCTGGATGACCTTCCCCCACCATGCTGAAGAAGGATTATGCCAATCTCCCTGTAATGAACAGGTATGAACAGGGAGAGGGAATGGCTGCTCCCTCCAGGGCTTTGGACCTTACAAATAACCCTGGTATGCAGAAGCTGTCACCTGCTCATTAATTAATTATTAATGCTCTGGGGGCACAAAGATTGCACAGTCAGTTTGAAAGTCAAATTTACAGACACAGACAGTGGTCAGGGCTTGATTGTTCACTCCATGTGAGGTCGAGTGCTGATTGCATTCCTCCTCTGTTGGCTTGGTAGTCCATATGAAAAAAAAAAAAAGGAAATAACCTTGAAATACTAAAAACGGTCATCTCGCTAATAATCTGTGCCTGTCCTGAACTCATGTGATGGAGGGTGTCATTAAACAACTCAACATGAATTCAGCTGCTGCAGAATTTGGGCTCTGGGGCTCAGCACTGTTGTGCTCTGATGCAGAGCTGCTCGTGTGTGGTGCAGGGAGGGCCCCCAGTGGCCCAACTGTGACTTTCACTGCTCTCTGAAGGAACCAGTCTTAAAATCAAACATTTCTGCAGCAAAACTACCTGATACTCCTGTAATCTGAGCCGTGATTTTGCTGAGGAAAGTGAGCACCAGTTTATGGCTGCCAGGTTTGGGAGGGGAGGAGAGTCCCTGTAAATTTGCACAGTAAATTAAAGCTGAGAAAAGTGAATATATTCCAAGAACCTGAGTTAATTTATGTTGTTAAATAGACTTGTTTCTGGTTTATAAGCTCATTTGCCATCTCCTTGCAGTGTGGATGATGTAGTGAAACGGCTGCTGTCCCTGGAAATGGCAAGTCAGGTCAGTGTCATTCTGCTTTCCTGAAAGAGATTTAATGAACACCTTTATGTGAGACTTGTCTGTGTTGTTAAATATATTTCACTTACTCTGGTTTTGAGTGACTGTAAATATGGGGTGATGATAGACAGTGATAAGTCTGGTTTGCTCTTAAAATTTATCACACTGAAGTGGTAACAACTGCATATTAAAATGAGAAAGTATTCAGGGGTGACAGGGCAATGAGCTGTTCTGTTGCTGCTTGTGGCTGACCCCCTGTGTTCTAGAAATCCTTGCATGGACAGCAGATGTCCTTCAAGTTATTTTTACTTTCCATATGGCCAGAAAACAAACAGGTAGGAAAGTGGCACAAAGATCTCTCTGCCATTCCTCTACGCTTGCCACTTCAGCTTAAAAAGATGTAAAAGCTCAGAGCACAGGTCTGAATTGCAAAGCCTTTATCTGGGTGTTTGGGAGGAGAGCTGAGTGTCTCTGACCTCTGGTGTTCTGAGACAGTGACAACCTCTTTTCTGTGACCCACAGAAGGAGAAGATGAAGGTAAAGATACAGCAGCTGGTGGAGAAGGTCAGGAGGTCTCCCAATGACAATGGCTCCTTTGAGGTGCAAGGCAAGTTAAAAAAGGGAAGGGTATTGTTGGCAGATGAAACATCTCTGCTTCTATTCAGCTGTTCCCACCCCAGCACTTCCAGTTTGCTGTCTAATTCAGGAGAAACTCCTCCAGGAGGGCTGCTGAGAGGCAGGGAGCCTGCAGGATGCCCTGCAGGACTGCTCCAGGTCTGGAAGCATTGCAGAGGCTGCTGGGATGCTTCCAAATTCCTGCTCCACATCCACCCTCCAGAGGCAGTGTGTGCATTATTCTGCTTGGAGTGTTTCTGTGACTGGAAGCAGTGAGCTGCAGCTGTTACCAAAATGAACCAAACTGAGCCACAGAACCCAAATTTTCCTCTGCATCAGAGAACTGTGGCTGAAGCACAGTGGGGACAGTGCAGGGACAAAGGCCATGTTGCACTGAGCAACACTGACAACTTTGTCATCAGTAAAGCCCTTCAGTTCCTCAAGATGCCACCAGCCCCTCCCTTCAGAGCCCAAAATCCCAAAGAGCTGGCTAATGCCCTTGGGGAAAAAAAACCTTTATTGCTGTCTGCTCCCCCAGAGCTTAAATCCCATGAGGAAGTAAACTGAGGTTTAATAAACGTCAAATCACTGGGAATTGGACGAGTGCAAGAGGAATAAATTCACAGATAAATTCATAAATGTGTTGCTAAACTCTTACCCTGTAATTAAGCAGCCCCATAACAGTCACAGCTCTGCAGGTTGTGTGTTCTTTGTTGTGCTCCATGCAGTGGGCTGTGGGTAGGGGCTGCTTGTAGACAGTGTTTCCTGGGGGCAGTGTTTTTCATGGGCAGTGTTTGCTGTGCAGCTGTGGGCAGCATTTTGCCATGGGCACTCTGTTGCTGTGGGCAATATTTTGCCATGGGCAGTGTTTTTTCCTGGGCACTGTTTTTTCCTGGGCAGTGTTCTGCCGTGGGCAGTCCCTGCTGTGCTGCTGTGGGTACCTGCAGGGGCAGCAGGGCTCAGCTGGCAGCTTGAGGCAAGGCAGATGATCCTGGATCACCTGGGAGAGCTGCTGCTCTCACACAGCTCTTCTCTCTGTCCTTTACAGTTGCTATTTTGACTGCCAGGATACGCACGCTCGAGGAGCACCTCCAGAGGCATCCCAAGGTAACTCGGGGATCTGAGCCCACACACAGCAGCTGCTCAGGTGGTTTGCTCAGTTTATAACGAAAGGATTTTAATCCTGGGGATTATGGCTTTCCTGAGGAGGTTTATAAAAGAGTTACAGCTGTTCCCTGGTGCCAGTGTGGGGAGCTGCTGGCTCAGGCACAGCTGGATCCTCGCCGGCTCTGGTCTGTGTTCTGGTTTGTTGCTGTAGTGCAGGAAACAGCTGAGCAGATTCCTTTGGGGAGGGTTGAGCTCCATTCCTCCTCACTGCAGATGTGGCTTCACCACTTAGTTTTCACTAATTAACAAATGCAGCTGCAGTAATAAAGAGCAAAGTCTGCACTTGTTCTGCTCATGGAAATGTTTGGTGGACAACACTGTGTGAACGTCCCACTCCCCTGCCTGCAGCTGCCTGGGTTCAGGCCCAAATTTGAGACATCTCAACTGAATTTATGTTCATAAAACAGATATCAGAGATTATTTGTGCAGGGCAAAAGATGGGAAATGGATTGATAACTGCATTTGAAAGAAGTGCATAATTGTTACTCATGAAAACTTGAAGGGTACAAGAGAAGAGAATTGAGCTTTTTATGACAAGCCAGAAGCTGTACCAAGTGTTGCAGTGAAGTTGGACCTTTTGGAATTCCTTGGCTGAAGCCTGTTCTTTACACAAATCACTGAAATAGGACAGGGAGATGTCTCCTGTGAGGGATTACCCTGAGTGATGTGGCTCAGGCTATGCTTGTGCCTTTCCAAAGAACGACCAGACAGTCAGAGCCAAGTCACAGATTATATTCATATTTAATTTTGGGCAAAACAAAGGTAAATGCTTGTGTTATTCTGAAGCAGCACACTTCAAGAGAAGCAGGTTTTAGCCAGGAGACCTTCCCTGCAGCTTTGGCACAGCCTGAAACTGTCTTCAGGGAAGGTGAAGGTGCAGCCATGGAAAGGAGAAAGCAATTCCAATGCAAAGTAAATTACATCCCCTTGGATCAGCTTGTGCTGACCTGATGTACTCACAGCATCTGCCAACAGGAGTTGTTCTAAGACTGTCCTTAACCCGATGGTTCCCTTTGAGCCAAAATCTGCTCTATTCCCAGTAATTTATTGGGATGGCAGGACGACCTGCCTGCAGTGGAGTGAACGTGGGGTGCTTTGCAGGACACAAAGAACCGCCGGCTGCTGCTGATGAGTCTGGACCGGCGCAGGAAGATGCTGGGGTACCTGCGCCGGGTGAACTACAGCACCTTCGAGCACACCTGCCAACAGCTGGAGCTGCAGTACAGCCCCCCCCAGCCCTACACCCGCCGTGTCACCAAGCGCTGGCTGGTCAAGAAGGCTCTGTGCATCAAGGTATGGAGCGGGCTGCACGGGCAGGAACCCCCCTGTAAAACGTACAAATGACTGATAGCCGAGTCCTCTTAAGCCAGGCTTTGACTTTGATCCTGTCTGTGGCCAAGAGCTCCATGTCATGGGCACTGACACATGCTGTACTCAGGCACTTTAGGTTGGGCCACTGGTTTGCTCAGAAATGTGTTCTCCAATCAGCTTTTTTGTCAAGTCCTGGGATGGGAACTGATACGGGAGATAATTGGATGGCAGTTGGGAACAGAAATGTGGGTGCACCCACTGTCTACCCTGATTTGCTCAGAATATATGAGTGTAACTGCTGTGTGCAGTAGATCTTGGTATCACTGAGCAGAACCAAAGCTGGACGTGCCTTAGGTTTGCAAATGCTAAATTTCAGTCCAATTAAATTATAACCAAAGGACTGGACCAAAGGTGTCCAAGGAGTGAGTAGACACGGCACTCAGTGCTCTGGTCTGGTTGACAAGGTGGGGATCAGTCACAGGTTGGACTCTGTGGTCTCAGAAGTCTTTTCCAACCTGAATGATTCAGTGATGGACTGGGTGGCTGGAACAGAATAATCTCAGATGGTTCCCTGCAGCAAGGAAGGCACAGAGGGAGGATTTGATCTGGGTCCTGCTGGAACTGCTCTGCTTGCAGCAGACAGCCTGGAGAGCAGCTCTGCAGGCAGCTCTCTCTCTTCCCCTTCTGCTTCCACAGGTGTTCCAGGAGAAGCGGAAGCTGAAAGCAGCTGAGAGACTGAAGCAGAGGAGAGAGTGGCAGGCAAGAGCAAGGGCTGCACGGGAACAGCAGGAGAAGCAGGTGCAGCAGAAGCAGGTGCAGCAGAAGCAGGTGCAGGAGGGGACACCTGTGTAGTGCCACGGCCAGCCTGGCACAGACAGGCTGACAATAAACACCTGCCCAAAGACCTCAGGCTCATGTGGTGTGGTCTGTGCAGTTCTGAGCACCTGGGAAGGGCGGCTGGTGGTTTAAGTGGTTTAGAGGTTTAATTTCAGGCTGAGTGCTGGGCAGGTCAGCCTGTGAGAAGGCCTGGGGGCTCCAGCATTACCCTGCAGGTCTCTCAGTGGGAACAGCTCAAGGACTGCCTGTGTCCTGTCAGCACAGCCAGTCCAGAGGTTTGTGCTGTCACATTTTCTTAGATATGTGTAAACTGAAACTTGCCACATTTAGATTGGACATTATAAATAAATTCTTCCTGTGAGGGTGGGCAGGCCCTGGCACAGGTTGCCCAGAGAAGCTGTGACTGCCCTTGGATGCCTGGAAGTGTCCCAGGCCAGGTTGGATGGGGCTTGGAGCAACCTGGGCTAGTGGATGGAGTAGAACTGGATGGGCTTTAAGGTCACTTCCAACCCAAACCATTCATCACATGCGCTGGGGCAGTGCTTGTGTGCTGGGATGAGCCACACAGGGACTGGGACAATGGATCAGGATGATCTGCACACGGACAGGGATGATGGACGCAGGGACAGGGACAGTGGACACAGGGACAATGGACACAGGGACAGTGGACACAGGGACAGGGACAATGGACACAGGGATGATGGACACATGGACAGGGATGATGTACACAGGGACAGGGACAACACACACACAGGGACAGGGACAGTGGACACAGGGACAGGGACAATGGACACAGGGACAGGGACAATGGACACAGGGATGATGCACACACGGACAGGGACAATGGACACAGGGACAGGGACAGTGGACACAGGGACAGTGGACACAGGGACAATGGACACAGGGACAGTGGACACAGGGATGATGGACACACGGACAGGGATGATATACACAGGGACAGGAACAATGGACCCAGGGACAATGCACACACGGACAGGGATGATGCACACGTGTACTGGGGCGATGCACACACGGATCGGGAGGATGGGAACACTGAGACCGGGATGATGCACACTCACACTGGGTGATGCACACTCACACGGTGATGCACACTCGCACCGGGATGACGCACTCGCACGGTGATGCGCACTCACACGGGTGATGCGACATCACACGGGATGATGTGCACCGCCCGGATATGGCACTCGCACCGGGTGATGTGCACTCACACCGGGTGATGCACACTCACACCGGGATATGCGCACTCGCCGGGGTGAGTGCACTCACACTGGGGTGATGCGCACTCGCACCGGGTGATGCGCACTCACACCGGGTGAGCCACTCGCACCGGTGATGCGCACTCACACCGGGACGATGCACACTCGCACCGGGATGATGCGCACTCGCACCGGGGTGATGCGCACTCGCACCGGACGATGCACACTCACACCGGGGTGATGCACACTCGCACCGGGATGATGTGCACTCGCACCGGGGTGATGCGCACTCGCACCGGGACGATGCACACTCACACCGGGGTGATGCGCACTCGCACCGGGGCGATGCGCACTCGCACCGGGGATGATGCACTCGCACCGGACGATGTGCACTCGCACCGGGTGATGCACACTCACACCGGACGATGCACACTCGCACCGGGTGATGTGCACTCGCACCGGGGTGATGTGCACTCACACCGGGACGATGTGCACTCGCACCGGGACGATGTGCACTCGCACCGGGGTGATGCGCACTCTCGCACCGGGGCGATGCACACTCCACCGGGGTGATGCGCACTCCACCGGGACGATGCACATCCACCGGGACGATGCGCACTCGCACCGGGACGATGCGCACTCGCACCGGGATGATGCGCACTCGCACCGGGTGATGCGCACTCGCACCGGGATGATGCGCACTCACACCGGGATGATGCGCACTCACACCGGGATGATGCGCACACGCACCGGGCGATGCGCACTCGCACCGGGATGATGCGCACTCGCACCGGGATGATGCGCACTCGCACCGGGGTGATGCGCACACGCACCGGGCGATGCGCACTCGCACCGGGATGATGCGCACTCGCACCGGGCGATGCGCACTCGCACCGGGTGATGCGCACACGCACCGGGGCGATGCGCACTCGCACCGGGATGATGCACACTCGCACCGGGACGATGTGCACTCGCACCGGGGTGATGCACACTCACACCGGGACGATGCACACTCGCACCGGGGTGATGTGCACTCGCACCGGGTGATGTGCACTCACACCGGGACGATGTGCACTCGCACCGGGACGATGTGCACTCGCACCGGGGTGATGCGCACTCGCACCGGGGCGATGCACACTCACACCGGGGTGATGCGCACTCGCACCGGGATGATGTGCACTCGCACCGGGATGATGCGCACTCGCACCATGGATGATGCGCACTCGCACCGGGACGATGCACACTCGCACCGGGGTGATGTGCACTCGCACCGGGCCGTGCGCACGCGCGCCCCGCCGGCCAACACCGCGCGCCCCGATTGGCCCCGCGGCTGCCCGGCAACGGCAACGGCGGCGGCGGCGGTGGGGAGGGCAGCGGGCCGGACGGCCCGGAGCGGCGCCGGAGCGGGGCCCGGAGCGGGGCCCGGAGCGGGGCCCGGAGCGGCGCCGGAGCGGGAGCTGGGCCGAGCCGGCAGCGGCAGCGAGCCGGGGCCGTGCTCAGAGCTGGGCCGTGTCCGGAGCGGGACCGAGCCCGGAGCGCGTTCCGAGCCGGGAGCGGGGCCGGGGCCGTGCCGGGGCCATGTCGTCGCGGACGCTGCCGCTGCTGTTCCTGAACCTGGGCGGGGAGATGCTCTACATCCTGGACCAGCGGCTGCGCGCCCAGAGCATCCCCGGAGAGAAGGCGCGAAAGGTGAGCGGCGGGCGCGGGGCCCCCGAGCCGCTGCCGGTGCCCCCGCGCTGGCTCTGCCCCCGCTCCCGCCTCCCCGGCTCGGTGCCGGGTCCCGGGATGCCACAAAATCACAGAACGAGCTAGGTTGGAAAAGACAGTTGAGATCACCTAGTCCAGCCTGTGACCTAGCCCCTCCTCATCACCCAAACCATGGCACTGAGTGCCACGTCCAGGCTCTTTATGGACACCTGCAGGGATGGTGACTGCACCGCCTCCTGGGCAGACCGTCCCAGTGCCCAGTTACTCTTTCAGTGAAGAATTTTTTTCTAACATCTAACCTAAAGTTGCCTTGTGTCCTGTCCTCCTGTCACCTGTTGCACCGGGACGCAAGGGACACGCTGCGCTGTCACCGGGGCAGGAGCTTCCTTGCCCCAGATTTCAGGGCTCCATCGGTAATTACCACAGTAATTATCACAGAAATCAACCCTCGGTGCTTTGTGGTCTCCACTGGAAGCAGCCCTTGGGTTGATCAGCTCGGTGAAGTTGCTGTGGTACGAACAGGTGGAGGTGTTCTGAGCTCGGTTTGGGGGTCGCACACAGGGAGAGGCTGGAGTGTGTGTCGGTGTTCTTGTGCTCACTTCGGTGGTTAAAGCTTCAAAAATGCATTTTTGGACTCAAAATCACTCAGGATTTGGTTATATCAGCCCAGGCCCTGGACTGTTTGGGGCAGACCAGGTTGCTTTGCAATGGGAAGGAGTTTTCCAGGAAGAAATTTGTAAATCTTGTGCTGACGCAGCCCATGCGATTGTGTGAAATTCAAACACCAGTACAGCTCCTGAAACCCTTGTCTGGCTTTTATACAATCTCATTTGGCCAAAATCCTTGTGCAAACAGAGCCTTGTGCCTTCACGTGAGACATGAAACTCCAGCTCACAGCCAAGCACCTCTATATTTACCACTTAAAATTAAAACTTTGCTTTAAAAGTCCTTGCACCTCTGTCAGGGCATGGGGAATGTGCCTCAGGGAGCTCTGTGATGTTTTAATAAAAAATCAACTTGATATGAGCTTGGTATTATCCCTTCTGTTTGTCCTTTATGAAGTGCTAAACAACAAAGGGTAATTATTATATTGTTTGTGAGGGGGCAATTTGTAATTATTCATGAGTGTCCTGATGAGGGAATGATCTGACAGAAGTTTACTGCTGTTCATCCAGGGAGAAGTTTAGGATTTTAGCTAAATTAAATCTTGGTGGAATATCTCAGCAGGAGAATTGGGCTGTTTTAGTTTGTCTGCACACGGATTTTTCTTTTCTTCCAAAAAATGGTGTGTTGATTTCACTGAGATGTGGTTCATCCACACTGAGGTGTTTGTCGATGCTTAAAGCTGTTCACTCAAATGTTTGTTACTTGAAAGTGCAAAATACAGCTGAAAACTACCCAAGCTCATTGAAAAGGTAAAATTTGAAGTGCACTGAAGCAGCAGGTTTTTATCCAGGGGAGGGTGAGATTCTCATTCAGTGCTGAAGAGGCAAAATCCATTAGTTAGCTTTTTTTTTTTTTTTGGTTGTTATTTTTTTAAGTTTATTTCTTTCTATTTCTTTTCTTCTCCTTGCAACTCTTGTTCTTACATCTTGAACTGCTGTTTTGTTTTATATGCTTCGTGTAGATGAATGGACAGATGTGGACAGGAAACGAGGTACAGTAACTGCTGGCTGCATGCACCAGTCCAACCCCACGTGCACACCTGGGGCTCATCGTGCCTGAACACCTGAGGCTGTTCCTGCAGCCTTCAGGCAGTGTCACAACTGAACAATAACACTCACCTGGTCCTTAAATGCCCTTTTGACTGTAAATCAGTGAACAAACAGACCATATCTTAAAATTATACGGCCTCAAAAAACAGCTGTTCATTTAACCAAGACTATAAATGGATCAAAACTTTTTTATCCCGCTGGTGTTGCCTGCAAAAATGGTATTTGTGTTTCTTTACCACTGTTTTCATGCAAGCATGCAATTGTGTGAGCATTGTGCAGGTCGTTTTTCTGCTTAAATGCAGGAATATTGGGAATATTCCATTTATTTCCTAAGGTTTTGTCTAATTCATTGCTCGGGGTTTGGACAGGTGAACTCCAGGGATGATTGAAGGCATTCCCATCCCAGCTGCTTTTCCCACCTGTGCTGGTGGTCACACCTGGCAGAGTGATCCCAGAGGAGCAGGTGCTCACACCTCAGCCAAGCCCATCCTGACTGGAGGGGTCCTGAGGGTGGGATTGAGTCCTCAGCTGCTGCAGGGGAGTTTCTCTGCAATCTGCAATCTTCCCTGCAACAGGAGCTTCCAGCAAGGGCTGTGCTAAGCAATGAGGAAATGAATCTCTCAAATCTCAGGTTTTTGCTCAGAGAGCATGAGCAGAACTTACAGAGATCATGGTTACGATTTGTGTCTTGAAAAATAAGTATAATTGGTAGGTTTTAATATTTACTAAAGGTAAATGCTGTTGTCCTGGAGTTTGCCCCAGCTTTTTTTTCTTACCATTACATCCTGTTTCCAAGCACACCCTTTTCCCAGCCTTTAACTCAGAAGTCCAGGAGCAGATTCCATCCCAACCCAAACGATGAGGAGCTGCCCAGAGCTGAGACTGGCGAGGCAGGGCTGGCTCAGGGGCAGGGCCCAGCAGAGAGAGAGAGAGAGAGAGAGAACACTGTGCTCAGTGCCCTGGGGGATCTCAGGAGGGTCCTGGAGCCACCACCTGGGGCTGGCACTGATGGAGCTGTGAGGAGATTCCCTGAGGAACCCCAAGCCTGGGACAGGGTGACCATCCAGACCTCAGAATGTTCCTTCTGCTGCCCCAAATCCTCCAGGAAGCACCAGCATCACCCAGGTGTGTAGTCTGGGTCTTTCAGGCCTAGAGCTTCTGAGTTTCTAAAACTCTATTTTATTTTTCCTGATGTTTTGAGTTTCTGAAACTTATTCCCACAACTTAAACATAAACACCAAGGTTGTACTCGTGTTTAAAATTCTTTCTGTAGAACAAATTTACTTTTAATATCCCTCTGGTTTAGCCAGTGTGGGTGAAGAGTTCTGTCATTCACCAATCACAGTAGCCTGTCAGAAATATATAAAAAGAAAACAAATGTTTGAAACAAACAGCATCAAATGAATCACTCCAAGGTGTTCAGAGAAATCTGGTGTTGTGTGTTATTCCCACAGCAACACAGGCAGGCATGAGCCTGCCAATATTTGGTGCTTCCAAATCCTCTAAGATCAAACCTGAACTGATGGATTTTCAGGTTCCTGAAGAGCTACATCAGCTGCATTCAGAAGCTGAAATATGTATGTCTGGAATTCTTTTGGCCACTGATTTTTAGACATATTTTGTCTGGTAGCAAAAGTCATCAGGGACAAAATATATGAGTTAAAACTCAAACCTGGGGAGAACCTGACAGTCTATACCCATAAAGGTAGGAACCCCACCATGGAGATAAACTCTGGAGCATGGCCCCAGAGACTTGGCATGGGGAGGCACAAGCCACTGTCACCCCCAGCTCCAGTCCTGTCCATCCACTGGCTGCACTGGTTTCCCTCCTCTCATCCCAGTTCGTGACCTCCCCTCTCTGCTCAGTTGCTTTTTCAGTGTTGCTTGTGCCATGTTGTGGCTGTGGGGTACAGAGGGAACACACAGTACACACACAATGGGTGTTTAAAAGAGAATAAGTTTGTTGTTGATTTTGTACATGTAGATTTTTGGATAGTGACTAGGGATTGGATAGAGAAGTTTCTTCTTCTCCAATCCCACTGGTTAAATAAGAAGTTTTTTAAGTGATTTTTTTTTTTTTTACAAAGGCATGTAAATACAGTCTTTGTTTATTTTACAATTTATGGGAAAGTATATTAAAATTATGAAAACAAAGCAGAAGGTTTTGAATCTCAGGGTGACACCAAGTCCCTGGGCCAACACTCCTGTGTCACCTACCATGGCCCCCCTGAGACCTTGGCTGTGTCATTATCAAACTTGTGAGAGATTTATTATCTATTTGCCCTTTACCATGAGGAGGTGTTTTTTATGTCTTTCTCAGTTCTTTTTATAGCCCACACAAGAGGTTTTAATTTCAGAAGATAATTTATGTCTGTGGTTCACACAGACCTTCGATTCTATTGAAAAATCAGTGTACTGGGAGGTGTCTGTCTCCTGGTGCTTTGGGTTGTTTGTGACTCTCCAAAGACAGGAGAAGTCTTTGTGTGGACACAAACAAGCAGCTTAAAAATATTTTCCTTAATAGCAATATAAAGCAGAAGGTCTTATTTTTGTCATATTTGATTCCCTGCAAAATTAACTAGATGCTAATATCTTCTAGTACTAATATATCTTCTTTTCTCCATTAAAAATGGGGGATTTCTGCCTGAGATTGCAAGTAGGGATTGTTTTATGGCCAGTTTATTTGAGAGGAAGGGAGGAAGGAGGGACATTTTTCCCTGTTTGTAATTAGATTTGTTCATAGTCCAGTCTTCTGAGGAGCTGAGATCTGTCTGTGGTTTTGGGGTGTTTAAACCAGGACCAGGGAGCCCTTGGGGTTCAGCACAGGGGCTGGGGTTTGACCAGAGCAGGGAGGAGATAGAATCACTTCAGGGAGCCTCTGCCCTTGGGAGCACAGCTCTCCCTGCCCAGGCTCCGAGCCAGCCCCAGGGACTTCATCCCCTAGGAAGAGCTCAAGTGACAGGGAAATTACCTTTGTTTTCTCTGTTGGTGGTGAAAAGCCAGGTGTCTGACCCCCCAGGGAATCATTAGGGCAATAATTCCAACCATTGGTCACTACCACTCTTCTGCATGTTCACTTTTTCTCCTTCTCTCTCTCTTTTTTTTTTTTTTTTTTTTTATTATTATTTATTCTGAGATTTTCCTAATCCATAAGAATTGTCTGGCATTATGAGCTTTCTAAGAGTCATCTGCTTAGGAAAATCCACACTTGTACAGTAATCTGTGACCTGATGCATTCATTAACTTCTTTTTTTTGATAGAAGAATAAACGTTTATTGATGATAACTCTTTAGGATATATAGGGAGATAATAAAAGTGGCAGACCCAGCACAAAAGCTCAGATGCTGCATCTGCTTGAACCACTGCACAATGTTTTCCATCTTGTTTGTATTAAAAGCTCAATAACCAGAGCACAGCCCTCACATTCAGCACTCCTGAGCTCTAAGAGCTCAGTAATAAAACAGTTCCATGGATAAATTTACACATTAAAAAAAAAAAAATAAAAAAGAACCACAAGTCTGGAAGTTTGGAGTTTTGAATTTGAAACTCTAGGGCCTGCAGATGTTTCATCTCTGAGAGCCCTGAATGGGTTGATATAGATCCCAGGGATATGAATGCTTTATTAAATACCTGCCAGCGTTAATCCATTTGGAATAAAGATTATAGAGCCCTGCAGGAGCTTCTGTTGAGAAGTTAAAAAATAGACTGGTGGTGTCAGAGGGTGTCGAGGAACAGGCACAGCCAGGCAGCTGCAATCTGCAAAGATCTACCACAGTGCAAAACACTCTCCTTAGGAAGCAGAGCTGCAGCTTTTTTAGATAATAGCACACCAGAGCAGCCTGTAAGCAACATAATTTAAAAGTGAAAAGTGCCAGCCATAGCTGTGACAGCAGGGCAACAAAGCCAGCCTTATTCCCACGGGGAAACAGGCACTGCTGCCTTCAGCCCAGGTGGTGTTGGTGCCCTGGGGGACATCAGGTGGCCCAGCCCAGGTGGGACTGAGGCACAGCTGGATCCAGAGGTGCTGCTCCCCCTCTCCTGTTGTGCTCTGTCCCTGCTCTGCACAGGTAACCCCAGTGTGGCCCTTGCAGCTGGGATGGACCAGGAACACGCTGTTCCTGGAGCAAACCACAGAGCCCTCTTTGTCTTTGCAGTTATGAACGACATCATCAGCACCATGTTCAACAAAAAATTCCTAGAGGAGCTGTTCAAACCCCAGGATCTGTACTCCAAGAAAGCCCTGCGCACCGTGTACGACCGGCTGGCCCATGCCTCCATCATGAGACTGAACCAGGCCAGCATGGACAAGGTAACACAGTCCTGTTGCCTCTGCTGAACTGCCCTTCACCAGTTTCTGTTGCAATAATTAACCCATGGCTTTTGGAACCATTTTGGAACAGCTTTCCTTGGGAAAATGGTGCTCGGGAAAATTTTTCCTTGGGAAAATGGTTCTCGGTCAAGAAAATCCATGGTGGTATCAGCTGCTTCAGAACTGAGTATTTCTGCTTGAACAGCTAAATTTGAATAAGTTCACTATGCATTCCTTAAGTTTATCAGGTGTTTTTGTATATATTAAACAGATCCACAGATATGGTATATGGGTGTGGATAAATGCATTTCTGTACTGACACCCCCGGTCTTGCAGCTGCAGGTGTTAGAGTTATTGCCTGCAAACAGTGTATCCACAGCCAATTTAGGGAAAAAATGGTAGGAGTGGGATTCCCAGATAGCCCTCCACCCAGGTGTCAGGGCTGCTGAAATGCACAGAATCACTGAGGTTGGAAAAGCTCTCCAAGAGCATCAAGTCCAACCTGTGCCCAATCCAACCTTGTCACCCAGCCCAGAGCACTGAGTGCCACATCCAGTCATTCCTTGGACACCTCCAGGGATGGGGACTTCACCACCTCCCTGGGCAGCCCCTTCTAATGTTTAATCAACCTTTCCATGAGGAAATTCCTTCTGATATCCAACCTGACCCTCCCCATGCCCAGCCTGAGGCTGTTTCCTCTCCTCCTGTCCCTGTTCCCTGTTCCCAGAGCCCAAACCCCCCAGCTGTCCCCTCCTGCCAGGAGTTGTGCAGAGCCAGAAGGGCCCCCTGAGCCCCCTGTGCTCCAGGCTGAGCCTCTTCAGGAGCTCCAGCCCCTTCCCCAGCTCCACTCCCTTCCCTGGACCCTGAACTGTCACCAGCACTCGAGGTGTGACCTCACTGAGCACTGGTGACAGTGGAGACCCAGCAGGAAGGCTGGGGATGGCACTGCAGAGGTCTTGTTTGTTTAGGAAACCAAGCTAAAGAGGGTTCCCTGTGCCACAGGCAGGGCTGGCCTGACTGAATCCCTCCCTCCATGCCCGGGAGGTTTCCTCTGGGACAGAACCAACATTCCTGTGCCCCTTTGCAGCTCTACGACCTCATGACTATGGCCTTCAAATACCAAGTGCTGCTGTGCCCTCGGCCCAGGGACATTCTGCTGGTCACCTTCAACCACCTGGATGCCATCAAGGATTTCATCTCTGACTCCCCTGGCATTCTGAACCAGGTGGACGAGACCTTCCGGCGGCTGATTGAAGTAAGAATCCTCAGAAAAAGGGTGGGACACGCTGTGGTTTGATTTTTTTATGGGGTTTTTACCTCTTAGAGATGAATTACTGCTTTGGAGAGGGCTTTGAGTCAAGTGGTATTTTTCTGCTGGCCCAGTTTAAATCAATGTATTGCTTATTCAGCCTGATTTAAGTCTCCGCTGATTTCAGCAGAAATTAAATCAGACTTTTAGTCACAGACAATAATTACTGATAATGACCAGCAGCCCCCTTAGAGCATCTCTGCTCTTCCTGCAAGTGGATCAGAATATTCAGCTGCACTTGTTCCCTCTTTCCCTGGGTGGGACATGGCACACCTGTAAACCCTTGTGTGATGATTTTCCTTTTCCAGACCTACAACTGCCTCTCTGATGGTGAATTCCAGCTCATCAGGCAAACACTTCTGATTTTCTTCCAGGACATGCACATCAGGGTAAGAGCCCAATCCAGCTAGGCAGGGAGAATGACAGGGAGTTTGGGGCTGGAATACAAAGGGATCTGCTTATAAACACTGCAGGTTTGGGTTTGTTCTTTGTGCTTTTCAGTCCTCTTGATGTGCTTGTAATTGCACTCAAATTCTACAAATTGAGCACATATGCTGCAATAATGCTGAATAATTCTACAATATTATTATAAAAAGGAATCTCTACTACTGTGATTTGCTGATTGATAAATCTGCTTTTCCTTTCAGAATAAACTTGATAGGAAATCTGAGCGTGAAGTCTTGATGTTCTCTAAACAAATTGGTCACACTCACATGCACAAACAGGATGTAGGTTTTAATATAATTTTTTTAATGTTAGATCAGTGTGCCCATCCATCCTCTGGACCACAATTCCACATCACTGGCTTCATAAATACATCCCTATACACTCACCAAGAGTTCTGGAAAACCTTCCCCAGCCTAAGCAGAGAGGCTCAAGCTCAGATTTCAGGGAATTTGGCTGGGAAGGTCCCTAGAGGATTTCCCCAGGGGTGTGATGTTTGTGATGTCCTTTTGCAGGTCTCCATCTTCCTGAAGGACAAAGTGCAGAACTCGAATGGTCGCTTTGTGCTGCCAATCTCAGGGCCTGTCCCCTGGGGCACAGAGGTGCCAGGGCTCATCAGGTGAGCTGGTGCCATGTGTGGGGCTGCTCAGGGAGGAGCATTTCGTGCCAGAGGCCTCAGGAATCCACCTCAAGCTGCCATTCCTGTTGCATGAATAGCTGACCCTCCAGTAAATACTACTTAAAGGGCAGGATTTGGGGCTAATTAATTAAATGCAACAAAATGCTGAGATGCTTTTGGAGTTTTCTGTCCCAGTAAATTAGCTGTTAGTAATTTATCCCATTACAGAGGCATTTAGCAATGTACAGATTAGAGTTTTATTCCCCTTGTGCAGAAAGCAGAGGAATTAGGTACTAAAATCAGGACTGAAACTACTAAATGTTTCAATAATGCCTTGTTTTTAAGGATATTCAACCACAAAGGAGTGGAAGTTAAAAGGGCTGAGTTCACCACTGCTGGGAATTATGTTACTCCACAAAGAGAAGGATCTTTTGAGCTTTATGGAGACAGAGTCCTTAAACTTGGAACAAATATGTAAGTAATTTTTCTATGTATAAACCTGACCCAAATGCTGATGGATTGTTCAGAAGCACATCTTCAGCCTGGTGTGGTTTTGGCCTCTTTTGCTATTAATTATCAGGGTGACTTTGTTACAAAGTGCACCAGGACATGTGTGGACAGTGCCTAAAGAGCTGCAGAAAACAGCAAAACTTTATGTCCACAGTGGAGTTGAGGAAAGAGTTTTCTCACCTGGTGCTGCATCTTAGGTGAAATGTGATTTAATGTAACCACACTGAAGAAATCCTCTCTGTTCACCATGTTTGCCTTAATGTCCATTTTCCATCCAAAGAGACCCGTGTCCCTTCTCACAGCTTTGTCCCTCACACACCTTATTGCCTCAGTATTGCACCACACTGAGCTGTAACTTCTCATTGCAATTGTTCATTCTTCAGGAAAATGTCCTAAAATTCTGCATCTTGGGCTGCTCCCTCTGGCTGCTGTACCTTGTCCCAGAACAAGCTGTTCTTCCCTGTGTGTTTTCCCTCCAGGTACAGCGTGACCCGGCCAGTGGAGACACACATGACAGGATCATCCAAAAACCTGGCATCCCAGGCAAAGGTCAGTGTTGTCCTGTTCCTGACACTGCTCCAACTGGCCACATTCTTAGTCTAGATTTGGAATAAGTTCAGAGAAGCTTTTCTGTTGTCCTCAGAGCCTCATCCAATCCTCCCCAGTCCTTTGAAGGCAGGGGAAGGGCACATTTTCCCAAAGCATCCACATGCTCATGCAAGGATGTGCTTGTCTTCAGTCTCCTCAGAAAACAGAAAGTTGGCTTTACAGGTTTCTCATCTGTCCAGTTTAGCTGGAAAAGTATCTTGTGCTGCATCTATAAATTCAAGGAACCATTGCCAGCATCGTGCTGGTGACTGCTGGTGATCTGCACAATCTGTCCCAGGAATAACAGGGAAATGTGTTTATATCCCTCTGAAGGACATGTATGCAATATCAGAAATATGTGAAGGATATATATGACATATCAAGAATATATGAAGGATATAGATAGAATATCAGAAATATATGGGTGTATATGGAATATCAAAAATGTATAGATATATATGAAATACATAAAATATATATGAAATATATGAAATATATAAAATATATAAATATATAAGAATAAGAAATATAGACATATATGTGGAATATCAGAAATATATGGATATATATGGCATATCAGAAATATATGAAGGATATATATGTGATATCAAAATATATAGAGATATATGAAATATATAAATATATATATATGAAATATATAATAATAAGAAATATAGAGATATATGGAATATCAGAAATATATGGATGTATATGGAATTATCAGAAATATATGGAATTATCAGAAATTTATGGATATATAGAGAGTATCAGAAATATATGAAGGACATAGACGGACTATCAAAGCTCCTTGCAGCCCAGATCTCCCAGGTAATTGCCCAACGGGCCCATTGCTGTTTCCTGCAGGAGAACATAGCCCCCAACCCTCTTGCTAAAGAAGAGCTGAACTTCCTGGCCCGGCTGCTGGGAGGTTTGGACGTGCAGAAACCGGCCGGTGGCGAGGCGGGCTTTCGGCTCAACTTGTTCATGACCGACGAGGAGGAAGAGTATGCTGGAGTCCTTCTTGGTTTGGGTTTGGGGTGCCCAAAGCTGGCCCTCCACAGCTTTAGGGTCAGCCCATGGTTACCCTGCTCCAGGGTGTTCCCTGTGATGCAGCCTTGCTCCCAATGCCCCTGGACAGAAACATCCCTTTGGCTGTTTTTAGCAGGATGTTTCTATCTGCTTTTAATCTCAGCTGCAGAAATATTCCTGCTCTTCTAACAAAAATATCTAGGACAGGGAAAGCCTCCAGGCTGGGGTGAATACAATAATTTGGCAAATAGGAACAGAGGCATTGTCCAAACTTCATAGAATTCCGGAATGGTTTGGGTTGGAAGGGACATTAAGGGAAGGGACAACTTCCAGTAGATCAGGTTGCTTCGAGCCCCATCCAATTTGGCCCTGTGAGCATCCTCTGAACGTCATTTGTGCCTACAGGAGCCCCATGAAGTCTGATTTTTATAATTTCCTTATACACCTTCATGGGATTAACCTCTCTTTTCATGATTTTAATCAAGACACGCTGCACAGACCAGACCAGAGGAGTTGTCCTACAAGGTTATCAACATTGAAGCCACACAGGTACGTAACATGTTTCATATCTCTGGTTCTCACCATCCCTGCCTTACTAAGGACCGTGTTGCACCAGAGTAGGGACATAAAAATACATTTTTTCCCATTTCACTTAAGCTCATAACTAAGTAATGGCAAATTTTCTGGCAAGACAGTGGAATTGGTGAATATTTACTAAGAAAACTTGGATCCTGAGGAATACCAGAGCAAGTGTTTAGAGTGTAGAAGGGGCACGTGGCGGCTCAGCGCGGTCCGAGCGGGGGCTCAGCGCGGTCTGTCCCGCAGGAGCCGGCGCGGCGGGCGGAGCTGTCCCGCATCCTGGGCGAGCTGGAGGTGGCGGAGCCGCGGCCGGGCAGCGCCGAGAAGGGCGAGGACCTGCTGGCCCTGATGGACGGGCTCTGAGCGGGACAGACGGACAGCGGGACACGGGGACACCGAGAGCGGGGGACACCGGGACACGTGGACAGTGGGACTCGGGGTCACGTAGAGCTGGGGACACCGAGAGTTGGGGACACCGGGACACGTGGACAGCGGGACACGGGGACACCGAGAGCTGGGGACACCGAGAGTTGGGGACACCGGGACACGTGGACAGCGGGACTTGGGGACACCGGGACTTGAGGACGCTGAGAGCTGAGGATACCGGGACTTGGGGACACCGGGACACCTGGACATCGGGACACGCGGACAGCGGGACTTGGGGACATTGGGACAATGGGGACACCGGCACTCGCGGCCACCGCGCGGGGGAGCGCGCGCGCCGCTCCGCCCCTTCCGAGGGGGCCGCGCGTGCGCGAGGGGCGGGGCGGCGGGCGAGCGCGCGGGAAGGCGGCGGCGCGTGAGTGCGGGGGGGGCTGGGGACAGGGGGGGCTGGGACAGGGGACAGGGATAGGGGGTGTGGAGGGACAGGGGAGAGGGGAGAGGGAGAGGGGGTGTGGAGGGGACAGGGGAGAGGGACAGGGGATGTGGAGGGACAGGGGAGGGGGACAGGGGGTGTGGAGGGACAGGGAGAGGGACAGGGGAGAGGGGGTGTGGAAGGACAGGGGAGGGGGACAGGGGGTGTGGAGGGACAGGGGAGAGGGACAGGGGGTGTGGAGGGACAGGGGAGAGAGGAGAGGGACAGCGAGTGTGGAGGGACAGGGGACAGGGACAGAGGGTGTGGGGGGGGTGCGGGGGGGACACGTGTGACAGGAGCGGTTTGCCCGGGGGGGAGGGCGAGGAGGATGGGAGCGACTGGGGAGAGGGCGCGTGAGTGTGCGAGGGGTGGTGTGGGTGCGGATGGATGTGCATGGTGGTGTGAAAGGGGTCGCATGTGTGCAGGTGGGCGTGCGGCCGGTGACACGTGTGCAGGTGAGAGTGCAAGGGGCGGTGTGTGTGTGTGTGTGTGTGTGTTTGCAGGTGGGCGTTTGAGGTTTGGTACAGTGTACAGGGCTTGGTCCGTGGGCAGGGCGGTGTTCATGGGCTGCTCCATGTGCAGATGAGCATGTAGGGATGTGCAGGCGTGCGTGCAGGGACTGGTCCGTGTGCAGAAGTTCATAAATGTGCAGATGGGTGTGCAGGGGCTGGTTCACGTGCAGGTGTGTGTGCAGGAGTTGGTCATGTGCAGATGTGTGTGCAGGAATTCGTAAATGTGCAGATGGATGTGCAGGGGCTGGTTCATGTGCAGGTGTGTGTGCAGAAGTTGGTCCACGTGCAGGTGTGTGTGCAGGGGCTTGTCCACGGTGTGCAGGGGCTGGTCCAAGGTGTGCAGAGGCTGGTCCAAGGTGTGCAGGGGTTGGTCCAAGGTGTGCAGGTGTGTGTGCAGGGCCTGGTCCACGGTGTGCAGGGGTTGGTCCAAGGTGTGCAGGGGCTGGTCCATGTGCAGGTGTGTGTGCAGGGGTTGGTCCAAGGTGTGCAGGGGCTGGTCCACCACGTGCAGGTTGCGTGCAGGGGTTGGCCCATGGGAAGGGACTGGCCGGTGTGAGGCACAGCCGGGTGCGTGTCCCCAGCGCCAGGGCGTGCCCTGTCCCGCCGCAGCCGCCATGGAGGTGAGCCACTCGGTGAAGGAGCGCACCATCGCCGAGAACAGCCTGGTGATCCTGCTGCAGGGCCTGCGCGGCCGCGTCACCACCGTGGAGCTGCGGGACGAGAGCTCGGCCGCGGGGCTTGTCACCAGCGTGGACGCCTTCATGAATGTGCGCCTGGCCGAGGTGACCTTCACGGACAGGCAGGGCGCCGTGTCCCACCTGGACGAGCTCTTTGTGACCGGCAGGAACATCCGCTACGTGCACATCCCCGACGAGGTGGACATCCGGGCCACCATCGAGGAGCAGCTGCAGGCCATCCACAGGGTGCGGTACTTCGGGGGCCGCGACAAGGGCCGCAGGGAGTTCCTGCATGACAAGTCCAAGTGAGGAGCCGGTGCTGCCCACGACAGCCGGGATGGGTCTGGGATGGGCGTGCCCCTTTGATGGATTGCCAGCCCACTACACGCCAGCCATCCCGCCCAGCATTCCCCCAGGAACATTTTCCCCCAGGGGCTTGGTGCTCTGCTGTTCTCCCCACCGGTTCCTGCAGAGGAGCAGGACTGGGTTTTGTAGTGAATAACACAACTTAAAGGCTTTGTGGTCTCTGCAAAATTCTTGTTCTGTTGGCAGCTATTCATGTCCCTCCTCCGCTGGCCAAAGGACCCTTGGCCAGAGCTGCCATCCCACTGTCCCTGGCTCAGCCTTTCCCTGCCCACAGAGCAAAGGACTTCCTGTCACCAGCATGGCTGCCCTGGGAGCTGGAGCTGCTGGTGCTAAGCTGGGCAGGGGCTGGTTCTGGCCTGTGCTCAGCCTCCTGCTGAGCCACGGTTCTGGAAGTGTTCAGCGAGAAGAAAGCGAGATGAAAGGGAGTGAACATGCAGGGGAAGGGGCAGCACTGACTGCCTCAAAAAGCAGGAACGTGCTTCACTCAGGACACAGAATGCTGGCACTGCCTGCTCGTCTGCCTCCTGCCCCTCCATCACCACAAAGTCTGTGCTGCTACCAGAGTCTGCAGCCCACCACAGCCTGTTCTCACTGGGACCCGCGGGACACGGAGCCGTGTGGCCTCTGCGAGTGGAGCTGGGGGCTGTGCCCGGGGGGTGCTTGTCTGCAGGGGCCTGGGGCTGGGCAGCAGTGCACGGGAGACCGGGGGGGCCCAGCCTGGAGGGTTCCAACCCCGCCGGTCCCGGCCTGAGGCTCAGAGCGCGGGGGTTCCGTGCTTCCAGTCCGGGGGTCCCAGTCTGGGGGTCCCAGCCCAGAGTGTCCCAGTCCGGGGGTCTAAGCCTGGGGGTCCCAACCTGGGGTGTCCCAGCCCAGGGTTTCCCAGCCTGGGGGTCCCAACCTGGGATGTCCCAGTCCGCGGGTCCCGGTACCGCCGGGCGGGGCTCTGTGGGCGTGGCCATCCGGACAGGCCCGCCCCTTGGCCAATCACAGCGCGTTCGAATCTCCCGCGTGCTCACCAACCCTGCGGGCTCCTGGCCCTGGCCTGAGCCAATCAGCGATGAGTTCGTCGCACCACAGCCAATCAGCCTCCGCTTCTTGCTTTCATCTCCGCTGCGCGCTCCAGCCAATCAGACCCCGCCGCAGAACCCGGCCCGGCCCCAGCGCTCTCCTCCAATCACCACCCGCGCTGTCGCCGTCGTCCAATCAGCTCCGCCGTTTTGCCGTGCCGGCGGCGGCCGGCAGGGGGCGGGCTGGCGGTAGGGGGCGGTGGCGGCGCGTCACTTCCGGTGCCAGTCGGCCGCCGGAGCGGAGCGAGGCCGGGCCGGGCCGGCCCGGGGCCATGGGTGAGTGAGGGGCGGAGAGCGAGAGAACCGGGGCCATGGGTGAGTGAGGGGCGGAGAGCGAGAGAACCGGGGCCATGGGTGAGTGAGGGGCGGAGAGCGAGAGAACCGGGGCCATGGGTGAGTGAGGGGCGGAGAGCGAGAGAACCGGGGCCATGGGTGAGTGAGGGGCGGAGAGCGAGAGAACCGGGGCCATGGGTGGAGTGAGGGGCGGAGAGCGGGGGAGCCGGGGCCATGGGTGAGTGAGGGGCGGAGAGCGAGAGAACCGGGGCCATGGGTGAGTGAGGGGCGGAGAGCGAGAGAACCGGGGCCATGGGTGAGTGAGGGGCGGAGAGCGAGAGAACCGGGGCCATGGGTGAGTGAGGGGCGGAGAGCGAGAGAACCGGGGCCATGGGTGAGTGAGGGGCGGAGAGCGAGAGAACCGGGGCCATGGGTGAGTGAGGGCAGAGAGCGAGAGAACCGGGGCCGTGGGTGAGTGAGGGCAGAGAGCGGGGGAACCGGGGCCGTGGGTGAGTGAGGGTGAGAGAGAGCGGGGGGAAGTGGGGCCGCGGCCGTGACTGAGGAGGATGAGAATGGAGGGAAGCGGGAGCGGGGCCATGGATATGGGTGAGGACGAGGGAACTGGGGCCGTCGGTGAATGAGGGGGGAAGCAGGGGTCAGCGTTGAGCGGGGGGACCCGTCCCGGTCCCACTGTGCGAGGGGGCGGTCGGGCACCGTGTCACCGTGTCCGGGAGGCGCTAGGCCGGGCCGGGGGACACACGCCGGTTTTACCGATCGTCCGCCGGGACCGGGCAGGGGGAGCCCCACAGGTGCCGGGGGCTTGGCCGCTCGGCTCGGTGCTGCCGGTGCTCTCCAGGCTGGGGGGCTAGCTTTGAAAATGCCCCTTGGCAAATCGCTCATTCTGCCCGGCAGCAGCTTGGGGGGCTGGGGCGCTGCCGCCACCACGGCCGCAGGTCCGGGGGGCTGAAGGAGGCACAGCCGTGATTTGGGCTGGTTTTGCCTCCAGTCTGGGCAGGAATCTTAGAATTTTGGGACCTGTGTGCCGAGGAGGAGCCTCGTGTGCCTCAGCAGTGAGTAGGTGAGGGCTGTGCCTCTGAGTGAGGGTGAGTAACATCAGCAGGTGTCAGAGCCGGGGCCGGACCTTGCCCTGCACTGCCCTGAGAGCTCACCCGAGGGGCTGGGGGACCTCCCACCCCCGGAGCCAGGAGCTGTCCCTCTCTGGTCGTGGCCTTTGGGAGCCCTGCTGCCTGTGCAGTACTGAGGGTGTGAAAGGTGCCACTGCTGGGGGGACCTGTGGCATGGCATCTTCACCCCTTGACACAGGGGCTTTAGGGTTCCTCGTGTGCCCAGCCAGCTGCTCCCTCCTGCCCAGGCTGTGCTGAAAGGTGCTGCCCCAGTGTTGGGGACTTAGTTCTTTGCTAGTTTAGAGCCTTAATGTATAGGCTTAACACCTACTGGTGTGAACAGGTGTGCTGGGGGTCTCGGGCTGTGATCCCCTGTCCAGAGGGAGCTGGAGGAGTCAGAGCAGAGGCCATTGCCTCATGTGGTGGGGCTGAGCCACCACCCCTCTGCCACGTGCTGTGTCTCCTCTGAGGCAGCAGGGACACAGTGGGGCACAGGTGAGGTGCCTGGCACCCAGGTGAGGTGTGACCCCAGGGCCAGCACGGGAGCACTCACCTGCTGGCATGGAGCCCTGGGCTGGCAGCAGGCAGGATTCAGGACATATTTCCCTGTTGCTGGAGGGCTCGTGCTGCATCCTTTGATTGTTTCTCTGTGGCATCCATGCTGAGGATTTGATGACATAATTGTGTTCCTTAAAAGCAAAGTTCAGCTGGGCTGTGACCCTCAGGTTGTTACAGAGCTTGGAACAGACAAGGGAAGCCTCATAGGCACCGAGCTGTGTTGTGATTCAGCCCAGAAAGGACATCAACCTGCTGGAGCGAGTCCAGAGGAGGCACCACATTGATCAGAGGGCTGGAGCACTTCAGCTGTGAGAGAGAGAATTGGGGTTGTTCAGCCTGGAGAAGAGAGTCTTCAGGGTGACAAAACTGCTCCTCCCAGTACCTGAATGGGCTACAAGAAGGATGGACAGAGACTCTTTACAAGAGCCTCAAGTGACAGGACAGGAGGGAATGGCTTTACACTGACAGAGGGCAGGGTTAGATGGGACATTAGGGAGAAATTCTTCCCTGTGAGGGTGGGGAGGCCCTGGCACAGGTTGCCCAGAGAAGCTGTGGCTGCTTCATCCCTGGAAATGTTCCAGGCCAAGTTTGGATGGGGCTTGGAGCAACCTGGGCTAGTGGAAAGTCTCTTTGCCCTTGGCAGGAGGGTGGAAGGGTCTTTAAGGTCCCTCCCACCCCAAACTATTCTGTGACTATGAATAGGAGCAGCCCTGGGGATTGTGCCTGAGCTGCCCACTGAGCTCAGGGGTGTGTTACCTGTGCAGAGGTACACTGTGTGTGTCCTTCCTGCCTGGGACCTCTTGCTGGCACGAGTAGGCTCTGTGTGCCATTTTCTGTGTGAAACAGGCTATTTTGGTTAATATTTTTTCATGAGTGTGCAGTTCTGTCCGTGTGTTGTCACACTGCAAACCCCAGCAGTGTAGGCCTGGCAGTGTGTGCAGGTAACTTCAACACGTTTGTCTCCAGGTAGGGCCAGGTGAGTCACCACTGTGAGAAACTGCAGCCACACCTGGCTGGGAAGTGTCAGCACGTGTGTGGGTCACACTGCACTCTGTGCACACAGAGGTCCTGCTGCAGGGGCTTAGGGTATATTGAGAGTGGCAGAAGCAATAAATGAGAAATGAAACCTTGTAATACAACCCACCCCTCAGCCCTGGTGGGGTTTGGAAGGTGAGCACAGCCTGACTGCAGGCACAGATTGTGTCAGGGACTCATGTGCTGGGGCAGCAGTGCAGCCTCAGGTGCTGCAGCCGCATTTCCAGGCTCCTGCTGTGAGGCTGTTGTGCTGGAATGGGGATTTTTCCTGGTGGGTGTGGCCTGTGCTTCAGCACGAAAGGGTTAAGCTGAGGTTGGTGTTTATGTAACCAAAGAGGGAACTCCCAGAGATGAGTCCTTGGCTATCTCATGTGTTGATGCATCAGAAGGGCTTGAAGAAAGCCTGGCTTGTTGCTTGTGCTGTAATTACGCACTGGAACTCTGTGCTTCAGAGTTTCCCCAGCTGCCGGGGGGTGCAGCTGGCATGGAATTTGCTTTCCCTGATGTGTGACTTGGCCTGTGGAAGCCTTTTTTGTCCCTGAAGAGCTGGAGACTGCCCACAGCTGGCTGTGAGTGGAGGTAAGGTGTGCTGGGCTCCTGTAGGGACTCCCAGGTGCTGGCTGTGCCTTGTTCGTGTGTCTGGGATTCAGCTGAGCCGCAGGCTGGGTTAGGGAGGAGGGTCTCCAGTGGGCTGGTTCAGCAGAGGCTGCCAGAGGTGTTCCTGTCTCCCAGCTTGTAGAGCTCAGTCCAGACTTCCCTGGGTGCCTTCAGACAGCACAGGGCTGTCCCAGCCCCTCGTGCAGCGCCAGTGCCCCAGGATTCTTCCTACTCCTGTGGGCAGAGGAACTCTGTGCCTGGTTTTGAGCGAACTTCTCGCTTAGGGAAGAAGTTGAATGAGTCTGTGCTCAGTTCCAAGAACCCTGTGAGTCAGGGCTCCGTTTCGGGAGCAGGCTTCCCTTCCCGGAAGGGCAGAGAGCGGAACACAGGCTGCACTGAGTCATCCAATGGGCTTTTTTTATATATATCTAGCTATATATATATATATATATATATATATATATATTATTGCTTCTCTTAGAGAATGGTTTAACTGCCAGAGCCTTCAGTAATGTTAACATTCCTGCATAGGGAATCTCCCCCGTGCTGTGCAGAGGGGAGGGAGTGGAGCCCACCCTGATGCCTGTGTTCCTCCTCCCCACATGCCCAAGTGAGATGATGAGTAAGGAGCCAGGGAAGGGCTGAGGCTTCCCCTGTGCGTTCCACATTATCTTTAGGGATGAAATTGTTCCTGGCTGATGTCGGGAAGGGTGAGCTGGCCACAGGAGGAGGGACAGCACAGACAGGATGAGCCTGGTTTGGCACTGAAAAACAAAACAAAAGTCTGAAACTTTGAAGGACACTGTTCAGAAAGTAACTTTTGCCTGATTAAGGGTCATTTAAATATTAAAATGCACATCAGCTTAATGAAGTACATGCTACCACACATGACTCTTGCTTAATTTCCCCCTAGATCATACTCTGACGTGGGAGGAAGAAGATAAGGGTGAGATGTGGATGAGGGGCAGAAATTTCACCTTTTGAGGAGAAAGAAAAGTTAAAAAGCTTTGGAGATCCTTGGTGGGTGACTCTCCTCTCCCTGCTCCCAGGCTGGGATGATGTCTTCTTGGTCTTCGAGGTCTCTGGATATGCTCCTGGTCTCTGAGGACCAGCTGGGACACAAGGGGTGTGTTTTTGCCCAAATTTCATACACTTAATGCAAGAGCCTGCTTTCCTTGGGATCTGCCCCACAAACATTCCCTTTAATCCCCCAGCCAGTGACTCCTCCACAGGCCTGCCTGATCCAAACCCCGCCTGCTCTCAGGGAAGCTTTTCCAATGAGAACCGAGGCTCTGGCCCTGGCAGTGCTGATGACTCGGGTCTGAGCTGTTCCTGGCTGGGTTTGCCCAGGAAGGAGTGAGGCAACACTGGGATCCTTGCTCCTTGCAGTGACACCAACCTGCTGGTGTTCCATGTGGGAAGCTGGGCCGTGCTCCAGCTTTTACCCATTTAATTTATGTTCATGGAAGTTTTTAGGCCATGTCCAACACAGCTTCCTATGAGCCAGGCTTAAATGTGACCTTGGATTAACCATCACTGATAAGTACTGCCCACTGTGGTGGGAAGAGGTGCAGCCTGGTGCTGCTCATGTGATTCCATTTTCTAGCTTCATTTTTGCAAACATGGAGGCTGCACAGAGAGGGACAGAAACCTGTGGAGCAGCTTTCCAGCATCATCCCAACTGATTCAGCTTTTGGCTTCAGGAGGGAATGCTGGGTAGAAATGCTGCTGCTGTGGGCTCCAGAGGCAGGTCCCTTGAAAGGTGTGAGCTTCTCCAAGGAGCTTCTTCTCAGCAGTCCTGAACTTCCAGCAGGTGCTCTTGGGCTCTGTCACCTGCTGCTGGTTCCCAGCACTGCCTTATTCACCATGATGAGCTCATCACAGCAGTGGGGTCGAGCCCTTTTGGGGTTCCCAGTCCTCACACAAACACTGTAACCACCACTGAGCTCATGTTGTGCCCTGGGTGCAAGAGGAGCCCCCTGACAGTGCAGTGGGGGCTGGATCAGCTGCTCTGGAGCCATGAGTGGTTTCTGTGCTGCTGAGTAATCCTGCTCATGCCCCAAAGGTACCTTTTCCAGCTCTGAGCTCTGGCTGCTGGACTGCAGGACCTGCTTGTTCCTTACTCTGGGATGAAAAGGGCAGGTTCCTCATCTCGTGTTTTCCATTGTTGTTACACCAGGCACTGGGACATGCAGTAATTCAGGAATTAAACTATTTCCTTAAGCTACATAATTAAAAGACATTACATTTAGGTCCCCAGATTAATTGATTCATAATTCTATTAAAGCCAGAGCTAGCACAGTGATAGGCTTTGGACTGGCTTCTCCCATGAGATGTTTGGTACATCTTGTATGTCACATCAAAATTAAGTATAAATTTCTGTGCCGGACTTGTAACTTTGTCTGTGTGAGGGACCATTTTTGTTGCAGTGGCAGAACAAGGAAGGAGGGTGGTTTTGTTCAGTTTGGATTTCGGGGGAAGGGATGCATCTATCCACAAACAGATGGGACTTAAGTTCTTAAGACAGATAAGAAAAAAATCATTTTAACATCAGCAGGATCAGTCTTGAGAGAGAGCCTCCTACATCTCTGCAAGGAGCCAGGACAAACCCATGTTTAACACACTCCATCTCAGGGGATAGTGATATCAGATACTGGTCTGACCTGAACTCAGTTAACTCCTAGCCTGATCAAAAGGTGCTGGTGCTGGCAAGGAGTCTCTTGGTGCTCAGTTGGGTGTGTTTGAGATGCTGTTAAGCCCAGGCAGGTGCTGCATGGCAGGGATTGAGGTGGAGCCTGTGGTCTGTGCTCCAAAGGCCTGTCCTGTATCACTTTGGAGATGGGTGACTTGGGAGTGTGTCCAGTAGTGCAGGGACTGAACTTTCAGAGCCCTTCTCTTCTCTCACAGGAGCTTCAGTCCTTTTCTGAGACCAAACAAACAGATGTTTGGGACTGTAAAGGTTCAGTGCCTCCTGTGTTATCATAATCAGAATAACCCAGAACTGCAGCATCAAGTGTATCTCATTTCACATTTCAGAGTCCTCGACCTTTTGCCCATCCAGCCTTCTCCAAGGTGATGACTCCTGCCTCCTGAGACGTTGGAAAACCTAGTTTGGAAGAAGAGTAACGAGACAGTTGATGCTGAACTACGTGAGTCTCAGGCTTTTTTGATTACAGTAACACCATTTGCAGCAGCAAGCCAGATTGCACAATGGGTTTGTTGAGAGTTCCTGAGCAGGGGGCTTCCCAGTGGAAATGTTACTCGCATGTTTCCAGCAGAGGTGGTGGTGTACAATGAGAGGAAGAGTTCATAAGGATGTTGGGTCAGAGATGCAGAATGAACAGAGCAAGGAGCACGTGGGGGTCAGAACTGTGTCGTGTTCAGCTCACTGGGATGGTGACACTGCTCTGTGGAGGTGTGAAGGTGCAGGGAGTCAGGAGGGCAGGGATGCAAAGTCTGCTGCAAGACTCCTCCCTTTATCTCCTGGCTGTGGCAGGTCCAGGACAGGTGCTGCTGGATGAATCAATGCAGTGAGATCAGCCTGTGTCCACAGAAAGGGAGGGGCTGCCAGAGGGTGAACTTCACTCACAGGGAGGTGATTTATCAATCTCTTGGGTGATGAAACACCTGGAATCTTCTAAAACAAATATATACAACCCAAAAAGTATTTCCCCCTCTCTGTTGTTGTAACCTCTTAGGGAAGAACTCCTGGTATTGGGTTTGAGTAAGGAAATGGAGCTGTGCTTGATTCCTCTTCTCACCCACCCCCCAAAGTATCTTTAAAAGTGAGAGCACAGACATTGAATGTGTAGATGTTTGTGAAAGTCTTTGAAACCATTTTCCAAAAGCCAGAGATGAAGAGGAACTGTAGTGGGAGCAAAGCTTCTGTTGGCTGGAACTGATGGATGTGGAGAGCTCACACCACACCCAGCAGCTCACCTGAGAGGTGCTTTTCCAGCTAAGCTGAAACAAGACTTTTCTTTAGAGAAGGAAGTGTTTTAGTTATAAACCTTGAATTTATTTGTCCCTTTAGTCTTTGGCTGTGCAAATTCTCTTTAGATTTCTGAGCAGCAGAAAACAGACATTGGAATTCAGACTTTCTGCACTACCTGAATAAGGAGGAGGTAGTTGAGTTTTTAGTTGTTGGTGCTGAATAGTGCTGATGTGTGGACCTTGAATAAATTCCTGGATGCAAACATCTCATTACATGAGGTTCACATGAGACAGATCAAATGGGGTTTTGCCCATAGTGGTTGTGCAGGAAAACAGAAGTGTTGCCATTAGTATTGCCTTTCACTGGAATGCCCACTGGGGAATTTAATAGTGTGTTAGTTCTAAACAAAGCATTGATTCTTGCACGTGGAGGCTCAGGTGACAGGGTTTTATGTGCTAGATTCCAGATTCCAGCTGCACTGCATGCAGGTAGATGGAGATGTAATAAGGTCAGAGCCTAACAGGGTACAAAGAGAAAGAGAACTTTTTTCAAGGCTAAAAATAGATTTTTGAAAAAATGTTGTGAACTGAACTGAATCTCACAGTAACTATTGTGCTTGTTTTCTATGCCCTTTTTGGAAAAGGTGAAAGATACTAATTTTTGTGGTCAGTTTTGTGCATTCTTGGCTGCATGAGGAACAGACTGGAGCCTCTGAAGGACTCAGTGGGTGGCTGTGATGTCTTGTGTGGATCCTCTGCGGAGGAACCCCCAAAAGGCTGCAGCAGCAGCAGACACCCATACACAGGGCTAACTTGGGCATCTTCTTTGAGAGCTTTTGGAATATGTTAATTTGCAAACTTGTTTTTGCTGTAAAACAAGCTTTAATTATCTTGACTTGTTCCCACTATGTCTCTCAAACAACTGTTGTAGGAAACGTTGCCCTGAATAACGAGGCTGATTTATGCCTTGAGAAGTGCTCTGAGCCTGCAGCCCACCCCTGGTCTGTCAGCAGGGAGCCAGGGCTGTGTGTAGACACACAAGTAGGCAGAGCCACCAGTGCATCCGTAGGTGAGAGCCTTCCTGTAGAAATCAGGGATAACAGGAGAAAATAACTCGGTGGCTCATCAGATGTGATCTCTCTTCTCTTCCAAGAGCCGAGGATGAAGCGGCGAGCATCGGACAGAGGAGCTGGGGAAACATCGGCTAAAGCAAAGGCTCTGTGCACAGGGATTGCTGGGAACAACGCCAAGAGAGCAGGGCCTTTCATCCTGGGTAAGCAGGGAGGGGGCTCTGCAGCTGCCAAAACTGGAACCAGAAGGCACTGTGCAGTGAGGGGAGGCAGGTGTGTAACTCAGTGTCCTACCTGAGATGTGCAGAGCAGCAGGCTGGGCGCTCCCGCAGCTGGCCAAGCTGAGGAGATGTGGGGTGCCAATGCAGCAAGGCAGGCAGGGCTTGGGAGAGAAATAGGAGATCTTGATTTTACCCCTTGTTTGTTTTTTTTTTTGTTGGGTTTTTTATTTTTTAACTGTTTTTGCACTTTGTTAAATACCAAATTCATCGGGGGGTTTTTGGTAAGAACTGTGGGGAGATGTTTGACCCTGCTGACCTGGGATGTGTTGTCATATCACTGTGGGGGCAACTTAATTCACTAGTGGTCCCTCAAAGTGGTATGTACCAAGGCAAGGCCACTCTGCCAGCTCTGAAGAATAGCTAGAATAGTTGTTGGTTCAGGACTGCTTATATAAACTGTCAAAAATCGTAGACTTCACATTGGAAACCAATGGATAATCAATTGGAGCTGACTGATTGAAAGTGAGGAGTGGAGATTGTATGTTAACTTGAAATCTGGGCTTATTTGGACACCCCTGAGCCATCTCTGCCGAGGTGGCAGCTGTGTTCCCAGGTGTGGCAGTAACAGTTGCCATGGGTGTTGCTGTGAATGTAAGAGCTGTGTGGTTCAGGCATGCAGAAATTGGGATTTCTGCAAACAGCTGGGCCATGTGTGGGCTTTGATAAATGTTTCTCCAGGGAACAAATGAAAGATTGTCCCAAAAGGTTTCAGAGTTCGAGACAATTTTTTTTTGTTTTTTGGCTTTAGATTTGTGAAAATGCACTCAAGCTCCTGCAAAAAAGGGAACTTGGTGCAAGCAAGCATAACTGGTGACAGCTGATGTAACCCGGGTTAGTCACTGCTGCTGGAGGGAAAACAAGTCTGTTTCTGCTTTGTGCTGTAGGTCCACGTTTAGGTAACTCCCCTGTGCCAAGTATTGTTCAGTGTTTGGCAAGAAAGGATGGGACAGATGACTTTTATCAGCTGAAGGTAAGCCAACTGCAGGCTCACAGACCTTCAGGGCTCCCCAGCTCTTGTGCAGAAGCCCTTGGGCAGTGAGTGAGTGGTGTGGGCTGAGCCAGTACAGTGGGACAGGGCTGCTGCAGCTCCCCCTTGGCACTGCCAGGCACAGATCCGTGTCCACATCAACCCTGAGATGAGGCCTCTGCTGCTGTGCTGCTCTCCCAGAGCCCTTGGATCTGTACCTGAATGGGGCAGCTCCAGGAGGGAAAAACCACCTGAGATATTTGCAAACAGCCACCTTTCCATGTGAATGAAGCTGCTGCTGTGCATTCTGCTGAAATCTGGCAGGCCTGTGGCAAGGACACAACCATCAGAGTTCCACCAGCTGTTAAACACATGGGAATGCCAAAAATGAGAGAGGGATGGGGGCGTTTGTGTTCCTCTGGGAACTATAAAGGCATTTTCCCTTTTCCTGAAGATTCTCACCTTAGAAGAAAGAGGTGATAAAGGAATAGAAACCCAGGAAGAGCGACAGGGCAAGATGCTGCTGCACACAGAGTATTCTCTTCTTTCCCTGCTCCACAACCAGGAAGGAGTGGTCCATCATCACGGGCTCTTCCAGGTACACTTGGTCACCATCCAGGCTGGGGCAGTGCCAGGGGTTGCTGATGGATTGAGCTGCTTTTGTTTAATGTACAGTTCATGCTGACCCTGCTCGTGTGTCCAAGTTGCAGCACTCTGACATTAACCACTGCTGCTTCAAACAGGAGCTCTGGAGAGGAGGATTTGGGAAAATGGGAGAACATTCACAGATGGGACAGGCACTCAGCACTCCCCCTTTAGACAGAACAACAGCTATTTCATTGGCAAATTAATTAATGCCTTTTAGAATTAAATTTGTGCTTTCTGGTCTCTGTGCTGTTTCTAACTTGTAAGAGGGGACAAATAGCCAAGAAACTGTTTCAGCAAGTTAAACCAGGCACTGTGCTGCTCAGTTTGTGTGTGAGTGGATTGTGCTGCTGTTGGTGCCTTTAGGGCTGTTCACTGATGTGAGGGGCTGATAGCAATTACTGCTCTGGGTGTTGGTATTGCCTGACTTGCTGGTTACATTTTGCCAACACACTTTTCACTAGAGACCATCTGTACTAAATCTTAAATAAGCCAAATGTCCAGCTCAGCTGTGTGTTTACTGTCATGGAAGAACTGCTAATTGTGCCGTGGGATTTCTATTCTTATGAACAGTGTGTTGGATCCCTGTGTTCCCAGAGGCTGCTCCACTGCAGAGCTGTCCTGGGTTCAGCTCAAGGTGTCTGTGTGCATAGAGAGCATCAGTGCTGATGTGCACACAGAGCCACACAGCAGAGACTTCTGCCTTCTGCACTCCTCCTCCTCCTCCTAGGCCCTGGCACAGAATGCCCAGAGCAGCTGTGTCTGCCCCATCCTGGAAGTCTTCAAGGCTAGGTTGGACAGGGTTTGGAGTAATCAGGAATAGTGAAAAGTGTCCCTGCTATGGCAGGGGATGGAGGGAGATGAACTTTAAGTTCCCTCCAGCCCAAACCAGTCTGGGATTCTGTCATTCATTAAGTAGAGCTCCTGTATCTTTTTGAAATCCTGCCTCAGGACAAAGACCAAGCACTGTGATTGCATTTGCTTATTTTGAGCTCACCCCCCAGTTATCCAGTTATTTATTCTGCCAGGCCCTCTCCATGTGCCCTGGGGCTTCCCTGAGGGGTTGCTGCTGTGTTTGCCTCCCTGCAGGACCGAGCTTGCGAGATCATAGAAGATCTGGAAGCCAACAGGATGGTCAGAAAGATGAAGAAGCGCATTTGCTTGGTGTTGGACTGTCTCTGTGCTCATGATTTCAGTGACAAAACAGCAGATCTGATCAATCTGCAGCACTATGTCATTAAAGAGAAGAGACTCAGCGAGCGGGAGACCGTGGTGATATTTTATGATGTGGTACGAGTGGTAGAAGCATTACACAAGGTGAGAGCTTGGAAAGAGAGCTCCCTTCCAGTGCTGGCAGGCAGAGTTTTCCCATGTTAGAATAGCAGATGCATCAAAACTTCCTGGGGCAGGCAGTGCCCAGGTTACAGGGCATGGGTGTTGACAGTGTTCTGCATAGGACCTCGTGCCTCAAGCCCTAAAGTGCATTCCCTTCCCTCCCTGCTGCTCACCTTTCTGGATGATAATGTGGTGTTTGTGGGCTGTGGAGAGGGGCCAGCTGGGCTGAGGGCAGGTCAGGGGAACCACAGTGTGGTAACCTCAGACAGGTGCAGTTAGAGAGGAGAGCAGAGCCTGATCAAACACAGGAAACAGAAACTGTTTCCTTGCGAAGCAAAATAAATCACAGTGTAAGAATTGATTGGAGATCAGAACCTCAAGCTGCAAGTTTTGAGATCAATGATCTAGAAACTGTTGTAATAAAAATGGATTCTGCTGATGTTTGACCGTTCCCCTGTGACACAGGACACGTGTCCTGCCTTGGCAGGGCAGTGCACCGTGGGTCTGCTAAAGGAATGCTCATCAGATTGCTCAACCAAGCCTGGACACTTCAGTTTCAGGTCTCTTAGGTACACTAAGTCTGTCTTTGTCTTCAAATTAGCAAATGTGCTTGTTCTGTCCTGCTCACAATCAAAAGTGAAGAGCACAAAGTACCCTTTGTGCCAGGGTGGAACCTGACCTGAAAACTTGACCTGGGTTATTTCAGAGAGTGCAGATGCCATGATTTCTTTTTAATGCCCTTGTGCAAGTATGAAAATTATACTTCTACAACAAATAGGCTTTTGCTTATGTAATACTCCTATATTTTTTTACAGAAAAATATTGTGCACAGAGACTTGAAACTAGGAAACATGGTGCTAAACAAAAGGTAAGTGTGCTGGAGAGCTGCTGGCCTGGCAGTAGTCTGCTTTATTCCTTGAAGCAGATTTCTAATACAAACACAGCCAAAAGCAGCACTTGTTGAGTGCTCTTGTGCAGGAGAGTGAGGGAAAGGGAAGCAGGCTGTGCAAAACCACAAATCCAGCTCTAAGTTATATAAATTAATCTCCAAAAATTAATTTAGCCACACCTAGGTAGTTCACCTTTCCCCCTCAGCTTAGTGGCTCCTTGTCAGGACTTCTTTTTGGATTCTAACTGCTGAAAATTGAATTTTATAGTAATTTAGTAGCCTGAAAGAGAGCTACTGATTTTATGTATATTAAAAAGAACCAAAAAAGCATGGTGGTTGGTTCTGTTCCCATCATTCACCCTCCATCATGCTAAAGGCATTCCCAGCCCTGCTGGCTGTCTTACAATCACAGCAGTGTTGGATCCGACTGCTGCACTGCTGTGTTTTTGCTAGCAGTGAAATATTGACTTATCTAAACAAAAGCACTTCTGTCCAGGGTGTATTTGTGTCTGAAGTGGCTCCCTTGTTCCATTGCTGGTTTGACAGGAGCCTCCAGAGCCTGGCAGGTGCTGGATGCTGGTGCAGACCCAGACAGACCAGCCCAGAGAGGGGCAGAGCTCAGCAGGCACTCAGGGCAGGGGGGGTGGCTCTTTGGAGTGCCTTGGGGTCTGTGTTCTTTAACTGGCAGCCTAGTTCAGCTCAGATCCTCTGCTCTCTCCTCCAGGATTACATTACTGACTAAATATTTTGCACTAACTTGAAGAATGAGTGGAATTCATCCTTTTCACACTGTCTGGGGTTTCTGTGGAAAGAATAAAAAGCAGGAAGGCTGGAGTTCTGCAGGCTTTGAGTCTACAAAGCTTGCAGCTTTGCTGGGCTCACAGCTTGCTGCTTTCTCCTCCCTAACACTGAAAGGAAACGGGTTTTATCTACAGAGCTTGAACTTCTTGGTTCCCCCCACACACACACACACGCAGCAGCTGCTGCTTCTCAGGGCCACCTCTAAGTTGTTTCAAGTTGTTTCTGTAGAGCTGCTGTAAGAGAAATCTCTTCTGCTTGCTGCTTTGATTCTCCTCCTTGCTGGAAGAGGCAGACAAAGGTTGGTGCTTTAAAGGATCCACGCAGAACTTCCCTTCTTTCCTGGGCACTGAGTGCAGGCAGCAGCCCACCGATGGGGCTACACCCAGGGCCCCACTTATGGGGAGGAGGGAGGTATTTGAAGCTTTGAACACACTTGCCAGAGTCACTCTTTGTTACATCTCTGCTTTTGCTTTTTCCCTAGCGTTGGTGAGGGAGAGCTGCAGCCTGTGCAGCAGTGAGTCACGGGAAGGGTGGGAGAGGCGTCAGAGCCATCTCCATGGAGAGCAGCAGCCGCCGGGGCCGGGCAGAACCGTTTGTTCTGCTCCAGCCCTGCTCACAAAGAGCCACGTCCCTGCCCGAGGCAGGGAATGAAGGTGACAAAGTGGCACTGCAAGGGCACGTCCCACCTAGGGCTCCCTCAGGCCTCCTTCCCCACAGGCATTAATGCCTCTCAGGTTTTCCCATTAGCCAGTGAAGGAGGAGTTGGGTGGTTACAGATCAGATCAAATTTCAGGGACTAAATAGAACCAAGCAACCCTGAACATTTTAGTGTCCTATAGAACACTTAGTCTTTTAAATCCTTAACAAATCCTGCAGCTTGTTACTCAGCCAGGGAAGTCTCCTGACAGTTGAAGCTAACACTTCTTAAACACAAGTCTGTCTGTTTTAATAACCAGCTCTCCATGGCCAACCCACACTTGGTTGTATTTCATTTGTCTGTGAGACTGGCTGGAAGTGTTTCTTGGTTATTGTGACTGACTTAATCCATTCTTTCAGGCTCTAGTTGTGAAATACTTTTCAAGAAATCTTCCAGACAGTGTTTTTGTACTCATACCTTTACATTATAAGTTAAAATCCAAATTATCTGAATGACAGGGATGATTAATGGAACAATAGTTTTGTAATTAGCTCACTTGCACTGGAAAAAATCATTAATGGGAGCAGGCAGTACCATAGGGAAGTAGGGGTGAACTAATAAGGAAATTTTGTGTATCTGCAGCTCTCCCTTTCCTTTGTGAGGTTTCTGGGTGTTGATCAGGCTTTGTGTTGTGCACACCTGTGTGTGGAGAGCAGTCCTATGGATCAGGTGGAACTGCCACCAGGCTCCTGTGTGGAATTCTTGAGTGACACAGACATGGTTTTGCTGAGTCTGATCACAACCCCTGCAGCTCCTCTGGTGACTGTAAACACACAGAGCTCGGGGGCCAGGCACGGGGCAGCTTCCACAGGGTGTTTTGCCTTAGCTTCCAGAAAGTGCTGCGTGGGGAAGATGGCAGCTGGGAAGTGTAGGGCAGACTCAGCAGCTAAAATAAACCTCAGCTTTGTGACACTCATGCCCTCCAGTGGTCAGGCAGCACCTGGGGCAGATCCTGCAGCTGGGAGATCAGCCAAGGCACCTGTGTGGCTGCAAGATGAGCCAGGTACACCTTGTGCTTACAGCCACGCTGCCACAGGCCACCCAGACATTATCACAGACCCTTTTACTGCCCCTGGGAGTGCCTTGCAAGCCTTGCTGGCAGGTATGGAATCCCTCCCCTTTGGGATGGAGCTCATTTTACAGCACTTCCAGCTGGGAGAAGACACAAAGCCCCCCAGGCACAGTCCCTGTGTTCCCTGACACCTTGTGCCTCTCCCCAGGACTCACCGGATCACCATCACCAACTTCTGCCTGGGGAAGCACCTGGTGAGTGAGGATGACCTGCTGAAGGACCAGCGTGGGAGCCCTGCCTACATCAGCCCAGACGTGCTCAGTGGTAGGAATTCCCCTCCACACTCATTTCACTCATTTGTGCCTGCTGACAATAAATAAAACCATCTGTTGTGTCCCCATATGTACCTTCATGAGAGCCTCTTAGTTAAGGTCCAGTTAGATGGCTTGCTCTGGTTTTCCAGCTGGGAAAGTTGGAGGGAAGGAGTGAGCCTGACTTTTTTCTTGAGGCTTGTCTGAACTTCTAAGTTAATTCAAATCTGGCTGTTCCCAAATGAGTCTTACTGCAGACAACGTGTTCTGTTTCCAATGTCAGAATTCAGTTCCTGAGGCTTCCCTTAAGCTGCAGGTAAAACCCTGGGCCTGAGGGGCAGCCAGTCCAGATCCCACCAGGATGTCTGTATTACAGCTGTGCACTAAGAGCACCAGTTCCTCCAGCTGCTGCTCACTTCCAGGAGGGAACCAGTGACCCTCTGGGCAGCTTCTGGACCAACTGAGGAGTTACTTAAAATTAAAGGAATGATGACAGCAGGCCAGAGCAGTCTGGGCTGGATCCCCCCTCCAGCAGCCTGGCCTGTGCCTCGTCTCCAGCAGAGGCTTTGAGCAGAGTCTGGCTCTAGCACAGAGCAGCTTTCCCTGGTGTTCTCCTGCCTTTAACTGTTCCCAGTGCACAGGATCATCAGGAACAGCTGTGCTTTCTGTCCAGTTGCTTCAGGAGGTTTCTCTCCATGAGCTCTCATCCCTGCTCTGTTCATAAATCTATGGGACCAGATGGGATCCATCCCAGGCTGATGAGGGAGCTGGCAGATGAGCTTGTGAAGCTGCTCTCCATCATTTACCAACAGTCCTGGCTCAGTGGGGAGGTTCCAGATGACTGGGAGCTGCCCAATGTGACACCCATTCAAAAAAAGGGTGGGAAGGAGGATCCTGCTAATTACAGGCCGGTCAGTCTAACCTCAGTACCTGGTAAGGTGATGGAACAGTGTGTCCTGAGTGTCATCACACAGCACTTACAGGATGGCCAGGGAATCAGACCCAGCAGCATGGGTTCAGGAGGGGTAGGTCATGTTTGGCCAACCTGGTCTCTTTTCATGACCAGGTGACCCAGCTGGTGGATGCAGGAAGGGCTGTGGATGTGTGTGTTTGGACTCCAGCAAGGCCTTTGACACTGTGTCCCACAGCATTCCCTGGAAAAGCTGCAGCCCCTGGCTCAGACAGGAGCATTCTCTGCTGGGTTCAGAACTGGCTGGATGGGCCCAGAGTGGTGGTGGTGAGCAGTGCTGCATCCAGCTGGGGCCAGGCACCAGTGGCGTGCCCAGGGGTCTGTGCTGGGGCCAGCTCTGTTCAATATTTTTATTGGTCACATGGATGAGGGCATTGAGTCTGTCATTAGTAAATCTGCAAACAACACTAAGCTGGGAGTGTGTGTCCATGTGTGAGAAGGTAGGAGGGCTCTGCAGGGAGACCTGGAATGGTTGGATGAGTGGGCTGAGTCCAATAGGATGAAGTTTAATAAATCCAAGTGCTGAGTCCAGCATTTTGTCCACAATAACCCCCTGTAACTCTCTAGGCTGGGGACAGAGTGGCTGGACAGTGCCAAGACAGAAAGGGACCTGGGGGTGCTGGACAGCTGGCTGAACGTGAGCCAGCAGTGTGCCCTGGTGGCCAAGAAGGCCAACGGCATCCTGGCCTGCATCAGGAGTGGTGTGGCCAGCAGGAGCGGGTCATTCTTCCCCTGCACTCAGCACTGGTCCACACCTCGAGTGCTGTGTCCAGTTGTGGGCCCTCAGCTCAGGAAGGACATTGAGGTGCCGGAGCACATCCAGAGAGACACCGAGGCTGAAGAGGGGCTGGGAACACAAGCCCTGTGAGGAACAGCTGAGGGAGCTGGGGGTGTTCAGCCTGGAGAAAAGGAGACCAAGAGGTGACCTTATCACTCTCTACAACTTCTTGAAAGGTGGCTGTAGTCAGCTGGGGGTTTGTCTCTGTCTCCAGGCAGCACTGGCAGAACAAGAGGACACAGTCTTAAGCTGTCCCAAGGGAAACACAGGCTGGATATTAGGAAAAAGTCTTTTTACTGAAAAGTGAGAAAGTACTGGAATGGTCTGGGAAGGTGGTGGAGTCACCATCCCTGGATGTGTTTAAAAAAAGACTGGATGTGGCAGTCAGTGCCATGGTTTAGTTGATGATCTTGAGGGTCTCTTCCAACCTGGTGATTCTGTGCTCAGCCTTTGAGCAGGCAGGGCTGGTCCTGGTTGTCAGTGTAGTGACCCAGGCATCATTTTGGGAGTTTTTTCTTCTCATGCAGGTGAGCCAGATTAGTGTTGAAGGCTGCATGTACAGCTGGGACTGTGCATACAAAGCCTCTCCCTCTTGTAGATGCAGATATCAGGCATTACCACATGAATTACTTGTTCCTGGTATCCCAAGCAACTGTATTGCAGAAATTGCTGCCTCAGAAGGAGCCAGTCCTGGAAGATCCAGCCCCAGTGGACTCCCCTCAGGAGGTTTTTTGTCAGGTTTGCAGGTAGCAGCACTAAATGTAGCCGAGCTCTTCCATCCTGATCTTCCAGGCAGGTTTAAGGCACTTCCCTGCTGGCCAGGAAGGGAGCAAAGGCAGGCAAGGAGGTGGATCCTGGGGTTTTTGCAAGCCCTTCCTGTTCTGCAGGATATCCTGAGGCCCTTGTGACCAGATGGATGAGAGAAGCCAATTGCTCTGCAGGAGCCTGGAGCAGTTGTGGCCCAAGTGGCTGAAGGAGGCTATAAGGAGCTGCTCCTTTCTGCTCCAGGGTGCTGATCTATCCAGGCCTCCAGCTACCTTCTCATGTTTCTTCTAAGGGCTCTCTTGTGGTGTAACTGGCCCTGGGGCACTGAACAGGCTGTCTTGGCTGATTTCTGACAGCTGAGGCTGCTTCAGACCCTGCAAGGCACAGCCTTAGCTCAGGACTCATCCTGCTCTGCTGCCATTGTGCTGCACCCCAGCTCTGGTGTCAGCCCTTCCCGTGGGGCCCATCCTGTGCTCTCCAAAACGCTCTCCCAAAATTGCTCAGCCTGCAGTTCCCCTCCAAGTAACAAGGGGGAAGTTACTTGAGGACATTCCAGGCGTCACCGCCACCTTCAGGCTTGGCGCATCCCTCTGTATTGCTCCTGTGCAGGGGGAAGCTGGAACGCCTGGGGAATTAATCATTGTTGTGGGTCTCCAGGAGAAGCTGTCTCTGCTGAGGGATGGCTGCTGAAATGTCACCGCAGGAAAAGTTGGAGGAGGAGGGAGTGGTGCCTTTTTCTGAGCACAGAAAGCAAAGAATAATTAGTACAAATACCAAATGCTGCAGCAGTGACTCACTGTGTGAGTCAGAGGAAGTCTCTCCCTGAGTCCTGTGCTGTAGCATTGGGGTTTGATTTTGTGACCCTGGCCATGCTGCTGTGTGCAGATTATTTTGACCAAAGGGCCTTAGAAGCAGCATTTCCATCAGGTGAATCCTGGGGCTGCAGCAGCCTTGGTTTAGGGTTTGTCTAGTGTCTTTGTCTAAATGTCTTTGTGCAGGAAAGCACCTTCCTGCACACTCCGTGGCTTTACATCTGGCTTTAGTGGCTGTGTGCTAGATCCATCCCACAGTCACATGTGGCTCAGCCTTATCCTTCCTGGGCTTCTTTCCTGCCTCCTCCTGCCCTGTGCTCCCTGGTCCTTGATTTCCTGCTCCCTTGGCCCTGACTTGCAAGCTGGGTGGCTCTGTGCAAGGGACATGGACCTGGGAACTCGAGCACAGAAGTTCCAAGAAGCTAATGCCCTTGGTTCACAGCAGGGATGTTCCTGCTCCATAGGGAACAGGAGCACACTTGTGTGGAGATGAACAATTTGCTCATTCACAGAGAATGCACCTTGGTAAGAGTTTTGGTGTCATGTTACGGGAAGCCTCAAGTGTTTTGATTAATGCTTAGAAAAAGGGTCTCATGTGGGGGTTACTCAGCTCTGCTGTGGGAGGTGAGGGGGTTTCCAGGGCTGTGCTTTCCAGGATTTTCAGGCTGTGTGTGCCCTCTCCCTGCAGGCCGGCCATACCGTGGGAAGCCCAGCGACATGTGGGCGTTGGGGGTGGTGCTCTTCACCATGCTGTACGGCCAGTTCCCCTTCTACGACAGCATACCTCAGGAGCTCTTCCGCAAAATCAAGGCTGCCGAGTACACCATCCCCGAGTGAGTACGGCCTGCCCTTCCTGCCTGGCCACAGGGGGCTTACTGGGCCAGCTGGAGCTGGAGGGGCTCCCCTCAGCACCCAGAGTCACAGCAATAATGACAACAGGCTGTGTGCAGTACACACCAGGAAGCAGCAGCAGGGCTGGGACAGCTTGTGGGAGGGTGAGGCAGGCTCAGAGCAGTGGTGGCTCCTGTAGCTCCTGGCCCGTGCTCCCACCACGTCCATCCTGCCACCAGTCTGCCCACCCCAGGCTCACCATGCGCTGTCTCTGCCAGGGATGGCCGGGTCTCGGAAAACACTGTGTGCTTGATCCGGAAACTGCTGGTCCTGGACCCGCAGCAGCGGCTGACGGCTTCTGAAGTGCTGGATTCCCTCAGCTCCATCATAGCATCCTGGTATGTGCAAGGGAGAGACAGGACACGCTGTCTCTGGCCACAGGCTGTGTTGTTCCAGCGGTGGCTGGCTCACCCCACCAGAGGAGGGTCTGGGAACTGCAGTAAGCCTTTAAATCCCGTGTGTCCACCACTGTGTGCTGATGGCTACAGCTGGAGAGGCCTGTGCAAATGCTGATGGCAGCCATGGCCATCCCAGTGGGATCACCCTGGGGCTGGCTGAGGGTGGGTGAGCCAGTGCCATGCTCTGGATCCCAATGCTGTGCTCTCCTCCAGGCAGTCCATGTCCTCGCTGAGTGGCCCTTTGCAAGTGGTGCCAGACATAGATGACCAAGTGGCTAATCCTGAAAACCCCCAGGAGGTAGGTTTCCCTGCTTTCCACAGAAGTGCTTTTCTGTGCTGCTGTGCCAGTCTGTCTGTGATGGCACCCATTGTGTCCCCAAGCTGGGAAGGGGAGGGCAGGGAGTCCCTCACGTTGTGCAACGGAAGGAAAGGCTGATGCTGCTGGGACCAGGAGGCACATCCAGCTGGCTGAGCTGCCAGGAAGTGAGCTCGGCCCCGGAGCTGATGAGAGCAGCTCACTCTGCTCCCAGCAGCGCTCACTCCCTCACACACAGCTGGGAATGCTGGGAGGAGGCAGCAGTGTTGGCTCTGGCTCCCAGTGAGCTCTGCCTTGGGAGCAAACATCCTGTTTTCCTGCTGGTATGTTTCATGCTGGGAGTGCTGGCCGTGGCCTGGCTGCCCGGGGACAGCCGGGCAGGATCTGTGGTGGTGCTGCAGGGACAGGGGTCAGGCAGCTGCAGCCTCAGTGCTGCCAGGGTTGGGCTGAGCCACATCAGGACAGAGCTGCTGTGGTGGCCAGAGCTGTGTCCTGGTGGCACTGCTAGCTGGCAAGGAGTCCTGCCTGCATGCCCAGCAGCAGGTCCCTTTCCTGCGTTAGGACCCCAGTTATCCCACGGTCCATCAGAGGAGCCCTGGGCTGCCAGCTGTGGCTCTGACAGGTCGGTCTCTGCAGGTGAAGGTGACGGAGGAGTGCTCCCAGTACGAATTCGAGAACTACATGAGGCAGCAGCTGCTCTTGGCTGAGGAGAAGAACACCTTGCATGAGGCCAAGAGCTTCCTGCAGAAGCGGCAGTTCGGGAACATCCCGCCGGTGCGGCGCCTGGGCCACGACGCGCAGCCCATGAACCCTTTGGACGCGGCCATCCTGGCCCAGAGGTACCTCCGGAAGTAGCTCCCCACGCCCCAAGAGCACGAGCACCACCCTGCAGTCTGCCCTCACCTCGCCTGCTCCAGCCTACAGCAATACCGGTGTCCCACGACGGGGAATAATGTAGCAATCCCAAGCTCTGTCCAGGGACACGCACTCACACCCGCTCCGGAGGGAGAAGACTTTTGGAAAAGCTAGTTTTGGAAGCAGCAACCTCTTGGCATCTTCTGGAATCTGTTTTTTTTAAAATCGAAGCCTAGATGACTAATCTGCTTTTAATCATGACTGTAATCTACCTCTCTTGTCTTTTTAACCATGCTGTTCTCTGGATCGAGCAAAGCCCGTGGGAAAGGAGGAGACTTCCAAGGGTGAAGCTGCTGGCTCAGAGCCGTGGCCGTGCAGCGCGGAGCCGGCCCGTGGCGCCCGCTCCGTGTGGTTTGAATAAGCTTGGATTTATCAGGGTTTCTCGAAAGGCAGAATTTCTTGAAACCTCCCACTTCCCTTCATCTGCATCAAAATCTGTTTCTGTCCTTACGTGCCACCTGGTCTGGCCGTGCTGGCCAGTCCTGCGTGGCCACCGCTGTGACCGGCGAGCCCGGCCACCGGGCAGGCAGGAGTTGAGGAATCGTCCGGACAGCGCCGCCTGCAGGGATCGGATCCTGTCCCCAGTTCAAAGGTTTCACAGGACTTGGGCCCCTGCCCCCTCTCCCACCTCTCACTGATTCCTTTAGTTTATAAGGATTTATGATTTAATCTTATTTTTCAGTAGCATATCCCAGGTGCAGTTACAGTTGCATTAATTCTGATTTAGCGTTTTCCCCCCTCAGTTGTGGTACAGATGTAATATATGAGTTATAATGTGAAAAGCTTCCCAAAATAATCCACCTAGAGATAGGAGGGGCTGGCTGAAGTCTCTACTGTATTTGTTCCCAGCTTTTCTTGCCATCCCAGCCCAAATGTGGGGTGCCTCTGCCCTCATACCAGGGGAAGGACATCCTGGTTTGTCACCTGGTGCCACTGGAAGAGCTTTGGCCTGTGCTGAGAACAGGAACGATTGTTTCTGAGCCTCTTTAATGAACTGGATGCCTGTCTTGCCAGATGAACTGTTCTCACACAGAGCTCCCAGGGCTCCCAGTGCCCTTGGCCAGGGCTCCTGCTCAAGGCAGCACTTTCTTCAGCTGCTTCCCTGCTCTGCATTGCCCTCCTGCCAGCCCAGTGAGCAGGGAGGGTCGGAGCTGGGGGGCTGCCCTGCTTTTTGGGGCTGCCCTGCTCTCTGGGCCCAGCTCTTGCAGCACAGTGGGCGTGGGCAGGGAGCGATCACAGATGTTTGTAGCGTGTTGTTGCCTTTTCTTGCCCTGGGCTGGGGAAGGGGACAGCAGTGGCTTTGTGGGGACAGGGAGCTGGGCCTGAACCTCCCTGGCCACGTCGGGCATTATGTCCTGCCTGTGCCTCGCCAAGGCCCTGTGGCCAGGCAGGGCCTCATGAACACTAACACAGACCAGCTCCCTGCAGCACCCCAGCTGAGCCAGTAGCCCCAACTCTTTCGCCTTATTTATTTTGAAGATGGTGGGTCTGTCCCGTGGGCCCATCACCCCCTGTGCCACCAGCAGCAGGGCAGGGATCCCCTGAGCACTCCACCAGGGCCCTGCTCTCTCCTTCTGGTTCTCTCCTGCCTCATCCCCTGTTTATTTTTACTGTTTTTTCCCCAATGTTAAAGCAAAAAGCAATATTCTGGGACTCCCTGAGGCTGTATCACACCAGGATCCTGCAGTGGCAGCACCGGTCAATCCACTTGTGCTGAGGCAAACTGGAAGGGGGTGGTGCAGGGGGCATGGGTGGGCCACAGGGCCATGGCGGGACAGAGCCTGTTGTAAGGAAAAAAAAAAAAAAAAGAAAAAAAAAAAAGAAAAAAGAGGAAAAAAAATTTGTATAAAGACGTTATTTTTGTACTACATCGGAACTACTCCTGCATGTCGGCAATAAAACTTCATACGACAGCCCGGTGCCCCCGCAGGGAAGGGGTGGGTGGGATGGGGATTTCGGGGTACCGATGTGCTCTGGGAGATGTCCAGGAGTGAGGGGGCAGGCAGGTCACAGATCAGCGGCCCTGAGTGCCCCGGGCCCCCAGCTGGTCCCGTGCCCTGAGCCAGCCGGGCCCGTCCCTGCCGCTCCAGCTGGGAGCCTCGTGTGCCCGAGCTCCGGCCACAGCAGCCCTGGCATGTCCGGGCCAGGGCCACCCTGCGTGGCCACCACCTGCGTGGGGCTGGCACCAGCCCCGGCAGCTCCCTCCAGCCCACGGCGGAGGCTGAGCCCCCAGCCCGCCTGGGCTCCGGCACCGCCAGCCTGGGCTGGGCACAGCCAAGCCTGGCCTGGCCGGGTGGGCGCTGGCCGGGGCTGGCCGGGGCCTGGAGCCGCCCGTGGCCCCGCTGCGGGGCGGTTCCACTGCGGGGCCGAGCGTGGCGTCCCGGGGGAGCGGGACGAGCCCCGGCCCCGCGCCCCGCTCGGCCCCGGCCGGGGCTGCCATTGGCTCCGGCGGGAGCGCTGACCGCCAGCCGCCTCCGAACTATTTCCTGTTGCTGCAGCGTTAATGCTAAACAGACCTTGCTCTCTCTTCCCTCGCTCCAGCCAAAGTGCAGCGGCTCTGCCGCCGCCGCCTTCCCACCCCGGTGAGTACCAGCGCCGGGCTCGGTCCGGGCCGCCCGGAGGCACCGCGGCACCCGCGGCCGCCCAGCCCCGACGGGTCCCGTCCCGGCTCGGGGGCGCTGGGGAAGCGGGGCTGGAGGGCGCGGGGACTCGGGGGCTGAGGGCACAGCGCTCGGTGACACAGCTGGAGCTGCGGGGTCACAAGATGCGGAGCGGGCGGCCTGGGGACACAGTGTAGTGCTCGAGGACCAGCACTGAGCAGCTCGGGGCTCGGCTCTTGGGGATGCTTGGGGACCCGCACGGCCCTGCAGCCAGCCCGGCGCTCGTCGGCACCCCGCCACCGGCAGGGGATCCCCGGGGCTGCACGGTGGGCTGCCCAGCCCCTCCAGCCCCACAGCAGCCCCTTGCCGGAGAAGGGGCTGGGGCTGGCCGGGCAGCAGATCCACGGGAAGGGCCCTGTTTTGGGGGTGTCCCACCGGAGGGGCTGCCCAGCCCCGGGATGTGCCGCGGCCCCTCAGCTCTGGACCGTTCGGGATGGTTTTGCTGATGTGTCACATTTTCTGCATTTCTTTCCTCATTCCTCCCTCCCTGGAGCTGTTTCTGGGAATGAGCTCGTCCTCTGCCAGGGCCAAATTTCTTCCCGCCCTGCCCTGCCCGCTGTCCTGCCTCCCATCCTTCCCGATGCCCTGCTGCCCATCCTTCCTGCTGTCCTGCCTCTCATCCTGACCGCTGTCCTGTCCTGGTGGCCTTTGCACCGTGCCCGGCCCTGTCCCTGCACCGCAGGGCCCCATGGCAAAGGGCCAGGGCTTGAGCTGGGCCAGAGCAATGTGGGGGACGGGGACAGGGACAGGGACAGGGACAGGGACAGGGACAGGGACGGGGAGGCTGCCCCGGGAGTGTGTGTGGAGCACTCGCGTGTGCACATGAGCACGGGCAGCTGCGGCTCCCGGCAGCACCGGCAGCTGGTGCTGGGACCCTGCTCTGCCCCGTGACCCATCCCATGGCCGGGCACGGGACAGAAAACCGGGCCCGGTGCCACAGATCCTCCAGGAGGAGCCGTATCCGTCCTGGTCCCTCAGGAAGGACACAGGGCGGTGAGAGTGGGACGGCTCCAGCTCAGCATCTGTGGGGTTCCAGCCCTGGATGGAGCAGCCCAGCTCAGGCACGAACCGAGCTCAGCTGGAGCTCAAGGAGCCCCTGGGCACACCCAGGCACGGCCTTGAAAGGGACGGGGGACTTGGGGGGGATCCCAGCCCCCTCTAGAGCGTTGCTCAGCCCGTGTCCCGCAGATGCCGAGGATGTGCCGTCCCTGGAGCCGCTGAGAGCTGCCAGGCACGGGATGGAGGGGCGCCGGAGGGACATGGAGCTGCTCAGCAACAGCATGGCCGCGTACGCCCACATCCGAGGTGAGCCAGGACGCGTCCGGGGGGACACCGCGGGCCCCGGCCGGCACGGGCAGGTCCCTCACCCCCTCCGTTCCCCCCGCAGCCAACCCCGAGAGCTTCGGGCTCTACTTCGTGCTGGGCGTCTGCTTCGGGCTGGTGCTCACGCTGTGCCTGCTGGTGCTGCGCCTGTCCTGCCGGCCCTCCCCGCGGCCCCCGGCGCGCCCCGGCGACCTCAGCGAGGACGACGAGGACGAGGATGAGGACGAGGACGAAGAGGACACCGTCGACCGCGCAGCGTCTGAGTCGCTGCTGCCGGTGACCGAGATCCCGCTGGAGAGCCACGGCCCCGGGGACGGGGCGCTGGCCGTGAACGTGTTCGCGTCGGCCGAGGAGCTGGAGCGGGCGCAGCGGCTGGAGGAGCGGGAGCGCATCATCCGCGAGATCTGGCGCAACGGGCAGCCCGACATCCTGGGCTCCGGCACCATCGGCACCCTGGGCCGCGTCCACTACTACTGAGCCCGACACGGTGTCTGCGCCCCCACGGCTGACCCCACACCGTGCCAGGGGGGACCAGGAGGACAGAGGGGGTGCTCGCTGCCCCTGAACTGGCGGAGCTTCCTTGGATTGTCCCTGCACCACGGAGAGCCAGCTCCCGGTGTCACGGGGCTGGAGTGGGACACGATGCACTTTGAGCCATTGGTACGACGGCTGGCACCAGCCGAGCAGCCCCGGGACAGGCGGGGACAGGGACAAGGACGGGGCAGCCCTCGCTGCCCGGCTCAGGGCTGGGCTGTACGTCCGTGTGAGCCGTGGGCTCCTGCCCCACAAACATGGTGCTATTGTACACGAACTGGAGCGCAGCGTGGCGGCTCCGGCGTTTTGGGGGCCCTGGACACGGGGCCGCTCTCGGCCCCTCCCCGAGCCAATTCCCCTCCCGGCCCCACTAAAATTAGCCGGGGCTTTTCCGGCACCGCCCGCCGTGACCCAGCGCCCTCCGGCCGGACCAAGGCGGATGTTCCCGCTGGACTCTGGGCCGGCCGCTGCTCCCCAAGGATGCGGCAGCTCCCGCCGGGCTGAGCCGCATCCTGCCCCAGCCCAGCCCAGCCCCGCGGGGTGCCGGGCCCCGCTGCCCCCTCCCCGGCAGCTTTATAAAAATAGCTCCTTCCCAGGCTGGCTCCCCCCCGCCGCCAGCGCCAGCAGGATCCAGATGTTTTCCAGATGTTCTGCAGTGGCTGGAGGCCAGGATGTGCTGGGACTGGGACTGGAGCTGGCCTGGGAAATTGTGCGGGGTGGAGGAGGAGGGGAGGAAGGGGAGGAGGAGGCCCTGCCCCAACCCTGTCTCGGGCCTTGGCAGGACCCCCTGTGCCATGGTGGGGCCATCTGTGCCTGGCAGGACCAGCCCAGCCCTTCAGGGGCATGGCAGCCAACAGCGGAGCCCTGAGCAGCCCACCACAGCACTCTGCAGCAAAAATAGTTTATTTTAAACAATTTCTATAAGTCCAGGGGCTGTTATGCTTCAAGCAATGCCTGGGTGTGGGGTGGGCATTTGTACCCGATGGGTGCAGAAGCGGGCTGGGGGCAGCAAGGTCGGGGGGGGCACAGTGGACCGAGTGCCACCCACCTGCCCCGTGCCGTGGGTGGGCACCGCAGCCCCCCCCCGTGCTAACAGGGCAGCTCCTTCCTCACTCGCTCGATCTCTGCCTGTGGGGAGAGGCTGTGATGCTCGGGGGGCACAGGGGACCCCAGGACAAGGCAACCCCTGCCAGGGACTCACCTGCAGCTCCTGGCGCTGAGCCCGCTGCAGGCACAGCTCCTGCCGCAGCTCCTGCAGGTCCCGCCTGCAACAAGCCAGGCTCAGCTGGGGCCAGAGCAAGCAGCAAATGGCCAGGAGCCACTGGGGACTCCCTGACACCCCCACCCCCACTCACAGGTGCTGGACTCGCATCAGGTCCACAAGGATGTGCAGGGTCCGGACCTCAGCCCTCAGGTCCTCCAGGGCCAGCGGCCTCCCCTCCAGCCCCTCCAGCCCTTCTGTGCTCCACGGTGGGACAGGTGCCTGCCCCGTGCTGGGGACAGGGGCACAGAGGGCAGCACGGGGCAGCCCCTGGGGCTGCTCCCCCCCACGGGGACCCAGGGCGGTGCTGGGTGGCCGCTGGCCGGGTACTCGTGGCCGGGTGGCTGTGGGGTGGCTCAGCCTGGCTGTGCTAACTGACACCGTGTTGAAGCCATTGGCATCTGCCAAAGAAAGAACAGGAATCAGCCCCTGGTGCTGGGCAGGGCCCCACCACCCCTGCAGGCCCCTGCATCCTACCTGGGTCAGCAGCTCTGCCCCGCTCCACGTCACCTGAGGCGCTGGGCTGGGGGTCACTGGGCCTGGGGACAGCAGAGGTGTGGAGTGGCACAGCCAGGGAGCTGCAGCCCCACGCCAGGGCCAGCCATGAGCACGGTGCCGGCACTGGGACGTTGCAGCGGCCCTGACACCACAGCACAGCCACGGGTTTCTTACTTGGCGGCCAGCACAGGGGCTGGTTTGGTCTTGGCAGGAACGGGGGGAGCAGGAGCCATCCTCTTGGTGAGCGGGAGCTTGGTTGGCTCCATCCTCGCTGGTGCTGGGAGCTCTGGGGAGAGGCAGGAGCAGGGCTGGGGCTGGGACCGGCACTGTCAGACAAGACTGGGGCAGGAAGCGCTTCCTGCTCGTCACACGCCCTGGCCCAGGGGCCTGTCCCAGGCACATCCCTGTCCTTCCCTCTCCTCCAGCCCAGAACTCACCTGGGGGCTCCGTGTCCTTGCCCTCCTTGTCCTTCACGGTGGTTGCAGCTGCCGGGAGCAAAGGGGCTCGTCAGGTGCTGGGGAAGGACCCAGGGTGCAGCCTCTCCCAGCCCCGAACCAGCCTTGTTGTGGTTGGTGCTTCCTCTGAGTGCTGCAGGCAGCTGCAGAGCTCTCCTGAGCACCAGCACTGCAGCACTGGCAGGATGTCATCCCACCACCATCCAGGCCAACAGCACCATCCCTGCACTGCTCAACCCTGGGGTCACTGCAGGACAAGCCCCCTGGCGTGGTGGGATACAGGCCACCAGGCCTTGGGCACGTGCCCATGGACCACCCTGTTCAACGGCCCCACTGTCCCCACGGTTGGCCACACTGTCCCTGTGGTGGGTCACCATGTCCTGTGGTGGGCCACGTTGTCCCCACGGTGGGCCAGCAGCCCTGATGCTGCCTGGTCCCTGCTGCTGCCACCAGCACAGCCCTAGTCACAGAGGCCTCGCTGACACCAGAAACGGTGCTGGTATTACCTGCCCAAAGAGACGGCTGAACGCCAAGGGCTGCGGGCACGAGGACGCCCCTGTCCAAGGTCCCGGTGCAAATTCGCTCCGGTGGCACAGGGGGGATGGTGCCCAGCATCCTGCCAGCCGCTCACCGGCTCACAGCTGCTCACAGCCCTGGAGCAGTGTGGTCACACACAGGTGCTGCCGCCGGGAGGATCCCTGCTCCCTCCTACCTGCCGGAGGGGCTGCCCCGAGCCGAGCCGAGCCGAGCCGTGCCAGGCTGTCCCAGCCCCGCCGCGCACGTGATGCCGGAGGAAATCTGCCGGGCTCTAGGAACGAAGTTGAAGCAGAGAGCACCTCGGAGCTGGTCCACACCGCATCCCTGCGCCCCACCGGGGATCTCCTGCTCTCCGAGCCCACCTCGGGCCCTTCCCGGGGCTGCCCGGCCATCCCGGCGGGACACCAGGGCCAGACTCACGGGACTGCGCTGGGACGGCAGCGCCGGCTTCGCCTGCGGGAGAGGGTTCGGGGCGGGTGGCACTGGAGGGCAGCGGGCGCTGGGACCGCAGGCACGGCTGAGCCCCACGGAGCCGGATCTCCCCCGGCCGGCCCCAGCTTGGAGCCCCCGCCACCTTCTCCGGGCCTGGGCAGGGCTGGGCCCTCTGTGCCGGGGCCGCGGTGACACCTCACACTCCCCCGGCTCTCACAGCGGTTCTCGGCTGCAAGGGAAGTGAAAACCCAAACCACAGGGGGACCAAAAACCACAGACAGTGCAGGGGCCTGAAGTGTGACACCGGCGACCCTGGCTGGTCCTGGCCACAGCAGCCAGGAAAGCTGAACTCCTGCAAAGGCTGCACACCCAGCAGCCCCCAGCACCATCCCCTGGGATGGAGAAGCAGCTGCTGCTGCCTGGGGGAGCTCCCGGGAGGAGCTCGGGTGTGGGAAGGATGGAGCTGGTCCTGTGCACGGTGACACAATCCCTGCTGGCAGCAGGCTGGGGCAGGGGCTCAGGCTGTGTCACCACTGTCTCCAGGCAATTACTGCCAAAACTGAATGATCTACTAACGCATAAAACCCAGCTGGGAGTTGCTCCCCTGTTGCTCCAGGCACTTGGTCCTTTCAGGCTCCCCCCCAGCAACTCAGGACACAAACCAAGCAGAGTTACACCTACGACTTATTTTATTGTATTTTATTTGCATAAACAAACTTCGGGGCTTTGCTAAACAGGAACTGTTCAAGTCAAAACAAACCAAACTCTAGCTGGTGTGTGGGGAACAGCACAGCAATCCTGGGGAGAGGGACAGGGGGAGCAGGGCACGGCTGTGCCTCCCCGCCCAGGCTCACTGCCTGGCCAGGAACCCTCCACAAACTGCTTCAGAATATCTTTAAAGGAGAAGATAAAAAGAAATACATCCTAAGGGTTGTCCTCAACCAGCTCAGGAGGAATCTGCCTTTTGGTTTTATAAAAAGATTAATAAAAAATATTGAAAAATTCTCATCTCCATTTATATTTTTTTCCCCAAGAAGAATCTGGAAGTTCCTTAGAAAATTGTGTCACCTTGGAAAGGGCACTCGGGTCACAACCAGCTGCAGGGAGGAGACACAAATTGCTACAAGCAGTTTGGGGTCCAGCACACACCAGGCCTAATAGTGAACACGAAGAGTGGCCAGAAGTAGGGTGTAATTTTTTTTTTTTTTTCTCTTTTAAACCATGCTAATTTTGTTAACTTCAAACATAAAAGGAAAACGGTAATTTTTAAAAGGCCCTAAACTCAACTGTTACATAAAAAAAAGTTTAAAAAAAAGAAAAGTCATAGCAGTTTGGTCCCAACAAGTGAACATTTAGATGTTTACTCACATGCTTCATTGTTTTCTTATTTATAAGAACCAAAAATAGTCTCCAAAATTATCTCTGAATTGATGCTACTACATATGTAAAGGCCTAAAATAAGCAGAATTTAGAAAATTGAATACACAATAGGGGAGGAAAATTTGAGCGGGTGAATGAACCCCGACTGTCACTGGATCAAATTATAAAAGAGAAACAAAATGTCAGGACAGGTGGGGTCAGGTGGGCACAAACTAAAACCTCATTGTCCTCAAAGCCCGTTACCAAAAAATAACCGACCATCCATAAGGTCACAGAGAAGGGAAAATCTGGGGTCTCACCCAGTGCTTGACCGTATCCAGTCCAGAAGGGAAGTCTTTGGGAAGAGAAACTCCAGGAGTGGATCCGAGTGTAAATGATGGATCAGTCCCAGGCCGTGCTTGGGGAGGCTGAACTCTGGAAATGCAGTTAAATACCGTCGGCTTGGTTTGCGAGCTGCTCTCCAGGGCTCTGCTCAGCACGTGGGGATCACCCTGACACCCCAGCACCAGCCTGACCCCTCCCCTCCTGCCAGGGCTCCCAGAACGGCGCCGGCCCCGCGGCTACTCGGCCGTCGTCTGCAGGGCATCCTTCTCCTCCCGGTTCTCCGTTCCGCTTTCGTCGTCTTCGATTTCTCCCTCTTCCCCACTGAACTTGTCATGAGCCCACTTGGGGCTGGTGCTGGACTTGCGGAACATGAAGCGGCCTCTTCCCCGGGGGAAGGCGCCACGGCCGCGGCCCCTGTTCACCCACTTGTCCGTGCCCTCGCCCTCGCGGTCGTCGTGCTGCACGGGAAGCCAAGGACAGCAGGTGAGACAGGCTGGCAGCGCCCTGCCCGCGCCTCTGCCGCCGCCCGCGGGATCCACCCAACGGGAGCCGCTCCACAGGGAGCGGGAACGAGCACTCCTTAGGCACGGCAGCTTCCCGAAGCCTTACCTGGTGTGTCAGTGACAGCAGGTGCCTCCAAGCACCTGAGACCAGACACATGTGGAGCACGTGGGTGTGTCAGCACCTGAGACCCGACACACCTGAGCACACGGTGTGTCAGCACCTGAGACCAGACACACCTGAGCACACAGGTGCCTCAGCACCTGAGATCAGACACACCTGAGCACACAGGTGCCTCTACAGCACCTGAGACCAGACACACCTGAGCACACGGCTGTCTCAGCACCTGAGACCAGACACACCTGAGCACACAGGTGCCTCTACAGCACCTGAGACCAGACACACCTGAGCACACAGGTGCCTCAGCACCTGAGACCAGACACACCTGAGCACACAGGTGCCTCTACATCACCTGAGATCAGACACACCTGAGGACAGGGTGTCTCTACAGCACCTGAGACCAGACACAACCTGAGCACAGGGGTGTCTCAGCACCTGAGACCAGACACACCTGAGCACAGGGTGTCTCAGCACCCAGTACGTACCAAGTAGTATTTCTTGCTCTTAGGTGTGTACTCGGGGTCCCACTCCTCCTCTCTGCTGCGCTTCTGGAAGTCGTTGTTGCCGCCGCTGTTGCTGTTGTTGTTGCCTGAAAAGTTGCCTCTGCCCCATCCTCTCCCTCGAGCTCTGAACTGCTGCAACAGCAACACAGAGGACAAAAATAGAACAGCTGCAGAGACAGTGTCCTCCCACCCCAACCGGTTTCTAGGGCTCCCAAGACATTCAACATCCTTCTCTGACCATCCAAAACACCTTTAAAACCTATCACCAGAGCAAGAGGACAGCTTTAGTGTGGCCACACCACACCCTGCACTTGTGGTTTTGGGTTTTTAGCTCATCTGATCACACAGTATGTCAAAGTTCCTGTAAAGCTGATAAAGATCACACGGAGGCACTTCCAGGGCAAGCCCAAGCAGGTGAGACCCCTCTGTACATGGACTGCAAACATGAGCATGGCCAAACCCCAGTGCAAGCACAGCGAGTGCCCATCGGGATGCTCAGCATCACTAATGCACAGAAGCTTCCAGTCTTGGCTCTGCTCCTCTCATCTGGAATTTGCTGCCCACAGCACCCCTCCAGGAACCTGATTTATGCCCCAGACCCAGAGTGATTCCACCTGGGATCATCGCCCTGGGGGCTTCTCCTCCAGGGCAGCTTTAAGTGACAGAGCAACACAGAACTTCCTGCCCGCCTTGGGAATCAACCCTCAGGGCAGGGTGGAGAGCACTTACAAAGGTTCCTCTGGCTCTTCCTCTCTCACTTGGACCAGTGAACTCCTTAGTCCCAAGCCGGGACTTGTCAAAGCCTGTGGAGCTCTCCTCCCTCTCCTCAGTCTCCTCGGGGTACTCCTCTGCTTTGACTGAGTGAGAGGACCACGAGGACGATGAGCTGGACCTGGATCTCTCACGCACCCGTCGGTGTTTCCTGTTCCAGTGAGGGGAACGGAGGGGAGTGGGACACAACAGCATTAGGAACTCAGCTGGGACCCATCTGATACAAACCCACTTCTTTATCACTCTTATCAATGCCATGCTCTCCTTTTCCTACTACAGGAGGAAAAGCCATAGTAAGAGCTCTAACACAGGGCTCGCAATCTCTCCAGAAGGAACTCGTTGCTCCTTCCTAAGGTGTTTACACCATCTGCTCTCAGCTTAGCATGCATCCATGGAGTTTTAGTCAAACGGAAAATTAAGCTAATAGAAAAGGATTAAATGAACATCAACGCCAAGTCATTTTAACATGGCTGTTTCTCTCTGACACAACAGGAACAAGAAGGAAAAGTGACTCACCCATCCTGACACATGGAGCTTTCCCATCTACCTTTTACAATTATTTAGTGTTTCTGAGAGATACAATGATAGACCACACGCAGAGGGGTAGCTCAGGCCACTGGAGGAGTTATGTCACAGGTGCACAACTGTGTGCACAACCGTTGGACACGCTGTCGTCTCCAACCTGAGCAGCAGAGACACGAGAGGCACAAGGAAATGGCTACTGGGTTTCCTACATACTTTTTCTTTGAGCCTTTGTGACTTTTCTCCGTTTTCTCAGTTGATCTTTCCCTTGAGTGACTTGAATCTCTTGAGTCCACCGACTCCCGGGATTTATCGCGTTTAAGATCTCTTTCCTTATGTTTTTTACGGCGTTCAATATCAAGGCGCAGATCAACAGGGTCGTCCTTATATTTCCCTTCAGCCTACAAATTCAGGGGAGAGGGAGGGCACAGTTGAACACAAGGGCTGCATTGCCTCAGCTCAGCACCATTTACTTTGCTACTGACTGCACAGACTTCTGGAGAACTGGAGTTTAACTGAGCACTAATGAATATTCCACTTTAAGATGTCAAATAATGCACTATTAAAGTAAATCTGCCTTTGTCAGGATTCAGTTTTCCTACACTTAAAATCACTGCTTTTTAAACTTTTAATCTCCTCTTTAAACAGCATTAAAATAAACAGTCTGGTAGAAGGGAGGAAGGGAGACATGGAAGCTGACACTTATTGTACACCACAGCCAGCAAGGGAGTGAACAACTTGGGAATCCCATCCAGCTGATTATGGACCACAAGAAGAGTGTGGCAGAGCTCTCTGACGGCCCATGGGTGCACCTGAGGTCCTGCTGACAGTCTCACCTGGGCAGGGGCCAGAGGGATTTTAATCCCCAGGTCTGGATGTGACACTCTGGGAGAAGCAAAAGCTCTTTGCTGCTTGGAGCTACCCAAGATTAGTGATCCAAGGGGCAGGAGGAGGCCAGGGAAGGGCAGCACCCAAGGGGTTTGGGAGATTTGCTCAGTGCAGATGCCACCTGCAGCTCCTTCCCCTGGGCTGGAGGGCACCCTGTGACCACAAAGCCCCACAGACACACTGTGTGTGTCTCCCACAGTCCTGCCAAGCCTGCTAAAGCAAGCTGGTGTCTCACAGAGCAAAAAACCACCAGCTGCATGAAAAATTAAAACTAAATTTACACTGCTAATTAAAAACAAACACAAAAGACACCTGGTAATGCTTGCTTTGAGCTGTATTTAAATTGGTACTTTGAGAAGGGATTAGGAATTTCTCTGGGAAAGGAGCAGTTGTTTTCCCTGCACCTCCTTTGAGCCCTGTGGCACCTGGGTGATTTTCTGCTGCCTGCCCAAAGTGACAGTGGCTGTGGTTTGATAAACAGGTAACTGGGCAGCAGGAGGGCTGCAGGAAGCCTTACACCACGTTGGTACCAACACCCAGCCTCAGCCATTGCTACTGCATTTACACAACACTCATCCTGGGAACTGTACAACTTGATATGCAACATACATCAAATTAATCGTCTTCAATTAAATACAAAAGGATTAGTAATTCTCTAGCTGTTAAATTTTTTACTTACATGAGTTTCTAACCACTTTTTTGTTTAAATAAATATGTCAAATAACGCAGGAGTGAGAGCAGGCATTTTGTTTTGGTATTTTGCTCTTCTACTTTCCCCAGGCAAAGAGCTTTAATTTCTACTCTGAGAATAAAACTGCTCCCAACACGATGGATGACAGATAAGTGACAAAATCGGCAGCAGCTCCCTTATGTGGCACAGCAAACACCTATTTGGGTTTGGGAGGGCACGTCTGTTTCACGGAAGGCTGGCGAGCTGTTTGGAAACCACGTTTATAACACACTCTGCCAAGCTGATGCTCAGAGTTCAGGCCCATCAAATCCATCTCACCATCGTCCATGTCAAGCCACAAGTGTGTTTGGAAAAAATCGAAAACAAATATGAAACAAGTAAGGTTTCAGCAGGACTGGTTAAAATCTCTTCAATGTAAATATGTATGAAGGTGAATAAACAAAGGTTAAAATCTCAAACATTTTACGTTAAGCCTTTTTTTATGATTGTTTACAGTGAGTGCAATGGCTTAACATTCATCTACTCAGCAAAGCTAAAACACTCAATCCCAAATGCTCTGGATCTAAGACAAGTGCTGAATGTTAAAGTAACAGCAATCAACAGAAATGGCACAGTCAGTTGTTAGAACAAAATTTATCATCTGCTTAATAGTGTATCTGCTTTAGCTCAGCATTTAGTTTTACTTTCCTCTTTTTGACATGCATGTCTTTGAAAACATGGTTGGCAAAATTGCACGTAACAATGGAGTTAATCATACTTACAAGCAGAAAAATATCACAAAAAGTTTCTTCTCTCATCATGGGCACTTGTTCCAAAAATCCTCTCTTTTTTCTCAAGCTCACCTCAATTGACTTTGGGGTCATTTACCATAGTCTAACCACTTCACAAAGGTTGTTGATACATTTTTAATAAAAATTAACCCTTTGTAGTTCATTTTTAGAATTATGCCCATCCTTAAAAGAAAAACACAAACTTAAGTAGAGAGTAATTTAAACAAAACATCACTGTTAAGTTCATGCCCAATGCACTCATTTTGTTGAATTAAACTAATTAGAGTAACAGTTCACCTTGAAGCCAGGATCTCTGGAGCTTTTCGATTCCTCTTGAGAGAATCCATGTTTTCTAAAAGTACTGGGAGATATATCTATCCTCCTAAGGAAAAAACAAAAAATACACAGATATAACCTTGCTCATAGGAGAACCTAAAGATTTTAGATCAAATGTCCTTTAAAGCACACCAGTATTTCCAAAGGTATTTAAAACTGCCCGTATTTTTTCCTTTTTTTTTTGTTTTTTTGGCTGAAGCTAGTTACACACTTGAATTATACTGGCATTATTCCAGTGTTTAAGAAATGAAACCTGGAATACTTCTGCAATGTTAACACAGTGTCTAATGGCACCAACCTGTGGATTTCAGGACTCTTTTTGTTTTTAGCTGCATCTTGTTCCATTCCTTTCTTTAGATATTTGGTAAAGCGTTCGTTCAGTGTCATAGCTGAAGACCCAAAGTGATGCTCTGCCAGGGATTTGAACAAACAATACCAAAATATTAGTGCCAGTTTTGTAAAAAGACAAAGCCCACCCATCCCACAGCTTGTTAAAACCCAGGTGCAGGTGAAGCACTGTGGGGATGAGCTCTAATGCTGATGACAAAGTGCAGTTTCAATTTTTGGTGTTTCAGGGAAATGAAGACAATTTCTTTGAGTCATAAATTCATCAGAACACATAATTTTAAGTCCCAGACTCTGAATATTTCTCAGGCAAAACCAAAACCATCTCCTGCCTGTGCAGAAGAGTATTTATGTAAATAACAATGATCATGATCACGCTGCTGCTCTCATCTCTGGAATATCTGCTGCAAAACAGCTCCTGGCATTTTGAGTGAACAAACACAGCTTATTTGAGCAAGGGAGGAGTGAACCTTCCCCCAGGACACAGGGACTCCTGACTCACCTCTTACATGATGGACTATGGTCACTATGTGCTGAGCAAACAGCTCCGAAGGGCTTCGCTGCGACTGGGCCGACTGGATGTGATGGAAAATGGAGCGGAATTCCTGCTCCTTCTTGTTGCTGTGCACCAGATCCCGGCAGAGCTTGCGCTCCTGAGCCAATATGCCACTGGGCCTGCAAAGAGAAGAACCCATGAAACAGCAGAATGGGGTGAAAGGGAGTGATTTAAGGTGTTTAGTTGTGCAGGAGCTGGGAGCTCGCTGGTGGTTTATGTTGTTATCTCGTGAATACTCGAAAGCATGAGCAAGAAGCTTCTTTAAACATCCCTAAACACACTGCTCCAGGTTACTGTGATAATTCAGGTCACTATTCCAATGCTGCAGAGTATCAGAATAGTAACACATGGCAGAGAATCAGCACAACTCAGCTTCCCTCAGCCAGCAGCCACTGAGTACCTGACTCCACCAGGGCTCTTCCCAGAGCCTGGCTCATCCTCAACTAATCTTACATCCAGTCACAGCAAAGGTTAGGAAAAAGTTAATCTCTAGCTCCCCAAACCACAAATTGTGATGCAATATTGCTTAGCCTTCCTCACACTTGGCAAGCACATGGGGACGTCAGGAAGAGAAACAGGAGAAAACATCACTACTGAGACTGCTCAAAACCAGCAGATCCTTACCGGGCAAGATCCTCATCGAAGGAATCCATTCGAATGTTGACCTGGGCCTCACGAGTAATGGAAAAGGAGGATTTGCTAGGAGTTAGCCCCTCTACTTTGGTGCCTGGCTTCTCCTTCACCTCAGAAGCCTTCCTTGATGGAGGGGAAGAGCTTTTTTCCTGGCTTGACTTGTAAGTGGTCACTCTAAAATTCTTTTCAGGTACAAAACCTCTGTGACCAGGTTCAGCTCTCTTGGATCCTGATCTCTCTTCTTTTTTGGATCTTTCAGAATAGCTTTCCTCCTCCATTTCATCAGATTTCCTTTGCTTCTCTTTTCCAGGTGGCAGGAACACCACACCTTCCCATTTTCCTGACCTATCCTCTTCTTGACTTTTACTTGAAGTCGCTACGACTTTAGACATAAATTTGGGCTCGTCATCAAATTCCGAATCTTTCCGGCCCTTTGCCTTTTCTTTCTTGTCCTGCTCCTCTGTTTCATCTTTCCCATAATGACCTTCCTTGTGGAACTCTGGGACCTTGAGCTTGTCAAAGTCATCCCTGAACTTGTAGCGCTTGGGTGACTGGCTGCCACGGTATCCCTTCTCCGAGTCAGCTTTTGAGCCATACGAGTCAGGTTTTGCCTTTCCATCTGTTGATCCCAACTCAGAGAAATTCCCTTTTTCTTTACTTTTTTCCTTCTCAGCATTTGTTACTTTCTGGTCTTTGTCTTTCCCATTCTCAGTCTTCTGCTCTTCCAGATACCTGATCACAAACAGACATTACAGGAGGTTTCTTATTAGAGCTCAACGAGGTCAAATATTCTTCAGTTCAAAAAGAGTCAAACTTCAGAGAACACATAGCTATGCATGTACTGAAAGCTGCCTCTAGGCCCTAAAATAATTAAAATGTCAAGCAGATTACTCAGCCTGACTCTTGTTCTCACTAAATTCAACAAATGTACAAGGAGGTGGATATGCAGAACTGATGGAATGAGGCTCAAGGACAAATCAAACCCAGCTGACCCACAGATGCATTAGAAGGAAAAGAGGAACATCTTACCCACTCTGTTCATTTACTTACAAACCTGGTTCAGGAGAACAACACATCAAACCTTTCAAATTGGGCTGTTCTGCTTTAAACAACACACTGGAAATAAAAGCCTCAAAAGCTACTTCAAATTTGGGATGCAAGTTTCATAGGTAAGCTAAATATTTCATGACAGACTGCAAACACAAATAAAAGCAAACAGGTTAACAGAGGTGAATATGCTGCTGGGAGAGATAAAACACTTCTGGTGAGAACAATTCAGCTGGTTTATAGCATCTGAACAGTTTTAAAGCATTCACAAATCAAAACCCTGGCTCTGTGGGACAGCAGGAAAGCCCACAGACACCAGCTCAGTGCTTTGGAAAGCCCAAAGTCACAAGAGTTTTTCCCTTTTTAAATTTCAGACATCCTTAATATAGAATCAGATCAAACCATCTACAAAAAAAAAAATAAGGACTTGAAAGCACTTTGTGAATGTATCTTTTAAAACAAAGTGTCACCTTTGGGCACAATCTGCAGTGGACCAATCAAGAGAATGATGGAAGCAGATGCCTTCTGCAAGGAAGGCTGTCTTCATTCTAGAGATGGATTTGGTGCTTTAATTCCTCATCCCACCCTCACATACAGGCATAAACACTGCAGCTGCACCTGCCTCGGGCTGCTTGCAGCAGGATATGCAGTAGGATTTAATTAGTTCCTTCTAATTTACAGTACCTAACAATTCCAGAAGGCAATACTAAAAATGTCTATAACCAACACGTATGTAACTGGGAAATGTGAGCTTCCAGCTGCCAAGAAACCTCCTTGGGCAATCTTTACTTCACGTGTTCATGGGCTATGAACATTTTTGCAGGGTATATATACAATTTTTAGAACTGTGCAAGTTGAAGAATCAATTCCAACTTCCTACAACTCTGGGCTGTGTTATTTCCATAATTCAGAAAGGACCAGGCCCAGAGCTGGCAGTGTGCTGGCCCAGCTTCCCAGCTGGAACCTGCCCCAGCCCCTCTCCTTGCTCACAGAGAGCATCCACCTGTGCAGCTGTCTCCTCAAAAGCAACCCAAAACCACAACCCAGCACCACAAAACACATCACTTGCCTCTTGGAGAAGGCTCCCCCCCCAGGAGCTGTGCCCTCCTCCTTGGGAGTGGCACCATACAGCGAACTGACGGGCGTGGGGCTTTTGCACACGGGGCTCTTTCTGCTGGGGCTCAGCGCTGCCGAGCCGTGCTCGAAGGGGCTCTGGTGGGAGCCTCCCTGGAAGGAGGTGGAGCCGCTCTGCGCGGCAGAGCCCATGGGGGACGGGCTGGAGCGCGGCGGGCTCGGCTTCTGCACGGGGCTGGGCCGGGGCGAGCGGCGCCGCACCACGACCGACTGCAGCGGGCTCTTGAGGGCAGGGCTGCGCTCCCGGGGGCTCAGCTCCGACACGGAGCCTCGGGACGTGGAGCCCGGGCCGTAGCTGCTCACATCTTGCCACGCTTTGGATCCCTCGGATGCTTTGGCATCTTGAGCCCCCGCTCCTGAAAACTGCTGCTCCTTAGACTCGTCTCCTTGGTTATCTCCCACGGCCTGGGATGCCCGGGTATCCTTGGAGGATGATTTCTTCTCCTTTCCAGATTTACGCTTGGAAGACTCGACCCGACTGTGATTGGAGGATGAGCGGGAAGAGGAAGATCTCCTTGAGCGGTCAGAAGATGACTTATCAGAATTCCTGGAATGACTTCTGGAGCGTGGGGAAGGAGACCTTCTCTTGGGCGAGCGGGAGCGGGATCTGCCCCTGCGAGGGCTGTACGCCTGGCGGTAGTTCTGCCAGTTGGATCTGTAATTCCCATACCCTCCTCGGTTGTACTGGCCCCAGGGATAAAAACCTCGGTTTCGGCCCCGGAAATAATAGGGTCTGCGGTATCCTCTGTTATGGCCTCTGAAATCACGGTTCTGATAGACTCTTGGATGGTTCCTCTCTCTGTTGTGAGATGGAGAATAGGATCTTGAACGAGACCTAGAACTGATTAAAAAAAATTATGTGAATATTTTATATTATAGCTTATTTTTATGATTTGTTTTTAGAGTTTTTTCTTCTGCCGCAACTTTTTATTTGAAGATTTATTTTAAAAAGACTTTGAAAAACTCATTTCTAAGACTTCAAAAGAAATTTCTTTGGTTTACCCTTTTCTGATTGAGGTATTACACTTTGCCCTGAGTAAGCTGCAGCAGAAATAACTTTTACCTGTGATATTGTCAAATATTTGATTTCAGGATCATTGCAGAGACCATGAGAAGCACGCATTGCTCTCTATTTTGCTGGGATGAAAATGGCTGCTATCCAGCTTCAGAAAAAGTGACAGATCTCAAGCATGACCTTAACAGCTCAAGGTCATGGCTATACCTCATCCACAGAGAAGCATTTTCATGCAAATCACACTATTGCTCTTGGAACAGCCCCCAAATCTCCCTCTCATCCCAACTTCAGATGCACTTTAAAATTCTGATAACCCAGATGAAAGCTCACTTCTTTGTCAGGCAAGTTCAAGAAATGGCTGCATCCCAACTGCAGCAGGGCAGCAGTGGGGCGAAGGGCAGGCTGGAAAATGGGTTTAAGCCCACAAAGGTGCAACCCATGTCGCTCCCAATGGCACAATCCCATGGCACCATCCTGTGGCACAATCCTGTGGCACAATCCCACGGCACCATCCCATGGCACCATCCCACAATCTCATCCCACAATCCTGTGGCACCATCCCATGGCACCATCCCACAATCCTGTGGCACCATCCCACAATCCCGTGGCACCATTCCACAATCCCGGGCCGCCTCCGCCGGGCGCCGCCAGGTGCCGCTGTGGCCGCCCCGCCTGCATCCACAAAAATCCAGGAACGCACAAACCCTGGAAAAAGGCACATTCCAAAGGCTAACTGTCCCAACAGCCTCTCCCACTAAATTGCTGTGGTTGTGTAACTGTTTAAAGGTCCTGCTGTAGCTCAGATGCCAGAGCTACAGGAAGGAAGGGCCAAACTAGGAAGCCGAGATAGAAAAGAGATTTTTCCGAATGGAATTTTAGTAAATAACATTCATTGGAACAGTTTCCACAGCCCTTCCTTGCATTCTGAGCTCTGGCTCTGACACACACGTTGGTCATACTCCAATGGACATGAACTTCCTCACACAGACCTCAGTGCTGCTCCTCACCTCTCACACCCCAAACCCCCAGGACCAAGGGAGAATAACCTGCTGTTGGAATTCCCACACAATTAGCACACATGTGCAGTGAGAGATGAACTTTAACTGTTTTAATTTCTTCCTCCTACCAAACAGGACACAGTTTAGCAAGAAACTCTTATTCATACTCCAATCATTGCTAACAAACAACTTAATGACCATTTTAAGAGATTTTTTCAATCCTTCAAACTGGCAAAAAACTTATCTGAGACACTTCTTCATTCAAACAACAGCGACCAGAAGGAAAAGCAGAGGCAGGAGGCAAGGACCAGTTATAACAAGCTCTAGTCCAAGGCATGAGGAACACAGACGCTCAATTTTCAGACAACTGCTGCATCTGTGATCAATTATCAGCAAGGACCTGTCGTGTAATGCTTCCAAAATTTGTTCTAGTGCTCTAGAGAGGCTGCAGCAGGAAGATTTCACTCCAAAAGTTGCAGAGACTATTTACCAGAAAACTTTTTAGAAAAATACAGTAAAAGTTATGCAGTAAAAGCAACACCAAAAGTGATAATTCCCCCAGCTCTGCCAGCCCCCAGAACTGCTGACACTGCACTGCTCCAGGGCTAAATCCCCAGCATTTACAAGAAGTGAGAAACAAAGTCATAAAGAAAGCAGAAGATATTAGGCAGACTCCAACAAAGCACTGTGACTTAGAAGAAACAGCAAACCTACCAAAAGAAGAAGAAAACAATTTGTGGTACATCCTGAAGCACACAGCAATGATCCTTTATGCTGAGATGCCAGCAGACCTACCTTGGAGCACATCCCAAGGCCAGGCAGGGGGGCTGTGCTGGGCTGACCCCCTCCATTCGCACTCCTTTTTATTTTTTTAGAAAAAGGAATTATTTATAAAGCAGAAGTAGCTTCAGCAGCAGCACAGAGATAAAAATCATGTTTGCACAGGGTGCCTTTTTCTCAACTGCCCAAAGTTCTTTCACAGCTAGGAGATATTCCCAAATGAGCACAGATCTTCCAGAATTCCTTCTGCAGAGGGCTCAGTTGGACTCAAGTCTCCGCCTCTAATTTAGTTTTGTCATGTCCTTCTTTCTCCAACTGTACATTCATTAGAGCTTCTGTATTTTTTAAATCTCTAACTGGTAACACTTGCATGTGTTCACAGCCCAGTGGTTTTCAGAATACGTGTTATTCATAGGAGTGAAAAGGCAGGAGAACACCATCACACCCCAGCCAACTGCAATGGCTTTGCCAGATGCAGAATGTTTAGCCAAGTGAAAAGGAAAAAACAGACATCCAGGGAAGACACAAGCCTGTAACTGGCCTGCTCAGAAGCAATTCAGGGAGACAGGAACAACTACTACACTCATTAATCACTTCTTAAAATTAACTGTAGCAAAATTATCTTTTATCCACTTTATCCCTCCAGGAGGATCTTCCCTGTTACCTGACTCCTGCATGCCAAGGGAGGGGCAAGGGAATATCAAAAATTGTCCCCACCTTTCACAGTGGTGTCTAAAACTGATATTAAAACTTGCTTGAATTCGCTTCTCAAGAGGGGAAAAGAACCCTTGTGTCCTAAAGTCTTTAAGATCCCTTAAGTCTTTTTCTTAAAAGATCCATTACATTAAAGCCTCCTTAAAGAACCCAAAGTCTCAACTTGACTGTGTTGACAAACATCTTACTCTCCTCACTTATTTATTTACTCACAATTTATTCTCCTATGGAGAATACATCCATCTCCATGGATGTTTTCAATCACACCCAAACAGCACAGGCTGGCAGGAAACAGCCTGAGACACAAGACGTTATCTGTCCTGGGATCTAATCAGAGTTTTTCCCTGGAAAGGAGCTAAGTGACAAACCACCTGCAAGGGAGGGAAAGCCCCTTTGGCTTTTTTGCATCCTGTGGTGCTTTTCTGCACCCTTTGGCTGCCCACACTCACCTCAGTCTGCGTTTCCTGGAGCGGGAGATGGAGCGGGAGCGGGAGCGGGATTTGGAGAAGGAGCGTGAGCGGGACCTCGACCCAGACCTCGAGCGGGAGGAACGGGATCCAGACTTGGATTTGTTTGTTTTAGACATCTTTGCAAGCACCTGTCAGTGCACCTGAGGGAAAGAGGGAAAGAGAAGTATTTGAGAAATGAAGCATGTGGTTGATAGCAGAGGAGGCAGCACCTGGCAGGCTGACAGACTGCAGGGACGTGCAGCTCGATAAGGGAATAGGAATGTTTGAAGGGCCTGCTAGGAACAGATGAATGGCTCTGGGCTCAGAATAGAAGGTTTATTTCAGTCTGAAGAGGAAAACTGCAAAAAGAATAAAAGGCTCTAAACCCAGAGTAACCACCTATGAGAGTGTGACAGTTGAAAGCACCAGGTTAATGCAGACCTGGGAAGAGGCAGGGCCACGCTGCTGGCTGAGGCAAGGACACCTCTAGAGGCAAACTGGCCCGTGGAAGTGAAAATTCCATCTAATTGCAGCCACATTCCTGTCTGTGCAGCCAGCTGCCACTGCTTTAAAGGACAGGGAAGAAAGAAAAAAGCTTACCATCAAAAAACCTACCCCCCATAAACTTTTATCTAAACTTGTAGAGGCATTCACAAAGGAGCTGATACTCCAAGAGACAGGAATGTGACCCTATTTGCACAGCTCTGCTCAGGTTCAATCCTGTCCTCTCTGCTTGTGCAGTTCCTGCAGTTGCTGTGATCAGTCACCAGCCTGGATCACCCAGCCAGGAGTTCAACTGCAGCCAAAATAAATTAGATGTCCTTCCAAATATTCAGAGACAGAAGAGATTGCACTGTAGCACTAAATGACTCAAAATAGCCATAATTATGAATTACCTGGGCTATTTTCAGGCATGTATCCAGGTAAAGGTTAGAAAGTCCCTAGGAAGATGATTCAGGGAATAGTTTGACTCCACAAATATTTCAGTTACACCCTCCCTGAGCTGTTCTCCTTTACCAATGAGTAAAATTGCATTAATTGCATATTCAATAAGTTATCAACAAACTTCCCACCTAAAATGACTAGTGAGAAAGAGCCAGAAATAAAAAGGAACTATGTTAGTACAAACTTCATCTTTTTTTTCCCCCACTGATTAAAAATAGAGACATTCAGGTACATAAACACAACTGATCAAGTGTGGCTGCTGCTGTTATATCCATTTTAAGGAAATTCCAGAGGACTGACTTGCACTGCCTTCACTTCCAGTGGCTCTCCAAAATTACATATATGGTTAGCAAAGGCTCCAACTTCTGCCAAGGCACTTCCAGGAAAAACACAATGCCCAGCACAGGAGCTGCTGCTGGGAGGTGGTTCATCACCAGAGCTGGGACTTTCTAGAAATGGGAAGTTGGCTTTTATTTTAAAAAATCATGTTACATGCTCCTGTTCTTCCCTTTAACTATACTAAAGATGTTAGATCAATTCAACTGAGGCATTTGAATATATTCCACATTAGAAAGCATGCAGAAAAAAATAATAAAACTGATATTGCTGTTCTAATAGGAAATAATAGATATTGTTTTATTCCCTGTTGCTCCAGGGATGAAAATCAAAATAAATGCAACTGAGAACCAAAGTTTGTTCTTGTGCTTGGTCATTTTTCAAGGAAAGAATGTGTGAAAGGATAATTTTTAAGGATTTCCTTTTAATTCACTGACTATGACTGTTGAACCACTTCCTGCAACACTTCCTACTCTGTTGCCCACAACAATCCAACGCTGAGCAGTGGGAACCAAAACATGGAAAGGGAGAAGAAAGAAATGGTAACAGGAACTACAGCAAGATTCAGAAGATGTGGCACCAACTCTCAGGAAATCCCAAGAAGACCCCAAAATAGATTTTAAAAATACCACTTTGATCTTTAATAGTTTTTGCCTTTCACTTTGATCTACAACATTTCCCAGCCAAACCACCCTGGCGTGTGCAACGTGTGCCAAACACTCAGGTCTGGGATTCTTTATCTCTGCCAACATTTTCAAGTTGATTCATTCCTAACATATGAAGTAACTCCTACTAGGATAGAAACAGAGTTGCTATGCTCTACCAGCACTCAAAAGGTTAAACAAACTGCACACTGGAGTCACGTCAGCTCCCCTGAGTTAATGCAGTTGTAAACTTACTGTGATGCACATCTAGTTTTAAGAATGACTGACTCAGATTAAATATGTTCAGCATAATACCCTGCTCAGAAAGCATCTGTTCTTATAAAAAGGATTTTATATTTTTTAAATAAAGTGGCATTGAAGTGAAGCAAAGCCAAACTCTGAGAACAGCAGTGGCTGTAGACCTCCCATTCCCATTTTTTCCCCTCCATTCCATTTTTCCTCCCATCCATTTTTCCCCTCCCATCCCATTTTTCCCCTCCCATCCCCATTTTTTCCCCTGCCCATGCAGCTGTGCCCAGGGCACACAGCTCCTGGAGCAGCTGTGTCTGGCTCTGAGCAGGGACTGCAAGCAGAAGCATTTGCACAGTGCTATGGGGACTCATCCTTAATCTGTCCTGCCAGAGTCCCACTTCCTTCCCACAGCTGCAGGACCTCAACAGCAGCTCCTCCTGCACCTGGGAAAGGCTGAGGCTGATGCTGCTGCCTGATCCAGATCTCCTCTCCCAGCAGGCAAGCGTGACTACACACATCTGGAGGGCACGTCCTGCTGGAAGCACTGCCAGGGATTTTTAACTTTTGGTTTTTGGTTCATTTCTTCTGCAGGCCCAGTTCTAAACTGTCCAGCAGATCTTCCCAAGGAGTGTAGTCTCCCATCCAAAAACATCCACTGTGTTGGGATGTGATCTGTGTGCTGAGTTTAGAAGTTCTGGTCAGGCATTATCCTCTGGGAAACAGACACCTGGCAGTTTGTTTATCTGTCATAAAACCCCACTGTATAGAGCACTGCCTTCTCCATTCCCAAATCCTCAGGGCAATTCTGCAGACCACTAATGGAAACAAGAGAGGAGCAAATGCTCCCACTAAAGCACCACGATGGACTTTGCCCAGAAGGCCAACTACTGTCAGGAAACAAGGGCAGGAAAGTTAATGTTTTACCTCCTGACAGAACCCAAAAGACAAGCACAACTCTGCTCCACTCCCATGCAATGAAAAAAGGTCACTGAGAGTCTCTCACAGCTATGCACTTCCAGGAGCTTCCACAGCTTTGGAATTTAAATGTTCACAATAGTTAAGGAAAACTTTTAAGGCCACTGGCTGAAATCACTGCAATGCTCAAGCTAAGAACAAAAGCTGGAGGAGGACACATGGCACAATATGGGATTTAACACTTAGAGCAGTGTGACATTTAATAATCTGGCCAGTTATGGTACCTGGGGGAAGCACTGCTCTTCTCCCCAAACCAACAGGGTGTAAATCCAAAGATCAGTAAATATAGTATTAAAAAACAATAGGTACTACTTCTTCCAGGACATAGGATTTTTTTACTAAATTGTTGTACTTTACCCTTATATTTTGCAGTTATTTGGGAAGACAAGCCCAAACATTCCAAGACACAAGGCTGATTTTTTTTTCTTCTAAACCAGCTCCACATATTTTGCACAGCAACATTATCAATGAAAGCAGAATTTTACCATCAAACTTGTAGGATGCCCAGAAGAGAAGGGATATAAAAAGGTCTATTACAAATCCCAAGACACACAGTTTTACCTCTTGTGAATATTTTATTTGCTGTGCCTACCTGCCTGAGCAGGCTCACACCTTGCACCCTTCTGTCAGATTTCACCGCCTCAGCTTTGTCACTTAGGAAATCAGGAAGAAAACCTGTAATGAGAAGAAAATACACCTTTGTACATGCACTGCTGCACTGCCACCAGAGGTGAACTGGCTGCCCTAAGCTCCTGCTGCACCCAAAATGTTCATCAGATCCCCAATGTTTCAGAGAGCACACACACCACAGCTGGCCAGGAATTTTTTCATGGACTTCTAAGGAAAATGTAGGTTTTAAAATGACCGTTCATGCTTTCAAAATTTTAGGTCTTCTTTCTTCCTTGCTCCACCTCCCGTGCCCCATCCCACCTGCTGTGACACACATCTGCCAGTGCACCTGTACAGCCGTGCTGGAGTCATTTCTCTCAGCCCATTTGAATGGTCTTACTGGGCTCAGGACTAAGGATTTTCCCACATTGTTAAAGGAATCCACAAGCCAACAGAATTAATTCTTTTCCTGACAATTCATCCATCAGCATATCGCCGTCATCCAAGGGAGCCACCAGTCCACTGGGAGCTTTTCTGACAGGTCTACAGTTACATTTCAGAATCCTTCCATGCACTGCTGGAGGGGTGGAGGTTTTAGAAGAGAAAACAACAGTAAACACAACCTCAGAAATTACTCCATGTTATTAAACCTCTAATCTAACAGCAAGAATGTCACTTAGTGTTCAGCCATAAAACAGACTTGTTTAAAGCTATTCATTTCTTGCCTTTACCTCACTGGAAAAGCACAGTTTTCAAGTAGCCTTGAAACCTTTCTCTGAACTGGTGATTAAGTCCTGTTCACACCCAAAAGGGAAGGTGGTGTTGCAAAGTTTAGTGATTTTTAAATCCTGCTTACCAATCTTGGGAAAAAGCCACAAAGAACAACATGCCACAGACCATTTTTAATTATTTTTACTGTTGTCTTGTCCATCAGTCTAAATGTCCATACAAAGAAATCTCAACTTATATCTTACAAACACCTTTGACTTTCAGCTTTTCAGAGTGGCAGGAAAGTTTGCCATACCCATTATTTCTTGCTTTGTGACAGAACACTCAGGCTTTGGGATTTTTCTTCCTATTTCCCAAACACCACTGTTACCACCAAGTTTTGCTGCAATCCCATGCACAGAGGTGTCATCCAGAGTAAAACCTGGGTTCTCCTTTGGAGAAAAAATACCATTCTTGTGTTTAGAGCACTACTACAGACAAAGGAACCAAGTCAACACACAACAGGCAGGAGTAGCAAACCTTTCCTCCAGAGAAAGGAAATTGGGAAACGTGCTCAACACTCTCTGCTGGAGTGGAAATCATTGTCCAGGAGTTTCTTATTCCAGAACACTGTAAAGAACATTTCCATGTGCCAAGTCATGGGTCAAATTAAAAACACTGCTGATTGTCAAAAAGCCTTTTTCCAGAATTTGTTCCTTGTTTCCAACTGGCCTGTACTACTTTGTGACTCCTTCCATCTTCCACTCCTTTGTTCGAGGTCTCTGCTGTCAGCCCTGCCCAGAGCAGGCAGCTGGCACAAGCTCCAGCTGAGCCCACTCCGTGCCCAGGTGTCAGTGAGGATCCTGCACATGGAGCACCACAGCTGGCCCGCTTGGAGAGGGAAACTTCTTGTCCCTGAAAATCAGCCTTCTGATTTGTTTTACTGTAGTAGAGTCAGTTCTCATGAATTGTAAGATAAACAAGGATCATGTTTGCATTCCTTTGTAAAAGATATCACCTGATGGACTTCTCAAGAGAGCAGTGGGGATGGAGAGGTGGGAACTTCTCTGTCCAATCTCTGATCACTGTCCAGAAACTGAGAGATACGAGGTCAACAATAAAGAAGAAAGTTCTTTTCTTCTTTGCTGCCTAACACCTGCTGTGTGTATTACTGTGTTTCCTCTCTACGACACAGTGACAGAAACTCAGCACACACCTCCCTGCTGTCTGTGTTCATATCTGAGCATGAAACACCTGGACACAAGTGGCATGGCTGGTGTACATGCTCAGACACCAGCACAGTGTGCTCAAACTCCTGATGGTGGTTTCCGTTTACCACGCGGCGCTTGCAAACACTCAGCTGGTAAATATTAAATGTTTTGGAAAAGCCTTTGTAGAAAGCTCTCTAGAAGTGTGGTAGGAAAACAAAAATTTGCTTCTTACTGGCCAGCATTTGAGTGAAGCTGGTGTGATTTTTTTGCTGTGAGGCCCAAAGCAAATGAGGTGGCACCTCATTAGAGAGCACATTTCTGCCCGAGCCTCTTGGCATCCATTTGGTGTCACCAGCACAGACACTCAGCTCAGGAGGGACAGCTGAACTGCTCCTTCATTTGCTCAACACCCTTCATTAGCAGGGAAGAAAAAAAATTAATTCTCCTTCTGCCAGCTCTACAATTCCTAATCCCAAGCCCCAAAACCCAAACAAGATTAGTTCATTCTGAAAAAAAGGAATAATCCCACAAAACAACTTACAAAGCGTGCTCTGTATAATGAGGCAACAACAATCACTGCAAAAATAAGCTTTTAAAGAGCTGCAGCTCTCTCCATGTCCCTGAAGTGCAGCAGCAAGTGCAGAGAGCAGACTCATCTTTGTCAGCTCAGAACCCAACTCATAACACCTCGTTTTCTACTGGATTCTTCCTTTTCAAGGTAATTCTTGGTGCAAGACCAAACCTTTAGTATGTTCTTGATATCAACAGAACACTGAGGGGAAGGGAAGAGCCACCTGCACAGTTTCTACAGCCAGCCAGGGAGGAGCAAATTAAAATGTTAATTCTAATCAAATTTCACTAAGGGAACAAAAAGCAGAATGACTTCTCTTCCCAGACCTAATGCCAGTGTGTTTTCAGAAGATTTATGACACACATTAACTACAGCTACACGCTACCCTATGACTTCCTCAGCAAAAATGTCCCAGACAACACTGCTAAAAAAAAAGACCAAAAACCCAACCACAAAATGGAGTGTTCTACTCTAACATGTGCTAAACACACTTGGAGGAAAACATCCAGAATTATTCTGCCACACAAATTTATCAGCAGCAGTTTCGATTCCTCTCTAGTCTATGGGCTTTCAAAATTAAATTTTCCTTCAAGCACATTTGGGGTTTCACACCATTAAACCAATCCCTAAAGAAGTTTAACCCTAAGCTCCAGCTCTGGGTTCAGATAATTAAAAGCAGGTTCTATGGAGTGGTTGGAAGAGTTTTTGCAGGTTCTTCTGGAAAGCATTGATTCTGCAGATTGTTGTGCTGAATAATCCCTTTCCAAATAATTTGACCAGCTACAAACTCCAAACAGTGACTTTTCTGAAACTGGCTACTTGAAAGACACTATTTTACAAATGTTTGAGCTTAAAAAGTCGTATGTTGTTATTCAGACAGTTTAGTGACAAGGAGCTCAAGGAAACAATCCAAGAAAAAGCTGATTAGAAATCTGGGGGGTTTTGTTACCGAAGGTGGGCAGCTGGAATTTCTGTTAAACACAGAAGAAAACATCCGTATTTAAAAAAAAAAAAAAAAAAAGAAAAAAAAAGAAAAGAAAAAACTGAAAAACTTATTTCATCAGCTTTTTCTCTCCAAATGTACACAGCCTAGGAAAAACAGAAAGATCAGGTTTTCCCCAAATTGATGGCTTTCTCACAGCACAGCCCTACTGTTCTGAGCAGCTCTGGGTGAGAACTGATGCTCTGACAACACTGCTGGGGAGCTGGGGATCCCTGGGGGGACTGGGAATCTGTGCCTGGAGTTTTGGAACTCCCACAAGAAACAAGAAATGGGTCCAATTTACTCTCCTTAAGAAAACTATTCATAAATCAGTTTTGTTTTTTTTTTTTTAATTTCAATTTACTCTCCTTAAGAACACTTCACCGTTTAATTTTTTTTAATTTCAATTTACTCTCCTTAAGAACACTTCACCGTTTTGATTTAATTTCAATTTACCTTCCTTAAGAAAACTATTCACAAATCAGTAAACTCCAAGAATTCAAACTTGTGTGTAAGTGCAGTTCTCAGCAAGGGGAGGATGAACTGCACCCTTGAGGACATTTCCATCCTCTCAGGTGGAGCCCAGCAGGCTCCATGCACACTTACAAATGTGGAAGTTCCAAATAAACAGCAAATAACAGAAAAACTGATTGGGGGCTCTTTGGAATTTCCTCTGCAGCACACAGTACAGTTACAGCCAAAACAGAATCTCCTGAGGGATTATAACTCTCCACACATTTAACCTATGAAAATACAAATTCCAGCAAATTTCATTTATAAGCTGAAAAAAGCAAAACAACTCACATATTCTCAAGCCAGCTCTTCATTTATCTCTACCTTAACTGCAACCCCACTACCTCAGGGGAAAACAAGGAAAAGGATATCCTGGTATAACATTTGAAGTTCTTTAATTATTTTTTAAAAATTGTGGCATTATTGTAAGGACAAGGCACCAGACCAGGTCATCCCTACACTCTGCCAGACTTCAAAAATGAGGGAAATGTCATGTTAATCATATGGAATAAGCTTATTTGAACAATTTTCCATGCTGTGTTCACATACCTTGTACAACTGTCCCATCAAATCTGGTTCTAAACACTGCTTCTTTAGAAACGATTGACCTAAGCAAAAAAGAGAAAATCAAATTTTAAACCAGACACTGGCAAATCCTCTTATTTTAACAGCACAGGAAAGGATTCTGATTTCAGCCATTCATCCCAGCACAGTTTCCCAGTAAAAAAAAGGCCAACAAAATAACCTCATCAAATCAGACAGTGCATACACAGGTTTTAACTGGGGAAACCAACCTCACCCACAGCCCCACAGGAGCAATTACTGGAATTATTTCAGGTGTAAATTACGATGTACACAATGCCACCTGCTATCACATGTCCAGCCCGTTAAGGCACAGGTTAGTGAACATCATTAATGCTGAGCCTCAGTCCCTGGAGGACTGAGCTCCAGCCTGACACCCCACAGTCCCCATCACCTTTAGAGTTCCCAGAGCAAATCCCAGGGATCCTTGCCCCGCTTCCCTCTGTGCTTCCCCCAGCCCAAGGCAGGAGTGAGCCCAGGCAGCAGCAGTGGCAGTGCCTGGCCGAGCCAGTTCAGCAGCCCCAGCAGGGGCTCTTTGGGGTTTGCACAGCCACCCTCCCCTGTAAATCATGGCAGGCTAAAAATGGGCGGGTGACGAATGTGGAGGTGAAATTGTGAGCAGGGCACTTGCTCTGGGATCACTGGAGCCGTGGGCAGGCTGTGCACAGGCCCTCGGACACCAGAGAGGCACAAGGTGTGTTCATGTGTGACAGGAGGAAAAGGCACGGACAGAAAACCCCTCCTTGGTTGGGAAAGAGCCCCCAGGGCTGCTGGGTGCCATCTCTGTGTGCCATTAGCTTCCCTTTTTTTTGTATGGCCCGGCAGCTTCCGGTTACCATGGAGTGAGGCAGCGCAAACACCATTCCCAGCTGGCATGAAATGTGATCCCGTGATTTCACTATTCATAGCTCTGACATGATAAAGCTAAATTAAGCAGGAACTCTTCACTTCTCCACACTCCCAGCAGTGACTCCCCCAAGGCTCAGGCTCTCCTAACACAGTTTGTGAGGAGGGAAGGATGTTTCCCTTACGGTAGGAGACTCCAGACCCACACAGCCAGCCTGTCATCCGGAAACAAAATGGCACCGGCTCCTTCCCAGGCACCCATTTGTCCTGGCACCATGGGAACAAAGACCTGATGAGCTGCTAGGGCCGAATTTAACAACTTCCTCATCTTGGGACCTACTACAGAATCCCACAGAGCAGTTTAAGCCTTGTTCCCAGGCCTGTCCAGCATGGGCACCACCATGTCCAGAACAGAGGCAGCTCAAGGGGCACTGGCACAGCCCCACTGCCACCAGCAGTGGCACAGCCTGGCATCATCATCTAGCACAAGCTCCCCAGGGAGCCAAAACAGCCTCTGCAACCACCACCACCACCATTCCCCTCTCCTCCAATGCTCGTGGCCTGAACTATGTGGCTAAATATCCTGAAATCCCTGCCTCACCAAAGAACTCCCTGTACCGCTGCAATTCAAAGGAAACCACACGACCCAAACCCCACGTCCCTGCCCTGGCACGTGCAGCCATTAAACACAGCTCAGGATACTGTAAACTTTTCCAGAAATGGAGAAAAAGTTCAAGGGCTCCGTGGCTGCTCAAACAATTAACGAGTTCCAATGTGACAAACTGTCGTTTCGCAAAGACAAAGCCAAGTGAGTTGAAAAATACTCAAACTTCTGGCAAAACCACTCTATTCCTTCAGGGATACAACTAGGGAACTGCATGGCCTTACAACAAAAAGCATCCTCAGGCTTATCCAGTCCAGCTCAGCACTCCCTAGGCCTCCCAAAGCAACATTTCTTTGACAGCAGAGAAAACGGGAGCAGGTAAACCAAATTTAGATCTGCTGATATGCATGGATTGTCACTTACTCTATATGCTGGTGTTTTGTAACTGTAACAGTTTTGTTTTCTAATAGCAACACCCATGGCAGAAAGTGCTCACCAGCCTTCCTGCAGCCTCAAGCGGTGAGCCCACACGCCTGGCCTTACTCAAATGACTGCTTTCTTTAATACTTTACACACTTCCTGATTTAAATGAGCTGGAGAAAGCAGCAGACAGCTAAATTATATTATCATAACCCCATCAGCAGAATACCCATTTTATTTACATGACAAAGCCTTACTTCCATGAAAAAGAACTGGAATTGAAGGTCAGGGCACATGGGTGGTCAAAAACCTCTGTGTCCAGGGAAGCCTCTCCCCAGACAGCACTTGCTGAAGCACTGACAGCAGAACTGTTTCCCAGAGACACACAACTCACAGAAAGGCAGGGAATTAGGAAGGCTGGAAAACAGCAGGAGGACCCCAGGGTATAAGTGAGCAGAGCCAAGGGCAGGACTCCTGCAGACAAAGAAGAGCAGGGACCCATGGCTGCTACACACCCGCTGCTGCCAACACGGTCAGGGTGAACACAGCTGCAGCCAGAGCACCACTGCTCTTACAGCACCTTGGAAAGGCAGCCCCTCCCCAGGGCCAGCTCATCTCCTTACACATTCTTTTAGGTGGAAAAGACCTCCAAGATCAAGTCCAGCCTGTGACCAATCCCCATCTTGTCACCCAGCCCAGAACATGGAGTGCCACATCCAAGTGTTCCTTGGACACCACCAGGGATGGGGACTCCAAACCTCCCTGCCAATGCCTGACCCCCCTTTGTAATAACCTGACAAGTAAAAGGTTTCCTCTTTGGATCTCTGGACAAAAAGGATGTGAAAATGAGATAAAGGGCAGCAAGGCTTCAGCTGCCCTGCACCTCCCTCATCCCATGGACAGGACCCCCAGCTGGAGGGGAAGGGTTCACACCCCAGACCTCTGCAACCCCTGTGACCATACTGTAGCATTTCCAAATCAAACTCATGTGGAACAGACACCAAGGCCCATCCACTGGAGCACTGCCTCAGCAGGAGCATTCCCAGCCTTCAGCTGCCTAAGAACATTGCAGGAAACTGTTCAAATCGAGTTCTTACTTGCCCTCCTTGTTCCTGCTGAACTGGGGGCAATAATTCCCAGAAGAAAGGATACAATTAAAAAATATGTATCAGCACCCAAAGAAATGTTAGACAAAAACCACAAGGCCCTAGACCCTCCAGAGGATCCTATGACACAGAAATGTAGAGTTGTAAAAGCTCTCTACAGTAACTGTCTTGATTTGTCCTCTCATCTCCTGTGAGACTGTGCAACTCCTAAGAGAGGTCACAAAGCCAGCCATTTCCTCACTCCACTCTGGGCACCTGTGAAGTTCCAGAGCAGGACAGAGCAACCACAGAAGACTCCAAGAGAAGGCACTGCTCTGTCCTCGCCCTTTCCTGTGCCTACAGCCTTCGAGGGAACCTGAGAGGCAAAGCTTTGAAACACCTTTTGAGTGAGTGGAGCCAAGGCTGTGACACCCAATCCCTGGGAGCAGCTCTCCCAGCCCAGCACAGCAAAGCCTGCCCGAAATGTCACCCACCATCAGCACTGACACAGCATCTGCCCTCGCTCCCTGCCAAAGGGAATTCTCAGGAGTCCTTCCAGAGAGTAACTGGATGATTTAATTGTGCTCTCAGGAAAAGCAGCCTGAAAACGTCCATTTGCTGACGTGACCCTGCAGCCTCTGTGCTGCCACAGCAATAAAGGCTCTTCTCTTCCACCACCAGCTACAAGACAACCCAGACCATCTTCCAAACGGTTTGAAATTGTTCATTTCAAGCGACAAATCTGTTCTTGTGCCACAGCACCTGGCATATCACTGTACACATAAAAATCAAGGAGTCCCCCACCTCTGACAGATCCTGAGAGGATGCTGTTGCATACACATACCAGTTCACCTGCTGCTCCCAAGGCAGGGCACAGGGAATGGCTTCACACTGAAAGGGTTTAGGTCGAAGATCAGGGAGAAATTGCTCCCTGTGAGGGTGGTGAGGCCCTGGCACAGGTTACCCAGAGAGGCTGTGGCTGCCCCATCCCTGGAAGTGTGCAAGCTGGGGTAGTGGAAGGTGTCTCTGCACATGGCAGGGGGTGGGATGGGATGAGTTTTATGCTCCCTTTCTACCCAAATCACCTTGAGTGATTCTGTGGAGCACTGCTTATTCCAGACTTATTGTGTCACTTCCCAAACAAACACCCAGAAACACATTCCAGGAGGAAATACGGTGACAATCACCTTGGGTAGGCTTTGAAATACATTTGTAGAAACCTCAAACACTTTAGTTTCCCCAAAACAACACGAACTAGCAGAAAAAGCCTTTATCAGCACACGGAAAATGAAGAGTCAAGCTTCACACGTGCGTCTGAGCCACCGCAACGCCTCTTCTGCCACATCGCCTTAAGTTCAGCCAAACTTCACGTTCAAGCCAGACGCAAAGCGGGCAGTCAGAGAGCACCGATCCTTCCCGCTGCGCCGGGACACGGGCGGTGCTGGGGCCGGTGCGGCAGCCGCACACCCGCGGGGCTGGACGCGGGTCACGACTGCGGCCCCATGGAGCTGGCGGGCCCCGCCCGCCTCCTCGGCGGCGCCTCCCGCAGCACCACGCGGAGCCCCGGACACCGGGATGGGACCCCCGGACAGACCGACGGGGGGGGGGGGGAAAGTAAGGGGCGCGGTCCAGAGGCGCGGGCGAAGGACAGGGATCGCCGGGAATGGGACAGAAGAACAGCGTGCGAAGCCCACAGCAGAACACGAGCGGCTCCGGGAAAGGGCCGGGCAGGCCCGACCGGCCCCAGAGCCGCGAGGAGGCGCCAAGGCCTGGCCGGGCCCAGGCACAGCACGAGGCGCCAATAGGGCCGGGCCCCAGCGGTCCCGAATGCCGCGAACGAGCCTCGCCCGGGGACACGCGGAGCCAGGGCACCGGGAAAGGGGGGGAGCAGCGCCGCGGTGAGGCCCAGGAGGGGCGGGAGGGGGGGATTGGGCAGAGCCGGGGCGAGGCGGCCGCGGAGGGCCCGGGGAGGAGCGAGGGGTAAGGGAAGCTCCCGGTGGCGGCGGGCGGGGCGGAGCGGGGACCCCGCGGCCCTCCCGGTGCCCTGCACTCACCGGCGCCGCTTCGCCGCGGCCCCTCCGCACTAGGCGCCCCCTCCGCCTCCGCCTCACGCACTTCCGGTCCGCGCGCGCGCTCTGCCCGCCCGCGGGGGCCGCCGGGAGCTGTAGTCCGGCCGGCGCGGCGCTCCCCCTGTCCGGCGGCTCCACCGCACTACAGCTCCCGGCGGGCGCCGCGCGCGCCGTCTCGTCACTTCCGCCTCCGCCCGTGGCGCGGCAATGCGCGCAGCCCTTCCGGCGGGGAGCGGGACCGCGGGCGGGAAATGGCGGCGGGGGCGGTGCTGGGGCGCGGCCACGGCTCGGCTTCCTTCGCCGCAGCCCTCGCCGAAGGGGCTTTGCGGGGCCTCTCCCGCCCAGCCCTAATGGTGCACCCGTGCTCCCGGTTTGCCCACGTGCTGCTCCTGAGGGCGCGGCAGTCAAGGGGTAGCCCTGGGACAGGGCCCTGCTTTACGGGTGGGGCCGCCGGGATGAGGTTTCCCCCTCATCGCCGGGATGGAGCTGGTGGAGTGGGCAGCGCTGGGGGCTCCGCGGGCGAGCCCGGGCACGGAGGCGAATCGGCCCCGCTGCTGTGGGGGCCGGGAGAGCGCCCAGCCCTGCCCAGCCCTTCCCTTCCCAGCCCTGCAAAGCACGGAGGCGCGGGCACGAATCCGCCCAGTCCCCTCCCCGGACACAGAGAGGCAAGCCGAGGGCATTGTCGACTTTTAATTGTTGTCAAAGGTTGTCTGGATGCATAACACTGTCACAAGGGCACAGAGCAGCGTGGCGCCGGCCGGGCCCGGGGACACTGGACACACGGACATGCGGGGGAACGTGGGGACAGGGAGCTGTGACACGGCCCCCCCCGAGCCCCCCCAGAGCATCCTCACGCCCGGCCGGCTCTATTTACAGTATTCACAGACGTTGTACCCAGCGAGTTAAATAACTACATCATTACACCACACGTCTGGGGCGGCTCCGGCGGGCTGCGAGGGTGGGCTGTCAGTCTGATAAGGTGCATATTTAAAATTAAAAAAAAAAAAAAAAACAACAAAACGAAATAAAAACGAGAACGAAGAGAGGAGCCAGGCGTCCTCGCCGGGGTCCCGCAGCCCCCGGGTGCCCGGGAGGAGCAGTGAGGGTCGTGTTCTGACGACAGCTACGGGTCTGTGTCGGCTGCCGGGGTCAGGGTGTAGGCAGTGGCCCCTGGGAACATCGGCCAGGCCCTCACAGCACCTCTGTGGGCAGGGCGAGCAGTGTGAGCCTGGGCTGTGCACAGCGCCGGCCCCCACAGCCCTCCCGCTGCTCACCTGTCACCTGCGGGGGCTTCACCACAGCCTGCTTGAGGAAGGGCTCCTTGTCGCCGAAGGGGATGATGCTGCCGGGGCTACCACCGTGGTGGGAGAGATCCCGCAGCTCCTTGGAGCCCTCGGTGCCTGAGAAGCCGTTCTCGTGCTTGCCGGGCTGCACGCCGTTCACCAGGGCTGCTGCCTCCTTGGAGCTGTGGGATGGGAGGGCTGGGCTCAGCCCCGGCCCCGCCGCCCCCCGGTGTCCCCCGGTGTCCCCGCGCTCACCTTGGCTGCAGCCCCTCGCCCACCAAGCCCTTCGTTCCCCCCGGCGTCCCCGCGCTCGGGGTCTCCGTCTCCGGGAGCTCCTCTGCCTTCGGGATTGGCCCCAGGTGCTTCTCGCGGCCTGAGGACACGGCAGAACCTGGCTCAGCCATGGCCCGGGCCAGACCATGGCTGGGGGAAGCAGGCCTGGGGTGCCCACACACCTGGGACATCTTCCTGCTCGGCTGTCTTCCCGTTCACCACCTTCTTGTCGTCCTTCTTCTGCAGGGACAGGAGAGCTGTGAGGGTCTGCAGGCAGGGCAGGAGGGCTCTGCCGAGTGCCCCAAGCCCCCAGTGCCCCGGGACAGAGGACAGGCTCCCACCTTGGTGTCTGCTGCGTCTGACTTGCGTGTCCTCTTCATGATCTCCTCCAGGCGCTGTAGTCAGTCACAGAGGGACTCACACACGGCCCTGGCCACCCAGACCTGCCCCTGGTGCCAGGCAGGATTCCTTCCAGGGAAAAACCTGCCTTGGCCCAAGCCCGCAGATGCCCCCCACCCTCACCTTCTTCCTCTCCAGCCGCTCCTGCTCCTCTCGCTGGAAGTGCTTCTCCCGCTCCAGGCGCTGCCGCTCAGCCTCCTCGCGGGCCCTCGCCTCGGCCTCTTCCTTCTGTGCCACAGGAACAGATGAGATGTGACATGGAGAAAGGGATGGGGCAGGGACCAGGGCAGGGACTCTGAGGATGTTCTGCCTGGACAGCTCAGCACAGCCCTGCCCCATGTTCCCTCCTGCCACCCTTGGCCTTGAGGGGCAGGGCTGGTTCTCACCCTTCATCCCCCTGGAGAGTCCCTGAACATCCCTGCTTTCCTCCTCCACCCCTGCCTGTGTCCCCCACCTCCCGCAGCCCCTTTCCCCCACACTCCGTCACCCCAACCTGTCTCTGCAGCCGCTCCACCTCCTCTCGCTCAGCTCGGGCTCTCTCCTGGGCCTCTCGTTCCTCCTGCAGCCGCCGCTCCTCCTCCCGCTGCCGTGCCAGAGCCTCCCGCCGGCTCTGCTCCTCGGCCGCCCGCCGTGCCCGCTCCTCCTGCGCCCGCCTGCGGAGAGGGGACCCTTAGCACGGCAGGAGGCCGGGGCCGGGGGCCAGGGGGACAACACCCACCTCTCCTGCTCCTCCTGCTCCCGGCGCTCCCGCTCCTCCCGCTCCCGCTGCTCCCGCGCCTGGCGCCGCTTCTCTGCCAGCAGCCGGGCAGCCTCCTCCCGGTCCGTGGTGCCGGCGGGGGGTCTGGCTGGGGGGCTGGCCGGCACAGGGCCGGGGGCCGCAGGGACTAGGGGTCCTGGGGAGGCAGGCAGTGTCAGGGCTGCTCTGGCTTCTCCCAGCCTTGCGGCTTCCCCGGCCACACCGCACCCACCTGCTGTCGGCTCTGCGGGCACCTTGGGGGGCTCGGGGAGGGCTGGGGGTGCCGGACCCTGCTGCTCCTCCTTCCTCTCCCGTGCCTTCGCCTGGCCCTCCTGCTCGCCCCGCTCCTCCCGGGCCCTGGCCCGCACCTTGGGGGAGGAATGGGTGCTTCGAGGCAGGGGCGGCTTGTGGGGAGAGCTGAGAGCCGGGCTGGGGGATGCTGGGCGGGCCTTGGGGGTGGCAGGGGACGAAGGACGGTTCTTGGGAGTGGCAGGAGATGAGGGACGGTTCTTGGGAGTGGCAGGGGATGAAGGACGGTTCTTGGTGGCAGCAGGGGATGAGGGACGGTTCTTGGGGCCGGGGCTGCAAACAGAGCAAGAGACCATGTTAGTGGGGCTGGGGCAGCCCCCGGGTGGGGTCAGGGTCTGGGAAGCCTCAGGGTGGGGGGTCCCGACCTGCTGTCAGCCGCAGGCAGGAGCCGGGGCTGTGCCGCCGGCAGCGACTGCCGCTTCCTGAGGCTGCGCTCACGGGACAGGGCGCTGCGCTCCTTAGCATTCTCCCGATCCTTCTCCTTCTTCTCCTTCTTCTTCTGCGCCAGCCAAGGACAGACAGAGATGGTATCAGCGCTGGGTGCTGGGCCTGGCTGGAAGCCACGCCGTGCCCCACAGCTGCCCTGGCACCCGGGGTCCCTGCGGGAGGTGGCACTCACGGGCGAGGGCTCGGTCCTGCGGCGCGGCGTCACGTCAGGGCTGGCGGCGGCCGCCTTCCTGCGCTCCCAGCAGCGGTGCGGCAGGCGGTGGTTGTGGCAGGGGCTGAGGGGGCTGGCAGAGGCGGAGCGGGGGCACACGGGCACTGGGGGAGGAGTGACCAGGGTCAGGATGGTGCTGGCACCAACACCAGCTCCCCAGTGACTCCAGGCCCTCTCATCCTGGTTCCCTGCCTGTGCCGGGACCCGTGCGTGTCCCTCTCCCCGAGGGCTCACCCTGCTCCTTGCCATTCCCGGCCAGCGTCACGGCGCTCCGGCTGCGTGCGAGGAAGGACAGGGTGGGCGTCATCAGCCGGTCCACGATGCTGCTCTCCCATGGGCTCAGCTGCAAGCTCCGGTCTGGGGAGGGAGAGGGGCCATTAGCGCACCACAAACCCCACTCCTGCCCCCACAGCCGCTGCTGGGAGGGAGCAGCCGTGTGTCTGCAGCAATACCACAGCACATGCACGGTTCCAGGAGGGGCCAAAGCTTGGCCGTGCTGGGGAGCGTTCCCCACAGCCCCACACAGCTGAGCAGGATGAAAGGGCCATGCAGGCCCAGGCATGGGCGGGCGGCTGGGTGCCTGTGGACGGCGCTGTGGCATGACAACAGTGGTGTCCTTGTGTCCTGTGGACACCGCAGTCACCGTGTACCAGTGGTGCCAGGTGCTACCCTGGTGACAGCAGCCCCCCCACTCTGCCCTCTCCTCGTGCCCAGCAATGGCACCCTTCTGTGCCCCTGCCCTGGGCGACCAAGGCCCTGGCACATGCCAGCTGCCCAGGGGACACCACAGTGTGCCCTCATCCCACAGGAGCTGTGCTGAATCACCAAGTGTGCCCCAGGAGCCAGGCCAGGCTCACAGCACCCATAGAACGGCGATGCCTGGCCACACAGCTGGCTCAGCTGGGCACCAAGCTGCCACTGGCTGCCCTGCAGCACACATCATCAAACACCCCACGGCGCATGGGAAACACCCATGGAGACAGAGCCCCTCTGCCCCTCTCCACTGGGCATCAGGCCAGGGGCAGCACGGGCTGCCAGGAGGGGAGAGCACAAAACCATGGGTGCTGCAGGGGGACAGGGTGGCAAGTCTGGCACGGGCCCAGGGAGATGCTGCTCCACCTGGGCAGCACTGACAGCCCCCAGGTGCCTGTCCCTGGGCAGAGCCCCAGCACAGGGCAGTAGGAGCTGCCTGCGTCACCACAGCCACCGGCGTCAGCTGCTCTGGCTATTTATACCCGTCCGGGAAGGCGCCCATCGCCAGGCAACCCCGAAACACAACAGCAGCCCCAGCACTGGACACATCCCTCGCTTGGACACATCCCTCCAGCATGGCTGCAGCCCTGGGCAGCACTCCCAGGGCCAGGATGACCTTGCAGCACCACGGCCACAGAGCTCCGTGGCACCCAGCCCCAGGAGCCTGCAGGGACACTGGCCCCCTGCCCGGCCCCAGGAGGGCTGGTGACAGGCAGCCCCTCTGTGGCTGCACCAGCACCCACCAGAGCTGCCCCGGGGCAGGGAGCCAGGCTCCCATCCCCGTCCTGGCGCCCCTTGGGGCTGCCACCACCCAGCCACTCCTCCTCCTCCTCTTCCTTCTCTCCTTCTCTTCCCAGCCCACACAGCCTCAAGGAGCCACCGGCCGGTTCCAGCCTCCTCCCGCAAACAGCAAACGGCTTCTCTCTCTCTCCGCGGGCACCTGGGCATGGGGGACCCTGGCATCGGGGGTCCCCAGCGCTGGGCGGGGGCCGGGCTGTGCCCCCTGCGCTGGGGCAAACGCAAAGGGCTCTTACTTCTACTGGGAGAGTTCCAGAGGGTGGCGGAGGATTTGGAGAGCCGCTTGTTGATTATAGAGTCGACGTGTTTGGGGAGGTTTACAGCGGACACCGAGCACCGGCTCGCACCTGGAGGAGGGAAAAGACACAAGGGCATTAAGGTCCCGGGGCCGGGGCCGGGCCCCCCACATGCAGCATGCACGGCCGTGCCAGGGCACTGGGGCAGAAGTGGAAGGACCAGGGGAGATGCTGGAGTCCGGTGACACAGCACAGAATGGGGCAAGAGATGCTGGAATCCAGGGACATGGCACAGAGTCGGGCAGGAGATGCTGGAATCCAGGGACATGGCACAGAGTGGGGCAGGAGATGCTGGAATCCAGGGACATGGCACAGAGTGGGGCAGGAGATGCTGGAATCCAGGGACACGACATAGAACACGACAGGAGATGCTGGAATCTGGGGACACGGCACAGAGTGGGACAGGAGATGCTGGAATCCAGTGACACGGCACAGAGTGGGGCCAGAGGAGATACTGGTGTCTGGGGACATGACACACAGCACTGGCATTCAGTATGGCAGCGTCTGAACCCTGCAGGGTCATGCTGGGATCATGCAGGGATCTCATCCTCAGAGAGCCAGGTTGGCTCCCAGGCCCCACTACAACAGTCTTCCCAAAGACAGTCCTGGGAATCAGGAGCGGGTGGCCGGGGACCTCGGCAGCACCAGGCAAGCTTCCACCCTGGAAGCAGGGTGGGGGCAGCAGGTCCAGACAGACACGAGACAACGTCACACCGGTGCTGGGTCACTATGGCACTGCCAGGCCAGTGCTGGTGGCTGGCAGCACCTCCATGGGTAGCTGGGGTCTCCCTACCCTGGCTGGGCTCCTCAGGGAGCCAGGGAAGCTCAGGGCCAGTGGAGGTGGGAGACTGGTGAGTGACAGCTGGCAGCAGCTCCAGCAGCACATCCCGATGGGAAGTGACAGGGGAAGGTGTCCCCTTGCCACACCCTGCCAGGTGTTGCACCACAGACACCCTGAGTGTGCTGTGAGCCACACTGGTACACACGGCACCGAGACAGGCGTCCCAGAACATGGAGCCTGTACACACAGCCCAACCAGGTACAGCCAGGCACGCAACACTTGAACACACAGGGCACTGGGCACACAGTGCCAGTATGCACAACCTGGCACACAACACCTGTACACAGCCCGGTCAGGTACAGCCAGGAACACACCTGTACACAGCCAGGGCCACCACAGCTGCCCCATGGCACCTGAAGGCCAGACAGTTCCCAGGGACACAGAGCTCTCCTCTATGTCACCATCCATGCCAGACAGTGCTAGCACCTGCCAGCACAGCACAGCACAGCAGTCAGGGGACAGTGGAGACCTCCACATGTCCAAGTGCTGAATCGTGCAGGGTGTCCCCAAGAAGCCCTGAAGGAGCAGGACCAGCTTCTGCAGCCATACATACAGCCACAGTCACCTCCATACTGAACCTGGAGGGCCAAGCACTGCCCCCACCCAGCTGGGGAGCAGGGGACACGCCGCAGCACAGACCCCAACCAGAGCTTGCAGAGGCCTCGTGCAGCTCCACAGCCCCTGGGGCCAGGAGCTCTTAACAACTGCTGGAGACCTGGCAGTGCAGCCATGGCATGCCAAGGCAGCCAGGGCTGCCCCCAGGCAGGTGTCTGAGTGGAACAGGGACTGTGAGGCACAGCCTCCAGCTTACACCCAGCCCCACAGGAGCAGAGAACAGCCACGGGACCCCCCTCAGTCCCCAGCACAGCCCAGAGCGATGGCAGAATGACCCCATCAAATGGGGCTGAGCTGGGTTTTGAGGATTGGCAGAGAGATGCCCAGCTGCCCCCACCGCTGTCAGAGCCACAGGGCCCCCAGTGCCTGCGCCCAGCCCAGCACTCACCATCCTTGTGTGCAGGGGAGCCGTGGTGCAGGGCCCCAGCCCAGGACCACCGCTGCTGCCGGATCTCCGCCCACGTCTTCTTGACCGACCGCTGGATTGCTGCCTCATAGCGCTCCTGCCCGAGGGAGAGGGACAGGCTGAGCCTGGTGGCTGCAGGAGCGGGGCTGGGGCCAGCCAGAGCCTCCCAGCATGAGGCCATCGCAGCAAAGGGGGTGCTCGGAGTGAGACAGGACAGCGATGCCTGCCCTGGCCAGAGCACACGTGCCAAGAAGCTGGCACAGCGCAGGCTCTGCACCATGAAGGAGGAGCAGAGGACGGGCACAGCGGGCAGCTCCCTCAGTGCTCGTGAAGCATCTCCTGAAGGGCTGCTGGAGCCATGAGAACGCCACAGGGATTGCACCCCGTGTGCCACCCCAGCCCCTGGTGTGCTGCCCCCCCATCCCCACCTTATTCTTCTCCAGCTTCTGCCTCTGCCGCTCCTCCAGGACCGCCCGGCGCTTCTCCGCCCGCAGCCGCTGCTCCTCCAGCCGCTTGCGCCGCTCCTCCAGCTGCTTCTCCCGCAGCAGCCGGGCCTTCTCCTCCTTCTCCAGCCACAGCACCCGCTTGGCAGCTGTGGGGGGCAGCGGGGTCGCACCGGAGGCACAGCCCTGGCCAGCCCCGTGGTGGGACCGTGTGCCCATGCCGGTGGCGTGGGGCCACAGGCTGGCTGCGACCGGGACACGCGGCCGGGCTTGCGGGGCCGGCCGGCGAGGGAGGGGTTTGGGCCAGGACAAAAGGAAGGCCGGGAGCCCGCCGGGAGCCCGCCGAGCCGCGCGGCGAACAATGGGGGAATGAGGGTGGAAAGAGCGCGGGGACAAGGAGGCCCCATGTGCAGCACAGGGGCCCCGCTCGCCCGCTGCCCCGAGCCACTCTGGGGCTGCCTGCACACGGCAGAGCCGGGCACCAGGGCTGGTGGCACCTGCACAGACCCGGGGATTATCCAAAGCAGGCTGCAACAGTGTGCTGGGGGGCCAGCAGCATGCCTGGGGGTCAGCGGTGTGCCGAGGGGTCAGTAGTGTGCCGAGGGGTCAGCCGTGTGCTGGGGGATCAGTGGTGTGCCTGGTGGGCAGAGCTGCCAGCACTGCAGCTCAGCACAGCTAATGGGATTGCCCATGACCCAGCAAAGCTCCTTAGCCCCTGCCTCCCCCCCATCCACTTTCCCTCCCAGCCCCATACCCAGGTACTTGGCCCGTTCCTCACGCCGCTCCTTCGCCTGCTTGTGCCTTGCCTGGGCTTTCTGGGCATCTGCAGAGGGGAAACACTGTCAGGGCAGTGCCTGGCCCCAGCAGGCATCGATTAGTGCCCACAGGGTACAGCATCGCCAGAGCACCGCGACCTCCCGGCACCCACCTTGCTTGGGCCGGGGGCTGGCGGCAGGAGACGGTGAGGGGCGGCTGCTCCGGGGGGTCACGTCCTTTGAGGGCCCGGCTGTGGCACCCAGGGAGCCCTTGGCATCAGGAGGGGCCCCTTCAGTGGCAGCTGGGGCTGGGGGCTGGCCCCCATGGGGCGGCGTCTCCGCAGAGCGAGGGGCGTTGGCGTGGATGGGGACAGGCTGGCCAGTGGTGTGGGGCAATGCCTCTTCTTTGGGCTGCTCCGTCCCAGGCGGCTTGGGGGGCCCGGGGGGGGACCGATCGCACCGGGGAGGAATGCTCTGTGGTGAGGGGACCACAGTCGCAGGGCTGGGGGCCACGGGCTGTCCTGGCAGGGACAGGGCTGGAGGGCCGGGTCGGTCACGCTGTGGGGGGCTGCTCTCTGACGGGGGCATCACGGCCGGGGGGCAGACAGGCTGCTGGGAGGGGGGCACAGCTGCAGGTATGGGTGAGATGATCTTCTCAGAGGGGGTGATGGCTGCAGGGACGGGTGGGACGGTCTTTTCCGAGGGGATGACATCTGGAGGGCTGGGTCGGTCGCGCTGAGGGGGGCTGCGCTCTCCCTGCAGGGCATCCCCAGGCGAAGGGGGTGGCACGGAGGGCGGGGAGATGCTGTCTCCCATCGGGGATGGTGGCTTCCCTGCAAGAGGGACAGAGCAGAATACAAGGTCACTCAGCTGGGGAAGCCTGTGGAAGACCCATCCTGCTCCAAACACAGCCCTTGGTGGGGCACAGCCCGGTCCCCCCACACACAGCCCTCAGGAGCAAGGCCGGGGAGGGCAGCGGGACCCCACCTCAGCCCTGCTGCTGCTGCCCGATCCTGGGGGGCACCCACAGCGGGTGCCAGGCGCTGGGCACACAATGCACAGAGGGACAGCTGGGCTGCACCAGGCACTGCCACCACAAAGCTGCCCTTCATCCCCTGGCAGCTGCCGCCTGGCCCTGCCATGGGGGGACACGGAGCCAGAGACCCCCCATGGGCACAGGGACCCACGCACTCCCCTGCCACTCTCCCGAGGGGACAAGGACATCGTGCGCTTCCGCGGCGCAGTCGGAGTCAGGATGGGCGCGGGCCGTGGCCTGACGTCACCGGGACAGCCCGTGGCCCCCATCGCGCCACGGACCCGCAGCCATGAACTCATGGCCCAGGAATGCACACCAGGCTGCCAGACAGAGCCCCCTCCCCGCGTGGGGCTGGCTGTGGGGGGATCTCCCCCGTTCTGGATGGCCCCCGAGGGAGCCCTGAGCACACCCCAACCCGGTGCCAGCGCCTGGCAATGCCATGGCACGTGCCCTCTGTAGAAGTGGTGTCAGAAATCTCCACATTGACAACAGTGGTGGTGACTCCCTCGGCCCCCATTATCAGCCCTTTGCAAACAAACCCTTCAGTATCTGCCGGGATCCCAGCTCCAACCCCCACGCAGCAGCAGCACCTTCACTCCTGGCCAGAATGATGCCAGACTCAGGACACACAGAGCTCCAGCTCCATGGGCACCACTGCAGAGAGAGCCCCCGGCTCCAGGGGGGATGGCAGAACCCCAGTGACCAGCACCCACCACCAGCTGATGTCACACGCCGGCTCAGCCGTGTTTGCAGAGTTCTCCACAACCCTCAGAGAGGAGCAAAGTGTGGGCTCTGCAAACACAGCCGGCGCCACTCCTCACCTGCCCCATGGCTTCTCACCCACTTCATGGCTCCTCACCCACCTCATGCCTTCTCATCCACCCCATGCTGGAGTGCTCTGAGCCAGGGTCAGCCCAGGCTACCCAGAGAGGCATTGCCAGCCCCCTGCACTGACAGCATGGGCACACCCCAGGTCCCCTGGTCCCCACAGAGGGGCTGAGGGTGCTGCTGCAGCCCCACAGGCCAGGGCTGTGCCAACAGGGTTCCCCCACCCTGGACTCTGTGGGGACACAGCCAGCCCTGGCCCCCCCGCAGACCTTCCGGGTATTTTCTGCTGCAGGAAGCCAGCCCATCCCCTGGCCCCGATCCTGCACATCCCATGTCCCCAGAGCTGCACCCTGCCAGGCAGCCATCGGCCTGATGAGGGGCTGGGACTGGGGGGTCCCCTGTTCTGTCCACCCAGGGCTGCCTCAGATGGGCAACCACAGGCAGCAGGGCTTGGCATCCGCCAGGTGCCAGATCCCAGTGGATCCTGCAGTGTCACCATGTGCGTCCCAGCTGGAGGGGTGACCCTGGGACCACTGTGGTGGCACAGCCAAGTGCTGCCCACAGGGCCAAGTGAAAGCATCAAGGCCAGGCTGATCCCCTGAGCAGATGGAAATACCTCAGAGAGCCCTGGACATGTGGGGAACACCGGCAGGGGACAGTGGGTGCCTCCTGCCACCCCACACTGCCAGGCACGGAGCCATGGGCAGGATCTGCCCAGCCCCACTGGCCAGAGAGACAACAGCACCTGTGGCCAGGGCAGGGCTGTGGGCCCAGCCAAGACCCCCAAGGTGGGGCAGGGCCAGCCCTGCCGCCATCTGTCCCTGTCGCTGCTCCAGCACGGCAGCTGCCCTGAAACCCAACGCTGCCTGCGCCCAGGCGGCGCGGGCGTCCCCTCTCCCCCGGCCAGGGCATTCCGCACGGATTAGCTCCCGTCCCCCCAGACACGCAGGCACGGCTGCCCTGCAGCACCCAGCCCGGGCCAGCCCGCATGGCACCGGCCCCACTGCTGCCACCGGGACGGCGCCGTGCCCGGCACGGGGCGAGGCGCTGCCCTCGACGCCGCAGCACCCAGCCCATGCTGCTCCTCCCCTGGCACTGGTGCCTGTGCCACCGAGCACCAGCGGCGCCTCCAGCGCGGCAGTGCCCGGTGCAGCGCGGTTCCTTGGCCGGCACATGGCCGGGGATGCTCAGCCAGGCGGAGGCAGATCCCCGGTGCCGTGAAGCGAGAGCACATCGAGGCCCGCGGGCGCTGCTCGGACCGGCGGCCCTCGTTAACTGTCCGCCGCACACCCCTGCAGGGCACTGCCCAAAAGAACGGGGGGGCACCCGCCTGATGTCACCTCAGCTCCCCCCAGCTCCGGGTCCGTGTGTCCCCGCTCGGCAGCACAGCCAGAGCAGCCAGAGGCTGCTCCACGTGCAGCGCCCAGTGGGGCAGGGGCATCAGCCAGGGCTTGGCACAGCTCCGGGCAGCCAGGAGACCAGGGCTGATGGTGCAGCTCAGGTCATTGGTGAGCATGGAAAGCCACCCAAAGGTGCTGGTGTCACAGTGCCCAGCCACCCTGGCCACTGCGCCAGTCCCTGCTGTGGCTAGGACAAGACCCTGAGGCCAGCCCAAAGAGCACTGCTAGCCCTGCAGGTCTGCTCCACACAGGCTGTGGGGACATCCATGTGTGCAATACAACCTCAGGCCCTCCCTGGTGCAGCTGTTCCCAGCTGCCTCCCCTGCCTTGACAGCAGCCCCGTGGGGATGGGTCCCTGGGTTTCTTGTTGCCAGCAGGGACTGGTGCAGAGCAGGAAGGCAGCTGTGGTCACAGAGTAGGGATTGCACAGAGCACAGCATTGCAATGCTGTGTCCACTCTACCTGAGGCCACCAGAGCACTGTGGGATGCACCGGGATGCTCCAAGCCCTGGGGCTGCTCCAAACCCTGATCCCACCCCCGCCTCAACACTCAGATGTGCCTTGGGGCTGAGCCCTTCCCTGTCCCACCCAGCTCATGAGATTCCCCTGTGCTGCAGCAACCCTCACACCTGGATGACAGGGACAGTGAGCAAGTGCTCCTGACACATCCCTGGAACGTCCACAGCACATTCCCAACACGTCCCCACTGCATCCTGCCTGCAGGCACAGCACTGACACGCACCCTCAGTGCTGGCTCACATGCCTGGGCAGGGAGACATGGGCAATGCCAGCAGCCCCCGCCTCAGGGGTGGCCAGTGCCACCCTGGCAGCCACCATCAGCAATGACACCCTGTCCCCAACAGGGACAGCCACCTGCAGCCTGTCCCCAGGCACAGGGGCACTGTCACCCGTGGCTGGCTCCTCTCCCCGCCACCTTGGAGCCAGTGAAACACAGCTGGCAGCAGGCTGGGCTTTGGCCCACAGTGCCCCACCACTGCCCACAGCCCCGCTGCGGGGGACAGGCTGGAGCAGGGCGGGGGGGGCAGGCAGCAGGGCCCCTGGGCACAACCAGGTGCCAGGCAGGAGAAAGAGGCATATCCAGCCCCCCTTCCCAGGGCTCATGTCCTGCCAAGGCTCTGGGATAGGGGTATGGGGGGCAGCCATGGCCAGGCCAGAGGTCACTGAGCTCCCGCGGCACTGCCGAGCCAGCAGTGACATGTCGAGCTGGAGAGCAACAAGGGGAACTTGGGATCTTGTGGTGAGAACGAGGCCAGAGCCAGGGGTTTTCCAGGATTCAAAACACACGTGAAGGAAAGAGCTGGAGCTGCTGCTGCCTCCAGCACCCCCACAGCAGACTGTGGCTGTGGCCACAGTGCAGCCCCAAACAGCCTGAGGGCAGGGGCAGGAACACCTGCCCACCATCCATCTGGCACGCTGGCAGTGGCGACAGGAGGTGCCCTCGTCCTTGGGGCGACCCATGAGGCGCCACCAGTGCCCAGGGCAGCCAGCCCAGCCGCCTTCCCAAAAACCTGTCTGCTAGCATCACGCTGGGAAACAGAAACCTGGCTGGAAGGCAAGGCATGGGGCTCTGCACCTGCCAGCATCCAACCCCTTGGGGAGCAGGTCAGTACCCCCAAAACACAGGTCCTGTGCCTCACAACACGGATGTGGCACCTACCAGGGCTGGGGCCGTGCACGATCCAGCTCCGTTCCCGGCAGGCTGCCTGTGGGGCTGCCCGACCCTGCTCAGAGCCCTCCAAGGAGTGAGAGCTGTGCTAACTATTTTGGACATGGCACCACGGGACTGTCACATCACCACTCTGCACGTCGCATCACGTTGCTCTGACGGTTTCGCAGGAGCGGCTCCCGCGCTGGGAGGACTCCTGAGCTGCTGCTCCCAAACACAGGCACTGGCGGGCAACCAGCTCGCCCTCCCTCTCCTCTGTGCCAAGAGAGAAGGGCTAGAGAAGCTGGGGGAAACCTGGATAAGGACAGATCTCTGCCTGCTCCCTGCCTCGGTCCTCGTCCTTCTGTCCACTGCATCCCTCTGCTCATCTGGGCAGCTCCCTGCCCTGGCTGCCCTTCACGAGTTTCTGGCCTCCAGTGCCACTGGCTGCCCCACACATGGTGGGTCCTGGCCCCTTGAGTGAAATCCCGTCCCTGCTGGTGGCTCCGACCCGCTCTAGGCAGCAAGACAAGAATCAGCCCGGGCTGCCCAGTCATGCAGGTCACCCACACGGGACAGGTCAGGGATGGTCCCTGAAGGAGGACATGGTGCAAAACCGCCTGTGCTCCTTCAGCACCATTCTGCGCTCACGGCAGAGCAGCCAATGACCCACCCGGGTGTGCGGGGAGCCCAGGGTGGCCAGGAGCAGCCAGCCTTGGTCCCCGGGCAGGGACAGCATCGAGCGGGCAGGCCACGGCGGGCGGCAAGGCGGCGGAGGCAGAGAGCGGGACTCAGACAACATGTCTGGCGCAGGACGCGCCGTTCGGGCAGCGCTGCCAGGACCCGCGGCCGGCTGGTGCGGGAGCCGCCGGTTTTCAGCATCGTCGGGAGCCGCAGCCATCCCTCCCTCTGCGCGGGCCCGGGCGATGGAGCACTGGGGCCGAGGGGGAGGGGAGCCGCCTCTCCTCTTCCTCCCGCGGTGGGAAGCTCTGCTTAGTCACAGCGAGAGCTGCGCTGGAGCCCCGAGAGGCAGCGCCAACCCCGGTCCCGGCCCCGAGCGCGGCCCCGCCGCCGCCGCCGCCGCCGCCTTCCCCGGTTCATCCCGGGGCAGCGGGACCGGCCCTGCCGGGACGAGCCGCGAGTCCACGCGGCGGGGCGGGGGCGGCCCCGGGCGGGCGGGGGGCAGCGGGTGCCTCCCACAGGGGCATCGCCCACCGGCCGGCCGGGACGAGCCGGGGCGGCGCCGGCGCCGCCACGGCCGGGGCTGCCCAAGGGCAGTCCCCTTGCACCCCCCCCGGCGGTGGGGCCGGAGCCGCTCCGGCCCTCCCCAAGATGGAAGGGCCGTGCCCGGGCTTTGTCCCTCCCGGGAAGCCGCCCCGGCCCCGGCAGCGCATTCCCCCCCTCGCCCCCCCCTCGGCTCCTCCACCGCCTCCCCGGGCCGCCGCCCCGCTCCGCTCCGCCGCATTCCGCGCACCCGGCCGCCGCATCTCCGCCGGCACGGCCGGCCGCATCCCGCACCCCCCGACAGACCCCCGCACCCCCGGGCCGCATCCCGCAGCCCTCGGCCGCATCCCGCACCCCGACTCCCTACGGCCCCGCGGTGCGGGAGGCGGCCCTGGCGCCCGCCGGAGTCGGTACCGGCACCGGTGCCGCCGCGGATCTTACCGAGGGGCTGGGGCTGGGGCCGGGGCTGCGGCTCCCGCCCGGCGCAGCTCCGCTCCATGGCGCGGCAGGCGCAGGGGTTGGCCCAGCCCCGCTCCCCCCGGCCCGCGGGGGAGGACGCTCTGCGCTCCCCGCCCCGGCCCCGCGGCCCCGGCCGGGGGGAGCGGCCGGGGGATGCTCCGCCTCGCCCCGGCTCCAGTCGCGGCCCCGCAGCCCCGGCCCGGCGCCGCTCCTCCCGCAACCGCGGCTGGGACCCCGCGCCCGTCACCCCCTCCTCGGGCCTGTCCCTCTGCCTGCCCCCGCAGTGCTCAGGATCCCCCAGCTTCGCTCGGCCACTCTCCAGCCTCTGCTCTCCCAGGATTTGGGGCTCGCACACACATTTTACGATGCTCCGGTCACGCGCGATGCGCTGGCCCCGAAGCAAACACGCCCCGCCCGAGCAGGAGCGCGATGCACAACCAGCGCTACCCGGACCAGCTGCCCCAGCCTCAGGCACCCCAAAAAGACACCGATTTCCCGTTTCCGAGCCCCACCTCAGCTGTGCGAGAGGCCTCGGAGCTGCTGCTCCCCCGCTCCCCGTCACACGTGAGCCTTAGTCACCGCCAGCAGCCGCCCCCGCTGGCGGGGCTCCCCCCGCCCCGCATCCCACCCTGCCCCGGTAACCGGCAGACACAGAGGCCTCTCCCGCTCCCCGGGCAGGAGCAGCGGCCCCGCTCAGCCCTGAAACCCCTTTCGGCCCTGCTTGGACGGGAATGTAGCGGCACGACCAGGATAGGGGACAAGCGCCAGCACCAGCAGTGGGCGGAACACGGCTCCGGGCTCTGCAGGGGCACCAGGAGGCAGGGACATGTCCTTGTCCACCACGTGTCCAGCCTGCTCCGGGCGTCCCGCAGCGTGCCCGGCTCCGGGTGTGTGGATGAACAAAGTTTTCTGCGGGCAGCACCCAACAGAGATGCCTGTTTTGGGGATGATGTCACCGCAGGCCAGGAGATCCCCTGCCACTCATTCTCCCTCACCTACCAGGCAAACTGGTTTACCTAAATCCCAGCCCTTTCCTTGGAAGTGCATTCCCCTGACTCAGGGACGGGTGCTCCTCAGCAGACGGGGTGGCCCCACTCTGTGATGCTGCAGGGGTAGCCCTACACCCCAAATCACCCTAAAGTCATCATCCTCCTACAGCCTCCAGCCCCGCACCCTCTCACCTGGCTCAGACAGATCAGAGGCTTCCCAAAACTTCCAGAGCCTCACCCACCAGCTGACTCCCCACCAGGGAATGCTGCATGGCCAAGCCCCAGCTCTGGGAGCTGGGCACCCCAGGAGGATGGCAGGGGAGTGTCCCAGGAACTCCCACAGCCAGGCTATGCCCTGGGACAGGAAAGGGGAACAGCCCCACTCACATTCTTGCATGGCTGAGCCTCCAAGGGGCTGCAGCAGCCCCAGAGCCCCATATTTCCATGGCACACAAGGGATCTGGCAGAGTGGGACTGGAGCCCCTCCATGGCCTGTTCCAAGGGTGACTGTGGGTGGCTTCCAAAGCCTCTTTGCCTGTGCGTTCCACAGCACCTCCAGGAGCAGATCAGCCTCTCAAGGCTCTGGGACAGCCTGGCAGTGGATCCAGCCACGCCCAGGGTCTTTCTCCCCGCAGTGGGGTCCGTCTGGAGCAGGGGGCATGGTGAGGAAGGGGCAACTGCGGGTGTACAGGGCCTGTGGCCGTGCTCCAACAGTGCAGCATGAGAGGGGCTCGTGAATGCCACGCCAGCCCAAGTCGATGGGCTTATACAAGCAGGGATTGATCAATCACTCTGCTGCAGGCAGAGCCCTGCTGTGTTGGGGTTCCTGGGTCCAGCCCCGCCATACCCGTGGTGCTGAGAACAGCTGCCCTCCCTTGAGCTGATGGAAAATCCGATGAGTTAATGATGAGCACGGCACCCAGCCCTGGCTGCTGCATGCCCCAGCACTCCCTGTGCTCCTCAGCCCCGCAGTGTGGGGTGCAACACTGCCATGGGTCTGTTGGGCCAGTCTGGACAGGGGGCTGCACCCCGAGGTCCAACACCTGGCCCTGACTCTGACCCAAAGGGGTCAGCACCCCAAAGTCAAAGGATACTACAGCCACAGCTCAGCTCTGCCACTGAGAGCTGACACTGTCTGGGAGCAAACAGGGATAAAGATGGCAAACAAACCCACCAGCACCACTGAGCAAAGTACCATGTGGGACACCCCATCCCACCCATTTCCACCTGCTACCTATCCCTCTGCTCCCACCTCTCCTCAGCCCCAGGACTTTGCCCTGGCCCCAGGCTGCTCCCACCCTGCTGCTCTGTGACACGGTGCCCACAAGGGCTGTTCTGAATCCCTGTCCCCAAAACACTCCAGCTGATTCCCACTGGCCGTGGGGCAGTGACCCAACAGGATCCTGGGGACGAGTGTCTGTCCCTGCCTCCTGTCCTGCGGCGGATGGATGCAATAGGAACCCATTACTGGCAGCGTGTCAGAGCAACAACCAGACCCCCAGCATTTTGCCATGGGGCTACGCGACAGCCCCTGTGGCTGTCAGTGACAAATGGGCCAGCAATGGGCTGAGCCGCAGCGGGCTGCGCCCTGCCCTGCCACAGCTCGCGCCTGCTCTGTAATTATCCCAAGCCGCATCTGTAATTAGTGTCCTGATGTCATGGGGTCAGGCCTGGGCAGCCCCGCGCGCTCCCCGCCACCCCCACCTTGGCCTCCGGAGGAGATCACAGTCTTCCAACACCATCCGGAGGAGTTCCTGCCCAGCTCCGGCTCCCCGCCAGCACTGCTGCCGGAATCACATCCCAGCTCTGTTCCACAGCCCCTGAGCTGCTGCAGGGTTGTTTCTGTCCCCCGGGCCAGTGCAGGGCTTGGTAGCTCCAACCACGGCATCTGTGCCCCCTTCCCTACAGCATCCTGCCCCCTCCCCGGATCCTGCCTGGGAAGGAGACGGGCCAGCCCCAGCCCTCCCGAGCCTCCCAGGGCTGCCAGTCACCCGCTCCCTCGGCACTGGGAATGCTGGAGCAGCCCGGCAGCTATAAATAGAGCGGGAGGCGCAGGCACGTGTGGCCGCAGCACAGGCGGGTCCGGGCGGCTGCTGCCCCGTGGCCGGTGTGGGGCACGGGCAGGGTGTGGGGATGCAGCAGCGCCTCGGGGTGGGACAGCGACGGGAGGAGGGTGACAGCACTGAGCAGGGCAAGAGCAGCGTGGTCCTGCACCGGGGAGATGCCAGCGCTGTGCCGGGAGGATGGAGGGAGGCTCCACACAGCTGCCACGGAGCACCAGCACTTTATTTCAGGGCAGAAAACCACCACACTGCCCGCGGCACACGGGGTACCCCGCGTCCCTTCCCTCTGGCAGCTCCCCGTGGCCACCGCCGCCGCTAACACCCGCGTAAGGGCCGGGCCGGGCCGGTGACGCTGAACTGCGCGCTCAGCACCTCCGAAGGCGCCCGCGTCTTCTGGCCCGGCTGCTGCCCACCAGCAAAAATGGTGAAGGTGCCGGGCTCCAGCTGCCAGTCCTGCACCCAGACTGCACGCTGCTCGGCCAGCACCTGGAAGGACAGCTTGGCCTCCCGGCCGGCCAGCACGGCCACACGGCGGAAAGCCACCAGCTGCCAGCGGGGCACCGGCACGGATGACTGCTCCCAGCGCAGGTACAGCTGCACCACCTGCGTGGAGGGATGGGAGTCAGCACAATGGGACTCCACTGGAGTCTTCTTGCAGGGGGGAGAGCTCGGGCACATCTGTACCCCGTACAGCCAGCTCAGTACAGAGCAGCTGTGCCCACCTCCTCACTGTCCCGCAGCCCCGTGTTCTCCAGCACCACAGACACAGAGAGGTTGGCACAGACGGGCAGCACTGGGGGGCTCAGCACCAGGTCCCGGTAGTGGAAGGTGGTGTAGGACAGCCCATACCCAAAAGGGTAGAGCGGGGCCTCCTGCCCATAGTACCGGTATGTCCGTCCCTCCATGGTGTAGTTCTCCATCGGTGGCACCTGTGGGACAAGGGGCCAGTGGAACAGGGCAGGGCTGGTCAGTCACAGGCAAGAACCAGCCCTGCATCCCACGGCTGCTCCAGCCACCAAGGCAGGGAATGGCTAAAGGGGCGACCAGCAGCCCTGGCCTTACCTGGTGCATGCCTGCAGGCCAAGTGGCCGGCAGCCGGCCAGCCGGGCTGGCCCCTGCCTTGCCCAGCAGGACCCTGGCAATGGCCAAGCCGGTGGCCTGGGCAGGGAAGAAGCAGGCCAGGATGGCCCCCACGCCGTCATGTGCCTGTGCCCAGCTCACGTCCAGGGGCCCCGCGTTGAACAGCAGCAGAATGACAGGGCGCCCAGCGGCTGCAGGGAGGTGGCTGTCACTGAGAGCCCTGTAGTGGCGCTGCTGGGATGGCCCTGAGGTCTCCCATGCATGGGGAACACCTGGCCAGGGTGAGGTCCCACAGAGCCCCTACCCGCCTGCACAGCATCCTGCAGCAGCTCCAGCTGGTGCCCTGGCAGGGACAGGTCACTCCGGTCTTTTGCCTCTGTCTCCACATCTACCCCTGGGTGGGGACAGCCAAGGGAGAGCCCCTTACACCTCTGTGGGCAGCCAGGGCAGAGGGGCACCGACTGCCTCAGAGGTGGCTCATGGGCTCCCAGAGCACTCCCCTTCCCCTGGCAGTGCCCACCCAGTGCCCTCCCGCTCCCACCTACCTGTCCCCAGGCAGACCAGCACCACGTCAGCTGCCCCCACCACCCTCACCAGCTCTGCCCGTGAGTACCGCTGGCACCGTGGCTCACTGCAGCCTGCTGTGAAGCTGACATTGGCCCCCAGCATCTCCAGCCCCCTCCTGCACAAGGGAAGAGCAGAGGACACGGGGCAGCTGTGCCCCAGGATCAGGGGACAATGGGGACAGCCCCCTTGCCCTGGCCACCAGCCAAGGGCTAAGTAGCTCCAGCAGCAGCCCTGGACAGTGCCCAGAAGAGGGGAACAGTGACCAGGAGAGGAGGACATGAGGTGGGACCACACTGTCTCACCGGGGAGTGTAGATGTACTGAGGCTCTGGCACTGGTGCATAGTCCCCAAACAGTACCCGGGGATTGTCAGCAAAGGGACCCACAACCTGCAGAGGGTGGGCACCAGCAGCCCTGTGACACCTGTGTGCCACGGGTGTGGTGCCAGCATGTCCCCCTGCCCACCATCTTGCAGGGGCTCACCGCGAGGTGCTGGCCAGACAGGTCCTGGGCCCGCAGGGGCAGCGTCCCCCGCACATTCTTCAGCAGCACAAAGCTCTTGACAGCAGCTTCCAGTGAGAGGTTGCGGTGCTCGGGGCTCTGCACCACGCTCAGGTCCAGGGAGCTGTAGGGGTTCATGGCTGGGGGGTCAAATTCCCCCAGCCGCATCCGTGTGTAGAAGAGGGGCCGGACTCGGTCACGCAGCATCTGTGGAGACCCCAACCCCTCAGTTGTGCTTGGCAGGGACAGCCCAGGCTCTCTGCCCATATCCCTGGTCCTACTCCCCTCGGCTCACCTGCAGTGTGATGTTGCCCATGGCCAGAGCCTGAGGGATGTGCATGAAGACGTTGTTCTTCAGGCCATAGGAGAGCTCCAGGTTGCAGCCAGCGTTCACCGAGGCTACCATGCCAGCAAGAAGGGAGAACCCCTGTCATGGCTGAGCGATGCCTGGGGATTGCCCCCATGCCCAGCCCGTGAGCTCACCAATTGCCGTCTCCAAGAAGCTGTGTGTGTAGTGGTGCCCTAGCATGATGAGCTCCACAGCCCCCTCATCGCTCACCACGTACCCATCAAACCCCCACTCGCCACGCAGGATGTCTGTCAGCAGCTTCTTGTTGGCACAAGCAGGAACGCCGTTGATCCTGTTGGAGAGGGGATGGGGCAGCCAGGAGAGTGGGGCACTGGCCATGCCAAGGGCAGCCCAGCCCACGTGGCCCTTGCCACGCTCCACACCTGTTGTAGCTGCACATGAAGCTGTAGGAGCCAGCACGCACACATGCCTGGAACTGGGGCAGGAAGGTCATGCGCCAGTCCCGCTCCAGCACCTGCAAACACCACGGAAGAGTGGGGTCAGCACCTGGAGTGTCCCCTGCCCTCTCAGCACCCCCCTGCCCTGCTGCCCTCACCTTGGCATCGAAGCTTAGCCTGGAGACAGGGATGTTCTCAGGGCCTCCGTGCACACTGAAGTGTTTGCAGCCAGCGCTGGCCTTGGCATAACGGGGGTGCTGGCCCTGCAGGCCCTGCACAAAGCTACGGGCCAGCTCCCCACTCAGGAACGGGTCCTCCCCATAGGTCTCCTGTCCGGGGCACATTGGGTCACCTCTGGGAGTCCCATTCCCCACATCCCCACAGCCTGGCAAGCCATGGCCACATCCAGCTGGTCAGCCATGGTCCTTTGTGACCTGATCCCAGCGAGGGATCACCACCCAAGCTGGCACCTGGTTCCTTCCCCACAGTGGGTGTCTCATGATGTTCAGGACAGGGCTGAAGCAGCTGAGCCCGGTGTGGTCACTGTAGCGGCCAGCAGCAGCAAAGCTGTTGTGCTTGGCTCTCACCTCGGTGGCCGTGGCGTTGGCCACACGGTAGATGAGCTCGGGGCTTTGGAGAAAGCACAGGGGTGTCAGGTCGGTGTAGGCAAGGTGTCTCACAAGGTCCCATCCCACACCCCCGTGCCGGTACCTGAAGGCGGCGGCAAGCCCCAGCGCCTGCGGGAAAGCCGTGGCCCATCCAGGTGCCTCGCCGTCGCCCCGCAGACACTCCGTGTTCCAGTTGTAGGGCGCGATGCCCAGCCGCGGGATGGGGGGCGCAGGGCCGTTCCCCATCGCTCCCCCCCTCGCCACCTGCGGGGCAGCGGCGCTGAGCGGGGAGTCCCGCGGGGGCCCCGGGGGGGTCCCGCCGCCCCCTCACCTGCAGCACCAGCTCGGCGGGGCTCAGCCGGCCCAGCAAGTCGTCGAGACGGCGGTGCCAGGGCAGCGAGGGGTCCCGGAAAGGGAAGAGGGGCGGCTGAGCCCGGACCGCCCCCGCGCCCAGCGCCGCGCTCAGCACCAGCACCCGCAGCCCCAGCGCCGCTGCAGGGAGAATCCTACACGGCATGGCCCGGCCCGGCTGCCGGGATCCGCACGGCATGGCCCGGCACTGCTCCCGGGATCCGCACGGCCCGGCACGGCCCGGCCCGGCAAAGCACGGCACGGCCCGGCACGGCCCCGACCCCCGCGCTGGGCGCGGCGGGGCGGAGCGCGCTGCAGTCAGTCCCGCGCCCACCGGACGGGGCGGAGCGCGGTAGGACGGGACGGGTTCAGGGAATCCCTGGGCTTTGGCAGGTTGCGGCCGTTCCCTGGGCAGTTTTGCGAGATTCCCCCCGTGCGTCGGGTTCTGTATTCGAGGGACGGCGAGCCCCGAGCCCCGCGCAGACCGGCGCCGCCGCGGGGACAGGTCGCGGCGTTTCTGTTCCACCCGCGTCTCGCAGCATCTCCCGTGTGCGGGCGGGAACCGGCAGAGCCGCCCGGCGCCGTCAGACCGGCTCTCGGTGCCCTCGGCTGCAGCGGGGCCGGCTCGGCCCCTGCCCGGGGCCGGGGAGCAGTAACGGCTCCACCTGGGAAGATCTCCATGTGCTCACTGGACGTTATGGCAGGACAGGGAGTGAGATGCCAGCGCCGGGTGCCCGATGTGCTGCTCATGCCCTCCAGCTCAGCAAGGGGAGTGTGCCCCTCATGCCCCCCAGCTCAGGACGGAGGGACACTGCCAGGACCCCCTGCAGTGACCAGGGACCCCTGCAGTGACCACGGACACGGCGTGTTCTTACACTGGATATTAGGAAAAGGTTCTTCCCCCAGAGAGTGTTGGGCACTGCCCAGGCTCCCCAGGGAATGGTCCCATCCCCAAGGCTGCCAGAGCTCCAGGAGCTTTTGGACACCACTCTCAGACACAGGGTGGGATTGTTGGGGTGTCTGGGCAGGGCCAGGAGTTTGCCTCCATGGTCATTGTGGGTTCCTTCCAACTCAGGGTGTTCTAGGATTCCATGATTCATCAGCCACCAGCACACCGGGGCCACTGTGGAGAGCACAGGGTGGCATTTGGGACTGGGAGTAGGAGGGGACCTGGCACTGCAGAGCTGGAGACAGGGAGCACAGACACCCCATCAGCTCGCTGGCACAATGGAGGTGCTGCTGGCCACCCCCCAGCCTGGGACAACCACAGCACGCTCCGGTGCCAGCCCCGGTGCCTTGCAGCCGGCCCTGTCCCGGGGATGCAGCCATGTAAGGCAATGCCAGCAGGTCACCACAGCCCGGCCGGTCCCCACGCTCCTGCTCGGCGGTGACAGCGAGCCAGCCCCAGCTGCTGGATTCCTGAGCAGCCAGCAGGAGTGGGGGGGTCCCCTGGGTGCCCAGAGCATATCCTGCCCCCAGCACACCACCCCAGCCAGGTCAGCGCTCAGCACTCGCTCAGTGACAGTCCGGGACAGGGACATAATGGGATAAATAAATAAACAAACAGGAGATTAAATAAATAAGTAAACAATGCTTCAACACTGTCTTGGAGCAGGATCTGGTGCACCAGGGGCCATGCTGGCTTGGGGAGGGTTAGGGGAAGCTGGGTTGTTCCCGGGAATATTCCCTGCAGTTCCTGCAGCCCCAAGGCAGGCTGGTTTCTGTGACGCCCTGTCCTCTGCCTTGTCCTTGCAGGGCCATTCGCGGGCCCACAGGGTGTAGACCTGCTTGTGTTCCACACTGAGCCGCAGCCTAAGGATCAGAGCCTGCCCAATCCTGCCGGCACAGGGCTTGCTTCATCCATCCACGGACACCAGCTGCCCTTTCCCCAGGAATCAGCCTCTGCCCACCCCCTCGAGCCGGGCACAGAAGGCACAGAAACAGATTCCCCAAGACCCGGCCCTGGCAGAGCCCAAGGAGAGTTCAGACAATGCTCTCAGGCATACGGTGGGATTGTTGGGGTGTCCTGTGCAGGGCCAGGATCCTTGGGGTCCCTTCCAGCTCGGGATATTCCACGATTCTATTCCAATTCCAAGGTGGCAGCACGGGAGCAGGAGCCCAGCCCAGGTGCACATGGAAAGACCCCTTTCCCACGGCGACACCCTTGCTCTGCCGACGGCTCATGAGGATTTATTGGCCCGGTGATATCAGCCGGGGCTGGGGGGCAGCGGGGAGGCTTGCGGGGCGCCGGCAGCACCGGGGTCACCATGCCGTCACCGGCCGGGCCGCACGTTGCTGGCGGACACCCCGGGCCGTGAGACCGGGGATAGCGGGAGCCAGCGATCCCGGGCAGTGATCCCGGGAAGAGGGAGAAACGGGAGCCGCGATCCCGGGCAGTGATCCCGGGGGCAGCGGGAGCCGCGATCCCGGGCAGTGATCCCGGGGGCAGCGGGAGCCGCGATGCCGGGCAGTGATCCCGGGGGCAGCGGGAGCCGCGATCCGGGCAGTGATCCCGGGGGCAGCGGGAGCCGCGATGCCGGGCAGTGATCCCGGGGGCAGCGGGAGCCGCGATGCCGGGCAGTGATCCCGGGGGCAGCGGGAGCCGCGATCCCGGGCAGTGATCCCGGGGGCAGCGGGAGCCGCGATGCCGGGCAGTGATCCCGGGGGCAGCGGGGAGCCGCGGATCCCGGGCCAGGGATCCCGGGGGCAGCGGGAGCCGCGATCCCGGGCCGGGCCCAGCGCGGCCTCGATGGCGGCGCCGCCACAGTTACAGCGGGCGGCAGCGCCCCCTAGCGGCGACCGCGTCGGTCACCTGACCCCCTCTACCCGCCGGGACGCCTGACTGTCACGTGATAAGTGGCGGCCTCATCCCGTCAGCGCGCGATGCACTCTGGGATTTGTAGTCCATCCGGGCGGGCGGGGCGCGGAGGGCGGCGCGGCGGGGACTGCGTGTCCCGTGGTGCCCCGCGGTGTCCCGGCGTCCCTTGGTGCCCCGCGGCGGACGGAGCGGCCGGGCCGGGCCGGGCGGACACGATGTCGCGGCAGGGCGGGCGCGGCACCGAGAGCAAGAAAATGGTAACGGCGGGGCCGGCGAGGCGAGCGCATGGCGTGGGGCACCCGGGAAACCGGCCCGGGGCGGGGGTGATCGGGCCCGGCCCGCTGCGCCCGGGGCGGAGGGGCCGGGCGGCTGTGAGCGGCACCGGGCGGCTGTCGGCGGCACCGGGCGGCACCGGGCGGCCGTGAGCGGCACCGGGCGGCCGTGATCGGCACCGGGCGGCCGGAGCGGCACCGGGCGGCCGTGAGCGGCACCGGGCGGCACCGGGCAGCTGTCGGCGGCACCGGGCGGCCGTGAGCGGCACCGGGCGGCACCGGGCGGCCGTGAGCGGCACCGGGCGGCTGGAGCGACCCGGGCGGCCGTGAGCGGCACCGGGCGGCACGGGCAGCTGTCGGCGGCACCGGGCGGCCGTGAGCGGCACGGGCGGCACCGGGCGCGTGAGCGGCACCGGCGGCCCGGCGGCGTGAGCGGCACCGGGCGGCTGTAGCCGGCGCTGTCGGCGGCACCGGGCGGCCGGCAGCGGCACCGGGCGGCTGTCGGCGGCACCGGGCGCTCCCGTTTCTGGGAAGTTCGCAGCCAAAACGCTTCCCTGGAGCGTCTCGCTTCCCCTTTCCAACTCATTCCGCGTTATCAGCCCGGCTGAGTCAGGAACTGAGAGATGGAGCCCAAAGCTCCAGAGCTGCGCTCGAGTGCTGGGTCAAACCAGGTGGAATTCATTAATTTTGAATGCAGAATAAGTAATAAAAAAAAATAAAACCTGTGTTTTTCTCCCTCTTTAACCATGAGGAGGGGTTGGGTCGGGTTTGGCTGCCCCCTCCTGCCTCTCCACACCACAAGGGATTCTTTTCTAGGGATTCAGCTCCTTAAATACAACGATTATGTAAAGAATTGTGTTAATTCACGGGAATTCTGACACTTCTGTAGCCACAGAACAGATTTGTAGTGTGGAGACTGTGTTCACTGCTCTGCAATGTCAAATAATAAAAATACTGGGAAAGCTTTGGGCACTTCAGTTACATCAAATGGGCTGAAAACGAAAAAAATTTGTCCAAATCTAAATTTAGGAGTTTGCCTTGCTGTAACAGCATAAGTTGCTGTTAATAACGTCTCAGCAATGACTGAGATCAGCTCTGGGTGTGTTGGGGCTGATGGTGGCAGGTGACACTGCCATGGCCTCACACGGTGGCAGCACCTCAGGCTGGGGACAGCTGGATTCCCTCCATCCATCCCCATCCTCCCTGCACCTCTGTCTTTACTAAAACGACTGAAACCCTTAAAACCAACACTGCCTGTTCTGCACGTCTGTTAAATTCTCTGCCAAGTCTCTGACTCCAGCTGAGCCAAAGGAATTTCCACCTTGTCCTTCCGGTGATGTGAAATGCCCAGCTTTTAGTTTTCTGAGAGGAAAGCAAATTTTTAAGTAAACCCCCCAAAGAATTTGTCAGTTCTTTAGATCCAAAGTGGGGGAACAGCTCCAAGCAGCCTGACTGGTTGTTTTCATACCTGAAGCCTCAAAGCTCATCCTGTTACACCCTCTGCCATGTGCAGGGACACCTTCCACTGTCCTTGATTGCTCCAAACCCTGTCCAGCCTGACTTTGAGCATTCCAGAGATCCAGGGGCAGCCACAGCTTCTCTGGGCACCCTGTGCCAGGGCCTGCCCACCCTCACTGGGAAGAATATTTTCCTAATCCAGGAACAAGACAAGGTGGAATTCCCTGTGCTCTACAAACCCAGTTTCTATTTGTTTTGGGGGTGTTTCCTCTGTGGCTTTGTTGTGGCTTTGTGTCAACTTATGGTGATCTGTGTCGTCACTTAACTCTGATCTTGTTTCTTTTCCCTCCCTTGCCTGCTGCTGCTTTCATTCTCTAGTATTGGTATTTGCCATTCATTTCACCTTCTGCCTCTCTGCAGCTCATGGTAGGTGACAGATCCCAGGTCAGCCCCTGTGATCCCTCTGCATGCCAAAAGTGACAGCAGAAACCAGTGCTGGGGGTTTGTTTGTTCCCCAAAACATTTCCTTTGGCAGAGTTTTGTTCTGCAGCCCGTAATGACCTCGTTAATCACTGGTCTGGCTTAATGGCTCCCAAAAAATGCTCTTTGACATCATTTAAGGGTGAGAATTGAAGATGGTGGCTGGGAGAGGAGAACTTTTCCCTTTTTTTCGCAAATTTTCTGCAAATCTGACAATTGTGCAAAGAAAACATGAGAGTCTTTGGTCCTGGGCAGTCCCGGAGTGGATGTGCACAGCACCTGAGTGCTGATCTGGCCTGGGTTTGGCCTCCCTGAGCCTGTTCTGGGTCTGAGGAGCTGATTTCAATCTGTGAAGCAAATTCTGTGCCTGGACAACTTTCTAGGACCAGATGAGTCCTTTTTCTTGGTACAGAATTTCATAAATCCCTGGCTGGAGGAGCATTTTGAGCCTGTTGGAAGGACAGGGCTGGACCCTCAGGGGCACTGCCCACTTGTAACATGTTCATGAAACAGAGGGAAGAGTTTGAGTCAGATCTCAGCTCTAGGGCAGTGCCTGAGGTAAATTCAACACCCTGGCATGGCACCTCCAGCTATCCAGGAGGTGCTGATCTCTTTCCCAAAATTCCAGAATGGTTTGGGTTGAAAGGGATCTTAAAACTCATCCAGTTCCACCCCCTACCAAGGGCTGGGGGCACCTTCCAGTAGACCAGGTTCCTCCAAGTCCTGTTCCGAGGAGAATGAAGTTGTTGCCAGAGTTGGAGCTGGGATCTCTCCTTATTAAGCACCAGATTCCTTTGAGACAGCAGGTCCCTGTTCCCCTCTCCGTGCTGAGGGTGGAGGCAGCAGAGCTCAGGTGGGTTCTGGGGGCTGAATCCCTTCTCCTGTGTGCAGAACTCGGAGCTGTTCACGCTGACCTATGGTGCCCTGGTGACCCAGCTCTGCAAGGACTACGAGAACGACGACGACGTCAACAAGCAGCTGGACAAAATGTGAGTGGCTGTGTTGCTGTTTTGTATAACACACCACACAGGCTCTTGTGGTTTTTTCAGAAGGCTAAAATGTCTGTTTTATTAGGGATTGTTTCTCCTTATATGTAATTTTACACAGGCCAATGTGATTGGTGAAAGAAAGGCAAACCTCTTCACTCACACTGGTCAAACCAGAGGGACATCAAGGAGAAATCCCTCCTCCCAGAAGGAATAAATACCAGATACTGTTACAAAAACATTTCATGGTGTTTTTCACACTTTCCTGGGAAAGAACACCAGAAAACCAAAACATCAGGCCTGAAACCAGACTACGTGGGTGCACGAGTGGGGGTGGAGCTGTCGTGCTGGAGCTCTATGGGTGTCACTGCAGAGCTAGGTCAAACAACAGTGACACAGAATTTCTTCAGAGGCACTAGGAGTAGTTTATTGAAGTGTGTATACACTTTTATAGTGTGTTTCACAGTCTAGAAACAGATTGGTTAACCAAAAACACAGTGAGCTTATTGGTGTAGGAAAGACAACACCTTTTGGTGAACATTTTAGCCTAAATGTCACATATCTCACGCTGTGACATTTGCACAAACACTAGATGCTAGGTTTGTTTAAATTATTTTCTCATGCTTTTCCCAGGACCAGCCTGGGAAAGCTCAAGCTGCTTCTCCCTGATCACTCTCAGTGTCTACATGTGGGAGCAGGGATCACAGCCACATCCCTGTGTGCTACTCCAGGAGCAAAATCCTGGCAGGCTGAGGTTATTTAACACTGGCATTTCTCAGATTAGACTTTGCTTCTTTGCTGTCTTCTTTTATAAATACCTGTTGTCTTTCTAAAGCTGTTGCTCTGGTCCCTTCACAGGGGTTACAACATCGGGGTCCGGCTCATCGAGGACTTCCTGGCCCGTTCCAATGTTGGCAGATGCCATGATTTCCGTGAAACTGCAGATGTTATTGCAAAGGTAAATGGCCAAGCACAGCTTTGTCTGGGTTTTTTTGAGGTTTTGCATGTGAGGAAGGAATATTCACTACTCACAGGACTTTTCTGAGAGTTTGATGAAGATTCTGGGAGGGAAAATAAACTGCTTTAGCCCAAGTACTGCTGGCTGGTGGGAACTGGAAGAAAGGAGAGATGTTTGCAACCCCCTTGAGTAATTTTACAGAGATCAAAGCTGTGCTGTTGCCTCACATGTTCTTATTCTTCCTGTTTGCCACAACAGATTGCATTTAAGATGTACCTGGGCATCACTCCAAGCATCACCAACTGGAGTCCTGGGGGTGACGAGTTCTCCCTGATCTTGGAAAACAACCCCTTGGTGGACTTTGTGGAGCTCCCTGACAACCACTCAACCCTCATCTACTCCAACCTGCTCTGTGGGGTGCTGCGAGGTGCCCTGGAAATGGTGAGGCACATCTCTCTTCCCTTGGGATGGGTGTTTGGATAGCCAGGTGTCAGCAAATCCTTGAATTCTGGTCCTTGTTTGTGACTTTTGGGTTTGCTTTGGACTTCAAACACATTCCCAGGAGAAGGGCAGAGCTTCAGGAGCACTTGGCTGCTGTCATGTGTGGCAGCTGAAGCCCAGAGGTGGTGCCTGAGCCCCTTTAAGTATTTGTGTATCTCTGAGTTTGTAAGAAGCTCCAAAATCTTCACTCTGCAACTGCTGTGAGCCCTAGCTGGGTATTGGTCAGGCCAAGAGAACAGCTGTGGCTCAAATTTAGGGCTATGTAGAGCCCTGTATGTCATGTCATGCCCTTAGAGCCCTTATGCTGGTGCTCCAGGATCATCCAGTCCCTGGAGAAGCTGCTGTGAAGAGGGAGTTACCAGCTCCTCTTACTCTTCCCTGACTTAGGTGCAGATGGCTGTCGATGTGAAATTTGTCCAGGACACCCTGAAGGGCGACAGCGTCACAGAAATACGGATGAAGTTCATCAGGAGGATTGAAGACAACCTTCCAGCTGGAGAAGAGTGAACCACAGCCCATCTCCCTGGGGACTGGAGGGACCAGCTGGGTTTGGCCATTAGCTTTCCTCACAGATCCATAGGGATCTCCTGCCCCTGCACACTCAGACTGACTCACTGACTGTCTCAGATGTTATTTTCTTCTACTCTCACTTCCATCCTCTGTAGAAGATGATTGGTTGGTGTTTATTTCCCAGATTCATTCTGAAGCTTTTTCATCAGGTGATGTCCTTTTCCCTCCCCCTGGGGGCTTCCTGTGCTCAGTTTCCAATTGTGACCTGGGTTGTGTGAGAACAACTGCTCAGACTGCAGCAGAGCTCCGGTCTCTTCACATCAGTGTCAGATGGCCAGAGTTGGAGACCAAGCTACAAGAGCCCACTGATTCCCTTCTAAACCCTGTCCTTCCTTAAATGAGGTGTTTAAAATCCATTTGGAGATGTGTGTAGTGTTTCTGTAGATCAAACTGGCTTCCTGCACTTGATTCTGAAGTCACTGTTGAATGCAGGCTTGATCCAAAGGGGTGACTGTGGAGAGCTGTTGGAGTGCTGGCACCAGGGCAGGGGCTGCTCTGCTCAGGGGGCCGTGGCACCACAGAAATCTGGGAGTCCCATGGTCTTTCCAGTGTCCCTCCCTCAGGAGGGGAGGAGGTCAAACTCCTGTGGATCAGTAGGAACTATTTTACATGGAGAAAGAACAGCTAAAATGGCATCAGTGCTTCACAGGGGGCACAGCCCAGGGCTGCATGGGGAGCCACAGAGTGAGAACCAAACTCACTTGGAAGGTGTTAAAAACATTTCAGGCTCTGTTCTGCTGTTGGGTGTAAAGGCTGCATGGTGTGAAGGCAGTGCTGGGGTTTGTTCTCATTGGTGTTCAGGCTATAGCAGAATTTCCCAGTTACTTGACCTGTGGCACTTGCTGCTCTGAAATATACATAAAGAAGTACTAGAAAAACAAAAGCAAGAGACTGGAACATCAACTTCCTCTGCCACACAGAGCCAGAGAATACAGTTAGGCATTGGGTTCCCAAATCACTTTACGTAGCATGAAGGCACAGCTCCTCGAGGGCTTTGTGAGCTGCAGAATTTGTGTCGCTTGATACCCGAATGTGAGGCGAGAGGGAGCAACCCACTGCTTGTGCTGCTCTTTTTTGGCTTTTCTGGAGGAATGTTGGGTCACAGGATGGCTCACCCTGTCCCTTTTTTGGATGCTCCGTGTGACATGTGCCCTGGAAGGGACAGTGAGTGGCTGTAAGAGCAGTCCAAGGCATGGCAGGTGGGTGTTGGTGGCAGAGGTACCACATGGTCATGTTGCAGAGCTCAAAACCATCCCTTATTTCTCATTGCTGACCATTCCAAGTCACTTTAAAGCTGCATTTTAGAGAAAATTGCATTAAAAGAATCGCGGTGTCAATTCTTTGGTCTCTTGGCTGCGTTCTGGTGGGGAGTGGCAGCAGGGGCTCAGCCCTGCCTGGGGCTGGCAGGGTGACAGTGGTGACAGGGTGCCCAGGGCTGGCAGGGTGACGGCAGCACTGCACCAAGAATTCCTGGCTGCCAGCGGGCCTGGAAGCTGCTGCCTGGAGGAACCTGCCCAGTATTCCACCCACGGAGGGACTGGGGGCAGACACTTGGTGTGGCTGGCTTGGGGTCTGTGAATCCACTGTGTGCTCAGTGGCTGGGACTCTGAGCCAGCCCAAGGCAGCTGCTGCAGAGCCAAGGCTCTCTGTGGGCGTTTACAGAGGCAAAAAAATCACCTGGAGGGGCATCTGAGCCTCCTCTGCTGCCAGCTCAGTGCTGCTCTGTGGCTGGCATCGGCCCTGTAGTGCTGCTGCCAGGAGTGTGGAGACAAGGAACAGCAACGGCTGCTCTCCAGGAGCAGCTCATGCTTTCCTTCCTTGTGTAAGTGCTCCCAGGAGCCCTGCTCTGCTGGGAGCTCTGCTCCGTGCTCACAGGCACTCCCTGCTCTGGGGTCACCCTGCAGTCATGCTCCATCCCTGGCACTGAGCACCCAGGGCTGTGCCCCAACTTCTGCCAGCCCTGAGGATGGGGAAGTGGCAGCTTTTGCAATAAAGTGGTATTTTTTTTCTCTGGAGCTGGTGAGCACCACGTGCTGCTGGCCTGGCCAGGAGTGGGAGTCAGCCAGGGCGGCCCCAAACAGCCCCAACAGACACCCAGCTCCTGAGGCTGTCCAGAGGGTCTGGGGGGAGTGAGATCCCTGGTCCTCACCCCTGCAGAGAGTAGTGGTTCCCGAACTCCTGCTCCCAGCCCCTTGGAAATTGCAGTAATTCACTGGGGCGACAGGGTCAAAACCAGCCCAGACCTTCTGGAAGAACAAAAAGCAGAAATTGCATTAAGTAAATTAAAACTGTCTACTACTGAGCAGCTTGCTGCAGACAAGGGAGAATATGCAAAAAGCTCTGTTTGAAACCTACTAAATATTACCATGTGCTGTTTATAGGAAACAAATGGGGAAAGGCATCTGCATCAATAAACCCCAACGTGGCTGGGCTTGGACTGAAGCCTTTCCACGGCTCTCGGTTATTGAATACCCGTGGCTTTCATGTGGTGCCAGCCCTGACCCCTGACACATACCGCGGAGGGGAAAGTTGACTTGTGGGAATAATAGACATTCCTAGGGAGCGATTTAACCTGGCAGGAAGAGAGGCCACTTCCAGCCCTTCACATCCCTGCGTGATATTGGAGATGACAATAGCAACAAGTCAAGGGGAAACGTGGGACACGGGGTGGGAGCGGGGCTGGAGAGCGATGCTGTGGGACCCCAGTGCCTGGGGTGAGTGAGCCCCCAGCCACCCCCCTGGGGTGAGCAGCCCTCACCAGCCTGAGCACCCCGTGGTGGCATCAGCCACAGCCACCTCCCAGGCTCCCACAGCAGCAGGATGCAAGAGCTTTGGTTGGTGGAGTGCCTGCAGAGGTGGAAAGAGCTTTGCAGCTCTTGTGCCCCTCCTGCAGGAAAGTGGGACATTGGCTGGTGTCCTGGTGGAGAACACTGGCAGGAGCTGAAGGTCGATGTGTGACTCACAGGGTCCAGGGTGAGGGTATAAATGAGTTCATGTTCCCAGTGTGTGGGACAACCTGGCCAGTGTTGGAAAATCTGGGCAACCTGGCTGCTGCTCCTGGCTGGTGGTGAGCCCCGGCCACACTCCCCACTCCTGCATCAGCCACGAGCCAGGTGGTCCCTTCTCTACTCTCCAGTGGGAAGCAGAGCTTCCAGCCCTGCTCCTGTCACCCAAAACAGGGTGGGTGACATCCCTGGGCACTGTCCAGACCCCACAATCCAGCACTTGCTGAAGGGGCAGGGATGGTGCCAGGAGAGGATCCTGGATGGGACAAGAGAATCTCTCTGGGAAAGCAGTGTTTCCGGGCTGGTGTCCTCATTGCCGGGGCAGCTCCCACAGCTTTCAGCCAGATGTGCTTGGCCAGGGTGCTGGGCACTTGCTGAGTGCACAGGATGTTTCACCCACAAGAGCTCGTGCAGCGGCGCTGGGGCTTGTTGGCAGGGCTGGCACGGTGCTGGTGGCCCCAGGCAGCCAAGGTGGAGCCAGCAGGGTCAGGTGGGTACCAGCCCCTCAGGGGGCTCTGGCCCCATGTCCCTAAGCACCTGCCACATCCAGCTGTGGGATTCTCGGGGTGTGGGTACCACTGAGGTGTGGATCCCACTCCCCCCATGTGCCCAGATGTGGCTGACTTGGCCGAGCATCTCCTCATGCTTGGCACCACACGGGCACCAAATCCATCAGAATATGTTCTCTGGCTGATAGTGATCTGGCCAGTTTGGGTACCTGGATGTTTTTATAACCCTTCCTGGGCCCCTGGGCAGGCTGCAACACGTGTTTGGCTACCCTGGAAGCGCAGGCAGCTGACAAAATCCTCTCGCAAGGCACGGCCACGCTGCCCCCCCTCCGCCCTGGCCCAAACGCAGTTTCCAAAGCTGGGAATGCCTCTGGCAGCTGCGTCGGGTCAGGGCAGCCCTTTGGCGATGCTCCTTGGCACCCGCCCTCCCGCAGCATCCCTTGCCAGGGCGAGGAAGAGGAGGAGGTGTCTGCAGTTCCTCCCTCGGGTCAGAGGACACAGGAGCAGCCCCGGCAGCGCTGCTCGGAGCTGAGCCACGTTCTGGTTTGGTATTTGGGGTGACGGGAAGGAAGCTCCATTGTTCCTCTTTTATTGTTTTGTGTTTCCTGAGCGGGATCGGCACCCTCCTCCCACGCTCTGCCCGGCTGCGGAGCGGATCCAGCCCTGTGAAAGCCAAGGCTGTGCCGGAGGCGGCTGCTGAGTCCTGGGCGAAGGGAAACGCCGGCAGAATCGTCCTTGTTCCGGCACAGACAGGCCACCAGCAGCACGTGCAGGGATGAGCAGTGGCTGCGGCAGGGACACGACTCATCTCAGTGTCCTCCTGCCCCGGGTCAGGTCCCTGCTCCCGGGTCAGGTCCCTGCTCCCGGGTCAGGTCCCTGCTCCAGGGTCAGGTCCCTGCTCCAGGGTCAGGTCCCTGCTCCAGGGTCTCCCTGCTGCTTTGTTCCTCTGTGAGGCCGTTTGGGCAGCAGCAGCTGCGATGGGAAGGGATGATCCAGTGGCAGGGAAGGAAGGTGACACCGGCCACGCCGCCATTCCCAGCCCCATGGCATGACCCAGTGAGGCTGCTGCATGGGACAGTCCAGTCCCCTGTACCTCATTCCACCCCACACCCCCAAACCCCAGTAACTCACAGCACCACTGTCCCACCAGCAGCACCCCTGCTCCCCTCTGGAAGCTGCTCTCAGCTGCCCGTGGTGCAGGATGTGGCACGGGTACACAGTGCCCCGTGGGGCTGGGATCCACCCAAAACTGTGCTGGAGTGCCTGTGGGATGGGCACAGCCCAGGCCCTGGATTTGCACCCTAAACACCGAGCTCACTGGACCCTGGGAGCCCCGGGGCAGCAGGGCAGTGCTGCCCCAGCCTTCCCGAATTTCCACAGGAAAATTTCCATTTTTCCAGCTACAGCCAGGACTCAGAGAGCCCAGTGTGGTGGGTTTGCCCAGAGGCAGCTCAGGGAGCTCCTGGTGCTGAGCAGCCTTGGCTCACAACGAGAGCCAGAAACAGGCAGGAATTTCGATGAGAAATGTTTGTTTTCTTTGAAAATAGTTTTAATTGTGGCTTCTGAGTAAGGGAGCCTCTGAAATAGTTGCTCTTTTCCCTGAGCTTGTGGTGAATGAGGGGTTTGGGACTGAATTGCTGGCAAAAGCAGATTTGATATAATTTTGTCGTTCTATTTCTTATGGTATAGATAAATCACACCAAGAAAAATAGGATTAAAAGCAGTTTACAATGATTTAGGTGGAAATGGGGAGAGAAAAAGGAAGGGAAGAAAAAGTCAGGAATGCAAGGGGGTAAGGGACACTCCCAAGCTGAGTCACCAGGCACAGAGAGGATCCCCCAACTAAATTTAGCCTCAGACTGGATCAGTGGATTAAGTCTAAAGGATTTACCAACACTTAATCATAACAATACCTCATTAACACAGCCATAGCAGCACTTGATCAATAGAATAATTTAACTCATACAAAATGTATCAAACGGGATTTTCTATAACCATCACTCTAATTGAATTATAAATCTAAAGTAGCGACATCCATAACCTGCACACACATGGATGTAAAGAGCCTGCACAAAGGAACAGACCTGTGAGAATTTCCCCTTGAGTTCAGCAAAATACTCACCTTGAGGCATCTTCTCAATGGTGAAGGGTAGAGCCCCGTGGGGTGGGGGTTATCAGCCCAGGCTCCATCATCATTCATTCATCATCATCATCATCATCATCATCATCATCATCATCATCAGTGATCCTCTGGGTATCACAGGACGAGCTCCAGGAGGGATCCTGCTCTCAGGGAGATCCTGGCACAGCCACTGCAGCCCAGGAGAGCTCAAAGGGTGTCACTCAGGACCAGGGTTGTGAGATGACTGACTTCAGGCATCAGTGAATTCCCATCCTAGTCACAATCCCAGCTGGTAGCTACGGGAATTTTCCTCGAAGCGTCCAATAACTAAAATATGATTCCACTTGGGCTGTTTTTCAGCAGAAAAATAAAGTCTTGAGGCTGTTTGTGAGAGAAAACAAGAGCTCCTGAGAGACCAGGAATTCTGGGAGCAGAGCAGGTTTCTCATAAGCTCAAGGGGAGCCACCTGCCCAGAAAACATTAATTAAAGTGGAGACCTAATAAGCCAGGCTGTCTCTGATCCCATCCAGTCCCCCAACCCTGATCCCATTCCCAACCCCATCCTGTCCCTGCCGTGGCAAGTGGCTCACCATGAGCAGGACTGAACCAGATGCCTGGATGACCATGGATGGCTGCAGTCAAGACTTCCAAACAGTTCAGTTAACAGAGAAACGAAAAAACAATTTGAAAATTTAAAACCAATCCCCTCGGTGAAGCCCCAGACGTTCCTTGCAGTCCCAGGATCCCGCTGGCTTCTCCCTGCCTGTCACACAGACACAGGAGCTGACTCGGGGAAAGTGCTCGCCAGAACAATGTGTCTTTTCACAGCAAAAAAATATTGATTTTATTTTAATTAGCGCTAGCGCTGACATCCAAGAGCTCAGGGAGAAGTTGCCAGGCGCTGGGCTGGCTCTGCCCTGGGCTGTGGCTCCTTGTGCCTGTCCCAGGGCAGGCACAGAGCCCCCCACGGCTGCCCGCGTGCCCCGGCTGGAGCCAGCGACTGCCCGGGGCTGGGACCAGGCTGTGGCCTCTTGCCCAAGCTCTGGGCCAGGGCTGTCACTGCTCCCCAGGCCCCGCAGCGCCGAGCCAGTGCTGGGAAGGCTCTTGAGCAAGATGCCACCGAGGAGCTGGAGGGTGTTCCCTGCCGAGGGGAGAAATCCAGCGGCTTCCTCGAGCATGGAACACTGACCTGACCTGGTGGGACCTCTGCTTGCCTCGTGCTGAGGAGCCTGGAGGGGACAGAGAGGCAACGAGGCTGCCTTGACCTCCCGCATCCCCCCAGCCTCCCACACCCCCTGAGCTCCCGCATCCCTTTGGGGTTCAGCATCCCTCTGTCCCGCACTCCTGCGTGCCCGGGCTCCCTCCTCCCGGCCGGGCAGGGCACAGAGCACCGTGCTGTGGGCGCTGGGAGCCGGGGAACCGAGCGTTAACCGGGCCGGCCGGGCCGGGGAGAGCAGCCCCAGGAATGAGGAAGGCGGAGCGGGTACCGTGGTGGAAAGGGCTTGGCACGGGCTGTGGAAAATGGAGGCCTAGAGAAATGTGACAGCAGGCTGGCCTGGCCGGCAGTACCACACAGGCGTAGTTAAGCCTTCAAGCCTGCCATTGTTCTCCCCTAATTATTCCCACTCCCTGAGTATTACACCCCATAATTCAGGAAAGCTGAGTAATGGAAGAAACAACAGCAATTTTAATCTCTCAGTACCGGTGGTCTCCACCAAAAAAATGCTTTCAAGAGCTCTGCGGTTGCGACTTCCTCGGTTTGGTGGGCAGTGCAGGGGAGGGGGAGCACGGCCACCGGTGCTCGGCTGGGACCAGGGGCCAGGAGGCCAGCAGCGATGGGACCAGGACCTTGCTCCAGGTGATGGCAGGCAATGGGAGAGGAACATGCTGGATGCTGGGAGCATCCCCACCAGGTACCATGTGAGCCCCACACAGCAGCTGGGCTGGCATTGGGGTGATTCCACCCCCTTGTCCCCTCCAGGGGGGACCTGGTGTGCTCAGTGGGGAGGACCAGAGCAGGGCAAGGCACTCTCACTGCTGCACTGTATCTTCTGTTCTCAGATAAACCACACAGAATTGGGCACCAGGTTTTGGTCAAAACTTGTTTTCCTTCCTGGGAACTGGCTTTCAGGAGCGGAAATTCTGAACTCTCTAGAAATGCCCTTGCTTTTTGACAAAGTTGCTGTGGGTTTGCTCCCTAAGGTGCAAGCTCTGGGTAAGCACATTCCCATTCCTGCAAGGAATGAGACCAGGAGTCAGCACTGGCAGCACCAGGGTGCTCTGGAGGCCCCCAGATGGGAGGAGGGACCCCCAGCCCTGCCTGTGCCCCTCTGCCCACTCCAGCACCCCATGCCGAGTCCAAGCACCTGCAGGGTCTCACCAGCCCTGTTCCCACTGTGGCTCTGACCATGAGAAATGTGATTGGTGGGTCCAAATGAGCCTTTGTCTGATTTAGCATCACCTGCTCCTCAGATCTTGGGGAACAGGAAGAGGAGGATGGGCAGCAGTGCCCTCAGTGGGGCCAGAACAGATGCACTGAGCTGGGACCAGTCATCTCTGGGGAACAACTTGAGGCCAGGGTGTCTGCCAGCCTTCACCTATCCTTCCATCCTTCCATCCTTCCATCCCTCCATCCCTCCTCAGCAATGAGATGCAGTAAAAGCACCAAAATAAGCGCAGATCTGCCCTGCCCCAGCTTCTTGCAGGCACACCACTCACCTGCTGTAAACCACCACGACTCTTCTTGGGAGTTTTGGCAATAGCAATGCTCGCTGAAAAGTGAATTCACAGAGCCAGGCAGGGACCTGACACACTGAAGAGCCCATCAGGGCCGTGCAGGGATTGCACCAGAGCCGAGGGGACAAAGCCAGTGGCTTTGAGACGCAGTTCAGCATCACCTCCAGCAGCTGCTCTGAATTCTGGCTGCAGGGTGCTCGGCTCTCCTTTACATTTAGCAGAACGCTGGGAGGCCACATCCCTCACCCCAGGTACAATGTGGGGCCATGGCCCTGCCACCCTGGCAGCTGCACGACAAGCCAGCAGCCCTGGGGGGGCAGATCACCCCACTGCCACCCCTTAGGGCTGCCCCAATGACAGGCAGCCCCCGCTGCCGTGTCCCCGAGCGCTGGCCCGTCCCAGCCGCCCCCGAGGTGACCGAGGGTGGGCGGGGTGGCCGAAGGTGACGGTGGCGGTGGGAGCTGCGTCTGTGTGGTCTGAGCCATCTGGAGGCACTTACAGCAATACTGCAGCAATTGCGGGAAGATCAAAACTCTTCAGGCCAACCTTGATTCCCGGTGCATTTTTTGCATTTTTGAGGACTCGAGTCTATAACCTGACAGCGGGAGGGGTGTTGCCTGCACAGCGCTGGAGCCTTCCACACGGTGCTGCCAGATTCTGGGAGTGATGCCTGGGCTGCCCCAGCACCACTGCGATCCTCTGGGATGCTGGGAATGACCCCGAGGAAATGGTGCTGGGCTCTTTGTCCGTACCCAGCACCCAGAACACGAACTGCTTCTGCTGGGGGGGTCAAATCGCTGAGCAGGGCCCTGCTGAGACCCTGCTGCACCCCAGGGCTGCTGCTCACAGTGACAGGAGGGGGCATTCCAGGTGTCCCCATCCCTGGGGGCAGGGGAGACGCCAAGAAAAAATGACACCCACACCTGGCCTAGGGAACAACACAGCCCCATCCACCCCCAGCTCCCTCCTAGGCTTCCCATCCCATTTGAAGCTGGGATGGGAATACTTGTCCCAACAAGGGGCATTAAAGGGTGTGAGATTGTGGCAGCTTTGGTTGGCTGATGCTGTGCTGCTGTCACTGCTCACCTCTGTGACCTACCAACCCATTCGTTCATCGGGGATCACCAGATGTTATTGTGAAGTAGAGAGGAAGCACACAGTAACACACATAACAGGTGCTCAGGTAGAGAAGAAAAGAACTCTCTCCTTTATCGTTGACCTCATATATATAAGTTTCTGGACAGTGACCAGAGACTGGACAGAGAAGTTCCCACCTCTCCATCTCCACTGGTCACTTCAGTCCATCAGGTGAGATCTTTTCACAAAGGAATGTAAACATGATCCTTTTATCTTACAATTCATGAGAACTGACTCCATTATACCAAAACAAATCAGAAGGCTGATTTTCAGAGACAACAGTCACCTCACTGCTGTGCCTGGGAATGTGCTGGTGACAGCCACAGCTGGAAATGGGCACTGGTGCTGTGCTGGGCACACTGGAGCTCCACTGTCACCTCTGGAGCAGAGGATGCCCTGCAGCCCGTGATGGAAACTGTGGTGAGGCAGGCTGTGTCCCTGCAGCCCGTGGCACTGCAGCACTGGGGCAGCATGGCCCTGAACAGCAGCTCCCTGGAGAGGGGGCAGCCCTGGTAATTAATCATTAGCTCAGCCCTTGTGCCCCTCCAGAGCAATGGAGAGGGCACAGAGGGGCACAGGGTGTCAAGGAGCACAGGGTGTCAGAGAGGCAATAAGTGTCAGGGAGGGCACAGGGACTTAGAAGGTCACAGGGGTGTCAGGGAGGGCACAGGGGTGTCAGAGAGGGACAGGGGTGTCAGGGAGGGCACAGGGGTGTCAGAGGGGACAGGGTGTCAGGAGGGCAGGGGTGTCAGAGGGCAGGGGTGTCAGGGAGGGCACAGGGGTGTCAGAGGGGGCACAAGGGTGTCAGGGAGGGCACAGGGGTGTCAGGGAGGGCGCAGGGGTGTCAGAGGGAGGACAGGGGTGTCAGGGAGGGCACAGGGGTGTCAGAGAGGGAACAGGGGTGTCAGAGGGGGCACAGGGGTGTCAGAGAGGGCACAGGGGTGTCAGAGGGGGCACAGGGGAGGCAGGTTCTGCTCCCATGCCAGTCCTGCCCATCCTGACTGACTGGTCATTAGCAGGAGTGGGTCTGTTTGGCTTTTCCCTTCTCCTCCTGGAAAGGGGCCATTTACTGTTTTACAACTAAAATAACAAATTATTTCATAGAGACTGAAGCTGCTGGGAGCTCTTGGGCCATGGTGCTGCACTGGGGCAGGCACAAGTCCCCAGGCCCCCTCCCCATTGCTGGCACAAGCCATGTCCCAAGGTGCCCAGAAAGAGCCCACGTGGATCACAGAGATCCCACCAGCATGGGCAAAGGGGGCACAAGGGATGGAGAACAAGAAAAGGGAGCAGCAGGGCAACATCTGGGCATGACCCCATGATTGTCTGTCCCTGGTGATGCTCATCCCTCCATGGGCACACCATCCCTGGTGGTGCCCAGGGACCCTCAGCCCTGCATTCATCTCTCCAGGGGGAACAGCTCCATGCAGTGCAGGGGCTGCAGCAGCCCCAGCCCCCCAGGATGGCATCTGCATCCTGTAGCAGTGCCACATCCTGAGCACTTGGCTTCCTCTGGGAAAGGGAGGCTGAACTGTGCCCCAGCTTCCTCTCCCAGGGAAGGCGATGGGAACCAGCCCTGGTGCCCGCTCCCTGCCCTGCCCTCTGGAGCTGCTCACGCTCTGTCTGGCCCTGCAGACAGATCCCAGGGTGCCACAGGATGCAGCACCGGCCAAACAGGGCCCCCCACGCCCCCTCCCCAGGGTGACCTGCTGACAGCCCCAACAATAGTGCAGCTGATAAAACCCTACAGCCACACGTGCCCTTCCCTGTCCGTGCCCACTGTGTGCCAGCCTGGTGCTGGGGAATGGATGGGGGCTGGAGGAGCTGAGCTGGAGGTGCCAGGAGCCAAGACCTGGGCTGATGTCTCTGCTCTGCCAGCCTGACCTCCTCAGAGAATGACCCCCATAAAATGAGGCAGCAGCTGTTTGGTGGATAATAAAATGTTTTGTTTTTTTCTTTTTCTGTTTTACAACTAGTTTACTGTCTAAACGTTTCAGCAGCTCAGCAGAGTACCAGGGCAGCAAACTTCCTCTGTGTGCTCTGGGCAGCTCCCAGACAGGCTGCAGGACCCTGCCCTCATCCCATGGGATGGGTCCCCAGTACTCCTGGGAGCACCCACCCCAGCCACCAGCAAGAACGGCACAGGGAGGGAGGAGACAGACTGGGAGGGTGACAGCAGCTGCTCCTGACTGCCCCTTTCTTGAACCAGCTCCTTTCAGAGACAGCTGGGTGCTGTGGGGTCACCCCAGCTCCGGATTGGAGCAGCCCCCAGGACCCAGGGACTCCATTCATCCACCAGCTCTGGAGGCAGATTTACTAGCTCACAGCCAGGGGTGTTTATGGTGGGCTGGAATGTGCGTCCCCAGCACGTGATGAATTTACAACGTGCCAACGAGTGGATTTATTCCAACCCCACTGTCAGTGAATTAATCACAGCAGCCACGGGAAGGCTGGAGGTGCAGGTGGGGACAGATGCCCGGAGAGGGGGGTGGTGGGGGCACATGGGGGCATCACAGGGACGGTCCTGCCTCTGGCCGTGTTGAGCTGCGATGAGCTCCGGAACTGCCGCATCCCCTCCAGCGCTCCTGGGAAGAGCCAGCAGCCTCCAGGGCTGCCCTGGGGAGAGATTTAAACTTCAGCTTCCAATTCCACGTGCCATTTCCAAACAGAGGTCCAGGGGCCGACAGCTACCACCTGGGCTGGTGCTCTGCAGACAAGGGAGCCCTGGAAACCGTAGGTGAGTGCAGTTTTTCCATGCATATGTATATAGGAGCTGAGTCAGCTGCCAAAGTAAATACAACCCTTCCCTTTCCAAAAATGTCCTCCAGGAATTGTAAAGGATCCTGGAGCAAGAATTCTGTCTCAGATCCTTTTTGCTTTCTATTGGGGGAAGTGTACAAACTCGCTCCGGTTCAGCCCGAGCGAAGGCAACGTGAGAGTGTTTTTTTATGGTGTGCACCAAAGGTGCTGGGAGCCGGAGCCACCATGTGTACCCCGGGCAGGGCTCACGCAGGAAAACAATCCCAGTAAAGAGCTTTACAGCCACCGAGGAATGTGGAACCTCCACCAGCCCGGCCGAGCCTTGCAAAGCTAATTGCTTTGGGATTTGCTCTTTGGGGGGGTTGAGTCTCCATGGTTGCTGCCTCAAAGGGTCCCAGCTGCCCTTGCGGTTCATTAGGATGCTGAGCGGGGAACTGGAGATGCTTTTAGGAGGCTGCAGCGGTTGTGGGGTAAGGGAAGGAGCCCTGCGGTTCCCAGCTGCAGCCCTGCCTTCTCCCGTTACAGCCGGGGACCCTTCCTGCCCCGGCGGGGTCGCCGATGGGAGCAGGAGGTGGCAGTGGTGGCCCCACAGCTGCTGAGCCGGGCGCTGTCCCTCACCCCAGAGGGACCGTTCCCTTCAATCCGACCCATCCGGGGCTGAATCCTCAGGAAGACACACAGGGATGTTTTCTGAGGCAGATACATCCTCGTGTCTCGCAGGGTGAGGGCTGCAGTGGCCGATCGTGGCGTGGTGCTGCACCCGCGGCCACCGCAGCCCGTCCCCCCAGGCCCCGGCTGCTCGCGTGTTTTCTTAACTGATCTTTTCTTGCTCATTTAAGTGACTTTGGAAAATGGGATTTTGGCTCTTAAATCGTTCAGGGGCTTTTGAAAATTTGACTCTAAATACTTTCCGAAGTGCATTTGTATGAAGTAATTCTCTCCAACCTCCCACAGTGGTAGTCAGATTGCATTTAATCCATCACTGAATGTTCCCGAAGGCTGGGCTCTGGCACCATGCTCCACACGGAGCCGTGGCTCGCCCCGCACTGTGCCGACACCGCCGCTCCCTGCCCGATGTCCTCCTGCCCAGGCCACCTCTCACCTGTGTGTCACTGCTGGCAGAGCCGGGGCGACGCCCCCAGCCCTTTGTCTGCCCTTGTCACCCCACGCCAGTACTCTGAGCAGGCACCCACCAGCACTGCCAGCCCAGCTCCTGGCCCCCTCCCACCCCCATGGCACATTTTCCCACTGAGCACCAAGGGCTGGTTTTCCGAGCACAATTATCCCTCTTTGTGGAAACATGGAAACGATATTCTAACGCACAGGGCTGATTTGATTATATCCGTGACCCACCGAAATTAAGTTAAGGCATTTTTCAGCCCTAGATTGAATTATGTCTCCTCCCTCCCTCTTGTTCCTCCTGTGTGGAGCAGCTGGATGGTTGGGACGGGGATTTTGGGAGGCAGTGAGCCCGGGACCCTGAGGTGCAGCAGTGCCCAGGGCTGTGGTGGCACCGGGGCTCTCAGTGGCTCATGTGTGGCCCTGGCAGGGCCAGCACAACGCTGGGGACACCGTGCAGCCCTGGCACAGCAGTGGGTGCAGAGCTGCCAGGAGATACAGGCAGCAGAGCCACTAAATCCCACTCTAAGCCCGGCTTCCCTCTCCCACTGGGAAGGAGAGCCATCAGCAGTGGCTCAACACAGTGCTGAGAGGTATCAGTAGTTTAGCTCAAATAAATAAATTTTATAGAATGAGTTACTCAGAGTTATGGCACTGGGTGAGCTGGGATGTTGTTCTCTTTCCTCGCTCAGCAGGAGGAGCTGGGATTGCTGCAGCCTCGGGCTGTGAGATGTGAGCTCACACCTGGATATCTTTTGGGCTGGAATAAAGTTACATTCATAGTAATTTTCCCAACAGCTGGTACAGAGCTGGATTTTGCCTTTAGTATAAGAATATTGATAACACACTGATGGGTCAGGTGTTGCTTGGTAATGTTTATTCAAGTCCTACATATTTTTCATTTCCTTCTTCTCTGCCAGTGAGCAGGTGCACCAGCACCCAAACCAGAGGACTAGGGGGCTGCAGTCAGAAGCAGCTGTAACTCCACAAGATATAAAAGAATAGAAAGAACACAGCGAGGGGTTAGAAGACCCCAGAGCGATTGCTGGGCAGCAGGAAGAAGCCTGAGCATGGCCAGGAGCAGCCAGAGTGGCACAGCACAGGCAAGGTTGCATGGCCAGGGTGCCAGGGCTGAACCCTGGTGAAGGGACAGGTCTGGGGAGGCAGGAGCCAGCACAGGAGCGATGACAGGCGGCAGAGGCCAGCACAGAGCGAGGCTGCAGCCGATGGTTTGCTCTGTGGGACAGAGGAATGTGCACTGGCAAATGAGCCTCTGAGCAGAGGAAATGCTTTGCCAGTGAGAGCTCTGGTTAAACAAGGCTGGTTCATTTGTACGGGAGCTGCCGTGCCAGTGGAGGCCCCTCCATGCTCTGCCCTGCGCCCGGGGGCTGCAGGTGGGACACGGGCATGGACAGGAGGGCTGATGCTGCTGTGGTGCCGAGGCGGTGGCAGAGCAGAAGCGTGTGCCACCCTTCAGCCGGGCTCAGCCCTGGCCCGCAGCAGCCTCGGGGCTGCTCCGAGCTGCTCACCGTGGCCTGCGGTGGGGACTGTGTGAAAGGACCCCCAGCCCTGCCTGCTCAGGGCACGGAGGGGACCCCAGCCCCGTCGGCCCGCGCAGGGCACAGCACATCAGCATTCCTGGGAGCAGGGTCCGGCCCCACGGCGGCTGCTCTCCGGGGGAAGGCATTGAGGGGGGATTAGCTGTCTGATGCCCCCCTTGCTCAGGCGCTTAATACAGAAAACAAACACCCTTGTGCACCCAGCGGCCTCCATCCCGACGGGCTTTCTCCGTGCCCGTTGCCTGAGCAACCCTAATCTGCCTCCCGGGGCACACCGGGGCCCTGCACCCACGCACCCGGCAGCTGCGGCGGTGCCGGCGGTGCCCCGGTGTGCCTGGCACGCGGCTGCCAGCGGGACCCCGCGGCCCCTCCGCCCCGGGCACACGGGGGCTGCCAAAGGCGGGGGCTGCCGGCACCCCGCTCTGCTGGGGTCGGGGCGCCTCTGTTCTGGTGTGTGATTTAAAACCGTGCCAAGACACGAGGCAGCAGGACCCGGCTGCACTGGCGCCACATTTTCCAAACTGTTCTGCCCAGGGCTACAGGATTTTCAGGGTGGCGGAGTTGCCCCATCACAGAAATGGGGATCATCTCCTGCTGCGGCCCCATGTCCGCAAAGGAAGTTGGGCGATGGTTTTGGGTGAGCATGGGGGCAACGCTGCTTCAGCCCTGGGCTGCTGTACGGGCCAAGAAGGGGAAAGAAGGCTGGACCCCATTGCGCCCCGTGCCAGACAGAGGCAGCACCCAGTCCTTGGGGCTCTGCAGATGGAGGGGGCTCTTTTCCCACCCTGTGGCTGCTATTGCTGGTGTCGGCATCCCAGGGGCACAGGGCATCCCTGCTCCGGGAAGGGCAGGCGGGTCTGGGGGGGCCGTGCCCAAGGGCCCCCTGTCCCGGGTGGGGTGGCGAGGAGGGGCCGGGGGGGCGTGGGCAGGGGCCGCGCTCTCGGGGGTGCGGTGCGCGCAGTCTCCCTCCTGCGCCGGAGGAACGAGCAGCGCGTCCGGGCTGGGACCGCCGACGGGAGAGAGGAAAAACGAGGGAAAAGAGAGAAATCGCAGCAGCTGCCCCGGCGCGGCCCCGCTCCGCACCCCCTGCGCCTTTGGTCCCGCTCTGCATCCCCCGCACCCCTGATCCCGCTCCGCATCCCTCTCTCCGCATCCCCCTTGTCCCGCTTCGCATCCCCGCACCTCCCGCACCCCCGGCCCGCTCCGCCCTCCCGCCCGCCCCGCTCCGCCCCGCGGGGTGCCCGGCCCGGCCCGGCCCGGCCCGCCGCTCCCGCCAGCGGCCGCCCGTGCCCGCCGCTCCGCTCCGCTCCGCCGCGCCGAGGGGACGGGAGGTAAGGTCCGCACCGCTCCGCCGGGATGGGCTCAGGGCTCCGCCGGGGTGGGCTCAGGGCTCCGCCGCTCCCGGCCCCGCTCCTGGACCCGCTCGCCTGCGCATCCCGCGGGCTGCGCCGGGCTCGGGCGGGAGTTGATCCCGTGGATTTCCCAGTCACGAGTCCCGCTGTTCTGGTGCCTTTTCCCGAGGAACACCGCAGGACGCTCCAGCCATCCCTTCTTGGGCAGGTCTGAGCCCGCTTTTCTCTACTTTACCTTTTCTCATCCATTCTCCCTCCTCTTACCCTCCTCTGGCACGTCCCGTTCCCAGGGAATTTCCCCAGAGCCTCTGCCGTCTCCCAGTGCCCTCCCAGTGCTCAGCCCTTTCTTTTGCTGTTAGGAAATAGTTTTGTGAGAACAAAAGTGTTTGGGGGAAAGTGCCGTGACCTTTGGGACAGCTACTGCTGGCACTCACCGCTCCAGCTCTGCCTGGAGTTTCGTCCCCTCCCGCAGCTCCCAACATCTGCTCCCAGGTACCGACACCATTCCCGGGTACTGGCACTGTGGTGCCTTCCACAAAAACCTTGGGAAACACAAGGTGCTTATTTTTCTAGGAGTGTTGTTAATTGGCTCCTTAGCTACCAGGTTCTCCAGCTTTGAACATTCCCAATAAGCCAGGAAAGATCCCCCCTGTACGGTAGCCCCAGGCCAGGCAATAACCTACCGGAGATATTTCTCATCTATGGGCAGCTTTGCTATAAGGAACATGTTTAATAAATCATAAGGCCGGTGAATTCCTGGGATTTTTATTGCTTCTGTAAAAATGCAGTTTTGATCCATCTGCGAGGGATACTGGGAAACAAAGCGGCTCCTTTCAGAGCCGGATCCGACGAATTTAGGACACAGACCTGGCAGCAGGGCTTGTGGCTGAGAGCCCCTGGGCAGGGGCAGTGCCATGGTGGGGCACAGGGGCTGTCCTGACCCTGCTCTTTTAGGAACCAATGTAACCCAGGTGCCTGAAGCCCCATCTTGGCTTTCCTCACTCCGCTGGGGCTCTGGACACAACCGCGTGTGTGCAGCCGAGGCAGCGATGCCAGGGGAAACATCACAGCTGGAAACACAGCAGGCTTCCAGTTACATTTTTTCCTCCTTGCCCTGTTGTCCAAAGGGAAAAGAAGCAGCAAAACCCAAACTGCTAAAAAATGGGAGAGGTTCTTGCAGGAAGACTCGCCTGGTTTCCGTCAGCCCAGCTGACCCGAACTCCCAGTGGTGGGGCAGAGGATTGTCCCAGATCCCAGACTGGGCAGAGGAATGGCAATAAAACGATTTTCTTTGCCTGTTCCAATCTGAAAACTGGGATTTAGAAGCAGGAACAGAGCTGAAATGTGAACAGCACACAGAGATGAGAATCCAGCAGCTGTCAGGGGCTCATTGGGATTTCGGAAACCATGAGTGCTGTGGCCAGGGCAGTTGGTTGGGGATTGAAATAGGTGGTAGAGGCTCTGCCCTCTGCACTGGGCCAAACCGAGAGGCCAGGCTGCTCTTGTCCAAGGAGGCAGCAGTTTGGTGATCGGGATTTGTCCCGTCTCCTGCCATGCCTTTGTTTTAGGCTGTGCAGAGCCCGGCCACAGAGGCGGGGAGGGAGCATTTCTTTGTACAGGGAAGCATTTAAATTCTTTGCAGTGATTCATATATTCCATTCATATGAAACACAGTCCTGCCGAGTGTGAATGGGGACTGTGGGGGGATTTTTTCAAGGCAATAAGCCCTAGAAGTGTCAAAAGTTATTCACACCTTGGTGAAATCAAGGATATTTCTGTCCGTGGCTCTTGGCAGGGGCTCAGCATAGCTTGCCTTGCGTTGGGTTTTCGGTTTCCCACTTGGATACGGAGCAGGGGGAGCACAGGGGCAGCACTCCCATTCCCTGTGCCCAGTGCTGGAAGATTTCCTGGTGCCAGAGGGGCCCAGCATGGGCTGTGCTGGGGGTCGTGGCTCAGACCCCCAGGGTCACACGCCCAGAACGCCCTGGGCTGGTGAGCAGCCACCTCTTGGTGACCCCAGGGCTGGGTGAGCTGCTGTGCTTCAAGTGGTGGTCACCAAGGCTGTGACCATAGCTACAGACCAGCTGTCCCCATGGGGGCAGAGCCTGCCCTGTTTGCCCTCAGCACAGGGCACAGGAACAGCCCAGACAGAGGCCTTTTTTTTGGGTGCTGGAATCTTGGTGAGGGGCTCCTGGGGTACAGCATGACCCTGGGGTCACTGACCTGCTCTGGGGGGCTGCCAAGTCCCTGCTGAGGAGCGTTAGCTTGGGGGGAATCAAGTGGAGTGGCTGGGGCCAAGGTATGGGGGCATCATCCCGATGCCACAAGGTGCCCCAGGTGTGGGGGCAGCACCCACGGGGAGCTCTCGCCTCTGCCAGCCGCTCCAGGATGCTTTGAACCACTGTAAATCCTCTCTGAAGGAACTGGGAAGACAGTTTTATGGCTGCTGGGGAGGCAGATTAGCAGGGTGTTGTTTTCAGTGCTGATCCATCACGGGGACGCTGTGGTGCATCCAAGTGCTCGGCTGCTGGCGGGTGGTGCAGCTGTCCCGGGAAGGTGGAGATGAAACCGCCTGGTTTTAATGCTCTGTCTGCTCTCTGGATCTGTGATGTGAGGGACAAAACCTCCTCCAAGGGCCCCGGAGGAGATTTTGTCCTCACAGTCCGCGACAACAGCGGATCTAGGGGATTTGGGTAGTGGCACCTGCAAAAGGCATTAACCCGGTGGGGAGGGCGTGGGGCCGGTCCCGTCTGTCCCCACACACCCCTCTGTCATGCTCTCCTATTTCATCTTGTCCACAACCCAGGAAGGAGCAGAGTTTCCACTCCTCTGCACTAAAGAAAATATCTGTGATAATAAAATCTCATAGTTCAGAAGAGGGAGGGATAAAAAGACACCAAATTGCATTTGTCTTCCCTCAGTTTCTCAATCCCACCTTTTTCCCTCTGGGAGAGAGTGCAGGCCAGCGACTATATTGGGCACGTGCTAGCCTCTGAGAATCCCCAGTCCCACATGCACTTTGTCACAGCTAATTAGAGAGGGTAATTAACTGCCTTAACAAAGGCGGGTGTGGGGATATTGACACATTCCCATTCCCTCTTTTGCACTCGGGGTTCCCTGTGCTCGACATGTGGGGAGCAGGGCAGGGTGCTGCTGGAACCTGGCTGTGTCCTGCAGTAATCCAGTGGGCTTGGGACCCTCAGGGTGGCTGGAGAGTCACCCCACATCCCTGGCCCCCAGCTCTCCCCTCCTGCTCAGGGCTCAGCTGCACGTTGCTTCCCTGCGTTGGCGACTTGGACGCCGGCACAGACATAATAAACCACTTTTCCTTTTCCCCCTGTCACCGGAGCCGTTCCTGAGTCACATCCCTGGCTGCCTGGCTCTTCCCCAGGGCTGTCTGCTCTGGCTGCATAACCCTGCACATCGGCTGCAGACTTCAAAGCAATGGGATCCATCCCGGCCGGGAAGGGCTGGAGGGATGGCAGCGCTCCGGGAAACATCTGCACGGGGCCGGGGGGGCACAGGGGCCAGCACGGCTGGTGGGATGTCATGCTCTGCTCCCCAAAAGCCTGGCTCACCCCTTGTTTGTTTGTCCCAAAGAGCAGCAGGAGCTGGACTCTTCACATCCTGCCCTGTTCTCACAGGAGCAGGGACCCCATGGCTCCTGATGGCTGCTGCCTCCCTGCAGCGCTCCCGAGCTTGGCTGGGGGCTGCAGGTGGGAGATGGGTCCTACCATGAGTGGGATGAGATTAAAAAGGAGCCAGAGGTGGCAGTGTGAGGGTGTCTGCTGTCCCCTCAGCCCAGTGGTGCTCCCATGGCCTCTGGCCCAGTGTCAGCCGAGTTCACCGAGCAAAGCTCCAGATCACAGGCAGCAACTGCAGCCAAAATCTGCAGAGCAGCCAGGTCTGGTCTCTGTGACCTGCCCTGGGGCCGAGCCCATCCTGCTGGCCCATCTGGAGATGTTTGTCCTCAGAGGCTCTTCCAGGCGCCTCCATCCAGGACAGGGCTTGTCAGGGAGCAGTCAGGGAGGAGGACAATGACTTCAATGTCCACCTGCTGTGGATGCAGTGGCCAATACAATGCCTTGCCCAGCTTGGCTGTTTTGTACCAAAAACCTGAGCCCTTATTTCTTGCAGCACTCCCAGCCCAAGTTCTGTGTTTCCTAGGCAGGTTGTGGCTCCAGAAATTGCCCGAACCAGCAGATTTCTGCAAACCTGCTGCACACCAGAGCAGCCTGGCAATTCTGGACCCCTGGGACCTTGCAGTGCTCCTGTGCCTGCCCCACAGAGCTCTGGCTGTTGCTGAGAGCCTCTTTATTGTTCTGGTGGAGGGTTTTGTTTCACTGCTGCCTTCCAAGTTCCCAGGGATCTAAATTCTAAAGCAGGGTCTTGTAAAGAGCCCTGTCCAGATGGGCGAGATGATATTGCCGTATCAGATGAGAACTATCCCTGTCTTTATCCACAGACAATGCAGCAGTGGGAGCAAACAAGGATAGAGCCTTTCTTCAGAGGCACATTAGCCAAATAAGAGCATTCACTTTGTTTTGTGCCGAAACCTAAGGCCTTGAGGCCAGGCCACCTCAGGGAACTGCCCCCATCCTTGCAGCCACGTGAGGATTTGCCCCTTTCCCATGCCCATTTTCCTGGCAGGGCAGGGCAGGGCAGGGCAGGGCAGCAGGTCCTGCCCATCTCATTGCTGGGGTGCTCCCTCTTGGAGTGGTGTCCATGCCCCCAGGGCTGGGAAGGTCTCTGCAGTGCTGCAGATTGAGCAGCACTCAGCCTCTTCTGTTCTTGGATACCGACAGAAGGTGGAGGATGCTCTGGTCGTGCCCCATCATTGTGGGATAGTTGAACCCACTCAGACAGGAGTTGGGGCTGTCCCGAGCAGCCAAGGCTGCTCCGTGCACTCATTTGTGGTGATGCACAAGCCCTGCGGCCAATTCACCTGCTTTCAGATTTCATTACAAGCCCCAGAATTCAGCCCAGGTTTGTTTTAAGAAGTTACCAGAGGCTGAGAAAGCCTGGGACTGATTTATGGCTTCCCATCAAAATCATGTGGTTTCACCACGAAACTTGGAAGCTCTGGCTGCATTTTTCCTTTGGAGATTTTGGCTTTGCTCCAGAGCTGAGAGTGTGAATCCAGGGTGTGCATCAGGGCTGGAGCTGGTGCTGCAACTGAAATGGAGGAGATATGGATCACCACGAGGAGAATATTTAATGTCAGGACAACACAGCCATCGTTCTCAGGGAAGCACCGATAAGGCAGCAGGAGGCTTGGCACGGCACAGAGCTGCAGCAGATCCTTTGCTCTCACTGTAGCTTTCATTTCAACACTCAACACTTATCGCCCTCACATCCTGCTCCGTGTCGGTGGCTGGAGAAGCATCTCCCAAGCTGCTGTGCCCAGGCAGGCTGGGAACTTCCACTGCCCTCCCTGAAGCCCTGCTCTGGACTCACAGGGTGAGCTGCCGGTGCCCACCAGGGTTAAATATGTGGGCTTTTGCCAGAGAAGCATATTTCCAGCCTCAAACATGCATTGTCAACGACTGCAGAAAGGTATTTCTCACTGCTCCATGTGCTGTGAGCCAGCGGACAAGAACAAGACGACTTTTATTGCTATTTCTTCATATTTCCTGATATTGCCAGTCTGGCACTCACAACCCACAGGCAGATCCTGTCCTGGGCCTGGGTTTGGATTACAGTGGCGATACCTTTGTCCTTGCTTTGCCTTTAATTTCAGACGCTTTGGGCCTCGTAGGGCTGAGCTGATAACCCTGGAGGGCAGACCCCACAGCCCCAGGGTGGGCAGCCTGGGTCAAGGGCAGACCACAAACCAGGCCTGTGCCCAGGCACTGCAGGCACACAGAATCGTTAAGGTTGGAAAAGCCCTTCAAGACCATCAAGTCCAACCTTCAACCAAATCCCCCATACCCACTAAGCCGTGCTGTGAAGTGCCACATCTGTTTTTTGAAGGCTTCCAGGGATTCTGACTCCATCACATCCCTGGCAAGCCAGTTCCACAGCTGGAGCCAGGCCAACCCCCTGCCCCTCACAGCAGCTCAAGGAACCCAAAGCCCAGTGATGGCCATGGGCCATCCCTGAGAGTCACATTGTGGGGGTCTCAGCATCTGGCTCATGGCAGTGCACGAACAGAGGAAAAGAGCTTTGTGTTACATAAATAACAAGGTCAGGGCCCTGCGAGCTGCTCCTGCTGCGCTCGAGCGCCGCGTCCCGCCGAGCATCCCCTGGCGCGGGGGCCAGCGGGACAGCAGAGTCGCTTCAGGGCTTGGGTGCCTTTATGGTTTTAATTTAGTGGCTTTTTAAAGTCAAGATGAAAGGGAGAGGCGGGCAGGGCCGCAGCAGTTCCCCTGTCTGCATCCAAAGGAAGCTGGTGGGGCCATGCCGAGCACTGGTGGCTCCGTGCCCGCTTCCCCATCCTCCTTCCCACCGCCGGCACGGACACGTCCGCACCACGGACAGACCCTGGCTGTGCCAACAGTGCCAGGAAGTGTCAGCTCACGTGGCAGGGAGAGATGACCCCTCAAGGCCTGGTGTGGGACACTCAGGTGGCTGGCACTGCTCTGACAGCCCGGCACAGTTGGTGCTGATGGTCTTTTCCATTATACCTCCCGTAGCCATTCATTAAGGACCACGTGTGATGTCACTGCCAGCCATCAGCTACGGGCCAGGACAAGACCCCAGCGCTCCTCGAGCAGCCATAAATTGAGCTGTACAAGGAGTCTGTAATTATTTTATGCCAAGCCTGGTATTTTCCTCCCCCCAGGGAAGCACTAGAGCGAACAAGAGCGGGCCTGTGCCAAACCATGCCCAGGCACTGCTTTTATGAAATCTTGGGTTCGTCAGAATTAATTTCATTTAAAACATTCTTCTCGTTTTTCATAAAGCACAGCAAATCCGCGGTACTTAGGGCAGGAATGCAGCCAGAATTACCCGAGGCAGATGGGCCGTGACGGCGGGGTCGCCCACGGCCCGGAGCGCGCCGGCCTCGGCTTCCCGGGGGCATCCGGCTGGGAAGAGATGCTGGAGTGGGAAACAGCCAGGCAGGGCTCTCCAGCAGCCCCATCCCTCCCTGTGCTCCCAGGGGATGTGGGATCCAGGTGTGTTTGCCCCCAAAGCTCTGTAAAGGCTGTGCTGTGGCCACGGCTGTGCCCATCCCAGTGCCCGCTGCTGTCCCTGCATGTCTGGGATGGAGCGTCACAGACCATGTGCATGAGTCCCCTGGCTGGTAGTCCAAGGGTGGAACCTGCTCCAAAACCTGAACAAAACTGCTCAGACTGCCAATAATTCAAGTGATTTTTTGGGGCTGGGGATATCTGACTGGTGCTGGGGGCTGAAGCAGTGTGGGGACAAGGGTTGGGAGCTGGTGCTCCTGCCCTGCACAGAAGGTGTGATGAGCAGAGCCGTGGGAGAGGCAAACCTCTGTCCTCTGCTGCTGGGGCTTGGCAGGGGCACCTTCCCAAATGCAGGACTTCTGCAGAGCTGCTGCTGGAGTGCTCTTGGCTTGGGATGGAGTTTAGTCCCTGGGGTCCAATCCCAACTGGAGAAATAGCTCAAAAATCCCATAATTCTGGAGACCTGACCTACTGGGAAGGGGTGTAACTCCCCTCCCTTCAACCTTCCCCCTCTTGCAGCCTCCCAGGACAGGACCCAGGTGAACATCTCAGCCCCTGTGTCCCTTTAGGATGCAAACAGGAGCTCGTGACCTTGGGTGACCCTGAGGCAATGGGAGGAGACACAGGACAACCCTGTGGGAGTTAGAAACCAGAGGGAGCCAATGGGTTCGTCCAGCTGCTCCTGCTGCAGGCTGGGATCATCCCTGCCATGCTGGGAACCTTGTTTGCTCCAAACTTCCACCTCCCTCTGGGTCAGTGGGCTCCAGCCTGCCAGGGAGCTGTCAGGGGTGAGTAGGGGGATTAGAGGGTTTAGCAGGTGTCAACCCTCATCCTTCATCCTGCTGCTGGAATATCCATGGCTTCGTCTTCCCCGTTCCTGCTCGAGTCCTGCTCTTTCCTTCTGTGTGTTTGCTAACTGGGATGGACTGGGAGCACTGGGGTCTGCACCATGGCCAGAGCTCTCCGAGCAGCAGCCAGCTCAGTTTTGGCTGGATGGCACTCCCGAGGAGGGGTCAGCAGCTCCAGCACTGTGTGGCACAGCCAGGTGCCCGGCTGCTGGAGTTTGCCAACTGCAGGGTCGGGTAGATCCTCATGGCTCCACAGTTTGCCGTGGGGCGTGAGAGCACAGGGCTGGGCGTGCTGTTTACTTTGGTTAAATTGAGTTTTCTCTGGGAGATTGGGGGGCGCGGGGGGCCTCCAGACAAGGGGCTTTTGTGAGCCGAGCTGCAAGCCGATCCCCTTTTGTGGTTTTGCTTTTTTGGATGATACAATTTGTTATTCCAAGAACTACCCAGCAAATGGACCCCATTAGCCAAGTCCCCTGAGCAGCTGGGGCTGGAGCTGGCGCTTGCAGAGCCTTTGTCTGCATCTACCTTGGGCCCACTATGAACACTGGGGCCATGGCACTGCTCCGCCCCTGGATGGTGCTCGGGTGAGATGGGGAGGGCAGGAGCTGCTGTTCCTCCTTGCTGGCTCTGCTGACAGGGCATTTTATGGGATTAGCCTGGACTGGGACCACTGGGTTTGTTGAATTCCCTGCCACACTCATGTCCCAGGCACACACTGGCAGTAACCCAGTTGTTGCCACGCTGCTGGGGGCTGGAGCCAGTGCTGGGGCAGCCCTTTTGGCCACTCACACAGGGCTGGACCTCCCCCTCATGCTTGGTGAGAGCTGTGGGAATTCACATCCCTCTCTGCCTTCGGGCACGAGCAGCATCCCCTGCACTGGGGGCAGCATTCAGGATCCCACTGGCATCCCCCCACCTGCTCCAAAGGGCCCCTGCACAGCCAGCACACAAAGGGCAGCTGCGGGAGTGCCATGGCAGCCTGTGCTGCTGGAGCCTGGCCCCGGGGCCAGTGCACGGCCACCTCTGGCCACCAGGGCCGGGCGGCCCAGCCGGAGCATCCTTGGCCCGCTCGGCGCTGCCTCCCACCGCGCAGGGATGCTGCTGGCTCTGTTTGTCTTGGCTCCGATGGGCTTTTTCCTGCGTGTGAGAGGCTGGAGCTGCGCAGGAGCCAGTGGGTTTATAAATAAAAGTGTCGGACACCTCTCTGGGTCGTGCTGAAAGCTCCTGAATTAGCCCCACCGCCCTGACACAGGGCATGTGGCTGCTGTGCTCGGGAGACAGCCGGGGCTCTCCCCGCTTTACGACCCCGTCCTGGCCACTCCTGCACAGCCCCCTGTGGCCCCAGCCCCAGCCCCACTTGCTCCCACCCCTCCAGAAGCGCTGGACACACTGCCCTGGCCAGCTAGGATGTATCCCTGCTCCCACCGCCCCCCTAACGGGACACGTTCCCCACACCGCGGGTAGGGTGTCCCGCAGTGGGCAGCGGGCACACCAGCCGTGCCCGGGGATGAGTTTGCCACAGGAGCTGTGTGCGGGAGCATCCCTGGGGCACGGTGGTGCTGGCACCGCACAGAGGGGACATTGGCTGCAGCCAAGTGTCCCCTTGGGCATCTCCGGCAGCTGACGAACCGGCAGGAGAGCGCTGGCCTGACCGCTCCACCTCCCGCACACCGCGCCGGGGCGGTGCGGGCAGGAGTGGCCGGAGGCCGTGGGACACTGGCCTGGCACGGAATTTGCTTTCCATTGGCTCATCAGGGCCATGGTCCGGCCCTGGCAGAGCCCAGCGGGGACCGTGGGAAGGGGCAGCCGTAACTTCCCAACAAAAGGAGCCCGGCAGTGGGCAGGAGACAGCGCCGGGAGCCAAGCGCAGGGCAGGACCCGGTCCAGGGCTGCCGGAGCAGCCGCTCCCTCCGGGGCGCCGGGGGATGGAGGCGGCCGCAGCTCCCTGTGCCTCCCTTGGGGGCAAAGGCCAGCACAGATGGGGGGTTCTTGGCACCCAGCCGTGACCAGAGCTTTCCTCCCACCGCGCCCCCGCCACATTCCACCCAGGGCCTGACATTTCAACGTGCCGAGCCTTCGGAAAACAGCATTTTAATGCTCTTGCTGTAAAAGCGGTGGAAAATGTCCGTGGGCTTGTGCAGGAAGGCTCCCGGGAGCCGGCCACGCCGTGGGCGTGCCGGGCGCTGGCTGAGCCCTGCCCGGCAGCTGGGATGGGGTGGGATCCTGTGGAGCCCCGTGTCTCCCTGGGACACCCCTGCAATCGCAGCCAGCTCTGCTTATCCCGGTCATTTCTGTAGCAGGGGTGCGGCTGGTGCTGCCTGTCCCGGGTGGGTTCTGCAGCCACTCGAGGCACGGAGGGGGCTGTCACCTCACCCTCCCGGGGCATTGCCTCCTGCCATCCTGCCACCACAGCTTTTCCCGGCCCTTTTCCCACACTGACTCCAGGCTGAACACTAAAATGTTCCTTTTCTCTTCTGGTTTTTGGGGTTTTCTTTATAATTGTCCTCTAGAAAAAATGAGCTGACTAGGTCGATTTAATTTTCTCCCCGTGTTTCATTGCTCAGAAATGCCAGGCCAGTGTGGCAGTGTGGCACCTGCAGCCAACACCCAGCGCCTGCCCAAACCGGGGCTGCCACACACTCGCCACTTCCTAGAAGGCAACAACATGCCCCAGGTTGGATCTGATCCCTGGATCAGGTCTGAACCCCAGGTTTGGATCTATTCCAAAGTCTGGGTCTGTTCCCAGGATCTGGGTCTGCTGCTAACAGGGGGAAATGATTGGCATAACAGTTAGGGTCCCTTGGGCTCAGTAACGGTGCCAGCCCCTCCTGAGCACCTCAGCAGCCCCCTGGCACCTGTGCCCAAAGAGGGGGGTGCCCCCTTGACAAGGGAGGGGGTTCTGGCCGGGCTCAGCAGCGTGCCACTGGCAGGAGGAGACCCTCTGGGCAGTGTGTCCCGAGTGGAGACCGAGGGAGGCTCCCACATGACACAGCCTGGAGGAGAACTCAGAGTGAGCTGAGTGCATTTCCAGCTCGAAGCCTAAACAAAAGGTTTTGTAATAAGAGTCTCCCTGTCCCTGGGTTCAGTGTCCGGTTTTGTGCCCCAGTGCTTCCGAATGGGAGCATTTGAATGTGCCAGATGGGAGCACAGGGGTGCAAAACCAGGGGCTGACCCTGAGGGACCAGCCTTCATCTCATTCTCGGTCCCCTGGGACACTGCAGGGACACAGAGGCAGCCACTGGCTGTGTGTCCATCCAGGGCCAACCTCTCTAACAGAAACAAATGAGTCCTACTAAGAAAATATTCCATATATTCTGCACTGCTTTCCACTGGCGCTGGAGCTCCAAGTCCCCAGTTTTGCTTGGCAAAGGGTCAATGGTAACAGCGACGCCCAAGGCAGATGCTCTGGAGCTGTGAAGGTCACTGGGCCTTTCTTAGCCAGTTCCTGGCACTGTCCCAGCTGCTCCTTTCTCCATCCTGGGTCCAGAAGTGGTTTTTCCTCTGGGATCATCTGGGACATGTGAAATCCATACCATTTCCCTCTGGGCTGCCCTGTCCAGGACTGGTTGCTCTGCAGATGCTGTGTGCCCTGGGCAGGGCAGAGCTGCCCGATGGTGTCCCACTGGGAGGGGAAGAGCAGTGGGAGGTGAACACATTTGTGGGTGCAAGGGGGTTGTCTGGCACCCTTTGAAGCAAATTCAATGGGATGCTCGGTTGAACTGGAAATTTGGAGCCTGGGAATGAGAGTGTGGCTTTGGGTAGTAGCATGTAGGTGCTAAGTGATGTTGGGAGATGGCTGATGACAGAGATGGTGCATGTGGGGACACTGAGTGGCACCTCATGTCCCCAGGACGTGTTACCCAGCTGTCCAAGGGTGGTTCTGTCCTGTGGGACTCTGCTGCCTCTGCACAGGGTCCTGGGGCATGGGGGTTTGGTGTAATCCCCAGGAAAGCAGGGCCAGTGGAATTCCTTGTGAGGCTGTTGACTCCAAGACAAAGGAAATGTGGAAACTAAAAAAAAAAATTAAATAAATAAATAAATAAATAAAATTAGAAATTTCAAATTGAAAAATCAAAGCAGCTGATTCAGCAATGGTGAAACATCTTGTGACAGCACCAGGCACATTTTTTCCAAACAAAATTCTGGGAAAAAATCAGCTTGATTTTGCACAACCCATGACTGTCCCAATGGAAAGGCTCATGGGGGTTGTCCATTGGGATGGGGGCATGGAGCCCCACAGTGCTGTGGGGCCCCAGGAGCACAGCCTGGCAGAGAGAATACCCCTAAAATGGGGATTACAGGGCACAGGGGAAATCTGAAATCCAGCCAGGAGCACGAGGCTGTGCCAGACAGGAGCGTGGGATAAGGGAGTGTCCTGTCAGAGTTTCCACTGAACACCTCGGGCTGGCTGGGGTCTCGCCTCAGCTCACAGAAATTAAATTACATTAAATAACATAAATACTGCCTGAAATGTGCACTCCATCCCCTTCCCCGGGTGTGCAAATGGGGAAGCAGCTGTGCATGGCTGCTGTGCCAGGAGTGCTCCTTTATGGTGCATGGCCTTGGGGGCAGCAGGGGATGGGGAGGGGAGGGGATGGGGGCGAGGATGGGGATAGTGGTGAGGATAGGGAGGGAATGGGGAGAGGATGGGATGGGGGTGGTGATAGGTGAGGATGGGGAGGGGATGGGGATAGGGGTGAGGATGGGATAGGGATAGGGGTGAGGATGGGGAGGGAATGGGGATGGGATGGGGATAGGGGTGAGGATGGGATAGGGATAGGGGTGAGGATGGGGAGGGAATGGGGATGGGATGGGGATAGGGGTGAGGATGGGATGGGTATAGAAATGATGAAGGGATGGGGATAGGGGTGAGGGTATGGGTATAGAAATGGTGAAGGGATGGGGATGGGGAGCCGATGCCGGCGCGGCGCCGAGAGTCACCGAGGCGAAGGCAGGACCGAGGCACCGCCCCGGCAGGTAACCCCATCCCCAGCGCCGCCCGCCAGGGAGGGACACAGCCGAGGCTCCCGCTCCTAAAATTTATTTTAATGTAAACCTAGCTGTAAGGCAGCTTTTTCTCATTTTTAAACTATTTCATATCAATCCTTGGCCTGACATTTGTTTTCTTTGAGTGCGGTGGGGAGCGCGGTCGGCATTGCTGAGGATATCTCCTCTGGAATCTTGGCAGAGGCGGCTCCCTATCTTTGAAGAAACGGCAAATGCAAAACAGAAGGCCGATATTAGAGAAGCATAAACAATATTTTTTTCCCCCGTTAACCCCAGGAGCGGCGCAGGGGCCGGCTCGGACACGGCGGCGGGGGGACACTGACCCTCCCCGGCCACACGGCACCTGCCCGGGCTGACCCCCAGGCAGGGACACCCTTCGGACAGGTCCCTTCACCTGTCCCCAAGGGCTGTGACCGACCCAGAGGGACAGAGAGCCATGGCAACCGGGGAGCGGCCACACCGGGAGGGTTTGCAGTGGTTGGCGAGGGGCTGGGGTAGCCGGGGGTGCCCCAGCCCTGCTGCGGGTCAGGAGCCGAGCTCTGGAGTCTCCCCGAGGAGATGCAGCTCCGAGGGTGAAGCGGGTCTCCTCGGGTGTTTCGTCAGCGGGGTTTTGTGGAGGATCAACGGCGGGAGGATGGGGATAGCGGGGGCTGCCTGGGCGGGCAGGCACAGGCAGCAGCGCTGGCACCAGCCGGGCTCACCTGGGGGGTTGCTAAAAAGCTGGAAGAGGAGAGGAAATGGAGATCAAAAGACCCAACAAACCCAAGGAGACAGGATTTCAAACTCTGACGTTAAAATAAAGTTACCGTTAGGATAAACACTGCGAGGCAGGTTCCTGTCCGAGCAGCTGGGACAGGGTTGGGGGATGTTCCTGGTGGTTTAGACAGGAGGGGATGTTTCCACAGCAATTCACGCATTTGCTGTCGTACCTGGGCAGGTGCTGAGGGAGGAGCGGAGAGTTCAAGTGAGAAAACCACAGGGTGGGGACACCGTGATGGGGATGCTGTGCCGGGGACTGAGCTGCTGACCAGAAGCACCAGCTGTCCTGAGGCACTGGCAGTCAGCACAGGGGCTGCTGGCTCCATGTTGCCCCACTGCTCTGGAGGTTGAATTTACCGTGGTGCGATGCCAGCAATCTTTCCCTTGGGAGAACAGGTGCTGCTGCTGAGGCTCCTTGTTGCACCCGGAGCCACTGTGGGCTCCCCAAGTGTTGTTATGGGCTCCCACTGCATCCCCCTTAGCAGGGGTGCCCTTCCCATGGGATGGGCGGGCAGGGCTGGAACAGCCACAGCGTTGCTGCCCCACATGGGAACCTGCAGCCCCCCAAAGGGAGCTGCCCTGAGCACCCTGCCCCAGAAGCTCATTATAATGAAGCCAGTGACCCCAGCATGAGGCTGGAAGTTTAAATGTCTGCGGTTGGTGGCCACTTGCCTGCAAATTCCCTGAGATGGGAACTGTTCTCTGCGGGTCCCTCCAGGCTTAGCAGATTTCTTTGCAAAACACCCGTTGCCTTAGAAAACGTTATTTCTGCACAGGAGCTGTGAGAGCAAGGTGTGACTGACCTGCAGATCTTGGGGAAACTCCAACTGCTTCCCGCTGCTCCCACCAGGACTTACATGTCCCTGGAGCAGGGCTGGCCCAGCCAGCACAGGGTCCTTGGAGAGTGATGCCCAATGCTCTGGCAGCTCACTGGGGCAAATGCTTCACATTCCACACCAGGATCTGGCACAAATGTCTGTGCCTGGTCATGGCATGAGCCTGGGTTCACAGAGCAGTCTGGACCCTGCACAGCCCCTGTGCAGTCTCCTGGAAAGGGGCTCCAGCCGAGGGGATGGAACCCTCCAACACCCACAGCACCCTCATCTCTACTGCAGCCCAACTCTGGCTCTTGGCTACTGCTCTGCTCCTCCAGCCCTCAGTGTCACAGCTGTGCCCCGGGCAGGCCACCATCCCACTGGGAAGAGGAGGAGGAGAGGAGAAGAAGGGAAGAAAAAAATGAATCCCCACAAAAATGTCTTCATAACAGGAAACATCTCATAAAATACCTGTGGTTTGGCATGTGTGATTCGACTGGTCAAACTATGCACCTGGCAGGGAACCCTGCTATTAATGCTGCAGCTCTGGTATTTCGGTGGAGTGGAGGTTGGCGGGGGGGTGGGACTGGGGATTTGGGGTGCAGAAACCCTCCGCTGGGGCCAGGGCTAGGGGGGACATGTCCCGTGGGTCTCACTCACCTCTGTGCGCGAATTCCCAGCCGTATATCGGTGAGGGAACTGCAGCACGGCAGGGACGCCGTGAGCCTTGCCCCAGGCAGGAGCCTGCTGTTCCTGCAGCTCCGAGCCAGGGGTTTCCACCCACACCCTGGGGTCTCCGCCTGGCTCTTGCCTTCCGTAGGGATGGCCTCAGCCCCGCGCACACCCCCGGCAGCGGTCGCGGGGGCTCTGCCGCGCTCCCGAGGAGTTTTGACAGCTGGAGGTGAGGGATTAAGCCCTGAGCCGTGACCTGCGGCTGCGCTCCCGGCACACACGCCCGGGGTCACTAATCCGCTTGAGCTGAGCCCTGACCCGGCGGCCGCGGGATCAAGCGGTGGCACCGCCCTTGCTGTTGGTTGGCATCGCTGCGGGACCCCCGGACCCCCGGCTCCGGGCAGCGTGAGCCATGGGCAGGTGGCACCCACGGCCACGCCATGCCATGCCATGATCTGCTCGGCTGTGCCATGTTGTGCCATGCCATAATCTGCTCGGCTGTGCTGCCATGCCATGCCATGCCAGCATGCCATGCCATGCCATGCCATGCCATGCCATGCCATGCCATGCCATGCCATGCCATGCCGTGCCCATGCCATGATCTGCTCAGCTGTGCCATGCCATACCGTGCCAATCCCGCTCGGTTCAGGGCCAGCCACGGGCACTGGTGTGGGGAGCAGGTCCCTGCAGATGGGGTGGGGTGTTATTTCTTCGTTAAGGAAAATGTTTTCTTGTTCCCTGGGCTGCTGGCGGGCGAGGCTCCGGCTCCGGCTCCGGGTCCGGCAGCGCGTACAGCAGCCTTGGATCGGATCAGGTGTCATGCAGTTAAGGACAGGCTGGTGCCAAGTCTCCCCCGCGCTCCGGTGCTGCTCAGCCGAGCTGCTCCCTGATGCCTTTGGCTTTCGCAGCCCGGCCTGCGGAAACAACGTGCTGCTCTCTCTCTTCATAGCTCAATTTTCGTTTTTGACTCGGTTTATTATTATTTTTAAAGCATGTGTAGCGCAAAGCAAATCATCGACCTCCCGCTGGACCTGGGCCAGCCCCGTGTTGGGCTTGGAAATCCTCCCTGCTTTATTTTTTATTGTAAATGACCGGAGGATGGAGCGGCTCGATGGGACACGGCGGCAGCCAAGCCCGCCTGCTCCAGCCCACCCACACGCGCCGGCTGCTCCCGGTGCTTCCCTTTCCCTGCGTCCCCCCGCCCCTGGCGAGGGGCTTCCCACTGCTCCCCCCCAGCCCGGGGCCAGCTTCTGCCACGGCTTCCAGAGCTGGTGGCCGTGCCTTGTGATGATCCCAGAGCACAGAACAGGGACTGTGACGGGTGCAGGCTGGGGAAAGAGGATGGGGACAGGGACCAGGATGGGATGAAGCCTCAGCAGTGAGCCTGAGCATACAGTTGAAGTGCATCGAATTCCCCATCCTGCCTGAGCCCCTCTGTGGGGTTGGTGTGGCCCTGGGATGGATGTGGGGCCAGAGCTGGGGTGAGTGCCAGCAAGCACATGCTGTGCCCCAAACTGACCACTTTGACTGCCGGGTTTAAACAAGTTCCCCGTTGTGCCGACCTTCAGTCACAATGGCAGATCCCCCGTGGACCACATATATTGACTTAAAAAATAATTAGCCTCAAAGGGAGCAGGCACAGGGCTGGCCAGGCCCTTCATTAATATTTAAGTAACAGGGGCCATAAATCAGCCACAGCTCAGCCAACAGCCCTGGCCATGTCCATGGGGAAGCGGGGCCATGGTGTTCACAGGAACATTGCCCAGTCCACAGCCATGGGAGTGCTGACATGGGCTCTGTGGGGACAGTGCACGGGGCAGCAGCCCTCTTCCACTGGGAATGAACAGGGCAAGCCAGGAACACGCTGGGAGCTCACCAGGCTGCCCAGCACAAGCCACAAGCAGCTCTGAAGGGACGGAGGCAGCACGGGCTGGTTGTTTTCCTGCAAGAACAAGGTGACATTTCTTGTCTCCTTTCTCAGGCTTTAAGTGTGAGATTTTTTCCCTGTTCCCAGTGCTTTCATGGCGTGCCAAGGGTTTTTAACACGTCTGCTCGCCGCCTGCCAGGGGAGCGACACTCGCACCGTCAGCGTGGCGGCAGCAGCTCTGAAGCTGTGCCAGGGGTCTCGGTGCTGGGTCGGGGCCCTGCTCCCCCCAGAGCTGAGCAGTGTGGTGTTTGCCAGGCCCCATCCTGCTCCAGCATCCCCAGAGAACAGCATGGACCCCTCAAGTGCTGCCCCTGTATGAACCCTTCTGGATCAGCAGCTCCTGCTGGGCCTGGCTTCGCGTCAAGGGATGGTTTTGGTCGCACTGGAGTGTGCTGGGGGGGCTGGAGCTGCCTCTGAAGGACAGCAGCCTGGCTGGACAGTGCCCAGCCTGGTGGCTGCAGTGCCCAGGCAGAGTGGAGTGAGCCAGGAGGGGCTACAATTGGGACCTCCCCAAAGAATCTCCCCTGCTCCAAGTGGGAAAAAAATATTTACCTCGTGGGATTTCTGTTGGCCGTACAAGAGCAGGTTCTTGACTTCAGGAGGACAGGCAGGTAAACACCAGGAGGATGAGCAGATGATGCTCAGGACAGGCAGGTGACCCCAAGAGGATGGGCAGGTGACCCCCAGGAGGAGGGGCAGGTCACCCCTGTCTGTCTGTAGCCACCCCATTCACATGATGGATCGCCCACCATTCGCGACCTGCCAGGCGAGACGGGAGCGTCGTGTGGCTGCTCCGTGTGATTAATTATCAGTTCATAACACAGGAGATTTCAAGCATGAAAGAGCCTCTCCACAAGCACGTTGTGCACACTTTATCCATCATATGAGACTCCAGATGTTTCCATTTTATTGTTATTAAATCACTGCCTGGAGAGTGCGGGTAGCGGGAGGCCTCCTGCCCCAGTGCCAGGCACGGCCAGGGGGACAGCACAGCACCAGAGACCCCTTTTGTTGAGAAACTTGTACCTGGGGGGCTCAGGCCAGGCTCCCCCGTTGCTCTGCAGAGGCTGGGGCAATTGGAATGACCCGGCTGGATCAAGGGGGTGGCAGAGGACACAGAGCAGGGAACTCAGTCTCACATCCAATACACAACAAAACCGAGGTCAGAGTCCCTTGTCCTCCCTCTCCCTCCTCTCTGGCTCCATTTTCCCTGCATCCCACATCTCTCTGAGGGCTGAAGGCTCACAGAAGGAGGATGCAGTGCTCAGCAGCAAGGGGCTGAACCTCCCTAGGGTGCAGCTCCCATGGCAGCATCCTGAGAAAACAGCCCAGTGGAGGCAGGAGCAGGGATGAATCCAGCCCAGGTGGGAGAGGAGAGAGCTCGGAAGGGAGGGAGGTAGAGACAGAGGCACAGGGGTCATACCAGGTAAGGAAAACAAGTAAATAGCTGATTCAGGGGTTTGTTCTCCTCTTTTATTTAACAGAAACTGTATTTTTACAGCTGCAATCTCTTAAAATGGGATTCTTTTCCCCTTAAACAAATCCTTGTAAAATAATGCTTCATAAAAAGAAGCGTTCCTCTCCTCGACCCTGAAGACAGAAAAACAATAATGCCGGCGAGGCCCCGGCCATGCTGCCAAGGAGGCCGGGGGTGGCTGTCACCCGTGTCCCTGGCAGTGCCACCCGACCCAGCCACGGCTCCGGGGGTCTCAGTGGGAGAGCCCGTGCCTCTGGTGGGCTGGGCAGGGCAGAGCTCCTCTTCCAGCAGCTGCCACAGCCACCTGCATCCTCACAGGGTCCATGGTGCTGCTGATGGCAGGGCTATCCCTGTCCCCTCCAGCCCTCAGCTGACTCCCAGACCATCTTCCAGGCACAAGAGCAGCTGTCAAGGCTGCCTCGTCCCTGGAGACTCCAAAAACCTGCCAAGCCCTTGTGGCATCAGGAACAATCCAATGCCAGGGCTCCCTGCTCCCTTGACTTAATTTGCTTTAATTTTGTTTTAATTTGGGTTGTTCTTTCTCTAGGCTGCAGCTTTTTTGTTTCACTGCTGCTTCAGCAAAAGCGATTCAGGAAATTCCGATGAAATCCGGGCATGCAGCAGCCTTGCTCCTGCTCCCTGGCGGGACAGGCCAGGAGCTTAATTCTCATTAATAACCACCACAGGTCAATTATTGTGAGAAGGAGGAAAAGCAGCAAAAAAATCTCTTTGGCGTCACGTGTGGATTAAGCTTCCGAAAATAAATGTTCTTTGCAAATCAATCTGTTTGCAGCTCCGCACGTGCAGCTGACAGGGAGAGTTGCTGGAGGAAGAAAGTATTTATAAAGGGGGTTTATTTTAAATAAACAGGCACTTAAGGCTGAGGCTGCTGCTCCTGTGTCCCATCCCTCGTCCTCCGCACGAATTCCCGGTGCTGCCCGCGAAGCGCCGCAGTTGAGCCACAAACGGAGCAAGCCTCTGCTCCCACATGGAGGGGTTGGCCCAGCACCCACCTGGGAGGCCCAGCACCCACCTGGGAGGCTCAGCACCCACCTGGGAGGCTCAGCACCCACCGGCTGCCCCCAGGAAGGCAGGGCTTGGCAGGGACAGCCTGTGCCTCCCAGAGGAGCCATGGCTCTAAAGAGAGGAGCTCCTGCTCATTGAGGGATGTGACAGCAATGCTGGGTTCAGTGGGTTGCAGGTCTCATCTGCCTTTTTTCCTCTTATTATATTTGTTGAAAATATATAAGGGATGTGAGAGTTACCACAGACACTCAGGGCAGCTTCTGTAAGATTGCACTGGGCATCCCCATGGCTGGTTACAGTGCAAGATGAGGGAAGAGCCTCAAACTGTGCCAGGGGAGGTTCAGGTTGGACATCAAAAAGAATTTCTCTGTGGAAAGGGCTGTGAGGCTTTGGAAGGGGCTTCCCAGGGGAATGGTTGAGTCCCAATCCCTGAAGGTGTTGGAGGAACAACGGGACGTGGCGCTCAGTGCTCTGGGCTAGTGACAATGCCCACAATGTGATCACTCACAGCTTGGCCTCAATGATCTTGGAGGTCTTTTCCAACCTTGGTGATTTGGAGATTCTATAAATCCCAATAATATTCCATAAACCGTATTTACCATGCATCTCCCAGCTGTGTTGGGTCAGGAAGGGCCACACGTTCAGGATATCTCTGATCCACCAAAAGACTAATTCAGGGGAGTCCCGCTCCCACGGGGATCATTCTCAGGCTCCCAGCAGGGTCTCTGGGGTGGGGGCTGTACCCACTCTGACTGTTGCTTTGTCTGCAGGAGCTGTGGCAGCAGGATGCTGCCGGACGCCGTGGCGCTGCTGCTGGGCACGCTGGTGACGGTGCTGGGCCCTCGCTCGGCCGCGGGAGGCGGCGTGGGGGGCTACGCTCAAGTCAAGTACATGCAGCCCATGGTGAAGGGACCCCTGGGACCCCCGTTCCGTGAAGGCAAAGGGCAGTACCTGGGTAAGGGATGCACTCTGTGGGACTGTGGGAGGATATGGGGCAGTGGGAAGGGCATGTGGCACCCCACGGCCATTGGGCACTTGTCACCCTCTGGCACAGCGGAGGGTGCTGCTGTCCAAAACACTTTTGGCCAAGGATGGAGGGAGCATTTTGATCTCTAACCCACTACAGAAGGACAGGATGGACACAGTTATAGGCTCAGTCCTTTTGCTGGGGGTGGGAGGGCACACATGGGCCCCTTGTTCTGGGATCCAGGGGACACAGGGGACCCCTCGGCCTCTGGCTCCCACCCTCCTGCCCATCCCCAGCAGCAGGAGGCACAGAAGCCCCAGCACTCGCTCTCTGCCTCTCCCTGCTGTTAAACCTAAGCTGTCCTGGCAAGGCTTTTTCCACTCCTCCACCTATTCCGTTTCTCCGTCTGCATTTTGCACCAGCTGGGAAAGGAAAGAGCGCCAAGGCTGGAGCTAAGACTCAGCCTGACGAGGGAAGAGCAGGAGAGAGACATTTCCTCCCTGGGAGAGCAGCGACCAGCAACTCCACACGTGTTAAATCGCTCCCCACTGAGTGATGTGCACCCGAGGGGCTGAGGCACCAGGGTCATTGCCCTGCACAGCCAGGGCTCCAGCACCCCCAGCCTTCTGTCCCCAGCTGCCCTGCCTGCACCCACCCCAGTGCTGGCACCACCAGGGCATGAGGCACTGCTGGGCTCGGGTATCCAGACCCACCAGGTCGGTGCTTGGTCTTTGGGAAGAGCCTCTGGAGCCTCCCCATGGGTTGTCATGGACCTGGACCCTCCCAGGAGCTGAAGTCTTGGCTCTGGGAGGAGAAACGGGAGAAGGCTGGGCCACCGGTGGCTGATTTACTGGAGGGCTGAATGGCTTATCAGGAGTTCAGCTCAGCACATGTGTCAGAAAACACACAGCAAAACCTGGAGCCGAAGTGTGCTACAAGCCCCCCCTCCCTGCCCCCTTCCCAGCTGTTGTAAAGCTGCTCCCTGAATCCCAGCCAGAGCCAAAACCTTCCAGCGTAGCACAGGAACACTTCAGCTGCTGGTGGGACTGGATTCAAATCTCTCCCTGCTGTTCTCCCTTCTTTCTTTCCCTTCCTCCTATGCATGGGAGCGGCTTGCATTGCCTCTGAGCAACGCTGCCTATGGTGGGGAGAGCAGCGAGTGTGTCAGGCTGGGGCAAGGAGGGGTTTGGACAAGCTCTGCTAGGTTAGACCAGGCAGAGGAGACACTGGTGGGCAGAGCACAGAAATCCCCTGGACATTACTCCTCTGAAACCCTTGGGAAGGAGAGGACAGGTGGGGGACAGGAGAAGGAGACACAGGGACAGCTGCAGCCCGAGCCACCGGCTGCGGGGCCGCACGGAGGCAGCTGGGGAAGCCGGTGCCTCCTGGATCCCACCGAGCTCCCATCTCTGCTTAACCTCTAATTTGGCAAGGAAAATCTCTGCTGGCCTTCTGCCCTGCTCGGGGAGCTCAGCTGACTGGCCGCGACGGCGCAGGGCTGTGCCGTGCCCCTGCGGGTTACCCCGACCCGCCGGGAGCTGTGCGGGGCCCCCGGGCTGCCCCGGCCCGGCACCCCCGGCTGGGGGTTCCCTCCTGCCTCCAGGTGCCATCTGGTGAGTGACAGCTTTCCTCAGGGTGCCAGACACCTTTTCTCACCTAAAAATAGCTGCCCCAGAGCACAGAGGGAGCTCAGGGGAGGAGATGCCGCTAAATGCTGAAATGCTCAGAACATTAAAGCAGAGATTTGCACATTGGGGTTTCTTTTGGATTAATTTAAACTATGTCGATGGCCCTGCAGCCAGGTAAACCCACGAGTGAGTGCCATGCTGGGGCACCCACTGCTGGGAGACAGTACTAGAGGTGGTAAAACACTGATCCCACACATCCCTGTGAGCCTGTGAAACTCTCTCACGAGACAGGGCTTGGCAACAGCTCTGGAACAAGCTCGTCCGGGCTCCGCCACAGAGCAGCCAACCTCCCCTTCCTGCATTGTCATCTGGCCGCGCTGGCCAGACCCGCTGCTGGCTGCTCATGGCTGGGAAACACTTCCCATCCTGCTGGATTATTCCTCTGCTGGCCGGTCTGCGCTGCTGGGTCCCTTCTCCAGGCAGGAGGGGTCCTTACCGGGATGAACGCAGCTCCAGAGGGGCTGCAGCACCCACCTGGCCATGGCCGTGCTCCTCAGGAGCTGGAACGCTCCGTGGTGCCCAGGTGGGAGCTGCCAGGGGTCATTCCTGCCCCGTGCCCTCCCCGCTGCCCCAGTGGCTCCGTGGTAATGTTCACGGCAGCTCCACTCATGCTTCGAGGGACACACAGAACCCCACGCTGGTGCTGCAAAGCGCACAGCTCCGAGACATGTGTCTGTGGTAAGACATGGGCTTTTGAAATCGGACACCAGTGGGGCTGCAGTGTCCCAGTTTCTCTCCGCTGACGGCCCCGGTTTGGTTTTCCCGTCTGCTTTTTTGGCCGCCTGCAAGCTGGCAGCTCCCGCCTGGCGTTTCTCTCCACTGCCTTGTGTGAGAGAGCGTGTGTGTGCTTTTTCCTTCCTTCGTGGGCTCAGCTGTAGATCCTTGTTCTGATTCCATGCAAAATGACCTAGAAAACTAATTCGTTTCAAACCATTGCAAGAGAAAAAAAAAATTAAAAAGAAAAAGTGGGGGGAGAAAACACATTGAAATAATTTTCTGGAGAATTTTTTTTTTTCCAGAATCCAAACCCCAGAAATAGTGCAGCACTGCACAGCTCCCTTGCCACACTGTTTTCTGGGGTGAGGAGCAGAAGTTTGCAGAAATCCAGTGACAGTGTCATGACAGACAAGTATTTCCTTCATCAAGCGAGCCAAGTGACCACAGTTACAGCTGAGGATGTGGGCCAGGCTTTGATTTATAGATAAGCTCTAAAAATGTTTCCATTACCCACCATTACGCAGTGGCACCGGGCTGGGAAGGGCAGAGCTAATTGCTGTGTCTAGGGCAGGCAAAGCCACCTCTGATGCTCCGGGAGCTGTGCCTGCTGCTGCCACAGTTATTCTTTTCACGTGTCTCAAATCTCCCATAAGCTTTTCCCGTTGACTGAGGAAATCTCCTTGCTGGCAGATCCCAGCACCACGTGTGTCTGTGCTCCCAAAGCCCAGCTTGGCTCACTGTGGGGGCCAGACTGGCAGACCTTGGGGACTGTGGCATGTAGCCTTGTATCCTGCTTCCACCCCCCAGGCAGTATCCATCCCCATCCCAGGAATTTGTCCATATAGATCTCATCCCAACTGGAATGGTCTCCCGCAGGCAGATTTGATTTAAATTCACCCAAGATGTCACAGCCCTTTCCTCTGCCTTTGGCATTTCTCATCATCGTCCCGTGTACATGTGACTGTCGAGTATTTCCTTCATTCCAAACTGCCCAAAAAAGAGTTTGTCAGATTTATTCTTTCTCACCTCTCCTGGTGTCACGTGGGAGGTGACACCCTGCCTGGGCCAGCCTCAAGGAGTTATTTATGCTCACGTCTGTGCTTTCCATGCTGAGCTGTGGTGGGCATGTCATCTGCCTCTCCTTGCCTTTGGAGTCTCTCAGCCCATTAGTTTCTTTCTTATATCCGTTTGCAAAAGAGCTCAATAAATTCTTGAAATGTCAAGTGGTTGCGGCCTATTCCCAGCTGGGCTGACTCACTTGGACAGAGCTGAGGCTGCATTTCCCTCCCAGCTCTTGGCTTCTCCTCCATCCCCAGAGCTTTTTTGCTTTTTGGTTTTTCTCTGCCTTGCTGGACTCAGGAGCTGTGCCAGCAAGAACTGTGGGCATAGACTAACCCACACACCCATCACCTCCTCAGGCTCTCGAGTACATGTCCAAGAGTTTTCTTTTTAATCCAAAAGGATTAAAGGTCTCCCAAGGCCCTGGACTTGCGGGACAGGGTGAGGGATTATCCTCAGTCTTGACTCACTCTGTTACCATCCTCTGAGCTGAGCCCAGGCAGGAGTGACCAAATCCCACGGTGTTTTCGAGGCCGCTGAGGAGTGAGGCAGCAGGAGGTTTGAATCCAGCTCCAAAGACACTCTGCAGTAACTCATCACAAAACAGCCCTGCCACAGCTGACCAGCACCTTCCATGGTGTCACCTGACATCATGGAGAGATGTGAAGCTGCAATGAGAACTCTGGGCTTTGGCCTTGCCTCAGGACAGCCCTGCTGATGTGGGGGCCCAGGAAGCTGCTGTGGCCACATTTAAGGGAAGGATCCCCCTCCAAGCCCAGCCCAGACCACTCAGAGACCCCGGCTCCAACATCCCAAAGACACTCCTTGTCCACCATGAGCTCCAGTGACATCTGTGTCTCCTCTCTCCACAGACATGCCGCCACTGCTGCCCATGGACCTCAAAGGGGAGCCAGGACCGCCAGGGAAGCCTGGCCCGCGTGGACCCCCCGGGCCCCCCGGCTACCCAGGAAAACCGGGCACGGGGAAGCCGGGAATGCACGGCCAGCCTGGGCCCGCTGGGCCCCCTGGCTTCTCGGGCATTGGGAAACCCGGCATCCCAGGACTGCCCGGAAAGGCGGGTATGAAAGGGATGCCCGGGGCCAAGGGCGAGCCTGGCATGCGTGGGGAGCAGGGCCCGAGGGGCCTGCCCGGCCCGCCGGGGCTGCCCGGGCCAGCCGGCCTCTCTGTCAACGGGAAGCCGGGTCCCCAGGGCGGCCCCGGCCTGCCCGGGTTTCGGGGAGAGCCTGGCCCGAAAGGAGAGCCGGGTCCCCGCGGAGAGCGAGGGATGAAGGGTGAGAACGGCGTGGGGAAGCCAGGCTTACCGGGGCCCCGGGGGAACGGGGGCCCTCCCGGCCCCGCGGGGCCCCCGGGGCCCGCCGGCGTTGGGAAGCCGGGCCTCGATGGGCTGCCGGGCGCGCCCGGGGACAAGGGCGACATGGGGCCCCCGGGCGGGCCGGGTGTCACCGGGGAGCCCGGCCCGGTGGGGCCGCGGGGCCCCCCCGGCATCGATGGGATCGGTGTGCCGGGCGCCGCGGGGGTGCCGGGGATACAGGGCCCCATGGGACCGAAGGGAGAGCCCGGGATCCGCGGCCTCCCTGGCCTGCCAGGGCCCACGGGCTATGGGAAGCCAGGCATGCCCGGCCTGAAAGGAGACCGCGGGCAGCCCGGGGCACAGGGAGCCATCGGCGATAAGGGGGAGCCCGGCGTTGATGGCGAGCCGGGCGAGCCGGGCCCTGCCGGCATCATCGGCCCGCCGGGCCCGCCGGGGTCCATGGGGCTGCCGGGCAAGCACGGGCTGCCCGGCCCCAAGGGGGAAGTGGGGCCGAGCGGGCCCCCGGGGATGCCGGGGATGCGCGGCGACCAGGGCCCGAACGGCTTCGCGGGGAAGCCGGGGGTGCCGGGAGAAAGGGGCCTGCCGGGGTCACTGGGACCTCCCGGCCCAACGGGCCCCAAAGGGGAACCGGGGTTCATCGGCCTCCCGGGCGTGCCGGGATTAACGGGTGGCCCCGGGCCCAAAGGGGACGGTGGGATCCCGGGCCAGCCGGGGCTGAGGGGCCCCTCCGGCATCCCGGGATTGCAAGGACCTGCTGGTCCCATGGGCCCTCAGGGGTTACCAGGCCTGAAAGGGGAGCCCGGGCTCCCGGGCATTCCCGGCGAGGGGAAGACCGGCGAGCCTGGCATGGCCGGACCCATCGGGCCACCCGGAATGCCAGGAACGCCGGGGCTGAACGGGCCCCCAGGGCCACCGGGGCCACCTGGGCCACCAGGAGCGCCGGGAGTGCTGGACGAGACGGGCATCGCGGGGCTGCACCTGCCGGACGGTGGCGTGGAGGGGGCCGTGCTGGGCAACGGGAAGCCGGGCAAGCCACAGTACGGCCGCGGAGAGCTCGCTGCCCGCATCGCGCCGGCCTTCACTGCCATCCTCACCTCCCCCTTCCCCGCATCCGGCATGCCCGTCAAGTTTGACCGGACCTTGTATAACGGGCACAACGGCTACAACCCCGTCACCGGGATCTTCACCTGCCCCGTGTCCGGAATCTACTACTTTGCCTACCATGTGCATGTGAAAGGGACCAACGTTTGGGTGGCCCTGTATAAGAACAACGTGCCGGCCACCTACACCTATGATGAGTACAAAAAAGGGTACCTGGACCAGGCCTCGGGCAGTGCCGTGCTTGAACTCAAGGAGAACGACCAGGTCTGGGTACAAATGCCCTCAGACCAGGCCAATGGGCTGTACTCCACAGAATACATCCACTCCTCCTTCTCTGGGTTCCTGCTCTGCCCCACATAACGGCTATTGGGCACGTTTCCTTTTCACCCACTTTAGCCATAAACTGTCTTTTTTTTTTTTTTTTTTTTTTTGATAAAAAAAAGTGTTTTAAAATGAATACAAAAAAGAAAAATCACTGGGAAGAATGCACAAGACATTGTCATGGGACCTTGCTTCACGCTGTTTAATCCATGAGTCAAGAGGGTAGTCGGGAAGGAGACATCTATCCATCTATCTTTTTTTTTGGGGGGAGGGAGAAGGGAGGGAGGGGAGCAACTTCCTCAACAAAGCATATTTGGAATAAATACCCCAGTGACTGGACATCAAACACAGGAACACACTTGGGATGGCAAGGATCTGGCTCTGTGATCCAGAGAGGGTCAGCTGGAAGACCAGACCCCTGTGGTCTGTATCAAGTGCCCTCATTTCCCATTTGGAATGCTCAATAAATAAATCCAGCTGTGCCATGGCTGGTGTGCTTGGTAACCAATGCAGGGTCCCAGGCACTTACACAAACCCCTACAGCAGCAGGGATCCACACTGGATTGAGAAATTTCCTTCCAAACCATCAGATGCCCAAGTTCCAGGCTTGCTGACGCCTGTTTTTCCAGACTGTGCTTTGGGGCAGTCTCTCTGATTCACTCTGGATTCAGTGTGGTTGGATTTATAATCCTAAAGAGTGGAACACTTTGCATAAGCACCTTCTTCTAAGAAGTAAATATTATTTTTAACCCTCCCCCCCAGCACCTTTAGGAATAAAATCATCCAGGCACTGGTACCTGGGAGGATGCCACGACCGGTTCCAAAGGCAGTGAGGGAAGCTGGGACGCCCGTGATGAACAACGATCTGCTCTCTCCTTTCACCTGCTGGGAAGTCCAAGGGCTGGTCCTGTCCCGTCTGTCTCTGCAGCCCAAAGACTTGCTTGGCGTCAGGAGCATCTCTGCCCACCAAGGACAGCAGTGCGAGCCCAGCTCACGGTGCTGCCAGCTGGTGTGACATAAGGAAGTGCCACTGATGGACAACTTGCTTTTCCTGTCTATTTTGGGATGTGTGAACTCTTGCATTGGTGTTCCCCCTTTCTCTGGGGATCTTGGAATTAAAATAGTGCTGGTTCTACCGTTCCACACAGTGATTTCACCATGGTGCTATGACCCATTTAAGAACATCACTTACAAGTGTAGTGCAATATGTACCTGTGACAGGGCACCAGCCCCGGGGCCACTCTGTGACTTAGGTTAAAGAAATCAACGTTTGCCTGTTGTTACCACTTTGTCTCTCTAGTGCTTGCAGCGTTATTGACCTGAGCGTGAGCTGCAGGGCTCTGGGCCAGGTGTGATGGCACTGCCCTACACAGATCCTGTGGCTCCACAGGTTTTCCCACAGTAGAACAGTCACTGCCACTTCCAGGACAGGGATGCTGCTCATCCCAGGCCAGGAGCATGCTGCTGAAGCCAATCCATGTGCATATCCCACTGCATGTCCCTCTGCAAAGGCACATCCCTGAGAAACAGCAACAATTTGGTCACCAGCTCTGACCTTTGCATTTTCCCAAAGCCTGTTTAATGGCCAAAGAAATGTAGCAAGACTGGGACTGGGCTTGTTTTCCAGATGGACTCTATGAGATATTTAAACAACTTTTCTTTACCTGTTTCTGTTTTCCTTGTTTGTTTTCTCCTCAAGTCTGTCTTGTGTTTTTGCCTCTTGCCATTCAGGCCTTCCTTTTAAAAACTTAGCTATCCCTGAAATTAAGAAACACAAGAAGGAAATTTGCAGTTGGAAGGCCAGTGCTCCAGGCACTGCTTGTTGGGATTTTTTGTCCCCTCCCTGGGATCTTCTCCCTGTGAATTTCTCTCCTTAAAGCTGCAAGTTTCATGCAGAGATGAAACTCCTCAAGCTGAAAGGTGTCTGATCCCACTGGAAGTTTTTAACTCCTGAGGGTGGGGTCAGGACCATTTGGGTTGTGATCTAACAGGTTATTTCCCAGCAGGAACAGGAGCATTTCCCAGCAGGAAGAGTCCCTAAAATTAAAAGTGTAAGCTCAGATGATTTTTCCAAGCCCAGGTTTGGTAGGGGAGGGTGCTGGGAGGGGACTTGTCTCCTTTCCTGTGGAGAACAGAGGGATTTGAGCTGGTCCAGCCTTGTGCAGGGCCAGGAGCTGCCACCCCTGATGGGAGCTTCATCCTGCTCCTCAAAGCAACTTATTTATACTGTGCCTAACCTACAGCCCATCTCTTCTTGTTCTGTTCTGCTTCATCCCAAACTTCTTGTTCGAGCTGGCAAAAAGCAACAACCAAACTCCTCACTGTAGCCACCCCCAGATTAAGTTTGTGCTGTAGATACTGTTTTGTAATTCCACTTTCCCTTCACGTGCAGAGCAAACCCATAATCACCCCTCGCAGCTATTTAACCTCTTACATTTACACACTAATGGAAAGCAAAGATATTACACGCACATAGTTAGGCTAAAAAAAAAACGATGCACAGGATGAGGGAGGCTGTTCACTCTCCAGAAGGAATTTTTTTTTCTGGAATACTGAGTACATATTAGCCAGCAGAAAGGATTATTTTCTATCGTGTGTGTGAGCGCGTGGGATTTTGGTTTCAATCACAAGAATAAAAAAGGTTGGGTTGGATGAGGTATGTCTATTTTTAATGCTGAAAACTGCATTACAATGTGCATTTTTATATACAAATTCTTACAATTTTTTTTAAATTTGCCTCTAGTATCTTCATTTCTAACCTAGTATATAGAGGTTTTTAGTTTTGTAAATACTTATTACATGCACTGTCTAGTAAAAGTTGGTTTAAAATGCACTCTTTGTGACCCAAAACTGACCTGCTCTTCACAACTAAAACTGCAGTACTTGATTGTATTGACAAACATCAATAAAACTTATTGTATAGAGGTGGGCTCAGCTGTGCTTTGTCCTGGGACTTGCTCTGTCTCAAACAGTTCTCTTACACTCTATTTCCACCTCAAATCATCTTGCTCATTCCCAGCAAATTCCCTAATTAATATCCTTATGCAAAAAGTCACTGCATGTTTCTTGTGATTAAGGAAAAGACTCCTGTCTCCAGTAATTCAGTTTTAGAAAAGGTTGAAACCCAGATCCTTCCAGCCTGGTGGTTATTAATTTGAGGGACTCAAGTTGAAGTCTTAAGGATTCCCTTTTCCTTCTGTGTGGTTTTTTTCCATGTTTTTTTTTTTTTTATCCTGCATCACACACCTTGTGCACAGCCAGCCTGCATCCTGAGCGAGGCAGGAACACTCAGGACTGGTGAAAGCACCTTCACAGGCTCACAGTCCAAAGAGAAAAAAAATGTGTTTTCCCACCTGATCTTGCCTGGCAGAGGCAAAACATTTCCAGGGAAGCTTGGCTGGCACACAGGCACCTTCAAAAGCTCATTCCAAGGAGCAAGCCATCCTCCTGCTGCCATTCACGAGGCTCCCAGGCAATTCCCTGGTCTCTGCACCATCACCATGTGCTGGATTCCAGCTCCTGAACTCCTTCCCCAGGCTGAGGAGGAAAAGGAGCCTTTCCAAAGGCCTTCCCCTCAATGCCAAGTGTCAACTCACCCTTGTACCAAGACCCACTCCTGCTCCTCTTGGCACTGAGGATGCACAGCTTCAGGACTTGAGTGAAAACACAGGAGCAGTGGCTACTTAGCAAAGATAACTGAGGGATTTTACTTCTTTCCAAGGAAACTAAAGGGTTTAGAACACATCTAAATTCAGGCCCAAAGAGCTCTAGTCTTTAAATAGGAGCTCTTTGCTTGTCAGGAGTTCCAAACATTTAAAATTATAAAGCTGCTTTAAAAGAAAAATAACTTCTTCTAAATAATTACATGAATCTGGTTGCCCCTCTGGTAGAATAATGTGGAAAACCTGATATTTTACAGCTCAGATCTGCAGCACAATACAAAAATATACAACAGACCAAAATTCCACATGTTTCCAGGACAAGAATCCATTTATACAAGGACAACCCATTATAGCATTACACAAAAGACTGGCACTTGAAGGAAGCAGACTACAGGGAAAATTGGAAGGACCTGTGGCAGCCAGATTCCCACATGTGCATGCAGCCACCACGTGCTGACACCACTGGGGAGCACCACGGCCACTTCCTGGTGTCACAAGACATACTGGAGAAATAACAAGAGTTACACTGTCACATTTAAGTTTATAAACATTTCCATATGATGACTTTTTGTTTTCAATTATTAAAAAGCTTCTAACCCTTTCTAGAGGTGCCATTCCCAAGCTGCTTCTCCCTTTTTGACCAGCTCCACTAGGAAAAGGTTTTAAATGTAAAATTCTGGAATGCAGCTGTGCTAGAATGTACTTGGCCACCAGCACCAGCTTCTTTTAAATATTGATGTCCTCAATTAACCCACCTTTCCCTTTAACTTTGGGGCAATTTTTACCAAGTATAGAGGCTGAGACTGTGAAAAGTTAACTCCTGCATCCTGCTCAAGTTGCTTTTGTGACTGACTGCAGCAGAACCAGGACCCTGTACTACATCCACTCCCACATCTGCACTCCACAGGAGCTGGACTCTCATCATCCTTGTAGGTCCCTTTCAATTTGGGGTATTCTGTGCTATAAACGTCTCTTGGTGCTCTGGGCATATCCAGGGCTTAAGAAATACAGGATGCATGGATTAGGAAGACCGGAGCAGCCAGAGTGGCTGCAGCAGTGACAGCAGCTGTGGAATGGGGCACAAAGTGCAGCAGGTGCCTGTTGGCTCACAGGGCCAAGGACACAGGAGGAGCAGCAATTAGTGACACCCTCTCCCAGCAGGGACAACGAGCCAGCTGGGATTGTTTGCAGGCATCAAAGGTCTCTCACAGAGCCATCAGCAATGCAAAGAAATCCCTTCTCCCTTCTCATTCTGCCTTTAAGGCAAGAAACCTCCCCAGAAATCTGTGCTCCATTATTCTAACTCAGCACAGGTGACAACCTGGGCCACCAGGCCTCTCTGGTGACTCCTGTGCCATCCCTTATCTGGCCAGCTGAGAATGACCTGCTGCTGTACCAGGGGTGTGAAGACTCCCAAAGCCACTGGACAAGCCAGTGACCACCAAAACACAACCCATGGACACAGGAGCAGAGGGAAACAGGGAGAAAGTCCACGGATTCAGACACCTCCAGTAACTGCAATGACAAATGGCACCAAGCAGAAATCCTATGGAAAATGAGACTCTTGTGTACACTCAGGGAGCTGCACCCACTGTCCAAGTGCAACCACTTCCCAGCTGACTGTGACTGAAGGGGATGTTCCCTCCTTTCCCAGCTGGCCCTGGCTCCCAGCTGACAGCAGCAGGCACCTTTCCCAGGTGAGGCTCGCTGGCATCGGCCGATGGCGCGGATCCACGGCTGGGTCTGACCAGAGAAGCAGAGCTGACCATCCCTTCACCTGCAGGAAAGCCCCAGAGCTGCCCCAGAGCTCAGAGCCGCTGGCAGTAGAGTTCATAGAGGCTCTTGGCCATCCTCTGGGTCTCCTGGAAAGCCTCACAGCTCTGCTCCCACCTGGGGGGCACCTGCTCCTCCCCGTAATAGGCGCCGGCGATGGCCCCCGCCATGGTGGCGATGGTGTCCGTGTCCCCCCCCAGGGAGATGCAGTAGGTGATGGTTCTCTGCAGGGCATTGTAGTGCTCAGGAATGTCAGGATCAGCGTCCATGCAGCGGCAGGAAGGAGTAAATGGCCGTGGGGACGGAGCGCAACGCGGCGATGCCGTTGCCTGGAACACACCCTGTCAGCACCCTCTGGGCTTCCTTCCTTTTCCCTTCTACTGCAACTTGCCAGTGACTTTCCATAATGATATCATGGATTTCACCAGGAAAAGGTGCAAAAGTCTGTCCCTCAGAAACCCCTCCAGTTCCCCAGTACCACTCACATCCTGCAGAGCAATTCCCAGTTACCCCAGTGCAGCCTGGCCATGCACATCTACTCGTTCCCATCCAACATGATGACCCAACAGCCCTTAAGAGATCTTGGAATGTTAAGAAAGGTAAATTTCCCTTAGCAAGACATATTTTTCCTATCAATACATTGAGGAAATCACTGGGCTGAGACTCAGAATTCCTGACTGGTGAGGCACAGGCTGCCTTCCCAGCATAATCTGTGCCTGACAGGCAGCACAGGCTGAAGAGGAATCTGGGGGAACACACCTCTGCCAGGTTTGCTGAGTCAGTCCTGCTTCCACCTTTCCTAATGCTTGTACTAAGAAAGGTACTCACCCAATTCAAACAGAACATCTGCTTTGGGAACACTGCTGAGCTCCAAAAATTCCTTGATTTTCTTTAGACGCCTGGAAAATGGTAAATCCTCAAATCCCAGCCTGCAAACAGAGAGTGCAGTGAAGAGGGGAGAACGTGAAGAGCCAGAACAAACCATCACCAGCAGGACTGGGGTTTTCCCCAAGCTACTCACGCTCGGGCATCACTGAGAGACTTGTCATCTGCCTCCACGTGCTCCATGTGGCTGATGAGCTGCTCCAGGAAGGTTTCCCTGCTGAGCCCTTCCTGCAGTGCCAGGTGCACAGCCAGGGCCTGCAGGATGGCCCCGTTGTAACCCAGGGAGTTGGCGTGGGTCAGCTCCGCGCTCAGCTTCGCAAACTGCCAGAGAAACCCCGGCGTCAGCAAAGCTTCCTGGGACACTCCCCTGGCAGCAGGGACACCCAGAGAAGCCCAGAAAGTTCCATTACCTTCTTGACATCCTGGATGTCAGAGTAGACGAGGGAGATGCTGGCCACCCTCATGGCCCCGCCGTTCCCGTAGGAGCCCTTCCCGTTGAACTGGGCTCTCGCGGGCTCGAACACGTCGTTGCACTTGGGGCTCAGGAGCTTCTTGAAGACGTTGACCACGGCCATCCCATAGCCCCTGTTGGGCTCCTTCTTGTATTCCTCAGCAAACCTGGTGTGGGCAGGGGGGAAACACACGGGGGGTTTGGTCTGTTACTGGGGTGTGGGGTTGGATGAAGCCTCTTGCTAAAGTGAATTAATAACACACATGTAAATCAGTGACGGTCAGGGCTCAGTGATTCAGTTCTGCAGGGAAACAATTCCCAAAGAACAGTGTGAAAGAACGATGTATAAACATCACCTTCTATAACCCACTTGTTTCCCTCTCAACTCTGCCTCAAAATAGAAGCAAACTAGAAACATTTCCGTGGGTCACAACCACAAGGAAAGTCTTTTGTTCAAGTTCAATGGAAGAGTTTTCTAAACAAAGAAATGCTCTCCCTTAAGTGGAACCAAATGCTCTCAGGGCTGGGGATTCAACATGGAAACAGATCATAAACAGAGTCAAGCTGAGCTCACTCCTATTCCCTCACTAAATTAAGGGCAGCACAAACATAAATAGCAACAAATAAACATGAAACAAAATGTTTCTGGAACCTCCAAGCATTCTCCTCCTCAAAGGTGAACACACACAAGACTGATATAAAGCAGCACTGCCCTGTGAAGGCAGCTTTGGACTCCACACTGCAGCTGACACTGCTGCACAGTCCAAGGCATGGCAGAGCACCAACAAACTAAAGGATTAACAACTTCTTTCCTAACTGTTTCCCCTCCAAAAGTCATTATTAGAATTAGAATTCGTCTGCCTCAGCCCTTGTCCCCCTCCACAGACAGTCACAGCAATGGTTACACCTTCGGGAAGCCTCATCCTCACCTCTTGGCCATGTCAACCTCATCGAACTCCCGCTTGGCCAGCAGTGACTGCACCACCGACCTGCTCATGGCTGTGTCGTCCGTGTAACTCAGCAACTCTGCAACAGGAGGGCAAAGAGTGACACCAGCAGCCAGGGACAAACTGCTCCTGCCCTTTGCAGCACCACCCTCATCTCCTTACCTTTCTTAGTACAAGCATTAGGAAAGCTGGCAGCAGGACTGACTGTCACAAGTCGCCTGGATCAGCTGTGACTGTCCCTGGATGTGTCCAAGGCCAGGTTGGATGGGGCTTGGAGCAGCCTGAGACAGTGGAAGGTGTCCCTGCCCATTGCAGGGGGTGGAACTGGGTAATTTTTAAGATGCCTTGCAACCCAAACCTGTCTGGAATTTAAGTTCCCTGGCACTCTGACGTTGACACTACCATGGTTGTCAGAGTCAGGAGACACAGCCAGGGAGCTGCATCCACAGCTATAATGACATAGAATGTACTTCAAGATTAGTGACAGCCAGGAGACGTCTCACATCCACAGGCATATATGGACAAGAGAGTCAGGCTAACATAGAATCACAGATTTCCAGGATGGGGTTGGGTTGGAAGCCCATCCTGTTCCACTCCCTGCCATGAGCAGGGACACCTTCCACTAGCCCAGGTTGTTCCAAGCCCCATCCAACCTGGTCTTGGTCAGTTCCAGGGATGGAGAAGCCACAGCTTCTCTGAACAACCAGGGCCTCACCACCCTCATGGGGAAGAATTCCTTCCCAATCTCCCATCTAACCCTGGTGTCTGGCAGTGGGAAGCCACTCCCCGTGTCCTGTCACTCCAGGCCTTTGTCAATAGCCTCCATCTTTCCTGCAGGCTCCCCTCAGGCACTGGAAGGCTTCGATCATTTCCTAAGGGTTAAGTAACAACTCTGTGCTTCTCTCACTCTTCTCCTCCTCAAGTTTTGGTACCTCTGCTCCCTGCTGACACCCCAGCACTGCCACACCCCTTCACAGCACAGCTCCCTGGAGGATGAGCAGCAGCACAGGCTGAGCAGAGCAAACCACGGGTCCTTCTGCATCAGCAGGAATCCCTAGGGAATCGGGAATGAGTGCTGAACCCCCACAGCACAGAGGCACGGGACAGAGCAGGACAGGGGACAGCCAGGGTAGTCACAGCGGAGATGCCCCACAACCAGGTGAGGGGAAAGGACTGGGGGCACCCACGTTTTGGGGGAGCAGAGGGGTTGGGGATTCTGCAAGTTGAGCACAGCCCAAAAAGTCCAGTCCTCGGGGTGCTGAGGGATACGGACACACACTCCAAAGCCCAGACCTGGGGATGGTGGAGGAACGAGACACAGGCACCCCAAAGCCCACACCTGGGGGTGCTGAGGGATACAGACACAAACACCCCAAAGCCCAGACCTGGGGGTGCTGAGGGAGTGGAACACAAATACCCTAAAGCCCAGACCTGGGGGTGCTGGGGGCCTGAGACACAGGCACCCCAAAGCCCAGACCTGGGGGTGCTGAGGGATACGGACACAAACACCCCAAAGCCCACACCTGGGGGTGCTGAGGGATACGGACATACACTCCAATGCCCAGACCTGGGGGTGCTGAGGGAGTGGAACACACACACCCCAAAGCCCAGTCCTGGGGGATGCTGGGGTCCAACCCCAATCTCCGGGCTGCCGAGTGCCGTGCACAGCGCGGTGTGTGAAGGGGGCACCAGGGGCTATCCCCCGCTCCCCGCCGCGCCCCCCGCCACGCACCTCCACGTGCGCTCCCCGCCGCCTCCCCTCCCTCCTCAGGCGGCTCCGCTTCCAGCCCTTGGAGGAAACTCAACAGCTCCGGCAGCTTCACGACGCTCCTGCCTTCGAAGACAGCTCCGAGGCAATCCCCTAACAACGCCCCGGCCAGGCAGCCCCGGAACCGAGCGAGGCCGGGCCGGGGCCGAGGCGGGAGCCGCCCGGCGCCTGAGGCCGGGCCCGCCGCCGCCATCTTGCCGCGCGCGGCGCCTCCTTCCTGCGGCCGCCAGGGGGCAGCGCAGGCCGGAGCGCCGCAGGCACAGCCGCCCCCTGGCGGCCCGGAGGAGCGAGGAGCCGGCGGCGTTCCCTTAATGCCGCCGGGAATCCAGCTGGATTGAATCACGGCGGATGACAGCCGGGGACAGGCCCTTTATTGTTTATAAATCTCCTCGGAGCGCGGGAGGCTGTAAACATCATCCAAGGGCCAGACGGTTATAAAACAAACTAAGAGGAGAATTCCATTCTCCCCAAACGCGACGCAGATGTCTCTTTTCCTCGCTACGGAACTGAATCACCGGGAGTTTTCTCCCTCCCTCCCGCGCTTGCACGATTCCCGGCGCGCTAAGCCAGCTCCAGCTGACTGTTCCTCGGCAGGTTCCTGGTGCGGTTGACAGCGTCGACCTCTGGGTCAAACTTCTCCACGGGGACCACGAGTTTTTTCCGGGTGTCCATGCACTTGTTGTCCAGCTGCAGAGAATTGGTTTTGTAGCCAATATCGGTCTGAATGCGGTGAAGTTGTCGGTAAAGAGCGTCCAAGGCATCCCTGGCAATGAGCAGGAGGGACAGGAGTTGGGATCAAATGCTGCATGGCCTCCCAGGAATGGGCTCCCCAGGGAATGGTCACAGCCCTAACCCTGCCAGAGCTCAAGGAACATTTGGAAAATGCTCTCAAGCACAGGGTGGGATGGTTGGGGTGTCCTATGCAGGGCCAGGGGTTGGTCTCATTGATTCTTGTGTGTCTCTCCCAACTCAGGATACTCCATGATTTTAAACTGGACAGGAAACACCCAACTTCCCACTTTCTGGCAGCATTTGGCCCTGTACAAAGAGCAAACTCATCAGATACTCATTGTTTGGGGCAGTGAATAGCGAGCCCACACACTGCTCTGGGAGGGCAGCAAGAGATGTGCACCCAGGGAGCTGCCAGCCCACAGCAGCACTTCTGTTCCTTCCTTGTCACTCTATTTTTTTGTCCCTTTTGGAACAGTCAGGGCCTGGATGAATTCAGAGTCAAGCAGGGGCTGTGGGGGCCCCATTCCCCTGCCAGCACAGACCCCTTGTGCCTTCCTGCACCCACCAAGCCCAAACACTGCTGTCATGAGCACCAAGAGGCAGGTGCTGGAGGTGTGCCCAGAGCAGAGCCACATCCCCTCAGGGCACTGCAGTTCCTGGACAGCAGGACACTCACTGTGACTCTGTCCTCTTCTGCTGGAGCGCACAGATTGCTGCCTCCAGCTGCTGGACCTCGTCTGTCAGTCCACACTGAGCCTGCAGGGAGGGGGGGACAGCACTTAACAGGGCTTTGGCAAAGGCCACAGGTCCCCAGTTGCTCTCTCCCCCAGCTCTGACATTATTTCCTTGCTTTGCTGTGTCCATGGAGGATCCATAGCTCAGCTGCTCTAAAACTCATCTACGTTTTTCAGAGTTCTGACATTATTTCCTTGCTTTGCTGTATCACTGTAGGATCCATAGCTCAGCTGCTCCAAAACTCATCCCTGTTTTTCAGAGCCCCCCTCCCAGTCAGTTCCCTGCAGGGACCATGCCAGGTGAGCTACCTGATCCCAGCACAGCTCAACGTGGGGCCGGTACGTGCGCGTCTCCAGGCGGGTGTGAGCCACTTTCAGATCCAGTGTTCTCTTCTGGATCTCTTTCATAAACTGCAGGATGTCCTCCTCCATTTCAGCAATTTCCTCCAAGGTCTAAGGACAGACATGTGTCATGAGGGACAGCCTGGGATACAGGCTGGGAAACTGCCCCCAGTGTCTCTGGGAATTTTGCTGTGCTGCGGATAGAGTTAACTAAAGGGCTTCTGAGGACTCAATCCTCTGCTTCCACATGGACCAGGAGGGTGCTGCTGAGACAAGGAGTGAAATAAAAAGGCCCAAACCTGGCAGTGCTGCCAAGCAGTGCCAGAGGAGCACTTGTGAGAGGTGAGATACTGCTGGGATCATATGTGTGCCACTGAACAGCAAACACGTGGCTGTTCAACATGAGCAAACTCAGGCTGAGTCACTTCCCACATAACAAACAGCCTTTGGGATTCCATTCCCAGCCAGGGTTGTAGTCAATGACCAAAGAAACAACACTTACATTCTGCTCCTGCCATCTCAGCTCACTAAGGGCTCCTTCCATGTCTCTTATCCTCTTCCTCAGTGCAAACTCTGTAGCTATACGCTGAGCATCCAGCTCGTTGTTTGTCTGAGGAGAGAGCAGCTCCAGTCACATTTGGCTGCAAGGTGTCTGTGTCCCCCCCAAGCTGTGCCTGGAAGGTTGGGACAAGCCCAGCAGCAAAACCAGCTGGGTTTGGCTGCTGCCATATGTGTGCAGGTCACACTTCCCCAGGAGCCAAAAGGCAGGGATCAATGGTCAGGGACTTGTCCTCCAGCTTGCTGAGACTGCTGCAAGCTCTGCAGCATAACCAAGCTCCTACTTAAACCAGGAGGGCAGCTGCTCCCAGACAGATCCAGAGACTCAGTGGACAGTGCCTGCCACTCTCCCACACCAGATCCAGAGTGGCACCACAGATTCTGGGCCAAGAAAGCAGTGTACCTGGGCAATGCTAAGTGTGATTGCTCCTCGGAGATCAACTGAGGCTCTCAATTCTGCCTCAGCACGCTCCTTGTTGCGCTGGCTGTTCAGTTCCCACTCACTAAGTGTAGTTGTTCTGTCAACAAATCAGTTACAAAAATAAATTGACTGTTTGCAAAACATTTTAAAGGAACTACCTGCTGCAGGCCAGGGTGGCAGCACAAAATGATTCTGGAAAGCTGGATCTTACCTGATCTCCTCAGAGACTAAACCCCACCAGGCCCAACATCTGCTTCACCCAGGGACACATCCAAAACATGGAAGGGAATGCAAGTCAAGAGAAAATGTGCAGCAGGTCCCCCTGAGCTGTGCCAGAGGTGAGACCACACTGCTGAGTGTCACCTAGAGCCAGGAGGGAGGCAGGACACCTGGACCCCGCTGGGTTTGTGGTGACAATTTAGTTATTTCCCAAAAGTCTTTGGCTCTCCCATGCCACAGCCAACTTCTGTTCTAAGCTCTCTCCAAAACTGTACCCATCAAGCCTGGACACAAAGCACAAAACTGGAAGGAAAAAGCACGCAGGGCTTGGGGCAGATTTGGCCACACAAGGACAGATTCTCTCCTTACCCGTCTGGGATGCGTGTTGGGTTGACCTTGAAGGAGATGTTGCCAGAGGTGGGGCTGAAGGACACGCACAGCCGATCGAGTTCCAGTGCTTCCACCTTGCGCCGGTGGTCAGAGCTCAGCTGCTGCCGAGCTTCCTGGAGGAGGCTGTGGAGAGCCAGGCTGGAATCAGAGGGGAGCAGGCCCCGGGCAGGGGCAGCTCACAGTTCCCAAAGCCTTCATTGCCATGTCAGTCATCTTAGTGAAATGAATGATGAGCTCCCACCCTCCCTGGGAACTGGGAGCCCAGCCCAGCACTGCCTGCCCTGCACTGGTATCGCCCTGGAGAACGGAGCTGCGAGGGATTCCCAGAGACTATCAGCTTTGACACCTCGTGGCCACTGATTCCTAAACCAAGGCAGGTGGCACAAGAGATCTGGGACAAAATTTCCAAAGGGTGCTTGTGAAGTCTCCCTCGACACACCCTTCCCTGCCAAACCCCAGACCTTGAAAACCATCCTGTGTGCCTGCCTGCCCATCTCAGTGTGGTATTAGAGGCAGGTTAAGGATCTGGGGCCAAGCAAGGAGAGCAGAGTCTTTAACTGTCAAAAGCTGTCACTCCTTACCAGAGCTGTTTGAAGGCATTGTCAATTCGCTGCTGCAGCTCTTCCTTGGTTTTCTCAATCACCTTCACCTCTTTGAGTAGCTCCCCTTCCACAGGATCCCTCACAACATCGATGTCACGACGGCTCTCACGGAATGTCAGGCACTCAATGGCAACATCCAAACACAAGTTCTTTGCCTGGAGGGCATCTTCTGCTGCTTCCTTCACCTGGAAGGAGCAATCAATCAGGTGTGTGTGGGGGGTATCTTTTAGGGATGGGAGAGAGAAAGGAAGGGGAACCCACCCATACCATCATTAAGAGGGACTCACATTGTCTTTATAGTTCTGAAACCTTTTATCAAGACTGGAATAAAAAATTGCCAGAGCCAAACCCCTTAGTCCTCTACACCCACCATTTCTATTGGGAATCACACCTTGCTGGGGGTTAACAACTCCAGAAGCAGCAGCAGCCTCTGGGTTTAGAACTCACAGTATCAGAGATCTCCCTCTGTTATTCTCTATTTAAACCCAAACATTTTTGAAGGATGGTGTTAACATATTTCTGATTATCCTTCAGAGTGTTATAAAAAGTCCAAATAACAAAATCCACCCAGAAATTCAATCAGGAGCATGTAATATACAGCTGCATGACATGGCTTGGCTCAGCCAAGAACACAGTGGTTTGTTTTCCAGGAAGTCATTCCATCAAGTATGTATCTCAGTATAAAACATACATACATACATATATAAATAAATATATCTGTAATAAGCCCCCCTTAAACTCCAGATGGGCTTGCCCATTGCACAAGACAAGCATCAGTTATTTCACATCCCATGTTGAGAGTTCAAGTTCATTTCCAGCCATCTGCCTTCCCAACATACTTTGGTTAAGGCATCAATTTCCAAATCTATGTCTGTGAGGCATCTGGCCAGGGCCTCCCTCCATCTGTCCACGTTGGTGATACGATCTTTGAGGGGGTTCGGCTGTTGTGCTCATCCCATTTTGCCTGGAATTAGAGAAAAATGCCATTACTCTTTTTAAAATTGTAACTGTGAATCTTGCTGAAGCCTTTCCCCATTTTCAGGACTGACTGAGCCTCTCACAGGAATACAACACGTTGCCATTTGGACTCACAGTCATTTACACAAACAGAGAGCACAGAGAACAACACGAGTGGCAGTGAATGTGAGAAACACACACGGGGATTTCGTGACAGCACAGACACATCACTGCAGGTGGGTTTTCAGGGAGTAAGTGTCCATATTTAACATGTTCTGTACAGGTAAAGCCCTTTATTCCATACACCCAAATCCAGACACTCTCCCTAGCTCCTCAGCCCCCTGTTCTGACAAACCTGTGAGCAGCCCCCCTGCCAGAGGACTCACCTGGTTGCTGGTTTCATTGCGGAGAGCTCGTCCCTCCTGCCGGACATTATGGGAATTAAAACGCTGCTGTTCGGCGTCGGCGGAGATGAGGAGGGAGTTGTTCTGCCAGTCCAGCAAGGTGAAGCGCTGGCCCGGCTTTACACTCAGTGAGGCCATCTCGCTGGATAGGTGACTGAAAGGGAGCAGAAGATTTATGTGTTTATTCATGGAAATACACCCGAAATGGAGCTGCAGCCAAAAAACTACAGAGCTCTTCAGGAGAAAAGCAGCAGCGAGCTGCAACCTGGCACCTGGCCTAATGCAGACACATGTCCTTAAAACGGAGGAGCACAAGGGGAGGTGATGGGAGCCATCCTCTGCCCCGGGCCAGGGGAAAAACCCTGTGCACCTGTCCCACCTGTCCCTCCCTAGCAATGGAACTGTTTGCAGGGACAAGGAGCTGCTCACAGCACCAGCTTCCATATGGTATTTACTGAGCTTGGACAAAAACACCTGAGGACATGACTGATTGTGTTGTGCCACCAAAGGCTCAGCCCAGGGCTGTGACCCCAGGGGGGTCCAAGGCTTTGAAGCAGAACTTCTTCTTTTTAACCCAGCACATCCTACACAACGAGCAGAAACTGCAGAAGGTCGGAGGAGCTCCCGAGGGGGCTGCAGGTGCCCGAACCCGCGGCGAGGGGCAGTTCTGGGACAGAAGCCCTGGCAGAGGGAGCTCCCGTGTCTGCGCCAGCGCCGCGGGCTCGGGGCGCCGGGCCGGAGCTCCGAGGGCACCGAGGGCGGGCAGGGATGCGCAGCCCAGGAATCCCTGAGGGGAAGGAGGCCCGGAGGGAGGGCACAAAGGGCCGCGGGACACAGGGGCCCGACTCAGGTGGAGAGGAAAGAGGGAAAGGGGAGAAAGAGGGAAAGCGCCCAGCCGCCCGCTCGGAAGGGGCCTCACTGCCCGGTGTGAGGGCGCTGAGCTGCTCCGCACCGAGCGAGCTCCCGCCCCGTCTCAGGCCGGGCCCGCGCTCCCCGCTCGCCGTTCCCGGCCGGTCCCGGCTGTCCCCTACCCTTCCCGGCTGTCCCCTCACCCTTCCCGGCCGATCCCCGCTGTCCCCTCACCCTTCATGGCCGGTCCCCGCTCTCCCTTCACCCTTCCTGGCTGTCCCCTCACCCTTCCTGGCCGATCCCCGCTGTCCCCTCACCCTTCCTGGCCGATCCCCGCTGTCCCGTTCCCGGTTGCTCTCCTCCCCGTTCCCGGCCGATCCCGGCTGTCCCCTCACCCTTCCCGGTTGCTCTCCTCCCCGTTCCCCGCTCTCGCGCCCGGGCCGTTGCCCGGCGGCCCCGGCGGGTGCGGCGGCCGCTCCCGGGCGGGTGTCGGTGACGGGGACACCGCAAACCGCAGCAAAGCAGCGCCCAAATCAGCGATAAATGATATTGTTTTTTAAAATCTCACGAAGTGACCCATAAAGGAGGAGGAAGCCGGGGGTGTCCACTTCAAGAGCCCTTCCCCATTTCCACAGCAGCCATCGATCCTGCCCCAGGAGGGCTGTGGGCCCTTCGACAAGCTCTTGCCTTTTTTTAATTACTTTTTTTTAAAAAAATTAATTAAACGGCATTAAAATACAAAAAAAGACCGAAAGTAAAGGGGTTTGTGTCCTTGGATGTGCCGGGTGCCTCCCTCCACATCCCCACACCCAGACCAACACCTCCATCTGCTCCTTGCTTTAGGAACAACTCAAAATGATGCAAGTATAAACAAAGTCTCACGCATCTGCATTTCAAAAAAAATTTTATTTTTCAAATGAATACAGTTCGTTTACAATACACTCAAGTTGATGGTATCTATAGCCAGCAGAGATCGATGACTGCTGTGTCCTATACACAGTCGTACAGAGGTTACAGATGCCTACGAGAGGGAAGGAACAGTGAAAGAAGTCGACATTTTGCTGTGCTGGAAGGAAAGCAACTCTTGCAACAGGTAGAAAATTTTGGCAAGAACAATTTGTCCGGAAAGGGAGAAGGGGCAGAGGACACGGCTTCTGCTTAGCAAAGTACATCTCAAACACCGACACGTTCCCTCCCACCCTGCACAGCTGCAGCCCACGGTACAAAGAGGCACACATGGTCAAGATGGTTAAGTAAAAATAAAGGCTTTTACCAGTTTGTTTGCCATCCATCTACAATCTATTTGTGCAACATCTCAAGTCACAGCTCTGCTTTACTCTTGAAACATTTCCCTTTTGCTTCGAAAGCCCCCAGGACCTTCATCGTGGGAACACATTCACGCTCCTGCTGAAGCAAGGGACACCAAAACAGGGGAGCAGTTACCAGCATATGAGAAAGAGCAGACACATGGGAGGGGATCAATCTGGACTGGTTTATTAGAATTTTATTCAGAAAAGGAATCCTAAACAACATGATTTTTTTCTTTTTTTTGAACAATTTGAACACATGGTATTAAATGCGCAAAATTTCGGTGTGTGACTTTTGCTTCCAGCAGTCTCCAAAACTAACACAGCTCACTGGCCAGTTGTGTTTGTGGCACACACAATGCCACCTGAGCCACCTTCTCCTGAAAATCCTTTAATATTGGCTCATAACCAAATGCTACCAATTACTGTGAAAGCTCTGAATTAACACCTGCTGACAGACAATATCCTTGTCCGTGATCACACACCTCCAGCCAGGTGAACAGCCCAGTTTTTCATCCACCATGAGGCTACCTGGGGATCTGAACTGCTTATACCACGGGAGGAGACAAGAACAACAGGCAGGAGGGTCTGTACTCTTTGTGTCCAAAGTGTCACTGCTCCCCTGGAACTGATCTGTACACCAGTGCCTGTAAAACCAACATTTCTGACCCAAAACTCGCTCTGCCCACCTCACTGCTGTGCTGCAGCTCACTTTTCACACCTGCCAGCAAACAGACACCAAACACAACGAGCTAGAAGCAGGTTTTTCTACGGGAAAAGAACATTGTTTCAAGGTGAGATTCAACACTGAAAACTGCAAAAATGAGAAGATTTCACTGAAAAACAGAAATCAAGTTAAAAAAAAAAAAAAAAGTAACACTACAGCCACAGGAGAGAAGTGATGCACAAAAGCGAGTACCCAGAAGAAGCCATTCTGCACTGCAAAGTTGCCAGAAGCCAAACTCCATCACTGGCATTCTGCCTCTCACCAAGTTTTGTTGGTGTTCAATTATCCTCACTACTTCAGGAGCAATACTCAAGTTTTCACTCTGCTGGCACACCATCAGGTTCCAAAACTTCCAAAAGTTCTTTAAATTCAGCATTGCTCCAGTGGGCATCACTTTGCTATTACATCTGAGTGGACACTACCTACCAAGACATGTAATTTCTATCAAAAGAACTGGTTTTGAAGATATTTAAAGAGATTTGCAAGTGTAAGCAAAATGAAAGTTTATTAGTAACTATTTTAAAAGCTAACTTTTGCACACCTGTACTGAAATGGGTTGTAAATCTATGATTTATGGGCAAGCATGGCCCTAAACTCAACATACAGCCATATTTTTCTGTTGCTAGATAATGTTATAGCATTAATTTTCCAACTGCCAAATGCATTTGAAAGACCTGTGTAATTCTCAGAAATTACAGAGAAAAAAAAAAACCTTCATTTAAATAAACTTGCCCTCTGAGCATCTGTTTTACAACAAATGGGGTAATTTAAAGAAAGCAAGATGGCAAACAGGGGACTGACCCCAAGGGGCTTCAGCCTCGAGCAGAGCTGCAATGGGATGGGAGGGAAGAGCTCCAGCTCCCAGCAGGGATGGGATCCAAACAACTGGATTCACTGGAAGATGAAAACGTGCAAGAAGTTTGTATCATGAGGTTACCACTGTCACGACATGGTTCACCCTCAGATCACCCAGTAACTCACTCTCATAAGGCGACGTGAATCATCAGAAACGTTTTCTAGATGAAAAGTGAGGCAGAACCGTTTCCCCCAGGTCAGAAAGGGAACCTGCTTCAGAGGCAGCTGGTTCCAGAGCTCCTGGCTGGACAACTTGCCAATGCCTCAAAACAGCTTCAAAGAGAACCTGTTGGAAAAGCTCTTCCATTTTGGTCTGAAAATCCACTTTTCTTTAGCAGCTTAAAGCCCAAACTGGCATCTAAGCACACAGGTGCCTACTTCTGCAGAGTGCAGTGTCTACAACAGGGAGCTGGTGTCAGGGGATGGGGGATTGTTCCTCTTTGTGACCACACGATTCTGTCCCCAGACCTCACCATCCCCACTGCTGGCAAACTGCTTTTTGAACTTATCTGTGATGTTTAATCCTCACCCCCATGTTCCCGCTGAGTCAGAGCTTTGCACTGCTCCCTGACATTCACTGGACAACATTCCCTATGTCCCTGCAACCTCTAAATGGGTGGAGAGGGGAGAGGCAATGGAGTGTATGGAAAGCTGCAGGAGCACAGTAAAGAGCCAGGACATCACTGGACAGGCAACATTCAAATAAAGGCAGAATTAATAATTCTCGTTAAATAAACATATCGAGGTTAAATTTTATTTTTAAAAAAATTGCAAGTCTACCAGGAAGTAGGTTTATTTGATGACATTACTCTCCAGAAACCACTTATTTTAAAAGCTTCTCCTCTCTGGGTAGTTCTAATTCACAAATAATTCAGGGCTTGTTTTGATCAAGTAATTTAACACAAAACCAAATCTGACCAAGGACTCTAAGCTTTAAAAACAGTTCAAGAAAAATACTAACCATCCTACCAATGCAAATACAGGTTTTTCCAGCTCTGTTCCTGGTCAGAAAAAGGCACATACTTGCTCTCAGTGAGTTCAAGTCCAACACAAACAGTTCAGGATACCCAAGCTCATGCCTGATGTCCCCATCAATGTCCCTGAAAGGTGTGAGCTGATCACAGCTCACCTGACACCCACCCACCTCCTACCCAGTCCTTTGTTTCTACAGGCTTTTGTCACCATCCCACCCCCCTCTCTGTGCTCCAGGCAGCCACAGCATCCTCACCATGGCTAATTCCATACAGGCAGTGGAGGGAGAGAGACCCTGGGCAGGGAATGGGGAGGTAGGTAAGAGCTGAGTAAGAGCAGAGCAGCTGCAGTGCTACAGCAAAATTACCTCTACACCTGCCTGCTGCTGTTCCTGGGAGGCAGGCACACCTCCAGGCAACCAGGAGTCTCTCAGGGCACCTGTGTTGTACAGAAGGGCCACGTATTGCTCACAAAATCCCTTGGGTCAGTGCTGTCTGAACCAGAGCATCCACTGGAAGCTGCACCTGTTTCACCCAACTAAGGGATTCCAAGGTTTGGATAAAACCACAGTTTGATTTCAGGGGGCAGTGTCACAAGCATTGCAGCAGCATCCTGGAGAAGAACAGGCACCCCATAAAATATACAGGAACATGCTTTTCCCCTCATATATTAGTTTTTGAATCAGCAGTCACAGAATAGCAGAGTAGTCTGGGTTGGAAGGGATCTTTTAAAGCTCATCCAGACAAATCCCCTTGCTGTGATCTGGGACCTCTAGACCAGGTTGCTCCAAGCCCCATCCAACCTGACTCCCTGGGTGTTTTCAGGGATGGGGCAGCCACAGCTTCTCTGGGCAACCTGTGCCAACACATGGCAAAAAACTTCTTAAATCTAATTTGAACCAACCTCCCTCAGTTTAAAACCATCACCCCATATCCTGTGGCAACAAACCCTCCTAAAAGTTCACCCCCATCCTTCTTACAGGCCTTTTCAAGTACTGAAAGGTACTGAAGGAAATCAGCTGACAAGTTTTGCTTTTTTATTTGCTACAGGAGGCAAAGGAGGCTCTGCTGCTACTTCATCAGCATCAAAATTGTTTTGATTTTCCCACTTGATAATTTTAAAAGAAGTTTAAGCAACTCCTACTGTACTCTGTTACTTTGAGTCTGCCCTTTCTGCCTCTTCCACCTTTTTTCTTTCCCTTGTAGAGCTGTCCCAACAGCCACAGATCTCAATGTCCCACAGGTTCTCCATCTCCTTGAGGAGGTCCTCCCTGTACACCTGCAGCTGCTCCTTGTCGTGTTTTGGTTTGCTGTTTGTTTTTTTTCTTTTAATTTAAAGTATTTTAATAATGCCTATTTTCAGTGCTTTGTTAGCTCTGATTTAATTTGGATACTTTAAACCATCATGCACCCTCCAATGACTGCAACAGAAACATTTCTGCTGGAATTAAACCTCTCATGTGGCAGCTCATGGACACCAAGGCAAGAGATTTGTGTCCAACAGAAAACTGTTTCATCAGGTGCAAGTTCATTCCTTTTGATAGAAAGAAGAGGCAGCAACTTCCTTCTACATCTCAACAGGTTCAGTATGAACTAAATGTAGAGAGAAACAAAGCAGTTGGATGACAGGCAAGGGAGGAGATGGAGAGTATTGCTGCAAACAAGCTGATGGTGCAAGATTTTTGGCCCTTTTTAGTCTGAAAGATAGAAACAGCTACTACTAAAAGGGTCAGGAGACACAGTTTTGGCTCAGAATTTAGACTGAAAAATGCTTTCTAAACCCCAGCCTAGTAACATTGAGAAATTGGAAATATAAAATAATTGAACACCATGGCAAGCTTAAATACCAACACAGTGGCATTGGACACTGTCATAAGACAAGAAAGTTGGTACAAGCTACAAGAGACATTGGATCATGTCTCGAACTTGAATCAGAAGAAATTACAGAGCAAAGAGAGTCAACTTGTGCCTGGGGAGCTGCAGCATCCCCTCACCAACGAGGTGTGGGCAACTCAGCAAGGGCACTGCCCAGTGCTGGGACTCTGAACCCCACCTATTTCATTGGTGATGTCCAGAAGCTCTGCTTACTCCTAGAAAAAGCCTGGACATGAACATATTCCTGCAAAGAGACCACTTGGAATTACTCAGTGAGTTCTGCGGTTAAGCTCCTGATATTCAAAAATATCCTGACATCAAGTTATTCCACATCTTGAATGCCCAACACTATAAACAGTAATAAAATGCACAAAATCATTTTAGTTGTAGAGAAACAAGGTACCAATGAAGCACTTGTCTATGGCGAGCGGGTTAATTGTCTCCTCTCAGACACGACTGGTTAAGCCAACTTTCTTTGGAGAAGAAACCCAAAACATTCAGAAACTTCTCCTGCCTAAAAATAAGTGTTAAAAGCAACACACAGAGCAGACACACAGACCTATGAGCTGCACACAGACCACCACTAATAAATATATAGAAACACCACAACAAAGGACAAGGCTCATCATAAAAGAAAAGTCCCATAACTGCTACTCAGACCGATACCAAAGGAAAGGGTTTTTTTTGCAGACATGTGCAAGCACATTACAGTGTCATCAAAGCACAACTTTGCTATTATTATTACTTTATGCAGCATTACAAGGTTACTGAGGTGCAGTGTTTAATAGTCTAGTCTACAGCTTTTCCTGACTGCAGGAACGCTCACCAAACCCACCATGGACCCACCCCCAGCCACTAAGCTGCTCCCATCCAGCTGGCAATCAGAACAGCCATTGATCCACCCAAGCACACAGGAGCCACGGGAGCACCAACCAGCTCCCAGGCCATGCTTAAGACATCCTCCTAAGACACCCTTCAGTTTGTCTGCATCTTTGGGAATGTGCTTCCCCTAAGAGAAGACATCCTTTGGGAGCTACGGATTCCTCTCGGCACCGACCACGGCCCCGTGGCCTCCCCCACACCCCAAGCCCCCAGCCCCCTCAATATGAAGAGGTAAATCACATTGACCAAACCCAACCTAAGCCCAGCCTCCCAGCTGAATTTGGTGATCGCTCCTCAATGCCTCTCCCTCCAAAGGAAAACACCTTCCTGGTTATTCTTGGTCCTGACTCAGAGAAGCTGATGCTTGAAAGTACCTAAAAGATACCATCAAACACTTGGCATTTTCGATAATTTATCTTAAATTTGCAGCCACGTACAACTGGAAAATAAAAATCTACAGCACCATCTTCTAAAAAGGCACTTTCTGAGGACTGTCTTGCTTAAAAAAAAAATAAAAGTCACTCCAAGTTTTAAACAGTGGAACTGCTTTGTTTGAAAAGGACCCTACGGTAACAACCCGGGTCAGGTGAGGGGGTACCTCAGACAGGATGTGAAAGGCCAGGGCACGTGGGATGGAAAGTGGATGGAGTCTCCCCAACACCCTCATTCCTGCCAAACCAATGCTTTGATATTTTCCCTCACACACCTCTTCCTTACAATTCCTTCCCCTCTATATATGCACCTTTGTCTACTCAGGGGACAACAATTTGGGTTTTAGTGTCACGGAGATGAGGATTTTAAAGATTCTGCTCGGGAGGTAAGATGTAGGATCCTGTATCCATCTTGCTCATACCTCAACTACAGAAAGTACAAAATCTTCTACCAGCAGAAAGCATCAACGAGCTCAAGCTCTAACCATGATATTTTACAAAAACAAGGAGTGAATTGGCTAAGTGAAGTTTGATTTCAACATGTGCCAAACCAAAAATGATATTCCGAACACTCAGCATCAACCTAAAGTACCATCTCTGGGTAGAAAAGACAGACAGAAATCTTTCCCTTTGACACTCCTATGGAATTTTTCACTAGATCCAATCAACCTGCCAGTAGCAGCCATGAAACTCCATGGCACTGAAAGGGACAGAGCATCTGCCTGGCCTGACCAGAGACCACGATGGCCATTTAGAAACAACCACCTTTGAAATCTGAATTTACAGATCCAACATACATAATCTGAGCTTTTGATTCCTTGGTTATAAAAGTGCTTTGAGTAAGGTTCTAAACCCTCAGTTCACAAAACAGGGAAAATACCAAAAGTGGACAAGATATGAAGGAAGTGTAAGAAAAGGGAAAAAAAAAAAAAAAAAAAAAAAGGCCTCAAGCTTGAGCTTGGAATTTCACCAGAGTGAACTTTAAGACTAGTAGAAAACCAGTATTTGTAGCTGGAATTTTTACAGCAGACTACATGGTATCTCATGTCGAGCATTTTATAGGACAAGTATTTGTACATGAAGAAGTGAAAATCATTTAGGACCAAGAGCATCTTGAAATAATTTGACTGACAAACTTCCAGAAACCCATTTTACTCCTGAAAACCATTTCTGCGGCCAAACTCCCAAAAGAACACCGGAATGAATCCTATATAAAAATAACTTTTGGACACGTGTAACCAGATGACACATGGAACAGTGACACAGCGATCCTGAGTCAAATGGCCACGGCTCAAGTCCCTAGAAAGGGAAAAAGGCGACTTACAGTGGAGTCACTCCTCCTGTTGGCAAATGTCGCGAGTTTTACGCCTCAACCACAAACATTCTACAATTCTCTCCAGCTCTGGCTCTAGCAGTGGCTGGGTGGGAGGTTTGGGCAGGGCTGGCTGGGTGAGGAGGGGCTCGGTGATGCCCTGGGGCTGCCCCCACCACGGGAGCACTTAGTGGCACTTGTTCAGTACAAGTGGGGTCTCGGTGCAGTGTCTGAGGAGACGGGAACTGCTTTTCTCCACAGGCAGAAACCTGAGGCCAGTGTCTGCAAAGCAAGAAGAGCCATCAGCCTGTGCCCACATCCCTCTTTGGGCTATCCACAGCCAGCTCCTGGCTGGAGAGGGGGGATCTGCTGTGCCACTCAAGAGTTCCTCAAACAGCACATAAAATTTGAGATTTTTTTTTTTTTCTTTTTTCAAGGAGAGCAGGTACAAAAATAAAAGAAATCCATATACTCTGAAAATATACTGGAAACTGCCACCACAGATGAGGTACCATTTATCCCAACCCCCCACCCCCAAACTGCAAACATCAAAATATATATGTTCTTAAACAAAAGAAGAATATCTGGCTATTTAATCTCAGTTAAAATGACAGCACCCTTTGTTACACTTGATATTTCACACCATTAATTCTCTTTTGAAAAAAAAACCAAGATATCTAACTAACCTTGATTCCTTGCTTTTCTCCTCATTCCTTAGTGCAGTAATTGTCCATCTCCATTTAAATAAATATAGCAGCTACAGCATCATAAATGTGTGGCCCTCACAACGTCAGTAACTTGATATCGTAATACAAAGAAGTATCGGCACTTGACGTAGATATTTGCAAAACCAAGAAGAGAGATTAAAACTTCCAAATACTCTTCACATGAAAACCAGGTACAATGTTACCTTGACAACTGAAGTCACTTTGCCAATGAAGTTTCTTTAGTTTTTGGTGAAAGTAGTGAGCAAAAAAGCTTCTCAAATCCAAGTCACCGAGCGTGGGCAGGATAGAAAGCAGCTTTGAAAGGAGAGTTAGAAGGCTTTGTAAAAAGGAATTTTCAGCTAAATGCCAGAAGTCCACAAGAACCCTTTGTAAAATAGGGTTTTTTCCTAAAAAAAAAAAAGTTCTCTGTTTCAAAAGAAATTTCTGTATAAAGCTTAAGCTGAACCTTTTACAAACGGCACTGCCACTGAGAGAGCTTTAGGAGACAAGTGTCAGGTCACAGACTGGGAAAAACATCTGAGAGACTCACTGAGAAACCACCTTGCTCAAAGGACTCAGTCACACCCCTCTCCCTGCACCAGGTGTGTCCAAAGGCACTCACAGGGACAGGGCACTCTGAGCTGGGACCCCTGGCTCAGGGTCCCCAACCCTGCTGAGCCCCCCAAGCCACCCCCACCTCCCCTCCGAGCATCCCCAGCCATGCCCACCCCCACCACTGTTTCCAGTGCAATTTTAGCTTTGCCAAGTTAGTCTTTTACATGATTTTCCTTGCTTTTGAGAGATAAAATAGGTATCTACACCAGCTGTTAGTAAAGCTCTTGCAGACAGTGTTGTGAACAGCACTACGGACATTTCCATACAATATACAAACGCACAAAATACAGTACTTGGTTTTTCTGGCAGAAAAAAGGGGGCTCATGCCTGGTGAAGCAAAATGGGCTCAGATTTTAGGCTCAAAATACAGTATATTGGCAAACAGCGGATTTGGTGAGAACGAGGAGAGAAGCTACTTAGACCAACCAGGTTTTCATGTGAGAGCAGGTGGAGGTCGGGAGGGCTGGGATCACAGCAATGCCCATACAAACAGCTGCAGTAAATATACTATGAACCAGTGCAAATAAAAACAGTCAAAAAATGCAGTTCACGAGTTTACAAAGTGCAAAACTCCCCAGTCCCCTCGTTGAATAAACGCTCGTCTCTGACATCTTAAACATTGGTTTTAAAGTGGAATGAAAGAGTCCCATTGGTTTGTTTCACATTTCGGTGATTTAACATGTTAGAACTATCCCAGCCCTCATTATTTGCAAAGTGAAATGAAGTTACCAATAACTTAATTTTAAAAGGAAAGTCACTATCAAAGAGGAAAAAAGCCTAAAAACTTTTATTAATTCCAGACATTTTACTGATGTCAAATAGGTTTAACTAAGCATGTAAAAACTGAGATCTTAATACAAAACCCGTTCCATTTAATTCAAATATGCTCCACATTTCAAAGCCAAAAATAAGGCCAATTCCTTTGTTAAATCAAAAGACTGCAGCGACAAGTAAAGCTTGCAGAAGTCTAGAAGCATTTTTTGTTTTTTTTTTTTTTTTGTTTTGTTTTTTTTTTTTGATTTAAAAAAGGAAAATTCAAGATCCCTTCTGACTATAAAACTTTCCTTTCAAAATTAAGGCTTTTACTTTGTCCTTTTAAAATCCTGGAGGTGTCCATTCTCCCACTGTCCGTGGTACAGACACTGCTTCAGTACAGCTCAATGGACACAGTTTTTCTTTAGAATGCTTATTGCACTAAAAGATAGCAAAACAAGTTGTCAGTTTCTTTTTTTAAAAATAAACATGATTACATTTCTAAAAAATAAAAGTTGATGTTGACCATATGTTCTGTAATAATTAAATTAAAGCATTATTATTACTCTAATAAATATAAAAGAAACAAAAGGAAGCTAAACTTCAAACACACATACATATGAATCACATTAAGGTGTGAGAGGCAGCAAGTAAAGTAGCAGGTTTCTTTTTTTTCCAAAAAGACCTTAGCTCTAAAGTTTCAGTTCTGGTGGTTACTGCATGTCATCCCAGAAAACCTGGGACATCAGATCTTACATGAAGCTTCAACAGATTTGACTTGCCAGATAGGAAAAAATTGAAACTTTTGGACTAGGTAAAACAGCAGCTTTAGTAAATTCCCCCAGGGAGCAAGAAGAGTTGGGTCACTACTGCCTGCACATGAACCGCGAGCTTCTTGGATTGCTTTTGAAAGGGAACTCTTGGAGCTGAGAACTCCAAAGCTGTGAGAAAAGACACAAAGGCAGCCATTGGCTAAATTAGGTTCAAATTATTGGATTAGTGTGCAAAACATCTTCCCCCCCTCACTGTTTCCTAGCTAGTGCTGTACATTCCAATGCACTTGGATATGTTCACATTCGAATGCTCGATGGCAATACTGAAAGATTCCTCAATGCACGGGGGTTAAAAACTTATTTTCTTTTTTGCACACTTCCCTTCTCCAAACAACCACTGCGATTTTCCTAAAAGGTGGTTTGTTTTTTGTTTTAATTTACACGATAGATTTTAGTTTATTATTACTATCCTTTTCTTTTTTTTTTTTTTTTTTTTTGCAACAATAGTTGTGCTGCCGAGCAACTTGAGGTAAAGGCAGAAGAGGGTTAAACTACGAGAAAATAATAATTAAAAAAAAAAAAATGATGGCGGTGCTTCCCACAGGAGCCCGCCCCAAAAAAGCAGTTGGCTGGTTTCATATTGCATAATAGTGCTGTGTTCCTGGATGAAGTAAACAATCTTCCTCGTGTCAATTTAAGGGTGAGCCTCTCGCCCCTGCACAGCGTCAGCTCCAGCACGATGGGAGGCACAGCCCCTAAACCAACCCCTGGAAACATACATTGTATGTGGCTTAAGTTCTCAGTTCTCCTCTCCGTGAGTGTCTCCTGGGTCATTGACTTAAGCGAAGTACATCGTGCGTAAGGTGTCTTGGTGAATCTGTACAGCCTTCGCCAGGGCCTGCGGGTCTCGCCCGTTGCTCTGTCCTGACACGTGGCTCCCTTCAGCACTGCAGGGAACGAGGGAGAGACAGGCAGGGCTGTAAATTGTATGAATTCAGATCAAAAAGCTGTTTTTGCATCTCTTGGACAGAGTCGTTGAGGTTGGAGATGACCTCTGAGATCGAGTCCAACCTGTGAGCGACCCCAAGCTCATCACCCAGCCCAGAGCACTGAGTGCTGTGTCCTGTTGTTCTTGAACACCTGCAAGGATGGGGACTCCACCACCTCCCTGGGCAGCCCCTCCCAATGCCTGACCACCCTTTCCATGGAGAAATTCCTCCTGATGTCCAACCTGACCCTCCCTGGCACAGCACGAGGCTGTTTCTCCTTGACTTGCCTTTGCTCCCTGGAAGCCCAACCAGCCATGGCTGCACCCTCTGTCAGGGAGTTAGAGAGACTGAGAAGGTCGCACCTGAGCTTCCTTTTCTCCAGGTTGAGCCCCCCAGCTGCTCCCCATAGGACTGACTGTCCAGACCCCTCACCAACACAGCACCAGACACTGAGAAAACTGACAGAACCGGACACTGAGAAATATCAACTCTCATATTCACCCAGCAACCTTGAGGCTTTTGACAAATCTCTTCGCCATGGCTGCTCAGCTTGTTCATCTAAAAATAAGCCTTTTATAAATACACTGATGCCTTGAAGGTTATAAAATATTTCTGACGTACAGAGTTAGATAAGTGGAAGCACTTAACATTTGGTTCATTCATGACTACTCTGATCCTGAAGCAAAAAAATTAAACCCGTGGCTTGATTCCCTCAGACCACGTCAAATTCATAACAAAATATTTTAATAACTGAATTCTTTTAATCTGAGTGGTATTCAGTAGAATCCACCAACTCTGATGTAGAGCAGCAGCTGCCACGAGTGATGATCTTAACATCAGTCCTAGAGGCAAAAAAAACCAAGCGCGAGACCAGCAGGAATCACCCGCAGCCAGGCAGCTTTAGACCTGACAGTAAAGGAGAGCAGTGGGGACTACCCCCTGAGCACAGGCTGGGATTTTACCTGTCGTGTTCCTTGTCCACGAGGTGGTAGCGTGCTCTGAATGCCACCAGGTGAGCGTAGTAGGCGGGCGCGGGGATGGAGACGGAGCGGGTGCAGCGCACGTACGTGTGGCACAGCTGGTACGTCAGCAGCTGCAGCTCGTCTGCTGTGAAGCAGTTGTCATCCCACAGCACGTGGTAGTGGGAGGGACGGCTGGTTCCCTGCAGAGATGGGGGTGCAGGGTCACTTCTCTGGGTTTCCATCAGCAAGTCAGGTTTTGATGTTCGGAAAGGGCCAGGTTATCTAGTGTGAACTGTGAAGGATCTTGAGCCCAGCCCTTGGAAAGATCTGCTGTGGGATTCGTGAGTTCCTTATAGCTTAGGGGGGCACAAAAGGCTTCCCCCTATGATGCTCTGCAGTGCTAGGTAAATTTGTCCCAGTTTCTATAGGTCACTGCCCTTTGCCCTGCCCTTGTACTACCCCTGTGCCCCCAGACCATTGGCTCCTGACCCTATATTTAACCTGAGACACTGCACTGAATCCTGTCTTTTGTCCCTGGACCCCTTTGGCATGGGGTGACTTTGTCCTTGGGCCCCTTTGGTGTGAGTCTGCAATAAACCTTGTTGGAACACTCTACAGGAGACCTTTCCTGTCTTTCCTTGCCGACCTATCCGTGGTGTGAGTCTGGATACAGTGACAATCTGTGTCTGCCTGGGTGGTTTTTCTCAGAAGATGCTTTCAGAGCAGTTGCAGCTATCACCATCCAGTTCATGCACTGCAACACAACAGTGAACTCCTACGTAACAGCAGCCAAACAAGTTCAGTTTTATGTCAGGCCTAAATGTATTTAAAGATGAGTAAGTCCAACATATACACAATTTGATTGCTCTAAATGTTCTTGCTTGAATAAAACCCCTTCTACATAACCCTCAGTGATCAACATCTGCTCCCAACGTGACTAAACCACAATTACAGCACCTTTTACCTACCTTCAATTAAACTGTTTCTCACAAACATCCCAGAGAAATAACCAGTGCTTTTACATCCTTCCAGTTCCTGAGCACCCTAACTGCAAGTATGAACACTAGAAACTCCAGTTAAATCTTACAGTGCACCCGATTTGGGTAAATAGTTGTGCTTTAGCCAAGCTACAAGTCTCTCTTTTTAAAAAGAAACACATCTGAAGTATCAATTTAGTTGAGATTCTTTATGCCTTGCTATATTAAACACAATGAGCTGCAATTACACCCAGTATTTCTGCTTCAACTTTGATACAATTTCTTTTCCAAGGGGCCAAAAACCAGCTTGTTCAGACACAGTGTACAGGTTGACAAGAAACCCATTGAAATTATTCAAAACTGGAAAAGAAGTCATGCCCAGCCAACCTAAACCAAATGACAATGTGGTCAGACTCACATGATAAAAATTTAGCAAATTTTTTTTCCACATTTTAAGCAATAGCCTCATACAAGTTGAAATATTTTTTTCAGAAATAACAATGTTACAAAATAAAGTGATCTCTTTAAAAACAAACTTTAAAAAGCATCACTTACCATCAGTGCAAATTTAAATGTACAGTAGAGAGACCACCTCTTAAGCAAATCATTCTCCAAGTCCCACAATAAGGTTTTATCTCAGGTAAAACCGAGCTAAATGAACATTTCCCTGCTAAATAACAGTTTGTAAACAGGTGTCACAAAAAGGAGAAAAACATTATGTTCTAATTCACATTTACTTACACAAAGCAACCATACCTGTATTCCAGCATGGCTACAGAGGTAAAAATCAAACTCGTAGGGGTGTGTAATGTCTGTATCTACAGTTGTCCCAGCTGGAATATTGCCACTTCGTCCAACCTAGAGAAGAGGTTTGGTAAGTGCAGCCTCAGCTGTTTATACAGCTCGACTGTAATGAAAAATACAAGTTTCTATTCACACTGCCAAGGTTTCAGCACATGAAGTGCCACAGAACCGTTTGGAATGTGCCACTACATCAGCCTTGGAGGTTTGACAAGGACACTGGATGGCTCTCCAGCACCTTGCACAACACTGCACCTCCAGCACACCAGAACCTTCTGGCTCAGACTGAAGAGCTGCACAGACATTTGTGTTTAGAATTGTCAGCTTCAGTTCAGATTGACTAACTCAGAAAAAAGGTTCCACCATTTTGTACTCTCTTCTATTACAACTTCTGGAGATTGGTGCTGAGCAGTCACACAGACTTTAGCTCCAATGTGATGTCGTGGGGGTTTTTAATGTACTTAAGGTCAATGATTTTTCAATTTGGGGCCCCATTTTATCAAATCAACACTTCCCTGCATGCACACTCAACCAGATGGACAGAAGCCCATGCTAATATTTCCTCCAGCAGCCTAAAAGCTCTGAAGCTTTCCCAAAAGGCTCCTCAGAGGGCAGTGATTACCCTTTCTGTTCTGTCAGCACAGAACAGCCGCGTATGATGTCGCTTCTGCACCACAATGTAGGTTATTCCAGGCTGGTAATCCTTCTCCAAACTGATGCAGGCTTCTCTAATGGCCAGCAGCTCATAATACAAAACCTATGAGCACAAGAACAGAGGAATTTAGGTTTTCCTTCCACTGTATTCTACACACAACACCTATTAACTCAGTGTAGTTAACAGTAGGTACAACCTTGGCACACAGCTGGTAATGTTGGAAAGTACTCAGAGATATGTGACTTCCCAAATTTGAAGACTTCTCCTCTCCAGAGAGGAAAAGACCTGCAACTCTTCTAACCCAACAAGAAATTCTCTCCTTAAAAATCTCAATTATTCTGTGTAAATGTAAAGAACTCAAACAGTACAAAACAAACCTGCAGCTACTACAGAGCAACAGAACCTTTCAAGAAACCCACAAGTGAACCAACCTGTCGGAACTGTCCCTCAGAGACCCCGTCCCTGTAGAAGATGATCCTGGTGGGCTTGAACCGTGTGGATTTGTAGAACTGGATGAGCAGCTCCCTGACCATGGAGGCCAGGTCCTGGATGATCTCCTGCCGGGGCCGCTGGACCCTCACCGTGGCACAGTACCGGCTGGGATGAGCATCCATGCTGCCTACAACCTGCAGGGAGAGTGCAGCAGGGAAGGCTTCAGCCTCAAATCTATACCAAAAACAGTTCAAAACAAAAAAAAAGCCAACGGCAGCAAGTACAAGGTGTTTGTGCTAAACAGCCACCAGAGTAACACTTTCAACAGGAACTTGTACTTGGTACAGGTTTAACACCTTTTGCCCTCAAGCATCCTGAAATGCACCGGCAGAATTTGACTTCTCACAAAGGCATGTTTTTATAATCCAGACAGACATTTTTCTGTGATGTTTTCTCACCTTTTATACTGAGAAAAACCTCAGCTTCCCTTAGATACTTTAAACACAGATGCAGTTTCCATAACTGCAATCTGTGACAACTAAAATACCAAGGGGACGAAGTAGGAGAGGACTGACCAAGCCTCCAATCAGCACCTTGAGTTCCTGGACTGTACCAACACAAAAGGTAAGAAATATCAAAAACATTTCTGCCAAACCAGGCCTTTAATTACACTTTTCTCCTTTCAAAAGATAAAAAATGTTACTAGCTAATGTCACCAAGCTGTGTTATTTCCTTGAGAATATTTCTGCAGAAATATGTTTTTTAACAATGCTGTTTTACCTTGATTTAAAAATTAAAGACCTAAGGAACCACTCTGAAGTATCAGGCATTTTTTTTTATAAATACATGATTTTTAATATCATTGTGAATGTGTACAAAGAACTGGCATAAGCCCTGAAAAATATTTGATACAGACATAGTCCATGAGTTGCATTTACTATTCTAACATTTACCCGAGATGAAAAAAAACACCATGTAAATTTAATAAAACTCACAGCAGCAATGGAAGGCTTCTTTCCATCTCCAGCTGGAGGGTGAGTGACATCAGCTCCCAAAAAGATCACTGGCTGCTGGAACACAGAAGGTCTTCAAAAAGAAAAAAGTGCTAAGTCACACTGGTAGCTGAAGAGCTGCCACAAGGTCATCGCTCACCGTAGGGGTTGTTTCTGTCTCAGCCTTATCAGGTACCCGGGCCAAGGCTCAACAATGGGATCTTTGTGCACAAGAGGTGAACTTGGAACCCTCCCCAGCAGAGCCCAAAACACGCCTCAGACACGCTGCCAGAACTGGGATTCTGCTGGGGAGCAGCCCCAGGGCTTCAGAAGAGCAGCACAGCCAGGGCTTCACAGCCCCCCCTGAGCCTGGGGGTGCCCTGGGCACCACTGAGCTATAGCACCAGCAGACACATCACACTGCTCTGCAGGACCTGAGCAGCAGGATGGTCTTAAACTGCCTTTAAAATATTCTTCCCCACACAACTGTTCCTCATTTCAACTGTGATACTGATCAAATATTTGACAGGAACCTTGGCTGAAGACCTAACGCACAGGCCAACCACCACTATGAGTCTGTGCTGGAAGGAATTTAATTCTACTTCAAATACCATGTACTATTATCAGAAAACTATTTTAACTTAAAACTCGGCCACATTTAAATTTTGGGTGCTAAGTAACAACATCTGTGCAAAGAAAACCCAACGCAATCTGCAGTCTTACCGTTGATGAGGTACAAGGATGTTGTTGATTCCTCCTAGTTTAACATTAATCTTCAGGCACAGATTTGAGAGGGTCTGTGGAGATGTTTTAATGACATTCTTGACCTGAACACACTGTGTGGCCATTCCCAACAGTGTATCTCCCACACGCTTCACCTCCGCTGGGAAGCAAACACAAGGAGACAACTTGAGTCCATTTGAGGTTATTGCTGCATTTTGATCTTAGGTAAGTCACAGTAATTTCAGTGTATGTACTCTGCAGTGACTTCTAACTTATCTGCATATTCAGACCTGCTTCCAATTTATCTTCAAACACAAAACAGTATTTTCTAATACCTAAAGGATGGTTCTGAGTAATTTTTAACATATGCTGGGCAGCAGATTTCTCCCAACGATATCTGACCGACCAGGTAAAAACTGAGATGTGCCCTTACCATACACAGGTGTCTTCCCTGGCAGGATGACAATGATGAGCTGAAGCCCTGAATAGGTGTTCTTGAGGTGTCTGAACATGGGCTCCACACTGTCTGCACCCTGGGCATACTTGCAGAAGCAGGGCTGGCCCTGGATCGGCATCCCGGCGTCCTTGGAGATCTTGCGCAGCTGGTCTGTGAAACCCCTAAAGATGAGGAGATTTTGGGATTTTTGCAGTAGCAACAGTACAAAATAATCAAAGCACAAAGGGACAGTACTGTTAAAGGAGGATGATTCCAGATAGCTTTTAAAGCAGCGTTTTAAAACACTTGTTATGTGAAGGTTGTACAGCTGGGAAACACCACAGCCCAGAATGGGTTAAAAAACAGTCTAGACACCTTCAGTATTTTGTTCAAGATGTCAGAAGGGACTATATACAGTGATGTCACAGAACAAACACCCCACAGTGTACCCAGTACAGTGCTTTGACTGTTGCTTCTAGCACAGAAGCAAACCAGCTGAGATTTTCACCCTAACATCTTACATTAAACCCGGTAAAAAGCTCATTGTAATCCTACATTCATGTTTCACTCCATTAAGAGAACAGTCCAAAGCCTGAACCATGACATGCCTTACTTCAGAATTTCTTCTCTGCACTGTCTCTGTGTAGCAAAGCAAGCTATGGCCCACATCTTGATCTCCACCCCAGTGTGGAACTGTTTCCCTCGCATGTCCCACACGCCATGGCTGGGTGTTGCCACCGTTCGATTCTGGGGAAACAAAAGCAACAGACACTCAAGTGACTAAAAATGAAGCAGCTGGTGCTATTTGCAGTTTCAGGAAAACAAAGAAGAGTTTGTCATTCAAAGGCTGATGCCTGTAGAGTCAAGGTGTACAGGAAATCACTCCTCAAAAAGGAAACCAGAGGAAAAGCCAAAGCCTCACCCGTCCTCCGTACTGCAGCATCGGGGCTGGGAGCACACGTCCTGTCACATGGGCCATCTCATCCCTCACTTTGAACTGGAACTCTTGCACAAATGGATCTGCATCGTAATTTGCACTTCTCACCTAGGAGAGATTTCTCCATGTTACACAAGTATCTGATTATAATCCTTATAACAAACCCTATAACAGGAACATTGCAGAAGTGTTCTTACAACAATTTCATTGAAAAAGGCTCAGACTTGACTGCTCAACACTATCAACTCATCCCCAATGAAAACAATTACTGTCCTGAGATATATTGGATGAGACAGTTTCTGTTCCCTTCCCTTCATTACTCAAGTGCTCATTTGTAGTTTGTTCATTCAAAAGCATTTTTTGAATATTTCCTCACAGTAAATTAGGTGTAGAGATGATAATGCAGGAGCCTGTACTATGGACTCATGCTATCATTGCAGGCCATTTTAAATAAATCCTATTAAAACAAGTAGTTAACATTTGTTCAGTTAAAAGACAAGGAGGAATGAAAAGACTAGGAAGTTTTGCATGGATGTAATCCAGCCCAGTGTCACTCTGAGCAGTGTCCCACAGAGCTGGGATTGGGGCACTCACCAATCTGCTGATCTCCTCCTGCCTGTCTGGGGCAGACCTGGCTGTTGCTTTTATCATGGTCGATGTCTGATTGTCTGTCAGCTTCTTGATGCACCTCTGGCCAGCCACGATGTTACACACCTGCAAGGGAAATCAGGGGCATTAATTCACACCAGAAGCACTCAGATCACACCACACTGTACACACATGACACTGTGCTGTCACTATAAACCACAATCCCAATGTGTCTGAGCAACAGCCTGTTCTTTCTTGTATTTCTACACTTTAAAGCACTTTGGGATGCAGACAGTATTTAGTGAAATTAAAGAGTGATGAACATGTATACCTGTAAACACACTTGTATTGCAAAGAACATTGATTCTTAATGTTTTGCAAACTGACAGAACCCACCCAAACCCAGCTGATCTATCAGAGTAAGGCTCTTACTTCTAAAGGCAGGTAGGTGTGTTTTTGTTCCTGTCCCACTTGCAGACAAGGAAGGTGAGGGTATTTCAGCTGGAGGTTGTATTTCTCTCTGAAATACTGTGCTACTGTCCTCTCCACAGTCTGGCCATTTTCTAGCTGTAAAGGAAAGCTGAAAAGACAGACATTTTAGTAAAATATTAGTAGCCAAATAACCTCATCCCAAAATTACTGCACTATCAGGTCCTGTTACTCAGTGTGAAGCTATCACACATCTCATGCCCTTACGTCTGATGACTTGCAGGCCGTCTCGTTACGTTGCACACACGGTACTTCCTTCTCATTGTCCCACAGTGAGTCACTTCTACCTTTAGACCTGCATAAAAGCATCAAAAAACCCCAGTGTCATAACCACACAAACATGTACACAGGAGACACAAATTTTCATATGATAGAACATACCAGCTTTGGGGTCAGCATCAAATAGCACAAATGTAAGAAATTATTATTCTCTGAACATTTTTACTTTCATTATAATTTGAGTTCTGAGTAATCCTGATTACTATCCTCAGAAAGAAATCATGACATAGAATATTTAACAGTCAGTGTCTTCTGAATTTTATTTAGCAGTTTCATTTTAAAAGCATTGACTGAACTCAGAGAGCAGTTTTCACCATCACCTCTTGTTCTCATTCTCCATCTTGTACATCTCTCCAAACTATCAGTTCTAATGTAATTGAAATTAAAAGGACAAAATCAGCTTTCTACTTTATCATCTTTCCTCCCAGCTTCATGTCCACATTCAGCCTGCAATTTTCTTTAATTTCACTGACCATGTTTAACTTTGCATTTTGAGCGTCTCGTCTCAAAGCACCCAGCCTACACACCAGAGCCTCTCCAGACTTATCTCTGCCCACGAGAATCATGACAGTGGCAGCTCCAAGAGGCTCTGGGGGCTGTTGCTGTGACTGTGCACACACTGTGCTGTTCACACAGAGCAGCCTCAACATCTGCTGGGAGCACTGAGCTTATCACACGAGGGCTGCACAGCATCCACATGCTGCTGTCTCTCCCCACAGGACAAAGCAGCTGAAAACAGAGCCTTGATACTCCAAGGATTCACCTGCAGTAGTAAAGCCCAATGCTAGTGAAGTCAAGTACTAAAGGCCTTTGAGAGAGCAATTGGATGGCTCCTCCTGCTGAGGTTCGTGTGGATTCTGGATCACTGACTGAACATCCCCCCAGAATCAGGTCCCCAGGTACCAGACACCAGCCTGTATTTAGTTTGCCATGGACACAGACATCACAAAGAAGCACTGACTGTACCTCCCTGACAACACTAATTGCACCAAGAACATCAGTATTGCTCAGAGGATGGCACAGTCAAAAATAAACCACCTACTGCCCTGACATGGTATTAAGAGAAAATAAAGAACAGAAACCATGGGGCACTGTGACCACAGACAAGGGCTGATGAACACAGAGATCTGGAACCCATTCCCTGCTCTGTCATTACTCTGCTGTGACAGCCAGCTCTAATGCAGGGCTTGTTTTGCTGGATGTGGTCACGTCCTGGCTGGAGCTCTCAGACCCTAAAGCAGCAAAGACAAGTCTGAGAACAAAGGGATAACTTTGTCTATTTTCTGACTACAGTAACAGAGCCTCTGAGGCACCTGAGATCAAGCAGAGGCAGTTTCTCAATCTCCAGTTACCTGCCCTACACAACAAAGACAGAGAGGCAGATGTAAAAGGGGCATGTTAGGACTAGTACAAAATAATTTCTGTCTTTTTTCAGTCTGTGAGCACATCCCTCTATGACTAGAGTTCAAATTTACTTTTTAGCTGCCCAGTATTTCAGTAGAGTCTGATCTTGCATCAAGTGTTAAAGTGCTGAGCTCCTTCATGGCTCTTCTCTCTGAAAATTACACTGGAATGAAGGATATGGCAAAATACAAACCCAAGTAGCATATATGGAGTGAAACCACTCAAACCAGCAGCTTATGCAATTCCTTTGGAATGGAATTTGGCCTTCAGCTACAGTGGTCCTTGTTTTTCCACAAGGCAATTGGTTATTAGAATTCACTATAAGAACACTCTTTCAAAGAATCAATGTTAGCCTTGAAATCAATGTTCACTTTGCCACAGCACTGAAACAAGGAGCCCACACACAATGCCAGGTGGCCTCAAGGCCAGGAAAGGCTGGCACCAGCCACTTACCTCTGCCCAGGCAATGAACAACGTGCTCCCTCTTTCCCTATAAGCCACTGGCAATGTTTTTCAGCCCCCAGTTTCACAGAGCCACATTGTTTCTCTCAGGATTAGAGCTATACACATGGATACTACAATTCTCTTGGCAGTTCCAGGCCCTTCTGATGCATGTTAACCAGGCTTCCAGTTAAAAACAATTCCCTCAGAGTTACCTTTATTGTGTTACCTGTGACAAAACCGACCCATTTCTACTCACCCTTTATCTCTTTGGTGAATTTTACCCGATGAGAATCAGTCAGAGGTCTTGGTTGTTCATCAATATTATGAATGTCAAGGACTTCACACATGAACTGAATTACGGGTTGTGCTTTGTAGAAGGCAGTGGCAGAAACTACAAAGAGCAAAATATTAAGTGTAAAAGACCCCAGCCAGGGTATTGTGAAGCAGTTCATACATCAACATTTATTAGAATTCCACGTAAACCTCAGGCACATTTAGAAACAGAACAGAGAGTTCTGCAAGAGTAAAATATCAAAAAGCCAGCAGAAGGTCCACAGTGACACATCTGTCTCCAGTACAGTCATCCTGCTACTACCTGGAATTTCAGGGCTTTGAAAGGGTTTTTCCTCCAGAGAACATTTATTTCTAGAGAGCTGCAATGCCCCAGAGAGACATTCTCTTTCACCTCTGTATGAAGCTGCACAGACAGGATTAATACCTCTCTACTGCAGACTTTCGAATATTAAAAGCTAACATAATTCAACAAGCAATATAATTTTGTCAGTTACACAATCTGTTCAATTACTGAAACAATACCTGGTGTGACATGAGCACTATTTTGACTACACACAAATTCTGTTGGTGTGGTGGGGAGTGCAGCCCTTGATCTGTTCAAATCTCTTACCCTCCCCACATGCTGATGACACAATCACTTTAAGGGACAATAAACTGGTTTTAAGCAGGATAGCTGACTTATTCCATACAAGGAAGATCATAGATTACCTTCTTAACAAAGTTATAAGCAGCTGAAACAACACCTTTGGCAGGACAGCTCAGACACAAACTGTTCCACACATTTAAAGCTTTAAATGGCAACAACAGAAAATAAATACTCAACAAGCATTTATCAGTTTTCCAGATCTCATGTACCAAACCTGCCACACATCTGTGCTCATACAACCCAACATTCTTTAGACATGTGTCACTTGTGCAGCCTACCAACCTCACATGGCCAACTCCTCTGGGTGCCTGAGACTGCTCCAGAGTTCTGAGTGACCCCAAATCCTCACTCTCCCCACCCTGGCAGTGTGTGGCTTGTCTCCCACAGCAACACTTTCATGGAGAACCTCATCCAGCTAAACAACTGAAAAACCTCCAGTGATGGGATTTGAAGACAATTTCACAGCCTCAAATTGGGAAACTGAACAACAGCTCTGGGAATCACCACTTACAAAGGGCTTAAAATTTCTCATTCATAGGAAGGACTGAAAAACTTCTACTCCAAGAGTTACTACTACACTTGCTAATGCTGGTAAGAAAAACTTGCCTCACAAAGTAACAGCACAGTACATCATCAACTTGTGTAAATTCATCCTCTTCTACCTGAACTGCAGCTCTCTCAGTACCTTGCATACAGATACCAGCACTGGTTCTTTCTGGGACAGGTTGAGATTTTTATATTCATTTTTTAAACCACAGCTGCTGTTAGAAAGGCAATTTACAACAAACCGTGTGACTTCAGTCACACAACAATCACCCACAATTTACATCAACCAGAACATGTGGACTTGCAAATTTTCAGCAAGACAGCTCAACATCTGCAATATTTTATTATGCTCCAAGACAGATGCTAAGCACAACCTGAGACTTGGAGTGCTCAATGTAGAGCAAGACAATTTACCTTGGGTTTATAAAGCATTTGAAAGACAGTGAGAATTGAATGTGAATCAGAGAAAACCTCAGGCAGCACCTGACACTTTTCAATGAGGGTTTAACAACTAAATAGAGTTGAGTGCTCACAGGGTGGGGGAGTCTGACACAGGCACCAGTCGGTCTCAGATCATTCATCTGGGACTCAATGCAGTGCTGCAGAGCTTATGTTTTTGCATAAGAAAGCCCATCCCAATCAGCCCTATTCAGAGAAGTGTTTGGGGTATGTTTTACAGAGTTTTCTTGGAAGTACTGAGCACCACTCACTGTGTACAGCTGCACAGAGACACAGTGCAGGCAGCCTCTGTCACTGGGGATGCACCAATACTGAAATTAAGCAGGAAAACAAGCCCTGTGCAATTCCTTCTTATGTAGGGATACTGGTTTTTACAGGGCAGTTAATTTCTGCTCAAACATTGACATGGATGACAAACACAAGGAAAAAAAGACCAGAATTTCTAGGTAGCCTTTGCCACATGTGTCTGGTCTGAATCTCAGCCCTGAATTTCCACTTACCATCAATGTTGAGCATCATTTTCCACATGGCAGGTCGGACTGACTGATGGAACCCAAACCAGACCTCCCTGCCCCCTCCCAGGGGGTGGTCATAGCCTTCTGGAGCTGAGAAGAAGGAGCGGCCCACAGGGGTGTACCTGGTGAAACAGGTGGCCACACATTTATGTTCTTGCTTTCCAAAAGTCAAATCCATGTAACAAAGATTATACCACACAGCATTTATTATTTTTTGGCATTTTGTGCACCAGCAATCTGTGCCGAGAAGCAAGTATAAACAAAATACCCTGGATGCTTCTGTTCCTATTGCAGTGCCTTTAAATTTAGACAAAAACATTTCCTATTTTTAGCAACGTACTTTCAGTTTTTACAATAAATCAAGAACTCAATTAACTTAACCTTCCTGATTTTGGAGTTGAAAAAGGTGGAATCTCCACCACAACAGAGTCTGTACAACAGCCTTGTCTTTACTGGCCTAACCCTTAAATACCGTTTTTCCTATTTCATAGGGAACTTTTGAATACAAGCTACATTGAGAGAAGCAAAAACTGTGGGGGAAATAAAGAACTAGAGGAAATGATGTTTTTCTCACGGGTAGAAAACAGCTGCTCCTGAGCCTCCACACCTCCTGTTTTGTAATGCACAGGCATTAGTACAGAGGTCAACATCTTCAGATCAGGGGAAGCTGAGGAACACTGGATTCCACAAAACCACAGGGCACTTTTTTAGGAGTCAGCAACACACAGTGACACCTCTCAGAGCAAAGGCCTCGTGCTGCCTAAAGCCAACAAACTTCAAAAGTAATTTTCATTGACCAAATGAAGCAAAATTAGCCTTCTCTAAATTTCAGGGTTCTGAGATAAAATAACAAATATGAGACTTTGTTAGGACAGGTACCTGGTCCCAGATGTGTATTTCAGACATCAGAAGCCTGCACTGGTGACAGTGTATCAATAGATTAAAGAGACTTTTCACAGGCACTGCCATCACTTGGCTCAAGCTGAGCAGAACCAGGACAGCAGTGCTACAGCTCACTGGAACCTCTCAGCATTTCAACGAAGGCCTATTATAAATGCCTGCTGTTTCTTATCTTTTCCAACACACACATCACCTGCTCTGCCTACAGAAACACTTGTACAGAACTGGCTACAAGCTCCCCGTTCAGCTCACCAGCTGTGCTGCAAAGGGGAATGAGCAGTTTCTCTTTTCACCTGTGAAGAAATGGGGATGAAGGTGTCCCAGTGGGGATACTTCAGGTAAAGACAGACTGCAGGAAGACAGTGAACCTACTTCATGGAGGGGAGGTGTCGTAGCACCACATCGACAGCATGAACAGGGTTAGTGCTGATAGGTTTGTCTAGTTCCAGAGGCTCAGGCAAGGTTCTTCCTGTCAAAACTTCATGCAGCAAGTGCCAGCTCACCCGAGAAACAAACTTTATTGACACTTTGAAGGGACGATCTTTTCCACCTTCTCCGGGTAGTGTCACATCCAAATCCACCTGGGCAGGGGAGAAAAGGAAGAAATAAAAGCAGCTTTTTAACCTGGAGTCTGGTAGCTCTGAGGTTCCACTCCTTCCCATAACTGGGCCAGAGACTCAAAATCTCAGATATTGAAAACACAGGACATTTGATGAAAGCACATTATCAAATGCACAAAGTGAAGAGAACTGGGCCCTGACCAAGCAGAAGAGCATAATATAACTTTTCATCACCTCAAATCATAAAACAATACATTCTAGAAAAACTCTGGCTTGTTTTCTCAATTCATCATAAGATCATGTGTTACAGTCTAGAAAATGAAATGTTTTAATAGATTTTGCTGTAGAAAGCAACTGCTAAATTCTACAGGAAGTTCTGAATGCAACTATTGCATGAACATTTACACACACTGGAATTTGCAGGAAATATCAGAAGGACTCAGTTTCAGCACAGACACTGTAAGATTCTTCCAGCTTTTCTGAAATCAGCAATATTTAACGTTGGGCTTTTTCCTTTCCTATGAAACTGCTACCAATATAATGTCTTCCCAGTTATCTTACCCCAGTAGTGGCCACAGGAAGTGGATTGGCTGTATAGAGGCTTCTTTTCCCATCATAAACTGGTCTACGGTCCCCAAATATTGTCACTTTAAAATGCTGCACCATAGAGTCCACCACGTCCCTGCAAAAGGGGATGTTTACATTGAAGATGTTTCTGAAGAAGGAGCAGACCCAAGGTGGCTCCCACTCCCTGATGTTTTGCTGAAGCAGTTGCAATAAACAATACTTGAGTGAATTATAAACACCCACTGCTATTCCAAAAGGTGCTTCACATAGTTTAACTAAATAAACAAACACTACAGAATAAAATCAGAATCAACGCAAATGCTCACATACTGGGGACTATTGGTACTGAAATAATTTCAGAAATTCCTAGAAATGACCAAGGCCTTTGCATCATCTTTATTACAGAAAACTACTCTTACCTTGGAAAAAAAACACAAAGTGGTAGTGTGAAAAAACAGAACAAATCCCCAGCTGGAAACCCTGCCAGTTCATTGTACTGTCTGCAGCTATGTTTATCTGCTCCTCAGCTGATGCGAGTTTTGAATTCTGCCTATACTGCTTATAAACATGAGATGCCCTAACAAAAAAGGCTTGGCTTTAAGTCCTTAATAACCTGAGTTTCTACAAAATCATGTAAAAGCCTGATCCAATTTGCACACAATTATAAATTCGCCTCCCTTGCTTTATTATAAATTAATGGCAATAAAGATTAACCTGACACACGCACTGAAATTACACTTGAAAAACCGTAATGAAATTTTCAGTTTATACAAAAACGCTTCTTGATGCGAGGAGCAGATGAAAAGAGACTTTTGGAACACCTCCAACTGTAACTGGCCTTTGGGATCTGAATTCTTTGGGAGGTCTTGGTGCTTCAGTGGCACAGAATGGAAACACTTTCCTTCAGCACATGCAAACCAGCCTTCCTGCACAGCAGCAGCTCTCAGGCACCATATCCTGGCCAGGCAATATTAACCCAAAGTACTTCAGGAAGATGATAAATATTGACTTCCTCTTCAAGCTGAATGAGCAGCAGCACTTTCACCTCCCAGCTGGGATGTGGGCAAAAGGAAAAAAATTCTCCCTTTCACAGCACTCGATGTTACTCAACGTTCCCATTGGGATAATTGACAAGAAAAATTTGTCTTCTCACCTGTTCACCCTCCGAGGACACTTATCTGGTTTGATATCCACCTCATAGAGGTAGACATCAATCTTTGGGATTTCAACTTGGAAGCAGTTGGCCAGCAGTTTAATGGGTTTGCCCATGGTGCCATAGCCGGGACGTCTGGGCACCATGAGCAGGGGCTGTGCCCCCACGGGTCCTGTGAAGGAAAAACCCCACAGATTAGGAGAAAAGCACAATAGACAATCCCCTGAACCAACTCCCAGGACAACCAGGTGGGCACCAGAGCCAGCACACTCGAGGAAAGGAAATCAGCTGTCTCCAACAGCATGCTGCCCATGAAATTGCAAACAAATGCTTGCTCATTATTAATCCTTAGGCCTCCACCTACATCTGGACTCATGAGCTTCAGTGATTAGCATGAATAAAATCAGGAGGCTTTGTTTAGGAGACTTCCTAAAAGAAAAAAAACCCCAAAAACAAAAGAACCAAAAATCCAAAACTAAAAAGAAACAAAATCCTTAAACAAAAACCACCCCAAAAATAACGCAGAAAGTTTTACAAGTCTTTGGGTAATAACCAAGTGGCTGCACAGTACAAAAATACAGAAGTAGCTCTGGACTGATGCACAGGATTTGAGATAAACTCTTCATTTCAGTGCCAATATCAGCTTAGTCTTGGAAGACAGATTATTCTTGAACTTTGCTGGTTGAAAATGGATGAAGAGTAAGACCATTACCTCCCATCTAACTGCCCCCATAAAGCCAATTTGCCAGAAGAGTAAAGACTCAGATTAAGGCAGGATTGTAAAACTCTTGATTACTTGTAGGCTAGAGAAGAATACTCAGAACTGCTCAAACATCCAAATCTGCACTGAGATGGATATTTTGAAAAGTAGCTAAAATACCTGCCCAGATTTGTTCCATTCTCATCTATTTAATTTGCTTTGCATCCTTTAGGTGAGAACCCTCCACTCAAGATTTGCATTACTCATGCCTTACAAACCAAACACAGTAGTAAATATAGCCCACTTCCCAGAATTTCTACTGGTATTTCCACTTAAAAATACCTCTTTCCAGTTAAGAAACAACAACAAACCCAAAATGCTTGGTAGGCTGAGTTTTAAGAAGTTACTCGTGGTACAAATGTCCTGATTTACAAAGTATTTGAGTGAGGCAGTGCAAAGTTCTCCCCTCTCCTCCTACTCGGTGACGCAGGCAGCAATTCCAGCCCACTCATTTTCATAGCAGAGTTAAAATGTCAAGTGCTGGGAAAAATGTTTTTTTTATTTGCCTTTTGATTACTCTCCGTAATTTCTGTAAAAAACCCTGTATTATCTTGAAGGAAATCACATCCTGAGAACAGGTGAACATCAAAGTCAAGTTCCTCTGTAACATTTGTCTGGCTCTACCCAGAAAACTACTGAAAAATTCTGAGTGGGGCTGGCTTGGAGCCACAAGATAAAACAAAACAGAAACCAAGAAGCATCATTTAAAACCCGCTCACAGACTCTGCTTATGCAAAACTTGTTCCAAGCATCTGCTCTCTTCAACTTTTCCTTCATTTTAATACTCTCACATGAGTAAAAGCAGCCCCAGAATTTACTCCAGCTATATTTGCAGAATATAAGCATAAGCAAAAAGAAGTTACTCCTAAACATTTGAGTGGCATAAACAAGTCAACAGTTCATTTTAATATTCTGAAGACGTACACACCATAGTTTATATTTAGTTCCTATCTGTGGGAAAGACTAACAAAACTGCTGAAATGAAGATAACCTAAGAAAGGTTCTTTTAGTCTGGTCAGCCTTGTGTACCAGCTTGCTGTAGAAGAAGTTAGAATTTTCCAACTTCTAACCCAGATTTTGGCAAACAGGAATTAAGTGACCAATAAATGAATCAGAAGAGCAGGTCTACACACTGTTCAGGTGTAATTTTTTCAAAAATCAGCTATTTTGCTATTATTGTGTGAATCATATGCTCCCTTGGACAAACGAACTTAAAAACATGAGTATGCCAGTAGTTCCCAAATACAGGGGCACCCACTCAGAAGACCCTGCTTTCAAGAGACACTGACTTGCCAGATTCTGTTGTGAAAGTCTTGTGTCAGTGGCTTCAAAGCTGTGACTCAAAGCCCAGTAAAACACAAATAACCAGCGATGCTCTGGGGATGGTTCTGCCGCTGATCTATCGGTGACTCACCCAACCTCATGCCTAAGTCCTGTGTCAAGCCCATGGAAATAAACACACAAACCAAAAATATTCAAAGTACTATTATTCTGCAGAGTACAGGATGCCCGGGTGGCAGAGCCTTTCCTTCAAGTCTTTTAACCACTGCAAAAACAAAGTGGGTCAAGGCTCAAAAACCTTTCTCAAAGCAGCAGCACTGCGAGGCCTCCTCCACAGGGGCTGGAGCAGCTCCTCAGTGCTTCCAGAGAGTTCTGCACTGCTCAGGTGCCCACAGGTTTGGGAGGAGAAATTTCTTTGTGTTAAAGAAACTCTGCCATTACAGCACCAGGTACGTACATACCATAAAACCATGGAATGGTTTGGGTTGGAAGGCACCTTAAAGATCATCTCATTCCCATCCCCTGCCATGGGCAGGGATACCTTCCACTAGCCCAGGGTGCTCCAAGCCCTGTCCAACCTGGCCTTGGACACTTCCAGGGATACAAGGGTGGCCACAGCTTCTCTGGGTACCCTGTGCCAGGGCCTCTCCATCCCCACAAGGAAGAATTTTTTCTCAATATCCATCCAATCTAAGCCTGCCCTCAGGCAGTGGGAAGCCATTCCCCTTGTCACTCCAGGCCTTGTAAATAATCCCTCTCCATGCTGCTTGTAGGATCCCTTCATTTACATGCCTAGGATGTTCTTAAAAATCCAAGGAAATCCCCCAGACCAAGTCTGTTCGGTGTGCTGGAGCAGTGCTCAATTCATAAAACCAGCTCAGCAAAGTCCCCAGCACTAAAACTCAACTGATTTATAGCAGAAAACAATGAACACACACACAGGAACTAGAACTGGTGTCTCAGACAGATTCTTGGAAGGCTTTTGTGCAGCAAGGGAGCACGTCTCAAGATCATGGAATGGTCTGACTTGGAAGGGACATTAAAGCTCCCCCAGCTCCACTGTGGAAGTCCCTCTAACAGTTCCAAGGAGCTCTGAGTGAGAATCTTTCCTTCCATGGAAGTATCGATGTTCCAATCAAGCTTAAGCACAGCCGAAAGGGCCGGCGATTCCTTGGCAGCCCAGCCAGCACACGGACATGTCTGGCCTGCATCCAAACCCTGGCTGCACCTACCTAGCAACCAGAGAAGCCCTGTCGGAATAAAGCCTAAGCACAATGAGCAGGAGCTCAGAAACCTGCAAATGCTTCCAACACACCATTGTACGAAAAACTGCAGCTTCTGGCACACGCGACGTTTTTACAGAATGAAGAAAAACCCTGATCTCCAGCAGGATGCTAATAGGAAATGCAGATTTCCTTACAGAAAAGGCCATCCCCACCAAGCTTCCAGAAAAAAAAAAATTATCCTCTTTCCCACTGTGGCTTCAGCATTATAAAGCCGAACTGTATAACGGAGGTAACTTAGTAGTTTTATTTTTGTTTATACGACAGCTCTAAATCCAACTGGATGGGTGCTGGAACAGCCCAAAGCACATCATCAAGACCTGAGCAGGTAAATACAACTTACTCTGGTTCAGGAACACAAGGCAGATTTGTGGAACCGATCCCAGCCTCAGGCTGGAGCTGCAGTGGGGAGAGCTGGAGCTCTCCATGGAGGGGGAAAAATAAAAAGATTCCCTTTCACAGGGCCCCTGGCCTCTACTCAGAGACCCAGCCTGTGGAGCTCTAAGAAAATCTTATCACTAGCAAAAAATAGCCTAATTCTGGATTAAAAAAATACAAAGAGAAGATTTGATTCAAAGGTCGGTTTCAATGATCGAGCTCCGTCTGCCAGAAATCATGAATTGCCTCATTTCTGTCACTCGGCCTTGCTGGGTGGCATTACATTATTTATGAGTAATGCAATCCATGTTTTCTAAACATTCCTCCTTGCAATTTAGGGTTTGGGTTTTTTTTCAAGGTTTCAGATATTAAGCCATGTTCAAACTCATCAAAAGCCAACGTTTCGATGCTGTGCTCTGTGACTGCCAACTGCACAAGCAAATACTGGTGTGGTAACTCATTCTGGCCTAATGGACTTCCAGAAAACACACCAAAGTGTTTTGGGAGAGTTTAAAAGGCAATCAATGCTTCCGAACCATTAAAAAAATCTAAATACAAAAAGCTTTAAGCCCAAAAAAGCAGCTTATATGCACATAGTGAAGTTAATACCCAATTGCTCTGGGAGAAGAGAATGTGCCAGCCCACACAAACCCTGCAAGAGTTTTCCCTGGAAGGTATTTTCACAGACCAAAATGAGGAAAGTAAAAATTAGCTCAAGAAATACTCTTCGACACCTTCACCCCTGAGGATGAAACAATTTGTAAAGTTCGCACTGTGAGTCAAACAACTTCCACGGCAACTCCAGAGGAAATCTGCCACTGTATCTCACAGTAGAATAACTTTTGAAGGCAACTATGAATCACCCCCATCTGCTCCACCACACCCACAAAAACGGGACTTTTAATGCACCTCCCGAATCCCTACACTGAATGAGAGGGAGAAAAGCCACTACTCGGGATTTTCTCCGCTCAAAGTCTGTACGGAAAATAAACAGAACATAAAGGATGCCTGCAGCACTTCATTAAAAACTGAAATTAGAAAATCCCAATCCAAGACAATTTAACACTTCTAACAAAAAAGCTGAGAGCTTTGAAAGAACAATGTAGGACACATAAATGAAGAAATCAGCACTGAAACAACTTGGAGACACCACTGAACATCCCCTGTTGGTTGAACCTCCCTGCTTTTGGAAGTTTACTGAACATTCTCCTGGTGGAAGCACAATGCCTGCCCTGTGCTGAGAGCAGCTTCTCCTTCACTTCACTTTCCCCACCGAATATTTTATTGCTATTCTTCAGTTTGGCTTCACCACAACCACTTTCACATCCTGCTCCTACTTTCAGTGATGCTCAAATTCCGTGGACCAGGAGAGCCATACTTCCCAGATTCCTTATTACCCTAAGCCTCTCACACAAACAGGACATCACCTGCAGCACTGCTTCACCCAAGATGTCCTGGCACACATTTCCACATTTTACTCCAGGGATACTCACACCTCAATCTTTGCTCCCCTCTCTGCTTATTTTATGCCATGTTCTCCCTTTAATGTACAGGAAACAAAGCACATCTCAGGGTCTTTGTCTCTTTCATGACAGAGCTTTAATCCTCATTTGTCCCACCAAGGATGGTTTGTGTGCTCTTGTTCCAACACCCCAAGACTTGGAAGGTGAACACTGAACTTAACACTCCCCTCATCACAGGGCAGAGGAAGAACCATCCATCGTGCTGGACACTGCCTGAGCCCACAAGGAACACTCTGCAGCAGCTTTGCTAAAACCCAACATACTGCAGCCTTACAACAGGTAAATTCACTCCAAAGGAAAACCAAACCTCTTAGGTGTTCCTCTTGCAAATCTTTTTATCAGGAGACAACTACAATTGCACCAGGTTATAATTAGAGTTTATTTAACACTGTGCAAGAGAGCATCATATGAATTCCACCAGACTGTTAAAACCCTGCATCTTAAAATATTCTCAACCCATCACAACCTCAAGCCAAGCAGCAGCTGAGGTAGGGAGTTTTTCCAGCCAAATCCATCATTGTCCTTAAATCTCCAAGGATGTTAGGAAAGGACCTCCATATGGAGATGGGAAGGCACGTTTTGTGTTGACACCTTCAGTCTCAGTCTTGGATTTTCACCACCTGTGGTACCTATTCAAGTGACAGACATGGAACTCCAGGTGGCTTTGGACATTCCCTTTGCCATCGAGGTGCAGATTAAACAGTGCCCAACCCCGAACCCTCCTCTGCTGTTCTGCCAGACTGGGAATAAATGATCTTGAAAAACTGAATCAGAACTTCCTTCTCCAACCCTCAAAATCCATTTAAACCACAAAGTTGATAAATACTGAGCACGTGCTTTCCCGGCAAAAGGATCAAACGGTTAAAATGTGAAGATTTTCATAGAATCACAGAAGGATTTGGACTGGAAAATACCTCAAAGCCCATCCCATTCCACCCCCTGCCATGGGCAGGGACACCTCCCACTAGTCCAGGTTGCTCCAAGCTCTGTCCAACCTGGCCTTGGGCAGGGATGGGGCAGCCACAGCTGCTCTGGGCAATAACCACCTCGGAATGATTATTGGGAAGCGGCACCCCCAAAGGCACAGGAATTAGCCCTAAAACTCAGCGTGCTGACACACAGGGGCCAAACGCCCGGTGCGTGCCCGGCAGGAGCTGCTGCGGGGAGCGCTGCCCGGTCCCGCCGGGCTCTGCGGGTCGGTCCCCCGGGCACCGGCACGGCGCGGGTTACGCAAGCCGGGCACACCGGTTATGAAATACCGACAATTCCTCCTTCACCTCCGGCACGGCAAGCGGGGCACGGAGAGGCTCGGCGCCGGTTCTGCCCGGTACCGGGGCCCTGCCCGCGGGGCTCAGCTCCTCCCGCCCGATCCCCCACGGGATGCGCTCGGCCCGGCCGCTGCCCCGCGGCACCGGGGCGGCCGCCGGGACTTGGAGGGGGGGGGATGGCGCGGGGGGCTCTCCGTTCCCCGACCCCGCCGGGCCCGCGCTCACCTGCGCTGCCGATTTCCATTCATGGAGCTGGGGCGCAGCCGCTCGGGGCTGCGGCGGCCGGCGCGGGGCTGCGCTGGGCGGCGGTTCCTCCGCCGCGCTCCCGGCTGGGCCGCTCCCGCCGCCGGCTGACTGCCGGTGCCGCTCCCGGAATTCCCGGCGCTCCCGGAGCCGCTCGCGGCGGTCCCGGCCCCTCACGCGGCGGCGGAAGTGGCGTGGCCGCCCCGCAGCCCCGGCTCGCGCGGCCGCTCCCCCCCGCCGCGCGCGCGCCCCGCACGCCGGAAATCCCGCCCGCGCCGCCCCTGCCCCCGCGCGCGCCGCGGCCTTTCCGGGGGAACGGGAAGCGGCGCCGGAAGCGGGCGGGGCGCGGCGCGAGCCGGCGCGGTTGCCGCGGCAACAGCGGGGGAAGGGGGGAAGGCGGGAAAGGCGGCGGGAGCCGGCGGGGCCCTCAGGGCCCTCAGGGCCCTCAGGGCCGGGGGAGCCCCGCAGACACCGGCGGCCGCCGCGGAGCGGGGAGGACGGGGCTGGGATACCGGCACCGCCCGCGCGGGCCAAAGCACGGCGTGAGCCCGTCGGCAGTCCGAGCGGGAGCACCGGCGGGTTATTCCCGGCCCCGCAGTGCTGCGGTGTTTCAGCACACCGCGGTATGGCTGCGGCGTTTTCTCCCTGCCGCAGCAGCTGCCGTGTGCGGCCGCTTCGAGGGCCTCCGGTTAACATTGACGATGTCTCGTTAATGCTCACGGTCCCGCCGAAGAGCCCCGCGCCCTGGCCCCGGGGACGGCCAAGCGGTTCCCGTGTGCGGGGGCGAGCCCGGCTGCGGGGGCCGGAGGGGGCTCGGGCCCTGAACGGGCTCCCCGGGCAATGGTCAGGGCGCCGACCCTGCCGCAGCTCGAGGAGCGCTTGTTCCGCGCTCTCAGCACAGGGTGGGATTGCTGGGGTTCTGCACAGCGCCAGGGGTTGGGCTGGATGATCCTTGTGGATCCCTTCCAATGTAAGGATATTCCATGATTCATGATTCGATGATTCACTGTATCGACATAAATTCAGACCTTACGCTTGCCCTGTTTGCACTTTTTGAGACTTTTTAGCAGTGTTCAGTGTCACTCCGTAACGGATTTCTTACACGAACTGGCACCAAACGAGCAGAGGGTGAAAGGGGCAAATGGCACTGGGGAAGAGATTCGAATGTGACACGCGACAGGCTCAGTGCTGGGTCAGGCAGCGACACCTTTATCTCTATTTCCTCTGCCCACAAAAGGTCATTTTTTGGTTAGAACAGTATACTGGGACTTGTCCAAGTGGATTTGAAGCTGCTAGTCGTGAAGCAATGTCACTTTTTCTGGTAGTGAGAGGAGGGGCCCGGGAAGAACTGGTAAGGTACTGAAGAACTGGAACTTTGAGCCAACAGAAGTTAAAGATACATAATCCAAATTTCAGGGTCATTATTAAGAATTACCATCCTGAATATTCCCAGCTGAATTAGTCTTTAAAAGCATAAATTTAGTTTCCAGCTAAGTGACACAAGTAAGGATTTTAAACCCATGCAAATTAAAGTTAACCTACTAGAATATTTCCTTAACTGAAATCGGGAGTGGGAAATGTGATCTCCAGGATGAAGCAGATACGTGGGAGAGAGGCATCTCTGCACACACATATCTCTCAGAGGCAGCACATCTGGTCCCACAGCTCGGGCACTGTAATCAGCACCAGGGCTGGGGCTCAAATGCCAATCTAACACTTGAAACCAGTTTTCTGACCTGCTTTCCAAGACTGCACACCCAGCTGCACGAGGCGCAATTTGCTGTTGTACCTCACACAGAAAAAGCCCCTTTAAAACTGCTAAAGATTCTGTTATGTAGTAGGAATCGTTTAAAATAGGTGATACAACCCACAAAGCAGCTGATGTGTGCAGGACCTGTACAGGTGCCCAGCTTGGGACAGAACTTTCTGGTGCTGCAGTTAGGTAAATTAACTGAATTAACTGACGAGTGCCTGCATGCCATTAGCAAGCACTTCCTTAAAATTCCTTGGCATTATTCAAAAACCCAGTTACAGCTCAACTGCTAAATCATTCATTGGCTTAAGGTTCTGCCAGTGCACCTTTGTAAAGTAAAACAAAGAACTCCTCCAACAAAGAACTAAGAGGAGGGCAAACAACCTCCAGTTCTGGACCCTAAAACTTAACCCAGCTGCTGGCATTGGAGAAGACTGGGATGTTTGCAAGAATTGCAAAGCTGAAAAATGTAAAACATGATGGGAAATGTAAAACATGAGGCAGTGCAGAAACCCAGAGGATCGAGTTTAACCTCAATCCAAAAGGAGTCTGAAATCTGTCCTTAAGGCACCTCGGAGCCAAGAGCCCCTGAAGCACTCCGTGAGGCTGGAGGAAGAGCAGATTTTGATGTACATTTCTGTTATCTAATAACCCAGAAGCCCAAAATCAGTTCTCATGTGACATTTTAATAAAAAGTGGAATTGTACTGTATTCTCAGGAGTTTTAAGCACATATTTGTTTGCTTAAGTGTTTCTCTCATTGATCTGAGATGTGGACAGTGAGGGGTGTTGGATGCTCCGCAGTGTCTGATGCAATTCAGCTCCAGGCAGCTTTTCCCTGTTTGTCCCCCAGCCTTTCCCCAGGGAATGGCTGGGATGTGCATGTCCCTTCCCCACACGATGTGACTCAGGAGTGTCACCCCGACATATTCACATTGCTTTTATTTAGGTCTTCTGCCAACAGTTACAGGGTAACAGACACTTGGGACTGCAAAGTTGAAATCGCAAGCAAAAGTCAGGACCAAGGCAAAAAAAAAAAATAAAATAAAAAAAATCCACAAAGGCAATTAAATCAAATCCAATATAAATACAATGTTCTGGAGCTCTTTAATCATACTGCTTTCTTTAATAAAGAGGTGGTTAGGATCTTACAGTATTTTCTTTTGGCCTAATCCAAGGATTTTGTTACTTTTCACCAGTCTTAATTCCACACATACAAAAAAAATTGATATTCAACCTTTAAAATATAAGCCATATTTTCTTAATAAAATAAGTTTTGTGCTGCTGCTTGTTTAGTAAGTACTGTACATCAACTGTTCACGGCTATTTAACAAATGGACCATACAGAGTTCAAGCTAGAGCAAAAAAATCCCACAAGAAAAGTAACAACCCAAATGGAGTGTCCTGTAAACACCCTATGTACAGTCCCACACTTGCTCGTAGAAAGGAGGTACGAAAGGGGCTGGAAATCAAACACAAAAGCACTGGAGTCCTGGAAATTTTCTTTCACAACTATTGAAGTGCAAATCACTCAGGCAAGATATGAATTTCACTTGTTTATTGCTCTCCTGCTGTCTGGCTTCCCTTCCTGAAACAATTCATATTCTTTTATTTCACACTGATTTTCCAAGAAGAAAACCTTCTGCGAAGCAACGCTGGATGTTTGAGACATCGTGTGCGATCCCAGAACACCCCGAATGCCCTGGAAGCTGCAGGGAGAGGGCAGAGCCACCCTCCCACCCCGTTCTGTTCAGATAGGAGATAAGGGAAACAACAGCATTCAACAGGTAAATGAAAGCTACTCCTCTTCCCACAGAACTGCATGCACTCGGCGACGCTTCCAGCCGCAGGTGGAACTCGTGCGCATGGAGAAGACAGAGACTGGCAGCTGATCGGGATGCCCGTGGGGGGTTTGTGGCTAACTACAGATCCTGATATGTACCTGGGGTAACACCTATCTGCTACAGGCAGCAAAACGCACCTCAACATGCAGCTACTCATTTGCATCTCGGACAAGAGAGGGGGAGAAATGCCGGTGCCGGAGCGCGGAGAGGGCACGGTGCATAGTCCGGTACAGAAAACATGCGGGTCACTCCAACCTCTCTAAACTTCTTCAAAGTGGAAACAGGGTTTAAAGGGCACAGCAGCTACTGAGTTTGGCTTTTTTTGTTTATCCAAAACCATGAAAACCCAACGCAGAGGGTGAAATAAGGGCAGAACACGATCTGCAAGTCAACAGCTGAGAGTTTCAGAGGCTGTGAAGCTTTTGTGTAGTTAAAATTGCTGTTAAAAGTAGGTGCTACATCAGCAAGTCTTCATTCATAGTTTTCTATGAACAGCCACCTTACAAATGAGTGCAAATCTTAAAGGTCCATTTTACATTTCAAGTCTCAAGGTTAAAAAAAATTGTTACAGAGCAACAAGCTGTTTCTGTAAATGCCCACACTATCTCTTTTCAAATGGTTAAAAATGGCACGTGCTATGCCACAGCTACTAAAAGACATTTCAGAATTCTAGACCCAACTAAAACACTAAAATAAAAACAAGGAACCAAAATACCTTTGCCCCTCACTGCAGAGCAGCAGCCAGGCGCGTTCCGGTGTAATGCTGGTGAACAAACTGATTTGCAGAGAGAACCTTGACCTTGACCCCGATTTTATTCTTAATGAGGAGCTTTCTAACACCAGGTGAGCGGGAACAGCCCCTCAGAGATTGTTTTGCTTTCAATGAACACAAGCCAGAGTTCGGAGGATGAGATGGAGGTGCTGAGTGGTGTCACTATGCAGGCACTTGTGTAGAGGAATGTAGGCTTCTCATGTTGACACTTAGTGTTGATGTGTTCCCTACGCTCTAAAAGCCTTCCTAGGAGTTCCCTCCCTACTGACCACGGATAGTTCCTGGTCTCCTCCCCGTCACCTTGAGGATATACAGCAGTGGAGGTTGACACAAGGTGCAAAGGAGGATATGAACCAAACACTGTGGTCTTGAGGAAAACAGGACTGTGTTAAACGTAGGATCTTCACCAAACGTGACATCAGTGGGCTCAGCACTTAGTTTGCATAGCATAGTGATGTTGTCACTGTTCACAAACACGTTGCCCCAAAAGAAAACGGGAAGAGTGAATTCCCGGGGTTAGGACAGCTCAATGGGCCAACATGACCAGTGTGGTTTTCATGAAGGCAAGGCAAATTTCAACGTCAGAAAGTACAAACCAAAGAGGTGTAGATGTGCTTCTGTCCGCACGCGGGCCAGGGCCGGCGCTCGCGTGGGGCCGCCTGGGAAACGCGTTGGGCAGGAAAATGATACCAGAGCTCTTCCCCTCAGAGCGTGGCAGGAGCGTGCGCCTCGTTTGTCTCTTGAAGGAAGCGCTGTGAACACTTTCATAGAAAAAACCCCAGATAATGTGCCCGGATGATAATTGGTACTGAGCTGCCACCACGGCCCCGCCACCGTGCGTACGGTCACTGTGCAGCAAAACGGGTCTGAAAAGCAGTGACCAGGTTCCTGTGGGGAAAAAGGCTGTTTTCCTGGTACAAGCACAAATCAGGAGTTTCCCCCATGACAACAACAGGGATTTCATCATTCTAAGGAACAATCTGGTGTGCTTTCAGAATAAAAACCCTGGGCATGAGAGCAGTGATACCATGACACAAAGAGCAGCAAAACCTAGCAGCAGAGAGGGTGAGAGCCTGGAGGTGGGGATGTGGTAGGTGGGAAAGCAGCCAGCCCGGGCAGACTCTGTGGAGCACCCTGCACAGCACAGGCTGCAGTCGGCAGCACTCATCGGACAGAAATGTTGGAGAGCTGTGGCGTGAGCACACAGCCTCAGGAAGTGCGGGGATGTAAACTCTGAGAATGTTAATGACTTGTGGATTTTGGCAACAGACTCAATATCGTATAAAAATAATGTTTAGTAAAAAAATCCCGGTGTCCATCGTAAAAATTCAGGGGGGAAAGAAAAAGAAAGAAAAACATGGATAGCGCTTTCTGTCCTCATGGGATGGAGATGCCCCCATTTGTCAGAAACAGTTTTAAATAACAAGTAGTAGTACATTGGAAACAAAAATGGGTCAGCAGCCATTAAACGTGTCCTGTATGAAAGTGCACATCTTTCAATGGGGTTTAACCACTGTGAGGTCATGATCTGACACAAACTGCAACTGAGGACCGTAGAAATTAACTCCTTCTGATGGAAATATGGACCACCATCAAGACAAGATTACTAGTTTCCTTACAAGATTAAAAACATTGAAATTTTGCAGCATCATAGTAAGGCACTCACCCATGGAAAAGTCTGTGACTGTTGCTTCGAGTGGCAGCAGCTGACTAGCTTGTAACACGAGGAAGACAGTTTTCAGTTCTGAGCTAAGTGCTAGGGTGCCTTACATTATCCGGGGGGAATTACTCGGGGGCGGGGAACTGTTAGTGTTACAATTCTCCTATAAACTAGTTGGTTTTATTTTTTTTTTTCCCTCAACCCATTAAAGCATCTCATAATCTAAAATATTAGTTTTATAAATCTAGTCTTCTGTTTTAAGGCTCTAAAAATCCCCTCCCCCCAACCCCCACAAAAAATACCTACCAGTGCCTGGTGGGCAACGGAGAACCAAAGCCGCCAGTTCACAGTCAGGAGTCTCTAGTATTGCATCTTAAAAATGAAAACCTGCTTCCGCCTCCCGGGAGTTTTATCCCTTCCCTTGAATGCCTTCATGTGTTTGGTCAGGTCAAAATTTTGCAAAGCCAGAAAAAATTAAAAAAAATAATCATCATCATCATCATCATCATCAGTCTCTTCCAATCCTACAAAGGTGTTGGATCATTCTGTCCCGTTGTGCTGGTCTCCTGCCTCGAGTCGACACTGCCTGCCCTGCAGTGATTTCTCATTGGAAAAAAAAAACAAGGTGTCCCAATGCTTCCTTTTTTGTATGGCTCCTACAAATCTGAAAGCTTTCTTGAGTGAGGTAACAAAAGTTAGGCTTTCAAGCAAAGTACATGGTACGTAAAGTGTCCTGATGAACCTGCACAGCCTTCGCCAAGGCCTGGGGGTCTCTGCCGTTGCTCTGTCCAGATATATGGCTGCCCTCGCCACTGAAAATCAAGGAAATCACCGCATAATTATTTCATATTTTCCCCCCAGGAACACTGAGAAACTACCCTGGAGATGAGGATCAGCTGAGTGCTGGCAGCACAGAAAGTCACCTCATTGCACTGCACAGGGATGCTTTGCATGCTGGTGACCGTGCCTGTACTGCAGATTCCAGCACCTTGAGGCAGCTGGAAATGCTCAGACACCCGAGGAATGCTCCCACAAGCCCGGGATGAGCTCAGGATAGGATTTAACCCTCCTTTATCCCCGTTCCCCATGTGCTGGGCCTTAAGAGGCTGCAGCCACACACAGGTCTTCCCTTAGAAAGGCTCTGCTGCAGCACAGGCTGTGCCCCTCACCTGTCGTGCTCCTTATCCACGAGGTGGTACCGTGCCCGGAACGCCACCAGCCGGGCGTAATAGGCTGGGGCTGGGATGGAGACGGAGCGGGTGCAGCGCACGTAGGTGTGGCACAGCTGGTACGTGAGGATCTGCAGCTCGTCCGCCGTGAACCGGTTGTCATCCCAGAGCACGTAGTAGTGGGACGGCCGGCTGGTGCCCTGGGAAGGAGGGGGCACCACTGTGAGAGATGCTGCTTGCATCCAGGTGCAGCTGCCTCACATCCCCGTCAGCCCCTTCCTGATCCAAATGATCTGTTAGCCAGCCTAGGCAGGAGGGATGCCTGTGCTTCCCTGCTGTGGGAACCCTACACGGCAGCGAGGCAGGAAAGCCCTTGGCAGCAGTAATGCTGCTGCCTGGTGCCTGTTCCCTCTGTGCCACACAGCCCACTGTATCCCCCACACAGCATTCCCCACTGCATCCCCCACTGTATCCCCCACACAGCATTCCCCACTGCATCCCCCACACAGCATTCCCCACTGCATCCCCCACTGTATCCCCCACACTGCATTCCCCACTGCATCCCCCACTGCAATCCCACCGATCCGGGCCAGCTCCCGCTGTCTGAGCAGGACAGGGGAGGGGAAGCCAAGCAGCCTCCCTTCTGGAAGCAGCTGCAGATTACACGAGTGCAGTTTTTCCAGTCCAGTTTCTGACTAATCTTGGCTGCCTGCAGCCAGGCAGCTGCAGAGCAGGCAGGGACGGCCGGCCTGGCTCTCCCGCCCACAGCCAGACAGCAGGTCCCTGAGCCCAGCACGCTCAGACACCAGCTGACAAGCTGCTGAATTGGCTGCTCTGAAGGAGGAAAATCTCTTAGGAGAGACCCTTGGCTCAAGGAGAGAAACCAAGTACGTGCCACACAATGCAGCAGCAGCACGGACCCAGCACCTGCTTGCCAAACCACTGCAGTGGCAGCTCAGATCCAACTATCCTCAAATCCAACTGCCCACATCTCCATGCTGAAGGGAGGCTGTGACAGGGCCAGGACAAATGCATGAGAGCACAACCTGCAACAGCAGCCAAAAAACCCAGCAGCATCTCAAGAGCCAGTGCTGAAGCACGGTACCTGAATGCCTGCATGACTGCACAGGTAGAAGTCAAACTCAAAGGGGTGGGTGATGTTGGTATCCACTGTTGTTCCTGCTGGGATGTTCCCACTCTTTCCAATCTGCAGGGAATAGAAAGAGATCCAAGCATTGCAGAGTTTGGTTATTTCCAGTTGCCAAGAGCACTGGTCTTAACACAGCTGCCCTGTCCCAGGACCCCAGTCCCCATCTCTGATGTAGAGATGGTCTCCAAGTGCCCATGCAGGGGGGACAGAAGCAGCTCATCCTACTCTGCTCCCTGACCAAACAGGCCTGCTGGCATTTTTTGCAGGCATCAACCAATGCCAGGCATGACATGGAGACATAGCCAACAGCATGGGAAAGAGAGCAGCAGGGTGAGGGCTGGACAGGGGCCCATCCTACTACAGAGATGAGGATTAAATGAACAAAACTCCAGGGATCTCTGTAGAGCATGTGCTGGAGTCAGTGTTGCTCAGATACTGGAGCTTTTACATCCTGATCAAAAATTATTCTTAGTTCCCAAGATTAAATCTTCCTGCTCATGTGGAGCAGTCTGGTTAGACTCAATCTGGCTATTAAATTCAGATGAAATCTAGGAACAGTGACAGCAATCAATGTTACTGCAGAGCACACATGAACAAGCTGTGAGCAAGCAAGGGGTTATTCAGCCTGTCACGTCAGCAACTCCAGCTATCACCAAAACAACAGATGTTTTCAAGCTGACAGAGGCTATTTCAAGAGTCACCAGGATCATCAGCAGCCAGTAACTCATAATAACAGCAAACAGCTGGCTGGAGTTCTAGAAGCAGACTAATCCATGTGGCTGTAGGAGTCCACTGAGCAGCATGTTTCATTCAGAACGAGCTCTCCCCGCCAGTGGGGAGATTTCCCCTCAGCAAAGCCAGGGCTGGCTCTTCCATCAGACAGGGATGAATCAGCTGCCTCCAGCCCTGGCACCCTGCAGCACTCACCCTCTCGTTCTTGTCTGCACAGAAGAGACGGGTGTGATGCCTCTTCTGGACGACGATGTAGGTGATGCCAGGCTGGTAATCCTTTTCCAGTTTGATGCAGGCGTCTCGGATTGCCAGGAGCTCATAGTGAAGGATCTGCAGAGACAAGGGCACACAGAATGAGGGGACACAGCAGCATCCCTGGGCACCCTTAAGGAACCTCATGGGAGCTGGTGCAGCCCCGCTGGCCAACGGGGATCTGAGGGTTCCTCACCTGTGGGAGCTGCCCCTCAGGAACACCATCGCGGTAGAAGATGATCCTGGTGGGTTTGAAGCGTGTGGATTTGTAGAACTGGATGAGCAGCTCCCTCACCATGTAGGACAAGTCCTCAATGATCTCCTGGCGAGGACGCTGCACGCGCACCGTGGCACAGTACCGGCTCGGGTGGGCGTCCATGCTGCCCACAACCTGCAGCGACAGACAGGCCAGGCCCATGGCTTACACCAGGAAGGACAGAGGGGATGTGGGCCATTCCCAGCCTCCACCTGCTTCCCACACATACAGCTGCCCATGGGCAGAGCACCTGAACTCACAGATCACATGGGACAGCAAATACTGCACAGGCAATCAGTGCCCAAAAGGGACATCCCTGGTCATGGCCACATCCTGATGTCTCACTCTGCCATGCCCTTTTAAACATCTGTGGGAATTTCCAGTGAGACAACTTTGGCTGGTGCCACTGAATGCTGTGGCTGTGGGGGACTGCTGCTGCTCTGCCCTTGCTTCACTTCTCCTGCCTGGCAGTGAGAGGGAGTGGGGCTGCCCACGACAGCCACGTGCTGCCCAAGAACAGGGTGGGTCATGTCACTGTGTGGCACCCATTGAGCAGGGAGCTCCCACAGGCAGACCTCAGACACGTCAGAGCAACAGGCAGCTGAGCTTGGCTGTGACACAGGGCTGGGGACACAGCATGAATCAAGTGCTGGCCTGTGCTGGGGAACAGACACCTCACTCCCCAGGCTCAGCAGTGACTGTGCCACGTGTGCCCCACGTCCCTGAGCAGAGGGGAAGCACCACAGACTCCACATCCTCAGCAGTGTGAATCTTCTGTCCCTGCCCTCCCCAACACTTTCACTTTCACTTTGCAAACAGAGCTCTGGGGTTGGGGCTCCCCCACTGGAGCCAATGTGTACAATAAAAACTGTTCTTTTAGTTTCAGACCCACTGCTATTGTCCAATCAGCAACACATCAAGGACAAGGTCAAGCTGCTCCAAACGTTCTACCCTTCTCCTCCCCTGCAGCTTCAAAAAAACTTTCACAAAAATTAAGAAAAAAGCCCCAGTGGTCCTGCACAAACCACAAAAGATATTTTCAGAGGAGAAGCTCTGCCGCCAGGAAACAGACTGTTCTGTCCCACCCACACCTACAGCAAACAGCCCAAAGCCTTTCCCAACCTCTTCTAATTAAGAAAAAAACACTCCTCCAAAGATGCATTTGCATGCCAAGGAAAACCTGAGCTGCGAGTCCTGGAAAGTTAAGAACTTAATAGGAAAATGCTGACATGCTTATCCTGCATGGCAATGAGCACAGGGGCAGTGTCTCTCAGCCCAGTGGAGGGCACAAGCTGTCGTGGCCCTGCTGACACTGAACAGCATTTTGCACCATGGATGCTCATTATTAATTTGAGAAGAAGGCAAATCCTCCTTCAGAAAGGGCTCAGATCCCAGTCACCTGTTTCCCCCATGTCCCAAACCCCAGCTCTCCAGCAGGGGGAAGGTCCCTGAAGGGCTGCAGCTGGACAGGGATCCCCAGGATGTCTCCATGCAGCACCAAGCTCCCAGCACTCTCAGAGCCACGCTCGGGGCCGGCACATCACGAGCCCCATCTGGTGGCAGCTGCCAGTCTCCCCGCGGCTCCCAAAAACTGCAGCTTGCCCGCACGGAGAGGCAGGAAGGGATCGGGATACAACTTCCCAGGACTGGGAAAAAAAACACCTGACAGGGTACAGGCCCACCCTGGGACATGTCATCACGGGTACAGCAGTAACACATGGACACGTGAGTCCCATCCAGCTCCTGCATCCTGCAGGGTTTTTGGGCACCAAGCTGTGAACTTACAGCCGTTATGGAGGGTTTCTTCCCATCTCCTGCTGGCGGGTGAGTGACATCAGCCCCGAGGAAGATCACTGGCTGCTGAAAGACGGCAGAGCTGGTGGGAGAGGAGAGAAGAGAAAACAAGCAGTCAGCCCTTGGGGCCATCTCATGGTGATGTACAACCCAATGGAGATGAGCAGATGATATCAAGGATATCTCCTGATCTCTAACTCTGGCCTGGACATATTAAGAGCTCGTTATCAACAGGTTACAAACTCCCCACTTCAAAGAAGGCCCCTTCTTCACCACGTATAGCCAGGCAGAGAGCACCACACGGGACTTGGGGTACAACCCCAAAACTATGAGAGGCAGTGGCTGTACGAACCGCTGGTGAGGCACAAGGATGTTGTTGATCCCGCCAAGCTTGACGTTGATCTTGAGGCAGAGGTTGGAAAGGGTCTGTGGGGAGGTTTTCACCACATTCTTGACCTGGACACACTGTGTGGCCATTCCCAGGAGAGTGTCCCCAACACGCTTCACTTCGGCTGTGGGCAGAGGAAGCAGGTGAGCACAAAGGCAATCAGCTCTGCACCACTTCCAGCAGCACCCTCGGGGATGGGGAGAGGGAGCCCTGCAGGAGCCAGCCCTGCTGAGCCAGCCCACAGCCCTTCTCTCTGTGCTCGCCCAGACGCACCGTACACCGGCGTCTTCCCTGGCAGGATGACAATGATGAGCTGAAGCCCTGAATAGGTGTTCTTGAGGTGTCTGAACATGGGCTCCACACTGTCTGCACCCTGGGCATACTTGCAGAAGCAGGGCTGGCCCTGGATTGGCATCCCGGCGTCCTTGGAGATCTTGCGCAGCTGGTCTGTGAAGTTCCTGTGCCGGGAGGAGAAGCTGTGAGCCCTGAGCCCTCCTGCACAGAGCCCCAGGCCCAGTGCTGCAGCACGGCACAGACAGGGCCATCACAGCACCTGTTGGTGGCTCTATGGCACCCAGCACATGCATGGCACAGGAAACACAAGACCAGCACAGGTCAGGGCTGAACTGTCCCCTCTCAGAGCCCTCTTCCCCAAGTACTGACTCTTTCTAATGCAATGGAGCTGAGCTCTTCTCCCTTAAGAAGCTGGAGCAGCAGAGAACAAACCTGCCACCTGCAACAGCTGATTTCTAGGTGACTGCAAAGCTGATACCAGCCTGCACTTACCAGAAGTCAGCCACACTGTGGATTTTTGGAATGCCAAGGACTGATTTGATGCAGCCAGAGCGAGAGGGAACACAGGGCTCACAGCTCTGCTGCAAAGGGATCACAGGAGGAATGCAGTGCCACTCCCACCTGCACCCAGGTACTGCAGACATGGACACTCTGAGCTCTTCCAAACCCCAAACACTGACCATGCCAAACACCCAGAAGAGACACACAAAGTGCTCACCTTGACACATCCACTCTGAGTCAGGAGAAACCTGAGGCCTCAGAAGAATCCAAAACCAAAGTGACCATTTCCCTAAATCAAATAAACTGTTCCTGCTCTGTGTCACTTTGCTACAGAACCATATTCTCTAAGCCATCAAAGCTTTTCAGAAAGCCCAAAACTTCTCTGTAATAACCCATGGGAAGTTAGGATTCTTCCAACATGAATTACATAAATTCAGATTTTTGGGGAAACTTTCAAACCTCAGAACCCCTTCTCTCTGTGGAGATTCAGACTAGAAGTGTTCAGTATAGCTTTAAAGCTGGCAGTTTCATCCTCCAGTACTGCAGCTCCCTGATGCAAAGAGTAGATCAAGGAGAGCCTGACTGACAGCTCACAGGTATTCACTCCAACCTGGCAGCTTTGTGATGGCTGGGACATTTGCAGCTGGGACAAACAGTTAGGCTCTCCAGATAAACCAAAACCAACAGGTACTGGACACCCCACCTCAAATTGGTACCACAAGCAGTGGAGCTCCCTGCAACTCCAGCACAGCTGTGAGCAGCAGTGTGGCCACCTCTGGAGCCACGGCCCCTCTGGCTTCCCCCACCCACACTGGGCTGCCCCTTTCCTTACTTCAGCACCTCCTCTCGACACTGCTTCTGCGGGGCAAAGCAGGCAATGGCCCAGACTTTGATCTCAATGCCGTTGTAGAACTGCTTCCCTCGCATGTCCCACACGCCCTGGTTGGGAGTTGCAATGGCCCGGTTCTGCAAGGCAAACAGAGCGTCAGAGCGCAGCCTGCCCGGCCCCGCAGCCCCAGAGCCCTGCCTGGGCTGGGGCTGTGCTCCCTGTCCCACTGCTGCAGCTGGGGCTGACTCCCTGGCAATGAGCAATCCACAGCCTCAGCTCCTCAGCAGTGACAGAAAAATCATCCCAGCTGCCCTATGCTGAGCACCCCTCTGCTCTTAATCTCACCACCAATGAGTCTTGGCTACAACTTTCAGAATGAGTTAAATCGCAAAAAACTCAAAAAACACAAAGCCGAGGCACTTTGATATAACATGCCAGCTCTAACATGAAGGTAACACAACTTTTGCTCAGAAAGAGTGTTTCCAGGTGTTGACAGCATCTCCCTGCACAGTGCAGCCCAGTCCAGGCAGCTCCACTTACCCGGCCTCCATACTGCAGGATGGGAGCCGGCAGGACCCGCCCTGTCACCTCCGTCATATCATCCTTCACCTTGATCCCAAACTCCTGAATGTATGGATCCAGGTTGTAGCTGGCATTCTTCATCTGCAGAGGGAAGGAAGGGCCATGGAAGGGAGTAAGACCAACTGCTGCATCGCAGGCAACTGCAGCTGGCCAGGAAATCTGGGCACCTGAAGACCTGTTCTCCACAGAGCTGCAGGTGGAGCAGCTCTGACAGGGGAGGCCAAGCAGATCAACACTGAGGCCCAAACCCCCTCCTGCAGACTGACCCAGGGGCACCTGATTTTGAAACACACTAATGAATGCAACTAGCAGCACAGCCTGCTCCTGAGATTTAAGATTCCAACAGGAAGGTTCAAACTGGCAGGAAACTTATCAAGAGTGCCAGAAGGAATACCAAATGTCCCTGGGTTCAAAAGCCCAGATGTACATGTCTGGGGAACAACAGCCCTGTTAACCAGTGGCCAGGCACAGAGTTTCTGTACTGCAGCCCCACCACACAGCCCCATGTACACCCACAGTCAAGGGCATGTCTCTAATCTGTTTCCCATTTTTAGTTCCAGCTCCCTTTGGGTTGGGTTCCATCAGTACAAGGGCCTGAATTTCTGCATGCACATGTGCATGGTCCCTTTGAGCCAGGCTCCCCTGTCCATTACATCCACACAGGCACCTCTGCACAGGGATTCAGTGGGAAAAGAGGGATAAAATTCCTCCATTAACCTCACCAACACCTCAGCAGGTCACAGCTCTCCACAACAGAGCAGCTGGGGAGCAGGACCATGGCAAAGTCCACCACGGACACGATGCCATAACCTGCCATTGGTGCCAAGCCCTGACCCTGCCCTCGAGGGACTTGAGTCACTCACCAATCTGCTGATCTCCTCCTGCCTGTCTGGGGCAGACCTGGCTGTTGCTTTTATCATGGTTGACGTTTGATTGTCTGTCAGCTTCTTGATGCACCTCTGGCCAGCCACAATGTTACACACCTGCACCGGGAGGGGACAGACAGCAGCCATGTGTTGGGGACATGCTAAGACATGAGGGGACCACAGCTGAGCACAGCCCCAAACTAGAGGTGCCAACACTCACCTCCAAAGGAAGGTATGTGTGTTTCTGTTCCTGGCCAACCTGGAGACAGGGCAGGTGAGGGTATTTCAGCTGCAGGTTGTATTTCTGCTTGAAGTACTGAGCCACTGTGCACTCCACTGTCTGACCACTCTCCAGCTGCAGTGGGAACCTGGCACAGGCAGGACACAAGGGATTGCACCTACTCAGAACAGACACTTCCAGACCCCAGGCACTATGCAGTGTGGCTGGGAAGAGGGAGCTGCCAGGCTCCCACCCTGAGTTGCCACACAACAAAATAAAAAGCACAACAGTGGGTTTTCAGAAATGGAGTCAGGAATACTCTTACCCCGGTGTGGGATTGAGGTCCCTAAATAAAGCTCTTCCTCACTAATCCAGTTAATCAGGGCAAATGTTTATTGCAGGACATGCCACACATGCCACGGTTGGACACAAAAATACAGTACACCAGCACTCAGGAGGGCTTCTGTGCCTTGTGTCCTCCCTGGGAGCTGAACTGAGCTCCAGGGAAAGGCTAACTGGCCTCTCCAGGTGCAGGACAGCAGATGCAGGGTGGGCAGAGGGAGGCAGGAGGGTTTAATTACCCTTCAAAAACAGGAAAAAAATCAAACTTCCTGGCTGCAGGGCTGAGAGGTGCCACAACACCTGCAGCTGGAGTGCAATACTCATCTTCAGCCAGCACTAGCTGCTCCCAGCTCCATAAAGAGCTCCATGAAAATGCAGAATTGACCTGATATCCTGTAGATAACCAAAATTACAGAAGAGCCAGGCTGACTACATCAGTGAGGTGCCACATTCCTCCTGCACTCACCAAGCCCCAAGGTTGTGACCCAGGGATGCTGGTGCACAGGAGACACTGAGGGGTGCCCAGGCCCAGCCTGCTCCCAGGCACACACAAAAAATTCCAAGGCAGACAGACACTGCTGTTAGTCCCTGATAAAGTCTCTGCTCTGAGAGTGATTATTTTAAGAATGAAGAAAACCAAACCCGGAGGTAAAAACTAGGACAATTCCTGGCATGTCAGCTCCCGCCCGCCGCCGCACTCCACCTGCCAGACACAGCATCCTCTGCACTCCCATCTCCCTGCATCCCACTCCACACATGGCACAGGGCTGCAGAGCCTCACACACGTCTCCTTTTGCCATCAAAGACGGGAGCTTCCTGTTCAGCTCTCCCTAATGACACCAGCAGCTGTTAACAAAGAGAACAGCGTGGATTTTTCCAAGGGCATCTGCCCACCCGCCTTACGTCTGGTGGCTGGCTGGCCGTCGGGTAACGTTACACACACGGTATTTCCTCTTCATCTGCCCACAGTGGGTCACCTCCACCTTCAGACCTGATGTGACACAGGGAGACACAGCACAGTCATGGTGAAGATGGGAGCAATTTCCCTTTGCCCAACTTCCCCGGGACACTGCCAACAGCTTCCTTAACTAACTTCCTGTTTGCAGATACCCCAGCAATAGCATAAGGGAGGCAGTGGTGCCCCAGAAGACATTTAAAATGTGCAACCCCTGTGGCCCCACCTCGCTGCAGGGGCTGGGTGGGACACAGGCCACAGCCAGTGTCAGGGGCCAGACTCCAGAGCTCCCTGGGGGCTCTACCTTTGATCTCCTTGGTGAAACGAACTCTCTGTGAGTCTGTCAGGGGCTTGGGCTGCTCGTCGATGTTCCGGATGTCCAGCACCTCACACATGAACTCGATGACAGGCTGGGCTTTGTAGAAGGCAGTGGCCGACACTGTGGGACAGACACCATGATGTCTCTGCTCTCAACCAGCCTTCCCAAATACACCCAGCCCTCCCACTGCAGCTGCCCAGCATGAGAAATAAGGTCACCATCGATGTTGAGCATCATCTTCCACATGGCAGGCCGGACTGACTGGTGGAAGCCGAACCAGACCTCCCTGCCCCCTCCCAGGGGGTGGTAGTAGCCTTCAGGTGGGGAGAAGAAGGAGCGGCCGACAGGAGTGTACCTGTGAACCAGGACAAACCATGGCAGTGGCACACACTGGGCCCACAGCAGCACCCCCAAACCCCGAGCTGGCACTCACCCTGCCAGCTGCATCACCCCCTCTATTTCTTTCACAGGAGCACCCAAGCACAAAGCTGGCACAGTTGCCTTTTCCAATGACTGTCAAGGCCAGTCCCGGCCACAGCAGCCTGCCGAGGGCAGCAGTCCCTCCCCTCCCTGGCACAGCCCCATTGTCCCTGAGCACAGGTACCTCATGGAAGCCAGGTGCCTCATGGCAACATCCAGTGCCTGAACGGACTCCAGTGGGACGGGGATCTGCCCGCTGACCAGGGCCTCGTGCAGCATGCGCCAGCTCACGATGGCCATCCATTTGATAGAGACCTTAAATATCCTGTCCTTGCCTTCCCCCGGGATCGTCACCTCAAAGTCAACCTGGGTGCAGGAGGGAAGGGACAGTGACCATGGCATCCCCACAGGGATAAGGCAGGGTCGTTTTCTGCTGGTCTTTCCCAGGCAGGAGGGAGGTCACTCGCTGCCCCCTCTTACCCGCTCGTTCCCAATGGGTAAGGCTGTGACAGTGTAGATGTTCTTCTTCCCATCATAGACTGGTTTTCGGTCACCAAAGATCTGTGGTTTGAAGTGCTGCACCATGTACTCCACGACTTCCCTACACAGGCAAGATAAAGGGGTAGGAGGAGAGAAGTGAGAGGTTTGTTTTGTCTCCTTCTTTACAGCCTGACACCTTCTGCAACCTGTCCAGTCCACCCCCAGCCTCCCTCCCTGGGGTAACTGAGAGTAGAGCTGAGACCCCTGGGGTAGGAAAGCCGCTGGACAAGCAGCCATGTGGCTTGTCTCACAGCTCAGTACATTGGCTTTGGCAGAAGGAGTGTACATGGCACAGGGGAATGCACAGTGGCTGGGGCTGCTGCAGTGTGACTCGCTGCAGAAAGCACATGCAGCATCTGCTCACTGGCCCTCAGGGCACAGAGCTCCCCAGGCTGTGAGGGCAGGAGGGGACAGGCAGCAAAGAGCACATCAAAAAGAAAAACAAAGAAAAGTACACGATGGCCCAAGGTCCAGGCTTGCTATTTTTAAATCAGGGATTGTTGCCAAAACAGCACAGCTGCTTCAGAGCAGCTGAGGCTCCAGACCCCTGACGCTCCCAGGCCAGGAAACAGCACTGCTGCACAAACATGCCTGGGGGGTCCAGCCACCTGTGGGCATCCTGCAGTGCCATGACCCCTGCCATAATGGTCACCCCAATGGCTTCTACTGCAAAGACAGACAGGCACTTATAGAGCCTCCACTAGGAAACTGGAAGCAGGGTACAAGTGCCAAACCTCTAATACTTGCCTTACCTGTTGACTCTGCGTGGACATTTATCTGGTTTGATATCCACCTCATAATGATACACATCGATCTTGGGAATGTCCACTTCAAAGTAGTTGGCCAGGAGCTTGATGGGCTTCCCGACAGTTCCTATCCCGGGCCGACGTGGCGCTTGGAACACCTGCTGCAAGGGGGGCAGGTATGCGCCTGCAGCTGTGGGGAGAGCACAGGAGGTCAGGAGGGCTGCCAGGGACCTGTACTCAGACAGACAGACAGACAGACAGACAGATCTCATGGAGTCACAGCGCTCTCCATCACCACATGCTGAACTGGAAGGTCTCCCGCTACCCCTCCTCCTGGTAGGACGTGGCAGTGGCAGAATTCAGAGCAGCACACCAGGAAGCAGCTTCCCTGGGCACCATCTGGGGAGCACTGGTGCCAGCCTGGCTGTTGAAGGGCAGTGCCAGAGCACAGCGGCCCCACCAACTCCCCTGGCACAGGCTCCAGCACTGCCACCTGCCATGGGAGAGCAGCACCAGCTCCATCATCACTGTGTCCCTTTCCAAAGGGATACAATTCCCTGGATATTCTGTCAGCAGGGACGTACATGCGTTTCCCCTCCACTCCACAGCAAATTCCAACTCACTGCTGGAGGGAAGATGCCACAAAAAACAGGAAACACATTATTCCATCTGCACTACACAATTGTTGAACTGCTGCGTTTTGAAAAAAAAACCCCAAACCAAACAAAAGTAAATCCAAACCAATCCCAAATCCCCACTTGAAGCAGCACAGGGACCTGTAAAGAGGGAAATACCAGTTCTTCCACAATTCCCATTACACAGACTCACTTATGAAGTTCTGGAGATGCAGGATGGCACCAGAACACAGCTACAGGACTGAGCTGCATTTCTAAATTAACAGCACCCTCAGACTCAAATGTACCTTAAAATATTGCCAAGGAATTATTCCATCCTGCTGCTCTCTGAGGTGAGCTCTGCCCTTGCAGCCCCATTCCCACTTTGCCCATCTCTACCCCTCCCAGTCTGCACCTTCTATTTGTTCCTCAAACACAGTGAGGTCCGAGCCAGCCGGGCTGGGGATCGAGTGTGGGGGTATTGGGAGCGCTCCATCTGCGCGTCCAACTGTCCACGTCGGCCCACAGACAGCAACCCAGCTCCAATTCAAGCTCCTGAACACATGGTGCTTTTAGCACCCCTTTCTCCCATCCACTTTCTTTTTAAATCCAAATTTCCATTCCAGACTAAAAATATCAGAAGCAGAAAAACAGCAGAGCAGCAAACTAAGCTTCAAATTTGCCTTTTACTTTTGCACCCAAATTTCGCAAGACATTTCCTGCCCATAGAAGGCCACCAGTGCTGCAGGACACTGAGGGGATGGGAAAACTCCTGTGAGCATCCAAGGGCTGAACTGCAGAAGTTAATTCTCCAAAGCCAGCCTCTGCTCCTGCTTCTGCCCTGCAACAGGAGCTCAAGAGACCCAAAATCTGCTGGGACCCTCAAGTGAACCTGGGCTCACTTGGTCCCAGCACCTCCTTGGACAAGGCAGCATAGGGCTTGGAGCAAGGTGGGGATCCCCAAGTCCACTGTGGGGCTCAGATCCTGCAGGCACCCACAGCTGCCCCAGGGCAGGGTGACTGCCGGCCTCCCCCAAAAAAACATCTGTGCTGCACTTCGGAAGCAGCTCATTGGAAGGACCTGATTTTCAGAGGAGCTGCTCCCGGTGTAAGTCATGTCTCCACATGATTAACATTTCTTGGCAGTGGCCAGCTCCCTGGCTGCGAGCTGATGCATTTTTAAATCATGGCTCACAAGCAGAGGTATTTGCCAGTGCTGCTGGAGCCTCCAGTCCCTGAGTTTGAGCGAGGAACCATACCGCCCACCTGCAAGGTCTGTCAGGGCACAGCAGCTCTCTGCTGCCTTTCCTGCAGCCACGTCAAGGCCAGCACCCACAGCTTCTCCTCCTATGGATCATCTCACCCCCCAGAAACCCTGGCAGCCATGTGTGAGTTGTGGGCACACAACTCCATGTGCCCATTCCCACAGATGCAGGGAACACAGGGCAGTGGCCACAGCTTGACAGCTGCTCAGTGGCACTTGGGTACCCAAGAGGAGCTGAAGCCAGTTAGGGGCTGGCAGGAGTTCCAGAGGTGTGACCAATTCACCCCACACCAATCCCACACTTGGCACTGCTTTGGTCACTCCAAAAATAAGGCTTTACCATGCAAACTCTTTTGCCAGAGGACCCCCAGATGCTTCATGAACATAACACCCAGCAATTGGCTAAGAATTTTGATGGGACACAGAAGATACAGCAAACACAGGGTAAGATAAATGGGCAGAGTGGCCAGAGGGAGCAGCACCTGATGGCACAGGAGAAGCTCTGCAAAGAGGACCATGACCAGCATCGAGGATGGGCAAGTTCACCCCTGGGCTGACTCAGAGAGTTTTATTTTGGTGACCACAACACACGGTCCCTGAATGTGACAAGCCAAAGCAGCTGCCCAGGCAGCTCCTCCAGCACAGGAGCCAGGCTCCCAGCCAGCCTTGGCTGCTTCAGCCCAGGTGGGAGAGACCCCAAAACCCTTAGGTGAATATGCAGGCTTGGCTCATCCTTTCACATGCCACATTCCTGCCCTGGAGCTCTCAGGGTCCCTCCATCATTTGCCTCAGTGTAAGCCACTCTCCTCCTGGCCTGAAGGATGCTGCCAGGGAATCCCAGACAGCTCGACTGTCATCCCCAGGCACCTCATGCCTAAAGCCGGCTCAGGGCAGCAGAAAAGGAGCGGGCAAGAAGAAGCCTCGTTAAAAAGATACTCAGAGTGCATGGAAACATGGGGGCTCCAGCACACAGGGGGGCTCCAGCACATAGGCAGGGTTGGCTCCTGCATACCTCAACTCTCCATGGCAAAGCTGCACAGGCTCCCACTTTGTCATGTAAATGCGGGCACCGGGGCCGGGGGCTGCAGGGCGAGTGTTGTTCCTGCAGCACAATGCGGCCAGTGAGTGGGATGAAATCCGCTGCCATTAGAAATTCCGCGGCCCGGGAGGAATCACAGACTTTCACACACAAAGCCGTGCCCTGGGGACGCGCCGGCGGCGGAGCATCGACGCCCTTACGCCGGGTACCGCGGGCAGAGACGGCGGCGAGGGCAAAGCCACCGAAGTGAAAGCAAGTTTGAGGTAATTAGCGCTGGAATACGCTTTGTTTCTGTTATTTATTGTAACAGCTGGGGAACACGACCCGCTGCCCAACAGCTGCCTGCGCCGGGCGAAGCCGCCGGTGGGACGGCATGAAATTACCATGTCATTGAAATCCTCTCCAGCGCCGCATTCAGCCGAGGGGCCGCGGGAACGGGGCCCAGACAAAAGGGAGTTTTATTGCGGCGGCGGCGGCGGGTCCGCGCCGGCCCCCGCTCCGCACACCCACCCGCCGAAATGCAGCCGGGAATCACAGAGGTGCTGACGGGGCCGCAGCACAACCAACGCCACCCGACACACAGCGCGGTCCATCCTCACCCTGAGACATCTCCCAACCTGAACCACTCCAGAACTCCCCGGGAAGTGAAATCCCTGTCGGGGGAGCAAAGCAAGGGGCAGCACCAGTGAAAGGCAGCTGCTGGGGACAGTGAGCAATTGGCATTCCCAATCTCCAGGCTCGGCACCTTCAAAACCACTGGCTCTAAGCAGCGACCAACGCCATACCACACAGCCCAGGCTTCAAAAAGCCCCATCCCAGCTCTGCCAACCCAGACATCGCTGCCTGTTCCTTCCCGAGTGACCTGAGCACTGCCAGGGTCATGCAGCTGTGAATGCTTTTTGGTTTGACACCAAACTGAGTTTCTGCAGGTGATGCACACACGGGACAGAGGCTCCGTCTGCAGCCATCAGAGCTCAGCACTAAACCTGTCTGTGCACCAGAGCCTGGCTGCTGAGGGAAAGGCTGAGCTGCCCAAGCTCTGCTCCTGCCCTGCACTGGGGTGGCTGCACGCAAAAAACGAGCAAAAACGGGCTCTAAACTGTTGTTTTACTACAGGACTGACATCTGAAAGCTGCTGGGATCTTTGTATCCTCACACTAAACACCGCAAAGGACACTGCTATGCTTCCCACCTGGAAATCACGGGTGACACCCTAAAGTGCAAGCTACAAATCTGCCTGGCTGAATGGGTGTCCCTGCACACTGGGACGTGCAGTCCCACAGGCTGAGCCGGGCAAGAGCGTGAAGCTGCGGGTGCCGTGACAGAGCATCAGGAACAACAGCAAGAGCGGTGCCGGCTCCATCACACCCGCACGCAGGGGCTGTACTCCAGCTGCTCTGGCTCTGGAGAGCAGCGTGGTGATGCCAGCGGTGTGGTGATGACAGCAGTGTGGACACAGCTCAATCATGAGCCGACCCGTGAGGGTCCTGCCAAGCTGGCCTCAGCTGTCCAGCAGCTCTCTTTTCCATTCCGCTGATGGGGTTTGAGAAGCACCGGCACAGCAAGAGCCAGCACCCCTGCTGAGCACACCGGCAGGCACATCCAGGCTGCATGACTCTCTGCACAGTGACCCTGGGGTGCCCTGTAATGGCACCTGGGCCGGGTGGAGGCTGACAGCCCCTGCCCAGCCCCGCGAGGTCTCTCGCTGCTCCTGCACTGTCCAGGCAGCAGCCAGGGAGCGAGGCGCAGAGCCGGGAGCCGCAGACAAAGGCGGCCCCCAGTGCCGGAGGGACAGGACAAAAGCGACGCCGGCTCCTCTCCATGTCCCACCGCGGCCCCGCAGTGCCACCGGCTCCCGGAGTGGAGGCTTAACCCGCCCGTGGCTCTGCGCGGATCACCCTGCCCAAGGAGCAGCTTCTCTGCCTGATTTGGCTTCCTCCTCGCGTCTGCCATCTTAATAACTTGCCTGTGTTTTGTTCTTCCCAGGGTTTAGGGAGAGGCTGCAAAGAGTGTTTAGAGATAAACCATCCTTGCTGTGTCTCCAGGCAAGGTGCTTCTCCTGGCTTTGTTTCTCGGTCTAATCCCGTCCCAGAACCAGGCATACGCAATTTCATGTTTCCTGAAGATAAAGAGCCCCAACAGATGGAGCAGCTTGGGGGTTTTTGCAAGGTTCAGCACAGGAAGACAACGGTTGAGATTAACAGCCTTTAGGAAGTTTGCAAGGGATAAAGAAATCTAAAAGTTGTGGGAAAATAAGTTGTTTTTAAAAGCACTGCATGCATGTGCCTCCCTGAGTGCCTGTGGGTCAGATGTCCTGGATTTTCCCGCTGCCTTTCCAGGCATCTCCATGTCGGGCACATCCAGGCACATGCCAGTTTCCGCTTTATTGCCCTGATGAGCCACAGCATCACCAGAGCTCGCATGCGAGGCTCACTCAGCCCATACTCAGGGTATGGCACAAGCAAAGGGGTGCCGCAGCAGGGCAGGATTCACAGCAGCTCTGGGGTTCATGAGATCCTTGCCCAAGAGACAAACCCGGGTGGGAGCAGATATCCCCCAGCTAAATTTGGGGACAAAACTCCCCAAGGTGCAGCAGCAGAGCCCTGCTCCCAGTGCAGCCCTCACAGGTCCAGGGATCGAAACCCCAAGCTGTCCACTGAGCGCAACCCCATCCCAACACAAGACATTCTTTTAAAGCACCTCAAGAGCATCATTTCAGGCTGAGGTAGGAGGGTGCCCGGCAGTGTTATCTGCGTGGCCCTGAGGCAGCAGAGCTGCTATCGCCCCAAGGAGCCGGCAAAGCCCGCGGTGCCGCCAAATCACGGCTTCCAGAGGCCATAAATCAGCCCAAACACAAAGCACCAGCAGCCAGAAGGTAACGCAGACACAGGGAGATTTCTGTGCCACATTTAAGGCAAATATCGTAAAAAATAACTGAAGTTTACAAACACTCCGAAGGTTTTTGTCAAAATCTCACCAGGCTGATGTGTTATGGCAGGTGGCAAACCCACCAGCACAAGAGAGGTGGCAGAGCAGCGACTGCCGATCCCATTGCCCTGTCCCTTGGAAGGGCATCAGCTCCCCATCCCCATCACCCCGTGCCTCAGCAGGGCAGTGACCCACGTCTCCATCATCCTATCCCCCTTCTGCCTTATTTTAGGCACCAAAATCCTTCTGCGACTCAGCAGCGCACGTTGGAGATGCTCAGGCCAGGCACAGGAGCGAGCGGCAGCCGATGTGACGGCCTAGGGGAACAGCTCTCCAAACCCCCGCGGAGCTGCCCGGCACGAAGGGCACTGCCAGCTGCTCCCGTCCCCAGCCGGGCGTGCGGAGGTTGGGGACACGGGGGTACAGGGTGGCTCTGGAGCTCGGCCCCGCGGGGCCATGCTCGGCCCCGGCTCCGCGCATGCCCTGGCACGGGCAGAGGAGACGCTTCGTGCTGTCACGGCACACGGCGTCGCCGGCCTCGGGCCAAGCTCCAGCCTGCGCCCTGCTCCCTGAACTCGGGAAACGGGGAGCCGGGGGATGCATGGGCAGCTGGGGGATGAAATGGGAGCTGGAGGGGGGATAAAATGGCAGCTGGGGGGTGGAATGACAGCCGGGAGGGCGGATGGGGGTGGGAGGCAGGGGGAATGGAATAGGAGCTGGGGGAAAGGATGGCGAGCTGGGGGGATGCTGCTGCTGCTGCTTTGTGCAGAACAGGCCCCTTGAGCAGGGCTCGCTCCGCGGTGTGGGTCCTTCGGCTGGACGTGACCCCGGCCCTGTGCCCCCTCCTGCGAGGGTTCTGCGGGTCTCTCCATCGCCCCTTCCCCTGCGCCCGCACGGCTGATGCTCTCGGGGCACCCGGGGGACGCGTCCGCCCGGCGGCCCCGCAGCCCCCGCCGCCGCTCCGAGCCCCGCGCGCCTCCGACAGCCCCCGGTCCCCGGCATCGCCCCCGCACATCCCGCGCCGCCGCCACATCCATCGCCACCCGCCGCGGTCCCCTCCGCACACCCTCCCACCGCGCTCCCCTACCCCTCGGCCCGGTCCCCACCCGGTACAGGCCTCCTGGCCCCCGCCGCACCGCCGCCCCCCGTTCCACCGGCCTCATCCCTTTCGCCCCCCGCCGCCCTCTCGGCGCTCCCCGGCGCGCAGCGCTCCTACCCCCCCCCATCCCCGCCGGCGGTACCTGCTCCCGAGGGTCCCGCTTCCATCCCATCCACGCGGGCGCCGCTCCGAGCCGGGGGCCGGGGCAGGGCCGTGCCGGGGGCCGGGGCCGGGCAGGGCCGGGGCCGGTGCCGCAGCCGCCTCACGCCCCTCACGCCGCGCGCACGCGCCGCCGCCGCCCGGCCCCGCGCGCAACAAAGGCGGCGCCCGCCGGCCCCGCCGCCATCTTGGGGCCCGCGGGGACCGGGGGGGACCGGGGGGGACCGGGGGGGACCGGGGGGGACCGGGGGGCTCCGCTCGGGACAGCGGGGAGTGCCCAGCCGGGGCCGCGCTGCAGCCGGGGAGCGGCGGAGCGCTGCCCGCCCGCCGGCGCCAGGGCCGCCCGCTGCGCCGTTCCCACAAATACTTATTTCGTACTTTTCCTTTTTTTCTTTTTTAATTTTTTTTCCTTTTTTATTTTTTTGACTCATTTTGTGCGGCCGGGCCGAGGAAGGAAGGCCGGTTCTTGTATCGGCCGCTGTACCGTCATTCCTAGCCAGGCAGGAGCAGGGCAGGAATTGCCCGTGGCCCTGCTCCATCTGAATCCATAGAAGCGCGCAGAGCGTCCCTTTCCCGTCCCTTTCCCCACCAACTTCCCTCCCCGGGAAGCGCAAATCCCTGTGCCTTGACTTCGTCTATAAAATCACAAAACCCAGGAGCATCATTCTCACAACGAGCTCAGGTGTGTGTTCCTGGCTGGGCCATTCCAGGAGACGGTGGAAAAGCCACAGGAATTCGGGCTGGCAAAGCATTCCCGCCTGGTGCTGTTCGCCCAAAGCATGGGCAGCAGCTCCTGCTGTCCCGAGGGAGAGGCTGGAGCACCCAGTGGGATTTTGGAGTCGGAGCTGCACAGACAGCAGGGCTGTGGCACAGAATCCTGTGCATCACTCACTCCTGGGTTCCTGAGGCTTGGTCCAAGAGGTCATTACATCGTGTTTAGAAGACGCCAGGATGAGCAAACCTTGGGGCTTGAGCTCCTCAGGTTTCCCTGAGGCTGAGCAACCTCAGAGCCAAAGCGCCAGGATGTGCCCTGCAGACAGAGCTGACACCTACCGCGGGGCTGCAGAAGGTGCCGGGCATTTCACACGATCCTGTCCCGGTTTCAGTCACAGCTCCCACGCTCTGGCCTCCTCCAAAAGCTTTTTCTGGCCTTCCTGCCATATTTATAGTGCTGTGCAGCTGTCTGAGGAGGCAAATCCTCACCTCACATAGAGAAGATGAAGCAGCCAACAGCTCTTGTATTTATTCATTGCATCTCTCTGATATAGAATCCCCTCTCCAGGCAGGTACAGTCCATGAACACCAAATTTTGTCTGTAAATTCCCAAACACTATAAAAAACCAGACCCATTCTGAACCCCATCCCTGGGATTTTTAATTTCAGCTTTCTTTAGGATCCTGGGAGATGTCACCCATATGTATTTCTTTAACTTGCTAACTCTAAATGCATGAGAAATAGATACATTGTGGTAATGAGTTCCACAGGTGACACATTGTGTACAAGTTTTAATTAAAAGTTAAATAGTTTAAGACATTTGTTTACAGGCAACAGTACTAGTTGCTCACTCTGTACATTGCATTTATTGGACAGCAATAAGGAAAAACAGAACATTTGGCACGAGAATGCCAATTTTTTTTTTATTATTATTATTATTTTTGGACACATGAACACAAAATATCCCTGCAGGCTAAAAAAAAAAAAAAAAATACATTGCAATTGTACACGACCAGCATCTTATCTTGACACGGGGCTGTGAGCCCCAGGACAGTTTAGAAAGTACCTCGTATTGCTAGAGACATACATCCAGTCCAAAGTTAATAAAATACCATTTGAAACATTACAAGTCTAACAATATAGAAACCAAAAAATTACATCAGAAGTCAAACTGAACAAATGCAAACATTTTACATTGAAGTTGCAGCCTCTAGACATAGAAATATGAAAATGTCAATAGCAAGGTCTAAGAAAATCTTGTAAGTGATATTTAGTGCAAGATCTTTCCTCCAGTGCACAGGGAAAGAGCCTCGCAGTGGATCAGGATCGGGATGGATCCAATGCCCTCTGGCCCTGCCTTCTGAAAATGAAAGCAGGGTCACTCCCTCGCTATTGAGCAAGAAAACTCCTACAGCACATCCACAAAGGGGTCGGGGCTGTCAGACGCCAGCTCTGCCCCAGGGCCCTTGCCCAGCCGCAGGGCCGAGCCAGGGTGGGCACGGCACAGCCCCGGCGCCTCTGCTGCCGCGGGGGCTGGCTCCGGGCACCCCCGGGGCAACTCACAGCAATGCAAGAGCCAGACTGCTGGAGACAGGCTAACTAGGGATTGCCAGAGCTCGGGCAGAACGCAGCAGGGACAAAGCAAGCAGAACCGGGTGGAAAACAGGATTTCTGCCCCCTCCCCCCCACTTTTTTTTTTTTTATATATTTTTTTTTTAATATATATCAACCACCCCCTTCCCCAACTCTTTGAACTTTGCTACATTTAAAATCTTTCACACCACAGAGCTAAACAGTGGCCAACAGGCTTTATTTATAAAAAAACCCCAAAAAAAACCAAAAATCAAAACACCCTAAAACTACAGCTACAGAATGCACATCTTCCCATTGATTGACACATGCAGAACAAGTCACTCAGGCCCACAGGGCTCTCACCCAGGTCCTCAAGTCCTCCAGACTTGGGCTCAGACCTGCCTAGGGCAGCACTGCTGCAACTTGGATCCTGAACTTCAGTGCTTTCCCCCCAAAACTCCAGCCCTGTGCCCGGGGTGGGCTCACACCAGCCCCGCTCGGGTGCTGGCCCAGGGCTCACCAGGACCACCTGGTCTGAGGTCAAATATCCAGTCACAGGCAAACCAAGGAGAGGCTCTCCCTTCCCTCAGTCTCAACCAGGAGTGCTTGGCACTGGACAACTAATTGGTGATAAAAGTTCATTTTTTATGCACCCTTGTTAAACCAGCCCCATTCCTAGTGCACAAACTCAAATCAGGGATCTTGGATCCTACCACCTCCAACAGGTGCTCAGGTGCTTTTCAAGGTGCCAAAGTTCTCCGTGTGTGTTGGGTCAGTCAGAGTTCACTCTAAAAAGGGTTTTTGTGTCTTCTCCCTGAACGAGTACTGAGAAAAGCAGCGGTCAGTCTCCCACCCACATGTCCTGATTTTATTACACAAGTGAGGTATTCTTTAAAAAAAAAGTTAAAAAACTTAAAAGAATCTTTTTGTTTTTTCAATCTAAACCTGTCCTGGCACGTGCCAGGAGCAGGGTTCACTTCAGTCCCATTTTCAACAGAAATGAAAAGAGGTTAAACTTAATTTATGAGACGTACTACTGGCAAGGAGGTTATAAAACTGTTTGAAGATGTTCAGTGTACTCTGGTACAACTGAAAACAACAGCATTTAGAAATGTAAACTTTCATTTATTTACAAGCTTAAAGACTGAAGGAAACAGCATTTCCTATTGCTGAAATTTGGAGGGGGCTGGTTCCTAAGCTTTGGGACAGCAGACAACTTAGCAGCAAACCCCACACGAGTATCAGAGACCACAGTGCAATCCTTGGGCTTCTCAAACTCCTCCTCAGTTTAGGAATAAGCTTTAATCTGCACTAACTCAGGTATACAACAAGGAATCTAGTCTTAAATTACTACGTTCATGGGTTACAGGAATACCAGGGAAACCAGGTCCCTGTCCTGGATTACAGGTTGCAGCTGAAAAAAGCCAAGCAGATTAAAAACCCTAATTTCTAGGCTGGGACAGAATCAGCATTTGAGACTCACACGGGTTCAACATGCTGTAAATGCAGTTGTGTGGGCAACCCAGATTCCCAGGAAAAAAACAGTTCAAAATGCTGGTACAAGTCCTCAGGTTGCCTGTCACACAATACATTTCAACTGCACACGTTGGCCTTTCCTACATAGAACACCCAGTTTCCAAGCTTATAAAAAATGTTATAGACAGGACACCAACAGTGAATATAAAACAGTTAAAAATAATTCTTAAAAAAAGCATGGAAATGCGTCTTTTCTAATTTGTTTCAGAAACTGCCAAATTGTGTGTTCAGAAAACGACACGAGAATGTTGGTTAAACTCATGCACAATCCTCAGCTAGAAAATTACACTGTTTGGGGGGCTTAAAAAACAAAGATTTATTGCCAAAGTTAAACCTTCTATGAGAAAAAAGTTTTAAAATCACTTAGATTTATCAAACCACACAGCAGCATAAAGTGGGCACTTTTGTAAAAGTTTGCAAAATACCTAAAAGCTAAATTTTTTTTTTTTTTTGTTTTATCATTTTTAGAGGGGGGAAATGATGGTTCAGTACTTGTTACGATACCATGGCAGTATTATTTATAACCATTATCATTAAAATCTACTGACAGGCATCACTATTGGTTATATTACACATTCACAGAACAAGAACCACCTATTAACTCGCAGTATAGTGCAATTGCTTTGCAGCCCAAGTCTGCAGAGATTAAAAAGATAATTAGTAAAACTGACAAAAAACTGCAATACCTGTGAAAGTTATGTTTGTTAAAAGGCATTTACAGTAGTGAAGTCTAAAATCTCCATTAAAAAATCTATGGCCCCACACGACAGAAGGATTACAGCGAGCTGGATAAAACATTTTGCCATCACATCATACTCACGAAGCAGGGCACGGAGACAGAGCAGCAGTCACCGTCAGCTCATGGGATGAGGAGAACTGAAAAACCACAGCTAGCAAAAGATTTGATAGAAACCTTTCGTGCCAAGTCCTTGAAAAATTTCAGGATGATCGGCCTTTGCGCTTTGAGGTAAAAATTCAGTCCAATGCATCAGAAAAGACAAGTCTATGGATTTCTAGTACAGAAAACAATGAAACAAATGGCTCAATTGTGTTGGTGCATCAGACGTTGCAGTGAAGAACAGATTCAGTGCGACTGTCCGGAGCTGCTGGTAGTGGGCAGTCCGAAATCCCCCGGCCCTGGACAGAGCAGGAGGCTTCCAAACGCTTCAGGACTGCATGGGTTGTTGTTTTGCCTCATCTTCCCAGGTGCTCTCAAGCAAAATACATGGTGTGCTGGGTGTCGTGGTGGATCTGCACGGCCTTGGCCAGCGCCTGCGGATCGCGGCCGTTGCTCTGCCCCGACACGTGGCTGCCCTCAGCGCTGTGAGCAGACACACACCCGTGAACAACTGGGACAAGCAGCATGGCTCAGCTTCACTACCTGCTAGCCAGGATGATGAGGCCATTCCTTACCTGTCGTGATCCTTGTCCACAAGATGGTACCTGGCCCGAAAGGCCACCAGCCTGGCGTAGTAGGCGGGCGCGGGGATGGAGACGGAGCGGGTGCAGCGCACGTACGTGTGGCACAGCTGGTACGTCAGCAGCTGCAGCTCGTCTGCTGTGAAGCAGTTGTCATCCCACAACACCTGGTAGTGGGAGGGCCGGCTGGTTCCCTGCAGAGAACAGGTGAGCAGTCAGCTGGAGAGCAACAGCAAGGACAGAGGTGGTAGCTGCAGGCTGCACCTTCCAGCAGGCACTGAGGAGTCAGTGCCAAGCGGGCACCGACGCACTCCTAGTCTGCCAAGTGACAAACAGAAGTGACATTTCCCATGGGGACAACTACAAGGATTTAGTCGCACAGCCTGAGCACAGCAGAGCTGACATTACCTGAATTCCTGCATGGCTACAGAGGTAAAAGTCAAATTCAGAGGGATGTGTGATGGTGCTGTCCACAGTAGTGCCTGCTGGTACGTTGCCACTTTTACCCACCTAGTGAGAAAGGTTTATTATTAGTCCATGAGTTTTTTTGGAAGTGACCCCAAAATGCTTTCAAAGGTAGGCTCTAATGAAAGCTGCTGGAGAATTTACTGCTCAGAAAGGTGAAAAAATATTAAGGTCGTTTACATAGGAGGGATGAAAATGTTCTCTGTGAATTCATTTTTAGAAACTTCACCGAATCCAGCTGGTGTGTCATCAGAGGAAAATAAAACCCTTGCCAGCACCATTAAAACTGCAGAGTGGGATAAAGCCTACACAAGTAATTCAGGATCTGAAAATGCAGGTTCCTGAGATAAATTTATTCCGTACCCTTGTTTGCTCTCACACCCCCGAGATCTGGGTTTTTAAGCAAACCTCAGATCAAGCGCTTCCCTAAAGAAGGTTCCTCAGCTGGCCTGTGGATTTGTGCCACAGGCACATCTTAGATGCACTTGGAGACAGAACAGGGAACAGAGTGAACAGCCAGGTCAGCTCATCATCTGGAATCCTGGACTATAAAAACCCAGGATACATCTCCAGGTACACAAATACTGGGATACTGGGCACACCTATTCCAAAAGGGGGAACAAGCTGTTCCATCTGATGTAGAGCAATAAAAAAGGGAGGAGCTGATTATTTTTGGTAGAGAAAGCCTGTTACCACCAGTACTGTGCTGCTGCTTTACAGCTTTAGTGGGCAAGATGGATCCCACCCCACTTATTCAAACAATCCCACTTTCCTGTGCCATCACCTCCCCCTCCTGGAGTCAGTACTTGCCCTCTCAGTTTTGTCAGCACAGAACAGCCTGGTGTGATGTCTTTTCTGCACAACAATGTAGGTTATTCCAGGTCTATAATCTTCTTCCAAACTAATGCAGGCCTTCCGGATGGCAATCAGCTCTGGCCAAGCTACCTACAAGCAGAAGATTTAACTATTCTGTGATGAATTCAGCAGGGATTTGATTTTTTTTTTAACCTGTGTACAAATGCCACATCGTAAGGGACACAATCAGACTGGTAAATATACATTGTGCTTGCCCAGGACAATTCAAGGAAACTTAATTTTCCCAATAACAAATAAATGTATATATTTTTTCAAAAGCCAATCCCTTATAATCCACATAACTATATATCAATCCCTTTTCACCAGCAACCAAAAAAAAAATGACCAGACAATACCTGTTTCATCTGCCCTTCCGACACTCCCCCTCTGTAATAAATGATCCTCGTGGGTTTGAAACGAGTGGATTTGTAGAACTGGATGAGCAGCTCCCGCACCATGTTGGTGAGGTCCTGGATGACCTCCTGGCTGTAGAGCAGCTCCTGGGAGGTCTCCTGGCGCGAGGTCTGCACGCGCACCGTGGCGCAGTAGCGGCTGGGGTGCCCGTCCATGCTGCCCACCACGGCCGCGATGGACGGCTTCTTCCCGTCCCCCGCCGGAGGGTGGGTGACGTCTGCTCCCAGGAAGATCACCGGCTGCTGGAACACCGAGGGCCTGGTGGGGAAGATTAAGGTGTGTTAGAATCACGGAGTTCCAGGGTGGTTTGGGTTGGAAGGGAGATTAAAGGCCAGCCAGTTCCACCCCCTGCCCTGGGTAAGGACACCTTTCGCTAGCCCAGGTTGCCCCGAGCCCTGTCCCACCTGGCTTTGGGCGCTTCCAGGGATGGGGCAGCCACAGCTGCTCTGGGCAACCTGTGCCAGGGCCTCACCACTCTCCCAGGGAATAATTTCTTCCTAATCTCTAATCTAGACACAGTCTCCTTTAGTTTGAACCCATGACTACAGTCCCTCTCCAGCCTCCTTGTCAGCCCCTTCTGGAAGGTGCCGTGAGGTTTTCGCACAACCTTCTCTTCTCCAGGCTAAATAACCCCAAGTGTCTCGCCCTGACCTGAGAAAAGAGGTGGCCTCTTATCAATTCATAATAATAAATAAGAACAGCAAAAAAAAAAAAAAAAAAAAAGCAAGCAGGCCAGGAACAAAAAAACATTACAGCTGAGGAAGGTGCATCCAAGCACTGAACAGAACTAAAACCTGTGGGAGTCTTTAAGGGCAAAATTCTCTGCCTCCAGCACTTACAGTCCAGAAAGAACAGAAAGTAACAAAGACAGGATCAAAGACAGACCAAGTTACAAGCATTGATTCCAAGTCACTCCTCCTCACTCCTTCTCTTTCAATTTGGACGAAAACACAGGATGCTTGTGGAGGTGGCAAGAGGAAAAGGTACACTGAGTGAATCCAAAGGCAGGAAAGAGACAGGAAAAAAACCTTGGTGAGTTTGGTGGTTCTGACTGCTGGATGGCTCTGACTCCCCTTGGCTCAGGGCTTACTGGGAACACTCCAAATGCAGATATATCCTCCACTGTCCACTCCAGACTGTGGGAATTTCTAAAGCGTGTTTTATTTTGAAAAGTATCATTTTAGCAAACACAACAAAACAACACCATTTTTCTTGACAATGCTGACATTGCAAAAAGCTTTTGATTGAATCTCACCTTTGATGAGGTACCAGCACATTGTTGATTCCTCCGAGCTTGGCGTTGATCTTCAGACACAGGTTGGACAGTGTTTGTGGTGAGGTTTTGACCACGTTCTTTACCTGAACACACTGTGTGGCCATGCCTAGAAGAGTATCTCCAACCCGCTTGACTTCAGCTGTGACAGAAAATAAGGCAGTGGTTCCTGCTTGCTCTTATTTTTTTTCAAATGTTACTGTAATTCAGATCCTTGAAACTTCACTGACAAAGGTTCAGTTTGCTCTTTGGTAATACACAGCTTCTCCAACCAGGCCTGACAAACCAGCTCCAAAACACCCTTGTAAAGAGAACCCACTGCCTCCTTCCTGCCACCCACTTGCAGCACAACTCCTGATCACTTTATAGCCCCTTCTCCATACCATACACAGGCGTCTTCCCAGGCAGAATCACCACGATGAGCTGCAGGCCAACATAAGTCAGCTTTAAGTGTTTGAACATGGGCTCCACACTGTCTGCACCCTGGGCATACTTGCAGAAGCAGGGCTGGCCCTGGATCGGCATCCCGGCGTCCTTGGAGATCTTGCGCAGCTGGTCTGTGAAACTCCTGAAATAGAAGTGGATTTGTTCTGGCCTTTTCACTGTGGTTCACTCATCAGTTTTATCAACCAGATCTACATGTTTCTGCTATTTCACAGCACTACAGTAATTATTTTTTAGATATTCTATCCCCACCAGGAACTCACTAATACTACTCTAATCCTCTCTGAGGAAGGTCATCAGCCTTTGTAATTTTACAAGCCTTACAGAAACAGACATTTGAGATGAACATCCTGAGGCAGACTCCCAAACTAATACTGATGCTCTGGTAAATTTTTACTCATCCACCTAATTTATATGAGCATTATTGCAACCATGATTTTTACCAATCAGTAGTTCACAGAACCTCTTTCCTTAGTAGAGTAATTTGAAGGGCAAGGGACAATCGATTTATACCACACATCACCTTTCAGAAACGTGAGAAAAATACACCTTGAAACAGAATCCTGAATAAATAGGAAAATACTTACTTCAGCAAGTCTTCCCTGCATTGTTTTTGAGGTGCAAAACAGGCAACTGCCCAAACTTTAATCTCAATGCCAGCATAGAACTGTTTCCCTCTCATGTCCCACACGCCTTGGTTTGGTGTGGCCACAGTCTTGTTCTAGATAAAAAAACAAAGGCAAATTAGAAATTAATTGCTGCTCCGCTTTGACTGTAGCCCACCAGAGGAAGCCTCATGAGAAGATACACAAAACACCTCATGAATTTCAATAACCTCAGGATAAGTAGTTTTACAAGACGTGGAAACTCACCCTGCCTCCATACTGCAGCATTGGGGCTGGCAGAACTCTGCCTGTCAGCTCTGTCATTTCGTTATGGACGACAATTCCAAACTCCTTCAGATACGGATCAGGCCCACCAACCATACTGTTACTCTTCACCTGGGGACAAGACAAGCACTGATGGCACTACATTAAAGCTTCAGGTGATTCTGCCCTCTTTATCAACAACAGCCTTTCTGTTCAGAAGGATTTTTTTTTAACCAAGGCAGATTTTTTAACTTCTCTCTTGGTCATGCTGCTCAACATCACCTGCTCCAATGCTGTGGAAAAGCCACGAGAAGTGACAAACACAGACTGTGCAGCTGGAAAAATACTCACCAGTCTGCTGATCTCCTCCTGCCTGTCTGGGGCAGACCTGGCTGTTGCTTTTATCATGGTGGAAGTCTGATTGTCTGTCAGCTTCTTGATGCACCTCTGGCCAGCCACGATGTTACACACCTGCAGAGGAGCAGGGACAGGTGCTGTGACACTGTTTAACAGAGGGCACCTCACAGTGCAGGGCTCAGATCCTTACCTCCAGTGGCAGGTATGTGTGTTTCTGCTCCTGTCCCACTTGGAGACAGGGCAGGTGAGGGTATTTCAGCTGCAGACTGTACTTCTGCTTAAAATACTGAGCTACTGTGCACTCCATGGCCTGCCCATTCTCCAGCTGAAGAGGAAACCTAGAAATGATATTTGTTCTGGTTAGACTTTGTCAGATTTATTTAAAAAAAGATGATATGAAAAATGTATTCCAGACTACCTTTAGCAAATCTCTATTTTCCTTAGCTACTGGATCTCTTCTTTATGACAAGATTTTAGACCATATACTGAATTTCTCATATTTTAGCTATTTTCTCTTCTTTATGAAAAGATTTCAGACTATATACTGAATTTCTCGTATTTTAGCTATTTTAAAAATAGGAGCTTTTGATAACTGTATTTAAAAGCCAGGATTATAGCTCAGCTTTCCTGGGTTGAAGGACATAAAACAGTAGTCAAAACTCACACTATTCCTCTACTCCAAGACTAAATATTCCTGTAAAGCCACACAGCTGCTTCACCTCCAGAATGAATTATTCCTGCATAAACAATATACCAAATATATTCCAGATATATTTAATAGGTTGAAGACTTTAAGAACTGTCAGGCAATTCTTGATACATACGTCTGGTGACTGGCTGGTCGCCGGGTAACGTTGCACACTCGGTATTTTCTCTTCATCTGGCCACAGTGGGTAACCTCTACTTTTAGACCTGAAAACCCAACAGAAAATAAATTCAGGGACAGGAATCACCTTTGAAGAGGATGAAGGCAAAAAGGAACAGCCCAGTTCTCTATGTGCCTTGCAAATTTTCATTACAACATAGTATGAGCAGGTTTCGGTATTTTAGGACAAGCTTTTACCTCTGATTTCTTTGGTAAACTTGACACGCTGGGAGTCTGTCAGAGGTTTGCTTTGTTCACTGATGTTCTGGATGTCCAAGACCTCACACATGAACTCAATGATAGGCTGGGCACGATAGAAAGCAGTTGCTGACACTAAGATAAAAAGATAGGACAATTAACTGGGAAGCACACAGAATTCTGTTACTTGAGTGAGAGAGAATCTCCTACACACCATCGATGTTGAGCATCATGTTCCACATGGCAGGCCGGACTGACTGGTGGAAGCCGAACCAGACCTCCCTGCCCCCTCCCAGGGGTGGTAATAACCTTCAGGAGGGGAGAAAAAGGAGCGACCCACAGGGGTGTACCTAAAAAACAGAAAAATTAAAACTCTGATCTTTTATTTCTGATCTATTTTTTTACGTTCACGCCTTTAGTGTTTAAAACACATTTTAAGGCATGTTGTAACTGTCAGAGTTGACTTATGGCAAGCACACAAAGCCTTTTCTGACAGTGCAGCTGGAAAGGGTACAGCAAATTCCTGTTAGAAACATGACCAGCAGACACAAGGCCTTAGTTCAGATCACATTTCCCTATTCTAGTGCAAATTTGTAAGGCAGGTGTTGAATTACATGGCTGTATCCCTCATCCCTTCCACCACAGGAGTGTAATGGGCAGCAGCAGAGCAGCAGCAAGGAATAAGGAACACAAATGTTAAGATGGATAGAAGACACATCCAGTCAGGAAGGCCCCACAAGTACCCACCTCATGGAGGGAAGGTGCCGTGTGATTACATCCAGTGCCTGTACAGAATCTTCAGGAACTTCATTCAAGTGCCCTGCAAGAGCTTCCAGCAGCATCTGAAGGCTGACAACTGACACCCACTGAATGGAAACCTTAAATGTCTGGTCCTTCCCTCTCCTGGAAGTGTAACCTCCATATCCACCTGCCACGGGCACAAGAAAATTAAGCACAAGCTTTTGTTATGGATTGCAGACACAACACTCAGCAATGGTACAGTTATCTCCTATGTGTCCTTTGAATCTGTATTTTTGATTATTAGTTTGTGTAATGACCTTAAAATATTACAATTGGTTCCCTCAGGACTTTGAAAGTTTGTCATATATTCATTTGAGAAACTGCACCGAAGTATCTTTAAATGTAAATTTTAAGCAGTTATTAGTATGGTGACATCAAAGCTCTGGAGAAGGGTGAGTCATTTTTTTAAGTCAGCCAATTAATAGCAAGATGTTTTGTGAACCAAATGGGAAGGCAAGAAAACCTTTTGGTCAAAAAGGAGACTCGCAGGGAAACACAAATCTCAAGAGTTCTGGCACAGCACTTGGAATGATTCTCACACCCCACAGCGCAGAGGGTAACTGTGAACTCATCCTGGACATCCCCCAAGGCACAGCAATGATCCCTTGGGAGATCAGAAGATGGGGTGAAGTTTTGTTTAGAGCTGGGGTTCACATGCAAGGCAGAACAGCTGATCTGGCTGTTCCCATGGAACAGGAGAAGGTATCTCCACAGCACAACCAAACCCAACCATAGTCACTGTCAGCTACAACGGCTTTATCATTCAGCAACTCATTCTGAATGAGGGTCAGATCAGGGAAAAGGGAAGTTCCCATCAGGGTGAAAGAAAAATAGTCTCCTTGCAGCTGTAAGAGCACAACATAATTCTTCTGTCTCATGATATTATGCAGCTGAAGAACTGGGAATGAGAAACCCACAGAAACACTTCAGTAAAACACCAGTGAGCTCCTAGAGACCCTGACTGGTCCTGTCTGTCATTTCCAAGACTACACCAATTGGTGTGACAGTGTTTGGGGTTTATGTCAGTAAAAGAACACTTTTCAAATCACACTGTAACAGTTTTCCCCTGGAAACTTCAAACAACACTTACTCTGTCCCTGCCAATGGGTAAGGGGTGTGCCGTGTACATGTTCCGCTTCCCATCGTAGCCAGGCTGCCGATCCCCAAATATCTGCATCTTGAAGTGCCTCACCATCGTATCCACCACCTCCCTAGGCAGTGATTCATGGAGTTAAGTGGAAGAACAGAAAATTCAGTCATGGGCTTACACAATTCAAAATTCTTTTTTTCACTTTTTTTTTTAAAGGAGAAAGATATGAAAAACAATAATGCATGAAAGCACGCCCAGGTCACAGCAGAAGCTGTGAATGTCACCTCCAGGTGAAGACACCCAAGTGGCACACACAGGTATCTGTGCTGTCAGCAGAACTACAGCCAAAACAAGCAGAGGAACCTGGAGAGGTGTTCACACACAGGAGCAGACACAGCCTTGGGGGGAGTGGGAGCGCTCTGTGGATCCATCCATGTGTGGACTCCAAAGTCTACAAGCTGAAATGCCTCCCCTCAGCTGCTACACGTTTGTGTAACAAACTCTGGAACAATTACCAGGGACATTGACTTGTAGACTGTAAAATAAAACCAGCTGGAGGTTAATGCTCCAGACATCTCCCAGAGCCTTCCAGATTACAGGCCAATCGCAAGAATATTACAGTTCACTGAAAAGCAACTGCTGACCACAGTACAAACACAAACAGACCTTTAGCAGGTGGAGAATTCCTAGGATGCACAGCTTCCTTACATTCAGGTATATACACTTAATTTAAATCAATAAACCTTTATCAAGTAACTCCTACCTGTTGACTCTTCGGGGGCGTTTCTCTGGTTTGATATCTACATCATAGTGATAAACATCAATCTTGGGGATCTGAACCTGGAAGTGGTTGGCCAGGAGCCGGATGGGTTTCCCAACAGTGCCCAGGCCTGGGCGACGAGGCGGCTGGAAAAGGCTTGTGGGGGCCCTAGGAAAGTCAAAAAAAATACCTATGAGATGTGATGGCTCACTCCATGCACCTCTCAGGTGTGCTATGGGTGACTTCTTGACTGGGCAGGAAGAAATCTTAAGCTTTCTGAGGCTGCAAACAGGCATTCAAAGAGGCTCAGCCTTCCAGCTGCTCAGAACTTCAAGGTAAAAAATGTGTTCCCTAAAGCATGTATATGTAGGTGCCATAAATAATTCTTAAAATTTTAATGGCATTCATGACCATGGTTAAGAACTTCACAGAGTCCTGAGAGGGAATGCAACCATACAGATACCATGTATTTTCATGTAATGCAAAGATAAATACATCCCTACCTCAATTTCTAAAACAAACCAACAGCCACAAAAGCCACATTTTGTCATTGATTTCACTATAGATGTCAATGACCCAATTTAAAATTTCAATATAAAGACAGGAGAGAGGAAAGGTTTAGGCTTTCCTCTAAGCAGAAGGATAAGGGAGAAAGCATTACACAGGTATGGCCTCCTACAGACATGGAAGAGGTATTTTACTGGGACAAAAGAAGAGCTTCAGGAACAGATCTAAGGAGGAAATTATTAGAGGCCTGGAAGCATTACTCACATGCAAGCTGGTCACTGGGAAGCCTTTAGTTACCCTCCTCAAAGTGTTAAGATCTGAGATACTATGTTAACGAGATTAAACTGACTATTTTTCAAATCGATCAGAGCCTAAGCTGACACTGCACATAAAGCAAATGACATTGGTATATTTTCATGGGTTTGTCTATATCTGAGCAGGGCTCAGTGTGATCAAAGTGTCTTCCCTCTGTTGCAGAGTAGCAAAGGAGAGGGCAAGCAGTCTCACTAGAATGCAATAATAACCTATCATAAAACTTAGGGCAAATTTAGCATTGTAAGCTGACAGCATCCATACAAGACAAAGTCTCAGAGTTTGGACCAGGAGAAAGGAGAGGTAGGTGACTCCTATTTGGGTACACTTCAGGGTGCAGCAATAAACTTTAACACAACCATAAACTAAACCCAGGACCAAATCCCAGGAGATTACACACTGGATTTAAAAGCCATCCATTGGCTACTGCATTACCAAATAAAACTACCAACCTGAGGACACCAGCCCTGGAATATTTTTAAGCAGAAGGCACACAGAGCATGTAAGCAGCTGAAGCCCACTGCCATGTCAGCTCTGCAAAGCTGCAGTGGCAGGGGGCTGTCGGGACAGACACCCCACAGGACACATTCCTGGCTCCACACCCACCTGATGGATCAAGCTCCATCATGGTCAGACCAGTTGGGGGGTACAGTTAATGTTTAAAAAAACTACAGCTCTCTTGGCAAGCATGAATCATTGAAGGCAATCAAAGTTTGCTGTGCTTATTTGGATACGAGAGATGATCCATTAATCCCATGCTAATTAGTCTGAAGGAAGTGCAGGCACTGACCTCCTGCAAGAGATTAAATGACAACTATATTTACCCATTTTCCTCTCTTGGTATTGACAAGTTCTGCAAACACGCACAGCAATGCTGCCCTCTGTTCCGACCAAAGGAGATAAAACTTATATCTGCTCCTTCCTAAAGTTATTTCTCAAAAGATTCTAGAGAATCAGCTAAAAACTCTTTTCCCATTTGAAGCCGGGCTGCCCTGGCATCCCAGGATTTTTATCTGATCAGCCTGATTAGAGTTTTATGTGCTGTTATATTTTCATTTCTCTTACCCCACAATCATTATATACTAAGCACCTCAATCGAATTGCTTCAGACAGGAAGAAGTTTCCAAAACTGAAAGAGGATCTGCTTCTCCAGCTGGAACTCAGGAGGCCACGATACATCACACACATACAGCAGGCTCTGAGTCAGCCCTCACTACCTCAAACTCTGGATTCTTCTGGAATTGCACCTTTGTGTCAATAAACGTTTCCTATCACACCAAAATTAACATCACTTCACTTATACCAATCGTTTGAATGGGAACTTGATGGGGCAGGTGTACAGGCCACTGAGGGCTAGAAATACATTCTGCAGGTATTTGATGGGAGAATAATCGTGGAATAAGACACAAGCAGGAAAGCACCACATGCAAAAACGCACCAATATTAAAGTGAAGTTTGTTAAAGAAATAAACACATGTATTTTCTGACAGCATCACCTTAAACTCTCAGAAACGGCTCAATGTCAAATATAAAACTTATCACCGCACAGGTTGCAGGGAGCGCATCGCTGTGACACCGCAGCCCTGCCTGTCCCCGTCCCTTCGCTGTCGCTGTCCCGCTCCGGGCCCCGTCCCGTTCACCCCGGGGAGGGCCAGGCGCGTCCCCCGGTAGCCCCGGCAGCAGCGGGGCCGTGAGAGCATCCCCAGCCGCCGCGCAAAGTTTCGCGACCCGCTGCGGCTCCTCCGCCCCGGCGGCTCGGAGCGGGCCCCGGCGCTGCCGGGCAGCCCCGCCGGGCCCGCGGCCTCCTTCCCCCGCTGTCACGGCCCGACAGGCCGCGGCCCCCGCGCCCCCCCCGCGGCTCTCACCGGGTCCCAGCGCCTCCATGGCGGCGGTGGCGGCCTCGCTGCTCTCGCCGCCGGCCCCGCCGCCCGCCCCGGGCCCCGCCGCCGGCCCCGCCGCCGCCGCGTAGCGCTTGATCTCGGGAATATTGGCGGCGGGGTGGGGGTCCGGCGCGGACACGGGGGCGGCGGGGCGGGAGGCGGCGGCGGCCGAGGCGGAGGCTGAGGAGGAGGCAGCGGGGGCGCGGCGGGGAGCGCTCCCCGCGTTCCGCTTCCCCGAGCGGCGGCGCGAACAATCCCCGCGCTGCGCCCCCGCCGAGCCCGCGCGCGCCCCCGCCGCCGCCAGCACGCGCCCGAGCGCGCTCCCGGCACGGGGATGAGGAGGAGGAGGAGGAGGAGGAGGAGGAAGAGGAGGAAAAGGAGGAGGAGAAGGCAGGGAGGAAGAGGCCGCTCCGCGCTGCCCGGCGCTGCCGGCTCGCGCACGCGCGCCGCCCCCCCTGCCCGCGGGAGCGCGCACGCCGCCCGCGCGACCCCGCGGCCGCAACAGGTGACGGCTCTGAATCCCGGAATCCCAGAAATCCCAGAGTATTTAGGGTTTGAAGGGCCCTCTGGAGATCATCCAGTGCGACCTCCCTGCCAAGGCAGGGGCACCGGAGCGGGTGACAGGGGCGCGTCCCGGTGGGTTTGGAATGTCTCCGGTTAGGGAGACTCCCCGCCCTCCCTGGACACCGGGCCAGTGCTCGGCCACCCCCGACATAAAGAAGTTCTTCCTCATGTTAAGGTGAAACGGTGTGGTTTTGTTTATGGCCATTGCTCCTCATCGTGTTGCTGGGCACCACAAAAAGATCTTTCTCAGTGGTGCCCAGCAACAGGGTGAAGAGCACTGGCCATAAACTAAAGCACTTCCTCAACATGAGGATGAACTTTCCATGAGGGTGGCCGAGCACTGGAACAGGATGCCCAGAGAGATCATGGAGTGTCCCAGAGAGATTCCAAACTCACCTGCGCACGTTCCTGTGTCACCTGCTCTGGGTGACCCTGCCTTGGCAGGGGCGTTGGACTGGATGATCTCCAGAGGCCCCCTCCAACCCCAACAATTTTGTGATCCAGTGAAAAGTCTGGCACCATTCTCTTGGCAGCTGCCTTTGTGGTGTTGGTGTGGACTGACGGGATCCCCTCTCAGCTGTCCTTTCTCCAGAATAACCAGACCCAGCTCCCACAGTCTCTCCTCAACAGAGAGATGCTCCAGACCCCCATCATCTTTATGGCCTCTGCTGGATCCCCTCCAGCAGCCCCTTGCCTTGTTCTGAGGAGCCCAGCACTGGACACTAGGGCTGGGTGTCAGGATTCCCTCCCTGACCTGCTGGCTCTTCCCAGGGTGTACCTCAGGCACTTGGCCCTCCAGAGCTGCCCCAGTAGAGGTGAGAGCTGCTGCCCCTCAGGAAGGAGGGAGTTGTCTCTACCTCTCCTGTTCTGTCCCAAAGCCTGACATCTGTTTGCAGGTTTAATAATTAACCCAGAACTCCAGCACGCTCCATGACAGCTACAGTGGTGCTGCTCCAGCTTCACCAGTCCTCAACTGCTCCCCAAAACCAGGGAATTCTCCCTGCTCAATTAATGACACCCTGAATAACTCCCAGTACCAGCTGAACAGCCTCAGTGGGCTTTAAAACACCCGACAAAACAGGATTTGTACAAATGAGGTGAGCCACAGCACTGAGCCCCTCAGGGCTCTGACCACCAGCCCTGGAGGTGCTCTCTGGACACAGAATTCCTGGAGATCCCTGAGGGCTGGAGATCCATGAGGCGCTGGCACCATCATGGACAGCAACCAGGAGCTGCCTGGGAAGCATTGGCAGGAGAACCTGCCCAGGGCCTTCAGCTCCTGGGGGAACCTTGCCATGGCCATGTCCCCTCATCCTCACAGGGAATAAATTTGTCCTCTGCTAAAGAGACAGCACTTCCAGCCATGTGCCATTAAATAAAGGGCCTAGGGACTTTTTGCCTTTTTAAGCAGTTTACGCTATTTTAGCGAGCTGCTCCCTTGTGCACCCCCTGGGTTCTGTTTAACCAACAGCTCTCTGCTGACTCACAAGAAAATAAGAAGTCAAAACATTTCATAAATAATAAATGCTGAGTCCACTTTATTTGCCTTTTTTTTTAACCTGTGGGGCTGATATTTTCCATGTTGAAACATCAAAATCTATTTTAAAATGAAATGAAATCTGGGATTTTCATATAGAACTGAGATTCTCTCCCTGACAGCAGCTGATAAACACCTGAGGAAAAAACCAGTTTTACCAGACCAGTAACAAATTCCACAGCGTCTGGCAACATTTCCATGCTATTATTCAGCATATCTATGTATAAAAAACACGTATGCAGGGCTACAAAAATAGTACTTTAAAAAAGAACCCCAGCAAAGATACAATCTGTCTCGAGAAATCTGCAACACAAAGGCTCAGTCCTGTAAGATGTTGAGTGTGATAACTGAAGACTTTACTCACTGAATTATAAATTCAATTAACTTGATAAATATTACCCACACATTGAGACATCCCAACTGCCACAGCAGTCAGAATCCTATTTCTCTATCTTAACCCACCCTTATACTGAAAACAGCCACATTTCCAGGGGCAAGACTGGATTTGGGAATGACAGAACAGAGTTAGGACAGGATTAGTTCTGAGGACTTCCTTCTAAACACCTCATCTGCTACAAGCTGGGAAAAGAGTATGTTGTTTAGTAAAAAACAGATTCCTAAACTAGCTTTTATAATATAAATGCCTTAATACAGGGCTTGATCCAGTGCTAAAAGTCTGTGTTTAATTTAGAACCTCCTTAATGGCAAACAAGTTACCTGTTCCATGGCTGTGTGTGCCAGGTATGAGTAACAACCCAGCATCAGAAATTACCTAACAAGACCAATCTTTTTGCCACCTTTTTCTTGTCAGCTGCCTCTGACTCTCATCCTGATGCAGCAATGAGAGCAGAGCCCTGAGGAGGTGTGTTTGTGCAGAGCCAGCATCTCTCCCCCTGTTACTGAACACTAATTATTAAATTAATTACTGTAGCTCCTGCAGCAGCTAGAGGAAAGCAGAACTGTGGTGTTTGTGGTGGCTTTCATGGGCATTTGCTTTTCTCACTTCCTCTGTTCTCAGGCTTGTTGGCTTCATGTGAACTGTCATGGTAGATCAGTCCATCTGCTCCTTGACAAAACCATAGCTGGTAGCAAACACCCCAAAAACTGACCAAACACCCCAAAAACTGACCAAACACCCCAAAACACTTTCTTTTTTTTTCCTGGGCTTGCCTTCAGTGATAGCAGATTCCCACTGGGTGACTTGGAAGGATATGTATTATTATAGCAGGATGTTCTACAAAGTAACTGTAATGATGAAAAAAGGCCAAACACCCCCAATTTCACATCAGAACAGGGTCACTGACACTCACCCCAGCTTAGGGCTCTCCCTCCAGCTACTTGCAAAAGAACTACAGAACTAAATCTAGCGAAAATGGATAAAGTAGAGTATTTTCATACTTGGATTGTCTCTGTACTAGAATATCCCTGTATGGGCCATTCATCTTCTAGCTGGACTCGATGATCCTTATGGGTCCCTTCCAACTTCGAATACCCTGTGAAAATTGTGAAGTATTGAATGATTTGTTGAGTAGTTCTTCATTGACTTAATGTGTTTTCAGTAAATTTTTCTGGCTTCAGAAGCCTTTCTTTTCTTCCCTTAAGGAGCATTAAGCAGCAAGGTTAAGTAAAGAAGTCGTTAAACAACTACATAATGAAACTTAATGACTTAGGAGAGGCAAAACTTAAATCCTCTGTACGTAGAGGGAACATTCAGAAATTCAAGGGAGAAATTGCAAGAAATTGAAAGAATTTACCCAAAAGGTTCGAGCCTTCATTCACCTAACATGAGTGGGGTTGGCTCAGAGTATGTCTGTACAGCAGCCAATGGAAAATGCATGTATTTTATTCTGTAAATAGGACACTGCTGACAGTAATAGCTGTGTGTATCCACGAGCCCGACTCGTGTGCTCTCACCCGAACGGTCACCCGGAGAAAAGACGTGTAGCTTACCCCGAAGATCAGAACGAAACGTAGGCGCTGCTTAACCCGTGAAACAACGTGAAATGTTTTGGCAGCAGAGCTCCGTCCCCACAATTGATAGAACTGTAAATCCCCGGCCCTTCGCGGCTCCTCCCGGCCCCTCACGACTTCTCTCAGTCCCCCAAGTCCTCGCGCCCGGCCCGCCCCTCACGGTCCCTTTCGGCTCCTCGCAGTCCCTCAATGTCCCCTCGCATTCCCTCATATTCCTCATGTCCCCTCACACCCTTTCATCCCCTCATGTCCGCTCACGTCCCCTCATGTCCCCTCACGGTCCCTCATGTCCCCTCACGGTCCCTCATGTTTCCTCACCTCACATCCCTCATGTCCCCTCTCGTCCCTCACATCCCCTCATGTCCCCTCACATCCCCTCATGTCCCTCATGTCCGCTCACATCCCCTCATGTCCCCTCACGTCCCCTCAGGTCCCCTCTCGTCCCTCACATCCCTTCATGTCCCCTCACGTCCCCTCATGTCCCCTCCCTTCCCCTCCCGTCCCCTCACGTCCCCTCACATCCCCTCTCATGTCCCCTCCCGTCCCCTCTCATCCCCTCATGTCCCCTCCCGTCCCCTCTCATCCCCTCATGTCCCCTCCCGTCCCCTCTCGTCCCCTCACGTCCCCTCACGTCCCCTCATGTCCCCTCTCGTCCCCTCATGTCCCCTCTCATCCCCTCACGTCCCCTCCCATCCCCTCCCGGTCCCGCCTCAGCCCGGGCGCGGAGAGCGCCCCCACCGCCAGGCGGCGCAATAACGCGTGCGTGCTGACTGAGAGCGGGAGCCGTGATTGGGCCATGCGGAAGGGGCGTGTCCTCGCCTAACCCCGCCCAACAAGGCGGTCAGGGCGGGGCTCACGGGGCCGTTCTGGGCAGCCATTGGGTGATCCCGGGACGGGGCGGGGCCAGGGCAGCGCGCGAAGGCTCGAAGGGTCCCGGGCGGCGGGAGCGCGGGCGGGCCATGGCGGCGGCACTGGTAACAACTGAGGGCCCCGTTGAGGTGAGTTTCGCTGCTCCCCTCCATTTGACATGGCCGGCCGGCTGCTGACGACGGAGGCAGCTCGCGGTTGCCTGCGGCCTTACGTCTCCTAGGGTTGTGGCGAGGTGGAAGGCCCAGGAAGGACAGTGAGGGAGATGGTGGTTCCCGTAACCATTCCGGCACGGTGCCCTTTGGGGTAGCAATGCCGGTGGCGGTGCCAGTAGCCCACAGCCTCTCCTGCCCGCCGCCCTTGATCGCGGGCGGTCCCGCGCCGTCAGCGGGCTCGCCCCTTCTGGCGGACTACAGCTCCCAGCATGCCCCGTGCCCGCCCTGCCGGCCGCGGGGCACGCTGGGAAGGCCGCGCTCAGCCGGCCGCGGTGCATGCCGGGAGGGCTGCGGGGCCCCCCCCGCGACGGGTCTGAATAAAAATGAATAAATAATAAAATAACGAGTAAAAGTCGTTCAGTCTGAATACAATCGCATCAGTCAATGTCAATTCAGTGCTTTTACTGTGCAAACTCGCACATATGCTACCCTGTGTGTGAATAGTCGTTTGTATTGATAAATATGGTACATATCAATAATAATAATAAATATTATTGAATATGTAAATATCAGCATTGATAGTTAGACTATAAGAAGGCTGCATTTGGATTTCATTGTGTGTGAGGGCTTAAGCCAAGGTTCTGGAATGAATTTGGATGGCAGCAGTCAGGGGGAACAATGGGCTAATCAATATTTACCCCATTAAGAAAAATCATATTTTGCTTTGTAGCTTCCAGTGGCGGATTTGACCCCAGACCTGCAGAAACCCCTGGACAGCGACTCTGACAGTGGCCAGGGCAGCTGTGAGATGGCCTCCCCAGGTCCCCTTGGCAAGGGCACAGCATCCTTCGAGGACAGAGGTCTGTAACATTCCCATGCCATGTTTTTCTCCAACTCTACATTTTTTATTTCATAAATATCTTTCTGGAGGTTGTCACTGCTTGACCTGTAGGAATCCAAACTCTTGTTGCTCAGAACATGGGCAGGCATCTTTAAGCCTCTGATGTGTTTTTTGAGCTACAGAAAGAAAAAGGTTGAATGGGATGTGTCTTAATTACTTAGTCACTTTCTTTCCTGTTTTATTTAATCTATGTAGTGTGATTTTCATTACTATTTCAAGGCAAGACACTACCAGTGAAGGGTTTTCAGCTTTGCCTTTTTTTTTTTTTTTTTGAAGGTTAAAACCCTTTAACATCAAGTTGGGTTAATTAAATGCTGTTCTCTGGGGAGAAGTGGGTTTTGAAAAGTCAAGGCCAAGCTCATTTGCTGTAGATGGTGATGTCTGTCAAATCTAACAGATGTAAATTTGGTTATTTGTTAATTAACTCGTGGCACTTTCCTTTTTTTATTTTCACACATTTTGCCAGATTCAGAAGAGGAAATTTTTGTGCGTAAAAAGCCAAAAACCAGAAGGTGCTGGAGGACAGTGAGAGTGAAGAGGAGGAGGATGGAGGCTCATCTGAGCAGGAAGAGGCTTTGGGTGGAGACAAGGAAAATGGGGAGGGAAAGGAGAACGTTGGAAAGAACAAGAAATCCCATCGGGCCCGCCCGGCTCTGCTGGACAGTGATGACAGTGACACTGGTGACCAGTTGCACACTGAAAACCTTGAAAGAGGCAGGACATCTGGCCTGCCTGAGGGTGAGCTGGAAGAGGAGAGACCCTAAAGTCTGGGAAAAAGCAGAAAAAACATAAACACGACCGTGAAGAGGAGCCAGCAAAAGAAGCTGTAGCAAAATCCAGAAGAAGAAAGGGGAAGGAGAAGATAATGGAGTCCATTAAACAGCTGAGAAAAGAAAAGAAGCCTGTGGCAGAGGTGGGTATTTTGGCAGAAAACCTCAGATAATTTCTCAACTAAGTTCCATTTATTATTGCTTGTGGTTATTCTGTTCCAAAGCTTCAGTGTTGTGTCCACATTCCTACAGCAGGTTTGGGATCCATGGAACACCATACAAGTCTAACCTGCAAAGTCTGCAGATTCATTGTAATAAAATTGCAATAAATGTGCAGTTTAAGGAAGTACAAAACCTAGCACTTGATGATTTTATGCCGTTTTAAATTAATGCCAAGGAACCAAAGGGACCTTCTGAAAGGAATCACATGAATAATTTATTCTTCTGGAAGCAGGTGGATGGTGGTGAGAGGTTTCCCTTCAATGACAGTGGATGTCTTCTGGATGACAAGGAACTCTTTGATAATGGCTTGGAAGAGGAGGATGATCAACCCCTTGAGGATGAAGAGTCCCTAGAATCCATACGAGCAGCCGTGAAAAACAAAATAAAACAATACAAGGTAACAGTTGGCTGTGATGCAAAAGGATTGTAAATGTACTCTTTCAAACTGACAGAGAATGGCTTTAGATTAGATATTGGGAAGAAATTGTCCCTGTGAGGGTGGGCAGGCCCTGGCACAGGGTGCCCAGAGAAGCTGTGGCTGCCCCTGGATCCCTGGAAGTGCCCCAGACCAGATTGGATGGGGCTTGGAGCACCCTGCCAGTGTATCAATAGAAATGGTTGAATTTCTTCTTATGCCCCGTAGAACAAGGAACGTTTTCCTGATGATGAAGGCTACAAACATGTATTTGATGAGGACAACGAGGAGCCTCTATTAAAGGAGCCAAAAAGGAAGGTGAAGTCATCTTTTTAAAGCTCTTTATTGTTTGTCGTGACTAAAATGGTTTTGTATGCACAGTGTGGTTTTTTTGTTGTTTTTTTTTTTTTTTTTTTAAACTGGATGCTTTATTCTGACTCCTTTCTGTTTGAAAGGGAAAAATAAGCTATTTAAGAACTAGAGAAAGAGCTCCATGTTTTGTTTTGTTTGTTTCCTGACATCAAAAGCCTTTTTTTCCTCCCCTTAAGGAGCGGAAAGCGGCGAGGTTAAGTAAAGAAGCCATTAAACAATTACACAGTGAGACCCAACGACTTATTAGAGGTAAAACTTAAGTTCTTTATATGTAAAGGGGTACAAACTGTTCAGAAATTCAGAGGAGAAATTGAAAGAATTTACCCAGAGGGTTAGAGCCTTCTTTGACCTAACATGACTTATTGAGGGTTGAAGGGTGCAAAACTGTTTTTATTGAAGGATCTTTTCAAGGTATTTTTGTAACTAATGAAAATAAAGATACTTGTTATCAAAAAAGGGCTCAGATGATATTTTAAATCTTCTCTCACCATCTTTCTCTGGCAGAAACATCTGTGTCTCTCCCATATCATGTGCCTGAGGCCAAAAGTGTTCATGACTTCTTCAAGCGCAGACCTCGACCAGCATGTCAAGGAAATGCCATGGCCCTGCTGAAGTAAGGACTTAAACCTTCCTCATTCAGTTTTTTCATAACTTTAAGCATCTCTAGCTTTTCTTTTGAGGATAGCCAGACTTTCTTAGGTTTCTTTAAATCCATAAAAGTAGGAAATTGGGAGAATGCCATTGCTAACATCAGGCAATGCTGCTCTCCTCAGAGTCATACTATTGAAGTGATCAGGGCCAGAAGAAACTCATATGAAGGAATTTGCTGAGGCAGGGTTACTTTAATGGGGTTTAGGCTGTACCCCAATATTTTTCTTGGACTGCTTCTCAGAGTAATGTATAGTAAAATACTGAAGCTACAGTAGTGATAAAATCCCTCAGGAATTTCATACTGAGATACTGTAACCAGTACAAAGCTTTTACTCTTCCTTAAGTTCTCACAATGAAGTTTTCCAGATTTCTGTCCTTCACCTCTTCCTACACATTAATGACAATAATTAGGAAATGGTTTCTTCCTCTCAGTTTGTCCTCAGCCTTATCTCCCTTTCTTTCTGCCTTTGTTAGGTCCTCTAAATACCAGCTGCCCCTAAATGAAGAATCTGCAGCCACTGGGAACTTGAGCAAGGATTGCAAAGATGGGCCAGTGGAAGGTGATCAATCAGCAGCTACTGAACCAGAAATGAACCTGGGCAGAGATGTTGATGCTTCTGTGACTGAGCCTCTTGCTGCTGAAGGGAAGAACTTGCCAGAGGACTCTGCAGAGCAGCCCAGGCAGGACAGGGAGGATTCTCATGCAGTTACAGGGACTGTAACTGATGATAACACAGAGGAACAGCAGCTCCCCAACTGCCTGAGCACTGACTGTGATGAGCAAAAAGAGGGTGAAATTCCTCCAGCATCTGGAGATGCCCTCGTGGAAAGAGGGGAAACAGCCCCAGATGTACAAGGTGAAACAAACAGTCAACAAATGGGGCCTGGACTGGTGGCACAGCCTGAAAAAGTGAGGAAATCCAAGCTGGATAAACTTCGTGAACTGGGAATAGACCTGTCCATCCAGCCAAGGATCTGCTCTGACAATGAATCCTTCATAAACCTTGATGAAGCTGATTCAAGTAAAGGTATCACTTGTGTTGTGGTCCTAAGCACTGTTGATCTGAGCCTGGCTGGAAAATTCAGAAATATTTAGGTGATAGAAGAGTGAGGCACATTCACTTACTAGTGTGCATTCTTTGAGATATGTTAACAAAAATTTAAAATTGCTGGGAGGCTGGGCTGGAAGTGAACTGAGGTCTTATAGACAAATGGTAGTCAATGGTAAGAAAATTTAATATTAGCTAATATCAATTAAATGTAAGCTACAGCAAAAATATTCTGGGGTGCTATATTATTAGTCAAATAGAATGGTTTTGCAAATATTTTAGTATTCAAGACTTAATTTTAAACTAGCTTTTAAACTATCCATTTTTAAACTTTGCTTTAAACTAAACTTTGGGGGAAGAAAAAGCTCTAGACCTACACTTACTACAACTTTTAACAATCAATACTTTTACATGCTATCACATTGATTTATTAATATGTATTTAAAGAGCTAGAAGCCCTGAAAGCACGTTTCTTGAAGCACACTCTCCAGACATGGAAACCCAAAGGAGAACGAACTGTAAATATGAACATTATCCGTAAGGAAAGTACATCTGATGGGAAAGAGGAGCTGAGAACAGATGTGGTGCCAGCAGTTTTGGCTGCAGAGAGCCTGGAGGAAACAGTCCACAAAAAGCCAGGTTGGTGGGGGAAGAGATGAGGATCAAGTTGGGGAACACTTTTGTCTTTATTTTCCTCTCTCATGCTGTTTCCCAGTGCTGCCCTACAAAATAGAGGTGAAGGGATCTTCATCTGTAAGATTGTGTATGTTCCCCTTAATGGATAGCCCTGTTTTAATAAAAAATCCTTGGCAGACCACTTAAATAGCAGTGGCCTGTGTAGGACAGCCTCAGTCAGATTTTGTGACTGGTTCCTTAGATTTTTCATGCTTCCAAGAGAAGCTGTGGCTGCCCCATCCCTGGAAGTGTCCGAGCCCAGGTCGGATGGGGCTTGGAGCAACCTGGTCTAGTGGAAGGTGTCCCTACCCATAGCAGTGGTGGAACTGGGTAAGCTTTAAGGTCTCTTCCAACCTGAAGCCTTCCCTGAATCTTTTCCTGTGCAGGTGAAAAGCTCCAGGTGCTGAAGGCCAAGCTCCAGGAGGCCATGAAGCTCCGCAGGACTGAGGAGCGCCAGAAGCGGCACGCGCTGTTCAGGCTGGACAATGAGGAAATGCTGGAGGAAGAGGAGGAGGAGGAGAGAGGAAGAGATGACAGACGAGTCTGAGGAGGAAGAAGAAGAAGAAGAAGGTGGTCATGAGGTCTGTATGCAACATTTTTTCATAACCTCCTCAGCTTCTCTGTTCTGCTTCCTCTCCCCGGTGGAATGGGATTTTTGTACACTGCTAATTGGGAAATTGCTAAGAATTCTTCCTAGAAGCTAAAAGATTGCTGTAGTTGTCATATTCAGGGTATGGATTGTCTAACCTTGAATTTGTGAGTGTTTTCTTTATTTGTCTAAACATTATTAAAGCCAAAGAGAAATGTTTAAAAGATTTTGATGCCCTTTCCCCTTTTTATAAGTCCTTGGCTTGTTGCTGGCAGGGCCAAACAGGCCACGTGCCTCACCTGGGGTAGAGTTTGCCATAACAATAATCATATCTGTGCTGTGTTTGGGGATGTTTTTTAGAATTCAGAATTTCTGCTTGATGAAGCAGAGGAAGATAATGAAGATACAGAAGAGAAACACACCGAAGATGGTGATAAAGAGACTGACAAAGAATCAATTGATGGAGAAAAGTTGGAGAAATCTGAACATGGTGATTCTGTTCTAAAGCATCCTTCAACAGAATCTACATTGATGCTTTTTAAGGACAGCTCCTCAAAAATGGGGTAAATAATCCAAGCCTTAAAAATGGGGACTGAGAAATTTTAAGTTTTATCAGCTTGTGTAGATTTTTTTTATTTAAAATGCCTTTTATAAGTATTTTTGTGTTACTTTGGTTTTTTTTGCAATTCATGCTAAATTTATTAGCAAACATCTTTTATGAACTGCAGATATTCTCTTCCTGATGAAAAACTGGAACTGGAAGAAACTGTAGACAAAGGACCTACTAAGTTAGGTAAAGCAGAATTTATTGCCCTAGATAATTGTGAGGTTTTTGTTGTTTGTTTTTGTTTTTGTTTTTTTTTTAACTAAGCATATATAAAAGTTTCTATTTAAGATTGGTATTTGGTTTTTCTGTTATTTCATCACCTGTACATAGTTATACAGTATGATTTTCGAAATTGATGAAAAAATATGTGGGCTTGAAATTACTAGAGGGGGAAAAATACTGTTCAGAATAATACTGGAAGAAATATGAAATGTCTGAAATGAATAAGTAAAAAAGTGTAATATGCATCCTGTGAGAAGAAGGAAATCCAACATGACCACAAGACGAATTTTTATTGAGGTGTCAGTGTTGCAAAATATTATATTGAGGATTTCCTGGTTTACACACACAAAAAAGTTAAGCACTTTTTTTTTTTTTTTTCCAGAGGATGATGATTCATTTTCTCTGCCAACACTGGCAAAGGAGAACAGCCACAACAGCAGCTTTGAGTTCATTGGCTCCATGATCCCATCCTACCAACCCTGTAACAAACAGGCCTCGAGGGGAGGCAGCTTCTTACCTGCAGCAGGAGGGTTCAGGTCACCCTCCCCAGGCTTCTTCAAAACAAGTTTTATCAGCTCTGCTTCCAAGGTGAGATTCTCAATCCTGGTTGTGTCTTATACTCACTCAGTGGGAAGTGAATAACTGTATTTTATCCTGATGGTCAGATCTATCAACAGAATCAAACCAGACAAATGCTTTGGTGTCAGTAAGATCTCAGAAGCCCCTCAGGTTTGTGTCCACATTGGAATGGATAAAACTGACATTATACAATTTATATGCTAGAAAATCAAAGAAAAGATGCTATAATCTGGCTTTTATACCTAAAATAGGTGCATCATAAATAGGGGTTTTTAAGAATGCTTACGTGAGCTACACAACATCTGATGTCAGGGAACTCCTGTGGTATATTGGAGCAGCATGGACATAGTTTGACTCCTGCATAGTTTGGGTTGGAGGGAACCTCAAAGCTCATCTTATCCCATCCCCTGCCATGGGCAGGGACACCTTCCACTGTCCCAGGGTGCTCCAAGCTCCACCCAGCCTGGTCAGGAACATTTCCAGGGATGGGGCAGCCACAGCCTCTCTGGCAAGTCTGTTCCAGTGCCCCTTGCATTTAAGTTTAGGCTTCCTAACCAACTTATATATTTTTGTATTCCCTTGACTAGAGCTCAGGAAAGACCTCTGAGCCTTCTCTTCCCATAGAAGATTCTCAGGATCTGTATAATGCCTCTCCTGAGCCCAAGAGTTTATTTCCAGGAGCAGGGGAGTCAAGGTTTCAATTTCCCCTGGAAGATGACACTCAAAGCCAGCTGCTCGATGCAGATGGGTGAGTGTTAGGTGTAAAGGTGTTTTGTGCCTGTTAACAGAAATAGGATGTGCAAACCAGCAGGATTTTTCTAACTATAGCCTTTTATTTTTCAGGTTCTTGAACGTTGGACAACACAGGAATAAATACCAGTCCTCAAAGCATCAGCTGCCACTGGCTAGCATGGATGAGAATGCCATGGATGCCAACATGGATGAGTTACTTGACCTGTGCTCTGGGCAGTTCAGCAGCCAAGCTGAGCACGTGCCAAACACCAGCAGCACCAAAAAGCAGAACATGGAGGAACTGCTCAACCTTTGTTCAGGAAAATTCGTGTCTCAGAGTACGTCCTGAATTCTCTTTTCAGCTTTGCTGGTTGCTTGAATTAGAAATTTTTAGCTGAGGTAACTTCAGGTCTGGGCACTGATGCCACAGGTGGAATTTTGTCTTTGTTGGGAGCACGTGCAATTTGATTTCTAGGGTGTTCTCTGACACTTTAAGAGCAGAAATAAGTTGCCATCTTACTCCTTTCTGTAGCAGGCTCTCCAACATGGGCTTCTTCAGTGTCTTCCAAGGCAGGAAAAGACAGTGACATAGAAGATCCAATGGCAGAGGCTCTGGAGCTCTGTTCAGGCTCCTTTCCCACAGACAGGTTAGCATTGCTCTCCTAAAGTTTACAGAAGTTAATTCTGGTTTCACTCTTGTTTTGCTTGTTTCTGTCTTGTTTCACTCTTAGAAGTGTTTTCTTGTTTAACATCAATTTGCTTTCAGTGAAAGTGTGCTTTGTTTTGGAGGTGAAGGGGAGGAATATTGCAAATTGCTCAGCAATTACTCTCTAATTGGCAGCATAAACTGTTTCCCACAGCTACTGTGAAGGGAAATTCTTTGTCTTTCACTGATAGTGAAAGAAACAGTTAAGAACTTTCATTAAACTGAGAAGATGATTAAAAGTGGGACTTTTGGAGTCTGTTCTGGGCTGTTGCCAAACTGCCATAACCAAACAAAGTTGGATACTTGGAGTTTTTATTGACTAAATTAGAAAGTGTATGGCTGCCTGACAAAAGGATAGTGAGGCTTAATAAGTGGGAATGGTAAGGGGATCCAAGGGGAATTTGAGAGGGGGAAAAAAACTGGAAATTAGTGCTTGTTTTGCAAGTGAAGCCCTGAAGTCTTACAACAACTCTAGTGGGGTTTGGGACATTTATAGCTCAGTGCTGCTGGCAGATTGGAGCTCTGAGCACTCACAGGGAATTGCCTGAGAGCAGCTGAGGTGGGTGTTGAAATTTTGCCTTGATTTACTGGAGGTGAAATGAAAATGCCTTTCTCCCATTTACATTTTCCCTAGGGAAGAGGAAGAAGAGGAGGAGCAAGAAGAACTTGGAGGTTTTCAGCTTATAACAGATGATGAGGCCTCTGCAAGTGAAGAGGTGTGAACAGGCAGCTGCTGGATAAAGTGGATAATTCCACTTATCTTCCTAGGTTTTTAATAAATCCATCAATGCCAAGTACCACTACTTCCATAACAAGCTACTGAAACATTTTTCAGAGCAAACTTCGGATCATTTAAAAACTCTTTAATATAATGATACAGTGAAAAATGCAAATCCTCTGAAATATGCCTGATATTTTAGTGTCTTGTTAATTGAAGAACAGACAAATCTGTCATTACAAAGCAATCCACTCTCAGAAATTCCTTATTTCTGAAAACTTTCTCTTTGATAGGATGAAAAAGGTGAAGATAGTGCTGCTGAAGAAGCAGAAATGAGTGATGAAGAAGAAGAACTGCTGAGACGTAGACCAGGCACGAAGAAAAAACTGTAATTATTTTTTTAAATCTTAATTCCCAGAGAGAATAGAATATTAATAGCACTAGAAATTTAGTTTGAAATTATTCCTTCTCCAGGAGATATTTATATTGTCTGTTTTTTTTTTTTTTACTTTGGAGCTATCATGTTCCATGAATTTAACTGTGTTGCTTGTGGGTTATAGATGATTTCCATTATAGTTTTCATTATAGATGGAAATCAAAAAGCCATGATAAAAGTAGTGCAACATTTTTTTGACTGTAAAAAGGGATGCAAGAATATTTTTGTCATTCCTCATGTCTTAAGGTTGTATTTGTTCTAGCAAGTAAAACACAGATTTGACAGTTATTGCCATCCTCCTTGGAATCTGGTGGATGACAATGATTTGAGGGGTGTACTTGATGTCAGGCTATTTGTGTAAATGTGCAAAAACTCAAGGCTTGGGTCTTTCCAAAAATTACATGAGAAATCACGATACACCCTTAGGAAATGTGTTCATTTTATGTCAAAAAGATCAATCTTGCTTTCAGAAGATTCCTGTGACGGCTGTTATGCTCCCAAACTGAACTCTTTCAACTTTTTTTTTCATAGAAAACTGCAAGATTTCATGGAAGAGGAGGCAGAGCTGTCGGGCAGTGATGTGGGAAGTGAGGATGAGTATGATGGTGAAGAGCTGGACGAATATGAAGAGGAGATCATCGACGAGGAGCTCCCGAACGAAGCAGAACTGGGAAAGCAAATCCAGAAATTCCACATGTCAGTGCCATTTTTCAGTAGATCTTTGAGGGGGCTGTGAGGCCCTGGCTCTGGGACAGAGCCTGGCCTGACCTGTCCCTGTCCCCTGTGCTGCAGGAAGGCCATGCTGGACGATGACAAGCGCCAGCTCCGCCTGTACCAGGAGCGGTACCTGCTGGATGGGGACCTGCACAGCGACGGCCCGGGCAGGACCAGGAGGTTCAGATGGAAAAACATAGGTGACCTGGGATCCAGACTCAATAGAGGGGGAGAAAAGTTGAAAACAGACCTGGTGTGTGTGTGTGAGGTAGCACTTAGTAGTCCTAGATAAAGTTTTTCAGGAGGGAATTACACAGGGATGATTCTGGGTTTTTTAGTTGGTTCTGGAGGTTTTTGCCTTTGTGTGTTGGATTGGTTTTGGGGTTTTTTTTTTGTTGTTTTTTACTAGCCTCCATTTTCAAAATTGATAGCTGACTGTCTTGTTTTGTTGCCTAGATTTTGCTTCACAGATGGACTTGTTTCAGAGAGATTCAGATAATGAGGAGGAGAATGAAGAGTTTGATGAGGCAGAAGTGAAGTGGAGGAAGGAGCGGTTTGAGCGAGAGCAGTGGCTTCGTGAGCAGGTACTGGTGAGCTGCTAGAGAGGCTTGCTCAGTCTCTGTATCATAGCTGGATGTGAAATTGTTTATTCCTCAACTTAAACTTCAGTATTAGGTCAGATTTCTCAGCTGAACATGGTGCTGTTCATGAATAGAACAAGGATGATGAGGTATCTAAGAAATTGCAATAACTTCTTACAGTAGAAAGTAAATAAGAATTAATTTGCATGAAGAAAATAATTACTTAAAATACTGAATGAAATTTCCATTCATAATATGAATTTTTTAATCGTCTTCTCTCTGCTACAGAAGGAAAAAAATAAAGAGCAGGAGGAGGAGGAAGAAGTTGGTGGAGAGAGCGAATTCATGAAGTTGGCAAAAAAAGTGACTGCCAAGTCCCTGCAGAAGAAAGGTGAGCTTAATTTTTATTGAAGTGACAAGAAAAGAAGAGAGAGAAAGAGTTAAAAAACTGATCTTTCTCCCTTGTCTCTGCCAGCCAGCCCAGCAGTGGTGGCAAAAGACGCAACTCTGTTACCCAGGAACCCGTTTGAAGCCTTCAGACAGGCCAGTGACATCCAGGTGGGTACCAATCCTCAAAAATGGCATTTCCCAACACAGCCAGCTCAGCTCCCCTGAATCCTGGCAAATCCTGGTCTGTGTTGCTATAATGTGTGAGTAGAGAGTAGATTTTCTCTGAAAAGTAGCTTACTGAATAACCTACCTTTTTTTCCTGAGAGTGGTTTAATGCAGCTTTTCTTTGCCTTTCAGATAAAAAACGGGTCACTCTTGAACAGACCTAAGGCTGTCCTTCAGAAGCTGGCAGCAATGTCAGATCTCAATCCAAATGCCCCTCGAAATTCAAGGAATTTTGTCTTTCATACACTTTCACCAGAGAAGAGTGAAGAGGCAAAGGAGAAATCCAAACCTCAGGTAAAGATTTGAGTAGCAGGTGCTGCCAGTTGTGGAGATTATTTGAATATACAGGCACTGAAATCTGCCAGTTAAGAGCACTGCTGTCTTAAATATTCCCCATGTGCTCCCACGCCAAATATTTCTCTCATAACTCAGAATTTAAACTATTTTTTGGATATGTTGTGTATTCTAATGTATTTGACTGCCCTTAGGTGAAGAAGAGAAGCCCTTCTGCAGTGATAACATCAGCAGCAAAGCGGCCCAGGGTAGAAAGCTCAGAGGAATCCAGTCAAAGCCGAAGCATTTTCCAGTACTTGGAGAGCTGAATATTCCTGTTTGGAGCCAAAGGTTGTGTCTCCTCTTTGCCAGCTGCAGTTTATTTTGCCAATCTGCCAGAAATCACCAGGCAGAGAAACAAATTGGTGCCACCTCATTCACAAGTTCCAGTAATTTCCAGGCAGTGGTTTTGTGCTTTGTTTTTTTTCTCAGTCCTCTGTGGCAAGTGGGAGCACAAAATCCATTCCTGGTTTGGAATGAAATGCTGACTTTGTCTTTGCCAAGCATTAAGGAAACTTCCACTGCTGTGGAGGACTGTCCTCACAGGAGCTGCAGAGGCATCAGTTCCACCTGGAAATGCCATTGGTGTGACAAGGAAATACCTCAGGTAGCTGAAAGCACAATAAAGGAGGAATTTCTACAGCTCTGGGAGGGAATGAAGCAGTGTTGGCCGTGGCAGGACACTTGTTTACACTTGCAGCACAAAGTTTTAGCTGTGGCTCCCTCCAGTGTCTTATTGTCTTTAATGTTGAGCACTTATTAAGCTTAGCCTTTTAAGAAGCTCTAATTTATCCTTGAAATGTTTACCTTGTGGAAAAGGTCCCAGTCTCTTCTGAGGCAATATGAGAAGGGTTTCTTTCCAAGATTTTATTACTGTTGATGTCCTTAACCTTGCAGATGGATGTGTGTGTGGAGAGGGAAGAATGTGAGTAACATGGGAGAGGAAAAGCAGTTTTGGAGGGTTATTTGCATTGGTGGTGGAAGCTGCTGGGGTTGCTTTGGTTTGCCCAACTTCAGGCTGTCTTTAACCATCCATCCTGTTGTTTTCATGGAAGCTGCACTCATCCAAGAGAAACCATCCCTTGCTGAGCAGCTAGTAAGGAAAGGGCTGCTCTAGAATGAGGGAATTTATCAGCAACTGTCATCCACAACTATTCTAAGCAGTGGGAGAGAAACTTGAGCCAGAGTCTCCAGCATTCCTGACGTTTCTGATCACAGGGTGAACAGAACAGAGAGCAGGTAATGGTGCCACAGGGTCCTGCTCCAAGACTCAACATCTCTGGGACTGATGTCACATACTTGAGGTGCCAAGGCCCTTGGAGAAGTGTCTGAGCTGTAAATTTTGTAACATCTCGAGCACATGCCTGGTGTGCTGTGTGTAAAATATTTTATTGTACAGTATGTTATAAAGAATTATGGTACTAATGGAAATGCAACTTTACAATAAAACATGGTTTTAATTATGGAGGCAATTAGAATTAATTTCTAGGATTTCACTCAGTTGTTTACGTGTCTTGGTTTTTTCCCCCAATGTTTTTTATTTCTGTCTATGTCTATTTTTTCATTGCTGCCTTTTTTTTTTTATAGAAACAACTCAGCCCTTCACTAGGAACAGCTGCAATAATATTGGAATACAACAAAAACAGCCCCTTGTGTTTATTGGAGTGTGAATTTTCAACTCCTCAAGTCTTCCACTTGGGTTTGCATAAAATTCTTGGCCTGAAGAATATGCTTTTTTCCTGCTTCAATAGTTTTGGATTTTTTAGTTTCTAGACAAAACTTTCTTTATCCTTTTCTTAAGAAGTGTCTATTTCAGTTCCCTGCAGGATAGTGTACCTGGATTTGGGATAGGAGGTTTGACCTTTCCTCCTTCGTTATCTGACTTTACTTGAAGGACCATGTAGCTAAAATATTTCTGAGCACCCACTTAATTCTTTATTAGTGTTTCTCTGATATGAAAGTTGTTCTGATTCAGCACGGATTTGTTGGGTAAAAACATTCAAGCTCCAAATTTGGGCATTTTCCCTGAATTTTGCTCTTGCTCTGCCACTAGAGCGCAGCAAGAGAATGTGCTTGCTCTGGCACAGGGCAAGGCAAAATCATTAAAGCTTAAACTGTGTCTTGACTCCAGGGGAAATTCTTGCAGTTTTCCATGCTTTGGCATTGCAAGGGATTAAATTTATAGAGACCTATAATTGCTACATTTTTGCATTAGAAAGTGCTAGCTTGAAGAACACCTTTAGAGGGTTGGCTGAGTCCTGATGGTTTCCTGGCTTCTCCTCAGCACATGCTACTAGCCATAATTATGGCTTTTATTTTGCTTTCCCTGTAGAATTTTCCCTTTAAAATACATTTTCCTTGTTCCAGAGCCAAGAGTAGAAAAATACCGTTGAGGCTGAAAAGCTTATAAATTGAAATACATGGACTGGGAAGGTTTCTGCTTCATTTCCCCCACACCAACTTTGCACTAGTTCAGGGCTTGTGAGTTGCTGCTGGAATCTCTGCATTGCACCCTAAAAACTCCTTGTCTGGGAGCATATTCCATGCCAGGGACAGGTTCTGTGGGAGCTGGAATATCAGTGGGAGAGTGGAGCTGAGCTGGGGCCCTGAGCCTCACGTGTGTTCCCACCCCTGCCCTGCCCTGCTCCCATCCCTCTGCTGGCTCCAGCTTTTCCAGGGCTGCCCCCCTGCTCCTGTCTGGCACGTTAACTCAGCTTTGCCTTCTCATTTTCAGGTATTGATTCAGCTCCCCCCTCCTGGCACAGACATGCAGCTGTGCTAACAGGGAGAAAAATCCTCCCTGTTGCTGCTGAAGTGCCAGGAGTGGGCTGGGAAGGAGGGAATGGCTCAGGTGGAGAGGGCTGGGGATGAGGGTCCTGCATCCTGGCACTGCTGCAGCTCAGCCTGAGCAGAAGCTGCTCAAAGGTTGGACTTGGTGATCCTGGAGGTCTTTTCCAACCTCAGTGATTCTGTGAAATGGTGTCTGCAGGGCTGTCCCGGGCTGAAGGAAGAGCTCATTCCACTTCCCCCTCCCTGCTTTCTCCCCTGTCTGTGCCTTGGGATAACTCAGAGGAATTACAGCTGAGAGTTGTGACCAGTGATGTTTGGGTTTGACTGTGGTGCTGAAGTGGCTGCAGCCTGAGATTTTCTGAGTTGGGTAACTAATAATAACACCCCTCTGTGCCTCAGTTTCCCTTTCCCACAGAGGGGACAGGAGGAATAAAGCCCATGGGCTCCGAGTTCCTGATCCTTGACTGCACCACGGGAGCCTTGATAAGAGCAGTGCTGCTAATGCACAGCGTTACCTGCTGAGTTTGCAGAGAGAAGGAGCTTTTGGGAACCCAAAGGATAATGGAGAATTTTTTAAAAAGGACTTAAAAGCAGAGGGAGGAGCAGCCCTAGGTGTGTGCTAAAGGTTGACATTGCAGACACGTTTATAATCCCAGCTCCCGCCGCTGCGCAGCTCCTCGGGGCTCAAGGCACTCACTGAATTATGTTTTCTTTCCCTTTTTTGCCAAGAGACTGAAAAGGGGAGAGGAAAAAAAACTATTTGTTTGTCTTGTCTAATTTAATTTATGTTATTTATCAAATAGACAGGTTATTTGGGAAACCAGATGGACCCAGGCTAAAATCATCTGTATTTCCAACATGTGAAAAATTATGTTGGAGTGGACACATGAAAGGCAGCGTGGGGCAGGTTTGGTGAGTACTCACCATGTGAGCTCTGCACCTCATCTGTCCTGGGCCTCTAATCAGTTGTCCCAGACCCATTATGAGGGTTAAAGGACAAAAAGACCCCCAGGCTCCTACGGGGGTGTCTTCCAGAGCAGCCATGTCACAATTATTTACCCTCCCTGGCTTTCACTCTGCTCATTGACTGGTGCATCTCTTCCCCAGGGATGGATGGGGTGGGGTTTTGGGCCTAAATAAACGTTTTAGTTGGGTTTGGAGCAGAGCAGGTGACAGTTTTTGGTGTCTGGTATTTTCTCCTTTGGGTTTTCTTGTTGGAAAAGGAAAAACAGAAGATGGAGAGCAACACAGATGGCTGAAAGGGAATAGATAATGCAAGAAACGCAAAAATAAAAAAGAAGTATAATACAAAAAGAAATATAATAAAAGCAAGAGCCCTCTGTTACTAATGGGTTGGACACCCTGATTGCTGCTGCATTCCCAAGAGCCGAGCCTGGAGCAGCCCCCCATTACCTTCCCTGTGCCCCAGGGCAGGACCCCCACAGCCAGGGCTCTGCAGAGGCCAGACAAGCTCGTGGCACAGAAAACAGCCCTGTGAGACCTGCAGGGTTTAGTGGGTGACCTGTAAAGCAAAAGTTCCTTTCTGTATTAACTATTAGTCATTAATATTAATTCCTGTGCTGCGCGTGCTCCGTGCAGACAGATGTTCAGTCCTTGGGGGTTGTTATTTTCTCTTGTATCATCCAGAAGCCAAATTTAGGGCTGACTCCAGCTCTGCTTCTCCAGGCAGCAGAGATCTAAACCAGCTGTAATTAAAGAAAACGACATAAAAGATTGCAGGGTGTGTGTGGGGGGGGAGGGAGATCAGCAAATCTTGCAGCTTTGCAAGAGATTAATTTTATTTTTAGCTAATATTTTTCTCTGCTCCTCAGGGCCGTTTTCATGCAACACGCTCTGTGCTGCTTCCCTTGTAGTGGCCCATTGATTTTCAATATTTGATGCTGTTTGTGCATGTGGCCACGAGGGATCAGTATCTGAGGGGCACCTTCACGTGTGTCCTTGCACCCTAAGAGCCACCTGTGCTATCCCAGCCCTCACCTTTCCCTGGGGGATGCTGCACAGAGCCCAGAGGTGCCACTCCCTCCTGGCTGGCTGTGGCTGCTGTGCCAGGCCAGGTTCACCCCGAGGTCCCAGCTGGAGGGGGACACAGGCCAGCCCTGCAGCACCTTCCTGCACTGCCCAATTTCCACCTGCCACTTCACAGATACTCATTTCTTTGCAGGAGGAATAAATAACCACCCGGGCTCTAATGCCACCTTTCCGGTGGCTCAGGATCCAGAGGTGGCATTTCCACATTCCTACTTTACAGGAAGCCTAAAGGAAACCCTCAACCTTTCCCAAATAACCACCAGATTAGAGAAGAAATGGTTTTTCCTTCCTTCCTCCTGCTCCTCAGTGAGTCTGGATGAGGGATGAGCTCCTCAGTGAGCCTGGATGAGCCCCCCTGGCAGAGCGGCTTAATTATGCCTGGGAATGTGAAGTTCAGGAGCTGCCATTTGGGCTGGCTTTTTCCCAGTCCCAGGCTGGCACTGTGCTGGAAAGGGACATTGCTGTGGCACTTTGAGACACCCTGAGCCCCCTGGCTGGCAGCTCTGGGGAGCCTCAAGGAGCCTCTCTCAGCAACGTGCCAGTCAAGGACACACAGAGGTTTTGTCATCCCATCCCAATTCCCCACAGGATGCACATCCCAGCTCCACCAGTGCCAGCACAGACACTCCAACCAAAGGCAAGGCCAACCCATCCGGCCACTGCTGGAAGAAGATAATTAAATCAACAGGCAATTAACCCCTCCTTTTGGTCCCCATTTTGTGTGAGGTGAGGGGATGCTCGCGGTGCAAATCTTCGAGTGAGGCATCCGGGATGAGCTCACCCACAGCACTGGGCTGGGTTTGGTGTCCTTTGCTCCACCTCCAGATTTGCTGAGGGTGTGTGATCTTCAGAGCTGGGATGGCGTGAGCCCCAAAGTATGAGAACGTGTCCTGAGGTGTGACTGCAACCAGCCCAACCCCAGGGCTTTCCCCGTGCATCCTTGTGCTGCAAAGGGGAGAGAAAAGGAAGGAAGGGAAGATTCTATGGCATCAGTGTGGTTGGCAAAGACCCCTGGACATCTGCAGGGGCAAAGGCAGGGCTGGAGGAGCTGGGTTTGGTACCCCTCAGCCAGCACCCAGCTGAGCCCTGAGGATTGGGATTTGCCCCATGGCTCCTGCTGAAAGGCTGTGAGCAACACTGCTGGGGTCTCCAGCTTGAATGGAAACTGCAGATGCCAAACCAAATCCCATCGTGGTGCTGGTGATGGCCCCAGTCTGGTGAGGCTGCTGCTGGTGGGCTGGCAGGTGAGATCCACTCCCTAAAGCCACAGCTCCATCCCAAGAGCTGTGCCACAGTGGCCACGGGGTGTTTTTAATTCAAAGCGCAGGACCTTACAGCAAAATCCTCACACAAATTTTGCCAGGGCCACTATTAAGGACACAGTGGTGTCCCACTGCTCTGGGGGCCAGCATGATCCCCAGCGATGGGGGGACAACCAGAAGGGGACATTGCTCCCTGCCCTGCCCTGGTCCCCCGTGGACCCCAGCTCTGGGGTCGGGCTGGCTGAGCCGGTGTTGCCGGGAGCCACGTGCACATCCTGCAAGGGGAAGAGCCCTGCTCCCAACATCTGCTTGACGTTTGTTTGTCTTTCATTCCCATTCCTGCCCTGCCTCCCCCTCTGCTTTCATCCCTCCATCTGCACAGGCCTAAAAATAGGGCCGTGGCCAGACTCAGTCTGTGCCTCATCAGCCTGTCGGGATTTTGGGATGATCCCATTTGTGGCCTGACAAGGTGGGGACAGCACCCACCAGTGTCCCTCAGATGCCACTTTCCTGCCACAGATGCCAAGTGGCTGTTCAAGGGTGCCTGCACCCCTGAATTTTGCCCTGGGCACTGTTCCCTGCTCCCAGCCCCAAATGCTCAATCCTGGGCATGGGGGATCTCAGGCTCACGTCAGCCCCTGCATGGCCCCACTGCTGCACCTGGGCTGGGGCTGACACCGGCTGCAAAGGTGCCCTTATGGCAGAGGAAGAGAGAGAGAGAGAGAGAGGTGAACCCAACCCCCAGCTCATTTACTCCCCAAAATTGCCTGGGGTGAAGAAGTGGAGCCACAGGGGCACTCTCATCACCTGGCTGGGGTTGCAGCAGGACCTGCTTCTGCCACCTGGGCTGCTCTGGGGTCCCTGTGGGCTGCTCCGGGGGTTTCCATCCCTCCTGCTCCCCCGGCAGGCTCATCCCCTCAGCCTCTCCAGCGTGTGGAGCAGGATGAGCATCAATTTGGCACGTCCTTGTGTCCCCCTGCCCGTTCCCCAAGTTGCTATGAATAAATCATTGTTTTATTAAAGAGAAGCAGCTGCTTCCTTTTTTTTTTTTTTTTTTTTTTTTTTTTGACACCCCATCCGTACCCACGGAGCCCTTTGGCACATGCTCGAACGCTGAAGCCCCATTGAGGGCCCCCAGAGCATAGCAATTGATACACAGAGATCCCCAAATCCTATTCAGGCCCCTCTTTTCTGCACGAGCAGCCTCTAAACAGCTCATTCACTGCTCTTTTTGTCGCCGGGGTTAAGTGGTTAAGTGTGTGTGGATCTCATAAAAGGCCTTTACTCCATGAAAAGCTATATTTACATTGTAATCACCAAAGAACTGTTTAGGCAGTCAATAGTGGGGCGGCGGCGGCTCGGCGGCGTGTCCCTCACCTCTCCCGCTGAGCCCCCCGGAGCAGGACTTTTGTGGGATTACGTCCCCCCTCGCCAGCTGCCGGGGGCCGCCGCTCTTTGTCTCCTGACAGCCCGGGCTCCCGGAGCAGCATCCTGCATCCCTCTGGACAGCCCGGGCTCCCGGAGCAGCATCCTGCATCCCTCCTGACAGCCCGGGCTCCCTCCTGCATCCCTCGGGCCGGGCTGGCACCCGGGGCCCCGCTCAGCCCCCGGGATGGACCCGCTGGGATGGTGGCTCCGGGGTGACCCGTGTCCTGGGTGGGCTGCTGCCAGAGTGCTTGCGGCCACCACAGCACGTTGTTGAGCTCATGCTGTCATGGCTGGAAGAATTAGGTTGGATATCAGGAGAATATCACTGCCCGGGCTTCCCCAGGGAATGGTCACAGCTCCAAGGTGGCCAGAGCCCGGGAGAGTTTGGACAATGCTTCAGGCACAGGGTGGGATTGTTGGGGTGTCTGGGCAGGACCAGGAGTTAGACTTGATGATTCTTGTGGGGCCTTTCCAGCTCAGGGTATTCCATGATTCTGTTCTGTGATTAACCAACCTCCTGGCCCCAGGAGCCTCCCCGGTACCCCGTGAGTGAAGTGTGAGCTAAAATTTTATCACTTTAACAAGATTAATTGAGCACAGCCAAGAATGGCAAAAGCAAAATTAATTCACCAAGAGCAAGGCAAGGGCTTCCCTTTCCACCAGCAGCAATTTCCATGTAATCAATTAGATGATGTTCCAACTGATATTCCTCTCACCGCACAGGAGCAAGCACTAAAAGAGTAAATATGGGAGAATCCCCCATATTCCCCTGGAAACCCCCATGAGTGTGTCCAGGAGGGATTAGCACTGGGACAGCCAGTGGGAATGGGAGGCTTCATCCCAGCAGGCATTCAGGTAGGGATGGAAGTGGGGATGAGGTCAGGAAGGAGGCTGGAGGTGGAGATGGACATGAGAACAGGATGGGAGTGGGGATGAGGATGAGAATGAGAAGCTTCTGCCAGACACATGCCAGCAGAGATCCCCATTGAGAAGCAATTCCAAACCACACTGGTCCCATCACAAACCACAGGGAGTAAGGTGGGCACAGCCCATAGGACAAGGCCATCAGCCCCGGGTGTTGAAGTGGTGGTGGAACAGCTCCACTTGGTGGGGGCTCCCTTCCCCTGCTGTGTTTGTCCTGTTTGCTCCTGAAAAACAGAAATTAGGATGTTTTCACAGTTCTCAGTTACACACTTCAGCTTTTCCTGGTGCCTCGTGTGAGGCTTTATGATACAAGTTTAGAATTCTTTTACTGTACCCTCCTGCCCAATGGGAATTGGAATTGAGAGGCTGGACAGGCTGGTAAGTGAAAATGGTGATTTTGCCAATGGGCAAAACCCCCATGGATTGAGTTTCTGGCTCCAGCACAGCCTGAAGGATGACATTCCCTGGAGAGGAGCAGGGAGGAAGGTGCCTGGTGCTGCATGTCCCTGTGCCATGCCCTGCACTGGCAGCACCATATTTCTAGCATCACGGCTGGAGGCTGCAGCACCAGCACCAGCTCTGGTCCTGGCCCTGCCTTGCCGAGCCATTTGCATCATCCCAGGGTTTTTGTTTTCCCTCTGGTTTGGCTCCTGCCTGGATTTTTCAAAGGCTCTGGAGCAGCGAGCGCCCTTCCTCCCCCGGCCGGCGCACATTGTTCGAATTAGTGCCTAAATGAAAGGATATTGTTGGTTCCTGTTGGGAGATAATAACCTCGGTAGCGGAGGGAATTTCACCCATGCAGAGAGAATTTGCCGGGCTGTTCCCGCCAGCAGAGCCCCTCGCCGGGGTCCCTCTCGCTGGGACCATGGCTGATGGGAACGGAGCCGCCAGGAAGTGAGGGTTTATCTTGGCATGCTGCTCTAATTGCTGAAAACTCTGCTTTCTGACCTCAAAAATGTGCCACCGCTCCCCATCTGGCACAGGGGCACCTGTGGCACAGCACAGCCGGGATCAGCCCGAGAGCAGAGGTTGCCAGCTAAGATCCCCGTGGAAAAGTGTTCCTGTTCCCAAATTCTTATGGGATTTTGGTTTTCCGTCTTCCTCCCCATCCGTCTCCCTTCTCCCATGGCTTAAGGAGATATGAAGCCCTTGCAGTGCCATGGAAATGGAAGAAAAAGAAAGGAAAATGCATCCAGACAATGGAAATCCCAGTATTTCCATTTTTACTAAAGCACAGAGGATTTCAAGCATATGGAAAACATCCTCATCAGCCCAAAAGGCACCTTCTGCTCCATTTTTCTGTTGTGGGGATGCCAGGGGGTTCCTGCTGCCTCAGTGGCCATCAGCACCATCCCCAGGATGCTGTGGCAGGGGCTGGTGGTGTGGAGTTCACAGGGACACAGGGACAAGCACAGTGGCACCTGGATGATGCCAGAGCAGGAGGGGATGGGCTGTGAGACCCCCCCATGGGGACCCTGCTCCTCACAGCCTGTGCTGGCCAGGTGGGCACCAGTGCTGAGCCCACATCCCACCTGGCTTCAACCTGGACAGTCATTTCATTTTACACCCCAAAATTTTTTTTTTTTTTAGCCAGTTGTGCTGATTGAATTTTTAACAGATGTTTTGATTTGTTATAGGTGAAGGAAAAATAACTCAAAGTGTTTCTTGATTAGAGCTTGTTCAAAGTTCTCTAGTGGAGCTGTTTCCACAGCAGAAAATCCTGACTATGTGCAATCAAACATTTAATTTCCATGGACACAATATCAGAGGATTCCTTCAGGTTAGAATCTGTTACAGTTATTAATCAAAGCGGCGCAGCTGAAATGAAACCTTTTATTGTATGTTGTGACAAAGGGATAAATTAAAGCATTTCTGGAATGTATCAGATTTAGGTCCAAGGCTGAAATTTCAAAATCCTTATGTTTTTTCCTGCGTTATGAGGTCCAAATGTGGAGCCTTTCTGTGTCAGAGCAAGTGTGCAGCACTTGGGGAGTGCTGGGAGCTGTGTGGCCGTCCCTGTTCAGGGAGGGAGGGGATGGACCCGTGGCTGCTGAGGGCTCAGGGCCACAGCACATGTGGCACATCCCCTTCCCACCCCTCCAGGGACACGCCAGTGAGGATCCCACGGGAATGTTCCCCTGCGTGTCCCGCGGGCTCGGAGCAGCCAAGGGACAGTGATGGAATAAAAAATACACACTTCAGTGTGCACTGAGATTTCATCCCCGAATCCTTGCAGAGACATAGATCCATCCACGGTGAGCTCTGCCTGCAGCCACGCGGGGCTGGGGCCGTGGCTGGAGCAGAGTGGAGGACCCCAAGGCTCTGGGAGGTGATGCTGAGGGGCAAAGCCACCCAGAGGCACCGGCTGTGGCCAGCGCCCGGCCCTCCCCCTTCCTTTCCATTTCCCAAACAATTTCCTAATCAGACCTTTCAGTCTGGAGTTTATTAGTGATTCACAGGCCGAGAGGAAATGGTGATTTTTGGGTCCTGGTCTGATGGAAGGGGTGGAGTCAGCAGCAATATTCTCCTTTTGTGGCTCAGCAGAGGAAATGTCAGCGGGAGCCCTGCTCCCCTGGCAAAGCCCTGCTCTCCTGGTGGAGAGAAATCCATTTTGGGGAGGGGTTAGGAAAGAAAAAAGAAAGGAGGGTTCCTCCTCAGAATGAGTGCCTTGGCAAGGGGGTCTCTGCCCTGCTGGGTGACAGAGCTGCGTGTCCCAACGTCCCCATCATCACTGGTGGCTCAGCCCTGTGGTGGGTGACACATCCTCTGGGCTCCCCAGCCCTGCAGCCCTTTCTTCCTCCTCCTCCTCCTCCTCTGGGCTACCCAAAGGCTGATTCTCGGGGCTGGAGCTGCTGCAGTGAGCAGGCTCTGACCTCCGGTCTGGTGCAATCTGGCCTCCGTGGCATTCCCAGCTCCTGTGAAATCCAATCTGGCTGCAGATTCCTGGCATTTTTCACCAAATACAGTGCATCTGCCACTGCTTTTGATTCTGATTGAAAAGGAATTCGAGTTACAGGTAGACATCAGGCAGCAGGGCTGTCCAGGGGCTGGGACTGTGGGCAAGGGAGTGGGGTTGCCTGGATCCAGCCCCTCTGGCCCTTCCTCAGCCTTCAAGCAGTGCTTTGTCCAGAAAATCCTGTGGGAATTGCAGACCATGGGATGTGCATGAGAGCAGGAGAGGGCTGGGGATGTGGATGAGGATGGAGCAGGGCCAGGGATGGGGCTGGGCTGGCAGTGACGCTTCCTCCCTCGAGACCGGCGGCTTTTCCGGCCCCTCTCCAGAGAGGAACGCCAGCACTTGTACAGCCTGGGGTTGCTTTTCTTTCCTTCAGCCTAAAAAAATTACCAGGATCTGTGAAAATAACAGAGTTGTTTTTAAATTTTGTGAGGCCAAGAGGACAAACCTGTTAATAGCATCCTCCTCATCTTCTCTCCATCTGCAGGACTTGCCACTGTTCCCAGCACAAGGTTTTCCAGCCCCAGCTCTGCAGTCACAGGGCAGTGTGGTGGTCCCAGTGGCTCCTGTTACCACCAGCAACATTGGACCTCAATCCTCACGGCCCTCAGTCCTTGTGAAGCCCTCACAGCTGGAACATCCATGGCCACACTGCCCAGAGACATCACCCATGGCTTTGACCCAATGCTCAGCCCCAGTTTCAGCTGGCTGTGGGGAGAGCTGCTTCCCCAGGACCCCCTCACTCCCCTCCCCTTGTATTTACCCGAATGTGTTTACAATTACAGGGAATGCCAGGGAACGCAGAGCGCCGTGGCCAGCGAGTCAGCGTCGGGGCAGTGCGGGCTGGAGGTCAGCACACTGTTTACTTTAATTTCTCTGAGAGCTTTTTGGGAGATTTCCCTCCTCCATTATTAAACTCAGATGAGCCGCTGGGGAGGTTAGGTCGCATGTGGTTCAGGGCACTTTTTTCTTTTGTAAATTTTTTTTTTTCTTTGTATTTGCAACGTTTCGCCCTTAACTCTTTCGGACAAGCTGCCCATCTCAGCACTGGGATACCAGCATAAGCCCACGAGTGGGATGGTGGCTCCTGGGTCAGCTGAGACCTGGGCTGGTGCTGGAGTGCTCAAGGCTTGAAGATGCCAGCATGAGCCCATCTGACCATCACTGGGAGGTTTAGGTTGGATATCAGGAAAAAGCTCTATTCCCAGAAGCTGGTGGAGCACTGCACAGACTCCCCAGGGAATTGTCACAGCCCCAAGGCTGCCAGAGCTCCAGGAGCATTTGGAAAACGCTCTCAGGGACATGGTGGTTCCTCAGGGTGTTTCTGTGCAGAGGGCACGGGGGCTGCAGGCAGACCCTGAGGAGCAGCAGCACCAGCACTCGCCCGCTCCTGCAGCCCCGGCTCCCGGCGAGGCCGAGCATCCCCAGCGAGCAGCTTTGAACTCTGGTGCCTCCTTCCCAGCAGAGGGGTCGGGAGCAGCCGTGGCCACGACAGGGGGCTGATGTCATGAGGCACAGGGCCAAGTGCCAGGGCTCCTTCTGGGACCAATTTGGTTGAGAGGCCGTGGCACGCTGCCGCAGTCAGCAGGATGCGTGGCGGATGAGAAGCAGACGGCAGGATGAGGAGCTGGGCCCTGGGATTGAAGGATGGTTTCCACCACGGCCAGTGCCAGGCTCCCATCTCTGGCACGTCCCTGTGATGGCACCAGGTCTCTGCTGGTGCAAGGTCACAGAGGCTCCCCCAGCCAGGACAGGCCCTGAGGTCAGGGAAGGGCATGGAAGGTCAGGAATGGCCCTGGTGGAGTAATTGGTGCCAGTGCCTTCTGGAGAAGCCCCCATGGGTCACCCCAGCACCCTTCTCCCTTCCATACCCAGGATCCCCAGCTCCAAAACCCCAGAGCATCGAGTCCTGTGCTCAGCCTTCTTAAATAATTTTTAATTTCCTGAGGGAGAGCTTTTAATTTATTTCTGGAACAAAGCAGGGGAAGGGGAGGGGAAGATGACTGAAGTCATCACTAAGCCCCCTCCACTTCCAAACCTTCCCTTTCCAACTGTCCCCTAAAGGACCAGGACAGCTTTTCCTGTGTCCCCTTGTCCCCTCTATCCTGTGCCCCATGCTGGGGTCCCCTGCTCTGGGGTTCCCCACAGTTCCCCACAGGCAGGTCCTTGCAGAGAGGGACAGCTGGGGCTGAGGGGACACTGGCTTGGAGAGGAAAGCAGAAAATCCAGTGGCACTCATGGTTTTCTGTGCTGTTGAAATCTAAACCAGAGATGGAAAAGGCCTATTTGGGATATGCCTCTTGGGTAAACCATGGGAGAAGGTCCCTGAATGGGTCAAAATTCCCTCTGTGCTCTCAGTGATGAAAATTTCACTCAGTTTGAATTCGGGCCACGATGGGAGTGAAGACCAGGGCAGCACAAAGCAAAGGCTCAGCTAATGGCAAAGGCTGAGCTGAGCCCATTGTGTGCCCAAACTCCTGTTTCTGTCCTGCCCATTCCCAGATGCCTGAGTCAGCTCCTGCCTTTCCTGTGTGACAGGAAGGGTTTGCTCCTTTAATCCCAGGCTTCCCCTGGAGCTGCAGCCCAAGTGTCCCAGTTACAGCACTTGGTCCTGTCCCTCTGACTGCTCCTCCATGGAGTTCTTGAAGCCTTTGGAGCAGACAGGAGCAGGAGAGGCTGTCAAGGGGCCTGTCAGGCAGATGAGAAATTAAACCAACTTATTTATCACTCCCATATTGCACTGCTCCGAACCCTCACCATGTCATGGGGGAACATCTGCTCTCAGTGTTTCTCCCCTACATCCCACCTCCAGCAATCCAGAGCTTTCAAAGGATCTCTGTCCACCCTGAAAGCACCTCCATCCTCGGGGCAGGTAAGGGTGAGAGGTGCCGAGCCCAGCCTGGGTTTGGGCAGCGGAGCCTTGAGCTCTGCTCGTGCCGAGTCTATCCCAGAGCTCTCACAGGAGGACGGGGAAGGTCACATCGGGTGATCCGGCAGGAGATGGGACCTTCCCCGCCCGGGGCAGCTCTGCGGGTGATTGGGGAGTATGTGTGTGCCTCCACGGCGGCTCCCAGCCCCACAAAGCCTCTTTATCTCCCGAGACGTTCCCGATGCTTCATGTGACCCCCGCGCCGGGCGGGGCTCCTGGGAACACTTTGATGTTCCTGAGCCTTTTCCTTTCCCAGTGCGGACACGCCGGCTCCGGGCGAGGGGAATAAAGAACCCACTGAGCACCCAGCTCCATCCCCATCCCCACGGGGACCGGCTGAGGCTCACGGGACCCACGGGCCGGTGGGAAGGAGCCAGAGTGTCCCAATGCAGCCACCCCGCCCGTGCCGGGAGCGCCCTGCACACCCACCCAGCGCCGGGCTGTGCGTGCCGGGGGGCTCCGGCTCCCGATCCCTGACACGAGCGGGGTTTTTCCCTTTCCCCTGGAGGACAACTCTGGGAGCCTCTCGAGGGATGCTGTGGGTGAACCTGGGCCCATAGGGATACACACAGTCACGGCAGCCGGGGGCGGGCAGCAGCGGGGGAGCACCGGGCAGGACCGGGCGTCCCCGAGAGCCTCATCGACGCCCGAGCATCCTCGTTCTCCCAGAGCATCCTTGACCCCCGAGCATTCCTGTCCCTCTCAGCATCCCTGACCGCCCCAGCATCCCTGTCCCCCCAGCATTCCTGACCGCCCCAGCATCCCTGTCCCCCCCCCCCACCCGCAGCTCCTCCCCAGTCTGTCCCCCAGCATCCCTATCCCCCCCCAGCATCCCTGTCCCCCCCCCCCGAGCTCTCTGTCCCCCCAGCATCCATCCTGTCCCCCCCCGAGCTCTCTGCCCCCCCAGCATCCCCGTCCCCCCCCAGCAGCCCCGCCGGCGCCGCGTCGGAAGTGCGGCCGTGACACCTCCCCACGCGGGGCCGCTTCCGCTCCCGCTCCCACCCGCGGCGGCGGCGGCGGCGGCGCACGGAGCCCGAGCCGGGACCGGGGCCGGGGCCGGGCCGGGGCTGCAGCAGGGCCGGACCGGGGCGGTGAGTGCTTGGGGCCGGCCGGGCGGTGGGAGCGGAGCGGCGGCTCCCGGGGGTCGCGGCTCTCCCCTGGAGTGGCTGCGGGTTCGGGGGTTCTGCGGGTTCAGCGGGGCTCTGCGGATTCAGCGGGGTTCTGTGGGGCTCTGCGGGTTTTGTGGGGGCTCTGCGGGGGCTCTGCGGGGCAGGGATGCTCCCCGGCTCGCCCCCTCCGCCCGCGCATCCCCCCGGCAGAGCAGCCCGGCCCCGCTCCTATGGGGTGCAGCTCTCCTGAGGGGTGCAGCGGTTTTATGGGGGTGTCACCCAGCCCTGGACCGAGCCGATGTCAGTGCAGGGGGCTGCGGGGGTCCCGGGGCCTCTGGCAGCGCCCTGAGCTGGGCACGGGCTCCTGCTGCAGCCCCGCTGCTGGCCGGGGTCAGACCGGGACAGCCGAGGGGTTCCTTCCTGCGATTCTGTGAGCACGTCCTTGTAGGAGAGGGCTTGTAGAGTGCCTCTCGCCGCCAGTGACCCGGCAAGGAGCGCTGGGATAACCTTTCCTTTCCTGGGCCAGCCTGTTCCCAGTCCTGCAGAGAAGGAAGGCCAGTGGGGTCGCCAGGTTGGCCAGGAGGGCAGCCCCCCGTCCTGATGCAGGGCTGATGACAGAGGTCGTGCAGAGGAGCTCAGGCAGTCTCAGCTGCTGAAAGACGTTTATTGCTGGCAGGAAAGCATCTCCTTCCAAGCACACCTTTACCAGCATGGAATTAATTGCATCAGCCACAGCCCAAATGCTGCCGCAGCAGGTGCAGCTGCGTGCCTGTGCCCCGTGATGCCCTTTGGCATCACCCAAGGGATGCTGCAGGAACATGGGCTTGGACTAGAGCTCTCAGGGAAGACAGATGGGATGGGAGGTGGCTGCTTGAGCTCCTGCATCAGGTGGGAATATGCCCTTGGATGGGTGGCATCCCTGCCTATAGCAGGGGGTGGGAACTAAATGAGCTTTAAGGTCTCTTCCAACCCAGTCCATTCCATGATGTTGCATGGGGACATGCTGAGAGCAGCAAACACCCAGGAACGCTGAGCCCATCATAGGCCCAGTACCTTTAAAGAGGTAAAAAAAGAGCATGTTTTTCCCCACGGAAAGCTCTGGTTGTGCCAGCCCAGTGTCACGGCTCCGTGTCTCTCTTGCAGGCAGCACACCGGCGAGATGTTTGCAGTCTGCCCTGGAAACGCCCCGTTCCGGCAGGGCCGGGGGGGCCCGGCGCTGGGCACGGCCATCCCAGGGGCGGGACAGGGGCCGGACTCCAACTCCAACTTCGTGGGAGAGGTGTGTGACAGCAACGAGAACTGGAGCCAGCCAGCGCCAGGGTCCCCGCCGGAGGAGGGCTCCAGCCAGAGCGAAAACACCACAAATCCGTCTGATAATCTGCTGTTATTAATGCAGAGACAGATGGTCCAGGGCCGGCTTAGGGACAGCGCCCCGGGCCAGGGCGACACGCACCCCGAGCAGGGGGTGCGCAGCCCCCCCGAGGGAGCCGAGGTCAGCGGGGCAGGGGGACAAAACGCTGCCGAGGAGGCGGCCGGGGGATGTGTCAAACCCCCGAGCTCCCCTGCGGAGGACAACGGCTACGCCAGCAGCTCCCTGAGCATCGACAGCCCCGACAGCACCTGCAGCACCACCTGGGACCCTCCCGCCTCTGCCCCCCGAGCCGGGAGCCCCCCTGAGGCAGGCCCGGCTGAGCCGGAGCTGGAGACCCTCTTCCCAGCACTGGCAGAGGCCGTGCAGCACCTCCAGGACAAGGAGCGCTTCAAGGAGCAGGAGAAGGAGAAGCACCACATCCAGCTGGTGATGTACCGGCGCCTGGCCCTGCTGCGCTGGATCCACGGCCTGCAGCAGAAAGTTGTGGACCAGCAGAACCGGCTGCAGGAGAGTTTCGACACCATCCTGGATAATCGCAAGGAGCTCATCCGCTGCATGCAGCAGGGCCCAGCCCTGGCTGCTGCCCCTGCCCCCTGAGGTGCCACCAGTGCAGCCCAGCCCAGCCCTCACCCTGGTGTGGCATTGCTGGTGGCATCTCCATGCTGTGCCAAGCGCTCACCGGGCTCCTGGGTGCCCAGCCTGCCCTTCCCAGCTCTCTCCAAGAGTCCCCGAGGTGTTCATCTCCATTATTAGCCCTCTGCACTGGAATTTGCTTTGTCGTGCACCCAGGGCTGGGTCAGCCTCAGGACCTTGGGGTTTGCTGAGCCCAGGGTGACTAGGTGCATCTTTAAACCTAATCTAGTACATCGTTGAGCTTGGCTTAGCCACACCAGTGCCAGCAGGGCTGTGCTGGAGCTGCAGGGCTGTGCTGGAGCTGCAGGGCAGCGAGGGCCTCAGGGCAGTGAAAGCTCCTGAACCTTCCTGGGCAAAGCACTTCCAGCATGTGCTTCATCCCCACATCCCACCTGCACCAGTGCATCCCTGCAGCCACTGCCCAGCCCCTGGTAAACGTTGCTTGTTGGTGAGAGTGAGGTGTCCTGGGCTGTGAGAGAGAAAAAAATCATTCTGAAAAGTGACCTCAGAATGCTGAAAAGTAAATTGAAGTCAAACAATCCAACACTAATATATGTTTTTAATGTCAGTATTAAAGAAAAGTTAATTTAGGTCTGTGTGTGTGTGCACGTCTGTGTGCTGTGGGCAATGCTCTCACTCAGTGCATGATCCCAAAGCTGCTCATGAACCTGTGGTGTTGGTGTTAAATTAATTTATCATTTGAGAGCAAAGAGAATATTTTTTTTTAATCTGCATTTTATCCAGCAAGAGCTGCACAGAGACCCCAAAGAACAATTGTCTTAACTAGAGATGGAAAAGGAGCTGCTGTGTGTGTTTGCTGTGCTTTGCTGTGTATCCATAGGACACATAATCCATGTAAATGCTGGTGTGGAGGAGCAGCCGTGGGCAGTGAGGGCTCAGCCAGAGGGGTCTGCACTCCCCTGGTTGTCAAGCAAAGCCAGGCACTGATTCCATTTTTCACCTGCAAAGGAGGAGATGAGGGATTCCAGAGATTCCTCCCAGCCCAACTGCTTCCTGCCATCGGAGGAGCCACTTCACCAGGACCCCAACAAAGAGCAGAATCCAGCAGCCTGGTCAGATCCTGGCACCCACCACCCACCAGGAGCTCCTGGACTGTGGATAAACAGCTACAGCCAAGCCCACCAGTGACCCACAGGCCTGGGGCAGCACCAGCCAGGCTCTGCTCCCCCTGGGGCTGCTGCCAGTGGGTGAAGTGAGGAGATCCACACAAATCCTCTTCCAAAAAGGACATTTTAGTGGCAAAGGGTGCACTCAGCTGAAAGCAAGCTGTGCCAGTGCTGGGGGATTCTGGCAGCATTCCCCAAGGCTCATGCTGCCCTCACCTCCCTTCTGCTCCTCGTGTCCAACGCCTGCTGCCTCTGTCGTATCCCAGACCTGTGATCTTGGGCATGTTGCACACCTTAATAAAAGCCTTGGAGCTGAAGGAGCCGTGCCCCAGCTGGATTTGTTCCTTCCTTTCCCTTCCCAAGCCTGCTGGGTCGGGAGCAGCCACCCCGTGCTCCCTGCAGGGTCTGCAGCATGCCCGGGTGGGCCTGGGGCGAGTGGCAGGTCCAGGGCACGGGTCTTGGCACCTTCCTCCCATCCCTGCATCCCTGGGCATGCTGGCCTGCGGGGCCAGCAGCGCCGTGCCAGCACTGGCACTTCATCCAGGCTCACTTTTTAAAGGTTTTTTAGAGCCCGGAGTGTGTTGCTCCTCCCCTCTCTCGGCAGGCAGCCGGTGCTGGGGTGCAGTCGCAGTGCAGGATTTACCTCCTGCCCCGGGACAACGTGGCTGGAACCGGGGGGACCGGATTCTTGGATTGCTGGCACCCTGCCCTGCGGTCCTGCTCGTGGGGAGGGCTGGGGGCAGCTCTGGGTGATGGGGGTGGCAGATAACAACACCTGAGTGTTGACCCAAAGGTGACTTTGCCTCAGGCTTCACAGAGATTAACTACAGATGAAAAACCGAGGCTGTCGAAGCCCTTTGAACCCGCCCTCACCTTTCCCCTCACCCCTTCCTGCTTCTCCTTTCCAGCCTCTGAGTCTGTGGGAATCCAGGGATGCAATTCAGGGATCCATGTACAGACACAGCAAAGCATGAAGGGCAGAGCAGCCACATTTTTCCATCCTCATCCATTGCCCTGCAGCCAGGGCTGCCGGGAGGTTTGTCCAAACCCTCAGGGATTCCACAGGATGTGGGGTGCTGCTCTCTGAGCCCTTTTCTCACCTCGTCCACTTTCCATGGAACCCGTGCTCTGTCAGGTTTGGGGGAACATGAGCCCTCCCAGCTCCGCAGCGAGACTGAGAGATTCTCTGTTTGTCTTGGTCGAATGCTTTACACAAATAATTATTTCCAAGGTAAATATTGTGAAAATCCAGATTATTTGCTCAAGAAATGAAAGAATAACTGCGGGAGCACATCAAAGAGGTGGATCTGCTCTGGCAACAAGAGGTTTCCTCCCTGGTTATTGGGAGCCCGATGCTCCTGCCCCAGGACCTGGCTGGAGATGGCCAGAACTGATTTGAAAAATCCACTTCAGACAGAGCTTTTCCACCCCCAGCTCCCATGCCCCACATGAGATTTGGGAATTAATTAAAAACCCGACCAATTGCAGGGGGAAAAACAATAAAGACACAAAATGCTGCAGGGTTGAGCCCAGGCCAGCCTGGGGGGAGCAGGGCCCCAGCCCCCAGTGCCCCCTGACCCTGCATCCCGTGCTCAGCCCCCTCTGGGGGCAATTCCGGTGGGATGGGTGCCACAGGCAGGCACCAGCACGGGGCTGGCACAGGGATTTGACCCAGCACTCCATGCCAGGGCTCTCCCCATCCTCAGGGATTGCCAAGCCTCCGTAAAGGAGCTGAGTTCTCACCTGACAGAGGGATTTACTTGGCTCTCAGGAGAGGTGCACCAGCCCCAAACCCCCCCAGGTCGGTGGGAGTGCCACCAGCAGGATCTGGATCCAGCCTTTGGTCTGAGCAGAAACCTGGAGCCACAGTGGGGCTCCCCCCCAGCATGGGGGGATCTGAGCTCTGGACCCCACGGCATCTGAGCCTGAATTCCTGGGCCTGACCCACGGCCCCTCTGGTTTTAAGGCCTCCTCTGAAAGTTTATTATTACTGTTCTATCAAATCCCTGTGACGCTGGGCTGGTTTTACTGCACAAAGCAAGGTTTGGCAAACGTTGCCTTGCTTTGAAAGTTAAAATAATGGCATTAAACCAAAATCAAGTATTTATGAAGCTTTAGAGGGAAATATTTTACCTTGTAATTGGAATCCACACTAACCCTTTCCAGTATTTTGTGGGCTTAAAAAAAAGTCTTTAAAAATAAAATTGAATGATGTGATAACTGACGCAATGAAAGTACAAAAGAAAATTAATCATCTCAGGCCATTATCCAGAGATCCAGACTGGGACACACTTAAAGCATCCCAGGATCCCTTGTTTATTGTGTCTCAAAGACTTCCAGATCCCACATGTTTGGTTTGCAGTGGGAAAAGGGCTTTCCTTGCTCTCAGCTGGGATGATGAGCTCAACCAGAGCTGCTCCCCTCACCCCAAATGTCACATGCAGGCAGCACCCAGTGTGGTGAGGGGTCCTACTCCCCTGGGCACCCTGTGTCCCACCATCACCATCCTTCCCAGGCTGCTCCCTGGGGCATGGAGGAGTGAGGCTGTCTGGAGAGATGAGCTCAGCCCTTCTAGGATCCATATGTGCCACCGTGCTGGGAGCACCTGCCACTGCCTGGGAGGTCCAGGAGGGTGCTGGGAAGCAGGGGGGTTTGTCCTGCTGCTCCAGTCTCTCCACAGAGAGCTCCCCCTTGTCCATCCAGGCTCCTTTTTCCTGCAGCCCTGGGTAAGTGGCACTGACCAGAGGGAACTGGAGGGTTGGAGGCAAATCCTGGGAGTTCACGAGTGGCCCTGAGCCTTGGTGCATCCCTCCTGTTCCAGTGGCATCCACTGGGACAGAATGACCATTCACAGGATTTCTCAGGCTATTCTCACTCCCTGATGTTTTATATTTCATTTTAACTGCCTCACACTGGCAGAATAAATAGAGAAGAAATACAGTCACCTCCTGCTTGAAACAGCAGAGCAGCACCAAGAGCTCGGGGTGGACAAGGTGGGAGGCAGGATTTGGAATACCAGGAATCTTCCCCCACTTTGTACTGCTGAGGTGTCAGAACACATTGCAAACCCTGACACCCTTCCAGGGTATTTCTAAAACCTCAGAATGCATTAAAATCCGGGCATCACCCCAGCCTGATCACTGCAGCCAGAAACCTGACCCTGGAGCACCACTGGCCATCCACAGCCAGAGCTGGACCACGCTGGGATGTGACCAGCACAGCCCGGCTCGGTGTGAGCACCCTCCTCACCCCGGCTTGGATGCTTCATTTTCCAGGGCCCGTTTCTCTCTCGTCCTTTCCAGAGGCGTTGGGATGGGCGGGACCCCAAGTGCGGGGCTCTGCCTCGGTATCTGATGGAAACGCAGTTTGAGCCTCCCTTCTTTAATGATTCCCTTTGAAATGTTGTTGCTTCCGCACATCCCCCTTCGGGGTAGAATATTAAGCAAGAGCAACTCGGCTGGAAATTCAGATTGTTTTTGTGTCTGTTTTCATTTACATTTTAATGACAGAGGAATAGTAGCAATCGGGCTGTTTGCAGCAGGGCCAGGGAAAGGGGGAAAATACCACCTCACCTTTGCCCTCTGCAAACAGCACCAGGAGCTGGGATTCAGCAACTTTTGGCATGAAGGGGCTCTTTTTCCCTTCCTCCTGCCCAGGCATGTGGGATTTAAGTCAGAAATGGGCTCTTGGACCCTTTGCAGGGGCTTTGCCCAGGTGCAGCACTGAGACACAGGTGCACTGGGAGTTTTGGTGCTGGGGAAGGGGGTGTGCTGTGAAGGAGGGAGCACACGGATGCTGTCCAGTTGGGATGGGTGGGTGCTGAGGCTGAGGGTGATCCAGGAGCTCGCTGCACCTGCAGGAGGAGGGGAAAAGGGGTCCCAGACGTCATCCTCTGCTTTGGACAGAGGTGGGGCAGGATTTCCCCTGTGGGAGCAGAGCCCCATCCCAGGAACCAGCACCTCAGTGCCCAGGAATCGACTCAGTGCCTCACCAGCAGCCCGTGGCCTTCAGATGAGGTATGGGGATCCAGGCCTCCCCGAGAAAACAGCTGGGAGTAAAGATCACTGGAAGAGAGGCAATAAACTCTCGGTTATTCTTCTGCCAGGGAGGCCAATCGAGCTGCAAAGAGTGCCCCAAGGGCAGCCGTACATCATTATTTCCTCGCGTGGTCCCGTGTGATGTAGTGGCTGTCTCGCTGGAGGGAATGCCTTCCCGGTTTTCAGCATCAGCACTGGAATATCTGGAGCCCTGGAAGCATTGGGTTGAATCCCAAAAGCCCCAGTGCTGCATTTTATTCCTTCAAGATGATAATAATCCGAGTGCCGCACACACGGCCTGTCCAGGAGTGTTTGATTGAGGGCTAAAAACAAAGCTGCCTGCACAGCCAACAAACCCCTGTGCAGCCCCAGGGGCTCACTGAGGGGGCTGCTGGCTCCTCCTGGTCAGGATGGGGGACACCATTCCCATTCCATGGGGGCTGGGGGCTGACAAGGACAGGCTCCAGCTCTGTGACACAGGTGGGACTGCAGTGCCACCACTGCCAACCTCTGCAGACAGGAACCCCTGGGGTGCACACTGGGGACAGGTTTCAGCCTCTGGGATGGCCAGATGGTTTCCGAGCTCTCTGTGGACCACTGGAAGTGGATGAAAGTTCAGGTCGGTGTGGTGGAGTGAGGCTTCCAGCTTGTCTGTGCTTAGGTTTATACTGAAGTGCCTGGCTTGGCTGCATTCACAGACTCTATCTATGTTTTCCATCTTGAAATCTCCATTTTCCTCTGTCCTGGCTTAATTTCTCTGCTCTGGACATGGCCAGAGGGAGAAGGCAGCTTCCAGCTCACAGTCACGGATGCAGGCTGCATTTCACACCGACAGCAAAGTGAAACAACAAAGAAATGCTTTTGGGGTTTTTTTAAGTCCATTGAGGGCTTGGCTCATTTTGTTTTCCATTCCCAAAGCCTCCTTCCCCAAGTCTCCAGCCCTGCAAGTGGCACCATCTGTATTTTCAGTTTGAGAGCTGCCAGAGGGAGGAGTGGCCCCATGGCACAGTGATCACCACGCCGGCCCCTTCATCTCCTGAGTTGTGGCACACTTGGTTGCTCAAGCCATCCAAAAACTTCCCAGGGTGGGGAGACCCAAGCTGACTTTCTGCCTCCTTTGTTTGCTCCAGGAGGGCAAGGAGGAGGATGCAGAGCCAGCACTGGGGCACACGCACCCCAGCAAACCCGCCGAAACCCGGGAGAAATGGAAACTTTTTAAAAATTCATGAAAATCGAGGAATACAAAGCCGAATTAGGAGAGCTGGTAGTGCTGGGCTGAGTCTGTTTGGTGTTGATACTGTGCAGAATTAAGTCAGACTGGTCTTTCTTGTGGCCAGAGGGTAGGAAAAGGGCTCCCAGTGGAGAGGACCCAGCCCGGTGCTGGCGATGCTGAGCGGGGATTGATAACCCGGCGCGGGGGGCCGCGGCTCCGATGGATGCTGCTCCGGGCCCAAAAGCTGCATTTATCCCAGCGATAGCAGCCGAGCCAGAGCTGCAGGCCTTGGGGGCAAAAAAGGCTTAAAAACCCATCCTTCATTCATCAGGCAGCTGAGACAGAGAGGGGGAGGAGGGGGAGACAAAAATGATGGAGAACGAATTAAGAATTGAAGGGAACGTGAAGGGGGAGCTGCTGTGCCCTGGACAAGAGGCTCAGCCCTGCTTGGACCCTTGCTCACAAAGCCTGGAATGAGTAGGAACCTGGGTGGGGGGTGTCTAGGAGGGCATCAGGGTATGAATCCCACCTGAGCTGTCACTTTCTAATCCCCAAATAACGCCCCTCTCCAATCCTGGAGCCACCCACTGCAGGTGCTGGTGGGTGGGAGGCAGTGATGGGTGCTGAGGTCTGGGGTCCCCTTTCCAGCATGCTGGGTGGGAATTTTGCAGGAGAAGGTTCATCAGTCACTTCTCACGTGCAAATAACGCCATGTGACAGCGAGGGGCTGCAGAGACCCCTGCATTGAGGGAAACCCACCATGCAGAGAAAACGTGCCCAGCAGCTTGGGCAGGGACCTGCCAGAGCAGGGATCAGTGTGGGCAGGCAGCAGAGAGGGGACAGGGGGCTGGAGATGCTCCTGGCTGAGATAAGCACCCCAAAAGCTTCTGCCTGTTGCAGATTTCTGCTCTGCCCCCAGCTCCTCAGGACATGCAGGCAGCTCGCCGTGGAAAACTTTCTGAAGGAATCATTTTGGCTGCAGGCTGGAAGAAAACCAAGTTTTAAAACCTTGAACAGTTGATGAACCAGTTCTTGTTCCCCAGCCAGTCCCAGTTCTGCACTCATCAACTGCAGGGCCAGAAGGAACCATGACACGAATAAAATTTGACATTTTACCCAGCCTGGGCCAAGGAAACTCACCCAGAACCTTCTCCACCAGCCCCACAGTTTCTGACAGCAGCGTGGCAGCTGGGAAAGCATCTGTCAGCTCTGTGGCAACAAACGAAGCCATGGGCACAGCAAGTAACCCCCACACCCTCAATGTGGGGACACCCATGGCAGGTCTGAGAGCAGATGTCAAATCCCCCTCTCCACTCACCTTTATAGACACCTAAAGTACATTTGGGAATGTGTCAAAGAGGGAAGACCCTCTCTGGGTGCTGGGAATGATCTGTTTGCCCCCATGGAGGTCACCTGATGGCCACATTGGTCACCCAGGCCAGAAACAGAAGTGCCACCACCCAACACCTCCTTGTTGAGGCAGGAGTCTCCTGCCACGTTACTCAGTGGGGTCCAAAGCGCCAGGATTGCACTGTGGAAATAATTCAAATTAGGCATGCGTGTAATTACCGATATTTTATCCAAACAGGAGGAGCTGGAACATCCCTGGGTATCTGGGGAATCATCTCACTAGATGCAAAGCAGGAAACGATGTGGTGGATGGGGGGACAGGCTGATGTGGACCCTGCCCAGGGCTGCCTGGTGGGACAATAACTGTCCTGAGGACGTGCCACCAGTGTGGGCATCCCAGCCAAACTCCTCCTCTGCCACCCCTTCCATGACATATCATGGTGGGACAACCATCCAGACCGTGGGTATCCATCCCCAAGCACCCTAAATGCTTGGAATGTCCCACCCTGCTCATTTGCCAGCTCTCTCCAAGCCCTGTCAGAGGAGGCTGCGTCCCTGCTGGGGCTGCCACCCAGAGCCTGCACCTTCCTGTGGGTGGAGGACGAGGCTGTGGCAGCTCCCAGCTGTGGCACCTGGCAGATGGAGAAGTTGGGTCCAGAGATCTCCAGGGACTGGGAGCCACCAGGAGAGGTGTGGATTGAAAACAGCCAAGCTCCTCCAGGCCAGCTCTGAGCAAGTTTTCCATGCCCTCAGTTTGGGTTGGTGGTTTTTTTTTTTTTTTTTTTCTTCTTTTTTTGCTTGGAACAAGCCCAATGCACCAAGTTTTGCATGATTTTCTGCCTCCAGCTCTAGACTTTCCAGAAACTCAACCTCTCAGCTCGTGCCAGATGCATGCTGCTGCCAAAACTGCCCCGGAGGCTGCTCAGGAGTCGCCAGCTCAAAGCTCGGGCACGAGCCTTACCCGGTGCTCAGAGCAGCCCCGAGGCTGAGGGGACAAGGTGGGGATGGAGCCCGGGGCATGGGCTCACCCCGGTGCTGCCGGGAGCGTGTCAGAACAGGCTCCTGCTAAAGAAGAAATTTGCAGGGAGCTCCTCTGAAATGAAAGCAGCCTCTGGAGCAACCTTTCCTGAGGAATTACCCTGCTGATTAATCTCTGCCGAAGTCACCGGTGATAAATGAAGCGATTAAGGGACTGACCTGCCTGTGGGGCTGGGGTTTGGTGATGTTCCAGCCCACCACCATTTGGGTTCTTTACAGACCCGACACCTCCTGAGTCCGTATCACCAGAGCTGCCCTGGGTGGCTCTTGCAGTGGGGACTGCGCTGGGAGAAGGTCACCAGTGACCACCCAGGTCTGTCCCTGCTCAGAGGGGACTGTGGAAACTGGGAGAGGGTGTTGGGGCCAGAGTGACCTCGTGCAGCCAGGGACTGGGGCAGAGGGCCTGGGCTGCTGCTGCTCTCAGCTGTGTTTGGTGGTCCCCGCGTGTACCAGGGGCTAATACGTGTGAAAAGCAGATTTATTTTTGCCTACGTTTCATATTCTTCACGCTCCACGGCGGGAGACAAAGGATCAGCTCTTCAATGGAGTCCTAAGAATAAACCTTAAACCTCATCAAATCCAATCCGGCAATAAAAATTGCCCGAACAAAAGGCCAGGGACGGAGGGTGGTGGCGGGGCCGTTTCCCCACGATAACAAGTTTTCACAAGACTGTTTATCCGCACAATTTGGAACGACACTTAAAATCTCTAATCCCAATAGGCATGAAAGTGCTTGTCCCGAGCAAGCAGGTGGATTGTCCCGGAGCGGCCGCGTTGCCAATGCTGCTCGGTGGCCGCGGCGGTGCCCGTGGGGGTCACGGGGAATGTGCTGAGACGGGGCAGCTGCAGCCTGAATGCCTCCCTTCAACCTCAAAGCCTCGGCCCCTCTCCCCCGCACCCCTCTCCATCCCACCCCCTATTCAAGGCGGTTTTAAAAGGCAGCAAAATGGTTACAAGGTTTAAGGCAGAGGCGAGCAAAATGCTGCACAAAGGGAGGACAAAGGCGTGCGGCGGCCGGTCCCTAATCCAGCATCGCCCATGGCAATGCAGCCCGGAGTGGGGCTGCGAGGATTAAACCCACTGCCAGCGCCGGGGTTTAGCGGCAGGGCTGGGGGGTGCCGAGGGCTGTCCCCCCTTCCCGGCTCGCCAGAGCCCTCCGGGACATCCGTGCCTGCAGGGGCCGGCGCGGGAGGTGGGGTGGAGGCAGCGGGGCAGGGTGGGTTCACCCTGTCCCTCATCCATCCCAGGGAGCAGCGCCGGTCCCTGGCTGCTGTGGGTCCTGTGGAGGCAGGAGGTGGGATGTGGGGAGCTGACTGATGTTGGGCTCAGCAGGGATGCTGAGGGTGGAGCGAGAGCCTTAGTGTCCCCAGCGGCATCTCCAGCCCGAAGAAACCCTTTATTCCTCCTCTTCTTACGCAAAATTCCAGAAAGAGTTTGTAGCAAATGACAGCTCCTAAATTGCCCGGGCTGAGGCCTTGCATGAGTCACTGGACCAGCTGCTTTTCCCTAATGGCTGCTGCCTCCAAGCTCCCAACTCAGCTCTGTACCAGGAGCAGGTGCCCACATTCCCAGTATGAGAACATCTCTGTGCAGGGGGATCTCCCCTCTGGGGCAGAAATGGGGTGAGCCACAACCCCCATATGAAACCAGCAGTCTTGCCACTGGTGAGCAGTGACTGAGGATGCCCACACCTCTTTGTCCTACACACCCCAAAAGCCTGGTGGCATCCAGGACACTCTTGGCTCCTGGCACATGCTTCCCATCCTCAGTTTATGGAAAACTCCTTCCTTTGGGCCTGACATTCCCACAGCACACAGAAAAGCAGCCGATTCCCCCACAGCATAAATCTTCTCCTCTGTCTCAAGTTGGTGCTGAAATTAAGGCAATTATTTTCACAGTCTCCGTTATGAGCCCGGCGCTGTGCCCGCCTCAGCAGACGGCTGCTAATCCCTTTAGCACTCCAGAACCATCACCCAGACAGCGACGGGGCCCGGGAGAAACCCAAGCTGACATCCCTGTCGCACGTGGGAGCGAGCAGAGGCGCACGGGAGGCTCCTCGCTGGGCAGCAGGGCGGGCTGGGACCCCGCGGGTGTCGGGGACGTGTCACGGTGGCAGCGACAAGTCCAGCGGCTCCGGGCGAATGAGTGTCAGCACAATGCCACCGAGTGGCACCTGCGGGTGACAGCGGTGCCACCCTCGCCGGCACCACAGCCCTGCTCCCCACGCCCTCCGTGCACAGGCTGGGCTGCGGGCAGAGCTGCTGGGCTCAGCGTTGGGAGATGCCCTGGGTGTTCCCGAGGTGGGTGGGATGTCCCCACGGGTCGCTGGGATCCCCCCGGGGAAGGGCGTTAGAGGACAGGTGAGGGGTGTGCTGCATTCCACTCCCCAGGGCTCGGGGGTGCTGCAGTCCTCGCTGGATGCTCGGAGGATCCCGCTCGCTGCAAAGCGGCTTTTAATTACTGTCAGTGCCCGAGTCTCGCAGCAAACTGCTCTTCCCTCTCCCCAAAGGCGGGCCAGGGCAGGTCAGGGCTTTGGGCCATTTTCAGGCACAGATCTGTGATCCAAAGGGAAGGACAGAAATCCCAGGAGCACAACATGCACAGTGCAGCTGGTTTTTAACCAACAGATAACGGGGCACAGGAGCAGCGACTCAATCCCTGCCCAGAGCTGCCCAAGGCATTTCTGGTAAGGAAATCCTCAGAGAGAAGATCTCTTCTCTCCACAATTATGGTCACCGGAGCTGTGTTTGGGCACACTCTGTCTGCACAAGGCCACCCTTTTTTTCCTTAAGCAAGCTGCCTTTAAAACATCTATGAAACCACAGCTAAAGCAACACCCTATTTGGCCAGGTCGAGTATTTTTTCCTCCCCAAGTTCCTGGCAAAAAGAAGGCACTTGAATAAAGTTGGAGAAAAAAAAACAAAAAAAAAAAACCAAAAAAAACCAACAAGAGCGATGTTGTGCTTTAAATTAGCATTAATTTACAAAGCCCAGACAGACCCGCTAAGCAAATTGTGCCCATTAATATATTAACAACAGATTTTCCCTACTGCTCCTTTGGGTCCGGAGCCTGAACAGGGGCTGGTGATTAAGGCTTTTTTAATTCTAAGAGCCTCAATGACCAAGCTGGACCCGCGTGTGCCCAGGGCCGCCTGCGCTGGGAGGGTGTCAGGGTGACCTCAATAAAGTAGGTGACCACGGCACCTCTAATCCCCTCTTTTAATTGATTACTCTCACCCAGCCCCCGAGGCCATGAGAATGGGGGACCCACCCTCTATAGATTAGCACCCTTTAGTTTACAGATCAGCCACTTTTTCAGTCCTTTGCCCCGCAGCAATGCATGAAAATAACACTAATCTCATTAAGGACAGAAGGGAGCCCTTCAAAGTTTATTAATAATGGGAGCAGACAGGGAGAGAGTCAGGCTCTGGGTCAGATTTCAAAGCCGGGGAAGTGGCAGGAGTTTTCCAAGGACCTGGTTTTGCCAGGGAGGAGGGTTTTTGCCACATTTCCACCTGGGTCTGGAGGTGCTGTTGCTGGCTCTGAGGAGCACTGGGGCTACTGAGCACCTGGGACCCCCCCAGATACGGCTGGGAAGGGATGGGCAGTGCCCACCACTGGTTTGGCTGCTTGGGAGCTGCTCCAAGCTCTGCTCCACTGCACAGGACTGTCTTCCCTGCAACCCCCAGCTGAAGAATTTCTTGAATGATGGCAAGACCTCATCACCTTGAAAGAGACCTGGCAAACAAAATCTTAAACACCAGAACACAGAGGCTGACATTAAAAATGAGAATAATATTTTCAAGGCCAAAGCAGCATCCTAGCCCTGGTGTTGGTGTTTTAGGTGGAATTGAAGAGCAACACAGTCCCTGAGAGCTGATGGCTGTGGGGTTGTGACCCTGGAGCAGCCTGTGCCCATTTCTGCAGTCTAGGGGAAGTGTGTCTTGAAGGGCCACTGGCACCCAGAGCTGGGCTTGTTTCACCTTCCTCTTCCTCACTGTGGGATGACAGAAAAATCACCTTTCAGCTCAGAGGTCTGGGACTCTATAAAGGCCATGAACAGGCTGTTTGAGGTTATAAGATATCACCCAATTTTTCCCAAGCTGCCCAAATCCCTCATGAAAGTCCATGAATTTTTAAAGCAGGTTCCATGTGCAGTGTCCCCAGCACTTTTAGGGATGAGCCCTGATTTACCCCCTGGCTTCAAACAGGAGACAATAGCACAAATGCTTTGGCAGAAACAGGACCTGAACTCCATCTCTGGGATTTCCCAAGCATCCTGAGGGACTGGGGGGTTGGGACCCTTGACCACTCCTGCAGAATGCTGTAAATCCCAGAGGATCTGCTGAGCCCCAGGGAGACCGCACCTGTGAGAGGGCTGGACCCAGAGCAGGGATTCCCTCCCACTACCAACATGTGTAGAGAGCTTGGGATGAAACTAAACTGGCATCCTTTTGTCACCTGGGAGTGAGCAGCTCATGGGCCACATCAGGAGCTGCCCCAAATCCATGGGGTTAAACCCACCAACACCCTAGCAGGGCTGGATTTTGGGATGGGTGTAACACCAAGGTTTGAGGGGGGCTCAGCAAAAGGATGAGCTGGATCAAGAGGAGGGAGGGTCCCAGGCTGCAATCCCTCCAGGCCTAACCTAATCACCATCGCTCTGCATTATTACCCTGCCTAACGTGGCATGCTTTTAAATAAAATATGCAAAGATTTCTCAAATTATTTCCCCGGGGCAAGTGCGTTTTCTATCTTCGCTCGTGCATGTTAATCTGAAAAATGCAAATTCCACACACGCCCCCATCTGTTGGGGCTCGGCCATTTATTAACTTTTTTTTAATGCAAAATGTTTCTTTCTTTTACATATATATATATATATATATATATATATATATATATATATGAGAAAGCAATGAGTTTTGTTATCTCTGCCCCTATTTTATTTCATTTAGAGAAAACAGGTTTTAATGGATAAAAAAAAAAAATAATGATAATAAGAAAATGGCCCTGAGGTGCTGAGAATTACGACTCACTCAGCACCAGAGTTTTAATCAGAGATTGGTGTTGGGTAGTATTACGGCTGCAAGAAGGCTGGGCCTGTTTTAAGAAGAAATGCTGATGTTCAGGGGACGAGATTTACTTCTTTATTTATCCAGGATGAGTTTGATATTCAGGCCTGAGCCAACAGCACATCTCAAGAGACTGACAGCTCCCCTGTGGCTGCCTGGACTTTGGTGGCACTTCCCCAGGCTGCAGGGCTGTCCCTGTCCCCATCCTCTCCTGCCAGGGGGTGACAGTCCCAGACTCCCCAGAGCAGCATGTGCACAGTGCCCTCATCTCCGTGCTTAGAGCTCCTTCGCAAAACCATTAAAAATATCAAAAAAAAGCAACCACAGACCAAAAAAAAAAAAAAACCAAACAAACACCAAGGGAAAAGGAGGACCCCAGTGCCGTGTTTTCCCTGACAAGAACCCGATGTGACAGAGCTCGGCGTGCAGAGCATAATTGGCAGCCTCTGCTCAGGAGAGGCCCGTGGAGGAACTTGCTCCAGGACGTGAGGATGCCCCGACCCCGAGCCCGCGGGTCCCCAGGGCGGGCGGGGAACGGGGACCGCGGCTCGGGCTCGGCTGCCGTGGGGAACATCAGCCTTCACCTGAGTAATGAGACAAAACCCAGGGAAAACACACATGAAAAGGAAGGGAAAGAGAAACTCTTAGGAAATAAGATCAAAGTCCTGCCTTCAAAAACGTTGTCCTGCAGCTACGAAGAAACCCAGATCGCCCTAATTGCGGGAGCCACGCGCAGCGCTTGGCACGGTGCTGGAGTGGGGGACGAGCTGGGGGACCCAGAGGTCCCCAGCTGGGAGGGACAGGAGCACAGTGGGGATACACTGGCCTTGCTGGGTTTATTTTTGGAGTGCTCCTGTCCCTGCTCCCACAGCCCCATGCAGCTCAGCAGTGATGTCTGAATGAGAACCGCGGTGTGGGTCCTCATGTGAAAGCAGAGGGAAGCTGCTGGCTTGGGACACATCATACATTGCACTTAATACAATTGTATTAAATGAAATTGTATTTATGTTTATTATATAAATACAGTATTTTATTAATATTGTTCCCACTAGGCATTTGAAAGAGGAACATTGAATAAACTGATGGCCAACTGCTTGGACACAGCCTGTTGGTTTATGCAGAGCAAATGGTTACAGAAAAGGAGCTACACTGGAGGAAAAATGTCTCTCTTTTGGAAAACTGCAAAGGAAGTCTGGAACTGAGGCTCTCCCAGGCTCCCAGAGCAACTTCTGGAAGAAGCAATGAAGCAGAGGGAACTCCAGTCACGGAGTGTTGGGGGCCAAGGGATGCCCAGGTGTGCTGGGTGCTCTGGGCACAGGAGAGCTGCTGTCCTGGGCTGGCCCTTGCCAACCCCCCATTTATTGCTGTGTTCACAGAGGCAGACAGACAGACAGGCAGACACTGCTGCCTTGCCATGGGGCTGGTGCAGGGCTAGATGAGCCAGCAGCTTTGCCTCCTCTCCCCCCATATCAGCAGTTGCTCCCCATCCTTCTCTCTGCCATGGTTCCACAGCACCCAGGTCCTACAGCACGTGGGCAGCCGAGGGGACACGGGGGGCTGGGAGACCCCCTCAACCCAGCCTGACCCCTGAAATGGGTGCAGAGCACCCGGGAACCCACCACGATGCAGGGAAGCAGCTGGCTGGCCCTTTAAAGCCTTTTTATTCCCTCTCTTGTTAAAAGATGTCTGGGAGGGGAGCTGCCAATCTGAAAAATGATCCTTCCTTTTTTCCATTTTCTTCCTTCTCTCCTTCTAGCTCATGCTCATCTGTTCAGGTGAACCGCAGGCACATTCATTAAATCTCTGTCTTTGACACCTCAGCTGCTTTGGAGCCCTGGGCTGCTCTTTCTCTTTTCTTTCCATGTTTTTTTTCCTGTTCCCCATCTCTGAGCCCGCCTGATCAGCACACTAAGTGAGAGTGAGCTGCAGAATCCTTAACGAAGCACAGCTCTGCTGGTGAGGTGCTGAGTGGCCGGATTTGGGGAGGGTTTTGGGGGCACCTGCTGCCCTGCTCGTGAGGGAGCACCAGGCACTGTGAGGTGCCACTGCTGGCACTGGGGTGGCACAGAGGGACACGAGCATGCTGACAGCACAGCCTGCACCCAGCCAGCGCCCCAGGGCTGCGGCCAGCAGCCAAGGGCTTGGCTCGCTCCACTGTCCTCAGTCCCACTAAATCCTGTTACTCCATGCAGGAATGCCTTCCCTGCTCCTCAGGCTCCTCTGGGTTCCCCAAATCTTCTCAGGGCTCACCCTCATGCACCCATTCCTTGCCTGTCCCATAAGTCCCATCCTGACAGGGAGGCATGGATGGTTCATCTCGCCACAGATTTGCTGCTTGGCCAAGAGGGACAGAGCCCACCTCCAGCAGCTGCCTCTGGATCAGCTTCTGATGCTGAGTAGGGCTGGAGGAAAGAGATAACTCACCCAGCTGCCGCCAGGAAGGATTTGGCCTCGGCTGTGCTGGCCCCTGGCCGGGTAACTGCTGACTGCTCCCAGCACTGAGCAGTCAGGGTGGTGGGGGCAGAGATGCTCCCCATGGCTTCCACCCGTGGGTTCAGACTGAGGAGCAGAAAGGATTCCTTTGGTAGCAGAGCCTTGGCAATGAGGAGGAGGGCAGAAGGGTTGGGGCTGGACCCAGCACCTCAGCAAGGCCCCTGCCCTAATCCCAGCTCTCTGCAGTGCTTGCAGCCAGGGCAGGGCAGTGTGTCCTGAGGGAAAGGACAGGCTGCTGGGGAGGACGGGGCCGAGCAGCGAGTGGCTCCAGGAGGCTCAGCAGGGCTGGGACTGTAAAGCTGCGAATTCCTGCAGAGTTTTGTTAGCGGGATCGGCACACAGCCTGGTGCCCTGCTCCGAATTAATTATCCGCTGACACGATTTCGCTTCTTTCCCTTTGTGTTATTTTAATTAACAGAGATCTCCTCCAAGCAAGCCAGCTGTCATGTAAATTGTAAAACTGTCAGCATGTACAGGAACTTAACAGGGACTGGAAGAAAGCCTTGCACAAAGGGATGTGCTACTTTCCCTTTTTGGTTTTCCTTCTTTTTTTTTAGATCTGGCACATTTGTAAAGTTTAAAAAAAGTGTGAAGACTAGGGTGGGGCAACAGATGGAGAAAGCCCAGCTTTTACTTTAGCTCCATTTCTTGAGGCAGAGGTGCAGGACAGAGATGTTCTTAAGTACTTTGGATCAGGATTGTTTCCTTGCACATCCCTGCAGCCTGGGCATTCCTCCCACTTCCCCTCCCCTCCATCCACAAAGGCTGCGGGTGGAATGAAACCTACTATAGAAAGGACTCAGCATTAAGCTGGGCAAAAGGAGACATCCGTGGCTTTGATATAATTAATCTGGTCTTGTCCATTGTGGATTTCACCTGCATTCATCCTGAGCTCGATGAACCCCTGTGCTCTGACAGCCAGCTGCAGGGCTGGCTCCAAGCTCTACTCCTGCATCACCTAGGCTTGAGGTTTTTTTTAACTATGAGCTGAAATCAGCCAGTTCTTCCCAAGATCACACTCTGCAAACAAGCAAAACCGTGTTAATGGGCCCCATATGTCTTTGGTTAAAAGCTGCTCCAGCAGCAAGAGCAGCAGATGCAGAGCGGAGCCCGCGGAGCCGGAGGTACGGCGGGAGTTCATGCGAGGATACTCCGTGGCCATCCCAGCTCCCCTGAACGCAGGCAGAGCCTGTGGTAACCCTGCAGCGATCAATTAATAAATGTTTAGGCAAGTCAATGAAGGTTAGCAAGGCCCCAGCTCAACGGGAAGCTCAGGGAGCGCAGTGGGAAGTGGAGATGCTCTGGATGGCAGCAGGACACCAAGGGCGAGATGTGCCAGGGCAGACAGGGGTCTCTGCTGTGTGGTGGGACCTCACAAGGCTGTGGGGCAGGAGGGATGCTCAGCAAACCTGCAGAGGGACCCCCATTTTTGTAAGAAATTAGATGTTTTTCTCCCTGCTTGATTCTGGGAGAAGATAACAGCCTGGGAAGGGCCTGGATTTTCTACAGTGTGATTTTCAGTGCATGTCTCATCCTTACAGTCTACAGACCTGGGCTGTGTCTGGATAAGAACTGAACTACTTAATTCCATTTCTTCCCTTCCTCCCCACAAATGGTTTTTGTGCCCTTTAAGAACAAAGCAGAAAGATTCCAAACCACATTCTGGTAAAGAAGGATGGATTTTCTTTCCCAGCAGCAGCCAGGAATAAAAGCCTGGAGACAGCTGAGCAAGCTACAGCATCAGAGCCCAAATGCTGAGCTTATCCGACGAGCACAGCCGGGCTGTGAGGGCTCCAGCCTGCTGCTGAGGGTTCCACAATGAGGCCAGGGGCTGGGATATGCCAATCACATATGGAGGTTCCCTCTCAGCCCCGTTTGCATGCCAGGCATGCTGCTTGTCCACTGAAACAAATGACCTTGAGCAGTGCTGCGGGTCAATAAAATAATTTGCTAACTGATCCATCTTCTGTGGCAAACAGATGAATCAACTGCAGCTCCCTGGGCTGTTTTATGTACGGATGGGAGAGCTGTGAAGTTAAAATAACGTGTGCGGCCACATCCATCTCTGTGCAATGGAAGGATTGGCTCTGAGTGGATAAAGTTGTGCATTTCTAGATGTGGAAAAAACCATCTCTGCATCTCCTGGCACTTGATTGCGTAAGGTGGGTGCTGTTCCCCGGGACAATGTGGCCCAGGTCACGCTGTCCCTTAGTGGAGCATCGTGTCCCCTTGTTCCTGCTGTCCACACATGTCCTCCAGCAGCTCTGCTGCCCTGATGTGTTCCTGATGGTCCCTCCTGGGCTTCAGCTCCCAGACAACCTTTCCCTATCCTGTCCCTGCTGCCACCTCATTTCTCCACCAGGAATGGACCAAAGACTCCAGTTCCAACCACGAAGGGGACTCACAGCTGGGAGCTGGAGTACAGTGGGAGGCACACTCGGTTTTTACCGGTTTCCAGTGCAGCAAAGCACTAAAAGCAATTAAGAAATGACCATTTCCATCCTGGTAACAAACCTCCAGCAGCATTGGCAGAGGGTGGGCAGGAGCTGGAGTCACCGGGGCTGGTGCACGTGGCCGGGCTGCATCTGTTGGAGAGCACAGTGAACTGGGGCAGTCAGAGGGAGCAGAAAGGCCCCGAGGCAGGCTGTGCTCACTGAGCCCCTAATCACAGCGAGGTGATTAATGCCCTTCTGCTCCCGTGAGCTGCTGCTCTGCTCCATGCTGCCCTCGCTCAGCCCTGCTGCCTCGGCAGGTCCCACACCGGCGGGCACCAGGCGCTTGGCTTTGCAGGGGTGGTGCTCGCTTTTCCCGGTGCTGAAAGCAGGGATGGAGCTGGCAGTGCTGGGAAAGGGCAGGGCAGAGCAAAACCAAGGGTTCCTCTTTGGCCATGATAGTCTGGGAATTCATGTCTGTTCTCGGGAGAGGGTTTTTATCACCTTTGCTCCCAGAGCTTCCCAGCGCTGTGTCTGACAAGGGCCAGCATATTTCAGGAATCCCAGAGCAGAGACTCAGAGCTGGCTCCTGCCTCATGCAGCCTCAGAAAGCCTGGAGCTGCCCCATATCCACCTCTTTGTAGATCAGTCTGATGAGTGCTTTGCTGTTGGTTTTAGGCTGGTGCAATGAAAGCAGGGTCTGGGAGCAGGAGACAGCCCATGTTTAAGCTCAGGGCCTTCCCAGGGAGTGGCATCCCATGTTTCAGTGTTGAGGCAGAGTTTGCTGGGGTTAAAAATTCCCTGTGCCTTGCTGCTCTACATGCTTATTTTCCAAATTCTTTATTAAAATTGCTGGTACAAACACAATTTTTTAGGAGGTTCCTGCAGTCCTTGCAAGCAGGAGGAGGGTACTGGTGAGTTCTTCATGACAGACACGAGCCTGGTGCCCAAACTCCTCCTCTGACATCTGGAGCACAGAGCTGGAAGCAGGAGGGGGCAGTCCTGAAGCCCAGCACTTGCTGCTCTCAATACTGCATTCTGCTGCAGGATGGACACATTCCTGGGGGATGCAGGTGGAATGTGTCCCCATCTGCTCGCCCATAGAGGGGTGGGTTACCTGGCCGCGCTCCTCTGGCTTCACTTCACAGGTTAACAGGATAAGGCACAGCTCAGCCAGGTTAGGCACAGTTCAGCCAGGTTAGGCACAGCTCAGCAGCAGCAAATGTCAGTGAGCAGGAACAAGCAGCCGTGCTCATTCCCAGGAGGAGAGAGGTCACGGTTTGCCTGTCCCAGAGGTTAACAAACCCTGCACAGCCACCCTAAGGGCACAGGAGCTGCTTTAGCTGAACACCAGAGATAAAAGAGCTGCTCAGAGGACTCAGAAAAATGGGGTCCCTTCCACAGAGCCACAGGAAACCCCCTGTGCCCCAGCAGCCCTACACTGTGCTCCTCTTCCTCAGCTTCATCCCGGGTAAAGCTCGCTCCACGCCGGGACGGCTGCAGGGCACTTCCTGAGAGCCTTTAAAGCACGTTGGGTAATTAATACCTTCCATGCATGAGGGAAAATGAAAGGCAGGTGGGAGGAGGAGGGGAGCAGGGAGGAGGCAACCCCGTTTTGAAGGCTGTTGGGGTGGTTTTCCCTTGGTCAGTTGTTATAATTTGGAGGCTCCTGCACGCTGCAGTGTTCACACCTCTCAGACGTTATTCACAGCCTGATTCCAGCCGGCACCACGATGCTGTCAGACTATGCAGGATCCATGCTGCCTGCTGGAGCAGCTCTCCTCCTCCTCATCCCTTGGGAGCACTGCAGGATGAGCTGAGGCTGCCCCACACTCCAGGCTCAGCACCCAGCCAGCTTCTCCAAACCCCCTCCATAGCGGACAGTCAGAGGAAAGGCCCCTCTGTGACAAGAAAGCTCCATTTCAGCACCTTAAATACAGTTTCTTAACAAACAAAATGTTTGTTTTCTGAATAATAATAATTATAATAAAAGAATTCCAGCCCTGGGGCATGTGGTGGGTTGGCTGCAAGCTCATTGGGCGTGTGTCCATTACCGTCCACGCTCCAGACCCCGGCGCTTTATTCCGGGACAGTGACTGACAGACCCTGATCGATGCTGATTGGGGTCTTAAATAAACATTGGCCTTGGTTTGCTGGGAAGAGAGAGGTGTCAGCATCTGGCTGACAGGCAGAGAGAGGCAAACTTTGCCAAATGGGCATTTCTTTGCAATATTTCCTTTTCTTTTGCAATTTATTTCCCTTCTCTCTTCACTGTGCCATGGAGCTGGGTAGAAGCTGGGATAGGGCAGTCAGGAAGGTTTTAGTACAGAGTTATTTTGTATTTTACTCCTTTAACTTATGTCTTCCATAGACTGAAAAACAGAGTTCAAATACTCAAACCGAGTTGTGCTGCTAAGAGCCACCAGATCTCACTGGTGCCTGATCAGACTATGGAGCAGGGAAAGGTGCTTCACTGCTGACAGCTGCTGTCAAGAGAAAAGCCTTTTGATAATTTGCTGAGCTGTGGCAATTCACATCTGCAAGAGCTGTAGAGCTCCAAGGAACCCTGAGCTTCTTGGAAATGTTTTTCACCAGCATCATGTAGGTCTTAAAATTACTAGAAATGGCACTTGAGAGTTGAGTGACTCAGGTCGCTACAATTTGGAAAATATCACTCAGGTAATTTTTTTTTCACCCTTTGAGCATGATTTTGTCAAATCAAATACTTCCCCAATGCCAATTTCTCCTTTACTGCTATGTCAGGCATCAATAATGAAACAGCAGCAGATTAAGTCTGATGCTGTAACACCCCAAAAATTTCTGTGCACCCATGTTCTGGTGGCTCCCTGTGGAGTGACTCTGTTATCTCCTCATCTCTGACCCTGTGTGCCAGCAGATTCCAGCCTGGGCAGAAATGAAGGTCACAAGTTACTGAGCCAATCTGGGAAAGAAATTCCAGGAGAGCAGATCGGGATTGTTTTAATTAAAGGAAAGAGGCAGGGGAAGGGGGGCATAGCAACACTTGAGCAATCAAACAACATTGTGAAGATGAACAGTTTGAGGTAGGATTAAGATGGCTGAAAATGTCTTTTTAAAGGAATGTAAAAACGTGGATGTTGGATGATTGACAAATAAAGGGCATTTTCCTTTAATTTAAATATGCTCCTAGTTTGTGCAGAATATGCTAATTTATACATTGCCTAAATAGCCAGTAGCTATTGTCTGTAAAACCACATCAGATCAGGGCAGCAGGGCAGTTAATGTACTGGCTGGATGTTATGGCTGGTCAGTGAAGCGATCCGAGCTTCCTTCCACTGGCTCCCAACCCCTAAATGGAATAGCTGAGCTGTAAAAAACTGCCAGGGGCATAAACTGAAGTTCATTCTGTCAGCCTTGAATAGGACAAGGCTCTCCTTCCCACAAGGACCCGTCCATACCCTCAGCCCCAGCCCAGCTGCTGCTCCTCTGTGACCCCAGAGCTGTTCCCCTTCCACCCCAGAGCCCTCCAAGCCCCTGTGCTCTCCACAGGGATGATTTCTTGGGGAACATACAGCCCACCCCAGGAGCTGTTCACAGCTTTTCAGCACCTTCCCCTGGCCCTGTGATCCTCCCATGCCTCAGTTTTCCTGGCTGCAGGCTCTCCCACACCCTCCAGCCCAGCTCTCCTGGGGCTTTGGTCACATCTCCTGTCTTCCAAGGTCTCACAGCAGCTCTTAGCCTCCCCCAAAACCCCTGCTCTGCTCCTGCCATGCCATGACCTGCCCTATGCTTCTCATCTGGGCCTCCTGAGCAGCACTGGGACCCCAGCTGGATTTTGAACCCTGACATTTGGCAGCCTCTGCTCCAAACAGGTCCTGAGTGTGATCCATCCATGCCCAACCTGACTCTTCCTCTGCCTTCATCTGTAGCCACAACTTGGTCTGGTCTCTGGAGCAATTTTTAATGCAGAGAGGCCTCTAATTAACAGGATTCTGAAGTTAATTAAAACAATCTCGTTTAGATCTCTCCATGAGTGCTCACAAGGGCAATGCTGCTTCCCTGGGCTCCTTGGGAGACTCTGCTCACCTCACCAATCACACCCCAGGGGCTTCTGTATCGTTGGGAAAGGGTCTGGGGTGTCACCTGAAAGGCTGCCAGGTCCTGGAACACATTTATCCAAAGGTCCAAACGACCAGCATGGAAGTCCAGACTCCACAGACTCCAGGGCCATGCTCCAGCCTTCCTGGGTCCTTCATTCCCTTCTGGGATAAAGCTGCTGTCTCCATAGGTGACTCCTAAGGGGAAACTCTTGTCTCCCATGTCAGCCCCAAACCATCTTGTTCAAGAAAGGTCCATCCTCTGCATTCCCAATGCATTCCCAAAGATCAGTCTGGATTAAGTTTAGAACGATTTGATAAGTAGTAATAATACTGCTGCTTTGCCCCTAATTATTTTCAATATAATTATGTACCCTCAAGAAACCTTTTAAATAGCACGCTCTCCTCAGCACTCTGGTCCAAGGGATTCATTTGTCTCAGGAAAGAAATATTCTTGGGGCTGAATCCTTCATTAGTCTTTCCTGGAGAGACTCCTGCTGAAGTCAGCTGGGTATGTGTGTCCCACTGGAGGATGTGGGGCTGTGCCTGCCTGGGCAGTGCCCACCACAGGAACATTTTACAAGCCCCTTGGAATTTGGTTTCTTGGCAGCATAAAGCATTCGGCAGGGAAAAAAAGCCTGGAAGTCTGCTGGAAAGTATCAGTGAAAGACTCTGAGTTTCATTGTCTTTTATCAGCTTCTTACACTTCCTTCTCTTGAGTTTTAATCCCACACAAGTGCTGCAGCTTCGGTGTGTGAAGGAAAAAGAGGAAAGACAGTCTGGGATCACATTGTGTGAGCAGGTGCAAATCAAAAGTGCATAACCTTCACATCACTGTGGTGCCCTGCCCCACCTGGAGATAAAAACTGGGAAGGAACAGAAAGAACAGTGTATTTGGAAAGGAGGAATTAAATGCATACATTGAATTATATATATATATATATATATATATATATAAAATACTTCTTTATATTTATATAAATATATTTTCAGGTGATCAATTTTTTTTCTGAGCAAATTGATTTTTCATTCAGAGTGTGCTCAGTGGGATCTTGTCTGTGGTACCCACATGCAACTTCCTGTAAAAAAAAAAAAAAAAAAAAAAAAGTCCTTGACTGGATTCTCCACTGTCCCAGTTACCTTCTGCCCTCCTGTCCCCCAGCTGGCAGCACGTCCAGGGTCTGGGATTTCTGTGCATGCCCACAGCTCCAGGACAGGATCCCAGCCCAAATCTGTTCTGATGTGCTCCTGCTTTCCATGTTCAAACCCTTGGATGCTCAAAGCACGATTCAGTTTGTGCATTTTCAGCAATTCACAATCTTTTAAAGATGAAAAACCTATATAAATGTCTGCTTTTCTATGACCCTGTTTTATTTACTTGCTGGCAGAGTGGTGTGAGTCCACTTCAATTTTCATTCTGCAGAGACTCTTTTGTGCCTTATAGGGTATCCTGAGCACTCTCCTGGATTTAGGGGTTATTCCTGGTGGATCTGTGTAAATCAACACCTGCTTGACCCCCAAACCCATGGCATCCCCAGTCTGCATCCCTGAAATCCTTTGGGGAAAGGAAGGACTCTTACTGGGAAGTGAGAGCCCAGCCCATCCCTCTCTGTGCATTCCCACACACCTGCATTCCAGATTGTCCCTTCCGTGCACCAGTGTCTGCAAACCAGGGATGGCTTTCCAAGGAAATTTCCTCACTGAAATAGTTAATGAGGACAGATCCCATCCCCCAGCTGTCTCCCCCCAGCTCGCCACCCCTCTGAAAAAAAAATCAGAATAATAATTAAAAGATGCCTAGAAACGCTCTTGGAAGAGCATAAATTCTGAAGATGAAAGTAAATGATTAAAATAATTAAATACTTCAAGTTGACAAGCAGAAGCAGAATCTTGCCAACGGACATTTGTCGGTAATTAGTTAATTAATCCTAACACAAATTATAAGCCATAACAAACCAGTCAGGCTGAACGCAGCCGGCTGTTCAGAATTAAACTTAGAAAAAGAGGGAGTGAGAGAAAGAAGAAAGAAAAGTTTGGAGATTCTTGCAGATCTGAGGGAAGATGCTGTGCAGGAGCTGGAGTCCCTCTGGGAAGGGCAGGCAGGACAGGGGCAGGAGTTGGGGCAGAACAGGGCTGTGTTCCCACCTGGCAGGAGCACAGTGGGGTGGGATGCATGGAATAGGCAGTACAGAGTGGGATTTGGAATTTCCACTCTTTTTCTGTGAGCAAATGCAGCACAAAGGCTTCCCAGCTCTGTTTCCCACTCTGTCACTGGTACCAGTGTGCACTTGAGAACATCTTGCAGTGGGAATGAGCTGGTCTGGGCAGCTCCATCAGGTCCACAGGCTGGTGGTGGCATTAATCCAGGGGCTTCTGGAAGATGCACGGACCAGCATCTGTGAAGGGCTCAATCCTGGGGTGCTGAGAGGACAGATGGTTTGCAGCTGCCCATTAACACCCTGGAAAGTGTTTCTAGGACAGGCTGGAAAAGCAGGGTCAGTGCTTGGGAGCTGGATCCTGCCAGGGAAGCTCGGTGCAAATGACACCAGGACACGTGTGTGGTCAGCAGGGACCCGGCAGGAGCCTGATGCCATCCAAAAGGCTGGGACGTTGGGGAAGACAGAGCCTTAGTGCAATGGGAAGAGGTTAATGAGCTGTGGGCTGGTTTCTCACCTCCAGTCACCTTGGCTCAGGTCCAATTTTCAGCCCTAGATTAAGTGAGGTTGGTGATCCACAGGCATGACACGGTGACTGACAGCTCATCTGCAGCTGAACTGCTGCGTTCACACGTCCAGCCGGGGCTGAGGAGGCACTGAAGGGCCAGGCTTTGCCCTTCCTCCAGCACGAAAAAGCTCTGGAGCAGCCAGAGTGGGTGTTCTGACAAGAGAGGACCTGCACATCCCCAGCACGGGGACACTGCTGGGTGACAGACTGGGCCAAATGACAGCTGGCAATGCAGCTTAAGTGAGAAATGGGACATACAGGTTGCAAATAGGCTTTTAACAGCACGGAAAAGAAGGCACGAAATGTTTTGAAAGAATAAACAGACGCCAGGGAAGTGTGACTATCCCACAGATCCCACATTGTCGGAGGAGTAGCCGGTGACTGATGAGCCACGTCTGGGCATGTATCATGTGAGGGGAAATACGAACATGTGAGTACACATGACGACCTCCTGATGTGATTTACATGCAGAGCAGAAAGAGATCACTTACAAGACAATGAGAATTAACACTGAGGGAATGCAAGGCCCATCTCTTCTGGCCCAAACTCCCTGATTTGCCTGTACAGTGGGTTCCTATTTTCCATGAAAACCATCCAGAGCTCTGCTAAAGAGAAAGTTTCATCCGCATGTGCGTGAGCATGTGTACGCGTGTTCTAAGTGTTTTGCATTATGTGAGCTCTGACCTTCAGAGGGGAACAGAAGGAATATTTTCCCCCTGAGGCTAGAGTTGTCAGTGAAATGTCTGTCTTCCTTAATAATTTCAATCCGGGTGACAGGGGACAGGGCATTTTGCTCTGAACGAACGTACTGTAAAAACTGTCAGATAGAATTTGTCTCAAGAAGCAACATTTCTATCCATTCGGGGTCATAATTACAGGCATCTTATGACCTGTGGAGCAGCACATTTTTCTCAACTGAAAAAAAAGAGGAGTCCTAAAATAGGTGGTTTGGTCTTCTGCAGAGCTTTGGATTGGACCTAAATGGAATCTAACAAACAACAGCGATCTGTAGCAGAATGCTTTCTTCATGTTTGCTGGCTGCTTTTTAAAATCCAGAACAAACTGTGCACTGAAGTGACGTAGCAGAAAAGAGGGATAGAAATTGCCATTCACTAGGCTGGAGTAATGGCCTATTTCTCCTATATCCTGTCTCCTAACTGCCTGCCTCTCTGAATTTCCTCCACACTGACACTAGCCAGCGTCTTGTTAATGAACTGAATAAGTAACTAAATGGGTGATTAACCAAATGAGCATGACGATAATTTGATTGTGCTTTCCCCACTTTTAAAGCACAGGAAATAGTAAGAAAAGAAATAATTCAGTGACCAGCAGGAATTCAAACAGTACAAAGCTAGAGGAGCTGGGGGAAGCTTTGACTAGATGTGGCTGTCAATAAATCCCCCACAGCACTGCAGAAATCTCTGGATAAATATTTAGATTTCTTGATTTGTGCCTCCATGCAAAAGAAAATAACTACTCATTGATTTGAAGCAGCTTTTACTTTTATAGTTTGATTTTATAATTAGCAACTATTATGAAATGGATCGTCCTGCTGTTTTGTGCAGTTATGAGTCACACACAACTCAATGCTGGACATCATTTTGGGGTCACCAGCCTGGGTTTGTGTCACAGAGCCTGCAGTGCCTGCTGCTTCCTCACCTTACTGAGGTGGGAGTGACAAACCAGACTGGGAGAGAGAATCCAAAGTTAACCCAGTGGGAAGATGGTCTGCACTGCTGGGGAGGGAGAAATGCAAAAACTGAGAAATAACAGCCTGTCCTCGGCCATCCCAGCTGCTCACAGTGGATAATCCTCTTCCCCACCCCAAGCAGACAATGGTGACCACACAGAAGCCCAGGGAAGGAACATCCAGCTGAGGAGCAGGGCCCCAGCTGGACTCTGGAACGTTCTGACCCACAAGATCAATCCTGCCAGAGATGCAAACATTAATCAGCTGTTGGCAGGGCAGGTTACAATCCATTTTCACCTGCACACTCCAATGGATGCCCTGTTCTTGCCATCACAGGTGCAGGGGAAGCAGTGGGCCTGGGAGTGAGGAGCAGAGCAGCTCTGGGAGGCAGAGGGATGCCTGTAGGATTCACAGAGCCAGGCACTGACACTCCCCAACACGTCTACCAAGACTGAGGACCCTTGGAAGGAGTTTTGCTGGTGGTAGGCAAGGAGGACAGTCCCTCCACACTGATGATGTTAACTTGGGAAATGTCTGGAGGGGAATAGGGCATCCCACGGTCAGAACAATCCCTCTGCAATTTCAGTGCTCCTGAAGGCAAGCACTGAAGAGAGATGTTGACAGCCTGCTCTGCATGCCCAGAGAGCCAGGCTCAGGATTTAAATCCCACTGACAAACACCTCCATCCAGGTAATGTCTAACACTGTCAAAACAAACATGTGAAAAGAGATTCTGCAGCTTTGCTCACTAAAACTTCAACAAGAGCTGCTCTCCAGGGACTCTGAGGCATTGTGGTGGGAAGGACAGAGCCAGACTTGGCACCAGGGTTGCCCCAACTTGGGCACGGGAGGACTAAGGCAAGGCTTGTCCCTGCCCATCCCTGAGGGGAATCTGTTTAAAGACACCATGTTTAGGCCTATAGAAAGTCAGTTCCAGGAGCTCTGTGGAGCCCAGACAGGGAGATTAGGAGCAAATCCCCATGTAAGCCTTGCAGGGTTCATTTTGGGGTTGGCGATCCGAACCACATGCCCCGGCAGCCGGAGAGAAGCTCAGTGAATCTAGACGTTTCTATTCCCATCCACTCTGTTACCCTGCCCTGTGATCTTCTAAATCACTTCTCCTCTCTGCACCTTCATTTCCTGCACCTGAAACAGCAAGAACATGTGGATTCTTTTCTCCTCTGGCAAACAGGAGCTCCCAGAGGAAACTTCATCCAGGCATTGCAGCAACTGTAACATCATCTTTACTAATATCATATTGAGAGACAACAAAGGACAAAAGCTGGTGCAAGCACTGCTCAAACAATCCCTGGAATGAAAAAACCCTCCTATCCTACCATCCTGGGTCACACCACAGCCCCTCTGGTCATATGAGATGGAGCCTGAGCAGAAAGCTGAGCCCAGATCCCTCAGGACAGCATCTCCCAGTCCAAGTGCACCCAGGAGAGCTCAGTATTGCCCTTCTGGAAGGAGAATGGGATATTGGGATCACCAGCTTGGGAGAATGAGGTAGAACCTGCAGAGTGTTCCTCCTCCTCTGCCTCATTTAGGGCACTGTGTTCCTGTGAAAGGTGTTCTGCACTCACAGGTGGGAGAGAGCAATAGCCTGTGAGGCTGCTCACAGCTTTTGCTTTGGAATAACCCCATGGAGGTCATGGAGCAAACAACACATAAATACACATAACTGCAGTGTTTGTCTTGAAAGTAAAACAGGCAAAGGCACATTCAATTTTAAGACATGCTGCAATGGACAATTTCCCTTTAAGGGTGGAAAATATTCCTTGATTTCTGCTGGCAGAGCTGTCATGGACGTGTGAGGAGCACCTTCACTCCAGAAGGAGGTAGGTGTGCACTGGGTACAGGTGTGTTCCTAAACAGGGAAATCCAATCTGTCAAGAAAATTCAATAACAACTTTCACACTTAACTGTATCCCAGGGTCCAAAAAAAATCAACTAGGATGGTAGTTGTGGATTTTTCATTAACCTTCTCTTAAAAAGTTTTCAAAAAATAACACTGAGTGAGAACTGGTTGTACTTGTGGAATATGTGTGGAGATCAGCAGGGGAAAAATGCAAAACTTCAGGCTGGATCCACACAGAAAATCCTTCAGTAGAAGAAATCACCCTCATTTGATTTACACATGAAGTACTCGATTGAACAAGTGTAGCTACAGGCCATTGGAAAACAGTCAAAATGGTGAATTTGCTGGTTGCACACATTCATGCTGCTTCCTGGAGACAATCTGCTGTTATTTTTTGGCATGTTTAGTATTTTTTAAACCACACAAAGGTTATGTCTGGTTCTCCCAGTGACTGGGTGTTAGCCATATGCTGGAGCATCCCGAGTTTTCTCTCCTCAAACCTACAGATTTTGGATGCTTTGGTGGCTCCTTTTCTCAGCATGGGGCTGGATTTGTGAAGCTGCAGTCAGAGAACGTGTTAATTATAGAATCATTGAATCTTACTGGGACTCAGGCAGGGGCATAAAACATGGGCCAGGTGGAGTCACCTCAGTGAGACAACGTCCAGGCCAATTCCAGTTTGTTTTTTCTTCTTTTCTCTTGTTATTAATTATCCACGTTACCAGCACACCTGGAAGCCTCTGGGTGGAAGTGTCCAAGACTGGAAGAGACTTGGAGCAACCTGGTCATGCAGAAGGTGTCTCTGCCCATGGCAGAGGTGGGACTGGGTGATCCTGAAGAGCTCTTCCAGCCCAAACCATTCCAGGACTTCCATGCAGGAAGTTTTTTGCCCTGAGAAATTTAAGTAGATTGAGACTGGGGCAGGAAAGAAATAGAGAATAACATTCACTGCTCAGCAGCTGCTAGAACCCCTGTCCAGCCAGGTGATGAACCACAGAGAGACACTGAGGGGCTGGAGCTTGTCCAGAGAACAGAGCTGGGGAAGGCTCTGGAGCACCAGGAATGGCTGAGGGAACTGGAGGGGCTCAGCCTGGAGAAAAGGAGACCCAGATGGGACCTTCTGGCTCTCATAACAGGCAGGTGGATGAGGTGGGGCCATGTCTCCTTCTATGAGAAGAGTGAGCTCAGCGAAGGACCAGAGGAAACGGCCTCGAGCTGAGACAGAGGGGATTCTCATTAGATATTGAAAAAAAAAATTCACATTAGATATTGAAAAAAATTTCACTCTTCTCATGGTCACACACGGGAACAGGCTGCCTGGGAAGGTGGTGGAATCACCGTCCCTGGAGGTGTCCAAGAGGGTGATGTGGTTCCAGAGGCAGTGCTGGTTGAGGGACTGAATGATCTTAAATCCAGCCTTGATGATTCTGAGAGAATCCTACACGGATGCAGAACCTGGGGACATGGTTTAGTGGAGGGCACAGCCTCAGAGGTCTTTTCCAACCTCAGTGCCTCATTCAGCCACCCCGTATCTCTGTGATCTTTTCCCCCTTTAACCATCCGTGACTCCAAGGGGAAGGTTAAAAAACTCGACCCCCTCAGATCTGTGTGCTCCCCCTCAGACTCGTGTGTTCCAATGTTGTCCCTGAAAATCAGCCTTCTGATTTGTTTGGGTATAATGGAGTCAGTTCTCATGAACTGTAAGATAAACAAGAATCATGTTTGCATTCCTTTGTAAAAGATATCACCTGATGGACTTCTCAAGTGAGCAGTGGAGATGGAGAGGTGGGAACTGCTCTGTCCAATCTCTGATCACTGTCCAGAAACTGAGAGATACGAGGTCAACAATAAACGAGAGACTTCTTTTCTTCTCTACCTGAACACCTGTGGTGTGTATTGCTGTGTTCCCTCTGTGTGTCAGTGACATTCCCCCGTCCTTTCCCCCCTTTAACCATCTGTATCTCCAAAGGGATGGTTAAAAAACTCGACCCCCTCAGACTCGTGTTCCCCGTCCTTTTCCCTCTTTAACCATCCCGTGACTCCAAAGGGATTGTTTAAAATCTCGACTCCCTTAGACTCGTGTTCCGCCGTCCTCCCCCTTTAACCCTCCGCATTTCCAAAGTTATAGTTTAAATCTCGACCTCCTCAGATACGTGTGTTCCCCCCTTTAACCATCCTGTATCTCCAAAGGGATAGTTTAAAATCTCGGCCCCCTCAGACTGGTGTTCCCCCGTCCTTTTCCCCTTTTCACCACCAGTATTTCCAAAGGGATAGTTTAAAATCTCGACTCCCTCAGACTCATGCATTCCCCCCTTTAACCATCCCGTATCTCCAAAGGGATAGTTTAAAATCTCGACCCCCTCAGACTCGTGTTTCCTCGTCCTTCTCCCCCTTTAACCCTCCGTATTCCCAAAGGAATAGTTTAACATCTCCACCCCTCACGCTCCCCCGCCCCCGCTCCCCTCAGGGCTCCGCGGCCGCGCGCGCGCGGCGCCTCTCGCGAGCGGTGACGTCATCGCGTCGCGCGGGCGCGCAGGCGCGGCGGGGCGGGCGGGCCGCGCTGTGTCACGGCCATGGAGTACCTGATCGGCATCCAGGGCCCCGACTACGTCCTGGTGGCCGCGGACACCGTGGCGGCCACCAGCATCATCCAGATGAAGCACGGTGAGAGCCCGAGGGGCGCCGGGGCTCCGTGCTAAGCCCCATAGCCCCGCAGGGTGTCGCGGGGCGCCGGCGGTGATGGTGGTGTGCGCGGTCGGGCCCGCCGCTGGGGCTGAGGGCAGGCTCTCTTACAAATGGCAGGAGCTCGCTGGGTTTGGGGCCGAGGGCAGGCTCTTCAAATGGCAGGAGCTCGCTGGTTGTGGGTCTTGGGGCTCGCTGGTTGGGCCGAGGCAGCTTCAAATGGCAGGAGCTCGCTGGGTTTGATGCTGAGGGCAGGCTCTTCAAATGGCAGGAGCTCGCTGGGTTTGGGGCCGAGGGCAGGCTCTTCAAATGGCAGGAGCTCGCTGGGTTTGATGCTGAGGGCAGGCTCTTCAAATGGCAGGAGCTCGGAAGCTCTGGCGGTTGGTGATGCTGAGGGCAGGCTCTTCAAATGGCAGGAGCTCGCTGGGTTTGGGGCGAGGGCAGGCTCTTCAAATGGCAGGAGCTCGCTGGGTTTGGGGCTGAGGGCAGGCTCTTCAAATGGCAGGAGCTCGCTGGGTTTGAGGCTGAGGGCAGGCTTCTTCACACTGGCAGGAGCTCGCTGGGTTTGGGGCTGAGGGCAGGCTCTTCAAATGGCAGGAGCTCGCTGGTTTGGGGCTGAGGGCAGGCTCTTCAAATGGCAGGAGCTCGCTGGGTTGGGCTTAAGGCAGGCTCCTTCCACCAATGGCAGGAGCATCAGCTGGGTTTGTGCTGAGGGCAGGCTCTTCAAATGGCAGGAGCTCGCTGGGTTTGGGGCTGAGGGCAGGCTCTTCAAATGGCAGGAGCTCGCTGGGTTTGGGCGCTGCCGGGCCCTTCAGGGAGGTGTAGTCGGTGTAGGGAGTGCAGGGCGGCCTCTGGAGCGCGGAGCCAAAGTGGGGTTTAAATCGCCGCTTGCTCTGGGTAAAGTCCGCAGTCCTAACCGAGTGTGACCGCTCTGTGTTGGGTTGTGGGCTTTAATTTCCCTGTTCAGGTGAGCTTTGGTTGGTTTGTGACCCCCAAGCACGCTCTGCACAGCAGTGTCAAAGTGTAACCGCACAGGGATAACGATGTGTGACAGGAGGTGCTCGCTGGTGCCTAATTCACGGGTAAAACGTAATTCATGGGAGAAAAGGGGTTTGGGGGACTAAAAGCATCAGTGAAATTCAGAGCACAGGGTGCAGGAGCCACACCGAAACATGGCTTTGGTTTCTTTGTGTGGTGAAACATCTAGGGCGTCACCAAGTCTCTGGAATTCTCTAAAATCAATTTTTCTTCCTGCTGTTGCAATAACCTAGACTGAAGCTTGTTCTATTCTAAAGACTGTGCTTTAGTAGCTCTTTTAAAAAAAAGTTGTAGGATAGAGGATTGCTAGATCCCTACAAATTAATCTAAATAAATCTATATAATAATGTTGTAGTACTGCTTTTACCTCAAATGTTTCACTTCAAGTCTGTGATAACTAATTGGAACAGTGTTAGCAGCTGTGAAAGCTGGTGGTATGTACAAAATAAAAATTTAATCACTTTAAGTAATGTTTTCTAAGTTATTGTTGGTTCCAAATAGGTTTGTTCACAAACTTTAAGGAAAATGTACTTTGAACATAGGATTTAATTGCTTTTGCTGGGAGGGGGAACCCATAAATTTCAGATCTGTATTTTGAATATTTATTTGTAAATTAATTCCAGCCTGGAAAACTTATGGTAGTTGCCCCTTCCAGTACCTGAAGGGAGCTTGCAGGAAAGATGCAGAGACAATTTACAAGGGCCTGCAGTGACAGGACAGAGGGAATGGCTTCCCACTGCCAGAGGGCAGGGTTAGATGGGATACTGGGCAGGAATTGTTCCCTGGGAGGGTGGGCAGGCCCTGGCACAGGGTGCCCAGAGCAGCTGTGGCAGCCTGATCCGCAGTCCCAAGGCCAGGCTGGATGGGGCTTGGAGCACCCTGGGAGAGTGGAAGTGTCCCTGCCCAGGGCAGGGGAGGGGCTTTGAGCTCCCTTCCACCCCAAACCAGTCTGGGATTGCAAGGGCTGGGCAAGGCTGAGCTCCCCTGAGCTCCAGCAGCAACTCCAGTGCTGTGGTGACTCCTGACATCCTTCAGAGGATTGTGACACTCTGTGTCTGTCTTGCAGCACAGATTGTTCAGCACCATTTAGTGAGCTGGAGGGGAAGCTCAGAGCTGCAGGCTCGGTGTTTATCCAAGCCCTCAGTGGAGAGAAGGGATTTTCCCCTCACTCCAACAGCTGCTCAGGGTCTGTCTGGGATATCCAAATGCCAGATACCTGCTCTGGTGAGAGGAGACTCTGTGAGCACAGGATTGTCTTCAGCACTGTCATTACAACAACTTGGATCCCCTCAAACATGCACAAGCTTAAAACTGTTTTAGACTGCAGTTACAACTAAAGATATGGATTGCTGTTCCTTAATTTCTTGTTTATAAGTGGGCTTCGTTATGATTTATAATCATTACTTTAGTTTTTGTTCTCTTTGGTTTGGTTTTTTCCATAAAAAATGACAAGGAAAAGAAACGCTTCTGGAAAAGCCTCGTTCACATAAGCTTCTGGTTTTTGGGACTGCTGTATGTATGGAAAAAGGGCATCATTTGACATGGAATTAGTTGCTGGATTTCCTAAGATGGATTTTGCTCAATATATTGATATTTCAGCTTTATATTACATTATTTGCTTCTGTTGCAGAATATTTGAAAAAAGTTGAATAGTCACTGAGCAAAATTCTTACTCCTGATCCTGCGAAGCAAAACCTTATGCTTTGAACACAATATTCTGTGTGAAGCTTTATTCTTTCCTCCCTTGCTTCTAATATAGGAAATACTAAATATTTCTGGAATGCCTCCCTTCCTGAAGGGCTTTGTTTGTCTTTAACAACTCTTGTGTTCTGTGTCATCAGCTGTGAGACACCAAATGTCAGTGTTGGCTCAGAAAGGCTTTTTACTCATGCTCCAGGTCATGATGCAGTTATCCAAATCCCTTTCTTGCTTCTGTAAAGTCCTGATGCATCAGGATATTGGCAAAATAATTTATTCTTCCTCATGACCATGGCACTCAATGTTATTTTTCTTTGCCTAGACCATGACAAAATGTTTAAGATGAGTGAAAAGATCTTACTGCTGTGTGTGGGGGAGCCTGGAGACACGGTGCAGTTTGCAGAATACATCCAGAAAAATGTTCAGCTCTACAAAATGAGAAATGGTGAGTGAAGCAGGACAGGCCCTGGGGGTTGGGAGCAGAGCTAAGGGTGGTTTCCAGGTGGATGTTGGTGGAAAGTGCTGTTCTCAAACATTCTGTAAAGATTTCTGCATTTTTAGTGTCCAGCAAAGGTGATAATCCAGGCAGGATGCAGAAACAGAGTCTGGATTGTACAGTATAAATTAAATGGTTTTTCCAAATCCTAGCAAACTTCTGTGCAACATAAATGACACAAATGTTTTACTAAAGGAATTACTATTCTCTTAATATGTCCATTGCATGCCAACTGTTACCAGTTCTTTTGATATATTGGGAAAAAAAGTCAAGCTGCACGTCCTTAATATTGTAATTTTGCCTGAGGGCCCTGTTTATGTTTGTAGCTTTCAGAATAAACTGGAATTAGACACAGGGTGCTACATTTTGTCACTACAGTATATTTTGTTATTTCAGAACAGGAATGGGAAGGTAGGAGGTGAAAGATGAATGATTTGGGCTGTTACCGAATAACTGATCACATTTCTTCTCCAGGTTATGAATTGTCTCCCACTGCAGCTGCAAACTTCACCCGGCGAAACCTCGCGGACTATCTCCGGAGTCGGGTGAGTAACAGCTGAGAGGTTTTGGCAAAGGCTTCCAGGGAACATTTCCATCCTCAAATAATAGAGTCTGAAAAAGGTAGGAGCTGCTGTCTTTAGTGATGGATTTGGAACTGGCTGCTCAGGGATTTAGTGGGGTCAAGGAATGACTGGATGTGGCATTCAGTGCTCTGGTCTGGGTAACCAGGCGTTGATGGGTCACAGGTTGGACTCGATGACCTTGCAAGTCTTCTCCAACAACAGTGACTCTGAGATGCTGTGAGTTCACATTTCTGAAATGATGTCTTAGTAAAATAGAAGTTTATTTGCTTATTTTAAAAACTTACCACATCACTTATCAATAACTGATACATCCATAGACTTAAAATTCCAGCCTTGGGCCCAATAAACACTTTGTCACACACTGCAGACGTGAAGTGAATTAAACTTCTTAAACATCGAGATAAGGTTGTGGGTTTTCATGCAAATGCACCAAATCCGTTTAATCTTCTTGGAAAATGATTTCATAGAGCAAAGCTGTTTGATGTACTTAGGAAAACAAGTGCTTTTTGTAAACAGCAACATGAGGCTTTTGGTAAATACCACATCCAAGTTGGGGTTGTGTTTTCAAGTTACTGCAATTTCAAGAACTTTCAAGAACTGCAATTAGCGATGTTTCCCAGGGTGATTTTTTTTTAAAGTATGAAAAGCTGCTGCTATGAGGGGGCAAACAAACCTTTAATGATCTAAGGTTAGGAAGCATTTCATTGAGAAAAATGTTAATGTGCTGTATGAGAGAAAACAGGAAGAAAGAGGATGTTGAGAATAAAGTTGATCAGCTCTGTCAGGGATAGGGTGTGGGTTAAATTGTGTTGCTGTTCTAACAGTGCACTGCTTGGGCCTGAAATCAGGTTTTACAGTAGCAAATAAAGACCACTATTAACCTCAGAGCTGTATTGTTAACAACTACACATGTGGAGTGAGAGTTCTTCCAGAACTCATTCACAGGAACAGCCAAAGATTATTGTTCTGCAGGTAGCAGTTTTTCCTTGTGGGCCCCTTCCAACTCAGGATATTCTGTGATTCCACTCTCCTCTTCTGGTTTAAATGGCTTCATCCAGCTGCATGGCTGGCAGGTGATGGTTGGCAGTGATGCTCTTTGCTTTAGCTTATGTTGAGGTGTGATTTTGAAAGTTTGTGTTTGTTCTGTGCATTCCTGTGCAGTTCTTGAGGCTGATGTGAAGCAGTGATGCTGTTGGGGCCTAGCCCTGGTGCTGATGGCTCATCTCAGGGACATGTGACCTGCACAGATGAGACTGAGTGTCCTGTCCCCTTTCAGCAGAGGCAGCTCTCCTTACATGTGATTTCAAGTACCTTTAACAGGCTTTTTGGTAAACCTGCCCATCAGGAGGCAGCACCAACGTGGCACCTTTGTCTTCCTCGGGGCCTGATCCTCCCTGTGGCTCTGCTCCTTCCTGAGCCCACGCCTATCTTCCAGCTCACCTGCTCCAGATGGGCAGCAGAGTGGGGAGGACACTGGCAGAGGCAGATGTGTTTATTTACCAGAGACAAAACGCTGCTCTGGTGCAGATGGCAACGCCCCAGGGCGCGCGGCGCTCTCTGACACTGCTGTCACACTACACTGAGCTCCACATTGCAGGCAGAACCTTTTTTCTCTCACTGTAGCACTTCATGGTTTGTTTGTGGCATTTAAAATTTGACAATACAAGCCTTGCCATCAGAGTTGGTTTTTTTTTCCTGTGAATTTTGTTACATTTTCATCATAATATGTGGGATACCAGAAGGATTAACACTAGTGCTTGGTATCTGTTGAAACTGTTTAAGTGATTCCTGGAGGCTACTAATGTGGATCATGAAAATAAAAATTAAAAGGTAAAACATGCCAGCACCTCCTGTTAGGAGTGGGAAAGTAGTTGAGAAGTAAAAAGTTTAGTGGGGAAAAAGTAGTTTGTTGCTTTATTTGCACTTGCTGTGTGAAGCTGCTACAGAAGGCCAGAAGGTGTATGAAAGGGAAGGTTAAACTTCAGCAGGACTTTCTCAGGCATTTAGACTCCTGTGGTCAGATCAAAATGAGCTTGTTCTGCATTGTTCATCACCGTCTGAGTTCCTCCCTGTTATCCAGTTTGGTTTCGTTCAGGATTCTCATGACTCCTGATCCTGGGGATGGCTCATAAGGCAGTGCCTTGAAATTGTTCTTCTGGTGGAAAGTATCAAGTGTAATGGCACTGGGCTTGTATCTTAAGGCCATTACATCACTGTTGTATTTCCTTCTACTTGATAGTCACCATGTGGTTTTTCATGACATTTTTCTTTTTAAAACATAAGATTTCTGCTCCAAAGCAGGATCTGAAAAGAATCTTTGTGATTTCTGTTTATATACTGTAATTGAGGCAAACCTGGAAGGTGCTTTGGCTTTCTTGGAGGTGAGTGGTTCTGTAGTGTGTAGTGACAGGACAAAGGTGAATGGCCTTAAGCTGCAGGAAAGCAGGGTTACATTGGATATTGGGAAGGAATTCTTCCCTGTGAGGGTGGGGACAGGTTACCCAGAGAAGCTGTGCCTGCCCTGGATCCCTGGAGTGTCCCAAGGCCAGGTTTAACAGGGCTTGGAACAACCTGGGATAATGGAAGGTGTCCCTGCCCAAGGCAGGGGGTGCAATGGGCTGAGCTTTAAGGTCCCTTTCAACCCCAACCATTCCAGATTCTGTTGTTACCAATTCCAGCACCTCACCTGGTTCACCTGCCAAATCCAGTGCAGGGTTTCGTACCCTGAACTCACTGCCACGTGTGTGTGAATAGGGAAAACAACCCCCTGCCCTCCAGAGGTGGTGAACTTCAGTCTCTGGTTGTGTTGCTGTTTAATTATAGGTGACAGGGTCTGGCTGGATTCCAAAGGCAGCTTTCAGCTCCTCTCTCCATGTCCACACTTGGCAGGAAGCTTCCTTGCTCCCACCTTTCCCCCCTCGCTGTGACTTTGGCTTCCGCCAGATGTCACAGGGCTGTGTCACCACCGAGCTGGGGTTGGGCTCTTTAGCACAACTGTGCTCTTCAGCTGTAAATTCTGAACATTTTCACACATCTCCTAATTGCTGCCGTTATTTTAAATCAAACAGCACCAAGTGCAAAACTACTTGGGATGAGAAATGGTGCTTCTGTAGGAAAGGAAGTTTGGGTTAAAAATAATGTCCTGAAGTGTCAATCATCACTCATTTGATGGCCCTTTAACCACACCAGCCTTTAAGGAGTTGAGAATTGTTGGCATGGACTGAGTTACAGAAGTCAAGGAAGGCTGCCTTTGGAATGGGCAAAAAGATTGGGATGTACAAGAAATTCTAGTCCCAGCATCGAGGTGTTACGCTGCAAATTTCGTTTATGATCATGGAAATGGTAAATAGATTATGTATATTTGCTAATGTTTAAATCCTGCCTTTCTAGAATAATAAGGCATGGGGGATAATTATTTACATTTGAGTTTTAAGAAGTCTCAGAGACCATTAGCAGGAGAACTTAAAACTGAAAATCAGTTTACAGATGGGTTTAAGTCTGTATAACACCATTTATTTATGGTTGAGTATCTCACATATGCCAATGTTGGTAATTCCAAGTCACACAATAATTTGAATGATCTTGTGTCATGGCTCTTAAGTATCAACTTGTGTGATGTTTCTGAATAAATAAATTATGAAATACAGCCTAATTAAACCAATACAGCTGCATGGTAACTTCTTTCCAATATTCTTGGATGCTTTGAAGATTAAATCACACAATTTAAAGTGATGTTTTATATATAACTCTAGCCTGTTTTATGCTTTCATACTGTCTGAAAATAAAAATATAGTGGCATGTGATTTTGTGTGTGTGTGTGTGTAAATTTACTGTATTGAGTATCAAAATGAACTTCTCCTATGATGCAGTTAATGTTTTGGCTTTAGGGTGAAATTCTGTTTGCTTTTTTAATCTGGTAGTTGCATCATCATATTTTTTCTTATTTTGTTGTTTTGTTGATCCAGGCTTTCCAGCAGTTTGGAGATATCCTGTTAGTACAATTAATTTAATAAGAAACATTGTGTAGATATGGAAATACTGGAAGTATATAAAAGCTGCTTTTAAAAATACATACAATGCCCAAATTTTTTCTGATCCTGTGTTTAAAAATAATACAGTGCACGTGTGTTTCATAGTCTTACAAAGTACAAATCTTGGAAGGAGATGTAGAAGAGATGTCTGATTTATTCATGATGGTGGAACTCTAAACCCAGAACATGAAGTAAACTGCCAAATACTAAAGATTAAACTTGGTACATGCAATAAAAACCAAATTGCCAGTGAACAGGACACTGTGTGTGACTGTGTGAGAGCTTTCATACGTGCTGAGACGGGCTGAGCTCACTGGGAGGGGGACTGGGAAGAGAGCAAGGAGCAGGTTAAATGAACAAAGAGTTCTTAGAAACTTCAAAATGTTCACGTTGTGCTCACGTGTCAGCAGTAAAAATCCACAAGTTTGATGTTGAGGTGAAAGAATCTGGCGTGAAAACTGCATTCAAGATTTTAAAGTTTGAGTGTGCTGCGAAAGCTGTAAAAAAACCCCGAGCACACTGGTTTTGGAGAGAATAAGAGTTCTGTGTTTTTATTTGCTCATGCAGTCCCTGTTACCAGAGGACCAGATCACTTTTAGCTGGAGATCCAGACAGGATTGATGTAGCATTTTATGATAAGGAGTTGGGTGATCAGCTCTGCTGCTGTTCCCTGGCAGATTCAAAGATTTGGTGGGTGTGTGCTCTAACAAAAACATCCTTTCTCTTGGCAGACCCCTTACCACGTGAACCTTCTCCTGGCTGGCTATGATGACCACGAGGGTCCTGCCCTGTACTACATGGATTACCTGGCAGCTCTGGCTAAGGCTCCTTTTGCAGCACATGGATATGGAGCATTCCTTACCCTCAGCATCCTTGACCGCTATTACAAGCCAGGTGAGTGGAGCCACTGGACAGGAAATTTCTCCTGCTTCAATTTAGGCCTTGGGTTTATTAACCAGTGAGACTGACATTTGCTGTATCAGGTGGCATTGCTGTGGTGCAACAGATTGGAACTTGACTTTTTGTTAGATAAATGGAGCTCGAAAGGTTGCCTTTGGTTTTGCTAGCATGGTAATGGAAAACTGGTCAACTCCTTTTTTTTTTTTTCCTGTTTGCAGCATAACAGACTGGGAGTAATGGACATTTCAGTTATTCAAAAACATGATTAGACTTTCCTGGACCATTGGCAGCTAGTAGTCTGCTTTTGATAAATAACAGTTTGACAGCTTTATCTTCTTGCCTGTCTGTTGGCTCTGACATGTACATTTTCCCAGAGTATCAATATTCAGAGGCCAGTCCCAGATCCTATTGCTCCATATCTTGGATTGGCTAGGTATATGATAAATTAAAAACATTCAAGTGATAAGATATTCCCAGCAAGATCATCTCCAGCACTCTGAAGGGGTGGTGAAGAATCACAGAATATGGAATGGTTTGGTTTGGTTTGGAAGGAACCTTAAAGCTCCTCTCATTTCACTTCCTGCCATGGGCAAGGACACCTTCCACTATCCCAGGGTGTTCCAAGTCCTGTCCAGCCTGGCTATGGACACTTCCAGAGGCAGCCACAGCTGCTCTGGGCAACAGAGAGGTTTTAGACTGATTCACAGTTCTGTGCACTTGGCAGCTGCTCATCAAAACTCTTGTACATGTTTGTACCTGTCTAAATTTCTAGTTTTAGAATCATAATCCACTGCCAAGGAATAAACATGGCCCCATTCCCACTGTGCAGATAAGGAAATGTGCAAAGCACAGAATATTGTTAATCTGACATCTTTGGCTTTAGCTACAAACTGTTTGACTCCTGTGTGCAAAGCTGAGTTTAAGTTATTATCTCTGCTCTGAGATTAGAAATCCTTTCATCTACCTCCTTCAAGAAATGTAGCTATAAACTAATGATTTTCATTTAACTTGCCTGAGCAGTGGATGCAGGTCTGGAACAAAGCCTAGTAAGAACTTTTAGACCCACAGACCCTCTTTATTTTCTAGTCATGTCCCTTAACAATCCATTGTTCCATTTTCACCATTCCTTGTGGAAAATAATGCACTTCATTGTCATGGCTTGTCACCCCTATAGAGTGCTGGATTTTATCCTGAAGTGTGAGAATAGCAGGAGCATCCCACACGTGCCTTGCCCTTTATTGAGCTCGTACCCAGCAGGAACATCAGGCTAAAGCCATCCCCACCTCCTGCCCGGGCCTCGCAGCCGGCTGGGGCAGCTGGAGCTGATTTAGAGCTGCAATAAACTGTAGGAGAGGGAGGTGGCTGGGCTTCTCTGAGCCAGGCCCTGGCCATGGGAGGCAGAATTCCGTCATGCTTCCCATTCCCTGGAACAAATCGATTCTCAATGGCTTGTTGCGGCGTGAGCGCCGCGGTGCAGGGCGTCCTCGGGACATCTGGAAAGTGTTTGCTGTGAGCTGGGAAGGAGAGCTTTTGGTGCTCAGCTGAAAAGTTGTTTAAATTTAATAAAAGTTTTTGTGGAGAGAGATGGTCTCTAATGAAATCAATCTGTGGATGTTTTCCCTTTCAGGTATTACACGTGAGGAAGCTGTGGAGCTCTTAAAAAAATGTCTAGAGGAGGTGAGTTGGTGAACTCAGGCCCTGATGCTCCTGAGAAAGGAATGTTTGTTTGCATTCATGCGCTGATACTTTCCTGTTCCTCTTGTCGCATTTCTTGCTGCCTTTGCCAAAGGGTAATAAAGGCATGGGCCAGATGTGGAATAGCTACTGAGGAAAAGGATTTACAGGCAGTTGAGTTGCCTTTGCACGGTTCACGTCCTCCAGAACGTAAACTTCTGCTTTTTGCGTGCTTGGCATAATATTGATCCAGACTTTTTCCTCTTCTGTTTCTTCTGAGCATACTGCAGCATCCTTGTCACTTGTGTTACACTCAAGGCCTCTCAGAAGTATATACTAATTCTTTTCCAGCTTGTGAAGTGATACCTGAGGTAAAACCTTGACCTTAAAGTTCATGACCAATTTTAGTGTAAACATTAGACTCCAGACATTTCAGACACCAGGGCTTTTATTGTAGGAAAATAGTCTTGTCTTTATCCTTCTCTTCAAGAGATTGATTTGGATGTAACATCAAGAAGTGCTCTGAAGAGGTCCTGTTTGAAGTATCTTTGTGATATATACACTTTGTGTCCAGAATTTTAGCCCACTCTAGTTTTCCTGCTTAGTCTTCCTTGTTAACAGGCCTGGCTATTTTGCATCTCTACCCAAGGCTTATCTAATGTGGATCATCTTACAACCCCCCACTAATTCACTCCCGAGCAGTGAAAAACCCAATCTAGTTCCTGACATTTCAGGTCACTAGAACCACAATGGAAATTTAAAGTACACTCTCCTCTTTTATTTAATTTTTGAGTGAATCTCATTTCTTCTGTGTTTTTGTCTTTGCTGAACAGCTTCAGAAACGCTTCATCCTCAACCTGACCTCCTTCAACGCCCGCTTCATTGACAAGGAGGGCATCCACGAAGTGGACAATATACCCCTTGCCAAAGTGGAGTCCTAACCCCCAAGATCTTTCTTCAGCAGTCTTCTTGTTTTGTTCTCTCTTGGGTTTTTTTTTGTTTTTTTTTTTTTTTTTCTATTCATTTGAAGCACACGAGTAATGTACTGCAGTGGGAGCTCGAATAAAGCCTGACATTTATATAGCCAGTTTCATCTTTTTATTCCACTGATCCTTCCTGAGAGGATTTGAGTAAATTGTTCCACAGTGAAAGTGAAACTTGATTTACAGGTCATGGGGGAACATTCAGGTTATTTATCTTTTCTATTCTGAGATTTTACTGCTCTCCAAATCTCTTATTTGTGGGAAAACTGTATTTTCTAGATGACATTGTGCTGTCATCCCTCTCATCACACCCCAGACAAGTGGTCCATGCCAAACATATAGCATCTACTTTAGTTTTTCAAAGATGTTACCAATCTTTGCTGTATAAAATAATAATCAGGTTTTCAAAGACCTAATTTGCTTGTGATAGAGTTTTTTTCACTTGAATTAGATTGATACAAAGGTTTTCAATGGATTGAAAATCTATTGAAATGGATTTTAAAATGCACTTCTAACTCACCTGGCAATGGTTCTGTTACTGGGAGAGAGCATTCTGCTGGCACAGTGGGTTCATAACTACATTAACTAGAATTTAAATAGTATTTTAAATAGGAGCTAATATATCAATTGTGTGATTTTTCTTATTTGTCCGTACATTTAGAAGTACATGGAAAGCAGTTCAGTGAGAAATTAAACTGCAGCACTCCACATAAATCTTTGAATTACTCTCAGCTAGCTAGAGCTTTGTTTCCTTGAGAATAATCCCTGATGATCCATCTAGGCTCAAAATGCTGCTTCCCTATAAAACCCCCATTCATGGAAGAGCCTCAGATAATTATCATGTGGCTGATACTTGTGGTCTGCCCAGAAGTGATTCTCCTGAGAACAGTTTTTGGTGTGACTCCTTCCCTACTTGAATTGGCATCAAACTTGCTCTGGGTGCTTACTTTATGTTTGAATAAGCTCAGAAAAAAGAATCTTGGAAATAGGGTAGATGTGTACAGGATTGTGTGCAGACTGAAAGTTGTGTCTTGTGGCATAACACCCAGGTTCTCAGCTGGAAAAAGAGCGACAGACTTAACTATTAATTTGTCTAAGTGTTTGGTCTTACCTCAGGGGTGTGTTTGAGAAGGTTCCTTCCCAAAAAAAGCTGTCAGTCTTAAAGTATTCCTGTCTTCTGGAATGGATTGAGACTTGCTTAATGACACAGAAGAAATCTGCAGCTCCAGTGCCTTAACTCACCCTGCCTCTTACTTAAAACTAATTCTTCCCTGGAGTCCCATCAGGCTTTGTAGTTTAATTCTTCCCAGAATGAGTTTAATTACAGCTGGGTTTACTGTAATGGCTACAACGGCTTTTATTTAAGGCCAATGGCACAGAACTCTGAAACATTTTGCTAAAACTCACTTTATCTCTTGGAAACCTTTTTAACTTTTACACTCAGCAGCCCCAGCCTGACAATTTCCTCTTGGCAGGTCACATTTAACACGAGCAAAGTCGGAGCATTGTCGTTGTGCCACTGAAATCTCACCCCTTCTTGTTGCATTAATGTACTTGTTTAGCTTAATGCAGCATCTCTAATTTATTTTACCACTGATGTTGAATGTTTTTGCAGGTTTCTTGTCTCATTTCAAACTCATCACTGCAGAGGGGCTGAGCTGATGTGATATTTTTGTCACTGCATATCAAAGCAGCGATGCCTCTTCATTGGAGGGATTCATGGTTCAGACAATGGGGTGTGGAGCTCTTGGATGATGTGAGCCTGGCAGAGAATCTGCCTGGAGTTTTTATTGGCACCTATTTGCATGCAGGTGATTAATAAACATAGAACAATTATTGTCTGGTTGGATCCAGGTTGGAGTGGAACATATGTTTTGCCCAAGGGCAGGGCCCAGGATCTGAATCCCCCATGGAAAGGAAGATCCAAGGGGTTGCATCTGAAGCCAATGGAGCGGCAACCTGGAGGAATGAATAAATACAGCCCTTGATTCCAAACCAGGAACAAAAGAATTGGCCCATGATGAGGTTGGACTGCAGCCTCTAACAAAGGAGATTTTTTGAGGACTATCCAAGATTTTTAAGGAGAAGGGTGATACTTCTGCTGTATAACTTATTTTTTAAAATGTCTACGGTGCTGATATTCAAATTCAGAAACCGGTTTTCATTTTTGACAGTATTACATGGAATCTGTTTGAAAAATCAATATTTAAGTTAGTGAGAGTAGAAAACTTCTTACCTGCTTCAAGTTTAGCCCTAAAGCTTTTGAAAGTCATATTTTACCTAGAATCCAGGAATCCTTTTGCAAAAGAATTCACCTCTCCATTTCTATTTGTCATGACAGGCCTCTCTTTCATAAGAAATTTTTGAAATAATTGAGCACTGCAAGAAAATACTGCTTTGTACTAATTTTTGTGGTTCATATTATGAGAAATGAATGTAGTAGTCAAGGTCCTGTGTTCCTGGGGCACTGTGGCCACGGTGAGCTGCTCTGCCTTGCCTTGCCTGCTAATTCTGACCATATGTTTTACTCTCAAAGCCTCAGGGCCCAAAGAGTTAACAAGACCCTTTTTCTCGTGTTAGGTTTCCTGTTTAAGGATGGTCTTTTCCTTGGGGAGCAGATCATCACCAGCTCATCTCTCCAGAGCTTGGAGTTAGCTCCAAGATCAGTTTACAGATTCTCTGTGCCTTAGGCCAGGTTGGGTTGGGAGTGCTTTGCTGGAAGAGGAATGTGAGCGTAGGTGCAGCGCTCACGGGGCTTTTTCTTGGTGTTAATTACACCTTTCCATGGAAGAAAATCTGTGTTTTGGGATACAGACCTGAAGCATTGGCCCAGAGGAGCCATCAGAGCTCAGCTGCCTTGTGGAATTGGTCTCACACGAATTTGTAACAGTGCCAGGACAGTTCTGCTGCCTAAAAGTGACTCCATGACTCAAAAGTTGTCTTGAGTGAAGTGACAGCCAAGCAGGGCCATCAATCAAAAACTGAAATGCCTGGAAGGTGAAACTGTCTCCCAAACTGCTGTATTCACTTTTATGGGGAGCTGCTGGTGAGGGGGAGCCCCCCAGGCTGATTCACCTTCCTTTCCCCAGGATTTCTTTGAGAAATCCATGGCCCTTTTAAACCAAAAGATGCTCCAGCCCTGGGCAGGTGAACAGCCTCAGGCAGGGACTGGGTTTCAGTGCAAACCTGAGTGTCCTCAGCAGAAATTATGAGATTACCCAGTAGTAATAATAATAAACCTATAATGAAAATAGAAATAAAGTGAGTGTGATCAATCTTGCAGAATATTCTCAGCAGCCCCTGAGTTCGACTTCTGTTCATGGTGATCAGTTGCTGGCAGAAACTTTGTCACCAAATGGAGCTGTCACTTCCCAGAGTCAAGATGTGGCAGCAGAGGGGAGAGATGAGGCTGAGCTCTCCCAAGGATGTGTTTTCCTTTGCTCTTGTCTCTAGTTTTGACAGTAGGCTCCTCCAAGAGGCATTAGCCCATGCCAGGGCTGACATTAGGCATTATGCTCATAGGATTTGGTTGAGTCCATTTTCCCATCTGAAGCAGGGACAGAATATTCCTTTTATATTAAATAACTTGGCATTTAAGGAAGAAAAAAACCCTCTGTCTGCTACCTGTGAAGCACTGGATGTATTTAAGAAAAGATTAATTTATCCTTCTTGTAGAAAGTTTATCCTTCAAGCCATTTTTAATTCTTTCAGGGTTTAACCTTACATAGAGTTTCCATGTGTTGTTATCAGCCATCAACAGTAATTTAGTGCAGGAAATTTTCACTGATCAAGCTAAACAGACATCAGTTGTTTTAACAGATTAAAAAAAAAAGCAAAATGTAAATGGTGGAATTAAAATATACAACTTGTCTATTTTCCATGCCCTTGACTATGTTGGTTTAGATCTCTAACTGGCTGAGGACTATGTTAAAAAATAAGTTAGTTGTCTTGAAAATGTAAAGTGACAGTTTAAGTGTTTTGTTTCTGTGCTAATGTGCAATTAGGTCGTTATCCAATAAGCTGATTCATGTAGTTTAACTCGAGACAGCTGTGGAAGGCAGAGAAAACCCTTTGCTGTTGGGGCATGGGGAGAGGGTGTCTAAAAGGATCTGTTTCAGAACTGCCAGGATGGTGTTTTTCCCTGTGTAGTACAGTAAAGTTAGCAAGATTTATGAAAAACTGAATTTTGCTGATCAAATCTATAGAGAGAAAATCAAAATATGTGTCTATTTAAATGCCACCAAGTGTGGAATAATTTTGGATCCATAAATCAACTCTAAGACAGCCCTACAAGGTGGGGCCAACCTAATCACTGAATCCTCTGAAGTGATTTCTTGGTTGGGTGTGTTTTGATTTGGTTAAATTACCTTTGGCTTAGTAGAGGTTTCCTTGATGTTGTTAAATATTTCTCATGTTTATGCACAAACATGAAAATTGTGGATCTCCTCGAGTTAATTTACAGCAGACAAAGGAAATTCCATCATTTTTTTGTATGAGTATTTTGAGGATTATTGACAATATCCTGCTACTGTACCACCAAAACACCCCTGGGCCTCAGTGGGGATTGATCTCCTCTTGCCAAGCGTTTCACTGGGAGTGCAGCTGATGCCATTCCCTGCTCCCAGAGTTTTGGGGTTGCAGGGAACACCTGTGGGTGTCCCCAGCTCTGGGTGCAGCAGAGGGCGGTGAGCTCGCATGCTGCTCCCTTCTCCAAACTGGTTTGTCCTCTTCCTGCCTTGCACATCAGCTGGTGGTCACAGAACTCCTGGAGAGAGGGCCAGAGCCTCATCCAGCAGTGGCAGGTGGGATGTACAGGGTTGTTTCTCCCCTTAGAAGACACTTATTTTATTTTTCACAAATATTGGGCAGTTGTGCTGTGAAGCAGGTATTTAATTATCCATCTTTTCACAGAGGAAGATAGCCAGTGATTTGCCAAAAACCCAAAAGAGGCAGCTGGGATCCATCCTGTCCTAGTTCATCCAAGCACTGACAAGCAGGGATGTGAAGTTAAGGTAAACCTTCAGGTTTTTGAGGATATTACAATTCTCTGGACATTCACTGCTGTGTGCTTGCAGTGAGGATGCTCACAGGATTTTAGCAGCAGCTCTTCCAGGGAGGAAAAGCTCCTGCACCACATGGTACTGTTTTCAAAGGACTTTCTGTGATCCCACAGCAAAATTTGATGAAAAAAAATTGGGAAAAGTTTGCAATGGCTGGTTTGGAATGTGGGATATCAGAACCCATTCATTTGCTCCCTCCCAACAAGCCTGCAGTGTGCTGAGGCTGTGGCTCAAGGGTGGCATTATGGGCCTGGCTGGAGCAGAAAATGCACTTGTCTGTGTAATTAAAATGTCCCCAGTTGGATTATATGGGAATCAGAAACTTTCAAGTGCATAGCCAGACTCTGACATGGGAATTAGGAAAACATTTCCAAAGCTCTCAGCTCGTTTGGTGGTTTTCCTTTTTTTGGACAGCAGTTTCTTGTATCTTTGAAACTTCTGTTACTGGGCAAGGCTGAGTTTGGGATATGAAAGGATTTCCAGGGTTTACTTATTCCTTATTTCCTCTGATTTTAAAAGATACAGTTCACACCTGTTCCTCTTTTTTTTTTTTTTTCTTTGTAATCATCCTTAAACTCACATAGTTCTTAGTGAGCACCTTCAAGAAGAAAAGAATTAAAACAGGGTTTAAATTAAATATGCCTTACAGTGTTCACTCAACACACAAGAGAAACCTGCCCAGAGCATCACACCAGGGGCTTTGCTTGGGCACATCTGATATTCCAAGGCTTTTATGTTGGTTTTTGCCTTGGGATTGATAGCCTGTGCTGTGCTGAACCAGGGGAAGGCTGCTTGTGTGAGCTCCATGTCCCATATTCACATAGGCCAGGAAAGGATTTGAGGTTGACCTCTCTGATGTGTTTAGGAGCTGTGAAGCCACACGGTTACAGTTTTGGTTTTGGTTTCCATGTTGGCTCCAAAATTTATAGGGTACTAAAGCAAAAGGTTCTTTATGTTCAAAAGCTGTGAAAAAGCTTATTAACACATGGAACTAATAGAAAACATTTTTGCCCCAAGCTGAGCTGAACAGAGCTATTTTTCCTCACAGGATTTGTTGAATTACTCCTTGGCTCAGCAGGTTCAAAGGCACTCACAGCTTTTTTAGGAATACTTTAAAACAAGAATGTTCCTTACTTTTTTTTTTAGCATTTCATCTAAGTTTTCTGCTGCACCAGGTAAGACCTTTGTATTCTCTTAATGCTCCATATGCCAAATGTTCTGAAAGGTGTTCCACAGGGTTTTCCCATCTCTTGGGCCTTCCTCACTTTCCTGGGGAGGGCTGAATGCCTCAGTTTGTCTGAAACCTTCCCCTTTGCCCAGTGCCCTGATGAGGCAGGGATGGGCTGTGGATGCTCTCTGCCTGATTTGGCTCTGGAGAACTTTGGAGAAGTTTTTTTTTTGGAGGAGTTTTGTGCCAAACCCCACCTTCCTCACAAAGAGAACCTGAACAGGGCCAAGTCAAGGCTGTGTGTGTTACAGGACTGGTCTCATCTCTCATGGTGATTACTGTGTGCTCCTGGAGGATCCTGTGATGACCAAATTAGCAGGAAACTCCAAAAGCCATAATCTGTAATATATAATATATAATGTGCTGCTGCCATATGACAGGGCTGGGAGAGGAAATGAAATGAAAATGGGTCAGGAGTGGGAGGCCTGGGCTGAAACAATTCCCTGTGGTGCCAGGGTCCATTTAAGAGGCAAAACAGCAGCACATTACCAAGAGGGTGTAAGAAAGGTTGTTTTCATGGTCCAAACTGAGCAAACTGGCCTTTCCACCAGCCTCCTCCTCCTCCTCAGCAGTGCCTGCATCCTGTGTCCTGCCTCCCTGCTGGAAAGCTTTGGCAGGTAGTGAAGTAATGAAGTACAACAGGGATTCTTAAAGGAGAGGGGTTTTTGTCATTGGAAATAAAATTATAAACATACAGATTGTATCTTTAAAACAGACTGTTGAAAAGAATTTTGGGGTTTTTTTTTTGTAATTATGGCGCTCAAGTTGATTTCTCTGTGTTTGAATCCCAACCATTTCCTAAACTCCCCATGTCCCTTCAGCTCTTTATGTCACACCTGTTTTCAGTGAGGTGCAGGTAACTGTTTCCTTTGTAAATTTATCTATTGAAATAGAAATTTGCAGGGAAGATGTTTCAGCACAGGGTCTAATACAACGAGAATTTGATGTTTGATGGCACAACAAGGTACTGTGGGAACATAAATGTGACTCTCCCGAAACAGGGACAGATATTTGGATTGGATAAAATGTTTTCATAGGAAATGCTCCTTTTTTTGAAAGTATTTGCTGCATGCTGAGAAAAATAAATCCCTGGAAGATCCAATCTGCACAGGAATCTGGTCAGAATTCCATGTGGCTGCCAATGAGGTCTTCAACATATGGTGAAACTCAAATAATTCCTGAATAAAGGCACTCAGCATTTTCAGCCACTGATGTTCTGAATCTCATGCAGTGAAAGAATCCATGGATCCACTTGGATCAGGTCTGTGACAGAGGAAAGGTTTGACTGGAAGTGTCCAGTGGGAAAAATGTGATTTATTTATAGCACGTGCTTAAGGATAAAGAAATCCAAGATGCCATTGCAGAATTAGCTGAAGCTTCTCTGTCCTGTGAGATAATAAATAGAATCACAGAGAACACTTGGAATTTTGGGACAGAGGATGATGATGGACCAATTTTTTATTGTTGTGTGCAAGTTGTTCAGTTACACCAAGAAAATGCTGCTTCTTGGGGATTCTTTAGTGAGTTTAGGGCTCTGAACAGTGGAAAAACTCAAGAATTTAAGGCACTTCTGCACAGCAGAGCCATTGTCAGGTGAGTAGCTGCATCATCCAGACACACCTTGAGGTGCTGCAGAACTTCTTGGCTCAGAGCAATAAATTGATCTTTCTCTCATTCCACACCCCAAAAAAAGCTGATATGTCTCCATTTAACATTTTCTTTGTCTATAACCTTTGATACTGAAACAAAGCTATCCTGATAAGAAATCCATCTGGATCCTGGGGATTTTATTTTAGCCTTTTCTCTGCAGACAATAATCAACTTAGAAGCATCTGAAGGTGTCAGGATAAAAACATGCAAAGGAACCATCCAGAACTTCACTGCCATAATTTTTCCTGCCTTGGAAAAGTTCTGGGATGCTTCAGCACCACAGTAATGGGGACAAAGCTTGGATGGATGTACAATACCTGGAATTATTACTGCTATTTATGGTATCCTATTGGAAATGCTCAGGTGGCCACAGTGGGAATTCTTTTCCATATAAAGGAGCTGAGGTGGGAAGACCAAAAAGATAATTTGTGGCTCAGCATGGCCACGTTCTGGATGCTGGCTGGGTCAGACTCTCCCTGCCAGCTCTGGATAATGAAGGCTCCACATCCTGCACCTGGACAAGGAGAGCAGGGTCTACACAAACAATCTCAGCAGCATCGTGTCACCCTCACAAATAACATTTATTTTACTGCCTGACTTGAAAACATTTCCAGTGTTGGTGTTTAGATTCAGTTGCACCACCAGGAAAAGCTCCCCCTGCTCACAGGCCATGTGGCTCCTTGGATCCCTCCTGCAAAGTTGGGAATTTAATGGACTCTCCTATGGGAAGGAATGCATTAACTACAGGTCAGCAAACTCTGGTTATTGGGTTGTTTCACACCGAGAGCTGTTATTACCCTGTTGCTTTTAAGGTGCCTGTTTAAAGGTAATTATTTAGTGTGTCCAAAGCTGTGTGGAATTCCAGCACAGCCTCTGCTCCCTGGCATTAATGATGCAGCACAGTCACAGCTCCATGTTCCCCTTGGTTTGCCCATGGGACAGCTGACTCTTAGGGATTGGAGAGTTTCTCTCTTTTTCACTTGTCAAGGATTGGTATGTGGTTTCCCTGGATTTGTCATTCATTCAAAATTAATTCAGATAAGATTTTTTTTGTTTGTTTCATTCCCCTTTAGAATTGAAATTCCAGCATGTTCTGTAACAAGCGTAGAAACCCTGAGCCTGGATCTATTTTTGCTCTTTGACACAATCCTATGAATTTTCCCACGATGAGATTTTGTAATCAGTGTGGGAATTTATACCGGGGTTGAGCCTGGAATTGTGTAAAATGTTTTGGGTTTTTTTCTTAGGATGGAAAGGGAGAAGACATGTCAGGGGGATGGCCTTGTTTGACAGTGAGCTGGGAGAGGACTCCAGTACAAAGAATTGGCCTTGCACAACCCCTGATTCTCCTGAAATGTCTCTGTGGGCCTGCAGGAATGAGCGTGTCCAAAATTTGGGGAAGTGTTGATGCTTTCAGAAAGTTGCTCCTGTGTGGCGTGTCCATTACTCATCTTGAGCACCTGTGGTGGAATCAACAAGTGAATCCAAATCATGCAACTTCCTCCCACTCACAGGTCATTGGAGGTGTCCTGGCCTTTCAGGCACCAGACTGTTCCTCATAAAACATTCCAAAGACTTGCAGGTACCCAAAAAGGAAAATGAGGAGGGAGGTATTTTCCACCCCATGGATGTGGTATGTAATTATTGGAGGCAGATCCTGATTCTCTGTCTGCGTTGCTCATCCGTGCTGTGTCTAAGAATTCCTTGATATTCAAAGTGCCCCAGCCAAGCCAGGTTTGCATAATGTGATTAAATTAGGAAATGATATTTCATGCCTGGATATTACAGTGTGCACACACACACACTTTCATCCTGGGTCGGAGCGTCACTTGCTCTGCTCTGATACCGTGCACCAGAGGATGTCTGCAAATGGAATTATTTCAGGATAGTTATCCTAAATAACCCCATGTAGGGAAACCTGTATTGTAGCACAAAAGCACCTTACTCTCCTTTATCATAATCCATTTAAATGTGGATTATGCTGATGCAGAACAGGGCGCTCCTACTTTGGAATAATTTTAAATAGGAATAGTTTTTGTGCTTTTGGCTCACACCCTGCATTATCCAAACTGGCTTTGAAGTGTAAACAAGCCTCTGATGTGTCTGTATTATTTCCATTCTGCTCCCTGACTCCTCCTTGTTTCTTGGCTCTTCCTTTGGGTAGGTCCAGAGCAAAACCAGACCTGCAGAGCCCGTCATTTAGCTCTTTGCTTTCACAAACCTCATACCAAGGGACGTTTCCAATCCATTTCCCAATTTAAATGCCTCCCTAAGCTTTGAAGGGGATATTTAGATGCAAGTTTCTGACGCTGAGCCATCCCCACAGATTATATTAGGACATTAAATGTTTCCTTTCACACTTTCCTGAAACGGAGGTTTGTGTTTCAAACCTCCTGTGGTCTCGTTTGGGACTGTTTGGGGTTTTCCCTCTATTACCATCAGCCTGTTCTGCACCTCCAGAGAAACCTGTGGGGTGAAACTCTGAGAAGGGTCCATAGCTCAGTCCCTCCAGCTGCTCCTCTGTGAGGAGCAGTGATGTACAGGGAAGGCAGCAAGGAGGCTCCCTAAAACCCCCCTCTTCTCTTGTGTCAAAAGCCATTTTTACCTCTGTTCCCATGAAAAGTCACAGCTTCTTACCCGAGGCAGGTGAGACTTACTTAAACCTGCTTCCTGACCATTTCATGGGTGTCCTCTCTTGTGTTCTGTTATCCCATAGTTTTCCACACCTCTGTCACATCCTGCTCCTGTGCTTCCTCCTGCAGCTCCAGCCCCTGGTCCTGCCTCGTGTGGGAGTTGCTCCCACCTGAGTTCCCCAGGGATTTACCAGCTGGATTTTACCAGATCTTTAAGTGCCATTCAGGACAGAGCAATACAGGGCAAGCACAAGGATGTCATGCAACATCATCTGGTTTTTGCTTTGTTAATCCTTTTTCTGACCATTCCCATGGAGTTTATTTCTAAGCCCTGGGAGCACGAGGTGCTGGGGCAGAGTCTTGCTCGTGGTGACACCACGACCACAACTGATTTGGAGCCTCATTGCCTGGAGAACAGTGGGGCTGGTTTATCTTCTGTTTTATCACTGATGCCATGAGGTCCTTCCGCAGCTCCTCACAGACAGGTTTGGATTTGACTACCCTGAGTAGTTCTGAGGCATCAGCAAACTCATTCATCTCTGCTGGCGCCAGCAGGCTCAGCACAAGGGCTGGGGACACCAGCTCCTGTCACCCCCTGAGCTCTCTTTGGGGCAGCACTCAACCCCCAGCCATGAAACTGGAGAATTTTCTTAAATCTATGCAATTTTATATAATTTCCATATAATAAACTATATAATCCCTTTTAAGATACAACCACAAAGGCGAAGGATCCTTCTCACAAAGATGATGGAGGTGCTTTCTTCAAATAAAAAGAGGTTTATTAAGAGAATGAGAATGACATTGTAGTGTGGGTGTTGTACATCTATTGCAGCATTAAGAGAAACAACAGCAAGTACAAAATCCTGCAGAACTTCTAGAGTCATCATCATCACAGCCTAGCTTGTCCATGCTACAGTTTGGTGGATCCAAAACTTCATTCCCATTTCTAATGGCAGAAAATCCAAAGATTTTCATCTTTCAAAAGAAAAAAACCCAACCCAAAACAAACAAACAAACAAAAAAAAAGGCAAAACAAAAAAACCCAACTCAATTTGATATAAATAACTTGCACTGGACATTTTAAAACTTTCAGATTTTAATTACACATAAATAAATTATATACAGATTTAGAAGAGTTCAGTTTGGCCTGGTTCAAGTTCTGCTCCTTGTGCTTTATTTATTATTATTATTACTAATTTTAGAAACTTGTGTGCTGCTATCTGTGGGTTGTGGAGTTCTATTTAGTCCTGGGTTTAACTTCCCCTGCCTTATCCCCAGCTGGGAGGGCAGCAGTCAGGGGGGCTCCCCTCGGTCCTGCCCTGGGCCCCGGGGGCTCTGTGGTTGTTCCTCCCTCGTGCCGTGGCTTGGGGCTCCTCAGCCCACGGGAAAATCCACAGTGAGTCTCAGTTTGAAGCTGTAAACAAAGCCTGGACCTGCTTTAAATCCACAGCAGTTCTGCCAGCAATTTTCCTTGGCCTGGCGTCAGGGCTGAGAAATGGGAAGGGTTCCTGTGTGTTCGCTTCAAAACCAGCAGATAAATCCAGGTAGAGCCCTTGGCTGCTCCTGCTCTGGGTCTTGCACTGATGAGGCTTTTTGTTCTTTCCTCTCAGTTTTTCAGTTGGAAGAAATTCCTGGAGCACATCAGGATTTCACTGTGGGTTTTTTAAAAAGCAAAATAAAATCAAATTGCACATGACTTGGCTTCCTGCATCCACGTTACCAAAAAAAAAAAAAAAAAAAAAAAAAAAAAAAAAAAAAAAAAAAAAAAAAAAAAGACCAAACAAAGAAAAAGGCAAACCCCCAAAGCCATCAGCCTGGCTTCTCTCAATCTCACTACGTTCATTAGCACTGTTTTCTTCTTAAATTCTTTAAGTCTTCTTTTATCCTGTCTTTTCTTTGTTTGCTTTACGAGTTTCCTCGCACGTTCAAACTCGGCAGTTCAGAAAACAGTGCGCTGGGTCATCTTTACCCCTGGAGCCACGGCTGGTGCCCGGGGGCAGCTCCCACCGGGGGAGGCAGCGCTGTTATTTCCGATGCTTCACCTCTTTGTCTGACGCTTTGGAGTCGCCGGTCGTGTGCCCGTTCCCTGTGCTGTTCATGAATATTTTATCCAGCCCCTTGAGGGACTCCACCAGGTAGTTCTGGAAGGCGGTGAGGGCGGCACAGATGGCCGGGCCCCCGAAGCCGTGGGTTATCAGGCTGAAATGAGTCAAACAGCTCTGCACTCCGGGCTCCAGGATGAGCGAGGGGCGGCTGTTCCCCAGCGGAGAGCGATCCTGGGCGATCAGGTCTGCAAACTCCTTGCAAATTTGCCTGAAAGAGAGAGGTTTGGTCACTGTAATGCCCGTGGAATGCTGCAGGACACGCTCATAGGATCGTAGAACAGTTTGGGTTGGAAGGAAACTAGAAGATCGTCCAGATCCAGCCCCTCTGGTGTGGACACCAGGCTGCTCAGGGCTTCATCCAACCTAGCCCTAAACGCTTCCAGGTGTGAGGCCTCCACAACTTCTCTGGGTGTATTTTGGGGTTCTTTTCCTGCTCCCTGCCTGTACAGCCACCTCCCCACTGGAAGTTTTTTGCTCCAGCCTGGGGAAAGCCCCTGAGTGCAGAACTGGAGCCACTGCTGCTACTCCAGCTTTGAAAGGGCTCATGAGGCAGTGCCAAAATGCTCCCGGGGCTGGATTACCCTCTCCCATGCAGGAGCAAACCCTTCAATCCTTCATCCCCCCTGCTGGACACCTTCCTGCAGCATGAGCCCATCTTCATGCGGGGGCTAATGCTGCCCTGCTGGGCTGCAGATCCCCAGTGCACCGTGGCCCTCTGGACTCACTTGGTAGCCAGCAGCATGTTTTTCCTGGTGTGCAGCTCCGTGGGGTCCGAGTGCTGCCGGCACAGGTACTCAGCCGCCGCCTTGGCCGGGAACTCCGTTTCGCAGACGTAGCCGAAATCCCGAGCCAGGTGAATGGCTTCACCTGCCAGCAGGACACAGAGACATCAGCATGTGCCAACACCAGAGTGACAGGGAACTGGGAACTGGGAGCTTCTGCAGGGCTTCAGCCATCTCACTGTTGGGGCTCAGTTCTGGTGGGACTGGGGCCCTTCCCTGTCTCAGTGGCCACCCAGGAGCTCTCCCCACCTCCATCTCTTGCTGCAGGAACACCACTGAGTTTCTTATTCTCATCTGTAAGGCAATTAGTCTATGTGGGCCAAATGAGCCAGTGCCAGCTCTGAACAGCAGCTGGCTCCCTCCTTTACTACCTTTTATAAGAGCATCAGGACAGTGCTGCCCTTGGAGCAGGGTGAGGGGTGACTCTGGGACCTGCTGCAAAACGAAGAACAGCAGGGCTGTTTCTTACTTGGGAACATCCCCTGCTGCATCTTTCCCTACTTCTTCCCAGATTTCCTGCTTGGCCTCTCCAAACTGAGAAGAGATTGAAAGGGAGACTGGAGCTCAGAGAGTGACCACAGCCCCGTGACTGCTGGCCAAGGCAGGGCAGGAGGGAGGGGTAGGAGGGAGGGGAAGGAGGAAGGGGCAGCAGGGAGGGGCAGGAGGGAGGGGAAGGAGGAAGGGGCAGCAGGCAGGGGTTACATCCCCCACAGTGCCTGGGGGCCCTCGGGCTGGACGTGCAGGCAGAGTATCCATCACCCCGTGGAAATGCCCACCCATTGATGGAATTGATCCATCTCCAGGCGTCCCCGTGGAAATAATCAGAGCTGATGGCAATTGATCATGCCCAACGCCCGAAATCCCGCTCGGGCAGGCAGAGCTAATTTGCCTTGCCCCCCTGCTGCTCACACGTATTAGGCCATCCATCCTAATAGCATTAACCCAGATCCCATCCCAGCCTGCCCGGCTCCCAGAGCTCAGTCTGTGGAACCCTGTTACAGGGAAGTGTCTCTGCTTCCCACAGAACAACAGGACTTGACACTTCATCTCCTCCTCCAGAGAAAGAGCAAATAAGGTAATCCTAAAGAATCAGAATTGCAGTTGTTTGTGTGTTAAAAAAACAGACAGAAAGGAACAACTGCTGAAAAACTAATACAGGGATAATAAAAAAGCTGAGTGACCTCATAGTCAGAGACAGGGCTGGAGCCAGGATTTATTTCTTCCATGAGTGTGTGAGTGGCTGCACATTTTAATGTTTTTAAAGGCAGTTTGGGTGCTGGGTTAGAGAGGTGTCAGAGGGACAGAGCACTCTGACTTTAGTGTTAAAGACACGTTGAGCCAGATCTTGAGGAGGAGAGGCTGCAGGAATGCACAGAGGGCCATGGTGGGCAGGGGGGCAGCAGGAGCCTGGCTGAGGGCAATCCTCCTTCCAAGAGCTTAGGAATGTTTCTGGAGTGGAAACACAGCCCTGCTGCTCCCCTATGTCCAGGCTGGAGGTGCTGTCATGGAGCACTTGCCCAAGAGAGGGTGAGTGCTTGGTGTACGTGATGAGGACTCCCAAGGGAGTTGTTTCTACCTGGTGCTCCCTGGGTTCTCCAGGAACATCCTTCCCATCTGTATGAGGGGCTGTGGGCCAGTGTAAGAAAAAATATTTCATTAGCACTCAAAGCCCCCTGTATTGGCTCTTGTAAATAATTAGACCTCAGGAGGGCAGAGGGGAGAAAACTAATTAAGCCAATTTTCAAATTAAACAAATGTTCATGAAAGTGAGTGTTCAGGGCAGAGGGTCACAAGCCAGGTTGTGTGTGCTGGGTGATGGCAGCACCTTCCTCTGGGTGGAACATCCCCTGGTTCCATCATGCTTCCAAGCAGGAGGAAATTATATCCATCAAACACACACACGGCACCACTCCTGTTTACTATGAGCTGGGAAGCAGGAACCAAAACATCAGCAGCCACTTGAAATCAAACTGTACATTTCTTCCTTCCTTTCTTTCCTTCACTCTTTTCTTCCTTTTCTTTTCATGGAAATCAGCCTTTCATTCAGCACGAACCAACTGCCCTGGGTAACAACCTCCGCCTAATGAAGCGGGTCATTTAATTTGCTGCTGACAATGGAGATGATTTTCTATTCAGGATCCGAAGGCAGCTGCCTGCACCGTGCCGGGCACGGACACAATGGATTCCTGAGCTCAGAGGGAGGCAGAGCTGTCATTCCATTTGTTTGCATCCCCCATGTGCTTTTCTCCCAGAACGCAGAGGCAACATCATCATTTCCATGGTGGAGAGAGGCAGGAGGGGAGGAAGTAACCGAGTTAGGCAGGGGCACCTCACATGTCTGGGCAGGGCTCTGCCTGCCAGGGCAGCACCTTTTCTGTAGCTCTGAGGGCAGCTGCTGCACACTTGAGCTCCACCTGCAGAACCTCAGAGCAGTTTGACATCTCCTTGGTGTCTCATTTCCTGGAGGAGGGAAGGACTTGGATTTGGGGCATTTCCCCCTTACAGGCAAGATGACAGGGACCTGAGCTTGGGAGCACCCAATCTGTGCCAGGTGGGCACATGGGGATGCAGAGCAGCTGGGAAATTCTTGGCAGCTTTATTCAGGTTTTTTCTCTGTTTGGTCTCTGTGACCCAACTATTAAAACCAGCTTGAAGAAATGAGGGCTGCCCAGCCTGAAGTATGCTCACAGTCCTGCTTGGCATCCACGAGGAGGCCTTTTCCACGTGGCACACCTGATCCAGCAAAATTGGCTGAGTTTTGGAAAACAGACATGGAAGCATAAAGTTCTAGAATGGTTTGGGTTGGAAGAGACCTTAAAGATTATGCAGTTCCAACCTCCTACCACAGGCAGGACAACCATGCTTGGGCATTTTCTTGGACATTTGCTGCCTTGGTTTTTTTTCTGTTCTACCCAGTACCTTCCCAAGAATCTGATCATTTAAAAGGACACATTCTTGAACCAGTGTGGAGACTCACACAGGGACATTGCTGTGCTCATACAGTGGTGACCAGTCCATATTTTAAGAGTTCTGGTTTGTGGAAAGCTGGGAATTAAGAGGATGGAACTTTTGGCACTGCACCCTCCAGGGGAGCAGGGAGAGATTTACCTTCCACGAGGGATGTGAGCAGGGTGACATTGGCAGCTTTGCGCCTTCCTGCAGGTAAATTTAGTCCAATTTTCTCTAACCTTTCCCTTAAACACCGACCCCCATTTTTTGATTTGGCTCTGAAAAGAGAAAACAAGAAGAGAAAATAAATTCCCATGTAATTCATGTTAAAATAACCATAATCTTAAAGTTCAAGCTTTGAGGTTTGAAAGGAAAGAAGAAAAAGCAATAACAATATTATCCCTTGATGTACCACACACCAGAATTTCTCATCTCTTTATCTGAGGCAAGAACTGGTGCTGAACACAGATCTTGGGGCAGCTTACCTGCGGAGGACCCCTCCGAGGAGAGAGGCGTTGAGACACTCGGGGGGTGAGAGCCTCCTCTGCACCTCCCCGACCGTCACCTTGTACTTGGAGGTGGAGCTGAGGAGAGAGAGGCGGCCGGGCACGGAGCAGAAAACCTCGTTGGGATTCGTGACGCCTCCGATCAGCCCGTCTTTGTTCATGGACAGGGTGGAGATGGTGGTGCCGTTGGCCTTCGAGGGGATGGGCACTGGAGACAAGGAAGAGGGAGAGAAGAGGAGATCATGGCTGAGAGACCCAGACTGTGCAGGCAGCTCTCCAGCCCCTCCCAGGCAGCAGCACGGCTGCTGGGATGTCTCATCAGTCCCTTGTTTTGCTCAATGAGAGAAGCAAGGTGGGGTGATGAAACTAAACTAAATTGAGGTCGAAAGGAAAGGAAGAAGCCTGGACACTGCCCTCGCCTCCCAGCCCAGCTGTAATTAAAGCCAAGTTTTGGGTTGGTCTTCTGGAAGGCTGAGGATTGTCCACAGCATTGCTGGCTGGACCTGTGACCAGCTGCCCTCCCTGTCCCCTCTGGGTGCTCTGGGCAGGTGGGTGGCTGGGCAAAACGCATCTGGTCCCACTGGCCAGGATGCCAATCCTCTCCAGGGATTGCAGCTGCAGCCCAGCTCTGTGCCAGCACACACTGCATCCCACCAGGCAGGATCCACCACCTGAGCCAACACCTCCATTCCCTGCCCCAAACCTGGGAGCTGCTGGGCTGGACGAGAGCTGTGCTTCCAATTATGTGCCCACAAGATCCAGGGGAAAGAGTTTCTTTGCCTTCAGCCCTGGGATTAGCCCCACAAATAGCCACAGCCCTAAACTTTCATCATCCCTGGCTTAAAGAAAGCTTGAGAAGATCAAACCCAATTAATCCAGCACAAACTTCCCTTTGCTTAATGGGCAAAAGTCAATTAACACAAGGTTAGGCAGGCACTGGTAACTGCAGCATCTCGTTGGGCCTATGGCATCACACTGGGGCAAGGGGCTCAGTTTTCCCATTTGTCATTCCATAAAAAATGTTCTTAGACGCACTAAGGGTTTATAAGTTAAAACTGGCTGAGACTTGAGCCAAATTTCTTTGGCTTTTATGCTCTGAAATTAATAACCAATTTAACTCAGGGAAAAAAAAAAAGGTTTTGAAAGAATCCGAAGATCATTTCAGCCCTGGCATTCTTTGTGCTTCCTCAGGAATGACTGTTCCACAGTCAGCTGGTTCCTGCAAGTAACACAGTAATTCCTGAAGTGAATGCCATGCTTTATAAAGGAAATACTTATGCCCAAAATGAAACAGAAGTCCCAGGATTAACCAGGGAGGGTACATGGACTGGACCTATGAGGGGGAGCTTACAATCGGCATATTGTAAATCCAGCTCAACGACTTGCTAGCATGGCAATAAAAATCAGCACATGCTACATAAAAATGACTCATGTTTTAAGACTAAGGGATGAATGGAAAGGAGCTAAGGACATGGAGTTTCCTCCCAGCACAAAGTCAGGGAGCAAAGGGTGGGATGCACCAGTGCCCTGCCGGAGCTGGCAGCTGCAGTCAGTGTTTGCCATGACTGAGGTTGGTTCAGGGCAGAACAAACACAGGAACATCCCCCTGAGACCTAGGAAACAAGAACTATTTCCAGGAAGGAGCAACTTCAAAGCTTTCTTCTGCTGTTCCAGAACAGGTTCGGTCAGTCTCTAGGGGATCCCTTAAAACCAAAAGTCAGAGTGTGGTTTGCAAATACCCGTGCAGCGCTGCTGAGGTGGGAGGCCCTGCAGGGTCCCAGCCAAGGGTTTCTGCTGCAAGAAAGGGCCACCCACAACCCTTGGAGAGCAAGTGTTGCTTGTAGCCTTGTGAGAAGAGCTGTGTGTAATTGATGCACTCTGTAACCTGGATTACATTTGGGTACATCCCAGCATGCCTGCCATCATGCCGTGGCTGCGCTCAAGCCGCATGCGTGGCCAGGGACCTGCACACACCCGAGGGACAGCAGAGCCATGCAGGGACAGGGATCGTGCCTCACCACACATCCAGGGCACACGGCGTCTGGGGAGGAGGCAAACCTAGCTGGAACCAGTGTGATTTAACACCAGAGCTGGAGAAGGTCTCTGTGTTTGCCAGTCGCCCCACAGGCAGTGACAGGGAGGCACGGATGATATTGAGGTGCAGCATGGAGACACAACACTTGGGAAACACGTACTGGAGGTTTTAGGAATGATGCTACTGTTGGAAACAAAGCCCTGGAAAGCTGTGCCCTGGAGCCGACTGCTGTGAAGGGTAAAGCCCAGCACAGCTGGCTCAGCCCAGCTCTGTGCCACAAGATAACCAGGCAGGCACCAGCACCGAGCGTGGCTTTTGGCATTGCTCCTCCGCCTCGGAACCTCAGCCAGGGCCACAGCCCCGTCACTTTGGGCACGTGCAGGTGTGGGACAGGGCTCCTGTGTCACGCAGAGCTTGTGCCCTCACGGGGCACACGGGATGTGAGCAGGGATGGAGCAGGCGGCAGCGCTGGGAGCTGAGCCGGGCCCCGGACTCCTGCAGCAGTGCTTCATCCATTAGACAGCGTTGCCTCAATACAGCAAGAATAAACAAAGCCACATTCGCCATTAATCATGAATTATCGTAATTGAGCCTCACCTGCTGCTGTTTGCCTGGTCTGATCTGCAGCTTGTTTGCCCATAAACATGCTGCAGGAGGGAGACAAGCTACCATTAAAGCCTGACAGCTTTGTTTCCTTGGCTTTTGGGGAACCAAAATTGTCTCTTGTCATCTGAGTAAACCAAAAGTCCCCCTCGATCTTCAGTTGCTGCTTTCCTGTTCCCGCAAGCAGCAGGTGATCGGAGCACCTGAGCCAGCCTGCAGACAAGAAGGAAGCATGAGAGCGGTGTGGGCGCCCGGCGCGACAGCCCCGCGCCCCGGCACCGACCCGCTGCGCCCCGGGAGCCCGGCCGGGCAGCGCCGGCTGCTGCTCCCGCAGAGGAGCGACCCTTCGGAGCCGAGGCAGGGTCAGCACGGCGAGGGTTCAGGCATAGAACAGCCCCAGAGTGAGTGGGGAGCCGCAGTGTCGCTGTGCCCGAGCGAAGGAGCCCAGCCGGGCGCAGCAAGGATTGAGACCCAGTGGTGCTTTTTGCAGCCGGGGATAGGAATGTCCCATCGTGTCACTGCACTCGATGTCCCTCCTGAGGTCCTGCGGGGTCGGGGACGCCCGTTTGTGGTGGGGTGGGACAGCGCCTTTCCCACAGTGAGCCGGCTCTGCCCCGCTCGGCCCCCGGCAGGAGCTCGGGCGGGCTCGGGTCCCACTCGTGACCGTGGAGCACCACGGGCTTCTCAGCAGAAACACCTCCCCGAGGGGCTCCTGCACACTGTGACAGACCAACACGCTACAGGCTGAGGGAGGGTCAGATGCTGACACCCGAACAAGTGCCCCTCCAGCCCTGCCTAGTGGGTGGGATGGGGGACCCCGAGTCACCCCAGCCCACCCCAGGAAGCTGTAAATGGCAGGGCACAAGTGGGAGTTTGGGTTAATTCAGCCAAAGAAAGGGAAAGAAGGAGACCTCAGACCTTTAACAACTGCTCAGAGCACTCCTGGGAGTGCAAGGTCCTTTTCGTTGTCTGTTCTTATTATTTATCAATTATTATTTATTGATGTTTAATTGCTTCACTCTGTCCTCCTAAAATTTTTTTTTTCTCTTTTCTTATACTGCCTGGCATTCCTGAGAGGGTTTTTCCCATGGAAGTGTTGTTTAATCAGATTATCCTGCTGCTTCTAAATCAGCAAATCCAGGTGAGCTCGGCTGCAGATTTCACAAACTAAAGCCCCTGTGAAGGACTTTAACCTACTCTAGGGATGCTGCAGGTGAGTTGGACACAGGTAAGCACTGGCACGGGTCAGAGGGGTCTGATCTGAAAGGGAAAACAGATTTTGAAATAAGATTATGCTGGCAGACCTCAAAGGGCTTCACGCATTGCTGACCCTCAGCCCAGTGCTGGTGCAGCACCAGCCACCAAAGCCATGAACTCACTTCTGACTCAAACCAGCTCCGGAAAATTGAGGCACAGAGCAAGTTAAATGATTTACCAGCAGCTCAGGTACATGGGCATGATCTCTGTGTGTGCAATTCCAGCCTGTGGGAATGCCTTTCTAAGCAACCCAGGCTTCAGCTATTGCCCAAATGTTGGGAAGTGCTGTGCTGCAGGCTGGTTATGCACAGCCTCTGTCTTCACAGCTCTGGATTTTCTGTAGGAAGCTGTGAAATCGACCTGCTTGTCCCCACACCATCTTGGCTCCTTGGTGCTGTGGTGATTTGGAGAAGGGCAGCATGGCAGTAACAGGCATGCAGCAGCATCTTGCTGAGTGTGGGAAGGGAAATGATCCTCATTTCTTCTGCACACCTCACAGGAAGTGTTTCCATCAGACTCAGCCTCTCACTGCAGCCTTGACCCTCACAGGGCAGGTGCCACTTGCAATCCCTTGTATTCCAGGAGTGTGTGAGCAGCAGTGGAGACACCCAAACTCCCACGTGAGTCTCTTGCCCCCATGCTTGGAGCAGGTACATGTGACTTTATCTTCCCTGTGAATCACAAGGTTTATGATCTCCCATCAGAGGAGCCTTTTGTGTTGAGTCAGCTCTGGTTTGTCTTTTAAACATACCCTGGTGTAACTGTCAGATGATGAACCCCCACAACTGCATTTGCTGTGGCTCCAAAACCTTGATGCAGAGAGAGAGTGATTTCAAACGAGTCCCGTGTCCAAAAACACCAAGGGCTTCATTCCTTGCCTTCCCTGAGCTGGAGAACACCCTGCCTGCCTGGGGTTATCTCCTTGTGTCTGGCACAGCCAGAGTGGAATTGTGTTATGACACAAGTCACTATCCCAGTTTGGGCTTGACTGTCTCCAGCAACAAATTGCAGATAATAATATAATAATGTCTACCTGGGAGGGATGCTGTGATACCCAAATAAACTTGCCAAGTAATCTCTGGTGAGAGATTTCTCCAGGTGAGAAATCCTTGGGTGTTGAATGCAGCCAGGAGCATTTGGTCCAGAGCCTGAGCACAGGATGTGATGATGCCCCTTGGAGCAGACAGGCAATGAATTCCCACGACCAACAGGAGTCCCGATACCTCCAGCGATGCTGCAGGTGGGATGGGATGTCACAGCCTTGTGTCCCTGAGGGATTTTCAGGAGACAGCCGGGAGAAAGATAAAAACACGGCTGAGAGGATTGCTCGGCTGTGAATCCAGTGAACGGAACAAGGAGCCTCATGCCTTCAAAGTGTCCCAAAAGAAAGCACGAAGTTTCTGCCACTTTTGTCCTGGCTTGCAGAAGTAGGTCCTTTGGCTTTTAAATTCGAGGTAAAAAGAAGGAGCAAAAAAAACCCCATTCTTCAAAGGCTTTTACCTAGAAAACCTTGGAGAATTTCCTGCTTTTGCTCAGTGAAATCCATCACGAACCCATCCGCAGCCCTGCTCCTCTGCTTCCTCATCCTTCCTCTGCCGCATGGTCCGGGCTGAGGATGCTCCATCGCTCAGCTCCTGCATTCCTTCTCCTTCCTCATCTTTGTTTACCAAAGTTTGTGGGTGAAATTACCATTGTGATTCCTGGAAATGGACACTTTGATATGTAAATATTCGGTAAAAAAAGGTGCAGCTGCAGCCCGGCTCAGTTCTCGGTGCGGGGATTGCCGGGAGCTGCGGTGGCCGTGCTCGGGGCTGGCAGCAAACCATCAGCTTTTGAGTTTAAAGGAAAAGAAACTTTGCCTACAAAAAGAGAAAAATACGAACTACTGACTCGTTTCCATAGGAGAAACGTGCTGCCTGCTTACAGAATGATTTTTAAGCAGGAAAATTTGTGGTACTTGGGAATTGAGTTGCTTATCGTGGTGTTATTTGTTCTGTTCCATTTCCAGCTGGAGCTCGGGGTGCTGTAAGGGGAAAAACAAGTCCAGAGGGAACATGCAAATCGCTGCCCGTCTTACAAGTCTATTTTCTTCTCTCCCCAGATACACTACAGGTAAATTCTCTTCCTCGGTAAGGCGGAATCCCTGGATATCGGAGCTTTTATTGCGACATCCCTTTAAAAGTGGGAGTGTGATGCTGTTGAGGTTGCATTTTAAAGAGGTATCAGTGAATCGCCTTAGGAGACAACCTGGGACAAAGCAATCGCTCATCTTCAGGCACAACAGCTCCGTCTCCAGCCCCCCCAAAGCCTCTCAGCCCCCCCGCCCCTCTCCCGGGCCTTGCCCCGGTCAGCTCGGCTGCCTCGGGCGTCGCTGCGGGGCAGAGACCTGAGCCGTGCTGCCTGCCAAGGAACACCTGCACCCTCCAAACCCGCCGCAGGTGCCGAGGTTTTGGTTCCACGACTCTGCAGGTGCGGATGAGAGCCCCAAACCCCCCCTCGTTTGTCCCCTGGCCGGGGGTCCCGCTGCTCTGAGCCTCTCCGGGACGGCAGCGGGGGAAGCTCGGGCTGATGGATGTTTGTGTGCAGCCCCCGATGAAAGTGCTGCAGAGAGGTGAGGGATCGCTGCTGTCTGCCGGGAAGAGCTGTCAGTGAGCTCATCTAACCCTCGTTTGAATGTCTCTGATGTAAATTATAAGATGGAGATACATATATAAAAAAATATCTGGATGTGGGTGTGAGCCAGGGGCAGCTGCTCCTGCCATCCTTTTAAAAGCCCTTTTTCAGGGAGGAGATGCTGCAGAGTTCAGCTGCTCCAATTTCCTGGTGTTTCAGCAGAGAGGTATTTATTGATGGTCCAGGGAAGGAGGTCAGAGCCATCAGCTGTATTTCAAACGTGCACTCTGTAATTATCCTCTCTTCCCAGAGGGGATTATACAGGTATTCTCTTTATCTCCAATGCACAACCCGAACCAAGTCCCCGTGTCAAAGAGCCTCTCTAGGAACCACCATCATCGGCCTTTTCAAATGGAAGGATGGAAAGAATCTTGATTTTATCTGTGGGTTTTCGAGATCGCTGAGTTCTGATAGGGGAAATGAATCTCAGGACCCTCAGAGGAGAGCAGGGATACAACTTCAAACTATTCCCATGAGAAAACTGATCAGGTGAGGTCCCATGCCTATGCAAAACTCCCATATTTAACATTTTGTTTCCCATGCAAATCCATTCATCAGGTTGGGAAAGAAATATGAAGTTGCCATGTGATATTAATTCCATTTTTCATTCTGTACCTCTGTTTGACCCAGTGAGGTCCCAACCACACGTTGCTTCATCTGTCTCCTGGGGAGCCTTGGGATGGAAGGTTCAGACCCCCCAATCCATGGGTACAATGTCTTAGTTAAGGGTGGTCCCTGCTGAGTACATCGTGCTTTGATAGGAATGGCCAGCTGATATAATATTAAAATTTACCCAACCCCCTGTGCTCCTGAAGGACTTGGAAGGGGATTAGAAAATGTTTTGCAATTGATAATTTCAGCTAATGCATTTTTCCTGCTTCACCATTTAGGAATGCCTCAACCTCAAATATGCTGCTGTTCAGAATAGTTTGTCAGTTTTTTGGAAACTGCTCACAATTTGTGGTGAGTTCCCACATGTTTCCTTTCCATGCTTCGTTTCATGGAGTGGATTTGCTGTCTGGGGAACCCTAATATCACAGCCTGAGTAGGAACTGCAGAAACACTTCACTGGAAGGCACCGAACATCAGTGATTAAAATGTCCCCCTAAATAGTAAAACTCAGGTGTCTGAACCTTTGAAGGGAATGAATGAAAATTATTTGGGTTCTGCTTTTGAGTGACAAAGTGTTTGGAGATATTTCCTACGCTGCTGGTTGGAAGCTGCCTCGATGCAGCGACTTCATTGGAGAAGTCAGTTTAGGCTGGTAATTCACATTATTTCCCTCCCTCTTGATTCTAAATTACTTCTGAATCTGCAGCTATGCCCTTCCATATCTACATTAGAAAATTAACTATTTAAATTCCAGTTCAATTACTGAATAATTATTTAAAATTCAGTTCAAATTCTGCCCGTTAAGAATTCATGTTCCACAGCACAGACCAAGCAGGTTTAGAAACGGGAGAGCTGGAGGATTTAAGCCAGAGGAACAGGAAACCCACACTGCTCCAGCTGACACCCAGGGAAGTTCCTCAACCAATGTCACCCCTGGCTGTGCTGCAGTGAGTTCTCCCAATCCCACACACTCCATAACTCTGCCTGTAGCTCAACCACCCCAACTTCACTCCTTTAGCAGCACAAACACTTTGCCCCTCAGTCTAGGAGATCTTTACGTGTTTAAACAGTTTAATCCATTTTAGAATAACGTGCACAAGAGATTTTCCCTGCATTCCCTATAGATGCACCTGAATTTGTGTGGCTGGGATCTCCATGAGCTAAAAGGGGAGAACAAAGCTGCGACGTCGCCGTGAGCAGCGGCCGATCCCGTGGAAGCCCCTGCGATGTTCCCCTCAATTCGTTAAATCTATTCAGGTTGTTGAAGGGCAAAATACCATTCAACAGAGATTAGACATGAATAAAAATAGAAAAAAATTCTTCCCTTCATACTGAGCTCGCTGCCAGCCCGCTGAGCTGGGGGGGTTTCAGCCTGCTCTGACTGCAGCAGTGTGAATCTCTCGGTTTGGCGGCTCCTCCAGAGCTTGTCCAGGGACACTCTGGGGACGGGCACTGCTCACCCACTGCCACGGCAAAAAAGGCATTTCCTTTTCCTTGCTCAGCTTGCTGACACCAGTGTATCAGTGAGACAAACCCTCTGGTGATGGTTTTGCAATGGCTGCCTCTTGCTCCCTGGGATCTTGTGCTGGACGCCTCCCTAAGCACCCTCGGTCAGATCCCTGCTCGCACCTCTCCAGCCCTGGGAGGGTGGCTCTGCTTTCTCCCGTCCATGTGGCCACTCTGGGGCTCCCAGGGAGCCCTGGGGACACTTCTTGCTGCCTGGGACCTGTCTGACCAGTCCAGAGGGAACAGGGCCTGACCCAATCCCTCTCTCCCTGGCGCCTCCGCACTCTGGTGACTGATGCCAGATAAATGCCTGAGATAGAGGGTGGGGAGACTCAGCCCAGCTGGAATCCCAAGCACGCACCACAGACACTGCGATGGATTTTTAAGCCTCGAAGGTGAACCTGCTCCCAGCTCCCCTCGTTCTGCTCCAAGCCCCAGGTTCCTGCCATGCTGTGTTTTGGGGTTGGATAATTGCAATGGGAACCTTGGGCTCCTTTCTAGCAATTCCCTCTCACTCCCATGTGTGCCCTTTCCCCCCAAACCACAAGACTTCTCACCAGAGGAAAGGCAATAACCCGGGCACGGTGGAGCTGGGCTGGGAACAGGCCAGGGAGATGAGAGCTGAGCACGCAGCAGCTCCAAGCATCACATCCAGATCTGCTAATTAGTTCCTCCATTAAGAAGTAAAATAAACAAACAAATGGAAGGACAGCAAGAGTGAGTAATTCCCTGGATCACACAGGAAAGGGTGGGATGGTTTAGTGGTTAGAGTGCTAGTCTAGGACTTCAGAGAACCTCATTTAGGCTCTTCAAATAATTAAGAGAGATTGCAAACTTTTTTTTTTTTTTTTTTTTGAGATCATGTATCTTGGAATATTATTAAACTGGGAGGAATAGTCTGTGTTTGCCTCTGCTCTGATGCAGGTTTGGTGTGACTGGGCTGGAGTGACATCAGTGGGTCCCGTGGGGTCTTGCCTGTGTCCATGCTGCCATGGGTGTGTGTCCTGATGGACCCCAGTGAGGCAGGTACCTGTGCTGTCACACAAATTAAGATCTTGGCACCACTTCCTTTGCAGGGACAAACACCATGGGTGTCACCTGGCCAAGGCTGTCCTGCTGCCAGTCCACCTGTGGATGAAGTAGCCCCTGTGGGAGCAAGGGTAGTGATGTGACGGCGGCCCCTGAACTGCAAAAATACCTCACAGCACCCAAAATGAAGGGAAAGGTGCTCCAGGGCAAGCCCAACATTTCTGTGCTGCTCACTCGGTGCTGTCCATGGAGAAGCCTCACCTGGGGTCCTCCTCCTGGAGCAGAGGTGCTGCTGCTTAGGCTCAAGCCACATGCCAAAACACAACCCAAGCTGGCTTTCCTGAACCTACCCTTTAAGAGTTGCTCTTTATTTCTAACAAAGAAAAAAATTCATTTAAAAACATCTAATTAAACAGTAAGTCATGACAAGGTACATGAAACTTGGAGATAACACATGCCTGGGAGGCACTGGGGAGGTTGAGACAAAGCCCAGCGCTTTCACCAGTACCCGCATGTGTTATCTCACATGAACACACACCTGGGCTTATCCTGGCGCAATTATAGGACATTAAAAATATAATTTTAATGGAGGAATGGTGATCTGGATGCAGTTCAGAGTAAAAACTTTCTTTTAAGTTTCTCTGTTTGATTAGTAGGTGTTCCCGCCGCGCACCGTGTGCGGAGGGGGAAGCGCCGGCATCGGGAGGTGTGACTGTGTTTTGAGGAACGCTGCTCTATCTCCCGGTGTGTGCGAGGGCTTGTCGAAACTTTAAAGCATTCGTGAGCAGCACTAAGACAGCAAAACTTCCAGTCAAGACCCGGCTTGCCCCGGGTGAGCCCCTTCTCCTACTCAGGCAAACTACCGCCGCAGATGAAGCTGCAGAGAGCTGGGAGGGCTCCCCAGCGAGTCCAGTACCCTGCAGCTGACTGGAAGCCAAGTACCTTCACCCACGGCCCTGGACAGCCCTATAAAAGCTGTGTCTTCGCAGCCCCAGGTGTTTTACAGGATGACCTCATTTATTACCTTGCTCGTCACAGGAAATGATGTTTATCTAATCTACCATTCTTTCAGGATTTTTTTTTCCCCGCCACATCTGGCTTCTTACATTTCTTACAGCTCAATTCCTCCTTGCACTAAAACAAAGGAGAAATGGAACGGCTGCTGTCATGCCAGTGTCCCAGTCCCACCAGCTTGAGAAGAAACTAAGAAGCTTCAGAACCTGGAGCTCGCGTGCGGTGGCGAGTGGATCTAAGGATCTCGGTCTAAATCTCCCTCCTCTGCCGCATTCCTGAGTAGTGACAGCTACTCCTTGCAATATTCCTGACTACGGGCTCTGAGGCACAGCTTTCCATCTGTCTGTCCAGTATCCAGTCAAACAGGTCCACATTCCTGAGCAGAAACGCTAGCACTGCCCCTCGGAGTGGCTGGAAAGCCTCGGGTGGAAATTGGAACAAGTCACAACCATGAGGGAGGGCAGGAGCAGCCAGACCCACAGACACGAGGGACAGTGGCAGCACTGGGTCCACAAACACGAGGCACAGTGGCAGGACCAGGTCCCACTGCCCCAGCACTGTGCACACGCGGGTGCCAGGGTGAGCCCACGCTGGTCGCACCCTGCTCTGTCTCTACTCCAGGTTGTAAAATGCCACAGCCAAAACTCGTGCCCGCGAGGGGTGCACCGGCCCCTGCGGCTCACCCCGCTCCCGCTGCCACCGGGCCCCGGCTCTCTCCGGCAGGACCCTGGGCTGCTCCCGCACCCCAGGTGCCAGGGAAAGAGATTTCTATTTTTCTTTGTAATAAAAAAGCTCTCTCAGAAGCTTTCTGCTGATCCCAAAAGGATGTGAAAGCAATAAAACCCCTCCTTATTTTACAACCAAGCTGCAGGATTTTTTGCTACTGAGCACGACGACCTAATGCTTGATTTCATAACCACAAGGTCGCACCCTGCACCGGGAGCTCGGGGCTTGCTGAGCCCCGGTTTTATGTCTGAGGGGTCTCGTAGCCGGACCTCAGTGGTCTAAACTAGATCTGGGCATTTAAACAGCAGGGCAGCAGGTGAGTGGAGCAGAAAATTCCTGAGCTGCTGCAGACTAAAGCAGCCAGAGCCCCAACTGAACTTTTTCAGAGCTAATTTTAATGTTTCCCAGTCTAATATCTTCCTGGTCTTATATAAATGCTTGGAAGGAAAAGTAAAATAATAATAACAACAATAACAACAATAATAATAATAAACAACCTAACCACAAACAAAATAACAACTAAAGAAAGACACTGAAATACTTTTTTTTTTAAAAAAGGAGAATGAACAAACGGGGGTACAAGACATTCATAAATGCTCCGCTGTCCTATCCAAGATTTTGTCCATTTAATTCCCGAACGAAATCTATCACCCCATTTGTCACGACAGCACGGGAGGTAAACTCATCCTCCGTTTTTCAGAGCGCCCACATCTCTCCCTGCTCCAAGTGAAATCCCAGCTCACACAGGGCACCCCACAACCAAAGCGTACCCCCTCACCGGGGTTTTCCCGGTACCCCGCATCCCCGGGCGCCTCCAGCCTAGGGATCACCACGGCGATAACGAACGGGAACCAGTCCCGAGGGGAACGGTGGAAATGGGTATTTTCGAACGCCCGTTTCCAGCCGGGATCTGCCTCCCCGGGCTGCCCCCGGTGCGGGCACCGCGCAGCCACGGCCGGGACTGCGGGGTGAGGGTCCCGGGGCTGGGCTGGGCGAATCCCCGCTTTTCCTCTCCGCTTGTTTCATTCGGGGTTACCCGCAACCAAGGAGAGCTGCGGGCTCGGGGGAACACTCGGAGGGGACAGGCTGGCAGCGCCCCGCGCCTCCGAGATGCCCACAAAATCCCAGGAATTTTATGAACGGCTGGAAGCGTGGAAGTTTATTTAAGAAGGACAAGAAGGGAAAACGCTCAGGGATGCTCCCAAATTGCGCTCCGAGGCTCCGGGCAGCATCTTCCCCGCGGCGGGGCCCGTCTGTGTGGGGGGACACGGGCAGTGACCCCCCTGCCGCGGGGGTGTCCCCGAAACCCCCCGGTACGGGAGGGGACAGGCTGCGGGGACAGCGCGGGGCTGCCGGCTCGTCCCCCCCCGTTCCGGGCTGTTTCTCACCGGGGACTAAATGCGACTGCAAGGACGGGAGTTAAAAGGGAGATTTAGGGATTTGGGGCAGGTGATTAATATTTTGTTGAACCAGGACAAGAGTATCGCGGCAGCTAATTAGGTGAGATGCATCTGTTTGCACACGCAAAGATTTCTATCAGGTTTATGTCCGACGGCCATTCTGTCAGGAATCCCAGGATTAATCGGGATTTGGGATCTCGGGGCGATTTAGGACAAAACTGCGCTTTTTAGGGTTTACCCTCGCTCCCTTCAGGGAGGGGGTTCTTGAGCCTCGCTGCCCAGCCGCCCCCTCCGGCACTTTCTGCCCGGGACCTGCCCGGAGCTGCCTTAGATGATTTTATTTTAATTTTATTTTTCCTGGGGTGTCATTCACCCGCGGGGCCCGGGCTCGGCTCTGGCCCCGCTGGGGCTCCAGAACTCAGCTCACAGAGCTAGCGGAGTAAGAACCACCACATTTTATATATTCTAAAAAATTAAATAGAACCGAATGTAAAGGAATTTATTCCCCGGGCCGTGTGGAGGGCAGAGGCGTTTGATGCGGGATTCCCGGCTGCAGCTTCCATAATTCCTCCGATTTCTTTTGAGCAGAAATCGCCCGTTTGGGAGCTTCTAGGGGCAGGGAAAGGGGATTGTGGCCATGGGCTCCGGTCCCCGTTCTCCCGATCCCGCAGCGGGGTGGGTGCCGGAGCGGGACCAGGACAGAGCCCCGCTGCCGCCGCCGCTTCCAGGAACCCCCGGTGGCTCCGTCCCGCCGCTTCCAGTGTGGCCGCCCAATTCCCCCCACAAACACGCTCTTGGCTTTGGATTTATCGATTTCTCCAGCAAATTCGGAGATTCGCGCTCCAAACGCAGGGATAATAATAGAAAAAAATTAAAATAATTAAAAAGAAGCCAAAAACAGGGACGGAAAAGATATATTAATATTAAAATAAATTTTAAAATACCCAAACGAGAACGGGCGTGGAAGAACAAGTGTCCGTGAGCCCAAGGGCTGCGGTCGAGCTCTTTGCGCCATTCCCGCCTTCAGTCACAGATATTTTAATTTTATTTTTCCTTTTTTTTTTTTTTTTTTTTTTTTTTTTTCTTTCCAAGACTTGACTAGAGAATCTCCAAGGGCAAATACCAGGCACTAAACAACGACAAATCCTCCCGACAGGAGACAAAAAAATTCTAAGTAATGGCGCTTTTGGAAAAAGGAGGGGAAAAACCCCAACGAACCACTATAACTCCAACCGAACTTCCAGACAAACATTCCCACTGCGGGGAATTTCCCGAGGGTTCCGGGGCTCTCCTGCCCGGCCCAAGAACCCCTCAGCTTCTTGCAACCATTCCTCACGCCCGAATGTTTAATGAAACGCCTCTCCAGCGTTCTGATTAAAGCGCAATTAATGCGGGTCATTAATGTCCCGCTGGCAGCCGCGTGTTCCTAGAACAGCCTTTTCTAGGGAAAGGGGCTGCAGCGCACCCGGCGCGCCGCTCCCCGCCGTGAAACCACCGGGGGCAGTTGGGGAAGAACCGCACTATCGGGAAGGTTTTTTTGTGCGGTTACCGGGGATCGGGGCCGTAGCACCCACCAGCCCACGTTACCGAGCCGCCTTCCCTTCGCACCGGGGGTCGGCGGTTAAACGTGTCCTTCCCATCCATATATTTATGAAAAAAATCGCGGGGAGAAGCCAAGACTAGTGCTGGAATATTTCACAGTAGGGATCGCTCCAAGCACCTCACTGGACGCTGCCGGACCCCGCTCCTCGCTCTCCCAACGCCCCGGCGGAAGGTTTGGGACAGAAATATTCTAGGGGGTTGAGCTACTCTATCCAGCGGTTCGTTGGGATGCGGGGGACTGGTCAGCGAGCGGGGCAGAAGAGGACACGGGAGACCCCGGGGGTCGAGCGCGACCTCTGCCCGCAGCCCCGTTCCCCGCGCCGGCCCCGGAGGGGAAGGCGGCCCCGGATCGAAGCCCCGGTTCTGGAGCGGCAGAGGGGGAGTCCCCGCAGCCCCGGGTTTTGCCTAGGTAGGGGTCTGCGGGACGCTCCCGGCTGAAAGGACGGGCAGCAGCGGCCTCAGAGACGCGCCGCTTCTCCTCTCCGTTAAACGCGTCCTTCCCCTCGGTACCAGTCCCGCCGAGCGGGCCCGATCCGGGTGGGAAGCTGTTCGCTGCCCGCGGGGCTCCGACCGCAGAGCGACGGGACCGGGAGCACCGGGAGCACCGGGAGCACCGGGAGCTGCCGCCGAGCGCCGCCGGGGCATCCCCGGGCTTTCCACGCAAACCGTACGCGGCCGCCGGCCGGGTGGGCCCCGGGGCTCCCCGGCAGCAGCGTCCGCCCGTCCGGGCCCTTCGGTACCGGGAAGGAGCGGCGGCCGCGGCACCGCCCGAGGGAGAGCAGCGGCCCGGGGCCGGGTGGGCGAGCTGGCCAGCCGGCACCCGCCGCTTTCGTTTTAGTCTCGTCGGGGACAGCAGCGAGCCCTTCCCGACGGGCGGGGGGCAGCCGCGCGGGAGGGCGGACGCGGGGGGACCCGACGCTGGGGAGCCCCGAGGGCAGGAGCTTTCCGCTGAGCCGCCGCGCTCTTACCTTTCTTGATCACGGACTGATCGAGCAGGTTCATCCCGCCGTCGTCCACGGCCTGAAAGCACCGAGGAACGAGCCGTCAGCCGGCTCCCGGCACCGGCGGCTCGCGGCGCGGGGACAGTGCGCCCACTGCCCGATCCACCCGCTGCCCCCGGCCTGAAGGAATTCTGAGGGCACGAGCGAGCCCCAGTAATGGGAATCCCGACCCGGTGTTTCTGCTTGCCCGGGGGTACGGGCGCCGTGGGGCCCGACTCGCCCCGGCCGCGAGTCCACGGTGGCACAGGCAGAGGGATTTGGCCCCGTCCCCGCGCAACCAACCCAGCCCGGGCACCCTCCCGGCGCTCCCGCAGTCCCCCCGTACCTGGATGTCCTCGAGGCCATGGTGGCCGAGGCCGTGGAGGCCCAGCGGGCCGTCGGCGAGGCCGTGGCCGCCGTCGGGCAGCCCGTGGAGCAAGCGGGGCACGGCGGGGTACTCGCGGCGGGGGTCGAGCCCCAGGGCGCGGTGGGTCTGCGAGAGCAGCCCCGGCTCGTCCTGCCGGGCGCGCTGCGGGGGCCAAGCCGGCTGCTGGTGCTGGTGCAGAGGGCTGAGCGCCGCGTACGGGTCCGCCAGGTGAGGGTAAGCGGGCTCCTGGCCCTGCGGGTACGGCAACGGCGGCTGCGGGTACGGCGGGGGGAAGTAGGGCGGCTGGAAGTCGGCGGCGGGCGTGTGGCAGAGCGGCGGAGCCGAGCCGTAGGGCGCCTGGTTGAGCGAGGGCAGCTGCGGCAGGCGGGCCCCGGCCGGCGCCCCGGGCAGCCCCTCGGCGCGGTCCTGCGGCGGCGAAAACAGCGACGGTGAGACGGGCACGGACCCCCGGCCCCCCACCCCCTGTCCCGTCCCGTCCCGTCCACCCCACCCGCGCCCGTCCCGCACTCACCATGCCCGGGTAGCTGTGCACAAGCATCGGTGCGGGCCCGCGGCAAGCCCCGGGCGGGCCGGGCCCCGGGGGTGCCCCCGTCTCCGCCCCTCTATCCCGCCGGAGCGGCGTCTCCCATCGCCCGCCCGCTCCTCTGCGCCGGCCCCGACTCCATGCACGGCAGTTATAGCAGCGGGGGCGCGCCCGCCGCCCCGGGAGCGCGCGTCAGAGCGCGGGGACGGGGACGCGCCGCCCGCTCCCGCGGGGCCCCGTCGGCTCCCGACAGCGGGCGCGGCGGGACAGCGGCGGGAGGCGGCGGGGAGCGGGGCGAGGGGAACCTGGGAACCCCCGGGAGCGTGGCTGGTGCTACCCCCGCGCCGTCGGGCGGCCCCGGTCCCTGTCGCACGGTACAGCACACCCTCCCCGCGGTGCCACCCCGGCTCCCCCTGCCCCGGGCCTGACAGTCCTGTCGTGGAGCGCCCCGGGCCGCACCGGGAGCGAGCCCCGAGGGTCGGCAGAGCCCCGAGGGTCGGCAGAGCCCAAGAGTGCGGGCGGGCTGCGGGGCCGCGGCGATGCTCTACGGTTTGACTTTACTAGCCCGAGCCGGGTGCTCCGGGAGCGCTGCGAGGGCTCCGGCGGCAGCTGCGACCTCCCGGGAGCGGGGCCCGGGGCCGGGCCTGCCGGGAGAGCTCGGGGCTCCTCCCGGGGCGCTTCACCCTCCTCCCCGACGGGGAGCGGGGAGCTACATCCTGGACTGGGGACAGCGAGAAGTGTCTGGGACTGCTCCGGGCCTGGCTCTCTGCCCGAAGAGATGGACGGGAGCATGGGCGCCGGGTGCAACAGAGCCAGGGAAAACGGGGAGCACCGACGGGCAGCACGCCTGCCTCTCCGCCCTCCTCCATCCCTCCCTCCGCCTCCCCCTCCATCCCTCCGCCTCTCCCTCCATCCCTCCCTCTCCGTTTGAGCCCTCCCTCCGGGGCAGGACGAGGCGGGCCCGCAACACCGGGTCCCCGAGCGCGGGCACCGGGCACCAGCGGGGCGAGCCGGGCAGAGGGGAAGGCCCAGTGACCCCCGTGCGATCCCCCCGATATCAGGGCCGCGCGGATCGATGCCATGCCCACCGCACGGGCACAACGCTCGCCCACTCTCACACCCCGACACCCGCCCAGCACGGACACAGCTCCCCGCGGCCCACGGGCGCCGTGGCCGGGCTGTGCGGGGCCCGTGTCACCGCGGGTCCCCGCGGGCTCACCGTGCCACCCGCAGGGTGCCGGCCGCCCAGCGCTGGGCGGGACGCTCCATTGGCAGCGCGTGTTTTACGTGGAGCAGAGCACAAACCCTTCACCCCCAGCTGGAACACGCAGCGCTGTGTGATCGACATCAACAAACACAGCCCCACACTGCAGTTAATTTAATTCCACTCTTCCCGCCCCGAGCTACAGCTCCCTTCATTTTCATTTTTCCTCTGAATTCCCACAACTCAGACCTCTTTGATTTCCAGGTTTAATTAACAATGCTCATTAAATGAATTTTTATTCATTTCTTTTAATATTACCCTGCCACCTGTCTTTAGGAGGCAAGGGCTGATCGTTTATTCTAATTTATTTCTGTTAAAGATGGCATTTAAGGGTGGGAGGAGGGAAATGCAGAGGTATAGAGGGTTGATCCATTCAAATCTCTTCATCCCCCTCAAAAGCTCTTCAAGGACGCTGCTCCTGGAAGTTCTGTATTTATTTTCTACCAGATCCATTTCATTTGCTAGGAAAAATTGGATTTGACATGCTGCATTTTGCAGTTATGTTCCAGTTCATTCTTAATGTCCCTCGCTCTTCTAGTCCGTATAATGTCGAGCCTTTATTCATCTGAAAGAGGTGAAACTGTGCAAAATCCAGGCAGGAAGGGTTGTGAGTCAGCCTGCACAGGACCACAGGCGAGCAGGAGGATGGTCCCCTGCAGCAGCTTGGAGGGAAGCTGTGCTTCCACCCAAAACTGAGACAGAGCAGAGGAAACCTGCAACCCTGACAGACAAAGGGAAGGAAAAACAAAAGGCAGAGCTGTCCTGCTGCCCCTCATGGAACATGCTGGGTGAGCTGGGGTTGTGGGAACACATTAGGCTGGGGCAGGGGGCCAGGGTAGCCTGGAGCTGTGGGGCTGTAGGGCTGTGGGGGGTCTCACCCTCCACAGCACAGCAGTGCTCAGGAAGGAGAAAAGGGACCTTGCAACAGACTCTGGGCTTTGGGAAATCCCCAGGAGCTGCTCTGCCCTGGCACCTCCTCCGGGAGCACAATCAGCACCTTCCCAGCCCTGGGTCATGCCCAGCAGCACCCTCAGAACCCAGCAAGAAGCAGAATTGTCCTTGTGAGATGTCCAAGACCCGCCTGAGTCCTTCAGTGCCCCAGACCCTCTGTACAGCGCCTGTCTGATGAGAGAAAGCCAAACTCCTCATGGACAGGAGGCACTCACTGAGCCACCAGTGCTGCTGCTGAACAATTATTCACTTCTACCTGTTGTCCCAAGGTCCCAGGCAGGACCCAGGACTGTCACACAGGGGGCTGCCAACACACTGTCCCAGCAGCTGCCTGGGTTTGTTACTGGTTCACCCCGGTCAGGACAATTTCTGGGGTCACCTGAGCACAGGAGGCTCAAACAGCTCCCACTACCTGTTCTTTAGCATCCCTGTTTAAGGATCACAAATCCAGCTGTGCTTGTGTTTTGCTCTGCCAAACACCCTTTGTGTTTCCTAACAGTGACGTGGTGCTGCTGAGGACCTCAACACCAGAGCTGCCTCTTCTTCCTTCCCCCCAGCTACAGAGAGCATTTACTGTGAGTCTGGGTGAGGTCTCCACCCCAGGGACCACTTCTTGCACATGGACACAAGCCAGAGATCTCTGAAAAACTGGGTTTGTAACAAAGGTCCCAGAGTTCCTTCCCAGGAGATCCCCAGCACAGCCAGAAGCACGCGAGGGGCTTGAGGCAACAGCTTCTGCTCCTGGGGGTCAGCAACAAAGGTACTGGTGAAGCAGGGTGATGAGAGCACCAGGACTGAAGTATGTGAGCAGAGCTCTTCCCAAGTCAAAGATGAACTTCTCCAGAATCTCAGCTCCCATCAACACCTCAGGGAAATACAGGCTGCACCTATTAATTCCCACATCCCCCCCTCAGAAGCAATCTCCTTGCTATGGGTCTGGAGAACCAGGCAGGGCTTTGGGGAGCTCAGGGACCCTGCTGAGGGATGGGCAGGGAGTGTGGCAGCCCCTTTGCTCCTCAGGCTTTCACTCTCACACCCTGATACATCTCACAGCAAGAGGGAGGGGGCTGTGCTGCGTTCTGGCAGCACAGCAGCCAAATAACCCTGTATGAAATATTTAATTTATTACCAGTACTTTTGGGGTGAGATGAATAAATGATGGAAGATAATGTATCCCAGGTCAGGTTTGCAATGGCATTATGACATTTAAGTTGTCAAAGAGGGACAGAATGTGGATCTGCTCCTCTGGGGCCTTGCCCATCTTGTTGGAGCACAGTGAACAATCATCTTGCTCCTGGAGAGTTTGTCCTGGTGTTAGAAATGCTCTGGGAGATGAAGCACAGTTTGCTTTGGGTGTTGCTGGCTGCAATCCCACTCCGTGCTGGGATCTCAACCTCTGGCAGAGAGGGGATGTTAGATGATGCCACATCCACCTCTCTGGCACCAGATCATCGGTGCCTGCCGATGCCAACCGCCAGGGGCAGAACCTGTGGTTGGGCTTGCAAAAACTCCGGGTGGCTGAGGACACCCTGCAGCCTTTGAAGCCTTGGCCAGGCTGCTGGGGCACCATCTCCCTCGCGTGGGCTGAGCCAGCTGGGTGTGCTGGGGCCTGTGGACTGGCACACATGGAGCCAACAGGGATGCCCACGTGGCAGGAGGCTTCCAACAGCTCCAGTGCCCTCCCCTCCTGAACGTGCAGCACTGTTAGCACTCAGTCTTGGGGAGGCAGAACAGTCTTCTTGGGGGTGCTCTGTCCAAGAATGTTTGGAAAGTACCCTGGGACAAGAGAGCAGTGATATTCCTCAAGGAGCTCTGCCATCTCCAGTGGCATCAGCCTGGTAACTTCCCAGAGCAAGGTGGGTGTCCCACCCCTTCCACTGCCAGCTCAGGAGCTGTGAGGGGCTCACGAGTGTGCTTTGTCACACACAAAGAAAAAAATGTACATGACAAGACATCAGGTCTCAGGGTGGCTCCAACTCTGGCAGGTCTTGCTCACACCTAAGGGAACTTAACACTGAACAGTGTGAGACTGAGGTGCTGATGTGATGCTCCTCTCCAGGAACCTGCTGGCGGCCAAACCCCACTTCCGAAGATGAGGAAGGATAAAACTGGAGGACTTCCTGGGCTCTTGGTTTGCTCCCAGGTAGCCTCTCAGGGAATTAAAGAGCAGTAACCACAGGCCTCTGGGTTAGGACTGAGCTAGTGTTGGAACTGTGGGCCCGGGCTGGATCTCTGGTCAGGTGTTAGAACTCCAGCCACTGCCCACGGGAATGAACCATGGCCAAACCAGATCAGCTGCCCACAGCACGCCCAGCACCGCACTGGGATAGCAGAACCTCCTCCTGGTGATACAGGTCATATCTCTCATTAGCACTAATTAGTGGCTGCCATTAATGGGAAGTTCACACCCCTGACCAGAGGCAAGAGACTGTACAGGACTGGGAACACTTGAAGGTGAACGCTTTGAGGGTTTGGGTGTTTTTTCTGACACTGCATTGTATTCCTAACTCTTCCTGCTGGTGTTTCCCTGTGGTGTGTTCCTGGCAGGCTGAGGAGCCTCTCCCAGCCCAGCTCCACAAAATTCTGTTCTTTTCCAAGGCCAGGAGGCTCATTTGCCTGTTTGGCTCACACCGCTCTGCTGGGAGCACCTGCCTTTGTTCCAACTTGCACTGGCTGCTCAGGGCTGAGCTGAAAAGATCTAAAGATACTTTCCCTGAGCAGCAGCCTCCTCTCCAGTTGTATAAGGCACTCGCTCTAATAAAGCAGTGAGCCAAAAACGCAGGGTAAAGCAGGAATACACCCAGAGCCAGCCCTCCTTTTGAGGCAGCTTCGTGCTTGATTTTCCCTTGATCAGACGATTCCACAGCCCCCTCCAATGAGTTCTGATCAACGCCGCGGGCGGGCAGCAGAGCCGGTCCCGGAGAGGCAGCAGCTCCCAGAGAACTCCTCGGCTGACACCTGGTGGAAAAGCGGGAGCGGGGAGCGCCGCTCGGATGAGCCTCAGCCTCTGCAGCCACCCTGCACAGCTCCTCCTCCTGGGAAATATCCTCGGGATTACACGGCACCTGAGAACTGGAAGGCCAAGCTGTAAAGCTGGTGCTACAAGAGATTTACTCCTTGGTGCACACAGACTTTCTCTTCTGTAAAACAAGCTGTTCTTTGGTCTGCAGGGAATTCACTCATTTTGGCTTTCACACCCTGAAGGGAGCAAAGGCAGGCTGAATCCTTCACCTTGCAAGAGTGGAAAACTCTCCCTGTACATCCCATCCTGGCAGTGAGAGGGAGCAGATAGAAAATTCCATAGATCTACTTTGTGCAGATGTTTTATGGGGCAAAACAGGCAAAGCAAGTGGTGCTGGGAAGGTTTTCTAGGTGTGAACTTGGGATGATGGTACCAGTGGTGGATATGAACTGGGGGATCATCCAGCAGCACGACATTTCAAGTCACAAGGAGTTATTCCCAATGCTATCAGTAAATAATAAAGCTTTTCCCATTCCTGCTTTTTTCAGGGTTCTGTGTGTAGTGCCAAGTTATTTACTAATATGTGCAGGACTCAGAGAAAATAAGGTGAAAACCTGCAGGGTTTACTGTGACAAAACTGCCCATATTAGCAGGAGAAGCAAGCACCTTGTCAGGGCCCTGGGCAGAAAAAAATCCCAGCACTGAGGAGTTCGAAAAACAAACTGACAAAATTTCTTTAATAACAAACCAGGCTGTTTTTACAGAGAAATCCTCACAACAGGTCAAGCAAGGGCACGGTGAAATGTTCTGAGGCAGCAGCAGCTCTGCACACAGATGAGGACAGTGCTGATCGTGCTGGGAGTTGCTGCATCACTCCAGTTTTGTAAAGTTTGGTTGCTTAAATGGCTTTCCTTGTGCCCATCCGGCCATAAAGAGCACAGCAGAAGTGCTGAACAGACCTTGTGCAGGTGTCTGACTTCACTTCCCACCTAGAGTGCTGCTGGCTCCTCCCTGCTCGGCCAGACACTGTTCCAGAGCTGCCATTCCATAGAGATTGGCCCACTCCATGCCGTGGTGGGCCAGGATCACATCCCTGCACTGCTGGCTGGCTCTGGCCAGCTCCAGCAGCACGGCCTGGAAAGCAGTGACGAGCTCAGAATCCAGGGAGGCTGGAGCAGCGTGGGCCAGCAGCTGGGAGAGGCCCTGTGGCCAGCGCACCTGCAGAGCGGCCAGCGGCAGCCAGGGCAGGAGCGGGATGCAGGCGGCCAGGGCCTGCATGGCCAGCAGCCAGAGCTCGTGGATGTCACCCCAGGCATCCACGTAGGCAGGGGACACAGCCAGGGCCGGGCCAGAGCTGCTGGGCTCTGCCTGCACCCTGTGGGCCTGCGAGAGGAAGAGAATGGCGGCCCCAAAAAACTCCTTGGCAGATCGCGTTCCCTGAAGGGCTGGAAGAAAAAGGAAATGAATGTCATGATGTAGAGTTTGGGCACTCAAAGAAGGGCCTGTGTGGGGCTGTGTGGAGCAGGATACCTTCCTGCCCCAGAAATCTCTTCATCCCAGCACATCAGCCTGCAAATGTTTCATGTATTCCTTGCTTGTAAACATCTTTGGTTTATCACTTTTCCAATGACAAACTGGACCAGTTGCTCTTCTATTTGCTTTCTCAAGCAAATAGAATTTGCTTTCCCAATTTCCTGGCTCCAGGTCTCTGCCCACACAGCACAGTGTGGGCTTTGCCAGTGGGAACTTCCTTTACCTGCTGATCCCGCAAGGATCCTGGCCATCATCAGGCCCAGAGTGGCAATGTTTGCTGCCAGAACCAGGTGATGCTTCTGGGGCAGCAGAAGGGGAAGAGACTTCAGCAACACATCCATCAAGGAGGAAAAGGTTTTGTCACGCCTAGAGAGAGAATAAACCCTTTTTTACACATTTCCTGAGCAGAGCCAGAAGCATCTGAGAATGTCAAGGTTAAACACAGCACCAAAAATGTAATGAAATTGGTATTTAAAAGAGGAACATCCCTTTTCAGCACAGTGTGTTAGCAGATCCTCAAGCTTGTTGCACAAAGCTTTCACAAACCTTCCTCCCACTGCCAAACTCTGAGGCAGCTCCCACAGCTCTGTTACCTGACCAGGTCCGGAGCAGTCACAACCAGGTTAAGGAAAACCCCACACAGGGTCTGGAGACTCATTTCAGTGCTCATCAGGGCTGCTGGGGCCGTGGACTTGGAGGTCAGAGCCTCCCACTGCTGCAGGAAGTACTCACACAGCAGTGCTGGTGCCCCTTCAGAGATGAGGATGTCCCGGGGCCTGTCCTCTGCTGTCAAATGGCAAAAGCCAGGTAGCAGAAATCTGGAAAGGGAAAGAAACTGGGAGCGTGAGGTAGAATGGGTCTAAGCCCTGTGTTTACACCCATCTTAGGGGAGAAAGCCCTATGGAACTGGCACTGCAGGGAGAGTGAAAAGAGAAAAAATATTTGAGCAAGTTTGCTTAAAATGCTCACCTCAGAGCATCGTGGGGTAAGGCAGAGCCCTCGGTGCTGACCAGCTCTGCCTGGGGAAGGCTTGCAGCTGAGCTGCCCTCCTTGAAAAGCTTCCTGGCATAATCAACAAGGAAAGGCAAGAGCTCACAGATTTCCTGCTTGAGGGAGGACGTCTCTTCTGCCATCCAAGCTCCAAGGACTCGGACAGAGGCAAAGATGAAAGGGTCTTGCAGCTCCTCCTGTTTAACCTGCATGAAGAAAGCAAAGTAACACATTATTGTCACTGTACATCAACTACCACACATCTGGAAACCACAGTGGGCTAAGAGGCAGAATATGCTCCAGAGACACCCCCACAGCCTGCTCTTTGTTAAAAGCCCCGCATTACCTGTCTCAAATAGAATATTACAGCTCCAAATGCTTCCTCCATAATCCTCATGAGCTGCATTTTCTGCACCGTTTCTAGCCGAGGGTTCTCTTCCCTCAGGCACTCCTGGATCCCCAGCTCCATAAGGACATAGCAGGCTGTCACCACTTCTTTCTTCCCCTCCACCTCCAGGGGATCTGGTTCCTCCAGGGTCAGGCGGACCTCCACACAAGCCAAATTCACCAGCAGGGCCAGGAACTTGCTGCCAGCTCTGCCTGCTGGGATCCACTCAGCCCCACAGGCCTGCACGAGGCCAGCTGCGAGCTTCAGCGCAGGGTCCCGCTGTGACTGGCTGAGTTTGCTGCCCAAAACCTCAGCCAGCCCTTTGTAAAGTGTGCAGAGGCACTCGGAGCCCTGCGAGTTCTCCGTGAGAGGAGGTGACAGGGGGATGAAGTGAGGCAGAAGCTCACACAGCTCAAATTTGGTCATGTCTTCAGCCTTGAGGAAGTCACTGGAGAGCTTGCTGAGCACAGCCAGGAGCTGTGGAGCATCTCTCTGCCAGCACTTGGCCTCTGCTACGGCCAACAGCCCCACAAGCAGTGTGAGGGCACGGTCAGAGCCGTGACCACCATTCAGGTAGGCCTGGCACAGGGCAGACACTGTCCCTTTGGTCACCAGCTCCCTGGGGCCTCTGGCCGTGGCCAGCACAGCACTGAGGCACTGGTACACATCATCAACCATGGATGTGCTGTCCGGGTCGCAGGGGGAAAGCAGGACTTCATTGAAGGTCGGGATTTTGTTCAGGATCTGGGAGTGCCCTGCTAGCTCTGGGTCGGTGCAGAAGCAGGCCAGCAGGGTGAGGCCGAGGGCACGGAAGGTGTGCGGGGCACAGCCGGCTGGGGGCTGCCGGGAGGTCAGCAGGCGGGTCGGGAATGTGAATCCGATCGCATCGAAGATCTGGCGACGGGTCTTGGCATCCACCTCTCCGGCTCTGACTGCTTTGGTCACCTACGAGGCAAAACAGGAGTGAGCGTGAGCACAGCAAAAGGATTTGTACATGTACAGGATGGAACTGTTGCAAATCAGAAGCCAAAACAACTTTAATTAGAGCAGGGAAGTACCCACTTGGCTGGCACTTGGCCCAAGTGCTAATCCAGAGGTTTACCACCGTGTTCCTAAAGTGTGGCAGCACTTGACTGATCCTCCACACACACAGGTCAAGGCCAGGCTCCCTTGCTTTGCTGGAGGGAACCCCAAAGATCTGAAGCAGCATGCTCCGAGCTCCCAATCCCCACCTCCCCGTGTCCCCGGGCACTCCCGTGTCCAGCAGGGTGTTTGGCCACCCCTTTGCCCGCTCCTGAGGCGATTCCGCGGTTCCTTACCAGGAGCAGCGCTGCGAACTGCTCGCTGTCGTTCCTCGCGTCTCTGAGCACGCCGAGGCACCGCTTCAGCGTGGCGTGCCTGTCCCCGGAGTCCGAGGCCATGGCCGGGAAGGGCGGCTGATGGACTAGAGGGAATATGGGCAGTCTTCCTTCAGCCCCCTCCCTCACGGACCCAGGCCCTTCCCCGACCCCCTTCCCTCACGGCCCCAGGCCCTTCCCCGGCCCCCTTCCCTCACGGACCCAGGCCCTTCCCCGGCCCCCTTCCCTCACGGACCCAGGCCCTTCCCTCCGCCCCTTCCCTCACGGACCCAGGCCCTTCCCTCCGCCCCTTCCCTCACGGACCCAGGCCCTTCCCTCCGCCCCTTCCCTCACGGCCCCAGGCCCTTCCCCGGCCCCCTTCCCTCACGGCCCCAGGCCCTTCCCCGCCCCCTTCCCTCACGGACCCAGGCCTTTCCCTCCGCCCCTTCCCTCACGGCCCGAGGCCTTTCCCTCCGCCCCTTCCCTCACGGCCCCAGGCCCTTCCCTCACCTCCTTCCCTCACGGCCCCAGGCCCTTCCCTCACCTCCTTCCCTCACGACCCAGGCCCTTCCCTCACGGCCCCAGGCCCTTCCCTCACCTCCTTCCCTCACGGACCCAGGCCCTTCCCTCACGGACCCAGGCCCTTCCCTCGGCCCCTTCCCTCACGGACCCAGGCCCTTCCCTCACCTCCTTCCCTCACGGACCCAGGCCCTTCCCCCGGCCCCTTCCCTCTCGGCTCCAGCCCCGCCTGCGGGCGCGCTCCGCCTGCCCTCCAGCCAATCCGCGCGCGGCCTCCTCGCCGCCGGCCAACCACGCGCCGCCTTGTTGGGCGGTGCCCGAAGCCACCGCCTCCGCGCGGAACTGTGGGCAAATCACCTGTGGCTGCGCGGCCTGCGCGCCCGCCCCGCCCGGTGCGACCGGGCCCGGCGGGGGGAGCGAACGGCGGGGACCCGCGGCTCCGCAGCCCCGGCACTGCCCGCACGGCCGGAGCCAGCCCTGCTGCCGGGAGGCGGCCGTTCAGCTTGCGGGGGAGCGTGCGCGGGTGGCGTCATGGCCGCGGGGCAGGAGGCCGCGGTGCCCCCGGGCCCGCCGCGCTGGAGCCCCGGCCGTGCCCGGTGCCCGGGGCCCGCCTGAGCTCGCCGAGGAGCCGCCGAGCAGCCGCCGAGCCTCGCCATGCGCCCTTGGTACGTACCCGCCGGCGGCACGGGGCGCTGCCGCGGGGCCCGGGCCCGGCCGCGGGGGCTCCGGCCGGGCAGGTGCGGGCCCGGGGTCCGGGGCGACGGAAAGTTTCCTGCAGGACCTGTTGGCTGAGCGGGAGCGGGTTTACATCTTCCCCCGTGAAGTTTGCCTCCCGTGTGTCTGCCGGCTCTGCTGTGGACGGTTGAGTGCAATTCGAGGTGGGACAAGCTCTGAGCGCTGGTGGATCTGGCTGTAACAGTATTCCCTGTAACACCATTCCCTTTGGGTTCTTCAAAACGGGCAGAGTTAATGCCGTTTAGTGCCAAATGATGCTTTCATTACTCCCTTAAAATAGATACTATTTACTACCTGTGAAATAATTAATGTTCTCCTTCCCTATCGCCTAGAGATAATTTACATTTAATTAGCATGTGAGGCTATTAAATGGCTTTTGGCATTAGAAAGGCAGGGAAGTTTGGTGATCTCTGCCCTGTGGAGTAAAATAAGAAGCAAACCAGGGCGTTAGCTCGCAGTTTCCCAGTTGCTGTGCTCTCGTTTCCCTGTTCCCGGCTGGCACCAGTCGGCACGGATGTGCCTGTGATGACATCGCCGGGCAGATGTGCAGGGACAGTCAGTGCCTGTGTTGTCCTAGTGCTGCTGCCTGGGGGTCCAATCCTCAGGCATCTTTGAGACTGAAATTTCCCAAATGCCTGTTTGGAATCCAGGGGACAGCTACTGTGATATCAGATGAAAAGTGGGGTCTGGAGGGGGAAAACCACGAGGGAAAGGCCCTCTGCACTCAGCACTGGGAGCTGTGCCACTACAGACTTCATTTTGGTATCAGACATTGATAGTTCCTTAGCAACAGCTGGACTAATCACAGCTGATAAGACATTCCTTTTCCTCCACAAATGCTCTGTTCACTTTGTGCTCTCGCTGGATCTGTGCAGGAACACTTTAATTGCCACGGGATGTTTTGTGTTTCGTACCCTACGTGTTTCTAGAACCCTGCTGCTGCCCACAAAGGCCATGGAGAAGAGGTTGGAAGCCAAGCCCAGCATCAGCACCCGGTTCCTGCCACGGTACTGCCTGGGAAAAGCTGCGAGGGAGCTGGGAATTCTGCAGCTGTTCTACCTGGGCACTTGCCTGTGTGCCTTGTGTTCCTCTGCAGGTGACTCTGCTGTTCTCTCTGGGATTGTGTGTATGGATTTTTATGGTCTTTATCCTTCTTAGTTGTCTAAAATACTCTGAGAAAAAAAAGTGAAATGGTTTGCTGGTAGACATTGTAGGGTTGGTTTTTTATTAGTTTCCTTTTTAATTGATTTTTTTAAACAAACAAACCAAAGCCATTGAGTTTTTTAAACCAAACAAAACACCACCCTTTGCAATTACTAAATGAGCTCTCAAAACTGTAGCTTGTGTCTTAGAGAGAGCTTTTTCTGACCTTAATTTTTGACAAAAGGAACAAGTGGTAATCTGGAAAATAATTTAATTTAAGGAGAGCAACCTGGAAAGGCAAGAATGTTTTTTAGCCCTAAGATATTTAACACTCTTCCCAAGAGCAGTGTGTCAGAAGTCTTTATTTGCCTAAAGGCAACGGTTATGTTTGTTTTTTATATTTCCTGTTCAAACTTGAGCAACCAGCTTCCTGCTCAAGTAAATAACAGAGTTAGTGGCTTGGCTGGAAGTTTTCCTCTGAAGGATTGTGTGATGTTTGGTCTGGGAAGGGGTTGGTTTGCTTTGTTTCCCAGTTATGTGGACGTGTTCTCCAGGCAGCTGCAGCGTCCCTGTTGTGTTACTGGATATTCCTGGACAGTTCTAGTGGCAGATTAAATTAAGCTAATGATCTGTGTGATCTTAACCAGCTAATTTAGACCCTGGAAGACATGTTTAGACATTCCTGGTCCTAGCAAAGAGTTGTGTGTTTGAATGGTGTTTCCTTGTCAACTGGGCTTCCTGCATGCATTTCCTGGCTTTAGTAATTTCTTGGAAGTTTGGAGTTAGAGCTCCTATGAGACCCTAGAGGGTGTTCTAGACACTGTTGTTGTGTTTTAGGGCTGCTCTGCTTGGAAGAGTTAAAGCCAGGCCTCCTAGGATTGTTAAGGTTGGAACAGTGCAGGTCTGAGATCATCAAGTCCAATGGTTAAATGATTTAAGAATCCATTAAATTAAGGTTTTTGCGTGTGCATAAATAAATATAATTATATGGACATAGTTACCCTGATGGGGACACTTTTTCCATTGCAGAGTTTCTGTTATTTTGGGCTTGTTTGTGTCACTCAGGCAGCGGAGTTTGTGAAGCTGAGGAGGAGTTATGGCTGCCTAGAAATGAGCGTGGTCATGTGGAGTTACACAAGGGGGACTGTGTTGACAAAACTGACTGACGTGTGGCAGGTTTAAAAAGTCCATAGAGTCAAGTCTTTAATCATTAATCTGCTATCAGGCAGGATTAACTGCCTGGGCAAGTCTGTAAACCTGAAGTTATTAATAGAAGCTGTTCCTGTGTGTTCTGTTCCCCTGCTGCTCGGCAAAGCTGTGAGCTACATCCCTGGGACAGCACCTCCTGAGATCCTGGGAAGAGCAGTTTTCTTCACTGATGTGACAAAAACAATGTGGAAAAGTGACTAAGCACGCCCACTGTGCAGGTGTCTTGTGACTTGTGTGATGCTGAGTTTAGGAGGGAACTCATCCTTAGGAATGTTCCAGCTTTCCACAGATGAAATGCAAGTGTAGACTGTTTTCTCCCAGGGCACATAGAGTTGTCTGAATGTTTGATGCCCACCAAAGGCCATGAAACTTGAAAATGAAAAGTGAAAATCAGTATGTCTCTGTGGAAAATTCACATCTGGAATTCTGGGCTGGCATGCTGGGAGTTGCCTGTTCACTTCTGTCATCCCTGAGAGTTACCTGAGTTTTAAGCTGTCCATGTACAGCAATTCAGAAGAACATACTGGCTAATTTCAAATAGATATGTCCCATGTGGCCATTAGCAGAGTTCTGGAAATGAAATGTAGCCAAAATATTATTCAAATCTTGTTTTAGCAGTGTGTTAAAAGAGAGGCAGAATGCTCTCAGCATGGTAGTGTTGTGTCATCCAGGCTAAGTCATGGCTCTGACATGCTGAGATATTTCTGGGGATCCAGGCATTACATTTGAGATGAATAAATATAGTACCTGTTTTATGTAGTGATTTGTCACAGGGGATATCTTCTCTGGGAACATTTTTCTCTTAAATGTGCCCCAATCTGTGTGTGCCCCAGTTCTAAGCCTGGTACTAGAAACTGCTGCTGAATTTCATTGCTTCATATCAAGCCTTAATTTGAGTGGTATGTGTGAGCCAGGCCTGACATGTGAGGAGAGATGGGTGAGCAGTGGTGGAGGAGGAGGAAAGATTTTAGGAATGTGGGAAGCAGCACATTTCCCTCATGCACAGGATATATTAGGGACAATGATTCACCTTTAACAGAAGGGGAATTTTAGAGGCAAAACGTAAATCTGAGTGGATGAGATCCTGTTGAAATTCACAGGAATGGTGTAATTCTTCAATTTGTTGCTGTTTCTCCAAGTCTGGAGAGAGTGTGTGTGTGTGCATGCACGTGGGTTTGGTGTGTACACACGTTCCCTATTCTGTTCTAATTCCAGCTCCATCAGGTTGGTGCCAGGAGCTTGTCCCTGCCTGTGACAGTGACAGTGACACTGGCTGTCCAGGCATTTCAGGTGTGATGAGGTCAGCTCTTGCCCTGGGCACACATTCCCTGTCTGCTCTCTCTCCAAAGGAGTGCTGTGTGTTGATGAGGTGTGACAAGGGTGCTGAGGTTTCTAAAGGTGCTGATGTCAACTTCTCTTGCTGTTGAACATTTGCTGAGTTTCTTTTACATGTTTTGTTGCTCAAGTGAGGAGCTTCTCCCCCTTCTGCACAGTGCTGGGTTCAGACACCCACAGGGAGCTCTGTCCCCATGACTTGGTCACTAAACTCAAGTTCATTCTCCATCAGGATATTGTAATTTAAATTCAGACTTTATTTTAATGGAGAAAAATGTTTCCCATTTGTGTTGTGTTCAAGAACTCCATTCTTGACAGTGAGAGAGCCAGATCTGGAGCATATTCTCCAGCTGCACAACTCCTAGTCCAGCAACACTGTTTGTAAAGTAATCTTCCTAAGACCTATTATCACTTGGATGCTGAACACAGCACAGTGTAACAGCCCCATAGGTCATTAGGCTATTTTTAGGGAGTCCTTAATCTGCAGAGCTCTGAATTTTGGAAGCCTTTAATCCATTGATCCCTGCAAGCACTCAAAATTTTCATGCTAAGAAAAAAAGAAGCCACATGCAAAGCAGTTGCTGTTTTACTGCAGAGCCAAGACCTGAAGTGACTTGACTCTTAACAGAAATTATGTCAAATGTTTGAGGGTTTGTAATGAAAAACACTATGGCAGGGTGTTTGCCTTTTTCTGCTTTGCCTTGCAGAACCTTTTTCTGCTGTTAACAACTTCTCAAGTGGAGCAAATTCAGTCAGAATAAGCAACTGAAGTCAGATATCAGCATGGAAGAGTTAAAAATGCCTCTGTACTGTGCACCAAGCCAATACTCTGTTTGCAGTGTTTTCCTTCTAGCAGACTATGGGCAAAGAGGCAAGGCCATAACTGGTTAGAGTAAAGTAAAAAATCCCTGCACTTGGGATTTCAGGGTTCAATTCCTGGCTCTGAACTTGCTGTGTGACCTTGGTCCATCTGCTTAGTGTGGGCACTATGGGCTCCTCTGTAACAGGAACATTTCTGTCTTCACTTCTGCCTCTCCATCCCTGTTGGAAGGGGTGATGGTGGATTAGGCAGGGGAAGCAGATTGTTCCTTAAAATCTTGTATAAGTACTGGGTAGTGAGGCCAGGCAGAGATTCTGAGATGTCAGATTTACTTCCCTATATCCACTCTCTTGCATTATTCCTGCTCCAAATTCATCTTGACAATAGTGATGAAATCTATTATCCACTGCTGTAAAGGACTGAGAATTGTCTGTTTGTCTTCCCTCCTCTTTCCCAGATGCAAACTGGAACGGATCTAAATGTGAGCTGGGGAGGATCCTGCTTGGTGGCCGTTTGAGATCGTGGGCAGGTCACCATTTGCAGCTTCTGGAAGGGTTCCATACTCTGAGCTCCTGTCAGAGCACTTGCTGCCAGCGCCCCACCTGCGATGCTTTTTGGTTCTTGGAAAATATGTGCATCCAGGTGAACTGCACCTTGCCTGGCACGTGTCAGGCCAACAAGACTGGCTTTTCAGATTCTGTTTTGGTGTTTTTAAAGAAATTGAAAAGCACAGAGCACTTGTTAAACTTCCATATGGAAGGGGACGTGAAGACTTGGAGTCACAAGTGGTTGGACTGGGACATCCCTGTCCAGAGGAAGAAAAGACTGCGGAGATCATTCCAGAAGTGGAGGTTGGCAGGTAACAGGGTGCAGCTCCTGAGAAGGGATCTGGCAGAGAACTCCAGAAGCAGCCAAAGTGAAGCAGAGCACTTGAAAGATCAGGTCCTGAGGCACTTAGTGGCAGTCAGAGCTGCTCCTGAGGAAGAAAATCAAAACCAGGACCTGTTGAAAAATGGACAGAATCCGCGAGAACAAAACCGCAGAAGCGCAATCCTTCCTAAGAGCAATAATGTGAACAGGTCACAGGATGCTGACAGTGACTTGCCCCAGGTAAGTGATTGCTGGGGTTGGAGTGGGGCTGCTGGGACTGCTGTCCCCCTCCTCAGTCTGGCTTTAGGTGGATTTTGACTTGGAACTGCCCAAGTGATGGGTTACCTTTACAGGTTACCAGTTTTCAGCCTCCTATCAAAAAGGCACAGCCAGCAGTTTGGGGTTTTGTTTGGGTTTTGGGGTAGGTTTTTTTCCTTCCCTTTCTCTTAGCTGGGATAAACTCTGTTGAAGTGGGAAGGTGAGGCAGGATGGAGTCTAAGATAAAGCTTGTCTTCTGTATAATCACACAGCGTGCTTGCCAGATGAGAAGGAAAGGTGGGAATTGTCTGGGAGCTGAAAACTGTTACCTGTAAAAGTACCTGTTCAGATCCACACAATAAACTAAGCTGTTTTCATTTAAATGCTGAATGGAGGCAGTTAAGTACATTATTTCGTAAAGTCATGCACAGAACTCACAGTGTGCTTCGATGTCAATCTGCTTGCTTGAGTTGGCATCTTAATGCCAAATGTTCTCTTTTTTGAAGAGTGCTCCAGTTTCTCTAATCCACCAAAGCTTACCTTGGCACTGGGTGAATGAAATCAGTTTAGTTTCTACTCTAATACATACAGTGTTAAGCCAGTACATCTTGAAGTTACAGAGAATTTGGCACATTTGAATTGTTGAGTGATGTTTGTATTTTTACATCTGCAAATAATTTTTTGAGCCTTATCTCAAAAATGCTTGTGCACTCCTGATGGTGAAATATAATTCCACTTTGTTAAACTGTTCCTGAAATAGCTTTTTGCCGTGTTTCAGGGATTTGGCATGGTACAAAACCGGTGCCTCTGGTTCTGGAAATGACTGAATTTTTCAAATCCTGGTTGCAGGTAGGGCTGTGCCTGCCTCAGCCACCACCCTGGAGCAGGATGTGGCGAGCAGCCAAGGGACACTGAGAGCTCCCGGGCAGCCAGGGTGACACGTGTGAAACAGGCACTAAAACTTGACAAATGTTTGATTTTCCAGAACCCCCCCCAGCATTTGGGGCTGATTCAAGCTCAGCTTTCTTTCTCTCTCTCCTGCAATGCTGCAGCATTTCCACCTTCCCTGTTCTTCCCTTGTCCTAGCTCTTCAGCTGAGCACGCTGACCCCATTCTCTCAGCTGTCACACATGTGAGCACATGTCTTTGCAGCCACTCTTAAATGTCTTCTCTTGCACTTGGGGATCAGCTTTTACATCTCCCTGCTTGTTCTGTTGGCAGTTTTGCTTTCCAGGTTATTCTGCTATTACTGGCCAATGTGTGTCTAGTAAACTGGTTGCAAATATTAAATTACACTGATTAATCAGCTTCTGAATGTTGCTGAACACACAGGATTTTCTGTCTTTAGGAAGTGCTCCCATTGCCAATTATGTGCACTTTTGGATGTGTGCTGGGGAAAGGTTTTTACTCTCCTTGATGATTTTTGCTAATAAGAAAGTCCATGTCTCTTAACGAAATGCAAATTCATAAAAATAAAAAAACGTTTTACTAAAATATAGTGGCGTGATGGAATTCCTGGAATTTGCAATTTTGAGGTTTAAGATGGAGTTTTGGAGGAGAAGGAAGAATTAAAATATCCACCTGGGCTAATTCCAGGGTTATTGAACCATCCAACTTTACCTGCAAAATGCAAAGCCAGCTCTGCAGCTGTCCTTGCACTGCACATCCAAGAGCAGTTTAATGTGAGCCAAGGATACAACATTGGAGGCTGTGTTCTTGGGACATGGCCAGGCCTTCCAGGAGAGAGGTATTCCAGGCTGGGTTCGTTATGGACCAAAATAAAAGTTACACCCATGCTGAAATCAGTGGAATTTCTCCTGGGTTGCATTTGGCCCAATCCATGGAGCATGTGGGTGTTTAATGCTGTTCTTTAGGAAGGGCTGGAAGATGGGGGCAGTACTGGCTGTTCATACCTGAGAGCATCAAACACCTGAAGTAGGAAAGGACATTTGAAATCCAAGGGCTTTTTCTCCTCTGCTGCTGCTGAGCGTTGAATGTGTGGAAGGCAAATCTTTCCCTTTGCTCTTGCAGGCTCAGAGAGAAGTGACAGTTTTGGGAAAACATTGCCTCTGTGGGTTTTAATTTTCCTCCTGCAGTTCTGATGGCTCTACAGCCATCTGCAATGGCATTTGCTAATGTGTGTGAGCATTAATTTCTGGTTTTGCTGTATCCATGCTGTGGAACCAGGATAAACCACAATGCATCCTGCTCATCAGCCCTTAACTAAGGGAGATTGGTGCTTTTTCATTAAAGTGAGTGACATTTTTCAGGCACCACATTTCTTCTGTCTCACTGTAGAATTCCTTGTCAGTTTTAAAATATGGCAACACATTTAATAGCCAGTCAGGAGAAGCATTTAAGTGCAGCATTGCTGATGAGCAGGGCTGCTGCAGCACTGCAGCAACTCTGCAGGCAGACTGGAAAAGGCTGGAGCAGGGGTGTTGCAACACTTGAGAGAACTCATTCCTGCCCTCACATCAAGCCCACTGTTTGGCTCTTGCTGTCACACTTCGTGCAAATACTGGGTGCTTTTCATCCACAAGGAACAAGGAAATGTCTCTCTTTACCACCAGCACTAACTCTTTAATGATTTGTGACATTACCTACATTTTAGAGTCTTAAGAGTTTTCACAGATGTGGCACTTGCTGCAGACAGCAAGGACACCATCTAAGCTGAAAAGTGCCCATTTTGTAAACTCAGACCAGGCCTATTTAAATTAAAAAATAAAAGTAAATTCCAGGACAGAGGTGTTTTTCTCTCAAGTAACTTGGGCTTGGTGTGGATTCTGATGCACAGGGCTGCTCCAGTCCCTCTGACAGACATGGGACTCTCAGACAAGGACACTGGGTTATTTGTCTCAGGCCAAAGGCATTTAGGGGTTGGAATCAAAATTGTCTGAAGCTCCTGTATTGACTCAGGCCAATGTGTCACTTCTCTATTTTCTAAGCTAATAAGATAGGACAGCTGGCAAACTTCTAGTCTCCTTGTCATTTATCCCCAAGAATGAAATAATCTGTTCTTTGCTTTAAAGAAGTCAGAGTTATGGACCAGAGATAAGAAATGTCTCAGCTTGCAAGCATTAGAGACATTTTTGACTGTTCTGTTGCTCCAGGCAAAGCTTATCTAATTCGAGCTCTCCACAGACATTTGGCTGTCAATTCATCCTGAAGAGTTTTGGAAGGAAGAGGATCTCTCTTAACTGTAAAGTGGGGTTTTTTTGGGAATTAAAAGCGAGTCCAGAAAGCATTCAGCTCACTGGTAATATTGCCAAGCAAAGTGGGGACTGTGCTGTGGCCAGCAGGTGAATGGGGATCTCCTGTGTGTTGTTTGTGACTCTTGTTCTTGTGACCCTTCTGGGTTCAGTCTTGAGAAGCAAAAAGTGGTTTCCCATAGTGGTAGGAAGTCATGGAAGCATTCTGCTCCTGTGCCTTTCCTAAAGATCTGTCTCACTTGAGTTCCTGCCTGGCTCTTGCCCTCTTTCTCCTGCCAGCATTTCAAACTTTATCTTGAGGAAAGGGAGTCAGTACCCTTTGCAGTTGTCAGTGGGTGGAAGATGATACAGCCTGGGACATCCAGCTGTCCTGAGGCCACTGAGGAGGAGCAGCATGCCAGATTTTTCCTGCATGGATTCCAAAGAATCTGTACTTTTGTTTAAGTAAGCCTATTAGCAAGTAACCAAATAAAGGAAGACAGCTTATGTCTGTAACACCAACAAACAGTGTTTGATTCTTTGGTCCATAAAGCTCAGATGTTACTCAAACAATTGTTTTTCATTCTGTGATAAAAGTGAGCTGAGATATAGATGAAATTATTTGCCCAAGGCTGAAATAAAAACCTTGCAGAGAAGCCCTCAGTGCCTTCACTGCTGCTTCTGGCTTGGCTGGTTGTTCAGTGTGGGCAGCACAGCTTTATTTTATTTTCTTTGGTGTTTTCTAAAGCCCAGCCCTTGTAGTGCAAAGGATGTTGCCCACCATGGTCTGGAGTATTTTCCCAGTTCCTGTTTCTTGGACTGAATGCTATCAGCGTGGTCTAAAAGCTTGAGTATATTTCCTCCAAAATGAGCTTTTAATCACTCCTCTAATGGGGAGTAGTGGTGGGAAATTCAGCTCCAAAGCACTTTCTGAATCAAAGATGGTAAATTGCTCCATTTTAAATATTTAGCAGATGTTCTCAAAATAGATTTAGCTAAAAAAAAAAAAAAATGTTCTACACACATGGACTGCACAGTGGAGGGTAAATTGTCAGTAGTATGGCCTGGCAGGCTAGGAACTGGAATGGGGCTGGGTAAAAGGAATTTTCTGATGAAAGAAAGGAAATTGTTCCTACCACTCTGATTATTTTCAATCAAGTGGCTCATCCTGTGTGGATGTGAGTAAACTTTGTGCCCTCCAGCTCCTCTCCCTGCCCCAGCAGCATCTCCTGGGGCAGGCACACAGGGAGCTGTGTGTGTCAGCTCACCTTGCTTTGAAGAGTGATTCCAAAATAAATTTCCTCTTGCTGCAACAATTCAGTTATTACATAAAAATGTCACTGCAATCCTCCTGCTTTGTGTTGACCAACTGCATGGCTTCAGGAGAAGGAAATCACAGAGTAAATGAACCCCAGTTTGTGGTCACTGTCTTTAGGGTCTGTCTTATCCCACTTTCTGTTCTTTTAGCTCCACTCACTGCAGTTTTGAACCAAGATCTTCTCTTACATTTACCACATCAGCAGCCTTGGTACTTGAATGCTGTAGCTAAATCTGGTGTTAACTGGTGTTCAGCTGGGGTAGAAATGGCCTGTCTGCTGTGAGGAAGAACATGGAGAAACACTTCAGGGGAGAGAAGAGGAAGCTGTAAAAATTCCTGCTTCTGGAAAAACAAACCAGGAATTTTTCAGCCTCCCTAACTGTGGAGGAGGAGAAGAACAACTCAAAACTGCCATTCAGCATTCAGGTCAAACTCAGACAACTTTTTTCTTTCCAGATCCACCCAGGAACATCTGCACCAGAACCATCAGTGCTGGCTACGTTCTCCAGCCCTGTGGCACTGGATTTGACAGCTCCAGGGAAGACTGAGAAGCCTGGGCAGCCTGATAATGCCCATCCTCACTCTGAGGTGTTTCCCACAGCCAGCCCTGTGCCAGTGAAAAGCACAGCAAAGGCACAGGCAGCAATTTCTGTGCCCAGTGGAGTCCCCACAAATGGCAGTGTTCCTACAGCCCCCAGCAGCACTGCTGCAGCCCCAAGCACTGCTGCCACCACACCAGGTGAGGACTTGCAGAGCTCCAGCAAATGTCACCTGCTGAGCCTTTATCAAGCCACAGCAGTGTGGAAAAATCAGAGATAATTATGGTACCTTGGAGAAAATACTGAGGCAGCTGTGTCAGCACATGTGCTGTTGGATCCCAGTGACTCCTGAGCTCTGGAATGGGACTTGGGCATCATAAATCTGCATGTGACCATTGCATGTGAGGACAGCTGGGGATATCTTAATTCCCAGAGTGAAGGCTGAGATGTGATGTGGGGCAGAGTCCTGGGAAGTGTTTTTCCAGTAGCCTTGGCACGCTGCTATCCATCAAATGGAGCAGAAACCTTAATGGGTGCTCCAAAAAGGGTGTAAGTGATTCTTGTGTGTCCCTGAAGTGTCACTGCACAGTCGAGCCGTGGAGAACAGTGTTACTTGGCTGTTAGCCCGTGCTTTGCTTTGCAGCATGATGATGTTTCTGTTCACACTGGTATTTCCTAAAACAGACTGTTGAAAATGCATGAAGGCCAAAATGCCCTTTGGCAGCCCTGTTCCCTTAGCCAGGCTGTCAGCTCTCCCTGGAGGGGTGGCTCTGCCCAGGGCATGGCGTGTCCTGCTCGGCTGGTGTCTCAGAATTCACTTAATCCACTCTGCTGAAGCAGCCACAGCTGAATTTCTTTAGAATTTAGGGTTCCTTGCCCTTACAAGGGAACAAATGGAAAGTGTAAGGGAAGCACTTCATCCAGAGATGTTTTTGGCAGGAAGCTCATTGGCTGCTTGTGCTGACAAGTTAATGGTTTTTTTTTTTTTTTTTTTTCTTTTTTAAGGGCTTACCCCAGCTAAAACTGGAAAATACACTTTAAACATCTTCATTGGCTTGTTTGGGAAAACTAACATAGCCAGGGCCTCCTGGTTTGTCTAACCAACACAAAGATGATGTAAAGAGTAGTTTTTCAAAGCTACCAAGTTTTTCCAAGGTTTTTTATCTGTCTGGGTTTTGGTTTTATTATTTCCTAATGAGATCTGATTTGCTTTTTGCCTTAGAACCCTTTGCAGGTGAAAGACTGAGTATTTGAGAGAGAAAAAAAAAAAGGTGGTTAATTCCACTAGCTATTAAAATTGGAAGATAGATAAATAATAGATAATAAAGGTGAGGAAATAGCTGAATGTTTAAGGTCCTTTTTTTCCATCTTTTTTAACTTGGGTTTTTTGTGCATACCTCTGAAACGTTGTCTTTGACAGGGTCAAACTAAAGAAAGCATATTTTCTATGCATAATTCCCAGGTCCAATAATAAAAAGACAAATATAAAGCAAATGGGAAGGGAAGAGAGAGATGAGGAGGCCAAGAGGTATTTTTAAGAAACGTGTTTAACTTTCTGGTTATCTTAATGCTAATAAAAAGCAGGAAAAAATATGTCCCTGGCCATAGTCTTCAAGGTTATCCTGTAGTCTTTAAAAGCAACCTGTCAGTTTATTTGAAATGGAATGGCAAGAAAATTCTTGAGTGGGGGTGAAAAAGAAAATATAAATAAAAGGACCAGGTTTGTATGAGCTTCCATACCCAGTGTGGCAGCTATGCAGGTTTAACAAAATTCTCTTAGCCCTCAAGCAGTTTTTCAAAAAAGGAATTCTGTGGATTCTTTATATGTTTGTGGAGCTCTGGAATTGCAGTTTGGAAGTGGCAGTGTTTGTCTTGCTGTGCCATGAGCCTGCAGCTGAGTTCTCTGCCAAAAAGCTGTCAAGTAAAACCCTTCCCATCCTGCTGGACCTGGGTGAAGAGGCTCCCCAGGGGCCACTTCTCAGCACAGTATCTGCAAAGAAAGAGGTGACTGACTCATTTTGGGCTTGTCTAAAAATTCCAGACTCCCATTAGTGCTTTTGCATTGACAAGGAGAGCGAAACCTGAAATGGGAGAAACAGGATGTTTACAAAATACATCATCATTTTTAGCTGGGGTTTATTCCATAAACTGAAACCAAGATGGATTTATCTACATTTTTTTCTTCCTGTTCCTCTTCCCATTTTGTGTTTGTCCCTTTCAGCTATGAAGGAGCTGGTGGTTTCTGCTGGGGACAGTGTGGAAGTGACCCTGCCAAAGAATGAAGTTCAGCTGAATGCCTTTGTGCTTCCTGAACCTCCACCTGGTAAGGCTTCCCTGGGAATTCTGCTGAGGGCTTGGGATGTGAAAAGGCAAACAGTCATTATGTATGGCATGTAATAAGGGTAGTCTTGAAAATGTCTTTTGTCAGAGAGCACTTTCCTGTGGAAATTTTTTGTACTCAGCTATTACCTCGTGCTGCCTCTCAGAGAAAATAGTGAGATGCAAAAAAAATATGGAAAATTCTGCAAAGCCAGTGGGTTTGGGAGATTGTGGGAAGAGATTGGAGAAGAGGTGGCACATTCTCAGGGTGGTGTGTGAGGAAGAATTGGATTTTTAGCATCCATTCTTGATATTTGCTGATAGGAACTGAGCTGTATTAGCAAGTGATCAAAATCTGACTTGGGGTATTTGCCTGCTGAGGAACAAATTCTATACAGTCCTCATTTCATCATGCAAATTGTTGGCAGGTATTTTTAAAGTTCTTATCTTAACTCTGTCCACTGTGGCAGTGGGAGCTGCAGAGGCAGGTGTGTTCTGTGTTGTGCAGGAGCAGGGATTGATTCATTCCTGTTCAAAAACTGGCATTCCTGTGTCTGCAGGATCTGAGGCTGTGATAAAGCTTCTCTCTCTTATTATCCTGGAGCTGTGATTGTTCCAAAGCTCTTTATTGCTTTGGAGGCTGAAAAATGGGTTTTGATTCCAGAGTAAATGAGTTTAGAAGCACAGATTGTCTCTTTTCCTGGGTATATTCCCAAAAAGCCACAGCCCAAGCTGTCTCATTTCCCCACACTGCAGCAGAATGTGCCTTGTAAATGTTTAATACCTTTGCAATTCTTTAGCATGGCAGAAAGACAGGCTTTGAAAACAAACATCTGGACCTTTTCTTTTTTTTCTTTTTTTTTTTTTTTTTTTTTTTTTTTTTAAGGAACCACATATTCCTATGAGTGGGAGTTGATTACTCATCCAGAAGACTACAGTGGAGAAATGGCACGGAAGCACTCCCAGACCCTGAAGTTGTCTAAGGTAAAGCTTTGACTGCTTTGTATCCTGTTGTGTTAAATGCCAAGTGGAGAAGGTGAGGACCCCAGCAGCCAGGAAAGACTTGTGTGGGATTTCAGGATAAATAGGAAATTGCATGATGGGCAGGCAGCCAGCATTCAACTGCAAGCCCTCTTCTGAGGCTCTTAGAAAAAGGAGATTGATCTGGCACGAGGGAAAGAAGAAATCGATTTCAGGAGGTACAAGCTGCCTACAAGCAGTGTGACAAAGCACACAAATGGCACAATTTAACAGTAACAAGGGGTGGGAATATTCCTGGAACAGTGTGCTAGTCTGGTTAGGTTTGGGCCTTGTACTGGAAGAGGGATTTGCTGCTTCCATTAACAAGAGCCCTGCAAGAGCTCGTGGCATGTCCCTGGCTGCTGCTTTTAGACCAGCTCTAACAGAGAAAGGATTGCCAGTTCCTGCACGTGGGGCTTCTTAACAAGGAAATGGCTCTAAGCACTGTGAATATACAGTTCTGAACTTGAGACATTCCTTTGAGCAGCCTGGATGCACTCATAAAAAAATCTATAGGCTTTAGGAAGGATGTCATGCAGAGCCAAACCTTTTGAAAGGAGTGTGCACGTCTCTGTCAGGGCTTCAGCCTTTTGGGTATTAAAGTTATTATCCAGCACCTGGTCCCTCACCCTCTCATTTTGGCTCATCAGTGAGTGGTGAAGAGGTGACTGCCTGGTTCATGTCACCTAGAAGGAAGAGAAGAAACACTTGCATTTATAAAAGCACTCAAGAAGAGATTTTCTTATTACATGTAGCCTTTCTCACCTAAAATACAATCTGCTAGTGCACATTCCTGTGGCCAGACAACATGAACTAATCTCTATTATCTCTCTTCTGTTTGCCTTTTGTTGCTGGAAAATAAAGCTTGACTGACAATCCTGTGGCAGAGAGAAACATGAGTTTGATATCTGCATAGCCATTCCAAATAAAATATGTGTAATACCATTTTAGCCTGGAAACCATCCTTTTTTGTGTATGCAGAGGCTGAAGCACAATTCCTTGGGTGCTCCTGTGCCAAAGCACAGGAACTTGACCTTCCAGTAGGTCCTGTCAAGGTGCCACCAACCTGTGGGTGAATAATCCTTTGTGTTTGTTTCCAGCTTACTGTTGGCCTGTATGAGTTCAAAGTTGTTGTTAGATGGGGAAAATGCACATGGAGAGGGATATGTGAATGTAACAGTGAATCCAGGTGAGTAGTGGGATTGGATTTCCCTTGACTTCCCCTGTCTCTGACAAGCCAAGGCAGCTGTACCATGGGGTTAGATTATTTGGTTTAGTGTGGTGATAATTCATTGTGCCTTATTACATTACATTACATTATATATATGTATGTATTAAATAATTTCCTGAGATGGGAAGCTAGTGCTAATACACAGCTATTTTTGCTGTACTGCATCAAGCCAACCACTTGATAAAAGAGCTGTAATCCTGATAGGGAAGTGCTCAGCAAACACCTCACCCTGAAAGTCCACTGCTTCCATAAAAACTAGCTGCAGTCTGACAAGAAGCTTATAGCAGCAGGAGTAAAAACTGAAGAGAAGCCAGAGCTTTGAAACTCCTTTGGAGGTTCCTTTCTTCCCTGTCCAGTAAGGAATATCATTCCAAATCACAGGCAGGTTAAGTTCCTTGTTGTAAGATGTGGTTTGCAGATGAGCTGGTGGAGATAGAGCATCTTGTGTTGACTGCCTCACTTTTTAGGTGGCCTGTGTAAAGAGACAAACACAGGTTTCAATAAAACCCCTTCATTTTGCAGTCTTCAGCAAGGCTACTTGTACAAGCATTGTGGGCAAAGAAGGGCTCTTGCACTCCCTAAATGAGCGAGAGTGTGTGGCTGCTCTTCTGGGTGCTGTGGCTGATCATTTCCTTATAAGCAGTGACTTTGCAGCTGGCAGCATGCACCAAAATCCTTTGCTTTTCAGAGCAGCAGCCACACTGTGGCAAGAAGCTGTAGGTGCTTGACCCAGCAGGGGAAAACTGATGCAGTGCAACCTTCCCAGAGAGCACTGGTGTTGCTGCCTGTCCCCCTCCACCCTGTTTGAACCCCCTTTTGGAAGCATGCATTCCCCAAGCTGGTGTAGAACGTGCTGGGCAGCATAAATCACTGTTGCTGATAGTTTTACAGCTCCCTGGCCAGGGCTTTCTGCCTGTAGTGTCATGGTAACAGCTGGGTTGTTGTTGCAGAGCCCCGGGTGAATCAGCCTCCTGTTGCTGTGGTGTTCCCACCATTCCAGGAAATCTCCTTGCCAACCATTTCCACTCTCATCGATGGCAGCAGTGAGTACCTGCAGGTTGGAGTGCAGCATCCAGCAGGGCTGGCTTGTGTTTGCTCCTGGGCTGGCCTTTTGCAGAAAGTTTAAGAGAAACAGTGACAATGTCAAACGCAATTCAGTGAAAAGAATTGTGGCTCTCTGGCCAGGAGAGCAGAGCACACACACAACAGCACCTCTTCATGTTCCCTTTTGAAGGGCACTGGCCTGAGCCAATCTCCTAAAAAAGGAAAAGCTCTGGAGGTTGCTGCTTAGAATCAAAAAATAATTACTGTCAGTCAGAATTACTGGGCTCTTGGCTAAACTTCAAATGTGTAAGTTACTGACACGCCACCTTCAGTGATCCTGGCCTGCACTACAGATTTTCAGGAGTTCCTTTAAACAAATTCAGGTTGTCTTAGCCCTAACTAGCACTGATCTGTTGCAATTTGGGTATCTGAGCATAACAGAGACTCTGGGCTTGGACCAAAAATCCCTTTGCCCACTAAGCCCAAGACAGAAGTAGGGACTGACATATGGAATCTGTGAAGCAGCATTTTCCAACTCCTTGTGTGTGTGTTTTCCTCCATTACTGAAACAGAAAGCACTGATGATGATAAAATTATCAGCTACCACTGGGAAGAGCTGAAGGGTCCCCTGAGGGAGGAGAAGGTGTCCAGTGATACTCCCATCCTGACACTGACCAACCTGGTACCTGGGAATTACACATTCAGGTAGGTCACAGCTGGGAGAGTCCATCACTTCTTATCCCTCAAGAGTAAAATGTATGAGATTCCTGAAATGTTAATCTGGTTTGAAAAACACCAACACAAAACATGGAGAGAACTCCATTTTGTTATGTTCTCTCTCTCTCTCCACTCAGACTTTCAAGTAGTTTTGTAGGTTTGCACTTCAGGAGAGATAAGCTGTCCAGCTACTTCTTATTCTTGACTTGTAGCCCTGGGTAAAATGATGGCTGCTCTGTCAGTGCTACAGAATGTTCTCTTGAAATGTCAAATCTGAACTCTTTGGGTAAAAGCTTAGGAAGAAACGAAGTCTTCAAGTCCAGTTTTAAAATGCAATGTGTTTGTCTCAGATAAGTGACTGAGGCCTAATGGTTTGATGCACAACCTGGGCAATAGGTGGTAGCTGGTTTTAATTTTGTATTTGGCCTGTGTTTTTCCTTTGGCCTGTGTTTTAGTGTGATGTCCATCACTGCATCAGCAGATCTATTTAAAATAAAATAAACTGGAGTACCTCTTGCTGAATGCTGCTTTCTTTTAAAGCAGTTGGCATATGAACTAATCGGGTCCATGTTCAGATCTAGATTTAGCAAAAAGCAGTTTTGTTTTCTGCTACCACCCTACCTGAGGAGATGTGCTGTGTCCAGGCCACTTGTGGATTAGTAATGCACTTCTGTGTTTCACCTTGGAACTGGTTGTTAGATTTCAAGTGAGAGATGAATGTGACTGTTGAATTCCTTGCATCACTTTGAGGCTGATAATTGGACACCTGGGGGAAGTTCCCATTCAGAAAAAGCCATGTTCAGCTCTGATCACCATCACTCTTCAGTGCTTTCACTTTTTTTCCCTCTTCAGTCTAACAGTCGTGGACTCAGATGGTGCCAGCAACTCCACCACTGCCAACCTGACTGTGAAGAAGGCAGTGGATTATCCTCCAGTGGCCAATGCTGGCCCAAACCAGGTGATCACCCTGCCCCAGAACTCCATCACGCTCTACGGCAACCAGAGCACGGACGACCACAGCATCGTCAGCTACGAGTGGCTGCTCAGCCCCAACAGCAAAGGGAAGGTGATGGAGATGCAGGTCAGTGCAGGTCTCCAGTGTTCCACCTGGATTGCTCACTAGCTGGGATTTTATCTATGATCAAACCAGTTTGAATGGACTGTTAGCAAAAGTCTTTTAGAATTCTAACGAAGCAAATGTGTGATGATGAAGCATGTGCTTAAAATGAAATCTGTGTGAAGCTGCTATTGGTTTAGTGCCAGTCTCACCACTGGCATCCTGTTCCTTTCTTGAGCAATGCAGTTTTAAATCCTGCTGAAGAAGGGGAGTTGAGAGGTGGGAATTTTGAGCTGAATCTTGGAGTCTAAATTTTGCTGATACTGGCCAGACTCTCCTCAGTGCTAAACAGTAAATGCTGGAACTTGTTTCTGTGTCATCATTTTTCTTTTAAAGATTATTACTACTGTCAAATTTATAGAATAAGAAAGTCCATGAATCAGGTTCACAATGTGTGGGATTTGCACAGGGCTCCCCAGAGATTTTACTGGAGTTAGAAACCACTGAATCCCAAAAGGTTTGCATGTATGGCATTACTCTTGTTATGTCCCACAACAGTGACCTTGTAGTGTGCATAAATTTACCTACAAGAGCTTTGCATGCTGAAGTGGCACATAGCAGGGGTTGGTAATAACCCCCTAGGATGTGCTGGTAATAGTTACTTTAGAATCAGACTCTTCTGGTCCCTCATCATCTGCATGAGGATTGTTTTTAATCCATGAATATCTTTTCTCACAGGGCGTGAGGACACCAGTCTTGCAGCTCTCTGCAATGCAGGAAGGTGATTACACCTACCAGCTCATAGTGACTGATTCTGCTGGGCACCAATCCACTGCAGAGGTCACTGTGATAGTCCAGCCAGGTAAGCTGCCTTCACCTGATGTTGCTTCTTCTCTTCCAGGGGTTGGAAGTGAGCAGTAATCTGTCAGCAACCTCTAGATCTTAAGGTGACTTTCAGAAAAGCTCCTTTGATCTAGGACCATTCTGGGCTAGTATATTGGTGATAAATGAGCAAAAGAAGGCTTGTAGGATTATTGCCTCTGTAGGCTGTTCTCTGATTTTACACAATGTAACCTAATTGATATTTTCCTACAATAAAGGCAGGATTGTATTTCCAAACAGCTGTGTCTGCCCACAGTGCTGGGTCCTGGGATGGGAACAGGAAAAGAAGAGCAGTGCTTAGAGAATGAGAGCAAAAATCAGAACTCCTCGTGTTCAGTCTTATTGCAGATGTGTGAATGAAATGCTCATTGGAATTCTTAACTGCTTTTGACCTCACTTTATCTAAGTACAAGGTGTGGGCAAGGGATGTATTGGGGATCATGGAGAAAATCCTAATGGTGGTGTTTTAAGCTTCACCTTTATAGTGTGTGTATGAGAAATCCTGCATTCTTTTCCAGAGAACAACAAGCCCCCAAAGGCAGATGCTGGTCCAGATAAAGAATTAACTCTTCCTGTGGACAGCACCACTCTAGATGGCAGCAAGAGCTCAGATGACCAGAAGATAGTCTCCTTTCTGTGGGAAAAAACACGGTCTGTATCACCTTCCATGTTCTAGTGCATCCAAATCTTTCATTTAAAACAAGTCACACCCCCACACCTCCCTTGTGTTCAGTCATGATCACATTGGGCCTGACAAGCTTTACCAGTGACCTGAATAAGACATTGATTGGAAAGATGTGGAGTGTTCTCTGAGCATGAGAAATAGCTTTGCCACCATCTCTAGGCCTGGCTCCCACTCTGGGCATGGTGTGGCTCAGCTGTATTTCCATTCACAGCAGTGGAGCTTGGTCTCATGGAGAGACTGACCCTTGTAATCAAACAACAGCAGGGCCTCCTAACTCGATGCTTTTGCAGTTTGTTTAAATGAGGCAGAATTCTCTTCTGACTCTAAATTCCCTGAAATGTGTTAGGGAATTCAGGAAAAAGCCTTCGAGCAACTTGCAGTAGCTTTTTCTGTTTGCTAATGCAAAGTCTGTGCAAAGCCCTAGAAATGAAGGACTGTTTTTTGTTGCAACTTTTTTTTTTTTTTTTTTTTTTTTTTACAAAATTGGCTCACTGTGCAGTTCACAAGCCAATTTGCTGAAAGTACCACTATTTGTGAACACCACCTAAATGCTGTTATCAGTGTTCCTCTGGTTTAAAATTACCAAAACATTAAACTGCCAGAAATGATGTTTTTTATTCTGGATCCTGCACTTGATCTTTAGCTTATCTTGCTGTAATTGGAGAACATAATTTTGCTTTTTATCATGGTCTCTTATCTCCAGGCTCCTGTTTGGAGCGAGGCTGCCTCCAGTGCTCTGTGCAAAGTTTAAACTGATCAAAACCCCTGAAAAAGGCCAAAAACTAACCAAACCCCTTGTGTCTTGGTTAGGGGTCCAGATGGTGTGAAGCTGGAGAATGCCAACAGCAGCATTGCCACTGTCACAGGCCTCCAGGTTGGGACATACGAGTTTACTCTGACAGTGAAAGATGAGAGGAACCTGCAGAGCCAGAGCTCCGTCAACGTCATCGTCAAAGAGGGTAGGTGCAGCCACGAGCAGAGCTGCTCAGGCACAGGTTATCTGTGAGCACTTCAGCAAAACCTGTGTTCAGAGACACAGTAAATGTAAGGAATGGAGGGAGACAATGTGGAGAGCACTGAAGTGGCCTTGAGGTTTGCCCTTTTCTGGAAGAACGGTATCTTCAGCTTAATCCTGCAGTATTTCCCTTCTCTTCCCTAGGGTTAGACAGGGATTTCTGGAGTACACTGGAGATCTGATGTAGTAATTTTTGATTGGGCATTACAAGATCTTTCTCCAAGTGCTCTCTCTCTGTTTATTTAGAGATAAACAAGCCACCTGTTGCAAAGATTGCTGGTAATGTTGTCATCACCTTGCCCACAAACACAGCGGAGCTGGATGGATCGAAGTCCTCTGATGATAAGGGGATTGTCAGCTACTTGTGGACCCGGGATGAGGGGAGTCCTGCAGCTGGGGTGAGCTTTCTTTTGTAAAGGATCACAAAAATCAGTGCAAAGTAGTGTTGATAGCTCCTGAGGAAATACAGAGTTCATGGTTGAGCTGTCACTCTGTTATATCCTGAAATACGATGATGCATGGTGCTACTTTGATCCTTTGTTTCCTCATACTTACTTTATTCTGCCTTCCAGGAAGTCTTAAATAATTCAGACCATCATCCTGTCCTCCTCCTGTCCAATCTGGTAGAAGGGACCTACACATTTCACCTCAGAGTAACAGATGCCAAAGGAGAGAGTGATGTGGAAAGGACCACAGTGGAGGTCAAACCTGGTGAGTCTGGGGTTTGTGCTGTACCACATTTGCCTGCAGCCCTCTGGATACAGTATACTGGGATTAAAATGTGTCATCTAGTCCAGTTTAGAACTGTAAAAGTCAAAAGTTTTGGGGGTTGTGTTTTCCTATGGCTTTTGAGGGCTGACTCTCACTGCTTCTGTTACCTTTGAAAGTCATACTTGTGTCCCTTCCCACAGTGCCACTCCGTAGTTCTGTGTTCAAATCAGAAACATCCTGGAAAGATAGCTAAAAACCTGCTTTGTGCCCAGGCTGCTAAATAGAAACTCTAAAGATCTGTACAATCTCCACTCTCTGTAGATCCTAGGAAGAACAACCTGGTGGAGATAATTCTGGATGTGAACGTGAGCCAGCTGACGGAGCGGCAGAAGGGGATGTTCATCCGGCAGATAGGGGTGCTGCTGGGGGTCCTGGACTCTGACATCACTGTGCAAAAGATCCAGCCATACACTGAACAAAGGTGGGATTCATCTGGGAGGGTACACAGCAAGGAATTGCTTGAGGGTTTGGCAAATCAAGGCCTCTTGGAAAGCAGATTGGATCATCGGAATGCGTGGAGTTGTTGCTTAATGTTGATATTCCTGCTTGGATCAAAGCTGCCAAGCAGGTCTTGAGTATCTTTCCCCTCTGGAGATGGTGCATTGCCCTTGAAAACTGCTGCTGCTAATGTCTTTTCACCTCAAACCTGTAATATAAGAACAAATCTGATTTGTTTTTTGGAAGTTGTGGAGGCTGTGTGAAGGGATTTTCTGCAGCTGTGATTTGTAACTGGAGAAGTAACAGGGTGCAGGAATTTGCTGAAACACTTATGACATACCAGAGTGTGTAACAATCCTCCTCACCTTCATGCCACATTGGTAGTTCATACAATCACAGACTGGTCTGGGTGAGAAGGGACCTGAAAGATCATCCAGTTCCAACCACACAGCCACAGGCAGGGACACCTTCTACTAATTCTGCAGTAGCTTTGTTGCTTACACAACTGCTTCAGCTTAGTGTATGAAAAAATGTTGAAAAGCAATGGAATTTCTGTTTGAAGAGATAGAAAAGCTTAGTTTTGATTACTAGTTGACTTACAGAAAACTGTATTTCTCCTAAACACATGGAAGTTGGCGCTGAGCAGGGCTGTGGGTCAGGGTGGTGTTGCTTGACTGGAGAGTGACAACAAGCCATGAGTGGCAATCTGTTGAAATAAGTGCAATATTGCACTTAGTTTTTATTAAAAGGGGAGTAGTTTTAAAGTACCTAAAGCACTGAAGAAGATTTAAGGGACATGCTCAAAGTCCTGCAGCAAGTCAGCAATCAATCTCCTGTTACTTTACACTTCCCTGAGTGCTGTGAGGTATCAATTCCTTCGTGTCCACGTGGCCTGCTGTAGCAGGAAAACCAGAATTCATTGTCCATGCAAACCCAGAGAGCTGAGAACAGAGGAGGCAGCACTTTCTGTTGTAACATTAGCTCTCTGTCTCTGCTGTGAGCAAGCCAGTCGCCCCTGAGTAAGGCAAGTAGGAGATTCTTGTCATTAATGCTTCATCTGTTTATATGTTCAAGCAGACAAAGGAGTGGGAAGTGTTATAAAGGAGCAGAGATTGTTTCCTGACAGATGGCTTTTAGATCCCATTTTTGCTTCCACTGTCAAAGTAACCTGTGCTGTTTAAAAAAGAGCTTTTTCCCCCAACTGTTGGTTTGTTCTTTTTCACATACTCTGAGGGTTTCACTGATATCCCATTGACTCATAAGCTCACTAGTGATAATAAATTCCAGACATTCATGAGTCCTTTTGTGAGTCTAAAGGATCCACAGGGCTCTACAAAATGAGCAAGCTATGAGGAACAAGTTCTTCTATCATAAAGTTAATGCAGTAAAAGCTTCACAGTACAAAACCCTTCACACCTGGGTTATTTTTGGGCTATAGCACTTGGTGCATTCCAACTCAACTCTGCAAAAGACTGTAAACTTCCACTGTCTGGTGCTGGAGCTCTGTGCTGAGCAGGTAATGGGCTCTCAAGTTCCAGGTGTAGTAAAGTGTAAGGATCCCACAGGGAGGAAAGAGGGAGAATATGAAAACAGCAGCACCTTAAAGTTTGGGGCTTTGATGCTTAGCATGAACATGCAAAGATCTGCTTGATGTGCAAATTCAAGAGCAGTGCAGCCCTAGCTTGGAAAACATGAATGGATCAGATATCCTGAAGGGTTTTCTACTGTAGGACCGGGTCTGCCATTACTGCTTTCAAACAGAGCCAGAAGTCTGGTCTGCAAAGAAATTTGGGATTCTGAGCGAGTCCCTGTAATGACAGACTGGAGAGTGTGGCTCTCCCCCTGATGTTTGGAGAAGCAGCAGCTAATAATTCTTGCCTTTCTTGCAGCACAAAGATGGTGTTCTTTGTGCAGAGCCAGCCTCCCCATCAGATATTCAAAGGACGGGAGGTGGCCTGGACGCTGAAGAACGAACTGAGGAAACAACAGTCAGACTTCCTGATCTTCAGGGCTCTGGAGATTAACACAGTCAGTAAGTGAGAGTCTCTTGGGACACACTGAACATTTTTTACCTCCTTTTCAGCTGCCTGACAGAGTAAGGGTGCTAAAAACACCCACACACTTACATTCACTGCAGGAGCTTTCATGTTAATGAATGGGAAACAGAAAATTAAGTCTGTTAGACTATTTGCTAATCACTTATTTACCAATTAATTCCATCTATTCACTATTCAACTTCTTATAAATAATTACTTGCAGTGTTGCTGTGAAGATAAGAGTTCACAAAACCAAAATCAGATTGATACTTATGAAACTAAAATACAGTGTTAATGGACTACAGCCACGGACATGAGTGTCATCCTGAAAACAACAAACTGCACATCTTGGTAGCTGTGACCCCCCCCTTGTTTCCTGTGCTGCACAAACATCAGTCTGCAGGAAGTGTTCACTTTTTATCACTATTTTACATCTTTACATCAGTACTGTTTTTCTTTTATCTATCATTTGCTGATCAGTTCGAGATTTGAAACCAGAATTGTGTAAAGTAATTGTTTTCATTACTTCCTGATCTGACCATTTTGTGGCCTTCAGAAGCCATTTTTCAGTTCTCTTTGGTCCCTCCGAAGGTTCTGTTTGTTTCTTGTCTCTCTCTCAGGCAGGGTTTGAATTGGAAAATCAAAACTTTGTTTAAAAACATTTGCTTGACAAATACACAAATTCCATAACATGTATATCAAAATGAGGATTTATTATTACATTAAAATGTAATTTAACATACACCTGAATGTTGCTGGTGAGGTGGGATGTTTCAGTTTGGCATGAGGTGCTCACATTTGCACTTCTCACCTCTTGTGCTTACGGCTGAGCTATGAATGAGTTACAGAGGGGCCACATTCAGGTCAGAGCCTGCAGGAGGGGTTGGCTGTATTGAAGTATTTTATCCCATTTTTGCCTCACCTGTGAGTCATTTAGTTCACCTTGCTGGTTTTGGCCCCCAGCCTGTCAGCTGAACTGCTCGGAGCACGGGCGCTGCGACTCCTTCACCAAGCGCTGCGTGTGTGACCCCTTCTGGATGGAGAACTTCCTCAGGGTGCAGATGGGGGATGGAGAGAGCAACTGTGGTATGTGAACCCCCCCGGGGTGGGCACCTTGGCAGAGAAACCCGTGTTTCAAAGCCAGGCTGGGCACAGGGCCAGGCACCTGCTGTCTCCCAGTTGCTCTGATGAGTTGCTGACACGCAGCCCCTTGCCTCGCCTGCTGGGCAGGTGATGTTTGGTAGGGAGTGAGTCCCCTTGAGACCCTCCCAGTGAACTCTCACTAAGAGTCGAGTCCATTCTGGGTGTATAAATCACAGCTCTCTTCTGTCCTGTCTGTACAGAGGCTTTCCTGCCACAGGAAAGCAGATTTTATAAACCAACACGTGGTGAAAACTGCCCAGCAAGTCCACACACTGGACCTCGAGCTTCCCCAGGGGATCTGGTGGTGCTGCCAGTGGGGAATGCCAGCCTGTAATTCTGCAAAGGGCCAGGCCTTGCCTTTTCCTTCCCAAGAATAGTCCCTAAAACATGCACTGTCAATTGTACGAGGTGCCAAAAGGTGTTTATCTCTGGGGTTTTGCTTGCAGAGTGGAGTGTGCTGTATGTGATCATTGCATTTTTCGTCATCGTGGTTGCCTTTGGGATCTTGTCATGGATGGTGATCTGCTGCTGCAAGAGGTGGGGCTGAGCCCAAACCCCTCCCCTGTATCCAGGTTTCACAGCCAAGGGTCTGCAGTAGGAGGTTAAAGATTCAAACCCATTGTCCCAGCAGGTCATCTGCTGAGCCTTAGGATGTTGGGTTTTCTCACTTAAGTGTTTCAAGTTAAATGTTGTAAGTCCCAGAACTCTGGGTTATGTTAAGAAGCAAAATTTGGATTAACCTATAAATGTGCAACTTGGCAACATTTTAATGTTTCACTTTGTAATATGAACATAATCCTAAATAGCAAGTGCTTTAGCTTTGAAGATCAGAGTTGTTTTTCTTCTGGCTCTTTTGGAAATGGACTGTCTCTTAATTCCTTTTCCTCTCCTTTAGACGGAAAGGAAAATCCAAAAGAAAAAGCAAATACAAGATTTTGGATGCAACGGATCAAGAAAGCCTGGAGTTAAAACCAAATCCCAAAGCAGGTAAAACATGAGAGGGAAGAGCTCAGCACTTGCAGAGTGCTGACTGAGAACTCTTCTCGAGTGGACTTAAAATCACAGTGAAACAAACGTGATGTAGGGACTGACAGAGGGGTCTCAGAAGATCTGAGAGCTTGTCTCAGATCAGTGTATGGGGTATTTAGAAAAGTCACCTAACTCTTAGTTTGGAAATCGGGGCTGAAACTGATGTCCCAGAAGTAGGAAATGGATGCATTAAGCTGTGCAGAACAACCTGACTCAGGAAGCCCAAAATTGGGTCTTGACTGTAACTTCTTCAAAGTCTTCCCCTGGGCTCTGGTAGTTCTTTCTTGCCAATATACAATTCTTTGGTCATTCTCTACAGCAAAGCAGGAATTCAGTGACACTAAACATTACACTAAACTGATCAACACCTGCAAACAACCTCAAAATACTTTTGTAGTGGAGAGATTGAGGTTTATTTCTGCACTGCTACTCACCCGCCACAAACAACTGGTTCATTAACTTACTTATTCTTGCTCTTGTGAGTATCAGGCTGTGAAAGTTTCACATTTTTGCTCGTCCTCTAGTTTTCCAGTAAGCAGCTGCATTTCAGAGGGAGATCCATGAATTCCTCAGTGCTCCATGTGGCTACAGGTCCATTGGCCCATTGTAGAAAGGCAGGATTTTTCTTCAGTGTTCTTAGCCAGCATTTTCCTGCCTGCATTGCTGTCCTAAGAGAGTGCTTGATCAGGGAGTTATTTCAGGCTGGAGTTTTTTATCTGATACATGAACCAAGCCATAGTCACCTGCTGACTGACCAGGAAAAGAGAGAAGTGTTGGAAAGGATATGCCAAGTGAATTCCAGGGAGCTCTGCAGCTGCTGATTGTGTGTTTGATATCAGAATGTGTCCTGGTTTTGTTTAGAGAAGGGGATGTGTTAACTGTGCATGGAAAAGAGTCCCTGATCCTGTTTGCTAGAGGAAAAGAGCCACTCATCCCAGTATTATCCCATTTAATGGTGTTCCAGCAAAGTGAGCAGTGCCCAAGAGCAGCATGGAGGGCATTGCAGTGACAGACTGATCAGCTGTTCCTCTGAGGACCAGGCTGTCCCAACTGCTCAAACACAGATACCCTTGCAGGAAACCTGGGGGTGTTTCCCTCCCTCAGCACCCAACTCTGCTTTAATCTGACCATCTGTCACCTTGGAGCCCACTGTGCATTAGATGTACTAAATGTGCCTCACCATTTGCTCTCTGGTAACCAGACTCATCTTGCTGCTTCCTAGGCTGGCTGCTGACTGAAGTCTTTTTTCCCTACTAGATACGTCCAGGGAGCTTTCTGCTAACAGAGGAAATGTTGCATTTCTTCATTAAGGAAAAGCTAAATTTAAATATTTCCTCTGCTGACAGTATCAGTAAATGTCTCTCTCCTGTCCTTGTGCATTAATCTAAATTCATCCTGCTAATTTGTCTCTCTTCCCTTGCAGAAGAGTAGCAGAGAGGAGAGTAGGGAGAGGGTAGTGAGGTGGCAGAGATCTTCCCTCACACACCTGCATATTCTCTTTCTCCAGTGTGATCCCTCCGAGCGTTTTCCAGGCAATGCCCCGAGCAAGGTCAGGGAGACACAGCTCCCACATGTACAGCTCACAGCCCCTTCTGGTCACATCCTTGCCTTCCTCACTGCTTGTTGTGCTTTGTCTTGGAGTGTTGTTGTGACCTGTGTCTGATACAGGATCACTTTGGCTTCAGCAGCAGAGGGAATAAGAGACACCCAGAGCAAAGTCAGATTCTGCTGCCTCTTGGACGTGATCGGAAAAGGAGACTTGGAGGGGACGGAGCAAGGTGAGCTGGTTCACTGGTGTTAAAACCATTCTAACCTGGGAATGTTTCTCCTTCAAGGTGGCAGACAGAAAGGCCAAGTCCTCAACACGAGCCTGATGCACTCAGAGTCTGAGCTGGACAGTGATGAAGCCATCTTCACATGGCCTGACCGGGAAAAAGGGAAACTGCTCCGCAGCCAGAACGGCTCCCTGCGCAACGGACAGCTGACCCTCAAACCCAAGAACCAGAGGGAGGAAATCCTATAGCTCCCCTTGGGCAGCCTTGGCTGGAGCTCAGCAGGGAAGGCCAAGCCCCTCCCTGCCCTGCCAGGGCCTTTGGAGGCCACTTTGACTAGGACAACGCTGCTAACTCGTTTCGCAGAAAATAACTTGGGTTTTGTGGGTTTCTTTTCATTCAGTTCAAACTGGTTGTACTTGAATTTGGACTTCAAGGGAAATCAAAGGGAGGAGAAGGTGACTGTGAACCCCAGGAGTGTCAGAAAAGGACAGAGCTGGCAATCTGGAGAGGGCAGGACAGAACCACTTGGAGCAACTGTGAATGTGCAGGATCCTCCTAAGCCCCCTCAGACTGCAGTGGAGGGAGCACCTGTGGACTTCCAGCTCACTTGCCTTGGAGCTCCTCAGAGAGGGAAGGTCAAGTCCTTGAGCTGTGCTCTGAGCTCCCTTCAGGCTCCCCTAGCCTACCACAGGCTACTTGTGCTGTCCAACAACTTTCTTCTCCTTTACTCCCATCTTCCCTAATGGTTTAAGCACTATTTTAATGTAGACTTGTCCTTTGACGTGCACTTGGCTGCTGTTGGAGTGTAGAGGAGGGGGAATGTAAACACTCTGGTCACACTCTGGCAGTTTGCAGGTAGGAGAGGGGTTTGTGGCTGTTGTAAATCGCTGTCAGGCCGCTCTCCTGGGGAGTGTTGGGGACTTGGTGCCTGTTCACGTGTGAAAAGCTGACCTGTGGTTACTGCCCAGGCTGGGAGACCCCCTCCTGCAACAAAGTCCTGCTGGGTACCAGAGCTGGGAATACACACACCCACCTTTGGTACCTGTGTTCAACATCTGGCTTCATCCCAAAGCTGTGACATGTTCTGTGGCCCCAGCACCTTCTGCTGGTCACTAGGCCGTCCATGAGGATGGAGGTTAACCATATCTCAGTTATGGAACACTATGTACTGTGGTTTTTTTGGATTGTTTTTTTTTTCCCCCTTAAAATTTGCACATCCCAGGTGATGGGGATTGGTCTCTGCAGTCCCTAGCTGGCTGCTCCCTCAGGCTGGCAGCTCTCTGGCCTTGTGCTGTTGTGGCTGCAGAGCCCTGTGTGCTCCTGTGGCAGAGTGAGGAGCACTCGTGGTGTCCTTTGGTGGTGGAAAAGGGAACCCTGGGTACCCAAGGGCAGTGGGCAGTGCCAGCAGCACGTGGCACAGCGTGTCACTGTGTCCCTGCTGCCTGAGCCCACGGGCAGGCAGGGGCTCCTTTCCCATTCCCACTCCCTTATCTCACTGTGCTGCTGTGTGAGTTGCCCCCTGTCCTCGGGCAGAACTCAGCCTCGTGCTGGCATGAAGGATGCCACTGCTTCTCTGGGGATGGGTGGGCAGTTCATTGCCTTTCTTTGTGTTTAATTTAAAAACTGGAAACTGGTTTCATTGGCTTTTTTTTTTTCCTTCTTCTTACTGAGCTATGAAAGCCAAAAGGCTTTAAGTTCCTCAGTTGTATTTATATTGCTGCACTACTGATTTGTGTTGAGCTAGATGAAGATTAAACACTATTGAACGTGGGGGGACATTCCCTCACTGAATGTAGTCGTGGCTGCTGCTGAGTTTATTTTTTGGGCAATCAGCTGTTCCTCAGGCCCAGCACTGGAGCCTGCAGCTCTCCCAGTGCTGAGGCCAGGATGTTTGCTGGCGTCACAGGCCACCCTCTGCCTGGGCTGTCTGGCACACAGCTGGGGCTTGGCTCAGGCTTCCTCTTCCTGGAGGCTCCTGCCCCTCTCTCCCCAGAGCTCCTTCCCTCCCACCCTGCCCAGACCACACACAGGGAGGGCTGAGCCCGGGGTGCTCCTCAGGGCTCCCCATGGCCACACACACAACTCCTGGGTGCCACCGCCCTCTGCGTGTCCCTTCATTGCATGTGAGGCAACAAACTGGGAGTAGGAGGGTTTGGACCTGCAGGGATCGACCAGGTGTGGGTCGAGCACTTTGTGCTGGGAGAGGGGAGCTGTTTGGCTCTACCTGGTTCTGGGCCTTGGGGATTGTGCTTTTTGAGCCCCTCGCTCCTGCCCATGCCAGGGAGGGCCCCCAGCAGCTGATGGGGGCTCAGCTGTTGGGCATTGGCTGCTGCAGGGCTCAGTGCCCCTCTCTGCAGTCTCGGGGTGGGCTTTCCAGTGAGCCTGGCTGCCTTTTACAGGAGAGGGAATTCCAGTCTGTGCAGCTGTTACCTCCAACACCTCTGTTCAGCTGTGGTTCTTCAGCCCTGTGTGTCACTGAGGGGTCACAGCCCTTCAGGTGGGGGTGCTGTACTGAGGGGCTGCACCCCAACCCAAGGCTGGGCTTTGGCAGCTCCTAGCCCCTTGCCATCTCCGAGTGCAGGTTTGTGACAGCACAGCACAAGCTCACATAGATTCCTAGCTCCCATTAGCATTCCCTGGCTGTGCAGCCTCTTCCTCCTCCACGTGTTAACCCTCAGTGCCACCAGCCCTTCAGGAATGGGGGTGGGCAGCTCTGCACCCCAGCTTTGGGGGGAACAAGGATGTGCGGGGCTCACAGAGGTGAGGAGACCCCCCAGGCCGAAGGTGGGAACTTCTGGCCCAAGGTGGGAGCAGGGTGGGCTGTCTGCTGCAGTGCCCCAGGAGCACAGCCCTCCCCAGTTGTGTGCACAGGGCCTCCCTGGGGTTTTGGAATCCCTCTCCCTGCTCTCCTCTTCCCCAGTGTCACTAATTTTGCTGTGGGTTTGTTACCCGAGAGCCGTGAACATGACCTTGCTCAGGAAGGTTTCTGCATTGCTATGCTTTATGATTTCACAATTAGACACTGGCTACAAGTTGCCCACGTGTGGAAGTTAAAGGCTGAGACATCTGTCAGATGAACCAGCACTTTGACTCAGTTTTGTTTCCTTTAACGTATTCAAGTGCTGATGAAGATGTTTGAGGCAAATTCTAGTTTTGAATTAGTTTGCTCTTAACTCTTTTCCTAATTCTGCTGCGTAGCTGGGGGTGCCCAACCTGTCTGCACTTTGGTTAATGATGCTTGGTAATTCCAGTGTTACTTGTGTCAAGACTAAATGTCATTTTTTTTAAACAAAATGTTTCTTTAAATGAGAAGATGTTTTTTGCAAATGGGAAGATGTTTTGCTTCTTTCTTCAGTTTCACCTGTGGGACAGTTCTTACCGAAGACTTGATTTCACAGGAAACCAAACTAGCAGCTGCTCCACATCTGGATAGCAGCACCTCCTCATGCAGCAGAGGAACGTTTATTAATTAGTGGAGTCCTTGAAGGAGGTTACTGTGGCCCCCCAGCTCTCGCTGGGGCTGGCTGTGGCAGGACCTCACTTTAGCACCATGGCAGCCAGGAGGGACCCGATGGCAGCCTGGGACACAGATTTTTCACAAAGGGGAGGAGATTCACCCTCAGAGTTGCCCTTCTGTCCATGCACAGTTCACGTGGTCCATGGGGTGGGCTGGAGCCCGCGGAGTTCATTTCCCCCAGTATCACCCAAGGACAGAGGAAGCCAAACCTGCCGAGCTCCCCGGCTTCGGGCTGGGCTTGGTGAGTGGGGAGTGCAGCAGCCCCGGGGCAGCACCTGCAGAGGAGAGTGGGGTTTCTCACTGCCCTGAGGGCAAAGAGCTGCTCCTGCCTGCAGCAGCTTTTGGTCCGTGTCACATCCCCGGCGGGGATCAGGGCCTGGGCTGGAGTCTCACAGCAGCCCCAGGCTCACAGTCTGTGAAATGGGTTTTCTTGCTGGAATTTCACTGCTCAAGAAACTGAGGCAGCTGTGACGATGGCCAAGGCAGCAGCTCGAGGACTCTGCCCCCCACGGCTGTGCCGGTGTTTTGGTGGCTCAGCAGCCCGGGGAAGCCCCGCAGTCCCTGGGGACGCGGTGCAGGGATTTGGCCGCAGGCACCGCGGCCAAGAGCAAGCGCCTGTGAGACCGTCACGGAGCCGGGGAGATCGGGGTTGCAGTCGCAGCTACACCACTTTTTCCTCCCTGAGCAGCACCCTGGGCTAGGAAGAGTTAAAAAACCAAAAGGTTCCGTCTGGAGCCAGAGGAGCACGGTTTTTCCTCTCTTTGTACTCATCCTGCTGCATGTGCTGTCCTTGCTCCGACCGTGTGGATTTGGCGCTGCTCCCCAGCGCCTTCCTGTCATTAGGATTCCCTGGATTGCTGCTGCTTTTCTTCTTCCAGCCGGGCTCTCCCTGCCCTCGGCACTGACAGCAGCTCCCGCACCGGGTCCCCCGCAGCCACGGGGGGACACAGTTACAGAAACGATGTGCGCCCTAAATCATCCCTGTGCCGAGGGTGTGGGCACACTGCAGGGGTGCTGGTGGCTCCCTGGGAGCTGGGGACACATTATGACACGGCTGGCACCCTGCAGCTCCTGCACCCACTCCCGGCTGCGGGAGATGCCCCCGGGGCTGTTCCGGAGCCGGGCAGGAGCGTTGGTCACGGTCCTGAGAGAGGCCGGGATTTGCAGGGGGCTCAGCTGGACCACCGACCCTGTGCCGGCCGTCCCAGTAGGAACTGAACGCCCCACTACAGCCCTCACGTCCCTCCTGACGGGCACAGACCCAGCGTCACTCCCGAGGCGCTGCTGGCCCGCTGAGGGTTGTTACAGGCATTTTGGGGCGAGCGTGGCTGGCTCGGCGCAGGAGTTTGCGGAGCATCCCTGCTCCTGCCTCCCCTGTCCCGCCGCTGCTCCTGCTGAGGCAGAGCCCCGAGGGGCATCGGGGGCGAGGCGGGTGCTGCGGTGGAGGCCCGCGGGCACCGTCACCCTCCGTCCATCCCTCGGTCCCCGTCGGTCCACGCGGGGCCCCGTGCGCCGAGTGAGTCCGTCTTTCCATTGTTCAAACAATCTCTTTTCCACACGCGGTGCCAAGGGCTCCCCGCTCGCTCCCGCACGCGCCAGTATATTTAGCTGCCTCTAAGCCTCTACCTTTCCTTATATAGGAGAGGCCAAACGAATTTCTCACTCTCATTATTAATAGCCTGAGAGGAGCTCTTAGGAGGCTGCCAAAAATAGCAGGCAAACAGAGCGCACCCGGGGTGGGGAGGGTGTCGTGGCAGGCAGGGAGCCGCCGGGACCGCCGCGGGAGGGATGCCACGCTGCTGGTCCTGGCTTTTCCCTTTGGGAACCACTCTCAGGTGTCTCTCAGCATCCTGCCCCGGGCAGGGGGTCCCCCTCGCCCCTCCAGCTCTCCGCAGGTAGGATCGGCGGGGCTCAGGGTGAGCAGAGCAGCCCTGTAGCCCCGGACCTGGCGGCTGAGGATGCCGGAACAACCGCCCCGTGAGTGTTGGGGACACCCCAAGCGGGTGGCCTGAGACAACCCAGGAATCCCCATCCGCACGGGGTCCTCCTGGCCATGGGGATCGCCTGTAGCTGAGGTGGTGACAGGTTTTACCTTCTGTGCACTCCACGAGCTCCGTTTTGCCCTCGATGCCCTGGGCTGCAGCTGGGCCCAGTGCTGTGTGCCGGCTCCCCCCACGACAGGGCTTTGGGACCCCCGGCGGGCACCCGGGGGGCGTGGGGCAGGTGGCAGAGCTGGCCGGCTGTCTGCGTGCTGGAGGCAGCCCGGGCTGCCTCGGTCCGGGAGGGAGAGGGTTTCTCAGCAGAGATCACCCAGGCAGCATCCCCAGAATCCGGCACAAGCGCCGGGACACCGAGATCAGAATGGGGCGAGCAAGGAGGGAGCTTCGGGTACCCAGCGAGCGAGGGGGCTTCAACTGCACCCGTAGATGTTGCATCCCAGGCAGGGTCTGCCTTAAATCCCTCCCTCCTCCCTCCCTCCCTGACGAGGAACTTCTCCCGCTGAACTGGAGGATGCTGCAAGCTCCTGCGGACGAGCCGGAGGAGTCCTGTGGCAAAGTCAAGGCGAGCGGGGAAGCCGCGTGCTCGTGCCGGGTGTCAGCGCAGCTCGCAGCCGCCAGCCCAGCCTGCTGCGGCCGCTCTCACCTCCAGGACCGTGAGTGGCCTTGCGGGTGGGAGGTGCGGGGTCTGCGGGGGGCAGCGGGGCTTTCCCCGCCGCCAAGGTTTAACCTTCAGCGAGCCCGGCCGGTGCTGAGCCCGCCGGGGCCGGGGATGCCGCTGCTGCTGCTGCTGCTGCTGCTGCTGCTGCTGCTGCTGCTGCTGCTGCTGCGGGGCGCCGGCAGCGGCTCGGATGGGCGGGCAGGGGACACCCTGGGGAGGGGGCCACGGCAGGCCCCCTGCTTGGGGCCAGCCCGCGTGGAGCGGAGGAGTGGGGGGTAGCCGCGAGTCTCTGCGTGGCTGGGGGGACAATGGGGCTCCCTCGGCAGGTCCCGGCTGCAGAGGGGTCCCGGTGGTGAGTGCTCTGCGGGCAGCCCTTCTGCCCCCTCCCCACGGAGCTGAGGTGCTCTCCGCCACGCCAAGTGGGGCACCCCACGCCTGTGGGATAGGGTGGGAAGGGAAACCCAACTTCTGGGCACCTCGGCCTCGCCTTTTGGAGTCGCACGGAGGGAAGCGCTGATCACCACGGCCGGGTGCAGCAGGGCCCTGCGCCCACCGCCCCGACACGGGCAAATGCGGGCAAAGGGACGGCAGCCGGGGCGCTCCCCCAGGCACCCACCTCCCTCCTCCTTGCTGGGCCTCTTGGTATTTTATAAGTCACTCAGTAGCTGCTGCAGTGGGTTTGCCGGGGATGGATGAGCTGGGGGAAGCCGGCTGGGGGGGCAGCGCTGGATGGGAAAACTTGGAAAGGCCCCTGCGGGCAGCGGCTGCAGAGCTCGGCCAGGGACGCGGCGCTGGCGGAGCCGGGAAAAAAAAAAAACTCTTCCTTTTATAGCCAAGCTGGGGTTGTCGGGTGCCTGCGGGCGCGTGGGTGCCACTACGGCCGGCCCCGGCAGCCCTCGGCTCCTCCGCCTCCCCCCGCAAAGCCGTCCGGTGCCCACAAACCACCGTGCCCGGAGAGGGAGCTGCTCTCGGGGCAGGTGCAGAACACGGGGGGCTGCCCCGGCCGGGGACTCACAGCCGGTCGGCGGTCATGGAGAATTCGTGGAAGAGGGGCTGCCCCAGGCCACAGCTCCCTGGTGGGTTTCGGCTTGGGGTCTACGACTGCCAAAGGCAGCGCTGGGACTGGGGAGGGCTCAGGGATGGTGGTGGTGGGGGCACGCCGAGGGCTGCAGAGGGGTTGGTTGGTGGTGTCTGGGCACAGAGAGGGCAGTGGGATAGAGTCGGTTTGTGGAACAGGGCAGGGGCAAGGAGGGTTGGTGAAACAGGCAGGGGGGCCTGGGCTGGAGCTGGGGGACATGAGGTGCCCTGGATGCAGCGAGCATCCCGTGGAGCTGGGTGCAGCCCTCCAAGGTCACTGGGAGAGCCCAGCCGAGGGCTGCGGGCACCGTGCCGTGGGATGGGGCTGTGTGGGCCACTCGGGCTGGGGTATCTCTAATACCCAGTCCTGGGAGGCTGCCCAAGGTCAGCCGAGGTGACTGGAGATGAACTCGGCTGCAGTGTAAGAGCCTGGATGCTGTGCCCTGGCTTTGTGGTTTCAGGGTGGGAGCAGCCATGAGCTTTTGGCTCCCACTTATCCCTGACAGTCCTGGCAGTGCCTGGGACCCCGGCACTGCCACAGCAAATCCTCACGGCAGCCTCGCACTGCACTGCAGGGCCAGCAGAGCCCCAGGGGCTGTGAGTGCATCTCTGCAGCCTCTGGCCTCAGGACACCCAGCAGTTTGATTTGGGGTGGGACGGGGGCTCTGGTCCTGCCAGGCACGCTCTGCCCCACCACTGCTGCTGTGCTGGGGCCTTGTCCTGGGTGCTGGGAGCCGTGTCTGGGATGCTCAGGGCCGGATCCCTGGGGACGAGCCGCGGGGGAGCTCCTGGGGTGCTGGCAGAGCATCCTGGGGGGAGCATGGCTGTGTCATGCTGTGTCCCACAGCAATGGTTGGTGTCTTAGGGATCGACTGAGCAGCTGCCTGTGGGTGCTGTGAGCTGGGTGGGTGATGTGAGGCTGTACTTGGCACCCAGGGGCTCCTTGCAGGGAGCTGCAGCACGTGCAGCCACAGCTTCTGGTGCTGAGTCACGGCCACACCGTGTCTGGCCAGCCCCTCCTGCCCACAGGAACCCCATGCAGCCCTCGCTCCCCTGTCCTGAGAGGGGGCAGCCCTGCAAACCCAGGGATGCTCCCTGGACCTGCCATTGTCCCGTTCCAGCTGCAGATTTTGGGCTGGGAAGGTCACTGAAGTCAAGATGTGTTCCCTCTGTCACCCTGCCAAGGCCAAGCTGTGCTGGGGATGGAAAGCCCCCCACAGTCCCCTTAGGGTCTCAAGGCTCTGAGCTCTCAGCTGAATCCCTCCTCCCATGGGAAAGGCACCTCCAGCCTTCCCTGCCCAGAGCTGCTGCCGGGAGAGGGAGTGGGAAGTGCCCAGACTCCTGTGTCCTACTCCTGACCCTGCAAATGAGGTGGGCAGGGGCATGGGGGTGTGGGAGCTGGGTGCCCCTCTATGCTGGCTCCATGTGCACCAGCCTGAACCCCTGCTCTGGCACACGGACAGACGTGGGGATGTGGAGTTTGGGGGTCCTGGGGAGTGCAGAGTGGCAGGGGAGTGAGTTGGTGCATCCTGACCCTCTGCAGCAGCAGCAGGGGGGGACCAGCCTGCCAAGCCAAGAGGTGGGGCCAAGGGGGATTCCCCTGTGGGAGTGGCTCCAAGCACAGGCACCCACCTGTGCCATCCATCCCTGCTGGCCCGAGGGGGCTCACAGGACGCGGCCCTTGGCTCTGCCCCCATCTCCTCACACGTGCAGCTGCCACGGTGCCCCCACAGCCCAAACCACTGAACCTGGGCTGCATCCCAGAGCATCCCATCCCCTCAAGGGGCAGCCAAACTGCCCCCAAACATCACCCTGAGCACCTCCAGCCGCCGAGGGACTCTGGGTCCGAGGCACACATGGGTTGGCCACGACTCCACACACGAGGAGCTCGGGGTGGCTGCGGGCTCAGGGGCCGTGTGGGCAGTGTCTCTGCCTGGGCAGCACCGGGCAGAGGCCGATGACGGGACCGGGGTGGGCAGGAGGTGCTCCCACAGCCCCTGCACAACCTCTGGCTTCACCTTGGCCCCTGGCTCCTTCCAGGACCTCTCTGAAGAGGGACGACACGGCCGGGAGAGGAACAGCCCCGTGCTCTGCGCCCCCAGCCCCGCGGCGCCCGCCTCTCCCTCCCAACCCTACATACTTCTTCATATGCCCATATGGAGCCGGCCGGCGTTATGGAATGTTAAGAAGTATGTATTTTTGGGCTGGGACCCCCACGCCGGGAGCCCCCATCACCAGCACCGTGCAGATGACACCACCGGCGAGACGATGCGTCCCTGGGGCTGGTAAAAAGGAACCAGATCAACTTGCAACTGGATTTGGTCCCCTTCAACCAGCTGCAGCGGCGCATGAACTACGGCCCCCGCTGCCCGGAGCGGCCGCCGCGCTGCCCGGAGCGCGCTCGGGATGAGGAGCGGCCGCAGGGAGCGGGACGAACGGGGGATGCCCAGAGGGGCTTCGGCTGCGTTTGGAGGCTGCAGCTCTGCTCTGCCGGGCACTGCCCGGGGCCCAGGCCAGAAGCTGCTGGGGAAAGGCCCCGTGAGGCCGCAGGAGCCTCAGCCGTGCCGGCCCGGGCGGTGGCGGTGAAGGGCTGGCTGCGGTGACCGCGCCAGGGGCCGAGCGCCGAGGACGGGAGACATCCGGCCCTGCTCCAGCAGGAGCTGCGACATCAAGGGGGAATGCGAAAGTGAAACTCAGCGAGCGGCCTCAGAGGTCCTCGAACGCCAGCTGACCCTGCCCTCGCGGTTGGGGCCGTTCCCGTCGCCACAGACCCTGAGCGAACGAGAGGCGCCCGAGGGGCTGGCGGCGCGGTGGGTGTTTGGTGGGTCCCCTTTCTCTGAGGGGGGACAAGAACGGGGGGCGCTCACCGCGCTGTGCCGGCGGGGCAGCCCCCGAGCCGCGGGAGCCAGGGCGGGTGTGTGGGTTTTCGGGAGGGGGGGGCGGGCTGCAGGGTGGGAGGGGGTGCGGGGCGATCACGGTGCAGGGCAGCACCGCCCCGCTGACCGCATCCGCCGCCGGGGAACAAACGTTCTTCTTGCTCCCCAAAGGACCAGGCTTAGAGCAGGCTCAGCGCAGCGCTCGCTCCAGCCCACCATGGGTAAGTTGGGCGGCTCGGGGGGCACAGGACCTGCCGAGGGGCAGATCGGGGGGACACGGGCACCCTGGGCTTTGTCCCTTCTCCCCTCTCGTGCCGGGGCTGAAGGAGGGTGGCGCTGGCAGAGCTGCTGCTGCCACCGGGCCCCTGCCCTGCCCGGCACAGGGCGCGGGGCTCCAGCCGGGAGGAGCTTGAGTTCCCCAATCCTGTCCATCTCTCATTTTCCTTTTTAGGTGCAGGTGTAGTTACCCTTGCAATCGCTACTGTAATTATCCTCGGATTTGCAGTTGTAGGTGAGAGTTTGGCACGGGGCGAGCAGAGTTTGGGTTCGCTCGTGGTGCTGCTGAGAGGGGCGGGCAGCGCTGTCCCCAGCCTGGAATCCTGCCTGCCCGCGCTGCTGCAGCCCTGCACGCTGTTCCTGTCCTGCCGCACACGGGGTGTCCCGTGCCTGCAGCCCCAGCCCTCGCTCCCCGCTCTGGTCCCTGGGTGCTTGGGCCGGTTCTGGTGCTGCTGTCGGGGGAGGTGTGGGTCACAGAGAGCACCCTAACTCTGCTCTGTCCTGCTTGCAGCAGTGGTAAACGGAACGGGGATGTCAATGGGAGTAAAGAGGTCTCGCAAGGGATCTTACGCCATCTTTTTGAACGTTGGTGAGTGGGGAGGGCAGGGAGCTGATCTGTGCTGGATGGAAACACGGGACTGTATCCTGAGCTTACTCTGGTGCCTGATCCGCCCTTGAACTCCTCACTGGTCTGAATGTGCCTGAACTGTGGGAAAGGGATCAATCCCAACGTGGTAGGAAGAGCCAGGATCTGCTGGGGTAGGGGTCAGTGCTGAGGGCATCAGGGGCTGTGCAGGCAGGTGTCTGCTCTGTGGCAAGAACTCCTGTGTCCACTGGCAGCAGTGGCCAGAGGCAGAAGGGGAGAGCAGAAAGGGCTTGGATGTGCTCAGGGAGCAGAGGTCCCTTCAGACCACGTCTCTGGCACAGACTGAGGAGATCCTTACTGGAGAGACGTTGTTGGCTGTCCTTGACTCATGTTTATCCATCAGCAGGCAGCCTTGCTACTCCTCTAGTGACACTCCTGCCTTTATAGGGGGAAAACAAAGGACCTGACTCTGTCCTGCAATGACACCCTGCTGTCCATTGGAATAACTCCTGGTGACCCCTGCAAATGAAGAAATGGAGATTTCTTTCCATCCCAGGAGGCTGATTTGTGACGTCCCACTGCAGGAATTGGAAAGCCTCAGCTGAACCCCAGCTACCCCTTCAAAAGTTTTGGCTTATCTTGAACAATAAATCCTGAGAAAGCTGTAATAAAAGCGCATTACTGATGTGTCTGTGTGTGTGTGGTGATGCTTGGTGTGCGTCGTGGCTCAGGTACCTGCCCCACACCTGGGGATCTGCCCTGCTCCAGGGAGGGATTGCAGCAGGCACTGTTTCCAGCCTTGCACCCTGGCCCCCTGCACAGGCTCCCTGTCCAAGTTCCAAAGTCCTGGAGAAGGGGGAGCCCCAGCCCTGCTCCAGCTCCATCGACATCAAGAGCTGATGAGAATAAAAGCGAAATTCAGTTATGGAGCAATCACTTGTAAACGACCTGTCGTGCCTTTCCTTGTGGGGATCTTTGCTGCAGCACTTTGACCCTCCGAGCTCATTGCAAAGAGGACAGGTTGGTGGTGAGGGGTGCTGAGCTCCCTTGGCGTGTGTTTGGGGACAGCAGCCTTTCCCTGGGAGGGACAATACCGGGGGCTGCTCACGGCTGCAGCCAGGGAGCCCCCGGCCGGGCGGGAGGCTGGGGGGAGGCTGGGGGGTCTCTGCCTGTGTGGGGCACCGGGCGTGGCTGGGCAGGGCTGTGCAGGACACCAAAGCCCTGCCAGCCCCCCCTCTGCCCGCAGAACAACGTCTTGTTCCCGTGTCTGGAAGGTGCGGGCTCACCGAGGGCGCAGCGCTCGCTCCAGCCCACCATGGGTAAGTTGGGCGGCTCGGGGGGCACAGGACCTGCCGAGGGGCAGATCGGGGGGACACGGGCACCCTGGGCTTTGTCCCTTCTCCCCTCTCGTGCCGGGGCTGAAGGAGGGTGGCGCTGGCAGAGCTGCTGCTGCCACCGGGCCCCTGCCCTGCCCGGCACAGGGCGCGGGGCTCCAGCCGGGAGGAGCTTCAGTGCCCACACTCCTGCCCTTCTGCCACTTTCCTTCCTAGATTTGTTTCAAGCTGCCGTTTTATTCCTCATTGGAATCATCCTTGGATTTGCAGTTGTAGGTGAGAGTTTGGCACGGGGCGAGCAGAGTTTGGGTTCGCTCGTGGTGCTGCTGAGAGGGGCGGGCAGCGCTGTCCCCAGCCTGGAATCCTGCCTGCCCGCGCTGCTGCAGCCCTGCACGCTGTTCCTGTCCTGCCGCACACGGGGTGTCCCCGTGCCTGCAGCCCCAGCCCTCGCTCCCCGCTCTGGTCCCTGGGTGCTTGGGCCGGTTCTGGTGCTGCTGTCGGGGGAGGTGTGGGTCACAGAGAGCACCCTAACTCTGCTCTGTCCCTCCTGCAGCACTGGCAAATGGTGAGATCTTCAACTTGTATACGGTTTTCCAGTATTTGGGCTTCTTTTTCAGAAACGGTGAGTGGGGAGGGCAGGGAGCTGAGCTGTGTTGGGAGGGAGCACGGGCTGAACCCTGGGTTTACTTTGAAGTCAAATCAACCCTTAAAGCGTTCACTAGTCTGAATCCATCTGAAATCTGGTGAAGGGATCAATCCCCAGTGTGGTGGGAAGAGCCAGGACCTGCTGGGGTAGGGGTCAGTGCTGAGGGCATCAGGGGCTGTGCAGGCAGGTGTCTGCTCTGTGGCTTCTCTTCCATCTTCCCTGTCCTCTTTCTCTTGGTTTTTCTTTTCCTCTTCTGCCTCCTGCCTTTTCCCCTCTTAGCCCTGGGACACAGAGGCAAAGGAGCTGCCTCTGGGGCAGTTGCCCGAGCAGGTAAAGGTCTGGCACTGGGGTCAGTGCCAGGCTGGGGGCTGCGGGTGCTGGGGCTGGAGAGACTCAGGGGGCTGCTGGGGGCGAGGGGCAGCACCAGCCTGGAGCTGCAGGTTTCTCTCTTTGTGCCAAAATTGGGCTGACATCTATCCTGCTGTCCCTTGGTGCAGGAGACTCTGCCGAGGAGTCCAAAAAGCAGACAACTCCAGATGAGGATCCCAAAGAGACAATGTCATATGAAGAATCTGGGGATGAGGCAGCTGCTGGTGATGAGGCCGAGGAGGAGACAATTCCAGATGAGGAATCTGGGGAGGATGCAACTCCTGGTGATGAGCCTGAAGAGGAGGCAATTTCAGATAAGGAATCTGTGGAGGAGACAACTCCTGGTGATGAGCCTGAGGATGAGGATAGTCTCGAGGATGAGGATAGTCTCGAGGATGAAGAGAATCTCGAGGATGAAGAGAGTCTAGGTAAAGTGCTGGCCAAATTTAGGTTAGACATCAGGAGAAAGTTCTTCACTGAGAGTGATTGGGCGCTGGGATTGTCTGCCCAGGGAGAGGGTGGAGTCGCCATCCCTGGATGTATCTGTAGAAAGACTGGACATGGCACTCAGTGCCAGGGTTTGGTTGATGGGGAGGTGTTAGGTCGCAGGTTGGACTTGATGATCTCCCAGATCTTTTCCAACCTCGATCATTCTGTCATTCTTTGGGACTTCCTAAGAGAAGCCAAGCAGATGTCAGATCCCAAGATCTGTGCCAGGCAGCCTGGCAAGGCAGTGGGAGAGTTTGTTATGACCTGTGATCAATATTGTGCTGGTGGCAGCCTGGGCTGACAGGTGCCGTGTGTCCCGTGCTCTCCGGGTTGTGGGTGTGCCGGGCAGGGCAGGGTGGGTGGGCACTCCGGGGTGTGCCCCTTCTCCCTGTTCCTCCCAGCCTGGGGGCAGTGGGACCCACCCCACCAGAGGGTCTTCAGGGGCCAGAGGCAGCTGAGGGCAGGGAGAGGCTGGAGGAGCTGCTGCTGGCTCTGGGATCCTGCTCTGCCCGGCACAGAGTGCCCAGGGGAGCTTTGCTGTCCACGCCCCTGTCCTTCCTGCCCTCCTGACATTTTTCTTCTTCCAGGGGAGGAAAGCGAACCCATTGGAGCTGCCATTTCCCTTCTCACAGGGAAGAAAAGCAAAGCCCTTGGATCTGCCATTTCCCTCCTCACAGGGAAGAAAAACAAAGCCCTTGGAGCTGCCATTCCCTTTCTCACAGGAAATAAAAGCAACGCCCTTGGAGCTGCAGTTTCCTTTCTCACAGGGGAGGAAAACAACGCCCTTGGAACTGCCAATTTCCTTCTTACAGGGAAGAAAAGCAAATCCATTGGAACTGCCCTTCTCACAGGGGAAAAAAGGAAAACTATTGGAATTGCCCTTGGAGCCACAGTGGGAGCAGGTGAGGGTCTGGCAGTGGATGAGCAGTGCTCGTGTTCACTGCCTGTTCTCAGCCCCGTGGGGGAACTGGGCTGGGCTGGGGGCTGCTGTGAGGGTGTTGATGGTGGTATGGACAGTCAGGACAAATGGTGATGAAAGATTTTGGAAATTTCGTCTTGGAAGTTGTGGTTTATTGCAAAGGGTGTGGGTGCAGGGGGCCTGCTTAGAGCTGCCAGCTGCAGCTCAGAGCAGGCCTGAAAGACAGTGGGAAAAGAGAGAGAGAGACAGAGCAAGAGAGAGCGAGTGCAAAAAGATAGAATGCTCAAAATATTCGTTACAATACAATAAATTATTTTCTGTGCTGAATATTTTAATTTTCACTAAGTAATTTAGTACAAGTTACAAATTTTATAGCATTTACATGTAGCTTATAAGAATTATTACATTCTTATAATGCATTACATTTTAAACTCTAAAAACTGTTCTTTGGACTTGTTCTGCCAAGCTAGTGGGGTCTGCTTAACTCTTGGATTTGTCTGTAAGCAGAGGGCATTGTCAAATCTGAAGGGGATTAACTTCAGTGGCCATACAACTGATTTTTAGTTGTTTAACGACTAAGGCTTGGTATGTCAAAACTTGTTTTCATTTCAAATTTACGTATAGTTTCTATATTCACAAAATTTTTTGTTAGGCAATCATATTTATAAGGTTTTCCTATTTCATCTTTCCCAACAGGCTGCAAGTTCCAGGGCTGGGGAGAATTGGGGTGCAGGTGGGGTGGAGGAGGGCCAGTGCTGTCCCCAGCCTGGAATCCTGCCTGCCCGCGCTGCTGCAGCCCTGCACGCTGTTCCTGTCCTGCCGCACACGGGGTGTCCCCGTGCCTGCAGCCCCAGCCCTCGCTCCCCGCTCTGGTCCCTGGGTGCTTGGGCCGGTTCTGGTGCTGCTGTCGGGGGAGGTGTGGGTCACAGAGAGCACCCTAACTCTGCTCTGTCCCCCTGCAGGAGTGGCACTGGTTGGCCTCCCGGTGTTTATCGGCGCGCTGGGGTTCACAGGAGCGGGCATCGCCGCCGGCACCATCGCTGCCAAGATGATGTCGGCAGCTGCCGTCGCCGAGGGCGGAGGAGTGGCCTTGGGCATCACCGCGGGCGTGCTGAAGACGATCGGTGAGTGGGGAGGGCAGGGAACGCAGGATTGTATCCTGGGCTTGCTTTAGAGCCAAACCTGTAACTCCTCACTGGTCTGAATTGCTCCAAGCTCTCTGGGCTCTCCCTGCCCCGGAGGAGTCCTTGGCTGGCTGTGCCCAGTGCTAGGTCCTCAGCAGGAGCCTCCGTGCTGCTGGGACTTCACACCTCCATCTCTCTTTGCAGGAACTGCAAGCTTCTCTTTTGGTGCCAAAATTGGGCTGATATCTGCCCTGAGCTCAGCTGGTGCAGGAAGTGGTGCTTGTCTGTCCAAGCAGAAGAAGCTTTCAAACGACAGACTTAAAAAAGGATTAAAATGCCAGAAACAAACCCAAGAAAAAGTAACTCAGGTGACAAACGAGAGGAGGAGAAAACTCCCGACAAGCAACCCAAGCAAAGCCAAGCAGGAGACTGATGCCAAGGCCTTGCCATGCACAGTGACAGGTGCTGAGAAACCCCCCCAGACCCGCTGGGGCTTTGCCCTCCCTTTCAAAAGCTTTGGATTGTCTTGAGCAGCGAGTGCCCCGAAGCCAATAAAGGTGCTTTGTGTGCAGCAGAGGTGGTGTCTGTGTGTCCCTGCAGCTCTTGGGTGATGGTGGCATTAGGGGCTGCCAGAGCACAGGGGACAGAGTTCAGTCCCCCGCCCTGACCCACTGGCTGATGGTGCCCCCAGTTGCCCTGCCCTCGGTTTGGGGCAGGTGTGTGCTCAGTGCCCCTGACAGAGGAACAAAACCCAGGGTGAGTGGGGTGTTCCCCACGTGGGGACCACCAGGTGCTGCTGTGCAGGTGATCAGCTGCAATCTTAACCCTGCTTTGAGAACTGCTGAGAACTCCCCATATGAAATCTGAGATTCTGCTTTTAAACTGTGTATTGGTTTTGCAAACTGTTTTGCGAGTCCAACATCATAGAGGAAAGGAGGATGGATGCACTCTTTCATTAAGGTTAAAGGTTTTTAATCACTTTTCCAGAATACAGATACGAATGAAACAAAAGCTATTTTGAGGGTCTCAATAATTCACTTATTAATACCATACATTGAACTCTATAAATCCTCGTATAAGAAAATGTTTAGAATAGGTTATGATGCACTGGTGACCTAGTTCCATCTTCTGAAGTAACACTTTGCAGTTATATAGCACCTTTTATTGCGGGGCTGCTACGGAGTTCTGCCTGTCCCTGCCCAGGGAGTGTCATTGGCTGTGCCTGCCTCGTGTTTGTCCCTCAGCAGTCAGCCTCCATGCTCCTGGAATATCGCACTTCTCTCTTTGCAGGGAGGAAAAACATGGCCTGACTCTCCCCTCCAAGCACGCTGGCACAGAAACGATTACCAATACACATGCAACGGGACAAAAGCAACATTCCTTCCAAGCATCCTGATTCGTCTTCCAATGGCAGGTGCTGGAAAGTTCAATCCCTCCCACAACTTCTTCTTTCAATGGTTTGGATTCATTTTACTCATCCAATCATCTTAAACAATAAATGAGCAGTGCCAGTGTGTCAGTGTGGTGATGCTTGGTGTGCATCGTGGCTCAGGTACCTGCCCCACACCTGGGGATCTGCCCTGCTCCAGGGAGGGATTGCAGCAGGCACTGTTTCCAGCCTTGCACCCTGGCCCCCTGCACAGGCTCCCTGTCCAAGTTCCAAAGTCCTGGAGAAGGGGAGCCCCAGCCCTGCTCCAGCTCCATCGACATCAAGAGCTGATGAGAATAAAAGCGAAATTCAGTTATGGAGCAATCACTTGTAAACGACCTGTCGTGCCTTTCCTTGTGGGGATCTTTGCTGCAGCACTTTGACCCTCCGAGCTCATTGCAAAGAGGACAGGTTGGTGGTGAGGGGTGCTGAGCTCCCTTGGCGTGTGTTTGGGGACAGCAGCCTTTCCCTGGGAGGGACAATACCGGGGGGCTGCTCACGGCTGCAGCCAGGGAGCCCCCGGCCGGGCGGGAGGCTGGGGGGAGGCTGGGGGGTCTCTGCCTGTGTGGGGCACCGGGCGTGGCTGGGCAGGGCTGTGCAGGACACCAAAGCCCTGCCAGCCCCCCCTCTGCCCGCAGAACAACGTCTTGTTCCCGTGTCTGGAAGGTGCGGGCTCACCGAGGGCGCAGCGCTCGCTCCAGCCCACCATGGGTAAGTTGGGCGGCTCGGGGGGCACAGGACCTGCCGAGGGGCAGATCGGGGGGACACGGGCACCCTGGGCTTTGTCCCTTCTCCCCTCTCGTGCCGGGGCTGAAGGAGGGTGGCGCTGGCAGAGCTGCTGCTGCCACCGGGCCCCTGCCCTGCCCGGCACAGGGCGCGGGGCTCCAGCCGGGAGGAGCTTCAGTGCCCACACTCCTGCCCTTCTGCCACTTTCCTTCCTAGATTTGTTTCAAGCTGCCGTTTTATTCCTCATTGGAATCATCCTTGGATTTGCAGTTGTAGGTGAGAGTTTGGCACGGGGCGAGCAGAGTTTGGGTTCGCTCGTGGTGCTGCTGAGAGGGGCGGGCAGCGCTGTCCCCAGCCTGGAATCCTGCCTGCCCGCGCTGCTGCAGCCCTGCACGCTGTTCCTGTCCTGCCGCACACGGGGTGTCCCCGTGCCTGCAGCCCCAGCCCTCGCTCCCCGCTCTGGTCCCTGGGTGCTTGGGCCGGTTCTGGTGCTGCTGTCGGGGGAGGTGTGGGTCACAGAGAGCACCCTAACTCTGCTCTGTCCCTCCTGCAGCACGGGCAAATGGTGAGATCTTCAACTTGTATACGGTTTTCCAGTATTTGGGCTTCTTTTTCAGAAACGGTGAGTGAACCCTGGGTTTACTTTGAAGTCAAATCAACCCTTAAAGCATTCACTAGTCTGAATCCATCTGAAATCTGGTGAAGGGATCAATCCCCAGTGTGGTGGGAAGAGCCAGGACCTGCTGGGGTAGGGGTCAGTGCTGAGGGCATCAGGGGCTGTGCAGGCAGGTGTCTGCTCTGTGGCTTCTCTTCCATCTTCCCTGTCCTCTTTCTCTTGGTTTTTCTTTTCCTCTTCTGCCTCCTGCCTTTTCCCCTCTTAGCCCTGGGACACAGAGGCAAAGGAGCTGCCTCTGGGGCAGTTGCCCGAGCAGGTAAAGGTCTGGCACTGGGGTCAGTGCCAGGCTGGGGGCTGCGGGTGCTGGGGCTGGAGAGACTCAGGGGGCTGCTGGGGGCGAGGGGCAGCACCAGCCTGGAGCTGCAGGTTTCTCTCTTTGTGCCAAAATTGGGCTGACATCTATCCTGCTGTCCCTTGGTGCAGGAGACTCTGCCGAGGAGTCCAAAAAGCAGACAACTCCAGATGAGGATCCCAAGAAGGAGACGATTTCACATGAGGAATCTGGGAAGGTGACAACTCCTGACGATGAGCCTGAGGAGGAGACAATTTCAGATGAGGAATCTCAGGAGACAATTCCTGGTGATGAGGAACCCAAGAAGGAGGCAATTTCATATGAGGAATCTGTGGAGGAGACAACTCCTGCTGAAGAGCCTGAGGAGGAGACAATTTCATATGAGGAATCTGGGAAGAAGACAACTGGTAATGAGTCCAAGATGAAGAAAATTTCATATGATGAATCACGGAAGAAGACAACTCATGGTAATGAGCCTAAGAAGGAGACAATTTCATATGAGGAATCTCGGGAGGAGACAACTCCTGGTGATGAGGAATACAAGAAGGAGACAATTTCAAATGAGGATTCTGAGAAGAAGACAACTCCTGGTGATGAGCCTGAGGAGAAGACAATTTCAGCTGAGGAATCTGGGGAGGAGAGAACTCCTGGTGATGAGGAACCCAAGAAGGAGAAAATTTCAGATGAGGAATCTGGGGAGGAGACAACTCTAGGTGATGAGCCAAAGAAGGAGAAAATTTCATATGAGGAATCAGGGAAGGAGACAACTCTAGGTGATGAGGAACCCAAGAAGGAGACAATTTCATATGAGGAATCTCGTGAGGAGACAACTCCTGGTGATGAGGAACCCAAGAAGGAGACAATTTCATATGAGGAATCTGAGAAGAAGACAACTCCTGGTGATGAGCCTGAGGAGGAGACAATTTCAGATGAGGAATCTGTGGAGGAGACAACTCCTGGTGATGAGCCTGAGGATGAGGATAGTCTCGAGGATGAGGATAGTCTCGAGGATGAAGAGAGTCTCGAGGATGAAGATAGTCTAGGTAAAGTGCTGGCCAAATTTAGGTTAGACATCAGGAGAAAATTCTTCACTGAGATTGATTGGGCACTGGGATTGTCTGCCCAGGGAGAGGGTGGAGTCGCCATCCCTGGATGTATCTGTAGAAAGACTGGACATGGCACTCAGTGCCAGGGTTTGGTTGATGGGGAGGTGTTAGGTCGCAGGTTGGACTTGATGATCTCCCAGATCTTTTCCAACCTCGATCATTCTGTCATTCTTTGGGACTTCCTAAGAGAAGCCAAGCAGATGTCAGATCCCAAGATCTGTGCCAGGCAGCCTGGCAAGGCAGTGGGAGAGTTTGTTATGACCTGTGATCAATATTGTGCTGGTGGCAGCCTGGGCTGACAGGTGCCGTGTGTCCCGTGCTCTCCGGGTTGTGGGTGTGCCGGGCAGGGCAGGGTGGGTGGGCACTCCGGGGTGTGCCCCTTCTCCCTGTTCCTCCCAGCCTGGGGGCAGTGGGACCCACCCCACCAGAGGGTCTTCAGGGGCCAGAGGCAGCTGAGGGCAGGGAGAGGCTGGAGGAGCTGCTGCTGGCTCTGGGATCCTGCTCTGCCCGGCACAGAGTGCCCAGGGGAGCTTTGCTGTCCACGCCCCTGTCCTTCCTGCCCTCCTGACATTTTTTTTCTTCCAGGGGAGGAAAGCGAACCCATTGGAGCTGCCATTTCCCTTCTCACAGGGAAGAAAAGCAAAGCCTTTGGATCTGCCGTTTCCCTCCTCACAGGGAAGAAAAGCAAAGTCTTTGGATCTGCCGTTTCCCTTCTCACAGGGAAGAAAAGCAAAGCCCTTGGAGCTGCAGTTTCCCTTCTCACAGGGGATGAAACCGAAGCCATTGGAACTGCCGTTTCCCTTTTCACAGGGAAGAAAATCAAAGCCATTGGAACTGCCCTTGGAGTCACAGCAGGAACAGGTGAGGGTCTGGCAATGGATGAGCAGTGCTCGTGTTCACTGCCCGGTCCCAGCCCCGTGTGGGTACTGGGCAGGGCTGGGGGCTGCAAGTTCCAGGGTTGGGGAGAATTGGGGTGTAGGTGGGGTCCAGCGCTGTCCCCAGCCTGGAATCCTGCCTGCCCGCACTGCTGCAGCCCTGCACGCTGTTCCTGTCCTGCCGCACACGGGGTGTCCCCGTGCCTGCAGCCCCAGCCCTCGCTCCCCGCTCTGGTCCCTGGGTGCTTGGGCCGGTTCTGGTGCTGCTGTCGGGGGAGGTGTGGGTCACAGAGAGCACCCTAACTCTGCTCTGTCCCCCTGCAGGAGTGGCACTGGTTGGCCTCCCGGTGTTTATCGGCGCGCTGGGGTTCACAGGAGCGGGCATCGCCGCCGGCACCATCGCTGCCAAGATGATGTCGGCAGCTGCCGTCGCCGAGGGCGGAGGAGTGGCCTTGGGCATCACCGCGGGCGTGCTGAAGACGATCGGTGAGTGGGGAGGGCAGGGAACGCAGGATTGTATCCTGGGCTTGCTTTAGAGCCAAACCTGTAACTCCTCACTGGTCTGAATTGCTCCAAGCTCTCTGGGCTCTCCCTGCCCCGGAGGAGTCCTTGGCTGGCTGTGCCCAGTGCTAGGTCCCTCAGCAGGAGCCTCCGTGCTGCTGGGACTTCACACCTCCATCTCTCTTTGCAGGAACTGCAAGCTTCTCTTTTGGTGCCAAAATTGGGCTGAAATCTGCCCTGCGCTCCATTCGTGCAGGAAGTGGTGCCTTGCTGTCCAGGTGGAAGAAACCTCGAAATGACAAACCTAAAAAAGGATTAAAATGCAAGAAACAAACCCAAAAGAAAGGAACTCGGGTGACAAACAAGAGGAGGAGAAATCCCCAGACAAGCAACCCAAGCAAAGCCAAGCAGGAGCCTGATGCCAAGGCCTTGCCATGCACAGTGACAGGTGCTGAGAAACCCCCCCAGACCCGCTGGGGCTTTGCCCTCCCTTTCAAAAGCTTTGGATTGTCTTGAGCAGCGAGTGCCCCGAAGCCAATAAAGGTGCTTTGTGTGCAGCAGAGGTGGTGTCTGTGTGTCCCTGCAGCTCTTGGGTGATGGTGGCATTAGGGGCTGCCAGAGCACAGGGGACAGAGTTCAGTCCCCCGCCCTGACCCACTGGCTGATGGTGCCCCCAGTTGCCCTGCCCTCGGTTTGGGGCAGGTGTGTGCTCAGTGCCCCTGACAGAGGAACAAAACCCAGGGTGAGTGGGGTGTTCCCCACGTGGGGACCACCAGGTGCTGCTGTGCAGGTGATCAGCTGCAATCTTAACCCTGCTTTGAGAACTGCTGAGAACTCCCCATATGAAATCTGAGATTCTGCTTTTAAACTGTGTATTGGTTTTGCAAACTGTTTTGCGAGTCCAACATCATAGAGGAAAGGAGGATGGATGCACTCTTTCATTAAGGTTAAAGGTTTTTAATCACTTTTCCAGAATACAGATACGAATGAAACAAAAGCTATTTTGAGGGTGTCAATAATTCACTTATTAATACCATACATTGAACTCTATAAATCCTCGTATAAGAAAATGTCTGTTTAATATAGGTTATGATGCACTGGTGACCTAGTTACATCTTCTGAAGTAACACTTTGCAGTTATATAGCACCTTTCATCACAGGGCTGCAAAGCATCCTATGGAATTCTGCCTCATAATGCCCAAACGAGGTAGGAAAGTTTGGCCAATTTACAGAGGGTACAACCGAAGTACACACTGGAAGGGACAAGACATGAGGTGCCATTGATCCTCAGGAGAGATGGGAAGTGTGTGCTGGGGCTGGGGGATGAAGGAATGGCTTAGCTGGGGAGAAAGCTCAGGTGCCACCACCCTCACCCTTCTCTCCAAAGCTGCAGCCTGGCTCCCAGCAGGTCAAAAAGAACTTTGCAAATTTCTCTGGCTGTTTGTGGTATAAATAAGCAGAAGAGAAGATGAAAAGCCCAGGACTCACAGGCCCAAGCCCCTCTGTTGACATATCCAAAGGCTGACTAAGAATCAAGACAACCAAGCTTGGTGTGGCTACCCACACCCACTTGGATCTGCCAAGATTAAAACCAATGTTCTTGGGATTCATTTTGAGATTTGGGTTCTAAAGCTCTGTCTAACTTCACTGCTTCATTGTCATAAATTCCCTTCTGCCCAGCAGGTGTGGAGAGAAGGGAATTTATGACAATAAATTCCCTTCAGGTGTCCCAGGTCTTGTTTCTTTAATAAAGGCTGAGTATCTGCTGAAAATCCATCAGCTTAAGGAATGGGATGTCCAATGGACATTTCAATTCTGTGGCTAGAGGAATCCAAGCTGCCAGAGTTCCTTTGTGCCTTCATGACTTTAAAAACCATTCTGTACCTATGCAACACTCCCTGGAGCAGAGGCAGCACCAGTGCCAGTGGCTGAGCATCAAGGACCTCCTCAGTGAGATGTTTTCAATATAAAACCATGAATCTTAGGGACTTGATATTTATATTAATGTTTTGCCATGTACCATCAATTACCTGCCTCCCCAAAGCACCTTCTCAGCACCTTGCAACAGCTCTTCTGCCATTTGCTCTTCCTGGCATGTCCAAAATTGTTCCCTCTGAAAGCACAACAAAACAGGAAACTCCTGGAATATTCCTTGGGATTGTGGGGGGGAAAACTGGAGATAAAAAGGTAAGTTCTTACAGCTCTGCTGCTGGAAGAAGTTGGTGCCAGTGGTCAGGTTAAAGGAATGATTTCTTCCTTAGTTTAAAAAAATGCACCTAATAAAGGGTTGGGGTCAACTTCCTAACAAATACAGTAATATTGTGCAAAACCATTTGACACCCCCACCCCCAGGCCCTTGTTTCCAAGCCAACTGTTTCCTCCTGGGGAAGATGCAAAAGCAGAGTCAGTCCTACCTGCCCAGCCCTGTTGGTGCTGGACCAAAGGGATTTCCCTGCCAGGCAAAGGGGGGATCCTGTGAGGGCTCCTCTGTCACAGCACCCGTTGCAGGTGTGAAGCTCTGGCAATGTGAGACAAGACCTGCAGCTCTCAGAGGCACAACAGCATTTCAGTGCTTCCAAAAAACTCCTCCTAGCCTTTCTCCTCAGCAATGGTCTGTGATTTTTACATACTTTTGGTGCTCGTACACAGGTTTAAAAAAAAAACAAACTACAGTCAATGCTCAGGAGCTCAACAGCTCAAAACTTATTTCTTACATCTCATCCTCCAAGGCTGATGGTGCTACAGGGGAAGTTCTGCCAGGGAGCAGCTCTTTAAGGAAAGCAGCAGACCTTTTTTTGCCTCTGGAATGTTTCAAATGGATGACAGGTCAAGGAAGAATGGGGAGGAACGTGTTGTGCTGAGGGGAGCAAAGCTCCAGCCGTGCCAGGTAACTACAGGCACAGTAAGCATTCAGTGCACAAGCATTTGTTCTGGGTTCTTTGGTTTTTAACAGTGAAACTGCTGCTCAGGGGCTGGGGAGTTACTGAGATTGTTACCAAAAAACCCGATGACTTTATTGCACATTGCTCAGAGTCACCCCTGGGAGCCCTGGCATGAACCAGCAGCACCCCTGGGGACACCTGAGGAGGGACTTTGCTTTAAGTCTCTGAGGAGCTGGAAACCATTCCAGAGAAATCCTGGGGTGTTTTTAAAGCAGTAATTGGGAGAATAATTCCCAAGGTAGTTTAACTTCCTTTTGCACCTAGTTCTGTGGCTTTCAGCGTGCCCCAGTTCCCTTCTTTAGTGAACTGAAGCCAGGGTGGAGCAGCAGGTTTTGCACTGAGCACCTGCTGCCCTGGGAGCTGCTGGCACCCTGGCTGCAGGAAGTTTTCTATTTTTCTTTCTCACACTGATCTTTATTGCTTCTCTGTCCACACTGAGACTGCAGTTTAAGAATAGAGTGTATGTGGCCAGTGCCATGGTCTGGTGTTAGGTCTCAGGGTGGACTTGAGGATCTCAAAGGTCTTTTCCAGCCCAAGTTAACTCTGTGATTTAGGAGGACACAGCATGATTTTTCTGTTTTAAAGAATATCTCAATAAATCTTGTGTGCTCAGCAGTCAGAAATGTTGATTACAAACAAGTTTGTGTTCAGAACTTTGAGCCTGTGGGTATAATCTACAAATACACTTTAATCCTTCAAGGTAGTTTTTCTTGTGTATCAGTGTGAACTTGAGCTGGGCTGATAAGATATCTCTCAAGAGGCAAAAACAGCCCAGGAAAAGCAGACCATTGCCAAAGGGCCTCCAAGCAGGAGTGAAATTGGTGAAATTGAAACTAAAACTACTTACTGTGTTAATTACTGGAACTGCAATGAAATGTGTCACAGCCACCATATCAAAGGAGTTCACACAATGTTTAACAACTCTGCCCTCAGCCAGTGGAAGTTCAAGTGATTTCACTTGCCTTGCTGAGAGAATCTGAAAGGCAAGAATCTTTCATTCTAAGTGCCTGCAAAAATTCACCTCAATGAAAGCTTTCCCAGACAAGAAACAGCAGAGGATGTTCAGAGAAGGAAAAGTGTTTCTCACAAGGTACAAACACCCGGAGTTATTCTATGGCAAGATTTCTGTCAACCTCTATTTAGGAATGCTCAACTTTGGGATTATTTTTCACACCATCCCACCCAAGGAAAGCCTGCCCTTCCCACAGCCTTACTCATTCCCAGGGGGGCCAGTGTGCTGCACCCCCAGGAGCCACAGGAACCCCCAGAGCCTCCCCTGGGCACACCTGTGGGCAGCAGACACCCCTCAGATATTCTTAATCCACATCTGAGCTTTCCAAAAGAGTTTGTTTTGTCTGAACCTTCCCAATCCAAACCACTCTGCCTGTGATTTCACCATCAGTGTCACACTGGGCAGGGGCAGGTTGGTGTTCATGGGGCTGAGCCTGTGCTGAGGAGTGGCTAAAACATCTCCCCTGGGAATGCCAGGCCATGGAGAAAGCAGAACCTTTGCTCAGAAATGACAGACACAGATGGGCTTTGGTCAGACAGATTCAGGGGCAGGTTTTACTTTTCACATAATTTTCTGTATTAAAAAATACATCAGTGAAATCTGTTACAGGCAGGGACAGGACTACTGAGTACACAACGTCAATAGACTACTTTCTGATTTTATTTTTGTTAAATTACTTTTGTAACTGCTAAAAAAATAATTAAAAAAAAAAAAAACAAAACAAACAGCCAACCGAAACAAAACAAAACAAAAAACCCTGAAATATTATTCAAGGCTGTTGATTTTCATCTCTTGAAATTTTAGTGACAAGCTCAAATATCAGACCCCTGTTACAGAAGATGGATAACTGACTAGAGCTAGATAAAAACCATACAATTCTCCTCTTCAAAAATAGTTTGGGTTTCCAATGAATTTGTGACCACTGGTCATCAGAAACACACACCTAGAGCTTGAGAGAACAAAGATACAGACAGTATCTGATAATGTACTGTCCTCTAAAAACCACATGGGAGCTTTTATCTCTTCAAAAAGACTCAGTAACAGCCAAGCCTTAAAAAAAAACCTCTTTCAATTTCCAACACTATGACTAAATCTCTTTGGGTGGGGCGGGATAAAAACACAAATGGTCATTTTCTACCACAGTTCTGTTGTCAGAAGTAATACTGCATCCTTTGTACAACACTGCCCGTGTTGCAAAGGTGGAAAGAGAAAGAGTGTGTGTGTATTTCTGTTTGAAATGCCAAAACCCTCTCTAGATTTGCCTTACAAAATAATCAAACCCATAGGAGTAGGGAAAGAGGAGAAAGGAAAGCTGCCTTAAGGGAAAATAAACTTTCCGTGCACCACAGTACTTGCTGGGTTATATGGACAGACTGCAGAGCTACTGGGCTGGGGAAGGGATTCTGCACAGAGCCCAGGACATCCCCTCCTCCTGGACACTCCCCTAAAGGTCACTGGGAAGTTTGAACTACAGCACCTCTTCCAACAGAGTGAGAGCTGGAGCCTGGCCTCGTGTGACCAGTTAACAGCAGCCAGAGTTGTCCATTGGGATGGCCAGTGGCTCCTGCCTTCCTAACATTTGATCCCAGTTTCAAAGAAAAAAAAAATTATAAAAGTGTACGTGTAGGTGTATTTATAACAGAAGGTGTCTGTTTGTCTAAACCTCACCCCTTTCTCTTGTATCCTCTGGAAGAGCTCGAGGATCTCCACAGGTTCCTTGGCAGCAAGGGCTGCCAGCCAGCAGGCTGGGAAGTCACCTGAGCCACAATCTAGCTCTCCAGGCCCACCAGTGTGAGGGTAGATTTTACACAATCATTTTCCTTAAAAACATCTCACAACTTTTAAAAATCCTAAACAGATAAAGGATTTATGCACCAATCCAATAGGTGAGTTCCACTTGGATTTGTTCCGAGGATTGATCGGTGCCACAGGACGTTGGGATTTGCAGCTTACACAGCTTCCTTCCAGTTCCAGTTTGTACATCCACTGTGGTACAAAATCTGCCTGTAGGTGACATTATCTTGGCTTACTTGATACACATTTTCCAAAGGCTGGACGTATTCACATTTTGGTGCTTCTGATGTGTATTCAAAGGAAAATACCCCACTGCAGTTAGTCTGATAACTCAATATCAGAGTCCTCTGATTTGACTTTGGCAAGTTCTTCGTGTACCTCCCTCACCATAAGAATCCTTGTTAACATGATGTCCAAGGTTCCTGGGTCTATTGGCAATGTGGAATACCATATGGGGCTGTTGGGAACACAGGAGCGCTCGGGCTGCAGGTAGAACACATCACTCCTCTGCTTCACGCTTTCAGAACTGCCCAGGAGAAGGAAACAAGGGTTAACATCAGGCTGCATTTATAATCTTAAGAGAGAGTCAGCAAAGATATCAAAGCTCCATTGGGATGGCAACACTCTGCCCCTTCCTCCCAGGGGACAGTTAAGGTGTTTCCGGGTCACAATCAAAGTAACTTCTTTACAGCAGAGGTTCTTCAGGGTCATCCAATTAATGGGAGAGTGATAAATGCATTTGATGTGCAATCTCTGAGTTGAACTGGTTCTGGGATTCCAGAATTGCTGCATAATGTGGACAAGTGGAAATGACCTCAAGGCTTAGACTGGATGGTAGTGAAATTCCTTCACTGGAAGGGTTGCCCAGGGCAGTGCTGGAGTCCCTGACCCAGCAGGGATTTAACAGCCATGGGGATGTGGCACTTGGGGACATGGCTTGTAGTGCCCTTGGCACTGCTGAGGGAACAGCTGAATTTGATGAGCCTAGAGAGCTTTTTGAACCTAAATGATTCTAAATTGTTGTTTAAGAGTGAGTGAAATTAAATCCCATCTTGCCTGGCAGTGCTGCAATGCCCATCTGCCTGAAAGCCTGACTGACTCCAAGGCAGCTTCCAGGCTCTGGTAGGGTTCTACAGGCTCTAGAGCCAGGATCCCTCCTGCCTGGTTTTGGGATAATCACACCAAACCAGCAAAGGGAATTTGTACTGCAGCCTGCATCACTGCAGAGGCTCAGCTATGAAACATGAAAATGCTTTCCCAGCCCAAGAACAACTAAAAGCTTCTAAGAATGTGCCAGTGAAGAGAGGGAAGGTAAGAAGAGGGAGAGAAAGAGTCTGGACAGCTGCATGTCTGTCTGTGCCTCAGTAAAGGGGTATTTGTAGTAAGCTCAGTAGGATCATTTCTGAGGGTGATTTATCTGAGTTTCAGCTGACACTAATGAGATGCTGTTTCATTTTGCATGTGTATTTTCTTTGAAGACAGAAGAACATCATCTTCCACATGCTCAAGGATCTAACTGAAGTTTATATAGAAACAGGAGAGAAAAATGATTTGTATCTCTGTCCTTGCTATAGTCTCCTTTCTAACTCCTACAGACAAGTTAATCTCACATCCCAGCAGGCAAAATTTATCAGGAGTTTTTACCTAATTCACACTTCTCCTAAACCCTTTCACAATGATCCTCAGGTATTAGCTGTAATCTCCTCACAACAAGGCTAATGTATGGGAATTAAGGGAGATGAGAATGCCACAGGCACTGTAGAAATGTCTCACATTTATATCAAAGAATTTATTTATTTAAAGAATACATCTCTCTCTGTAACTGTGTTGTTGGCTCAACACCAGTAACAAAAAACCCCCAAACCTGTTGGGGGTCTCACAGCAGTGCTGCTGTTGGAATTCTTGTGCTCCCACTGAGGGATTGGGAACTGGGGAGAGTAACCACAGCACAGGCATGGAAGTGGGCTCCTTGCCCAAATGCCTGTTCTAGTCTACACACAGACCAAAAGCCAAGTTTTGTCCCTTACCATTTTGATAAGTAAAATTCATAGAGTCGCACTGGACACCGGAGGGGATTCTCTGTGTTTTCAGCCATTTCCACTGCTGCTGAAACCTCTTCATCTTCACTGCGTTTCCTTTTGCCTACTGATAATTTATCTGGGTACACAAAAATGGCATCACAGAAGTTCAGTGAAAGGCAGAACCTTCAGAAACAAGGCCTGGTGTCTCAGCCCAGCACCCAGTGGTGGCTCTGCATCAGCCAAACCCTTTCCTTAAACTGGTTTCTGTCATGTGTCACCATCCAAACACAACCTGGGGTGATCTGCTGGCTGGGCAAAGGAAACTAGAAACCCCTCAACTAGAAACCCTACAAGAACTAGCAGGAAAACATGGAGGATATAATTTTACTTATTAAAGATGAATTCATGCAATGCACTGGAACTGTGAACTGAAGAAGCCAAAAGGATCAAAGATTTCCCTTTCCCAAATGCCAAAATTAACTGAGAACAAAAATCTGTGTGTCTTTGCCTCTGAGTGCAAGCCCCATATTGTTGTTCTCCACTGGGGCTGCCTGGTCTGTTCCCCACACAGATCCAGGACAAATCTGGGAATTAAAAAGGCACAATAAAGGTCTGGACCTGCCAAACCCAAGATTAGGAAGTGCTGAGAAAAGGACTTTGGAAAAGGCCTTTAACTCTTGCAGTATTAATAGAGCTTTATGCAAGCTGAGGATGTTATCAAAGACTATTAAACAAATTTGCAGCCAAATCTGTGACACCTCCTTTATAATTTTTTTCCTGCATGCCTTGGCTCATTCAGAACTTCCCTTTAAAGCAGTGAAAAATCCTGTAGATGTATCCAGGCTAACAGCATATGCTTAGCTCTGCTTACTGCAGAACATATTTCTCCCCAGTCCTTTTCAAAAGAGAAGCAGACAATACAAACCCACAGAATTCTCTGATTCTGTCATTCAGACCACACAAATGTGATTGCCCAAACACCAAGGAGCAGAGAGCACTCACCTGATTCTAGCTCTTGTTTTTGAAAGGGTGGGAAAAAACGTAAATATGTCATCTTAGTATTATACTTCAGAGTGCGGGTGCGCCTCATAACGTGGGCAAAGGACAGTTTCAGGTGCTCACTGACATTCTTTAGTTGGAAGTATTTGGTGTTGAAGAACAGAAGGGTGTTCAACAAAACGATGGGGGAATATGCACCCAGCTGCTTACATTCCCACAAGTGTTCCTCTTCAATTCTTGAGAACATATAACCTGCCGAGAATGGGCAAAGAAAATGCTCAGTTTTATTTTTATTTATGTGTATAAATCTTCTGTTGGCTGACCTCGAGTAATGAGCCACACATCAAATCAAGTTCACACCTATCATCAGCAGCTGTAATCCAATAAAACTGGAATATTGCATGTACAAACGTAAGGGGGAGCACAGAAAACCAAGCTGTGGAACAGCATGAGCTTCCAATACCTGAAGAGAAGGGTAAAAAGGAATTGCAGATCCCAGCAGATCCTCACTAAGTTCTAATTTCATTGTATTAAACCACAGTCAGCCAACTGCAAGAGAGTGTAATTCCTACAATGTGAAGTATGAGTTTAAAATGTCCCATTTTGTGTATAAATAGCTCATTGTGATTACTGTAAATCAGTCAGGAAAGGGAGACACGGGGGCTTAGAAGAAATTTGTTGTAAAAAAAAAAAATCACTGTGTGCAGCAAACTATAGGAAATTGGATTATTTCTGTATTAAATAAAAAGTTCATTTTTCCAAAAGAAAAGACAGTTGTGGAGTTGCCAACATTACTCAAATTTCACTGATACGCTAAAGATGTGTGCTCACAGGGCTGGTGTCCAGCTCTATAAACCACATAATCAGGCTTGAAAACCAATTAAAAGTGTCTGCAGAATTTGGGAAGTCTTAATTTGGAGTTGAGACAAGATTCCAATGATTTGCTAATGTGATCCCCAAACTCACCAGAAGTATTTCCAGCACTAATAGGGAAATATCAGTGCAACTGTACACAGATTTTGCAGTACCTCATCTCAAATAGAGTATTAAATTCTGGCTACTTGTATTAAAAAAGAGCTACAACTTGAGGGAAGAAAAAAACTAATGTGTCAAGTACCAGAATGGGAATCCTTTCTTTCCAAGGATTGATCAGAGCAAAGATACATTTAAGTGTAATCATAAGTGGTAGAAAAAGACAAAAAATCTGTAAATAGTGTACAGAGGGGAGGCTAATGTGAGAGCCTCAGATCACATTCTCTTCCTGGCCCTGAGAAAATATTAATTTAGTTCCAGCTTTGTCATGCAGCTACATAAAACACAAGAATTGTCCTACCATTTGGAAGAATTGTAGGTTCCCAGATTTTCAAAAGCTTTGTAAGTTCAATCATAAACCTGGAGTAGGGCTCGGTGAAAATGTTATCTATTCTACCATTCTCAAATAGGTACTGCAAGAGAAAAAAACCAGGAAGGCAAACAGTTTCTGATTATATAACATTGTAGAGAAGATACAGCACACCAAATTCTTTCCCTTTCTTATGTCCCAGTGTCTTATGGGGCCAAACACTTTGGTGAAACCTCCAGGAAAACAGCAAATCAAATTTTCTGCAGAGATTGGAACCACTCCAGTATGAAAGGGGAGATCTAGGCAAGACCTGTGGTTGATATTTCAAGCTCTAGAGCTGTTTTCTGCAAAATTATCTTCCTCTTAATACTCTCAAAAGAGTCTGCCTATGAAAACCAGAATAGTTATTGAGTATTTTTCTGTTGAAAAGAACTTTACATGTTAACCTCCATACATGCTCCTTCCTTTGCTCAATTTGCAGCACCAAGGAAGAAAAGTTCCCTAAACTTGTCAAGGAACAGTTTTAAAGTTTTCTAAAAGTCAGGAGTTTGTATCAATAAGTAAGTCCAAACTGTGACACAAAAATCCCTGATGCTCCTAGAACTTATCAATGGTACTTCGAATTTTAACTCTACATTTTGTCCAGGCATAGCAAGGAAAAAAATAAGATAATTCCATGTCTAATGAAATAGGTTTTATGTCAAAATAACTTTTGACTCTTAACCTCAAAATGACTGTTTCAGAACAGGACCAAGCAGGGTATTCTAAAGGAAACAGAAATGTACTGAGCACTGAGCTTTAAACACAAATTAGCATTATTTTAGGTTTGTACTGCTACTGTACCAAGGCTGAAAATAAGGATTCACTATATTACTCTTAGGATTCACTAATTACAATGCAGTTATTCCCAATGTATCTTCTCTGTAAATATTGCCAACACACCAGGCACGTGTCTTGTCACTGAGAACCCTTCCTGGGCAACCTCTTCCACATAAAGTTATATATTGGAAGTGCACTGTGCAATTATTTTAGATGTAAACCATTCCCTCCTAAAACAAGGCTTTCTGAGGAGCAAATCTTTCCTCCACATGAAAAATGATCCAAAAAGCTCCAAATCCAAGTACTTGTGTCTAGGTAGAAGCACTCAGCCCCCACATCACCTTCCTGTAAGGACAGAAGAACTTGGTCACTGTGACCATAAGAAAATCCAGAAAAATGGGTCAGACATGGGACTAAGGCAAACAATGAGCCACAAAAAAAGATATTCCTGCCTCCTCTATAAAGCCCAGGCTGCTCTGTGGGGCTGTGGATATCCCACAAGTAACCAGAGCAAGCTCTGTGTGTTCTCAGCAGTGCCCTAACTCCCAGAGTTACCTGCTGAATTCCAAGGCACAAGTATAAGATGCTGTCAGGGTCGTATTTTTCTCCATTTGGTCTCCGCACCTCTTGAATAAACTGGCACAAGCCAAAACTCAGCTCAGCAAATGTACATGAGAGAATGTCCTCCTTGAGCTTCACAGGATGAACTGGGGCCGAGGAAATGATCAGAAAAATCAATTCAGCACATTAAATCTTCTCCCATTCCTTATTATTTCATGTAGGCAGAACTCCTAAATTCCTGTCTTGTACATGAATTACCCCGCATGACTAAATGGTGAACTGCTTCCTGCCTGTTGGCTGAGATCTGAATGGTTTGGCCAATAAAACCCACACCAGCTGCATGAGCAATCAGCATAAACGTTGCAATGAGTACTGAGGCTACAGGAATTTAGAACCCAGAAATGTAAATGTTGGGGAGTCTGCTGAACCCAAAATGGAGGGGTGCAAAGAGCACGAGGCAGCCTGGGGCTGATAAATGGGTTTTACTCTTCCAGCTGGACTCAGGGGAGTGAGAGACTCACCAGAGTCAGAGAAAAACCCTGAGTATTACTGGACATGAGTTGAGTGCAGCATATCCCACTTCTTAAAGCAGGAGTTCACTGCATTCACAGGAATTTATTGATCAAATGATCTGCAATGAAATGACCAGGCTTGGCTGCTCCACACCTCAGAAGTGCCTGCTTGGCAACAAGCAGGGGATCTTTCTGGCAGTGGGCACAGTTTCCTGGAAATGACTGCAATATTTACTTCCTTGGCCTCAAGAAGAAAAGATAGTAACTCATGTGAATACTCCTCTCCTGGGAAATAAACCCCAGCTGTTCTCATGGAGTGGCAACAAGAATTCCAAGAAAGAGATGAAAAAGCAGATCTCATCCTAACTAGAGTTTTTTCCCTTTGGGGGGGTCTTTCTTATCTAAGTCCTGCCATGCTTAGTTCTTTAAATTACAAAAAGTATTTATTATGGTTTGCTCTCTTCCCCATCATTCCCAAAGAGCTCAATTCTATTCCTAATTTAAATTCTCTGCTTAACTCTGAAACTTTGCCCACAAAACTCAGTGTAAGATCTGAGACCAGGGAAAAGGAGAGTTAGACACTGCCAAATCCCAGTTCTGCTGGGCTTTTGCAAAAAAATAAAGTAATTCATAACTGGAAAAGTAAACAAAATTGTATTTAATTGCCATTATTATCTATCACCCCTGTGAGACATGAGGAGCAATAAAGTTAGTTTCAGGCAGGTTGCAGCACAGAATGGGCAGACTTTTGAAATGTTTCTTTCCAGCTGTGAAGCCTAGAAATAAGGTGTAAAGATTCTGATGTTGAATCACACAAATTTTTTACAGCAAACAGTTCTGCTGACTAACAAATACTTTGGGAATGTGCCAGCAACAGATAAAATGGATGGGGCCAAGTTGGTGTTGTCAACTTAGAATTATGGCCTGATAAATCTGTAATTTCATGGTTCTATAATAGCTCAGAAAAGCTCTGCAGCTGCATAAAGCATCTGTGCTACAAATGAAGAGCTGCTGCGTGCAAAGGAAGGCAAAGTGGAGATTTCAAAGACTTCGAGTCTTTAGACTTCTAAGGCTTCAGAGACTCTTTTTAAAGAAAACAGATCAATTAAGAATGCAAAAGCTATGATTGTTAAATGCATGGTATGATACAAGACATTTCTATAAAATCTGTTCTCCACTCATGGGTATTGCAAAACTCCGTGATATCTAATCCTGATTTTGAACAATTCAAGCCAAGTGCTCTTCAAGTAAATATTTCTGTTTCCATTGAGAGACAGATTTACCTGAAAACTTCAGGTCCCCTTGTTCCTCCTGTGCATTTTTCCATTGGACCCAGTTTTTCCAGGCATTTACCCCATACATGTACTTCAGGGTCATGCCAGAAACAGAGCAGCCGGGGTAGGAGCTCTGCATCAGCCCCCGGGGCTCCACAGCAACCACAGACTTCTTCCGTCCCTGCAGCAGGCAAAGACACCCAAAGAAAGCAGCATTTAATCAGCTCCTCCTCCAGGGGTGGTTAGATAATGTTGTTTTTTCACAAGGTGTGGGATTTGTGTGCCAGAGGGGTTTCCTTACCCGTCTCTTTGGTTGGGGGAAACCATCCCTGTGCCTCCGTCTGGCCCGTGAACGTGAATGCAAACCCGGTCCTTTACTGAGAGGGTCAAATGAGTCTGAAGTCAAATCAACACCATGAAGAGTTTAATCACATGATTTAGCAGCCCAGGTAGAAGTGTCACTGTCACTGAGATAACTATGGAACACCTTACAGTGACAATCACAGCTGGATATTCAAATGATGCTGACATTTGGCTAATTAAGCAATCTGTGCACTTGCTGTATAAAGATAGTAAATTCTCGATGGGATTAAAAAAACCCCTAAACAGAGGGTGTATTTATTCAGGCAAATATGATCCACTCACTGAGATTATGCCCAGAAGTGATGAATTCGAAGGAGGCAAGCAAGAACTCCCTGCTACTCCTGTTAAGGGTTCTGCAGAATGCTGTCTTTAAAGACAGCAGCAATATTCTAAAAATAGCAATTTTTTGTAGAGCTGATCAACTATAGCAGCTTTAACCATCCACTGTCACTTCATGAAAACACACAGGCAGGCTGCTGGGACAACGCTCATGCAGAAAATTGTGTGAGCTTTTATAAAACAATGAGTTTTTCTTCCCATGACACCGACCTGATGGGAAATCTGCCTCCAGGTCCTGTTCCACATCCCCTTTGGAGAAGGGCTTGAGCTCTGGCTCAGGTTCTGGCAGGGTGTTGGATCGTAAGGCATAGTGATTCAACTCCTCCTCCCAGCTGTGGGGAGTGGACACTGCTTCTGATTCCAGATCTCCACTGTATGTGCTGCCCTGGTCTGCAACAAGAGGGAGCACAGGACCATGTGCTACAGGAAAGGCACAACCAGGGGTTTGCAAGAAAAGAGGCAGCAGGATCAAAATCCATTTGTAAAATAATAAAAAAAAAAATCTGACTGACCTTTCTCAAATATCTTGGGGTCCAGGAAGAGCTCGTGCTCTGATGTCTGAGATCCTTCAGAAAAGGAAGGAAATCTGTATCTGCACATGACTGACAGCTTGCACAATTAATATAAAATACTCTGAACAGCAAAAACCTAAGGATTAGGTCTTACATGAACACAACATGCTGTGCCTTCTCCTCCACTGGAGTTCTCCTAACAGCTTTCTACCTTGGTCATGCTATTGCAGAGGAAACAGAAATGTAGAACTAATGTAGGTTTGCTTTTCCAAAGGCTTCCCTCCCTCCCTGTTTGTTATTTCAGCCATCTGTAGACCAGTAGGGTATTTTGTTTATCTCTTTCCAGCTTGTTTCACTTTCATTACATGGATTGGTCAATATCCAATAAACTCTGACTGTCTCACCCATCAAAAATCCTCCATAAAAAGCCTGAGAGGAAAATTCTCTTTTTAAGGCAGCTGCTCTGTCTTCTTGAATTTGACTCCTCCTTCTAACACATGATGTACTGATCTGGAGGTTTCTACCTCTGGTAACCTGCTCCTGTCACCACAAGTCAAATGAGCATCTAGAATCAGGGAAAGGGAAATTTCTGTGGTGAGAGGACCTTCACCTCACTTCATATCCTATTTAAACCCACCACCTACCACCATGAGAGTGTGTTTTTTCTCTCTCTGCATCTTCTGCAATCATTTCTGCCATCTGAAGGAGATCAGCTTCAAATGGATTAATGGACACCTTTTCCTTGTTTTCCTGAATATTTTCAATGATCTTATCATCATTATCCGTGGAAGTTGGGATGAACATGGGAACTGGTACCTATGGAACATGTGGAAAATATCAGAACATACTTAGGGGTGAAGGGAAACAGCAAATACACAAGGGAGATCCCTCCCATTTAATCTTATGTATATTTTAGGACTATTAAAATAAAGTTTAAAAATAACTCCAGGCTGGACAGCTCTGTACTATCCCTACAATTCAGAAGTTTTGTGTGACAATGTTTAACTAAAGATGATGTTACAAGGAGGGAAATGGTTTCAAGGACTCCAAATACCACTAGCATGACCAGACACAACACCCAGTGACACAGTGCCGGGTGTGCTGGATGCAAATCAAGCCTATAAACCACTGCCTTCTGTAGGGAACTGCAGCATAACTTACAGGTACTGGCATCCCCAGGGGAACTGGTGTGTACTGGGTGTAGAGGTGGAGGGGCACTGGCACAAACACTGGTACAGGAACAGGTACCACAATGATCTGGGGTTGGGCAGGTGCTTCTCCTTCTGTTGTACCAAACACAGAACAAAGCAAAAATTGTTGGAAAATATCACACAACAACTTAGCAGTTAAGGTTTTATAATACATTCAAAAATACTCTCTGTTACATAAATCCTGTATTCCTGTCTCCACTGCAGTACAGACAATTCCAACAGGGGTAGGAGATCAGACACCCACCTGTCTGGCATTCTTTGTTTTGTGTGTGAGGTTTGCACGAGGTGGCCTTAGTCTGGGTGATTGGCTTACACAATAAAGCTTTGTTTTTGAGAAGCCTGGGTGGTTTTGATGATGGGAGCTTTAGGGCATCTGTCTGGGTACTTGCCTGTTTGGAAAACACAAATGAGGGTCGAGTCAGTATTGGTTTGAAGGATAATGTAAGGCTAGAGTTTGTTCTCTACTAGGGGAAGATGAACAATTTAAAACTGTATTTGCTGGTAAAAATGATCATTTAAAAACTACTGCAAAATAAGCTTGCTTATGTGGTGCCTTCTGGTCTCCATCTCAATTTACTTCGATCCAACAATAATGTTGTCTAAAGCTAATTTGGCTAATAAAGCTAATTTTGTTAACAGTGCAGTGAACAAATCTGCAAGAATATTTGGTTTCTGTAGTCAAATAACTGCTATAAACTTTTGACCTTGGAATTCTACTGATGGCAGAGATATAAAGAGGAATTATGTTAAGATACTTTTGATGACTAGAAGTCTGGCTGATACAGACACCGATAAAACTGAGTAAACTAATGTGAAACCACTGAAAACAAATAAATGTAAAAAATGAACAGCAATGCTGGCAGCAGCAGTATCATTTCCTGATACACACAGACTGACTATTCATGCTTGTACTAATTCCATGTCCTGCTAACTGTAATTTTCAGTCATGCATTCAAATAACAGGATCTATTTCAAGAGGGAAAAAAACCTCATACTCTAATCCATAAGTGACACTCCAGCTAAAAGCAAAGCTGTCAGTCCTCCAGAACTTAAAGCTACACAAAAGCATCTCTGTATTTTAGGAGAGTTGCAAGGTGTTACAGCACATACCTCCAAGAGCTCAAGCACAGGAACTCTCAGAGTTATCCCCAGGGAAGTGGTGACAGTGGTTCCCCACAGCTCTGTGACCACACTGCCAGGGAGTGGGGAAGGAAAAGGGAGCTGCAGGAGCTTGGTCAGCCCAGGCTGCTCCTTTTGCCATCTTACCCCACTTTTGGGCACAAAAGGCAGCCTCAGTGCAGAAGCCACACATGAATTACTTGGGAACCACAGGCACCTCAAGAGCTACAATCTGACAAGTTTTGCCTGAAAACATCCAATCTGTCAGTGGCTACAAGACTTTTGTACCATGTAAGTTCTATCCAGTTTTTAAAAAGCATCTGCAAGCTGGATGAATTTTAAATTCCAATCAAAAATTAGTTACAAAATGATGGTGCCAAATTCTTGGATACTTCTTATTGATACAATCTGGGCAAAACTGAGAAAAGTCTCTTGTAAAACTTACATCTCCTATTGTTTTTGCTGTCACAGCCGGGACTGCACCTGTGAAGGAAAAAAAATACAATAACATGTCTACTTATCATCAAGAACCATAATCCATATTCTGCCAAGGTCAAGAAAAAGAATTCCAATTAAAACTCATTCCCTGATGTATGTACATAAATTTAAGTCATTATTTATACCTAGATAAAGGAAGGACAAACGCAATCATCTGCACTGATGTGAAGCATAATGAAGAAGTGGCCGCTGTTCTCAGTAAAAAATAAAATCCCTGAGCAAATATAAATGTTCAGGAATAGATGTAAAAGTACAGGCATCGTATTCAGCTGCCTTACCCTGTAAAACATTGTTGGAGTTAACAGTAGGCTGGGCAGCTGGGGTGCTTGCAAGGGACACCACGTTTGCTATGACAGGGGTTGAGTCCTTTCTTAAAGAAGGAGGGCCTGAGGAGGAGGCTGGTGCCATGGAAAGGTTTGCTGGACACAGTGGACAGAAGAAAATGAGAATAAGCAGTAAGATAATTGAGAAAAAAAAGCATTTCTGAAACAACACCCACCCTTCAGATCTGTCTCCAGATGAAAGAGGCTGCTGTGTGAGAAGGGGATGTAGGTGTCAAGGTGCAGAATTTCAGTTTTAACAGGAGCTGGTTCCACGAGTAAATCAAGGAAGAAGGGAAAAGAGCTCCCACCAATGAAAGCAGCAGATGGGCACCAAATTGAAACAATGTGCACCAAGCTGAACATGGCCTGGTGCCCACTAAAATCTTCCAGGTAATATTTTATTGGTTTTGGGTACCTTACTCTTGCAGCCACCATCACTCAGAGGGAAATTATGCCCCTCTTTAGGATCAGTGATAGTCCTGCCTTTTGTTTCCCTTTCTCTTCCTGTCTTTGTGGGCCTTTCTTCTCTTTGTGTCTCACTCCCTACAGAAACTCACAGTTCCTACTCCTAGGGCTTCACTCCTACCCTCATTCTCATTCCACCTGCTCAAGGAAACAGCTACAGCACTTGTTAACTTTGGGATTGATACTTCCCAAGAATCAACACTTAATGACACAGAAATGGGAACTCTTCATGTGCCTACAGACTGCACAGAAGTGGCTGGTTTAAGTGCATGTATAGGAGTCTGTATTTAAAACCATTAAGCCTACTCATTTCACCACCTGCTTGTTAAAAGAATATTAACATTCTACCATATCTTCTGGGTGTCATGAAGACAAGCTAGATATTTAACCAGTCTGCACTAGGGTACATTTTACCCCAACGAAACAGGCCTCTGCTTCATGAAAGTGACTGAAATCAAGTGCTTTTGCTTCAGCTTCTTTAAAATTTGTTTGGTACATGAAGCCATTGTGTTTCATTCCTACAGAAGTTTGAAAGTCTCGAGTAAGAGAGATCTAAACCAGAGCCCACTCAACAGCAACAGACAAGCTCCCCAGGAGAAGACAGATCTTTAAGAGTCCACTGAAGTGAGTTTGCAGATAAACATCCAGCTCACTCCCCCACACCCCAAAAGGCAATGCCATCCCCAGCCTACTTTACCTGTGTTGTTTGGGAGTGGAGCATCAGAAACACCTTGCTGTTTACAGAACAACAGAATACAAAGCAGATTGCAAAAATGCTTCATCTCCCCTTGCCATTTGATGGACTCGTTGAGTTTACCTTGCCTCTTACAACTATCACACTTTGCCATCTGGGAAAACAGAGTGAGGGAAAAACTGAGCACAGTTGGAAACACCAACAAGGGGTATCTATATAAAAACATAGAGGATGTGAGAATATTGCTTACCTGGTAAAACAAAACTGTGAATTTAGACATGCATTCCTCTGAGCAAAATTCCTCTGTTCTCCCCCCAAAGTGATTCTGGACCAGTTTGGGGGAAGTCTGGAAACAGTAACTGCACATTTTACAGTAGGTTCCCCAGCGTTTAGCCAAGTCGTGTTTATAGAGCAGTTTACAAACTAAAAGAAAACAGCAAAAACATTCTTTAATACCAATATGGCAAACCCTCAGCACTGCTACTTCCTGTATTTAGTGATATCTGTAATAATTTATTGAAACATACCATTAAAATGTAAAGTGTGAACAGGGTTCGATGTTCCTAAACCTAAGAAACAGATTCCTAACTTAAAAGTATTAGATTTCTTTTCATATTACTGATAATTTTAAGGCAAAACACTTGTGACTTGATTTCTCTGAGACAGGGTTTTGCCCTTTCTTACCTTCACTACAGAATGTTCTATCTATGCTTGAGACTCTCACTGTCTCCTTGATAATTTTCTCAAACCTGCAGTATTCGCACAAAGCCGTCATATTGCCCTTCTTCTTATACTCATCACAGCAGGTCTTCCCACAGAACTGGAACATTTTACCCTGCAACACAGCCAGAATGTTTTGGTTTCAGTGTTGGAATGAGTCACATCCCACATAATACATTTAAATTGTTAATAGAAACGCAGAAGAGTATTTATGCCCTTAGAAATCAGCAACAGAGCACCGGCAAATGAGTCTCCCCATTTAGTTTTATAATAAAGCAAAATTTCCTGCAGAAAGCCCTCACCAATGTGCTTTGTCCTTGGATTTAAAGGAACATCACTGGCTCCAAGAGACAGGGATATATTTATTTAGATAAGTAACCATTTAGTTTGGGTTTTTTTGGGAGTTCTTTTGTTCTGAGTTTAAGACTGCCGAGCTAGTATCAGTTCTAATTTGATATTGGTTAAACCAAAATGGTTTCAAAACCCTCCATGGCAGATCTTTGCAAGCAACAAAGCAGTACTGACAGAGCAGTGCACATAAACTACAATTCTTTTGGTTCTTTTGTTTGTAAGCCCCGCTCTTTTATTACCTTGTAGTCAAACAGTTCTGGTTTGGTGGCAAACAATCTGTTACAGTGCTGACACTTGATTTTCACAACGGAGCGGGTAAAGGTGACCTGATGGCACTGGGCAGCCAATCTCTGGAGCCCTGCTGCAGCTGAGGTGCTCGTGGAGCTGGAGGACACAGTGGAGGTGGTGCTACTGGCTGAGACCACTGTCCCCGAGGGGATGCTCACAATGACCTGGCCCTGAGACAGGGGCACCACCGAGGAGTTCGGTCCTGCAGGCTTGTTGAACAGATTCTGTGAGAAAGCAAACAGACAGGCTTTACTTTACAAGCTTACATCTTGCACCTGGGTATTTCCACCAGCAATTTAGCATTCTGTTAATTCAGCTAAGAAGAAATCCTAGATGTCACACCTGAAATGCTACTACGCAATTGTAGCTGCAAAAATTGCGTATGCTCCCATCTGACATAGCCAAGTGATACTGAGGGTTTGCTGAGGTTTTACAGCTGTTGCACTGAACTTGAACACCTGAGGGTGAAACAGAGAAGAAAAAGTGATTTATGCAACATCAAGTTGTATTGCAGCTAATTTTGCACCGTGCATACAAAAACAGAGTCTGAATGATGAGCCAAGGCACAGACAGAAGCCCGAGACGACGTTTCCACAGATTCAGAAGCAGACACTGCAGCTGCTGTGCCTGTTGCTTGCCAGAAATTTAATTAATCTCCCAGTATCCCTAGGATGTCAGTAAGCATTTCTCTATTTCCACATGAAAAATAGCTGAAAATGTTTGCCTAGCTCCATGCAACGCTGGGCAGAAGATCACCCCAGGGAACAAGGGGCAGAAGAGTCCCAGCAGTGGTAGGGCACAAGTGCACACAAGAGGTTTGTCTAGCTGGGAAACCCACCAGCTGCACTTTTAAGAGCAACAAAAAAAAAAAATAGATTTAAGATTGGTTATCATGTGGAAACTTCTAAAACCAAAAGTGAAATAGCTGTACTGGCACTGCTACATTTGTCTATAATAGAATGCTCTTTCATTCCCATCTAAACCCTTCCCTTTAAAAAAAAGCCACTTCCCACCCTCCCCAAAAAAAGAGTATCAGCCTTAACTTTCAACATAAATAAACTTGGGATATGAGCCACATGAAATTAAGTTTCTAGAGAAGTAAAAGGGTAAGCTTACCTGAAGAAGTGACTATTTTTACTCTGTACGCTGACAAACAGTTAACAGAACAAAACAATTCCGTCTTCCCCAAGTTATTTGTGCTCTCCACCATCTCGGCTGAAGATCTCAGAGATTTACACAGTGTGCAGGGTGTGATTTTAGCTGACTTCTGTGGAAACATGGAAATTGCTCATTCATTTGAAACTTGGCACTTTTTACTAACCTGGAAATTGTTGCTAATATATAAAGTATTTATAAAATGTGCTGGTGTGCTTGAAACAGCACTTGTTGTACAGCTGTTATTTGTGGTGTAGATTCACTGATTTGAGCTCTGGTTTGAGCACCTTCCCAGGCCACTTTAACCAATACCAGCTCACTTTAACCAGTACTAGCCCACTTTAACAGTACTAGTCCACTTTAACCAGGCTCTCTGGGTACTGCAAACACTCCTACAGGTTGTACTAGCACAGATCAGCACCTCATGTCAGACAATTTCCAACATCTTGCTGGGGATTGACATTTTCCTTATGGGTTTTAATGCATCAGCTGTGTAGGTAAACAATATCCCCACTGAAGAGATGAGGAAATAAGGAACAGGGAGAAGCAGGTCCCCTGATGATGTCTGATAGCAAAATGGGAGAGAGATCCAACTGTTAGTGATAATCACAGTTTTCATGTGTGGTCTGCAAAGTTCTTTTGAAGAGAGACACAGGAAAAAGCCTCTCATAGACACATTTTCTGTGTTTAAAGTTTTTTTAAGGTCTTTAAGTTTGGAAAAAACTTTGAGAATTAGTGCACCAGATTATTTTAGTATGATAGCCTTAAAAATGCACTTTGTTCTATCACTAGCTATTCCAGCTCTTACCAGGACAGAACAGAGTATAAGCTTTTAGGGATTTAAAAACACCCACAAACCTCCAGAAATTATCAGAATGTACCTGACAATTGAACTGAATGCTGTTTAAAAATCAATTAAAAATAGATTTGACTTTGCCTTATAAGCTTTGAACATAATGTGTTTTCAAGAGAACTATCACATATGGGGTTTTGATGTGTGATATAAAAACAACATGAAAATGTTTCCAGCTTATTTAATTTTATTTCCAGATTTGTTTTTGAGGACAACTAACTCCGAAGGTAATTTTCTGGATGAAATACATTTACTATAATTTATTTTTTTTTAATATTCATTAGGCCTTTCTTGACCTAAGTGGCCTGGATAATAGGACAGCAGAATCAAGTCACAAAATTAAGTTCCATTCTTTTATCAGAGGGCAATTTTTCCAAAAGTAATTGCATTAGAATAAATCATTCAAAAATAACTGAGCTATTACAATAATAAATTAAGGTTCTCTTAAATGCTCAGGTCTTCAATAATCAAAAATAAAATATGAAAAGTTAAAAAGTTAAAATCATTATTATCACCTAACTATTACTTTTCCTCTCCACTTAATTCAAAGGCTACAATTTAATAAGGAATACTCTTTAAGGAACATCTCCAGGCTGAAAACAGCCACAGGGAGCTGCTGCTGGGGGTCCCACCATGGCTTCTCCCACACTGGAATTCTTTGGCAGCTGGTCCAGTGGTGAGGAAAGAACAGAGCAACACGTTTGGGCAAAGATTAAGCAGCAAATTATCATCCCTGGGAGTGCTGAAACCCCACTCTGACCTGTGACACTTTGTGACAGGGTTTAGTGGGCATTGGGGTGTTTGGTTGAAGGTTGGACTTGATGGTCTTGGGGGGCTTTTCCAACCTTAATGATTCTGTTATTCTTGAAATGACAAAAGCAGTTACCTTAGATCAGTACAGTAACTGAAATAATCAACTAGTAAATTCTGTGTTTCTTAAAACACCAAAAATCTAATAAAAAATTCTATGGATTCTATATTTAGTATTTTGTCCAAATACAGAGTCATTGAATCCCAGAATGCTTTGAGTTGGAAGTGACCTTAAAGTCCACCCTGTTCCACCCCTGCCCTGGGCAGGAACACCTTCCACTAGCCCAGGTCCATCCAAGCCCCATCCAACCTGGCTTGGGACACTGCCAGGGATCCAGGGGCAGCCACAGCTTCTCTGGGCACCCTGTGCCAGGGCATTCCCACCCTCCCAGGGAACAATTCCATCCCAAAATCCCACCTCACCCTGCCCTCTGGCAGTGGCAATCCATTTCCCCCTCGCCCCATCACATGTACCTGCTTGTAACCTGTCACACACACAGAACTGCAGAACTTCTTGGACTGCCCCTCTATCTGCAGGATGTGACACTGGCCAGAGCCACTGTAGCAGTAACCCCCACAATATTCACAGCAGTTCATGGTCAGGTTGTTGGCCGAGCGGAACTGGGAGAAGCAGGCATCGCTGCAGAGCTTGTGCACCACGTTCTGGTAATTCACCTCGTGCCTGATCTGGGGGAAAGGGAATAAACAGAGTCAGAACCCAGCATGGCTCTGACGGTCCTGGAGGATCCCAGCTCCAGCCAGGGGGGCTTCAAAGCCCTGGCAGGGGCATGGGAGACCCTGGCAGGCAGCCTAGGACTGCTGGGGCTTTGAGTTTGACTCATGGAACAAATTACCACCTGTGAATGAAGAACTAAAAGACACAAAAATTTAGAGTGAAAAGTTGTAGAGTGAAAAGGGAAATTTGGGGGATTTTACCATGGGGCTTAGGGGGTAAGATGGAAGGACTTGGGCGTTGTCCTGTCCTCCTTCCTTCCTCTTCCTAACCCCCATCTTCTTAGTGATGTTAGCACTTGGAAATTAGATTAGAGTAAAATGTAACTGTCTAACATAAGTAATAGGCATTAGATCATAATTGTAAATAACTAACACGTAGTTTGTAGTATAAAAATCAGTGCCTGCCCTTGGGGCAGGGAGAGTGCCTCAGGCTGCCCTGCTGAACAGACCTCAGCAGCCCAGACAGAAAATATCTTAGATAAGAAACAATAAAGCAACCTTGAGAGCATCAGCTGAAGACTTTCGACTCATTCATCCACAGCTGGGTTGAGAGACAGAGACTTTTATATATCACAGGGTCATCTGGACCAAAGCAAACCCCAAGAATACAGCAAGGACAAAAAAGAGTATGTGTGTTCAACTCTGAGACAGCAAGCTGTGCTGAGCTAAAGGAATTCAAATGAGGAAGGTGGTAATTACCACTGCATTCTTCTGGCACATGCTGCACTTGCTGGAAATGCTGTTGGTGTGGATAGTGACAATGGGTTTCCTTTTCAGTTCATATGTGGACAGACAAGACTGGCTGCAGAAATCCTTACTGGAGTCTGTGCTGTCAAACTGGGCAGTGATTACATCCTTTGGATTTAGAATTTCTCTATGAGAAAGGAAAAACAAACACAGAGGTAAAGGATTACTGTTGGTTTCATGTCAACTTGCTGTTCTTGCTTATTCTGGAGACTAAACATCCTCCAGGACAGGGTGCATCCATTTAATTTAAACCTTTATTTTATGCTAACTATCTGACTTCATTTTTGCTTTCCTATTAAGAAAACAAGTAAGTACAATTCTTAAGAAGGTATTTTGTGAAACATTTTGTACCTGGACTTAGGAGTGGCTCAAAAAAAGAACAAGCTCCAGTATTAAATCTCTTCTACAAGAACTTGGAGAAAATAACTCTTTTGCATGGACTTTATTAAGAAAAAATTTAGAAAGCAGGATATGTTGAATAATTCCTTTTAGCAAATAAGGGGGGTAGGGAAAAAAGTGAAAAATGAAAGGCCATAACTTCTAATCACCATTAATTCAGTCCACCATAGTCTAATGAATATTTAAACTTTATCTCCCATCCAGAATTTTGTTTATTTGTTGCTGGATTTAACACACTGAACTTTCTCCTTGTTTCTTCTCTTTTTCAAAACAGTTCATCACAGAAAAGTTCTGAAGTCCTGAAGCCAGAAAACTAGGAGAAAATACTTATACAACCTCCTTGCTTGGAAGGATGCCTCCTTCTTACTTGTCCTGTCAGATATAACCCATTTTTCAACAGAATAAATATAAATTACAGCCAAGACTTCTAAACTTTGCTACAAGGCCTTTTCACACTAAGGCAGCAAGTGAAAAGAATAATTAATTGAAGCCTCAAGTTTAAGTTCAGTTGCCCTTGTAAAACTTGAAGTAATAAATTTGTTGTTGAAGAAATGATGAGCAAAGCAGCATTCCTTTGGCAAAGTAACTTCCATAACTAAAAAAAGTACATATGAATAATTCTCTATAAACAGACTGTAGCACAATCAGCCTGGAAATGATTTGCCTGGAGTGAGTGTATAGCAATGACATTTTACAGAGCCAGACACAAAGGTCTCCTTTTGCTAATGTGGACATAACACAAATTAACAAAAAAAAAAAATATAACAATTAAAATGGTTTTTTAGAGATGAAGATTTGTGACAGTGTATCCAGCAGGACTGTGGAAAATTTAGGTATTTTCTAAATTATTTTGTCCAAATAAGTTCAAAAAAGCCCACCCTCACCTTTCCACTCTAGGCCTAGGTAGAAAGTAACTGATTTGGGTGTTGAAACTCCCATAACTTAAAAAACTCAATTGTTAATAAACTTAATATCTCCACATGTTATGAAAGCAGCAATGATGTAGTTTGAAAATCTGAGACCTACAGAAATCTAAGATCCCACAATGGAGCCTAAATGAAAAGCTAGTTTTCTCAGAATCTAACAAAATATTCTTCCTTGAATGCATTAACTCACCCATGTTTTACTTCATTTTAGGGATTCATAAATCTATTTTTCTCTAGAAGAAATAATGCATAAAATACTTTTGGGAAATGTACTCTTGTTAGTAGTTTGGAGAGTGCAATGACATTTTGAAATGGCAGGGAGACGTGGGACTTTCTGAAACACAATTTTTCATATTTGGCCCATTCAAATCAAAAAAAAGAGAAGATGCATTCTGCACCAAAGAATCTTTTAAATCTATGTGCATGCAAAACCCAGCTAAGGACATGGAAGTGCAAGCAGACAGACCAACAAGGGACAGCATCAGCCCATAATTTTTGAAGGGAAGCCTAAGAGGAGCAGCACTCCCGACACAGCGAGGGGCACAAGAACAGAAGTGCAGCCTTTCCTTATCTGCTTGAATCTCAATTATCAGTAGAACAAATGAAAGCACTGTCCTACTTTGAGCAGCTGGAGCAGGTTTTCTTGGTAGAAGCTGGTGGGCGAGAAGCTGGAATGGTGTATCCAGTGAGGCACAGTGTGGAGCAGAAGAGCTGGGTTGAGCCTTTCCTCTGGTAGGCAGTCTGGCCCTTCTGCAGGGTTTTTTTACAGCCAGAACAGGAAACCCGAACAGCTGTGCTTGGAACTGAGGGTAGCATTTTACTCATGCCAGAGGATGCCACAGCAGGCTGGAAACCTGATGACAGCTGTGGAACTAAAAAAAAAAAAAAAAAAAAAAAAAAAAAAAAAAAAAAAAAAACCACACAGAGAAAACACAGAGTGAGGTTACAGATCTATTACACAGAATTCACTGAGTGCAGGGGCAAGCACAAGGCTCGTGGCTTTATTTGGGTTGTCAGGGTCTAGAGGAGAATCAAATAGCAGATGAACTCTCCACAAATACATGCCCTGGGCTGGTTTTCTGCATAGCAGATTTTTATAACTACTCTGAAGATGGAAGAGAATGCACTTTTAACACCCCTTTCATGGAATCAGAGAATGGTTTAGGTGGGAAGGGATTTTAAAGCTCATCCCATTCCACCCCCTGCCATGGGCAGTGCCACCTTCCATTATCCCAGGTCCATCCAAGCCCCATCCAACCTGGCCTTGGGCACTTCCAGGGATCCAGGGGCAGCCACAGCTTCTCTGGGCACCCTGTGCCAGGGCATGCCCACCCTCACAGGGAACAACTGTTTTCTAAAACCTCATCTAAATCTGCCCTCCTTCAGCTTAAGACTATTTAACACATTCAGTTCTCCTATGCATTTCACATACAATTTTCCTATGTCTCAAACCCACAATTATTTTATAATCTCAATTTTGTTCTCTCTAAACCAAACTAGTTCTTCATTCCTACTGGGATCAGACACAGCAAACGAAATGCAGAGTGACCTGCCAGACTATTTGCAAAGGTGACACATTTAAATGAAATTAGTATTGCCTATTCCTTACCAAGAGGATTGCCACTGACTGAAAACACAGCACTGATTTTCAGCTCCCCTTCCTGAGATTTTGGCTGTTGGCCGTACTCCTAAAACAAAGGGAAAGGAAAAGGAGAACAAACACACACATGTAATAACAGGTTACATGATTCCATTCTTTCACAAAGCTGCATTGAACCTCAGGGAAGAGTGGGTGTCCTAAGCCTGCTCCAAAGGCTGGGTGACAAGTGAGCACCACACACAGCTCCTGCTCAGAGCTCCACAGCAAACCACACCTGAGGGGGCACAAATGGACAGGTGGGGCTGCCTGCTGCATCCCCCTCTCCAGCTGCACTCCAAGACACCTCAGAACTCAGCCAAAGCCTAAGGAAATCCCTGCTTTCCATTCAAACTTTCTAACTGCAAAGTGCTTTTGCAGCCCTTGCACCTGTTCTGGGAAAGAAGTTTTACCTTCACATAAAAATGAAATAGAGCTGGGACCTCACTGGGGAGCATTCTGTATGAACCAGGAGTTAGGACCTTGGAGCAGCCTAAGGTGAAGCTTTGCAGCAGACCAAAGCTGGCACCACCAGGGCCAGACCATCAGAGTCCCAGCCCCAGCAGGAGGGGAATCACCTCACATTTGGTACAGGATGAGAAAATCCCTGGACAGCTGCTGGTGGAATAGCTGACATGCTATAAATGACTGGCTAAGTCCCCAGCAGCTATTCACATTGACACCAGGCTTCCTGCCCCTGCTCTCCCTAGAAATCTGAGCCAGAAAGCAGCTTGGAACACTCCACATGTAAATCTTAACAGGCTGAATAGCATAATCTCTTGGAACTACAGAGATGATAAGATTTAGCCTACTTACAGTCGTTTGGGAGTAGTGAGGCATGATGTCATGTTACGACTGAGCTAAATTCACACTTGCTGCCTGGCTGCCAGGGAAACCAACTCAGAATCACTAAGCAAAAGGAAGCTCTCCCTTCCCAGTGGCAGTGAGATGCTCCCCCAGCTTCTGCCAGCTCCCAAAATCCCACAACAACCTCCACTGAGCACGTGCTCAAACTGAGCACTCCTCTCACTCCTGTGGGAAAATTGCAAGTTTCTATACTAGACAACCAAACTATTTCTCAACATGTTTCCCAGGAGACAGGCAGTGGTATTTCTTGATCATGTGAACCATCAGACTGAAACAATCAAATCTCAGGTAGAAAAGCTCTAAGCTGGGTATGGGCATGCTGTGATGAGATTCTTAAGCACCATTTTTAGTATTATTATTATTATATTATTAAAAAATTAATCATTTGCAGACATACAGTTTTTTAAGCACTTTAACTGCAATTGTATCCTCAGTCAAGAGTAGGAAAAGAAATGGAGGCAAATCCTGACATCAACTGTGCATGATCAAGCAGTTTCACAGCAGCATAACAATGCTGAAAGCCAAAAACCTTCAGCTCCAACTATTGGTTACAGCAAGAAATGCTATTCTCTTTCAGGAAATATATTTAAAAAAGAATCCATAAGATCCCCCCCATAGTAATTCCAATCTAAAGCAAAACAAAATGAACTCAGTTCTCCTACTTTTCCAGTATCAGGCAGAGTTGATAATCACAGGATTTTACTCCAGGAAGGAATATTTTGAACCATACGATATTTGACATTAAAATTCTTCAAGTCTTCATTTTTACTTATTAATATGATCTTTGATAACCACAGACATCTCGCCTTGCATTCCACACAAATCCACACAGCAGATGCCATCTTGGGAGGACAAAAGAAGAGACAGATTTAACTAATCTACACGTGGTTTGACATTCTATAGGTTCAAGGAAAAATAAACCCAAACAATCCCACAGAGACTGAACAAATCAGAAGGACAGTAAAATCTGAAGTTGAAAATATTTTACTTATTAAATGAAGAGTATTATGGGAAAAGAAGAAAAAGTGCTGGGAAGACAGGCCCAGAGAGCAGAGGAGGTTCAGCAGAAGGACAAAGACTGATGCTAAAAACTAACACCTGCACAGGAACACCAACACTGCCGTGTCAGTGCAAAGGGAGGCATCACCTGGGGAAGTTTGGCACACCTTTAACATCTAAAGTCTGACATGTAACCCAGATGTCAGCAGTGAGGAGAGGAATTGCAGCACAGCTCGTTTGCTGGGGTTACACAGTGGCCCAGAGATTGGCTGGAGCTCAGCAATCCTGGCCCCAGCACTGCTCAGTCCAAGGGCAGACCTTGGCCAGGTTGAAATCACTGAGTTTTACCTGTATCATCATAAAAAGTGTCAGTCTTGAATGAGAAAGTCACTTAAACACATACTGAATTGACTTCACTGATGTGTAAGTACTTAAATATTATGCTAAGACTTTTAAGTGTTAATTGAAAACAAGGACAAACTACTGTGCTTGCAAAGGCAACTTTTAAGAAGGGAGTAGCAGCAATAGCTGCTTTAATTCATATCTCTAATTGTGACTACTCGTAAGTTATTTAACAAAATGTGATTTACAGTTTATTTCCTAGTTAGATAAAGTGTCTATGTTGCCACGGATTTAGTTACAGAAGTTTTGGAGCACTTGGCTTTGTTTCTAACTGAAAAGGAAAACATTTTGAGAGACAAGGTAACAAGACATCAAAAAGTTGAGGAGGGAGGGAGTGGGTTCCATAGTAGTGTAAGAGGGAAAAATCCTTCTACTAAACTATGTTCTTCAAGTTAAATTTCGGTCAACAAACCAAATAAATCGCTGAATTTATGTTCAGCTTAAGCGGTCAGCTGTCAGACCAAAATGAGAAATGCAATGGGAAACTTACCTCAGAATTACCAGGTTCATCTTTAATTTTGTCTAACAGTCCCTGCTGTGGGGCCATAGCTTTAGCATATTCGTCATCCAAAGGCTCCTTCTTAATTCTAATATTTGGTGCAAAGGAATTCCCCAGCTCTTGTCCAATAGATTCCTTACTAGAAAATAGGTAGCTAGACTCCTGAAACAATAATATGAAAAAGAATTCACCCTCCTGCATCTGCCATGAGGAGTTGGGCTGCTGCCAAGGGGAGTTTGTGCTGCAGACCAAGAGATTTGGGTCCTGCCAAGGTGGGAGAAACGCTGGGCAGCAGCTGCTGCCTCAACCTCCCTGCAGCCCCCTCTCTCATCCCACCCCCAAAGCTTTTCCACTCCTCTGGCCAAAGCAGAAGACACCCAGCTCTGTAAGTTGGTTGTTTGGGAGTGTCTCCTGTGGATACAGCTGTTCCCTGGCTCATGTGGAAAAAAGGCAGCAGGTCAGGTGGATGCATCCAGCTGTAGGTTCGGCTCACCGGTCACTCCAACCATGCTGAACAGGAAAAAGTGGCTACCAAAAAAATCCTCAATCCAATGAGAGGGTCAGGAAAATTTTACAAAATCATATGTACTGTTTAAGTAGCAAAGACGGCTAAGAGTCAGAAGCTCAGTTTCCTTAACACTCAAATTTACACTCAAATACAAAATACGTATTTTGAATTATTCCAGCATATATTGCTGCACTTGCAAAAGTGGTTGAAAGATCTATAGCTTACCCTGAAGTTAGTTTCTGGAGTTTGTGGCACTAACTGCGTCCGTAATGTTTCTTCTACTTGATTATGAACTGAGGAAAACATATACATTAAATAGAAATGAATACAGGTTCCAATGCATTTCCTTTAAAACTATCAGAGTCTCATCCTGCTCCCCAACCCCAGTGTCTGACAGCACCTCACCACTGTCTCCCTTTCTCCTCCCTGTAGGTGAGGTGCTAATCCCTAAAGAGAATTTTTGATTATTCTATTGGATCATTGTTTTCCCATTACAGTAAAAGAGTTGTAAACTTCTGAGGCAAATTGTTCATTCAGGATTTTCCACACCCCAGCAGGTTCTGAACTCTCCTGTTTTGACCTTTCAATCAGAAAGTACTTTTCAGGGCAACATCTTCCAGCTGTTTCTTTGCTGTTCTCATCTTTTGCCTTTTTCCCTTCTTCTCAGGAAATAGCATCTTCTGCTCTTTTAGAATATATAATTTAAAAACTTTGGATTTGCCTAGATACTGGATGTTACCATGAACATTTACCATTCTGGTTTCAACTACTGACTACCTCACCTGATCTTTTAACTGTGGGTATTTGCAACTTTCTGAAAATTTTATGTACAAAAACATTCTTTCCTTGATTTCTAACTGAAGGTAAAAGCAGAGATACATCTGTAACTTTTCTTTATTTAAAAAAAATTATCTTTATTGCTTCTCTATCATTGATGCCACCTGGAAGCACTGATTTTAAGATGCTGTTGCTGAACATATAAAGTTTAAACCTCAGAACTGTGAGCTGTGAATGTGAACAAGCAGCCAGGAGTCCCTCATGTGCTGGCTCACCTTCCCCCTGCTGAATAAGATTAAATCATGTGTTCCTGCTTGGTTATTCTTAACTCCTTCATTCACTGTTCAGAGCTTGGGAAGTCAAAAATAAGTGTGTGGGCAGCAAGATTATGGTGACTGTCAAATTAGAAAGGGATTTTAGGCATCTTTGGTTCTTTCCATGTTGGCTGGCTGAAGTCCAAGACACAAGTATTTGAGGAAGAAGGGGGGCAGTCTCCCAGGAAAAGCAGATTTCAAGCTATGTTCTGGCTTAGCTCCTGCAGACACTAACTCCTTTCTAGCAAGCCTTTCCCTGATACTATCAAATCCACACTGCTTTAAATGCCTAGGAATTAGTGAAGAATTGGTGCTTTGCTCAAAAAAATCTTTACTGGCCATCAACTTAACCTAAACTTCATCACCTTTTCTTTTAAGAAGTTTCATGGTCTACAAAAACCAGTGAGAAAAACCAAAAGGAAGCTTGAATTGTCACCCAGCTTGGTTCAGGAAACCACAACAACAAAGGATATGTTGAGGCTCTGTAACAAGCTGTGGAGGATGAGACCTCCCTGACACTGCCAAGCCCTTTGCAAATCCTCCTCCTAACACAGATTTCACTTTGGATTTCAGGGTTCTTCATAAAATGCTCCCCTACACACAGCTCTGCCTGTTCTATTCCACAGGGTGATGTTTTTACTATTTAGCCCTATTGCTGATTTCTCTCTAGTTCTTTCTTCCTCTTTGCTGGGCAGCCAGGTCTATGATGTCAACAGTTACCTGCTTTGTCAAGAAAACTGCTTTTCAATCTAGAATCCATATCTTTAGGGATTTTTTCCAACCGTTTTTCACGATCTTGAAAATGTCCTTCTCTATTCTTGTCCTTTGCTGAAAAAGTCTCTTTGCCATTATCTCGTGTTATGCTAAAATCTTTTTGAAGGGATTTAAATACAGAGCCCTGCTCAAAGGGGGAAGTGAGATCCTTCTGGATTGCATTCTGAACCTGAATTTCTTTTTCACTGTCCAGTTCGTGATCTGGAACTCTCTTGCCCTCTTCCAGATGATCTTCATCATGAATTGCTGAAGAAAGAGTGTCTTTAGGAGGGAAATTCTGATCATCTTCATTGTCACTCCCAACAACAGGTATGCCTGCAAGATCCCCAGAGTTCAGAAAATAATCATGATCATCACCCTGCAGTGAATTTTCAGCTCCTGCTCGGTTCGGTACTCCGTAAGACAAGCTGTCGAGGGCGGGCGTTAAGTTGTGGTCAGCGTCCTCAGACATCTCTGCATCCAGAATTTCACCACCTAGGGAGAAAAAAAACCCAGTGAACAGTCAGAAAATGGACCAGCTTCATGGGGATTTATGGTGAGTATCCTAATCTGGCAGATGCTGCAGTTCTTTGAATACTCTCAGGCTTCCGGTTACTGTGAAACCATCACCGACATGGACATGGCTCAGGCCCCCTCAGCACTCTGCAGCAGGAGCTGAACTGACTAAAACTAACCAAAGAAAGAAAAAACATTCATTTCCATTCACCTCACTTGCAGCACTTGTGGAGAAGGCAATGCAGGAGGGAATGAGCAGGAAGGGCTGGGATGAGGGCAACACAGTCTTGTTCAGCAGCAATGACACTTCCAAGAAAGGCTTTGTGAAACTATGACATTAGAGAATAAAGAGAAATACTTACATTTTTCTGTAATATCAAATACTGCATCAGATTTATCTTCAAACTGTAAAAAAGGAAAGCACTGTGTCATTATCTTGGTCAGCTGTCATGTACTTTGCTAAAAAGTACCTGATCAAAACCAAGTAGAAGGATCACAATTCCTCCTCTTCCTTCCTTTCCTGCCCCCAGCAAATTTTTATGAATTAAGACTGTTAAATCACTGAGAAGGCACACTAAGCCTAATGAGTTCAGAATACATAGAAAAGGCACATAAGGAAAATTTAGAAATAGTGCTGGTTCCCAGAGGAGAGAGGGAAGGGAATGTCAATTTTCTGCCTGGGATACCAGTCCAGGTCAAGGCCACAGATTCTGCCCTGATGCTCTAGGAGCCTTCACTCCCTCTGAACATCCTAAATGAAAACCAGGAGCATGGGCAGCTCCCACTGCCAAGGGCTGCACAGATCCAAGGGTTACACCTCTCTTACAGGGAATGTCCCCTTTCCAGGAACAGGGAAGTATAAGGATTAACTTCCCAACACAGCGAGTGTCAGTGTGAGCATAAGCACAGAAGAACCAGATGCTGAGTGCTGCACAAACATCTGTCTGCATTAAACACCCTCTGACAGATGTTGAAGTTCTTGGCATGCTTGGATGCTGCCTGGAGAAGGATAATTAAAGTTTCCTTCAGAACTTCCTACTCATTAGCAGCCTCTTTTCTGCCCAAGAGATAACAGTGATTCATTTAAGCCCTCTCTCCTTTCTCTGCTTTAGCAGCTCTACACTTCTTTCCTGGTAGATCCTGCTCACATTGCAATTCTTAAGCCATCTTAGGGAAAGTAATGGGATTTGATAGCAAAGGGATGAGCCCTAATTTCATTTAACTCAAGTCATTTAGTTGATAAATCCGGTATTTCTCAGGACTGGGATGGGAACTATCAGTTTGGTAGCAGCCAGCTCTAGGAAAGGATGACAACAGACTGTCCCAGAAGTCATTGGATGGCAAAAAGTCCCTTTTCAGTACCACTTGCAGGTCTGCAAAGACAAGGCAGTATCAGTTGGACACTGCACCAAAGCTTTCCAGCTTCTCTGAGCAGACACTGGAAAAGTGAACCACAGAACCAAACCAAACCAAACCAAGGTTTCAGTTCCCCAACGGCAATTCAAGTCTCCTCCACGTAATTATCTCCAGGGAAAGAGTAAGGGAAGACCTGCCAGGAAGGTTTGCAAGACCTGAGCTCTGTTCCTGCTGTAATAACCTCAGCAGTGTCCGGGAGATGGAAGTTTAATGTTGACCTAGAAGCCCATTCACAGACAACTAAGTTTCCACAGGTGTAAAACTAATCCCCATAAATACTGGATATACTAAGTGCTCAAACAAGCTGCTGAGGAGAGGGACAGCAGGGGTGGGCTGCTTTTAGAGAAGAACATGGAAATGAACTTGTTGCCATTTGATAATAATATCAAAGCATGACATTTCAGGAGGCAAAAACAATAGCCCAGCTCTAGGTACACTGACCTTTTTTGATCCTTTTTTGCTTCCTGTCAGGAATTCTCTATCCTCTCTAAAATGCAAAACCAGAATTTGATGGAAGGATGAAGGGAGTTTTCAGGTGAGATGAAGCATGAGCTCACCCTTTTCTCAGAGCAGACTTCTATCAAAGTAGTTCTTTAACTCTTCTGAGACCCAGAGTACCTGGGGGAAAGTATTCCAGGTCCAACACAAGCCTGACACATCCAAATCCTGGGTATTCCTTCTCCTCTTCTAGGGGTTACAAAGCTTTTGCCAACAGCTGACAATCCCAGGAACACTTGTATTAGCAAGGGATACATTTTGAAGTGTGGATCTCTCCAACTGTTTCATTCAAAGAAACACTAACAGGCAAGTCAAGCACAAGGGCCACCTGCAAGAGCATGAGGGACTCCCATAAATATTATGGATTAGTTGGAAAACAGTTACAACCATCTGGAAAGAATCCAAGACACTTCCCAAACACAAGGTCATCCTAGGGGAAAAAAACAACCCTGTTTTGTTTCTTCACTCGTTATTTTGTGAGGCTATGAAAAGATCATCTTGGATATCTTCTTCTGTCAAAATTTTTTGAGTACAGAGGAAGATCTGTGTGGTCAAAAGCTGTCCCTGGAAATATTTGTAAACCAGGAACTCCAGCATTTGACAATACAGCAGCCTTATCTAAGCCAGCATCAAGTTTCTGACTGTGAACAGCATCAGAACTCCCACAGAGTGTAAATTCAAAGGGAGAAAACCAGGGGAAGTGTTTGGATGACTGTGTGTTACACATATATATCTACATACACATGAATACATCTATATCCCCAACAAATTACTCATTCTGTAAATCTATAACTGGACTGCCCCTGAAATTAGAGTATTCTTTTTATTATTTTTTTTTTATTTTTTTTTTCTGCATTAATGTGGGGTATTCTCTCAGTTCTACACTTCTAGTCCCTTTCCCAAAGTCATTTCAGTCTTGCTTAATGCCATCTCAGGAGGAAATTTTGTGTATCACCAGTTACAAAAATGTATCACTTTAATCAATCATCTGCATTGGCTTTTAACTGCATTACGGTATCACACAGAAATATGAACAACACCCAACTTACTATTTCTATGTTATTCTATTACAGTTCTGCAAGGCAAGTCCCTCCCTCCAGTCCTCATGCTTCCTCTTATCATCACAGCTAATTCTTTTCATTTTTTCTGCCCAGATTTTTTAAGATTTAGTGAGAAGTGGAGCAAAAGTACTTGAGGGGCAAACATGGAACTGATGGCATTTCCTCTGGGTCACTTGCCAGAGCTAAGGAGAGAGGTACCTCAACACCCTGCATTAAATCCTTGATAACTACAAAAGGAAAGTCTCAGGAGCAGAGTTTTCTGTTCAAACACTGAGGCTTCAACTCAGTCCTCAAAACACACCTGCAGTTGTAAAACAAAACTCAATAACACAATATGCTAAACCACCTTCATTCAATTGCCTTGGCCAATATTTGCCAGAGAATAATAATTCTTAGTGGTTTTAACGGTTTAACTCTGTAAGAGTTTAATGCAGAACAGTTTGAGTTTGGTATTAGTGAAATTCAATGTTTTAGGCTGTATCTTTCTTAGTGACTGGCTCATTAGCTAGCACTGCAAACAAAGCAGTGCTCTGCCTACTCAGGCTGTAAAAACCAAATAAATGAATGAATGAATGAAATGAAGCAAGAATACAGAAGTGATGACAAAACAATGAAGTTATTTTGAAAGAAATGTGACTTGCTTAAAAATTAATTATAAATAAAGACAGAATTGCTTTTATTAAAAAAAAAAAAAAAGTCCACCAGATATATCACTGTTTTTTTCACAGATGTACATGAGACTCTAAGGGAGCAGAGTCACAGCCTCAGAACTAACCTGCCTTTGCTGGGAGCAGGGACAGAACACATATTTACACTTCAATACAATGTGCTAATTTGAAAGAACTAAAAAGCTGATCCATACCTTAAGTGTTCAACATTGCCATGGCATCCATAAATCAAACAATTCATAGATTATTTTTGTGCAATATAAAGAGAAGCTGCCTATGGCTACAGTATTGTTTTGTATGCAATACAGAGAATTCCATTAAAAATAAACAAAACAGTGTAATTACTTTACACACACAGATACGTCTTTCTAGTAAGCTTCTGAAGTTTGATCCTAGATTTTAACACACCCATAAGCAAACTGTGGAAAGGAAGCAGATGTTAAGAGAACTGCAATTAAAAATAGTCAGAGATGATTCTCAGTTTGCCTGTAGTTTCCTTGTCCCTCTATGCACAGCATAACCCCACACTCCAGAATTCATCCCACTGACAAGACACCGTTTGAAACAAAAAATATAATAAAAAAAGGAATTGAAATTTCCATTGGTATCCTTGAGGCAGGTGGGGGGAGCTCAGGAAGCATCCCCTGACCTTTTTCCACATGACACAACCCAGGCAGGGATGGCATGGATGGCAGGCAGGGATGGCAGGGAGGCAGGGATGGAAGGCAGGGATGGCAGGCAGGGATGGCAGGGATGGAAGGCAGGGATGGCAGGGAGGCAGGGATGGAAGGCAGGGATGGCAGGATGGAACAGGGATGGTGAAGGGAAATGGCAGGGATGGCAGGCAGGGATGGCAAGGATGGCAGGGATGGCAGGCAGGGATGGAAGGCAGGGATGGCAGGGATGGCAGGATGGCAGGGATGGAGGGATGGCAGGGATGGAAGGCAGGGATGGCAGGATGGCAGGATGGCAGGGATGGCAGGGATGGAAGGCAGGGATGGAAGGCAGGGATGGCAGGCAGGGATGGCAGGATGGCAAGGATGGCAGGGATGGAAGGCAGGGATGGAAGGCAGGGATGGCAGGGATGGCAGGCAGGGATGGCAGGGATGGAAGGCAGGGATGGAAGGCAGGGATGGCAGCAGGATGGCAGGATGGCAGGGATGGCAGGCAGGATGGAAGGCAGGGATGGCAGGGATGGCAGGCAGGGATGGAAGGCAGGATGGCAGGGAGGCAGGGATGCCAAGCATGCAGCCAACCACGCTGCACCTCTGCCACCGCCCAACTCCATAGCACACCCGAATTACACCCGAATTTCACCGCGGGTCCTGCCGGGGCTGCCTCCCACTGCAACCCAGGGATTCCCACCTGGGGAGGGAAGAGACGGGTGACAAAGAGCCGGGCTGCTGTGGCCACCTGCCACAGGCAAAGCAAGGCAGCGGCAGGAAGAGAACCTGGCGGGGCCCCAGTGCGGCCGGGCCGGCACAGCCCCTGCCCCGGGTTCCTCCGGGGACAGGGACAGGGTGAGCTCGGTGCCTCTCTGAGGCTTCCCGAGCCACGCTGAACACTTGGGAAGATTTGTTTTAATCTAGTCCGAGGGTACCACAGCAGAGATGGTGATGGCAGTTTTTACAGGGTAAATCTCAAACAAGCTCCAATCCATGGAAAAAGCAGCTTTTTGGTGGCTCCCTCTAGTCTGTTCAAGGAATAGTTCTACCTTGTATCTCACTTACACATGTTCAATTTTTAAGTGTCAGGATAGAAGATTTAAACACGTGCTGCTCCCCTTTTATTTCTGCATTGTAAGAATTCTGGGTGATTCACCTGAAATCACCGGGAGCCGTTCAGCATGGAAGTTTATCGTCCCTCCCTGTCCTGCTATTTCTGAGCTTTTGGAATATTCACAGGCCAATTCCAAACCCTATAGTTCCCATACCCACCCAGCACACACAGAGAACCTGTTACCAACATATATGGGAGCACTATGAATTTGTCAAACACACAGAAGTCACAATGAGCCTTATTTTTCTGGAATATTGGTGAGCTTAAATCTATACCTACAAAAACCATAGGAGGATCCAAGCCCTCCTCCCATTCACCCACAAAATCATGGAATTGAGAAGGAAGCAGCTCCACATGTGATGGTTTCTCCTTGCAATCACAGAATCCCAGATTGGTTTGGGTTGGAAAGGACCCTTAAAGCTCATCTTGTTCCAAACCCTGCCGTGGGCAGGGACACCTCCCACTGTCCCAGGTTGCTCCAAGCCCTGGCCAGCCTGGCCTTGGGCACTGCCAGGGATGGAGCAGCCACAGCTGCTCTGGGCACTCTGTGCCAGGGATTCACCATCCTCAAAAGGAACAATTTCTCCCTAATAATTGTCATTAACAACAAATTTCCTTGCAATGGTCTTTGCAAAGCCACCAGATTTTCATGTGCTTTGGGCTTTGCAATTAAGAAACACATACAGACACAAACCACACAGCAAGAAAACAAACAAAGGCATCCACAAGAAAGACTTTGTTTCCAACCAAAGAACTTCTCCCCTCAAAACCTCACCCCTGGCTCTGTGCTGAACTTCTCTGGTGCTGCTAAGACACAAACAACTACTAAGGCTGGATTTTGGTTACACTAAGGCTATAGATGAGCCAAAATAAAAATAATTCCAGTTTCTCACAGCATAAGGCAGGAAAATGAGACAGAAATTACAAAAATATAAACCCCCCCCAATATCAGAGCAGGGTCTGTGTCACAATATGTATGTTTATGCTGTGATGCTCAGCAGTTACTTACCCCAAACCAAGTGTTTCAGTTCAGTTACATATTTTAGCTTATTCCACAAGCAGGCCAGCACTGTTCAGATCACAAATGTGTGCTTTTGGCCAAAACTTTCAAAAGTATGGCTAGTGAGAAGATTATGCTCTGCAAAGCATGGAATCCCCTTTAATTCCACTTAGCTCATTAAGAGGGAGCAACCACAGTGTCTTTTAGGGAAAGCCAGTCCATGGAATACAACTAAGAAGTACCAAGGGTGACAACCCAGGGTGGAGCAGCAGCTCTGGAACCTCAGGAAGATCACTCTGCTCAATGTCTTGTCCAGAAAGATGATTAACTATGTAAGTAATTAGTTGCTACTAGCTATATTACTAATGGGAGAAAAAAATAAACCCAACCTACTGGAAATTAATTTTTAAAGAGAGTGAACTGTTTGAACCTGAAGTCGTCTGCTCGTTATTAGAATCTGCCCTCAATTAAGAAACCCACAAGGTGGTTTTGTGCACAAATTGGGAAAATTTACAACTGTAGCACCTCTTGCTTGTTGACAAGCACAGCAGGACCGGGTCCTGCTCAGCCTGGCCTGTGTTCCCAGCCCCACAGTGGTGGCTGGGCTCAGCTCCATCAGGGACTCAGAGTCCTTGCCCTTCACCCAAGAGCTCAGTGCCAACAGCAACTGGTGGTGCAAATGGGAGAGGCTGGATGTACACCTAACTCTAGTTCAGTATTTCTGTCCTTAAAGAGACAATTTACTTCATTCTTCAAAGTACCTTCCTAACTCTGGCTTCCTTTTTGCCTTTTCCATGATTAAACACAATAAAATCCTGTTAATAGCCTGCATTAACTGTACTTCATAAAGCTTTCTGAGCAAACAGCACCATATAAAGATGAATTTCAATGCAGATGAAATCTTTTCAACTCTTTCATGAAATATCAAGATTCACAGAAGTACACAAATAAGTTATTAAAAAAAATAATAATAAAAAAGGAAGTACTCCAAAATGTCTCCTGTGGGAATAACTCTGTGTAGTTGTGCTAATTCTGTTTCAAGCTCTTCTCTCCTAAATTTAGAGAACTAAACATTAGTTTATTAGGCTAATGATTCAGGTTTCCTCTCTTTCCAAAGGAAATTAAGGAATTCTGGCAGCAGTAATTTATCCTGCCCTGGGACAGTGGACCAACTATCAAATGGGAAAAGGACCAAATGTAGAATTGTCTTGGCTTTGTCACCAAAAATCTCATGTATTAAACTTTGGTTATGACAACAATTGTTCATCACACTTTTTTTACCAAAAAGTTCAAAGGCATTAAACACAACACACTTTGTCTAATGTAGGGGTAACCCCTACAATTCTTCCAGTTACTTTTAAAATGAAACAAATTTATCTAAATCAGAAGAAAACACAGTAACCAAAATTAAATACATTATCATCATTCTTCAATCAGTATTTACAGAAAGGACAGATATAGCACACAATTTTTGGATCAGCATCAGTTTGGTAAAGCAAGTTACAGTCTCTCAAACTTTTTATTTCCCTTGAAATTTCTGAGGAGCACTTTCAGAGGAAAACCAAATGGCACTACAGGCAGAGCACAGGCTCAGAGGATGGGCACTGTGAGCACCCCCAGTTCTGCTGACGTGTCCTCAATGAAATACCCTCTGCTGCAGAAACCTTCTCTTGAAGAGCTCAGAGGATCCCAGAAAACAAGAGTTCTGAGCAACACATGAGTGAGGCCCCAGAGCTCTCAGGCCTTTACCACACTCAGGGAATGGATGATGGAAATGAGCTGAACTGAGGCAGACATGGACAGAAAACCTTGAAGTTTGTGACAGAAAACTTCCTGTAAGACTTAGGGAAAGGCATTCTGGAAGGAATTATGCCAAGAGTCATCAGAGCATGGTTTGGGTTGGAAGGGACCTTAAAGATCATCCAGTTCCAACCCTAATGAGAGAAGAGTTGAGAAAACCACTTCAAGAACATTGAGAGTGATTTCAGAATTAAATTCTACAACCCTAAAGATGCACTTGAACTGGGCACAAAGAGCTGACTTAACTTTCTGTATTTTACACCATGTGAAAAGTCTTAACCTAAATGCCTGGGATCCATTATGCTCATTTTTGGAAAGAGAATTCAAAGATTATCACATTAAAACATCCTCTGAGAGGTGCACAAACCCTGGCAGAGAAACATTTTCATCATCTTTGGACCATTCTGGAGTAATTTGGCAACAAAACTTTCTAAATGAGATGATCTCCTTCAATTTTTAATTACAGTCATGCAAAATTAAAAATCTTTTGCGAACACCTGTTTTATTGATGTGGACACCCAAGTGTTTGCCTGTTCACACCACATTAATTTCCAACAGCCCAAGTGTCAAATTTCAGCACAGACCAAACTGTCTCATCTAGTCCAAGGGGTTACAGACAACAATTGTAAATAAAGGAGCATTCCAGTCAAAACAATTAACTGTTCAAAACAATGGTATTATACACAAATTAAAGTTGAATTTCCATAAATATTTGTATAAACTACATAAAAAACACACTAGGAGATACCTTTCAAGTTAATATTGATCTTATGTAGTAAATGTTTTCCTCAGCATACATGACAGTTTGATTTAGGGCAGAAATTACCCTGCTCTAAAACAATTTAGCCATAAAAACTTACTAAAACCTATTAAAAATCAAAATAGATAAACTTCTGTCAGTCTTAGACTGGCAAAAACTTTATTCTGTAGTTTGTTGCTCATTCATGGATTGAGTTAAAAGATGGTGGCTGTTTATCCATGGGATTTGCAACATACCAGTGTACGTACTTCTGGAATAATTGCAGAGATTCTAATACTGAAAAGAACAATTCTGCAAACACCACCAACTGCTAAGCTCCTGTCTGAAGAAATCATTAAATTAGTCTTTATTTTCTCCACACAAAGGAAAATAGTTTTTATAAGAAAAGCTTGTTATGCCTTGGGCACAAGACTTGGAATAATCCAAACTCATGGCCTCCTGTAGAATGGGAACTGGGCCACTGTGGGGAAGAGAACTGGGATATGCAGGTCTCCCAAGACCTCATTAATCAGGAGATCTCTGAGTGCTGGATTTCAAGTTTGCCAATCTCACTCCTCACAGGCTCCAGCAGCCTTTGGAGCAGCCCAGGATTCACTTCTCCCCACGTTCCTCAAGAACACCTTGGCACAAAAGCAGCTTTGGAGTGATGCCTCATGGGCAAGTTGTGTTTCCCTGTTCCTAACTTATTGCCCAGGGCAACACCACCTCCCTGCATCATTCCTAAATTTTACTGAAGTCCTCTGCTTCAGCAGGAGCAGAGAACTTCGTCAATGCCAACAGCATGAGAAGTTTTCCAAAACCTACAGGGACATGTGGAGCAATAACTGATGGAGACTTCCAGACTTGGCACCCAGGGAATAATTAGCCAACAGAGAGAGAAATTATTTTTCATCAATGAGGATGATATTGAGCAGATGATATTTGCTATTCCACAGTGGATAACTGACAAGCTTGAGAAGAAAAAAGGCAACATTTTCTTTTTCTGCAGGTGCTATCAAGTAACTCTACAGATTAATGGAGCATGTCAAGGTAATAAGCACCAAGGACCCAGAGACACCAGGACAGACTGCACCACCTCTGAGCAGCCTGCTCCAACACCTGACTGTCCTCATGGTGTAAAAGTGTTTCCTTACGTCCACCAACACTTCAATCACTGCCAATGAAGTTTAATTCAAGATTTCTCAAGTTACCATCCTACATGCAGCCATTTCCCTTCACACTTCTTGCAGCTAGCCATTATTTGATTCCTCCAAAGACCTGCGTGTTTATGTACTGTCTGTGAGCAATTCCACAAAACTCCTGAAGCCCGTAAGTAAAGTGTCTGAAAGACACAGATCTAAGAAATTCACAGATGATGTTCATCCCCTAACTGCAGAGCAGTCAGACATCTACACAACTCACCAGTGAGACCCTGGGAGGTCACGGTCTGTTTGGTAACAATTAGTTTCAATGTTCATCAACAATTACTTTCACAGTAATCACAAGTTTCAAGTTCCCTGATTATAAATTTTGCAATTAAACATGTCTCCCATGCACCCCTGGAAAACGTAAGCCTCTGCTCTTGTCTTTCCCAAGGCTGGAGAATGGGAAAGCTTCTTCACCTTTGGGAAAAGGGAAGTGGACAGCTCAGTCTTGTAGTGGGCTATGGACTCTTCCACACAAGCACAAACATGATATAAAACTCATTCCTGACAAAAAAGCTTTCAACCAAATGCTACCTGTGTGCAGGAAAGAGGACTGGACTCACTGCAAGATTATTTTCAGCACTGCTTAAAACATTCACCCACAGTTCCTTCACAGTTACGAAGTGTTTGCCACAAAGAACCTTCCACTGGTTTAAGAGACGAAGCAACTCTTCAAGTAAAGTTGCATGTGATCATCTTGGAGGTGTTTTCCAACCTTAATGATTCCACCATACCAAACAGATGAGAATGGACAGTGTGCTTACAGACCAAGAGGTGACAACGATGGCCCAAGTCGTGACCACGAAGGACCAAGAGCTGGGATGTTCACAGCTAAGGACACTGGCACGAGGGTTCCAGCCAAGGCCTGGGATGGCCGTGGCGAACAGAAGTCACCCAAGGGCTGCACCCAGCTCCTGGGATGGCCATGGCTAATGGTAGTCACACAATGGTTACAGCCTGAGAACTGGATGGTGCTGCCATCTTGACTCACTCATGGCCAACTGAAATTAACAGAAGCAGCAAGGACATGGTGCTTTAAACAAGGAGACGGACGGTGACGACAGCTCCTGCTTAGCTGCAAGTTTATTATTTAAGTGATGCCAAGACGCTCGTGGCGAAGATGCTCGGACCCTGCCACGGGGGGGGACAGGAAGCTCAAGGGCCCCGAGGCCGGCGGGGCAGCGCTGCCGGGCTGGGGCCGGGCAGCTCGTGCTGCTCGGTGCCCCCGCGACCCCCGGCGGGGCCGCGCCTCGCCCGCCGCATCCCCGCCCCCGCCCGCGCCCCCCGCGCCCCCCACTCACCCTGCCGCGGGGGCCGGGCCCCTCCTCCTTGGCCTCCGCCATGTTGCGCCCCCCCTCAGCTGTCCCAGCCCGGGGCGAGGGGCCGGGGGGGTCACTCCCTCTCAGCCTCCCCCGCGCTCCGGGCGGCGGCGGCTCCGGGGGGCTCCGCGGCGAGGCGGGCGGGGCTGAGGGGGGGCCCGGCGGCTCGGCGAGGGCGGCGGCGGCGGCGGCGGGGGGGGGGGTGGGGGGGGCTCGGACCCACCAGGCCGCGGCCGCTGCTCCCGGAGCTGCCCCGACCAGCCCAGCGCGGGGCCGCTGCGCGCATGCGCCGCGCGCAGGCGCGCGCCCGCGCAGGCGCGGCGGGGGCTCGGCGGGGCCGCGGGGTCGGGGGCGCCCCGGGGCCGAGGGGAGGGAAGGGAGCTCGCGGCTGAGGCGCCGCCGCTCCGCCGCCCTCACGGCGGTCCCGGGATCGCCCGGCGGCGGCACGGGGGCGGAGAGCTCGCGGAGAGGCTGCCGGCGCTGGCGGCAGGTGGTCGGTGGTCTCCTGGCGCCGCCGGGGTGAGGGCCCGGCCAGGCCACAGCAGCGCCCTCACGGCTTGCCGCCCCCCGTGGCGCCCACCTCGCCTGAGCCGTTCGTGAATTCATTCGTTTTGAATTAAGTAATTTTTTTTTTAACTGAATTTAACGTTTGTTGGTGCTGTTGTAGGATGTGGGATATGTAAAAATTTTCTTAAGGATGTTCGGTGGTGTTTGGTGCGTGCGTGCTTTGAAGCCTCGTCCATAAGAAGGGAGGTTTAATCCGTGGGACAAGGAGCAGCTCCCAAGCTCTAAGTGATGTCTAGGTGTTGTCCCTGAAAATCAGCCTTCTGATTTGTTTTAGTATAATGGAGTCAGTTCTCATGAATTGTAAGATAAACAAGGATCATGTTTGCATTCCTTTGTAAAAGATATCACCTGATGGACTTCTCAAGGGACCAGTGGAGATGGAGAGGTGGGAACTTCTCTGTCCAATCTCTGCTCACTGTCCAGAAACTGAGAGATACGAGGTCAACAATAAACGAGAGAGTTCTTTTCTTCTTCTCTACCTGAACACCTGTGGTGTGTGCTGCTGTGTTCCCTCTGTGTGTCACAGTGACATTTAGGTGTTAGAGAAACAAGTTAGGGTTGGTAGAGTTGCCTTGTTAAGGTTTAGGCCTGGACATGCTTCATGATGTTAGACCTAGAGCGAGCTTAACAAAGCCTGGGGAGAAGGAGGTGCCAATGATGGTGGACAGAGGAAATGCACAACTGATGGGCCACAAAGACATCTGGCAGAACTGCCAAGGTGAGGAATGAGCTAATAAACCCAACCTGGCAATTGTGGTGAATGGACTCCAGCTGGGTGAGGGTAATTCTGGCACGGGGAGATCACAACCACCAGCTCAGGGACCACTGACCCAGGAAAGCCCCAACCCAAAAGCAGAGAAACACTGAGCATGGCACTAATTAGCATGGGAAGCAGGAGAATCGTTAACCAGTAGAAGATAGAACACTAATTAAAAGAGAACTATGTAACACGTAGCCAAAGAACACTGATGGCTTATTAAGAAAACCTTTGAAACCATGTGTGAGATGCAGATTATTGAGGTTTTTCATTGTGAGCAGTGTCGGACATTTGCAGCACCCAGAAGTTGATAAGGACAATGTGTTCCCGTCTCTTTAACAATTAAATAATCTATCTGCTAATTAAAACTTGGTCTTAAAGGAAATCTCCACTTCCCAGTTTATCTGATTTGCACAATTACAGGCTGGTGCTGATCTGCAGCTGCATTTCAGTGATGACTGAAGTGATCCATATATAAACACTGTCCTTCAGCTGGCCTGAAATGCTGGATACAGAATATTAGGATTCATTTAGGAAATCCTGTCAGGTCTCTCTTAGAAATCATGGCATTCCAAGGACAGAGAGATAATTAATGTGATAATTTAATAATTAATGCTTTTCACTTATGCAATAATCCTCATCCACGAATCTAAATTAAAATAATCCTTAGCCTGAAGTCTATAATAATCCTAGTGGATGAGTTGTTCTCATGCAAAAATTCTCAAAGAATTCAGGGTTTTTAAATGGCAAAAGATGTTAAATATGAACTGTGAGCCTGATGTGAAATTTTATGGTAATTAAAATAAATAATTTTATCTTTAGATAGCTACAAATTAAAAGTGAATATTTTAATCTTTTTTTAATGGGGACAAAATACAACAATAATTTAAAAAACTAATAGGGATTTATATTTAGTTTTTTTTAAGAGCTAGAAAATCTAAATCAGTCTCAATAGGGCTGCACCTGTCAGGGTTCCCCAGGTGTTCCCCAGGTCCTCTGTGAACACACAGGTGTCCCAAAAGCACCTGGGTCACAGCACAGATGTGCTGTACATGTGTGGACCAGCTGAAAATGCACAGATTTCCCAGTGGGATTTTCTAGGAAGACAGAAAAAAAGAGAAATAAATTTACTACATAATAAATATAATAAAGAATAAATAACAAAAATGCAAATGCTGAGAAATTCCAGTGTGAGGAAGACCTTAAAAGTTTGAGTTTGGTTTAGGAATTAAGATGTTTAGGAAAATAAGCTTGCTTTTTATTTTTGCTCTCTGGTTTCTGAGGTTTTGCAAAGCCTTCATGTTTTCAGGGTGAAGTTTAGAAATTGTGGTTGTTTTAGTGTTGACTGAACCTCTGTTTTCATGCCAGCCCAATACCAAATGCTCAGCCACTCAGGATAACCTCAAACACCACCAGAACTCCAGTGGCATCACAAAACTCGACAAAACTACTGTAGCTTTATAACTTTCCATAGAATGGTATCAAATGAACTTGTTGAAGCATTTTACTGAGAACAAGAATCTTTGTGTCACTGTGTGATTCTCCAAAGTAAATCAGGCAGCGATGGAAACATCTGAACTTTCAACATCCAACAGAAAATGCTTTCAGTGTGCAAAATACTCTGTGAGAAACAGAGCCTGTCACTGCAACAGGTCATAAATCAGCCACGTGCTGTTGGAAGCTCTGCTGCTGCAGGTTTGCTGAGGCTGATGCTACAATGGGCAGGGGGTGACAGAGGCTCCATTTAAAGCCAGATCCACCCTGCTGTGGTCTGAGGCATCCCAGCCCCTTCTCTGCAGGGTGTTGGAGCCACAGCAGGACGTTCTTCAGCTTGGGCAGACTCTTGGCTCTTGGGTGGTGTTGGCCCAGCTTTGGGAAGACCTGACTGTGGCCTTGCAGTGCCTGAAGGAGACAACAGGAGAGATGGAGAGGGACTGTTCCCAAGGGCCTGGAGTGACAGGACCAGGGGAAATGGCTCCCCGCTGTTGCTGTAAAGAAATCACAGACTCCTGTGATTTTTCTCAAGGCTGCGTGAAGATAGAATGACTTTATTTTAGGGATTGCTCCCTTATAAACAATTTTCCACAGACCACTGTGATTGCTGAACAAAAGACAAATCGCTTCACCCACATTGGTCAAACCAGAGGGTCATCAAGAGGGATCCCTCCTCCCGGAAGAATTCACAACATGGATACCGTTACAAAAACAACGTCCTGTTGTTTATCTTCTTTTGCTGGGAACAAGTTTCAGCAAACCAAAAGGTCAGAAAAGCAGAGCTTTAGAAACTCAGAAACTTCAGGCCTGAAAGCCAGACTGCTAGAAGGCAGGGTTAGGTGGGATATTTGGAAAGAATTGTTCCCTGTGAAGGAACAGGGAGCCCTGTGTGTTCACAGGAGGCCCTGGCACAGGGTGCCCTGAGAAGCTGTGGCTGCCCATCCCTGGAAGTGTCCAAAGCAAGGTTGGATGGGGCTTGGAGCAACCTGGGCTAGTGGAAGGTGTCCCTGCCCATAGCAGGGTTTGGAACAAGATGATCTTTAAGGTCCCTTCCAACCCAAACCATTCCAGGATTCTGTGATTCTGCATGAACTGTCTCTGCACTAATGTGGCTAAAAAAGACACTGCAGAATACGTGGATAACGTGGTGATGACTCTGGCAGAACAGACCAAGATAAATGCCTGGATAAGGCAGGGGAAAGATAAGATTGTTCCACACTATTGTTTTTGAATTGCTTTTTAATTCACCCCTGGAGTGTCCATATTCCAATCTGCTGCACAATCCTGTGTGAGACTATTCCTCTTTAAACCAGTGACATTTAAAAAGGAACCACGAAACCCTCTCCACACGCAGGCTGCAGTTCAGTGAACTGGATGAATGATCTTTGCACATCCCCACGGGCACACACAGCTGAATATAGATCACCCAGAAACCCTGCCAGTATGGAGTGGGGCTGGCACTCCTGCAAACCTGTCAGCCCTGGGGGTTGCGGCTGGGCTCTCCTGCCTCTGCTCCAGCACAGGGTCTCTGCAGAGAATTCCAGCTGCAGGTGGAACAGCCACGCTGTGTGTTTCAGGCCAAACATGAATTAACAACAACAAATCTTGTTTTCTTTCCAGTGAGCATGCAAATAGGGATGATGATGGAGATGGGTGGAGGAAAACATGGCTGTTGCAGATGTTGTACCCACAAAGAACCATGGAATTGTTAATGTTGGAAAAGACCTCTAAGATCATCAAATCCAGCCATTAACACAGCACCACCACCTCATTCCCCATTAACCACGTGGTGCTTTGGGAACTTTGTCCGTGTCATTGTCATGGACTGAGAAGGGATGTGAAGATGAGCAGCCAGTGGCCTTTTCTGTCCCAGAGATGGGCAAAACTGCAGACAACTCTGAATTTTAACTGCTCTCATAGTGCAGACCCCTCCAAGGCAGGGTTGTAATGATGTAAGAATTACAGCATTATACAGAATACAGGGAATATTTCATTGGGAAGACAATTGCAGTGGTGTCTCCTCTCGGGCCCTGAGCAGCCGGGGAGACCCGGGGGCAGTGAGGATGTGGGTTTGTGTCCCAGCTCGGGGGCTGCTCTGGCTTTGTGCCTCCACTGATTGGGTGGGATTTGCGTTTCCCTGGCGCTGCTGATGTCAGGAGCTGCCAGGACAAAAGGGAACAGGAGGCTTGGAAACAACAAGGATCAAGAAAAGAGAAAAGCCAAGTTTTAAAAAGTGAACGCTTAGTCATAGAGACACAGACGTAGGAGGGCTGGCAGGGGCCTATTTCCATCCTGAAACTCCCCCTCATTCCCCCCAGACTTGCTCTGGCTGTGTTTGCTGTTGAGATAACATCCCCTTCCCCCACCACCCACAGATAACTGAAGGAGCAGCCGTTGAAAAAGAAAAAAAAAAAAAAAAAAAGCAGTTGCCTTGCTCTGCCTGCAGGAGAAATGTCAGGAAGTGTCTGGTGGTGGGTGGGATGAAAGGAGGAAGCTGAACTCTAAAGAGAATATTCTAGCTCTGCTCGTGCAAACAAATGCCCCTCTGTATTGTGCTTGATAAGAACATCCAGGAGCAGGTCCTCCTGCGTGCAGGAGCATGGAGTAACTTACACACCTCGGAGTGATTTCTTTGTACATGCTGCATTACCCACAGCGCTCCCTGAACTGCAGGGGAAAAGATGGAAACAGCTTGGGAAAAGCACAAGCATCATCAATAATTAATAGTGTCTTTTTTGTAATAGGAATGATCCAATATTAATTATGAAGTTAATTTCTGTTTGGCTGGTTTGTGCATGTGTATGAAATTTGGACCAGGATTTAAGTTCAGTGCAATCATGCTTTTATTCTAATTACAATAATTATAAATCTATTTTGCATCCTCTTTTTAAGTCTCAATAACACAGGCTTTTGTTTCCAAACATGCCAGACAGCAGTTTTTGCACACCAAATATGGCAGCTCTCAGCTCCCCAAAGCGAATCTGGTTATAAATACAAAAGAAATTGTTCTGATTCATTGTCAGTGTGCAAATGTGAAAATAAGCCCAGAACGTGGGTCAAGATAAGTATTTCGAATTTCTACAGTCACAGAGTCAACAGGGAGGAAAGAACTTAATTGCACACGTCATGAAATATTTAAACAGACAGTGACCAACGTGCAGATGTGGGATGCAGACTTTTACAGCTAATTCTGTGTTACAAACAGCTGATGCTGCTCTGCGTCAGGGACTCTGTATCTTTCGTACTCTGGAGCTTTAAAAATCATCAGTGCACCATTTTGAAGCTTATTTTTTTGTACTGGCTGATCTGTTGGGAAAAATTATACAGCAGAAGCACAAAACCCAGATGGAGAACTGAGTTTATAATTTAACTGTAGAGCACCAGCTCGATGCCCTCTTGGGACACGGGTGCATCTCATCCACAGCAGATTGGTGGGTGGAGGTTCCCCTAAGAGCCAGCAGAAAATTTCTCTTTGTTGCACTCGTTTTTCTTATACAGTCATTTATCTATTTTCCAGCTATATTCGTGCCTTTCTTGTGCTACCAGGACAGACTTATTGGAAAGTTTTTCTAACAGAAATCCAGTTTATAGTGGTCTGGGATAGGTGTCAGGTCATCAGAGCAGTAATCCCCTGGGAAGTCTCTTCGAGTGCCTGATGCTACAGCAGGATTAATTTTATCTTTGTCTTCTGAGAGTCACTGAAGAATGACTCTGGAGTTTTTTTGGCCATTTGTGTTGTTTGGAGACCTCCTCTCGAATCTTTATTGGAAATTACTGCCCACTCACAAATTCTGGTTGCTGCTTTTTAGTATCATCCTGAATTCGTGACTACATCACTTTTTCCAAACGCAGAATAAAACTGTTTATTTTAATATTTCCACCATTTTTGTGTTATGAAAAAAAAAGAGGGTTGATTTTCTCTTCCTTCTTTTGTGTTTGTCTTTTGGAAATAGCAGTGGATTAAAAAACTATGTACAGAGAAGACATTGCCAGTCTGTAGATTTTTGAGAAAGTCATGGCAGTCTGATGAAATACAGCATTGTGAGTCTACTCCCTTCTGCCCCTCTGACATTCCATGCATAGCCAAACATTAACCAGAGCTCAGCTCAGAAGGGCTGGGATTTTGCAGAGTTGGTGTATCTGTTTCCCTGCTCCAACAGTTCCATGTTCCCCTGTTACTGTGACACAGATAGGAACACACAGTAACACACAGCAGGTGTTCAGGTAGAGAAGAAGAAAAGAACTCTCTCGTTTATTGTTGACCTCGTATCTCTCAGTTTCTGGACAGTGATCAGAGATTGGACAGAGCAGTTCCCACCTCTCCATCTCCACTGGTCCCTTGAGAAGTCCATCAGGTGATATCTTTTACAAAGGAATGTAAACATGATTCTTGTTTATCTTACAGTTCATGAGAACTGACTCCATTATACTAAAACAAATCAGAAGGCTGATTTTCAAGGACAACATTCCCCTTCTGTTGGGGGCACCAGAACTGACTGCAGTATTCCTGGGTAGTCTGAGAGAATGGCCTCCCTCATCCTTTGGATGCAGCCCAGGGCATGGCTGGCTTTCTGGGCTGCATCTGAAGGACCATGGCCAGCAGGTGACAAAATGTGACAGCTTTAAATTCTCTCATTCGAAGGAATACAAAATTAAATTCTTTATAGTAGAAAACCATAGAAAATTAAATTATCTTAATAGATGACGTGGATGCTGTTAACTGCAGGGCAGTGGGATAAATTCTAGTTATGTCTACCTCATTTCTCTCCACAGCTCAAGGACATGTCTGGATTGACAGCTTTGTCGTACAACTGTGCTGACTGTTCCTGCAAGGCAGGGAGCACCCTTAACTCCAATTAACATCACTGGGAATGAGGGCTCTTGGAGTCTCTTGGAAGACAGTCTTGGCATGCTCAACTGTCCAAGGATCACTGTGCCCACAGGCAGAGCAGCCACTGCTGAGAGAGGAGACACAGGCAGCAAGAGGAGGGAAAGACCAGTTTATCCAGATTGTGTCATCTTGTCAAGCCACAGAACTTCCCAACCTCAGAGCTCTCTGTTTTCAAGCCTATAGGCATATTTGTCATGGTACAGAGGAAAAACCTCTTGGAGAGCAGATTTAATCTGTGCTCAAGGAGGGGTGAAAACAGCACTGGAGGGAGAGGAGAACCCTCATCACTGAGTTTCAAGGAGAGTTGCTGAGAGCTGAAGAGCCACTGCAGCAGCTCTTGGCCACTCCTGCCATCCTGCCTCAGCTTCAGGTACCAGGTGATGTTGTTGGCATTTTGTTGCCTCCTTTATTCTGTCTTCTTCATGACACTGTGGTGAGCCCCAGAATGATGAAATGTTCTGCAGGAATCCCCATTCTTCCAGGCAGGTTTATCCCAGGGCACCACAGGCTTGGTTTAGGAGAGCCTGCAGCAGGGCAAGGATCTACCCTGCACCTTCTGGGTGCCTCCCTGCTCTGCTCTCCCTTCCCACTCCTCCCTTTGCTTCCTGATTCTTAAAATTCCTGAGCACCTCTTGTTCTGGGACATACTGGGATTTGTGCACACAGACCTTAAACTGTTTGCTTCTTGGTCCAAGTAGGGAATGCCTAGGGAATGCAGACATGGCATCTCCTCACAATGTTTAATTGCTTCTTCAGTGGGAAGAGATGTTAGTGGGATTCGTGTTTGTTTGTACTTGGGACACTTACAGAACCTCATGGGGTAATTATTCCTAATTAGCAGCTTGGACACACGCTGCTCCTTCCTCCTACAATCTGCAATTAATAATACAGACATAACTCAGATTTCTCCTTGCCAGTCTTGTGTTTATGTTTATAACAGGAGGAAACAGTTTAGGGGGAAAAAAAATTATCTGAATCAGTCACCTGCTGAGATCCACACAGGGATTACCTGAGGATTATCCTGTGCTCGTGGCAGCTGAGACATTTGGAAATTTGGGCACCTCCGTGTCAGCCTGATTCCCTCTGTCATATTCCTCTAAGGTCTTTTCCTCATTAGTCACAGTCTGCTTCTTACCACGGCTTAATTCAATTTTTAGATCAGTTGTACAGTATGAAAAATCCTCAGAAGTGGTTAACACTAGTGTTATTTTAAAATAGATTAATATTTTGTGGGCGAGGAAGGTCAAGAGTTCTTCCTTTTTTGCTTCTCTCAATGCCCCCTATTAAACTGAACTAATGTATGTGTGCACTGAACATCCCAATAAACAGATCACTGTGAGGGATGGAGAAATACTTCAACTCTTCCCCCAGGTGCCACACAGAATTTCCAGACTCAGATGTATTTGTTTACAGTGGAACATACTGGGGAGAACATCCCAAGCTTTCTTCTTCAGTGTCTGTTTTATGTGAAACCAGCCAGCTGCCCAGCATGAACACTTACAAAACAGGTGATTGTTAAAAGAGGTTGTTTTTACTTCAAGTCCTGCTCAGGTATCAGTTTTTCTTTGATTTGAAGACCAGGATAAACACTCATATTGCAGCTGAAAAACATGGACTCTTACCCTGGCCTCTACTAGATCTGCAGAAATTCAAAGCCACTTTGCAGGTGTCAGATAAATTCTACAGATTTTTGTTGTATAGATTTTTCAGAGTCGTAGAATCACAGAATATTTGGAGCTGGAAGGGACCCAGAGGGATCATCGAGTCCAACTCCAGACACTCCAACAATCCCACCCTGTGTCCAGAGTGTTGTCTGAACTCTCCTGGAGCTCTGGCAGCCTCGGGGCCGTGCCCATTCCCTGGGGAGCCTGGGCACTGCCCAGCACTCTCTGGGTTAAGAACCTTTTCCAAATATCCAACCCAACCCCTCCTGCCACAACTCCAGCCCTTCCCTTGGTCCCTGTCCCTGCTCACACAGAGCAGAGATCAGAGCTGCCCCTCCCTTTTTCTGTTCTGATTTTTGTCGTGCAGATTTTTGCAGAATTCGGAGAAGAATTTACTCTGTTTCTTTTGAAGAACAAAATAAATTAGTAGCTCCCTAAAATACAGTCACTTAAGACACAAGAAAGGCAAACTCAACCCTTTTCCACTCAATATTGTTTCCTGAAGAGACAGAACCAGATGTGACAGCGAGGCAATGCCAGTGGTTTGTGTGTGATAAGAGCCAGTCCCAAATTTGTTCTTGCAGTGATTTAACCTCTGAGACACCTCGTGGTGGAAACACTCACTGCCGGCAGCAGGGCCACGGCCAGAATCCATTTTAAAACAACCTGGAGTTTCCACCCAGCACTGCTTGGAAGTGGCTGAAGTTCCACAGGCACTGATTCAGGGCCAGGATCAATCTGTGGCTCCTTTTTATTTATAAAATATAAACCCGTAGGGACGTTTATTTTCTCCTATGAGGAAAGGCTGAGAGAATTGGGATTGTTCAGCTGGGAGAAAAGAAGACTTTGGGAAGACCTAATTCCTCCCAGTACCTGAAGGAGCTGACAGAAAAGATGGAGAAAGACAATTTACAAGGACAAAGGGAATAGCTTCCCACTGCCAGAGAGCAGGGCTAGATTGATATAGGGAAGAGATTTTTCCCTGTGAGGGTGGGCATGCCCTGGCACAGGGTGCCCAGAGAAGCTGTGGCTGCTCCAGGATCCCTGGAAGTGCCCAAGGCCAGGCTGGACAGGACCTGGGGTAGGGGAAGGTGTCCCTGGGTGGAACAGGGTGGGCTCTGAGGTCCCTTCCAACCCAAACTGCTCTGTGATTCCATGGTTCCGCAAAGAATGAAACTGCCTTTGACTTCCCCAGGATATCAGAAATATTTATGAGATTGATAGCGTTTTATCACAGCACTGCCGCAGTTCCCTGTCTGTGCAATTAATGCCGGGCTTTCCCTTGGGTTTCACACGGGGTTTGATTTTGTTCGCTTCACACCTAAGACTGAATGTGAAACATTCCTGGGAGCTTGAGAGGGGGGAACACTGCTGAAGGGGAGGTATAAAAATATCCTGCTGCTGTTGTGTCTCCTGCGTGGCACTGCTGAAACCAGGGACAGCAAAAAGATGGAATGTGCTTTTGGCCTGGTCTCTGTATGGAACATGGAATGTCGGGACTGTAACCACTACGGTCTTGGTACAGCTGCTTTATTTTTCACCTCAGAATGCACCGTGTACATTTTGGGGAACTGGCATCACTTTTTGTTCACACCAAGCCGCGTCCTGCTCTTCTAGGGCGTCTGGAAAGAATCTGCGGATCGCTGTTCCCAGATCAGGGTTCTTTTCTGGTGCTTCCCTGCCCGACTTCTCACACAGAACAGACTGAACGTGACTCCTCTTGTTGGCGCCGGGGTTCCACTACCAACCTTGAACGCATAAATCGGACATTTTTTATCTCAGATTTGTTTTCAAAGCAGAAGCGAAGCCTCCTGCCGCGCTTAAACAGCGAACTGGAATTGAAAATACGTTTATTTGACATTTTTCCAGCCGCAGCCAGGGCTGAGTGCGCCCTGAGGCGCCGCGCAGGCGGGCGCGGACCGCGCCGCCCCCCCCGTGACTGACAGCCGAGCCAGCCAATCAGAGCCAGCGCTCCCGCCGTGACTTTGCCTCCCGCCGCTCAAACTGCCCAATCAGCACGCGGGGGGTTAACGGACCGTCCCGTGCCAACGTCGGCGGTCAAACGCGCCAATGGGCAGAGGGCAGGCTCGTTACAAATGAGATCAAAGAGTCAGCGGAATTGCCACAAGCTATTGGTGACTTTGCTTGTCAGTCATCGCCGCCGGTGCCGGTGGTTGGCTGGCGGGGAGGAGGGGGGGCTTCCGGGGGCGGGGACCTTATATTAGGGGCGGACAAAGGCGGCGGCGAGGCCGTGCAGCTCGCCGCCATTTTGCGCAGCGGGCGCTGAGCAGCAGCAGTCGCCGCGGCCGGAGCTCTCTTCTCATCTCCGCCTTCTCCCTCCGCTCCATCATGTCGCGGGATCGCTTCCGTAGCCGTGGTGGCGGTGGCGGCGGCTTTCACCGGCGTGGCGGCGGTGGCGGCCGCGGAGGCCCCAACCATGATTTCCGTTCGCCGCCGCCCGGCATGGGCATGGGACAGAACCGCGGCCCGATGGCGGGCGGCCCGCAAGGCCCGGGCGGTCCGCCGGGAGGAGGCCCGAAGCCCGAACCGCCGAAGCCGCCCACGTCCACCTCTGCACCGCCTTCTTCATCCTCCTCAGCCTCCGCCACCACAGCGGGACCCACCGGCAGCCAGGCGGGAGCGCCTCCATCCTCTGCGCTCCCCGCGGGGCAGCAGCCACAGCAGCAGCCGCCGGTTTCGGCTCCGTCCTCGACTCCCTCCGGTCCACAGCCGCAAGCCAAGCCGAGCCCGAGTCCCACGCCGGCCGGCGGCCCTAAGAAAGGACAAGGACAGTCTCCCGGAGGCGGCCCCAAGGGGCCGGGCGGCCCGCAGCAGGGACCGCACAAGGGCGGCCCAGGGCACCGCGGCGGGCCGGGCGGGGAGCCGCGGGGCCGCGGGCAGCAGCACCAGGGCCAGCAGGGCCTGGGGACACAGCAGGGCTCGGGAGAAAGGAGCGAGAAGCTGTCGGACGAGGTGAGTCACGGCCCCCCCACACCTCCCTCAGGCACAAGATGGCGGCGGCTCCGCGCGCCCGCGCCGCCATCTTGAGGGGAGGAGCGGGGCAGAGGCGGCGGCGCCTCAGCGAGGTCCGGGCGGTCCCCGGGGTCCGGGCGGTCCCGGTGCTGCGGTTTGCGTCCCGTCGCGTTGTCCGCCGCTGCGGTTCGTGTTCCCTCCAGGTGCCCCTCGCGGTGGCGCCGTACTGCGGTTTGGATCCCCCGGCGGTGCCCGGGCTGTGCTTTGGGTCTCTCGGCGGTGTCACAGGACCATGATTTGGGTTCTCTGGCGGTGCCTCTGGCTGTGCCGGGGCTGTGCTTTGGGTCTCTTCGCGGTGCCACGGGGCTGCCGTGTGCATCCCCTCGCAGTGCCCGGGCTGTCCCGGGTTTGCGGTTTCGGTTCTCCGGGGGTCCTCGGGTCTCCGCTCAGTTCTGCATGCAGCACTCGGTGATGGCTGGAACCGGTCTGATTTTTTGTAGGGGTTTAAAGCGAACCTCTCTCTGCTGAGGCGGCCCGGGGAGAAGACATACACACAGCGCTGCCGGTTGTTTGTTGGGAATTTGCCTGCTGATATCACAGATGAAGACTTTAAAAGACTGTTTGCCAAATATGGGGAGCCGGGAGAGGTTTTTATCAACAAGGGAAAAGGCTTTGGATTCATTAAATTGGTAGGCATTCATGTTGTGTGTTCATCCGTCTCGTTCTCGCGATGTGGTGATGTACGACTTAGTTTTCTAAAACTGGGTTTTGCACTTCCCCAGGAATCTAGAGCTCTTGCAGAAATTGCAAAGGCAGAGTTGGACGATACCCCCATGAGGGGCCGGCAGCTCCGCGTTCGCTTTGCCACTCACGCCGCTGCCCTGTCGGTGCGGAACCTCTCACCCTACGTGTCCAACGAGTTGCTCGAGGAAGCTTTTTCCCAGTTCGGTCCGGTGGAAAGAGCTGTTGTGATTGTAGATGATCGAGGTAGATCAACAGGAAAAGGCATTGTTGAGTTTGCATCAAAGCCAGCTGCAAGGAAAGCTTTTGAACGGTGTACTGAGGGGGTGTTTTTGTTGACAACGTAAGTACTTAGCCCGAATCTTTTAGTTTTAGGCTGAATAAAGGCTGTAGGAATTTAGTTTCTCAGAATAAAGGCTTTTAGAGGAGTAAAACGAGTATTTTCTGTTCAGCACTCCCAGGCCAGTTATTGTGGAACCATTGGAACAACTGGATGATGAAGATGGTCTTCCAGAAAAGCTTGCTCAGAAGAATCCGATGTATCAAAAGTAGGCACTATCTTTTGATATAAAGAGGGTATTAATGATGTTTTAAGTAGTATTGTTCTTGGCACTGAGGAATATGGAAAATTCTTCAGACACAGGCTGTAAATTTTCGGTTGTATTTCCAGTTCTTTGGGGTTTTTTTTTGTTCATAGTTTAAAGTAACATAACGATTTGTTTAGGGTGTTCACTAAGTGTTACACAAGCAGTTTTCTGCATTGTATTACAAAGAAATAGCTCTGCAGATGGTTTTGGTGTTTGTAGAAACTCGAGAAATCAGACTCGAGCTGTTTCATGCTATTGTTGAGAGCTGTCGTCTCCCTTAAGACATGTCTCATGTTGATGATCCCATGGGGAACTGGAAATTTACATTCATGGTTTGAAATGAGAAATAAAGTAAAATTTTAACTCACTCCATGATTAGTATAAACTTGTTGCATGTGGATTTGCCTTATGAGCTGACCGTAGGCATAAAGGAACAAAGAGTTTAGAGGAGTATTAAAGAGTCAAGAGAAATCTTTCCAGAAACAGCAGTTTTTTGTTAGAATCTATATATTAAACCTGTTTGTTGTAGGAATTTTATATTTTCCCAGATCACAAAAAGGAGTGTAGGGAGGGAGATCCAGTCAGACTTGCTGGGCTTAGAAAGGGTTCATAGTTACTTGCTTTGATGAAAAATTTTAAGTGGTTTAGAGGCAGCTTTGAGAGGAATGTGGATTAATAGTGTTCCAAAACATTGAAATACTTTATACTAGTAATGTATGTAAAGCTTTTGAACTTGCTACTTGTGTTCTGCAAATTATTGAATTTTAAATTCGAGTTTCTATGGCAAAACAAACTGTTGGCCCTCAGGCATTTTTAGAACTATTTAAGTGAAGGCTGTTACTTGCCTTTGACACAGAATGCTTTGGCCCTGGAAAAATGCACCTCGGTTGTGCCTGCTTGGGCAGAGGCCTGGCTGGTTTGAGGATTTTGCACCTGCAGTTGTTAGTGAAGACAGACATTTACAGACAGTTAAGGAGGCAGACAAGCAGTAGCACTCTGAAGATTTGATGGGGTGTGAGAGTACAGGAGTCTCCACATAATGCTGTGATAATTATTTGTGTTCAGTGCTGTTGTCCAGGTGTGTAAGATGCAGCCCTTCCATGACAGCCAGCTCTTTGTCCTGTAGTTGTCAGGTATTCTCAGGGTGCCCTTGGTTTTCCCTTATAATTCAGTTACTTTGGTTGTGATCTTGTATTGACCTTGAGTTCCCAGGATTGCCCGCTCTGAGTATCTTCCTTTCTGCAGGGAAAGAGAGACTCCTCCCCGTTTCGCTCAGCCTGGCAGTTTTGAATTTGAATATTCCCAGAGGTGGAAGTCTTTAGATGAAATGGAAAAGCAGCAGAGAGAGCAAGTGGCAAAAAACATGAAAGATGCCAAGGACAAACTTGAAAGTGAGATGGAAGATGCTTATCATGAGCATCAGGCAAACCTCCTGCGCCAAGGTAACAGGTTCTGAATTCTTCCTGTCTTTTTGCTTTAAATGCTGGCTTAAATATATGGTTTAGTGAGTAAATTCATGCTTCTGACTGACCTTGAGAATTTCAGAGGTAGAGAGAAACTGGTAGTTTTTGATAATTTATTTCAGTGGTGTATTGGTAAGAACAGTGACACTGGAAGGTACTTCTCTGCCACAGTGCAGCTGAGGCAGATCCAATTCAGATAGAGTTAAAATGTGACATTTTGTGGAAAAGCTGCTCACAGGCTTCATTCCTGCAGACCTCATGAGGCGCCAGGAGGAGCTGAGGCGTATGGAAGAACTCCATAATCAGGAAATGCAGAAACGCAAGGAAATTCAGCTGAGGTTAGTTTGGCTTTCATGGGATTTTATTAAAAGTTACATTTATGCCTTTTTTCCCCAATTACTTACATATGAAAGTTTTTATTTTTCAAGACACACCATTGCTGCTTCAGTTTGTTTGCGAAATTGAACTGCTGTGTAAGTTTCTCCTCAAATACTTGAGCAACATAGAGTATGGTTATTTTTCTGAAGTGTAATCATTCAGTGCCTTTATATTGCTGTAGCAGTTGGTGTTGGTGTGTGTTCAGTGTGCTCCACTCCTGGGGTTTAACAGTCTGCTTTGGGGTGACCAGGCAGGAGGAGGAGCGTCGCCGGCGGGAGGAGGAGATGATGATCCGTCAGCGGGAGATGGAAGAGCAGATGAGAAGACAGAGGGAAGAGAATTATAGTAGAATGGGTTACATGGATCCAGTAAGTGACATCGTGGTGGGTTTGGGATACATTACCGTGCTCAGAAATTTTGTTGATGTATTTCCAAGGTGGCTGTGTTCTGCTTCCTTTGGGTTGGTGATTGCACCGTTTGTGTGTGGGCAGTACTTGCTGTACATGTGCTTTGTCTCCTGAAAAGTTGGGATTTTGGTGATTGATTATCCAAGTTAAAAGTTGTTTCTTCTATGCAGAGGGAGCGAGACATGAGAATGGGTGGTGCTGCCACAATGAACATGGGAGGTAAAGAATCCTTTAAGTAATTCCTTCATGTGGCTAACTTAGAAATGGTCAGAATATGATTATGTATTTCTCTCTCTTAGATCCTTACGCTTCAGCAGCCCAGAAATTCCCACCTCTGGGAGGTGGTGGCGGCATAGGTTATGAAGCTAATCCAGGAGTTGGCCAAGCAGCCATGAGTGGTTCTATGATGGGAAGTGACATGGTAACGTATCCTGTGGTGGCTTTAGCTTAGCACAAGGGAGTTGTTTGGTTGGGAATGAGTTCTCTGGTGTTCGGATGGTTGTGGAAATGTCACTGTTAACTGCTGACTCTCTTGTCAGGTGTTTAACACAGGACAACGTGGCAGTGTGTAGCACTAGAGTAGCTGATAACCTTTATGGTAGCTTACACACTCAGAAATTGTTTGTAAGTGAATTCAAATGTGCTCTTAAGCATATTTGCAATTAACTGACTTCATTGGAAATTCTGCGTCACTGTTAGGCTTGGAAGGATTTATTATGAATTCTAGAGAACCTGACAAATTTCATTGAAATACTTAATGTGGTAGCTTTTCAGTAATTTGATGTTCTGTATTGATGGACAAGAGAGATTTTTTGTCCTCCTTCCCAGTGTGTAACACTCTGTTTTGGCCCTTCCAAGCCTAGGTAGGCTGGATGCATGTTGGTCTGGGTGTGCTGTTCAGTCCAAAATCTGCGCTCAGGTCTGTTCCAGCAGCAGATTAATTTAAGTAATCAATGGTAAACAGCATATCCCTTAGTCTGTGCTGATGTTGCTGTAGAAGAGCAGAAATGCTGGTTTTTAGCTTCAGGCATGTCCCAGCTATCCTGGACTGTAGCCATTTGTGGTTCCTGTCTCCCAAAGGAATGATAGCCCAGTCTGTTTTCCTGTGTTGGGCATGACACAAAGGTAGAGCCTGTTAAAGCTACAGCATATCTCCTGTTCTGACGTATGTTTCCAAACTGTACTAATTTCTGGCACACTACATGTGTGGCTGGGCTTGGAGCCTGCTTGGTGTTCCTACACTGAAGCACCACGGGTGTAGATTACAGAAGTGCTTAATGGGCAGGATGGGAATCTCTTGGCTTAGGTGGTGATACCAGTGTGCTTTCACCCTCCTGGGAAGGGTGTACACTTGTGGCACAAGTTGAACTAAATGATTTTTGGGTGGGTTTAGGCCTCTGGCTTAATGAGCTGAGCTACCATAGTAGCTTGTCAGATATCTTCTGTTTTATCTTTTTGGGGAGCATATCTTTGGAATGGTAACTTCACAGAGCATCATTGATTCAGTAGACAGTGCTGTTGGCCTTAAGGTATCTCAATAACCTACTGATATGTGAGCAGTTCCTGAGCTTCTGTGAGCAGTTAGGCAGTGTGTGGTGGATACTAAGTACATTTTTCTCCTGAAAACCATGGTACAGGTGCATGTTGAACTTGTGTAATACCTGAAATGTGATCTGGTCAAAAGATGTGACCGTGAGGTGGATTAACTTCCTGGAGTTTCTTAGGCTGGGCATCTCTGCCACACAATGCTGTCACAGTTTCTGGGCTGATAACTTTAAACAGAACTGGAGATGAGCTGAAGCTGCCATGAATTAGGCAGAAATAACCTAAGTAATATTCGTGAAACTCCTTTCTTGGAAGGATTGATGCTGACTTTCACAAGTCAGGAGCTCTGAAGTGTGCATTTTCAGATACTTTTTGTAACAAACCACCTACCATTGTTCTGTGACTCGGTAGTGGGAACCTTGGTTGAAATGAAAATTTAAAGCTCTCTTTGACCTCATAATGTGTAAGTTCTGTAGGTTGAATGCTGATCACACCCAATAATACAGAAACTGAACGAAGTACATGCAACTAGAGGTACTAGTAAATAGACCTGAAGTCTGCTTTATTGCAGAGTAACTTAGCTGTTACACCTTGGTGTGAAACCTCTCAATTGCTGTGAAGCTGTGAATTTTCCAAGAGCTTGTGGTGAAGGTGGGGCGGGAAGGGAGATACTGCCTGGATGCACACAACCCTCTGTGCATAGCTCTGACTGGAAACACTGAGTGCTTGGAACACGTTTTGCATCTGATGCAGCACCAGCAGCTCCGGAGTACGTTGGGTTTGAACAAGTGCCAGTCTTTGCTCGAGCAGTTGCGTTGGTTAGGTAAAGCACTGGTCAGTAGCTTTTTTCACATTTATTTTTTTCTTCTTGCAATGCAGTAGTGCTCACAATGAGTTTTGGTACTGCCAAAGGCCTCTGCAGTTTAGTCAGCAGACCGTAGTCTTAACCCCATCTTGAAAAGCACATGGTCTCTAGACAGCACATGCCAGTCCTGGTGAGTAGGCATTCTGTTACATTTGATGAATGTCAGCTCCTGCTTCAGCCAACCGGAGCTGCATTCTCTCATTAGGCTTATTTGGAAACGACAGTGATGTAATCTGAGCTTTTACTGCACTAAAGGTGAGAAGTTTGCAAGCTATTTGCATTAACTTGGTTGAAAATTTTGCTAGAGCTCATTTGGAAAAAGTTGTTAATTCACATCTGCACTAATGCTTACATTTCTAGCACTGCAGGGAGGATCTGTTCTTTGTAACAGATGTATGAGAATGCATCAAGTGGGAACATACCTCAAGGCATGTATTACAATAAACTAATTTTTAAATTACCCTTTTTTCCTTTCTATGTTCCCGGTACCTGTGGATCGGCTCAATGGTGATTGTATCGACGAACCTTGACTACGGAACCTTCTAAAAATATATACTTAACACACATGGACATCAACTACTTATAAATGAACTGTTAATTCTGTTCCAATAGCGTCCTGAACGCTTTGGGCAGGGAGGTGCGGGGCCCGTGGGTGCCCAGGGTCCTAGAGGAATGGGGCCTGGAACACCAGCAGGATATGGTAGAGGGAGAGAAGAATATGAAGCCCCAAACAAAAAGCCCCGATTTTAGATGTGACCTGTAGTTTCATTCCAGTTTGTTTTTGTCTGTCTTGTTAGACACCGACTTCTTAATTCTTGCATTTTAGTAAGAAAGCTACGTTTTTATGGATGTTAGAAACTTACTGACCTAATATTTGTAAGTGGTCTGTTTGGGCGAGTACAATTTAATTATGTAATGCAGTGTTTCAAAATCAAATTTAGCTGTTTTTTTGATGTATAACGTCCCTAACTTGATGGCAGTGTACTTTGTGCCACTGAATTCCCAAAGTGTACCAACCTTTTTTTTACTGTGCTTCAAATAAATAGAAAACTAAATGTAGTAACTCTTCTTGCCAGTCGTGGTTACACAAATGAGGCCGAATACCACACCTGCCACAGTAACCTGAGAGCCTCGAGCTGAGGTCCGACCTAGACCAGGGTGTGGAACTGCAGTGAAGAGTGAGATCTCTTCCCACAGTGCCTCTCTAGCCAAAGATTGGGTTAAATTGTAGCTGAACTTTGCAGTAGGTGCAGATTTTTTGAGCAGTAATTGTGCTGCAATAAGGAAGCAAATGGAAATCTTACAAATGCTGTAAGATACATTATTTAAAGCTTCACTGCAAGCAGTGCAGTAATGAATTCCATATTTTAGCTATGGGTGGTGGGATGGTAGCACTTACCACCCTGGCAGTTACTGCTTGGAATCTTTCAAAGACTTTAAGCAGAAGATTAGCAATGGTTATTTTAAAATAAATTCATAGAATGCCTTGTATTTGGCTGACTTCCTCACTAAAGGATTGTTAATGTGATATTTATATGCTCTTAAGCTGTCTTGAGATTACAGGATCTGGCCTTGCTCCATATTGTATACCTGCCTGAAATTGCTTGGCAAAAAGACCAGAAGTGTTACTCGAGTGATTAAGGTTAACTTGCTTATGTCCTCATGCTAACAGTGGACTAATTTGCCTAGTTCAGAGTACAATCATTTGTATTATGGGGACTGCAGGAACTATTCTTAAATTGTGTAGCTGGTGGGCAAATCCTAAAATCCTGTATGTAAAATACAGCAATCAGCTTGCTTGCATGATGGTTATCGCTCTTTTATTATTGATGTTTGGAGATAATGCTTCAAAAGTAGTATCTGAATCTGGAGTTTTAAGAGTTAATACTACACAGTGCAAATAAACTCCCTTTAAGGTTCTTTTTGTAGAAGATCTGATGAATTCTGTTAGTTTGCTGTTCAATTTCTTAAGCCCCAGAAGAATTTCAAAGCATTCTGGACTCATTGGTAAGGTAGTTGCTTTGCTTATTATTACAATGTACCAGGTAAACAAACTGGGAACGTGACTTCCCAGTGTCAAATACCTCGGTGTTAATGCAGGATCCATAAACCTGCTTGGCACAAAGTGGGTAAACTTAGCTTGGCTGTACCTTCACATGATCCCCAACCACTGCAGTTCTGTGAATAGCTTTAATCTTCCCAATACCCTTCCATTCCTTGTGCTGAGCATTGGCTAACTCTAAATTTTCTGCTAAATTTTCCCTGTGGTTAAAACTGAAGTGTCAGCTTGCAGGGTTTTAGGGCACAGATGTCTGATCCCTCTTGAAGTACTGTTAACCCTTAAATGACAGAATAGCAAGTTGGGAAATGCTGATACAGGTAACACTGATGTGGGACATGAAGCTCACTGAAGAGAGATTCAGCTTGTTTGGTGAATGCCTTTTGTTTACCCAGAAAAGTTTGGGGGTTGATAACATGCTACAACAACGAATTGCTCTTGAGGAGGAAATTCCAAATTGGCAGTTCCTAAACTGCAGACCAAGTATTTGGAAGTTACTTGTATTGGATAGCTTACAAATGAGCAGTATGGATGCAATTTGCATTATTGAATCGGTTTGAAACATCTTTTCTGGAGGGTGTTCATGGGACACCCTCAAAAGGTGAAGGTGTCCGAGGTGGGGGATTCTGAACGTGAACATTAAATTAATTTTTTCAGTTTATTTTTCAGATTACATGTCATTCTTTATTAAAAGAGATGCTGGTGCATATCCTAAAGTATGTTCTTTTATAGTTCTGTAACTTGGAAGAGTGAAGGATGCTGCTGTCTTTGTACCTTACAGAGCTTTTCTTTGGGTACCCCTGTTTTGTACGTAAGCTACTGTTGCTAGGTATTAAAATAGCTGAGCTGCAAAACCATGATTAGTAAATATATTTGAAAGATTTGGCAGTTTTCAAAAGATCTGAAAGTTTGGTTAAATCTGGCTTTGTTGTAGCTGCATAAGCAGAATTTCTAAAACAAGTTCTGCTTTGAGTTGCATGTACTAAACAGGCATATGATGAACTAGCCAACTTCTTTTCAAGACCTTTTAAAGATGGTGTCTTAAAAGCTGGCAAACATGTCAACTTTAAAATCTGATAAAAGTTACTAAATGTGGGAGGCGAGAAAGTGACATTCCTTTGATCTGTTCCTATGAGGTTTTGGACTTCTTTCATAAACTCAGATTTATATAATTGAATCTTCTAAAATCATTCAGAAAAGTGCTTTGCTGGTCAGACCTGTTTTTGGATGGTCTGGATCACGTAACATTTTTGTACTGGACTTGGAGGACATTGGCTGTTGCAATTTAGCTTGTTTTATCAAAATTTAGGCCATTTTGACACTTGGAGCTCTAAAAACTGCAGCAAGTAGAAACTGGTATCGTTACACATATGTCTTCACACTTTCTCAGAAATGAATACAGAATAATCTTACCTTCTGGCGTAGCTACATTACACTAATCATTTATACAGCTGATGAGAAATTGAAAATGCTTTTGAGATTTTGTGGTATTTTTGTGGTAGACAAATTCTTGGCTTCTCCTTGGCAACCATTTACTGTGGCAGCAAGTTCTTGCTGGAGTTTGAGACTGCATTTTACACTTTAAACTAGTGGCCTGCTACATAACTGCACTTAGCCAGCATTTCTGCAGTTCATAACTGTGAGGAACGTAGTACCACAAATGGCAATGGACATTAGGACCCGGATGTAGTATTCCTGCTTGCTCCAAGATTCTCATTGCCGACTGCGTCCAGGTAGGTAACAAGCAATATAATATAACTTGGTGACTTTCTATGTAATCTTATACTGTGGGTATTCTGACATCACACTTCTGACTGTGGAATTACAGTGCAGCACTCCATACCTGTATGCTGAGCTTGCATCAAAGCTGCGTGGTTTTCGTTTGGAAGCTTTTTGTCTCGTTCAGAGATAACAAGTAACTTACTGTGGTTCTTAGCTGAGGATTTCCAGACCCGATTCCTCTGTACATACGAACTTGGCTTGGGTGGATTTTTCTTAGTTCCGATGTAATGAAGATATTCTTACTTAAATGAGCACTGTGGGGAAGAGGGAATGTGATCTTAAACTCAGTTGAGTAGTTGACAAGGTGCTCTCAGTGCCTGGAAAAAAGAACACGTTTAAACTTTCTGTAGTGATGAAGTGGCCCATCTGCAGCTCATCCATGTGTAGAGTCTTGGCTTGGTGGGAATGTGTTAGTAACCACTGCTCTTGCCTCGTGTGTGCTATGTGAGAATCACCTCAAGTTACTGGTACAAGCAGCTCTGAGACTGATCCAGAATATTTTTGAGGACGTAAATTAGTGCTTGATTGAATATCCTTGTGATTTTCATAGAGCTTATTGGACATTGCAGTAGTCTATTTTAACCTATGATTGACAAGCCTGATACATTCCTCTGCTTTAATTGACAGTGATGAGATTCTGTACCTCTGCCTCGTAGAGTCATCTTGATAGTGTTATGTACAATTTCATTTTTCATCAGTCTTGGGATGTAATTCTGAACTCTTCATTACCAGAACTCCTGACTGTAGTGTTCCAGGATTAACATGCTTACGTTGCCAGACATCCAGACATGCTGATCTCCAGCTCTTTTGCATTAGCTCTTGAACCTGAATTTCAAGGTCCCTCGTTCCAGCGAATGATCTGGCTCTTGTCTGATACTCCGTTTATTTTGCAGGTGTTGTAATGTGTTTTCCCTTGTTCTGCAAAGTTCTGCTTTGCATATTCGTTTCTGGTATTACTGTCACTTCTGGACCCTTCTTTGTTACCTTCCAGGCAGGACTCTTGCTGGTGAACAGGGATCTGCTGGACAACCTTACCCTCTGCTGTAGCCACCTTTCCATGTTCCATTGAACCCTTGAAGTAGCAAGTGCACCATAAGATGATGACAACAGGTCTTTGGTTACACCACAGTGAGTGTAGCCCATGGCAGCTGGTCACACAGTGACACCTTGTCACAAAGTCAGTTTGGCTTTTCATGATGGTTTACTTTTACCTGTGGCTTGAATCCATTTTGTGATGGCTTATCTTTACCTGGGACTGGGATCCAGTAGCAAACCTGCCGGCAGCCACTGTGCTGTCAGGTAGCAAAACTGAATTAGTGATCTTACACCATTGCTCAAGATCTGACCTGTTTTTCCAGTGTGCTCTGGATACTTGATCTGCAGGAATGTCATGGAGGGGTTGGCACATCTGCCTCATTCTACGTACTTGAGCTAAGCAGGTTTTTGACACTCTTGGAGCAAACAATTTGTGACTGAACCGTGGGGCTCAGACCAGCTCTGGCTGCAGTAACAAAATTTGGTGTGGTAGCAAACTTAGTCATGTCTGCTCTAAGTCAGTCTGTAACAAGTGGGTACGAGAAATGACATTCAAGTGCTTGCATTGTGTTTCATCTTGGTTTTATCTATGTGTGCAATACACTTTTTCTCAAAAGCTTACCTGAAGCTCAGAAGTGTGGTGTCAGAATACATCTGCGTACTGCTAGGCCCTCCGAGCAGAGCCTGCTGCTGGCAGGAGAGCACAGCACAGCGTGGATGGGGCTTTATTGTAACATTAAGCATACAAAGTGTTGATTTGCTTGCAGTTCTCCCCATAGCTAAACACTGAGGCCTGTGAGTAGTTCTAGGACTGGAGCAGTAATGGGGTTGCATGTCTCGGTTAATCATTGCCAGCTGCAGTGACATGATCAGGAAGGCCAGTGTTCTGTTCCATTATGTTCAATGAGGCTGAGCATGTTGGGAAGGATGCATCCAAGTATGCTGCTCTGGGGAATCACTTGGCTTCTTCCACTACCAGCAAGTTTTGGAATCAGCTAATTAGCTTCAGATTTTTTTCACTCTCCATACCAGCTAGTGGGGCTGTTAAATAGCTGCTGCCTGGAAAAGGAAAAAAGGGAGGATTGGCCTTCTCCCACCTGTGTCATTGCTGCTAGGTAATGATTGACACGTTAGGACTTGGCTGTGCAATCCCGCAGTGGTCTGTGAACACCCCATCTCTATCAATGTTGCTTCTGAACACCAGTACTGAAGAGCTAACTGGGGAGGGCTGGGAGGAGTGTGGCTAGCAGGGAATCTGCAGTTTTCAAAGGATGCACAAAGATATAGTATCCCTTATGCATGGTGTTTGTTGCTATGGCAGAGAAGACAAAACGTGCATAACTCTCCTGCTCCCAAGGGCTGTGAGGAAACCCAGGTGGGTGGGGGGTTGGAGACTAAAGCCTGAAGTTGTCCCTGCCTGGTCAGATCATGCTGTGCCCATGGTGGGATCTGCCTCCCAACTGGAGCTGTGCAGAGCCTTGCACCACATCCCCAGCTCTCACCATTGCAGGCTGCCCTCAGCTGTAGTAAAGGGGGGGTCTTGAGGAGGGAAGAACCTGGCTGAGGATAAAAGCAGTGACAGTGCCAACCTGTAGTGTCTGCCTTTGGCTTCTGAAGCACTTGTTGGACTGTAGAACATGAGGGCTCCAGGAGGCCAGGACCACTGCACTCCCTCAGGAAGGGACAATGCTACAGGAGACAAATAGGGTCATAGAGTTGAAGTCGCTTACAAAATTAATGCCTTCACATAAGGGATAGTATACCTCTGGCTGCAATCAAACCTCACTGTGCTCAGACTGGGGTTATGGTTTGTGCTCAGGGTGCAGTTCTTCAGGCAACTGCCTGCATATTCCTTCAGCTCTTGATGAGTGTTTAGGCTAGCCTATTTCTGCCCCTTATTCTTCCACGTAATAGTTTGGAATAATTGATAAGTTCCCCTTCATAACTAATCAGTCCATGTATGTTAAAACCTTATTTTTAAGTTAATTTTGAAATGGTCACAATTTGCTGTGTATGACTCTAATAACTTCAGTTGTTATCCTTTAGGTGAAGATGAAAGCTGAGTGACGCCAGAGTGCTCATCCATGGGAAGTAAGTATCTCTTTTTTTGTCCTGGATGGATGAATTAATAAGGGTTTTTGGACACTTGGTGTTCAGTTACTGAGTGCCTTTGACTTGGGGAACACTGAGAAGTTGGGAGGAATGCAGACATTAAAGGTGTAGGGTAGAACACAGTCCCTGCTGTCACACTGTGGGCTCGAGCACCCCGACTCCACCTGGGCTTGATATCTTGACAGCAGCAGCTAAAAATACCTTTCTAACCGTGGGTTTGTACAAAAGATTTCCAAATCACTGCGGGTACAATAACTTGGGAATGTTTTTCCAGTTGAGGAGTCGAACATGAGCACATCCAGCACGGTGCCCAGTGGTGTGTGGAGGGACCAAGAGAACAGGTGGACAAGTAAGTAGCTGGTGTTATGAGGGCTCAGAAACCCATCACTCTGTGCTGGCTTATGGAATTCCTGCCTGAAACGTGTGATTAATCTCAGTTTGATATAAAGGTTCTGTGTCTTGCTTTTGTACCAATATATAACTGTTATCTGAGGCTTTTCAGCCCTGGAGCAGCAAATAAATTCTGTCCTTTGTGTGCTGCAGGTGGTCAAACAAGAAATGACCATTCCTGCACTCAGGCTGCAGTTTGTGATTGTCAGCATGGGAAAAGGGAAATGGAGCAGCTGCTTCTCAGATGTTAATTCAACTAAACCTTGTTAAAAAGCTATTTGCTGAAATACTTTAACACTGAATTTAAAAAATAGCCTGGTGTATAAATCAGCATGTACAGGAGCACAGCAAACAGCAGTTCAGGAAAATAAAGCAACTTGCAGAACTGGAATTAATGACATTTTCCCTCTTAATTTACCACTAAACTACAAGGGGAAACTTCAGATATTTAAAGTCTTGTTTGAGGAGCAACATGCTGAGTACCTTAAGTCGGGAGTCACAGGTAAGTAACAGTAGACCTGTAAGGTGTGGATTCATTGGGTGAATTCCTGTTGAATCCTCTGTGGTTTGTCACTGCTGCTCCTTGCTGTGGGGTAGGAAAATACACAAAGCTTTATCTGATGTTAAAATTATATGAATTCTGTTCATTTAATATCATATCTGATGTGAATACTTGAGAATACTTGGCAGGCACATGGCCCGTGATTCTGAATGGTGATTCCATGTCATGTACTTTCTGCTGTTGTTTTCTGTCTCTTCAAATCTTTGTAATTGTGTGCTTTGCACTTGCAGAAAAAGAAGTCTGTGTGCAATGAAGAGGAACCAGGAACTTACAGCTCTTAAAAATAAAATATTTAATTATTTTTGTAAATGGCTTCTGTTTTATTCTGGAGGGTATTCAGTGAACAAGCATTCTATCAGTGTGGAGTGGTATGGCTGGGTCTGAGAAACACAGATTTCTGGAAATTTCACTCATTCCTTTCTCCCATTTTGCATGTAACATAGTTTTTATTGTAGAATTCCAAATGTTTACCTGTCCCTGCTTGGTTTTTAATAGCTTTCTTGCTGATGACTGTAGTAATTAAGCCTGAGATGCCAAGAGTTAGAGTTCTCTAGAAGCCAGAGCAGTGCTGGGTTTAGCTGTTGCAGCACAAATTGCCATGGTTCATGTTGCTTCACTTGATGCTTTGGCAGCTGCACTGTGCACATAAACTGTGGTTCATGCTGTCATTCATTAAATACAATCCTTTGTTTAAATATCAAGTTGTTTAATATGTTGAAATGTAGCAGGGTTTCTTCCTGCAGTGGTACAAAGAGTCTTGAGCATTTGGCTGGGACCTGCTTTGCCAGATTAGAGATGTGAAAATAAATTGAATTTCATGTGGCAAAGTGGTCTGAAACACTTGAGGTGGTCTTGAATGCCTGGGAGTGCTCGTGGCAGGGAGGGTTGGTGCTGCAGCAGGAGCTGCTGCTGTTCTCAGGCAATCAGGTGCTGGGTGAAGGCAATCTGTGGTGTCTCACTGTGATTCAATGACTCTGGTATTGTCTGCATCCTGAAAAGGCATCAGTGAGGTTTGTGGCTCCTCAGCGTAGCTGCCCTGCAGGGGCAGGGGTTCAGTGTCTGCCTCCACAGCTACTGCAGCTTGTGCAGTCTTTTTTCTTCAGATTCTGTTATTTTCCAGTACCTTGTCCTCATTTCCCCTGTTGCAGCACTGGCTGCTTCCTGTGCAAAACTGTTCCAGCACCATGTGCTGAACTTCATCTCCCTGCTATGAACAAACTGCAGCCTGTGTCCTGTAGGGATGGGCTGGGTTTTCCCTGGTGCTGGTGTCAGCTGTTACCGTCCCCTGGGGTGTCCTCTGGTGAGGCTGACACCTCGTTCTACTAAATAGTTCATTAAGAAGCTTCTGTAATCAATGAAAGATCAGAGGCTGAGAGCAGGTACGCTTGAACAATGTCCTGGGAGCAGTGGCTGCTTCCCTGGTGCCGCAGCCTTGCAGCTGTACTGAGCTCCTGCCCTCACTTTTTCAGGGTTTGGTGTTTATTTTTTAATTCCTTTCTACCCAAGGAGCTCTCCAAGCCGTCAAGGCCTGCAGCCTGCCCTGGCCTGTTGCTGTCATTACATGATGTGCCAACCCGAGCTCCAAATCATGGTGAGCAGCTGAAGAATCATGTGCTGCCAGGAGTAAAAATAGTGTCACTGCCCGTGGCCCCTGTCCAACCAGTGCCCGTGGTGGCCGAGCTGTGCTCGGTGCAGGTCCAGGCTGGCCGTGCTTTCTGTGCCCCGCAGTGCTTCCTCGTGCCTGGAAAACACTTCAGGCTCTCATGATTTATTGGCATTAAAAAAATATTTCCACTTGAATTACACAAACGTCAGCGCCCGCGGCTCCCCGGGGCCCGGCTCTCGCCGATGCCGCTCCGCAGGCTCGTGGCGGAGCAGCGCAGGCGGTGACGCAGAGGCCGCGGCCTCCGTGGGCCCGGAGCATCCTCGCTGCTGCTGCTGCTGCTTCCTGGAGCTGTGCCCAGCACTGCCTGGCCCCTGCCTGCTCTGCGCTCCCCGCACCCCAAGCCAGCAGCTGTCGCCGTGGGTCACACCCGCTCACGGAGCCCGCCAAGCCCCCGCCGTGGGATGGGGTGTGGGATGCACGGGGGTCTCTTTTCCCTCCAGCTCTGTTCGGTGGGAGGATGGTGCTGCTGCCGGGGTCGTGTCACAGCTTGGGGGGTGATGCTGCACATCTGAGCATCCCCTGCCCCGGCAGCACCCGAGGGCCGGGGGGTCTCTGTCCATGCGAGGCCGGGGCTGCGCCGGGCTGAAGCGGGCAGGGACCTGAGCGGAGCGGGGCACGGAGCGGGCCGGGCTGGGAACGGGAATGGGGCTGGGAACGGGGCCGGGCCGGGCTGGGAACGGGGCCGGGCCGGGCTGGGAACGGGGCCGGGCCGCTCCGCCCCGCTCCGCCCCCGGGCCCGCCTGTCCCGCCATGGCGGCGGCCTTCTCCGCCCTCCGTGTCCTGCTTGGGCTCTTCTTCTTCCTCACGGGCGCCCTGAAGGTCTCGGACTGGCTCTCCGCCGACCTGCACCGGCACATGGTGAGCGCGGCCACGGGCTCGGCGCGCTCGGGAGACGCAGGGCTGAGCCCGGGGGGAATGAGCAGGCGGGGGGCAGCGGTGCAAAGAGCAAAGAGCACTTCGGCGTGCAGGGCTGAGCTCCGGGAGAATGGAACAGGTTGTGGTGCAGGGCTGAGCCTTGGGTGAGAATGGGCTGGTTGGCGCTACAGGGATTCAGGGTGAAGCACTTTGGGTACAAGGCTGAGCCCTTCATTGTGAGTCAGCCAGTCCCTTGGAGCGCAGGGCTGATCCCGCTGGGGTGCAGGGTGGAGTCACTTGGGGTGCAGGGCTGATCCCCCTGGGGGGAATGGGCAGGTTTGGGTTCTGGGCTGCAGGGCCAAGCATTTTGGAGTGCAGGGCTGATCCCCTTAGGGTGTGTGGTTGAGTTATTTAGGAAATGATCCAGTTGGAGGACAGGGCAGGGCAGAGCAGACACACTGGAGGGGCTGTACCTCCCCAGGCTCAGGGCTGCCTTGCTTCCCTCCCGCCCTTCTCAGGCATCGGAGTTCGTGCGCTTTGCCAAGGTGTTTCCCCTGAAGGAGCTGGGGTTTGTACCAGAGCCAGGCAGGTACCTGGTGGCCGTGGGCTGGATGGAGGTGACGGCCGGGCTGTTGCTGGCGTTTGGGCCCCAGCTGCTGCAGGAGATCAGCAACTTCATCCTCAGCGTTGTCATGATCGGTGAGAGCCAGTGGGCACCCACTGCCCATCGTGGGGGCTTGGGACACCCTCGGCCACAGACCCCCATTCCCATGCCCTGCTCTTTGCCCAGGTGCCATCTACACGCTGCTGGCACTGCAGGAGCCGCTGGCCATGTGTGCCCCAGCCACCCTCTGCCTCGGCCTCCTCCTGCTGCTCAACATCCGCGGGTACCCGGCTGCGCCCCGGCCCAAGTTCGAGTGACGAGAGGCGGCAAGGACAGACAGCTCGGCCGGTGGGGAGCAATGCCTTCGTGGTATTTTCAGGGACGACGTCGCATCCTGCAGGGTAACTTGCTGATGAGACACTGGGTGTCCTCTCCTGCCTCTGCCAGTGTCTCTGGTGCTGGTTGTCCCCACCCTGCGGGACCTGGGCTGGTGCTGTGGGACGGTGGCCGTGGCCTCAGGGTGACACTGCCGTGGCACTGCTCCGGCAGCTCTGTTGCTAAACTCGCACAAGGTGTCCGGCTCTTTCCAGCATTTGGCCACGCTGAGCAGGGGCTGGCTCTGCTCTCTCGGGGGTTTTCAAATTTTGGAATAAAACCTCTTGTTTTTCACCTTTTGCCTCCCTGTTTATTTCTGCCTCCCCCCCACGCTAAGCCTTTGGAGCTAAGAGGATGTCCTGGGGCTGGAGGACCCAGTGCCTGGAGACAGTGCCTGGACACGAGGCCTGGGGACATGTGGGAGCTGCTGAAGGAGCTGGCATAGAGGTAGAGGGATGGTGGGGAGAGCCTGTCTGGGGTGGCATCCCTCAGCCACCCAGCAATGTGCCAGGCCCCTTGCTGCACACCCAGGGAGTGACAGGAGCGAGTGCCCAGACAGGCATGTGCTTTTTGTGGATCTTGCTCCCACCCTCTGCCGTCCCAGATGGGCACAGCACACTTGGGATGAACCAGAGTTCATCTGAGCCCTGTGTGTCTCCCAGGGGCTGGGCTGGCTGTGTGGGGAGTCTGGCTGTTGGGATGAGTAAGGGGTGTAAGACACCCCTGTACCCCTGGTGGGACATGAACTACCTCGGGGTGACATCTTTGATGTCCTGAAGGAACACACACAAATCACAGGGCCACACAAAGCAGCGAGTCAGATGCTCACAGAGCTTGGGGGGGTGGGGGGTCCTGTCGGGCTGCTCCCCTTAAACCAGCTTTGAAGCCAACAAAAGCACAAAGAGCCTGGAGGAGGCAGATTCCTTCTTTGATCCCTTTGGGGCATCCCTCTTCTCCCCAGCTGCCGGCTGCAGAAACTTGACCCTCTGCTGCTTTCATCCAGGCGTGGGTGGGAGAAGGGCCCTGGGAAATGGTATTAGATGTGGCTGGGGGCACGGGGGGGGTCAGCCAGGCCAGTACTGGCCACTCCCACATGCCCCCAGCCCCCTCAGCCGGCGCAGGGGGTCTTAGGGTGGCTCCAGCAGGGAATCCCCCATTACATACACACGCAGGTGCTCTCCCTGCTCCAGCTGCTGTCCCACAGGCACTAACACACAGCGGGGCTTGGGATGGTGGGTGGGGGTCAGGCAGCCCCTGCCTCCCCCAGCACTTAAAGGCGTCGCCAGCCTGGCTGGATCAGAGTGAGGAGCAGCCGGCGGGGACGCAGCCGCTCCTGCCCGACCCCACAGGGTAAGTAACAATCATGGTGAGGGTGAGATGGAGCATTCACTGTGCTGACGATGGGGAAGGAGGAGAAAAAGGGGACCACTGAGGCATCCAGAGGTTCCTTTGGGGTCCAACTGAGGTCCCCCAGGCTCGGCTGCACGTGCTCCCTGTGCCTCAACCCGGGGCTGGGTGCTGCGTGTGCCGAATCCAGCCCTGCCGTGCTGGAAAACACCAGCTGGTGACTCAGTGCCTTCGTTGGCGAGGTGTGGGCAGGCAGTGATGGGAGGTGAAATAACTGCAGCCCTGGATACAGCCACTGCAGCACAGCGTGGTTTTCCA